>OY728140.1:952358964-957358964 GCA_963277665.1 Viscum album
CTAAAATCTATAATTGGAGGTGTTTTGGGAAGTCAAGATGGCTTATCCCCAATAATTTTCCAAATTTTTAGTTCTATGAATAGTGGTTCCAAAACTATGTCATTTCCTTTGCCAAATTTTCTAAACGGTGGCACAGAAATGGTGGCACTGAAATGGTGGCATGGAAACAATGGCATCGAAACAGTAGAACCTAAACAATGGAACCTAAATAGTGGCACTAAAACGGTGACACCGAAATAGTGGCACTGAAATAGTGAGTCATAAATGGTGTCACTTCCTTAGTAAAATTTCTAGTTTTTCCAAATTTCCTATAGTTTCACCCATTTGAAATTTCCTTTGATGTAAAATGAATTAAAATCCTTGTTTTAAGGGATTTAAGGCCGATTCAAATCCCATAACTCCTATATTAATTTTTCTTAATAGTTGGGAAGCCTTTACTCAGTCAAAATGTGTGATTTTTGATAGATCTGGTCTTAACGGAAAATCCAACGTATCTTAAACCACTGCTCTGTTAAATCTTCTAAAGGGCCAAGATATCTTCTTCCCTTGTTATTCCTTATTGTTCCCTACTGAGAGATGCTCAAACCTTTCCTTCCTTCTCGTAGGATTTGTGTGTAGTGCTATAGCCTTGGATCGTGTCTTCACTGGAGTTTCTTCCTGCTTCATGCACACCCCATTTTTTGGTGCAACCAGGAAGTGTCGATCCATCTTCTATATAAGGTACGTTATACCACCTTTCTTATGGGTTCCTCTCCTTCCATTCCTCCTTTCCATGTTATGGCATTTTCTCTCCATGTTTCTAATGGAGTTTTCTTGGGTGTCAGTTGGTGTGGTGGTGTCTCTACGTCCTTGGGTGGATGCAGTCTTCTAGGAGAGGTGATCGTGATCTGTTGTGTTGGCCATTCTTATGCAAAGAATTTCTAAAACATTTTTAGGTAGGGGATTTGAGGCTTGTATATTCTTTTACATGAAACTATATAGTTACCATGTTTTATCTGTTGGATCACAATGGAATTGAAATAATAAATATTTGAATTGGATAAATAAATTGGTATCGATCATATTTTGCTGCCTCTTATTTTTGCTAGATATTGTGATATATATGCTTTCTTTGTTTAGCATTCCATTATTGATGGAAATTGGTAAATAACATAAAGATGGGATTAATTATAAAATAGTTGGATAAAGATAAAGAGGCATGTTTTTGAATTCGGTTGTTGTTGTGGTAAACTGTTGATAATTGAATGGATGTAGTTATGCATGTTTAAATAAACTGGCTAATTCAAGATAGATTAAATAATTGATTGTTTGATAAAATATAATTCCTGACAGGGTTTTGAGTTACCCTCTTGCTTGTAAAGTCCAAGATCCTTATACTTAGAGTCGTGAGTGCTCGTTGTGTGTGAAGGCTAAATGCCTTGCTTGGGGCCGAGAGCCCAATTACTTGTTGATCGTTTTCCTGCTTCTTGTGTTATGGTGTGATCCCAAGATGTTTGAACCTGGGAGGCTATTATGGTATGTGGGGCAGACAGCCCTAGGGGTTGGGGCAAAATTTGATGCCTAGAGTGGAGAGATGCATTGGTTTATGCATGTGGGTGTCAGGGAGGATACTAGAGATAATGAAACGAGTTGGTTGTTTATCTCCTTACTTTCCCCACTGCTTAAGGCAGCTGGTCTTACTTACCCTCCTTCCAAATGAGTCAAATACATACGGGGTATTCCACATACATTATGTGTTTATCTTATCAAGGATGGATGGTTCTATGATCTTGCTATAGGTGGGAAAAGCTCGAAGGGTAGTCCATCTACTCATCGTGTTGAGCCACTTGTGTTTGGTAGCTTAGTTTTGATTTTCTAGAATGCCTAAAATTATGGGGAGGTAATAATGATATTAATAAATGATTGAATAAATCATGTTAACCCATGGGGTTGGAGTTTTCTGGGATACAATGCTGAGGTAGTATTTCTGAGAAGCTGTGGACTTGGTTTGGTTATACCCGGAGGGAATAGAACTTGGTGTGATGCTAATGAAATGTAATGTGGAATTAATAACGATTAATTAGTGGTTAAATAATTAATTAAGTAAAGTGAAACTAATAAAATGGTATAATTAACTTAATATCGCTCTTTAAATGGTTATATGCTTATAGGATATCTAGTCTTAGTAGTGGCATCCGAGAGTCCAAGTGATGTTAGCCACAATTGAGTCTAAGACTGGGTTTTTCCCATAGTGTGGTTGTGAGCTGTATTATTTTCTGTAATTTTTGTGTTTCTACACACTACTCCACCCTGTCGGTTAAGGAAACAGACACCCCAGGGATTCTAAGCCCTGGGGGGGGGGGGTGTTTTCCACAACATTCTGGTGGGAGGATGGATGGATGACTGCCCCATTTATCTCTGATTTCTTCTCTTGGTAGTTACTTGTGTTGGTAGTCACAATAGTTAGTTTTCCCCATATATGTGTGTAGAGGGATATAATGTCTTGTGGTTATTCACACTCATATATTCTGGATATAGTTTCCTATGGACTACTATAGGTGTAACGTGTATAGGCTTTGATGGCTTGAGGATCCTTACTCGACATATGGGCTGTAATGGCTTGAGGTATAATTCCTGACGTATGATACACATTATGTGAGCTATGGTGGCTCCCAAAAAATACATGGTTACTTTGGTTACGTGGATGTTGTGGTGGTGTTGCATGTGGTGCATGTTGTGGTGCTACACCTAGGTGTCTATGGGCAATCTGTTTTGGAGAGAGTTGTTTAGGACATGTGATGTTGGGGCAAAGTAACAAACCAGTGGGGAATTGGTAGTGGGGTATGCTTGATATTATTTATTATATTATATACTCTTGTATGTGATACTTGGTGAGAGTAGCCATGGTGAGGCTGGGAATATAGTATATCTATTTAGGTGGCGAGTTGGTTTCACTTGTTGTTCACTGTGCTTTAGCATGCTTTCATTAATTTTTCACGAGAGGCTCCATGGAGGATCCTACTGAGTATACTATTATACTCACCATATGTATGTACAACTGTTTTTTAGGTCACTTGGAGCAGGTTAGAGATCAGGCTATTTACTACTAGCTTGAGGTTGTAGGAGATGTTCGGGCTTCTTGGTCGCTACTGTTTTACTTCCTTTTTATACTTGCAGTTTTCCCTTTTCAGTTGTAGTAGTCTTTTCATGAAATTACATATGTGTAATTGGGTTTCTTTTTATATTGCAGTATGCGCTAGAGTTGGTTGGTGTCTGTCTTATCTCTCTTTTTCATATGTGTTCTCTTAAAGGGTAATGCCTCCCATTTGTGTGATTATTATACCCTCAGTACTAGTTACCAACCCAGGGCCTATTAGAGGCGGTACTCGGGTGTCTCTATCTCCCTTCTCACATTACCGACCCATGATATGTACACTTTTTGGGGATGGGGTTATGACAGAGTGCTATCAAAGTTCTGGTTGAGGGATATGATGGAGTTTAGATTTAGACACAGGTGAGGTTTCATGGTTTTGTAGGGCAACAGTTTCAGTCAAGTTTAACAAGTGTTTTAAACACTAGAGACCAGCTAAGACAGAGGTATTTAGGTCCCTTTATGGTATTATGCATAGAACTTTAAGTTTACAATGTATACTAAATGAGGTGATACTTGTTGTAGGGTATAGACCTAGGAAAGGATCATGCATCATTCTTCTTTATGGATGTGTTTGAATGGGAATACCTTGGGTTAGGTTAACCAAAAATTAATAAAAGAAAACAATTAATTAATGTTGATTCTTTCATATTCTAGGTTTAGTAGCTCTAAATATTTGTTATTTTATAAGTATGGCTCCAGGTCGATGTCCTCATCAGGTTCACGCAGAATATATCCAGCAGGCTGTGCTAACAGATCACCGTAGAGTGGAGTTCAATGATGATCACACTTGGAAGAGGATACTATGAGAGTTTCAGCGCCATAATCTACAAAAGTATGAGGGATTCGTTTTAGATGCATTCACGGAAGACTGGATAGAGGAGGTTGAGATAGATTTCATCTCAATCAATACTTAGAAGGAGCACCGAGTATTATTGGTTGTGATGATGATGTGTGGGGCAGTGAGGTAGTGGTGGTTCTTGTTCCTCAGAGATCGCAATGAGTCGGTGATCTCATGGGAGGATTTCCAAGACAAGTTTAGAGTCAAGTTTCTTTCTTCGACTGCGAAGGTGTCCGGTCACTAGGAGCTACTTACCCTTCGATAGTGGAGCTCTAGTGTGTGAGAGTTTGTGATCCATTTTAGGAACCTTTTATGAAATGATTCAGACCTATTTCTAGATGAGGAGGCCATGTCATGACATTTTAAGGAGGCATTACATCCAATGATCGAGTTCTAGGTCACCCCATTTATGCTGAAGACATATCTTGATGTGCTGGTGAGGGTAGAGTTCATCAAGATAATGTTAGCTAGAACCAGATCTTCATGAGAGGGGAGTCATCAGGATTCCTCATGAAGCAGAGCTGTGGTCTAGGGTTCTCAGTTTTTAAGGAAGAAGAGTTTCCTTTTAGCTGAGGGTAGGTCCCAACCCTCATTATCTCATTTCTCTGGGGGCAAAGACTCTCAAGACTATACCAAGGGATCAGGCACTTTTTTTTCTAGTTGAGGATAAGGTCATTAATAGTGAGAGTGCCCTACCTTTTAGAGTAGTCAGCGTGCACCAGGTGTTCTGCTCCAGGTTCCTTTGTTGATGTAGTTCCAACCAAGGCAAAAACATAGGTTGCACCAGCTTTGGATCAGCAGAGAGCATATGGGGCAAGCATAGGATAGCCCCGAGATGCTCCCCGTTCTCTAAGATAAGAGCGCGATCATAGTGGTGGTCATCATCTAGGTCAGAGAGGCCATGGAGCAGGTTGTGTTCAGCTTCATGCTTTATAATTTCTAGCACCAGGTGAGCCAGACATCATTTTAGGTACCCTTTTCTTGTTTTCTACTTGGGTGTATGCCTTGTTTGACTCGGGATCCACACACTCCTTCATATCACCTACCCTTTTCCATACTTTGGGACTTGAGGTAGTGAGGATTCTAGTGCCCTTGGGATTGACTACCCCAGTTGGAGGTCGAGCTGACTTGTTTTTTGTATGTAGAGACTGTGAGCTAGTGCTGGGGCAACACCGCTCTTAGAGAGATTTCCTATATTTATGGATACAACCATACAATGTCATCATTGTCATGGATTGGTTGTAATTAGTGTAGGCTATTGTGGATTACTTCTGGAGGAAGATGGTATTCTTTGATGATGATGGATAGATAATAGTGTTTGTTGGAGAGAAAGACCCTCAAATGGGTCAGAGGAATGTTCCTTATTTATCATCCTTGATGGATGAACTGATGTCGAGTTTGTCGGAGGTTTAGAAGTAAGTGTTTCCTAGGGTCGTTGAAGAGTACCCTGATGTCTTTCCAGAAGAGGTTGTAACATTACCCCCTCAATGAGAGATCAAATTTGGGATTGAGCTATATCCAGGAGCATCTCCTATCTATATGTCTCCATATAGGATGGCCCCTTCTGAGTTATAGGAGTTGTGTATATAGCTTAATGGTCTATTACAGTGCAGTTTTGTTCAGCTGAGCGTGACACCGTGGGACGCACCAGTTTTGTTCATGAATAAGGCTAAGAGAATTTTTCAGTTGTGTATCAATTATCATCACTTGAACAAAGTGATAGTAAAGAATCTATATCCGCTTCCATGGATTGATGATTTATTCGATCAATTGAAGGGTACAACTTGGTTCTCGAAGATATATTTACGGTCTGGGTATCATCAAATGTGAGTGAATATGAGGATATTCTAAAGACTGCTTTCCGTTGTCGTCATGGGTATTACGAGTTCTTGGTGATGTCGTTTGGTGTGAAAAATTCCCCATCTATGTTCATGGGGTTGATGAACGCTATGTTACATGAGTTCCTAGATAAGTTCATGTTTGTTTTCATCAACAACATCCTTGTGTACTCCGAATCCGAGGAGGAGCATGCAGAGCATCTGCATGCCATTTTGGGACTTCTTCGTCAACAATAGCTATTTGGGAAGTTGTCTAAGTGTGAGTTTTGGGCTCGATAAGTCTGTTTCTTAGGAAATGTTGTATCATAGCAGGGAGTATCTATGGATCCATCTAAGATAGAAGTAGTTGTGTCTTGAGAAGACCCCAAGATAGTGGCATTGGTGCGTAGTTTCCTTGGTATGGTAGGATATTACAGGAGGTTCGTGGAAGATTTATCTTGGGTTACGACTTCTTTGAAATCGTTGACTAAGAAAGATCATGTGTTTGTGTGGACTGATCAGTGTCAGCCAACTTTTGAGTATTTGAAGGAGAAGTTAGTCAGTGCTCTGGTTATTTTTTTGCGAGTAAAGGGAGTTCAGTTTGACATTTTATGTGATGCTTCGTGCCTTGGGTTAGGCTATGTTCTGATGTAGTAGAGATCAGTTGTTTCTTATGGGTCTCAACAGTTACATCCCCATGAATATAACTATTCCACCCACAATATCGAGTTGGCAGTGGTGGTGTTCACTCTGAAGCTGTGGAGACATTACCTCATCGGCGAGCGCTTTTTGGTTTTCACTGATCATAAGAGCTTGAGGTATTTTTTCTCCTAGCGTGACTTGAACTTATGACAGCGTCAATGGATGGAGTTATTATAGGATTACGACTTCAAAATTTTGTATACATATGGTAAAGGGAATTTTGTAGCTAATGCATTGAACAGGAAGTCGTATAGTGATGCAGTGCATGAATATGGTGATTCTTAGAGAGTGATGGAAGAGATTTCAATGTTGCATTTGAATTTAGGATAAGTCAGGGATAGATGTTTTCTTTTCCAAATGACAGTGAATTCATCTCTAGTGCAGCAGGTAGAAGAGTCCCAGTTGGGGGATCTTGAGGTAGAGGTCTAGAGAGATTGAGTTGTTTGTGGTGAATCCCCTGATGGTTGGTCTGAGGATGAATAGAATCAAGTGTTGTTCCAGGGAAGGATTTTCATTCCTTTGATGATGCATTGTATGGTTCTTAGGGAGTTACATAGTTTTCCTTAGTGGTACATCCTGGAATGAATAAAATGTACCATGCCTTGAGGAGTCAGTTTTGGTGGCCTGGGTTGAAGCATGCAGTTGTAGAATTTGTGTCTTGATGTTTTGTCTTCTAGAAGGTGAAGTCTGAGCACCATGTTTTTGGTGGTTTTTTCCATCCATTGGACATTCCTCAATGGAAATGGGAGTACATATTGATGATTTTTTTTACCGGTTTACCTCAAGATTATGAAGGCTATGATGCTATATGTGTGGTAGTGGATTGCTTGATGAAATCATCCCATTTCATTACGATCAAGGAGTCGAGATTAGTGTAGGTATTGTCAAGGTAGTATCGGGAGGTAGTGGTGAGACTCCACAGAGTCATGAGGATGATAATTTCTGATCAATACCACCTATTTTACCTCCAGGGTGTGGAGAGGTCTCCAACATTCTTTCATTTCTTATTTATGCCTTAACATTACTTTTCATCTACAGAAGGATGGTTAGATAGAGCGGACCATCCAGATCCTCAAAGACATGTTACACTCTTGTGTCCTAGATTTTAGAGGTTTGTGGATGAGGCACCTTCCCTAAGCAGAGTTCACTTACAAAAATAATTTCCACTCCACCATCGGTATGGCGCTATTTTAATACTTGTATGGACAACCTTTCCATTCTCAATTTTATTGGTCTGGGTTCGGAGAGTCAGCAATTCTTAGGCTAGAGCTAGTACAAAATAGAATAGAGATATTTTAGGCAATTTGCGAGAGGATGAATACAATGCAGGATCATCAGAAATCCTATATTGATCATAGGAGGAGACCTATGGAGTTTGATGTTGGGGATAAAATTTTTTATTAAGGTGACTCCCCATTGTGGGAAGTGAAAGGTTGGTCATGGGAGTAAGCTTTATCCTCATTTTTTTTGGTTTTCTGAGGTGTTGTCTCATGTTGGAGTCATGAAGTATCAGGTAACACTCCCCCCATAGATTATCCAAATAAAAGATGTTTTTCATGTGTTGTAGCTCCATAATTATCTTCATGATGACTCTCACATCATAGATTGGGGTGAGATCGATGTTGATGATGATGCGACCTTCAAGGAGTGGCTTGTAGAGATCCAGGATCACAAGGAGAAGGCATTTCTTGGGTGTGTTATTCCCTTGGTTCGTATCTTGTGGTGGCATGGTGGTGTATATGAGAGTACTTGGGAACATGAGTTGAAGATATGCACTCAGTACCCTGATCTGTTTGATGTTTAACTTTTTCTTTGTAATGATGTTTGGTTCGTGGTTGTAGACCTTTCTTGGCTATGGGATGTACTTATTTTTTTGCTTGTGTGGATTTCTCTCTTTTGAGAGGTACCTCCCTCGGGAGAGTGTTTAGAAGATGGTTGTGTGTGTCGTGTGGTTTCGTGTGTTTCTTTTTAAAGCAGTTGGTGAGAGCCTTGAGGGGTATCTCGAAGAGTGGTTACTCAGACCCCTTTTTTTGTTTCCTATCTGGGTTGGTTTTGGATTCTTGGGGACGATAATGTTTTGATAGGTATATGATGTAATGGTTCGGACCTATTCGATCCATTACTTTTCTAAAATATGGAATTGGAGGTGTTCGGGGAAGTCAATATGACCAATCCCCAAAAACTTTCCAAATTTCTAGTTCTATGAATAGTGTTTCTAGAACTATGTCATTTCCTTTGCCAAATTTATGAAATGGTGGCACTGAAACGACGACACATAAATGGTAGCACAAAATTAATGTCATAGAAACATTGGAACTGAAACAGTGGCATGGAAATGGTGGCACGAAAACGGTGGCATAGAAATGGTGGCACCAAAATGGCGAGTCAGAAACGACGTCACTTCCTTAGTCAAATTTCTAGTTTTTCTCATATTTCCTACAGTTTTACCCATTTGACATTTCCTTTGATGCAAAATGAATTCAAAGCCTTTTTAAGGGATTTAAGGCTGATTCAAAGCCCATAACTCCTATATTAATTTTTTATAATAGTCAGGAAGCCTTTACTCTGTCAAAATTTGTGATCTTTGACAGATCTGATCTTAATGGAAAATCCAGTGTATATTAAACCGCTACCCTGTTAAATATTCTAAAGGGACAAGATATCTTCCTCCCTTGTTTTTCCTTATTGTTCCCTGATGCTAGATGCTCTAAACTTTCCTTCCTTCCTATAGGATTTGTGTGTAGTGTTGTAGCCTTGGGATCATTTCTTCCCTGGAGTTTCTTCCTGCTGAATGCACACCCCCTGTTTTGGTACAACCAAGAAGTATTGATCCATCTTCGATATAAGGTATATTATGCCTCCATTATTATGGGTTCCTCTCCTTCCGTTCCTCCTTGAAATATTATGGCATGTGATCTCCATGTTTCTAATGTATTTTTCTTAGGTGTTGGTTGGTGTGTTGGTGTCTCTACATCCTCGGATGGATGAAGTCTTCTAGGAGAGGTGACTGTGATCTATTGTGTTGGACCTTATCGTGCAAAAAATGTTTGAAAACTTTTGAGGTAGGGGATTCATGACTTCTCTATTATTTTACATGCAACTGTAGAGTTATCATGTTTTAGCCGATGGATCCCAATTGAATTGACATAATAAATATTTGAATCAGATAAATAAATTGGTATCGATCATATGTTATTGCCTCTTGTTTTTTAGATAGTGTGATATCTATAGTTTATTTATTTAGCAAGTCATTCTTAATGGAAATTGGTAAATAACATAAATCTAGGATTAATTGTAAATTAATTTTATAAAGATAAAGAGGCATGTTTTTGAATCCGGTTGTTGCTGTGGTAAACTATTGATAATTGAATGGATGCAGTTATTCATGTTTAAATGAACCATCTAATTAAAGATGAATTAAATAACCATTTGTTTTATAAAATAAAATTCCTGGTAGGGTTTTGAGTTACCCTCTTTCTTGTAAAGTCCAATAGAATTATTCTTAGAGTTGTGAGTGCTATTTGTGTGTGAAGACTAGATGCCTTGTTTGGGGTTGAGAGCCTAATTACTTATTGATTGTTTTCCTACTGCTTGTGTTATGGTGTGAGCCTGGGATGGCTGAGCCTAGGAGGCTATTGTGGTATGTGAGGTAGGGAGGCCTAGGGTTTGGGGAAACAGTTGATGCCCTAAGTGGTGAGATGAATTGGTTTATGCATGTGGGTGTCGGGGAGGACACCGGAGATGAAGAAACAGGTCAGTTATGAGTGTTGGATGCATGTTGAAACTTTTTGGTTGTTTATCTCATTACTTTCCTCACTAATTAAGGAATATGGATTTGCTTACCCTCCTTCCAAAGGAGGTGAATACATGTGGGGTATTCTACATGCTTTCCATGTTTATATTCTTGAGGATGGATGGGTCTATGCTCCTGCTATAGGTGTAAAATGCTCAACAAGTAGTTCATCTACTCACTATATTGAGACCCTTGTGTTTGGTAGCTTAGTTTTGATTTATGCCTGGAATTATGGGAAGGTAATAATGCTGGTAATAAATGATTGAATAAATGATGTTAACCCATGGGGTTGTAGCTTGTTGGAATTCAATGCTGAGGTAATATTTCTAAGAAGCTATGGACTTGGGTTGGTTATGCCTGGAGGGCACGGAACTTGGTGTGATGCCAATGAAATGTAATGTGGAATTAATAATGGTTAATTAATGGTTAAATAATTAATTACATAAAATGAAACTGATAAAAAGGGATAAGTAACTTAATATCCCTCTTTAAATGGTTATATTATTATATGATATATAGTCTTAGTAGTGGGAGATGAGATTCCGAGAGACGTTAGCTACAATTTAGTCTAATGTTTGGTTTTTCCCATAGTGTGGTTGTGAGTTATATTATTTTCTGTAATTTTTGTGTTTCTATACACTACTCCATCCTATTGGTTAGGGAAACTAACACCCCAAGGATTCTGATCCCTAGGGGGGATGGGTTCCTCAACATTCTAGTGGGAGGATGGATGGTTGACTACCCCCTTTGGTCCCACTCTCTTCTCTTGGTAGTTACTCGTGCTGGTAGACACAACGATTAGTTTTCCCCATATATGTGTGTAGAGGGATGTAATGGCTTGTGGTTATTGACACACATATATTTTGGATATACTTTACTATAGACTACTATAGTTGTAATGTGTATAAGTTGTGATGGCTTAAGGATCCTTACTCGGTGTATGGGCTGTAATGGATTGAGGTATAATGCCTGACATTTGATATACATTATGCAAGTTGTGGTGGCTCCCGAAAACTACCTGGTTACTTTGGTTATGTAGATGTAGTGGTGGTGTTTCATGAGGTGCATGTTGTGGTGCTACGCCCAGGTGTCTGTGGGCAGCCTTTTTGGAGAGAGATGCTTAGGACGTGTGATGTTGGGGAAAAACGACAAACCAGTGGGGAAGTGGTAATGCGATACCCTTTATTTTCTTTATTATATTATATAATCTTGTATGCGATACTTGGTGAGAGTAGCCATGGTGAGGTTGGGAACACATTATACCTGTTTAGACGGTGAGTTAGTGTCATGTGTTGTTCACTGTGCTTTAGCATGCTTTTGTTACTTTTGCATGAGAGGATCCAAGGAGGATCTTGCTGAGTATACTGTTATTCTCACCCTATGTATATACAACTGTTTTTTCAGGTCACTTGGAGTAGGTTGGAGATCTGGTTGGTTACTACTAGCTTGGGGTTGTGGGAGCTGTTCGGGATTTGTGGTCGCTGTTGTTTTACTTCCTTTTTACACTTGTAGTTTTCCCTTTTCAATTGTAGTAGTCTTTGCATGACATTACATATGTGAACTTGGGTTTATTTTTATATTGCAGTATGATCTATAGTTGGTTGGTATATATCTTATCTCTATATTTATCATGTTTTATATTAGAGGTTAATGCCTCTCATCTGTGTGATTATTATACCCTTGGTGCTAGTGGCCAACCCAGGGCCTATTGGAGGCGGGACTTGGGTGTCACTATCTCTCTTCTCACATTTCCAGCCTATGAGGGGTACAATTTTTGGGGAGGGGGTCCTGAAACCAACAGATTTATACTCACACATTTCTTAGGCCATTGTGTCACTTGGTAACTTAATCAAACACTATTATTTTTCATACGTTCAGGTTTAGGGTAGGTCCCGATGATGAATGCTTTGGTTTTTTAGGTTAGAGTTGGCTGTTAGGACCAGGTAGCAATAAAGAATAACGTGGGTTAGTTTTTTTTACTTCATTTTTCTTTTAGTTATTTTTCATTTTTTATGTATGATCTTCCCACAGGGGATCTGATATTTATGATATATTCATATATTATTTCATATGTTGTTGTATTTATTTATTTCCACTTTCCCTGATTGTGATGATTAATAGAATATGTATCTATTTACTTTATTTTCAATGCTATTTCTACTCTAACAACTAGGGAATATTCTTCCCATGGTATATTCATAGGCCCTCTCTATTGGTTGGTAGCCTCTAACACACTGGAAGATGCGCCTAAGGTCTTTTGGTGGACTAGCATGGGGGCACTGGTCGAGTGGCCTCTGGGTTAGGAATTCACAACCAATCCCTAAAAAAATAACTCCCAAACTATATTCCCCACATCCTAGAGATTTTTATCTCACCAAAATACCAATATAATAATTCTTAAGGAGATATCCAAAGGAGGATATCCAAGGAAGATGTATTTATTTTAACCAAGTTCTTTCAAGTTTATTTTTTCTTCCAACTCCTCCAAATCTATTATAACCATCCTAATATATTAAAATAGTGTCATTTTTATATTAAAATTTTATTGTGTTTATGGAAAAAGCATTATCTAATTCCCTTCCCTTCCATTGTAAAATGAAAATGTCATTACGTTACGTGTAGACTACCACCTCCATGAATGACATATTTTATTTTTCATCACCACCTTGCGTGGATGGTTCTAAAAATAGATTTAATAAAAAAATATGATAGTTGTATCATTTTTAATAATATAAAAATATAATTTTCTATTATATTAATAATATTAACAATAAATACTCATCATAAATTTTAACTTCCTAAAATGAGCATATTGAGACACTTTGTAATTAATAACTTATAACCATTATCTTTAATTTATCTTACACATCTAATTATTCTTAAAACTGATTTATTAATTTAATAACATATTTTTTAAATTATTAAGAATCTATAATTGTGATAATATCATTATTAAATAACATGTTCTTACTCATTCAGTCGATATAACACACTCTTATTTGGATTAGCTTTACCACCTACATGAACAATGTTATAATATTAATGTCATAAATGATTGAGAAATGTTAAATAATGGTAATATCATGTAATAATTATGAATTTTATATTTTTTAGTAATTATATAATGGTAGTATATCTATGCATATTTTTTAATAAAATCATTTTTTTATAAAATTGAAATTTCTAAAAAAGATATTTTTTAGCATTTCATGAAAACTGTTACCTTAAGTTTTTTGAAATGACCATGAGACTCCATAAATATATTAAAAACATAATATAAAACTTCATGAAAATTATGTATATGACCAAACCATTAACAAGGAGAAAGTATTGGAATTACTGAACTGAAACATGCATAAGAAACAAAATAGTTAACACCTAAATATTGATATTAACAAAGATTTATGAGTAAATTGGAAAAAAGAAGTTTTAAATGAATGATATATATATATAATGATATATATAAATATGGATATGATATATATTAATAATAAATATAAATTTATTATAAAGGAGGTTGGATTGCATCTGACCAAGCAGGAATCCAAGGTAAGGGTTTATTTTACAATATCACTTTTTATCGAGATTGTTTATGTTTCAATTTACATTAGGGGATTGAATGTTCTTTATCTCCTAAAACACGTATATTTTATTATCCTATTGTTATTTCTAGGGTTTTTAATTATTCATTCAATTTTACATTTCTTTGATACTCAAATCAACCAAAATAATGTTTATAAGAAAAACTGAGCTTATTTCTCCTTTTTATTTGGGAATATTTTCTCTTCATATCCATATTCTTTATTTTGATTCAATAAATTTATTTTCTATAATTAAATTATTTATTAAGAAAAATTTAAATTAACTTAAAATTTCTATTTAAAATTTTCAAAGGAATATTTTAACATTTTCCTTAAAAATTATTTTTTACTTTCTTTACAAAAAGTGTGAAAATAATATCTTTTTAATGCTTTCCGTATTAATGGATTTTACCTTTATCATGACCATTATTAATTATTTATCTTCCTTTCCATGTTGTTATATTTTACCAAAGTAATATATATTCCCATTATTCAGTGGTTTCTTTATTTTTATATAATAGAAAAGGATTTTATTTTCTTAATAGTTTTGAAAATGGATTTCATTTCAATTATATATATTTTTATCTTCCACTCCACATTTTCTTAATTAATAATATTTTTTGTTTAAATATTCCATTATTGTAAATTATTTTAAAAACATTTTTTTAAAATTTCACCTTGAAATCTGATGAAAAGAGTTTTGTAAGTGACTTTAAACTTTATTTTTGTAACTAAATTACAAAAGTTTTAGGAAAGTTCTTTTCAAAATTTTACTTCCTTTTTCCTCTCTATTTTCCAAAAGAAATTATTTTACTAAAAAACCTTAATTTATAATGAATTTATAGTCTTTATTTCCATGTTATCTAGTACCATGGATACATTCAATATCAACTCTATATTGTCTTAACTATATACCCATTTATATATATAGTGTCTGTTTAAGGAATCTTACTAAGAAAGTCATTCCATTGACTGGGGAAATATTAAATTTTCATATAATTAATATTTAATGATTAATAAGGAATATTAATTACGTATTATATTTTTTTATTAAATATATTATTAATGCATTAGAAATTTTTAAGTGGTGGGAAGGTCTTAGAATTATATGGCCCCTCGATGCATCAAGTAGGTCTCAAGAGACAAACTAGAATGAGTACTTGTTGTACACATACCCATAAAATTATAATGTCATTATTGAGGCCTTGATAATATGGATATATTATTGATAATTTCTTGGATGATTCCTTGACGAGATGTATTAAATTATTTATAATTTCTTGGTTGTGGACTTGATGGTGTGGATTAGATTATTCTTAATGTCCCAGTCTAGTCTTTGATGGTATTATTAAGATGTCTGACAGTATGCATTTCATCACTATGAAGATAATTATTGATGTCCATGTGATTATTTTCATTATTATGTTATCCATGGATTTATTTCATGCTCATGTTAAAAGATATATGATATTATTTTATTATTATTTATTCCTTATATATCACTCAAGTATTGTTTCTCTATGATAGATTCCACTATATGTTGCCCTTACCGAGTGTTTTATATCACCCTTCTTATATTTCCATTTCCCTAGATTATATAGAATAATAATATGAATAATATTTCTGGAAGAGTAATATGTGTGGAGATTTTTTTGGGAGATGCTGAAGACTTATTATGGAATAAGAAAATCTGGGTACACTACTACAAAAGAGGCATTTAACAGTGCTGGCCTTTATCAACACTAGTAAAAAGCACTGATAAAGGTGTCATTTATCTATGCTAAAACAAGTTCTGATAAAGGGTATCTTTTATCAGTGTTTTTTTAGCGCTAATAAAAAGTACAATTTTCCAGTGTTTTTAGCACTGATAAAGTGTACCAATTATCAGCGCTTTATTTTTAACGTTGATAAAGAGTACCCTTCATCATCATTTTTTAGCGCCCATAAAGGGATACTTTATAAGTACCTTTTTAATGCTAATAAAGGTCCGTAAATAAATAAAAAATAAAAATGAGTTTATTAAAAAAAATATTAATTTTTTTATTAATTAAATAATTATTGATAAAAATGAATAAATTGATTATACTATATATGAATTATAAATACTAATAAATAATATATATTAAATATATAGATATATGTAAAATGAAAATTAAAAAAAAATAAAAATTAAAAATTAGTAAATTGAGAAAAATATTAAACATTTTATTAATTAAATAATTATTGATAATGTTAATAAATATTATATATTAAATAAATAAATAAATATATAAATTTATATACATATGATTTATATAATACAAAATATTTATGATTTACATTAAATAGTAATATATTTAATTAGTGAATAATGGTTTATAATTAAAAATTAATATGAATTAAAAATACTGACTAATTGTATTGAGTAATGGACATAATTAAATGTCGCTTGATTTTTCAATTTAACATAGATCAAATGTGTGTTATATTGATTTCACATATATGTAATTAATATATTTTTATATACAATGCACATACACAAATATTTATGTAATTAATGAAATCTTATATAGAAACACATACACCAAATATTTATGTAATTTATTAAAATTTTAGTATTCATTTAATAATTTCATTATAACATGATATATTTAATATATCATGCCTTTAATCATGATAAAATTTATTTACTTATTTTAAATTTTATTACAATTAAGTATTGATTTATTTTTAATATGTTTTATGTTTTATTTTTTATTTTTTGGGGAATTTAATCAATTTCTATTTTTTATTTTATATATATTTATTTACTATGTCATAATATTTTCAAAATGTATTCATCTTTATTTCAATATATATCCACATTTTTTTAATAATTTATATTTAATTAATAAAACCAATCCATTTTTTCAATATTGTTAAAGTGTGCTCATTTTTAATTATTCAATTTCACTAATTTCTAACACACATGCACTTAAGATTAAATATTCATTAATAATGTTAAAAATATATTTGTAAAAAATATTTATAAGTAAAAATATTTACAAATTTATATTTACTATATTTATATATTTATATATTTATAATTTTAAATAAATAAATATTATTTTTTTAAAAGTATTTATATAATTATAAATATATAATTATATATATTTAAATAATTATAAAATTATAATAAATTTATTTAAATAATGAATATATTTACTATATTTATATTTATATATATTTATTATATGCATATATAATTATATAAATATATTTAATTATATAAATATTATTTTTTAAGAAGCATTTATATAATTATAAATAAATAATTATATATTTAAATAATTATAAAATTATAATAAATATATTTAAATAAAGAATATATTTACTATATTTATATTTATATATATTTATTATATATATATATATAATTACATAAATATATTTGATATTTTTTATTAATAATTATAATTATAAATTATTTATCAGTGCTTAAGTAATAAGCGCTGATAAAAAAAATATTTATCAGTACTTATAAAAGTGTCCCGATCTATTTAAATAGCCCTAACCAGTTGTGAACTCGTTGTGATATCCGAAACTTTCCACGAAAGCCATCCTTTGCTGGTGCTCCACCTCGGCGAATCAAAGTTAAAATCGAGGCTTGAATCAAGGCCCGAACAATTTCAAGGATCAAATCCAAGGCTTGAATAATTCAAGGGTCGAACAATTCAAGGGTCAAACGATTCAAGGGTCGAACGAATCCAAGGCTCAAAATTTTTCTAGGTTTTTGATATATCTACTTTCTCTTAGATGATTCAAAGTTTCAATCCAATGTATCTTATTTTCTCTTCATCCTCCTCACTCGTTGATTTCTTTTTTGGCAAGTTCTATTTGTGTTTTTTTATCATCATTCTTTCTTTACCATCAGAATATCCCTATGGCCATCGATGTTTATTGGGGATGTTTGGTTGAAAGGAGATAGAGTTATCGTTCCTTGCACTCCCTCACCCTCACCGCTTTCTGATTCTATTAAATCACCCACCCCAACACCACTGAATCTTGTTTCATGAGATGGTCGACCCCTTAAAAATTTTCATAATTTTAAAACATAAGAAATATCATATACACTATTCACTCCTTCTGTACATGATCGTTTCCCCCCTCAAGTGCTTGCTCCTACCAGCACAGGCGACTACCGCCACCATTTTACACACAGACAACACCAAATAAGAAATTCTCTTCCTGTTAGACCCGACCATAGGATTTATGGAATTAAAGTCATGTGCATGCCCACCTCACTTGGAACATATCAATATAATGATATATATATATATATATATAATGTTAAATTAATAATATAATTATATTTACATACACACACAGACCCACACACATGTTTATAAATACATTTCTATTTATGTATACCAATATATATATGTGTGTGTATATATAATATATACATATGTTTATATATATATATATTTATAATTTTATATTAAATGAATTTAAAACATTAAATATATAAATATGTTAAATATTTATATATCTATATGTATAAATTTGAAAAAAATAAATATATATAAAAAATAAAGATATATATTTGTATTATATATTATATATTTATATATTATACATATATATATAGACACACACACATGTATATTTTAAAAATACAAATATATATACATATATAATATAGATATATATTATACAAATACATTATGAAAATATATATATTATACAAATACAAATAAATATTATACTATAAAAATATATACTATAAAAATATATTATAAAAATATATTATACAAATATATTATAAAAATATATTTTACAAATATATTATACCAATATATATATTAGGTTCTTGGGGGTACAAATACATTCAAACACACACACCACACACACATTGGCCGGAAAGGCAGGTCATAGCCCCCACGAGGGGATAACCCACCCAACCACCCCGCTTTATTACATAATATATATATATATATATATATATATATATATATATATTCAAGGACAAAATCCCAGTGGGCATTAACCCATTACCCATAGTAGACACAATATTGTAGAATCCCAATAGCCCATATTCATCAAGCCTGAATCCCACAGAATCCAGCCCGCAGGTCCAACAACACCTCCTGCTTGAGCAGAGACCGTTGTCTCCATCTTATAGTCGTGATCACCCATAGAAACCACTATTGTGGTCAACACCTCTCTCTCTCTCTCTCTCTCTCTCTCTCTCTCTCACACACACACACACACATTTTCAAGGCCGAAGTCCCAGTGGGCATTAACCCATTACCCGTAGTAGACCCATTATTGTAGAATCCCAATGGCCCACATTCATATATTATATAAAAATATTATACAACTAAATTATAAAAATATATATTATATAAATAATCTATACAAATATATTACACAATTTATATGTATAAAATTAAAAAATACAAATTTGTTATATATTTATATGGAAATAGATATATTTTAATTATTATATATTTATATATTATACAAATATTTTATACAAATATATATATTATACAAACAAAAATATATATTATATTACAAAAATATATATTATACAAATAATGATATATATTACACAAATATATATATATATATTATACAATACAAAAATATATATTATAAAAATATATATTACAAAAGTATATTATACAAATATATTATACAAATATATTTCAATAAAGTTTATTCAATGGTTTAAATTCATTATCCAATTTTACTTATGAAGGTTCATCTCAATTTAAAACTATTTTTATAAGAGTGGGTCATCTCCCATTTAACTTAAAACCTGTATATATTCCATAATTACCATTGTTTATATTGGAATAATTATTAGAAATTATTTTTAGGTATTCATCATTTTAGGTCTACATGTATTGGTTCTAGCCCTAGGAATCTCTGATTACCATCCTTGTATATGAAATAAATCTTTATTTATTAAAATGATTTATCAATACATTTTCATATCTTCTAGTTGATTGAATGATAGTTTATTATTCTTGTTTATCATATTTGGGTTTCTTATTACTCATTAATTGCCTATATTATATTTTCATTTGTTTAGGGTATTTAAGAAAGACCTTATGACTTATTTTAATAGAGCTAGGACTAGTCTTAGAGAGAGGATTAAAAGTATTAAAAGTGGGGTTTCTCTTATAAATTTAGAATTCATAGAGCCCCCAAAGATTCATATATCATAACATGTCACCTTCAAGACCCCTTGAATCACATACAAAAATGTTTATGCTCCCCAAATATCACCTTCAATAGGCTATAAGTTAATAACTAGTACCAATGGTGTAATTATCACAAATAGGAGGCATTTCCCTTTTTAGAGAACACAATGTAGTACAGCTGTCATCCTCATCAGTTTCATCTCCCAAATAGTTATTTCATTTTGTTGCTTGAGACTCACCCCCCATCTCTCTTATGTTTCTTGTACTACTATGAGCATTAGTCATCCCATATATGACTAATGCTTAAAGTATTTCAAGAAACATAGGTGCATGTCAACAAGAGATGGAGGATGTGTGTCAAACAACAAAATGAAATGATTAATGTTAGGGAGATGAGCTGATGAGGATGAAAATTGTCTATAACTTTCACCTTTGAATAAATTTAGAGGATAACACCTACCATAACAGAGTAATTTTTTTTTTAAATTCAATTACCCATTTTCTTAAAAGAATATTTAAATTCTTTGAAATAATCAAATATTGGGTTTCCCTTATTAGAATTATCTATAACTTTCACTTTTGATAATGAATATATTATGTGTATTTATTTATTTATTATATAAAATTAATATTTTATGAACCCAATAGGATGGATATGAATAAAAAATAGCCGCATGCTAATCATTTGAAAAAATATTATGAAGATGGAGTTAAAGAGTTCATCAAGTTTGTAATAGTGCATGCATACGACCCTTATCAAATCATTTTTTCCATGTTTATGGTGTTGTTTTTCAAGAAAAATTAGTCCGTAAGAGTTGGAAGAACATTTTATTTTCCATGGAATAGATCAGAACTATAAATGTTGGAGTAAATATAGTGAACATGCACACCGGTTAGGAGGAATTTTATTCCTCCAATAGTTTACACTCTATCTGGATAGGAAAAATAGTAATTTTTTCTTTTCTTTAATACTATAAAAATTATAGATGGGTATTCATAAAATATCAAGAATGTTGTTTCAATGACTAATCTGAAGTTACAAGGAATAAAATAACACGAATATCATGTTTTGATGCAATATTTGATGCGTGTTGTTTTCCATTACATTCTACCATAAAATGTCTGGCATACATTAACCAAACTCTACTTATTTTTCAAATCCATATGTATTAAATTTATATACCCAATGAATTTTCCAATCATGAATAAGGAGGTTGTAGTTATATTATTTGAATTAGATATGTTCTTCCCACCATAATTATTTGATATAATGGTCTACTAGATGGTTCACTTGGTTAGAGAATTTAAACTATGCGGTCATATCCATTATAGATGGATGTGACCCATTGAAAAATATATGAATATTTTGAAAGGGTATGTCAATAATCAAAGTTGGTTAGAAGGTTGTATTTTAGAAAAATATATTGTTGAAGAAGCTATTTAATTATGTATTGATTACTAATCAGATGTTGGCACCATCAGTCTCCGAAAGTCTCTTCATAGCGTACGACTTATGGATGAAGGGATTTCCAGAAGAGATGTTGTTAAAATTACCTTAATAGAGTGAGAGAAAGAAAATATTTACATTTTATATAGTGGTTAAGATTTTGATCTATACATTAAATCCCACAAAGAAATTATTAGAGATTTGAATATATTAAGGGCTGAAGGATGGATATCAAATACACATAAGAAACAGTTTATAGGATGGTTATGAGATCAAATTTATAAGGATTTATCTAAAAATATGAATTCAATTGTTGAATAAATTCAATAGCTAGCCAGGGGACTAAATGAAAATGTTATATCTTACACTGGTTTTGTAATCAATGGTTATATGTTCTATACAAAAGAACACGATGACTGTAGTACGATAAAAAATAGTGGTGTTACACTTGTGGTAGAAGCGATGCACATATTTGGTTCCAAGGATAGAAATCCAATTTATGAAAATATTTCATATTTTGGCATTATTGAAAAGATATATGAGTTGGATTATACAAAATTTCAAGTGCCAATTTTCTGTTGCAAATGGGTTGACAATATGAGTGTAGTGAAAGTTGATGAAATGGGATTCATGAAGGTGAATTTCATTGTGGAAGGGGAAAAAGATGAGCCACTCATAATGGAATCACAAGCAGTGAAAGTATTTTATGTATCTATTCCAACAAACAAGAATTGGTCGATTGTCCTGCTGGTGACTAAAAAAATGTTAGTTTAGATAAAAATTCAATCGAGGATGACCCTTTAATTGGGAGATCACAATCAGTTCATGCCATTCCCAATTTAGAAAATGTATTATACGTTAGTGGGGAGCACAAAGAGGGGAATTTGATTCTTGATAGAGGAACCAAATCCCAAAAACCTTTATAAAAAATAAAGAGAGTTCAATGAGAAGATAAAAGTGTTTTTAATATACTATATTTTTCCTCATAATATTATATATTCTCTACTTTATTAACATAATATAAATTAAATGTTTGACTACTCATGTAGATAATTTATTCTGCACCTGATGATGTTACCAATCCCTTAGAAGAACAAACTATAATGATGAAAACCCTTTGGGAATATGTTAAGGTAATGTTACGATATACTTTCTCTATTTTACCCAAAAATTATATAATGAAACATTGATTTAATTTTTATTATTCCTTGTAGAGTTGGTTTATTTTAGAATATTTCTTTCTATCTTTCATTCCTTTCTGCACCAAAACTTTTACACAATTCTTCTCCCTCAAAACCTTTTCTCCCATATTGTGTTTCATTTATTAATTTCCTTCAAGTTCCCTCTACTACCTTTTTAGAAAGAGAAATGATGACGACTCTGCTCAATCAAAGAGGTAATATTGATGTTTTCATAGTAAAATCATTATCTATAGAATTAATGTATTATTTCATATTTATGTTTAATTTATTTCTTTTTATCATTACTCACGTAAGATTTTTTTTCTTATACAGTTGAATTATTTTGTTTGAGTTAGGGTGGTTTGTCCATCTTTCATTCCTTTCTTCACTAAAACTTCCAAAAAATTATTCTCCCTCAAAACCTTTTCATGTCATACCCCAACTCGACACTTCACAATTATTTTATTTATTTTTGAGTTTCCATTAAATTTTATTCATTTTCGAGTTTTCTTTTTCTTTTTAAATTAAATCAACTGAATTAGAATATTTTTTTTGAAAAAAACCCTAATCTAACCCTTCCCCCTACCTTATGGAAAACCCCTCCCTTCTCCTCCTATTAATGCGTCCGACCCCCCTCCCCCCTTTTTACACTCGACACCTCCCCCCTCTTGCAGGAGCTCTCCAGCATGCCACATTTCCCCCTGCCGGCTATTCCTCCCCCATTTTCATGTACGATGCCCCCTCCTTCCTCTGGTCGTGTGACGCAACTCCACCCCCAGAACTTTTGGCCACATTTGCTCCGCCCTACTGACAAGCCTCCCTTCTCCATGGTTTCCACCTAATTTCTTAGGGTTTTCGGCTTATCTCGCCTAGGTAAGGTCGTAGATCCGCTCTCCTTGTGTTTTTCTGGTGTTTTTTCCCTCTTCCCGTGGCCCCTCTTGTCTCAGTCGAAGCCTAGGTCACAGGTTGACCAGGTTTTGGAAATTTCTTCCATTTTTAGGGTGCACGGTGGGTCCCACGGGTCTTCCTTGTGTGGGTTTCAGCGTTCTCCACTGAAGGCGAAGCACTTCGGTCCACTCCTTTTCATCCTCCATCATTTGAGGTTGATTTCATTTACCCTCTTTGTATTTTATTTTCATATTTATTCAATTTTTTCTTGTTCTATAATTAAATGGTGTGGTGTAAAAGTTGTTTTGAGAGTATTTGATGAGCAATTGGGTTGAGAATGATTTTCTACATGAAATTGTGTGTGTATTTTAGGTGTAAAATCTTGTTTTTCTTATTGAAAGGGTTTTATAAATTGTGTAAATGGATTATTATATTGTTTGAGTGATGCAAAATACATTTTTGAAGGGTTTGACATGCTCGTGTATTGGGTTCGGGTTTTGTATTAGAAATTTTCTATGTTTTATGTGAGTGTCTTGGTGTGGAATTTCATGAAAATGTTTTTGAGGGTTGTTTGGTGGGTACGAACCTTGTTTTAAGGGAACTTAAGGTGCATATGATTTTGGAAAGAGTTTTTGAAATGAAAATGAAATATTTGACATGTGAACTTGATTTTTATTTTTCAATATCATTTGTAGATGGTTTTGAATGGTGAAAGTCATGTTTTCAAAATGATCTTGGTTTATGTAAGGTTTTTCAAAGGGGATTGGCCCATGGCTTTGGTTGATTGCTTCCACCCATTTTTTGTTTCAATTTTATTTATAGTTTTTGGTAATATTGAATTCTATTTTGGGTTAATTAGATTGTTTGGTGTCTTCTAATAGGGTTGTACACACATACATATCTACATATACCTATATATATATAAATCCTCCTTGCACATATTCCCTCATGGTGTAGGGAATATATGTATTGGATTAAGGGGTATATATATAGAAGTGTATGTGTGTGAAATTATGGGGCGGTCTTCATCAAAGGCATTGGATTCCGAATTGTTCATCTTGGTCCGCTCCCTTTTGAGGTAGGTTTCCCTATGAATTTTCCTTTAAATTAAAGAATTATTGGTTTCCTGCATTTTTCACCTTTATTTAATGTTAGTTAGAAATTTGTGGTTTTTTTAGAATAATTTCTTATTGTGAAATAAAGTAATACCCTCTGTGTATTCTAATTTTATGAAACTGTTTTATTAAATGTGCTTATTAGTGTTTTTAGAAATTCCCCTTTGGCCCTTATAAATGTGCTTCAGATTTAAAGTGGTGTATTGGGTTTATTAAATGGGTTTCCAAGTGCGTTCCTATCTTCAAAAATGGTGTGTGTGTGATTCTTTAAGAAATTGTTTGGCATGAGAAAAATCATGTGAGGCCCAGTTGGCACTTTTTTAAAGCTAGTTATCTCAATAAAACTCTCCTTGGATGTGGTCCCCCCTCTTTAGTTGAGTTGTATATTATGGGAGTCCATTGTGTAGGACTCCCCTATGATCAAATGGTAGAAAGGTGAGGGACATATTCCTTGGGGTGACCTGAGTAATGCATGTTGTGTGTGTGTGTGTATATATATATGTGCCTATGTTATTTGATGCTCATCTAGCATCGGTTGGCTCACCCTTTTGTTATACATGCTGACATGGGAACCTGGAATAGTAAGTGAATTTTCTGTGAACAATTGCTGCACTAGTTTAGATTACACACTGGTTAGTGGCCCTATGTATGGATTTTGCTCTGCTAGGGGATTGGGCCCCTCGGTTAGGCTAGGTAGGGAAATACCGAGCATTAGGGAATTATGACGTTATCGAGAGTAGGCATGCCTTTAGGATGAGTCACATGTATAGTATGTTCTAGACTATTCATGAGCTCCTAGGTTTTACCTATGTCTATTGGCCTGAATGTTTTGATGCATTGTTGGCTAGATACTCTTGTGTGTTATTTCCCATTGCCCTTGTTGAATGATTGTGAAGCGTTCTTCTGGATTAGTGTGGTTTATAGCTAAAATGATAGTATTTCCAAATGGTTATAGAAAAAGGGATTGGAAATGTTTTATACTCACTCTACCATTTATAATTAAAATGTCATCTCTCTTTTAAAAATTCATATGGTTAATTCTTGGGAAAGATTATGGTTTTGAATGGTAAATGGGAAATGAACCATGATTTTCTTTAAATGAAAAATGGTTACTTTTATATATTGTAGTTTAAACCTGAAATTAATATTTCTTTATTTAAATGTAATGCATTGGGAATAGATTACTCGAGCACACCTACTGAGTTTTAATACTCATGCCTATACTTCATTCTTGTTTTTAGTCACAGGTGTAGGTTGCAGTTTGATCTCGATCACCATGAGCGATGTTGTGTCTTGGGATCGGAGAGTGACTCACAGGGTCACATGGAGCTTAGTGGTTGTCAGGTCCTATTAGTGTTTCTTTTCAGTTCTTTCTTAGTTGATTTGTTCAGTTTATTTACTTTTGAGGATTATTTATTATTATTCCACTATTTCTATTTATTTATATAGGGTGAAATCATTCATATCATCACTCTGTTGATTCCCTTGGCGCTTGTCACCAGCCTAGGAGGATTGGAAACGCCTCTTGGGACTTGTCGTGAGCCGACTCAGGTGACCATTTCAGGGTCGACCCGAGTTGGTTCGTGACAAAATGGTATCAGAGGATAGGTTCTTTAGAGGAAATAGATTTCAGAGTGCCATTTTTTATTTGGGTTTTCAAGGTAGATGGAGTAGGACTGTCAGAGATTGGGGTGTAGGTTCTGGGGAGTGTCTGGCCAACACTTTCTGGGCCTAACCTTGAGTTACCATGGGAAGTCGGGTTTTTCTTGGTTTATTTGGTTTTATGGGTTACTTGGTTTTTGGGAAAATGAAATGAGAGTCGTACCAATTGTCTCAGTGAGATCATAGGTCCTGGAAATCTATGTGTATCCAAGGATGTGGTCCTGAAAGATTCTCTGTGATGGTGGTTTGATTGACATAGGGCTTCCAACCATATGGCCAAGTCACCCATCGACACTAGTTTCCCCTAGTGGGTTATTTTGGATCCTTTTGATATTTTGAGACTTTTGACCTGTTTAATGGTAGGTTTCTTTCATTTATAATTAATTTTGGATGGGATGGTTTTGGGGTATCTTTTTTAGATTTTAAAATGATGTTTGGTTTGACAAAATGATGATTGGTTGGTCAAAAAATGATATTTTCAAAACCAAAACATTGAATATTTTTGAGCATGAAATGGGTTAGTTTTAAAAATGGGAGTTATTTTGGAAATTTTTTTTGGGGTTTTTGAAAGGTTTTGTGAAATGTGAAGTTGGATAATGAATGCGGAGTTTGAAATTTTTTTATTTGATGATGATGTGTGGTATTAAAATTGGTTGAGGTATTTTTAATGTGGTTTTAAAAGTGATAATTTTTCTTTTATCTGACTATTGGTATTCCTATGATTTCTGACATATATGTATACAAATGTATGTATGTGGTACATGGATGGTTATTGATATGTATGGGTGAGTTCTTGATCTAGACCAAGAGTGTATGTATGTGCGGCTAAATGGAATACCAATAGCGGGTGATTGGTTCGTAAGGCTTGTTATGTTTTCTAAAAATGTTATTCAAAATGGGGGATTTCAATTTATTAAAAATGTGTGTGAGTGTGTGATGTTTCATTTTTTGTTTTTAGTTTTTTTTATTTTTAGAATTTGGATTTGGTGTGTTGGATGTGTGATTGAAATCATGTTTTAAGTTTGAGTTGTTGATTTGAAAATGAGATGTGGAATTTTTATTTGTGATATGTTTTGTTTTGGTTTCGTGCTCCCTGTTTTCAAGGTTCATCCCCACTGAGTTCTAAGGGATTTTGAGAAGCATCTACAGGTAGTTCTTTCACCGTGTGCCTTTCAGTTGATCAAGATGTGTTTTAGAGGTTTGGTTTTTCCATTTTGTATATAGAGTCTGGTGGTTCTCAATATCAAGAGTTCGTCTAGAGGTTCCGAGAGTTGAACCCTCCTCATTTAATTGGGAATTTGGAACTAGGGAAAGATGAGGAATGGATGAAAAATATTGAGGATATATTTTTTTGGATTGAATCTCCTGAACCTCTCAAACTGAAGCTTTCCACCTTCATGTTGGAAGGCCTAAGTCGAGATTGGTGGAAATCCATTCTTCATGCTGAACCGCAGAAGAATTACTCTTGGGGATGCTTTAAAGCCTTTTTCATCCAACAGTATTTCCTCGATGACGTGATGATACCGATGGGTTCAAGGTTTTATGGTCTCAAGAAGGAAAATTCAATGGTGTTGGAGTATGTTAAGAGCTTCACTGAGCTGGTGTTGCATCTCTCAAACCTTTTCGGGGATGAATTTTTAAAAGACCAATTCTTTGAAAGGGGTCTCTAATCATAATTATTCCCAACTGTGCCTTTATTCCCTAATGATTATAAATAAGTCGTGATGCGGGCTGTTCAAGTCGAAGCTAATTTAGCAGCATCTGGATAGTTTATAAGAGGCATAAAAAGGCCACTATTTTCCGCCTCACCAGATTCATCTGAGAGGAAGTACTGGTTGTGTTTTCAGTGTGGGAAGCTAGGGAATATGAAATTTTCATGCCGCAAAGTGCCTAAGATATATAATACCCATGGCCGTTTAGGTCATTTGCAAAGGTTTTTCAAGGGCAGTGCCAAGAAGTCACATGGGTCAAGATCTACTCCCTTGGAGAACCTTTCAGCTCAGTTGGATGAACGTAGCGCTGACGCAAGCTCAATCAAAAGCTTTTTTTTTGTTGTAAATGCCATTTTTGTTGTAATTAAAGTAATCTATGGTGTTTTCTTCTTTTGGGTGTGAAGAATGATGTTAGAGGTCCTTTTGAAAATTTGTTTTAATGGAAATGTCTTTGTAGTGTTTTTAATGTTGGTGATGTATAATGGTGGTGTTTGTTGTACCATATTTTGTTTCTTTGGGTTTTCTTGGTTTTCAATAGGATTCATGAATTATTCCAGGTTGTGAAATAAATGTTTTTATGGAGTCATAATATGGTGGGGATACCCCCATGAGATGAGTTCATGATGAATCCATCTTCCAGGTGTTCTTGGCTGAGCATTTCTTTGTTTTTTCTCCGCTCCACCCTGACTGTAGTAGTTGGTTGGCTTGGATAGTGGGTCGTGTATTGGATGCTCACAGATATCCCGACCATTTCATGACTAGATTCTTATATGGTTTCTGTGTAAGGGGTTGGGGTGTTCCTTGTTGAATTGTGTTTTGAAAATATTGAGTCACTTCTTCATAATCTCTTCATTGTTTGTTTGAGCTCTGTGGTCTTGTGTGATGTATTCCTTGGATGTATAGATTCTTTTTAGGGTGGTCTCATAGTTCTTTCTGGGAATACATAGTTCCATGATCTGAATGAAAGAAAGTGTTGGTTCTTTGGTCTTTGAGTTTTCAGGTTTTTCCTTGGTTGTAAATCATCTTTGATTTGGTTTTGATCAATTGATTCTCTTGGCAATTTCTAAGGGCAGAAAGTGTCATGGTGAGGAGAATTGTCACACCCTGACCTGACACTTAATGGTTATTTTATTTATTTTGAGTTTCCATTAAATTTTATTCATTTTTGAGTTTTTTTGAAATTAAATCAATTGAATTAGAATAAAAATATTTTTTTTGAAAAAAACCCTAATCTAACCTACCCCTATACCTCGCAGCCAACCCCTCCCTTCCCCTCCTATTCATGTGGCCGACCCCATCCCCCCTTTCCTTGTTCGATGCCACCCCCCTCTTGCAGGAGCTCTCTGACTCACCACCTTTCCCCCCCACCAGCCGTTCCTCCCCATTTTTGTGTGCGGTGCCCCCTCCTTCCTCTGGTCACGCGACGCAACTCCACCCCCTAGAACTTTCACCCGCACACGCTCCGCCCTACTAGAGATCCTTCCTTCTCCACAGTTTCCACCTGATTTCTTAAGGTTTTCAGCTCATCTTTCCTAGGTAAGGTCGCAAATCCCCTCTCCTTGTGTTTTTCCAGTGTTTTTCCCTCTTCTCACGACCCCTCTTGTCTCAACCGAACCCTAGGTCACAGGTTGACTGGGTTTTGGTAATTTCTTCCATTTTTAGGGTGGGTGGTGGGTATCCTGAGTTTTCCTCATGCAGGTTTCATCATCCGCCACTGAAGGTGAAGCACTTCGGTCCACTCCGGTTCATCTGTCGTCATTTTAGGTTGATTTCTTTTACCCTCTTTGTATTTTATTTGGATATTTAATTAATTTTTTATTATTCTATACTGAAATGGTGTAGTTTAAAAGTTTTTTTGAGAGGATTTGATGAGAAATTAGGTTGAGAATGATTTTTTACATGAAATTGTGTGTGTATTTTAGGTGTAAAATCTTGTTTTTTTCCTTGAAAGGGTTTTATAAATTTTGTAAATGGATTATTGTATTTCTTGGGTGATGAGAAATACATTTTTGAAGGGTTTGACATGCTCGTGTATTGGGTTTGGGTTTTGTATCAGAAATTAGTTATGTTCTATGTGAGTGTCTTGGTGTGGCGTTTCATGAAAATGTTTTTGAGGGTTTTTTGGTGGGTGCGAACCTTGTTTTAAGGGAACTTAAGGTGCATATGATTTTGGAATTAGTTTTTGATGGAAAAATGAAATATTTGACATGTGAACTTGATTTTTATTTTTCAATATCAATTGTAGATGATTTTGAATGGTGAAAGTCATGTTTTCAAAATGATCTTAGTTTATGTAAGGTTTTACAAAGGGGCTTGGCCCATAAGTTTGGTTGATTGCTTCCAACCATTTTTATGGTTTTAATTTTATTTAGAGTTTTTAGTAATCTTCGATTCTCTTTTGGGTTAATTAGATTGTCAGGTGTCTTCTCAAAGGGATTTACACACATAAATAGGTATGTATACCAATATATATAAATCCTCCTTGCACATATTCCCTCATGGCATGGGTAATATTTGTATTGGATTAAGGGGTATATATATATATGAGTGTATGTGTGCGCAATTGTGGGCCGGTCTTCGTCAAAGGATTCAGGTGCCAAATTATTCATCTTGGTACACTCTCTTTTGTGGTAGCTTTCCCTATAAATTTTCCTTTAAATTAAAGAATTTTTGGTTTCTTTTATTTTACACCTTTATTTAATGTTAGTTAGAAATTTATGGTTTTTTTAGAATAATATATTATTGTGAAATAAAGTAATACCCTCTGTGTATTTTAATTTCATGAAACTATTTTATTAAATGTGCTTATTAGTGTGTGTGGAAATGCCCCTTTGGACCTTATAAATGTGATTCATATTTAAAGTGGTGTATTGGGTTTATTAAATGGGTTTCCAAGGGCATTCTTGGTTTCTAAAATGGTGTGTGTGATTTTTTAAGAAATGGTTTGGCATGAGAAAAATCATGTGAGGCCCGATTGGCACTTTTGTAAAGCTAGTTATCTCAATATAACTCTCCTTGGATGTGGTCCCTCCTCTTTAGTTGAGTTGTATATTATGGGGGTCCGCTATGTAGGACTCCCCTGTGATCAAATTTTAAAAAGGTGAGGGACATATTCCTTGAGGTGACTCAGGTGATGCATGTTGTGTTTGTATATAAATAAATAAATAAATATATATGTGTGTGTGTGTGTATGTGTGTGTGTGCCTATGTGATTTGATGATCGACTGGCATTGGTTGGATCACCCTTTTGTTATACATACTGACATGGGAACCTGGCATAGTAAGTGAATTTTCTGTGAATGATTGATGCACTAGTTTAGATTACACACTGTCTAGTGGCCCTTAGTATGGATTTTTCTCTACTAGGGGATTTGGCCCCTCAGTTAGGCTAGGTAGGGAAATACTGAGTGTTGGGGCATTATAACATCATTGAGAGTAGGCATGCCTTTGAGATGAGTCACATGTATAGTACGTTCTAGACTATTCACGAGCTCCTAGGTTTTACCCATGTCTATTGGCACAGATGTTTTGATGCATTGTTAGATAGATACTCTTGTGTGTTAGTTCTCATTGTCCTTTTTGAATGATTATTGAGCTTGCTTATGGAATAGTGTGGTTTATATCTAAAATGATAGTGTTTCCAAATAGTTATGGAAAATGGTTTTGGAAATGTTTTATACTTACTACCCACTTTATAATTAAAATGTTATATCTCTTTCAAAAATGCATATGGTTCCTTCTTGGGAAAGATTATGGGTTTGAATGGTAAAAAGGGAAATGGACTGTGATTTTATTTAAGGAAAAATGGGTGAAAAACTTACTTTTATATATTTTAGCTCAAACTTGAAATTAATGTTTCTTTATTTAAAGGTAATGTATTGGGAATATATTACTTGGGCACAAATACTGAGTTTTAATACTCATGCCTATAATTAATTCTTTTTTTAGTCTCAGGTGTAGGTTGCAGTTTGATCTCAATCACCGTGGGTGATATTGTGTCTTAGGATCGGAGAGTGACCCATGGGGTCATATGGAGATTAGTGGTCATTAGGTCTGGTTAGTGTTACTTTTCAGTTATTTCTTAGTCGATTTGATCAGTTTATTTACTTTCAGGGCTGCTTTATTATTATTCCGCTACTTCTATTTATTTATATTGGGAGAAATAATTCCTATCATCACTCTGTTGATGCCCTTGTCACTTTTCGCCAGCCCAGGAGGATTGGTAATGCCTCTCAGGCCTTGTCGTGGTCCAAATCGGGTGATCGATTTAGGGTCAACCTAGCTTGGTTTGTGATATTTCACCCCTATAATGTTGCATTTATCACTTTCCTTCAAGTTCCCTCTACTTCCTTTATAGGAAGTGAAAAAATGCTTCTTATACTCAATCAAAGAGGTAATCTTGATGTTTTTACCATAAAATAATTGTCTATAGAATTAATGTTTTGTTTTATATTTATGTTTAATTTTTTTAGTATTACTCACATAAGAATTATTTTCATATACAAGTGGATTATTTTATTTGAGTTGGGGTGGTCTGTCCATCTTTCATGCCTTTCTCCACCAAAAATTCCATATATTTCTTCTCCCTAAAAACCTTTTAACCCTTTTAGTGTTTGAATTTATCAATTTCCTTTAAGTTCCCTATACTTATCAATCACATAGGTAATCTCGATGTTCGAATAGTAAATTCATTGTCCATAGAATTAATATATTATTTCATATTTATATTTAATTTTTTTTCTTTTAGTATTACTCATATAATAACTGTTTTCTTATATAGGTGGATTATTTTTTTCGAGTTGGGGTGGTTTGTTTGAAGATGCTCATGCTCATGAGATATTGGACTTTGAAACTACAACTAAGATAATGAAAATAAAGAAATGTGTCAAGAATGCATACAATTATCATGAAAAGATGAATTCCTAATACCTATTAAATTAATTTTTTCAATATTTTATCTACTATTTGTAAGTTAATTTCCTTAACATTTTTATCTAATAATTATTTAGTTTTTTCACAGATCTCTTGGGAATTAATATTTTACTTTCTACCAATGTTACCATGCTTTCTATTGTATTTTTTATCAAACTTCCAACACTGCATATTGACTCTTTGTTTTTAGCTGGAAAACATTTCTTGTTATTGAAATATAAAAGATTATAGGAATCTCATATGCCCATTGTGGTGATTTATCATGATATAATGGGAACATAGCTTCCTATTCTCTTATGGAATTCAACAATGAGAAATGTTTTTCTGCTAAGAACATTGAGTCAATATGCAATGCTGGTAGTTAAAAAAAGACAAGAAATTGAAATCATGGTAACATAGGTAGTTAGAATTTTATTAATAATTTGGTATATGTAAGAACCATATTCATTGCAATTCTACATACTGTGTGACCGGTATGACTAAGTGCTTCTTTTTATTTAAAATTGACATTAATTTTAGTAAATAAGACAACATACATACTCAAAACCAAGGAAACATATTCTTATTGTTTTTATACTTTAATACAATGATAAATAATTCATTTTTGATGTTTACGAATCAACCTCACCTCAATCTGATACACGATGTTCCTAGTATGACTCAATGTGTCCGTTATCAGTTTAAAATTGACATTTTAGTTAAAAAAGTTTCACTCACTAAAAACTAAGAAAACATAATCTTATTGAATTGATAATTTATGAAAATGACTCATAAGTCATTTTTGACATATATTAATCATTCTCACATCAAACTCTCACATGATTTGATCGGTATGAGTCAAAGTGCATGTTTTTAGTTTAAAATGACATTTTAGTAAAAAAGAAAAGTGATATACTCAAAACTAAGAAAACACATTAGGATTATTTTTATACTTTATTACAATAATCCATAAGTAATTTGAGACATTTTGTAATTAGATTCACCTCAATCCGATGCACGATGTGACCGGTATGACTCAAAGTGCATCCTTTTGTTTAAAATTGACATCAATTTTAGAAAAAAGGACAACTAAGCTACTCAAAACTGAGAAAAATAATTCAGTTTGTTTCAATAATTTAGTAAAATGATCAATAAGTCATTTTTGACATGTAAAAATCATCCAAACCTCAATCTGATACACTATGTGCCCGGTATGACTTAATGTTTCTGTTATCAGTTTAAAATCAACATTTTAGTTCAAAAAGTACGAATCATTGAAAATGGATAAAATATTCTCAAATTATCTTGATAATTTATTAAAAAGATTCATAAGTAATTTTTTACATATAATAATTAGTCTCACATCAAACTGAGACACAATGTGATCAGTATGAGTCAAAGTGTGTGTTTTTGATTTAAAATGACATTTGAGTAAAAAATACAAGTGATGTACTGAAAACTAATAAAACAAATTTGTATTATTTTAATACTTAAGGAAAATGATCCATAAGTCATTTTAATCATATGAACCTCAATTCGATAGACGGTGTGACCGGTATGACTCTAAGCACATCTTTTTATTTAAAATCGACTTTAATTTTAGTAGAATGGACAACTGACCTACTCAAAACCAAGAAAACACATTCGTATTGTTTTTATAATTTATGAAAATGTTCCCTAAGTCATTTTTGACATGTAGGAATCATCTGGAACTCAATCTGATACATGATGTCCTCGATGTGACTCAATGTGTCCATTATCATCTCAAAATTGACATTTTAGTTCAAAAAGTTTCACTCACTGAAAACAAATAAAACAAATTCTGATTGACTTGATAATTTAGGAAAAATATTCATAAGTCATTTTTGATGCGTAGGAATCAGTATCACATCAAAATGAGACACGATGTGGCCGATATTAGTCAAAATGCGTGTTTCCAGTTTAAAATGACATTTTATTAAAACATACAAGTGACGTACTCAAAACCAATAAAACACATTTTTATTTTTTTGATACTTTAGTAAAATGACCCATAAGTTATTTGGGACATGTTTAAATTAGATTAACCTCAATCTGATTCATGGTGTGACTGATATGACTCTAAATGAGTCTTTTTATTTAAAATTGACATCAATTTTAGTAAAAAGGACAAACGAACACCTCAAAATCAAGAAAACACATTTGGATTTTTTTGATAATCTATGAAAACAATCCATAATTCATTTTTGATGTATAGTAATTAGCCTCACATCAATTATATACACAATGTTCTTGATATGACTCAATGTGTCCGTTATTAGTTTAAAATCGACATTTTAGTTAAATTTTTTTACTCACTAAAAACAAATAAAACATGATCATATTGTCTTGATAATTTATTAAAATGATTAATAAGTCATTTTTGATGTGTATGAATTGGTATCACATCAAACCGATACATGATATGACCGGTATGAGTCAAAGTGCTTGTTTTATGTTTAAAATAACATTTTTGTAAAAAATACAGGTGTCATACTCAAAACTAAGAAAAAATATTCATATTTTTTTGATACTTTATTAAAATTATCCATAAGTCATTTGAGTCATTTTTTAATTATTCGCACCTCAATTTGATGCGTGGTGTGACCAGTATTACTCAAAGTGCATATTTTTATTTAAAATTGACATCAATTTTAGTAAAATTAACACTTTATGTTAATTTATTTCTTTATATTATTACTAACATAAGAATTGTTTTATTATATAGGTTTTCTATTTTTCTTGAGAATGGGTGTTTTTTGTCAATAACATTGGGGTCAATATCAAAAGATAAAGGAACATTGATGTTTTTGAATATATATAATAATTTTTACTTATGTAATTATATAAACTAATGTTTTAAATGTCTATAATATAGTGTTTTTTTTATTTTATTTGATTTGAAAATTTCATTTCATTTAAATTCTATATTGGTAATTTATTTTTTTGATATATGGTGTGTTTCTGGTACTGTGGTGTACTGTTACAATACATTGAACTAGTGCTGCAATGTGCTGTTACAACACACTGCAGTATAACCCTTTATCAGCACTTATATAAGCACTGATAAAGGACCCCTTTATTAGTGCTCAATAAAAGAAATGATAAATATGGTCCTTTATCAATGCTTTTTTAGCACTGATAAAAGACCCGAGATTTTAATCTTTCTCTGGTAGTCAGTGCTTCTCTAACATTGATAAAGGTTATTTTAGCATTGTTAAAGGCCTATTTTTCAGTAGTGGTATAGTGGGAAAGTTTTCCATTTGGTGGGAGATATATGGGTTTTGTTAAGTAATGGTTTTACTAGTTTTTTAAATATCTAAACATTAAAGGTATTGGGTTTGTAAGTATCTCAATATTTTATTTTGATGTTGTAATTATGGATGGTTAAAATTGGGTCTCATTAGTTGGTATTAAGCTAGTATTTAAAGATAATTTTTTTAGCAACAGATCTGGGAGTATGGGTTTGGGGCATCTTATTTGGTCTTACAGTAGGGTTTAAATAACATTACAAGTTAAGATGTTATCATATGAGGACAATTTAAAACTTTTAGATACTATAACGGGTTAATAAGTTTAAGGTTGATCATATGTTTAATGGTATAGATACCCCTTTTGAAGTCTTATGTGATTATATTCTAAGGCGGTTAATGATATTTTGGTAAATGTTTATTGGGTTTTAAGAAGAATTCATGACTTAGGTATGTATTATCATTTGATTTGTTATGTGATTTGTGAGTATAAGTTGTGAAGTATGGATACGCTTAGGGATTGAAGAGTAATTTCATGTCAAGGTGATTCAAGTTATTTTGGGGTAAATTAATATATTTCTAGGAAGATATATTTATATGATTTTTTGGGTTTAGGATATAGTAAGAAAGTTTTTTAATTATTATTAAGGTTCGATAATTTTTGAGATGAAAGTTAAGTTGACTTGGGAAAAAAATATGATCAAATCCTTTGGATTTTTGGGTTCTGAATTTATTTAATCATATTTGGAATATCTTTAGGGTTTATTTGTTTATGGAATTATTTAAGATAAACTTTTGTTGTTATTATTGATATTTTTATATTAATGTATCACTTATTTACATTAAGGTTTATTCGTATTATCTTAACTCATGTTAACCATTTTGGTTTTAGTTAATTTATATAGAATGGAGGAATACATTTTCATTACTTTATGGATATCATAATCTATTAAGAGTTTATTTTTATGCTTTATGCTGAAAAAATCCATTTCAATCATTCATCATCAAGAATTTGAGATGAAATAGAGGCAAAAACTGATCGAAACACGTAACCAAAGGATGAAATTTTGATTGTCAGATGTAAATAAATCAAGTAAGTATATTTTATCATATTCTATATCTCAATGGTAAAATATTTCCTCAAACCCAATAAAGAGTAAGATAAATATATCGAGTCTTATGCGGAAAATATCTCTCAGAGATCAAGGTATGTTTTTAGAAACTTACTAACAAGTACAAGTCTTATAATGGTGTATACATGATTTTAGAAATATTTATTACATATCATGATAAAATATATATCTACGACTATGTGTATATTAATATACATTAATTTTATTTAGAAAAAAAATAAAATTTATAGGAAAAAATTATTTTAAAGGGGAGATTGTAACACCTCAAGATTTTAGTATTTATTCTCCTTTAAATAAAACTAGTATGTACAAAAGTTTGTGACATGCACAACACAAAACTAAATTGAAAAATGATTTATTAAAATTAAAATTTAAATAAATTACAAGATATTTAAATGAATCATAATTTAAAAAATAAATTATTTTTTAAAATTAAAAGGGATCTATTTTACTTAGGAAATACCATTAATTCTAGAGAAACTGCTTTTATGAAATAAGAATTTTTGATAAATTTAATACTTTTGAGGAAATGATACCAATAAAATGAATTGATAAAATTCTATTAATTATTAGTAAAATAAATTAAAAAATATCCATATAATTATTAAGTAATCATACAAAATACTAATCTAATAATTCATGTCCAAACAAAAATGTTTTGTTTACAAAAATTATTTTATTATATATTATATGTTTTATTTAAAATATTAATTTATGTAATTTATAATATTAAATTTATTTAAGATTATTTTTTATAAATTTAAAAAATTAATAATCATTCATACTTTTATTATCAATTGGTTATAAATGAAGATAAATCATTTGATGGTAAAATATATATTTTTCATAAAATTATTTTCATGTGGTAGATGAATTTTTATTTTAATAAATTAAATTAATCAATTATAATACTTTATTTTGATGATATTTATTTTTAATATTTTTAATAAAATAATTTAACATTAACTTAATGATTATTAAGGTTGAATTAATGAGAATATATTCATTTTATGCTTCAAAAATATATTTTTTCTCAAAAAACATTTATGCGTTTTGTGGGTGGATATTAGAATTAATTTATGAAACCTTTAGAAATTTTATTTAATAAAATTTATTTCATATTAGAATCATCATGTTAATTTTTTTAATAAGTTCAATTTCATTTTTGGTCATAAAGAAAAGTTACCATGGTAAAACTTTATCCCCATGACAAAGGTTAAACGAGTTAAAGAGAGAGTTAAGATAAATGATAAGGATTCAACATAATTTATTTTTTGATAATAATAATATCTTAACATATCCTATATTATAATTTGGGATAATTTTGTGCCAATTTCCCTTGAAAATGACAGTTACTTATTTTAAAGTTATATGTATTTAGAAAAGTGTCATTCCTCTCACTTATAAAAGGACCCCCTAACTAATTCAATTATATAAATACCTTAAACATTTTATCCATATATAAACATGTAAAAATATCTAACAAAATCTATTTCCCATATCCTAGTGGTTTTGTTCTCACTAAAATACCAATCTAAGAAGTCTCAAGGAGAGATTTAAAGGAGGATATCCAAGGAAGGGGTAATTGTTTTAACTGAGTTCTTTCAAATTTATTTCTTCTTAAACCATCTAAAAATATATTATAACCATATTAAAATAATTAAATCAATATCATAAGTATATTAAAATATTATTTTGTTGATATAAAAACTACTATCTACTTCCCCTCCATTCCATTGGAAAATGAAAACATCATCGTGTTACGTGCGAACTACCACCGCCATGAACGATGTATTTAATTTTTCATAATTGTATTAGATGGATGGTTATAAAATAGATTTAATAATTAAATATTATATAAAAAAGAAGATTAATATTATAGAATGATTATTTTACCATTATATTAATAATATTAACAATAAATGGTCATCATAAAATTTAATCACCTAAAACAAGCATATCGTGACACTTTGTAAGTAATAACTTCATACCATTATCTTTAATTTATATTATTAATTTATTTATTCCTAAAATTATTTATAAATTTAATATTTTTTTTTGAAATTATTAAGAATATGTAAAAGTTATATTATCATTATGAGATATCATGTTCATACTTATTCAGTCTTTGTAACACGCTCTTGTTTAGGATGGTTTTAACACCTATATGAATGATGTTATAATGTTTATTTCATGAATGATTAAGGAATGTTAAATACTAATAATATCATATAATAATGATTAATTTATGATTTATTAATAATTAATTAATGGTAATATATCTATGTATATTGGTTAATAAAATCAATTTTTTTTATGAAATTGAAATTTATAAAAAATAGATTTTTATGCGTTTCATGAAAAACATTACCATAAGTTCCATAAAATAACCCTATTAATATATAAATATATTAAAAAAATACTATAAACCTTCATGAAATTTTTTTATATAATGAAACCATTTCTAATTTACAATGACTGAAACCGTCAAACTAAAACATGCATGAGAAACAAAACAATTAACACTTAAATATTGATTTTGACAAAGAATTATGAGTAAATGGTTAAAAAGAAGTTATTAATGGATTATATAAAAAAAAATATTTATATATGAATATTATATATATTAATAATAAATATAATTTTTATATACAATATGTTGGAATGCATATAACCAAGCGGGAATCCAAGGTAAGAGTTTATTTTACAATATCACTTTTTATCGGGATTATTTATGTTTGAATTTAATTTGGGGGAATTATATGTTATTTTTCTCCTTACCCCAAAATATTTTATTATCCTCTATTTTTTTTTATTTTTTTTAAGAATTACTTATACTTTACCTTTTTTTGGTACACAAATTAACTGAAATAATGTTTATAATAAAAGCTAACCTTATTTGTCTTTTTTGGTCTGTAATCATTTTCCATCATATACATATTATTTATTTTTATTAAATAATTCTATTTTATATACTTAAATTATTAATTAAGGTCTATTTCTATAAATTTTACTTTCTATTCAAAATTTTAAAATGAATATTTTAACGTTTTTCATATAAGTCATTTTTACTTTCTTTATAAAGGTTTGAAAATAATATATTTTTAATGTTTTTCTCATGAAAGACATTTCTTATTACTTTGAACATTAATAATTATTTATATGCCTTTCTAAGTTTTTATGATTTTCCAAAGAAATATTTTTACCATTATTCTATGGATTTTTTTGTTTTACATCAAAAGAAAAGTATATTATTTTCTTAAAAGTTTTGGAAATTGATTTCATTTGACTTATGTATATTTTTAACTTACACTCCATATTTGATTAGTTAAGAATAGTTTTTTTTTCATGATTATTATAAACTATTTTACAAATAATTTTTTAAAATCCTCCTTTAAGTCTCATAAAAAGAGTTTTATATGTGACTTTTAAATTTGTTTTTGAAACTAAATTACAAGTTTTAGGAAATTTATTTTCAAGGTTTTATCTCCATTTTCCTATCTATTGTCTAAATAATTTTTATTTACTATAAAACCTTAATTTATAATTAATTTATGGTATTATTTCAATTCTTTAATATTATATCTTACTTTGTGCACAAGTTTTATTCTCAATTCATTCAATCCTTGAATTTTTGTTATCTATCACTCTCCAAATTTATCTTTAATTTATTTTTCTCCATAATATAAATGTTCTATAGTACAATGGATATATTCAATATCATCTATATATTTTATTAACCATATACCCATTTATATATATGGTTTTATCTGAAGTAAACTTACTAAGAAATTTATTCTATTGATTAGAGAAATATTGGCATTCTGCATACTTGATATTTATTGATTACTTAGGCATATTTATTTTTTATTGTATTTTTAATTAAATATATGATGAATTCATTAGATATTTTTAAGTGATGGGTGGAGCCCAGAATTATATAACCCCTTGATTTATCAGGTAAGTAACATGAGAAAAATTAGAATGGGTATTTGGAATTTTCCTACCCATATAATTATAATGTCTCAGTTGAGGCCTTGATGGTATGGATTGGATTATTGATAATTTCATTAATAAGGTATTGGTGGTATGGATGAAATTATTAATAATGTATTAGTAGAGGCCTTGATGTTGTGGATTATATTATTTCTAATGTCTTGGAAAATTCCTTGATGGTAAGATTAAGATGTCTAACATTATGCATTTCATCAATAAAAATATAGTTGTTGATGTCTATGTGATTATTTACTTTGTTATGTTATCCATGTATATATTTCATAATCATATTAAAAGATATATGGAATCATTTTATTATTATTTATTCATACCATATTACTCAAGTATTGTTTCTCTATGATATCTTGCATTGTATTTTACCCTAATTGGGCATTTGAGCTCACCCTTATTATGTTTCCATTTCCACAGGTTACACAAAATATTAATATGAATAATATTTATAGAAGGGTAATATGTATTGATAATTTTATGTTAGATGTTAAATATTATTATGGAAAAAGAAAGTCTAGGAAAATAGGGAAATTTTTTCATTGGGTGAGAAAGATATGGATTGTGTTAAGTGACGATTTTACTAATTCTCTAAATCTCTAAACCATAAAAGTGTAACATCCCGCCCCTTCTCATTGGCTTGAAAAGTAAGTGGAATAATACTTGGACTTAAGAGACATCCCCAAGATGAAAAATGATGGAAATAAATTCCAAAGGCCTTCAATACATATGGGGATAAATTTTCCCTTTAAGAATAAAATAACTAACCAAACGAGACATAACCAAACAAAACACTATATGATCCATGATAAAAATGAAAGACAACTCAAAATTTCATTTATAAAAATCAAACTAAAACCAAGTACTACAATGAAAGAGTATAATATAAAAGTAAATATAAGAATAAAAATACTCAGACTCTAAATTAAACTCTAAGCTCCAAACATGCTCTATGCTCTAACTCCACAATAGCCCAAGTATCACAAAGTACTGCTAATGATGTGTGATAATTTAACTTTTCCCATGTTTGGATAAAAAATGTCTACAAAATAAACAAACAATGTTCTAAAACCATTTCATAAATTATAATTTGGTATAATCTATTCCATTCCACATATCCACACATCTATATATGCATACTTTGTTATGAAAGTTCCATACTCATGAGCAGTTTCTCATCGATCTAACAAGTCGTCACAAAATAATTAAATCACATGTTCTATTACACCTTTAGCACAGATAAAAAGGTCATATTTAAACCAATCCTCATAATTCAATATGATCACACACCACCAAGTATCCTTAAAAACCATTTCAATTCCAAAACTACCTCAATTCCAAAGCCATTTCAATAAAACAAACTTTTTATTGAAAACCTTTCCAACAAACCATTTCAATAAAACCAACCTTTTATTGAAAACCATTTATCAAGAAATAAAAACCAATAAACCATTTTTAAAATAAACATTTTGAAACCATTTAGCAAAGCATATTGCACAACAATTCACAATTACACAAAATCAACAAACCATCGCTAAAGAAGGTTTCTACCATGATTTTCACACAAATTTCATAATCAATTTCAATAAATTTAATCCATTTGAAACTAATACTTCATTTTATAAATAGAGGAGTTGAGAGTTAATCCACCTACCTTGATTCCAAATATTATTAGATCTGGCTTGGTTTATGATGGGGGAAGAGATCTAAGGTTGGCTTGTGGAGATTTAACCCATTTTTGTTAACATTTTTCATGTCGTTCTTCGTTTTCATCATAAAAACAGAGGTATGTGGCTTAAATATTGACTCCTATATTTATAACTTGAAGGATTAGTTTCAAATGGATTAAATTGATTAAAATTTATTGTGAAATTGTTGTAAAAATCATGGTAGAAACCTTCTTTAGTAATGGTTTGTGGATTTTTTGGAATTGTGCATTATTATATAAGATGATTTTTTATATGGTTTTAAAATTTTTATTTTAAAAATGGTTGTTTGGATTCGATTGATTGATAAAGGGGTTTTAAATAAAAGTCTGGTTTTATTGAAATGGTTTGTTGGAAAATTTTTTCAATAAAAATTTTGTTTTATTAAAATAGTTTTAGCATTGAGGTAGTTTTTGAATTGAAATGGTTTTTGGGAATACTTGGTGATGTGTGTTATTATTGCATTATGATTCTTGGTTGAAATATGAACTTTTTCTTAGTTCCAAAGGTTTAATGTCACATGGGATTTAATTACCTTTTTCTAACTTGGTAGATTGATGAGAAACCACTCATGAGTATAGAACTATCATAATGAAGCATGCATGTGTAGATGTGTGGATATGTGGAATAGAATGTATTATGCCAAAGTGGAATTTATGAAATGGTTTTGGAACATTTTTTGGTTTCATTCCTTATAATGGGATATCACTTGAGAAAACTGTTTTACTATAGAACTTTTTTATATTTTGATATGAACTATTTTAGAATTTTTTTATATAAACTATTTTATATATTGGGATAACTTGTTCTATCCTAGTGGCGTGAGTAGATAAGTAATTTAGGGAAATTATACTGACTTTTAGTACTCACCCCTACTTTGGAACATTGGTTCTTTTGTAGATTTTTTTATCAAGACATAAGAAAAGGTAAAGTATCACACATATTTAGTAGTACTTCATGATACCTGGGATGTTGTGAAGTTAGAGCATGAAGCAAGTTTGGAGCTTGGAGTTGTCTTTAGAGTCTTTGGGTTTTTTTATTTTACTGTTTACATTGATATTTTAGTCTTCCACTTTGGTACTTGGTTTTAGTTTGATTTTGATAAATGAAATGTTGATTTTTCATTCATTATTTTCATGCATAATATAGTTGTTTGTTTGGTTATGGATTATTTAGTTAGTTGTTTTATTCTTAAAGGAAAAAAATAATCCCTCATATGTATTGAAGACATTTGAAATTTATTTCCCACCTTTGGTGTCTTGGGGATGTTTCTTAAGGCCAAGTAATGTTCCACCACCTTTTTAAGTCAATGAGAAGGGGAGGTTGTTACACATGAATGCTTCGTTATGATAGTTCCATACGCATGAGTGATTTCTCATCGATCTACCTAGTCATCACAAGGTAATTAAATCCCATTTTCAATTATAACTTTAGCTCCAATAACAAGGTCATATTTCAACCAATCCTCATAATGAAATATGAACACACACCACCAAGTATTCCCAAAAAACTATTTTGATGGAAAAAATACCTCAATGCCAAAACCATTTTAATAAAACAAACTTTTGGTTGAAAAACCTGTCCAAAATACCATTTCAATAAAACAAAAATTTTATTGAAAACCATTTCTCAAGAAATCAAAACTAAACAACCATTTTTAAAATAAACATTTTAAAACCATTTAATAAAGAATCTTGCACAACAATTCAGAATTCTAAAAAATCCTCAATCCATTAATAAATAAGGTTTCTACCATGCTTTGCACAAACATTTTATAATCAATTTAAATCAATTTAATCCATTTGAAACTAATCCTTTAAGTTCTAAATAGAGGAGTCGAGAGTGAATCCACCTATCATGGGTTTTATGATGAAAATAGAGAATATCACAAAAAATGCCAATGAAACAGGGTTGAATATCCACAAAACCACATTATATATCTGACCCTATCATAAAATAAGCCATATATAATCATATTTGTCATAAGAAATCTTATATATAACCCCAACGAATGTATATCTAAGAAACCGAGATAGATAGAGAATAAAATCTAGGAAAAACCATTAAGAAATACCAAGAATAAAGGCTTACCGCAAGAATCTGGCTTCAAATCACCAACAGAAGCATTTGGATAGCCTCTAGATCAATGGGAGAAGCTTACTTAGCCTTTGGTAAGAGATAATATTGAGTTAGTGATGCATAGAAGGATAAATGAGGGGGTTAGAGACCAAAATGTATGATATCCACAATTTTAGGATACCACTTTTAACCCCTGCATGGTTAGTTGAATGGTTAGGCATACTGTAAGCTAACCATGCATAAGATAATGCCTCAAGGGTTGAACCTCATAGGGTTTTCTCGCATTATTTCCAAACCATGCACCAACCATGCCAAATCCCACTATCCAACAAAGCACGATTTCTTCTAAGCTTCCAAACGGTTTGGACAAACTGGGCGTAGCCCGTGAACCTTCCCTTTATCCCTTATCTCATTGTGCACAATTTCATGTAGGTGTTTCATGGTTTTATCAATTAATGTACCAACTATGCACCTGTATAAAAGCCCCAAAATAATCCAAAAGTTCTCCAAACTCTCCCAAACTTCACCTGTATACTTTAAATACATAAAAAACATAAAGAAAGGGTTACTTACTTGAAATAGGGGGTGATAAAAAAGTTCTTGGGTATGTAAGTGACTCAATATTTTTTTAATGTTGTATTTATAGATGATTAAAATTAGGTCTCACCAGTTGATATCAATCCAGTATACAAAGATTATGGTTTTATCACTAGATCCAAGTGTATGGGTTTGGGGCATCTTATCATGGTAAATACCAACCACCATATCACTTGGGTTTATTATATAATATATCATAATTCTATTTTTTCTTATCATATGATACCACTGGTGTGTATTGTAAGATATGATACACTTAAAAACCATGATATTGATTTTTTCCATAAGATACGATATATGTGATATGGTAGGCTATGATATAAACTTGGGTTGCAATAAAACAAAGTATCAAATCATAATTGTGATATAGAATATATAATAAATTACAATAGGATGATATGTAAGAAATTTAAAAACATAAAAAATAACCCATATGTAAGTTTTTTTTACTTCGTACAATAAAATTTCTTACGTATAGGCCACTCAATATGTTAGGTTTACTCTATACAAAAGAGTTTTTCCTTTACCATGGAAGTGAAAAATGTTATGTAAGGTTTTAATGATATGTAAGGGCTTACACATATGTATGAAACTTTCCTTTTCCACAAAACTAAAATGTAAGTGTATTCGCCTATACCAGACACAATATATAATTGATAATTCCACTCATCTATCATTAAATATGACATAAGCCTAAAATATAAAAATTTAATGTTTTGGATTATTTTATTATCATTTATAATTTTTTTTGTAAATGATAAGTATTAAAAATTATAAATAATATATTTTCATTCCTAAATTAAATATGAAAATTTCATATTTATAGCGACCCAAGAATTTTAAAAATATTATTCCATGATTTTTAACATAAATATCCAATAATTATAACCCAAAGATCATGGGGCATAGTGTATCTGGATGACCAAGTTCATAATACATCTAAGTGATACTAAAATAAAACTTCTTTATTTTATTCTCTATAATGAGATCTTAAATATTTTCAATCTCCTAAAACTACATGGGATAACATGGGGAATACATAAATGAAAGAGGGGATCTAAAAATTACATTAAGGTAATAAACATGACAAGGAATCATAACACATGTGTCAAAGGTATAATATGATATCAGGAAAAATAATGCTAAAGGTTAATCACATGGGAACATAACATAAAAAAATGGTATCATAAGATCATGGAATCATAGGAAATGTGTCAGAAACATATAACATGACATAAGCATGAGTTAAGGATAACTATCTATACAATATAACATGATATAAAAATTCACCTAATAGATTATGTTTACTCCCTAATCCCATACATGATGGCTCATGAAACTAACGATTTACCCAATACATTGGAGTGCTATTTGGGTTAATCCATCAAAACATGTTCATGATTATGTGTTCCATAAAATCAAAATCAATCATAAGTCACAAACATAATAATTACCCATGTAAATAAAATGGATTGCATAATCTTGTCTCATATCATAATCAAAATAAATTTCATAATGAAGGAATTTGAGAAATGAACATAAGGCATGTATTACCACATAAATGTATTGGATAATAAGATAGGTATATATGTAAGAGACATATAGACATAATTTATAATAAATCCATAATATCAAAGGTTTTTGGTGTTGATGAAAATGTATTTAAAAGATTATGTGGAATATTTTTTGAGGAAAATACCCTTTTCACATTGGAATCACATCTTCAAAATATAAAAATTTCCAAAAAATTATAGAAACAATTTTCTTTAAAAAAACTATGGAAACATATAAAGGAATATTCAAATAATTTATTGGTATTTATGGTAGTAATATTTTGTTCATGTCAAGTATATTAAAACAAATATTCCTTCCATATTTTCGGTAAAAAATCAAAAAGTACCTTGTCCAGAAAGAGATAAGAATATTAATTTTAATTTTTTTAATAAAAATTCACTCATGTGTAAAAATATTTTAATAAATCATTTTGTGAATCTAAAAAAAATTCTTGTAAATATTTTTAGAAAACATGGATATGGAAGAAAAATTATTTTCGACCGAAGACAGAAATAAAGTCAACTTTTCTTAAAAATATTTTATTAATAATTTTAAGTAACAAAGAGAAGAAAATTGTAATATTAATTAAAAAGTTCATTAATAACTATACGATTATAAAATATATATATTTTTAATATATAAATATAAAACAATTCCTTTAAGGTAGAATTAAGCATAAACAATCCCAAATAATGATGAGATTATGAAATAAACCCTTACCACTTTGGTAAATTTTGAATCATAACCCTCATGAAAGATGTAACTTCAAAAGAAACTTTAAATAACCTGAAGATAAATATATTAATGATATAACATTTAAATGGGTAATATATACAAAAAAATAAGTGGTGAATATGGCATTTGTCAAATGGAAGTAAAAGTGAGACGATAAATCCCTTACCTCGAGTCCAAACTTGTCATGTATTTCCTTTATATCATGTGTAATAAAATTATATAAATAATATTTTTTATTAATAAAATTTTCCAGGTTTAATCCCCTAAACTTAAACCATTTAAATCATTTATTTTAATTATAATTTTAACTACTTATTCATTTATGTCCACATCAGGTGTTTTGAGGATGCTTAGTTCATAATTTCGAAATGACGATAGTATGTTGATCATGGTTAAATGGTTCATTATTACATAATATATATAATAACAATAATTAAATAATTATAATTTTTATACATTAACTATATTTTTAAAACTTACCATGAAATATGGTTATGAGAAATGAACAATGTTACAATAATGGAAAAGGTAGGCCGTATGTACACATGAGTAATGTTTCTATTTCAAAATAATCATTATGAAAAAAGGTAAGTGTTATTTTATCTTTAAATAATTACCAATATATCATAAATATAATATATTTTATTTGAATACTCTTATATATACCATCCATGTGATGCAGTAATAAAAAATCAATCACATCGCTTCACGAGGCGGTAGTCCGCCGTACACACGAATAATGTTATAATTTGTCAATGGACGATAATGTATATAGGTATATGATATGTTAAATTTATAGAATTATTAATATTCAATTAATATTATATATAAATATTAAATCCATTATAATTAACATATTTTATAGGTAATGATAGAAAATAAATTACATCGGTTCGTGAGACGGTAGTCTGCCGTACGCATAAACTGTGGTTTCATTTTCTATTTGATGGAAGAGAAGATGGATAAATACTATGAAATAAATATAATAAAATATAAATATATATTTGATATTGTTTTTATTATATTGGAATTATTAATACATAATTTAAGGTGAAAAAATAATAAGTAAAAAGAAGGATCTTGGTGAAGAAGATTACCTTTTCTTAGAAGAGATTCCTTTGGATCTCTAATTAAGGACCCTAAGTTTGGTCTTTTAAGAATAATAAAAGATATAGAATGTATATAAGGATGTTGGGGAGATATATTTTCAGTTTTTTGTTGAGAAAAATTGGTTATATATGTGTGAATAAGTGAGAGGAGGGGGTGCCCATTTATAATTGAGGATGAGTGATATTTTTGTAAATACCCCAAACTATTCAATAATAGAAAGTCACTCTCAAGGAAAGTGCCTAAAAAATTAATAAATAATTGATTTTAGGGGTTATATGGTCTATAATAACCTCAAAAATTTAAAAATAAATAGTTTTTAAACATTTTACTCCATTTAACTCTTTATTTTAACACCCGGTAAACCAGTTTTAACATTAACAGTGATAACTGATTTTTATATTTTTTACTATTCATTATGATAAAAAATTAAGTTGAAATTATTATATAATATTAATTATTATAATTAAAAATATCTAATACATTTTATAAAATTAAATTCCCATAATTTTCAAAATTTAATTTAAAATTAAACCCATAAAACGTGTCAAAAAAATGGTTTTTTAAGAAATGCATTTTTTAAGAAATAGATAATCTTATATTAACTCTATAATTATAAATCATAATTATATGAATTTAAATTAATATAAATATTTTTATAATATATGTATTTATTTTAAATATTTTCTTAATAGGGGTTATTTTAATTAATTTAAATGGATAAACTATATGCATTTAAAAATAGTTTGTAGAAAATCGCGTTTTAAGGTATAAAAATAAACTTATAAAAAATCATGAAAATTAATGATTAAAATGAAATTAATTGGATTATTATAAATAAAATAGTTCATATGTAACTTTATTATCAAATCCAAAATATATTGGAACTTTTAAATTACTTTATTTAATGAAAAGAAATGTTAAGATTTGAAAAATTGGTAATTTTCACTATTCACTAAAAAATAAAACATTTATGAAAAATACCAACATTTTACCCTAAGTTATTTTAATATGATATTTTCAATTTTTTAATATATAAAATAAAATTTCTAAAATTTTCATAAATTAATTATAATATTTTCTCACAAAAATTGATAATTTTTTTTGAGGAAAACATATTTTTTGTACAATAAAACATATTTAGTAAAAGTTGAGTGATTATTTATCAAGAATTTATAAATAAATTTATATTTATTAGGAAATTTATATATAGTTCATAAAGTAGTTAATACTATTCATACCGACTAATTTAATGGCTAGGTTATAACAATAATAAAATTTTCAGGTCATTTCACTACAAAAAAACCAATTCTTTAAGGTGGATTATTAGTGGTGATTCTAATAAACATTGTGAAATAAATTGTACAAAAAATTATAATATAGTGGTGGTTTTATTAAACTGTTGCTAAATATTTTAAAAAAACCCTAAATTCATTCCCCTTCCTCCTTCACCCCACTCCCCTCTGTGACCCCGACCCTGATCCCCCCAACCTCCCTGTCCCCTCCTCGGCAGTGACCCCCCACCACCTTAGAAATAACCCCCAACCCCATCCTACCTCCCTCTCCCCTCCTCAGTGGAAAAAGTAACCCTCTCTGGCCTCCCTATCCCTCCCCCCTCGCTGGTGGGGACCCTCAACCCCCTTCAACCTCCGACCTCTCTCTCCCCTCATTAGTAGAAACCCCCCTAGCAGTGAGTACCCTAACCCCGAACCCCCTACTGAAAAAAACCATCACCTGACACCCCTTCTGGATACTACCATGATCCCGATCCCCCTTTTTGGTGACCTTAATGCCTCAACACCCCTTCTAAAAACCACCATGACCCTGACCCTCCTTACCATCTACTACTGCGACCATGACCCTGTCACTAGTGACCGTCGTGATCCAGAACCCCCTATTAGATACTACCATGACCCCAATCCCCCCTATCAGTCTTTATGACCCCAAACCCCCTACTGGTGACCATTATGACCCCTAATCCCACCTTCTCCCCTACTGAAAAGCATTTAAGGTATGATTTATTGAATTTTTCTAATATTTTTAATTAAATTATATAAACTTATCTGTGATTGAGTGTTTTTTAAGATTTTATTATTAGATTGAATCATTTTGATGTTGAATTTGTGTTATGTCAAATCAAGACCCTACCATGACTCTAAGGGATGATCATATAATATGAAATGATATTTTGGTTATTAAAAAATACATTTATTCATTGATTTATATGGTTATATATATATATAGATTAATTTTTTACAATTTTATGAGGGAATATTTAAAAAATAAATTAATGAATTCAAATATATAAATAGAAATAGAATATGTACTGGGATGAATGAAATTATGATAATTTTACATTTTAAATTTAAATTTTAAAAATATAACTAAAAATATTTCTTTATGAAGAAATTATTAAATTTCATTATAGAATAATGAATGCGTGCGTTAAACTAAAGTTATTATTATATAGTTTTACTTCACATATGGTTGTGTGATTATAAAACACTATTTCATTACTCTTTTTTAATTCATGATATATGGTAATCCTCAATTGTTATATGAAATTAATTATTTTTTTCATGTACTATATTTAATTAAATAAAATTTATGTGATTCTATATCTCTTTAATGAAATGTTTATTTACTTATTTGAAGTTGATGATTTATTTTTGATTTAATTATTAATTTATTATGTTTTAAATTAATTTTTTTATATATTTTTTTGTTATTATATTTACATGATAAGTTAAGATATTTTTTTTAAGTAGTTTTATGATGGTCATCAACGAGGTCTAAATATTACATGAAATGAGATTATTATGTCATTATCCCTCTATGAAAGTTTACATGAAGTGGTTAATGAAATTATTTATTTATCCATCATAGATAAAATGAAATAGTAGGTTATGTATATCATGGTATTTTTCCTATTTTATAGTGAGAAAGTCATCATTTCAAAATTATTATAGTGATCCCTATTAGACGATAAGAATGAGGCAGATATCAGTTTCATGAAAAAATATCACTATGTTTCTATGAAAGTGGCAGTTATCTGATTTATGGTTAAATACCTATTTGATGATAATAATGTGGTGTTCAACTAATTTATGTTATTATTAATCTATATTTGTGAGAAATAATAATTTATTTGATTCATGTTTTTATATTAAAAGTTTATTAAGAAAAATTTCATTATCTGATTCATCCAATCTTCCTTTATAGTTGTTATAAAAGAGTCAATTAAGAAGTTTAGTGATGTTTAATTTTGATTGTACTCATTTTATTAAAAATTTATATCTTTATATCTAAATGTACATGAAGAATACAATCCAATGACTATGGATAAAAGTTGGATTAATTTACCTTGGAACACACCTTGGTATGCTAAGGGTTTAGAAGAATTTTTAGATTATTCAATTGTAAACTGGTCAGTGTATGGTAGAATAAAATGTCTGTGTACTAATTTTAAATTCAAGAAATAGTTGAATAGAAATGAAGTATATGAGAATTTGATATTGAAATAGTCTCCTATTTGATATGTATGCTGGATTTGGCATGGTGAATCAAATGTTATGGAAAGTCCATAGAATGAAAATACTATCAACGAAACACAAAGTGACTTGGAAAATAAGAATTCAATTTGAAATTTGTTAAATTAGGTCTTTGGTTTTTAAAAAATACAATATCCAATATTTTAATAGATAAAAAACTCAATTTGATTTTGAGCAGGTTAATCTTTATCAAAACTTTAGTAACAAAAAAAATCATTTGAATTAGTTGAATATGAATAACAAGAACTATATGAAGTGTGATTCAAGTATTCAAAGTTGTCTTTTATACTTATGTTGTATTATATAAATTTTATATGTGGAATTAATAATAAATAAATGTAAATTATTTTATAGTTTCTTCACGATGCATTTAGTGAAGTTAAGATCCCTACATCATTCTATGAGATGAAGAAAGTCATCAATAAACTTGGACTTGATTATATAAAGATACATGCATGCCTAAATGATTACATGCTTTACTGGGGAGAAGAGTTTGATAAATAAAAATGCATAAGATTTCATACAAGTAGTGGAAAATTAATTGAACAATAATGAGAGTATAAATCAATGCAACCCAAGGAAGAAACAAAAGAAGAAAATTCATATAAAGGTATTATGTTACTTCCCTATGAAACCACACTTGAAAAGATTATTCATGTCGTCCAGGACTACATATGACATGAAGTGGAATTATCAAGATATTAATGATGGCTTTATGATACATCCAAAAGATTCAACATCATGGAATATGTTTGATTTGCTATGTCCGGATTTTTCTTCAGATCCTAGGAATGTACTTTTGGGATTAGCTTCTCATAGTTTTTACCCTTTTGGTATTTTAAGTACTAATTATAGAATTTTTCTAGTTTTTTTAATCCCCTATAATCTACCTCTATGTATTTGTATGAAGAATAATTCTTTCATTATTATGATTATTATTCCTGGAAATAAAATTCTTGAAAATTACATTGATGTATACCTTCAGCCTCTAATCAAAGAATTATGAGAATTATGAGATGATGGCGTGGAAACATATAATTCTTCAAAAAGAAAAATATAAAAAATTCATAATGTTTTAATGTGTAAAATTAATGACTTTCTTAGACCAAGAAATTTATATAGTTGGAACACTCATAATGGTTTGGATTATCAAGTTTTAAATTTTGATTTTGAACCGCAATGATTACCTCATAGTTGAAAATGGTGTTTTAGGTGTGATTGTCGATTTCTTGATACTTCTCATAAATTTAGGTTTAACAAGACACGATTAAATGAAGATATTTAATTTAGAAATTCACCAAAGGTGTTATTTGGTTTATAAATATTGGGACAATTATTGAATGTCACTGAAGAATTTGTAAAATATCATCAATTTAAAGAATGTGGAAAAGGGTATGAGGTACAGTATTCGAAGCATCTGGAAAATAATAATGGAAGAAAAAGAGTATATTTTTCAAACTTTCTTACTAGGAGTTTAATTTAATACATCATAATATTGATGTAATGTATATTGAGAATAATGTCTGTAATAATGTAATTTTTACATTGCTTAATGAGTAGGGTAAATTGAAGGATCAGCTTAATGCTTTTAAGGATTTAGAGTCACTGAATATAAAGCATGATTTGTGGGAAAATGAGAATGGAAAGTATCCTTCAACTATTGTTACAATAAAAAATTATGTGAAAGATGTATTCCTTTAAACTTTAAAGGATGTAAAAGTATTAGATGGATATTAAAGTAACATATCAAGGTGTGTTGAATTAAAACATCAAAATTTAGATATATCCAAAAGTCATGAATCACATATTTTGATGGAGTAGTTTTTGTTGTTGGCATTTCTTAATACATTACCTGAAAAAGTAATTTTGGTACTAGTCGAGTTTTTTACCTTTTTCATATAGATTTATGGAAAATATCTAAATCCAACTAATCTTGATAACATTTAATAAAGAATTGTTTTGAGAATTTTTCATTTAGATATGTTATTTCCCCCTTTATTATTCACAGTCATGATTCATTTTACTGTTTATTTGGTTGAAGAAGATGAACTTGGTGGACCGATACACTATTGATGGATGTATCCAATTGAGAGGTACATTGATATTATTTTTATTTTCATTAGTGAATTTTATTTTATCAAATCTTTACATAATTTTTTAATATGTTTCTTATTTTTTTATCAGGTACTTAGTTCATTTGAAATCATATGTGAGGAATAAAGCTCAACCAGAAGGCTTTATTTCTAAAGGTTATATAAACAATGAATGCTTGAACTTTTTTTTAGGTATTTGGATGATATTGAGACTAGATTCAATCATGCAAGATGAGCTAATGATATATACAATAATTCTTGTTCAAAAAACCAGTCAATGTTATTTCCAACTATTTTACTACCAATTGGAAAGAGGTTAAATTTTACATTGACTAAATTGAAGTTAATACAATCACATATATATGTTTTACTCAATAGTGTTTTTTCAGATCCATTTTTTGAAGAATTAAGACCACAAACAAAGAGGCGACTAATGGGTTGAGCTTGAAATGAGTTAGAATTAAAAAAAAAGATATTAATAAGAAGATTTTAAAATGGTTCACTCTTCATATAAGTATATAATCTTATTCATATTATTGATGCATAGTTATTTTGTCTATGTTAAAAGTAACACCTTATATCTTCTTGTCCAGATAATGAATGTCAATAATCTAGTTGAAATATAAAATGATTTGTAGTTTTTGGATCAAGGTCCTCTAAGGAAGGTTAATAGATTTGATGCCTACAATATTCATGGATTTGGGTTTCATACATCTTATCATGAAAAATATTTGTAAACTCAAAATAATGGTGTATTTACACTTTCAGAGGTAATATACTATGTAAAGATGAATGATATTATTGAATTAAACCATCATAGTGAGTTTTTAGGTGTCTTATTCAAATGTAAGTGGGTCAACATTGATAGAGGTATAATAAAAGATTCATTACATTTTACATTTTTCAATTTATCTCACTTGATCCGTACTGGTGATCATGAAGAGCATGATCCATTTATCTTGGATTTATATGTAAATATGGATTATTATATGGATGATGAATTACATGAAGGTTGGAGTATTACTGTACACTTAAAGTAGAGAGACTTATATGATATAGGTGATGAAGAACAGTTGGTGCTTTGTAACAGTGAACCTCATCAACCAAAAAACATTGAACAATTTTTTCCTGACAATATAGATTTGGTAAAAATTTCAAGATAGGGTGAAAATGAAGGACTCATCACAATGGAGGTTGATAATAATGAATATAATGAAGATGAAGAAATTGAATGTATAAATTGGTTATAGAAATATATTATAATTTCTCATTGATAAGTGTTTCATATATATATATATATATTATTATAGTTTTTTTTAAATATTTTATTTTTGATTTTTTTATACATTTAATATACCTGAACCATTTGAATTGTAGGAATACCGAGAACAAAAAATTTCAGGATCCTAGCCGATCAGCATCTCAGATCACGCCACCACTAGCTCCAAATTCTGTGGATCTGAGTGATTCCATTATACTAGAGACTAATAGTGAGCCATCCATTTCCCTATATGTTTTTGGTATCCCACCAGATGATTCACCTTTCATGATGGAGAAGTTGGTCACCTCTCCATCTAGGGGATATTGCCTTGTTATTGTTATTGATATTTATGTCATTTTTTTAAAAAAAATATATATTTTATTAATTTTTTAATTCATTTATCAAATAGATAAAGACAACCATATGATGGATACACATATGAATATAGAAGATGTATGGGACCTGAAGAAATTTATGATCATTATTCTATTTGATGAGTTCGAGGTGCCTACCAGATGCTTTTAGAATCTATGGGTAGATTCTTGGGCATCTTTCTTATGAGACAATGAGATTTCCTATTAATTATAAATATTGGAGGCATATTCCTATAGCTTTGAAAAATGAGGTCTTTGATACTCAAGTAAAGGTAATATCACTTTAATATTCATTGATAACTAATTTAAAAGGCATGATTAAAATATTATAATATACTTATAAAGTGTTATATTTTTTTTCTAGATCTTTTTCATATTTAATTCACTAACTCCATTTCATGCCCATGGGATTTAAAAAATTTGGGAAAGAAATGGAGAGATTTTAAATGGATATGAGTTTAATGAAGTATCTCTGAGATCATGATAGATGTATGAGGAAGTTCTTGAAGGAAATTCTCATGAGAAATGGAAGCTCTTTGTCGATATTTATAGAGATGCATCTCATGAGATAATTACATATTGTATAGTATATTAATAACATAAAAAAGATTTATAATTTTTATTAATGTTTCTATTTTTTGTAGGAATTATCTAAAAAATACTATGAATCGTGAGAAGAAATTTATTTCTCATATTGTTGGGTCTCAAAGTTTTTCTAGAAAAAGAACAATTTTGGTTAGTATTTAATTTATTTTTATTTATATCATTTTTTTACAAGTAAATGTTTTTTCTAACTTATTTAAAATTTTTTATAAAGGATAATGAATTAGGTAACTCTATTGGATAAACAGAAATGTGGTTTAAAGTTCATAGGAAACCTGATGATAGTTTTGTAAATGAAACTACCAAAGACGTTAGAGTAAGTACTTTTCATTACCATTTCATGTTATTTAATTACTATAAAAACATAATAATGAAAAATATATTATAATAACTAACAATACTTAAACCAAATTAAATGGGGTCATCTATATGGATCAAACAATGCCAATTTGGAATTGTTTGATGCAACTGGATGACTGCAATTAATTGGGTTTAAGGCTTGTTTATTGTTATAATATATTTTTAATTATTATGTATTTATAGTAATGAAATAAAAATAAATGGTAATGATAAATCTATTAATTAGATAATATCATGAAGTTTAGATATTTAAAAAAATCACTGTTTTTATTTTTTGTATTAATAGGTTAAAATTCAAGAATTTTGGGATGAAAAACCTTTGTAATCCTCATTAGTTTCTTAAAATGATGCATTTGGAATCATATTAAGGAAGGAGCATCACATATGTGTACGAGGGATGAGTTATGGCTATACTCTATCAACTATATTTGGAAGGGTATTGTTATCTATTACTTCCACACTTGATTGGCGTTTAAGTTGTTCCATAGATCTGGAATCCCAAAGAAAAATTGCAAGATTGAAAGAAAAAGTGCAAGAACAAGACACTTATATGAAAAAATAGGATCAGTGGTGGTTGATAGTGGAAAATGATTTAGTTTCTATATTTCATCATATGACTAGCATGATACCTAAGGAAATTTCCATCCTTATAGCTCATCTTATTGAGGTAAATTCTAAATTCCATAGATCATTCACACATTTTCAAATAACACATACAACTTCCAAAAATAAAACTAAAATGTCACTTTTATATAGAAAAAATGAATTTTGAGTCATAATAACCACATCTTGTGCCGTATTGACATGTGGTTTATTCCTACAAGTCAAAAATGAATTATTGATCATTATCCATAAGTTTGAAAACTATTCGATATTGTTTGCTTGGTTTTTACTTGGTAAGAACTTTTTAAAGGTACAAAAGCCTTTAAAAACCTATGTTGGGGGGTCAAAACTAGGAAAATGATGTCATATTTCCCTAAAATTAGAGGACTGTGAACATAGATTTAATTTTGAAATATAGGAATCAACAACACAACATTACAATTTACGGTTATCCCAGGATGACCATAAACATGCTTTTAGTGCTTTAAAACACTAAAACATTCATATAATGGTCAAAACCATATAAAATGACCTCATATTAATATTAAATCATGTGAAAACCACCATTATTTTATTTTTTATATGTATTCATATACAATATGTCAATCCTACATGCGGTGTGGTTGGAATGACTCAGTAAAAACTTCTTAACGGGAACTTAAGACTTTTAAAAACATGTGTAGAGGGGGGGGGGGGGGTCAAAACCAGTAAAAGGATAAATTATTATTCTAAAATTAAAGTTAAATGAACATATATTGATTTTTCATATGTAATAACAGACGAAATATCATTCCGAGTTACAGTTTTCCTGGGAAGGATGTAAACACGTTTTTAGTGTTTTAAAACACTAAAACATGTGTGGACTAGTTAAAACCATAGAAAAAGACCTAATATTGAAGTTAAATCCCGTGAAAATAACTTTTGAGTTATTTTTGATGTGTACTCATAGAAAAAAATTCAATTCGATGTGTGGTGTGGTTGGAATGACTTGGTAAACACTTCTTAAAGGGTACCAAAGCCTTTAAAAACATGTGTTGGGGTTTAAAATCAAGAAATAACATTGGATTTACATAAAATAAAAATAAAATTACTTTATATTGAATATTTAATTGTAGGAACTGACAACACATCATTCCAAGTTACAGTTTTATCGGGATGACTGTCAATGTATATTTAGTGTTTTTAAACACTAAAACATGTGTGGAATGGTAAAAAACATATAAAATGACCTTATATTGATTTAACATCATGATAAAACCAACATTGAGTTATTTTTGATGTGTATTTATAGAATAAATATCAATATGATGTGCGGTGTGGTCAGAATGACTCAGTAAACACTTCTTAAAGGTATAAAAGCCTTTAAAAACATGTGTCAGGGGGGTAAAAACTAGGAAAATGATGTTGGATTTTCCTAAAATTAGATTATAATGAATGTAGATTGAATTTTGAAATATATGATCTGATGACACATCATTCTGAGTTACAGTTTTCCCAGGATGGCTGTAAATGTGTTTTTAGTGTTTTAATACACTAAAATGTACATAGAATGGTCAAAACCATAGAAGAAGACCTCATATTTATGTGAAATAATTGAAAAATCATTTTGAAGTTATTTTTACATTTACCTGTATAAATAATGTAAATTTTACATGCGGTGTAGTTAGAATGACTCAATAAACACTTCTTAAAGGTATAAAAGCCTTTAAAAACATGTGTCAGGGGGGGGGGGGTGGGGAGGGTTCAAAACCTGGGAAATGACATCTTATTACCCTAAAATCAGAGTAAAATTACCATATATTGAATTTTGAAATAAAGGAACTGATGAAACATAATTCTAAGTTATAGTTTTTCTAGGATGTCCATAAATGTGTTTTTAGTTTTTTAGAACACTAAAATGTGAGTGGAATTGTCAAAACCATAGAAAATGACCCCATATTGATGTGAAATCATGTGATAACCACTTTTGTGTTATTTTTGACATTTAAACATATAAAAAAAAAATTTACAAGCAGTGTGGTTATAATGATTCGGTAAACACTTCTTAATGATATAAAATCCTTTAAAAACACGTGTCAGGGGGTCAAAACCAGGAAAAAGATGTCAAATTTCCCTGAAATTATATGAAAATTACTGTATATTGAATTATGAAATTTTATAACTGATGGTACATCATTCTGAGTTAGGGTTTTCCTAGGATGGCTGCAAATGTGTTTTTAGTGTTTTAAAACACCAAAACTTTTGTGGAATGGTAAAAACCATAACAAACGACCTCATATTGATATAAAATCATGGCAAAATCACCATTGTGTTATTTTTTATGTGTATATGTACATAACATGTCAATCTAATGTGCAGTGTGGTTGGAATGATTCGGTAAACATTTCTTAAAGGTACAAAAGATTTAAAAAACATGTGTCAGGGGGTCAGAACTAGCCTAATAATGTTGGATTACCCTAAAATCATAGAAAAATGACCATATATTGATTTTTGAAATTTAGAAACCTAGAACACATCATTCCAAGGTGTGGTTTTCCTAGGATGGCTGTAAACATGTTTTTAGTTTTTTAAAACACAAAAATGTGCGTGTAATTACAAAAAATATTGAAAATGACCTCATATTAATGTGTAATCATGGGAAAACCACATTTGAGTTATTTTTTATATGTAAATATAGAAAACACATCAATCCAATGTGTGGTGTGGTTGGAATAACTCAACAAACAATTCTTAAATGCCCAAAAGACTTTAAAAACATGCGTGAAGGGGTCAAAACCATGAAAACGACATCATATTACCCTAAAATTAGTGGAAAATTACCATAGATTTAATTTTAAAATGTAGGAACCTATGACACATTATTCTAAGTTACAATTTTCCTAGGATGACCATAAGCACATTTTTAATTTTTTAAAACATTAAAACATGCATGGGATGGTAAAAACCATAGAAAATGACTTTAGATTGACATAGAATAATGGGAAACCATTTTTCTGTTATTTTTAATGTGTATGTGTAGCAAAAATGTCAATAAAACATGAAATGTGGTTTGAATGACTCATTAAACACCTTTTAAAGGTACAAACGCCTTTAGAAACATGTGTTGGGTGGTAAAAAAAGGAAAAAGTTGTCACATTTCTTTGAAATCAGAGGAAACTGACCGTAGATTGAATTGTAAATTATAGGAAATGACATCACACCATTTTGAGTTATGGTTTTCCCAAGATAACCATAAATATTTTTTTAGTATTTTAAAACACTAAAATGTGAGTGGAATGGTTAAAACCTTAGAAAACAACCTCATATTGATGATAAATAATGGGAAAACCAAAATTATTATTTTTTGAAATATAGGAAATGTTATGATATCAAAATCTTTAAAATTTTGTTATTAAGTAAATTTCAAGTGCATCACATGTATATTTAAAAATTAATTAGAATATTTACTTATCCATTTTCACTTTCAAGTGTTTAATCATACCATAAATAGGTAAGTTTATGTTTTCAAAGTGTTTTTCATTATTTATTATTTGTTTTATGTTAAAATTTATTCTGTTGGATTGACAAAATAGCAAATTTTATGTGCAAAATTATGAATATATTATGTGTTTTTCTCTTTCACATTTGTTTTCTTAAATGTTCCATTTTTCATTATAGGTGATAGATACTGATAGTAGGTAGGAGGTTGGCTGTTCTAATCCATGAAATTCTTAAAAAGGCAGTCGTGATGGTTCTTAGTTTCCATGGTATGTTAAAATTTTATCAATTATTCTACTTTAATTCTGATTTATTATATTTTTTTTAATTTTTATTTTCTGTTTTATAATAGTTGATGAGATGATGTGGTCAATTTCAGTTTATGAGATGATGTGGAGGTAAATAAATGTAGTGGAGGTCATGATGTGGACATATATTAGGAATGGATTGTTGTTGGAAATATTTTATATGTATATATTGATGACTGAGGTATTGGTTAACTAATATATGAGTTGGCTGAGACTGAGTTTATGATGACTGTGGATGTTTATATATATGACTGTGGATTTATGACATATATATGATGGGTTTATCATACATTTATTTTTTAGTTTATTTCATGTCAGTTTTTTTATATTTATAATTTTTTATTAAATATTTTATAAAAAAATTATAATTGTAATATTTAGTAGTGAATTTTAGTAATTTCAGCTCAGTACATTAATTAAAATTATGTTTATCAGCAATTACCCTTAACTGTTACTACAATTAACCACCACTAATATATTTAACGATGGTTAGATTCATGTAATTTATTTTTTCTCTTAGGTAATTTTTTAAAAAATCGCTGCAAAATAATCATGAAACCACCACTAAATTATCCATACCAAAACCACTACAAAATTAAAGAAACCACTGCTAAATGACTGGAGACTGTGAAATATGCAACGGTTTTGGTAACCACTGCTATATTATTATGTGGTGGTTTAAACTGCCACCAGCTTACAAAATAACTACCACTACTGCCCTTTTTCTTTATAGTTTTTAAGCTTGGTGTTTCATTTTATATACATTATTGAACATTATATTCTTATTTTAAAATAACAGGGTGCTGCATTCTACCCCCTTAAATAAATTTCATCCTCATAATTCGAACTTGTGCTCTAGAATCAAGGGTTTGACATTCAAAAATTCATTTGTGGAAAACCCACATTATAAAAAGGGTTAATAAAACTTTCTCTTAAAAATAGGGAAAGTGAAATACAAAGGTTATATAAAATAACACAAAAATAGGTTTTCACATAAGGATAACATTGGATAGAATTTAAAACATGGATTTTAAAATAAGTTCCATTTAGGAGATAATTCTATACCCCTTTTTGAAGATAAAAGAGAACATTGATTTATAAAAAATAAATAACATTCTTATTTCAGGATAATTTTCCTAAAGTTGAGGGATCATTTCACCATATAGATTAAGAACATAAGGAAATATACTTACTTGGTAATTATAATTTCATCCTTTAATCCTTTTTCACCACAATCACAGCTATTTCTCCAAACGATGAGTATTCAAGATGATTTTTTAAAGCCTAAAACACTAAAATTAACTATTAATAGATCACATGATTCCAAAAAATGATATCAAGATATTTCTCTTGTCTTTATAAATTAACCAAAACCATAAATGGTTAAAAAAAGTAAAGATAATTCCCAAAATTAATACACCTTCATATTAATATTCAAATCCAAAGTTCAACTTAAATCATTCCATAACTAAATAACCCTACATCCAAAATAACCTCAACATTTAAGGATTTAATTGTATTATTACCGAATAATTTTCCATGTTAAATCACATGTTATATATAAGTGTTACATATACCTTAACCCAATGAAACAATTCCTAAAATATCATCAATCATCTCAAAATCCTAAAAATTCAAAAGTATTTGATCCTAAAATGTATTTCCCAAAATCGAATTAATATTTATCTATCAAATCATTTAAGTTAAAATAATTTCATACTAACAAGTACATCGTGTAATAAAATGGTAGACACTGAACCCTTTTAACTCTTCAGTTGTGGGTTCAAGCCCCGAGACCTTGCTGGATACAATGGGTTGTCACCCAAATTGATAGTTATTCTTTTTTTTTTCTAAAAATATGGAAAAAATTGATAATCATATTCATAATTCCCCTTGAAACTATAACATTCTCAATAATATGATGAACATCTTCAAAATTAACATTAGTCATCAAATAACCTTTTTTTAACCTCTAAGATTTTTTATCTAGCTCGTTATTTTCCATAGAAACAAATAATTTTAATTAACTATAATTATCCCAACATAGAGCACATATCACAGATTATATTTTCCTCAATCATGTGGTTTTCTATAAAATATATCCTTACCATTAAATCAACTTTATAGTTCATTAGTAACGTTCAACATATTCTTAAAAATTCTTAATGAATAAATACTACAGAATGATCCTTATAAGTTTCATGATTCTTATAACCAGAATACCATTAAATAAAACACTTCAATATCATGATTGTTGAATCCCAAAACCTAAACACTTTAATCATTCCACTTCAATTATTTTCATAACATAGGCCCTTAGTAATTAATCCATGGATTAGGAAATTTACTCAGATAATGAAAAAGTTCCCCACATCTATAAAATTAAACTCTTAGAAGTGAATTAGGTTGAAATTTATTTCCCCACCTCTTGTTAATAGGAATATTAATTTTTATTCAGTAATTAGATAATTTAAGACTTGAACTTATATTAGAAAAAATCCTTATCTTCTTTTATGTGTTTGGAAATTCAACTATATTCTATTTTTTAATCTTAATTTGAGATATCTCATTTTGAAAGATCACAAGATGTATAAATACTGTTCCCATTAGGTTATACATCTCATTAGGGAAATCATTACATTTCCCATAACATTGGTTGTTGTCATGATTTCTCTTATTTCCCACTATAAACTAAAAATAATAAAATAAAAAATATGAGAATACATTAACATATAAATGTGAAACTTATAAACCTATAAGTAATAACTAATAAATGATAAGTATATCATGACTTATGGGTCTTTAGGTTTTAATATAGGTTATCTATGGTAATGTTTCATATCATGTTTTTTTAAGCTAACAATCTTTTCAAGTCCATAATGGTTTATAAATATTTTGTGAATTTATAAAACATATCCCTTGAGAGTGTCAAAACAAGTGTGCATCAAGGCATGTTATCATGCACTAGGTGATGATTGATTCAAATCCCAATGCAACCTTTTTGGAGTTATTACCATTGGGATGTAAATGTTTGGAAACCACTCACTCATAACTTCACCAAAATTTTAGGATATTTTCCTATACTTGGTCTTATACTTATACTTTTCTTTAGGTTTATCACTAAAGTATTCTAGTCTTAATCCCCAAAAATAATTAGAACTTTTTCTGATACCAACTATAGTAACCCAAGACCAATAAACATATTATTCCATGATTTTTAACATAAAAATCCAATAATTACAACCCAAATATTGTGAGTTCCATTGAATTTTGATCACTAGGTTCATAATACATCAAAGTGATACTAAAATAAAAATTATTCATTTTTATTCTCAATAATGAGATCATAAATCCTTTTGATCTCCTAAAATTTCATGGGATAACCTGGGAAATACATTGACAAAAGGGGTGAGCTAAAAAGAACAGTAAGGGAATAAAAATGATAAAGAATCATAACATGTGATTCAATGGTATAAAATGATATCATGAAAAAGAAGGCTCAAGAGTAATCACATGGGAGAATAAAATAAATAACATGCTATCAAAAGGTTATAGGATCTTATAAAATATAGAAAAAACATATAACATTACATAAACATGATTAAATTCTATTTGGGATTACCCATCATAACATGTTTATGATTATGTGTTCCAAAAAACAAAAATAAATCATAATCTATAAACATAAGAATTACCCATTGAAAGAAAATGGGTTGCATAATCTTGTCTCATATCATAATCAAATGAAATTTCATAATGAAAGAATTTGGGAGATGAACATGAGGAATGTATTACCCTATAAAATTAAGGGAGAATAAGCTAGGTATATTTGTGATATACATATATACATAATTTATAAGTAATCCATAATATCATATGTAACACCCCGAGCTTCCACGATACGCTTCTCATTCAATAATGCAATAGCTTGCATTGAACGCAACTTCGAGTTCTAAAACACTGAGACTAATCAAAGTAGCCGTTATGAATAGTAATACCTACTTTTTGAAATATTATAAATTTTATTTATCAAAATGGACTTCATTTTTGGATTCGGAATATTGAAATTAGCCTATGTTGAATTTTTGGTATTTTTCTGAGAACTTCTAAATTTTTATGAATAGTGAAAAATACTTAAAACAACTTTTTTAATCAAAATAATTCATAGTGATAAATTATACTATTGAGTGGTTTTAGAGTATAATTAGAATATATTTTTACCATTTTATCCAATGGTGGTCATTAGAATTAATTTAACATTGAAATTGGACATAAACAATTGCCAATCTTTTGATATAAATTGTTTCTTAAAAACACGCTATTTGTTATAACAGCGGGAATTAATTATTAAATTAATTAATTTGACTTATATGTTTTTAATTTTGTAAAATAGACATCATTTTTGAATTCGGAATATCAATTATATCTTAGGGTGAAATTTTGGCCTTATTCTGAAAAACTTCAATTTTTGATGAATAGTGAAACCACTAAGTGGTAATCAAGCAAACTGATTTTCAGTTAAATAAAAGTTTACCACTAATGTGTATTGAATTTTGAAAATCCGACATACATGGTTGTAATTATTATGTAAAATTTGGTTCAATGGGGTAAAAATAATTTTTTGGTAAATAGTAACTTATTAAGTTCTTAATCGCGATTAGTGGTAATTAGGGTAGTTTAAGGTATAAATAATACTTTAATAATATGAAATGACCTAGACACATGTCCCAACCTCATTGGTTGTGTCATGGCCGACCAAGACAAGCCATGTACTAACTTGGGGACCCCATGGATCCACTTTTGTTGGGAAATAACATAAATTACTTTTATTTAATATCAAAGTGAAAATGACACTAACATAAATTGTTTTACTAAAACAATTTTTAAGTAGGGTTACACAAGTCCAAATTTTGACTATAAATATTCATTAGAAAGATAAAAAGATTTCCTACATCATAGTATTTTTTTTTATAATTTTTAGACATTAAATAAATTAATTTATTTATGACATCATTATGATGTGGCGATGACCTCATTATTTAACGATTTAAATAAAAAGAGAAGATAATGAAAAATTCAAGGCTTACACTTGTCCAAAGCCTATTGGATGAAGATATTTCGAAACCTTATCACCTTATCCTCTAATTATATAAGTGTGGGACCTTTAGAATCCGAAAAGCATTGTGAAATAATGTAACATTTCAATCTTTCCAAAAGTGCCCCTCCTCTCCACTTATAAAAGGCCCCCACCTCTCCCACCTCATTTACACTTTCAAGCCTTTTGGCTCGGCCAACCTCTGCCCAAATACTCTCCCAACATTCCTCCCTTACTCCTAGAAGCCTCACTTTGGGCAGAACTCTTCCCAAGGAAGCCTTTAGCTCAAATCAAAAAGAGTTACCCGATTTTGAGGTAATGTCTTCTCTAATGTTGTTTTGTTTTATTTTTCTTCTACAACCCCCTAAACTCTTTTTATTAATTTCTTTTGTAACAAAACAAGTATCCTCAATATACTAGGATGTTGTTATAAGAAGTATTCGAGCTACACTTACACACACCTACATCTAATGGTTAAAGAACATACGGTTTCTGTGGATGGCGAACTTCTGCCTCACGAAACGATGATTGTTCAACACTCATATAACACCTTCAAAGGTGGCCATTAAGATGTCACTATTTTTATATATGATATATAATATGTTTATGTTTTACTTATGCTTCTGTATTTCTCATTTATGGCATACTTTATGATTTCCATTATGGGTAAAACGCGATAATTTCATTTTAGGAAGTGCGGACTACCGCCCCCTCAAAGTGATTTGAATCGTTAATGCCATATGTGGGATGTATAAAGGATGGAGTAAATGGTATTATACACTATATTATACTGGAATTATATTATACATTTATATCATTATGATTTCATTCCATTAAATATGAAATTGAAATGAAAGTAGCGTTCATGCGTACGTACGGCTTACCGTCTCCATGAACGGTGCATTTCATTTCTTACCTCTAAATGTTACGTAATATTATAAATGAATGTATATACTGGATATATGAGATATATATGACATCCAAATCATGAATATAATTCTGGATATAATGGATATTTCACCACATGAACAACTTGTAATTATATGAAGTTTATTTTTGACTCAAGTACCAAAGATCGACAAAACGACCGTTATTAACTTAAATAATTACATAATGTTCATATAATTGTAATAAGTGATATAAAAAGGATAATGAAATTGAAAATAGTTCTTAATAAGGTATATATTAACTCTAGTTTATTATTCAGGAGGTTAAAGAACGGTTGAGTCAAGTCAGACACGAGGTAAGGGAACTTCTTAACCCAATTTCCATTCTTTGGGTTAATCTCCTACTTTCAAATTATGTCATGATGTTATTATGTCCTATTTTGTATTTTTAATTTCTTTATGTGTACCTATAGTGAATACACATAATAGATCTATTTTATTTTAAAAATGATCTTTTTAAGGACTTCATCTCAATCTCCTTTCATTGAGGCATATTTCGTTTTATACACAACTTTCTTTTATACGGTGTATAAACCCCTTTGACTTTTACATTTATTCAAAAGGAATCTTTTTTATACGAAGCGTTTTACTAAACGACAAAAGGGAATGTTTTTCTTTCCATACTTATGCGGCGACAACGACTTCTCCGCCGCCGTGACCATTATTTGAGTTTCGGCTTCCTCTACAAGCCATCATTTTTTTTAAATGAAAAATAAATACAAAGTTTTAACTTTCTTTTATTTTGGTATTGAAAATGGTTTTGAAAGCGTTTTTATTATATCAATGTGTTGTATTTATATCTTGTGATTGAAATGTGGAAATGTTATTTTTCCTTTATTCATGTTTTATGTGATACGATTATGTTATGGTTTATGATATGTTTAAACCTATTCATATGAGGAATGCATTGGACTTAATAAGTGACGGGTGGAGCCCGCTATAGCTCCTCGATGCATCGGCAGGTCTCATGAGACAAACTAGTGTCTTGGCACGAGGCCTTGACAAAATCTTATTTGTGGTCTTGGCACGAGGCCTTGACTACGTGGTTATGATAGTCTGGCATTATGCATTCCATCATTATGAAAGTGGTTATTGATATTTCATGTGATTATTCGACCAGTAGAATATCCATGTGAAGAAGTGAATGGCATTATCTCATTTTACTTTTTCCATGTTATGTTGAAGTTCAAGTTTGAAAGGCTTTTGTTTTAGTTGTACATTGCCTTAAATGTTAATGTTTATTTATGAAAGCTTCCGCAATATTGTTATCCTTACTGAGCATCTGAGCTCACCCCTTTCAATGTTTTAATATTTTCCAGGATGTGAAGAAGTATTTTATGAATGACCTGTAGGGATAGTCAGAAGAGGATATGAGTGTGGACTATGGAGACTTTGTTATTGTAGTTTTTCACTTTATGATGTAATGTAACGTTTACGAATGTATCTAGTGTTTCCAAGGCTACTAAACTAATCGGTCTTTCGAGACTTGATCTTTAGTGATCATGCCAATGTTACGAAGTAATGCACCGACTCTGGGTAGCTGGGGTCGGGGCGTTACAGTTGGTATCAGAGGCTGTTTAGTACTAACCTTGGAAGCTAGATTTAGATAAACTCTGATTAGAGCACATAGACCTAAGATGAACTTTGAGGATTAGTATAGAAGAACTTCCTAGAATTTCGGTATTATAGAGATGTTATGAGTTTTCCGAGCAATACATCCCTATCTGGATACGAGCAGGTAGAGGCGGCTCTGGCACAGATGTACCTAGGGGTAAAACCCGAAAACACCGCTTTGAGCTAGACTCGAACGGGAACTGGTGCACGACAACGAGCCTTGCTGCACTCTTGGTTACGACACTCCCGGGGGATATACTTAGGATAATTCTCATTTTATTTACAAACCACTATGAAGGGTTATGAGTATATACTTTCTCAAAGAAAACATTTCTTCTTATGATTATGGATTATATCCATAAATAGTTCAATTTATGTTAAGTGTTTTATAAGTATGGAATTATGTATTTTGATTCATAAACTAATCTAGTTTATGCCATTGTTTAGAAATGGCGCCTAGTGGAAGGAATGGAAACCGTATCAATGCACGAACTCCGTGTAGGGATTGCCCTCCTGATCAAGATAATTATTGTGGATCTGGAGATACAACTGGTGCTGATCAACTTATTACCATACTGGGACAACTCACTCAGGTTATGAATAATAACCTTACTCGTATGGAGCACCCTGATCCGCAACGTGGAGGATCAATGCTAGATCGTTTCATGAGGCAACAACCACCAACCTTTAATGGGAGTAAAAATCCTATAGTAGCTGAGCAATGGATAAATTCCTTAGAGAAAATATTCCATGCCTTGGGGAGTAGTGAAAGGGAGAAGGTTGTCATGGCAGTTTACCGCCTCACTGGAGATGCCGATCAGTGGTGGTCGCTGATTCAAAACACAAAGGAGGATGATGAATTAACAAACATGGAATGGCAGGAGTTCAAAGAGCTTTTCTTAGAAAAATACTTTCCTCGTGACCATCGAGCAGATATGGAAAGGCAATTTCTGAGTCTGAGGCAGAAGGAGGATGAGAATGTCGCAAAGTATGAGGCTAACTTTACAAGGTTAGCGAGGCATGCTGCCGATTACATACGTAACCCAAGAAGTAAGACTGATCATTTCTTTGATGGGTTGAAACCATTTCTCCGTCGAGCTTTAGTATCACAAACCTTCTCTTCATACGAAGGTATTGTCTCGTGCGCTATCAAGACGGAAAAGGAATTCTCTAAGTCTTATGACAACAAAGTAAAGCAAGAGAAGAAGAGAACGGTGGAACAAGAGACAGATAAAGGGAAAAAGGGAAAGAAGGATTTTCCATTATGTGATAATTGTGGGAAGAATCACCCTGGTACTTGCCTAAAAGGAATGGGAGTTTGTTATAAATGTGGAGAAAAGGGTCACCAGGCTCGTGATTGCAAGGGAAAGAAAGAGGCTGTCAAAGTTGAATGCTACAATTGTAGAGAAATGGGTCATTATGCAAATGAATGTCCTAAGCGTCAGGGAAACTTACCTCAGAAAAGGCCAAGGGATCAAGGACAATCTTATGCTGTTACTACAGTTGAAGCGGAATAACTAATGTATTGGTGCTTTTGGACTCATGGATTATATTCTGGTTTTTAGAATAATGTGATATATATATAAGTATTGTACTGCAGTACTTGTTGATTTCAGTAAGGTTTTAATATGATTAAGGTAATCATATTTTTAGTATGTGACAATACGAGAAACTTTTCTTTGTTTGGGGAATCTGATGTTACAATTGATTTTGGAATTTAGAGACCTTTTAGAGAAAGTCTGGATGGAGGTATTTTGGATAACTATTAAGGTTGGAATGGATTAAGTTGAACCATGGATAGTATTGTTTAAGGTTAAAACATTTATGAAGATTATTTTTGGAATAGTATAGTACTATATTTTTAGGAAAAGGACAACCTGTAGGGTGGGGAATAACCCGTCGCGTCGGACAAAGCTGCAGGAATCGAACCCACAACCATAGTGCGACAAGCCTTTATTTCCTACCACTAGCCTACAGGAAGTCCCTGGTTATTACAAAATAATTTTTCTAATCTAAATGGTATGTGTCAACATTTGGAACCTTATACAATTAGGATAAATAGAATATTTTTGAGTTCCGTTACCATTTGGAGTAAAAGTTGGGTTGTGGTAAAAATTTATTAACGAATGAAAGTATACATAACAAGTATGTATATTCCCTTACGTTCTTATTAAATCTCCTAAATAAATTCCTCAACATTATAAAAGGTAACTTAAAACAAAAATGTTGTCGGTTAACTTTTCCAACTGGGGATTCAATGACCGTTTAACCAATCACAAGTTTGTGATTTTCTTGTGGTTAAACTTTCTCCTAATCCTGTTTTCTATAACTCTCCATCAGACCTTGATGGTTTGTTTCTCCTCCATATCCATATTTTCATATAATCCTAGAATGGGCTATATCGGGTGACCTTTGTAATTATCCTGCTTTCTTTTAATGTTATATATTTATTAACCTTATTTCCGATGTGGGTTTTTCTCAAAGGTATTTTCTCTTTTCAACCTTTTATTTTCCAAGGAAAATTTCAAATTGCGAGGACGCAATTTATTGAAGGAGGGGAGAATGTAACACCCCGAGCTTCCACGATACGCTTCTCATTCAATAATGCAATAGCTTGCATTGAACGCAACTTCGAGTTCTAAAACACTGCGACTAATCAAAGTAGCCGTTATGAATAGTAATACCTAATTTTTGAAATATTATAAATTTTATTTATCAAAATGGACTTCATTTTTGGATTTGGAATATTGAAATTAGCCTATGTTGAATTTTTGGTATTTTTCTGAGAACTTCTAAATTTTTATGAATAGTGAAAAATACTTAAAACAACTTTTTTAATCAAAATAATTCATAGTGATAAATTATACTATTGAGTGGTTTTAGAGTATAATTAGAATATATTTTTACCATTTTATCCAATGGTGGTCATTAGAATTAATTTAACATTGAAATTGGACATAAACAATTGCCAATCTTTTGATATAAATTGTTTCTTAAAAACACGCTATTTGTTATAACAGCGGGAATTAATTATTAAATTAATTAATTTGACTTATATGTTTTGAATTTTGTAAAATAGACATCATTTTTGAATTCGGAATATCAATTATAGCTTAGGGTGAAATTTTGGCCTTATTCTGAAAAACTTCAATTTTTGATGAATAGTGAAACCACTAAGTGGTAATCAAGCAAACTGATTTTCAGTTAAATAAAAGTTTACCACTAATGTGTATTGAATTTTGAAAATCCGACATACATGGTTGTAATTAGTATGTAAAATGTGGTTCAATGGGGTAAAAATAATTTTTTGGTAAATAGTAACTTATTAAGTTCTTAATCGCGATTAGTGGTAATTAGGGTAGTTTAAGGTATAAATAATACTTTAATAATATGAAATGACCTAGACACATGTCCCAACCTCATTGGTTGTGTCATGGCCGACCAAGACAAGCCATGGCCTAACTTGGGGACCCCATGGATCCACTTTTGTTGGGAAATAACATAAATTACTTTTATTTAATATCAAAGTGAAAATGACACTAACATAAATTGTTTTACTAAAACAATTTTTAAGTAGGGTTACACAAGTCCAAATTTTGACTATAAATATTCATTAGAAAGCTAAAAAGATTTCCTACATCATAGTATTTTTTTTTTATAATTTTTAGACATTAAATAAATTAATTTATTTATGACATCATTATGATGTGGCGATGACCTCATTATTTAACGATTTAAATAAAAAGAGACGATAATGCAAAATTCAAGGCTTACACTTATCCAAAGCCTATTGGATGAAGATATTTCGAAACCTTATCACCTTAGCCTCGAATTATATAAGTGTGGGACCTTTCGAATCCGAAAATCATTGTGAAATAATGTAACATTTCAATCTTTCCAAAAGTGCCCCTCCTCTCCACTTATAAAAGGCCCCCACCTCTCCCACCTCATTTACACTTTCAAGCCTTTTGGCTCGGCCAACCTCTGCCCAAATACTCTCCCAACATTCCTCCCTTACTCCTAGAAGCCTCACTTTGGGCAGAACTCTTCCCAAGGAAGCCTTTAGCTCAAATCAAAAAGAGTTACCCGATTTTGAGGTAATGTCTTCTCTAATGTTGTTTTGTTTTATTTTTCTTCTACAACCCCCTAAACTCTTTTTATTAATTTCTTTTGTAACAAAACCAGTATCCTCAATATACTAGGATGTTGTTATAAGAAGGATTCGAGCTACACTTACACACACCTACATCTAATGGTTAAAGAACATACGGTTTCTGTGGATGGCGAACTTCTGCCTCACGAAACGATGATTGTTCAACACTCATATAACACCTTCAAAGGTGGCCATTAAGATGTCACTATTTTTATATATGATATATAATATGTTTATGTTTTACTTATTCTTCTGTATTTCTCATTTATGGCATACTTTATGATTTCCATTATGGGTAAAACGCGATAATTTCATTTTAGGAAGTGCGGACTACCGCCCCCTCAAAGTGATTTGAATCGTTAATGCCATATGTGGGATGTATAAAGGATGGAGTAAATGGTATTATACACTATATTATACTGGAATTATATTATACATTTATATCATTATGATTTCATTCCATTAAATATGAAATTGAAATGAAAGTAGCGTTCATGCGTACGTACGGCTTACCGTCTCCATGAACGGTGCATTTCATTTCTTACCTCTAAATGTTACGTAATATTATAAATGAATGTATATACTGGATATATGAGATATATATGACATCCAAATCATGAATATAATTCTGGATATAATGGATATTTCACCACATGAACAACTTGTAATTATATGAAGTTTATTTTTGACTCAAGTACCAAAGATCGACAAAACGACCGTTATTAACTTAAATAATTACATAATGTTCATATAATTGTAATAAGTGATATAAAAAGGATAATGAAATTGAAAATAGTTCTTAATAAGGTATATATTAACTCTAGTTTATTATTCAGGAGGTTAAAGAACGGTTGAGTCAAGTCAGACACGAGGTAAGGGAACTTCTTAACCCAATTTCCATTCTTTGGGTTAATCTCCTACTTTCAAATTATGTCATGATGTTATTATGTCCTATTTTGTATTTTTAATTTCTTTATGTGTACCTATAGTGAATACACATAATAGATCTATTTTATTTTAAAAATGATCTTTTTAAGGACTTCATCTCAATCTCCTTTCATTGAGGCATATTTCGTTTTATACACAACTTTCTTTTATACGGTGTATAAACCCCTTTGACTTTTACATTTATTCAAAAGGAATCTTTTTTATACGAAGCGTTTTACTAAACGACAAAAGGGAATGTTTTTCTTTCCATACTTATGCGGCGACAACGACTTCTCCGCCGCCGTGACCATTATTTGAGTTTCGGCTTCCTCTACAAGCCATCATTTTTTTTAAATGAAAAATAAATACAAAGTTTTAACTTTCTTTTATTTTGGTATTGAAAATGGTTTTGAAAGCGTTTTTATTATATCAATGTGTTGTATTTATATCTTGTGATTGAAATGTGGAAATGTTATTTTTCCTTTATTCATGTTTTATGTGATACGATTATGTTATGGTTTATGATATGTTTAAACCTATTCATATGAGGAATGCATTGGACTTAATAAGTGACGGGTGGAGCCCGCTATAGCTCCTCGATGCATCGGCAGGTCTCATGAGACAAACTAGTGTCTTGGCACGAGGCCTTGACAAAATCTTATTTGTGGTCTTGGCACGAGGCCTTGACTACGTGGTTATGATAGTCTGGCATTATGCATTCCATCATTATGAAAGTGGTTATTGATATTTCATGTGATTATTCGACCAGTAGAATATCCATGTGAAGAAGTGAATGGCATTATCTCATTTTACTTTTGCCATGTTATGTTGAAGTTCAAGTTTAAAAGGCTTTTGTTTTAGTTGTACATTGCCTTAAATGTTAATGTTTATTTATGAAAGCTTCCGCAATATTGTTATCCTTACTGAGCATCTGAGCTCACCCCTTTCAATGTTTTAATATTTTCCAGGATGTGAAGAAGTATTTTATGAATGACCTGCAGGGATAGTCAGAAGAGGATATGAGTGTGGACTATGGAGACTTTGTTATTGTAGTTTTTCACTTTATGATGTAATGTAACGTTTACGAATGTATCTAGTGTTTCCAAGGCTACTAAACTAATCGGTCTTTCGAGACTTGATCTTTCGTGATCATGCCAATGTTACGAAGTAATGCACCGACTCTGGGTAGCTGGGGTCGGGGCGTTACATCATAGGTTTTAATCATTGATGAAAATTTCTTTAAAATATTTCATGGAATATTTCTTGAGGAAAATACCCTTTTCACTTTGAAATAAATTTTTTAAAATATAAAAATTTCCAAAATATTATAGAAAAAAATTTCTTTAAAAAATCCACGGAAACTTATAAAGTAATATTCAAATAATTTATTGGTACTAATGGTAGGAATATTCTGTTCATACTGTGTATGTTAAAACAAATATTCCTTCTATATTTTCGGTAAAAAGTGAAAAAACACCATGTTCAGAAAGTTACTAGAAGTTTAATTTAATTTTTTTTTTGTAAAAAGTAAAACATGGGTAGAAATGTATTTAATAAATCATTTGGTTAATGTTAAAAACATTATTTTATTTTTTTTATAAAACATGGATATTGAAGAAAAATTATTTTCAAATGAAGAGAGAAATAATGTCAATTTTTCTTAAAAACATTTTCTCAATAATTTTAAGTAAAAAAGAGAGTAAAATGATAAAATTGCTTGAAAATATAATTAATAAATAGAGGATAATAAAATATATTGGTTAAGATATAAATATTAAACAATTTCTCTAAGGTAGGCTTAAACATAAACAATCTCAAATATTGATGAGACTGTGAAATAAACCCTTACCACTTTGGTAACTTTTAAATCATAACCCACTTGAAATAAGTGACTTAAAATGAAACTTTAAATACAATTAATATAAATATATACATGATATAATATTTAAAGTTACATTATATACACTAAATAAAATAAATAAGAGATGAATATGGAATATGTCTCACAGATGTAAAAGTGAGATAAGAAATCCCTTACCTCGGGTCTAGACTTATCGTGAATGTCATTTATCTCCTATATAACAAAATTTTATCAATTATTTTTTTATTAAGAAACTTTTCTAGGTTTAAACTCTTATGTTCAAACCATTTACTTCATTTATTTTAATGACATATTTAATTACTTATTTAGTTATGTCCACGTTGAGTGTTTTGAGGACTCTCAGTTCATAATTTCAAAATGAAATTGGTGTATTGACCATGGTCAAAGGGGTCATTATTATATAATCTTCAGAGTAATAATAATAAAATAATTATCATTTTTATAAATCAATTATAATTTAAAAAAACCCATGAAATATGGTTATGAAAAATGAACTATTTTAAAATCATGGAGAGGGTATGCCATACATATGCATGAGTAACGCTTCCAGTTTATAAAGATAATGATGGAAAGAAGGTAATTATAATTTTATATTGAAATAATTATAATTATATTATAAATATAATATTATTTCTTTAAATACACTTACATATACAATCCATGTGATGTAGTAAAAAAAACAAATCACATTGCTTTGCGAGGCGGTAGTGTGCTGTACGGACAGATGGTGTTATCATTTTTCAATAGATGGTAATGTAATAAGGTATATGATATGTTAATTTTCCAAAAATTATTAATATTTCATTAATATATTATATAAAAATTAAATAAATCATCATAAATAGCTGTGAGAGGTGATGATGGAAAATTAATTGCATCGGTTTGTGAGGTGGTAGTCCACCTTACAAACGAACGATGGTTTCATTTACTATTTGATGAAAGAGGATATGGATAAATATTATTACATAAACATAATAAAATATAAGTATATAGGATATATTGGTGTTATTATATTTTAATTTTTAAGTCACAATTGAAGTTATAAAAAGAATAAGTAAAAAAGGAGGAGCCTAGTGAAGACGATTACCTTCACTTAGAAGAACCTCCTTTGGATCTTTTATCAAGGACCCTAAGGTTGGTATTTTGGGAATAAAATAAGATATATAACGTTTCTAAGGATTTTTGGGATATATGTTTTAGGGTTTGGTTGAGAAAAATGTATTGAGAGGTGTGAATAAGGGAGGGGAGGGGTGCCCATTTATAATTGAGGAGTGACAATTTTGTAAATACCCAAAACTATTCAATAATGGGAAATCAATATCAATCCAAGTGCCTATAAAATTAATAAATAATGTATTTTAGGAGTGATATGGTTGATAACAATAATCATAATTTAAAAATAAACATTTTTTAAACATGTTACTCCCTTTACCTCATTAGTTTAACCACCGATAATCGGGTTTTAACATTAACCATTCTAACTGATTTTCACTGTTCATTATGATAAAAAATTAAGTTTAAATTACTATATAATATTAATTATTATTATTAAAAATATGTAATCCCTTTTATAAAATTAAGTTCCCTTAATTTTTTAAATTTAATTTAAAATTAAACCCACAAAACTTTCCCAAAACCGTTTTTCAAGAAATGCATTTTTCAAGAAATAGATGATTTTATATTAAATCTATAATGAGAAATAGTCATTATATTAGTTTAATTTAATATTAATTTAATTTAATATTAATATATTTATATTATATTAATTTAATTTAAACATTTCATTAATATTTCTTATTTTAGTTAATTAAAATGTATAAACTTTATGCATTTAAAAACATTTTTCAAAAAATCATTTTTTTAAACATAAAGATAAACTTATACCAAAATCATGAAAATTAATTATTAAAATAAAATTAATTATAATATTATAAATAAAATGGTTCATATTTTAATTTAATATAAAATACAAAATGTTATAGAACTTTTAAATTAATTGATTTAATTAAAATAAATTTTGTATTTGAAAAAGTGGCAATTTTCACTATTTATTGAAAAATAAAAAATTTCTAATTTACCCTAATTTAATTTTGATATGATTAATTTAAAAATTATTTTCATTATATAAAATAACATTTCTAATTTTCCATAAATTAATTTTAATATTTTTTCGTAAAAAACAATAAAAATAATTTTTTAAGGAAACATATTTTTTATAGAAAAAATATCTTTATTAAAAGCTGAGTTCTTATTTATTATTAATTTATAAATAAATTTATATTGAGTAGAAAATTTATATATATTTCTTAAATTTGTTAATACTATTTATAATCTCCAATTTAACAACTAGGTTATAACAACAATATATTTTACGGGTCATTTAATCTTGGTGTTGTGTGTCGTATATGCTATTGAACATTATGTTATTCTTTTAAAATCTCATGGTATTATAATATTAATATCTCATGTTTAAAAAATAAATAAAATGTTTATTTTTTTGAATATTCATGTTTATAAAATATTTTTGAAATATGGATATTATGTGTGCATTAATTTATATGATAAAATTATTCTTATAAATATGATGAATTCAAATAACTCTTGATTAAAGTATCCCTGGGTAGAGGGGAATTTGAGTTGGAATTCAAACTATATTAGAGGATTATTCCTTATTCTATAAATTTAGGGTTTGGCTCTCTATGGATCATAGCTTACTCATGTAGTGATTCTCAATTACATGTAATTCTAAACCCTTACATGAAAATTTCATATAAATTATAAATAAGATGCATTTGGATATATGTGAATACGTTTAAATTATATCTTTGGGTTAGTAAAAAAATGGTTGGTTTTGTAAATATTTACACATTAATATGGTGTGAACATATTGATTTGGTGGATGGAATAAAGATTCCAAAATTAAATCATTATAAGTATGCATATATAAAGGAATAAAGAATGAGATAATAAATATTTTATGTGATGAAATAGTTATAAATTTAATATGAATGTTATTTATATTAAATTGGTTATACTTTTAAAGAAAATATCTCAAATACTAATTATGATATTACTTTTAAAGCAAACACATGTGAAGACCTCAATTACCGGTTAGGTTTTACCATGGAAGGGAATACCTATATTATCTTGTGTAATGAAAGGTGGACATGTATAATATTAAGATTTATGTAACCAAATATCATTTTGATATTTGGGTAACACTTAGTTTGGAAACCCCAAGCGTTAGAATACAAGAGGAATATAGTTTATTTTATATCTATATGATGGATTTGGGAAAATTGTTTTCCACTCAACTATCCGAGAGTCATATATGATACAATTGAGATAATTTCATATCTAAATAACTAAGTGGTGAGAGAAATTCCAAACAGGACTAATTTATTAGTAAAATATGGATCTTTTCTCACAAAATGGATATGATTTTTTGGTTTATTATTTTTAATGAAATTATTTTAATTAAAATTCCATGATGAAAAGATATAAAATATTATACTCACACATAGATATTTATTTTTTTATAGATTATAGCATGTATAATGTTTATCATTTTGAGATATATTATAAGTGTAACCTATAAAACAATTCTAGATTGGTATCTAAGGTTTATAAGTGTTCTCAAGGAGAAAAATTATAAGAATTTGAACATGAATGTTATGGAAATAAATTTATCTAACTATGACTCATGGGTATTAGATACTGGGAAAACATCACACATTTGGGCTGATAAAAATAGAATCATAGATAAGAATGAATTAAATAAAGTTGAAGTAAACCTACATGTTGTCAATGGAGCAAGAGTTACTGTATTAGAGTTTGACACTTGTGATCTAAGTTAACTTAGTGGATTAGTTCCAGAATTAGAAAATTTTTCTTATATTCCTGCCATAAACAGAAATTTTATTTTTTTATATTATTTGGACAAGATGGTATTTTCATTCATTATTAAGAAAAATATTTATTCTATATATGAATAAAATGTTTTATGGAATCAATAATATTTTAAATGGTTTATACATTCTAGATATGGATAATCCTATCTCTAATATTTATAATAATAAGTTTAATGTTGATTCTAACCCTACTTGTCTTTAGAATTTTTGATTTGGACATATAAATGAAAAGCTAATTAAAAGAATATATAGAGTTGGATTTTTGGAGTCATTTGATTATGAATCATTTAATAATTGAGAATCTTGTTTATTAGGTTAACTATACAAAGAAAATTTTATTAGAAAATGGGAAAGGGATATTGGACTATTGGATCTTATGCATAGTGATTTATGTAAACCAATGAATACTGAGACAAGTGATGGTTTTAGATACGTCATAACCTTTATCTAAGAATTTAGTTGGTATGGTAATGTATTTTTGATAATATAAAAGTAATAATCTTTTTAAAATTCTAAATAGTTTCTGATTGAAGTATATAATAAACTAGGAAAAATATTAGGATTCTTTGATTAGATTGGGGTGGGGAATACTTGATCTAGAAATTCACTGATCATCTAAAAGGTTATAGAATTATTCTATAACTCACTCCTCTTGGAATACCATAGTGTAATGGTGTGTCTTGAAGGATGAATCATACCCCTATTGGACATGGTTTGATTGATGTTGAGTCAATGATACCTTCCTATTTCATTATAAAGATATTCTCTAGAAACTATTACAATCCTACTTAACCACATTCCATCTAATGAAGTCATAAAGACACCATATAAGATATGGATTGGGAAACATCCCAATATATATTTTATGATGTTTTTGGGTTATAAAGAATTCATATGGTGATTGGATTATTATAATATTGACCCTAATTTTGACAAGTGATTATTTTTTGGTTATCCTAAATAAACTAAGGGATATTATTTAAATATTCCTACAAATAAAAAAGTTTTTGTGGAATGATTTCCTACATTACTTAAGAAGTAATATATCTTATGTGGAATTAATGAGAGGAAAGGTGAACTTAGAGAAGTTTAAGACCAATAAATATAAGGTGTTCCAAATATGAAAGTTGATCCAATTCCATAAAGAGTTATGGAATAAGAAACAACTTAGATTACATAAGAACCTTTAAGGTTTGGTAAGATTCATTTATATCCTAATAGATATGGATTTATTATGGAAAATGATGATTAAGTAATGTTTAAATTTGATGAACCCATTATATACCAAGATGCCATTGAGATTTTTGCTTATGGTAAATAGATAAATACCGTGTAATCTGAAATGGAATCTATGTAGACCAACCAAGTTTGGAACTTGGTGGATGCACCTAAAGGGGTGATACCCATATGGTGCAAGTGGGGTTTTTAAAATAAAAATTACATGAATGATAGAGTGTCTACCTATAAATCATGTATATTGGTAAAGGGTTACAAAAAAATTCATCGTATTGGCTATGATGTGACCTTTTCACCATTTTTATTATGAAGTCTATTAGGATATTACTTATTATAGAAGATCATTATGATTATGATATATATCAAATGGATTCTAGAACCACTTTTATTTATGGGAATTTATTCAATGACTTGTATATGATACACCATAATGGTTTTTAATTTCCAAATGATTATACTAGGTTTTTCAAGTTACATCAATCCATTTATAGATTGAAGCAAGATTCATGGAGTTGGAGCATATGGTTTTATGATGTAATCAAAGATTTTTGTTTCTTCAAAAATTAAAATTATTATTTTTTCATACAAGTAGATTAGTGGTATTGTGGTGGTATATATTATATTTTATGGGGATGGAATACTACTTATCAGAAATGACGTTGATCTTCATACTCTATAAAAATATGGTGGGGAAAATGATTCTTGATGAAATACATGTGAATTAACCTACATGCTGGGTATAAAGATCTATATAGACACATAAAATAGGTTTCTTGGATTGAGTCATAACACATATATTGGTAAAGTTATAAATAATTTTAGTATAAAGAACTCTAAAAAGGGATATATACAAGTGTTTCATGGAACAAATCTTAATGAGATTCAAGATCATTATAAAGAGTTAAAAAAGATAGATAGGATTTATTATGAATCCTCCATAGGTCCTATAATCTATGTCATTCAAATTATTTGAGAATTAAATAGATATTAATCTAATCCTAGTGAGAGAAACATGAGTATTTGGATGAGAGGATGAGCTCAGTGTAAAGGGTTTAACTAATGCTAGTTTACAATATGATATTGAAATATAATTTCATGTTTTTCCTAAATAGTTGATATATCAGTTGGAAGAGTTATAAACAAGTCATCATAGTGAACTCAATAATGGAGGCAGAGTACGTCAATGCATCAAATACTGAAAAATAATCTATTTGGATTAATAATTTTATAATTGAACTTAGGGTGCTTCCTAGCATTGATGGAGAAGTTGATATTTAATGTGATAATAGTAGAGTTATTTATTATGCCTAGGAATCTCAATCTTACCAAAATAACTAAACAAATCAATTACAAGTACCATCTCATTTGAGATAGTTTTAATAGGGGTGATATAAATATTTTTTGGGTGGCTAAAAATAAAAATATAGTTTATTAGTTAACAAAATCATTAGCATAGAAAAAGTATAAGGTACATGTTGAATATCTTGTTATAATATATATAAAAGATTAGATTTAATTTTTCTAAAATATATCATGATTTTATAATAAAAATTAATATCTATTTATTATTTATTCATGCATGCTATAATTTATTTTATATGAATAACAAAATGATAATATCCCCTTAATGGAAAACTTTGAGTTATCCCTAATCAATGATCATCATGGATTATTATGGGTTATGATGACATGTTAAGATCTATCATGAGTGTAATCTTGTAAATGATATAAAGAGTTTTATATGAGATAAAAAGAATAGATTCAAGAGATAATAAGTTGAGACTTATTATATATACTGAACCACTAAAGTATATCACATGGAATTTCATACAATAGTTGATATACTCAAGGGTGTATTCTTATTATTAATCCCCATTAACTGAGGTTTTAAAGATACCTAACATGACATCCTTCATACTTTGATAACTTTCTTATTAAAGTCTTGAGTCTTTGATAATAAAGGGTGGTTGGATATGTTGTTTATCATATCATTGATTGGAGATCAACCAAGTTAGGATTTTACCAAATTTATGATGAGAAAAAACATCTTGAACCTTGATTTAATTAGACCCAGGAAATGCATGACCATGATTAGTTGAGTTACATGTGATGTACCCAACTACTTGGATGTGGGACATGTGATATTATCTTCTACTAGATGAATTAAATGTAATGTATTAATTGACTTAGCCAATTTATTTCAAAGAATCATGAACGTATGATATGTCCAATACTAGATTGAGATTTTTTTGTCATGTGGTTACTTGATGTCATAGTAAAAGAGATTATATAGGTATACATACAATTAAAATGAAACATATATTGGTGGACTTGTTTATATAGATATATGAGCATGTTTAATTGAGATCACAACATTCCCCTTTATATCTTGATTAGAATTGAAATTTTTCCAGAGGCCACTATTTTCATTTATTTTTTATATTAGGATTTCATATTTTTTTCTATACTATAAATTTATAGAAGTTTATATAGTTAGGCCTTAGGTTAGGGATTGATTTTTTTGAAAAAGTTCTTGTCCCAAAATAAAGAGAGTTTGATAAACCATATACAAAAGAGTTTGGATGGATTCATAAAAAGTTGTGAAGTTTTTCATAAAGTCATTATGGGATTTTAGTTCAAGTGGTAGAGTATTGTAAGTACAATAAAATGGGTATATTGTACTTTAAAATATAACATTTGTTGTATCCTTCAATATTCATGTGATGTATATCATATATAATGATATCTCAATATCATATAATACATGTGATGCCTCTATCATAACATACAATAGGATTAAGATATCGTGTGCATGGATTTTTCCAAATATCCCACATAGTTTTATTTAGTTATGAATCAATCGTTCGATTCATTTATAAACCCACATAATATTTTGAAACATTCAAATAATTATATCTCAATAGAAATATGTTATCATAATGCATGTCAGTTGTCATGTGTCGGCAGTCGATGTTCGACCCTCTTCATTGAATAAAGAGAGCATATATAAAGAGATGTTATCCCCATATTTTATATACATGATACTATCTAGACCAATATGAAGCTAACACTTCCCCATTTTACACCATTAATATTCATGGAGAAGGTGCTAGAACACCTTTGGTGTTTGGGGGTCCTTGCATTACGAAAGAGTATTCCAATGGCTAGTTTCATCCTTATGGAGGAGAGAGTCTATGGGATATCTTTAGGTGATTAAGATCACGAAAAATTCTTTGAGTTAATCAGGCATAAATCTTATTTAATTTTAGGTATGACTATTATTTTATGTTATGAATACTAAATTTTTATTCATGATGATAAATCAATCAATTTGAATGGGATTATTCCACTTACATGATCATTAGATGATCCTCTAAAACCCATTAATTTCTACTCAACACAACTTTAAATAAGAAAATATCATGGATCATGGGAGAGTTTTATTTTATATAGAATATTTCTAAAAATTTCTTGGTATCATGTGTGTCCAATAATAGAATTATCCTCTAACATTCATAAGAATTTTTAATAATTAAACATAAGAATTTATTTTTGAATACCCATTATTTATTGTGGAATAGTTTCTTTAAATAAGTTAATGAATAGTTACATATTTATCCAAAATAATAATTAAAATAATATATGAGTATTATTGGTTTTGGGTTACCCATAGAATAAATAAATAGAAATATATTTTTTGAAGATAGAAAATAAATGGAACTCTTGAGTGAAAAAATAAAGAGCCAATTTTTTTGAAGATTATTCTTTTGATTGAGAAAGTAACATTTCTCATCAATTTGGAGATGAATAAAATATTTTTGGTATAATAAGTGATTATAATTATCATTCTTATTAATTTTATATATTTTTATGACATATTTGTAACATATCAGATATAATTTACCCAAATAGTAACTATATCAAGCCACTATGTGACCTCAGGTGGGCCTTCTTATATGCTGAGGCTACTCACTAGCGGTGAGGGTCTAATAAAATCACACAGGGTGACTATAACATCATTATAATCGCACATAATAACAAATACATAATTAAAACATCCATAAAATATATAAAACATCAAATTACAATAATAATTTTTATAGTGAAAATCATACCATAGATAAAATCATACACCATGTTATAAAAAATGATATCATACATGTTATATAGTCATACATCAATATAGGATCACCAAAAAGCCTGACCAAATACAATACATGAATAAAAGAAAAATAAAATAGTATGGATACCCACTATGATTTCCTTAGAATCACCTCATACATATATCTAAATCCTCATTGAGATCTTCCATCCCAATCAACTATAGTAGGTTATGTACCTTAAATATTTTGACAATAAAAATAACTGCACACCAACTAAGGTTCATGTATAAGGTGCAAACCTAAAACTAAAAAGGAAACCAAAATTGGTGTCTTTAATAATAACTAGTATATATACGCGAAACCATATACTAAATTAAAGTAAACTTGTAAACATATCATGCATACAATCATCATACCACTAGGTAATTCAGAATCCACCCTAGGAGTCAAATCATACTAGCTTTATCCAGTACCAGAATGGGATGACACTCCCATGGTCTAATCATAATAAGAGGGTGAATGATGAATCACCATACTATATAATCCGAGTGAATAAGGAATCAAGGTAATATACAACCATGGTGAATTATGAATCACCATATTGAACTGGGTGAATGATATATCAAACATAATAGAAACATTTTATTAAAGAGGGTGATAAATACCAAAGAATAGTTTAAAGAGGTCGAAAGTGGTGTATCCCTAGGGAATTCCCATGAACAATATTCATAAAATCTTGGGGTAGGGATCCTATAATACTAAATATTTTAAGAGTGGAATTTGGATCACCACTAACAAATTGGGTGAAAATGTATCACCACTACCAAGCTAAGTGAATGATGCATCACCACTACTCAACCAGGGGTGAATGATATATTAACATTCAATATTTAAAGGAAAATTATGAATCTCTATACTAACCAAGGGTGAATGATATATCAATAATATACATCAGGTGGATGATATATCACCATAGTAACTGTGGGTCAGTGACATATTACCATTATATCCTCATGAGTGAATGGTATATCACTATATAAAGAACTCTGGGTGAATGATATATCACCATTTGTTAGTCTTGTACAAAGAAAATACTCTAATAGGGTATTGAATTAAGATATGATAAATTTAAACCCCCTAATGATATTTTCCATGGTTAATAAAAGAACTCTTCTCTCCCTCATAGGTAAATAAAACAACAAAAATCATAAAATAGTGACATAAGTGATTTTACATTGTTTACCAGCACTGGGATAGATTTTAAAAGAATAAACTCAGTGATATGTTGATGTATCAAAATCCACTAAGTGAACTTATTTTTTAATAAAAATTCATAATGGTCTCATTAAACCTCTAGGTTTACAACCCTTAAAAAATTTGAGAACTCACAACCCTCCTAACTTAGAAAGAACACAACACTCCAAATGACATCTTGATCATCCATGATCCAAGAATGAAAATTACACTAAGATAGATGCTGAAATACACCCCTTAATCCACTTAATGAATATATATAATTTTATAAGATATATTTATTATAATTCCTCCTTTTCTATTAGTTTTTCCATCACTCTATGGTTTATAATTCCTATTCTCTATAAACCACTAGATCTCTCTTCTTCTTCACCCTTTTTATATAGTGCTTTATCTCTTTAATATTAAAAACATAATATCCATCATTTACTTGGTCAATACATTCCTTTCTTCCTTAAATTAATCATTTAATTCATCTCTATTATTCTTCATATTTGGATTCAACCAGTTCTCATTCTGATCCTAAATTATTTCCTAAAAGATAGGAAACTAAAAATTGATTAAAACTATATTATCACAATAATCATGGAATGAACATCATAATCAAATCAAAATCCATCGATCCTAAAAAATTCACAATGATGCCTAACTTTACCTCATACTTCTAAATTTTTTTTCTCTTTTTAAAACATATCATTACTCAATGCATCATGGTGTAATAACCTCATATAGAACAATGCCTCAAAATTGAGAAACATCAAATTTTCATAGCCTCCCCTTCACAACATAGTACACCTCTTTATGGATCATCCTATAATATTATAGTGTACACATTTTCCTTTAATCAAAGAACTTAATCTTACATATAAATTATATCATATCCCCTTCCTTCATGTCATAAGAATTCATCAGCCTCAAACTGAGATGCACCTAGTAATCACAGAGACTTATTTGTGGTGTGTCCTTCTACTTTACAACATATTCAATGTTATTGTGATGTGATTTATACTCTATAATAAATAATATCTATAAAAGTTCTCTAAAGTTACCCAAAATTTACAACATTAATTCCCCATGATTCTATGAGTATTTTAAATGATTTTAATATTTTTATGAAAAAAATACAGCTGAAAAAATTCATGAGAGCATTTTTTTATCAATACATATATTTGGATTTATTGAAATCATAATCCATTAAAAAAATTCATATTCAAACACCATATTTCATTAATTACTATCCTTAATCATATAATGTACTCAATGATTAACTAGTGATTCTCTTTAATATTTCATGAGTCATGCTCTATGTTAGAAATAATATTTAAATAAAAAATTCACTATCAAACAATTATTTGGCCATTAAGATTCACTCTAGACACTAATTAGTAAAAACATAGTATGTAACACCCCAATATTTTAAGAAATATTATTTATAAATAAATTTAATTTCCTCGATAGCTTTCATTACATGCAACAACAAGTTTAGACAAACTGTGACATGTTATTAAATTATTACTATCATCCAGCCATTGAATTGGTGGGTATGAATAGTACTAGAAAAATTATAAAAAATTATGGTTTAAACATGTATAAAATGAATTGATTAGTTTTTAATTAATTATAAATTAAAATAAAAATCATTTGAATATAAAGGTGATGTTTTTTTGGAAAACTATTTTTATGTGCACAATGTATTTTTATCTTAATAAATTAAATTTATCACTATTAGTGAATGATTTTAATAAAATTTATATATTATATATTCAATAAAATTATTTAACATTCATCAAATATTTTTTATTATGTATAGAATAATAATAAATCCATTTATATAAATAAAAATAATTTTTTCTAAAAATCAATTTTCATTATATTTTACGCCATTAATTTAAAATTAATTTCTAATATTTATAAGAATTGAAATAGATAAAATTAATTAAATATTTATAACTATTATGTTCAAATTTATTAAATATATCCCTTTTAGTTTTGGTCAATATGAATAGTAAACATGGTAAAATTTATCACCTTGGTAAGGGGTAAATCGTTTAACCTAGGTTAAAGATAAGTGGTAGGGCCGTAATTTTTAATCTTAATTATCATTTTATGAATTAAATTAAACACTTATCATCTTAGGCTCTAAATTTATTAGTAAAATAAATACTTTTCCATGAAAATTATGTATATAATATTTAAATCAAAGAAAGTTTCAAAATGTCACTCTCTTTGTTTTTAATATCTCTTATGTGTCTAAATAAGGAAAAAAACAAGTTATGAATGAATATAAGTGTCTATTTTGAGATTAATGAAATTATTTTCCTGATATAATTTTATTATTATTTTTTATTAATTATATAATGACCTTAATTTCTTATTAAACACCAATGCAGTATTTCTCCATTTAATAAAAAAGCACAGTAAATGATTTTAAAAATATTAAAAGTGATATAATTTGAATTATTTAATGTTTCCCAAAATATTTATAGATATATATGACATATTAGGGAGTTTTTAAAGTTTTATATTCTAATTAGTCCTTTTTATTGATGTATTTAAAGTTAAATTAAATGAATAATGTTAAAAATGACATTAATGATATTTTATAATAAATAATATTTTATTATATGATATAAAATTCATAAAAATATTATATTTAGAAAAATGGATGGTATCTGGTTTTAAAAATTAATCATTTCTAATTTATGGGTAGTTTTTTATTTTATAGTAACATTACCAATCCTTAAAAGATAGAAAACTTTAATATTAAGGTATTTGTCAAAAGGGTTAATGAGGTGTTAAAACTAAATGATATAGGTAAAAAGTGGTTCAAACTTGTCCAAATTTTATTTTATGAGATTATTTAGACTCATAATAATATTAAATTATAATATTATCAATTTTTGTCCATTTTTAAATCAAAATTAATTTATATTAATTTAATATTTTAAGAAATTCCAAGAGTGCCCCTCCATTCAATTTAAAGGGATCCATCCTTTCTCTTATTCAAAGAAATTTGAGCCTTATATATCAACCAAAATCTAAAAATTTATCTTTTAAACTTACCTAGAAAATTTATCTATGTTTTTTTATTCCCAAAAGATCAACCCTAGAGTCCGTCATAGGATATCTTTAGGAGTCATTTCAAAGAACAGGTAATCGCCTTAACCAATCACTTTGTTTTAATTTTTTATTTTAACTCCTAAAAATATATTATATTATTCATAAAATAAAAAATTAAGTATATTAAATATAATTAAATGTTATTATTATTATGAAATCTCCGTTTATACACCCTCCTTTTCATTAAGTGGGAAGTGTAAGTATCACTCGTATGTACGTACAACTTACCATCTCTGCGTAGCGATAGAATTTATTTTTCATCACCATATTTTATAGATGGGTATTATAATGAGTTAAATATTTATATATGATATTTATGAAACAATTATACCTCTATAATTATAATATAATGTCTAATTTCTTACCATACAATCCTATGGGAAACGATAACATCGCTTGTGCGTACGTATGAGTTACCTCCTCCATGAAGCGATACAATTATTTTTTATTTTATATTTTACTTGGACAGTAATGAGGATGAATTTTATTAATATATATGATATTTTTTTTATAATTATGATATTTAAAAAATGAATTAATATTTCACTTTTCTCTTTCTATCCGTTGAAAAATTAAAGCAACGTTCATGCGTATGTACGACTTACCATCTCCATGAAAGTTGTAATTAATTTTTCCATCCCTAAATCACATGGATGAATATATATGTATATAATGAATATATATTATAATTTTTCCATGATTAAAATTCTAGATATGATGTAATTATGATCAAAGTACAAGGACCAACACCACTAAACAAAAATTTACATGAAAAATGAAGCAATTATTACCTTAAATAGTGATTTTAATAAAGAATTTTTAATAAACAGATGATAAATGGTTAAAATTAAATCTTATATGGGTTTGAATATATTATAATAGTTATTTAATAATATATAAAATAAACCTATAGTTATTATATAGAAGGTTTTAAAATGTAAAAATGAAGATGAACCTGAGGTAAGGGGGTTTATGGTTCAATCTCATTGTTTATCAAGATTGTTTATGATTAAGTTATAATGATGAAATATTATGATCAAATACTCAAGGTTCTCATGAATTTTATTATAATATTTTTATTTCTTTAAAATACATTTTTCCTTTCATTGTCCTAACATTATGTACTCAAGAGACCAAAAGTATTTTTTTAAGTAAAATCGACTTTATTTCTCTCTTCGATCGAAAAAACTTTTTCTTCCATATCCATGTTTTCTAAAAATATTTTCAAGAAGTATTTTTTTATTCTAATATTATTTATTAAAGTAATTTTTACCATATATTTACTTTTTAAAAAATGGTTTTAAGGGAATCTTCTTTTTTGTTTTTCAAATGAGGTACTTTGTGATTTTTTTGAAAAAAATATGGAAGGAATGTTTTTGAACTTATACAAAATGAATTGAATTTTCTCCTAGCATGGATGATCAATGTTTTGAAGCTTAATTTAAAAGTTACCATGGTTATTTTTAAATAATTTTTTCCATAATATTTTTGAAATTTTTATATTTTGAAGAAGTGATTTAAAATGGAAAGGTTATTTTACTCAAGAAATTTTTATTGATATTTTGATTCATCGATGAAAACAACCTTTAATGTTTTTTACAATTTACTAGGAATATGATCTAAGGATACCTTAATTACTCTTTATATGGATGGTTTATGTTTATGATGACATGATTTTTATGAAACTCGTTCATTCTCCATGGGTTACACTATGATGAAATGTTTATGAAATCCATTTCTTTTCATGTGTTCTAATATGATGAATCATTTATGATCTTATGGAAATATATGTATGAATTTCATTAAGTGATGGGTGAGACATATATCTTCCTCCAACACATTGGGTAAATATTGATATCTCATGAAATAAACAAGACTGGAATGGGGAGTGAACCCAGTTCAATAAGGTAATTTTCTACTATAATAGTCTTGGGAGTGAACCTTGACTACTACAATGGTTTGGGGAGTGAACCCATCCAACAATGATAGTATTGGAAAAGGTAATTGACTAATAATGTAAAATTTTAACTACTAATGTGTATTCCATAATTACATGTCTTATGCCTATATAATGATCTCATGACTCATGTTATTTGATTCCTTTATGATTAATGTCTTATAAACTGCCAAGATTTATTCCATGACTCAATATTATGGTCTATGATATGTAGGGTATGGTTTTAAAATGTTAATACCATGTTATCATACCATTTGTATTATATTATGCTTATATGATCATTAATATCTCCCTTGTTTACCCTTACTAAGAATTAGAGATCACCCTTTATTACGTTTTATTTCCCAGGTTACAAATAAAGGTTTTATTTATGATATGTCTAAGAAGTGTGAAATTTATTAAAATCTAAGTGGGAGACGATGTAAATATTATGAACCAGTTGTTTATATTTCCATTTTTTCAAATATACTAGACCTATATGATTCTGGCATGGATCATTATGTTATGTGAATAATATTCATCTAATTATATGTAATATCTATTTATGAAAATATTAGTTCGCTATAGTTGGTATTAGAGAAAGTTTTAGTTAACCTTTGGAAACTAGGATGAGAAACATTTAGTGAGTACCCGAGGGATAAGTCTAAGTATAGGATAAAATCCTAAAGTTTTTGGTAATGATCAGGAATGACTTAGGTTAAACCTAAATTTTTATAGAATAATGTGTCATGATTTATACACCCTATACATGATTTTTCATGATTATTTGGTTTACTACTATAATTATTGTTACTCTCACTTTGATTTTGGTTTTAGTTAATGGTTGGAACCTGAAGGAATCTTGTTAATGCTGAATGTGATGAAAAAATTAATGATTTTACTCCTAAAAAACCAAATTTTATGGGAGATGGAATGAAAAATATCATTTTTATAAACACACACACACACACACACCTTTATCAAGATGTAAATCATGATGATATTATAAATGAGAAAATGAGGGAACAATGATTTGTGGATTCCTTCACGAGGTAACATCCACCTTATTTTAGTGGGTCAACTGATCTACTAGTTTTTTAGAAATGGATCAGTACCACTAAAAATATATTTTCCATTATCTAGTGTTTGAAACATGAGATATTTTTTTTGGATGTTTATCATTTGGAAGGTGAAGAAGATCAATGGTGGAATCTTATCAAGAACACAAGAAACATGAATAAATGGACTTTATTGTGTGGGTTGAGTTTAATAACATATTTCTCAATAAGTATTTTCCACATATTATTCATATGAAAATGGAGAAGGAATTACTTGAGTTGAAATAGAAGGATGATGAATATGTTGGAACCTATAAGGAAATTTTTATAAAACTTACAAGTTATGCTTATGATATCATCATCCAAACTGAAAGTAAGGTTGATAAATTCTTTTTTGTATTAAATACAAGTCTCTAAAGGGTGTTATCCTTTAGGGAATTTAGTATCTATGGAGAAATAATTCGACGTATTATCAATTTGTAGATGGATATTAGAGTTACCCATAAACTTCATGGTTTTGACAAGAAAATAAGAATGAAATTCAAAGGAAAATCTAAAAACCATGGAGAGATGAAGATGAGATTTCCTTTATGCACAAAATATGGAAGGAATAATGGGGGAAATTATCTTAAGTGAACTGGTAAATGTTTCAAGTGTGGAAAGAAAGGTCACTAGGAAATATAATGATGAAGTGATGAGAATAAGTTATCTAATTATTCAAATAATGATAATGCACTATAGAATGAACCACCCACAATCAGTGTTTTAAATGCAATGAGTATGAGAATTATGCTAACCATTACCCAAATTCAAAGGTTTATGATGATGATCAGTGTCAAAAACCTCTTAATTTCAGAGACAAATGGAAATATCATGCGATCAATATTTATGATGAGGGGTATGATAATGATGGGGTGAAAAGTATATTTACCATCCAATATAGAATTTATAATGTCTTATTTGATTCAGGATATACCCAATCTTTTATAACTAAAGAATTTTATAAGGGTATCACAGTACAACCTCAAAAATTAGATGTTGAGTTATCAATAAAAACCTCTAATGGTATAATGATCACATCCTAAGTTTATTATTATTCTCTAGTTGAAGTTTGTGGGAATGTGTTTCCTCTGAATCTTTTCATTCTTCCTATAGTTGTATTAGATATTGTTTTGAGAATGGTTTGTGTTTATTTATATAAATACCACATAAATTATTGAGGAAGTAATGTTATACTTGATATTCTGAACCAATCTATTATCTTATATTAATGTGATAAAAAAATGAACTTCCTATGTAAATTACATCCATCATATGGGTAAATATTCCTATTCAAAAGGGGAATTTATCTTAGGTGGTTGGGTAAAAACTCAAAATTTAAGATATTACCATTGTTTGGGAGTTTATTGGTGTATTTATAGAATAATTTTATGGTCTTCCACTGAATCATTAAGTTGATTTTTCAATAGAACTCATACCTAGTGCTATACTAATTTTTAGGAATCCATATAGAATGAAATTTATTGAGTTATAAGAATTAAAGAAGAAAATATAGGAGAATTTTGAAAAGAGATTCATTCAGCCAAGTGCATCACCTTGGGATGAACCTATTTTTATTTTTAAGAAGAAATATGGATAAATGCTACTTTGTATTGATTATCAAGAACTTAACAAGATCACTATCAAGAACAAGTATCCTCTACCCTGTATTGATGAATTTTTTGATAAAATTTGCTGAGATTAATACTTCTCTAAGATTGATATTCATACTAGATATCATTAATTGAGGGTCAATAAGGACGATATACCCAAGGAAACATTTCATACAAGGTATGGAAACTATGAATATATAGATATTCCATTTAGTCTTACTAATTCCCCTATTATCTTTATAAATTTAATGAATCTAGTCTTTAGATAATACCTTGATCAATTTGTGATAATCATTATAGATGACATTATTATATATTCAAATATAAAGGAGGATCATTAAGATCACTTAAGGTCTATAATGAAAACCCCGAAAAAGGATAAAATTATGAAAAAATTTCCAAGTGTTATTTTAGTCTTCAAAAAGTTTCATTCTCAGGTCATATAATATCATATGAGTGTATATTAGTACGCCCATAAAAGAAAAAAGTTATTGAACATTGGACCATACCAACCATTGTGACTAAGATCCATACTTTCCTTGGTTTGGTTGGATATTATCAATTCTTTGTAAATATTTTTTCACATATATCTAATTCACTCACTAAGTTAACTCATAAGGGAGATAAGTTCTTTTGGAGAAATGAATGTGAGGAATGTTTTAAGGAACCAAAGAGAAGTATATCCAGTGAACCTATGATTGCACTACCCCATAGTGGATAAGGGTTTTTAATCTACAGTGATACATAAAACAATGGACTAAGATGAGTCACTATTTATAAAGATATAGTTATAGCTTATGCCTCATGATAATTGAAGGTCCATGAGAAAAATTACCCAAATCCTGATTTTTAGTTAGATGCAGTAATTTTTGTATTAATGATATGGAGGCATTATGTCTATGGAGAAAGGTGAGACATATATATTGATTACAAATATTTAAAGTATATTTTCACTTAAAAAGAGTTGTACATTCCCCAAATAAGACGGTTGGAGCTGATTAAAGATTATGGATGCTCAATACATTACCACCCCAAGAAAGTGAAGAAGGTGGTAGATGCTCTGATTCAAAAGGATCATTCTACCTTATTTATAATGAGGATAGAAAAGGATCCAATATTTATAGACTTGTAAATTATTGATCTTTAAATATTTACAGAAGGGAAAAAGTATTATCTTTATCACATAAGTGTTCATCTTTCTATCTAAGTAAAGATTAAAGAGGTGCATAAGGAATATGTAGAGATGTAAAAGAGGGTGATAAATGTTCTTGAGTTAAAACTTGATTATGATGGAGTAATAAAGTTCAAGAAAAATGTATGTATCCCTTTAATACCATATTTTAAGAAGGATCTATTGGATGAATCTCATAGTTCTTCATTATCTATTCATCCTAGAAGTAGGGAGATATATAGTGATTTGAAAGAGTATTTTTGGTGGGTGAAATGAGGAGAGATATTATAGAGTGTATTTCGTAGTTCTTGGTACGTTATCAAGTTAAGGTTGAGAGACATAAATCTAAGGGGATTTTACAACCATTAACTATAATATAATAGAAATGGGAAAACATCACCATGGATTTTTTCATCGGACTCCCTAAAACATCTTAAGGGAATAATAATATATGGGTTGTAGTCAATCTCCTTATAAAGTTATCACACTTCCTTTACATTAGATAATATTTATATATTTATTAAATTAATCATTTATACATTAATTTAGTGGTAATATTACAGGGTGTACCACTATAAACTGTATCAAATTAAGATATGAGGTTTACCTTGAAGTTTTTGAGAAGTATTCAATAAAATTTGGATAAAGAGTTAAGTTTCATAACTGCTTATCATCCTTAGAAGGATGTTCAGTCTGAGAGGACCATTAAAACTATAGAATACATGTTGATATCTTTCACTATATATTTAAAAGGTGGTTGATATCAATAATTTCCTTTGGGGGAATTCTCTTACAATAATATATTTCACTCGAGCATTTAGATGGATCTTTATGGATCCCTCTATGGTAGGAAGTGAAAAACTCCATTGTGTTGGAATGAATTTGGAGAAAGAAAGTTATTAGGACATGGTATAGATAAGGAAATATTATATAAGGTTATATTCATTTAATATCACATAATAATATCTCAAAGTTGACAAAAAAGTTATACTGATAATCGTTAAAAAGATCTAGAGTTTGAAGTTAGTGATAAGGTATTCCTATAAATATCTCCCTAGAAGAGAGTGATGATATTTTTAAATACGTTAAAGCTAATCCCTAGGTATATTAGTCATTTTTAAGTTCTTGATTGTATTGGGATGGTAGCTTATCAATTAGCATTCCTACTGAATCTCTCTTAAGTTCATGATGTGTTATATGTATCTCTCCCTGAGGAAGTACAAACATGATTGTTCACATGTATTTAAGTCATAGTTATTACCAATGGATAAAGATATTTATTATGAGTAACAACTATTGGATATTATAGGTCATAGAGATAATGTTCTACAAAACAAGACCACTCACCTGATCAATGTTTTGCGGTGAATCCACCAATTTGAGGAAGCTACATGGGAACCTAAGGATATGATGATGCAAAAGTATCCTCAGTTTTTTATTAGAGTAATGGAATTACAAGGGTGAAATTATTTTAAGAGTGGTAGAATGTAACACTCTAATATTTTAATATATATATTTTTCAAATAAATTTAATTTCTTCAATAACTTACGTTACACACAACAATGAGTTTAGACGAACCACGATGTAATATGAAAATATTATTATCACCTAGCTGTTTGATTGGTGGGTATGAATAGAACTTGATAAATTATAAAAATTTATGGTTTACACATGTATCAAATTAATTCATTAGTTATAAATTTATTATAAATGAAAATAAAAATCATTTGAAAATAAAGGAGATGTTTTTTTTTCTGAAAAAACCATTTTTATGTGTGCAATGTATTTTTATCATAAGAAAATTAAAAGTTTCACTATTATTAAATGATTTTAATGATATATAAATATATATTATATTCAATAAAATGTTTTAACATTAATATTATATTTTTTATTATGCATAGGATAGTAATAAATCTAGTTTTATACTTAAAAATACATCTTTCTAAAAAGTGGTTGTCGTCGCATTTTCCACCCTTAATTTAAAATTAATTTATTCCTTTTATAAGTATTGAATTTGATAAAATTAATTACATATTTAAAATTAGGTGGTTCTAATTTATTAAATATGACACTTTTATTTTTTATTAATATGAATAGCAACTGTGGTAAAATTTATCATCATAGTAAAGGACAAATCAGGTTAATCTAGGTTAAAACTAAGTGTTAAGCCCATAATTTTCATAATAATTCTTATTGTGTGAAGATAATTCAAACCTTATCAAATTATTCTTGAAATTTATTAGTTTAATTGTAACGTCCCGACCCGGGTCACCCCTGAACCGGTGGCCGGACCGGTCACCACGTGACCTCAAGTGTCTCCCCATACGCAAGAGACTGCCTACTAGCAGCGAGGGTCTATGGATATTTTGTGGGGAGACTATACCATATTATCAGAGTTGAACAGTAGTATATCATAGTAAATAACAAACAATGGATATAAATAGAAGAAGTAGTATAATAAATGATAAAGTAGTAGAAGACAGATTTTATAAATCTTGTACAAACAAATGGACAATGCCAATTATACAACAGATGCATGCATGACATGCTAATGATACAAAAATGGAAAACAATGAAAAAAAGAGCATTCTGAACATTCCATTACAAAATATAAATAAACAATGACTCCAAGCCTTGAGGGTGGTATCCTTGAGTATCCCAAGCTTCCGCTCGGTCCTTTGCTCTTATCTTCCAAGTAAATGAAAATAGCACAATCCTGTAACCAAATAGAATCTTTTCAAGTACCCCAGTGTAATGTCAGCCCAAGTAGGGTGTGAGATATAAATCTCATTAGGTCAATACCACCAGTGTCCACCCTAAATCCATGCATTTAATAAATAATTTAAACCATGTGAAAGCATGCATAAATAAAGCAGTATAAAGTAACTATATACCCATGTACCTGCTTCATCCCTCAGCTGGTGTCTGAACATGCATTATACATTTGTCTTTCATACTCAAGAATCATTACATAATCATTTTTATTTTTCAATTAATCAAACCCCATTAAATTACAAAAGTCTCAAGATTCGTCCTTAGCCCAACATCCCCCATATAAGGCACTCACCACAGATGTCTCTAAATTTCATCTATGTAATCAAAGTAAAGACTTAATCCAAGCTTGTTATTTGGCTTGGATAACGTGTTATAAGTTATTAAATTTAATCTTTCATATACTATGTCTAAGACCATCCACTAACAGTAATTTAATTAAATAAGATTATATGAGAGATTGTGATTAATTAAAAGAAAGTTTTAATAATAATAACAATGAAGTTATTATTATTAATATTATTATGGTTGTTTAATTAAATTAATGATAAATAATTCATTAAATGACGGTTGAAGAAAATAATGTAGATTTTGGGTTTATCGAATAACCATTTTAATTAAATAATGAGTTTCAGAATTATTAAAGGACCATTTAATATTAAATGGAGGAATGTGCTAATAAAAATAATGTTATTATTATTATTATTATTGTGTCATAAATTATATTAATTCTTTGAGATTTTAATTTCTTGTTAAAGGAGTGTATCATTTATGAGAATTTAATGTGGATTTTGAGATTCTCAAGGAAACATTTAATAAAATGAGGAGTTTTATATTTAATGAAGCGTTGTTATTAAGTAGTGGTGTTGGGTTTATCAAAATTTTAAATAATAATAATAATAAGATTATTATTATTTTAGTTTTATGAATGTAATTATTATTATTATTATGGAAATTAAATTAGGGGTTATGGGTTGGAGTTTTTATCATATTAATGATATTGTAATAAATTGGGAGTTTCATAATTAATTATGAAATGTTTATTAAGAGAATAATTAATGAAGAAGAATTTTTTAATTAAATGGGGTGTAACATTTTTGTTAAAATATTTTAATTGGATGTTTAATGAGGTGTAATAGTTATGTGAAATTAATGAGGCTTTTGGGTATCTAAAAGAAACATTTAATTAAATAAGGATTTTTATAATTAATAAAGAAGTGTTTTTATTTAATAAGAGGTGTTGGGTTTTATCTAAGGTTGAATAATAAGAATAATAATAATTTGATTATTATTATTATGGTTTTATGAGGGGTTGTTATTATTATTATGAATAATAATAATAATGGACTTTTTTGGGGTTTGATTAAATTAAATTAAAGGTAAATAAGAATTTAATTAATTACTATGAAGTGAATGTTTTTATTTAATTAATTTGTGTTAAGATAAATAAATAAATAAAAATGAGTTGGAGTTTTTTTTAAATTTAATTGAATTGTTTTGAGAGAATTTAATTAAAAAAACATGAAGTGGGAAATTTATTTAATTAAATTTTGTGAATGAATTTAATTAAATAATGTGTAAATGAGGAGTTGGGTGTTATCGAAGAAGGGTAATTTTAAATGGTAATTTTAAATGAGGAATAAATGTGGGGTTGAGTTTAATGTAATTAAACTATTTTAAATATAGATATTGGGTTGTGCACGGTTAGTAAAATGGTGCGGGTTAGCTGTGCGGTTACCTGATTTTTAAAATGATATATATTTTTAATAAAATAAATATTTAATAATAATAATAATAAGGATATTATTATTATTATTGTATTAATTTTATTGGATGATTAATGGGGGTTTTCATAATTAATTGTGAAACATTTCTTTAAATAGACTTTTAGTTTATCTTGGGTGTAATTGATAATTGGGAGAGAGAACATGAGGGTGGCACACCACCATATGGGATAAATAACAAAAACACACTAGGCCCCTCCATTGAGGCGTGCTACACCCCCCTCGTTGGATCCTCATCTTGCGATCAAATCCTCCTAGTGTCTTCTCGAATCTTGTCCGTCTTGGCAAGGTGAGTCCATCTACATTTGTTTTGTGATTCAAATCCACCATTTGGCCCCTCCCTCACCCTGTTTTCTCATACAAAACCCTAAGGATTGGGTTCTATTGTGTTTCCTTGTTTCTTCGGTTCTAGGGATGTGCAAGGGGATCCTCTAGACCCTTTGGACTGTATTCCGGCATCCGCCAACAAAGGTGAGGTAGATGGGTTCATTTTCGCTTTTCCATCATGTTTAAAGTAAGGTTATATAATTGTGTTATTGTTTCACATTATTCAATTAAGGGTTTGATATTTTATATGAGTCCCCGGTACCTAGTTAGAGGTTCTTTGGTCCTTACTACTTTGATTCTGAGTAGCTATTTAATATTTAGAATTTTATTTATATTGTAGCAGGGCACGCACGTGAATATATATATATATATATATATATATATATCTGTTTGTGTGTGTGTAAGAAATATATATATATATATATATATATATAATGTGTGTGCACGTGCGATTACGGACCAGTTGTGGACTAGTTGCCACCAAGTATATTAAAGCGCTTCAGATTTAAAATGGTGTCACACCGAGGAAGGGTCCCAAATCCATAACACTCTATTTAAGAATTATATCTTCTTTGAATAAATTGAGAATGTGAGTTTCCTTGATTATGATATGTCGATGCATGACACTTTTGATGTTATTAAATGACGCCGCCCACATGTGATAAATGAGGACTTGAACATGTGTTGATTTATGCATGTTTTTCTAATTTGGTTAAAGTGATATGATTAAATAGTTAAATTATTTGGATGGGTATAATGGGTAATAGGTTAATTAATTATAGAATTATTTATCAAGTCATGAGTTGTAATAAAATTGTGTATTTTACTGATTATTGAGAATATTGAATATTTTACGTGTTCAGAATATATATTAGAAACTGGTAATAATTAATGGATGGATTAATTATTACTAGTTTAATGGTAAATGGTTAATTAATTGATGGTTGGTTAAATAGATAAGATTTAATTAATTAATTAATTGTTGAATTAATTAATTTTCATGCATTAAATTAATATTGTGAATTGATTGTTTGTTACGACTGTTGGCCAAGGGTACCTTTTGATGCGTATTATTTTTCCATGCCTTAAGTTGTCTTGTATGGAGTTGTTAAAAAAAATATGATATGCTGTGTGAGATGGTTTCTAAATATCTGGGCTTTGTTCATCATGTTTTGAGATGATTATAACATGCATGGAAATTGTTAAAATCTTGGAGGAATCACTAATTGAGTGGATAGGTTCATACTTGTTAAATAATTTGGATAATTAAATGTTGAGTTTATTATTTAGTTGGATTTCTAAGAATAATTAATTGTTAATTAATTATTTACTATTGATATGTTAAATGGATAGTTAATTGTTGACTTATTTGATGGGTGGTTTATGTTGTTAATTAGTTGTTGAATTAATTAACAGATTGGATCAATTAATTTATGAATTAATTAATGGATGGTTTTGGGGTGTTAGATATGGTGTTCTACACCAATGATAAATATATAAATATGATTGATAAATGGTTTGTGAGACAAGTAATGAAGCTCCAAATACTCATGGAGTTCTATACATGGTGTTCTACACTAGTGATAAATATATACGTATGATTGATAAACGAGCTGTGAGACAAGGACTAAAGCTCCAAATACTCACGGGGTGCTAGACATGGCGTTCTACACCCATATTGCATGAAAATATTCTTTTATGGGTCAGGGAATGATGCTCTAAATACCCATGGGTTGTGAGATAAGGACTGATGCTCCAAATACTCATGAGGGTGCTAGACATGAAGTTCCACACCCATTAATTGACATTGGACCGTGGGTTCAATTGGTCGTACATGAAATGAATTAATGGTTAATGAAAACTATTTTGACATAATGATTTGTGAATTGAATATGAGAAAGGGTTCATAATTATTAATGAATTGGGTGAATCACTGTTAGTGGATGAACCCAAGAGAAAATCACTATTTTAATGGATGACCTCAGACATAATATATGAAAGATTAAATTGAATAACTTATGACGCGTTATCCAAGCCAAATAACAATCTTGGATTCAGTCTTTACTTTGATTACTTAGATGGACTTTAGAGACATATATGGTGAGTGACTTATACGGGGGATGTTGGTCTTAGTATGAATCTTGAGACTTTTGTAATTTAATGAGGTTTGATTAATTGAAAAATAAAAATGATTATGTAATGATTGTTGAGTATGAAAGAAAAATGTATAATGCACGTTCTGACACCAACTGAGGGCTGAAGTAGGTACATGGGTATATAATTACTTTGTACTGCTTACTTTATTTATACATGCTTTCACATGGTTTAAATTATTTATTAAATTTCTGGATTTGGGGTAGACACTAGAGGTCCCGACCTACTAAGATTTATATCTCACACCCTACTCGGGCCACCATTGCACTGGGGTACCCGAGTAGATTCTATTTGGTTGTAGGATTGTGCTGTTTGCATTTACTTGGAAGATAGGAGCAAAGGGGAGGGTGGAAGCTCAGGATGCTCGAGGAGACCGCCCTCTGGGTTTGGAGTAATGGTTTATTTATTTTTTGTAATGGAATGTTCAGAATGTTGTTTTGTTCATTTTTTTCCATTTTTGTATCATTAGAATGTCATGAATGCATCTGCTGTATAATTGGCATTGTCTATTTGTTTGTATAAGATTTATAAAATCTACCTTCCACTACTTTATCATTTATTAGACTGCTTTCTCTATTTATATCCATTGTTTGTTATTTACTCTGATATACCGCTGTGCAACTCTGATAAGAGGGTATAGTCTCCCCACTGACTATCCATAGACCCTCGCTGCTAGTCGGCAGCCTCTGGAATACAGGGATACGTATAACGACCCATACTATACATACATTGTTAATACTTCAAAATTGAAGCACACTTATTACAACATATGACAAAACCACAAAGGACCGTATAGGTATAGTGTCTTTAGAAACTGGGAAACATAAACAACTGGTTCATAAATCTTCTACAGTGTCTCCCATTTATTTCATCATATCTAGGGTCCCTTTTAGAATATTCTACTTAATATCCATCTTCCTGACCTGGGGAAAAGAAAACATACAAAAAACGGTGAGCTCAAATGCTCAGCAAGGGCAAATAAAGGAAATAAAAATCATATCATATCTTTTTGAAAATCATAACCTGAAAAAGAGATCATAATATCTTAACATGGAATAAATCATAGAAGTGAAAATGAGATCCCCATAATCATAACATAAAACTTGAAACTTTGTGGCATGCACACATAAGCATGGAAAATCATTTCTTGTTAGTCATGACTCATTGCCAAGACTATCTTAGTGGACAAAGTCCCTTTCTGAACCGAGTCACCCTCGTTCCAGTCCTGTTTCACTGAACCGGTATAACCTACCGCTCCAGCCCTGTCTATCTCATGAGATATAAAATCTTTACCCAATGCATTGGAGGGAGATATAGGTCCCACCCATCTCATAATGATACCATTATTATGTGTGCCATAAAATCATAAACCATACATCATAGCATAACCCATGTAATAAAAATGGGATTCTTGAACAACATGACATCATAAAACAATTCATATAAGATAAAGGAATTCATAAAAATAATTCCATCAAAACATAATCAAATCAATGTAATAATTGGGATAGAAACAGAACCCTATATTATCTTAGATGGAAAATAATTTTGATAAAACATTTGAACTCCATTCTTGAGGAAAATATCCTTTCTACTTCAAAAACACTTTTCCTTTCTTAACATGTCATAAAATTCTAAACTAAAAGAAGTTGATTAAATATAAACTTGAAAAATTTTAAAGGAATATTCTTGTAAATAATGTTAAAAATCCATTCATGTCGTATAAGTTAAAAAAAACATTCTTCGTACTTTTGTCAGAAAAGACAAAAAGTACCTCGTACGAAAAACGACAAAAGATTCCTTTCATATCCTTTACAAAAAACTCACCGAAGGGTAAAATTGGATATAAAATATTTTAGAAGGATATAAATATTACATATTGAGGAAACATGGACGTGGATGATAAAATACACCCCAGTAAATACTAAAGTATAAACAATCTCGGATAAAAATGAGATTGTGATATTTCCCTTACCTTAGGTCTGATTTGCTTTGTACCTGTCTGAAGCTCCTGTATAATGGTTTAAATAATGTTATTGACTTATTCCAGAATCATACATATTGATATGATATCATATATGGTCATATTCTTAGCTTCTTATTAGTAATATTTCATTGTTACTTGTTACTCGGGTCTTTATTGCCTTTTGTTCTTATGCGTGTTTTGCCGAATAAATTCTTATTATTATTTTAAGGTTATAGATACCTTATATCCAGAATGGTATTAGATTAACATATATCATATTTATTCATTCAATTCATTTATATAATTACTATGTAATGATGATCATGTAGAACGAGTTGCATCACATCGTGGAGACGGTATTCCGTACGTACGCACGAGCGATGATATTGTTCCCATGATTGTGGAATTGCATTTAAGTGTATTTATAATATTTCAGTATCAATATAACTTTATAATAATCATATATAGTTACTCATTACACCATTATACCCATCCTTGTAAGGTGATGGTGGAAAATAGATTACACCACGGCGTGGAGACGGTATTCCGTACGTACGCACGCGCGGTGATTTCATTTTTCCGTAGGATAGATAGAAGGTGAATTAGGGTTGTTTCATATTTATAATAAAATATCAGTATGTAAGTAATACTGATGTTATTACTTTATCATGAAACAACTAAAGAAGAAGAAGTTGAAGAAGAAATAAATTGAAAAGATCGGTAATGGATATTACCTCTTCTTTGAAACGCCTCTTTGAATCCTCCACTTAGCGAACTAAGATTGGTCTTTGAAGAAGACCAGGACCTATAGGATTATTTTAGGGAAGTGGAGAATGGATTTTGGCAGGGGTTGGCCGAGATTGAGTGCTAAAATTGGTGTGAGGAGGAGGGGGAGGAGGTTCCCTTTTATAAGGGAGGAGAGGGGCACCTTAGGAATATCTCAAAATATTATTTTATATTAAAGTCAAAATCAGTTTATAATGATTCCAAAGGGTATTATTTAGAAGGTAAAGTGGGTATGGGTCGAAATCCTATCAACCAATAGGATTTAGACAAGTTTAGGTTATTATTTTAACCTTATCAATTGGATTTAACTCTAAGTTAAATAATTTAACTTTTACCGTGTCTTTTTGTTTTCTTACACTATATGGTTAATACACTTACTATAACATGCCAAACGAACCCCAAGTTGTTTATTATTAATATATATATCCTTATCTAAGTCATTTGGACGAACCTTATATTTTTAGGAATAAAATAACAATTAATAATATAATATTTGATTTAAAAATTATTTTGTGTCAATTTTGTCACTATTTGATATATGATTTTTGTGAAAGTCATAACAGAATTATATGTTCGAACCAAGTTGATTAAATAAACAATAATATATTATAGTAACCTAGAAAATTATTGGAATTCCTAAAAAGTCTCAAATTACATTTATTTGGGCATTTATAACATCAATTATGTTAACATTTCCTTAAAAGGGTAATTACTGCATCATCGTTGTGTCATAAATAAATTAATTTATTTAAAGTCTAAAAATTATAAATAAAATATCATTATGTAGGAAATCTTTTTAGATTTCTAATGAATATTTATAATCGAATTTATCTTATGTATAAACCCATATTAAAAATGTTTTAGTTATTAAACTTTGATTTTAACTATTTTAACTATTCATTAAATAAAATAATATTAAATGTCATAATCTAATCCAAATAGACCTAAATGGTCATATTATATTCATAAGGTTGTTTTTGGTCGAATTAAACTTATCCAATAGAATTAGGACATGTGTTTGGGTAATAGTAATATCATATTTACCCTTAGTTACCCTATTTACTATTAACCGCGGTAAAAAAGTAAAAAGTTACTATTCACCAAAAAATTATTTTTATCTCATTGAACCACATTTTACTTACTGATATCAACCGTGTCTGTCGGATTTTCGAAATTCCATTCACAGAAGCGGTAAAATTAAGTTTTATGCAAAATTTAGTTTTTAACCTACCACTTAGTGGTTTCACTATTCATCAAAAATTGAAAGTTTTCAGAAAAATACCAAAATTTCACCCTAGGCTAATTTCGATATTCCAAATCCAAAAATGAAGTCCATTTTGAAAAATAAAATTTATAAAATTTCAAAAAGTGGTTATTACTATTCATAACAGCTAGTTTTAATAATATTTTAATAGCATATCGTTGTTTAGTGAAACTCGGTATTGCGTACAACGCAAGCTATCGAGGAAGGTCGTGATTGCATGTAAAGTAAGTCAAGATAGTGTGTAGTGAAAGATTCCTTTGATGATATATATATATATATATATATATATAACATAAAAACAAAATATTACTCATAAAAATCTCGGGTGTTACATTCTACCCCCCTTAAAAAGAATTTCGCCCTCAAAATTCGTCACTTTGTAACAAACAGATGAGGATACTTCTCCCTCATCATATCCTCAAGATCCCATGTAGCTTCTTCAAGTTGGTGGTTCCTCCATAAAAATTTCACCAATCGAGTGGTCTTGTTTCGTAGGACTTTTTCGCTACGATCCAGAATCTCTATCGGTTGTTCTTCATAAGAAAGATCTTGCTCCAACGGTACAACTTCTGAGATGAGTACACGTGAAGGATCAAGTATGTACTTTCTCAGGAGAGATACATGGAACACATCGTGAACTTGAGAGAGATTCAGTGGAAGCTCCAATCGGTAAGCTACCTTCCCAACACGATCCAGTATTTCGAAAGGACCGATATATCTAGGGCACAACTTCCCCTTCTTTCAAATCTCATGACTCTCTTCCAGGGAGATATCCGTAAGAACACTTTATCGCCCCCTTAAAACTCTAGGTCTTTTCTTCGGTTGTCGGCATAACTTTTCTGTCGACTCTGAGCTGCTCTTATGTGTTATTGAATAGATCTGACCTTTTCTGCCATTTCATCAATGAGATCAGGTCCTAATATCTTTCTTTCCCCAACTTCATCCCAGCAAGTTGGAGTCCTGCATTTCTTTCCATAGAGAGCTTCATAAGGATCCATCTGAATACTGGAGTGATAGATATTATTATAAGAAAATTCCACCAAAGGTAGGTGTTGATCCCAACCTCCTTTGAAATCCATAGAGAAAGCTCTCAACATATCTTCTAGGGTTTGAATTGTTCTCTCAGACTGACCGTCTGTCTGAGGATGATAAGCAGTGCTGAAACTCAACTCTGTATCCAGAGTATGCTGAAGACTTCGCCAGAACATCGAGGTAAATCTCGGATCCCGATCAGATATAATGGAAAGTGGTACTCCATGAAATCTTACAACTTCCTTTACATATATCCTGGCAAGCTGATCTAGAGAGAAATCCTCTCTAATAGCAATGAAGTGTGCAGACTTTGTAAGACGATCAACTATGACCCAGATAGCATTATTTCCTTTGGATGTTTTAGGAAGTCCCGTGACAAAGTCCATAGTGATATTTTCCCATTTCCATTCGGGTATGGGTAATGGTTGTAACATCCCCTTAGACTTCTGTCTCTCATCTTTAACTTGTTGACAAACCAAGCATCGAGAGACATATTCAGCAACATCTCTTTTCATGCCATCCCACCAGAAGTACTCTTTCAGATCTCTATACATCTTCGTGCTTCCAAGATGAATAGAGAATGAAGAACTATGAGCCTCATCCAGCAGCTCCTTCTTTAATTCGGGGATGGGAGGAACACAAACCCGATTCCTGAACTTTATTATCCCATCACAATCAAGGTTGAATTCAGGAACATTTCTCACCTTCTTTTGTAACTCGACATCTTCTTTCTGTGCCTCTTTAATCTTCACATGTATAGATGGTTGAACATTCATTTGAGAAAGATAATATTTTTCCCCTTCTATTATAATTCCAAGATCTATCCTTTGTAAATCCATAAATATTGGATCTTTTGTGATCCTTATCATGGATAAACTAGAATGGTCTTGTCGACTTAATGCATCTGCCACCTTGTTTGCTTTCCCAGGGTGGTAATGGATTGAGCAGTCATAATCCTTAATCAGCTCCAACCATCTTCTTTGACGCATATTCAGTTCCTTTTGTGTGAAAATATACTTTAAACTTTTATAATCAGTATAAATATCACACCTTTCACCATAAAGGTAATGCCTCCAAATCTTTAATTCAAAGATTACTGCAGCTAACTCCAAATCATGAGTTGGGTAATTTTGCTCATGTATTTTCAACTGTTGTGAGGCATAAGCTATCACCATATCATTTTGCATAAGAACACACCCCAATCCCTTCTTGGATGCATCACTGTAGATCACAAACCTTTCTCCACTACAAGGTAGTGTGAGAACAGGTGCACTGGATAAACTTCTTTTCAACTCCTTGAAATTCTCTTCACATTCCTCTGTCCAAACAAACTTAACTCCTTTCCGAGTCAACTTGGTGAGTGGATTAGATAATTGTGAAAAATCTTTTACAAAACGTCGATAATATCCAGCCAAACCAAGAAAACTTCGGATCTCAGTTACTGTTGTTGGTCTCGACCATCTTTCGATAACCTCTGTTTTTGATGGATCCATAGATATCCCCTCTTTTGAGATTATGTGACCAAAAAATGCAACTTTTTGAAGCCAAAATTCACACTTGGTAAATTTGGCATAAAGATTCTCCTTTCTCAGGGACTTCAATATAATTCTCAAGTGATCTTCATGCTCTTCCTTGCTCTTTGAATAGACAAGAATATCGTCTATAAAGACTACCAAAAATTGATCAAGATAGTCTCTAAAGACTCTATTCATTAGATCCATGAAGATAGCAGGGGCATTAGTAAGACCAAATGGCATCACTATAAATTCATAGTGTCCATACCTTGTACGGAAAGCCGTCTTTGGTATATCCTCCCTTTTGACCCTTAATTGATGATACCCTGAACGAAGATCAATCTTGGAAAAGTATTGAGCTCTGCGTAGTTGGTCAAATAAGTCATTAATGCGTGAGAGAGGATATTTTTTCTTGATAGTGATCTTGTTAAGTTCTCGATAATCAATGTAGAGTCTCATTGATCCATCTTTCTTCTTAACAAATAGGATAGGTTCTCCCCAAGGTGACACACTAGGGCATATGAATCCCTTATCAAGATTCTCTTGGAGTTGCTTCTTCAATTCCTGTAACTCAATTGGGGCCATTCTATAAGGTGTCTTTGAAATAGGCAAAGCACCCGGTACGAGTTCTATTGAAAACTCAACTTCACGATTTGGTGGAAGACCCGGTAATTCCTCCGGAAAGACATCATCAAACTCTCGTACGATGGGCATATTCTTAATCGTGAGTTTCTCACCAACCATTTGAGATAAATAACCTTCATTTAGTGGAATCAATACCCATAAAATGGAAGAAATTTCCACTGGAAGGTTGTGTTCATCCTTGCATTGATAGACAATCATAGATTGATCTGGAATATGAAATGTGACTTCCCTTCTTTGGAAATTGATATGAGCTCCGTATAAAGAAAGCCAATCCATGCCAAGAATCACATCGAATTCCACTAAAGGAAGTATCACAAGATTTGCAGGAAGCACTTTTCCACAAACATCACTTGGAGAAGAATTATAAACTTTTTATGCGATTGATGTACCATTAGGTGTTGTCACAGCTAACTCAACATCTAATTGTTGAGGTAATATGGTGATACCCTTAGAAAATTATTCAGAAATAAAAGAGTGGGTGGATCCAGAATCAAATAAAACATTTGATACTTTAGAGTGGATGGTAAGTGTACCTTTCACCACTTCGTTATCGTACTCCACATCGCTGATAGAAATTGCATGTGACTTTCCTTTGTCTTTAGCCTTAAGAGTTTATTGACGTCGACCATTATCATCAACCCTTGGATTTGGGCATTGATTTGCATAATGCCCCATCTCCTTGCACTTGAAACATTGAAGTGTAGTAGGTTCATTCTGTGTATCCCTTCCTTTATTTGCATCATTAGACATCTTCTTCCTATCATCGCGGCATTAAAATGCCCGATGACCTTCCTTTCCACATTTGAAACATTTACTTGTCCCTTTAAGACAACTCCCTCCATGTTTCTTTCTACACTTTGAGCATAAGGGAAAGCTCATCTTCTTTTCAGTGTGCTCTTTAGATTTTACTTTGAATTCCATTTTCCTCTTCTTATCAAACCCATATGACTGATGGGTTACTCCAATCTCCATCTCGACTTTGAGAGCACATCGAACGATTTCCTCGTAGCTATTGAAGTCCCTTATGTATAACGCCCTTCGAAGACTTGGTTTTAAGCCACTAAAGAATCGATCGATCTTACTCTCAGGTTGGATAACAATACCAATGTCACGACCCACCCTCGGGGTCCGTGCCGTGACTACCCCAAGCCCGCCTTCCATAGGCCAGGGGCTGGCGACTAGCACCAAGGCGTAAATCCCGGAAAAAAGGGAAGGCATTGCCTTTGATAAGTAAACACACACCACAGAGTAAACAAGCGGAAAGTAAACACTAAGCAAGCAGAGTACGACTGAAAGTGCGGAAAGGTAAATGGGCCAGAATACAAACCCAAACTGAAAGTAAAGTACAACTCAAAAAGGGAAAAACAGCAACTGTAAAGTAAAAGCCGCTACTCCGAGCTGTCCACCGGAAATCCCACCTGAAGGGTGGGTGCAGATAGCTCCTCTGCTCCACGGGTCCCGCCGTCCGCTCCGTGCACGTCCCGCCCAGTGGTCCACCTCCGGGTACCGTCCCGCTCTACAAGCCTCAGCTAAGTCAACGCTGTTCGTCGTCTGCAACCAACACAACGTAGTGCGGGCGAAGCCCGTGCAGGGGTGAGTTTAAGCTACTCAGTAGGGACCCCGAGACCCCTGAAGGTCTCTCAAATCTACAAAGGATAAACCATGAAGAAATGTACAAACACGAAGTAACAACCGACACTGCTTAGGTATATGCCCAAACATATACCTAAGTCATCAATTAAAAATACGCCCCAACCTCTGAGCCCAAGTACAACTCAGTCCACGCAGGAAAGTATACGTATTCCACATAGGAAAGCAAAACATAATCCACACAGGATTGCACAACACAATCCACACAGGAAAACAACAGGATTCAGCTCACACAGGTATACTTCTTCAAGGACGATAAAGATGATCACTGATCCATCTAAGTCGTCGGACCCACGAAGGATCGATAGGTAACTAACCCCCGCAGAAGACCCACACAGGATCGGGCTCACACAGAACCTGTAGGCGCTGGCTCACACAGAACCGCTGAGCGCAAGGACCCACACAGGATCGGGCCCACACAGGACCTGTAGCACTGATCCACGTAGGATCGCTGAGTGCTGTAGTCGTCGTCGTCGAATCCACACAGGATCTCTGTACTGTCGTCGTCGAATACACACAGGATCTCTGTACTGTCGTCGTCGCAGTCACAGTAGCAGTCGTAGCAGTAGAACAGTCGCAGCCAGCACTAGAGTTCCCGCACACAGGAAACTCGATCGGAGGGTCCGCTCCACGAGCCGAGAGGCTGATACATCAACTGTCACGAAGACCGAAGTTGATGTATCCAAAAGTTCCGTATCGTCAACAGGAACTCAACGCAACAGACGGCGCGTCGATCGGACGCCCGGTCTGAGAGTTATTGGCATTTTCGTCTCCGGGGCCCGGTTGGTTTTTAAGGCAAAACCAACCCGACCGTACTCCACCTGCGTCCAAACCTCGGGCGGAGTATGCCAAAAGATCCGTCTCACTAAGAGGAACACAACGCGATTGACGGCGCGTCAATCGGACGTCCGTAGCTCAAGATATGAGCGTTTCCGCTCCGAAGGCCCGGTTGGTTTCGTGAACGAACCAACCCGGCCGAACTCAAAGTAAACCGAAACCTTGAGTGCGATATACCTGAATGACCGTCTCGATCCAAGGATCGCGTTGCCGCAGACGGTTCGTCATTCGGAGGTCCGAGGCTCAAGTTATGGGCGAAAAACAAAAACTGGTTCGAAACGGGGGGGGTCCGGGTCCGGGCCGACCCGGCCCGACCCCCCCCTGGGCGGCAGCCGGCGGCGGCGCGGCGGCGCGGCGGGCCGCGGCGGCCGGGCGCCGCGAGGAGGCTGCGCACGCGGGGGCTAAGCCCCGCGGTTTTTGAGGGGCGGCGCGGCACAAAGGGCCGCGCCCCATTTTTTTTTAAAGAAGCCCCCCCCACGTGGGGGGCCTGCTGGTGCGGAACCGAGGGGGCCGGCTGCCCCCTCCCTTTAATTAAAACCGCCCCCCCTCTTTAAGAGGGGGGTTTAGCCAGCTGGCCGACCGGTTTTCTCCAACGGGACCGGAATTTCCGATCCCCTCTTCGGCTTCCGACGCCGGCGGCCCGGCCGCCGGTCTTCTCTTCCGCCGCGGCCCGGAACCGGCCGCGGTCTCCTCGTCCCGCCGCGGCCCGGAACCGGCCGCGGCGTTCGTCATCCGGCGTGGTGCGACGACACCGCGCCCCTTCACCGTACTTTGATTCTTTTCAACGCGGCGCGACGACGTCGCGTTCTTGAAGATTTTTCCTTGACGTAGCGCGACGGCGCCGCGTAAATTATTTGTACGATCATCCGCGTGGTGCGACGGCACCACGCCACTTGCTTCCACCCGCATGAATAAACATGAACGATGGAGGGGGTTCGGCCGTGTTCGTGCGGTCCGGCCCCCCTCGCGTTAACAATAACACTTATATAAAATATTTAAATGCCTCACGTAGACATGCGATCCACGAGCAAGAAAAGGAATAAGGAAACCAAAATGAAATCAACAACCCCTACCTTGGTTTAAGGTTCGAGATTCGTCTACGTTCCGCGGAAGACGGCGTCGCGGAGGTCGGGCGTCGCGGTAGTCGTTCATCAAATCCGTTGACGAAGTGTTATGCCCGAAGAGATACGTCGTTGGCGAATCTTCGTTTGCCGACGAAGAAGGTCCGAGGAGGAAGCAGCGTTCCCTCTTGTTGACACCGAGGACGAAGAAGAGAGGCGTCGTTCTTCGTCGGAGTTTGAGCGTTCTTCGTTCTTCGTCAGAGCTTGAAGATGAAGAGGAAGCTCTCAAAATGACAAACAAAGAACTCAAAATAAAATAAGACTACCTCTTATTTTATTAACACATAACACAAAAGAATTTCAATGTTTGAAATTCAAAAAGACTTAACTCCCATAATTAATTAAGAGTAACTTAAGCCAATTAAGAGGGGGTTAAGGGAACTTGAAAAGTCTAGGGGTTCGTGTGGGCCCCACCACACTTAATCCTCCCAAGGGAGGTTAAGTGGGTGTGGGTCCCACTTCCAACCCCCTTAGGTAGGTTTTTAACAAACTAAAAAAATAAAATTTGTCTTACACAAATTTTATTTAACTCAACTGAAAACCCCAAAACTTAACTTTCAACCCGCAACAAACGCAACTCCCGAAAAGGTCTCTTTAAGTGAATATCGGCGCTGCGAGTTCATCGGTGCCCTCAGATTTCAATTCCGAGCACCGGATCAAAAGTTAGGAATTCCCGCTCGTTCGTTCACTGAACGTACCCGAGCCAAACTTCGGAAATTAATTCCGGGCACTCCGGGCCTCGGAATCAGGTGCCGTCTGAAACCGCGCTCTTGTAAAATTCTAAAGAAAATTAAGAAAAAAATTCCCTTGAATTTTACGGGTCTTTACATTACTCCCACCTCAGGGCTTTACGTCCCCGTAAAGATACAACAAAAACTAGGGAAACAAATGAGGGTACTGAGCACGCATCTGAGCCTCCCGCTCCCATGTGCTCTCCTGGAGATTCCCGTGCTGCCATCTGATGCGCACAAGAGGAATCGATCGCCCACGCAGGACCCGCTCCTGTCGATCCTCTATCTCCACCGGAACCTCCGTAAAAGTCGCCCCATCGTCAACGTCAAGCTCCCCATGGTCAATGATGTGCGTCGGGTCGTGCACGTATCTCCTCAGCTGGGTTACGTGGAAGACGTCGTGCACCCGGTGCAACTGAGGTGGTAGAGCCAGGCGATAAGCCACCTCGCCAATCCTGCTGAGAATCTGGAAGGGTCCGATGAAGCGCGGAGATAACTTGCCGCCTCGGCCAAATCTTCGAATACCACGTCGAGGTGAGACCCGCAAGAAGATGTGGTCGCCATCCTCGAACTCCAGTGGCCTCCGCCTCCTGTCAGCGTATGACTTCTGCCGGCTCTGAGCTGTCCTCATCCGCTCTTGGATGACCTGAACCTTCTCTGTCGTGGCCTGGACCATCTCCGGTCCCACCAGTGCTGACTCCCCAGGGTCTGTCCAGCACAAAGGAGATCTACATGGTCGGTCGTACAACGCCTCGTACGGTGCCATCCCGATGGTGGAGTGGTAGCTGTTGTTGTACGCGAACTCCACCAAAGGTAGGTGGTCCTCCCAGCTACGACCAAAGTCAAGGACACATGCGCGGAGCATGTCCTCGAGAGTCTGAATGGTCCTCTCCGTCTGACCATCTGTCTGAGGGTGAAAAGCTGTGCTAAGACGTAGCTGCGTACCGAACGCCTCCTGTAACCCCTTCCAAAGCCGGGAAGTAAAGCGGGCATCTCGATCGGAAACGATAGATGATGGCACGCCGTGGAGCCGCACAATCTCCTGAACGTAGAGACATCCCAAGCTCTCCACTGAGCCCTGCTCTCTGATGGGTAAGAAGTGTGCCGACTTGGTGAGTCGGTCAACAATCACCCAGATGGAGTCGTGACCTCTAGAAGTGCATGGAAGTCCAGTCACGAAGTCCATAGATATGCCGTCCCACTTCCACTCCGGAACCTCCAAGGGCTGTACCAAGCCTGCTGGTACCTGATGCTCTGCCTTCACCTGCTGACAGGTAAGGCATCGAGAAACGAACTCTGCTAAAGCTTTCTTCATGCCCGGCCACCAGTGCTGTCGTCTGAGATCCTGGTACATCTTCGCCACTCCAGGATGTACCGCCAAAGGAGAAGTGTGAAACTCCCTCAGCACTTCCTCTCGCAAAGCGACTGGTACCATGGTACGTCCTCTGAAAAGGATGTCGTGCTCTACTCCAAGGGAGAAACCATCAGGTGCCTGTCCCGAGGATATCTGTGCACGCCGTGTCTCACAGTCAGCGTCCCCGTGCTGTGCCTCCCTGACTCGCTGCAGTAGTAGAGGAGTGACTGTGAGAGACTGAAGAAAGGCTGCTCCATCTCTATCCACGAAGGATATCTGCAAAGAGGCTAGCTGCTCCGTCGCCTCCTCGAGTAGCTGAATGCCCGTCCTCCTGCTGAGGGCATCGGCTACTACGTTCCCCTTCCCAGGAGTATAGACTATCTCAAAGTCATAGTCCTGGAGGAACTCGAGCCATCTCCGCTGTCTCAGGTTCAGGTCCTTCTGAGAGAAGATATACCTGAGACTCTGGTGGTCAGAAAAGACTGTGAAGCGCTCGCCCATCAGATAGTGTCGCCATGTCTTCAGAGCGAAGACCACTGCTGCTAACTCCAGGTCATGGGTAGCGTAGTTCTGCTCATGCGGCCTCAACTGACGTGATCCATAGGCGATCACGGTCCGCTCCTGCATCAGAACACATCCGAGTCCGGTCCCTGATGCATCGCAGTAGACTACGTACCCTACTCCCTCCTCAGGCAACCTCAAGATAGGTGCACTAGTCAATCTCTGTCTCAGCTCCTGGAAGCTCTACTGACAACTGTCTGACCACACGAAGGGTTTCCCCTTCTTCGTCAAAGCTGTGAGTGATGCCGCAACTCTGGAGAAGTTCGGCACAAATCTCCGATAGTATCCAGCTAGTCCCAAGAAACTCCGAACCTCAGTCACGCTCCTGGGTGGCTCCCATGCTAACACAGCCTCAATCTTCGCGGGATCCACTGCAACTCCCACCTCAGAGATAACGTGTCCCAAAAAGTGGACCTCTCGTATCCAGAACTGGCACTTCGAGAGCTTACCATAAAGCTAGTGCTCTCGGAGTGTGTCAAGAACAACTCGCAAGTGATAGGCGTGCTCCTCCTCTGTCGAAGAGTAAATCAGAATGTCGTCGATGAAGACCACGACAAACCGATCGAGGTATGGCTGAAAGATCCTGTTCATGAGAGCCATGAACACTGCTGGAGCATTGGTTACACCGAAAGGCATAACCAAGAACTCATAGTGGCCATACCGACATCTGAAGGCCGTCTTCTGCACATCCTCATCTCTGACTCTGAGCTGATGATAGCCTGACCTGAGGTCTATCTTCGAGAACCACCGTGCTCCCTTGAGCTGATCAAAGAGGTCATCAATCCTCGGTAGCGGATACTTTTTCCTCACTGTCACCTGGTTCAGGCGACGATAGTCAACACAAATTCGCAAGCTCCCGTCCGCCTTCTTGGCGAACAATATCGGGGAAGCCCAGGGTGAAACACTGGGTCGGATGAACCCCTTGCCCTGCAAGTCCTCCAACTATACCCGTAGCTCTCGAAGCTCGGCGGGGGACATCCGATATGCTGGAGTGGATATCGGGGCTGTCCTGGGGTACAAGTCAATATAAAAGTCTACCTCCCTGCGAGGAGGTAGCCCTGGAACGTCGTCGGGGAAAACGTCCGCAAACTGATCCACCACTGCAGGAAAACCAGGACTCCGCACGTCAACTGCTCCAAGGATAAGGCTAGCCAACTGATGAGTGATGGGCTGTCCTCTCCTCCGCGGAAGTCCATCCTGTGCTGCTAAGGCTCCCTTCTCGCCGGTGAAGGTGAACCTGCTCCCGTCGGTGCGTACACATCGCACCTTGCGCCTAAAACAGTCAATCTGTGCATGGACCGTAGACAGCCAATCCATGCCCAAGATGACGTCGTAAGGCCTCGACGCTGCTACAAGAAGATCCCAGCCGAAGCTCTCGCCTCCTAGAGTAAGCTCACACTGCCGGCACCAGTGCGTAATCGTCGAGTCTGCTCCCGTAGGAGTCTCTAGCCGTAAGGATCGAGCCAACGGCTCTGTCGGAATCTCCGAGCTCCGAACAAGGGCAGCGGCTATGAAAGAGTGACTCGCTCCTGTGTCTAAAAGAACTGCAGAAAGGGTGGAATAGACACAGATAGTACCTCGAATCATCTCGGGTGCGCCGTGGTCGTAGGCCTCTGCTGCCTGGAGCTGTGCCTGTCGTTGCCCGCCAGCTCCCTGTGGTTGGGGTGGACCTCCTGGTGGTGGTGGAGGTAGAGCCTCAAAGCGTCAGCCACCACCAGCTGCTCGTCCAGCTCCTCTGCCTCGTCCGCCTCCTCCCTGCGGACCGCCACGGTCGATCCTCTGCCTCTGCCTCGGTGGTCCATCAACTGTCTGCTGCTCCTCGGCACGGCGGGTCGGGCAGTCACGATCCATGTGGCCCTGCCCGCCGCACGAGTAGCACTGTCTGCCTCTCGGAAGACTGGCTCCGCGCTGTGTGCCCCGCACTGCTGAGCCAGTGCCCTGAGATCGTCGGCCCGAAGGTCTGGTCTGTCTGGACCCCTGAGTCATCCGTCGACTGCCCGCTGCAGATGACTCAGCCACGTGCCGCCCTGCGGTGGGTCTCTGTGCTGGTGTAGACTCAGCAAGGAAGCTCTCGATCAGAAGAGCCCGCTCCAGTACTCCTGTCTGAGTCGGTATGCTGAGGGAGATCAGCGATGCCCTGATCTCGTGTCTCAAACCCTGCTCGAAGGTCCGGGCCCGGAATAATGGGTCCCGTACCATGTCGGTCGAGTAGCGCGAGAGATCGGTAAATCTCGCCGAGTACTGTGCGACCGTCATGCTGCCCTGCCGCAGCTGTAGAAGCTCCTGGATACGCACCGCACATAGGGTGGCTGGGACGAACTCCGAGCGGAAGAGGATCTCAAAGTCCGTCCAAAGAAGAGATGCCTCATCGTGCACCTGGAGCATCAGGCTCCACCATCGTCCTGCTGCTGCGTGTAGTAGGCTCGCAGCGAGGATCACCATGAGGTCTGCTGGTGTCCTCACTAGCCTAAACACTCGAACCACTGCCTCCAGCCAGTCCTCTGCTGCCTGGGGATCCGTCTCCCCGCGAAACCTGGGCGGTCGCTGTCGCTGAAACTCATGCAGTGCGCTGAGGCGACGTGCATCGTCAGCGGCTGCTGCTGGAAGCATCGGGGGATCAGCGGGTAAAGCTACCGCCGGTGCTACTACTGGAAAAGGGCCCTGCACCGAGGCCTCGTCGCTCGGTGGGCTGTCGTCTCGCTCGACTCTCGGAACCCTAGCTGGCTGCCGTCGTGGGGCCATACTGAAAAGGAAACAGGTGCGCCACGGTTAGAACAGTATACCTGGTGAGCTGATATAAGTAATCACAAAGAAAACTTGAGACTTTCATAAAGCAGATCAGTATACCCGGTGAGCTGACACAAGTAATCACAAAGAAAACTTTGAAACACACACGCAATTAATGTTTTCGTGCATTAAGTCGGAAATCAGAAGTCAGGGTCCTGGTGTACGGATACGTCGGCCGCCGCACCAACACTGGACTCCCTGGACTGATAACCACACTCAATACGCTAAACATTATTGCTTCACATAGAAAAGATCAGAGTTTGCGGTAGAACCGAAACCCTCTGATACCAATTTGTCACGACCCGCCCTTGGGGTCCGTGCCGTGACTACCCCAAGCCCGCCTTCCATAGGCCAGGGGCTGGCGACTAGCACCAAGGCGTAAATCCCGGAAAAAAGGGAAGGCATTGCCTTTGATAAGTAAACACACACCACAGAGTAAACAAGCGGAAAGTAAACACTAAGCAAGCAGAGTACGACTGAAAGTGCGGAAAGGTAAATGGGCCAGAATACAAACCCAAACTGAAAGTAAAGTACAACTCAAAAAGGGAAAAACAGCAACTGTAAAGTAAAAGCCGCTACTCCGAGTTGTCCACCGGAAATCCCACCTGAAGGGTGGGTGCAGATAGCTCCTCTGCTCCACGGGTCCCGCCGTCCGCTCCGTGCACGTCCCGCCCAGTGGTCCACCTCCGGGTACCGTCCCGCTCTACAAGCCTCAGCTAAGTCAACGCTGTCCGTCGTCTGCAACCAACACAACGTAGTGCGGGCGAAGCCCGTGCAGGGGTGAGTATAAGCTACTCAGTAGGGACCCCGAGACCCCTGAAGGTCTCTCAAATCTACAAAGGATAAACCACGAAGAAATGTACAAACACGAAGTAACAACCGACACTGCTTAGGTATATGCCCATACATATACCTAAGTCATCAATTAAAAATACGCCCCAACCTCTGAGCCCAAGTACAACTCAGTCCACGCAGGAAAGTATACGTATTCCACATAGGAAAGCAAAACATAATCCACACAGGATTGCACAACACAATCCACACAGGAAAACAACAGGATTCAGCTCACACAGGTATACTTCTTCAAGGACGATAAAGATGATCACTGATCCATCTAAGTCGTCGGACCCACGAAGGATCGATAGGTAACTAACCCCCGCAGAAGACCCACACAGGATCGGGCTCACACAGAACCTGTAGGCGCTGGCTCACACAGAACCGCTGAGCGCAAGGACCCACACAGGATCGGGCCCACACAGGACCTGTAGCACTGATCCACGTAGGATCGCTGAGTGCTGTAGTCGTCGTCGTCGAATCCACACAGGATCTCTGTACTGTCGTCGTAGAATCCACACAGGATCTCTGTACTGTCGTCGTCGCAGTCACAGTAGCAGTCGTAGCAGTAGAACAGTCGCAGCCAGCACTAGAGTTCCCGCACACAGCAAACTCGATCGGAGGGTCCGCTCCACGAGCCGAGAGGCTGATACATCAACTGTCACGAAGACCGAAGTTGATGTATCCAAAAGTTCCGTATCGTCAACAGGAACTCAACGCAACAGACGGCGCGTCGATCGGACGCCCGGTCTGAGAGTTATTGGCATTTTCGTCTCCGGGGCCCGGTTGGTTTTTAAGGCAAAACCAACCCGACCGTACTCCACCTGCGGCCAAACCTTGGGCGGAGTATGACAAAAGATCCGTCTCACTAAGAGGAACACAACGCGATTGACGGTGCGTCAATCGGACGTCCGTAGCTCAAGATATGAGCGTTTCCGCTCCGAAGGCCCGGTTGGTTTCGTGAACGAACCAACCCGGCCGAACTCAAAGTAAACCAAAACCTTGAGTGCGATATACCGAAACGACCGTCTCGATCCAAGGATCGCGTTGCCGCAGACGGTTCGTCATTCAGAGGTCCGAGGCTCAAGTTATGGGCGAAAAATCAAAACTGGTTCGAAACGGGGGGGGGGGGGTCCGGGTCCGGGCCGACCCGGCCCGACCCCCCCCCCCCCTGGGCGGCGCGGCGGCGCGGCGGCGCGGCGGGCCGCGGCGGCCAGGCGCCGCGAGGAGGCTGCGCATGCGGGGGCTAAGCCCCGCGGTTTTTGAGGGGCGGCGCGGCACAAAGGGCCGCGCCCCATTTTTTTTAAAGAAGCCCCCCCCACGTGGGGGGCCTGCTGGTGCGGAACCGAGGGGGCCGGCTGCCCCCTCCCTTTAATTAAAACCGCCCCCCTCTTTAAGAGGGGGGTTTAGCCAGCTGGCCGGGGAATTAATTCCCCGGTTTAACGGCATCCGGCCGGCCAGCTGGCCGACCGGTTTTCTCCAACGGGACCGGAATTTCCGGTCCCCTCTTCGGCTTCCGACGCCGGCGGCCCGGCCGCCGGTCTTCTCTTCCGCCGCGGCCCGGAACCGGCCGCGGTCTCCTCGTCCCGCCGCGGCCCGGAACCGGCCGCGGCGTTCGTCATCTGGCGTGGTGCGACGGCACCGCGCCCCTTCGCCGTACTTTGATTCTTTTCAACGCGGCGCGACGGCGTCACGTTCTTGAAGATTTTTCCTTGACGTAGCGCGACGGCGCCGCGTAAATTATTTGTACGATCATCCGCGTGGTGCGACGGCACCACGCCACTTGCTTCCACCCGCATGAATAAACATGAACGATGGAGGGGGTTCGGCCGTGTTCGTGCGGTCCGGCCCCCCTCGCGTTAACAATAACACTTATATAAAATATTTAAATGCCTCACGTAGACATGCGATCCACGAGCAAGAAAAGGAATAAGGAAACCAAAATGAAATCAACAACCCCTACCTTGGTTTAAGGTTCGAGATTCGTCTACGTTCCGCGGAAGACGGCGTTGCGGAGGTCAGGCGTCGCAGTAGTCGTTCGTCAAATCCGTTGACGAAGTGTTATGCCCGAAGAGATACGTCGTTGGCGAATCTTCGTTTGCCGACGAAGAAGGTCCGAGGAGGAAGCGGCGTTCCCTCTTGTTGACACCGAGGACGAAGAAGAGAGGCGTCGTTCTTCGTCGGAGTTTGAGCGTTCTTCGTTCTTCGTCAGAGCTTGAAGATGAAGAGGAAGCTCTCAAAATGACAAACAAAGAACTCAAAATAAAATAAGACTACCTCTTATTTTATTAACACATAACACAAAAGAATTTCAATGTTTGAAATTCAAAAAGACTTAACTCCCATAATTAATTAAGAGTAACTTAAGCCAATTAAGAGGGGGTTAAGGGAACTTGAAAAGTCTAGGGGTTCGTGTGGGCCCCACCACACTTAATCCTCCCAAGGGAGGTTAAGTGGGTGTGGGTCCCACTTCCAACCCCCTTAGGTAGGTTTTTAACAAACTAAAAAAATAAAATTTGTCTTACACAAATTTTATTTAACTCAACTGAAAACCCCAAAACTTAACTTTCAACCCGCAACAAACGCAACTCCCGAAAAGGTCTCTTTAAGCGAATATCGGCGCTGCGAGTTCATCGGTGCCCTCGGATTTCAATTCCGAGCACCGGATCAAAAGTTAGGAATTCCCGCTCGTTCGTTCACTGAACGTACCCGAGCCAAACTTCGGAAATTAATTCCGGGCACTCCGGGCCTCGGAATCAGGTGCCGTCTGAAACCGCGCTCTTGTAAAATTCTAAAGAAAATTAAGAAAAAAATTCCCTTGAATTTTACGGGTCTTTACAACCAAAAGCGTACCTTGCAAGTCTTGTAAAATTTGCTTCATAGGTACCAACAGATTCATCATCCCTTTGCTTCAGTTCAAGAAACTCTTTCTCCATCTTTGTTCGGAGAATATGAGAGAAGTACTTATTGAAAAATAAGTTCTTGAACTCGTCCCATTCCATGGACTCAATTTCATCCCTTTGCCTCGTATTCTTAATAAGATTCCACCATTGATCAGCATCTCCTTCCAAACGATACACTGCTAGGATGACTTTATCATGTTCAGAACATTGAAGAACTGAAAATATCTTTTCAGTAGTACTAATCCATTGTTCAGCAACTAATGGATCAGTAGACCCGCTAAAAGAAGGTGGACACTGCCTCATGAAGGATTCAACAGAATTTTGCTGCTTCCTTTACTCGTTTGGAAGTCCTGCATGATTCATAGCTTGAGAAAGTTGTGTGAGCATGGCTACAAGATTTTTCATTCCATCTCCCATATCGTTTCGTTTCTCAAGGGGACAATCATTGCATTGCCCATCGCATTCTGCATTAACACGGTTCCTTCGGGTTCCAGCCATTGACTAAAACCAAGAAGAATAGTGTGAGCAACACTAATTATAATAGGAAAACTACATAATTCAAGAATAAAATTTTCACGCTTAAGGTCTTATCCTAGGTTATTCATGGCCATTTCTAAAACACTTAGATTGTGTTCTATGCTTAGACTTATCCTTAGGGTTCTTACAAATGCTTTCACATCCTAGTTTCCAAAGGTTGACTATACCTTTCCTCTGATACCAACTATAACGACCCATACTTTACATACATTGTTAATACTTCAAAATTTAAGCACACTTATTACAACATATGACAAAACAACAAAGGACCGTATAGGTATAGTGTCTTTAGAAACTGGGAAACATAAACAACTGGTTCATAAATCTTCTACAGTGTCTCCCATTTATTTCATCATATATAGGGTCCCTTTTAGCATATTCTACTTAATATCCATCTTCCTGACCTGGGGAAAAGAAAACATACAAAAAAGGGTGAGCTCAAATGCTCAGCAAGGGAAAATAAAGGAAATAAAAATCATATCATATTTTTTTTGAAAATCATAACCTGCAAAAGAGATCATAATATCTTAACATGGAATAAATCATAGAAGTGAAAATTAGATCCCCATAATCATAACATAAAACTTGAAACTTTGTGTCATGCACACATAATCATGGAAAATCATTTCTTGTTAGTCATGACTCATTGCCAAGACTATCTTAGTGGACAAAGTCCCTTTCTGAACCGAGTCACCCTCGTTCCAGTCCTGTTTCACTGAACCGGTATAACCTACCGTTCCAGCCATGTCTATCTCATGAGATATAAAATCTTTACCCAATGCATTGGAGGGAGATATAGGTCCCACCCATCCCATAATGATACCATTCTTATGTGTGCTATAAAATCATAAACCATACATCATAGAATAACCCATGTAATAAAAATGGGATTCTTGAACAACATGACATCATAAAACAATTCATATAAGATAAAGGAATTCATAAAAATAATTCCATCACAACATAATCAAATCAATGTAATAATAGGGATAGAAACAGAACCCTATATTATCTTATATGGAAAATAATTTTGATAAAACACTTGAACTCCATTCTTGAGGAAAATATCCTTTATAATTCAAAAACACTTTTCCTTTCTTAACATGTCATAAAATTCTAAACTAAAAGAAGTTGATTAAATATAAACTTGAAAACTTCTAAAGGAAGATTCTTGGAAATAATGTTAAAAATCCATTCATGACGTATAAGTTAAAAAAACATTCTTCGTAATTTTGTCGGAAAAGACAAAAAGTACCTCGTACAAAAAACAACAAAAGATTCCTTTCATATCCTTTAAAAAAACTCACCGAAGGGTAAAATTGGATATAAATTATTTTAGAAGGACATAAATATTACATATTGAGGAAACCTGGATGTGGATGATAAAATACACCCCAGTAAATACTAAAGTATAAACAATCTCGGATAAAAATGAGATTGTGATATTTCCCTTACCTTAGGTCCGATTTGCTTTGTACGTGTCCGAAGCTCCTGTATAATGGTTTAAATAATGTTATTGACTTATTCCAGAATCATACATATTGATATGATATCATATATGGTCATATTCTTAGCTTCTTATTAGTAACATTTCATTGTTACTTGTTACTCGGGTCTTTATTGCCTTTTGTTCTTATGCGTGTTTTGCCGAATAAATTCTTATTCTTATTTTAAGGTTATAGATACCTTATATCCAGAATGGTATTAGTTTAACATATATCATATTTATTCATTCAATTCATTTATATAATTACTATGTAATGATGATCATGTAGAACGAGTTGCATCACATCGTAGAGACGGTATTCCGTACGTACGCACGAGCGATGATATTGTTCCCATGATCGTGGAATTGTATTTAAGTGTATTTATACTATTTCAGTATCAATATAACTTTATAATAATCATATATAGTTACTCATTACACCATTATACCCATCCTTGTAAGGTGATGGTGGAAAATAGATTACACCACGGCGTGGAGACGGTATTACGTACGTACGCACGCGCGGTGATTTCATTTTTTCGTAGGATGGATAGAAGGTGAATTAGGGTTGTTTCATATTTATAATAACATATAAGTATGTAAGTAATACTGATGTTATTACTTTATCATGAAACAACTAAAGAAGAATAAGTTGAAGAAGAAAGAAATTGAAAAGATCGGTAATGGATATTACCTCTTCTTTGAAACGCCTCTTTGAATCCTCCACTTAGAGAACTAAGATTGGACTTTAAAGAAGACCAGGACCTCTAGGATTATTCTAGGGAAGTGGAGAAGGGATTTTGGCAGGGGTTGGCTGAGCTTGAGTTCTCAAATTGGTGTGAGGAGGAGGGGGAGGAGGTGCCCTTTTATAAGGGAGGAGAGGGGCACCTTAGGAATATCTCAAAATATTATTTTATATTAAAGTCCAAATCGGTTTATAATGGTTCCAAAGGGTCTTATTTCGAAGGTAAAGTGGGGATGGGTCGAAATCCTATCAACCAATAGGATTTAGACAAGTTTAGGGTATTATTTTAACCTTATCAATTGGATTTAACTCTAAGTTAAATAATTTAACTTTTACCGTGTCTTTTTGTTTTCTTACACTATATGGTTAATACACTTACTATAAAATTCCAAAAGAACCCCAAGTTGTTTATTATTAATATATATATCCTTATCTAAGTCATTTGTCTGAACCTTAGATTTTTAGGAATAAAATAACAGTTAATAATATAATATATGATTTAAAAATTATTTTGTGTCAATTTTGTCACTATTTGATATATGATTTTTCTGAAAGTCATAACAGAATTATATGTTTGAAACAAGTTGATTAAATCAACACTAATATATAATATTAACCTATAAAATTATTGTAATTCATAAAAAGTCTCAAATTACATTTATTTGGGCATTTATAACATCAATTATGTTAACATTTCCTTAAAAGGGTAATTACTACATCATCGTTGTGTCATAAATAAATTATTTTATTTAAATTCTAAAAATTATAAATAAAATATCATTATGTAGGAAATTTTTTTAGATTTCTAATTAATATTTATAATTGAATTTATCTTATGTATAAACCCATATTAAAAATGTTTTAGTTATTAAACTTCGATTTTAACTATTTTAACTATTCATTAAATAAAATAATATTAAATGTCATAATCTAATCCAAGTGGACCTAAATGGTCATATTATATTCATAAGGTTGTTTTTGGTCGAATTACACTTATCCAATAGAATTAGGACATGTGTTAGGGTAATAGTAATATCATATTTACCCTTAGTTACCCTATTTACTATTAACCGCGGTAAAAAAAGTAAAAAGTTACTATTCACCAAAAAATTATTTTTATCTCATTGAAGCACATTTTACTTACTGATATCAACCGTGTCTGTCAGATTTTTGAAATTCCATTCACAGAAGCGGTAAAATTAAGTTTTATGCAAAATTCAGTTTTTAACCTACCACTTAGTGGTTTCACTATTCATCAAAAATTGAAAGTTTTCAGAAAAATACCAAAATTTCACCCTAGGCTAATTTTGATATTCCGAATCCAAAAATGAAGTCCATTTTGAAAAATAAAATTTATAAAATTTCAAAAAGTGGTTATTACTATTCATAATGGCTAGTTTTAATAATATTTTAATAGCATATCTTTGTTTAGTGAAACTCGGTATTGCGTACAACGCAAGCTATCGAGGAAGGTCGCGATTGCGTGTAAAGTAAGTCAAGCTAGTGTGTAGTGAAAGATTCCTTTGATGATATATATATATATATATATAACATAAAAACAAAATATTACTCATAAAAATCTCGGGTGTTACAATACGTGCTTGAGGTCATGTGGCGACTGGTCCGGAAACCGGTTCAGGGGTGAGCCGGGTTGGTACGTTACATTAATAGACACTTGTCCATGAAAATGACCTATATAATATTTAAATCAAAGAAAGTTATATAATGTCACTCTCCTTGTTTTTAATATCTATTATTTGTCTACATATTAGGATAAAAGAAAGTTATGAATAAATATAATCATATATTTTGATTTTAATGAAACTATATTTCTGATATAAATTTATTTTTAATTTTTAGTAATTATATATGTCATTAGTTTCTCTTAAAACACCGATGCATTATTTCTCCATTTAATAAAAATCATAATAAATGATTTAAGAAAATTTAAAAGTTATATAATTTGAATGAGTTAATTTATACCCTGAATTTTATAGAATTATATGACATATTTGGGTGGTGTGAAAATATTATATTGAAATTCTTACTTTTTATTGATTTATTTAAAGATAATTAAATGAATAGATTTAAAAATGAAATTAATGATATTTTATGATAAATAATATTTTATTAAATGATATAAAATTTATAAAAATATTATATTCATCCAAATTAATGGGATATATTTTTAAAAGTCATCAATGGTCCATTTATGGTTATTTGGTCATTTTATAGTAACATTATTAACCCTTAAAGTGTACAAAACCTTAATATTATGATAATTGTCAAAAGGGTTGATAAGGGGTTAAAACTAAAAGATAAGGGTGAAAATGTATTATAAACTTGTAAATTTTTTTATGAGAGGATTTTGACTCATCCTAATCTTATCTTTGAATATTATTAGTTTTTATCCATTTTGATATCAAAATTAATTTATATTAATTTAATACTTTAATAAATTCCCAGAGTTCCCCTCTCCTCAATTATAAAAGGGTACCCTCCTTTCTCTTATTTACACCGCATTGAGCCTTATATCTCAACCAAAATATTCCAATTTATCTTATAAATTTCCCTATACACATCCTATAGATTTTTTTCTTCCCAAAAGACCAACCTTGGAGTCCTTTAGAGGAGTTATAAATGAGTCATTTCAAAGAAGAAGTAATCACATTAACCGATCAGTTTCTTTTAAATTTTTATTTTAAATCCTCTAAAACTATTATATTATTCAAAAAATAATAAATTAAGTATCATAAATATATTTAAATTTTATTATTATTATTAAATAATATTTTATACACCCTATATTCCATCGAATGGGAAGTGAAATTATCTCTCATGTGTACGTACGACTTACTGTCTCCACATACTGATACAATTCATTTTTCATCACCATATTTTATGGATGGGTATTATGATGGGTTTAATATTTATATATTATATTTATGAAAAAACTATACTTATTTAATAATAATATCATGTATAAATTCTTACCATCCAATCCTATGGGAAACGATAACGTCACTTATGCGTACGCGTGGACTACCACCTCCACAAACAATGCGATTCAATTTTCATTTATATTTTACTTTTATGGTAATTAAGATTAATTTCATGAATATATATGATATATATGATTAATTATATTGTAAATTTTAATTAATATTTTATTTTATTACATTCCATCCATTGAAAAATGAAAACAACATTCATGTGTATGTATGACTTACCGTCTCAATGAAAGGAGTAATTCATTTTTTTATTCCTAAATTTTATGGATGAATATATATATAATGAATATATATTATACTTATTCAATTATTAAAATTATGTATATTATTTATCTATGATAAAAGTACAAGGATAGAAATTATCAAACCAAAACTTACAAGAAAAATAAAGCACTTATCACCCATAATAGTGATTTTAATAAAGAATTATTAATAAATGGATGATATAAGGTAAAAAGTAAATAATATATGGTTTGATATATATTATTATTGTGATTCAATAAGATTTATAAGGGAATTTTATCACTATAATAGTCTTCAGAGTGAACCTTGACTACTACGATGGTTTGACGAGTGAAACCATTCTACTATGATAGTATTAGAAAATAGCCTTTACTATTAAGGAAATTATTTTATATTCTTATGTGTCAACCATAATTTCATGTCTGATGGATATATTATAATCTCATTGATTATGTTCTTTGATTCCTTTATGATTCATGTATTATAAACTGATAAGATTTATTCCATGACTTAATATTATGATCCTTGATATGAAAGGTATGTTTTTAAAATGTTAGTCTCATGTTATCATACCTTTTTTCTCATGTTATTCTTATATGATCATTGATATGTACTTTGTTTACCCATATTGTGCATCATATCTCACCTTTTTTTATGTTTACTTTCCCGGGTTATGAATAAATGTTTTATGTACGATATGTTTGAGAAGGGTGATAGTTATGAAGATCTAAGTGGGAGATGATGTAGAAATATTATAAACCCATTTTTTTATGTTTCCAATTTTCCAATGATACTAGACCTATATGATTCTACTAAGGATCATTATGTTATGTAAATAATATTCATATTCTTTGATTTAATATCTATGTATGAAAAGTTCAAGTCACTATATACTAGGAATGGATTGAATCTTCACACCTTGAGGGGGGGATCAAGGTGCACACCGAATGTACACTTTTCTTCTTTAAATCCTCCTTACCCATACAAGTATTTTACCTTATTGTAAGGAACATGTTTATTGCATCTTTATCTCATAAAAAATCACACTAAATATTAAATAAAAACTAATAAAGTAATGCTCAAGAAAACATAAAAATATTACTTGGTTCACCACTAAGGGATAATATAATGATCATATACATGATAATGGACTGATGTACTAAAATCCATTATCACACACTGTTTGGTAGATATAACTTTTAGGTTATGGTCACTCTATTCCAAGGTGATTTACCCTTCGAAGTTTTAGGATGTACTCACTATAGATCCAAGGACTAATAACTCTTCTTCAACATCACACACTGATTTGATGAAGGAAAAGTTATTTTATAGACATAAGGGTCTCTTCATAATTATCATGTAAACTTGAAGAATTTTGTATCATAACTCTAGAATTAATCCTCCATTGTAGTATTCTTTTATAATCCTATATTCCTCCAAGTCCTAATGATAATGACTAATCAATATGAGTGTCAATTATTTTATTCTAAATGAACATAGTAACAACACTTCTTTCTATAGATAAATATAATCCTACCCTAGAATTATTTTGATTCACTTCTTCTTCAATAGCCATATATAGTAGTGGAATTCCTTTTTATTTTCTTTATTCTCTCCATGAACGAAATATGGAAATGATTCACACACTTTTATTATTCCTTTATACTATATATATAAATAAATTTCCACCTATATGGATTTTATAGAACCGCTATAAGTAGTTTTTATAAATCTTGTTAAAGTATCCAAGACTTGATTCAATGGTTGGGATCAACTATCTTATTATAATACTCTATGATCATAATAAGTGTACCAAAAATTTTAATGTTGTAATAATATTCCAATTAAACTAAGTCAACTCCCTAAATTTTATGTCATATCTACTCATTTTAAATTATAACTAAACCTGCTAGTTATTCTAGAAATAACTTATTCATGATTTGACTTCCTTCATTGTGACATGATCCAAGTCAAAAAATTGATCCAAAAAATATAGAAAATATATTATATTTAACTCATTTTAAGAAAATGGTTTTATACTCAAACTATTCTCAATCTATAATATTTTTTCGGGGTGACACACTACTTCATGAAATAACCTTGATTTACATTTTTAAACAACCCAGAGAATAAATTTCACAACCTCAATTCTTTCTTCATAGCCAAAACATCATTGTGTGGTCCCTATAATCATGAAATGACCTTTTTATTGAGGTATGATCAACATATATTTATTCTTGAAAAGGTAATAAGTATTACCTAAATGACTTATCCAAAATATCCACATTATCTTATGTATCCTTCAAAGGATCTTACATATCACTATTAAGCTCCATTACTATTCAATTTCTCACTCAAGTAAAAAAACCTTATATATGGAAAAACTTATGTATAAAAAATAAATATTATAGTTACTTTTCCATTTTATTTATGGTCTGAATCTGAGTACCATTACATATTCTCTCTTGAGTATCAATACTTTTCTATTTTACTAGAACACAGTCTTCTTAGTTGTGGAATATGATTACGTATGAAGACTTTACCATAAATTATTTATGTATCAATTCTTGATGATATTTGAGTCATTAGTCCCTAAAAAAAATTTATAAACTCAAATTTAATGTAGTTATAGTGGGACTCATGTTTCCTCCAGATTGGAGAGTGTTATGGGTGTGTTCTGCTCTTGTTTAGGGGTTCTATGCATGTAAAAATAATGAGTAAACTTGATTGAAGATGAAATTGCGTTGGTTTTGGATTAATTATTAAAAAAATGGCCTAAAATTTTATATCTAATCACTTACCCATTAAATACTTATTATATTTTACTTTCCTATTCTCTCTCCAATCAATTGAAACCTCACTAATTACCCTCACCTAGTAGTTTCAGATCAAGTAGAAGGGAACAACAATCACTAAACCCATTGCCTTCACCCATCCTAGTGATTAGATATCTCTAATCAATTTTAAATCAACCCCGTCACACCAATGTATGTGGAACTAGGTATGAAGATATTAATATCACCTTTTCTTTTGTATTTATATGTTCTATGTCAATTTTAAGTTGGGAGTTTTTTTGGGAAGCTGGTGGAAAAAGAGGTCCACCATCTAGTCGGTATTGGTTGGTAGAACACCTTCAAGTTTATAGGTTCCACTGACTCATTTGTGGGATTCCATAATCTAGTTGATGGGATTCTACTAGCTAGCTGGTGGGCCATCAGTAGGTGTAGGCATTCTTCCTACTCCCACCAGCTAGTTGGTGAGGCCCAGTGACTATCCAATGGTGGCGTTGGACTTACGGTTTAGTAAGGGATAAATGGAAATTTTAGACCAAATTAAGTGTTTAAACTCCATAATATTACCCTTATATATATAACTATATTTATTATGATTTTTAGGATCCTTTGTGACTTTTGGCTCCCCCTCCCCTTTGGTGAATCATTGCACAGATTGAAGGTTTGACACTCGATTCTTAAAAATATGATAAGTGGTCTCCTTATAATATAGTTTATCCTCTATTTATATATGATTTTGATTTCTCATATTTCTAGATCATTGTATATATAAGCACATGGATATTTTACCATCTTTCCATCAGATCTAGGTTCTCTAGGATCTGATCTCTTCTCCACCCATCACTAGTCTTAAAGTGGAAACATTGTTTCATCATTTTCGAGGTAGGTGTCTCTATCCTATGGTATAACTATTTGAATTAATTATATACTTTGATATTTTATTTTGGTTTTGATTATGAAATTGATTTTATAAAATTACATTGATCTTTTAGGGATGTATTATTTTTTCAAAAAGGGGTTTCTTTCATGGAAACTATTTGAGATATGTTATGCGTTTGTTTAATTACCTAAAAGAAGTTTCAAAAAAGAAAATAGTTTTTCAACCATAAAAATTTGTGTGGATAATTATATAAATGTTTTATAAATATGTGGGTATGGATTTGAAATAGATTATTCCTTGGAAAAAATGTTTTTGAAACTTGGTTTTTTATTATGCCTTGGAAATTTTTTATGGAACATTATTTTTTGTTTTTATTAAATTTAATGATGATGTAATAACGCACTTGGGAGACCCTAGGGTATGGGAAGAAACTAAAAAAATACTAGACCAAGTTGAGTTATCTATCACAAAGAGAGGTTCTCTTGCTGTCATGGTGACTAGGGGGTAGCCTTTTCAAGGGATTGAGGCTTCAGGACTATAGGAGTCACATTTTTTGTCAAGTGTTCCTTTGAGAGTCTTAGTGGTTTGGTTGTGTATTCCTTCATGTCATATATTTCCTACTTGGTTGCTTTGATATTAAATTACATTCATGATCTTTCAATATTCTTATTTTTCCACTTTTTCATGTTATATAAATTGATGCTTGAAAACTATTTATTTATCTATTTATGTCATTGAAAATATAATATGTCATATTGTTCTATTTTATTGATTGTGGTATTATTTTGAATGGGATGGAATGATTTTGAAAATAAAACCAAAGGGTGATTTATAAATGGAAAATTATTTCTTTTGATGTGTTTTAGTAATATTTTTTAAACTTGGACCAATGGATACTTATGGTTAGACATTTCAATATTATTTGGTAGTATCCTACTAGAAATTCACGATCACACCCTGATTTTTCATTTGGGTGTTTATAGACTTGAATTTATGGGATACATGTAAAGGTAAGATCATTATGTATAAGAAGAATCTCCTTGATTGTGTTTCGTACCAATGGGATGTGATGGTGGTGATCGATGGTCATGTGTAGATAGACCCATGTGTTTCTCGGGTTTCATGTTGTTGACAATCTTCTTATTGTTGTTTGAGACCTTATTATCTAGATGTTGGATGTGACCTTTTCAGTTTTCTTCTTTGAAATATTATATATTCTGATTATCTGTAGTTTTATTCTATTTTATTCCTTTATTTAATATGTTTGATTAGGGTGAAATTTTTCCTAAATTCCCTTATTTGACACCCAGGTTCTTGTTACTAGCATGTTGAAATCCGGGACATACTTTAGGCCTTATGGTGAGTTAATTTGGGTGAAGTTATGGGTTTAACTAGACTGGTCTGTTATAAATTTCTATCATAGTCTTAGGTTATGTTAAAGCCCATTCTCATACTTAGTATCACCCTTTTGTGTCTAGAGGTTATTGATGGACTAGATATAAGACTATTGTAACTCAAGAGGTGGTGTGGGTGCATGCAGGATAAAACACTTTCATTTCATGAATCAAGTTACCATGGTATGTCTATGGTTTTCCAATGTTCTTGTCTATGGTTTTGACCTTTTTTACTTTATTTGTTTGAATTCAGTTTATATTAAAAGAAAATAAATTATGTTTTAGATGTTTTATGATCACTTATTTTATAGTTTATGAAACCTAAAAGAAGATTAATTAGGATTTATAGATAGATGTTTGTGTATAAATATCAAGTTTATCCATTTCTACTGGAGACTATAATTTGTATGATATAATATATGGGACCGACCACCAATGTTGAACCAGAATAAAAGGTAGACCATGATTTGAAGTTTACTTAGAAGCACCCCCTAATATTTCATGGTAACAAGGGTATATGAGATGATGTGGAATGGATTTAAAGGATCAAGTGAATTTTACACTTTCTCAAAACTCCATAGGACTCTATAGTTTTATTCAACACTTATATGCTCAAAGGGACAAGAAGAAAGTTGTGGGAATCTATCATGAAATCCAAGTTTCATGTATATATCAATTTAAATACCTTTAATAAATACTTCAACCAACTATTCTATCATGAGACACTGAGGGTGGAGAAGTAATGAGAGTTTGTTACTTTAGAACAGGGAGATCGTTCTCTATTGGTGTGTGATACTCGATTTTTTGAGTTGGTGAAGTTGTCTCCAAATCATGTTTCCAAAAATTATCTCAAGGCATGGAGTTTTGAAATAGTTTTGAGGGTAGATATTTGATATATGTTGATTCTTCTGTGCCTACCCACCTACACAGAGGTTGTGGACAAGGTAGCTATGGATGAGGAAAATAAAGCTAAGAAGGCTAAGATCTTTGGGGCATCAGTGAAAACATACAATAGTTAGAGTTCTCTTTTAGGTCAGAAAAGGAAGCAGGACGACTGGTGCCAAGGTAGAAGTAGTGAGAATTGAACATCAAGGTAGATTTAGGTGTTGTTTTAATAGTGCTAGAAAAAGGGAAACCTCAAACCTGATTGTTAGCATATACCTAGGTTGTGTCACACTTCTGAGAAATCTGGTCATCTTTAGTGTTTATATGAGAGATAATCCTAAGGTAGTAGAGATGGTTTTACCTTCACATGGGGATATCAGTTTAGAAAAAACTAAAGGGGTAGTATATCATCCTTATGCTAAGGGTGATACTAAGATGGAAAATAAGGGGTAGGATGAGGCTTGACATTTGTATGAAGTAGAGTGTGCACCAAAGGTGTAATGACCCAAAATTTTGAATAAATCTTGTTTCCTAATTTTGTGTGTAATTTTATTTTTCATACTCAAAAAAACTATTTAATTTGATAACATGAGTATAATTAAAATGAGACTGTTGGGTTTTGACTATTATATGACCGTTAGTCAGTATGACTGTTGAAAACTGAATGTTGTGACTTTTGTCTCTAAATACAAGTGACCTTGGTTAATTAATATAGAAAGGAGATTTGATAGCCTCATCCAGTAGTCTCGGGCCGATCGAAGCCCATCTAATGGAACTTGGGAAGGAGGTAGCACCACTGGGCTTTGCTCTAGACCAAACCCAAGCCGAACTTCATCGTGTGATGCTAGAACAGAATCGCCTTCGCGAGAAGTTCAAACTGATAGAAATTACTACTCGTGCAATGTTGGTTGAGCCACCCCAAGATTCTATCACCCTAGCACACTTTACTCTTAGGTCCTATACTGGTGTTATAAGGGGCTATGTAACGAGACCCTAACTGCCTTGTGTAATCCATTGTTTTAAATAAAAATTGTGATTTCTTCTTGTGATGAAGTTTGTGAATTTTTAAATGTCTAGATAAACATAGTATGCATATTTTGGTGAATTTTTGAGAAAGGATATTTTAAAAAATGTTTATGTAAACCTTAAATAATTAAAAATGTGTAATTATTTAAAAATAAAATTCTTCTACAATTATGTTCAGTACGAAATTTAGAGTCTAATAAGATCAACTTAATTTTTCATGAATAGTAAATTATGAATAGTGATTTTATGCTTAGGATTAGTAATATGACCAAATGGATTAGGAATCTCACTTAAAGAAAGTATTAATATAATCTAGGCATCTTGATTAAGTAATGTGATTCAATAAAATGGTTAGATAACAGTTTCATAAATTATTATTCAAGTATTAGTTTTTTCAGGTGAATAGTGTTTTTTTAATTAAAAATTAAATTAAAAATATTTAGAAAATTATTTTTATAAAATGGATTTCATTTTTGAATTGAGAGCATCGATATTATGTTAAGTTAATTTTTGGGGATTTTTCTGAAAAAAATGAATTTTCTGTGAATAGTGTTTTTATTTAAAAAATTAAATTAAAAATATTTAGAAATTTTTTTTATAAATGGAGTTCATTTTTGAAATCAGAGCATCGATATTTGGTTAAGGTGAAATTTTGGGATTTTTCTGAGAAAGTTGAATTTTTGATGAATAGTGAAAATACAGTTTTAGGGTTTCAGTATGTTTAATGACATCATAACTGTGTCATGACGATTTCATGAGATATTTTAAGGGATGGAAAACCAAATGTGATGAATTATTGTATTGGGGGACCCATGTGGCCTAACTCCATGGGAAATACCATGGGAGAGCCCATGGTTTTGAGAAAACCACTTGTGAGGTGTCCCTTGGCCATTAATGCCTTGTCCCCTCACTTTCCCTATAAATACCCACCATTTCCTCCTTTAGTTTTCACTCCCAAATCTCCCCCAACGAAGCTCTGGTCGCATTACCTCCCAAGGAGTCCTCTCAAGGTGCCCCCAAGCCCTCAAGGTCCCAACCTTTGAGTTTTAAGAGTTACGTTTTAAGGTAAGGGATCCAAACTCTCTCTTTCTTTTCAAATACTCTCTTTTAAGTCATTTATTTTATGCTCCAAGTTCTTATGTTGGAGGATGTTATTTTATATTACTATTACTGCCCTTTTAATTTTCATATAATGATATATCCCCTCTTACTCTCATTATTTCTTTTTATAAATGTTTAAGTGGCGCCGTTAGGCTGCCGGAATTTTTGTAACAGATTCTTTCACCCTTCTCATTTTTCAAAGTTCTACTTTCATGTCAAGTATTTAAAGTTCCTTTTTATTATGTTGGGGTATGATCTCTATATCCATAATACTAATACTTTATGTTCATATTATGAGAGACCCTATTTGATCTCATCAATTCATTTTTTTGAAGTTTAAGTGACGCCATTAGGCTGCTGAAATTTTAAGGGATTCTTTCACCTTTCTCATTTTTTTCAAAGTTCTACTTTCATGTCAAGTCTTTCAAGTTACTTTTTATTATGTTGGGGTATTATATCTATATCTATCATGCTGGTATTTTATGTTCATATTATGAGATACCCTATTTGATCTCTTCAATTCTTTTTTTTGAAGTTTAAGTGACGCCGTTAGGCTGCCGAATTTAATCAGAGAAATCTTATTTTTTTCTTCCTTTCATGTTCATAATTTCATATGGTATATCTTTAAAATTTCATTACCATGTTCTTAAATCCTTTATATTATTTCCCCCTATGGTTTTATGGGTCATTTATGAATGTTTGACCCATGTCCCCTCTCTCTTCAATGCTTTCTAAAACCCCGAAACATAGCCGTTATGCTGCAGAATTTCCGTCTCAATATGTCTCTCTCTTTTTCTAAAGTTATTTTATTTTATTAAGTGAATACTCAAATCCCTCTCTTCTATAGGGGTATTCACATATATACCAAAATGTTCTATTTTAAATTCAGGTATTTACATATATGAGACCCGCTTTCCTTTTTCGTGGGTTTAAAGTGACATAAAGATCATGTCTTTAAAGCAGTTTTTAAAACGTTATGATTATGAAATGAAACCAATTTATTTTATGCTATATGGGTTGTTTATGAAATGATTGATGATGATATATGTGTTTCACATGATAATAAAGTCAAATTTAAGGGTGCGACCTGATAGCGCTCCAATGCATTGGGTAAAGACTTAATCTCTAGAGATGACCATTTAGACTGATACCTTGGTGAATAAACTTGGTAATTTTTATTGAAACCTTGGGGATGGACCTTGGTGAAACAGAAATGATTGTCTTTGTAAAATGTTGTAGCCACATCTTCAAGTTATGAGAAATGTTATTTTTATATGCCTCATGATTTCTTTCTCATGCCTTAATGTTCTTTTTCATGACTTTATTGATATATCTCAAGTTCACATGTTAAATGTTTCCCTTGTTTCCCTTACTGGGCCTTCTTCTCACCCTTTATTTTGATGTATGTCCCTAGGTTATGAGATGCAGTAATGAACCTAGGATGAACATAAGGAGAATCCTTTCAAGTGTTTAAGAAGAATGTTTTATGTTTTCATGTTTTAAGTTCCTGTTTTCCAAGATACTAAACCTTAAAGATCCTCAGTTTTGTGTAATGTAATGAAAAGTTATGTTATAAAAAGGCAGGATGCTATAGTTGGTATCAGAGGATGGTTTAGTTATTTGTGGAAATTAGGATATGAAAACTTTAGGAAGAACCCTATAGAAAAGTTTAAATATACGAAATCTTCCTGGTATTTTGGTGAGTATTGAGTAAGGGGTTGCCAAGCAAATACATCCCTGTCTGGATACGAGTAGGTAGAGGTGGATCTGGCACAGATGTACATAGGGGTAAAACCCAAAAACACCGCTTTGAGCTTGACTCGAATGGGAACTGGTACATGACAATGGGCCTTTCTGCACTCTTGGTTACGACACTCCCGGGGGATATGCTTTGGTAAATTCATAAGCTTAGTATGAACCATTATTAAAGGAACAATGATAAAATAAAATAAAGATTCACATAAGAATATATGATCATGGATAAGCTAGATTAGAACCCATGATATCACAAGTTAGGGTATACTTTTCTTCTACAAGTTATCCTTCTATGCTTTAAGTTCCTTTTCATGATTATTGGCTAAGTATTTAAGCCCCTTATTGTACTTTCTTTTCTTAGTTAATGGTGGGAAATGGAAGAACATGTCCCAACAACCAATGTGATAGGAAATGTGACGATTTCTGCATTGATATGACAGAGATGATTAGGGTATTAAAAGATGATTATTATTTTGGAAGATATTCACTATTTTGGGGACCCTATATGATCGAGGTAAATAGATTACTACGGTATTTTCTTTGAAGAGTAAAGTTTGACTTATATTTTGAAGAATCGATGTATTTAAGGCAGAATTATAGTAATTTAGGTTATATATGGAAATGATTAACCTATCTTGGGGAAAATGTGATTAGGTTAGATACTTTTGTTATAAGATGATAAGAGTGGTTGATGTTATTTGGAGATGAACGATGAAGTTTATTTTGGAAGAATATGTTATCAAATCCTTCTTGTATTTGGGTTTCAATCTTAGTTTGGCTTATTTAAAGGAATTTTAAGGACATTTATTTATGGAATGGTCTATTATGAACTTTGGGTAGTACCATGGAACTTTGAAGATTTAAAAGTAGTTTCCCTTCCTATGGGATTCTTTCTTTTTGAAGAGTTGTTTTATCTTACCCTTTCTGTTTTTGGGATAATGTTTAAAGATAAAAGAAATTTATAGTTAATCTTTTGTGGATTATGTGACTCTCAAGAAGATGATTCTTGTGTTTTGATGAGACTAAGTGTTTTTGAATTCTCATCGTTTGGAGGAAAGATTAGTTTTGGAAGAAACTTATTAAAGGATGAAACTCTACATAAAGGTAGGTATATTTCCTTATGTTTTTGTTCTATGTAGTAAATGAATTCCTCAAAATTATGAAAAGGAATGTAAAACAAAAACGTTGTTGGTTTACGTTTCCTACTAGGTAATCAAAGACCATTTACACACATAATAAGTTTGTGATTTTCTCGTGGTTAACTTTATCCTAATCATGTTTTCTATCACTCTCCCTCAGAACTTGACACTTTGTTTTTTTTCTTCCATATCCATGTTTTCCTACATGGAATCCTAGTATGGGTTAACTCGGGTGTCCTTTGTACTTTCTTTTCTTTCTTTTAAAGTAATAGTGTTACTCACACTTTTTCCGATGTGGGACTTTTAATGAAATTTCAAAACCCAATTTTAAAAAATTGTGAGGAAACAATTTCTTAAGGGGGAAGATTGTAACGACCCGAAATTTTGAATAAATCTTGTTTCCTAATTTTGTGTGTTATTTTATTTTTCATACTCAACAAAACTATTTCATTTGATAACATGAGTATAAATAAAATGAGGCTGTTTGGTTTTGACTATTATATGACCATTAGTCAGTATGACTATTGAAAACTGAATGCTGTGACTTTTGTCTCTAAATACAAGTGACCTTGGTTAATTATTATAGAAAGGAGATTCGATGGCCTCATCCAGTAGTCTCAGGACAATCGAAGCCCATCTAACAGAACTTGGGAAGGAGGTAGCACCATTGAGCTTTACTCTAGACCAAACCCAAGCCGAACTTCATCGTGTGAAGCTAGAACGGAATCTCCTTCGTGAGAAGTTCAAACTGATAGAAATTACTACTCGTGCAAAGTTGTCCGAGCCACCCCAAGATTCTATCACCCTAGAACACCTTACTCTTAGGTACTATGCTGGTGTTATAAGGGGATATGTAACGAGACCATAACTGCCTTGTGTAATCCTTTGTTTTAAATAAAAATTGTGATTTCTTCTTGTGATGAAGTTTGTGAATTTTCAAACGTCCAGATAAATATAGTATGCATATTTTGGTGAATTTTAGAGAAAGGATATTTTAAAAAATGTTTATGTAAACCTTAAATAATTAAAAATGTGAAATGATTTTCAAAAAATTGTCTTCTACAATTATGTTCAGTATGAAAATTAGAGTCTAATAAGATCAACTTAATTTTTGATGAATAGTAAATTATGAATAGTGATTTTATGCTTAGGATTAGTAATATGACCAAATGGATTAGTAATCTCACTTAACGAAAGTATTAATATAATCTAGGCACCTTGATTAAGTAATGTGATTCAATAAAATGGTTAAATAACAGTTTCATAAATTATTATTCAAGTATTAGTTATTTCGGGTGAATAGTGTTTTTTAATTAAAAATTAAATTAAAAATATTGAGAAAATTATTTTTATAAAATGGATTTCATTTTTGAACTCAGAGCATCGATATTATGTTAAGGTAATGTTTGGGGATTTTTCTGAAAAAAATGAATTTTCAGTAAATAGTGTATTTATTTAAAAAAATAAATTAAAAATATTTAGAAAATTATTTTTATAAAATTGAGTTCATTTTTGAAATCAGAGCATCAAAATTTGGTTGAGGTGAATTTTTGGGATTTTTCTGAGAAAGTTGAATTTTCGATGAATAGTGAAAATACAGTTTTAGGGTTTCGTTATGTTTAATGACATCATAACTGTGTCATGATGATTCCATGGGATATTTTAAGGGTTGGCCAACTAAAGGTGATGAATTATTTTATTTGGGGCCCCATGTGGCCTAAATACATGGGAAATACCATGGGAGAGCCCATGGTTTTTAGAAAATCACTTGTGAGGTGTCCCTTGACCATTAATGTCTTGTCCCCTCACTTTCCCTATAAATACCCACCCTTTACTCCTTTATTTTTCACTCCCAACTCTACCCCAATGAAGCTCAGGTCTCATTACCTCCCAAGGAGTCCTCTCAAGGTTCCCCCAAGCCCTCAAGGTCCCAACCTTTGAGTTTTAAGAGTTACGTTTTAAGGTAAGGGATCCAAACTCTCTCTTTCTTTTCAAATACTCTCTTTCAAGTCATTTCTTTTATGCTCCATGTTCTTATGTTGGAGGATGTTCTTTTATATTACTATTACTTCCCTTTTCATGTTTATATAATTAGATCTCCCCTCTTAATCTCAGTATTTCATTTTATGAATGTTTAAGTGGCGCCATTAGGCTGCCGAAATTTTTGTAACAGATTCTTTAACCCTTCTCATTTTTCAAGATCTATTTTCATGTAAAGTCTTTCAAGTTACTTTTTATTATTTTGGAGGTATTATATCTATATCAATAATACTTATCTTTTATGATCATATGATGAGAGACCCCATTTGATCTCTTCAATTCAGTATTTTGAAGTTTTAAGTGGCGCCGTTAGGTTGCCGAATTTTTAAGTGGTTCTTTCACCCTTCTCGTTTTCAAGTTCCACTTTCATGTCAAGTCTTTCAACTTCCTTTTTATTATGTTGGGGTATGATATATATATCTATAATACTTATCTTTTATGTTCATATTATGAGAGACCTTATTTGATCTCGTCAATTAATTTTTGTTGAAGTTTAAGTGACGTCGTTAGACTACTGAAATTTTAAGGGGTTCTTTCACCTTTCTCATTTTTTTTCAAAGTTCTACTTTCATGTCAAGTATTTCAAGTTTCTTTTTATTATGTTGGGGTACGATCTCTATATCTATCATACTGATCTTTTATGTTCATATTATGAGAGACCCTATTTGATCTCGTCAATTCATTTTTGTTGAAGTTTAAATGACACCGTTAGGCTGCCGAAATTTTAAGGGATTCTTTCACCTTTCTCATTTTTTTTCAAAGTTCTACTTTCATGTAAAGTATTTAAAGTTCCTTTTTATTATGTTGGGGTATGATCTCTATATCTATCATACTGGTATTTTATGTTCATATGATGATAGACCCTATTTGATCTCTTTAATTCTTTTTTTTTTGAAGTTTAAGTGACGCCATTAGGCTGCCAAATTTAATTAGGGAAATCTTATTTTTGTCTTCCTTTCATGTTCATCATTTCATATGGTATATCTTTAAAATTTCATTACCATGTTCTTAAATCCTTTATATTCTGTCCCCCCTACTATTTTATGGGTCATTTATGAATGTTTGACCCATGTCCCCACTCTCTTCAATGTTTTCTAAAACCCCGAAACATAGCCGTTATGTTGCAGAATTTCCGTCTCAAAATGTATCTGTCTTTTTCTAAAGTTCTTTTATTTTATTAAGTGAATACTCAACTCCCTCTATTATATAGGGGTATTCACATATATACCAAAATTTTCTATTTTAAATTCTGGGATTTACATATATGAGGCCCGATTTCTTTTTTTGTGGGTTTAAAGTGACATAAAGATCATGTCTTTAAAGCAGTTTTTAAAATGTTATGATTATGAAATGAAACCCATTTCTTTTATGCTATATGGGTTGTTTATGAAATGATTGATGATTATATATTTGGCTCACATGATAATAAAGAAAAATTTAAGGGTGCGCCCTGATAGCGCTCCAATGCATTGGGTAAAGACTTAATCTCTAAAGATGACCATTTAGACTGATACCTTGGTGAATAACCTTGGTAATTTTTATTGACACCTTGGGGATGGACCTTGGTGAAACGGAAATGATTGTCTTTGTAAAATGTTGTAGTCACATTTTCAAGTTATTAAAAACATTATTTTTATATGCCTCATTATTTCTTTCTCATACCTTAATGTTCTTTTTCATGACTTTATTGATGTATCTCAAGTTCACATGTTAAATGTTTCCCATGTTTCCCTTACTGGGCCTTCTGCTCACCCTTTTTTTGATGTATTTCCCTAGGTTATGAGATGCAGTAATGAACCTAGGATGAACATAAAGAGAAGCCTTTAAAGTGTTTAAGAAGAATGTTTTATGTTTTCATGTTTTAAGTTCCTAGTTTCCAAGAAACTAAACCTTAAAGATCCTCAGTTTTGTGTAATGTAATGAAAAGTTATGTTATAAAAAGGTGGGATTCTATAAAAGGAGACAAAGGCAGAACCACCTATAGTTAGATGTAAGGTGTTAAAAGTATATTATATGTTTATGGATTTGTTTTACATAGGTGTAACTCATTATTTTATATCATCCAATATTATCAATACATTTGTATTATGTTTAAATACTACACCTTTCTTCATGAATCTTTACACTCCTTTGGGAAAAAAGTCAGAGTAAAAATTTAAATGTCCCAAGTGTTGAGTGTTGATTACTGACTGGAAAACTATGTGGGGATTTTTATTCCTTGACCTTGAAATAATTGATCTTATCACTGAAATGTATTGGATTATTATTTATAAATCTTAGATCGATTGTTATTATCACTAAGTATAGTTTCTCTCTCCCAATGGAGTAACTCACATATTATAGGTTGAGTTGGATCCTCGATTGGGAAGAGAAAGTCCCATTTATCCTAATACTAAGTTGATTTCATACTAGTTTTCCAAGTTGTTTCTTGATTTTAATGACCAAATCTTAGTTTCCATTTTCCAGTGGTGGTGTGTGAGTATCCCTATGTTTTTAGATGATTTCTCTCGATTATCACCTCACAGGTAAGTTGAGTTCTCTCTAGACTTACTTTTAGGGATGATATCCATTTCTATGCTCTCATACCATATGGAACCGACTAAATTGAAATAATTAAAGGTTTAGATTGATGATATTAAGTCTAAGGTATTTATTCATCCAATAATTTCTCTTTGGGAATTTATAGTACTCTTCTAAAATAATTCATATGAGGGTATCTAGTTTTACGTTGATTACTATAAACTCAACCAGGTGATAGTGAAGAAAATATATCCCTTTACTAAGATTCGTGACCTTTCTAATCAGTTTAAAGGGGATTGGTGGTTTATGAAAATTGTTATGATACCGGTGCACCATCAACTAAGGGTTCAAAAGAAAAATATTTCTAAGATAGTGTTTAGAAGCATGTATGGGTACTATGAGTATTTGGTTATACCATTTTCCCTTACTAATGATCCTATATTGTTTATGAAATTGATGATGTGAATCTTTCATAGTTTCTTATATTCTTTTGTTCTTATCTTCATGTATGTTATTATTTTTTATTCTAGATCAAATTATGATCATGATGAAATTTTGAGTATCATTATTGGAATCTTGAGAGAACATTTTCTGTATGTAAATCTTTCTAAATGTTAGTTCTAGATTCAAGAGGTAAAATTTATAGTCCATGAATTTTATGAGAGGGGTATCTCGGTGGATCCCATAATATTAAAGAAGTGATGTCTTGGGAGTAACCTAGGAACATATTCGAGATCTATAGTTTCTTAGGATTAGATGGTTATTATAAGCGCTTTGTTGAGGAATTATCTAAGCTTGCATACCCTAGGATTAAGTTGACCCATAAGGGTTTGCATTTTTTTTGGAGTGATATGTTATAGAGTTATTTTGAGGAGTTAAAAGTGATATTGAATTTAGAACTAGTCATGATTCTTTTTGATATGGGTGTTGGTTATGATGTATACAATGGTGCCTCAGGTATGGGTTTGGGTTGTGTTCTGATGTAGAGGAGACATATAGTATCTTATGTCTCACAACATTTATGTATTCATGAGAAGAACTATCTCACTCATGATCTTGAGTTAGTGGTAGTGATACATGTGTTTAAAACTTTGTGCTAATACCTCTTTGGGGAGTAGTTTATGGTGTATTCAGACTATAAGAGTTTGAAGTATAATTTTACTCTAAGAGATATCAACCTGATATAGATATGTTTGGTGGATTATCTTTATAAATTTTAATTTGATATTTCTTACATCAATTGTAAAGAAAATTTTCCCATAGAAGTTTGGAGCAGGAAATTATCGACTCACATGGTGAAAAAATCAGTGGAAGAGTGGAGTTTGATGAGATTGTTCACCAAGATGCACTTGGAAGAAGGGAGAGATGAAGGAAAAGTATTACTAGCTTTTACTTAATCTTGCACACTTATGGATGATTAAATTCAAATTTTATAGGATGAGGATGAGGAATATCAATGTTTTATAATGAATATTTATGGTGGGCAGACCTCAGGTGAATGATCTCAGTCTCTCAATGGCGTGTTCACTTTTATGGAAGTAGGGTTGTTCCAATGGGATTGACAAAAAAGTTGATAGATAATGGACACCAATCTAGTTGGATTATGCACCCTGAAGCTACCAAGATGTACCATGACTTGAGTCGTCATTACTGGTGGTCAGGAATGAGGTGGTCGATTACATGGTTCATATTATGGTGTCTCACATATCAAGAAATCATGGTAGAACATTAGATACCTTATGTGATATTACAACCATTACCCATTCTATTATGGAAATGGAATGAGATATCCATGAAAGTTTTGATTGGGATACCTCAGGAACCTAGTGTAAAGGTTTATATTTGGATGACTATAGATTGAATCCCGAAATCAGTGCATTTATTACCTATTAAAGAGTCGAAAAAGGTAGAGGATATTGATAACTTATACGTGTCAGAGGTTTTTAGACTTTATGGTGTTCCATAAGCTATCATTTCAGATAGATACCCTCACATTACATACTGTATTTAGAATGGATTGCTTATAGTGATGGGTACTCAGTTAATGTTCAGCATGACTTATCATCTAGAGATGGATGGACAGACTGAGCGGGCCATCTAGATTCTTAAGAAAATGCTCTGGGTATGTGTGATTGAATTTAGTGGATCATCGGAGAAACAAATTCCCTTATTCGAGTTTTCCTATAAAAATATCTATCATTATTAGATCTAGGTGGAACCGTTTAAGGATTTGTATAAGAGGTATTATAGGTCACTTATTTGTTATGAAGATGTTGGAGAATGATCATTGGATGGTCTGAGTATCATTTAGGAGATAAAAAATATCATCCAGTTGATCAAGAAGATGTTATATAGATCCTAGAGTCAATAAAAATTATATGAAAATCAACATCATTGTTTGTAGGAATTTAATGTAGCTAATCAGATTTTTCTTAAAGTTACACATCGGTTGGGAGATAGATGATTGGGGAAATAGGGTATGTTGTCACGTCATTATGCCAAATTATTCAATAATATGGATAAACTTAGAAATTTGTCTTATAGTTTGGGATTAGTTACTTATATGAAATCTATCAATAACATGTTCCATGTTTCCCAGATAAAGAAGATTCAGCCAGAATTATCCCACATGCTTGAGTGAAAAGTTTTTGAGATTGAACTCATCACCCTAATGATTAAAAGACTTATTTAGATAGTGGAATGATAGGATATGGTGATTCTTGTATATAAGTTCTCATTAGTTTGAGTGATATGGAAATGTGGTAGGTAAATCCATGATACATGTGATGAAAAGTCCTTGATGTTTCAATAATGGACTTATTTTTCTTGTGTTAATGATCTTTCTCCTTTATGTGGACATAAAAATTTTATGGTTGGTTAGATTTTCACACTCATTCATGTGGAACCAGGTATAAATATCTATTTTTCTTTTTTATTTCTTTATTTATGTATTTATTTTAAGTTGGGAGTCTAATTTTTGGGTAGCTGGTGGATATAAAGGGTCACTGAATAGTCAGTGGAGGGCACTGACTAGATGGTGATGGTTAAAAAACACTTGAAAGTTTGTAGGTTCCAGTATCCAGTCAATGGGAATCCCCAAGCCAATCAATGGGCCACTTCCACCCACTGTCTAACCAGTGCGACCGAATGACTATTCAATGGTGATGCTAGCCTTATGGTTTAGTAAGATCCAAATATTAATTTTAGCTTAAATTAAGTGTCTAAACTCCCTAATATGACCCTTATGTATCTAACTTTATTTTTTATGATTTTGGAGGCTCCATGGTGACATTTTTGGAACTCCCCCTCTACTTTAGAGAATCATTGTGCATATTAAAGGCTTGGATCTCCATTCTTAAAAATTTAGTAAGAGGACTCATTCTAATATAGTTCATACTCTATTTATATATTCTTTTAATGTCTCATGAGACTGGATTATTAGACCTAGAATAGACATGGATAATTGACCAGGTTTACATTGGATCTAGGTTCTCTAGGATCTGATCTATTCTCCTCTAATTTCTGGTCTTAAAGTGTGTTTCATCATTTCATTGGTAAGTGTATCTATCATATTGTATAACCCTTAGTATGAATTATGTCATTTTATATTTTCAGTTTGTTTTAATTATTATTTTGATTGTTGAAAATGTGATTGATCTTTGAGGGTTATCTTAGTTCTTCAAAAATGGGGTTTTCATGGAAACCATTTGAGATGTGTCATGTGTTTGTTTAATTTCCTCAAATATGTTTTAAAAAATTGAAATAGTTTTTCAACCATAAAAAGTGGTGTGGGTTTCTATATACATGTTTTATAAATATTTGATAGTATATTTTAAATGTCTTATTCTTTGTAATTTTTTTGATAATTGGTTTTAGCTTATTCCTTAGAAATTGTTTATGGAACACTATTTTTTTCCTTGAATGTAATGATCATATAATATCACACATTAGATACCTTAGGGTATGAAAAAACAAAGAGTATAACTAGTTGATTTAGCTATCACATAGGGAGGTGTTTTTGATGTCATGATGACTAGGGGGTACACTTTTTGAGGTATTTAGGTTCTTGGACTATAGGAGTCACATATGCCAACTATTATTCCTTTGATAGTCTTAGTGTCCTGGTTATGTACTCCCTTATTTCATGTATTTCCCACTTGTTTTCTTTGATATTGCATTCCATGCATGATCTTTCAATATTCTTATTTTCCTATTTATTCATGTTATATAAATTTATTCTTGGAAATTATTTATTTATTTTTTTATTCCATTGAAAATATAATACTTCATATTACTCTATTTTTATTTATTATGGAATTATTTTGAAAGGTATGGCATGATTTTGAAAATAAAACCAAATAATGATTTATAAATGGAAAATTATTTCTTTTGAATTTATTTAGAAATCTATTCTATACTTGGACTAATGGATTCATGTAGTAAGATATTGTATATATTATTTAGTGATATCCTACTGGGCATTCATGATCACACACTATTTTTTCCTTTAGAATTTTATCCTTAGTTTTATAGGTTACAATTAAAGGGAAGAGTGTCATGTAGAGGATGAATCTTCTTACTCATGTTTCCTTCCAGTGGGATGCGATGGTGGTAACCTATGGTAACATGGATATAGACCCATGGGTTGTTTTTAGTTTCATGTTGTTTATGGTATTCTTATTATGTGATGAAACCATGTTATCTGGAGGTTGTATGTGACCCATTTATTTTTTATTTTTGGAATATGTTATATTCTAGGTATCCACTATTTTACTCTATTTTATTCTTTTATTTCATATGTCTTATGAGGGAGAAATCATTACCAACTTCTCTTGTATGATACCCAAGTCCTTTTCATTGTCTTATGGAAATTGTAAATGTGATTCAAGCCTTAGGTGAGTTCAATTTAGGTAAAGTTATGGGTTTACCTAGATTGTCCTGTTATAAACCCATTGCTCATGATTGTTGGAAGTTAAGTAGTGTTAGGTAACCTATGTGTTCAAACTAATGGGGAAGGTAATAAGGCTTCAAAATGAATAAAATCAAGGAAATATCCTAATGTCTAAAATAATTAGATAATTCTAAAGAGATGAACATAAGAGATTTATTAATTAAAAGAACTTAATTCATTAATAGGGGCTAAGGGGAATCTATTCTGCTCATCCACTAACGCTTTAGTATGCCATTAATAGATAATTAAAGAAAAATAGAAATTAAAGAAAGGAATACAGAAGCTCAGCTCGATCAATTAGTTAGGATAACCCTTTTCTTAGTGAATAATCCTCTACTTATAGAGATACTCAGTTCCTCTTTTCATACCTCAACAACTTCCAATCCCACGTGAGAGGAATATCCACCTCTTCATTCTGTAATGATTCTTAAAACTCTAAGAAAGTTCCCTTAATATAGTGATCAAATCGTTATTTTCCAATTTCCTCAATGTGTACAGTTCAAGGGATGTGATCTCGAATCTTCCAACTTTTGATAAATACTCAACCACGATCTATTTCTCCTTTATTTAGATGATCTCATAGGGTAGCTCAGGAGAGTTCTTACACAATTTGAGAAGATAGAGGAATGATTTTAATTTTGATTTTAGGTTGACCTAAAACCTTTTTTGTAATTTTATATTTTAACCCTAATTTCCATAAATTTTTCTAAGTCCTAGATTGATAGTGTGATGGATTCATTCTTGTAGTTTATATTCTATCATAGTTAATTGAGAGATTAGGTCCCTTCATACCTTTATGAAAACTTCAAATAAACATGCGATTACTGGATTCTTCACTTATGATCAATCATATACCACAGTCAATTGACTACAATGGTTGATTGAGGTGAATTTCCAGTTAAGATCAATATACAATTGATCTATTCCATGTGAATATTTTCATCCTGGTCAATTTTGCGGTAGCATCCCCATGTAGTCGATTAACCTTTGTGGTAACTTAGACCTGTGTTATATTTCGTGTCAGGTTTATCTGGTCTCACAGTCAATTTTCTACCATGGTTACTTGAGATACATAGTCAAATTCCTTTATATTTCTAGACATGTAGCAGTGAAGATGAAAATCAGTGAAGGCTTTGCTCAAATTATTATCATAAATAATTAAATTAATGGAAATTAAACTATCTTTAAATAAGTAAATTCTAATTCATAATGAATCATAGATTCTCAACTAATTCCAACATTAATAAAAACACTAAAATACCAAGATTTGATCCATTAAATGATTAAGTTATGAATTTCCAAAAGTAAGAAAGGTAAATTAAATACATGAGTTATATCTAGATTAGGGGTTAATTTCCATTTAAAATCAATTAAAAATTATTAAAAAGCCATCTCTCATCACTTCCCCACAATTACACTATTTCACTCTTAGTAAATAAAGTGAATTCAAACTTACAAAATGATAGTTATTCCTAGGTTCAAACATTCACACTAGAAAAGAAAAATTATCACCAATTCATTATTTTTTTAAATAATCATTACTATTCTTTGAATTAATCTCACTATCTCACTTAAATTAAAGCTAATGTTCTGATTCCATGAGTGAAAAAATGCATTTAATTTGAATTAAAATTTTAAAAAGTGACACTCCCATTTATCCCTCTCTTATAAGTTCCTTAAATAAAAGATATAATTTCTAATTTCTTCATAAAATTCAAATGAAATTTTTGTAATTCAATCTCCCCCTTATTTATTTGGGTTAATTATTCCCCTCAACTAAATGAATTAATTTTTTATAACCAGGCACTCAATGATTTTTTCTCTTCCATGTATGTACAAGTAACTTATTGGATATTTATAATGGAATTTATTTACATACACACTCATTACCTAATATATCATAGCCTCATAATTAGATCCCGATTTCCCATTTAACTATAGTTTCAAAAGAATTATATAATTATATTTTATGTTATATACCTGGGGTGCTTTTAAAAAGCTAAAGGTACCTCAAATTAAGTTCAAAATTCTATTTTCCTCATATTATAATTTGGATTCCACTCAAATATTTTCTATCACACTCCTTTTATGAGTTCTTAAACAAAAACCTCTATGAAAATAGTGAAATAATTCACTCAAAAATCATATAATTTTAATAGTTTTAGAACCAATGGAATCCATCCACACTATAATGGTATTTTTTCTTGGAAAGAAACCATTAGGGATCAGGTTTAAATATCTAAAAAAACACTCCAAAATTTTAAAATCAAAATCCATGAATAAATTATATACATATTTATACAACAAGATTTGAACATTTTTGATTTATTTTATTTCAATTTGAAAAACATATAAAGAAAAAAATAGATAAAAGTATTTATATCCTAAACTACTTTGTCTTTATCCCCCAAACTTATCTTAGAAACAACTGTAACCAATTTAAACATTCATTTTTTAGTAAAATCTGATTAAAAAATTATGTATCCAAACTAGTGTGAAGGAATGATACAACCTAACATTCCTTTATTTAACAATAATTAGGAGGATCTTGGACTCATCCATTGACTCTTTCCAAAATTCTTCTTGAAGTATCACCAAATATTGTCTATTCACCATAAATGGATTTTTGATTCAACTCCTTTAGACTCAGCTACACCAAATCGAAAATTATTAGTTACCATGTATGGTACATTCCACTTGGAACCAAGTTTACCAGACATGATCTCCATCCATGAGGAAACAATCATAAATTTATCGCCAACTTGAATGTCTCTTCTCTATATGAGTATTACTTGGATATATATAGAATTATCCTTGTATAAAAGAGTTTTTCATATATGCCTATCTCATAATCTCCTCAATTTATATCATCTACAACTTCCATTACTCCATATTTTTTCCCAAACTCTTGGTTAACTCCCTTAATATCCAAGTAGTCTTTGCATCGCAACTCTATAAACAATTTTAAATGTTTCCCATAAAAAATCTCTAAATATACATACCCAATGGGGTTTAAAAGTATTTTTTATTCCTATAATCTATATTCTAGCTTCTTACTCCAGTATTTCTAGGTATGTTTCACTTTCTTTTCAAGAATCCTCTTAATCTATCTATTGGACACCTTTAATTACTCATTTTTATATGGGTGGTATATATTTGTGGTATTATGGTGAAATATATATTTCCTAATAAGGGATTCCATGTTTTTATTACAAAAATGTGTGACTTGGTCACTAATTATTTCTCAAGGAACTCTAAACCTATAAAAAATGTTTGATTTTATAAACTCAATCACATCTTTGGAATCATCAGTTAATATTTATTTTACCTCAATGAATTTGGAAACATAGTCCACTAATTATAGAATGTTATAAAATATAAAGTAGATAAGGAATTGGCCCATGAAATCTAATCCCCATATATAAAATATTTCACAAAAAACCAAATGTTAATGGGGAATTTATTTTATTTTGGAAATTACACCAATAATTTTATTGTTTGGACATTATTTAAAAAATTTATGTGAGTCCTTAAAAATTAATGTCTAAAATAAACCAACATATAAAACATTATTAGTTGTTATTTTAGGTCTAAAATAGAATATTTATGAAATTTTATACCAAAATGAAAGTAAAAAAAATTAACTTCTTTATCAAGGATACACCCTCTAATCACTTGATCACTACAGATCTACTATAAATAAAAATCCTCTTAGACAAAAAAATTTGGCTCAGATTTTAATTTAAGTGCTTGAGGCTTAGTAAAGAAGGGGGTAACTTTGATGTGAATAAAAAATTCACCAAGTCAGCATACCAGGGAACTTGGGTAATTCTATAAAACAACTCACTAGGGAAGGAGTCATCCTATTTTTTTCCTAGTTGGTGGTTATACCTTGAGAGTATGAGGTAACCTACTCATGCGGTCTTCCAAAATATTTCAAATCCCTTCTTATTCTTATTTTCTAATCAAATTCTTGCATTAATAATATACACCCCTTTTAATATCGCCTTAGCCTTATATTTCTGGATTAAATACCTAAGTGCATTATAGTCATAAAAAATAGTTATTTTTCTTCCCAAAAAGTATGAATGAAATATTTTTAAAGAAAAAACAAATGAAAAAATATAGTTTCATTTTTTTAATTGAATTGAGCCATGTTGAGGGTCTGTGAAGTGCAAGATATCACTTATGGCTATCTATAAATTCTTTGGGACAACATAGACCCTGCAACATTTTTTGAGGCATCACACAATATCTCAAAGGGGTTGTTACTATCAGGTAGAAAGATTATAGGAGTCGTGGTTACACTTTCTTTAAATTCTTCAAAGGATACTCTGTATGGATCATCAAATACAAAACTAGTCTCCTTCCTGAGTAGGTTAGTTAGGGGCACAAAAATCTTGTTAAAGTACCTAATAAACCTTCTATAAAATACAACATATCCAAAAAATGATCTAATATGTATCATTATGGTGGGTTAAGGTAGTATATAAATAATACCAACTACAGACTGATTAAATTTAATTATATCTTTAGAAATTATGTGGCTAAAAATAATTTTCCTTATCCAACATGAAATAGATTTTTTCAAAGTTCAAAACCATTTTTAATGCATTTTTTTTAAAAATACATACCTTCAAGGAAACTTTGAAAACATGTTCCGTAAATATTAAAATCATCTAGAAATACCTCCAAGTATCACTCAATCGAGAATGAAAAGATACTTACTATACAACACTGAAAGGTACCTATGGAATTATAAAGCCCAAATGGAATCCTTTAATAAGAAAACATACTAATGGGACATAAAAATATGGTCCTGTCTTGGTCTTCCAAAGCTATGGGGACATATATATATATATATATATAGAAATTCTATCAAGGAAATAGTAATAAACCTTACTAGATAGACTTTATAACAATTGGTCTACAAATGGAAAAAATAAGTTGTCTTTTAGGTAACATAAGTCGATTTTATATAGTCAGTGCAGAATCTATAACAATTTTGAATCCTAATGGGCACTAACTAATTATTTTCATTTTTTACAAATGTGAATATTGCGTTTTATTCTATAATATTAATGGTACTCACCCTTTGGGAGTATTATATGGGGAAAATGATTCCAAATCCTGACATTCTTTCAAATTCATTTTTAATAACTTCTATAAGGGCTGGGTTGAGCCTCCTTTGGGGAAATATCACTGGTTTTGAATCATTTTATAAAAAATACTATGCACTTAGGTTATTGGATAATTACTATAATTTCTCCTATTGAAAATCCTATTTACCTAGTATTTTGTTTTAGAATTTTTAGTAATTTATTTCCTTGTTTAGGTTCCAATTGGTTTGATATTATGACTAGTAGTTTATCATTCTATTTAAGGAAACCATATTTCAAGTTAGAGGATGATAGAAAATTTATTTCTAGTCTAGGTGGGTTCTCTAATGATTTTTTTCACTCAATATTCTCCATGTTCATGGACTAAACATTTGAAAATAAGTTTTAGTGGTAGTTTTGAGCAAATTATCAAAATATTCTTCATGAACTTCTTCAAGATACTCAGTAAAAAAAGAAGATTCCATATTAATATTATTTAAAAAACTGAGTAATCATAGAAATTGGGAGAATCCATGAATTCTTCAAGTCAAATTATATCCTTATATGTTTCAATTTAATCCTTTTTATGATAATAAAATTCAAAATGGTTCAGTATAAAAATAAATTGTTCACCATGGTGGTATTTCATTATTTTTAAAATACTAATGTTCATCATATTCTCTGCAAAATCCTTGGAAATTGATCCTTTGTTAACATTTATCATTATCCTGGTAGTCTTAAGAAATGGCCATCCAAGAATGATGGGGGAGTGAAATTTTACTCTCTCTTCCTCCATGTTCAGAATATAGAAGCTATTAGGGAACAATAATCCCTCCAACCTTACTAGAACACCCTCTAGAAAACCAATTGGGTAGGTAGTGGTTCAACTATCAAGTTATACAACCACTCAGGTGGGTTTGATCTCCCATATCTATAGGGATGAGTAAACATGTAAGGCATTACATTAATTTATTCTCCCAAATCAAAAAATTCATTTTAAAAAGTTAGTCCTATAATGGTATAAGGGATAGTAAAATCCCATAGTATGTGACACTTCCTAGGTATTTTTGGTGTGATAAGGGAAAAAATTCTTCTCAAGCTTACCACTTCATATCCATGTATTTTTCTCTTTTTTTTGAACATTTACTTAATAAATTTTATATATTTTGGGATTTGGTGGATGAATTCTAGTAAAAGGATGTTGATCTATACTCTTTTAAATATCTAAAAGATATATTATTACAATGCTTATTCATCGATTCTATTGGGTGTTTTTATCCTTTTAGGGAAGAGAGGTTTTGGCCAATGTAATCCTTTTAACTTATCTATCCCATTATCTTTATTTACTAGTAGTGTTCCAAAGGGACTTCCTCTTCAGGTTCCTTTTTAGGGGAATAATATTTTTGTTCTTTGGTCTATCCACTTCTATATTTATCTTAATATGGCCATTATTCAATATTCTTAAGATCCTTTCCACTCCTTAATGAAATGGAACTATCATTCCCATTGGGGTTTGTAATTTATTGAGCATAAAGTTTACCCAAGACTTGGTTTTCTAATTTATTGAGGGAAGTCACGATCTACCAAAATTTTCCTTTCCGTTTCTTTAGATATTTTTCATTAGTGTTACAAGTATATTTTTGAGTGGTTTGAGACCACAAAAGCACTTTTAGCAGGCCATCTATTATCGTTTCTTGAGTTTTCCTTTTTTAATTTATTATAGAAGGATGATAACTATTTCTCTGATAAGGAGGTGACTAGAAAGTTTATTGAAAACCATTATAAAAGGGATATATTGAGGGATATTGGTTTGTAGCTCTAAAATGAGTATTGGTATACTCTTTATATCATTTATTTCTATCTGGTTACTAAGGTAACTATCTATAGTACATGACATCAAAAATTTATTACACTTGAGTGCATCCATTAGTTTATTTCTCTAAATAATTAAAAAAGGGGAAGATCTGAGGGGGTGTAAAAGGTGTTATATCCTAAACCTAGTTCAAATCTAACTATCTCACAGGAGATGTTAGTTCATTAATTTTTTTTAATTAAATGTGATGCACTAATATTATAGTTATTTTGTATTGAATTATTGGGAATTTTCAGAAATCCTATCAATCATTTATATGACTTTAGTGAGTGATTTTTCTATTAGTGCTCCTCTAGAGGAATCATCTAGAAGGTTTTGATCATTTTACATATACCATTTGTAAAATAATAACAAGGAATGATGGTCATAAAAAGGTTGATGTGGGAAGGATGTTTTTATCCACATGAATCTTTCTAAAAATTCATAGAGTTTTTTCACCTACATGCTTGATCCCATATATATTTTTCCTCATCTAGTTACTTGTCAAGGCAGGGAAAAAATTCTAGAGAAAATCCTTATAATGTTTATCCCAGATTATAGGTTATAGATCCACCAATTGGATAATCATTCAATGGAAAAGGGAAAAACCTTATAGCTAACATGATCTTCAAGGACTCCTTTGGGATTGAAATTTCTAAAAACATTAGAAAATTCTCTCAAGTATTGGTTATGCTCCTCTCTTTATAATTCATTAAAATTTTGAAGGAGTGGGATCATTCTAGTTATTAGTTCAAAATACTATTAGTTATTATGTTGTTAAATTTGATTATTATTATTATTAAAATTAAGTGCATATAATTATCTCAAAATTCATATTCATCTGAGCTAGGGTTTCATCCATGTTTTCACTTCCTAAGGTGTCTCTAGTGGAAGAATATGAAGAGGAAAGATATCCAGTCTATGGAATTGTGAAAAAACATCTCTCCAATTATTTAGTGATTTATAAATACATAATTATTTCTAGAATAGTTCTTTTAACATCTGGATCAAAACCATCAAGGCCTAATGAACTAGATCTAGAAATTTATCAAAAATATTTTTAAATAAAACAAAATAAGAACCCAACACTAGCCTCCTTAAAAATAGTACTAGGTTGATGAGAGACATGTCATGGAGACCTTATTAAACAAATTTATTAACAAAAATTTAATATAATGATAGTTTGTTTTTGTTTGTCTCTATAGAGGACTGTGTTATAGGTTTTCCTCTCTCATTTAGGGGATCAATGTGTGTAAAAATAGTTGCTGAATTAGTTAAGGATGCAATTGATTTGGTTTTCGATTATGTATTAAAAGAGGTATTAACCATATATATCCCTCCAATTAACCATTAAATCATTATTAAATTTTACTTCCCTTTTATCTCTCTAATCAAGTTACTCATTGATTACCCTCTCTTAGTCGCTTCGACTAAAGAGGATGGAAGCAAAAATCACTACACCCAATACCTTTACATATCCTGGTGATTGGATATATCTAATCACTCTTGAATCAATCAATTGATCATGATTATTGTCAATTAAGTAGTTCTATGTGACTTATGTGTGAATACCAATGAAAAATCGAAAGAGGATTCTAAATTCATAAAACAAAGGAAATATCATAATTCCTAAAACAATCAGATAATTATAGAGAGTTGAACATAATAGATTTATCAATTTAAAAAATGAATTCAATAATAAGAGATAAGAGGAATCTACTTGAATTTTAAATAATGACCTAGTGTTCCATTATAAGATAATTACAACAAAATATAAATAAAACAAAGGAATTTAGTAGCTCCACTCGATTGAGTAGTCGCGGTTATTGAAATTTCTTAGTGATAAGTCCACTTCTTATAAAGATGACCACACCTTCTTTGAAAAGTTTGACATCTATCAATCACATTTGATATTACTATACTCCTCTACCTCCTTTAATGATTCCTAAACCTTAAATAAAATTCATCAAATTCAACTTCCAACTTCTTTTTACCCTATTTATACCATGTGTATAGTTTGAGGGATGTGATCTCAAATATTCTAACTACTGCTTGATACTATCCCATAATATATTTCTTCTTCTTTATTTAGATTATATCATATGGTCTCTTGTAAGATTTATTACCCAATTAGAGCAGATAGAGTAAAAATTTTAATTTTAATTTTAGGTCAAGATCACCCCTTTTGGAGAATTCCATATTTTGATCCTCATGGAATTTTTTTTGCTAATTCATAGAATGATCATACTGTGGATTCATTCTTACATTCGATATTCTCTTATAGTTTATTCAGAGATTTTGTCACTTCATCCCTTTATGGTAGATTAAAATGAATTTTTGGTTAGTTTATTCTTCACTTATAGTCGATCATCTACCATAGTTGATCAAGGGGTAAAAATGATCAAGATTAATACATGGTTGATCTTATCCTTTGTAGGATTTTGAGCCCATTCGACCATGCATTAGCTTCATCCTATATTAAATCAATATTTTCACCAGATTATACTTATGGTTGATTCAACATTCAATCTATCTAATATCATAATCGATTTCGGGCCATGGTTTCTTGAGATGCACAGTTTCTTACAACTATAATTTTTTGACCTATAATAGTGAAAATGATACTCAGTGTAGTATTTTCTCAAATTAGTAGTTGAACGAATTAAAGAAATGGAAATTAGAATTAAATATTCTTTAAAAAAGTAAATTCCAATTCACAATCACGTATGGATTATTAATTAATTCCAATATGAATAAAAAAACTTAAAACCCAAAATTTTTATCAATTAGACGATTAAGTTCAAATTTTTTGAAAGTAACAAAAATTAATTAAATAAATGATTTTTATCTAGATCAGGGGTAAAATTATGTTGAAAATTATTTCCAAATTAGGGAAAATGGATCTTATTAGGTTTATATTTTGTATTATAAAACAAAATCATGTATCATAAGAATACCTATAAGACTCTTCCAATTATACATCTCATCATGAACCTTACATATCACAGTAATACCTCCAAGAATATTCTAAATTTTCATCTCATAAAAAACTTATGTATCATAATATCACCTCTAAGTCTTTTCCAATCATTCATATCATAAAATACCTCACGTATATGATACTTTTATAATTTTATATACCCAATCCGATACACACCAAATAATTACATACTTTATCCCAACCTTCTCCAAACATATTCAAAACTGATCATACCTCTTCTAAAGAAAGAATATGCTTGATTAAGATCATTTATAACCTCTTAAATCTAGATATACCATCATAATCCAAAAAATATATAAAATTTCTACAATTCATCAACAACCCAAATGTTTTCTATTGAAATTGCGAGGTTCTATATTGGATTTATTGACAATGAATAAAGGTAATTTGGTAAAGGATTTTTGATGAAGGTTTTATGTTCTAAAATTTGTATGTTATGGAAGTCAAGAACCTAATTGACAATAAATGAATATTGATGAAGGTTTTCTATTCGAAAATTAATCATTAAGGTTGATGTTTTGGAAGCTGTGAAAGTTTAATTAGATTCCTAGAATCTTTTTTTAGAAGTTTAAAGGTTAAAGATATTTTGGATGAACCATGAAAATTGTCTAAGTGTTGAGTTTCCTTATATATGTAAAGTTACTATATAATTATAAAGTGATACATAAAGGTCATAAGGGTGATGTATAATAGTTATTTCAATAATGTGGAAAAGTCACATTACATGAGGGTAATGAATTCATATACATAAAGGTAACAAGATCTAATATATAAAAGTAATTAGGCTCCACTCTTAGAGAAATGATAAAGGTATGAGGTCTCCCTATATATAGGAGAGTTATAATCCTATGGAATGTTATAATGTGTAAAGGTATAAGAGGTTTCATTGTATATGTAAAAGTAACCAGGATTGATATATAAATTTCATTGGGATAATGTGTAAAGATAATTACTAAAGAAATGGAAAAGTCCATTTATGTGCAAGGGTCACCAGAACCTTAAATACGATATGTATGATTCACCGATAGGGTTATGTAAGTGTAAACAAACTAATGAGAAAATAGAAAATTCCTAAATAAGATGACTCATACGTAAGGATTTCCATATATCATAAATTAAAATTAACATGTCAGTCACACCATGAGGGAGTGTTTCATTTTTTTGATAGAAAAATTAACCATATGTAAGAGATGTCTACACTGTGTGGAATATGGTTCACATCATAATCAACTTAGTCATATGAGGATCATGCAGTGATGTTTGGGTCATGAAAAAGAACAAGGATTCATGAATGTTTAGCTTTGGGTTGTTTATAAACTCAAATAAATATCATTCCATAAATATTTATAACATTCTGTGATTCTACTAAAAGTTTAATAAACATAAAGATGGAATTTAAATATCATTCCATGATGTAATAAGACACATCATGATTTATAGAATCTGTGGAATTCAAAAAAACTTGATGACTTGTAAAAATAAAGTAGGTTTGGAAGTTTTTGAAATATATATAAATTACCCATTTTAATTTCAATGGTGGAGATTCATTTATAAATAATTTATAGGATGGATTTCAAGTAGATGAAGTTTAAAGTTGACTTAAGTTTGGATTTTTAATTTTAATTTCAAAATTCTTAGGTTATATTGAAACCTATTACATAGAATAAAAAAATATCCAAGAGTGAATAATGATTGAATATATGGAAGTATATGGAACTAGTCGTGGACTTTATTGAATATTTATAATCAATGAGTGAAATGAATTTGGATTGAATTCCATTGAATATAGGTATTGGAAGTAAGAGTTTTTGTTCATATCACTAAAGATTATGAAGTAGAGAATAGTGAATCATGGAGAACACAAATTGTTGTATGGTGTTATAAATTTCATTATTATCTACATGATTTCAACCTTTACATTAACAATATATTTTTTAACCCTCTTAAAAAATGGTTACTGGAAGAGAAGGAGAGTATGTGGACCTTGGATGAGTAGTTAGCTTATACAACATAATTTAATCACAAACCAATGTAGTATAAATTAATTATCATACCAATATATCATTGATACATGATCCTTGTAAGTATCCTAGTGTGGGTGAACTAAGTATACAACTATATATCAAAGCTTCTTTAATTTCCTTAATTTGGTTGTTCTTGTGTGTGATTATCATGACATATTCAAGGTGTATTTATAAACATGAGGATAAGATCCAGATGAACTTGAAATAAGAAGAAATTTTAAATCAATCTAATTAAACCCATATCATATGGTGTATATTGGTACCTCTTGTTATAATAAGTTTCATCATAACCATTGGTTATTTCTTGGTTAATATATCATAGGAATTTTTCATCATGGAGAATGATTTAAATGAAAATGGAGTACCTTTATTTGATGACTTCAATTATTAGATGTGTAAGAATGAAATGATATCACATTTTCAATAAATCTGGATTGATGTTTATTAAAAAATAGTTCATGTAATTCAAGTAAGTTATCCCACTATAATTTCAATGAGAAAAGCATGCAAGAAATTATGGAATGATTATGATAATCCCCAAAATTATTTGTGAGGATCATTTTGAAATAAAATATATATAAAATTGATGGGTTTCCCAATATCCAAAGGAATTTGGGAAAGACTTGTTAATTTATGATTGTGATAATAAAGTTAATGTGTAAAAGCTAAAAGTTCTTAAAAATAGATTTTATGGATTGAATATGAGTTCAATTGAAAATGTTGATAGTTTCTTCAACCATCATATTGAAGTAGTTGGATATATTCATGGGTTTTTTCATGAGATAAAATATTTTGATACATTTAATAAGATCATATAGATATTACCACCAATTATCTCTCAAGTATTTATACTTTAAACTATTTGAATATAATATGTGACTAAAGTCATAAAGTACTTTAGAACATTATTCTAAAGAGATATCATTTAAAGTAGTGGAGAAAATAAATATCTGGGTGAATAAAATTGATGAAGATATAAGTGTGGATTTTTATATCTTATGTAAAGTAAGTTTAAGATATGCAAAAGAAGATTTTAATTCAAGCTACTTTTAGCACATTTCTATTGTGGAAATATTGGGAACATCACTACTAGGTGCCCAAAAATATTTAATGGAGAATATGGTGAATTTTAATTCTAAAAAAACAAAATTAAAAGTTCCCCCTAAAAGAAACTTTAATTCCATAAATGTAAGTGGAAATAAATTTTAGAGAAAGTTGTTATAAAAATGTAAGAATATTCCGAGTAAGATCTATTAGAAGGTATTGAAACAAAGTTTATCTCAAACACAGAATATGATATGATGGATTTTGTGGAGAGATCTAAAGCTAAAGTAGAATAAGATAATTAACTAGAGGGGTTTGATGATATCAACATATAATTGGAAGGGTACATTGCGTATATTGATGTATAAATAAATAAAAATGATATTATTAGATCAATGTTAAAGTAATCCTCAAGTTATTCTAATGATATTGTAATAGAAGTTGAGCATCTATAGAAATTTGTGTAAGAATATGAAAAATATCAAGTGAAATGTAATGAAGAATTGAACTAAATATTAAAGATTGAGGAAAAACTAAGATCATTGATTATATTAATATATCCATCAAGGAGAAAGTTATGAATATTGAAACACAAGAAGTTGAATTTAAATATTTTAGAATGAAGTTTGAGTCTAAAATAAAAACAAATTTCTCAAGTAAGAAGTTACATTTTGGGAAGTTTTTAGAGGAAATATTTAAGGAAAGGTTTGAAAAAGGAACAAGAAATTTTGAGGAATAATTGATTCCTCAATAAACCAATCTCGTAGGTAAAAGTGGTCTTGTATATAATTTTGGAACATAAAAAAAAGTACAAAAAATGTGAATAGAAAAGGGATATAGTTGAAAGGAGAAATTTCTCAATATGTGAGAACTTACCAATAATCAAAGTGTTATTAAAAATCATAGGAAGTGTAGAGATATGGCAGTGAAAGATATTTTCTCTGAAAAACTTTCAATTTTTTGGATATTTAAGACACATAATGTAATATCATAGAGAATCTAGAAGTTACTTAAGAGGAGAAGCAATTAGAATTTGGAAATGGATAATCTAAATATGTTCTTTATAATATAATATAAACTCATTCTGTGGATACAGTTTCATTTTTTCAATATTTGGACATAAAGCTATTGATTATAGGAAAATAAGTGTAATTTTATCTGATAAAATACAAATAATAATTAATGAAAGTTAATTCAATCAAATTACCTTGAGAAATATATTTTATCTATTAGAAGAAGAATAATTTAACATGATTGATAATGATAAATAAAATGAGAAGAGTTTGACATATGTCTCAACTCATTCTAAGGTTTCTTGGAAAGATAATAAGTTAATGATTATGATAAAATTTTACTTGCTGATATGACCTTAAAAAATAAAAATAAGAATAGTAAGTGGATTCTAAAGAGTGGGTGTTCATCCCACATGATGATTAACATGAATATACTAAAAAATATAAAAGGAATAATTATTGGAAATATTTAGTTTTTAAATTTTAGATCTCTAAAAATAAAAGAGAGTGGTAAGAATTTTTTATCTAGAGATCAATTAAATAATAATTAAATGGTTTATTTTTATTTCCTATCACATGAAATGCTGAGTGTAATTCAGTTATGTGATTCAGTTTTTGAAGTTACATTCTACTAAAAATTCCAAAATATCAAAGGAACTTCTAAAAAATCTCTCATGTAGGGATACTAGATGAATGAAATATTTTATAAGGTGTATTTCAAGAAGAATATTTGTCTTCTTATTATAGAAAAAGAGTACAGTTTATGGAACCATAGTATGGTTAATATTCATCAATAAAATGTAGATAATTTATTAAGGTATAAATATATTTTTGAAATTACTTTTATAAATAGGATTAGGGAAAATATTATTGATTAATACTTGAAGGTAAAGTTGGTGAGAAACCCTTACCATCTAAAGAAAAAACAGGCATGAAATTTTATGAATCCGATCCACACTAATGTATGTGGTCCAATTAGTCATACTATAAATTATAGTGAGAAGTTGTTAATTTTATTTATTGATGAATAAAATAGGATTGTTTTTTCTATGTTTATATAATTTAAAATAAAAGTGTTAAATTACATCAAAAGATTCCTAATTAGAGTGGAAAATTAAATTGGAATAATAATGAAGATTCTATAGTTAGAAAATTGAATTGAATACACTTCCATTAAAGTTGAATGGTATATGAAGAAACATATAATAAAGTATGAGGTTTTAGTGATAAGGAATCATTAATAGAATAGAGTTTTGTACATGATGAATTTCATAGTAAATAAAATGGACAAGTCATTTTTTATTGAAAGTAGTATCTCTTGACACTATTGGAAAGAAGCTGTGCAAGTAGACATGTACACTCAAAATAAAGCATTGCTCAGTCCTAGAGAAGAGAATACACCATATTAATTGTGAAATTGAAGGAAAATATTATTTAAGAGTCTCATATTTTTAAAGATTAAATGTTTTATTTGAAATAAATAGGTAAATGAGGGAAATTATGGCGATTCAGTGGATGCAGGAATATTTTTAAACTACCCATCAATGAGAAAATCATAAAAATGTTTTAAAAAATAGGATCAAAAAAAATAGTTGAAAGTATTAATATGAATGTTTTAAAATATTAAGATAATAAAAATTATAGAAATATCATTCTTTAATATGTTGTTGAATAATAATAATAGATACTTGTGGATTCTGGAGAATCTCAAAATCCTTCAATTGATAATGATTCTAAAGTTGATCCAGAGGAAGAGACAATTGATGAAGGGAGTAAACCTATGACTCAAACAGGAATAATTAGTGTTAGGGTTGATCTAATAAAAATTATTAAAAATAAATCTACTTAAAAATAGACTTAGAGAATAAAAAATAACATATAAAAATGATCTATTATTAGAGGTAGAACCACATTAATTCAAAGAAGATGCATAAGAATAATCATGGGTGAAATACATGGATAAAGAGGTTGAACAGATGGAAGGAATCAAACATGAGATCTTGTGGATGAATCTATAAATCATAATATGATTGTCATAAAACGGGTCTTCAAAAATAATCTTGATGAACAAGGGATAGAGACATATAATAAAATGTGGTTGGTATGTAAATGAAATATAGAGGTTGCAGGGTTGATATTGATGAAGAATTTTATCTAGTGGTCAGAATAGAGTCAATTAGACTTTTACTAGAAATGGTTGTTAAAAGGAAGTACAAAGTGTATCAAATGGATGTGAATAATTTTTTTCCAAATGGACTATTTAATGAATTTGTCTACATTGAAAAAACAATAGATTTTCTTATTGGTAATGATGATCTAAATGTTTTCAGATTGAAAAAGGCATTATGTAGACTAAAAAAAGATCCTCGTGATTGGTATTCATGACTGGATACTTATATTAGAAAGTTTTAATTCAAGATATAAGGGGTTTATCATAAATTATTTGTGAAAATATTATATTATTAGCAGTTCATGGTGATGGTGTATATGGATGATATCATATTTGGAAGAAACAAGCATAAATCTATTGACAAATTTTATCTATCAATATGTTTAGAATTATATATTTTAATGATTAGAGAGTTTAATTGATTTCTTGGGATACAATTATATCAAAGTTAAGGAAGAACATTTATATCATAGGTGAAATATATAAGATTAGGGTTTAAGAAGTTCATAATATAATAATTCACACCGGTTTCAACTCCAATATTAGTTGGAACAAAAATTAGAAAGCATAAGGATGATAAGGTAGTAAACTCAACAATATTTAGAAGAATTATTTAAAATTTACCCTATATTACAATAACCAAAATTTATATCTTTTATGCTTTATTCTTGGGATCAAAATTTCAGAATTGTTCAAAGGAAAAAATTCTCCCAAAAATAAAGATGATAATGAGGTATATTTAGGGATCACTGATTTATGGTTTGGTTTTCAAGGCTAGAAAAGATCAAGATTTGGAGGAATATTATGATGATGACTGAGTTAGAGATGTTTTGGATAAAAAATTCACTAGTGTAAGGGCACCTTCATTTGAGTAAATTGTGGTGTATGGATAATAAAGAAGTAGGATAATATATCCTTGAGTAAAATAGAGGTAGAATATATTTTAGTTACCAATGATTATATGTAGTTGATATGGATGAAGTAGTTGTTAGAATATCTTGGTGAAGATGTGAAACAACCAATGATGATTCAGTTTGATAACAAGAGTGTAATTTAGTTAACAAAGAACTCAATACAACACGCTTTCATGATACACATAGAGACCCGTTACCACTTTATAAAGGAGAAGGTGATGAACAGTATTTTGGAATTAGAATTTGTTAGAAATAATAATCAATTGTAAGATACATTTACCAAACCATTGACTGTACTTGTGTCTGAGAATCATTGGTTAACCCTTATATTTCAATCATTTTCCTCAAACTAAGGCAGTTTGAAAAAACTCTATCCTTATTGTACATAATTCTTTATTTGGATATTGTTTGTTCTTGTAAGAATTTATCTTCCACTAGATGTAAAAAAGATAAGAGGAGACATAATCCATAGGGAATTATAAGTAGAAAAAATTTCTTAGTAAATATGGATAACATTAAGTAATAAACACTTTCTATTTTTATATATGTTTTAAGGATCTTTAATTGAAAGAGAAAAGGGGAGATATTTATGAAAGAATATTCAATAAGAAAGAAGATTATAAAATCCATATGTTTAAAGGATCTTGAATTGAAAGATAAAGGGGGAGATATTATCTATATTTATTAAAGATTCATGGATTTTATGGAAGTATTGTTAATAAAATGTAAAGGGGGATATTTTTACAACTTGGATGTTATATGTTTTATTTTTTAACAATCACTAAAGGTAATTTAGTAAATGATGTTTGATAAGGTTTTATGTTCTGGAAGTTATGTGTTTTAAAAGTTAAAAAATTAGTTAAAAATCACTTAATATTCATGAAGTATGTATATTATAGAATTAATCACTAAATTTTGATGTTATATATGTTTTTATGGTTTAATTAGATTCCCTTATGTTATTTTTTTTGGAATTCTTGAAGTTGAAAATATTTTTGAAGCATAAAACAATTGGTTATGTGTTGAGTTTCCTTACATATATAAAGTTACATTGGAATGATAAATTGATATGTAAAGGTTATAAGTGTGATGTGTAAAGGTTCTTTCAAGAATATGGAAAAGTCTTAATACATAATGGTAAAAAAGTACCATATGAAAAGGAAAAAATATTTGATATGTAAAAGTAACCAGTCCTCAGTCCCATAGAAATTTAAAAGCATATGGCCTCCCTGTATACATAAGATTCATTATCTTTCAGAATGTGGAAATGTTATAAATTTATAGAGGTTTCTTTGTATATGTAAAAGTAAGAAAGATTAACATGTAAATGTAACCAATATTATGTATAAAGGTAGTTGATGAAGAAATATAAATGTCCTTGTATGCATAATGGTAATCCAAACCTTGGGATATGTAAGAGTCAATAAGAGTGATGCGTAACGGTCAAAAAACTTCTAAAAATAAAAAATCACTAAAAAAGATGACTGATATGTAAATATTTTTGTATATCATAAATTATAATTATCATGTTAGTCACATCATGAGGAAGTGTTTCATGTTGTGACATAAGATTGACCTATATGTAAGATATTTTGGCAGTGTTTGGAAGAATGTTCACAACAAAATCTACTTAATAAAAGGAGGATAACACCACAACATTTAGGTCATGAAAAAAGTATAATATGTGAAACTTTAGATTTGTAATATTTATAAACTGAAATTAGGATCACACCACGATTCTTTATATCACGTCATGATTCTATTAGCATCTAAATAAAATTGAAGATATAACTGACATATCACACCATGATATAATAAGAAACACCATGATTTTTTGAATCTAGAGAATTAAAATATACTTGATGAATTATAATACTTGATTAGGTTTGATAATTTATGGAACATCCATTAACTACCCATTTGAAATTCCATAGTAGAGATTCATTTGGAAATAATTAAAAGGATGGATTTGAAGTAGAGGAAGTTGGAAGTTGGAAAAAGTATAGATTTTGAATATGAATATCAAAGTTACTAGGTTATATTAAAACTTGTTTTGTTGAAGAAAAAATAGAAAAACTAGATTGAAGAATGATTAAATATTTGGAAGAGGTAAAGTAGAGTTAACCAGTGTTGTACTTCATTAAATATCCAAATATCCAGAGTTAAGAAGTGAAGTGTATTTTCATTGAATTACATTGATGATTAGGCTTGGAGGTAAGAGTTTATTTACATATCAATGAAAATATATTAGTGAATAATAGTGCATCATGGAGAACACCCATTGCTATTTGGTTCTATAACTTTAATTTTTATCTTTGCGACTTTGACATGTGAGTATACACTATATTTTTTAACAGTCTTGGAAATTTGTGAATGGAAGGAAAGAAGAGGTTATGTACCATGGATGGGAAATAATAATTCCCTAAATATTATAATCACAAAATAATGGAGTAGTGATTAATCACACCATTGATATGTTCTCTTTATGTATCCTAGTGTGAGTGAATGAAGTAAAAATATCTATACCCATGATTTTTTAATTTCCTACATTCGGATGTGCCTATGTACGATGACCGTGATTGATTCAAGGTTCCTTTGTAAATGTAAAAACAAGATCCAGTTGAACTTTAAATAAAAAGAAATATCAAATCACCCTAATCCCCCCTCTTAGAGTGTATATTGGGACCTCTAGTTACAATAGGTTCCCATGTGTATGGAAACTAAAGAACATTTGTGGTTAAATTGTTTTAAGAATTTTTTTTATTTGTTGATAACTAAAATTTTTTGTATAATAATGTTTTTGTTATCCAGGAATCAGATCCATCTGCATCATATTCAGATCATCAGATCCAAAATAAGCAGAGGTAGAAATTATTGTTTAATAGAAATTTACCTTTTATGTAATTAGATAAAGAAAGAATTTGCTGAGTTAGGAAGACAAAAGTTTCCATTTGAAGAAATATTATTGTTTCTAAAGAGTTATAAAATATGATTTTGAAGTCAGGAGTTAGAAAGTTTTCATATTTTATTAAAAAATCAGATGATTCTTTTCTGATCATAAATTTCTCACAAATCATGAAAACTCTCACGATAAAATATTTTGAAGAAATAGTGGAGAAATTTTGAAGAATTTCAAAGTTACAATATGGATATTCCATTATAATACGAATTCCATCATAATTGTAATTCCATCATAATGAGGATTCCATCAAGATGAATAGAGAAAGAAACAAAAATCATAATGAGATAAAGAAGGAAACTGAAATTATAATGAGCTGAGAAAGAAACATAAATCGTAACGAGATGAGAATGAAATATAAATCGTAATGAACTAAAGAAGGAAACAAAAACTGTAATGATCTCAAAAAGAAATATAAATCATAATGATCTGAGAATGAAATATAAATCATAATTATATGAGAAAGAAACATATTAATAATGAGTTTATTATGAGGAATAATCAAAAATAAGATTCCAAAAGTTTTATAAAGAGTTGAAGAGGTCAAACCTGAACTTAAATATTTCATAAATCTTAGATAAATCTAAGGAGGTTTGAAGAAGTGAAAGTTGAAGTTTAAATGTGAGATATTTTAAAATTTTCTGAAATCTGAGGAAGTGGGGAAGGTTTTCAGGTTTCTATCTTTTTCTTTCCAAGTTGCCAATAAATACTTGCATAGATAATTCATTCATTATAAATTTTTCACACAAGAGGAAAAAGAAGAGTGCTGAAGAAATCATGTTAAAGTCATTTCCGGATAGAGATCTCATGAGGAGGATCAGAAAGTTGAATGTTTTTTTTACCATATTGAGAAAGATCATATTTAGAAGATCATATTGAGTCAATTAGATTGATTCAATCAGATTGAAGAATATTGTATTAATAATTTGAGTAGATTTTATTTTTTTAGATTGAGAATGGTTTTATCATATTGATTCCATTATATCGAGTCAATAATATTGAGTTAATCATATTGAATAAGATTATATTAAGATTATGAGTAGAGTTTGTGATGTGCAGATTGAGTAAGGGAAAATATTATTGAACTTATCATGTTGAGAGAATCAGATCTAGACTCATCGTATTGATAGAATCCAATCAATCATCATCAGATTGATAAGATAAGATCTTGTCAAATCAGACTGAGGATTAAGACTAAGAAATTGTGGAGAAGTTTAAACAAAGTCTTTATTCTTTTTTTCGGATCAATTGTTTTATAAGAAAATATTGTAAAATAATGGGATTCAGTATAATATTTCCTATTGGGAGATAGAATGTTTATAACAGGAGTTGGAACAAGTTGTATTCACTTATTCATAAGTGTATTTCCATAGACCCATAGGAGTGACTATGGAAAGGATGTAGGTTCTCACATTGAGGAACAAACTTGTAATTCTTGTGTTCTTTAAATGATTTCCTACTTTTTCATTCATGAGTATTTACTAAAAGTTGACAAGGAAATAAATCTTAATGGGTTTAAGTGGTTAAGTTTATAAGAGTATTGAAACTTATAAAAAGTGAACAATTGATTTACCCCCCTTATCAATTGTTATTAAATCCTTTGGAACTTCAATTGGTATCAGAGGGATGGTTACATTTCTGAATCCTTATCATCGATAATATCAATTCTATCAATACTAGAGGAATTTCTATATTTTATGAAAAAAATTATAATGGATGAAAAAATAGGTCGATTTTTTTATCTTTTATCTCTTAGCCTAAAAAGTTTTTGATGCTGTTACTTTTGGGTTTCCACCTATTGAGAAAGATGTCCCAATGACCTTTGCTAAAAAGAGAAATAAAGAAATTAATGAAAAGGATATAAATTCTATTCTGATGTCCTTATTAAAAAATGTTTATCAAAATATTATGGGTCTACAAACTTCAAAAAGTATATGGGACAAGATGGAACATGTTTTATAATGGAATAAAAAAGTTAATGAAGCAAATTCATTAATCTAGCATAGCAAGTATGAAGATATCAGATTGAGATATTTTTTCACATTCTGAGGTGGTGCATTTATGAATTTTGGGGAAAATACCAAAAATGGTCTGACGGGTGATGAGTATTCATTCATTATTATAGATAATTTCCTGTTGCCCTATTTTCTTCGACTTGATCCACATTATTATATTTTAATGTGGGATTTGATTGACCCCGCATGGACTGGATAGTTTATCACTTCTTCATTACTAAAGAGGATCCATAGTCAAATGGTCCCAATAGATGATTTCATGGGGTTAATTATTTTTGAAATTGGTCCTCTTAGGATATAACTTCCTTAGATGGTATCCAAAAGGTTTATTCATGAAGCCAGAAACACCCAATGACCCTGGTATCCTTGATTCATGGAACTGCTTTCAAAGGCAGGCACTCGTTGGATGATGATTTGGCCAATGACACTTAAGGACTCCATTGGCCAAGAGGATGGGAGTTCAGGCTCATAGAACCCTTTTGGGGGGGATTATTGCCTATTTTGAGACTCTTTTATAGATTTAAATCATGTTCATATGTTTGTGAATCGTTGGTTTATTCCTAAAGAGTGTATCCATAGGCTACCCCTGGTTTGTAGGATCGTCATAGGCATACATGGATTTGATGTTATAGAGGCAATGCTAACTTAATCCCTACAATAAGGTGCTATGGAGTTTATCTTCATATAGGGGGGACATAATATGTCTATATGTTGGGATCATACCCATAATATGGGCTTCCTACGTATCCTAAGGAGAGGAATCAGATCCCATGTAGTTCGGTACGGGTTAGTTGTGTGGATGTTATGATCATCACAAATATCTAAGACCAATTGAGTCATACTTAGTGTGAGAAACAAGAGGATGTAAGAGATCTAACCAACCACAAACCTTCTCTCTTGTTGATGGGAGAGGGTGGGCCTACGTTGGAAGAAGCTGAGGCGATGGTGGGAGAGGGCACAAAGAAATGAACCCTTTATTGTGGGATAACATTGGGGGTCATGAGGCCTGACCCTCAGAAGTTTAGGGACTTACCTCAGTGGGAGTACCCAAAAATGCACTCTAGGAAAAGGGATGAATGTCACCTCTTGTCAAAAGGAGGAGAAAACATGATTCCTTTGACTGATCACCATTCCTTATTAAATAGAAAAGAAAGTGATCACCCTTAATCCCTAGAATGGGGGGGGGGGGGGGGGTTCATGTTGGAATCCCAAGGTTGGAATTTGGGTTACCATGGGAATGTAGACTTACAAACATCTCGGGAGTCCGAACCATTGTGGGGAGAGCCTTCGTGACTCTGCTTACCATGGGTATATAGACTCAAAGGGGTGTGCTGATGCGCCTGATAATCTGATCATACGGGTCTGGTGGCTTTGGAGGAGGCTTTGGACTGATACCAGGGGATTGGTTCATAGAGGGGATATAGAGGACTAAATGGTAAAATATGGGTGAGATTAGAGACAGAGGTAAGAACACCCAAAGACACCCCATTCCGCATACTATTTTCTCATGTGGGATTGGGGAGCTCTGTATACAATAATGGTATGTGGGTATAGGGGTCATCCACATACTGAAGTTGTACGTGGGCTTGCGCATGGAACACCATACACCACATTGGTACGTGGTCCTGGATACAGTCTGCCACGCTGCTTTGGGTTCCATCTTCATATTTATACAGTACACAGCATGGGGTTCAATCCGTATAGGGATACACTATGCAGAATGCTGTATTGAAGGAGGGTCCTGGAACTTGTCATTCATGGGGAGTTCATCTGCAAGGAATTTTTGGTTTGCTATGAAACCAATTAGGTTTGCAGTTTACCCATTATTATTAAGTTCCTTCATTATATGGTTTATGGCTAGTTATACCTATAGAAATGTGGTTCGCGATTTGAACTTCATCGATGATTTGAAACTGAATCCCGAATCCTCTCAGAATTCTTTCTTCAAACCTCTAGGTTCTCCTCCATGCTTTCTTCTTCCATCCCCTTCTTCTTCCTCCTATGATCCTTTTATATATCATTGGGGAAAATAATATCTATGGGTATGAGGCACCATTTGAGGAAGCCCATGAAAATATATCTTGATCTATGGAAAACTCAGTTAATCCGGGGTTTGAGGAGGCTGCGGTTTGCGAGTTATGGTTCGCGTAACCCTACCGATTTGCTTCATTTGGGAACTACTGATTTCATGAGATGGTATACATATGGACTTTGAGTGCTTGATTCCTCCAACAATGTGGTTTTATGGTTCCTAGGTTCCTTATCCATCGCTGAATAGGCCAGTGCCTCATGGGTCCTTCCGCATACTGATAGTTTGTGGTTTATGTGTTCTGCAAACCCTTCCAGATGATGGTAAGTGAGTCACTTAAAAATATTTGATAAATTCAATTTCTTCAAATTTATTTCTATGCTTGCAACTTAATTTGCATCTATTTTCTTTACTAGACCTATAGGAATGATTAATTCCTTCTACAAAGTGATTGTAGGAGTATTTTCTTCTCTTATAAAAGTTTTTAGGACCCTAAAACCCCCCCAATAGAATGGGTTCTGATCAGAAAAAAGAGGTGTCTATTCTGATGTAGAAGAGATCCTAACTTGAATGATCAGATAATGCTCTATTTTTTTCCTGATTCAAGGGACTCAGCTAGCGTAGTTTGACTATTTCTAGGGTCACATGGATAACCCCACAAACTTTTTGTCTTTTTCTGTTATCACCCTAATTTTTTTCTAAGCTCATTTGATACAGGATTAACAGGTATAACTTGAATTTTTCCTAGGCCTCCCTTTTTGGGTTTTAAACCTAAAAATATTTATGTCTCTTTTTAATATTTGATAGCTCAACATTGTTTTTCCTAAACCATATAAATATAGGTTTAACGAGATGATTCTTGACTTTTATCCAGGGGTTCCCTTTGCGTGTTTTCACTCTGGTGAGTATTGCATCTTTTTTGCTGGTAGTTTATAGTCTCACCACTCATACTTATTATTAATGTTTTAGGTTGAATAGTTTTGAAGAAACTTGATAGTACAGGGGCTCCAATTTGGGATTCATCACCTGTGAATGTCCTAATAATCTCAGACATGAATGATGGATTTTTATTGACCCTGAATTTGTGAGGTTTGGTTGTATGTGATGCTTAAGAGATATTTTAGGCATACATAGGTAGGAGAGGACTCTCCTAAGGATAAATTTTCCTTTTATTGTTGACTATTTTGTATGAAACATATGGAGAGCCACCAACGCATGATGTTCATAGTCAAACAATGGTGTCTTCAGGACACTGGCCTTCCATCTTCGATGGCCTAAGGGGATTTATAACACTTGGTTTTTTTGAGGTTGGGGGGCCATAGTGAGTGTCCTGTCTGAGGAATGATGTTCAAAAGTATTAGGGGCATTTGTATTAGTTTTGAATGTGAATCCATTCCCACATGAACTTTACTTTTGTAAGGGAGGGATGGCGAATGGTATTGTTTAATGTCATACAACCAAGACACTTGACACATATTATGGGAGATCATTTTGATCTAACCAAAGGAGAGTAAATGATTTATTAGTGCAATTAGAGATGCCTTTCATGTCTGGGTGTCTTAAAAGGGAAATACATATAAGCCATAATACATGGGATTTTCCAAATCCAAGGAGTGATATGGGACATAAATGTCATACGAGCATATAGAAACTGGAAATGACTCTTCTGAGGACGAATTTTCCTTTTATTGATGGCCATTTTGTAGGAAACATATGCAGAGCCACTGGGGCATGATGTGCATAGTCAAATAAAGGTGTCTGTAGGACACTGGCCTTCCATCTCCAATATCCATGAAGGATTATGGAGATTGTGACCTTTCTAAACACGACATATGGCCTCTAAAAAGGGGTGCACCTAAGCATGAAAGGGGACATTTCTTTGGATGAACTTTTATAGGAATCCCAAAAATAAGTAGGGGAATTTTATTTTCATATGTGAATCAACTTCACACAAGTGGTTAGGGTATCCTTATTTTTACAAAATCTACAAGAAAGACCAGAGGTGAATCTGACCAAGATGTTCTGGTATATCCAGGATGTGGGTAAGAAAGAGAATGTAAACCATGACTCAGAGGGTTATTGAATCAGAAGGGATGTCACGAGTTTTGGAAGATTTTAGGTGTAATGAGGTAGGAGAGGACTCTCTTGAGGATAAATTTTCCTTATGTTGATGGTCATTTTGTAGGCGACATATGCAAATCCATTCAGGCATGATGTGCATAGTCAAACAAAGGTGTCTACAGGACATTGTCCTTCCATCTCCCATGGCCATGGAAGATTACAAATATTCAAGATTACTCAAAGCACAGATTTTGATGTATGAAAAGAGTGTATTTGAATACATTAGAAACATTCAGACCATGAATCATGCTAGAGTTGGTGTCCTGAGAAACAACTGTTTGTACTTTGATTACATGAATGCACACTTATTATATATTGTTCATTGTTCTACATGACTATAATATAATAATGTCCTGGAATATTTGTTAAATTAATAAGGTCATGGAAGATCCCCGCTATGATGAAAACCTTGAAATGCTATAACAATATTCTTAAATAAAGTTATACGTTTGGATGATATACTATGATAGGACACATAATATACATACCATCACGTGTGAGTATTCATAAGAAGACGAGACTCTCTCTCATGGAGTTCGAACTTGGTAATCTCCAAGATGGGAGATTATGAGAACAGACCCACCAGTAGTAATTCTTCATGTCTTGGTGTCATCATACATTACTATCTATGAGAGTGTGTAATGTTCCTTATACTGGAAGATTATCATTAACTCATGTCATGGATCGCACACTTAGATTTGCTGATGAAAACCTTCATGAAGATAGTTGGCGGGAAGTAGGGTACGTTGGGTGTATCACGAATGAAATGTTGTCAATGGATAAGTCAAGGAAGGATTTATCCCTTCCATATTTATGGAATTAGATATCTTGGGACCTTTGATTTAAATAGAACTGTCGCCCAAATTCCATGGCCATGGTGAAACGATAATTTTATTTTTGGAAGTCAAAGAATGACAGATCAAGCATGTAGGTTTATGACACTGCCATGAAACATTCTTGATGACATATTGAGACAAAGGGATTAAATTACATGGTAATAATTTGTATGAGGCGACACGTCAATGTGGCATAAACTTCTTTATCTTGGGTTCGTTGACCCATTACTAGACAGTAATCTTGGACTTTAGGCAAGCCCGCCTAATGCCAATGAGAAAGAGGCCTAGAGGGTCACACACTAAGTGTATCCAAGTATCTCAAGTAGAATAAAGATTATTCTCGTATGTGGTTTAATAATTATTTAAGGAATCCTAAATCATTTTTAATGATGGAGGAAGAATAAAATGAAAACAAGATATACACACCATGTATTAATGATTACACGCCGTGTAGTTTTCATGTTGGAAAGGAAATGAAAAACAAGTACACGCCGGGTATTAATGATTACACGCCGTGTAGTTTTTCCAGATGGGATTTTGAGGAAATAATATTGTTTTATTAAATGATATTTATTATAATCATCATGGGCGCATGTCAAGGAATTAATGATTTGACATGGGAGGTTTTCAATAAGAGTTAATGAAATAAATAAAATGCGTAACAAATTTATTTATTGTCATAACTCTATAACCTCAAACCTGATTATAAATATCCTCACAACCCCAACACTTTTCCTTAATCTTTGTGCACAAAAATTCTGGAGAATTATCTCAAGACCGAAATAATTCCTTCCTCCAAGAATGCTTTCAAGACCGAGAGAGATCCTCCTCTATCAGATCAAGAAGATCTAAGGCAGACAACATAAGAAAAGGTTTCTCCCTGCTAGTACCCAGAGAATCCTTTGGTGATGTCCAGAGATACATGGCGCACATGTGGATCACTGCTAGAGGAATTCTATCCTTGGATTCTAAAACGCAATGATGAATCACATCGGAATGTGATCAGAAATATCAATGTATAAAGAATGCTATAAAAGGAACTTCTTTTCAATTAATTAAATTAATTATAATCAACCTGTGACAATCCATTTTGTGGTTCCGGGACTATTCTTCTTCTCTGTCTATTTTTGTGATTTGATCCGTGGAGTTTGGCGTTTATCATTGTATTGATCCCGGATTGATCATTGCTAATGACAAAAAGCCAAGTGGGAACATCCAACCATGAGATTCCGCTATGCCTGGAACCTTCAATTGGTATCAGAGGGAGGTTACAATGTTGATTATAGTTATTTAATTTTTGTTGATAATTTACCCATTTATATTTGATTCAATTCCAGATAAATCATTCTATAAATCTGAATGAACGAGATATGCTATTCCTCCTGTGTTTCTCGATTCACATCACATAAATGACCTTTTAATTTTAATTTTGATTAAAATAAAAAAAGGAACTCATCCGGAGGAGAATCGCTTTTTGTCTGTACAACACAAGAATACACGACATGTAGTGAAAACTATATGTTGTGTACTTAGGTTCAACGAACCGGTACTGGTCTTCCAAACCACGCCATGTGAATTGAGTATACTTGAGTATTTATTACACCGTGTTGACCAGAAATGAAAGGCACGTGGAAACCGAAATACACAACATGTATATTGAATCAACACACCGTTTAGTCCAATCCGGCCTAGGTGAAACCGTGTACAAGGAGAAGCTGCGTACCACATACACGGGATTTCCCGGCCAGTAACTGTGTAACAAGGAATTACACGCCATGTTGATTACTCTACACACCATGTACTCAAAAAATTCCAAAGTATAGAAAACATTCCAAATCCCCCAACATGTACTTTGGATAAAGGGTGAAAACAAGTACACACCGTGTAAATATAGTCTACACAATGTGTACTTTCCAGAAATGGAATTTCACCAGGTTTCCTCAAAAAGTACAAAGACACCATACAAGGAATATGGATGAGAAGAATCTCAAGGAAATTCAGAAAGGAATTTAAGATAAAGAATTGACTAATTATAAGATCATAATTAATTAAATTCAAGCACGACTTATCTTAAATAATAGAACAATTAAAAGAATTTGAATTCTAAATATGCGTAAATATTGTTTCATGTTATGGATGATCATGATATTGACCAAATACCCTTTGTGTGTGTATGGTTTCATTTAAATTTATTTAAATTTATTGTCCTGTGAGCCTTCTTCAAATAAAATGTAGGGCCTACGTGCCCATGATTTCTTTAATGTAAACCCAATGTAATGGAGGATCTCCCAAGTCATAGGAGACGGTTCAAAACCCAAAGCTGTGGCGAAACCAACCCAAGAGGATACAAACGTGGACAGGTGGGAGATGAAAAACACGAACCATTGGTTCAAGGTGTTTTTCCCTAGGTCAGGGTTAGCTTATCAAAACTGCTAGATAAGCTAACCAATAGAATCCCAAGATCACACCATATTATTTTATTTCTGTCTAATTTCATGGTTTATTTATTATGTATGTGTTGTCGTGATCACATAATTAATGAAATAAACAAGCATGCAAATATGGAATAAAATAAAAACCGTACTATGCGTAAACATTATCAGAACATGGCTAATCAGTTAGGTAAGCATCACTTAATATTAACAAGCATGTGATAATGTAAAACTATTAATAAATAATAAAATCCCTCAAATACCATATTAAGTCAGACCAAGCCTTCCGTTACTTGATTAAGGGAAAGACTAAATAAAACTATGTGTTTGACCAACCCTTGTTGGGACACTTACTTTTATAAAGGAAGCTCTTATGAAAGTTTTGGGTTGACTTAAACATTTTACATCAAGAGGAGTAGCCCTTGATAGACTTGTTGTAAAATGGAGGAAAGTGTTGAGGAAATCCAAGTCAGGATTTCAGGATTGGGGAGTCCACTCAACAAATCAAGGAACTATAAGCTCACAGTTGGCAAAGACTTGCCTACCTAAATACCTTCTAATATCTTGACCAACCCTTGTTGGGGTTATGAGAAGGGGAATATGGATCATTGCCACTTTAATGTCAAAGAAATTGGAAATTCTAAGTTCAATGGTGAGGGCCATTGGGACTTGATAAAATAGTGGGAGACTTAATAAAATTATTATTTCTCATAAAATGTAATCAAGAAAGTACTGGTAAATCTGCTCTTTTATTTTTTAGAATCAATATGACAAACTCGTCAACCACATTTTCTTAGAGATCAATTTCGGATAAAGACAATATAGTCACCGGTAGTAACTTTCAGGAATGGTTTAGGTGCCTTTAGGTTATCCTACGCCTGGAACAAAAGTTTTATGTGCTGGAGTCCTCACTTCCTGATTCGCCTGCCCAAGGGGCAAGTGATGAAGATTTCATGGTCTATGATCAACATTTGAACGATGCACTCGACGTTCAATGTTTGATGCTATCATCATGTCTGGTGAGATCATGAAGTCTCATGAAGACATGGATAACTATAGAATGCTCGAGCACCTCCGTGGTCTATACCAACAAGAGAGAAAGACAGGAAAGGTTTGAGATTTCCAAGGCTCTGTTTCAGAGAAATATTAGAGAGGGTGCCTCAGCTGAGCCTCATGTAGTCTAGCTCATTAGATACATTGAGTGCTTGGAGGTTCTAGGTTTTAAATTCCCCAAGGAACTAGGTACCGATCTCATTCTCACATCAATCCCCTAGAGCTTCTCTAACTTTGTTATAAATTTCAACATAGACAACATTGAGAAGTCTCTATCTGATCTCCTTATCCTCATTCACCAAGTGGAAAATGATATGAAGCGTGAAAATCCTTCTTTCCTTATGGTGAATAAAAGGAAAGGGAAGGAGAAGAGATTTAAACCCAAAGCTTCTTCAAGGCCTTCCAAGAAAAGGAAGATCAAAGGGGAGGCAATAGAATATGACACTGTTTGTTTTGCATGTGGCAAGAAGGGCCACTGGAAGAAAAACTACACCCAACCAAGGTAGCAAGGGGAAGCTTCAGGTGAATTTGTTATCAAATGAAATCTATATATTTCTACCAATTGGGTATTATATACTTCTTATGGTGCTCACATATGTATCCAAATACAGGAACCAAGTAGATTCAGAAATATTTACTGAGGTGAGGTGGATTTGCAAGCAGCCAACAGAGCCGGACTCACTGTTGTAGCTGTTAGAGACTACTACCTCACATTGAATACTAGGATGGTCTTGGTATTAAAAGGATGTTATTATGTACCCTCTATAACCAAAAACATTATTTTAGTATCCAGATTAGACACTGATGGATTCATCTTCAAGTTTGGAAATGAATGTTGCTACTTTTATAAAGATATCATTTGTTTTTCTAGGGAAAATTTATATAACAATATTTATGTGTTATACTACACAAACAAAGTAATGGAAATCGATGAGAAAGTTATTTCACATGACTCATACCACACCCAACTTTGTAATCACCAGCTAGGTCATGTCAATGAGAAATTTTTGACAAAATTACATCAAGATGGGTATTTAGATTCTTTCGAACTAAAACCACTTGGTGTATGTCATGCGTGTCTATAAGAAAAAATGACCAAAGCCCCATTTAGTGGGAAATGTGAAAGGGCTAGAGAGATTCTAGAATTAGTTCACACAGATGTGTGAGGACCATTTCTAGTTGAAGCAAGGTGTGAGTTCTTGTACTTCATAACTTTTACTGATGATTTTAGTAGATATGGATATATTTACTTAATGAGGTATAAGTCAGATTCTTTTGATCGGTTCAAAGAATACAAGAATGAATTTGAGAACCAGATTAGAAAGAATATTAATAAACTCTGCTCAGACAGAGGAGGTAAATATCTTAATTAGGACTTCATTGATTTCTTACGAGAGTTTGGGATTCTATCTCAACTCACTCCTCCTTACACGCCTCAGTGGAATGGTGTAAGTGAAAGGAGTAACCACACCCTGTTGGACATGGTGAGATCAATGATGAGTCATGAGAATCTTCCATTATCCTTTTGGGGATATGCATTACAAATAGCAGCACACATACTAAACCAAGTACCAACTAAATCTATAAATGGTATTCCATACAAGTTATGGAGTGGACGCAAAGCCATGTTATAAAATTTACATGTGTGGGGTAGAGAAGCATTTTTTAAGGCATCTTCAGGTAACAAACTTGCACCTCGAGGCACAAAGTGTATCTTTATAGGGTATCCAAATGAAACAAGGGGATATTACCTATACAACCAATCATATAAAAAGGTTACAGTGGAAAGACATGCCATATTCCTTGAGAGGGAGAACATCACAAAAAGAGATAGTTGGAGTAAGATAGACTTCAATGAAGTCAAGACTCAAGATACACAGGAGTTGGTACAAGAATAGATTCCACAAAGCCCTGTGGAAGAACAATCTATTCCAGAGACACAAGAACTGTGTTGGATCATGAGAGAGGTGAGAGAACCAGAATGATATGGGTTTCTTGTCACCAAGGATGGTGACTCATTATTGGTTGACAATGATGAACCTCTTACCTAAAATGATGAAGTTAAAGGCACAGAAGTTTCCAAGTGGCAAGAAGCCATGAATTCTGAAATGGATTCCATGTACCAAAACCAAGTTTGGATTTTGGTAGATCCTCTAGTTGATGTAAAGGCTATTGGTAAAAATGGGTATTCAGAAAGAAACTAGACATGGAGGGACAAGTCAACACCTATAAGGCACGACTGGTTGCAAAAGGTTTTAGACAGTGTTAAGGAATTGACTATGATGAAACCATTTCACCGGTTATGATGCTGAAATCCATCAGAATCCTATTGGTCATTGCTTCTTACCATGGATATGAAATTTGGAAAATGAATTTCAAAACAACATTCCTTAATGGGAACCTCTAGGAAGATGTCTACATGACACAGCCTGAAGGGTTTGTGACTCCAAAGGATGCCAACAAGGTATGCAAGTTTTAGAAATTCATTTATGGATTAAAGCAAGCATCAAGGTCATGGAACATTCATTTTGATGAAGCTGTAATGAAATTTGGCATTGTTAAGAATTAATGTGTGCCTTGTATCTACAAAAGGTTTAGTGGAAGTGATGTTGTTTTCCTAATAGTATATGTTGATGACATATTACTAATTGGAAACTAAGTACCTGTCTTACAGTTAGTTAAGGAATGGCTGGATAAATGATTTTCTATGAAAGACTTAGGTGAGGAATCATATATTTTTGGGATCAAGATCCATTGTGATAGTTCTAAGAGAATTTTGGTCCTGAGTCAAAGTACATACATTGGCAAGATACTGAAGAGATTCATTATGGAACAATCCAAGAGGGGATTGTTACCAGTTTCACATGGCATTCATCATTCCAAGAAAATGTGTCCTCAAACACACGGTGAAAGAAATAAAATGGAAAAGATCCCTCACACATTCGTGATTGGTTTAGTCATGTATGTTATGCTATGTACAAGGCTAGATGTTGCTTATGCATTAAGTGAGGTAGGTAGATATCAAGATGATCTAAGAGTCTTCCATTGGATGGTATTCAATACTATCCTTAAGTATCTAAGGTGTACTAATGATATGTTCCTGGTTTATGGAGGAGATGAGGAACTAGTCATCAGAGGACATGTAGATTCTAGTTTCCAGACTGATCTAGATGACATGAAGTCACAGACTGGATACATATTCAATTTTAATGGAGGTGTAGTGAGATGGAAGAACTCAAAGAAAGGTGTGGTCATAGATTCTACAATAGAGTATGAGTATATCACAACTTCTGAGGTAGTTAAAGAAATTGTATGGATGTGAAGCTTCATACAAGAGCTAGATTTAGTACCTAGCAGTAAAGATCTTATCACATTATATTGTGATAATATTGCAGTGGTGACACTTAAAAAAGAGCCAAGGTCACATTAGCGGACAAAGCACATACTTCAGAAGTATCTTATCTTGAGGGATTTTTCTCAGAGAGGTGAAGTTACAGTGAGTAGTATTTCCACAGAAGACAATGTGGTGAACCCCTTGACTAAAGCCTTGACTCAGTAGAAACATGATCATCATGTGAGGTCTAGCAGACTAAAAGTCATAGGCAGTTGGCTCTAGTCCAATTGGGAGTTTTTTAGACTTGGTGTCCTGAGAACCAGCTGTTTGTACTTTGATTACATGAATTTACACTAATTATATATTGTTCATTGTTCTTCATGACTATAATATAATAATGTCCTGGAATATTTGTTGCATTAATAAGGTCATGGAAGATCCCTGCTATGATGAGAAGCTTGAAATGCTATAAAAATATTCTTAAATAAATTTCTATGGTTGGATGACATACTATGATAGGACACATAGTATATAGACCGTCATGTGTGAGTACTCGTAAGAAGACGATACTCTCTCTCATGGAGTTCGCACTTGGTAATCTCCAAGATGGGAGATTATGAGAACAGACTCGCCAGTAGTAATTCCACATTTCTTGGTTTCATCGGACATTACTATCTATGAGTGTGTGTAATGGTCCTTAGACTAGAATATTATCATTAACTCATGTTATGACTTGCACACTTAGATTTGATGATGAAAACTGTCACGAAGACAGTTGGCAGGAAGTTGGGTATGTTGGGTCCATCACGAATGACATGTTGTTAATGGATAAGTCGAGGAAGGATTTGTCCCTTCGATATTTATAGATGTAGATATCTTGGGCCCTTTGATTGAAACATAACTATCACCCAAATTCCATGGCCATGGTGTAACGGCGAGTTTATTTCTGGAAGTCGAAGAATGAAAGATCAAGAATATAGGTTTATGACACTGCCATGAAACCTTCTTGATAAGAAATTGAGATAAAAGGATTAAATTACATGGTATGCGTTCGTATGAGGTGACACGTTAATGCGGCGTCAACTTCTTTCTCTTGGGTGCCTTGACCCGTTGCTAGACAGTAATCTTGGACTTTAGGAAAGCCCGCCTAATGCCAACAATAAAGAGTCCTAGAGGGTCACACACTAAGTGTATCCAAGTATCTCAAGTAGAATAAATATTATTCCTGTGTGTGGTTTAATAATTATTCAAGGAAGCGTAAATCATTTTTAATGATGGAGGAAGAATAAAATGAAAACAAGATATACACGCCGTGTATTAATGATTACACGTTGTGTAATTTTCATTTTGGAAAGGAAATAAAAAACAAGTACACACTGTGTATTAATGATTACATGCCATATAGTTTTTCCAGTCTGGATTTTGAGTAAATAATATTGTTTTATTAAATGATATTTATTATAATCAGTGTGGGAGCATGTCAAGGAATTAATGATTTGACATTGGAGGTTTTCAATAAGAGTTAATGAAATAAATAAAACACATAACATGTTTATTTATTTTCATAACTCTATAACCTCAAACCTAATTATAAATATCCTCAGAACCCTAACACTTTTCCTTAATCGTTGTGCACAACAATTCTAGAGATTCCTCTCAAGACCGAAAGAACTCATTCCTCCAAGAACACTGTCAAGACCGAGAGAGATCCTCCTCCATCAGATCAAGAAGATCTATGGCGGACAACACAAGAAAAGGTTTCCCCATGCTAGCACCCAGAGAATCCTTTGGTGATGTCCAGAGATATGTGGTGCACATGTGGATCACCACTAGATGAAGTCTATCCATGGATTCTATGACACAACAACAAATCACATCAGAACGTGATCATAAATATCAACGAATAAAGAACACCATAAAAGGTACTTCTTGTCAATTAATTAAATTAATTATAATCAACCTGTGACAATCCATTTTGTTGTTCCATGACTATTCTTCTTCTTTGTCTATTTCTATGATTCGATCCATGGAGTCTGACATTTATCATCGTATTGATTCCGAATTGATCATTTCTAATTACAAAAATCCAAGTGGGAACATCCACCCACGATCTTCCACTGAGCCCGGAATATTCAATTCAATCATAGGATCGGGTAATCCTCTACGTAGATCTGGCTCATATACAGGGTGAGACATTCATTCAATCTTTGCAGTACCCTTTAGTTTAACATCATACGACTAGGAAACTTCTGGCCTTACAGTTTAGCACCATGTGGTAAGGATGTTTTACTATGCCATTTAGATTCATGTAGTGAGGACATTATGTTGTGTAGTTTATATTCATGCATCGAGGACATTATGCTATATAGTTTAGAGTCATGCAGTGAGGAGATTATGCTGTGTAGTTTAGAGTCATGCAGTGTGGACATTATGTTGTGCAGTTTAGGGTCATGCAACAAGGACATTATGCTATGTAGCTTAGAGTCATGCAGTGAGGAAATTATGCTCTGCAGTTTAGAGTCATGCAGTGAGGAAATTCTGTCAAAAAGGCGATAAATAGATTTGATTTAATATTGGTCAAGATATTCTGTCATTCCTTAGACTTTAGTTATGATATAAGGTGTAAACCATAGCCATGAGGGGGGGGGGGGGGTTGATTCAGGAGGAATGAAATGGGTCTTGGAAGCCATTGGGCGTACTGAGGTAGTAAAGGACTCTCCTGAGGATGAAATTGCCTTTAGTTGATGGTATTTTTGTAGGCAACATATGTAGATCCACCAGAGCATGATGTGAATATTCAAAAAAAGGTTTCCATAGGAAACTGACCTCCCATCTATGATGACCATGAATTATTATGAATATTCAAGCTTTCCTGGAGGATTGAGTTTGAAAAACATGAAATATGTGTCTGGGAATGTAAGAAATATCCAGACCATGATCAGCCGTGAACTACTGAAGCTTCTACATAAATATAACTCATATATAGGGGGAATCATGATATTTTGACTCTTTATGAGTGTCGAAATTCAAACTTGGAATTTACATCACCTCTTTGTATTTGTTGTGAAGGAGATCGAGGGCATGTTTGGGATCCCGTAACGTTGCGAATTGGGTCGCACATGACTCTTGAGGAACCTTGTAGTTTAATGTCATGCAGTTAGGAACTTTCATGTATTCCCCTGTACTATTATGTCCTATTCATGGAGGAAGGGGAATTTTTTTAATTGGTGACTGGGTTGAGATGTCAAATCTGGGCGTCACGATGTATCCTGCAAGGGAAATAATCAATCCATACATAGTTCTAAATGTTCCCTATACCGATCTGAATCAGATATAGGAGTAGGGGAATTTTGGTTTCATCCACTATAGGTGTCGAGTCTATCATATTCCTCTATAGTTTTTTACGTAAGTGAATCCTTACCATCAATCCTAAGACCACGTGAGTTACACTCAATGTGAGAAAAAAGGAGTGATAAGGATTTTCCTCATAAATATGGGGAGATAAAGGATATAATAGAGGCATTTTTTGGGGGGATAAGCCAAGATCGAGGGTTGAGGAATTGTTACATATCCTACAGATGAATGAGAATCAATCTATATGTATTTCTTTGGGCACCGTGTAGTTTATCATCGTGCGATTAGGACGATTTATACTATACAGTTTAACATATTGCAACAAGGACGCTATGCTGTGAAATTTAGAGTCATGCAGTGAGGAAATTGACATCACAATTTAATGTCCTGTTGCTGGGAATAATACCATATAGTTTAACATCATGTGGTTAGGACGATTTATGCTATGCAGTTTAATGTCTTGCAGAGAGGATGTTATCCTGTGAAATTTAGAGTCATACAACGAGAACATTGGAATAACAATTTAATGTCATGTTTTAGGGAATAATACCATACAGTTTAATGTCATGTGGTTAGGACGATGACTCATAGTTTAAGGTCATAGAGTTTAGACCAGATGCGTCACTGTTATGTAAAGTACTTCTTCAGAAACCTTGCATTGGTGGGAGCTTTGATGAGCTGTCCATCTATTAACATTAAGGAGTATTCTCCATTAGAATAGAACCTATGTATGACATTTGGTCCCTCTAACTTTGACTCAATATTTGGGGGATTCTTCTTGAGTATCATAGGGGTTATGAGGACTAACACCATATCTCATTTAATTAAATACTAAAGGAGAATATTTTTGTTGAAGGCTCATGCGATCTGATTTTGGTAAACTTCCAAATGGTGCAAAGTGTGCATCCTTTTTTCATCCAACTTCTCCAAGTCATCAAACCATTTCTAGGATTTATCATCCATGGAAAGTTGATAAAAAATGGACCCATGGAGTAATGGAACTTGAATTTAAATAGGAAATACTGCCACTGCTCTATATACTAGTGAGTATGGGGTTGCTAGGGTGGCAGTGTGGGTCGTGGTTTGGTAAGTCCATAAAGGACAAAGGAGATTTTATGGCCACAATTTATTATCCTTATCTACCATCTTTTGGGGTATGTTTGACAAAGTATTGTTGAAATCCTCTATCTTCCCATTGGTCATTCCATGGTGGTGGGATACATGGTTGGATTTGATTCCATACTCCTGGTATAACTTTCCCAACTCAGTAAAGCAGAAGTTGGTTCTGTTGTCTGTCAGTATTGTATAAGGGACACCAAATCTAGTAATGATGATTTCCTTCACAAAGATAACAATGATTTTCACCCTGACTTCTTTAAGGGGCATGGATTCAGCTCATTTGGAAAAGAAATCGGTTGCTGTGAGAATGAACATGAATTGTATGGCTGTGGAAGGGATAAAAGGTCCCTCAACATCCATCCACCAGGTGGAAAATGGCCAGGAGTACTTAGCTATGTGAAGTAGCTCTGTGGGATGGTGAATAAAATTGGCACAAACTTAGAAGGAATGACACTTCTTTGTAAATATGGAAAAATCCTGTATCATAGTGGTCCAATAGTACCCAAACTTTAGAATTTTATGAGAGATCTTATTTTCCAATTTATGTGATCCACAAGCTCTGGCATGCACTTATTTCATAAAGACAAAAATATCTTCTCCATCAATGTACCTATGATAGACTCTATCAAGGAATTGTTTGTAGAGAACCTTTTCATGGTTTACGCCATTGTATAAGACAAAGTTGAATGCCCGCCTATGGATCTATTCTCTTCCAGCCCTAACTGGTGGGAGTTCCCCCCTCGAGAGGCAATTTTCAATGGGAGTCATCTTGCCAGTGGTGTGACCATAAGGCTCAGAAATGGGGCTAATCTCATTTATTTCCTCAGTATAGTTATGAATAAATGGAATGAACATCTAACGATGGGAAATGATAATAACCGTTTCATCCTAGTTTGGATCAGCCAAGGCTGTAGCTACTTTTTCCAATGCATCAACTTGAGCATTTTGCGACCAGGGGACATAGGTCAGTGTTGGTTCTAATGGAAATTCTACCATGAGTTCTCGAACATGGTTCATCAAGGGGGACAATAATTCTTTATTAATGGAATAATCACCATTGACTTTCTTGATGAAAAACTCTGAATCATCTTTTATCCTTAGGTGTTAGGCTCATGCATAAAGTGCTAGATCTAGGCCTGTAATGAGGGACTGAAATTTTACTTCATTATTTGTGCATCCCTCTGATAGAAAAAAGGATTAAGGAAAGGTGGCCTTATTAGGGGATATGAGTATAACTCCCATCCATACGTTGTTGAGATTGGGATCCTCCATCATTTTCCCTATTGGGCTTCTAGAAGCATTGTCGAAGTACATTTCCCATGCCTGGGGGCCTTCTTGGATAGAGAACACTTCTTCATACAGAAGTTCAACATATAATAAAGTTTTTTCTTCTGAGGGGTGCTCTTCCAGGAAGTCTGCTAACACCTAGCCTTTGATGACCTTCTGGGGAATGTAAAGTATGTCAAACTGTTACAGGATGACTACACACTCTGATAGATATCCAGTAAGTATGGGATAGATTAGGATATACTTGAGTGGGTTTTAGTGGGAGACCATATAGATCTCATGGTTCTGTAGGTAATGCCTTAATTTCTAAACCATAAAGATTAGGGCAAGGCAGTTCTTTTCAAATCTTGAATATCGAATCTCAGAATTGATCATTGTTTGGATGAGGTAATAGAGATTGTTCTCACTTACAGCATCATTCTTCTATGTGAGGAAAGTTCCTAATGACTATTCCAAGGTAGTTACGTACAAAGTGAGTGGTCTACCCTCAAGTGGAAGCATCAGCACCGATGTGCTTTAGAGATATATTTTGATATTTTCGAATGCTTCTTGACGATCATTATCCCACTAATATGTAACCACTTTATTTATTAACTTGGTGAAAGGTAAAAATTTACCTACAAGGTTGGGTATGAAGTGTTAAATGTAGGCCAGGTGCCCCTAGAGACCTCTCAACTCAGTGAGGTTGCGAGTTGGAGACATTCCAAGGATGGATTTTGTCTTCTTAGGGTCTACTTCGATGCCACGATGGAATACAATGAAGCCAAGGAATTTCCCAAAGGTAACGCCAAAGGAACACTTTTGGAGATTAATCTTTAAAATGTGATGTCATAGTTTGTTGAAGACAGTTTCAAGATCTTTCGGGTGGTTTGAGTTCTATCATGATTTAACCACTAGATCATCAACTTGGCACTTGATGAATTTTCCTTGGAAGGGATTGAAAGTGTGATGAATGGTGTGCTGATATATATCTATGATATTTTTTATACCAAAATAATCACCTTATAATAGAACACTCCCTTAGGGACACTGAAAGTAGTATCTTCCTCATCTCCTTAGGCCATTCGGATCTGGTTGTATCCAGAATAGATGTCCATGAAAGAGAGGACCTCATATCTAGTGGGTGTATCGATAAAAAACTCTATGATCGGGACTGGAAAATCATATTTTGGGTAGTGCTGATTGAGGTCCCTAAATTCATTGTAGATTCTAATATGTCGATTCTTCTTTTTGAAAGGGACTATGTTTTATATCCATATTGGATATTGGATTTACCATATGAATTTAGCTTTTATTATCTTGTCAGCTTCAGCCTCTATTTTGGTAGCATGCATCTGGTGGGTCCTTCGGGCAGCCTGCTTATAGCCACGATGGTCTTTCGGCAGACCCAGATGATGAGTGGAGAACTTAGAGTCGAGGCCTGTAATTTATGTGTATTTCTAGGCAAACACATCTCAATTATTTTTTAGGAAGGATATATATGCTTCTTTCTTCTTGAAAGTCATATCCATACTAATCAGAGTGGGCCACATGTCATCTTCGGTGCCCAGGTTTATCTCCCTAAGTTCATCGATTTTGGTGGATACACCTTATTAAAATGTGGGAGGGGCATCTTTGAGGTCTTCTTCTTCTTATTTATCATCCTATTCATCATCATCTTCATCATTTTCTTCCTCTTCTGATGGAGAGAGGATTCTTGAGATGAACTCTCTGATGTTGGGAGATAAATTGTCTTCTATCTTTATGAGTAATTCAGGAATGGTCTGGGGTCCTGAGGACAGTCCTAGAGCATATTTTTTGGGCCTTACCTAATATTATAGGGGCTAGCCCACTCTTCAGTATCTTTGGACTTGGTGGCCATAACAGAAATCATGTAGACGAGTGAGTCTGTTTCCGAGCTTGAACTTATGAATTCAACTTGGTTGATAGGTAATACATACTCTTCCCCAAGCTGTTTGAGGGGATCAGTAAGATCCATTTCCAATCCATTTAGGGTAGTGATCTAGTCAACATCGTGGGCCAAAGACTGTTTCTATTTCATTTCATAGAACCCTGTATCAATGTAATGAAAATAAAATAATTCGAGTGGGGACTTATCAGTATGAAATGTACCATTTTTCCCATTAGTACAATATTTGATGCACTGATGGTATGATAACGAAATTGTAGCATACTGATGTAGCTAGGGCCTCCCTAATAGGACGTTGAAGGCTGTGCTTTTCTGTACTACCAAAAACTCAAAATCATATATGAGATCTCCAAGCCAAATTTTAAGCTTGATTTATCCCAATATCTTCTATTCACTTTTGTCATATCCCAACAGAGTTATGGTATAGGGTGTTAAACTATCCTCATCATAGCCCAACCGACGAAGTGTTTGAAGTGGGAGGAGGTTTACTCCAAAGTCCTAGTTAATGAAAATTCTTCAAACATCAATTCCGTTTTTCTTTATAGACACATATAGGGGTTTGATGTTCCATTTCATGATGGAGTCTTCATCCTTATCTGTGAAGGAGATGACAACATGTCATCCTTCAGGATTGGTCTCCATCCTATAGACTTCATCCACTGCTACTTTTGCCTCAAATTCATGGGGACTTAGTAAGGCTTCGATGAGTGCCTCCCTTAGGTCTTTGAACAGACTCAAGGCATCCAAGATCAATAGCTTTTCCTGAACTTATTCTAGTTGCTTTAGAATATCACATTTATACTCTAAATTTCGGTGCTTCCTGGCTTGGGTATACTATTTCATGAGCACTTTAGGGGCTTGAGCTTTGGATGTAGATGGTTTGGCCTTTGTGACAGAAGCTGGGGGCATGGTAGTACTTTCCAAGTTCAGCCAAATTAACCCTCCTGTATGGCTTGGGCGATTGGATATCTATTGTTCCTATGATGGATACTCCAAGATGACTAGGATTGGATTTCTTCTAGCAGGGGTGGGGAAATATTCCAATTCCCGTTGTTTCTTCTGGAGGGCTCTTCTGCGAGTTTCCTCAATATTAATGGTTTGAGATAAGGTGTGGCTAGGAATTTAACTCCTTCCATGATCATGCCTTCCAGGAAACCATTGGAATATGTGGCCTATTCCTTCAGCCCTCCAGCTGGACTCAGGTAATTTGGTTTTGTGGCCATAATATAAATCATAAAAGGGGTCCATCAACTGAATGACATTAATGGAACTGAAGACTAGTTCTTGATCCGTCAATGTTTCTATTTGTCTTCTTCTAATTGTTCCATTTGAATGGGTGGTTCCTGTTCTACCATTTGGTGTGGTGGTGCGCATTGTACCAAGTTTTCTAGAATGAAGTTCGAAAGTGTCAAGATAGTATTTGGATTTATTTCTATCTCATATTCTTGCTCATACTTTCTTCCTTTTTGTCCCTCAGAGGACTGTGGGGCTAAGGATGATGTTCGTGTCGTATCAGGAGCTATTGGGGGCATGGTTGGTTTATTCAATTGTGTCTGGAGGATTCCATGAGCTCGATTGACTATTTTTCTGGTCATCCAAGTGTCAAAATTTCCCCTTTTTTTTGATGACTGCTTTCCATTCCTCTTCCTCTCCTAGGTCTAAGGTGGAGACATATTACACTTGTGTTGTAGGTGAACCCAACTTGACTTGTCTAAAATACACCATATTTTTCCAGAGATCCTTGAAGACAAATCACTCCTAGATGGTGTTCCATAGTATTTGGTGATAGGGGAAATAATTTGGATGGTTGTCAAGACCTACTTCATTGGATTAATTTGGCTTTGGAATCCATATAAAGTTGCGATTCATGGTGTCTATGAAGTATCCAAATACATGGTCATCTTGAAATGAGTAGACTTTGTTTCTTTACTCCTTGAACTAATTTCTTTTAGCACCTAGTTGATCATCTTTCTGCGAAAAGGGTGGATGTTGGCATCCATGGGGTCCCACATAGTTTAGTGGAGGCATCACAACTGAAGCTGGTGCTAGGGGTGGCTTAAGTGAGATATAATATACTTTATCTTTTCCCGTTCTTTTTCATGGGGCTGATGGGGATACTCAGGAATTGAGATTGGTCTGCTGGAAGGAGTCTTCTATCCTTTGGTAAATGGCAGAGAAATCTCGGAACTTAATTGTGTAATTCACTGGGATGAACGGTGTTCAAAATTTATCAAAGAGATTATCGAGGAACATAGATAGCATTTCGTTCTGAGGGAGTAGTTGATTTAGGGAATAAGTCCAGCCTTTCAATCTGGAAATGAAGTATGAAACTATTTCATTCTATTACTTCTTATAGGTCATGAGATCACTGACCATTCTCTTAGGCAATGTCAATCTGAACTGGAAGAGAAAATCTCACTGGAGGTCCTCCCAGACTTTGATCAAGTTAGCTGGAAAGCTATTATACCATACGAAGGATGAACCCTATAAGGTTCGCATGAAGCACCTAAGTTTTACTGCTTCTTGCTACTCCGGAGTGTCCATCATGGGATCACAATAATAGGCATAATGCATTAGGTGATTTTTAGGTCTCCCAAACCATTGAACACCGAGAATATGGGGTTCCCAAATTTTGGCGGTGGTGGAACATTGCTCACACACTCAAGGTAGGGTTTGTGATCTGGTTGTATTAGAGCACACCACCCTTCCATGGATTCCAGTTGAGATGTTAGTTGTTCGACGACATTAAATACCCCTTGATGCATATCTTAACAGAATTGAGTTTGGGTGGGTGTAGTAGGGGCCAAATATTGACGTGTCGGTGCTACTGGAATTCGGTGTGGACACCCATCCAGGGGGAGTATCTTTGTGGGTTTTCCTGAATATACTCTGGCTACTTTCCCAATAGAGGGTAGTCTTGATGTCCTTTTAGGGTCAAATTTAAGTAGTTTAATGGTCCCTGTGCTAGATTGGATGTGAATCCAAGATTTAATTCATTTACTGAGATAAGTGCCTATGGTAGGGGAACCTATTATGGGAACACCTGTTGACATTCCATAGGGGGAACATGTCAGGAAAGATTGATCCCTCGACACAGATCAACATTAATTTGCTTGAGCTCTTTCATTTATTACTCCTACTTGGTGAATCTCTCCTTGAGAGTGAGGGACACATTCTTTGGGAGAGAAGGTGGTGGGTCATATATGACCTGGGATTTACTCTTATCCTTGTTGAGGTTTTGTGAGGAAGGTGATGACGGACTAACTGGGAGGGTGCCCAAATTTAGGACCACTCTCTAGTTCCAGGTATGCACACCATCAAGGTCGGTGTGGGATTCCCCTGGGAGGAAACCATCTTCTCTTGATTCCTATCCCTTCATATCATTTTCTATGAGATCTTTGTGGTTGAAGTTTACCACATTCACTGATTCATATCACATTGGGGGTGGTGTACCTAGTGTTGAATGGTAGGAAAGCTTTATGCATCCTTTCTTGGACTTTATCTTTCCATTATTTGGTATTATTCGGGTTTCCTGGTGAAAATTGACCCAAATGGAGCCCTAATATGACCTCATAATGTGCCTTCATCTCAGAGGGTATGAAACATGAGATGAGGTGGAATGGGTGACCTCTCTACTAATCATTTTTCCTAGATAGGAGAAGACATACATCCACTGTGCGGGAAATTGATGTAAAAATGCCCCCAACCCTGTGATTTTGGGTGGTTCTCCCATTATTTCATTGATGTAATACAGCCTGTATTTGTTGGTATTTTGGAGGAATTTTGAGCTAAAAATTCCCTCATTCCTACAAGGTGGGGTTGTTCTAGTATTGCGGCGGTAGCTACTGCTATTTCCACATTTTTGATTTCGTGCACTCCTGTGTGGGTGTGAACCAAGTATGGTGACAGACCCACATGTGATTTATGGGATTTTTAAGACATGAGAACTACTTGTTGGTTGGATTCCCTTAGGTGGGAAGCCTGCTAGATGTTCTTGTCTTCCTGGATCAGAAGATTTTTGATGGCTTGATCTCATCAGGCTGGATGCTTTTGAGACTTACTCCGGGATAGTTTTTGTTGATTATTCCATATTTCATGAGCATGGATTTTATTTGATTGCTGCATTTGGGTAATTAAATTGCAAGATTTCATTTCCAATGAGGTCTACTGGATGGGATGTGGGGTCAAGTTTAGAGCTCCATGTTATCCCCAACCCCGAATATGAACTCCAGTCGGGGCATTTCCAATGAGGCAACACAACTTGTGCAGTGTGTGGAGGAAATTCGGTTCAAGGTTTTTCTTTCACCTTTATGATAGTGGCTGCTGTGAAGATGGGAGGGATTACATGTTGATTAGATGGTGAAGCTCCATTAATATGTTGACATGGTCTACATACCCTTCATAAGGCAAGAAATTTTATTTTAACTAGAGAAGAGTCATCTAGATATTGAGGATAATGTTATGTATACATTCCCCAGACAACTCCCTTGGTATGTCAAAGTGAGAAGTGATCGTAGGAAAACACATCACTAGTATATTATCCTTAGTTATTTGTCTTAGCATGAGCAACATATCCTATTTTTGTTCTTTTGGGGACTCCTATACTTGATATTCCCATCTTGAATTATTCTTAATAATTTCATTCCAAGTAGCTGAGATGGTGGGAGCCTCATTAAAACGTGAACGGTGTGGAGGTGGCTCCAAAGATGAACGTGGCCTCAGACCGTCCTCTGGTTGAGAAAGTATATCACTCGTTATAGACAGAGTGTCTGATATGTTTGACTCCATCTTTTCAAGTTCCTCAGTAGAGGAGGGCCTTATCAAATTTTTCCAGGAAAGGGGAGTGCCTTATTTCCAGTATGAATTTTGATTGTGGGGAGGACATTCACAATTGGTGCTACAATAGCAGGGGCTACCATTTCAACTTGATGCCCGAACGTGGGGAGGGTACCTATAGTGTATACCATGGGGATGACCTTCAGGGTGGGATAAAATGGGGGGGGGACCTTTTTGCTGCTTGATTTCACTGAGGGGAGGACCTTCTTGATTACTGATATGATGGTGAGGACTACTATCACAACTTTATATCTGGCTACAGGGAGAATTTCTGCAGTGTACATCCAGGGGAGGGCCTTCAAGATGTATTTCAATGAAAGGAGGACCTTCTTGTTGCTTGATGTTATGATGGGGAGTTCCTTCACAACAACTTCTATTATGGGGAGGGCCTTCAAAATGACTATCATCATGACTTGATATACGACTACAGGGAGAAGCATATCTATAACGTATACCCTGGTGAGGAACATTATGGCGGATGATAGCATGGGGAGGACCTTATTTCTATCTGATCTTTAGGTCAATGGGATGGATTTACTAACACACATTAGGATATAGGCTCTCATGATCGATTATTCCCGGCCCATGGAGTAAGCCCCTATGGGTTCCCTAGGGAGGGCCTTCAAAGTTGTTGGTAGCAACATTGTGGGGTGGGCCTTCACAACTGCTTCTGACAATTCCATAATTTGGTAATGGACTAATAGGGTCTTGATCCTTTATTGATATATGTTCGATTGTTTCAATAACTCCAACTTCCAGCATAGTTGGATCACATATATGTGCTCTTCATTTTTCGATTGCCTTTGGTGAATTTCATTTTTGGGCACTCTCTTGAGGGTAACCGAGGATGCCTACTATTGGTAAATACGTTCATATACAGGTCCCTATCTTGTTGGTTTCTATGATGTCACCAGGATATGCGGACGATCATCTTGAGTTTTGGAAGGGATATATGCCTGCCCTAGAGCGGCCACCACATTGGACCGATGTTTCTCAATTGGAATGAGTATTTGTTCCCGATCCAGTTTTTCATGTATCACAGGATATTATTGTCGACCCTCATAGACTGAAGCAGGGATGCATAACTACTCTGGATTCACTAAGCCATTTTTTAATTAAGTCATTCTATTCAAGGAAACTGGGTTGTGGGATTGGTTCCTTGCTTTTGATGCCAATGTACTGATATCTTGGCATGTTTGGAGGATATAGTTTGGAATCGATGTATGATATAACATCATTTCAGGATGTGATATGATACATAATTGGGTGGAATGGGTATGAAGGCCCATTCCAATGTCGGAGAAGGAGTTTTTACCTTCTCTAGTCCTCCTTAGGTTTCCAGTAAATACTGGCAGTTCTCCTTTGTCTAGATAGAGGAATGAGTCTACCACTGATTTTCTTCTCCGGTTGCCACCGTATTTGGCTGGTGGGATTCATATTCACAAGTGGTAATTTTCATCTAATCACTTGCCATTGTATTTGACTCACAAGCTTTGTATGCACCGATAGGAATTTGACTCTGCTCATATTTTCTTACTGCCCTATTTGGATGGCGGGCTTGATACGCATCAGTAGGTATTTGTGCCTTCCTGTAGCTAGTTTTAGTACTATTTTGATGATAGGATTCTTGTGAATCAATAGATATCTTCATATGCCTATAATTTGATTCTCTGTTTGTACAATGGGGCCAATGAGAATTAGCAAGAATGTGGACAAGCTTGTATTATTCCACCCTATTTCTATGGTGGGCTTGAGTGGAGGGGGTAGAGTTGTATGTCTTCTAGTTGAATGCCGCCACATTTTTACAATGAAGTTTCTCCTCAAAAACCAGGGTGAGAGCTTGTTCATGATTATATATTTTATTTCCTTAATGAGTAGACTGAGGGGCCTGAGTATTCTAGACTTTAGCAGGTTCCCATGGCATAATATCTTCTTTAGAGTGAGGAGAATTGGTCACCCAATGTTGGAGACGACATTTTCTAGCAGGGGTACATGAGTAAGACCCTTGTGCAGTTGAGATGAAGTAATCAGCATCGACTTCATCTGTTTCTCTAAGATAAGTGAGGTACTCATTTTCACGCTCTGAGGATAGGCTCCCGAAATGGTTTGAGACGACCATCGGGGCTGCCTTGTGCTGGGGCACTAGCCGCGACTAAGGAGGTGGCTGGTGAGCTTTTGAAGACTGGAGGGATTTTCTTGAGGCCTCCACTATGGGAAGAGTACCAGTTCGGTGGTACTATTTGATCAATGTGTTGGATACCTAGTGTTGTAGATGTTGGGTTGGTAAGGGGGTCCTTCTCTTTATCAGGGCCTCATACACTCACGGGATCACTGAGGAGCATGTATAAACAGGTTTTCAGAATGTTATTTTGATTGAAGGTTGCTCTGTGAAAACTTATAACATATGTATATGACATATATAGACAAAACTACCCCATCAAAGTAGCATATCTTGATCATATAAATATTTTACGACTCATCTTGGTCCCATTACTTGTTTTGTGAGGCTAAGAGGATTGAGTGGGGTAAAACTGCCACCTTGGTAAAGGATTCATGTCAAGTTCACCATTTGTTTTTCGTGTTCTGAGGTAGCGTGTTTACGAGTTTGGGAAAAATACCAAAAATGGTCTAACATGCGACATTCATTCATCTATTATTATATATACTTTATCATCTCCATATTTATTTTAACTCAATCTGCATCATTATCCTTTAAGGGGGATTGGATTGACCCCACAGTGACTGGGCATTTTATCCCTTCTACATTACAAAGGAGGTGCCATAGTCAAATGATCCTAGTGGGGACTGCATGAGGTTAAGTATTTGTGAAATCGGTCCTCTTAGGATATAACTTCCTCGAATGGTCTCCATCAGGTTTATTCATGGAGCCAGAAACACCCAAAGACCCTAGTATCCATGATTCATGGACCTTTCCAAAGGCAGACACTCGTTGGATGACAATTTGGCCAACAACACTTAAGGACTTAAATGGTTAAGAGGATGGGAGGTCAGGATCATCACACCTTTTTGGGGGAAATTACTTCCTTTTATGGAACTCTCTTATAGATTTAATTCATTTTCATATGTTCATGAATCCTTTGTTTAATTCTGAAGAGTGTATCCACAGGATACCCCTGGTTTGTAGGATCGTCATAGGCATACATGGATTTGATGCTACAAAGGAAATGATGATTTAATCCCTAAAATAAGGTGATTTGGAGTTTATCATCATATATGGGGGATAAAATATGGATATATGTTGGGATAAGACCCATAATATGGACTTCCTACATATCCTTGAGAGAGGAATCAGAGCCCATGTATTTCGGTACATGTTGGTTGTGTGGATTTTGTGATCATCACAAATCTCTAAGCCTATGTGAGTCATACTCAGTGTGAGAAACAAGAGGATGTGAGAGATCCAACCAACCACAGACCTCTTCTCCCACTGATGGGATAGGGTGTGCCTATGGAGAAAGAAACCAAGGAGATAGTGGGAGAGGGTGTGAATCAATGAACCCTTTAATGTGGAATAACATTGGGGGTCATCCAACTCATCCCTGGAAGGTTAGGGACTTACCTCAGTGGGAGTACCCCAAAATATGCTCTCGGAAAGGGGAGGAATGTCACATATCTTCAAAAGGATGATTGAAGATGATTCCTTTAACTAATCACCATTTCTCATTGAATGGAAAAGAAAGTGATCACCCTTAATCCCTAGAACATGGAGGTTCACATTGGCATACCAAGGTTAGACTCTAGGTTACCATGGGAATGTAGACTTATAGACATCCTGGGAGTCTGAGATATTGTGGGGAGAGCCTTTGTGACTCCACTTACCATGGGTATGTATACTCAAAGGGGTGCACTGATACACCTGATGATCTGATCATATGGGTCCAGTGGATTTGAAGGAGGATTTTTCCTAATGCTTGGGGGATGGTTTGTGGTGGGGCCATAGAGGATTGGACATAATGGAAGGGTGAGATTGGAGCTAGAGGGAAGGAAACTATAAGATTCCCCATTCTACTTACTATTTTCTCATGTGGGATGGGGGGAGCTCCGCATACCATAATGGTATGCTGTTAGAGGGGTCGTCTGCGTACTGAAATAGTACAAAGGCTTAGGCATTGACCACTATGAACCATAGTGGTACGTAGTCCTAGATGTGGTCCACCATGCTGCTTCATGTTCCATCAACGTACTGATGAAAAACGTGGTGTGGGGTTCAATTCGCATAGCGATACACTATGCAGAATGCCATATTAAAGGAGGGTCCTAGAACCCATCATTTGCAAGGAGTTCATCCACAAGGAATTTTTGGTTCATGATGACACCAATTAGGTTCACATTTTTCCCATTATTATTAAGTTCATTCTTTTAATGGTTCACGACTTGTTATATCTGTGGAAACGTGGTTCACGATTTAAACTTTGTCGATGATTTAAAACTAAAGCTGGAACCCTATCAGAATTCTTTCTTCTAACCTCTAAGGTATCCTCTATTCTTTCTTCATCTGCCACCTTCTTCTTACTCTTGAGATCCTTTTATAGAGCAATGGGGAAAATCATATCTATGGGAATACAACACCATTCACTGAAGACCATGAAGAGATATCTTGATCTACAGAAGGCTTGGTTAATTTGAGGTTTGAGGAGGCTGTGGTCTGTGAGTCATGGTTCGTGGAACCCTATCGATTTTCTTTGTCTGCAAACTGTTGCGTTTGTGAGACAGTATACAGATGGACTTTGAGCGCTTGATTCTACCAACAATGTGGTTCTTGGGTTCCTGTATTTGCTGGCCATCGCTCCATGGGCTAGCACCTCATGGGTCCTTCTGTGTACTGATGGTTCACGATTCATATGTTCTATAAACCCTTCCCAATGATGGTACATGGGTCACTTAATACTCTTTGATAAATTCAATTTCTTCCAGTTTCTTTTGAATTTTTAAACTCAATTTTCATCCATTTTCTTTAATGGACCTGTAGGAATTCTTTCTTCCATCTTCAAAGTGATTTTGGGAGTATTTTTTTCCCTTTGTGAAGTTTTTAGGACCCTACAAAAATGAAGAAAGAATTGATGAATACTTTACTAGAGTAAATTAATTTTTTTTAACATTATAGGATTCATAGATTTTCAAGAATATTCTACAATTATGAGGAAACTTATGAGAAACTTTCCAGATAGGTATGATTCAGAAATTTCTTCTTTAGAAGATAAGGGTGATTTTTCACTTGATGAATTTCATAAATTTCTTGTTTATTATTAAATTTGTAAATCTTCAATGTTTAACAATAATATAAAAGATGAAATGACTTTTGAATCTATGAGTACAATTAATATCCAAGATTCTGAAGAAGCCAATCCTTATGAGTATGAGGATCAAGAGGATGATGAGTTGAATGAAAAAAATCACCTCTATTATATCTAATAATTATCAAATAGGAATATTAAATTATGGAGGTAGACTTCCTCTCAAATGTTTTTAGTGTGGTAGAATCAGACACTTTGCTATGAATTTACCCAAGAAGAAAGTTAGTGAATATTGAGATGATTATAATGAAAAACCTCTATGGAATAAGTGGAATAAAAATGATAAAGAAGAAAATTGATCCAAAAAATATAATAAGAAGTTTACTGGAAATAAAATAAGTATTTTGATTAAGAAATTTGAATCAGACTCAACTGAAAACAATTCTTCTGAAGATGAAAGTTCTGAAAAATTCAGAACCTTTATTGCAAATGTTGAGAAAATAAAAGATTACTTAGAGAGTGAAGAAGGTGGTGATGAATCTTATAGATAGTATTAAATCAGAACATAAATTGATTCATGTATTGAAAAAACAAATCTCAAGAAATAAATTAGAGTTATGAAGAAAGAATGTGAAGAAGTTACTGATGGAAGAAAAGATGTCATCAAGAAAGAGGAATAATACATTGAGGATATTTTAAGTTAAAAACATAGAATTTATGAACATGGAAATATGATTTAATATATTAGTAAAAATCTTGAATCCAAGGAAGTAAAAGTTAACAAGTTTCAATAAAAACTTATTGTTTTTGAAAGTACATTGAGGAATATTAATGAAAAATTCAAAAAATCTTTGGAAGTAAAATATTAGACTTCTAAAGTTTCTGAAAAGGATCTATATGAGTATTAGGTGAAATATTCTCTTACCAAAAATAATATTTCATCAGATTCTTTAAGAATTTTAGGTTTGGAAAAAATTATTGGAAAATATTGGGTAGAGAAAGGATGCGATAATCCTATCAAATCTGCAAAATTAGATAGCTCACTCAAAAGAAAAGATATTCTATGTCCTGAGTATGTTAGAGCTGAAAAAATTTACCAACCTCAAAAAAGTTTAAATAGATAAAGATATTATTTCAATATAAAATCAAGATTTAATGGTTATTGTTGGTGTTGTGGAATCTATGGGGATATGTATTATAATTTTTATAATAACTTATTCTTACCTGGAAGAAGTTTTTAGAAAAGTGTAAGAAATAGTGAAAGTAGAATGAGAAAATTCCATAAATTATAGATAGTTGAAAAAGTGAATTATCATGATATTAGAAACATACCAATAAGAAATAAATTTGAATATCTAGAAGAATTTTGTGGAAGATGTGATAAGGCTGGTCATCATGTCAAAAAATTTATAACACTCCTTCCAGAACAAATTCCATATGATTGAAAAGAAAAGGAAGCTGAAAAGAAGAAAATCAAGGAAAGATCTTTTGTTGTTGAGACATATTTGAAAGTAAGTAAAAGGAAAAAACCATGGATAATTGATATTAGATGTTCTTCACATATTAAATGTGATATAAAAATCTTAAAACATGTTGAAATTAATAATGGAGGATTAGTTACCATTGGTAATTATAGTTCTTCAAAAATTAGAGGAATCACAATGGTTGAGATTGAAGTTGAAAATTTGAAATCTAAGGAAGTTTTATTTGTTTATGGGATAAAACATAACATACATAGTGTAAGTAAATTTTTTTATGATGGAAAAGAAGTTTTTTTTAATTTTTTTTGTATCATCAAAAGTATGAAATATAGAAAAGTAATTAGAAAAAGAAAACGAACCAGCGGTAATATCTTCCAAATAGGAGAATTCAACAACTCCTGTTACTTGAGTTATGAAGATGAAAACAAATTGTGGCACTAAATAATTTTCCACCTTGGGCAGAAATAAATAAATAAAATTTATAAAGTTGATGCTATTTGGAATTTTCTATAATTGATAATAAGAGATGATGATGTTTGTATTACTTTACAAAAAGGAAAGATGACTAACAAAAGTCATAAGAGAATTGAGATTCAACCTATCAGACCTCTAGAACTTATTCATTCTGATTTATGTGGGCCGATGAGACATCACTCAACAAAAGAACATTTATACTTTATCACTTATATTGATGATTTCACTTAGATAAAAACATCATGTTTATGAAACGTAAGTCAAAGGTTATGGAAATTTTAAGTTTTTAGAAAAGAAGTTGATAAAGAAATGGGGACTTATATAAATGAGTTGAGAATAAATAATGATATCGAATTCACAAGTAATGATTTTGAATCATATATAAGAAAACAGGGTAACAAACATCATTATAGTGCCCCCTATACTATACAAAAAATGGAGTATCATAAAGAAAGAATATAATCTTGCTGGAAATGTGAATAAGTATGTTAGTATAATAAAAAATTTCAATGTTCTATTTGACAAAATATGTTAGTACTACTGTACATGTTCAAAATAGATGTTTATTTAGAACGAAAAACAACATGAATCCTTATGAAATTTGGTATAAAAAACCATCATTGAAATACTTAAAAGTTTTTTGAAGTCCATGTTTTCTCAAAATAAACAATCATGATCTAGGAAAGTTTGATGAGAAAGCTGAGGAATGAATTTTTATAGGATATTCACCAAATAGAAGAAGATAAAAATGTAGGAACAAATGTTTAAAAATGTTGGTGGGATCATATGATGTGAAGGTAATTGAAAATAAATGTTCTTTAAGAAAAGTTATTAAGAATGCTGAGGAGGATAAACTGGAGAATTCCAAAAATAGTGAAAGAGATTAAAAATATCCTTGTCAAGATTCAAAACAATTATGTGATGAGGAAATTTCATCTTGGAAAGAAAATTTGAAATTTCTTACCTTAAAAAAACATGCTTAATCCAAAAACATTATTGGGAATTAGAAGGTATTAGTTTAGACAAGAAAAAAGTTGAGATTAGAAAATTTGACTTCACTTATCTCAGAAGATGTACCAGAATCAAATTTAGAAGATATTCAACACAAAGAATGGGTATATGATATGAATAAAGAGTTAGATCAGATTAAGAATAATGAAACATGGGAACTTATTCCATGTATAGAAAATAAAAATGTTATCAGAACAAATTGTGTTTATTGAAACAAAATGAATGATAATGGAAGGTTTCAAGAAATAAAGAAAGAATTTTTTTTTTGTAAATGAGATGCACATGTAGAAGGTGTGGATTTTGATGAAACGTTTCCCCCTATTACAAGGATAGAGATTATTTGAGTGTTTCTTGCAGTGGTTTCTGATTGGAATTACAAAGTTTATCAGATGGATGTAAAGCCATCTATCTTAAATGGTGAGATTTATGAAGATGTTTACATTAAACAACTTTGTGGGTTTCTATTTGATGTGGATGAAAAAAAAGTTTTTAAATTGATGTAATATTTGTATGGGATGAAAAATCTCCACATGCATGGTATTATATAATTGATTTTTTTTGAGAATGTTGAACTTTTATAAAGGAAAAGTTGATATCAACTTATATGTGAAAGATGTTGACTTTAGAACTCTAATTGTAATTGTTTATGTGGATGGTATAATTTTTTATGGGGATAGAGAAGATGTTTGTAAAACATTTTCAGAAGAAATGAAGAAGAATTTTGAAATTTAAATTTTGGGAGAATTAACTTTCTTCCTTGGATTACAAGTTTTATTTTTTTTATTATCTCAAGAAAAGTATTCCATGGATTTGTTAAATAAGTTTGGAATGGAAAAATACAAATAAGTTTATACTCCTATTTTATTGAGCACAAAGTTGAGTAAATATGAATCTAGAAAAAGTGTGGATTAAAAAGATTTTCAAAAGATGATAGGAAGTATATTTTATCTTATATCCTCAAGGATTGATATTTTTTATGTTGTGATTTTGTGTTATGGGTATCAAAGTAATCCAAAATAATCACAAATATTTGTAGAAAAAAATAATTTTAAGATATGTCAAAGGGACAACTTCACATGGGTTTTCATATTAAAGAAATTGTGAGATTAATTTTAATGGTTATACTAATTTCGATTGGGCTGGATATTGTAATAATAGAAATTCAACCTCAGGAGGAAAATTTTTCTTGGGTGAATGTTTTGTGAGTTGGCATAGTAAGAAAAAAAGTTTAGTAACTTTGAGCACAATTGATTCTGAATATGTTGCAGCTACTCACAATTTTACTCAAATGTTGTGGATGAAAGTTCAACAAGATTATTTGAAAGTAAAAGTTTCTAAACCATTGAAGATACTTTGTGATAACCAAAGTGAAATTGATATTTCTAAGAATCCTATCCAACATTCAAGATCAAGACACATTGATACAAATTTTGACATTATAAAATAGAAAGTTTCTACTAGAGATGTATTGATGGAATACATTTCAACAAATTATCAGATTGCTAATATCTTTACAAAAGAAATTTCAATGGAAAGGTTTGCAGAATTGAGGCTGAAACTTCATGTTCAGCCTCCTCCCATGTCTTTCTAAATCTCATAAGAAAGAACCCCCAACATGATTTGGATTATGTTGAAAATGGGGGAGATAAAGTAAATTTTTTTTCTTTGTAATAATTTTTTAATTATCTTTCTTAAATGAATCCGAAGCTATGGTTATCATAAAATGGAGGAGAGAAAAATAAAATTTCGAGAAAAATAAAATTGAGGGGGAGTTATCTTTACATGGCCATAATATTTTCTTGTCACCAAGAGAGGGAATTCCTTAAAAAAATTACATTAAATAGTAGTGTGGTTTCAGGACAGTCTTTTTTGAGAAAGGATATGTTTGAATAAAAGTTAAAAGTTAATTTGTGGAAAAATTATGAGAGTTGGAAAATTTTTTAATAAGGGATGTAAAAAAATACAGATGGGGAGACTAAAGAAACTTTCTGGTTAAATTTTTTTAACAAAGTTTTTTTTGACAACTAAACTTTTTTGTATATGAATGTTTTTGTTATCCCTGAATCAGATCCATCTGCATCTTATTTGGATCATTAGTTCCAAAATAATTAGAGGAAGAAATTTTTGTTTGCTGTAAATTTACCTTTGATGTAATCAGAGAAAGAGGAAGTTGTTGAGTTAGAAAGAAAGAAGTTGTTGTTTGAATAAAATTATATTTTTTCTAAGGAGATATGAAAGAATATTGTGAATTGAAGAGTTAGAAACTTTTCACACTTTCTTAACAAATTAGATGGTGCTTTATGGATTATAAAGTTCTCATAAATAATGAAAACTCTCATGATAAAAGATTTTGATGAAATGGTGGAGATATTTTGAATAATTTTAGAGTTACAATATGGGGATTCCATCATAATGGGAATTCCGTCATAATAGGAATTCCATCATAATGGGAATTACATCATAATGATGATTCTATCTGGATGAGTTAAGAAAGAAATAGAAATTGTAATGAACTAAAGAAGGAAATAGAAATCATAATGAGTTGAGAAAGAAACAGAAATTGTAATGAGTTGAGAAAGAAACAAAAATCATAATGAGCTGAAGAAGGAAATAGAAATCATAATGAGTTGAGAAGGAAACAAAAATTGTAATGATATGAGAAAGAAACATAAATCATAATGAGCTTATAAATAAATAGAAATTATAGTGAGTTGAGAAGGAAACAAATTCATAATGAGCTAATTACAAGGAATAATAAAAAAGAAGATTCCATAAGATTTATGAAGAGTTGAAGTGGTCAAACTTGAAATTCAATTTTTTATTAATCTCAGAGAAATATAAGGTGGTTTGAAGAAATCAAAGTTGAAGTGTAAGTGTGAGATATTATTGGTGTTTTTGAAATCTGAGGAAGCAGGGAAAATTTTCAAGTTTCTCACTATTTATTTTTGAGTCACCTATAAATACATGCTCAAATCATTCATTCATTATCAATTCTTCACACAAGAAGAAAAAGCAGAGCACTGATGAAATCAATTGAAATTCATTTATATATAGAGATCTCATGAGCAGGATTAGACAACGAAATGTTTTTACCAGATTGAGAAAGATCGTATTGAGAAGATCATCTTGAGTCAACCAGATTGATCCAATCAGACTGAAGGAGATCGTATTTAGAATTTTAGCAGAGTTTTATTTTTTCAAATTGAGAATTGGTTCATCGTATTGATTCCATTATATTGAGTCAATCATATTGAGTCAATTGTATTAAATAAGATTGTATTGATATTTCGAGTAAAATTTATGAAGTATATATTGAGTAAGAGAGAATCATATTGACCTCATAGTATTTAGAAAATTATATCCCGACTCATTGTATTGAGAGAATTAGATATTGCATCATTGGATTCAGAAAATCAGATCGAGTCAAACCAGATTGAGGATTTAGAATGAGCAATTGTGGTGCAGTTTTAATAAAGTCTTTATTCTTTTTTTGGTTAAATTATTTTATAAGAAAACAACGTAAACTAATGCGAGTCATTATAATCTTTCCAATAAAGAGACAGAAGGTTTGTAACCCGAGTTAGAATAAGTTTTATTCACTTCTTCATAATTTTGTGTTTTCATATACCCACAAGAGTGCCTATAGAAAGCATATAGGTTCCCAAATTAAGGCTGAACCTTGTAAATCTTATGTTCTTTACTTTCTTTCCTACATTTTCATGCATTATTATTTACTAAAATTTGATAAGGAAATAAATCTTAATAGGTTTCGGGGGTTAAGTTTCTAAAAGATTTGAAACTTATAAAAAGTGAACAACTGATTCAACCCCCCTTATCGATTGTTATTCGATCCTTTGGAACTTTAGTAACCATATTCACTTTTTCATCCATTAAATTGTGTGTCTTCAATACTTTTACAACCTTCCATCACCATTATCAATTAAAAAAAACTCCAATAGTAATTGAAAATAAATCCAATTCACAACCTCTTGTGGAAACATTCTTCCCCTTGTAGGATTTTTGTTTTCAATTCAACTATAAACTTAAATCCATCATATAACTGTATCTACTACAAAAACATGTACATATTTATGATGTGTTTACTTCCCCTCTTTAAAATAAAATAAAAATATATTCTTATCCATAATTTCTTTTCATTTTATCCCCTTTCTCATATAATTCCATAAGATCATATTCTCAGCTATAATTTCCCTTAATCTGTACAAGAATTACTTCAGATATTCTTTATTTTCTCCTCAAAGGTCATGTTAGGAAATATTAATTCTACTAAATTTATAAAAATAACTTTAGATTTAGATATTTTTGCTTAACTTTCTACATTTAAACCTTTATGTTCTCCCAACCATGTCTTAATTGAACCCTTTTCACTATTTATAATTGGTGGAACTCTATATTTTTCACTTCAGAATCAATATAACTTTTAAAAAACAATAATTCCATATTTTTAATCTTTCAATATCATAAATTATTCCTCTATCCAGTTTTATTTTAACCAAATATGTCTAGATAGTGAATTTATAAATTGTAAATAAGTCATTAACAAATTCTATTAGCCTACCAAGTTTAAACTTAGTGTAAGAAACAAGATTATAAGTCAATAACATCAAAGTTATCCATGTCACTCACTTAATTCCAAAAACACATGCAACTTGAGAATATAATTACTTCAATTAATATTTTTGTGATTTCAACTACACTTATAAAAGGACATCAGTGAATAAAAAATAAATTACTAAGTGTGTGATTAATACCACATGTTGTACCAACTCATACCACTTGTTCATGATAAACTTGTGGCACCACTAGATATCATCATTCATCCTTTATTCAAAAGGGTTTTTAAATCATGGATAAGATGAAAAAACCTTTATATTATTATCTTAATGTCCCCCTAAATTAATTAAATTATTGAAACCATGTATTGAGATACTTTTTAGCATAGGGAAACCATGTTTTGGTTATAATACTTTCTTCCCTATAACTTTTTCTATCCTAAAAAATAATCTCCTGATACCACAATATTAGTAATGAAAAAATAAACATGAATTCCGTGAATGTTGATTCTCAATAATTTGAGTTTTCTTCTCCTTATTTAGTGGTATGACTCCACTTGAGATATGTATTGATATTATTTATTGATCAATAAATTTGACTTGATACTAATGGATATTTTGGATAAGTCTTTGACACCACATTAATTCAAGAACAATCTCTACATATTTTAAACTTCTTTATCACATAATAAAATTATAGATTCAGTTTGGATATAAAAAGTGGTTTCTAGAAACCACTTTTTGAGTTATTATAGGATTTAATACTGTTTGAAATTTTTGTTTACGAATGATACCAAATAGGAACTTCCATAATTCTGACACCACTAGTTACACTTATCTCATTTGATCAGAATCACACACCATGGATTTTATTTTCCCATTAAATATTCACAACTTCAAAAAAAAATTAAAACATTTAAACACATTGTTGGATTGGTACTTCCTATTTATACTCAAGTTGAGGAATTTATCTAGTCTTTGTGAACCAACCCTTTACTTTCAAATTGCATCCAAGACTTTTTAGTGGTTCTATTTTGAGTGATACAATTTATATAGAACTCATTTTTGATGTTTTATTTGGTCTTATCCTTTATTTTCTTTGTCTTTACCTTCATTGCAATACTAATATTATGAGTGCATGTTTATTCCTCTTATGTACTGTTGTTGTATCCTTAATTATTCTACCTTTACAATAAAAGGGATCATACACCAGTCTTTACCTCTTATCTTGTGATATAATTTATAAAACTACATAGAAATAATTCATGATTATCTTCTTATATAGTCATAAGAGTCACTTCAGACTTATTTTTCCTTGATGAATATTTCTTTAATCTCTCATATTTATTTCTCATAAATGAAGAAACTTACTTCTTTTTCTTATATATTTTTTTATTTCTAAGAGGGATTCTATGAGTAATCAATTATTGGTTATTTGTGAACCCTCTATTAAATACAACATTATTTCCCTCTAAAATGGTAAATTCTTTTTCTAGAACAACATATTTTATTTTAGTGAAATATTTCTTTCCTTTTTTCATAGGAATAGATGGATTATTTTTACACCTTTAAACCCTCTCTTACTATAATTTATAGTTATATATACATGGTTTGAAAAAATAAATAATCTCTAGATAAAATCACACCTCATGTATTTATTTTTTGATTGAGAAGTTGATGTAGAATATTTTTTACACCATTGAGCCCTTGGGATTCTAGAAACAAATCCATGGAATGCCCCATGTTTTCAAAAGAGTATAACTTTGTTGATACTTTACTTTAATATCCTTTACTTACATATTTGGAATTAATCTTACTCTTAATCACTAATTCCATATTTATCACTTTGAAAAATCAACTTATCAATGTTTCTATGGGTGGCATTACCATATTCTCCTTTCATTTCATGTAATTTAACTTTAATTCATGATCCTTGATCATAATTCATTTCTCCTTAAATTAGGCAATCATATTTCCCAAACTTAATCTAGCTTATTTTTTGAATTTTATTCTCTATTTAAGTTGTGTTTTGAGAGGGATAATGCTTTATTTTTGATATATGTCCATTTTCCCCACTTCTTGTAAAAGTTATTCAAGTGGGTCACTATAATGCTTTATTTTTTCACCTATTTTTATAATGTCTTTATATAAGGCCACCTTCATTTCCTTTATTATTTTATTCTCTATAAAATGGTCATATATGAATGTATAGTCCACATGATGAATGATTTTACGTTGATCCACATTCTCATACATGGATTAGATCTTGTATTGATCACTACAAGAACATTCTATGTATTGATGGATAGATGTTGTTGTCCCATATTTCATTAAGTCATTTTCCACATAATTATTTATGAGGGAATTATAATTTTTATATTTAAAAGATTATTCCAAAATAATGTTATGATAATATTAAACATTAATCTCAAACTTACTTAGATCAGTGGGTGTGTTCTTCTTGAGAGTCTTATTCCTACTCTTATTCTTCTTAACTTTTGATAAAAAGAACTTTTATGTGTATTTTTTAACTAGTTTTTCATTAAAAAAAGATTTACATTAATCTCTTAAGGTAGGCTCTTCAATATTCTTTTCTTAAATTGATTTACCATAAATTTATTCCTATAATATCAAATCACTAGAACAATTAATGGTTTTATTGAATAAATAAATAAAGATATCTATATTTAGAATTTATTATTTCTAATAATTATGAACTCATTCCTTATGCTTTTCGAAGTCAGAATCTTATTGGAAATATTCCAAAATATCTTCAACACAAGCCTGTATAAACCAATATATTTCATTTTTTCATATATAAATGTTAATTCCATTAAAAAATGGAGTATTTGTTCCTAAATCCTTGTGTGAAACAAATCGAAAAACAGATTTTGTGATTGAACACTAATTTATAAACTTTAGGCTCTAATACCACATATTGGGTCTAAACTGAATGTGTGTACCCAAATGGGGGGGGGGGGGGGTGAATTAGGGAGTACACCGAATTAAAAATTGCCTTTGTTAATTTCCCTTTACCCATACAGATCTTTTACCCTCATTGAAAGTAACATGAACAATATATCTTTATCTCATTATTGATCACACTAAATATTAAATTTGAACGAAAAAAGTAAATTGAAGTAATACATAAGGATTTTACTTGGTTCACTACTAAGGACTAATCTGATGAGAATACACATGATGGTGTAACACTATACTATTATCCATTATCACACACTATTCGGTGAATATAAATTTTAGGTCATGGTCACTCATGCCAAAATGCTTTTCCCTTATACGGTTTAGGGATGGATCAATGTCAATCCATGGGTTACTCTCTCTTCTTATCCTATATTCACTTCTTTGGTGAAGGAAAATTCAGTTTAGAGACCTAAGGGTCTCTTCATAGTAAATATATATAATTGAATCTCTCTATATCATAACAATATAATTGATGCTTTTTTATAGTCCATGTTCACTACTTTTCCAATCCTAAAAGTTCTAATTACAATGACTAATCAATGTGTTTTTCAATTAGTTTCATTATATATGAAAAAATAAATATAACTTATTACTATAGATAAATATAATATAACATTGAATTATCTTCAATGGATTAATTTAGTAGTATAACTAATTCTTGTTTTAATTTTTCTCTCCAAGAACTAGACATGGAAATGATCCACACACTCTTCTTATTCCCCTATGTTTGGTATATCAATAATACTCCATGTCTACTAATTTTTCATAACTACTATAAATAGTTTTTATATAGATTCTTCAATAATCCAACAATCTATTCAATGGTTGGGTTCAATTCTATTTTTATAATCCTCCATGATCATTCCAAGTGCATCGCATGTTTTTATGTGGTCATAAAATACTAATTAAACTGATTCAACTCCACACAATCTAGACAATGCCTTATATTTAACTCCTTAAAATATCATGATTTAATATTATAACTCTTCTAAATTCTCAAACCCATTTCAACATGAAACACTAATTCATGACCTAGTATTGATTTCTATTTCTAAATATCACGAAGCATAACATTCACAACCCTATTTCATTCTTCACAGTCTAAACTTCATGGCATGGACCCTATAATCACGATTTTACCTTTGTATTGTAATGTGATCAAATTACAGATATTCTAAAAAAGTATGAAATATTACATAAAGGCTTTGGCATAAATCTCCACAATAACTTATGTATCCTTTAAATGATTTTTCATATCACTTTAAAGCTCCATTAATTTTCTATTTCCCACTCAATTGAAAACTCTTATGTATCAAAAATTAATCTTATAGGTATTTTCTACTTTATCTATGGGATGAATCTACTTAACCTTATTCATTCTCTCTTTAATGATGATATTTTTCCATTTTCCCAAATCATAGTCTACTAAGTTGTGGTTTATTTTTACATATAAGGAATTTATCATTTTCCTAGAAATTACTTACATATCATGAATATATTACATATCATAAAAAAACTAATGTATCACAAGAAAACCTCTTGTAATTTTTCAATTATATATCTCATAAAAAACCTAGGTATCATAATAAGACTTCTAATACTTTTCCCATTCCACATATCATCAAAAACCTTACATGTCACAGTAATACCTCCAAGACTTTTCCAATTTTTTATATCATAAAAACATTAATTATATGATACTTTACTAATTTTATACTTCCTCAATAACATGAATATGTTTCCCATTATCCCATCCTTCTCAAAATATATTCAAAACTAATCACACATTTTCTAAATCTATAATATTCTTGAATAAGATCTTTTATAACCTCTCAAATCCAAATATACCTTCACACTCTAAAACATTTATGTCATTTCAAGCTTCCTCAATAAACCAAATGATGTTACCATGTGTATAGTAACCATTTTCAATTATTCATCTATGTCACATTTTCTCCTAAAGTATTTCATAGCCTTCTTCCACTATCATCAATTTAAAATAACTCCAATAATAACTGAAAACAAATCCAATTCACTACCTCTAGTTGTAACAAAACCAATTGTTTAACTAAAAAACACTATAGTAACAACTTATCATTAAAAAAAATAAAAAAACTGTGCAAATAAATAATTTTTTCCACCACTTAAGGTTTTACTTGCTTATTATGAATGTAAACCCATTTTAAAAAAACTTTCCTTGAATAAAAATTCCCATGATTTCCCCTAACATATTTTAAAATAAGATATTTCTCTCACTTTGTTAACATGGGACATATCACACTTTCTCAATAATAAATAAAAATATATAAAGACATCCTCAAAAACTTCTTTGAGTATATATTCTAATTTGAAAAATATTGTGCTATATCTAACCCTTTTTTAATGATCTAAAAGTGAACATACTAGAATGTTTAAAAAATAGAAATAGTAACTCACTTAATGAAACCATGAGGGATAACATACCTTGACATGAAACACTTGATTAAGACACTATTTATTGAGTTTAAGAATTAAACACTGGTATTCAAATGATAATCATCTATGTATATGGAGATAATTAAACTCAAGATCTAATTGATGCTTCTCAAACACTTATTTATAGAGTACCTTTATCATGTTGTCCATTATTTGGGTTTGATTAGACACATACTCCAACCACACCAAAACTTTCTCAAATTTCTCCTTGATGAAGGGATATTTGATATTGATATGCTTTATCTTTGAATGATGGATAAGGATTTTTATAAATTGAGTTACCACATTTGATTGAAATGGGAGAGTTCACTTCAACTACAAAATCCTCAAGTTTTTTCTTTATATATAATAACCATGTAAATATTTGAGTTTCCACTATGTATTTTTATTATACAGTTCTAAATTAGATTAAATATTTATTAACTAAAAAAAATCCAAATATAAAATATGAAATATAAAATATACCACCAGATATTGAATTCATATCATTTACTAAACTATCCCAATTTACATTTTTGTATCTTAATAATTCATATTGTGATGTTCCATTATATAATGAAATGAAATCCATTATGCCTTTGACATACCATGGAATCCTTTTCACTGATTTATTATAGATTTACTTAGGATAAGTTTGGTACCTTGAATCTTGAAAAGTAGTAAAAATAATACTAGGCCTTGTATCTATTAAGTATAATAGGCTCCCAATTATTTTCCTATACTCTATCATGTCAAACAATTTTCCATTATCATCCATTAAACACTCTATATGGGTAGAAAATGGGTTTGTAATAGAAATTTAATCCAATATTATAAATATTTTGAGTATTTATTTAGCATATTTAGATACAAAAAATTCAACATCTTTTTTTATCAACAAAAAACCAAGGAAAAATGATAGCTCATCAATCAATGATTTTTTTGAACTCGTGCTTTATAAATTAAATAAACTTATTGAATTCTAATTATTTTAATTAAAAAATATTATGCAATTAGGGAAAACTGGAACTGACATACATTAATCATCTCCCTTCTTGACATGGAGGTTATGATCAACTTCTCCAAGCTAGAAACTAAGCTTTATCAAGAATTGATCAAGTAGAGAATACCATGATCTTGCAAATTTCTTCACTCCATAAAGCACCTTCTTCTATTGGAAAACTTTGTTCATATACTCCTAAATAATAATTACTTTTTTCTATTCAATGTAAACATCCTCTTTAAGGAATTCATTACGTAATGTTGATTTAAAATCCATTTAGAAAACCTTAAACCTCCTTTAAACCTCTATTCCCAGGAATAATCAAATTGTTTTTTTATCTTAGTCCAATAATTCCTTATTTAAATAATCATAAATCATGTTTATGTTATTTCTAATATATTTTAGTTTTTATGAAACTACATTAATTTTCTAGAAAAGAATTAATAATTCTCTATGTTTTGAATTAACCACACAATATATGTGATTAACCACACATACACCTGATTGACCATGACCTATTTATAGAAAAGGAACTAAGTGACCATAAGAAAGAACCAAATCACCACATATTGTCTTAATCAACCAATTTGATCAAAGTTTCAAAGGCAAAAATCAACCATACACCTAAAAGAGTGAAAAAGTGTAGGTGGATAGAATGTAAAGAAATGTGATCAACATCAAGTGTAAGTGGATCAACCAAAAATTCAAAGTAATTGACTGCAAGTGCAAGAGGATTGACCCTAAGATAAAGTTATCAACTATATGATCAAGTGTCTAACCGTACAACATATTAGGGAATTCAAAAAGTATGGAAGTGACTGTATATGCTAACATGGAATATTTAAATTGACCATGTATAAATGTAATTATTATATTATTATATATTTAAATATATTAATTCAACCACTTTTCTATGCAGAATTAAATGCTTTTTATAAGCATTTAATGAGTTGGAATTCATAATGACGTACAATGTTCTTAATGATGATTTATCAAATGATATTTCTAGGTATAACCTTCTTTTTCAAAGTTTAATGAAGATAAATAAAGTGTGATGATGAACATACACACATTACTTAGAGACATCAAATTTTTTCTTGAAAAAAAAATAAAATTTACTCTATTTTGAACATCTACGATACCCTGTTCTAATGGGATTCTCAATGAAATATCAATAGAAGATCAAAAAAACTCCAAATATCTACTAAAAATCAAAAGATTATTATGGGAAGATAATAACTACCTGTAGAACAATAGAACATACTTTGATGCACCAAACACTTAAATTTCTCTTATTCTATTTTTATTTACTTTCGAGCTGTGTGTACATTGTATTATGTTTATATTTCTAACACCAGATCCATTTCTGAAATTGATAGTGATAGTCACACTCTATACCATTTCATTATTTTTATTTCATATAGAACTATTGAAGATGTTTTTTATCATGGAATACCCACATGAATTTTTCACCTTTTAGTTATTCCATGTATAACTATGGAAGGGGCTTTGTGAAGCTTGGAAAACCTTTTGTAGTGTTGTAAAACCTAATCCATGCTAAAGGTATCAATATTGAAGAATATTCGATCATCAAACACCCACTTTAACATTTTTAACAAATGATTTCCAATTGAATTATCCTATATATACCTCAATAACTCAAGGTATACATCTATATTGACCAAAAACCATATTAAAACCTTAGATATGGGTGTTTTAATGCTTATGAAAGTTATTTGATTACCCAAAGACCTCTGAGAAATCGAAACTAATTGAATTTTTTCTACTCAATAGGGAGACCTCTATAAGAACCCAAATATTTATTAAGGTAAAAAATATTTTACTTTCATCAATTTTGAATTTAAATGTTTATTTATGAACTAATGATAATGACCTTTGAGGTTATGAAGGTATCGAGGGTGTCTGGGGCTTGTTCAGAGTCTGGAACCCAACCTTTGGGGAGATAAGTTCTATCACATGGTTAGTAGAAACCATGCAGGGCAGGACACATGGTTACTTATAATTGTTAGAGGCTGGATAGTGGAGTCTTATAGGCCACATGGTTAGACAAAATGTATGATTTGAGGTGCACAACCATGCAGTCATGTATGTAGTTTTTGATAGTGGGCTGAGACATGGTTTTTTCATTGGTTAGTCAAACAGCATGAGAAAACAATGAGAAGTTTCCCTTCCTATAGAAAATGGTGCATGGTTAGCGCACAATTTGGCTAACTGTGCATCCAAACCATGCAGCCTAATATTTTGAGTGGATTTTTGAATTTCACCTAATTAATCTATTATTTCAACCCTATTTCTATAATTTCATCCATTTAATAGAAATTTATTTTGAGAGGTACTCTTGTAAGACAAAACTAGGAATCAATTGATATTCTCTGTTCGAGCTTTGAATCAAGATCCGTTGGAAGCATCCGTTCCATGTCAGGAAAATACCCATTCCTTTTTCATCATTACTCATTCTTCTTAGTATGAGTTGTGCTCTTTAGGCGCAAGATAATATTCCATAATTTTAGTTTCTTCATATATTCTTTATTTTTCTCATGATCTAAGTTGAATAAACAGCTAATACTGGATGAACACTCATTTACATACCTAAAGTAGGCGGTCCCGTACTTTTCCTTTAAAATCAAAGTGTTTATATATATGTTTTTATTCCACATTCCCAATTATCATAGAAATTCCCTTGAAATGGAGAATAGTCCTTGCTTTAAATTGATTGGTATTACCTATGTAATTAATGATACCCATGGATAAATTAATTAAGGTTATAAAACTCGAATTTGAACCTCTCCATGGGGGTGATATTTAATCAAATTGAATAGTATGGGTGACATATAAATAGGTTCACCCTTGAGGTGTTCCATTACCCTTCCTATGGGATTTAAAATTGATAAATTTAATGTTTAATTTTTATATAATTTGAATTGTAGTATCAATTATAAATTGAATCGATTAAAAGAATGGGGTGGAATTATAGGTACCCGAGCCTTTTACATATAACATTTCATTATTTTAAGCATAATTAATCATTAGAGTACAAGCCAAGGATCGTTAAGTATAGTGTCTTCAAAGACTAGGTACGTATAACATAAAACATGGGGCTAAAAAAAACTTCTTTATTTAATCTCCATAATGAGATCCTAACTTCCTTTGAGCCCTTACATATGCATAGGGTACCCTGGGGAACACATGAACAAAGGGATGAGCTAAAAATTCCCAGTAAGGGAATGAACATCAGGACACATCACAAGAACATTAATTAAGAGGCATGACATAATGATATCCAAATCATGAAACTTATGAAATCATTTAATATAAGCATGAGATCATATAAACATAGAATCATATAAATGTGGAAGAATAATAAATAATATCTTTAGTATGGGTCAAGGATAACTGCCAATTCCATTTTCCATTTTAGTATGGGTCAAGGCTAACCTCCAATCTTGTTTCCCATTTTATTATGGGTCAAGGCTAACTGCCAATCCCGTTTCACATCACATCTCATGAGACTTATCCTTACTCAATGAATTGGAGTGCTATCTGGGCACACCCATCTCAAAATTCTCATGAATATTCTTTCCACATAAACATTATTACCACATATACAATCATACATAATCAACCATACACAAACATAAGGGTACCCATGGAAAAAATTGGGTACCACAGTCATGACATAAAACATATCCAATGGGTGTCTCATGAAAGTGTCCATGAAAGGAAAGGATTAGAACATAAATGGACATTCAAACTATAAAATAGGCATATAACATGGTAAGTGGTGACAAATATAAGCGATAAAATTTTATAAATTTATTTTAGAAACATTATCCTTAAAACATTTTTGTGCGGTTTTAAGGAAAACACTCTAGAGCTTTTCAAATAGAAAAGAGGACATACTTTTATATAAAACCAGAATTGAAACAAGAAGGTTTTCATAATAAAAATAATAATTTTATAAATATAATGGTGTATTAAAATATAGGATAGAGTGAACTTGAAATTTGGAAAAAAAATTAGGGAAGTCCCCTTAAAACAGGTTTGCTTATTGGAGAGTTCTAAGTAGTGAATCTTTCAAAAACATGTATACCGACGAAAGAAAGTGATGAAAGGGTCATGATATTAGATTCTTTTAAAAATATTGAGAATTCATAAGATTCACATAAATAGATATGATAACACAATTTTGAAATAAAGATAAGGCAACCTGAAAGAACGAATAAGGTTTGGGTAGAATTCGTTACGATTTTACCGGCATGGTGTCGGGTGTACCTAAGAGGACTTGATGAGAGATAAGGGGTTTATCATCACTAATAAAACATCAGGGAAGTATGGGGAAGGTTTATAAACATACCCCATAACTTTTTATTACACAAAAAAACATATCATAGAGAAAAATCTTGATTAAGAGTGTAAAGGGGAGGATCCATTACCTTAAATCCGTTGGTGTTCTCCACTTGTTATTAACGACCTCTTAATACTTACTCCTTTTATAACCTCTTAAGGGGAGAGGTTTTAGTATTTTGAAAAGGCTGGGATCTTTTGGACGTGGGGGGGACCTTGGGGAGAGATTTGGGTATAATTTAGAGAAGTCATGGAGCTTGAGAGGAGTGGAGAGAAGAAGGAGTGAAGGGGGGTTTTTATAGTGGAAGAGAGGAGGGATTTCATGATATTATAATACTATTATTTCTTCACAAGACAAAGAATAGTAAGTATTCCATGACCAAGAATAGTAAATGGGTCATGTGAATTCGAACCATGGGTGGTGACATCATCCATGATGCTAGGAATAGTTTATTTAGCTTATAATGTATATATACGGTAAATTACCATATTTTACTATTCATCAAAATTTCAAGTATTTCAGAAAAATCTCAAAAATTCACCCTAACCATTTTTCGATGTGTAGAATCCAAAAAATGAAGTCCATTTTTCAAAAATAATTTTCTGAATATTATTATTTTAATATTTAATTAAAATCATAATTAATTATAAAAAACCAGATTTAAGACATGAATTAACTAATTCTAAAACATAGGTATATTGTACTTCCAACTTGAATAGTATTTTTATACTATCATAGGTGAGGTTACTATTCATTAGGGTATATCACTATTCATAAGGGCATGTTACTATACATTAGGGTAGGTTAATATTCACCAAAAATTACTTTTTTCTTATCTGACTCCAAAAAACATCTTGAACACAACCGTGTATGTCAGATTTTCAAAATTCCAAACTTAGAAGTGAAAAAATTATGTTTAAAGGCCACTTATCACTTATTAGTTCATTATTATGTGATTTTATGGCATATTTATAAGAAGGGAATTTCCATTAAAAACATTGGGTCGTTACATTCTTCCCTCCTTATGAAATTTCACCCTTGAAATTTCATTTCACATTCTAGGCCAAAATAGTTGTGGGTAATTTTCCTTCATTGCTTCTTCCAGTTCCCATGTTGCTTCCTCAAACTTATGGTTCCTCCACAACACTTTGACAAGATGAGTTTTCTTGTTGCGCAAAACCTTATCTCTCCTATCCAGAATCCTTACTAGATGCTCCTCATAGGAGAGATCATCTTCCAGCTGCACCACCTATGAGTTTAGTACATTTGAGGGATTAGGTATGTACTTCTTTAAGAGTGATACATGGAAAACATCATTGAATCGATCCATATCTGGTGGAAGTGCAAGCTGATAGGCCATGACTCCTATGCGGTCAAGGATATCAAAGGGGCCAATATACCTTGGGCTTAGCTTCCCTTTCTTCTCAAATCGCATGAATCTCTTCCACATAGATATTCGAAGGAAGACTTTATCTCCAATGCCGAACTCCAAGTCCCTTCGATGGTTGTCAGCATAGCTCTTTTTCCAGATTTGAGCAGCTTTGATGTGTTTCTGGATGACTTGATCCTTCTCTGTCATCTCTTGAACAAGATCGGTTCCAAGTAGCTTTATTTCTCTAACTTCATCCCAACAGGTTGGAGTTCTACATCGCTTTCCATATAGAGCTTCATATGGATCCATTTGAATACTCGAGTGGAAGCTATTGTTGTATGAGAACTCAACCAATGGGAGATGTTGATCCCATCCACCTTTGAATTCTAGATAGTAGGTTCTAAGCATATCTTCAAGCGTCTGAATAGTTATTTTAGACTGGACACTAGTTTGAGGGTGATAGGCCATGCTGAAATTTAATTCAGTACTCAAATAATGTTAAAGGATCCTCCAGAATTTATATGTGAACCTTGGATCATGGTCAGAGACAATTAAGAGTGGAACACCGTGCAGTCTCACCACTTCCTTCACATATAACTTTGAAAGTTGTTCAAGTGAGAGATCTTCCTGAATAGCGATGAAATGGGATGTCATGGTGAGTCAGTCGACCACAACCCAGATTGCATTATTTTCCTTTGACATCTTCAGGAGACCCGTGATAAAGTCCATAGTAACATTTTCCCATTTCAACATGGGTATAGGCAATTGATACATCATACCTTTGGACTTTTGTTGCTCAACTTTAACTTGCTAACATACCAAGAACCTTGATATATATTCCGCAATCTCCTTCTTCATGTTATCCCACCAGAAGTGTTCTTGGAGATCACAGTACATTTCTGTACTCCCAAGATAGATAGAGAAGGTCAAGCTATGTGCATCATTCAATAGATCCTTCTTTATCTTTGGATCAGATGGTACACATAATCGTGTCCCAAATATTACAACTCCTTCCTCATCAGTTTTGAAATCGAAGGATTTCCCATTTTTAACAGCTTCCACCCTTTTATGAATTTCCACATCCTTTCTTTGTGCAACCTTTATTTTAAATAAGAGGGATGGTTGAGAAATAATTTGAGAATGGATTGATGATGTTCCTACCTTAATGATTCCCATGTCCATACTTTTAAAATATAAGAAGATCGGATCCTTTCCAATTCTCATCATTGATAAAGATGCATGATCCTTTATACTCAGAGCATCCACCACCTTGTTTGCCTTACCGGGATGGTGGTGGATTGAGCAGTCATAATCCTTGATGATCTCTATCCATATTCGCTGGTGCATATTAAGCTCTTTCTGTGTGATTATATATTTGAGACTCTTGTGGTCAGTATATATCTCACATTTTTTCCCATAGAGATAATGTTACCAGATTTTCAACGCAAAGATCACAGCCACCAACTTCAGATCATGCATGGGACTGTTTTCCTCATGGAGTTTCAGCTTCCTTGAGGCATAGGCTATCACTTTATCATTTTGCATTAGCACACAGCCTAAGCCTTTCTTATAAGCATCACTATACACCACAAAGAGTTATCCACTTGAAGGGAGTGTGAGTACCGGTGCAGTGATAAGCCTCTTTTTCAACTCCTTGAAACAGTCTTCACATTCCTATGTCTAAATAGACTTTACTCCCTTCCGCATCAGCATGTTCATTGGGTTTGACAATCTTGAAAAGTTATTCACAAATCGTTGATAATACCTATCTAGACCTAAAAAGTTGTGGATCTCCGTTACATAAGTTGGTATCAGTCACTCTTCAATTTCCTTCATCTTGGAAGGGTCCACAAATATCCCTTTCCCACTGATAACATGCCTAAAGAATGATACTTACTCCATCTAGAACTCACATTTACTGTACTCTGCATACAACTTCTCCCTTCACAAAGTCTTTAACACTGTTTCCAAATACTCCTCATGTTCCTCCTTGCTCTTGGAGTATATCAGCATATCATCAATAAAGACCACCACAAATTTGTTGAGGTAATATCTAGAGACTCTATTCATTAAATCCATGAAAATTTCAGGATCATTAGTGAGTCCAAAGGGAATAACTATGAACTCATTGTGTGCATACCTCATTTGAAAGGAAGTCTGGGGAATATCTTCCTTCGTCACCTTTAGTTGGTGATATCCCGACCGAAGGTCCACCTTAGAGAAATAATTGGCTCCACGAAGATGATCGAACAAGTCATCTATCCATGGAAGGGTATACTTGTTCTTTATAGTGATTTTATTGAGCTCACGATAATCAATGCAGAGGTGCATTGTTCCATACTTCTTCTTGACAAAGAGGACTGGAGCACCCCACGGTGAAGCAGTCGGGCATATAAAACCATTCTCCATATTCTCATGTAACTGCTTCTTCAGCTCTTCTAGCTCTAAGGTGGCCATTCTGTAAGGTGTCTTTGAGATTGGCAGAGATCCAGAGATAAGTTCAATTGAGTACTCAACCTCTCGGTCAAGGGGAAGACCAGACAACTCTTCGGGGAATACATTAGTGTAATCCCTCATGATGGGCATGTCTTCAAGCATGATTCTCTCCTTCATCTTAATCATTTGAGCTAGATATGCATGCTCATAAGGAATCAATATCCACACTTGAGATGATGATTCGAAAGGAGATTCATCTTCCTCCCTACACTTGAAAAGAATCGATGGATGCTTCGGGATGTGAAGAGTGATCTCCCTTTCTCAATAGTTGATATTGGCTTTGTATAAAGATATCCAATCCATGCCTAAGATAGCGTCAAACTCCACCAATGGAAGTATAACAAGATTTGATGGGATGTTTAGTCAAAAAACGTTAACTGGGGAGTAGTTATAAACCATGGACTTAATGATTTCCCCATTCGTTGTTCTCAAAGATAAATTTTCCTCCAAATTTTGAGTTGGTGTTTGAATAGTTCTACTAAACTTGAAAGATATGAAAGAATGTGTAGAACCAAAATCAAATAGTACATTCACTATTCATGAATGAATAACTAGCGTACCTGTCACCACATCATTTTATAGCTCCACCTCAGCAGTAGTGATAGCATAAGCCCTTCCTTGTTGCCTTGGAGGTTGTTGCTCATTACCACCGACAACCCTCGGCTTAGGGAAATTGTTTGCATAATTCCCAACTTCCTTGCAGTTATATCACTACACTACAGGCTGAGTGTTGATCTGAACCTTCCTTTCTTCTTCAACATTAGCGGGATTTTTCATATCCCTTAAGCAGTTCTTGTCTAGATGACCAAACTTCCCGCATTTGAAGCAATTCCTGGTTCCCTTGAGACAGTCACCAAGATACTTCTTCCCACAATTCTTGCAAAGGGGAAAGTGGGGCTTATTTCCATCATGGGATTTGTTTGATGAACCACCCATATTTTTCTCCATTATTTGGTTCTTGTCACTAGGCCCATGAGACCACTGAAAGTCTCCCATCTCCATTTCAACATTGATGAAAAAATGGAGAATCTCTTCATAGATGTTGAAGTCTCAAATTGCCAAAACTTTTCATAGACTCAACTTTAGTCTACTAAAGAAGCAATCCAACTTGCTTTCAGTGTTCATGAAAAATCTAGAGGCGTACCTTGAAAACCTTGTAAAGTTCGCTTCATACGCCCCGATGGACTCATCTTCCTTCTGCTTGAGTCCAAGGAACTCTCTTTCCATCATGAGACAGAGGGTTCGAGGAAAATATTTGTTGAAAAGAATCCTCTTGAATTCCTCCCATTCTATGGAATCAATTTCCTACTGGGACTTCATATTCTTGATCAATGTCCACCACTAATCAGCTTCCCCATCAAAACGATAGACTGCCACACAACTTTCTCTTCTTCCGAGCACTGGAGGATAGAGAAAATCTTTTCAATGGAGTTAATCCATTGTTCTGCGAGGAGGGGATCAGAAGACCCGCTAAACATGGGAGGCCTTTGCCGAATAAAGGATTATAAGACAACTTGATCCTTTCTTGGAGGAGGGGGACATTCCACCTGATTCAAGTTATTATTCATAACTTGAACCAGCTGAGCATGTACTGCCATGAAGTTTTAAGCACCCTCTTCCGTCACATCAGGAATGTCATTAGGGAAATCATCACATTTCCTATCACATTGGTTGTTGGAATGTGTTCCTCTATTTCCCTCCATTAACAAAGAAAAAGAATGTATAATTAGAGGTCTTGAATACTTAGCTATTGAGCATAAAAAGAAACTTTGAACATAAAAGCATGAACTTATAAAGAAGAAGTATATCCTGACTTGTGATTCCTTAGGTTTATATCTAGGTTTTCCTCGATCTATTTCATAACTTATGTTCTTATGGGATTCTTGTTTTCCCTTAATAATGGTTTGTACTAATCTCGTGAATCTACCAAAGCATATCCCCCAGGAGTGTCATAACCAAGAGTGCAACAAGGCCCGTTATCGTGCACCAGTTCTCGTTCGATTCTAGCTCAAAGTGGTGTTTTTGGGTTTTACCCCTAGATACATATGTTACAGAGCTGCCTCTACCTGCTCGTATCCAGACATGGATGTATTATCTTGATAGACCACTTACTCTATACTCACCAAAATTTAGGACTGTTTCCTTATACTTAGTCTCACCCTTAAGGTTCTCACTAAGGTGCTCTATTCCTAATCTCAAAAAATAACTAGACCATCCTCTGATACCAACTATAGGGACCCAAGCCTTTTACATATAAAATTTCATTATTTTAAGCATAATTAATCATTAGAGTACAAGCCAAGGATCGTTAAGTCTAGTGTCTTGGAAGACTAGGTACATATAACATAAAACATGGGGCTAAAAAAACTTCTTTATTTAATCTCCATAATGAGCTCCTAACTTCCTTTGAGCCCTTACATCTGTATAGGGTACCCTGGGGAACACATGAACAAAGGGATGAGCTAAAAATTTCCAGTAATGTAATGAACATCTGGAGACATCACAAGAACATGAGTTAATAGGCATGACATAATGATATCCAAAGCATGAAACTTATGAAATCATTTAATATAAGCATGAGATCATATAAACATGGAATCATATAAATGTGGCAGAATAATAAATCATATCTTTAGTATGGGTCAAGGCTAACCGAAAATCCTGTTTCCCATTTTAGTACGGGTCAAGGCTAACTGCCAATCCCGTTTCCCATTTTAGTATGGGTCAAGGCTAACCACAAATCCCGTTTCACATCAAATCTAATGAGCCTTATCCTTACCCAATGAATTAGAGTGCTATCTGGGTGCACCCATATCAACATTTTCTTGAATATTATTGCCACATAAATATTCTTACCACATATACAATCATACATAATCAACCATATACAAACATAAAGGTACCCATGGAAAGAATTGGGTACCACAATCATGACATAAAACATATCCAATGGGTGTATCATGAAAGTGTCCATGAAAGGAAAGGATTAGAACATACATGGACATTCATAGGTTAAAATAGGAATATAACATGGTAAGTGGTTCCAAATATAAGTGACAACATATTAGAAATGTATTTTAGAAACATTAGCATTAAAACATTTTTGTGCGGTTTTAAAGAAAACACTCTAGAGATTTTCAAATAGAAAAGAGGACATTGTTTTATATAAAACCAGAATTGAACCAAGAAGGTTTTCATAATAAAAATACTAATTTTATAAAGACAATGGTGTATTAAAATAGAGTATAGAGTGAACTTGATATTTGGGTAAAAATTAGGGAAGTCCCCTTAAAACAGGTTTGCTTATCGGAAATTTCTAAGGAGGGAATCTTTCAAAAACATGTATATCCCTGAAAGAAAGTGATGAAAGGGTCTTGATATCAGAATATTTTACAACTATCCAGAATTCATAAGATTCACATAAATATATATGATAACACCATTTTGAAAGAAATATAAGGCAACCCAAAAGAACGAATATGGTTTGGGTAGAATTCATTACGATTTTACCGACATGGTGTCAGGTGTACCTAATAGGACTTGATGAGAGAGAGAAGGGGTTTCTCATCACTTATAAAACATTAGGGAAGTATTGGGAAGGTTTATAAACATACCCCATCACTTGGTATTACACAAAAAAACATATCATAGAGAAAAATCTTGATTAAGAGTGAAAAGGGGAGGATCCCTTACCTTAAATCCATTAGTGTTCTCCATTTGTTATTAATGACCTCTTGAGACTTCCTCTTTTGAAAACCTCTTAAGGGGAGATTTTTTGGTATTTTGAGGAGGCTGAGAGCTTTTTGACGTGGGGGAGGACCTTGGGGAGAGATTTGGGCAGAATTTAGATAAGGCTTAGAGCTTGAGAGGAGTGGAGAGAAGAGGGAGTGAAGGGGGGTTTTTATAGTGGAGGAGAGGAGGGATTTCATGATATTATAATCCTTAATTTATTATTTCTTCACAAGAAAAAGAATAGTAATTATTCCATGACCAATAATATTAAATGGTTCATGTGAATTTGAACCGTGGGTGGTGACATCATCCATGATTCTAGGAATAGTTCATTTAGTTTATAATGTATATATATGGTAAATTACCGTATTTTACTATTCATCAAAATTTCAAGTATTTTAGAAAAATATCTAAAATTCACCCTAACCATTTTTCGACATGAAAAATCCAAAAATGAAGTCCATTTTTCAAAAATAATTTTTTAAATATTACTATTTTAATATTTAATTAAAATCATAATTTATTATCAAAAACCAGATTTAGAACATGAATTAACTCATTCTAAAACATAGGTATATTGTACTTACAACTTGAATACTATTTTTATACTATCATATGTGAGGTTACTATTCATTAGGGTATATCACTATTCATAAGGGTATGTTACTATTCATTAGGGTAGGTTACTATTCACCAAAAATTATGTTTTTCTTATCGGACTCCAAAAAACATCTTGAACACAACCGTATATGTCAGATTTTTAAAATTATGAACATAGAAGTGACAAAATTATGTTTAAAGGCCACTTATTACTTAGTAGTTCATTATTATGTGATTTTATGGAATATTTATAAGAAGGGAATTTCCATTAAAAACATTGGGTCGTTACAGGCATGACCATGACCCTAGGAATTTTCTATGTAATTTCTTTTTTAAGCATGAGTCTCCCTTTATAATAAAATTCCTACCTGAGTTAACTTGGGGGATAGGCCTTCTAAGATTATCTAATCCTTTAGAAACCTTTTGAGGTGAGGTTTAAATGAATGTTATTGGTAGTGTCCTTAACATAATTAATTATTTTGAATGCATATTGTTATAAGCCCCGGGTGACACATGGGTTCTTATACAAATTCCATGGAAGGACTCATTTGGATTCTACCTTTCTTATGCTTGAGTGACACTTAGACTCTCTAGTGGACTACCAAGGAAAAACTCAATAGGGTATGGCTGTTATATGCATGAGTGACACATAAACTCTTTATGGATTTCCAAGGATGGAATCAAAGGGTGGTTGATTATATATGCCATGGGTGATTCTTTTTCTCCCATAGTGGACCTCCAAAAATGGATTCATGTGGAAATGATGTTATAACAAACCTAGAGTGATACAAGGATTCCAATGCGAAATGCCTATGATGGGCTTGTAGGGTGCTTGGGAAATGTTGTACCTAGAATGATACCAGCATTCCAATTAAGGAATTCGAAGGAGGAGATATGGTTCTTAATTAATTAATTAATTAATGAAATGATTTATACAATTCATCTTCCAATCCAAAGAATAATATTATATTTGGTTAGATACTTCCACCTTATATATGGACCGGTTAGGCATCGGTTTTGAATGTTCTTATTGGGGATGCTGTGCTATGTGCCAGGTTCTGAGACTTAGTTATTAAATTAAAGTAATTAATTAAATGAATTTGATTATAAATTGATTCATTATTGACAGTTTATTCAGGGGATTCCAAATAAGAATGAAGTAGGTAGCAGAGGATGGATGTCCACGGGAACCTAGAACTTTATGAGTTGTTTAGATACAAAACTTATTTATATATTCTATTATTTCCTACACACTGTTATTATTATATATTCATTGACTACATGGAATTAGAAATTTGGGTAGTTGCCTATGGGGAATGTATCTCAAACCCTATTTGGGATGACTACGGGTACCTAAAAAGATTATATTATTATAGGTATTGATAAGGGAAAGTGCCCTAATATAGGTTTTTGGATGCTTCTTTGGATAAGGGGAGCATAGGACCGAGTTGAGGATTGTGATGCTTGTTGGGGAAGTTTCTTTTTGGTATTTCGATGTTTTGTCACATGTATTGTATCATTGTATGGATACCTATTTTGGATGATTTTTAGACCTATGACATGTATAATCATTATCTGTATATGATATTACTTTTTTCATTGTTTATTTATATCTTCTTTAAATATTGTCTATTATATGAGTGATTTACTACTCCCCTATTTATCTAATATTGTATATCCATTGTCCTACAATTTGGTGATGAGGTAATAGTACCCCCATAGACACACCCTAGACCCTCACTACTAGTCGAAAACCTCTATAATTTGAGTAGATGCGCTTGAGGCTATGTGTCCAACTGTGATCAGGGCACCTTTCAGTGGCATCTGAGTTCAGGATGTTATAAAGTGTGTATAAGAGTGGGTTTTTTTCTATTTTTATTTACTATTTTGAGAAAATATAAAGGGATAAGATTGAATAATAATTTGGTAATGAGATTTTTCTAGGAATAGCTAACCCATGTACAAGAAAAAGAAAAATTTCCTCGAATTAAATTTCTATTTTTTTGGATTTTGACTATTATAGTTGATTTGATTCCACTGTTGGGCGATGTAATTTAATAGTGATGTTTTGATTGATATGATTATGGGTTTTAATTTTTTTCAACCTAATGATATGAGGGTATTCCATATCATGCATCATTTTAGGCACTCACGATAATCACATGCGACACATTATTCCATTCCATATAGGATGCATTACTTGTTTCATGATGTTGTGATAGGTGTCGTGAAAGTTATACTTGCTGTTGTGGTAGACATTCTGGAACACGTTATGGTATGGATTATGTGGATTCCATATTTTGGATCATGAGGAATATGGTCCCTTATGGATCAGAATTTGGTGAACCATTTGGTTCAACATTTTTAAATGAATTGTGAGATAATGTATTTAAATAGGAAATAAATGTAATAAAAAATGAAATTTTTATACTAGGGAACTTGACCCAGACCTAAACATCATAGTGGGAAGTAGATAGTATCTATTGATTTCATATGATCTATACATCTCTTAGACTAGACTCAAGGAGAAGGAAGATGATCATTTTATTATATAAGACAACTTTTACCTATCCTATTTAAAAAAATATGCACTTTGAATTGTGAACTTTAAAAATGTTCTTAACTGAGGTGTGATTTTGTCATTGTAGAGGCATGATAACACAATGGCCACTTGTTGTACACTAGGAAGGCGAAAATGATCACACTACAGAGGTGGTGGGCCATGGGATACTAGTGGATCCTCCTATAGTTCCAGCTACAACACTAATAGTTTTACTAGACACATGTGTTAAGACATAGTTCCATGAAGGCTTTATGCGATTCATGTTGCCGTTCAGGGAGAACCATGACCTACCCAAACTATGGTAGATTTTAGGCATGAGTTCCAACAACAATATCCATGATTTTTTTTGGGGGATAGAGTAATACAAGCTTCAGATCCATCGCTAGAGTCCACGCTATCTATCTTCGATTAGCTAGAGATGACTCCCGAGAGGAGGGTAAATCTTGATACTTATATGATGTGTGATTCCTCCAAGAGATGGTGCGATTCCATAACTCATACTTATCATCACAAAGAGTGGTCTTGGAGTTATTTTAATATGGCCGTATATGATTACTTCTATCACGAGGAATTAAAGGCTGATAGAGCCCAAGAGTTCATGCACTTGGAGAAGGGCACATTAATAGTTATGGATTATTCGACCAGTTTTACATAGCTCTAGTTCTTCACACGTATTATGATGGGTGATAAGGTATCTAAATCTTGGTGATTCAAGGATGGTCTTAGGTATAGAATGCGATTTCATGTGAATGTCTTTCAACTAACTACTATTTATGGAATATTGAATCAGATGCTTATCACCATGCATAACCTAAGAGAGGATGGGGGTGATAGCTAGGGTGATTCGATATCTAGATATAGTGCTACATAAACCTGTAGTAGGAAGTGTCATCTAGATCTTCTAGATGGTGACATTAGTATCACGATCACACACTCAGGTAGCCAAGTGAGGCACCACTAGTGTGTTAGACCAGGACATTTGAGGCATCAATACACGAGGGGCCTGATCGAGTGCTAATCATGCAGTAATATGGGAAATCTAATATTATTTTGGTGAAATTTTCCTCTAAAATATAGTGAGAGAGGGTCTTCACTGACTCCACATGTAGGACTAGGGTGAGAATATTCTCATCAGGAAGGGAGTTGGAGTACAAGTTGTCAATCAAACCGTGGCAGTGGTCATAGACATAGTAGTAAGACCCTATATTTTTAATGAAAACAAAGTGGATATACTCAAAGTATCCATGAATATTACATGGAAAAAAATCAGGCCAGATATTCGTAGTGAAACTGACACCTGAGGAGGAAAATCCTAGACATTCTACTATGAGAGGTAATATCCTATTAGACTTTACTATAGAATTTGTTCTTTTTGATATAGTCTCTTCTCAAATATTTATATCTATTTCCATTGTGGAGATCCTTGGGCTCAGTGTTAAATGTTTAGATGGGGGTTTTGACACTTGATACTCCATAGAGGATTCAAACAAAGGATGAATATCAGTGTATAGACTTACCCCTTGAGATTAGAAGGTGTCACATTGTATGTGACCTCTTTGTCCTTGAGATGAATAGTTTTTACATCATTCATGGGATGGAATGGTTGGTTCCATTTCATAATCTCATTGATTTCTATCACTGAAGGTGACTTTGACGTCACTAAAGGGTGGTGAGTTTATTCATAAGGGTTAATAGGTTGTATAGGAGAGTCAATTTGGACTCGATCATCGTGGTTTGTGTAGAATGATAGCCCAAATTGTAGGTTTATATATAGATGATCATGGAACACATCATAAAGACTTACCTCTAGTGGTTGATCATTTTAGGGAAATTTTCCTAGAAGATTTCTCAAGATTACATCTAGTGAGAGAGTTAGATTTATCTATCAAGCTAGTGCTAAGAGCCACATAAATATTCATTCCTCTTTACAAGATGACTACTACTAAGATTTAGGAGCTCAAGATGTATCTAGAGGATTTAGAGTAATAGGGGTTTATCCAACCCAGTACTTATCCATGGGGCTTTCTAGTACTTTTTTCAAAAACGGTGGATGAAACCCTCAGGATATATATAGATAACTAGAAATTGAACTAGCTGATGGTTAAGAACTGGTATCCTCTACTATGGATAGATGATCTATTTGACCAACTATGAGAAGATCAAATTTTCTAAAAGATTAATCTGATATGTGGATATCATCATGTGCATGTTAGACCATCATACATAGCACACACAGTCTTACATAGAATGTATGGTCTATATGAGTATTTTCTTATGTCGTTCGATCTCATGAACTCTCTAGAAGTATTCATGGAACTAATGAACTGAGTTTTCTATCCTTATCTAGATTCATTTTTCATTGTATTTATAGATGATATCTTGGTTTATTCTCACAATCAACATGACCATACCAAACATCTTAATATAGTATTGATACACTGAGATATCATCACTTATATTCTAAGATAACAAAGTGCCACTTATGTATGGATCATATTAACTTCCTGGGTCACATTATATTAGAGATAGGATTATCATTTTATCTAGAGAAGGTGAAAGATTTAGTTTTCTAGGAGCATCCTAAGAACTACTTTATGATATGGAGTTTCTTGGGGATGGATAGATATTAAAAGCATTTCATACAGGACTTATCACACCTAGAATCACTTATCATGGGATTTACTAAAATTGGTGTGAATTTTGTATGGTCAAATGCATGTGATTCATCCTTTTAAGAGATGAAAGTGAGATTAACTTCAATGCTGATACTTATTTTTCATAATCTAGGTAGGAGTTACACTATTTACTATGATTAATTAGGTATCAATCCAAAGGTAGTTCTTATGTATGGGGTAGAGTCATGGTGTACATGTCTCAATGGATGAGGCCACATAAGAGGAATTACCTGATTCACAATCTCCAATTATCTATAGTTGTTCATGTATTTCATTGTCAGTGACATTACTTACTTGGAGAGAATTTTTTGGTGTACATGAATCAAAAAATATTCAAGTACATATTTACATAGCATGATCTGAATCTGAGGCAGTGAAGGTGGGTTGAATACCTATAGTATTTTGAATTCTAGCTTTACTATATGTCTAGTAAAGGCAATGTAGTGTCCAATTCACTGAGTAGGAGGACTCAGATATAGACAGTTCAACATTCCTGCAGTGAGTGGATTATTATGGATTTGTTATCTAAGATTCACTTGGATTTGTGGGATAGTCAGGGGAATACATTTCTTTTATCCTTATCTATAACCTCTATCCTTCTAGATAGAGTGAGGATAAGTAAGCTATCAAATTATGAGGTCTTGGTCCAACGAGAGAGTGTGGAAGGTGAGGAGTCCAACTCTTGGTTGGACTATAGGTGAGGATGAAATTCTCCATATTCCTTGTCATGTATAGGTTTAGGTAGACATTCATGAGGAGATGATATAATAATTTCATGCTTTATCTTGGGAAGTACACCCTGGCATCACTATGATGAATCGAGATTTGCATCGCTAATACTGGTGGCCAGGTATAAAAATAGATGTAGCTAGTTTTGTTATGAGATGTTACACGTGTCAGTAAGTGAAGGAGGAACACCAAAAACTAGTTGAAATTTTACAACATCTTAACATTCTTGAGTGAAAATGTAATGATTTTGTGATGGATTTCATGACTGGGTTACCAAGGTCACCATGAGGAAATGATGTCATATAGATTTCTATTGATAGGATTACAAAGGTTTATCATTTAGTACCTATCAAGGAGACCTTTTTAGTAGATGATATTGGGAGGTTGTTTATCTATGAGATAGTACAACTTCAAAGGGTCCCTCATACTACCTTTACTGATAGGGACACCTGATTTACTTCATAGTTATAGAAAGGGATGTAGAGGGTGTTAGGTATATACGTTATTATAAGTATAACATACCACCCTTAGACTGATGGCCAGTTAAAGTGTATGATACAGGTGCTTGAGGACATGCTGTAAGCATGCACCCTAGATCTTGGGGTCTCCTGGGAGAGGCCCATACCCCTGGTTGAATTCACCTACAACAATAGCTTTCCAGATACTATTCAGATGACACCTTATGAGGATTTGTATGGTAGCCCATGTTGATCGCCCCTATAATGGTTGAAGGTAGGATAGGAAGCTATTATTGGACATCATCTCATTTAGGAGTCTAAAATGTAGGTTTAGCTGATTTAGAAGTGGATGGATACTGAAAAGTCTCGACAAAAATCCTACACCAATCACTGATGACGAAATCTAGAGTTTGAGGTTAGGGATTGTGTCTTTTTACATGTTTCACTGAGGTTGGGACACAGGAAGATCATGAGACATGTTAAGCTTTCACCATGATATGTTGGGACGTTTGATATTCTACAGAGAGGTGGGCTAGTAGCCTATCTTTTATAGTTAACTCAGAGGTACTAGTCCATGAATGGTCTCTTCCACATATCTCATCTACACTACTATCATTAAGACCCATCTCATGATTTTCATCCCAAGGAGGCTGAGTTATAAGTAGATTTTTCCTTTGAGGACAATCCTATTCGAATTTTGTATTATAGCATGAAGGTTATCTGAGGCCATCTAGTTCCTCTGGTACGGGTTCTAGGGTAGCAAGATCAGGTATAGGATGAGACATGGAACTGGGAGGTTTATGTATGAGCATAGTGGCTAGAGTAGTTCATAGATTAATCTTCACCACCCTGGGAAGGGAAGTTCAGGAATCTTTTACTTCCATACTTTTTTAGTTTAAATTATTATTTATGGACTAATGAGAATTACCTTTGAGTTTATAAAGGTATCAAGGGTTCTTGAGGCTTGTTCGAACCCCAGAACCTAACCTTTTTGGTGAAAAAGGCATGTCACACAATTAGTAGAAACTATGCGGGGCAGGTTGTATGGTTACTTATAACTGTATGAGACTGGATAGTGGCGTCCTATAGGCCACATGATTAGAAAAACCACATTATTTGAAGTGAATAGTCATGTGAGAATGTCTATAGTTTTTGATAGTGGGTTGAGACATAGTTTTCACACAGTTAGTCAAACCGTGTGAGACAACTGTTCAAAGTGCCCTCTTCATACAACAAAGGGAGCATGGTTAGCACACAGTTTGGATAACCATCTAGCCAAACCATGCATCCCAGTACTTTGGGTGAATTTTTAAATTTTAACCTACTTAATCTATTATTTAAACCCTTATTTCCTCATTTCATCTATTGGAAAAAATCTATATTTTGAGAGCACCTCTTGGACATCTAAACCAGGATTGATAGATCTTCTCCGTTCAAGATCAAAATCAAGATTCGTCGGAAGCATCAGATCCATCTTTGTAAGACCTCCATTATTTTGTGTCATTCCTTATTCTTCTTGGTATCAATTGCACAATTTAAGTGCAAGATAATATTCCATAATTTTATTTTCTTCATCCTTTCTTTGTTTTTCTCCCGATCTGAGTTGAATCAAGAGATGATACTAGAAGAACACTATACTAAAAACCTATGGTAGGTGGTATCGTTATTTTCATTTAAAGTTAAATTGTTTATATATATTTCTTTGTTCGGTGCGCCCAATTCTCAGAGTGACTCCCTTTAAATAGAGAATAATCCTTAGTTTAAATTGATAGTTATGATCTGTATAATTATTGATAACCATCGATAACTAAATTATAGTTTTGAACATCAAATTAAAACTACCCCTTAGGTTTTTTGTTTAATAAATTGGACTAGTATGGGTGGAATTTGAACTGGTCCACCCTTGAGGTGTGCCATTAACCTTGCTATGTGATTTCAAATTGAGAAATTGAATTATGAATTGATATGTAATTTTAATTGTTTTATCAATTGAAAATTAAATTGATTAAAGGAAGGGGGTTTCATGACCATGTAACTAGGTTCTTGCTATGTAATTTCTTGATTAAGAATGATTTACCCTTTACAATGAAATTCCCCTATGAGTTAATTTGGAGGATAGGCCTTCTAAGCTTCTCCATTCCTCTAGACACCATTCTAGGTGAGTTTTAAATGAATGTTCTTGGTAATGACCTTGAAAAAATTAATGATATTGAATGCATTTTATTATACAACTTGGGTGACACATCGGTTCTTATATGAATTCCATGGATGGACCTATTTGGATTCAAAATTTATTATGCCCTAGTGACACTTGGGATCCCTAGTGGATTTCCAAGGAAAGACTCAATGGGGGCTAGCTGCTATATGCCCGAGTGACACTTGGAATCCTTATGAATTACCAAGTAAAAACTCAGAAAGAAGTTGATCATATACTCCATGGGTGACACTTAGTCTCCCTTAGTGGACCACCAAGGATGGACTCATGTGGAAATTATGTTATACCACACTTAGAGTGATATTAGGACTCCAATGAGGAATACCAAGGAAAAGATTATAGGGTTCTTGGTTTATGTTGTACCTTGAGCGATACTTGGATTACAATTAAGGAATTACATGGATGAACTCAAGTTATTAATTAATTAATTAATGAAATGATTTATATGACGCGTCTTCCAAGCCAAAGAACAAACTTGGATTCGGTCAGAGAATTACACCTTATAGATGACCTATTTAGGCATCTGTTGTGCATGTTCTTATGGGAGAAATTGGGCTATGCACTAAGTTATGAGATTTAGTTTTTAAATGAAACTGATTAATAAAATGAATTTTATTATAAAGTGTTACAATAATAACTTTTTTGTAACGACCCAATGTTTTTAAGGGAAATTCCCTTCTTATAAATATGCCATAAAATCATATAATAATGAACTACTTAGTGATAAGTGGCCTTTAAACATAAGTTTTTCACTTCTGTGTTTGGAATTTTGAAAATCTGACATACACGGTTGTGTTCAAGATGTTTTTTGGAGTCTGATAAGAAAAAATTAATTTTTTGGTGAATAATAACATAACCTAATGAATAGTATCATACCCTTATGAATAGTGATATACCCTAATGAATAGTAATCTCACCTATGCTAGTATAAAAATAATATTCAAGTTGGAAGTACAATATACCTATGTTTTAGAATGAGTTAATGCATGTTTTAAATCTGGTTTTTGATAATAAATTATGATTTAATTAAATATTAAAATAATCATATTTAGAAAATTATTTTTGAAAAATGGACTTCATTTTTGGATTCTACACATTGAAAAATGGTTAGGGTGAATTTTTGAGATTTTTATGAAATACATGAAATTTTGATGAATAGTAAAATACAGTAATTTACCGTATATATACATTATAAGCTAAATAGACTATTCCTAGCATCATGGCTGATGTCACCACCCATGGCTCGAATTCACATGACCCATTTACTATTCTTGGTCATGGAATACTTACTATTCTTTATCTTGTGAAGAAATAATAAATTAAGGATTATAATATCATGAAATCCCTCCTCTCCTCCACTATAAAAACCCCCTTCACTTCCTCTTCTCTCCACTCCTCTAAATCTCCAAGAATTCTCCAAATTCTGCCCAAAAAATCTCCCCTTAAGAGGTTCTCAAAGGAGGAAGTCTCAAGAGGTAAATTCATCTTCCCAATTTTCTTCTTTTCTTTTAAGTTCTTTTCTTTTTAATTTTCTTGCTCACCTCCCTTCACCATAATAGTATGATAAATCCAGTAGCATACAAGTACAAGAATTTCTTCATGCTAGTGGTAAATTTCATTATCTTATTTCCTTTCCCCACTCTTTTATTTGAAATAAATGAAAGCACCAATTGAGATGTGCTAATTTAGCACATTCAAGGACAACAGTTTATCAATTTCTATTATTATCTTTAATTATGGTCATGAAACCATTTGTGTTATGGTTGAACCAGATTATTATATATGTAATATATCCTTTTTTTGGTTCTATAATCCTTTGGTACAAATGTAATTAAGTTATAAATCAAAACACATTCTTCATAATCAAACCCACCGAATAAAAAAAACGGTTATCACTAAGGTTATATATGTGATAATTCAACATCACTCTAAGTAACCTAATTAAATCTAAAACCATGTAATCTCCTGGATATGAAATAAAGAATATAACTTCAATTCTTGAAATCCACTTTCATCTTGCATATAATCCAAACTTGAATATAAGTGAACTGATCTTTTAAAGCCAAGTAAACAAACGAGCCCGAACAATGAAATTGAACCTTGTAACTAATAAAAAATGATTTTAATGAACTAAAAAGGGTTATAATAAATAAATTGAATATATAATAGGTTCTATAATTATTAATTAATAAGGCTAATTTGTTTATTTAGGTCATTAATAACAAGTGGAGAACACCAACAGATTTAAGGTAAGGGATCCTCCCCTTTTCACTCTTAATCAAAATTGTTCTCTATGCTATGTTTTTTTGTGTAATACCAAGTGATGGGGTATGTTTATACACCTTACACATAATTTAATAATGTTTTATAAGTGATGAGAAACCCCTTACCTCTCTCATCAAGTCTTATTAGGTACACTCGACACCATGCTGGTAAAATCGTAACGAATTCTACCCAAACCTTCTTCCTACTTTCGGGTTGCCTTATCTTTCTTTCAAAATGGTGTTATCATATCTATTTATTTTAATCTTATGAATTATGGATAGTTTTAAAAGATTAAAATATCAAGACCCTTTCATCACTTTATTTTGTGGATATACATGTTTTTGAAATATTCCCTCCTTAGAACTGTCTGATAAGCAAATCTATTTTAAGGGGACTTCCCTAATTTTTACCCAAATTTCAAGTTCACTCTATCCTATTTTTTAATACACCATTGTCTTTATAAAATCAGTGTTTTTATTATTAAAATCTTCTTGGTTCAATTCTTCTTTTATATAAAGGAATGTCCTCTTTTCTATTTGAAAAGCTCTAGAGTGTTTTCCTTAAAACCGTAGAAAAATGCTTTAATGCTAATGTTTCTAAAATACATTTCTAATATGTTGTAAATTATATTTGACACCACTTACCATGTTATATTTCTATTATACCCAATTAATGTCCATGTATGTTCTAAACCTTTCATTTCATGGATACTTTCATGATACACCCATTGGATATGTTTTATGTCATGACTGTGGTACCCAATTCTTTCTATGGGTACCCTTATGTTTATGTATGGTTGAATATGTATGATTGTATATGTGGTAAGAATATTTATGTTTCAATAATATTCATGAAAATTTTGATATAGGTGCGCCCAAATATCATTCTAATACATTGGGTAAGGATAAAGCCTCATGAGATGCGATGTGAAACAGGATTGGCGGTTAGCCTTGACCTGTACTAAAATGGGAAACGGGATTGGCAGTTAGCCTTGAACCGCAATAAAGATATGATTTATGATTCTTCCACATTTATATGATTCCATGTTTATATAATCCCATACTTATATTAAATGATTTCATAAGTTTCATGCTTTTTATATCATTATGTCATGCCTCCAAACTCATGTGCTTGAGATGTATCCTTATGTTCATTCCCTTGCTAGAAATTTTTAACTCATCCCTTTATTTATCTGTTCCCCAGGGTACCCTATAAAGATGTAATGGCTCAAAGGAAGTTAGAAGATCTTTATGGGGATTAAATAAAGAATATTTTTTAGCCCCATGTTTTATGTAATATGTACCTATTCTTCCAAGACACTAGACTTAACGATCCTTGGCTTGTACTCTAATGATTAATTATGCTTAAAAACATGAAATGTTATATGAAAAAAAATCAGGTCACTATAGTTGGTATCAGAGGATGGTCTAGTTATTTTTGGAGAATATGAATAGAGAACCTTAGTGAGAACCTTAAGGATGAGACTAAGTATAAGGAAACCTTCGTAAATTTTGGTGAGTATAGAGTAAGTGGTTTATCAAGAAAATACATCCCTATCTGGATACGAGCAGGTAGAGGAGGCTCTGGCACAAATGTATCTAGGAGTAAAACATGAAAACACCGCTTTGAGCTAGACTCAAATGGGAACTGGTGCATGATAATAGGCCTTGCTGCACTCTTGGTTACGACACTCCTAGGGGATATGCTTTGGTAGATTCACGAGCTTAGTACCAACTATTATTAAGGGACAAAAAAAATCCCATAATAATATAAGTTAAGAAATAGATTGAGGATTACCTAGATATAAACCTAAGGAATCACAAGTTAGGATGTACTTTTTCTTTATAAGTTTATCCTTTAATGTTAAAAGTTTCATTTTTATGATCAATAGCTAAGTATTCAAGACCTCTAATTATACGTTATTTTTCTTAGTTAATGGAAGGAAATAGAAGAAAATGTTCCAACAACCAATGTGATAGACAATGTAATGATTTCCCTAATGACATGCCTGATGTGATGGAAGCAGGTGCTCAAAACTTCATGGTAGTACTTGCTCAGCTGGATGAAGTTATGAATAATAACTTGAATCAGGTGGAATGTCCCCCTTTTCCAAGGAAAGAGAAAGTTTCCATATAATCCTTCATGAGGAAAAGGCCTCCCATGTTTAGCAGGTCTTCTGATCCCCTCCTCGTAGAACAATGGATTAACTCCATTGAAAAGATTTTCTCTGTCCTCCAGTGCTCGGAAGAAGAGAAAGTTGTTCTGGCAGTCTATCGTTTGGATGGGGAAGCTGATCAGTGGTGGACACTGATCAAGAATACGATTTCCCAAGAGGAAATTGATTCCTTAGAATGGGAGGAATTAAAGAGGATGTTTTTCAACACATATTTTCCTCGAACCCTCCGTCTCAAGTTGGAAATAGAGTTCCTTGGACTTAAGAAGAAGGAAGATGAGTCCATCGGGGCATATGAAGCGAACTTTACAAGGCTTGGATGGTACGCCTCTGGCTTTATCATGAACACCAAAAGCAAGGTGGATCACTTATTTAGCGGACTAAAGCCGAGTCTACGAAAAGTGTTGGCAATTCGAGACTTCGACAGCTATGAGGAGATTGTCTGTTGTTCCCTCAAGGTTGAAATGGAGATGGGAGACTCTCAAGGGTCTCATGGGACTTGTGACAAGAAGCAGAAAATGGAGAACAACATTGGTGGTTCATCAAACAAATCCCATTATGGAAAGAATCCTCACTTTCCCCTTTGCAAAAATTGTGGGAAGAAGCATCTTGGTGACTGTCTCAAGGGAAACAGGAATTGCTTCAAATGAGGAAAGTTTGGTCATCTGGGCAAGAACTGCCGAAGGGATATGAAAAATACTGCTAATATTAAAGAATAAAGGAAGGTTCAGATCAACACTCAGCCTACAGTGCAGTGTTATAACAGCAAGGATCTTGGGCATTATGCGAACAATTTCCCTAAGCCAAGGGTTATCAGAGGAAATCAACAATAACCACCAAGGAAACAAGGAAGGGATTATGCTATCACTACTACAGAGGTGGAGATGAAAAATGATGTGGTGACAGGTATGCTAGTTATTAATTCAAGAATAGAAAATGTACTATATGATTCTGGTTCTACACATTCTTTCATATCTTTCAAGTTTAGTAGAACTATTCAAACACCACCTCAAAATTTGGAGGAAAATTTATCTGTGAGAACAACGAATGGGTGAATAGTTGCGTCCATGGTTTATAACTCCTCCCCGGTTAATGTTTTTGGACTAAACCCCCCAGAAAACCTTCTCATAATTCCATTGGTGGAGTTTGACGCTATCTTAGGCATGGATTGGCTGTCTTTATAAAAAGCCAATATCAACTGCTGGGAAAGGGAGATCACTCTTCACATCCCGAAGCATCCTCCGATTCTTTTCAAGTGAAAGGAGGAAGATGAATCTCCTTTCAAATCATCATCTCAAGTGTGGATATTTCTTCCTTATGAGCATTCATATCTAGCTCAAATGATTGAGACAAAGAAGAGAATCATGTTTGAAGAAATGCCCATCATGAGGGATTACACCGATGTATTCCCTAAAGAGTTTCTTGGTCTTCCCCCTGACCGAGAGGTTGAGTTCTCAATTGAACTTATCCCTGGATCTCTACCAATATCAAAGAAACCTTACAGAATGACCACCATAGAGCTAGAAGAGCTGAAGAAGCAGTTGCAGGAGAATATGGAGAAGGGTTTTATATGCCCGAGTGCTTCACCATGGAGTGATCCAGTCCTCTTTGTCAAGAAGAAGGATGGATCAATGCACCTCTGCATTGATTATCGTGAGCCCAATAAAATCACTATAAAGAAAAAGTATCCCCTTCTATGGATAGATGATGTGTTTGATCATCTTCATGGGGCTAGTTATTTCTCTAAGTTGGACCTTCAGTTGGGATATCACCAACTAAAGGTGAAAAAGGAAGATATTCCCAAGACTGCCTTTCGAATGAGGTATGGACACTATGAGTTCATAGTGATGCCCTTCGGACTCACTAATGCTCTAGAAATTTTCATGGATTTAACGAATATAGTCTTTAGAGATTACCTCGACAAATTTATGGTGGTCTTTATCGATGATATTCTGATATACTCCAAGTGCTTGGCGGAACATGAGGAGCATTTTAAAACTATGTTAAAGACTTTGCGAAGGGAGAAGTTGTATGAAAAGTATAGTAAATATGAGTTCTGGATGGAGGAAGTATCATTCTTGGGGTATGTTATCACTAGGAAAGGGATATCTGTGGACCCTTCTAAGATAAAGGCAATTGAAGAGTGGTCGAGAACAACTTCTGTAATGGAGATCCGCTGTTTTTTAGGTCTAGCTGGGTATTATCGACGATTCTTGAAGAACTTTTCATGATATTCAAAACCAATGACCAAGCTGACATGGAAGGGAGTAAAGTTTGTTTGGACACAGGAATGTGAAGACTGTTTCAAGGAGTTGAAAAAGAGGCTTATCACTACACCAGTACTCACACTCCCTTTAAGTGGAGAACTATTTGTGGTGTATAATGATGATTTTAAGAAAGTTTTAGGCTGTGTGCTAATGAAAAATGATAAAGTGATAGCCTATGCCTCAAGGCAGCTAAAAATCTATGAGAAAAACTATCCCACACATGATCTGGAGTTGGCGGCTGTGGTCTTTACGTTGAAAATCTGGGATCATTATCTCTATGGGAAAAAATGTGAGATATATACTGACCACAAGAGTCTCAAATTTACATTCACATAGAAAGAGATTATTATAAACCAGCAAAGATGGATATAGCTCATCAAGGATTATGACTGCTCAATCCACGACCATACTGGTAACGAAAACAAGGTGGCGAATGCTCTAAGTTGAAAGGATCCTGCATCTTTATCAATGATGAGAATTGAAAAGGATCCAATCTTCTTATATTTTCAAAGGATGGACATGGGAATCATTAAGGGAGGAACATCATAAATCCTTTTGTAAATGATTTCCCAACCATCCCTCCTAGAGAAAATAAAGGTTGCTCAAAGAAAGGATGTGGAAATTCAGAAAAGGGTGGAAGCTGTTAAAAATGGGAAATCCTCCGATTTCAAATTTAATGAGGAATGAGTTGTAAGATTTGAGACACAATTATGTATACCATCTGATCCAGAGATAAAGAAGGAGCTATTGAATGATGCACATAGTTAGACCTTCTCTATCCATCCTTGGAGTACCAAAATGTACTGGGATCTCTGAGAACACTTATGGTGGGATAACATGAAGAAGGAGATTGAGGAATATATATCAAGGCGATTGGTATGTCAGTAAGTTAAAGCTGAGAGACAAAAGTATAAATGTATGATGTAGACATTGCCTAAACCCATGTGGAAATAGGAAAATGTTACTATGGACTTTGTCACGGGTCTCCTGAAGTCATTGAAGGGAAACAATGCAATATGGGTTGTGGTTGACCGAATCACCAAGACATCCCATTTCATCACTATTCAAGAAGAACTCTCACTTGAACAACTTGAAAAGTTATATGTGAAGGAAGTGGTGGGAATGCATGGTGTTCCACTCTCAATTGTCTCTGACCATGATCCAAGGTTCACATCTAAATTCTGGAGGAGTCTTTAACATTCTTTGAGTACTGAATTAAATTTCAGTACAACCTATCACCCCCCAACTGGTGGCTAGTCTGAAAGAACTATTTAGACGCTTGAAGATATGATTAGAGCCTGCTCTCTAGAATTCAAAGGTGGATGGGATCAACATCTCCCATTGGTTGAGTTCTCATACAACAATAGCTTCCACTCGAGTATTCAAATGGCTCCATATGAAGCTCTGTATGTAAAGCGATATAGAACTCCAACCTTTTGGGATGAAGTTGGAGAAAGAAAGCTACTTGGACCCGATCTTGTTCAAGAGATGACAAAGAAGGTTCAAGTCATCCAGAAACTCATCAATGCTTCTCAAAGTCGGCAAAATAACTATGTCGACAACCGTTGAAGGGACTTGGAGTTCATCATTGGATATAAAGTCTTCCTTAGAATATCTCTATGGAAGAGAGTCATGCGATTCGGGAAGAAAGGGAAGCTAAGCCCAAGGTATATTGGACCCTTTTATATCCTTGAATGCATAGGAGCCGTGGCCTATCGGCTTTCACTTACACCAAATATGGCTCGAGTTCATGATGTTTTCCATGTATCACTCTTGAGGAAGTACATACCTGATCCCTCAAATGTACTGAACTCAGAAGTGGTGCAACTAGAAGATGATCTCTCCTATGAGGAGAAGCTAGTAAAGATTCTAGATCAGAGAGATAAGGTTCTGTGCAACAAGACAACCCATTCGGTAAAAGTGTTGTGGAGGAACCATAAGTTTGAGGAAGAAACATGGGAATCGGAGGAAGCAATGAAGGAAAAGTACCCACATCTGTTTTTGGCCTAGAATGTAACATGAAATTTTGAGGGAAAAATTTCTTAAGGGGGGAAGAATGTAACGACCCAATGTTTTTTTAATGGAAATTCCCTTCTTATAAATATGCCATAAAATCACATAATAATGAACTACTAAGTGATAAGTGACCTTTAAACATATGTTTGTCACTTATGTGTTTGGAATTTTGAAAATCTGACATACACGATTGTGTTTAAGATGTTTTTTGGAGTCTGATAAGAAAAAATTAATTTTTTTGGTGAATAGTAACCTACCCTAATTAATAGTAACATACCCTTATGATTAGTGATATACCCTAATGAATAGTAACCTCACCTATGATAGTATAAAAATAATATTCAAGTTGGAAGTGAAATATAACTATATTTTAGAATGAGTTAATGCATGTTTTAAATCTAATTTTTGATAATAAATTATGATTTTAAATAAATATTAAAATAATCAGATTTAGAAAATTATTTTTGAAAAATGGACTTCATTTTTGTATTCTACACATCAAAAAATGGTTAGGGTGAATTTTTGAGATTTTTATAAAATACTTGAAGTTTTGATGAATAGTAAAATACGGTAATTTACCGTATATATACATTATAAGCTAAATAGACTATTCCTAGCATCATGGATGATGTCACCACACATGGTTCGAATTCACATGACCCATTTACTATTCTTGGTCATGGAATACTTACAATTCTTTGTCTTGTGAAGAAATAATAAATTAAGGATTATAATATCATGAAATACCTCCTCTACTCCACTATAAAAACCCCCTTCACTCCCTCTTCTCTCCACTCCTCTCAAGCTCCAATCATTCTCTAAATTCTACCCAAAACCTCTCCCCTTAAGAGTTCTCAAAGGAGTAAGTCTCAAGAGGTAAATTCCTGTTCCCAAATTTCTTATTTTCATTTAAGTTATTTTCTTTTTAATTTCTTTCCTCACCTCCCTTCACCATAATAGTATGATAAATCTAGTAGCATACATGTACTAGAATGTCTTCATTCTAGTGGTATATTTCATTATGTTCTCTCATTTCCCCACCCTTTTATTTGAAAGAAATGAAAGCACCGTTTGAGATGTGCTAATTTAGCCCATTCAAGGACAACGATTTATCAATTTATATTATCATCTTTAATTATGGTCATGAAACCATTTATGTTATGGTTGAACCAGATTATTATATATTTAATATATCCTATTTTTGGTTCTGTACTCTTTTGGTACAAATGGAATTAAGTTATAAATCAAAACACATTCTTCGTAATCAAACACACCGAATAACAAAAACTGTTATCACTAAGGTTATATATGTGATAATTCAACATCACTATAAGTAACATAATTAAAACTAAAACCATGTAATCTCCTGGATATGAAATAAAGAATATAAATTCAATTCTGGACATCCAATTTCATCTTGCATATAATCAAAACTTGAATATAAGTGAACCGATATTTTAAAGCCAAGTAAACAAATGAGCCCGAACAATGAAATTGAACCTTGTAATGAATAAAAAAGGATTTGAATGAACTAAAAAGGGTTATAAAAAATAAATTGAATATATAAGAGGTTCTATAATTATTAATTAATAAGACTAATTTGTTTATTCAGGTCATTAATAACAAGTGGAGAACACCAACGGATTTAAGGTAAGGGATCCTCCCCTTTTCAATCTTAATCAAGATTGTTCTCTATGATATGTTTTTTTGTGTAATACCAAGTGATAGGGTATGTTTATACACCTTCCCCATACTGTACCAATGTTTTATAAGTGATGAGAAACCCCTTCCCTCTCTCAGCAAGTCCTCTTAGGTACACCCGACACCATGCTAGTAAAATCGTAACGAATTCTACCCTAACCTTCTTCGTTCTTTCAGGTTACCTTATATTTATTTCAAAATGGTGTTATCATATATATTTATGTGAATCTTATGAATTCTGGATAGTTGTAAAATATTTTAATATCAATACCCTTTCATCACTTTCTTTCGTGGATATACATGTTTTTGAAAGATTCCCTCCTTAGAACTTTCCGATAAGCAAACCTGTTTTAAGGGGACTTCCCTAATTTTTACCCAAATTTCAAGTTCAATCTATCCTCTATTTTAAGGCACCATTGTCATCATAAAATCAGTATTTTTATTATGAAAACCTTCTTGGTTAAATTCTGATTTTATAAAAAAGAATTTCCTCTTTTCTATTTGAAAAGCTCTAGAGTGTTTTCCTTAAAACCGCACAAAAATGTTTTAATGATAATGTTTCTAAAATAAATTTATAACATGTTTTCACTTATATTTGAAACCACATACCATGTTATATTCATATTATACCCTATTAATGTCCATGTATGTTCTAAACCTTTCCTTTCATGGACACTTTCATGATACACCCATTGGATACGTTTTATGTCATGACTGTGGTATCCAATTATTTCCATGGGTACCCTAATGTTTATGTATGGTTGAATATGTATGATTTAATATGTATGATTGTATATGTGGTAAGAATATTTATGTGGCAAGAATATTCATGAAAATTTTGAGATGGGTGCACCCAGATATGGTTCTAATTCATTGGGTAAGGATAAAGTCTCATGAGATGTGATGTGAAACGGGATTGGCGGTTAGCCTTGACCCGTACTAAAACGGGAAACGGGATTGGAAGTTAGAATTGACCCATACTAAAGATATGATTTATGATTCTGACATATTTATATGATTCTAGTTTATATGATCCCATGATTATATTAAATGATTTCATAAGTTTCATGCTTTGGATATCATTATGTCATGCCTCCAAAATCATGTGCTTGAGATGTATCCTTATGTTCATTCCCTTACTGGTCATTTTTAGCTCATCCCTTTGTTCATGTCTTCCCCAGGGTACCCTATGAAGATGTAAGGGCTCAAATGAAGTTAGAAGATATTTATAGGGATTAAATAAAGACGTTTTTAGCCCCATGTTTTATGTAATATGTACCTAGTCTTACAAGACACTAGACTTAACGATCCTTGGCTTGTACTCTAATGATTAATTATGATTAAAAACATGAAATGTTATATGTAAAAGGCTTGGGTCACTATACTTTTTATTTAGGGGATTCGGTCTATGGCTGAAGTAGGTAGCAGAGGATGAGTGTCTATGGGAACCTGGAACTTTATGAATTGTTTACATAAAACAATTATTAACATATTCAATTAGGGATTGATCACTTTTCTTTTTATATATTCAATGAATGGATGGAATTATAACTTTGGGTGGTTTCTTATTGGTATTTTATCTCATACCCTATTCAAGACTACTCTGGTTACCAAAAAAAATATATGATTGTAGGTATGGATAAGGGAAAGCACCCTGCTACAAGTTTTTTATTGTTGTTTAAGAGAAGGGGAGCACATGAACGAGCTAGGTCTCATGATGCTAGCTGGGAAAATATATTTTTGGTATTATGGTGTTTTTTCACATGTATTGTTCCATTGTATGTATACATGTTTTTGATCTTTTGTATACATATTTCATGTATCATCATCATCATCATCTGTATATGAGATTACATAAGGTATTGTTTATTTATATAATATTTAGATGTTGTCTATTGTTTGAGTGATTTAATACTTCTTCTATTTATCTAATATTGTATATCCATTGTGATACACTATGGTGATGAGGGAATAGTCTCCCCACAAACACACCCTTGTCCCCCACTGCTATTCAACAACCTCTAGTGTTTGGGGAGATATGCTTGAGGCCATGTGGGCAACTAGGGTCGAGGAACCTTTTAGTGACATCAAAGTTAGAGATGTTACAACCTCACCCAAATAAGTTAAAACAAAAATATAATCATTTTAAAGTAATAAAATGATAAAAATCTATAAAAAATAGAAAAATGAAAACAATAAAGAAATAAACCTCCTTCAACCAAGAAAAAAAAATCTAGGATAATTCAAAAGAGAAATGTTTAATGTTAAAATAAAAAACTCAAAAGGGGAAATTTCATCGGATCATCACTACCCATAAAAACATGGAGTTTAACACTTAATGGATTGATTAATTCATGGAATACTAAAATTATCTAGATATATTTCCCATTATAACACACTCCCTCCATCTAAACATCCTTTGAAATGAAGTGAAGATGGAAAAATAAAGAATAGGAGGGGTGAAAAATGTTCTATCCACTTTCTATCCCTCAAATGTTTGTTCGAATTTGGACTTATTTCTGGAAGAATATTTCTTATTTGTCTTCATAACTATTTTTCACAAGTATCTTAAATTTTCACCTACAAAATTTTAGCCTTTTTGACATGTGATGAAAAATTTATAACCGATTTACTGAAAAAAATTCTAATTGAAGAGACTCTTCAAATTACTCAAAATTCACATGGACACTAACCATATTAATTACCCAATATAATATTGGTATTAAAATTAGAGATTATTCTTTAAATACTATACCTTTTACTAGTTGAATTACCTAAATTTGATACTTGTGGGTTGAGTTCTGTCTTATTTAATTAAGGAGTATCAATTCTTTCTAAAAGATGATTTTCCAAATTGATTTATTTTTAGGACTCTATATGATTTATTAAACACTTCTACCAATTAAAAAATTATAATCCCACAATAGAAGGGTTTCTAAATAATTATTTCAAAAATTGGATCAATACTTAAAAATTTACACCCAAAACATAAAAGTGATGGAAAACTATTAAAATTACAGAATTAGGGAATCTTCACAATTTAGTTCAAAACACTAAAAAATTCAAAAAAATGTTGCAATTTAAAATAAAATGAAAAATTTTAGGGTTATATATTCATTTAAATGAACATAAAAGGTATTGAAATTACCATCTCCATCAATTCCCCCACACTTTCCACTTGGACTCCTGGACAAGTGAGCATTCAAAATAAATTTCTAAAAGAAATTAAAAACAAATTTCAATGAAAATAAAAAATAAAAAATCAATTCAAAATACCTATAATGACTCTTAAAAACCTTAAATTACAATCTATCCATTTTTTCTATTAACTCTATTCTAATGTATTTCATTATCCCATGAAAAAGGATGCCTACCTCACCTTTTTTTCTCTCATCACATGATTTTTATTTTAAAAAAAATACTACCTCATCCAAATAAATTCAAGGGTTACCATAGGATTGAAAAATTTATAAATCTTCACCCAATTGAGTTAAATAATTGAATCCATCACGAGAAATTATAAAGGGTTATTATGAATTTTTAGGGTTGGTGGGTTTTAAATTTAAAAAATTCTAAGACAGAAAGGGATGACTTGGATCATTGTTGAAGAAAAATTGTAGGATTCTAGTTTCCACTCAAACATGGTATTCTCTTCTTTATTCTTTAAATAAAATAATCTACAATATAAATTCAATATTTCTTTCAGTGATAGAACACAAATGCTACAATTAATCAGCCATGGTTCAATAATTTCTTCCCAAAATTTTATATTTCCCTTTCTTTAAAATCTTTAAAAGGTACAAATTTATTTTTTTATTTTGAAGATCAAGAAAGGAACAAATACCTTTTCCTTAAAATTTCCAAAAGGAAAATATTTTATATGTATAAAATATTTAGTAGAAAATACATCTCTTCATAATTTTAATTTCCAACCAAAGTATCACCAAACTATGTATCACACTAAAAGTCAGCTTTCCCCGCACTTAACCTTTAGTAAAATCATGCAATATAGTTAAAGAGAAGGTTAAATTGGGAAATGGATTTTAATGAGGCTAAATAATATGTTTTACAATGATACTATGAGTTCACAAGGGTCAAATGTATAGATAATTCTATAATAAAAAGGATTATATTTTAAAGTGGTATTTCAATCACAAATAAATTTCCACAGTCATTTTGAACGAAATTTATTTTAATTTCATATGTTTTGAATGAAAAATGGAAAGTTCTGGTTAGAAAAATCATTATTTGGTTCACTCAAGAAGTGAGGTTAATGTAAATAATATGTATAAATGGTTTATAGTCCTCATGGGTATGTGATTTGCAACTTTAGACAAAATTTATGGCATAGAATTCATAAATCAATGGCCTTTTCATGAATTTTCACAGTTTGAATCTAGAACACAATATATTTCATCAATAAGTTATGCTTATTTCGATGAATCAAGATTATTTCTTTCATTGAAATGGTTTTAAATTCAAAAAGATAATCACTTTAAAGCACACAATATTTTTTTAAACAAAATCTTAAATGAAACACATAAAATTTGAAAAAAAGCAAAAAATTTTGAAAGAAAAATTGAAAAATGAAATTTGAAACGAAAACGCACAAAATTACCCCACACTTGACACGTGGACTCCTTGAAAAGTGAACATTCAAAATAAATTTCCAACAAAAATCCAAAAAAAATTCAATGAAATTCAAAAACTCAAAATCAAGGAATACATCTTATCATGCCTCTTCAACAGCTTCAATTAAAAATTCTCTATTATTCCTAGTCACACCATTACCATGTCTTTCATTCTCCCATGTACAAGGATGCCTACCTTACATTTTTATTCTATCATTACTTGATTTTTATTTTAAAAAAATCTTTCCTCATCTAAATAAATGCAAGGGACAACATAGTATTGAAAAATTTCTAAATCTACACGCAATTAATTTAAAGAATTGTATCAATAACGAGGAATTAGGAAGGGTTATTATGGGGTTTGAGGGTTGGTGTGTTTAAAATGTGAAAAAATATAAGGTAAAAAGTGATGTATTGGATCTTTTGTGAAGAAATATTTCTTGATTCTAGTTTCCAATCAAGCATGGTCTTCTCCTCTTTCTTCTGGGAATAAAATCAGATTTAGAATAAATTCAAAATTTCTTTTAAGGACAACCCAAAACATCTCCATTCAGCAGCCATGGTGAAATAATTTATACCCCAAATTTCTTATTTCCTTTTCTTTTAAATCTTTTGAAAGGTATAGTTTTTTTAATCTATTTAAAGGCATATATCCATTTTCCTTAAAATCTCTATAAAGGCATAGATTTTAGATGAATAACATTTTCAGTAGGAAATACATCTCTTTATAATTTTAATTTCCAACCAGTGTTTCACTAAATGATACATAACACCATAATTTAGCTTCCCCCACACTTAAGTTTTACTAAAATTGTAATGAACTAACTTTTCAACAAAGGTAGGAATAATTAGTTTTTCAATTTGAATTCCTTAAATGGACCTAATATTGATTTTTAATCAAGAAAAGGAGGTCACAGGTGTGTTCAGTGCTTGTTCAGAGCTTGGAGCTCTGAAATGGTAAGAAGGGATTGAGATGAACAGTTTATATGCTATCAAGATACCCAAGGATCATGATCGTGTGACTGAATACATGTTTGAGACAGATCAATTTTGCATGTTTTGTGTACAGTTAGTTAAACCATGTGCCTAACCATGTGATTTTCCCCTTAGTAGGAGTGAACTAAGCACATTTTTCATGCTATTTAGGAAAACTATGCAACAAAACCATGAAACTATGTATTTTTGGGTGAAAATACCATTTTTACCCTCACTTAAGTTTTAAACCTTTTCTTTCTTTTCCTTTCTTCCTCCATCAGACTATCCACTTTCCTTCACCCATGAGCTCCCAAGCACCCTAAGATAGGTTCTCCTTTATCTCATTTATCTGGTACCTGATTCGAGATCCGTCAAAGGTGTTGGAGTCTTTGAGGTATGATCTTCTCTTCTCTCCCTTCTTATTTCAGTTTCCCTTAAAATCCATCATGCTATTTATGTACAATATCCTTTTCCCTATTTTCATAGAATTGGAACATTTCTCATATCTCTTCCAACCTAATATAAATATCAGGTTTATATCATGGGAGGCATTGTCTAAGGCCTTTAGTTTGCTGGTCACTTCATTTTCCCTTTGAGTTTCATCACTTCATAGGTATGTCGTTGTGCCCCACACCAGATTTTTCTGAGAATCTCCTTTTATTTAGTTCCTTCATGTGAAATTGATCCTTTCACCTTAATTCATTCCTATTGAATATTTTTAGTGGTTTATAGGAGGTTCACCTCATTTATGGATATCCCATGTGTGTGCCATGTTGAATTACACCTTTATGATCAATGAACTTATGTCTGGATTTCCTTTTTTCTAACAACTTAGACCATAAAGGGGATTTCGATTGAGATATGAGTGTTAATAGGACTCAAAAAACCTCTTAGATATTTGGATGAACCTATAAGTTGGAATTCTCTATGTAGAAAATTGCATTATTTGACCATGACACCTTCTAAGTGACCCTATGAACTTTATAAATTGAATTGTCTTGATATAAGGTATTGAATGTATTAAATTAAGTGGAATGGATAATGCATAATGGTTTTATTTCCTTTGATGAATTTAACATATTAAATTAAATGTTTATGAATAGTGTAAGGCCACTCTATTTGGTTATGATTTTCTAAATGTTCAATTTGAATTTTAATGACTTACTATGAATGAACTTGACCTTTGAGATACATAGGATGTTCTACCTCATGTATTATGTTATAAATATGATTATGCCTCATTTATATGTATATAGTCCCGATGAATAAGTTTCATGAGAGGTTTTTACTCATACCATTTATTATAAATGATACACCTTGATATAAGCTATGATATGATGGTAAGGGGTGTTGATCATGGAGTAAAATCACACTCTTGTATATCAGGTGTTGAGTATGGAATCTCATACTATTAATACTATTAGGTAATTGGGCTTGATGAACCACATTCCTTTGTTCGAGTGATGGCATGATGGATCACTCATCATCCTGAGTATTTTTTCCTGACATCTCATGCTCTTATTGGGATGTAGGGAATGTTCCCTATTTCTTGAGCTTATAGCCTTGTTATAATTGTCATGGATGTTTGAATTATGCCATAATATAGCCATCACTAGTATTCCAGGTATATGGAAACTTACATCTGTGCGTACTTGGTTTATATAGGTGGATAAATTATATATAATTTTACTATATATATGTATATCTTACTACTATATATATATATTGTGATTGTTCAAACTTTCCTCCAAAAAATGAGCTGAAGTAGGTAGACCTTCCAAGTGTCCTTTAGGAACATGAATGGGATGGTTATTTATTTATTCTACATTATTACTTACTTACTTATTCCTATAAATGTTTCAGTTATGATCACTACTCGGATTACATGTAGACACTATTGGTGGTGGCCTACTGATATTTTTATCTCACACCCTACTCGGGTTGCCTTTGGTACCTGAAAAGATTATCTATTTATAGGTATTGATAAGGGAAAGAACCCTTCTAATGGTTGTTGATGTGTATTTATTTTAGATGGGTCTTAGGAGAAGAGTACCATGCATTAGATCAAGATTCTATGGAGTATATTTTTGTTCTTTTTGTCCTTTTTATTGTATATTCTTGTTCCCCTACACCCTTTGGTATTAGAATTCCATGAATACATGTATTAGAGACTACCTTAGAGGATTTTGATTATATTACTAGTTGTTCAGTTATTTATCAGTCTTCCACTTCTTATCTATTTATTCTGTCTACTTTTACATATTATTACACTACTGTTGTAATTCAATTATTAGATCTACTGTGCTACTCTGAAATGAGGGTATAGTCTCCACATTGTATTATCTTTAGACCCTCATTTTTAGTTGGCATCCTTTGGAATATGGGGAGGCACAATTGAGGTCATGTGATCCCTTAACTCAGGATACATGTTAAGTGAAGCCTGTGTCAAGATTTTAAAAAGTGGTATCAGAACGAATTTTTTCCTTTATCTTATTGATTGAGAATTAGACAGAAGATTATGACTTAATGGAATTTTGAATTGAACCTATTCTTGGAAATATCTTACCCATGTATGGGGGAAAACCAAATTACTCAGGATGGGTAAATTAAATTTATTGATTATACCATTTATAGATGACGTGACTTCACTATTGGGTGATTCACTTGTGTTATGATGTTATTAAAATTGGATTTTTGAAACGAGGTTTATTTACAATGGCCTGATTAAATGAGGGATTTGTATTAGATCATTCATCATCATAGGCACAATATTATTAATAGGCCTTACATTTTTCTATGACATGTTTATTTTTAGGGTGGATTTTCCTTTCTCATATTGGTTGTTCCTTGAATATTTATTAAATTGTACTGAAACTTCTTGTAGGAATTGGAAAATATAGTTGATACTTAAAGTGTTTGCCTTAACCTAAGAGTGTTTTCTTGAATAGGTTAAATTATACAACTTGAGTAGTTAATTATTTCATGTTGATCCATGAACCATTGGTTTTAGAGGATGAAATGTGTTATGGTTTTGGTCAATTGGATTCCATGTTTTGGTTCATAATGAGTAAGGTCCCTTATGGACCAAAAAATGGTAAGCCATCCGATTCAACCATTATAAGTGTTTTAATTGTTTAGACAAGTAAAAATTCAAATTGATATGACTCTTAAATTTATATATATATATATATATATATGACATAATGAATTAGACCCGAACCAAACATTTGTAGTGGGTAGTGGGGTATCTCTTACGTTCTTATGGTATTTTTGGTCTCTTTTTACCACATAGTACTGGATTTTAGAGTAGATAGGGAGGTGTGATATTTTATATAGGAAGGATTTATACATATATTACATTTTAAAATACAATTCAAATTTCTAAATATCTTTTGAGTTGTGTGTTTGGAATTGTAGCATTATGCTTCCATGATGTCCTCTAGTCGCATTCCCTGAAGGTGATGATGACCATGCTCTTGAGGTGGTGGGAAGTGAGCCACCAATGATTCCTCCTATAGAGAGAAATGTGTTTCCTCTTATAGTTCCTGATATGGGCACTGACATCCAGTTCAGATAAGGGTTATTATGTATTTTTCATTCTATGCAAGATTTATTTTCACCTACCCCAAGCATGGAAAAGTTGAGTCGAGAGTTTCAGCGGCAACATCCTCCCACCTTTTTGGGGGATGGAGAAACTCATGATACAAAACCTTGGATTGAAGTAATCCTTTCTATATTAAAGCATATGGATATTCCTACAAAGTATAGGGTCATGTTTGCTGCGTATAAACTGTTCGATTCAGCCAAGCGATGGTGGGATGTTATCACCCAGGTGGATCGACATCATGATATGGTCTAGGAATATTTTAAGAAATTATTATATGATTACTTATTTACCTAAAATCTGAGTGATGAAAGTGCTATACAATTCATGAAACTTTATCAGGGGAGTATATTAGTCATGGAATACTTGGTCTGTTTCATTAAGCTACAACAGTGTGCTCCTACTCTAGAGGGTGATGATATCATGACCACTAGGAGATTCGAGGATGGGATGGTATATTCCATCTGATTTCAGGTCAATATATTCATGTTTACCACTATTTCTGAAATTTTTAACCAATCCTTTATCATAGAGTAAAATATAAGGGAAGAAGAAGGTGCAATTTATGTAGGTTTGGAACCTAGATCTACCCGTGGTTCATTTTCTGGGTGAATGAGATGCTTTGAGGCTCCTTGTTGAGGTAGTAATAGTCATACCCCACATGAAGATAGTTTATGACATGTCACCATGCTGGAAGTCGGGGAATAATAAACCATAATGCTTATGGGATCCAGTGCAGTGCAAAGGTTGTGGTAGGATGGTCCATATACAATGATTCTATAGAACTTTCCCGAAAGTGCGTAGTGTGCGAGGATCTACAACCACTCCAAGATCTGAAGCTAGGATAGTAGGATCACATTAGGCAGGAATCTAGAATACCGTTGGTCGATTAGGTCAAGTTGTTAGTTGAGGAATAGGCAAACATACTTATGATTCGTAGTTCTAGCAAAGCGGGATTTCCTAGGGAAGTCTGGAAGTGACTTAAGGACATGGTACAAGACATTTATATGCAATCCAAAGTAAAAAAACTAGAAAACCCATTAGGTATCCATTCATAGGTATTTCATCATTGTAAGGAATTACCCATTGAGATAGACAGAAATATTTTTGTGTGGAATCTATTCATCCACGACATGTCAGGCTTTTACATAATCATTGGGATAGATTGGTTAGTTCCCTGTTGAGTCCATATTGAATGATATTGTTAGAGGGTAATGTTTACACCACCATAGGGCATTAATAGTGTGCATAATGGGGAATGGGATGTCAGTACGACTAGAGATGGACCAGAGTAGTAGAGGTTGGGCAATGTGATAGCACATATCGCCAGTACTTTACTCGATGACTGGGGGTTATGACCCGCTGTCTTTTCTCCTACAGTGGAGATCTTCAAGGATGTATTTTATGACGACTTCTCTTGTCTACCTACAGTGTGAGAGGTATATTTTAATATTGATATTTTACCATAAGCAACACCAGTTATCATTACCTCTTATAGGATATAACCTAAGGAACTTATGGAACTCCCGAAATAGTTGGAGGATCTGGAGGCTAAAGTCTTTATACGCCCCAAAAATTCTCCTTGGGGTTCACTGTCCATTTTCTTCAAGAAGGTAGATTTTAACCTTTAGCTCATTGTGGATTAACACCATTTTAATCATCTTATAATAAATAACTAGTATCAACTTTCTTGAATTAATGACCTCTTTGATCAAATCTGAGGAGAGAGAGTATTTTCAAAGATAGATCTAAGGTTGGACTATCATTAGGTGCTTTCCTGGTATTCAGACATACCTCCCAAATATTTCAAGAGTAGGTATAGTCTATATGAGTACCTGGTTATGTCGTTTGGACTCACGAAAACACCTATTATCTTCATAGATCTAATGAATCGAGTTTCCACCCGTATTTGGATTTGTTTATAATAGTATTTTTTGATGATATCTTGGTGTATTCACACTCCAGACATGACCATTTAAACAATCTTGATATCATTTTGAATACACTAAGAGAGAATTAGATCTATGATATGCTTAGTAAATGGCAGTTTTTTATCGACAAAGTCCACTTCTTGGGTCATATAATCTCAGATGTAGGAGTTTCAATAGACCCAGATAAAGTGAGATCTGTAGTTTCCTAGGAGAATCCCAAGAATGTCTTTGACCTTTAGAGTTTCTTTGGGCTAGATAGATATTATAGATTATTCATCCATGATTTCTTACACATTATAGTGCCACTTATGGGCCTGAAAAAGAAGGGTGTGAAATTTTTATGTTTAGAAGCTTGTGATGTAACCTTGCGGGAGTTGAAGGGCCGTTTGACTTCAACATTGATACTAATTCTTCCAAATCTAGGAAGAAGCTATACTGTATATTGTGACACATCAGGTATTGAGTTGGGATTTTTTCTAATGTAGGATGAGATAGTCATTGTGTACGGGTCTTTTCAGTTAAGGCATCATGAATTGAATTACCCGATACACAAACTAGAGATAACTGTTTTAGTTTATGGTCTATATTGTTGGAGAAAATAACTACTTGGGGGGAATTTTTTGGTATTAAAAGATCAAAAAATACTCAAGTACATCTTTACATAGTGGGATATAAATCTTAGGTAGCATGGGTGGGTTGAGTACCTACAATAATTTGATTTTAAGCTTGCCTACACACCTGGCGATGGCAAAGCTATAACCGATGCTCTAAGCCCGAAGAATTGGACTTAGGTTTTTCATGAGGCTAGTGGTGAATGAAATATCATGGCCTTATTATCAAAGATTCACATTTAGGTTCAGAAGGATCATGGTCAAACCATCCTCTCAGCTTTTTTAGTGACCTCTACTCTTCTATAATGGGTAAGAATGGGGAAATTATCTAATCCTGAGGTCCTTTCCTAAGGGAGATAAATTCAAGTGGTGATATATCGTTATGTTATACCATGGATGAGGATGATACCTTATTGTTCCATGGGTGTGTATGGGTCCCAAAAGACACCATAGAAGAGATGAGGTGGGAATTCCATGCCTCGATATGGGCAGTTCACCCCGATGTCACCAAAATGTATCGAAATCTATGATGCTAGTATTGGTGGCATGCTATGAAATGTGATATTTCTAGTTTCATCACTCTATGTTCCACATGTCAGCAGGTGAAGGAATAAATCAACGACCAAGAGGGAATTTATTACTCTTGTAAATTCTAGAGTGGGAATGGGATGATGTATTGATGGACTCCATGACTGGTATACCTATATCACTTCATGTTAATGATACAATGTGGGTTTTCATGGATCATTTGAGGAAGGTACAACACTTCTTACCTATGTGAGAGACCTTCTCGATAGACAAACCAAGAAGGTTTTACATCAGATAGGTTGTACATATTCATGGAGATCCTCATTCTATCATTTATAGCATAGATTCTCACTTTATGTCACGATTCTGGAAGGGGTTGCAGAAGGCCTTGGGTACACAGGTGTTTCTGAGCACGACCTATCACCCACAAACTGATGGAAATATGGAGCATATGATTCAGCTTTTAGAGGAAATGCTCTGTGCATGTGTCCTTGACATTGGGGGTTCTTGGAAGAAACACATTCTGTAATGTCCCGGCTCCAGGTGCCACTCAACGGGTGCCCTGAACCCTGTTCGCCACATGACCTTAAGAGCATTTCCCCAAATTCCAGAGGCTGCCGACTAGCAGTGAGGGCCCAGGTCTGATAGTGGGGAAACTATGCCCTTATTTGTCAAAGTGTAGCGCAGCGGAATACAGAATAAAACATACATCAACAGCGGAAGCAGTAAACCATAGACAACTGAAATAACCAACAACAGTGAATATAACCAAATGTATGTAAATGATGATGCTACATGTCTCAAGTTCTAAGAAAATAGCCAGAACATGTTATACATCAATACAGTACAACCAAAATCAGAGTACAACAAAACAAAGCAAAACAGCTGGTAGCGGCATCGTGAGCCTAGGCTCGGTCTCATGCCCTCCTACTCCTCAGCAATAGTCAAGTACCTGTATAGGTACTCTTTCCCCTATCCACACCTGTAGAAATGTAATCTATTTGGGCCAAAAATCATGACCCAAACAGGGTGTGAGAACTATATCTCAGTAGGCACCCACCAAAGGCCCGTGACCAACTGCGTGTAAGCATGCAACAACAGTGCAATAGTAAAATGCAATAAAGTAAGCAGTACTCACCAGTGACCAACTTAACAGTTAAATTTCCATTTTAATATTCATTTAATACATTAAATATTAGAAATCACCATAGTGCATTTCTAAGTAAACAATCCATGTCCTTAGACAAGAAAAACCTTACCCTCAGGTAAGAAAAATCCAACCCGCAGGTATAGCCCTTAGGTGTAACGGAATTTTCCCTCAGGCATAGGAAGTGTTGCCCTCAGGCACATAAGTCAAGCCCTCAGGCACGAAAGGTTTCCCTCAAGAAAAATAATTACATCCCTCAGGCTAAAAAGTGCAGTGCCCACAGGCTAATCACAATAACGCCCTCAGGCCAAATAGGTAACCGGGCCATGCCCAACATGTTAACAAGCAGTAAAAAAGCAATTCCTCTCAAGGAAATTCTACAATTACTACTTTAAAGGTATACCCTCAGGTATCCTGGCCAAACGGTTAAACAGTTGAACTCACCCCCGGGGTGGTCTTGGATCCAAGCAACGATCCAAACCAGAATTTTTACAAATTAATCAATTACCTTTACAGTTCTAGGTAGTTAATATAGCCATGGCCTCAGCCACATGACACCCCAACATGGGTTCGTGGCCCAAAAATGCACAAAACACACGACAGTTGGAAAAATTAACACAAATCCACCTACCTTATACGCCAATGAACTTTATACCCAAACACCGACTCCAGAAACGCCCAAGAACGTCATAGATATGATGAATGACAAAACCCACTCAAATGTAAATAACTAACGTTAGGAGAAGAATTGTTAAGCAACACACTAGGAGAAGAGAGGGTTTACTAGTACGGTTCCAACAAGATCATCCGAAGCGGAAACAGATTCCAGACGAACACCTGACGGATCTTCAAAGGTTCGGCCTCCTCCCTTGGCTCTAAAACGGTTCAAATGCCTCCTCTGCCAAATGGGAAGGCTAATCCCTATTTTAAGCCAAAAAAACAAAGTACACGACATGTACTTCCAAAGTACATGGCGCGTACTCCCTTCATTTAACTGTTCACCTGGAGGCTTCCCGCCAGCGTGGTACTGTTCACTTGCCGACATGAGTACACGACATGTACTCCTGAGTACACGGCATGTACTGTTTCCCAGCTGGCGGCTGCTCCACCGCCTTACTATTTTGGCCTGCCGACTGACTACACGGTGTGTAAAGGACCACTACATGGCTTGTAGTTAGTTCTTACACCCTTTGTCGCCGACATGGCTACACGCCCTGTGTACTCATCCCAACACGGCCAGAAGTACACAACATGTGGAAAAGTACACGGTGTGTAGTTACAATATTCTGGATTATTCCCAATTTTCCATATTTTCTCATAAACACTTAAGGAAACGGGAAAAGAAGAAGCCCATACCTCAAAATAAGAACTGGGTTCTTGCAAACTTCCCCCTTATAACAATTCTTCCCTGAATTTCCCTTCCAAGGGTGGAGAAGATATAGTTGTGAACAACTCCGGCCACTGAGCACATACGTCGGCCTTCTGCTCCTAGGTCTCGTCCTGCACTTAGCCATGCTGCCATAGCACCCATACGAGAGGAACTGACCGGCCTTGGAGAACCTTCGTGCCCATGTCAATTATACGAATCAGATGCTTCTCAAAGGACTCATCTGCCTCCAGCTCAAAATCCTCGGGATGAAAGACGTGAGACGGGTCTGAATGATAGCGGTACAACTGAGATACGTGGAAGACGTCGTGCATGGATTGGTACCGCTGCGGTAACCACAACCGATAAGCAACTAGACCGACCCTTTCCATAATCTAAAATGGCCCCAAATACCACGGTGAATGTTTACCCTGTCTCCTGATCCGCTTGTGTCCCAGCCTCAGCGAAACACATAGAAAAACCTGATCCCCAACCACGAAATCCAAAGGTCATCTGCGGCAATCAGCATATGACTTCTGACGAGATTGCGCGGTAGCCATCCGCTTCTGAATCAACTGGACCTGCTCAGATGTCTCCTGCACGAGCTGTGGCCCCAGTAAAGCTACCTCACCTACCTCTAACCAGCACAAAGGTGATCAGCACGGCCTACCGTATAAAGCCTCATATGGTGCCATCTCAATAGTCGCATGGAAGATATTGTTATAGGAAAACTCAACTAAGGGTATATGCTTCTCCCAAGAGCCCCCAAAGTCTAGGAAGCATGCACGCAGTATGTCCTCTAGCACCTGTATCGTACGATCTAACTGGCCATCGGTCTGAGGGTGGTATGCTATGCTCAGAAGCACCTGTGTACCTAGTGCCCTCTGAAAACTCTGCCAAAAACGAGACGTATAGCAGGCATCCCTATCAGAAGCGATAGAACGAGGGACCCCATGAAGATGTATGATCTCTCGGATATACAGCCTTCCGAGCTCGTCAAAACTGAAGGTCTCCTTGATCGGCAAGAAGTGTGCAACCTTCGTGAGTCTGTCCATAACGACCCATAAAAAATCATTGCCACGAGGTGACCTCGGCAAACCAGTCATGTAATCCATTCTGACATCATCCCATTTCCACTCCGGAATGGGTAACTGCTGTAACAACCCAGCTGGTCTCTGATGCTCCGCCTTCACCTGCTGACAGGTGGAATACCTCGTAACAAAACCAGCTACTTCTCTCTTCATACCCGACCACTAGTACTGACGTCTCAAGTCATGGTACATCTTGGTAACCCTGGGATGAACTGCCCAAGATAAAGCATGAAACTCTTGCATCAACTCCTCACATATATCCCCTGCAACCCATACTTGTCCATGGAAACACAAAAATTCATTATCACCTATCGTCAAACCAGGAGGAGGGTCCTCACTTGCCACCAAATCCCGCAGAACTAGGCCTTCAGAATCAGATAGTTGTCTCATCCTCACTCTATCTAGAAGGGTAGAAGTCACAGCTAAAGATGAAAGATAAGTCTGCCCCTGACTGTCATACACCTCCAAATGCATTTCAGAGAACAAATCCATGAGCTTCCACTCGCCACTGGCCTCTTGCACTGCATTTATCTGAGTCTTCCTGCTCAGTGCATCAGCTACTGCATTACCTTTACCAAGTGTATAGGAAAGCTCAAAATCGAAGGACTGAAGGTATTCGACCCACATTCACTGCCTCAGATTCATGTCACGCTGAGTAAAGATATACTTGAGGCTTTTGTGGTCGGTGAAAACCACAAAATTCTCTCCCAATAGATAATGTATCCAACAGCGCAACGCATGAACAACTGCTGCCAACTCGAGATCATGCGTCGAGTAATTCCTCTCATGTGGCCTCAACTGTCGAGACCCATACGCAACAACTCAATCACCCTGCATCAACACTAATCCCATCCCAATACCTGATGCATCACAGTAAACTATATAGCTCTTCCCCTGATCTAGGAGTATCAGGATCGGTGCTGATGTCAACCGTCGTTTCAGGTCCTGAAAGACTGCCTCGCAAGCTTCCGAACAAACGAACTTCACAGCCTTCTTAGTCAAGCCCGTCAACGGTGCTGCTAAGATGGAGAAGTCCTGTATAAAATTCCTGTAGTAACCATCCAACCCTAAGAAACTCCGTATCTCAAACACGTTCTTAGGATGCTCCCAGGAAACTTCTGCTCTCACCTTCTCTGGGTCTACCGAAACTCCTGCCTCTAAGATGATATGACCCAGTAAGTGAATCTGATCCATCCATAAGTGGAACTTTGAGAGATTACCATATAGACGATTCTCCCTCAGTGTACTCAATATTATCTCAAGATGGGTGGCATGGTCATGTCGAGTGTGAGAGTACACCAAGATATCATCCACGAATACTACCACAAAATAATCAAGATATGGATGGAACACATGATTCATCAGAGCCATGAAAACTGCTGGCGCATTCGTGAGTTCGAACAACATAACCATATACTCATATAGACCATACCTACTTCTGAAATCTGTGAGAGGTATATAAGATGGTATAATGTGTAGCTGATGATATTCTGATCTTAGGTCAATTTTCGAGAACACTTGTTCTCCATGAAGCTGATCAAAAAGATCATCAATCCTTGGTAAGGGATATCTATTCTTAACCATCAATTGGTCCAACTTTCGATAATCCACGCAAAGTCTGAGGGTACCGTCTGCCTTTTTCACAAAAAAGACCGAAGATCCCCATGAAGAAGTACTGGGTCAGATAATGCCCTTTTCCTGTAACTCCTCTAGCTGCCTCTTGAGCTCCTGTAACTCAGATGTATCCATCCTATAAGGAGGAATGGACACCGGTGCTGCTCCTAGCACAAGCTCGATAGAGAAATCCACCTCTTGCTCCTGAGGAAGACCTGAAAAGTCGTCTGGGAAGACATCCCTAAAATGATCAACCAATGGAGGGAAATACGTCTGACAAGTCCCCTGATCATCCAGATATAAGCTTGCAATTTGGGCCGTGACTCCACCTTCCCCATGATGCTCTGGTCCATCTCAACTTGCCTGAACATCCCACTCGCCCTTGTATAGAAACTCTCCACCCACTGGTGACGTGAAACACACCCTGCGATGATAGCAATCTACAAAGGCTCGATAGGGAACCAACCAGTCCATCCCGAGAATGACATCATAGCTCGTCATCTCCAGGACATAGAGGTCCCAAAGAAAGTGACACCCACCAACCCCAAGGGGTAACTCCTTGCACTGACGCACACCAGCCGTTATAGTTCCCAACGGAGTGTCTAGCGTCATAACATCAGAATATGAAGAAACACAGAGCCCAATGCTATCCACAACGGGTACATATATAAAACTATGTGTAGAACCCATGTCAAAAAGTACTGAAGATAAGACTAAAAAAACAAAAATAGTACCTCTGACTGTAGAAGGTCCGAGATCCTACTCTTTCTGGGTCTGTTGCATTGCATAAGCATGCCCAGTGCCACAGCCCTGCGACATAGCCTGGATACCCTGAGTTGTCCCGCCCTGATGCCTCTGAGATCCTGGTGTCTGGCTACCACAACCACGACCACCATCTCTACCTGCACGCCCTGATGCATTCCAGTTCCCTGACTAGTAAGAAGCCACTGGTCCTGCCCTCACACACAGAGTCTATATAGAACCCCTCTCACTAGCCACTAGTGGATACACCCTGCAAAAGCGCTGCAGATGACCCATCTTGCCGCAAGATCGGCACTCCACTGGGTCTCGTGGACACTACGGTCTCTTGTGCCCCTCTCTACCACACTGGTATCACCTGACTGGCCCACCTGAAGAAAATTTCTGGTTGGTACTGCCGCCCTGAGAGAAGTCCACCTGTCTCTTCCTCTTGCTAGCAGAAATAGTACCAGTAACTGGTGCTGAACCGCCCTGGCCCACACCACCAGATTCCCGCAAGTTTCTTTCTATAATCAGCACCTGGTTCACAATTGCATGTACAATAGGCAACCTGAATACATTCACTAGCACTTAGATGTCATACCGAAGACCATCCTAAAAATGGATGGCTCTCAGCGTCTCATCACCCACCAGCACGGGTGCAAAGTGTTGAAGCTCCGTAAAACGAGCAGAATAGTCCATCACTGACATAGCGCCCTGTTGAAGATTCATAAACTCTTGAGCTCTATCTTCCCTCAGTGAACTGGGAATAAAAAGTCATAGAAGACTTCCTGAAAGTCTTCCCACGCCATGTCTCTGTGATACTCTGATTGGGAGGTAACATCCCACCACCTCTTGGTGGAATCACACAGCATATATGTCACAAGCTTGACCCTTCACCCTGGAGGCATCTCAAGATGCTCGAAAATAGTCTTCATCGACCCCAACCAAGACTCTGTATCTTGTGGTCCGCCATTCCCTGAGAATGTAGGCGGATGCTGCTGCTGGAAGATATGTGTCAGCTCGGCCATAGATATGGCAACCTGCGGTGCTCCCTGAAAGGTATTCATGAACCACAATAAGCCTTCACGGAACTGCGCCTCTGCGCCTATGTCCGGTGTAGCAGCTGGTGCCACATTTGGCCCTGCCAGAGGATCAACTGGTAGCCCATGGCCCACCATCTTTGGAGTATAGTTGTCTTCGCTCTCCTGGAAAACAACGCGAGGTCGTCTAAGCGGCATGACACTACAAGGTCAAAAACATGCCTTAGATTCAAGATTATTAAGGCTGAAACGAAGAAACCACAAAGGGAACAAGAGGAAGAAGGCATCTCAAAATTTTCAAAACAAGATTACACGACGTGTATACTGACTACACGATGTGTACTCGACTTCCCTTCCCCTGCCTGGGTCCTTCGACACGGCTAAGACACACATCTCCCATTAAACAAAACCACACGGTGTGTACTTCATCTACACAGTGTGTATGGTGTTATTTTCCAACTACCCGTGTCGCTTGTGACATGGCCGACTACTCGGCTTGAAACTACACTGCGTGTTTCACCCGCACACGGTGTGTACATCACCCCGTTTCCCAGCCACATGGCTAAGTCCACACGGTCTGTCCTCGGACAAGACTACATAGAGTGTCCTCAAAGGTACATGGTGTGTTCAAGGAAAGGTGACATCGACCCATGTTGTTAGTTACCCGGCCGATTCCCCAGGTCAAACTACACGGCGTGTTCATTATTGACATGACGTGTTCTGTATAGGAGTTCACCGACCCATGTTGTTAGTTACACGGCCGGACTCCGGGTCCAAACTTCACGGCATGTATATCTGGTACATGGCGTGTTTTACCCAAGCTCTTCCATACCTCGTGTCCTCGCCCACATGGTTTATGACACGGGAAGAGACTACACGGTGTGTACTCAGAGTACATGGCGTGTACTTAAAAATTTCATTTTTGTTCCCGAATTGAAGGCCATACACGGCGTGTGTAAAAATACTACACGGCGTGTATACTGGGTTTCCGGACAGTACGCCTCAGGAACTTCCCCAGAACCTAGAAAAATACCGAAAAACAACACCTAAGTGTCAAATTCCGACCCATGAGGGCCCATACTCCCCACGAATCAAATCTTGACATCTTATCTGTGTTATAACTAATAAACAGTCAATGATCCACCAAATTCCGGTAAATGGGGGCCCATACTCCCCAAAAACCAATGTTTGTCATCCATTCTATGAACAACTCACACAAAAATTACCCTATCAAACAGCAGATATTTTATCAGTGCAGCTATCACAACAGTATGTGTTTCTAGCACATCAACTATCACAACAACATGCAATTTTCTAATGCACCTACATGGCATGGAAACTATGCATGGATTGTGATTCTAGAATGTGCCTAAATGATGCATGAGATGGCATACCCTCATCTCATCGGGTTGCAACTAAATAGAACCCATGGATAAAATATAAACAACACAATCTAAGTGCGTCACCCAATGGTGAAAACATTTCAACTGTAAAATTTGAAAAACCAAGATAATTGGAAAAATACAAGGTAAACTGGATTTTCCCTGTACATGGGTTAGCTACGCCCAAGAACAACTTATTACCAACTACCGGTCCCTCCTATCCCTGACTAAGGCTCCAAATAGTAAGTCAAAGAAAAGAACGCCTTTGATACCACTTTGTAATGTCCCGGCTCTAGGTTCCACTAAACGGGTGCCCCAAACCCGGTTCACCACATGACCTCAAGTACATTTCCCCAAACGCCAGAGGCTGCCGACTAGCAGCTAGGGCCTAGGTCTGATAGTGGGGAAACTATGCCCTCATTTGTCAAAGTGTAGCGCAGTGGAATACAGAATACAACATATATCAACAACAGAAGCAGTAAACCATACACAACTGAAATAACCAAAAAAAGTGAATATAACCAACAATATGTAAATGATGATGCTACATGTCTCAAGTTCTAAGAAAATAGCCAGAACATGTTATACATCAATACAGTACAACCAAAAGTAGAGTACAACAAAACAAAGCAAAACAACTGGCAGCAGCATCGCAAGCCTCGGCTCGGTCCCATGCCCTCCTACTCCTCAGCAACATTCAAGTACCTATATATATACTCTTTCCCCTATGCACACCTGCAGAAACATAATCTGTTTGGGCTGAAAAGTGTGACCCAAACTGGGTGTGAGAACCATATCTCAGTAGGCACCCACCAAAGGCCAGTGCCCAACTGCGTATAAGCATACAACAATAGTGCAATAGTAAAATGCAATAAAGTAAGAAGTACTCACAAGTATCCAACTTAATAGTTAAATTGCCATTTTAATATTCATTTAATCCATTAAATATTAGACATCACCATAGTGAATTTCGAAGTAAACAATCCACGTCCTCAGACAATAAAAACCTTACCCTCGGGTAAGCAGAATCCATCCCACAGGTATAACTCTCAGGCGTAACAAAATTTTCCCTCAAGAGTAGGAAGTGTCACCCTCAGGCACAGAAGACAAGCCCTTAGGGACGAAAGGTTGCCCTCAGGTAATATAACTACATCCCTCAGGCAAAACAGTGCAATGCCCATAGGCTAATGACAACAACGCCCTCAGGCCAAATAGGTAATTGGGCCATGCCCAACATGTTAACAAGCATTAAACAAGAAATTCCTCTCAAGGCAATTCTAAAATTACTACTTTAAAGGCATACCCTCGGGTATCCTGGCCAAATGGATAAAAAGTGGAACTCACCCCCGGGGTGGTCCCAGATCCAAGCAAAGATCTCAACCATCATTTTTACAAATTAATCAATTACCTTTATAGTTCTAGGTAGTTAATATAGCCACGACCTCAGCCACACGAAACCCCAGCATGGGTTTGTGGCCCAAAAACACACAAAACACATGACAGTTGAAAAAATTAACACAAATCCACCTACCTTATACGCCAACAAACGTTATACCCGAATGAAGACTCCAGAAACTCCCAAGAACGGCGTATATCTGACGAAGAACAAAACCCACTCAGATGTAAATAACTTACCTTAGGAGAAGAATTGGTAAGCAACACTCTAGGAGAAGAGAGTTCTTACCCGTGCAGTTCTAACGAGATCGTCCAAAGCGGAAACAGATTCCAGACGAACACCTGATGGATCTTCAAAGGTTAGACCTCCTCCCTTGGCTCCAAAACGGCTAAAATGCCTCCTCTTCCAAATGAGGAGGCTATTGCCTGTTTTAAGTCGAAAAAACAAAGTACAGGACGTGTACTTCTAAAGTACACGACGTGTACTCCCTTTATTTAACTATTCACCTGGCAGCTTCCCGCCAGCATGACACTGTTCACTTGCCGACATGAGTACACGACATGTACTCCTGAGTACACGGCATGTACTATTTCCTAGCTAGCGGCTGCTCCACCGCCTTACTATTTTGTCCTGACGACTGACTACACGGCGTGTAAAGGACCACTACATGGCGTGTAGTCTGTTCCTACACCCTTTGTCATTGACATGGCTACACGCCCTGTGTAATCATCCCAACACATCCAGAAGTACACAATGTGTGGAAAAGTACACGACGTGTAGTTCCAAAATTTAGGATTATTCCTCATTTTCTATATTTTCTCAAAAACACTTAAGGAAAAGGGAAAACAAGAAGCCCGTACCTAAAAATAAGAACAAAGTTCTTACACATTCCCCTCACTAAGTTCACTTATAATAATATCTTTCAGAATACCATACTACAACAAAATCAGTAATTAGCGGTTGTTTTTAGCAACAGTTTATTAAACCACTGCTAATTTTTTTTCAAAATATAGTGGTGTTTTTTAAAAACTAATGATAATTTTTTTCCCGTGAAACTTATTCCTTGACCCCCCCAAACCCAACACCCCCACACCTCTTTCCATGATCCCATTAAACCCTATCCCCATTGCCACTGGCCCCCTTCTCCCCCTCACTTTCGACCCCCTTCTCCACCACCATCAGCCTCTTTCATGCCCTACTCCCCAAAATCCCTACCCTCGTTACCATCCCCCTTCTCCCCCAAGCTCCCCGATCTCGAGATCAAGCCACCGACCACTCTCTCCCCCAAACCATCACTACCGTTTCTCCCTCTATTCACTACCCCACCACTGATCCACCTCATCTCTGACCATTCCCCAGCACCGCCCCATGGATTCTCTATTGATTATAGGTTGTATTTTGGTTTGTTATTCCATTTTTGATTGATTTTAATTAGGGTTTTCTAGATTTTTAGGGTACCACATTGTTATCTAGTGTTTCTTAGACCTTATTAATCTGGGATAGTGCCACCAGTTTCAATGAAAAATATTTTTAGGCAAGAAAAAATTTGTTTAGGGTCTTTAAATATTAGAACATTGCTTGATTTTATTTTTAATCATTATTTTAGATATCAAATTATAATAATAATTATTTTCGAAAGGGATTTGATGTGGAAATCAAGTTTCACTTGATTTACACTTCTGTTCTAAGGTTTTTCTCTAATTTAAAGTTTGTTAAAATCCAACTTTAATTATTTTCTCACACTGAATGTTTTGTAAATGCACGAACATAAATTAATTAATAAGTTAAATGTTTTAAGAGTGATTTTGGTTTTAAAAGTGGGGTTATATTTTATCCTAAAAATATTTAGTAAATATATATGTTTTTAAAATTTATTTTAATATATATATATATATATATATATTTGTCTAACACATATACATAAGTATACATATATGTGTATGTGTGTACAAATTGACTTGATAAAATGTGATTTTTTGCAATGGGATATATGTATGTACATAAATGTGTAAATTTAAATGTGAATAATAAAAAAATAGTCACTTTTAACCTTAATATTGATTGTTTAATTGGTTTTCTAAATGATTATATGTATTGTAAAGAGACTTTTTCATTTAATTATTAAGAAAATATTTCATGTTATTGATTGTTCTTGTTTGTTAAACCTTATGAGAAACTTAAGGTTCTGAGGCAGGCTAACCTAGACCGAAAGAGGCGGTTGGATAACTGCTTGTGCTATCAGAATAGTCTTTAACTCATAAAAAGTATGCCTATAATGATTATAAAAAATGAATTCAAAATATTTTAAAATTAGTTTAGATAGTGGATGAGTTATCTAACTAAAGTATTTGATGAATCTTTTATAAAATCATGTATGTCCTAAAAATTATCTAATATGTTCCACTCAAGTTAGGTAAGGCAATGCATTGAAAATTTCAATTTTAGACTCATCAAACTCAGTCAAACTTTAAAAAATTACATCTACAAGTGTAATTCCTCTTTCAATAATGAAATGAAACATTTAAAAATTTAAAAAAAATTTATTCAATATATTTTTTCAAAATATTTTCAAGATATTCCGAATAATGATTAATGGAAATTCCAAATAGAGTTAAATCATCAACAAAAACTTAGGAAGACTTTAATAAAATTAGTGAAAATGATTACCACATATTTTTGAAATGTACCTGTTGTATTGAATGGTTCAAATATTATTCTTATATAAGAAAAAATATCATAAATACCATTGAAATTTGTATTTTCATGGTACTTAGTTATAATGGGCACCTGGAAATACCATGAAAATCCATCTAAAAATAAGTAGTGATTTTATTTCACATTATTTATTACATTTGATCAAAAAATGGTATGGAAAAATGATATTTTCTTATGACTTGATTCATTTTTATATAATAAATACAGACTCTCAAACTACATTGGAATCCTATAGGAATTAACTCAAATTGTTAATTCTTTACAATTGACAGTCTCATTTTCTTGGGCACTAAGTGAATGGGGGTAACCCACTAGGAATTATAAATTGGATGAATGTTTTAATCTTACAATAAATTATTAATTTCCTTCTCAACTATGTTTATAATTTTTGGTTTAAGTCTTATTTGGGGTTACCTAAAATATTTTTCCCACTTTCTAATAAAATTCTATGCATATCGATTCTAGAAATTATTCTAGAAATGTATCCTTAATTTCAACCTATAACTTGTGGACTTTCTCTAAAAATATCTATAATATTTTGTTCTTTATTAATAGAAAATTTTCTTGAAATTATAATTGGTGTGTTGTTTATATCTATTGTAAATACATATCTTAAATTAGTAGAAAAGTGTTTTAATTATAGATATAGGGGATAAACTAAAGATAAAAATACATTTGGGTTACTTAACTCAATGATTTACACTTCCTATGCAAGATATTAAGTATCAAACAATTTATCATTGGATAAATAGTAAAATAAATCAAATAAATAAAAAGTTATTTCATATTCATATAGTTGGATATAATATTTATGTTTTTACCAATTGTTTTTGTTCAAATTTTCAGAACTTGTTTTGTTTCCCAAATGAAAAAATTATTATACCAAACAAATTACTTCACATGGATTATACTCATCATAATGTGACCACATAAAATAATGAGTTCTCTTATTATGGGTACATGATGGAATAAAAATATTAAAGTGGAAAACATTTTTACCAGACTGCATTATTATATTACCTTCATGGACATTTATGATTGCTTTTTATATTTCTAAGAAATGTTTATTTAAGAGGATTTGTTCCTAAGTAGAGGTATTACCCTCCTATATGATTTAAACATAAAAATCAGTAGGAAAGATCAAATTATTCACTCCAAATAAAACATCTTCAAATACGATCGCTTGGAATATCGTGGATCTATTAGGTAATTTTAAAACCACTCTAGTTGGTTTGAGATGTACCATCTATAAATAAGGAAAAATATAATGTTACATATATAAATAAAATCTATTATATCACCACTAAAAATTCTAGTTAATCATTATGTGACACCCCCTCTAGCTATAGATGTGTTATAACTCTAAATCTATTACTATAATGATAGAGAATTACTAGGCTCCCCTAGACTAAGTGACCCCAGGGTGTTTCTACCATGATTCCAATTTTAAATTAATGAATGTATGATTTTTCTTTTTCTTTTATTTTATATAATATTATCTATGATTGATTTAATTTTGTTAATTTGACTTTTTTAGAAATTATATGACTATTCTTATAACTACTTGGGTTATGTTTTTTCACTTCTATTTATCTCTTTTACTACTTAGTAATACTTATGTGTTTTTATTTTTTTAAATAAGTGTAGGCACATTGTGATATATATGGATAAAAGATATATCAAATTACTGAGGAACATGCCTCAGTATTCTAAGGGTTTGGAGGAGTTTTTAGATTTTTAAATTTCCATTCGATCTGTTGATGGGAGAATAAGATGTCCATATCCTAAATGTAAATCTAGAAGATGGTTTAAGAGTGATGAAGTTTATACACACTTGATATTAAAGAAATTCCCTGCTTAATATTTGTATTGGATTTGGAATGGATAATGGAACATTATAGACAGTTTGAGAACTGATTTCAATTGATATAATGAGATCCAAACTTCTTCAACAATGGAAAATGAAATGAAAAACCTTATAAATAATGAATTTGGCATTGCAAGACACCGACACCAACATCAAAACATATCATAACAACTAGTTTTGGGTTCTATAAATAACAACTTTACAAGTGATGTTTTTTTACTATAGGATAACCAGATCATGATTCTGGCATATCATTGGATCCTCCACTTGATTATGTGAAGGCTAATGTAATAGGAAACTTCCCTGAGTAGAAAAATGTGTTTCATGGTTTAATTGACAATAGAAATCAAGAGTTGAACAGTTGATCCTTGAAATATTCAAAACATTCTTTTCATCTGATGTTGTACCATATCAAATGCCTATGTGGAATTACAAATAAAAAAAAGTACATGATATTGAAATTGTTGCATGATTCATTTCTTGAAGAAAATATTAGTGAATCTTTTTATGATATGAAAATAGTTGTTAAAAATCTTAGTCTGAATTATACAAAAATACATGTGTGTCCCAATGATTGTATGATTTATTGGGAAGAGGATTCATATAGGCAGGATTAAAAAAATGTTCTTCTTCTAGATAGAAGTCGATGGGTGATGTTGGAAGTCTGAATCAATATACTATTATGAATAATAAGAACATTAAAACACTTGTAATGGTTTTTCATTACTTTCCTTTAAATACTCGATTGAAAAGATTATTCATGTCACTGAAAACCACTGAACACATGAAGTGTAATTCTATAGATAATAACAATGATGGGTTAATGAGACATCTAAGAGATTCAAAATCCTGGAATACATTTGATTCATTACATCCAGATTTCTCGTCTGATCCTAAGAATGTTTGATTGGTATTGGATACAAATGGATTCAACCCATTTGGGACTTTGAGCACCAGTTATAGCATTTGTCCAGTTGTTTTGATCCCTTACAATATTCCTCAATGAATGTGTACAAAAAAAATTATTTTATCATTTCTCTGATTATTCCTAGAAAAAAAATGTTTGGAAATGATATTGATGTATACTTTTAGCCTCTAATTGAAGAGATATAGGAGTTATGGAGAAAAAATGTTGAGACATATGATGCATCTTCTAGAACAATGTTCAAAATGAAATATGTTCTAATGTGGACCATTAGTGACTTCCATGGACTTGGGAATTTAGCTAGTTGGAACACCTACATGGGATTGGATTTTCCTATTTGTAACTTTTATTTTGAGCCCAAATAACTACCTCATAGTAAAAAATGGAACTTCTTGTGTCATCGATGATTTCTCGATGCATCTCATAGATTTTGGTTGAACAAGTCAAAATTCAATGGTTCTACTGATCATAGACTACCTAAAAAGTTGATAAAATTTTCTGAAATATTCAAAAAACTTGGAAATATTGAAATAGAATTTGGAATGGTGCATCATTTGACTGATTCTAGGAAACGAGTTCAAAATGCTTTGTCAAGTGAAATCAGAATGTAAAAATGGAAGAAAAAAAGAATATTATTCAAACTTACATACTGATAATTTAATTTTTTGTGTCATAATATTGATGTTATGCATATTGAGAAGATTGTTTGTGACAATTTTATCTTCACATTTCTTAATGATCATGGAAAATAGAAGGACCACATAAATTCTTGAAAAGACTTACAAACAATGAACATAAAGCATGATCTTTGTCCAGATGAGAATCGAAAGTATTCTCTGAAAATTTTTACAATGAAAAATAGGGATAAAGATACATTCGTTCAAATTTCAAAACATGTGAATGCATTTTATGGGTATTCAAGTAACATCTCAAGGTGTACTAACTTAAAGAATCATAGGTTACATGGATTGAAAATTCACGATTCACATATTTTGTTATAATAGTTACTACCATTAGCATTGCGTACACTATTAAATAAAAAGGTTATTACTATTTTACTCCATTTTTTCACATATTCAGACCACTATGTGAGAAAAATATACAACCATTTGAGATTGAGAACCTCCAGGAGATATTTTTATTGACACTTTGTGCAATGGATATGATCTTTCCTCCATCATTTTTTACTATCATGACGCATTTAACTATGTATTTGGTTGATGAAGCTAAATTAGGAGGCCTCACACATTATCGATGGATGTATCCAATTAAGAAGTAATTTATTTATATGTTTTTCATTTATGTAATATTTTTTCCCACTTCATTAAATGCATAATTATGTTTTTTTATTTTATTTCACAGATATCTTGGGTATTTGAAATCATACGTGAAAAATAAATCTCAACCCGAAGGCTCTATTTATGAAGGATATTTGGAAGAGGAGTGTTTTACCTTTTTTATAGATAATTGGATGATATTGAGACAATATTCAATCGATTTTGACATGTTGAAGACACATCAACTCAATTTCAACTACATGTTAAATAAAAAATCTTTCCTGCTATTGGATGATCAGTTGGGATGAGCTCAAATGTTACACCGACATAAATAGAATTATTATTGGAACATAGATATGTGATGTTGAATTATGAAATTTTATATCTATTTATTGAAGATTTTATGATTCAAAGAAAGATATGAATGAGATCACAAACATGAAATGAGAATGATATTACAAAAGGTGTTAATAAAGAACTTATAAAATCGTTTACAAGACATGTAAGTTCAAAAATATTGCAATCAATATAGATATTAGTTTGACACATATTTTTTAAATATAATGATGTATATTGATTTTCTCTAGATCATGAATACTAATACTCGAGCTGTGTTGTAGGAAGATTTGATGTTTCTTACTTGAGGTCCTCTTAAACAAGATAGAAAGTTCGATGCTTACAATGTGAATGGAAACTACTAGAAACATGATTTATACCAATGGTTTCAAACCTTTTCTAAAGTCCTGAAAACCATTGGTATAAACTATACCAACGGTTGTTAAAATCATTGGCTAGTTAGCCATGGGTATAGACACATACCAATGGTTATAGTATTACTTTTGGTATATGGCTCTAGAATGCACATTATACCAACGGTTTCAGCTAAGAATTGGTATAAAGTTATACCAATGGTTGATACCATTGAAAATTAAGGAATTTCAGCTCTATTATAATGGTTTTGAAACTATTGGAATAATCCTTTACCAACGGCTTACATAAAACCGTTGGTAAAGACTGATTACAGGTTCTATACAAACAGTTTAGTAACCATTATTATATAGTTTTACCAATATTTTTATGTAAACTATTGGTATAAAGTCACATTTCACACATATACCAATGGTTTAAAACCATTGGCATAGCCTTACTTTAATTTCAATAGCAGGCCAACCTGCCTACCCCTCTACAATCCCTTGTGAACCTGAAATTATAAGCATATATATGTAAAAATGAATATAGAATTTAGAATTTAATTGAATTGAGAATTCAATTCAGAACATAATTACCCTATACAGTAAAAAATTCAGAATTGAATTCTCAATTGAATACATACCAAATGAATTACGTACTGAATTCTTAATTATGAATGAATAACACATAAAAAATGAATTATGAATTACATACAAAATTATGAATTATGTACAGTGTATTCAATTCATAATTCTTTACATTCAAAATTTAATTATTTATAACACATATAGAATATGGCATATGAAATTGAATTCAGAATATGGCATACAGAATATGGATAAATGACTAATATGGAATACAGAATAGAATATAACTAATATGACATACAAAATATGACTAATATGGAATACATAATATGGGATACAAAATATGGAATACATAATATGGCATATATAATATTATTTCATAGTTGAATTCATAGGCATGGGTGATTTTTGATGAAATCAGTGTGATTGAAGATTGACTAATTATTTCTCATGTAATTAGATATGAAAATGGATAAGTGGATTAAAAAATTTCATTTTCCAGGGGTGTGTGTGTGGGGACGGGGGGGGGGGGGGGCTGTCTAAGGGGGTGGGGTGGGGGTGTCAAGGGGGTGAGGGGTTTTCCAGGGGTGTGGGGGTGTCCGAGGGGTGGGGGATGTTTAGGGGCATGGGGGGCTATCCAAGGGGCTGTGGGTGTCCAAGGGGTCTTTTCGGGGGGTGGGGGGTCTAGGGGGTGGGGTCGTGTCTGGGGGGGAGGGGGCTGTTCAAGGGGGTGGGAGTGTCTAGGGGTTGGGGTGGTGTCTGGGTGGGTGGGGGGTGTCCAGGGGGTGGGGGGCTATCTAAGGGGGTTGGGGTGTCCATGGGGTGTGTGTGTGGGGGGGGGTGTTCAGGGGGGTGGGGGCTGTCCATGGGGTTGGGGGTTTCCAGGGGTGGGGTCGTCCAAGGGGGTGGGGAGGCTATCTCGGGGGTGGGGGGTGTTCAAGGGGGTGGGGTGTCCAGGGGATGGGGGTGTCCAAGGGGGATGGGGGGGGGGGGGTTTAAGGGGGTGGGGGTGTCCGGGGGGGGGGGGGGGGGTGGGTGGGTGGGTGGGGGGGGGGTGGCCAGGGGGTGGGGGTGTCCAGGGGGATGTCAAGGGGGTTGGGGGGTGACCAGGGGGGGATATCCAAGGTGGTGGGGGGGGGGGGGTTCCAGGGGGTGGGGGCTGTCCAAGTGGGTGGGGGTGTCTAGGGGGTGGGGGTGTCTAGGTGGGGGGGGGGGGGTCTGTCCAAGGGGTGGGGGTGCCCAGCGGGTGGGGTTGTCTAGGGGGTGGGGTGTCTGGGTGGATGGGGGTGTCTAGGGGGTGGGGGTGTCCAGGGGGGTGGGGTTGTCCAAGGGGGTGGGGGTGTCTAGGGGGATGAGGGGGGGGGGGTCGATGGGGGTGGGGATGTCCAGGGGGTGGGGCTTTCTAGGTCGGGTGGGGGGTGTTCAGGGGGTTGGGGGGGTGTCCAAGGGGGTGGGGGTGTCTGGGGGTGGGGGTGTCCAAGGGGTGGGGGTGGTGTCTGGGGGGGGGGGTGTCCAGGGGGACTATCCAAGGTGGTGGTGGGGGCGGGGGTGGGGGTTGTCTAGGGGGTGACAGGCTTTCCACGTGGGTGGGGGTGTCCAAGGGGTGGGGGTGTCCAGGGGGGGCTGTCTAGGGGGTTGGGGTTGTCTAGGGGGTGGGGGTGTCTGGGGGGATGGGGGGGTCCAAGGTGGTGGGGGTGTCCAGGGGGTGGGGGTGTCTAGGGGGTGGGGGTATCCAGGGGGTGGGGGTGTCGAGGGAAGGTGGGTGGTGTTCAGGGGGATGGGGGGCTGTCCAAGGGGGTGGGGGTGTCTGGGGGGGTGGGGTTGTATAGAGGTTGGTGGTGTCTGAGGGGATGGGGGGGGGGGGGGGGGTTCCAAGGGGGTGGGGGGGGGGGTGTCCCGGGGGTGGGGGTGTCTAGGGAAGGTAGGGGTGTTCATGGGGTTTGGGGGGCTGTCTAAGGGGTTGGGGGTGTCCGGGGGGTGGGGGTGTCCAGGGGGTGGGGGTGGTGTCTAGGGGGGGGGGTTTCCTGGGAGGTGGGGGTGGTGTCTGGGGGGGGGGTGTCCAGGGGGTGGGGGTGTCTAGGTGGATGGGGGGATGTCAAGGGGGGTGGGGGTGTCTCGGCGGGGGGGGGGGGGGGGGGTTGTCTAGGGGTGTGGGGGTGTCATGGGGGGTGGGGGTGTCTATTGGGGTGGGGGGGGGGGGGGTTTCTAAGGGGGTGGGGTGTCTAGGGGGTGGGGGGGGGGGATTTTTAGGGGGTGGGGGTTTCCAGGGGTTGGGGTGTTTAAGGGGGGGTGTTGAAGGAGGTTGGGGGTGTCTAGGGGAGGGGTGAATCCGTCACACATATATTCAGTCAGAGAAAATCATCAAGTCAAGTTTTATTATTCATAGATAAAGAAATAAAGATAATATGACCTAACTAATCACACATATATTCAGGCACAACAAATCATCAAACATCAAATATCAATAATATCAGTAAAAAATGTAATGGATCAATCTATCCCTCATCACCATCACCATCAGCCTCATCCCCGTCCTCATCCCTATCCTCATCATTGTCCCCATCATCATCCCCTCCCTCCTCAAGTCCCTCCTCCTCATCCTTGTACTCCACCTCGACCTACTCCTCACCCTCCTCCTCCACCTCAGACTCCTCCTCACCCTCCTCCTCCTCTGACTCATCCTCGTCGTCCTCCTCCACCTCAAACTCCTCCACACCATCATCATTTCTAGGAAAGAAATCTTCTTAACTACCACTATAACTTCCACTTGCTTCACCATATATAGAACATATCTAAGAAAAATATTCATCACAAGTTATGTTGTCCTCTGGTGGAAGTGTTGGACATAAAACATCCACCAGTTTCATAAATGTTGTGTTTTCCCTAGCAGACTATTATGCCATATCTGTGGCCCTTTTTTCAACCTGTTCTGTCTGTGCCTTATCCTTCTGGAACTCGGTGGAACTACAACTCGTACCTGAGGAGGACCAATACCTTGTTGGGACTATACTCTTCCTAGGTTGGCAGCATACTCTTCTAAGGTGCTCATCTCCGAACACCTGATGTAGGTGATCATTTGGCCTAAAATTGTAAGGTTCTTGGGTATCAAGGGCCTCTAAAGCATCCTGTTACAAATATAAATAGATTATTAAGTTAAAAAATAGATATTAAAATTTTAAATCAACAAATTAAAACTTAGAATATGTTGTTGTGTCTGTTCGTTAACCACACTTCTCTCTTTTTTCATTATACTCTAGCTAAACAGTTTTTCTTGAGGCACACGCCCTTCAATATTCAATGTTTTCCTCTACAATGAAATTTAATGTAGGAAACCATAATTAAAAATAGGATACAAAAAATTAATTTCATAACTAAAATTATATGAAAACTTTATCAATCGAATAAATTACAGATGAAATATTAGAAAATGCAAGTAGTAAAGAGAAATTATAAACAACTATCATACCTACTTCCTCTCATGATCTGACATCGTATTACATCGCAATGTGTGGAGGTATTTTTTTAAAAAAATGTTTTTCTATTTCCTCCAGATTATTCCTGAATAAAATTTAACAATAAAAAGATAGTATTAATGAAAAACATGAAAATTTTCATTTAAATACCAAAAATGTGATTAATACCTTAAGATGGATAGTTTTCCAATGAGTAATAATCTGCCTATACTGTTCTATCAGTCAATCATCCCTAACAGGTGCTGCCTCTGACTCTGTGACAACTCTAGCACGCCATCCAATATATTACTTGTGCTTATAGGATCTCCAAATCTCACCTAAATCCTTTAGACGTGCTGGCCGTGTACCCTCACCATCGGATAAATTAAATTGAAGATGACACCAAAATATTAATTCATATAAATACCAAAATAATATATTTCATTAAATAAAACAGATTTTTTACCCATATCTCTACCCAATAATTATCCTTAACTTCATTTAGAAACTATATCCATGAGATCGGGCTGACAGAAATGATGTTGGAGTATTTGGAAAGCATCTCAAAAAAACTCAGACATTTCTTCCCTATTTTTTCAATTATTTGATTGTCTTAATTATAGTCCATCATCAACTATGTGTGGCGGTTTCACACCGCACACATGCATGTATGCCCCCACCCCGCCTCCTATCAGTAGATGTATCTGTTATGAAAAAAATATATTTTATCAATACATGTTATAATGAAAATAAATAATGGTATAAATTTTTTTTAGGGTTATATAAATATACTTGCGGTAGTCTAATCAATGGGTGCCACTGGATCTGTATAAACTGAAGGAACACCTTGTACAAGTGGAGTGGGTCCTAGTGTATGATCCACAGAGACAAACTATGGTAGAGAAGAAGTTTAAGAAGATGGAATATAGAAGCTCAGAGAGAAGGAAGTAGAAGTAAAAGAAGATGGAATATATGGTCGGCCGAATGTTGGATGGAGAGTGGGAATCATCATCAGATATGGTAAAGATGAGTGAGGAGACTCAGATGTAAAGGGTGGGGAAAATATGGGAGGCTTAAATATACCATGTGTCCCTAATGACACACCAGGATCAGAATTTGGGATAGATGGTATGTCAGTGGGAGGGGTAGGGTCTACTCTGGTACGCCGACCAGATCTCCTAGCTCTCATACCCCCCCCCATCATACCACCAACTTGAGTACTGGGACCACTACTAGGCTTCTCATAAAATAATTGTCACATAATATGTGGATCCTACAAAACATTTTAAAACAAAATTAATAACATGACATTATATATTATTTAAAGATATATATATATATATATATTTGAAATAAAATACTCACTAAAGGCACTAGTGGTGGAATGCCCATCTCAGCCATGCGATAATTGTTATCCATAATCTTTTTCCACAACCTCTCTTCAATTAGTTACATTTCATGCATTTGAAAACAAATATGGAAGTAATTAGAAAATGATAACTAATGTGTAACCCAAAAAACAAAATATATGAGAGGGAATAGGGGGATTTATGGATAATTTAACTATCTGTTATTTTAGGTGATCTTGAATGGATATATAATGAATTCAAAAAATCATAAAATATGTAATAAGGAAATTTAATTTTGAGTAGGATGGTTATTTACTAAGTGTCGCCAGTCTATTAAAATCATGGAACATTTATTTTGAGGCTTTATTTCACTCAACAACCAAGAGAGAGAGCATATTGAATTATGGCTCTAGAAAATTCTGCAAGGTGTATATTATGAATGATTAAACACTTAATATAGTTGGAAATGATGATATAAACATATTAACAGGGATAATATATATACCATATTCATAATGGGTAAAGAAATTGTTGAAATTAACGAAAAATTTAATTTCTTTAGCCCAAGTAGATGATGCAGGTTTCTATACATGTTTTGCTGAAGAAGAAAAACCATCAGGTTCTTTATTTGATGAAATGTTAAAGGGACTTATTAGAGTTATACTAATTTTATTCATGGTCAGTAAAGCACATAAATGTTCACCACGTTAGAAATGTTGGTTTTGTAGGTTTGAATATAGTTCAATTCCAAATTATAAAATGAAATTCAAATAAAAGAATTGAGAACATGGATGGATGATTATATATATTTCCCACCACAACTTTAGGTTCACAATAAACTCTGAAAAATTACCTATTGGAGTAATAAAAAGTAATAAATGGATCATTTATAATGGAAGTAGGGATGGTGTTAATTCCATCATCACCATCATCAAAAATATGTCTCGGAATTACTTCAATAATGACACAAAATTCAGGATGAAGATGGTCTTTGACAAAAAAAAAACTTGTTTCACCATTGATGCCAATATATATGGTTCATTAGTAGAAAGAGTTCAAGTCATATAAATTAATCGAATTCCAAAATCATCAATAAATGTGCCCTACCTCATCATCAAATCAAAACACTGGAATTTCATCATTGTGACTCGTCCATGAGAGTAATAATCCATTATTTTTATTTTTTCAACGACTCCATAATAACCTACATTTTCAAATCATAGTCTACTATCTGATGCACTAGCATAATAGTTTTTTGTGTTAGTAACCATAACACCATCATGTTGTGTTCTCATGTTCTTTTCTTGTTCAATGATAATAAATATGTACCCATTGATAACAATTGATTTACAGTCACAAACCACGACATTAGGACCAAAATCCAAAGCTCTTATTTCCTCAGAGATAGATTTAGCAGGAAAAATCAATACCTAAAAAATAAATGAATATTAAAATTAATTAAATATTGATTTAATTATTTTAAATAGTAATATTTTTACCTTCAATTTTAACCAAGCAAAAGACTCTTTGATATGAAAATTCTTCCTCCTTCTAGAAGATAAGTAATGATGATTTCTATTTATCATTGTTTTATGTTCCCTATAGATAAAAATAGGAATCGTTTAACAACTATATATGTAAGATATACATATTCAATTTACTTATGTAATGTAGTCATCAAACAAATCACAGTTGAAAAAAATTGTGCTATGTGCTATCTCCCGCTCTTCAAGGTTTAATGTCGTCAATGCATATGATCTAGGAATTCCTCCTATTTGAGGAAGTGATGGAAAACTGGATACAATTTTCTCATACTATTCTTCTTCATTTCTCATTGGTTTGTTCATTTTTTTAGTAAGATCAGACAAATACACAGAGAAGAAATCCATACATTCATGAGCCAAGTAACCATTCACGATAGAACCTTCGGGATGATTACTGTTTTGGATATAAGACTTTAATGTGTACATATTTCTTTCATTTGGATAAATCCAATGAAAAGAAATATGTCCTCTGAGAATTATTTCAGTTGGAATATAGATATTCAGATGCAACATGCATGTGAAAAAAGATGGAGGAAATATTTTCTCTAACTCACACAAAATTTATGGGGCATCTACGAACATTTTTTTCAAGAAATAATTGGAAAAATTATTAGCATAGATATCTCTAAAAAAATGGCATAATCAAATAATATCCACCCTTACATTATTATACAAAAGTTGAAATTTTTTTATTGGAATCAACTCATGCAGAAGGACATGATAATCACGAGTCTTCAAAGATTTTAGATTCAACTCTATTATGTTTAACCGTTTAGATATGTTTCTTGAATATCCATCAAGAACTTTAATAGTCTCTATTACTTCTATAAACTTCTTTTTCTATGTAGGAGTCATCACATAAGAATCACATGGAACTTGACATTTATTTTCACTGATATGCAATGGATGCAAATCTAGTCTGATGCCCCAATCCACCAAGTCACACTGAGACTGTAAATCATATTTTGAATTTAACTTAACATTTAAAATAATCGAAAGAAATATTTCACATATATTATTTTCAATATGCATTACGTCTAAGAAATAATGTAACAAATTGGTTGACCAATAAGGAAAATTAAAGAAGATACTCCTATTCTTCCAATTGTAGTAGGTTTTAGTGGAAACATTCTTTCTCTTTCAATATTTCATTTGACCCTTCACAAATGAAAACCTAAAATATTTCAATTCATTAAGCACATATGTTCTAGACATACACTAGGGTAGATCATCTGCCTCCATGGTATTGTCAAATCTTCGACAATTATTTCTATATGGATATTTCATTGGAAAGAATAATTGATGTCCCATAAAACTGAAACTACAATGATGTTTCAGTCTTCTGGATCGTGTATTCTTCATACAAATAGGACATGATAATTTCTCCTTCATGCTTAATCCAGACATCATTGAATATGTAGGAAAATCATTGATCGTCTACATAAGCGCAACACACATCTGAAAAACATCTTTTGAACATGCATCATATGTGCTCACACCCACATCCCAAATAAGTTTATACTCTTTTATTAAATGTTTTATGTATATGTCTATATCATTATCAGGATTAGAAGGGAAAGATAAGAGTATACTCAAGAAAGTGAAAGGTGTTTTTATAAAAAACCATGGGGGAAGGTTATAAATGTGTATAAAAATTGGCCATGTGTTGTACGAACTAAGCATCTTCCAAAACAGATTAAAACCATCACATGAAAGACCCGACCTCACATTATGTATGACAACTGTAAAATTATGATATCAAGAATCAAACTCTACCATCAAAATCTATATGCAAGGTGAAAAAACTCATCATTATTCTTATTTCTCTTGTTATCATGCCATCACATTTTAATTGGTATTTCATCAGATATAAAAAGATTCTAGAGTCTGGGGATTAATGGAAAGTGCCACATTACTTTCTGTGTCACATGGGATGGTGTTCTATTAGCTTTTGGCTTCCAGTGGGATGTGCCACATTTTATAAAATCATTTAGTTCACTAGTTTCCTCCCAAACTAAACTACAATATTTTGGGCAATCCTGAATTTTGTTTCTTTAATATCCAAGTTCCTAAACTAACTTCCATTCCATATAGTGGTTTGAGGTAATATCTGCATCATTAGGAAGTATGTCCTTCAATAATGTAATAATTTAATCAATGGAAATATTAGAAATACCATACATTTCCCATGAAACAATTAGATTAAAAATTTCAGCTTTTTTATTTTACCGCATTGTCGATATACTAGAGTCATGGAAGCATCATTCAATTTTTCCACCCTGACAACATCATCATTTTCATTAGATGCATCATCTGTGCTCATCTCAAAGTCTTCTTGGGGTTAAAATCCTTTATTTTTCATGATGAATAATAAATGGAAACCGATCATATAACAAATTCTCCAATCCAGTCCTCTCATTTGGATTATGAACAATTTGAGATTTCATTTTTCCCTCATTGTTTTACCACACATAGTAGTTTGCTAGAAAAATATAGTTAGTTATGTGGTAGCTAACTTCTTCACAGCTCAACTAAGGTCTTCCAACACAATTGTAACATGGGCAGTGTATGTAAACACTATTTGAATCATTGTTAAATGAAAAATATTTAAAGGAACTCCAAATTGTTTTGAAAATTGATTAAGATCCAATTGGTTTCATATATCCAACTTCTATCCATTTTGTAAACAAAATTTATAAGTCATTTCATCAAAATCAATTCAATAATATTGAAGTTTAATAAAAAATATATTTAAGTAAATGAGAATTTTTTACTTTATATGAAACCGTAACTGAAACACTACTCTATATGAGAATCATAATATAAAAGACAACAAAATACTATATTTATAACAAAATAATATAAAATAATATAAATCCACGACTTTGACTTCAATTATAAATATAATAACATGAAATTTTCTCATATTGATAGAACATATATCATCTATGGGAGAATTTTGAGAGTCTTATGCATCATGTGTCAAAGAGAAGGAGAGATTTAAAATTCATGAGCCTTTGAAGGAGAAGAATCCAATTATTCTCAAGTATTTAATGAACTAAGTAATAACTTGATCACATGAGATCTTGAGAGTGTATTGAGACCAAGAAAATGTTCAAGGAAGGTTTTTAATATCTTTGAAGAACTATACTGTAATGGACCGGACCCCTCCGGTCCATTCCTTTGTTGAAATCGATGTGGTCAACACGACGCGCGTTATAATGATTTTTTTAATACTGATGATAACGTAAAAATATGCTAATAATAGTGATGATGACATAAATTGTGTGATTAATTAAACTAAAAAGAATAATCATGATAAAATTATTTAATTGGTGTTATTATTATTAATGATGTGAAGTGGTAAGGTGTGTGATCCATTAGACGTTGATAAATGAAACATGCAATTTTTTTTATTAATTGAGTAATTGTTGAAATTAAATTTGAATAATAATTATGGCTGTTGTGTTATTAATATTATTCATAATATTAATAATAATGAGAAATTGATGAAATGAGTCATGGTATTTATTGCAAAAAATTAAATGAACATGCAAGTGGAAGCACGGTGGTGCGTTCAAAAAATTAAAGGTGTGTTCGTTATATTGGGTTTATGAAATTAAATGGTTTTTATTTAACAAATTTGGTTTCAATTTAATCAGTGTGAAATAAAAATAAATAGAATTAAAATAAATAACAATGATGGCGTAAAACTATATGTGAGAGGTTAATAAAATTAAATGTATTAAAATGGGGTTGAATATGTATGTTATATTAATTTTGTTTTTTCATTTAATTCAATTAAATGAAATGGTTTTGAGTGCGCATGGTGTAAGGGGAGAGATTCACGCCACAAGCCCTTTTGATCAGAATATTAAATTATTATAATAATAATAAAATAATAATATTATTATTTTGGGTGATCAAAACTTAAAAAGTCTATAACTTCTTCATATGGTGTCGGAATGACGAACCATTAGCGGCAGTGTAATCCTGTAATTAAGATGGTCATTTTAAGACCAGTGATAGATACCTTTTTATGAGTTATTTCTCGGGTCAACGAAACACACATATTAATAAAATTGACGTTATTATTAAAACGCGTGGAAACCGCGTGACGTGTCGTGTGTTGACCAGTCAAAACGCGTAACGGGTGTATGGTCACACCGTGTATTCATCAATACATGCTGCATACTGTTTTACATATTCATTGCCTATATAAGAAAGGGTCACGGATTATTTCCAGACCAATCACTTCTTCTTCGCACGACGACACTCTTGGATGATCAAGAAGTCTTCCTCCTCTAACTTCTTTGTCCGAGCTCCGAATTACGATCCGTCAGCGGCCACAGGATCGTAGCGACGAGACGAAGCTTCTAAGCCCAGACTTGTCACCTTTAATTCCAGCCTTCCTTCTCCAGCTTCCATCCTAGGAGGCGTTTGTCGGGTTTGGCGAAGGCGGAGGACACCGAAGGATGTCGTCGGAAGCGACGTGATCGTGACCTTTTGAGGTAGGGGTTTACCTTCGTCTCTCTATTTGGTGCAACATGCAGGGTGGGATATTTTTCTTTTGTTCCATGGGATGCAGTTGAACTTTAAATAAAGATAATAACCGGATAAAGAAGGGTTTGGGGTTTTGTGATGTTTCTATTGCCTTCCAGTTTCTTTATCTTCTGATTGTGATTTTGGATTGAAAGGCCTTTGCCTACTGAAAATCAAGGTCGTTGGTGGCCTTTGCGTGCGCAATTGATATCTGAATTGTTTGTGGTTGGTTTTGTTAAAACATGGAAAATGGATAAGCACGTAAAGACTGGCTGATTAAATGAGAATGAAAACCTTGTGTGATCACCCCGGTTGAACAAAATTGGAATAATGAACATGTTGGTGGTTTGGTTGTTTTGTGGGAAATGTTTTTGTAAACGATGGGGTTGAAATGGGAAGTGGTTGGTTGTGGAAAATGCCTTTATTTATGAAAAGTGTTTTGATTATGAAAAGTGTTTTGGAAGTAAAAGGTGTTTTCAAATGCGGAAATGTTTTGTGTGTGGAAAGGGTTTTATGTGTGGAACTTTGAAATAAATGAATGATGGAATGTTATATGGTTGTGATAATCTTTTGTAAATGAAATGGAATGTGGTTGCTTGCGTTTTACCTATCCTTGGTTGTGGATGGCAGGGATATGTTTGTGAAAGGTTTTTTATGGATGATAGTTGCCCAGTAGTAATAATTTGTTAAACCATTGCATGAAACATGAAAACCTAAATGGGGTTGGGGGATGATTGTTTGGTTGTTGATGCATGCTTTGTGGTAGAAGTTCCGAGGCACATGCTCAGTTCCTCTTTCTAAGAAGCCATAGGTTGGGCTGTGTGTTTGGTATATGTATATATATAATTGTATCTTTGTGTTTTGTCGCACCACACCCATGTCAAGTACCTAGTGCCGAACACTCCCATTTTATGGGAGAGGGTGTCCCCCCTTAGTTACTAGCTCCTTCCTGCTCCTTCTTCCATAGGCTATGATGGCTTGAGGTGACCTTACACCCAAGACTCTTCGGGTAGGTCTCGGAGGCTGTGATGGCTTGAGGCGACCTTTAGCCCAAGACTCTTCGGGCAGGCTTACCGTTCCCAAGAACCTTCGGGATGAGGCCCAGGTGTCTGCGGGCGGGTTAGTGGTTGTGGCCCAGGTGTGTGCGGGCGAGATGCGTGGTTGTGAGGCCCAAGTGTGTGCGGGCGAGATGCGTGGTTTGGCCCAGGTGTGTGCAGGCGGGAAGAGTGTGGTAGTGTCAGGACGTTTGCCGTTAGGAAGAGCAGCATCTAATTAAGTGGGAAATGGTGCGGGGTACCCAATACTTTTGTTCTATATATATACTAAACTTGTTTGTGTTACTTGGTGAGTTTGACCAGTGAGGATGTGTGGATAGTTTTTCCTTGTAAGTTTCTGGTTCTTCTGTTTTCTCACGGGACCTTAGGGTGTCTCCCCACTTGTGCACGAGAGCTTTAGGTTCTCTACTGGGTATACTTGTATACTCACCCTACGTTGTTTCAGGTTTTCAGGAGGACTACCAGGGCCGTGCGGGACCCTAGTAGTCAGGCAGTGGGAGTTGTGCAGTTGCTGTTTTCTTGTTTTCCTTTTTGTACTGTACTCACTTGTACTTTTGAGCTTCCTTGTACTTGTACCTTGTTATAAAAATTGTTTAAACATGCATGTGGGCTTGTTTTGGGTTTATTTAGGTACACTTGTTCTTTTCTCTTTTTGGTGGTTGACTTGTCCTATTTCCCGATCCAAAATAATAAAAAGGGTAATGCCTCCCATATTTGTGAAAACTCATACCCTTGGTGCTAGTCGCCAACACGGGGCCTACTGGAGGCGGGACTCGGGGGGTCATTATATTCCTTTCACCAATGCCAGATCAGGAGGGGCATCTTTGGTGGGAGGGGGTCGTGACAGAATGGTATCAGAGGTGATGGTTGAGAGATAGGATGTAGTCTGGAGTTAGGCACAGTGAGATTTCATGGGATGGTAGGGCAACAATGTTCGTTAATCTTGGTGCGTGACATAGGCCAGGGAAGACCGGCTAGGACACGAGATTTTAGGGCCCCCCGTGATCCGATGCAAGGAATCTGAGCCTACCGAACGACCAAGTGAGACTATATTGATTGCAGGGTAGAGACCCTAGGGAAGGTACATGCATAATCATGTTTGTGTTTTACTTGATTTGGGTGTTATGGGAAAGAAATTGAAATAAAATGATAATTAAAACTTTGAGTTTTTCCTTACTACTTGGGCTTAGGCGATCCTTGTTTACCATACGGCTATGGCACCTGGACGGCGTTCCCAGGTGGCTCAGGCGGCCGAGGCCCAGCAGGTTCAGGCAATCGATCAACTGAGGATCGATCGAGAGGAGGAAGACAGCCAGTGGCAGAAGACCCTCCGTTCATTCCAGCGTCAGACTCTCAAGAAGTACGAGGGAAGTACTTCGGACCTGGAGACGGAGGGGTGGATTGAAGAGCTAGGGATCGCTTTTACCTTGATCCGTGCTCCGAAGGAGTACTGGGTCCCCCTAGCGGTCAGTTAGCTGAGAGGCGCGGCGCGCCAATGGTGGATGCTCTACCTCAGGGAGAGGAAGGAGGCAGAGATTCCATGGGCTGACTTTGAAAAGGAGTTCCGAGAGGAATTCCTTTCCTCTTTGATCAAGGCGGAAAAGCGTCAGGAGTTTCTCTCCCTTCAACAGGGGAGTATGACTGTTCTAGAGTTGGGGATTAAGTTCAAGAATCTCCTACGCTTTGCTCCGGAACTCTTTCCGGATTAAGAGTCTCGGGCGAGACGTTTGGAAGAGGCGCTTCGTCCTTCGCTCCAGTATGCTGTGACCCCCTTCACCCTTCCGACATACTTAGCCGTACAGAAGAAGGCGGAAGTTGTAGAAAGGATGCACTCGCAGGGAGGTGCACCACGTGAGGGGATCCAGCCTAGTTCGTCGAAGGGGAAGGCAGTCAGCAGCAGGTCTCCTGCGACGGGGCCTTCCAGTTTCAGGCCAGTAGGGAGAAGGCCCCAGCAGTTCCAGTTCAGATCTTCAGGTCCTCGTCCCTTTTTCACGAGCCCAGGACCAAACTGTTTTTCTTGTGGAGGTTTCGGGCACGTTCAGAGTCGGTGCCCGACCCATGCTCAGTACGGTGGAGATGGACAGGTTCAACGCCTTCCTCAGCAGCACCAGTCACCGACAAGACCCTTCCAGCAGCAACAGGCTCCAGTCCCTTTGAGGGGAGATGGAGCAGGTGGTGGCCAGCCACAAGGAGTTCCTTAAGGATCCCAATCGGGACGTGGTCGAGGAGGCGGACGTCAACAGAGAGGCAGAGGAGCTCAGCGAGGATAGTTGCATGCATCAGAGGCAACATCTCTAGAAGGACCAGGGATCGATAGAGATGTGTTTGGGTTTTCTTGAATGATCTCCTTTATGTTTTATTGGGAGCATTACACTCCATTGTTGGAACTCTTTTGCTCATTCTTTGGGCCTGGGCCTTGTTTTTGTGAGTTTTTAATGCTATGTTGTTTCCCGCTTTTCTTTAAATTTACGTGAAGAGCCCTATCATGTGGGGAGGGGAAGACCTAATCCCTAATCGAGATGCATTAAAGCGGATGCAATTAAACCCGTGCAGGCGAGTCAGTGCCCCCTAAAGTGGATAATATCTCGACATAGGAGAGGGAATTCTTAACTCACATACTTAGGGTTGTCGGTTGTTTCTTGTTATGACAAGAGCCGTAAGAGGTATCTTGCGGAGTGGTTGTTTGGATCCATTCTTTTTCTTGGTTGGTTTTTAATTCTCGAGGACGAGAATGTTTTAAGAGGTATCTGATGTAATGGACCGGACCCCTCCGGTCCATGCCTTTGTTGAAATCGATGTGGTCAACATGACAGGCGTTATAATGATTTTTTTAATACTGATGATAACGTAAAAATATGTTAATAATAATGATGATGACATAAATTGTGTGATTAATTAAACTAAAAAGAATAATCATGATAAAATGATTTAATTGGTGTTATTATTATTAATGATGTGAAGTGGGGAGGTGTGTGATCCATTAGACGTTGATAAATGAAACATGCAGTTTTTTTATTAATTGAGTAATTGTTGAAATTAAATTTGAATAATAATTATGGCTTTTGTGTTATTAATATTATTCATAATATTAATAATAATGAGAAATTGATGAAATGAGTCATGGTATTTATTGCAAACAATTAAATGAACATGCAAGTGGAAGCACGGTGGTGCGTTCAAAAAATTAAAGGTGAGTTCGTTATATTGGGTTTATGAAATTAAATGGTTTTTATTTAATAAATGTGGTTCCAATTTAATCAGTGTAAAATAAAAATAAATAGAATTAAAATAAATAACAATGATGGCGTAAAACTATATGTGAGAGGTTAATAAAATTAAATGTATTAAAATGGGGTTGAATATGTATGTTATATTAATTTTGTTTTGTCATTTAATTCAATTAAATGAAATGGTTTTGAGTGCGCATGGTGTAAGGGGAGAGATTCAGGCCACAAGCCCTTTTGATCAAAATATTAAATTATTATAATAATAATAAAATAATAATATTATTATTTTGGGTGATCAAAACTTAAAAAGTCTATAACTTCTTCATATGGTGTCGGAATGAAGAACCGTCAGCGGCAGTGTAATCCTGTAATTAAGACGGTAATTGTAAGACCAGTGATAGATACCTTTTTATGAGTTATGTCTTGGGTAAACGAAACACACATATTAATAAAATTGACGTTATTATTAAAACGCGTGGAAACTGCGTGACGTGTCGTGTGTTGACCAGTCAAAACGCGTAACGGGTGTACGGTCACACCGTGTATTCATCAATACACGCTGCATACTGTTTTACCTATTCGTTGCCTATATAAGAAAGGGTCGCGGATTATTTCCAGACCAATCGCTTCTTCTTCGCACGACGACACTCTTGGATGATCAAGAAGTCTTCCTCCTCTAACTTCTTTGTCCGAGCTCCGAATTACGATCCGTCAGCGGCCACAAGATCGTAGAGACGAGACGAAGCTTCTAAGCCCGGACTTGTCACCTTTAATTCCGGCCTTCCTTCTCCAGCTTCCATCCTAGGAGGTGTTTGTCGGGTTTGGCGAAGGCGGAGGACACCGAAGGACGTCGTCGGAAGCGACGTGATCGGGACCTTTTAAGGTAGGGGTTTACCTTCGTCTCTCTATTTGGTGCAACATGCGGGGTGGGATATTTTTCTTTTGTTCCATGGGATGCAGTTGAACTTTAAATAAAGATAATAACCGGATAAAGAAGGGTTTGGGGTTTTGTGCTGTTTCTATTGCCTTCCAGTTTCTTTATCTTCTGATTGTGATTTTGGATTGAAAGGCCTTTGCCTACTAAAAATCAAGGCCGTTGGTGGCCTTTGCGTGTGCAATTGATATCTGAATTGTTTGTGGTTGGTTTTGTTAAAACATGGAAAATGGATAAGCACGTAAAGACTGGATGATTAAATGAGAATGAAAACCTTGTGTGATCACCCCGGTTGAACAAAATTGGAATAATGAACATGTTGGTGGTTTGGTTGTTTTGTGGGAAATGTTTTTGTAAACGATGGGGTTGAAATGGGAAGTGGTTGGTTGTGGAAAATTCCTTTATTTATGAAAAGTGTTTTGATTATGAAAAGTGTTTTGGAAGTAAAAGGTGTTTTCAAATGCGGAAATGTTTTGTGTGTGGAAAGGTTTTTATCTGTGGAACTTTGAAATAAATGAATGATGGAATGTTGTATAGTTGTGATAATCTTTTGTAAATGAAATGGAATGTGGTTGCTTGCGTTTTACCTAACCTTGGTTGTGGATGGCAGGGATATGTTAGTGAAAGGTTTTGTCTGGATGATAGTTGCCCAGTAGTAATAATTTGTTAAACCATTGCATGAAACAAGAAAACCTAAATGGGGTTGGGGGATGATTGTTTGGTTGTTGATGCATGCTTTGTGGTAGCAGTGCCGAGGCACATGCTCAGTTCCTCTTTTTAAGAAGCCATAGGTTGGGCTGTGTGTTTGGTATATGTATATATATAATTGTATCTTTGTGTTTTGTCGCACCACACCCATGTCAAGTACCTAGTGCCGAACACTCCCATTTTATGGGAGAGGGTGTCCCCCCTTAGTTACTAGCTCTTTCCTTCTCCTTCTTCCATAGGCTATGAGGGATTGAGGTGACCTTACACCCAATACTCTTCGGGTAGGTCTCGGAGGCTGTGATGGCTTGAGGTGACCTTTAGCCCAAGACTCTTCGGGCAGGCTTACCGTTCCCAAGAACCTTCGGGATGAGGCCCAGGTGTCTGCGGGCGGGTTAGTGGTTGTGGCCCAGGTGTGTGCGGGCGAGATGCATGGTTGTGAGGCCCAGGTGTGTGCGGGTGGGATGCATGGTTTGGCCCAGGTGTGTGCGGGTGGGAAGAGTGTGGTAGCGTCAGGACGTTTGCCGTTAGGAAGAGCAGCATTTAATTAAGTGGGAAATGGTGCGGGGTACCCAATACTTTTGTTCTATATATATACTAAACTTGTTTGTGTTACTTGGTGAGTGTGACCAGGGAGGCTGGGTGGATAGTTTTTCCTTGTTTGTTTCTGGTTCTTCTGTTTTCTCACGGGACCTTAGGGTGTCTCCCAACTTGTGCACGAGAGCTTTAGGTTCTCTACTGGGTATACTTGTATGCTCACCCTACGTTGTTTCAGGTTTTCAGGAGGACTACCAGGGCCGTGTGGGACCCTACTAGTCAGGCAGTGGGAGTTGTGCAGTTGCTATTTTCTTGTTTTCCTTTTTGTACTGTACTCACTTGTACTTTTGAGCTTCCTTGTACTTTTACCTTGTTATAAAAATTGTTTAAACATGCATGTGGGCTTGTTTTGGGTTTATTTATGTACACTTGTTCTTTTCTCTTTTTGGTGGTTGACTTTTCCTATTTCCCGATCCAAAATAATAAAAAGGGTAATGCCTCCCATATTTGTGAAAACTCATACCCTTGGTGCTAGTCGCCAACCCGGGGCCTACTGGAGGCGGGACTCGGGGGTCATTATCTTCCTTTCACCATTTCCAGATCAGGAGGGGCATCTTTGGTGGTAGGGGGTCGTGACATATACATGAGTTTACAAGATCATGTAAACTTATGGAGGAGAATTATTCAGGAGTTGGAGTAAATTTAAGATCGAATAAATTTTATATTTTAGTACATTATTTGAGTTATATTCATAATATCTATTCTGAATAAATGGGAAATATAATCTGAAAATGATGGTAAAAAGTTTCTCAAGGATTGAAACATCATGTTCATACATGTTGATCATGAACCAAGAAATATTAAATGGAAATAAGAGGAGTTTGATGTCATAAGATGAAGGTTCCATGGGGAAAAGAAGCATGATTCCATGTACATGAAGATTTGGAATGATGAGATTGAAATTTATTTTCCAAAAAGGTTAACCTATCCCCATTTTAGATATCCATAAATGAAGGGGTTTATAATTGATGTAGTGAACTATTCCTAGGTTGATACCTTATTATTAAAAAAATGTGAAGATATACTAATTCATTTATATGTGCCTAAATTTGATGTGAAATTTATTTTCGAATTTTTTCATTTATCACATACAACAGGATAACATGGACTAGATAGAACATTGTTCAAGATATTACAAAGTTAATTATTTTCATCAAAGATGATGAATGTGTGAAGAGAGTTTTTTAAATAATTTATTTATGCTAAGAAATGAAAATATTTTGAAAATTTAGAAGATTTCATAACACCCAATACCCAAAGTAGAAGTATTCATTGTGTGGGGGTGTCTGGGGGGTGGGGGTGGGGAGGGGCTGTCCAAGGGGTGGGGGTGTCCAGGGGGTTGGGGGTGTCCAGGGTGGTGGGGGGTGTCCAGGGGGTGGGGGTGTCTAGGGGTGTGTGTGTGGGGGGGGGGGGGGTCTAGGGGGTGGGGTGTCTAGGGTGTGTGTGTGTGTGTGTGGGGGGATATCCATAGGGGGTGAGGGGTCTCCATTGGGGTAGAGGTGGTGTGTCTAGGGTGGGTGAGGGGTTTCTAGGGGCTGAGGTGTGTCCAGGGGGTGGGGGGATGTAAAAGGGGGTAGGGGTGTCTAGGAGGTGGGGGGGGGGGTGTCCAGGGGGTGGGGGTGTAGGGGGTTTGGGGGTCTAGGGGGGGTGTCTAGGGTGGTGGTGGGGGGGGGGGGTTGTCCAGGGGGGTGGGGGTGTTCAGGGGATGAAATACCCATATAATACCTTGAAAATTACCCATACCCAATCCAACCAACATCACAATTCCAATTCATCACCCAACCAACAACCAATTCATCCTTAATATCACAACCCTTACCATTATTCCTTGAACAAAAAATATAAATACAAAATTCAAATCCAATTTTCAACTAAACTTAAGTCCATATAAACTACCTTATCACCCCACTAAAAAAATAGAAAACCACCTACACCACTACCCCAACCATCCCAAATCCCTTCACATGGACCATCCTAATATCCATTACCCTCCTCGAGACAATATGACTAAAAAACCCCTTTACCATCTTTGAGTGGGGATACATCTCAACCACACCGCCATTAGTTCATATGGTTCAGTAACTCTACACAGATGGAGTGGATATGAAGACTTCAAATAAATGTGATTCACACAATCCTGACACTAGAAGTTTAGAACAAAAACAAAAAACAAATTAAAGTTCACTTATTGGGTATACCATGACCCATACCACACAAACCTCTACTTTAGGCAAAATCAAAACAGAAAACAAAAACAATAGATGAAGAACATTAAAAATAAGGTACCAATTATAGATTTGAAGTGTAGAACTAAAAAAATTCTTTATTTAATATGGATCTATCTGGTGGAAGGAGTTTCGCATCCTAGGGTAAAGAGAGAGCTTCAAGAGAGCTTTGGTTTAGGGCTGCAATCACACGGATGTAGGGAATTGGATATGCTGTGTATTTGGGGGAAACATTCCCAAAGGTTTTAAAAAAATATTGGGAAATATATTCTTTACCAACAGTTTTAAAAAACCATTGGTATACATTAGAAAAATTAAAGCTTTCCCAATGGTTTACTATAACCATTGGGAAAGGTTGACTATAAAATCTGTTTACCAACAGTTTGTTCAAACTGTTGGTTTAGTGCTCTTATACCAATGGTTTTATAAAACTGTTGGCATAAAAGTGTTGGGAAAGCCTCCATTTCCACCATTGGGATTTAAATTTTTTACAATCGATTGGGAATAGGGTTTAAAAACATAGAATAATGGTATATTTACTTTTTCCAAAGTGTGATACTATAGAAAGTTGACTAATATTATCGAATTAAACTACCACATTCGTTTTTTAGGTATTTTATTCAAATTAAATTTGGTCAATATTATCATGGGTGTTAAAATATATTCCATTTAATTTACTTTTGTGAACTTATCTCACTTGTTGGATGTTGGTGACCATGAAGTACATGATCTATATATCTGATCATCGCAAGAGAAAATGGTATATTATGTGGAAGATTTCGTGGATGAAGGGTGTAGTGTAGTTTCTCATGTAAGAAAAAGAGACTTGTATGATATGGGTGATGAAGTGGAAGATTTGACCTCTAACATTGAATCCCATCAACAACAATAAGAAAACTTATTTGTCCATCATGATTTTGAAAATATTATTCTTGAAAGGGTAAACGAAGTAGATGAAGTAATGATAGAGTGGGAAAATGACACGATTAAGGAGAAAATGATTTTATGTGTATTCATCCATTCATTTATCAACCACTTATGTCATTTGTGTAGTCATTCAATATCATAGTTATGTATATTGTTTTGTTAGTATTGTTCATTTTTTATCATTTATATTTTCTTATCGATGATTTTTTTTCAAATATATGTTCTGAAGTTAATTTTATTGGATTAAATGACAGGAATGCCAAGGAGGAAGCGTTATACTGATGCCAGTCGACTCTCATTAGACGTTACCTCAACCATAATGATAGATGATGATCCACCATTCTCCCTATAAAAAGCATATAAAACACCCTCAGTGTGCCCCCTACACCATCTCTCCCACTCTCCTTCAGTGTCCCATTAGAGGCTCAGCCAATGCCTCCCCATTTAGCATCCTCAAGTGAGGTAGTAGGTCTCCACTCTTGGTTCTTCATGGGGATATTGGAGGGAGATTGTTATAGTTACAAATTTTAATATGAATAATGTTATTATACGTTTTTATACTACTAACTATTTTTTCATAAAATATAGAAACAATGATACTATGGAGAAAAATATGAAAATTTTAGATGTATAGAATCTAAAAAAACTAAATATATTTTTCCCATTTAACTGATATGGGGTCTCTACAAATGACATCGTAGGATTATTTGGCCAGATTCTAGGCCAGATGGTGGTGGATCCAGTTACCCTTCCGATTACGTATACTGATTGGAGGTATATGCCTTTATCTTGGAAAAATGAAGTTTTTTATTCACAAATAAAGGTAATTTAAATACATTATAGTGTAATTGAATGTCAGTATGTTAATATATTCTAATATTTTCAAAATGAGTGAGATGGATCTTCCTAAACTTCCTGGAGTGAGATAGATTCCTTATGTTTATGACGTAGTACCTTGCCCTGAGTAGTATTGCATTTGGATACTAGAACGTTCCTTGAGTAAGATTGGGTTATGATAGTGGACCATGCCGAGAGAGAGGGTTGGGTCATGGAATAAGGAGATTCATGTATGATGGAAACTACCTTGATTAATGAGGTAGTGGGTTAGGATTCAAATGTTAGATTTTAGCATGATTTTTTAGGCAGTGATTCAAAGACTTAGATGATGCCCACTCTGAGTCTTCAGGTATGCAATGGGTTATGAGTACGATGGAATGAGGTGTGATGATGATGAAATTTTGGCATGAAATCAATATAGGTATGATAATTTATAATAAAATCCCATTTAGAACATAATGACATAATGAAAATAGAGTCATGGTATCAAATTTAGAAAATACCATTATAGATATTATGTGATATGTTTATTTTAACCTTATGTATACATGTATATGATCATGTGTATTAAGTATATTTTTTGAGACCCTACTTAGATGTTCCCTCACAATCTGCATAGGCACCCTGGTGTGTATACATGATTTATTTTTATTTTTTTCCTTTCATATCATAGGATGTGTAGTGAATTGGAATAGAGAATCTTGACAGATAGTTGGAGGGAGGGTAATGTGGCCCAAGGATTTTAGTAGGCCCAATTTTTGTATTTTTTTACCTTTTTCTTATATTTTAGATGGGATCAGGACAACATGTGACCTATATTTGTTTTGTATAACCGTGGATCTATATGTTGTGATTCATTTTTTTTGGAATTATGTGATTGATTTATGTATACTCTAATTATAAGGTATGTACATTTTGGTATAATTGTATGGTGGAATGTTCTGATATGTGCATTGTTTTTTTTCAACGTTGTTCTGTGGATGTAGATTTTGCAGCCAACTTTTTTTTTGTAAATCATCATATAGAGGTAGTTTAAAATACCATTAAATATGGAATTATTTTCATATTGGTTTAAACTGATGCTATATGATGATATTTTTTGGATGGTGGTTACAACTATCGCTAAATATACCACACTATTATTTAGCAGCAGATAAAACTTTCGCTAAATCCTTGTCATTTTTTTGGCCAAAAAATCACCTCAAAAATTAAAAAACTGCCACTAAATATACATTCTACGATGATTTCCAGAAACCACTACTAAATGGAAGGATCCACCGCATGTTGGATGCTGACACCAACATTAGCGATGGTTTTTTGAAATCGTCAAAGAACTATTTTGAAGCAGTTTAAACCACCACCAAATCAAGAAATAACCCTCGTTAAATGGATATTTTCTTATAGTTCCATCGATATGGATCCTTATGAACCCTTATATGGTAGGCCTTGCTTCTCACCTCTGTGATAGCTAGAGGAAAAGGATGCAGCTATGCTTGGAATATGTCTCTTGCAGGCAAATATTGAGTAGGTCTAGCTAATAAAGAAGTACATGATGACATCTCACTCTAGACATCAGTAGTATGCCAACAAATGTCAAAGACATCTCAATTTCAAGGTTGGAGACCAAGTTTTCTTAATATTCTTTCCCAAGTTTGGCTATATATATATTTAGAAGTAGGGTAACCTCTCACCAAGGTTTGTCGGACCCTTTGAGGTTGTAAAACAGATCATACCAGTGGTTTACCAGTTGGAACTTCCTTAGAGATACCGGTCTATGCATGATTTATTTCATGTATCTCAACTTATTCGATACTATCTATACCCATAACATATCTTTCAGCTATATAAGGTTGATCTAGATATATATTCTTCATTCAAGGAGTACATAGTTTGTATTATTGACCAGAGCATGAAGAAACTCCAAGGCATGTCTTTTCCTCTTGTGTGGGTGCTTTGGAATCATAATTGAGAATAAGAAGAGACATACGAGAAGGAAGTTGATATACAGTCTTGGTGGCTAGAACAATTTTCTGATGACACCTCTTTACCATCAGGAGTCAAACTCGGGGAAGAGTTTCTTTAATGAGGGGAGGTTGTAATGACCCATATTATCAATGAAGATACATATAATTAGTTTTTCAAATTGAGTTCCTTAAAAAGACCTAATATTTATTCCTAATCAATCCAAAGACATCACGAGTGTATTCGAGGCTCGTTCAAAGCCTGAATCCCAAAAATGGGAATAAGGGATAGGGCCAAATGGTTTGTATGAAACCGTGAGACTCAGGGTGCATAGCCATGTAACCGGTTGTGGGTTTGGGATAAAGCCATTTTTTCACAGTTTGCACAATGTTAGTCAAACCGTGTGCCTAACCGTGTTATGTTCCCCTTAGTAGTTTTGAAATGAGCATGATTTGTGCACAGTTTGGCCAAACCATGCAGCTAAACCATGAAACTAACCGTCTTTGGGTGAAAATTCCATTTCCCCTCACTTAAGTTTTTAACCCTTTTATTTATTTCCCTTTCTTCCTATAGTGGAACAACCCTCTTTCCTTCACCCATGAGCTCCCAAGAACCCCAAGTTGGGTTCTCCTCTATCTCTTACATCAGGTACCTGATTCCAGATATTTTGAAGGTGTTGTACTCCTTGAGGTATGATCTACTAGTCTCTCCCTTGATATTTTAGTTATCTTTTGAATTTATCATGATATTCAGGTGCAATATCATTTTACCTATTTTCAGTGCATTGAAAAATTTCTTAGATCACTTCCAACCCATTCCTTATATGATACTGATATCAAGCGAGGCATCATCTATGACCTTGAGGTATGTGGTCACAACGTTTTTCATTTGAGTTTCATCGCTTCATAGCTATGTTGTTGTGCCACACACTGGATTTTGCATAGAATCTCCTTTTATTTGGTTCCTTCATGTCAAATTGAACCTTACACCTTAATTAATGCCTATTGAATCATGTTTTGTGGTTTATGAGAGTTTTACCTCATTTATGGACACCTCATGGGTGTGCCAAGTATAATTACCCCTTTATCATAAATGCACTTATGTTTGTATTTCCTTTTTTATAATGGATTAGACTTTAAATGGGATGATAATTATGATAAGAGTGTTAATAGGACCCAAAGAACCTATTAGGTATTTGAATCAACCTATACGTTGGAATTTACCATGTAGATAATTTCTTTATTTGATCATGTAACCTCTAAAGTGACCCTACAAGCTTTATAAATCAAATTACCTTGATATAAGGGATTTAAGGGCTTAAATTAAGTGGGATGTATAATGTATAATGGTTGTCGTTCCTTTGATGAATTTAACATATTAAATGAAATTTTTATAAAGGGTGGTAAGGCCACACTAGTTTTTTTATGATTTTCTAAATGTGTAATTTGAACTGTAATGCCTTACTATGAATGAAATTGACCTTTGAGATACATGGGATTTTCTACCTCATTTCTTTTGTTATAAATATGATTATGAAACATTTATATGTATATGGGATTTATGAATAAGTTTCATGAGGGGTTTTTCTTCAAGCCTTATATTATAGATGATATTCCTTGAAATAGGTTGTGATACGATGGTAAGGTGTGCTGATCATGGTGGGAAATCACACTCCCTTACATCGGCTATTGAGTATGGCATCTCGCACCATTGACACTATTAGGATTTTAATAATGACACTTCAAATTCCTTTGTTTGAGTGATGAAATGATGGATTACTCACCATCCTGAGTTTTTTTTCATGAAATCTCACACTCTTGTTGGGATTTAGGGAATGCACCCTATTTCTTGAGCTTATAGGCTCATTAGACTGGTCATGGATGACTAATTGACACCCCAGTCTAGCTAGCACTAGTATTCCATGTATATGGACACTTACGTCCACATGTACTTGCTTCGTATAGGTGGATGAAATATATGTAATTATACTATATATATTTATATTACTACTATATATATATTGACTGCTCATACTTTCCTCCAAAAAATGAGCTAAAGAATGTAGACCTGCCAGGTGTCCTTTAGAAACTTGAGTGGGCTGGTTATTTATTTATTCTAAATTGTTAATTAATTACTTATACCGACACACTATTTAGTTATGAGCACCACTTAGATTAAATTTAGACACCATTGGTGGTGGCCTACTAATATTTGTATCTCACACCCTACTATGGATGCCTTTGGTAACTAAGAATATTATCTGTCTATAGTTATTAATAAGGGAAGGTTCCATTCTATTGGTTTTTGATGTGTATTTGTTTTAGGATTAGAGGATTGGGCATTAACTTGAGATGCTATGGAGAATATTTTTGTTATTTTTATTTATTATTGTATATTCCTATTCCACTACACCCTTTTTTATTATAATGTCATGCATACATGTATCAGACACTACCTTTGAGGATTTTTATTATATTATCATTTGTTAAGTTATTTATCAGTCTTCTGTTCCTTATTTGTTTATCTCTTTATTCTTTCTGCTTTTAGATATGAATACTATAATATTGTAATTCTATTGTTGGATCCATTGTGATACTCTTACATGAGGGTATAGTCTACCTATTATACCACCTTTACACCCCTCACTACTATTCGTTAGCCTCTGGAATATGAGGAGGAACACTTGAGGCCATGTGACCCAATGGATTGAGGAACAGGTTAAGTAGAACCCTGGTTAGGAGGTTACAAAAATCATGCAATGTACTTAAAGAGTAGATTAGATAGGGAAAATGGATGGTACTAAGGCTAGATAATATGTATCACATGGCTACTATGGGATCATAAGGGTCAAATGTATAGGGTATTCCAGAATACAAAGGATTCTCTTGAAAATGTGATTTCAATCATAAACAAATTGCCCCAATAATTTTGAACACTGTTGAAACCCTCTTAATGAGTATCAAAAAATTTAAAAGATAATAAACAACTTAATATGATTATTATTTTCCCCAAAAATAAAAGAAAGAATGAGGTGGTAAAAATCATATGGATTGCATAAAACCCTGGAAGACACCCGATCATGAGACCTTTAGAAGGTCACGTGAAGGATCCATGCATGAAACATAACCTGTGGAAGATCCCATAGAGCCCCTTTGAAAATTATTTTTTCTCTTTAAAAGGTATCTAAAATAAGTAAATAAAACATTTTTGCAGTTATATGAGCACCCCTAGGTCATGTAAATTTTCTGACAGAAAGCACCTAACATGCCATCCAAAAATCCTTGGAAAATAGTAAGAAAAATATCTGAAAGGTGGGAGCCTCTTATGGTCGTAAAACTCACACGACACACCCATAAAGCTCGCAATACACCAAATAATACTTGGTGACATGTCCTCCAGGTTGTGAAAGATCCCATTGTCATGTCACCCCCATCACGTGAAAGGCTTCAGAAATGTCCTGATAGTCTCACACTTCCCTTTGACTCAATAAGGAAAATACAAGGGTTTTATTATGAAATGATATTAATCACCATCAGAAAATTTATTGGTCATAAGAAACATAGTAGGTGGGAAAGTGATTTTATTAGAAAACAATCATGAAAGTTCTCAAGACCCCCAAGCCATTTAAAATAAAATAAGGAAATAAAAGAGAAAAGCTGGGAGCCTCTTACAGTCAAAAACTTCATGCAACACGCTCGTTCACTCAAAAATACATTGAATAACCCCTTTGACATGATAGAATGATCTCATTAAAGGACCCCTATAAATCCATCCTTGTATCATGAAAGGTCCTATAAATTTTTTCTTAGATCACATGAAACCCTTTAAACAAGCATCTTGATCTCATGAAAGTCCTTAGACATGTCATCCTGACAAAATGAAATTCCTCCAGCATGCCTGCATGATTCAACATGACCCATTTAACTAGACATAATAAAATAAATGGTGTGTTTATAGGATTATATCATGGTCACTAAAAATAATACAATGACCCTCAAATGACTGACAATAATATATCATGAAACTCATGACATCAAATCCCTCCACCGACTTCCGCCTGGATTTGAATGATACATGCCGTGAAAAGTGGAAAATAATATGGTTGGATAGGAAAATATATCCTCCAAAAAAGAATTAATAAATTCATACTTGTATCCTTACACTAGTGCACTGAGGTATCAGATCAAATATCTTGGAGTGGCTGATCTCATGATCAGAAAGGTTTTCTGTCAGTTAAAGTATGTGGAACAACCGAAGCGTTCCTGCGATATGCATATGCACCTCACATGATCACTCATAGATCACATGGAGGAATTATGAAAGGTTGTTCAAAGGACATACCACATGGATACTAAATGAAACAGGACTTAAACAAATCAACACTAAAAAAATTTAGGTAATATGTAATAAAAGGCTAGAACCAAGACTAAAAGAATGAGAGACTTATGTGAAGAACATATATGATAATTATCATGTGCTTCACATGAACCACCCAGGTCATGTGATAGAACCTAGAAATGTATCCCCAATCATATGAAACTCCTTTGGTATACTATTCGGATCATGCAAAGTCCCCTGGATGTGTTAACTAAAGTCATATGGTAGCCTTCAGACTTGCCACCCAAGTCTTGTGAAACCCCCAAGATCGCCATCCAGACCTAACGATGACCTCTAAACATGTCTCCCTAATCATATGGTGACACTAGTATATGTCATATAAGTCTTTAAATGGAATAAGGACATGTCAAATGGTTTCTATGACGTCCTTAGAACAATCCATCCAAACTTCATGATGTTCTCTAGACAATCCATCGAGATCCCATGAAATCCTCCAGACATGTCAAATGGCTCTCATGATGTCCTCTAGACAATCCTTATAAATCTTGTGATGACCTTCAGGTATGCTAGTTGGATCTTGAGATGATCCCCAGACATGTCAGCCAACATTCCCAATGATACCCAGACAGGTCATCCATGACATACAACACCCTCCAAACATGTCACATTGACTTTCACGACACCCTCCAAGTATGTCAGACATCTTTTGTGATGACGCTGAGGCAAGTCAGCTATATCAGCTGAAGTCATCAAAGCACATCAGATGAGATCATAAGATGGATTCCAAGATCATCCAACCAGGTCTTGCGAAGTCCTTCAGACAAGTTAGCCATGTTCATGCAATGGTTTCTAGGATCAACCTTCCAGGTCTTGCGATGTCCTACAGACAAGTCAAACTTGTTCATGAGATGGGTTACATGATCAACTAGCCAGGTATTATGATGTCCTCCAGAAAAATCATCCATGGTCATGTGATAGATTCTAGGATCATCCTTCCAGGTCTTACGATGTCCTCCAGACAAGTTATCCTTGGTCTAGTGATGACTTTTAGACTTTCCATCTAGATTATGTGACACCCCTTAGACGAGTCAACTGAATTATGCGATTGTCTTTGAACATGTCTTACAAATATTCTCTAACATGTCAAGAAGAAAATAAATCCTTGTTAAGTAGATAATAAATGCATTTCAGGAAGACAATAATACCTAGATAAATAGAAATCCTAGGACTTGATAACCGTAACACCCTAAGATTTCACAACACATTTCTTTTCTTAAATAAATTCAATAGCTTGCATTATACGCAACCCCAAGTTTGAGCACACTATGATCTATCAAACTAGAAATTCAAACTAGCCATTCAATAGACTTAATTTTTGATTTCATAATATTAAAATTATCTTAGGGTAAATTTTTGGTATTTTTCTGAATGGTTTCAAATTTTGAGGAATAGTGAAAAATACTACACTATTGTTAAAAAGTGACATTTTCATTTAAATAATATATTTACGTTAAATTTATTTTCAAGTCACAATAGATCAATAATAAAAATATTAATTCAATATAGGTAATTGGAATCATTTTTATAATAGAGTTAGATATAAAAATTTATTAAATTTTTGAACGTATCTTTTACCTGTCTACAAGTCACATTTCCCAGATTAGCATTAAACGTAATTTTACTACTTTTGTAAATTTAATTTTGAAAAATGGACATACATGGTTGTAATTAGTATTAAATTCATTATCTAATAGGATAAAATAAATTTTTTGGTGAATAGAAACTTTAGTATATTTTTTTATTTACCACAGTTAAGGGTAAATCAAAAAATTAAAGGTAAAAATAATATTATAATATTTAAAAGTTACCCTAAAACTTGTCCTAATTTCATTAGATAAGTGATTTTCAACCAAAATCAACTTTAATCCAAAATTAAGATCTTTTAAGACACTTGGGTTGGAATAAAACTTTTATTATATTTTATTTAAAGGTAAGTTAAAAATATCATAGTCATAATTTTAATAAATAAATCATTTTTAATATAGGTTAATACATAAGATAAATTTGACTATAACTATTAATTTGAAATATATTAAATTTATATTCACCATGATATTTTATTTTTAATTTTTGGAGAATAAATAAGTTAATTAACGGCGTGAATAATAATGATGTAGTAATTGTATTGTGAATGAAAATTTCCAATAAATGATTTTAAAAATATTTAAAATAAATTTAATATGACATAATTAGTGACAAACACTAATTATATATCTAAAATAGACATGTTATATATATATTATATGTTTTATTTAGAAGCTATAATATTTTTAATATATTTTTTAAAAACAAATAATAAATAGCTACAAAATTGACAAAAATGATACTTTAAAATAAATAATATTTTCTAAATTGATATAAAATTAATAAAAAAATATAATTCGTCAAAATAACTAGGATAACATTAAATATGTCATAAATGTTTCAATTGAGGTTCTTTTGGTATTTTATAGGAACTATATTAACCCCATAGTGTAAAAAGACAAGTAGTCACGGTAAGAGTTAAATTGTTTAACTATGGGTTAAAGCCAAAAGATAAGGTTAATATTGTGAACTAAAATTTTCTACAAAATAATAGGTTTAAAGGATTTAGATCCATTATCATATGATTATAGAAATTACTCAATTTGTAGAAATATGAAATTGAAAATCAATTTATATTAAATTAATAGTTTTATAGTTTCGAAAATTACCCCTCCCCTATTTTATAAAAGGGAACCCTCCTTATATTTTATTAACACCTCTAAATCCATTTATATCAGACAATACCTACATATTTTTAATTAAAAATTACCTAACTTAATCCTATATGTCATACATTGGGCATAAATCCAACCTAAGAAGTCCTTTTATGAAAATCAAAAGGAGATACTCGAAAAAGAGGTAATTGTTTTACCATTTAAATTCAATTTATTTTCTTATTCTACTTATTATTACTATGTTGTTTCCATAATAAAGTAATAAATATAGTATCATATATATTTTGAGATGTTATTATGATTATGGGATAACCATATTTCTTTTTTACCTATCATATGAAGAACAATATCACCATGCATGTGAATGTACAACTTACCGTCTCCATGCTGTTGTGTAATTTTTTTCATCACTAAATTATTTAAATGGGTATAATGATGAATATAATATATATAAATAATAAATATGAAATTATATTCATTATTTATAATTAATATACCTTCCATTTTCTTACCCATTTATCATTAAGGGAATGATATCTTCGCTTGTGCATGCGTACAACCTACCGTCTCCACGATGCGATGTGATTCATCCTCCATGTTAACCATTCAAGAATGATTATAAATATATATATAATGAATAAGTATGAAATAAATGAAATAAAATGTTACTGTAATATATATATATATGTATATTCCATTTAATTTCGTCCATTCAAAAAAATAAGGAAACAGAACTAATGTTCATGTGTACGTACGGACTACCGTCTCCAAGAACAGTGTATTCTATTTTATATATCTACCATTTATATATATTTATATAATGAATATATATGATATATAAATCATGTTTTAAATTATTTAATTAATTAAATCATGATCTAAGTAATACGATCAAGAATAAAAAGTCAAAACACGTATGACAAACAAAGTAATTATTACGTAAAACATTTTTTTAACTTGGAATTGTTAATAAATAGGTAATATAAAGTCATAAATGGATAATATATAAAATTATAAATATAAGTATAGTTATGGTATAATTTAATAACATTTTTATACCCATTATAAATAGGGTTAAGATATGTTCACCCAAAAGGAAACGCAAGGTAAGATATTTCATCCCAATATCCTTTCTTTGAGACATAGTTTGATGTTATAAACTCTCCTTATTTTTTGAGGTTTATATACAACCATTTTGTCTGAACATATAAATAATTTATTTATTATAAACTTATTTAATATATTGATAAATATTATTACACATTGGACTTATTATTTAAATGTTCAAAATGGTATGTGCCGCTTTGAATGTTTAAAGAATTAATCCTTTCCCCATTTCAATATTCTTAATATTAAAATACATATTTATTTATATTTATATAAAGGATTTTATAGAACATTTTATTTATATTTTTAGTTTCATTCAAATGTTTTAAAAATGTATATTTTTAATGTTTTATTTAAAGGTCTCTTTTACTAAATCCACATTTTAAATGTTTCTATGATTTTTTCTTCTAAATATTTTTATTCATGTCCATCATTTAAAAATAGGTTTTATGAATTTATTTATAAGGACATGAATATTTTAAAAGGTTAATTTTCAAATTTATCTCAAATGTTTCAAAGTGTAATCAGACACTTTGATTCAAAAATCTATTTTTTATTTTTTATTTTATAAATGTTTATGCAGCTTTAAAATAAATGAATTCAAAGTAATAAGGGGGTATTTTTACAAGAAATTTTTAATGATTATATTAGAGTATTTTCAGCTATGTCAACATCATTTTTTGAGTCTTATATATAATTTATGTTTACCTCTTAAGATATCATTTACCGTATTACATTGAATTTTTTATGATTTAGTTTGACTGTCGATGTGCTATTTTGATACCATTCATAGTTTATGGTTAATTTATTAACATTTTGTATGTTAGTTTTAATAGGATTGTTTATACTGGTTATGATTTACTTCATTGTGATATTATTTATTGATATTACATGTGATTATTAGACTAGTAGAATATCAATGTGAATGTTTAAAAGGTATTATTTGATTTATTCATTCTATATTATGATGAAAATTATGTTTAAAAGGCTTGTGTTTTATTTTTATACCTTTCCTTAAATGTTTGTTCTTATTTATGATAGCTTACACTATATTGTTTTCCCTTACTGAGCATCTGAGCTCACCTATTTCTTATGTTTTATTTACCCAGGATGAGAAGAATTGTTTTATGATTGATATTTAGGGTTAATATAGGGGAATAATGGAATTATCAAAGAATTATCTATGTTGACTACCATGTTTTGAATTGTAATGAAAGGTTTATTTATGTAATATATTTTCCAAAAAAATTAAACTGATTGGTCCTTCACGATTTGATTCCTTATAATCATTATAATGTATTAAAATAATGCATCAGCTCTAGGATTCTGGGGTCAGGGTGTTACAGTTGGTATTAAAGGATGTTTATCAAAATCCTATAAAACTAGATTTATAGAACATATATTATAGAAAAAACCCTAATATTGACTTTCAATATATGTATATAAGAACGTCCTAGAATTTTGGTAATGTAGATATTATGTGTGTATTTTTAGAAATACATCCCTATATGGATACTACAAGTGGATGTTGTTCTGGAACATATGTATCTAGGGTTGAAAGCTTTGACTAGGTGTTCCAGGCGTGACTCAGGGTAACCTGGTACACAACAATGGGCCTTATTAAGCATCTAGTTTGACACTCTAGGGGGACATGCTTAGGATAAACAACAATATATTTACAAACCATTGTGAAATATTTGAAAGTAAATATTTCTTGAAAGAAACCATTTTTACAATTATGAGATTAACTATACATAAATTTTTCAATTTATGAGTGTTTCAATAGTTTTGGGATTATACATTATTTTATGATTTAATCTAGTATATTACATTGTTTAGAAATGGAGGATAGTAAAAAGAATACGAAATTCACTAATACACATGATACAAAGAGTAAGAAGAATGATATTTTTCATGGACTTAAGCCAAATTTTCGAAGGGAAATAATCTCTCAAGTATTCCCATCATACAAGGAAATAATATCATGTTCTAACAAGATAAGTAAAGAACTATCCTGTGACTGTGAAGGGAAATAAGAAAAGAAGAGGATTACAGAGAAAAAGATGGATAAAGGGAAGAAGGTAAAGAATGATTCTCCCATATGTGATAATTATGGAAAGAATAACCCTATAAAATTCTTGAAGGGAATGAGAGTTTGTTATATGTGTAGAGAAAAAGGAAAACAAGTTCATGATTGAAAGGGAAATAAAGAAAAATTATACTGTAGAATTATTCCACTACAAGGAGATGGGACACTACATGAATAAATGTCTCATGCGTCAAAGGAATATACCCCAAATAATGTTATTGAATAATGATAAAGTTATAATTATTCCATATATAAATATGAATGATTAATATTCCTATTCAATAATTATGTCATTTGAATATTTTATTAGCAATGTATTGGTTATAAGTATTATGGAATATATGAGGATTGTACTGCAGTACTTTTTCATTAAGTATTTGGAGGCATGAACGTTTTAACTATAGTTTTTAAAGTGATCAAATATTTGGTATGTGTCAATAAGAGACACATTAATTTTTTTGAGGGAATCTTATGTTACGATTGTTTTTGGAAATTTAGATACCTTTTTAGACTGTTAATTTGGATAGAAGTATTTTGGAAAATTATTATGGTTGGAATGGAGTAAGTTGAACATTGGATATTATTGTTTAATATTAATGCTTGATTTATTGGATAATTTGGGGTAACATTTTCTGTTTCAGTAAACATTTAGAGGATTAAATAAATACATTTAGGCCTTATGATTTATCAAAAGTGCTTCAACTGTAAAAAAATTAATTTTGAACATTCATTTCCAAGTATAAAGTATGAAGTGAAAATAGATCGAAGCACAACCAAAGGATGAGATTATGCTTATGACCTAGAAAGAAATAAATTAATTTATTGTATGAATAGTAAAATAATTCTTCAACTCATAGGTAAAGATGATGTAACAAAAAATGAAATCCTATTACATTTTCTAATGAATAAAATAATCCCTTAGATCATCATAGATTTATAGATTTGTGTTTTTTAACTTTCTCCTAATCATGTTCTCTATCACTCTCTATCAAAAATTGATGGTTAGGTTTTTTGTTCATGTACATGTTTTCCAACATGGAACCCTTGTATGTGTTATCTCTGGTAACCTTCGTACTTCACTTTATTTATTTTAAATTAGAACTTTTTTCAACCCTTGTTCTGATGGGATATTTCAATAAAAGAATATTGAATAGTCAAACATTAGTTATGGAAATTGAATTCAAAAATTAAGAGGATGAAATTTATTGAAGGAGGATAGAATTTAACACCACATGATTTCATGGTGCATTTCTTTTTTTAGATAAATTCAATATCTTTCATTTTACGCAACACCGAGTTCAAGCACACAATGATCTATAAAACTAGCTGTTTAAAAGCGGTTATGAATAGTATTAAAAACATTATGAAATTTTTATTTTTTATTTTAAAAAATAGACTTCATTTTTTATTTCTGAATATGAAAATTATCTTAGGGGGAATTTTTGGCATTTTTCTAAAATGTTTCAATTTTTGATGAATAGTGAAAAATACTGCATTGTTGTTAAAAACTGATTTTTCATTTAAATAATTATTTTACTTTAAATTTATTTTAAAGTAACAATAGATAAATAATAAATATATTAATCCAATGTAGGTTATTGGAATCATTTTTATAATATCTTTAGATAGAAAAATTTATTGAACATTTGAACGTCTCTTTTACCCGTCTTCTAGCCACATTTGCGGGATTAACATTAAACATAATTTTACTAATTTTGTGAATTGAATTTAGAAAAATCAACTTAAATGGTTGTAATTAGTATTAAATTTTTGATCTAATAGGGTAAACTTAATTTTTTGGTAAATATAAACTTTAATAAATTTTTATTTATTTACCACGATTAAGGATAAATCGAATAATTAAAGGTAAAAATAATATTATAATATTTAAAATTTGCCCTAAAACTTGTTCTAATTTCATTTTAAAATATATTTTCAACCAAAATCAAACTTATGATGTAATTATGATCCTTTTAATCCACGTTGGTAAGAATAATACTTTTATTATATTTTATTTAAAGATAAGTTAAAAATGTCATACTCATAATTTTAACAACTAAAGCATTTTTAATATAGAGTAATGCATAGGATACATTCGACTATAAATATTCATTTAAAATATAATCAATTTAAATTCATAATTATATTTTATTTTTAATTTTTGGAGAATAAATACATTAATTAAAGGGTTTCATAATAATGATGTTGTAATTCTCTAGTTAATGGAAATTCTAAATAAATGATTTTAAAAATATTAAAATAAATGTAATTTGACATAATTAATGAAAAAAATAATTTTATTTATAAATTATACATGTTATAGATATATTAAAATTTTTATTTCGAAGTTATCATGTTGTTAATATATTTTTTTAAAAACAAATAATAAATAGTATCAAAATTGACAAAAAATGATACTTTAAAATGAATAATATTTTATTAAATGATATAAAATTCATAAAAATATATAATTTATAAAAATAAATAGGATAATGTTAAATATGTCACAAATTATTCAATTTAGTTTCTTTTGGAATTTTATAGGAAATATACTAACCCTATAGTGAAAAAAGACAAGTAGTCATGGTAAGAGTTAAATTGCTTAACTAAGGGTTGAAGCCAAAATATAAGGATAATATTGTAACCTAAACCTGTCTAAAAATAATTTATTGATAGTATTTTTAACCATCATAATATTATCCTCTAAATAACTCAATTTGGAGATATTTTAAATTGAAAATAAATTTATATTAAATTAATAGTTTTGGAGTTTCCAAAAGTGCCCCTCCCCTCTCTTATAAAAGGGAACCATACTTCTCTTTTATTCACACATATAAATCACTTTATCTCAGAAAATTCCTTCCTAGTTCTCCGTATAACTTTTCTTACTTCATCTTATAGGCCATAATTTGTGAAGAAAACCAACCTAAGAAGTCCTTTTGTGTAAATCAAAAGGAGATACTCTGAAAGAGGTAATTGTTTTACCATTTCAATTAAATTTATCCTCTTTTTATACTTTCTATTACTAGGTTGTTTTCATAATAAATTATTAAATCTAGTATCATATATATGATTAGATATTATTATGATTATGGGACCACCATATTTCTCCTTTTACCCATCAAAAAAAGAACAATATCACCATGCGTGCGTACGTACAAGTTATCATCTATACATTGTGGTTTATTTTGTTTTTCACCAATACCTCATTTAAATTTATTTAATGATAAATATAATGGATATGAATAATAAATATGACATGATTTTGATTATTTATAATTAATATAACATCCATTTTCTTACTGTTTTACCATTAAGGGAATGATATTGTCGCATGTGCGTACATATGACCTACTATCTCCACAATGCGATGAGATTCATCATCCACGTTAAAAACTAAAGAATGATTATAAAAATATATATAATGAAAAAGTATGAAATATATGAAATAATAATTATAATGAAATAATATATATATATATATATACAAACATAAATGTCATTTATGTTATTCTATTCAATACAATATGAAAACGAAAACAACGTTCATGTGTATGTACGGACTACCATCTCCATTAACAGTGTATTAAATTTCATATATCTACCATTTATATATATTTATATACTAAATATATATGAAATATAAATCATGTTTTAAATTCTGGATGTATGTAAATCATGATCTTGGTAATACAATCAAAAATAACAAGTCAAAACATTTATGATAAACAAAATAATTATTACCTGAAACATTGTTTTAACATGTAATTGTCAATAAATGGGTAATATAATGTCCTAAATGAATCATATGTAACATTATGAATATAAGAATAGTTATGGTATAATTGAATAACATGTTTATACCCATTATAATGGAGGTTAAATAATGTTTACCCAAAAGCAAACGCAAGGTAAGAGATTTCGTCCCAATCTCCTTTCATTGAGACATAGTTTGATGTTATAAAATATTCTTATTTTATGAGGTGTATATACATCCCTTTTGACTTAAAATATAATTAATTTATTTATTAAAAACTTATTTAATATTTTTATAAACATTATTATTCATTAGGCTTATTATTTAAATGTTCAAAATGGTATGGGACACTTCGAATGTTTAAAGAATTAATCAGTTCTCCATTTCAATATTCTTAATATTATCATACATATTTATTTATATGTATTTAGAGTTTTATAAAGAAAATTTTATTTATATATTAAATTTCATTAAAATGTTTTCAAAATAAAGATTTTATGGTTTTATTAAAGGACTCTTTAACTAAATCATCATTTTAAACATTTCTAATATTTTTTCTTCAAAATATTTTTATTCATGTCCATGTTTTCAAAATCGGTTTTATGAATTTATTTATAAGGACATGAATATTTTAAAATGTTAATTTTATAATTTCTATCAAATGTTTCAAAGTGGTATATGACACTTTGATTCAAAAATCTATTTTTATGTTTTATTTTATAAAATGTTAAGCAGATTTAAAATAAATTATTTCAAAGAAATAAGGGGGTATTTTCAAATGAAATTTTTAATGATTATATTAGAGTATTTTCAGCTATTTTTAGATACTTTGTTGAATCTTATGTATAATTGAGGTTTACCTTTTAAGATACTATTTTCCATATTCCATTGAATTGTTTATGATTTAGTTTGACTATTGATGTTTAATTTTGATACCATTCATAGTTTATTGTTAATGTATTAACATTTCGTATGTTAGTTTTAATACGAATGTTTATATTGGTTATGATTTTGTTAATTGTGAGATTAGTTATTGATATTACATGTGGTTATTCGACATTTATAATATCAATGTGAATGTTTAAAAGTAATTATTTAATTTATTAGTTCCATATTATGTTGAAGATTATGTTTAAAAGTATTGTGTTTTAGTTTTATACCTTGCCTTAAAAGTTTATGCTTATTTATGATAGATTACAATATATTGTTTGCCCTTACTAAGCATCTTATCTCACCTCTTTATTATGTTTTATTTACCCAATATAACAAGAAGTGTTTTATGATTGATATGCAGGGTTAATCTAGGAGAATAATGGAATTATAAAAGAATGATCTATGTCGAATATCATGTTTTGAATTATAATTAAAAGTTTATTTATGTAATCCATTTTACAAAAATGCTAAACTGATTGGTCCTTCAGGATTTGATTACTTGTAATCATGAAAATGTATTAAAATAATGCATCGGCTCTAGGATTCTAGGGTCAGGGCATTATAGTTAGTATCAAAGGAAGTTTATCAATAGCCTTGAAAACTAGATTTAGAAAACATAGATTAGAGAAAAACCCCTAATATTGACTTTGGAGATAAGTATTTAAGAACTTCCTAGAATTTTTAAGGTAGATATTATGTTTGTATTCTTAGAAATACATTTCTGTTTGGATACTACATGTGGATGTGGTTCTGGCACAGATGTATTGAGAGATGAAAACTCTGACATGGTGTTCCGAGCTTGACTCAGGGTAACCTGGTACACAACAACATGCCTTACTGCGCACCTAGTTTGACTCTCTAGGGGGATATTCTTAGGATAAATAACAATATATTTACAAACCATTATACTTGATTTAAAAGTATATATGTCTTGAAAGAAACCATGTTTATGATTATGAGATTAGCTATGCATAAAATTTTCAATTTATGTTATGTGTTTCAATAGTTTTGGGATTAGACATTATTTTATGATTTAATCTAGTATATTCCATTTTTTAGAAATAAATCATAGTAGAAAGAATGTGAACTTCAGCAATTCACATGATCTAAAGAGTAAGAAGGATGATATTTTTCATGGCCTTAATACAAATTTTTGAAGAGAAATAGTATCCCAAGTATTCTCATCATAAGCAGAAATAATATCATGTGCTAATGAGATATGTAAAGAATTATCCTGTGACTATGAAGGGAAATAAGAGAAGAATAGGATGGCATAGAAAAATACGGATAAAGGGAAGAAGGGAAAGAAGTATTTTCCCATATATGAAAATTATGGAAAGAATAACCCTAGAAAATTCTTGAAGGGAATGAGAGTTTGTTATAAGTGTGGAGAAAAGGGCCACCAAGTTAATGATTGCAAGGGAAATAAATAAAAATTCACTGTGAAATGCTTCCACTATAAGGAGATGGGGCACTACATGAATAAATGTCTCATGCGTCAAAATAATATACCCAAAATGATGCTATTAGATAATGATCATGTTATGATACTATCACATATAAAGATGACTAATTAATATTCCTATTCAAGAATTAGGTCATTTGAATATTTTAATAGAAATTCATTGGTTATAAGTATTATGGAATATATGAGGATTATACAGCAGTACTTTTTCGTTAAGGATTTGGAGGCATGAATGTTTTCAATAAGGTTTTTAAGGTGATCAAATATTGGGTTTGTGTAAATAAGAGATACATTAAATTTTTTGGGGAATCTGATGTTATGATTTTTTTAGAAATTTAGAGTCCTTTTTAGACTGTTAATTTAGACAGAAGTATTTTGGAAAAGGCATATGGTTTGAATCGAGTAAGTTGAAAATTGGATATTTTTGTTTAAGGTTAAATTATGATTTATTGGATACTTTGAGGTAACATTTTTGGATTCAGTAAACATTTAGATGATTAAATAAATACTTGTGGGCCTTATTATTTATCAAAAGTGCTTCAAGTGTGAAAAATTCATTTTGAACATTAATCTCTAGGTGTAGAGTATGAAGTGTAAATAGATCGAAGCACAACCAAAGGATGAGATTATGCTTATGACATGGAAAGAAATAAATTAAGTGATTGTATGAATAGTAAAATAATTTTTCAACTCTCAGTAAAGGATCTTGAAACAAAAAATGATATCCTATTAATTGTTTTGATGAATCAAATAGTTCTTTATATCATCATAGATTTATAGTTTTGTGATTGTTAACTTTCCTAATCATGTTCTCTATCACTCTCCATCAAAACATGATGGTTATATTTTTCTTACATGTCCATGTTTTCCTACATGGAACCCTTTTATGTGTTACCTCTATAAACCATTTTAATTTCCTTTATTTATTTTAAATTATAACTTTTATCAACCCTTGTTCCTATGCGATATTTCAATAAAGGAATTTTGAATTTTCAAATATTAGTTGCATAACTCGAATTAAAAAATTGAGAGGACACAATTTATTAAATGTGGATAGAATTTTACACCCCATGGTTTCATGGTGCATTTATTTTTCTTAGATAAATTCAATAGATTTTATTGTACGCAACACCGAGTTCGAGCACACTATGATCTATAAAACTAGCTGTTTAAAAGAGGTTATAAATAGTATTAAAAACATTATGAAATTTATAAATTTAATTTTTCAAAATAGGATTAATTTTTTATTTCAAAATATGAAAATTATCTTAGGACAAGTTTTTGGTATTTTTATGAAAGGTTTCGATTTTTGATGAATAGTGAAAAATACTACATTGTTTTTAAAAACTGATTTTTCATTTAAATAATTATTTTAATTTAAATTGATTTTAATGTCACAATAGATAAATAATAAATATATTAATACAATTTAGTTCATTGTAGTTATTATTATAATAGAGTTAGATAGAAAAATTTATTGAACATTTGAACGTCTCTTTTACCCGCTATCTAGCCACTTTTGCGAGATCAGCATTAAACGTAATTTTACTACTTTTGTGAATTGAATTTCTAAAAATGCACATAAATGGTTGTAATTAGTATGAAATTTTTGATATAATAGTGTTAGATTAATTTTTTTTGAATAGTAACTTTAATAATTTTTTATTTATTTACCACGGTTAAAGGTAAATCGAGTAATTAAAGGTAAAAATAATATTATAATATTTAAATATTACTCTAACACTTGTCCTAATTTCCTTTTAAATGTTATTTTCAACTGAAATCAACCTTAGGATGAAATTATGATCTTTTTAAGCCACTATGGCAAGAATAAGAATTTTATTATATTTTATTTAAAGATAAGTTAAAAATGTAATACACATAATTTTAACTACTAAAGAATTTTTAATATAGGGTAATGCATAAGATAAATTCAAATATAAACATTAATTTAAAGTATAATAAATTTATATTCATCATGATATTTTATTTTTATTTTTTGGAAAATAAATATGTTAATTAAAGGATTTCATAATAATGATGTAGTAATTGTCTAGTATATGGAAATTTCAAATAAATGAATTTAAAAATATTAAAATAAATGTAATTTGACATAATTAATGAAAAAAACAACTTTTATAGATAAACTAGACGTGTTATAGATATATAATATTTTTTATTTTGAATTTATCATGTTGTTAAGAAATTTTTTTAAAAAACAAATAATAATTAGTATCAAAATTGACTAAAATGATACTTTAAAATATATAATATTTTATTAAATGATATAAAAATCATAAAAATATATAATTTTGAAAAATAAATAGGGTAATGTTAAATATGTCAAACATGATTCAGTTGGGGTTCTTTTGGCACTTTATAGGAACTATACAAACCCTATAGTGTAAAAAGAAAAGCAGTCATGGAAAAAGTTAAATTGTTTTACTAAGGGTTGAATCCAAAAGATAAGGTTAATATTTAACCTAAATCTATCCAAAAATCATTGATTGATAGTATTTAGACACATAATAATATTATTCTCTAAATAACTCACTTGGGATATATTTTAAATTGAAAATCACTTTATATTAAATGAATAGTTTTAGAGTTTCCAAAAGTGCCCCTCCCCTCTCTTATAAAATGGAACCAAAATTCACTTTTATTCACACATATAAATCCATTTATCTCGAACAATGCCTAAAAATTTCTCCATATAACTTTTCTTAATTCATCCTAGAGTCCATACTTTGGGAAGAAATCCAACCTAATAAGTCTTTTTGTGCAAATCAAAAGGATATACTTAAAGGAGAGGTAATTGTTTTACCATTTCAATTAAACTTATTGTCTTCTTGTACATCCTATTACTAGGTTGTTTTCATACTAAAGTAAAACAATAAAGTATCATATATATTCTGAGATATTATTATTATTATTATGGGACAGCCATATTTCTCCTTTTACCCATCCTACAAATAATAATATCACCATGGGTGCGTACGTACAACTTAGCGTCTCCACATTGTGGTATAATTTATTTTTCCTCAATACTTCATTTAAATTGCTTTAATGATAAATATAATGGACATGAATAATAAATATTACATGATATTGATTATTAATAATTAACATTAAATCCATTTTCTTACCCCTTTACCACTAAGGGAATGCTATCGTCGCTCGTGCATACGTAGGAGCTACCATCTCCACAACGCGATGAGATTCATCCTCTATGTTAACCACAAAAGAATGACTATAAAAATATATATAATGAATAGGTATAAAATATATGAAATAATATTGATAATGGAATAATATATACATATATATATATACACAAACATAAATGACATTTATGTTCTTCTATTCAGTACAATAAGAAAATGAAAACAACGTTCATGTATATGCACGAACTACCATCTCCAAGAACGGTGTATTCCATTTCATATACCTATAATTTATATATATTAATATACTGAATATATATGATATATAAATCATTTTTTAAATATTTGAAGTATGTAAATCATGATCGTGGTAATACAATCAAGAATAAGAAGTCCAAACAAGTACGATAAACAAAGATGTTATTACCTGAAACATTGTTTTAACTTGTAATTGTTGATAAATGGGTAATATAAAGTCATAACTGAATAATATATAATATTATAAATATAATTATAGTTCTGGTATAAGTGAATAACATGTTTAAACCCATCATATAGGAGGTTAAAAAATTTTCACCCAAAAGGAAACACAAAGGTAATGGATTTCTTCCCAATCTCCTTTCATTTAGACATAGTTTGATGTTATACACTCACCTTATTTTATGAGGTGTATATACAACCCCTTTGAATTAAAAAATAATTAATTAATTTATTATAAAATTATTTAATACTTTGATAAATATTATTCTTTATCAAGCTTATTATTTAAATGTTCAAAGTGGTATGAGATTCTTTGAATATTTAAATAATTAATCCTTTATCCGTTTCAATATTCTTGATATTATCATACATATTTATTTATGTATATATAAAGGATTATAAAGAACATTTTATGTGTATTTTTAATTTCATTCACATTTTTTCAAAAGGAATATTTTTATGGTTTTATTTAATGGTCTCTTTAATTAAAACATCATTTTAAATTTTTATATGATTTTTTCTTCTAAATATTTTCATTCATGTCCATGTTTTCAAAATCAGTTTTATATATTTATTTATAAGGACATGAATATTTAAAAATGTTAATTTTTGAATTTATCTCAATTTTTTCAAAGTGGTATTAGACACTTTGAATCATTTTTTAATTTTTTCTTTTATAATTTTTTTTGTGGCTTAAAAAAAATAATTTCAAAGTAATAAAGGTGTATTTTATCCTAAAATTTTTAATGATTATAATAGTGTATTTTCAGCTATCTCAACATCCTTTGTTGAATCTTATGTGTAATTGAGGTTGATCTCTTAAGATATAATTTATTATATTACCTTTAACGGTTAATGATTTATTTTGACCGTGTATGTCCTATTTTAATACAATTAATAGTTTATGGTTAATGTATTAACATTTCGTATGTTAGTTTTAATATGAATTTTTATGTTGGTTAGGATTTTCCTCATTATGGGATTAGTTATTGGTATTACATATGATCATTGAATTGTAGAATATAGATGTGAATGTTTAAATGGAATTATTGGATTTATTCTTTACATATTATGCTGAAGATTATGTTTAACAGGCATGGGTTTCACTTTGATACCTTGCTATCACGACCCATCCCCCAGGGCCCGTACCGTGACTAACCCCAAACCCGCCTTCCATAGGACAGGGGATGGAGACTAGCACCAAAGGCGTATTCCCTAAAACTGGGAAGACATTACTTTTATAACCTTTAAACACACACAACCAAGCACACAATAAGATATGAATGCATGTCAACTGTATAGAAAAAAGAGTGCTGAATGTAAAAAGGGGATGGAATACAAGCCCAATAGTAATAGTAAAAGTACAACTGAAATAAAATACAACTAAAGAAAAAGAAAGTCAGCTAATGGGTTATCCTCAGGGTTCCTACCTGAAGGGTAGGTACAAATTACCTCCACAACACTCCACATCCACCCGTATCCTCTGCGTACCGACATGCTTTATGGTCCACCTCCGAGCACCGTCCAGTCCTGGTACTCTCAACCTCGATCAATTATTTCCATCATTTCCATCCAACACAACGAGGTGAGGGCATAGCCCATGTAGGGGTGAGTATAAAGATACTCAATTGGGACCCCAAGACCCTCAAGGTCTCACAAAATCCACAAAACATAAACCACAAAGCATGAAAATAATAGATAACCCTACTTGGGTATATGCACATACATATACCAAAGTTATCAAGTAATCCGTCTCAATCATGAAAGAACACAGAGGTTCTGAATTAGATCACACCAGTTATATCTTTAGGAATAATAGTAGAGATGATTAGATGTAACTAATAAATCATATTACTCTGTTAAGATGATCTGCTGCTAACCCGCACAGAATCACTATGAGCTGACCTGCACAGGATTACTGGAGCTAACCCACACAAAATTGGTAAGAGATGACCCACACAGGATCGCTTGAGCTGACCCACATAGAATCGCTCAGAGCTGACGCACACAGTATCACTAGGAGCTAAACCACACAAGATCTCTAGGAGCTGACCCACTTAGGATCACTGGATCAGAACCACAGAGGATCGCTAGGAGCAGACCCACACAGGATCGCTAGGAGCTGACCCACATAGGATCGCTAGAGCTAACCCACATAGGATCACTCAGAGCTGACCCACACAGGATCGCAAGAGATGAAAAACATAGGATGCTAGGAGCTGACCCGTGTAGTATTACTAGGAGTTGAACCGTACGGGATAGATAGGGGCACTTTTCTTGTCCCAACCAACTCCTAGGTTTTCGCACTAGGCTTGCTCATCTCCGGGGGAGTCTGCTCCCCAAGCCACTGGCTGATTCACCAACTACCATGATGTCCCATGAAGAAGCATCTCAAAGGACTTTCATGTCATAGTGGTCTCAACACAATAGACAGTGCATCAATCAGATGCCTGGTCTATGAGTTATTAGCCTTTTAATCCCAGGGGCCCAATTGGATTCATGCTCGATACAAAATGACTACACCCCATCTAAATCCAAAATTGAAGTGGGTTATACTCAAAGGGACCATCTCACTCCATGATTTCCAGTGCCACTTGCAGTTCGTCAAACAGACGTTCGGTTCCAATGATACGGTCGAAGAAAGTAAATGGTTCGTAGTGGGCCCGGGTCCGGTCTGACCCGGTCAGACTGAACCGGCCCAACCCGGCTTGGGTCGACCGAATTTGAGTCGACCCGGCCTGACCTGCTGGGTCCAGCCCGACCCGTTGGGTTAGGCCCAGCCAGCTAGGTCCGGCCTGACCTATTGTGTTTGGCCTGGCCCGCGAGGGCTGCGAGGGCGGCTTGGCCGAGGGGTGCCGCGAGGGGTCAGGGAAGTTTGGCCCAGACCGATTGGCCGAGGGTGGTGAGAGACCATAGGGTTTATCGGCCATGGGAGTGCCGCAAGGGCTGCGATGGTAAGAAAGGTAGCGGGGTGGCACGACAGACTGCAAGGCCATGCAGAGGTGGCTCAGATGGAAACGGCTCGGACGACGGCAGTGGCGATGACTTAGACTGGGACGACTCGGCCTAGACGACGGTGATGGCTCGGCTCGGACAATAGTGGCAGTGGTGGCTCAGATTGCTGTAGCTTGGTCAGTGGCTCGGCGAGGCCGTAGGGCGGCACGACGATGCCACGAGCGTTCGGCCGCAGACGGCACGGAGGCCACAGGCGGTAGTGCCACAGGGCGTGGAGGCTGCAGAGCGCTGGGCAGCGGTGGCCACGGGCAATAGTGGTGGTGGGGCGGAGCCATTGTCTTCATCGCCTTTGTCGCCTTTTCCACCTTTTATATTACTAAGAACACACCAAGAACCAATATTTGCGGAGAGGATGTGCCTTGTTTGTTTGTCCTACACTCTCCGCGTTAGGGTGGTAGCACGCGTCTATAATTTCTTCCTTGATTCATGAAGAATTATCAAGAATGAAAAGGAGAGAAATTCAATCATCCACCCTACAATTCACCCACAATAAATTATTACCAATCCGCAAAAGAAAACATCCACGGATCAACTTGATAATGAGTTGATCTACGTTCTTTGTCTTAGAATGGAAGAACATGGAAATATAATCATACTCAATTTAAACCCCTACCTCATTTGATTCGTCGACAAAGGTCGCAAGAAATAAGTTGAAGAAGACAGAGGGGGGTGCCAACAACCATTGATTCCAAAACCACACTTCGTTGATGGGCTCAAAATTCATCCCCTTCCTTGATTTCTGAAGAATGTTCTTCTATGGCATTCCTCATTGGCGTTATTCTTTGGCATTCTTCATTGGAGAGACTTCTCCCAAGGCTCCAAGTTTCTCCCTTTTGCCAAACGTTTCCCCCAATTCCACCAAAAATGAATTAGCCAAAATTATAGAATATGTTGTCGTAATTTCAAATTGGGGTAATTAATTACATAGGTTGGCATAATTAATTATTTGTTGGGTTGGCACAATTAAGGTTGGAGGGATTCCAAGAGGTTTCTCACACTTATGAGGGGAGTTCAAGAGGTTTCAAGCCTCGGGTGGCCCCCCATCATAACCTATCATGGGAGGTTAGTTTGGGTGGTCAATACCACTATAACCTCTCATGGGAGGTTTAGGTCTGGTGGTCCCCACTTCTCTATAACCACATGGGTGTTTCAAATAAAAATAAAATGTTTCAAAATTTTGTTTTTATTTTATTTTTTCATGAAAAAACCAAATACTAACATTCACCCTCGACCTACTATGGTCGAGGTGAAGGTACCCTTAAGCGAATATCGATGCTGCGAGTTCAACGGTGCCCTCATATTTCAATTCCGAGCAACAATTCAGAAATTAGAAAATTCCGCTCACACGTTTACTTAACGTACCTGAAAAAAAGTTCGGAAAATTATTATCAGTCACCCTTGACCTACAGTGGTCAAGGACAGGATTTTCCTAGGTGAAAAAACACCCCAAGGAACCCAATGGTACTCTCAGATTTCCAATCCGAGTTACCGTATTAAAGTTATGGATTTTACAATAAAACAATTGTAACTTAATTATTTTATTTAAGGCGAAAAACTTACTTTCACTAGTGGCCCGCACCATCCAAAGTTAGTATCTGCTTAAATAAAGTATTCCCTCAGGAGTTCAATGGTGGTATCGTATTTTCAATCCAAGATGCCGTTTGTGAGTTATAAGCATTTGAAAAATAAAATAATTTATTTAATTATTTTATTTACGGCTATGCCATTTTTTTGGGTTTTCTCATAGGAGGCCAGCTCCGACTAAACTTAAGTCGTGCCTAGGGTAAACCTGCCATCTAGAATGCAACAGTGCCATCATATTTCTAATCTGAGTTACCGTTTAAGATTTAATCTACTTTTTCTGGAAAACTGCTTATGAATTCTAATTAAAGCTCAACCAAACTTTGACAGATCATTCCGGGCACTCTGAGCCTCAAAATCACACGCTGTTAGATTTCACAGTCTTGAAATAATTCCATTAATTAAAAATAATTATACAGAAATTCTAGGACATTACATTCTCCCCACCTTAGGGCTTTACGTCCCTGAAATCCACAATAATGGAAAAACAACCAAAATATGGTACTGAGCATGAATATGAGCCTCCCAATCCCATGTGCTCTCCTGGTGGTTTCTGTGCTTCCAACGTACATGCACCAAAGGTATCGATAACCCATGAAGGACTCTCTCATGTAGATCTTCAATATCTACTAGAACCTCCGTACACGACGCCCCATCATCTAAGTCTAGCTCGACGTGGTCAATGATGTGAGATGGTTCATGCATGTATCCCCTCAGTTGGGATACATGGAAGTCGTCGCACACCCTCTCTAACTGTGGTGGAAGATCCTAGAGGTATTCCACCTCACCTACCCTCTAGAGCATTGGGTAAATATCGATATAACTCAGTGATAACTTTCCCCCTCGGCCAAATCATCGCAAACCACGTCGAGGTGAGACCCGTAAGAAGACATGATATTCGTCCTCATGTCGGCATGAGACTTCTTCCTGCTCTGAGTAGTTTTCATTTTCTATCAAGTGAGTAATCGTGATACAAAATCCACCACTACTTTCTTCATCCCTGGCCACCAGTGCTGTCTTCGAAGATCCCAGTACATCTTTGCTACTCCTAGATACACCGTAAGAGGGGATGTGTTGAAATCCCTCAACACTTCCTCTTGAAGTGTCACTGGAACCAGGGTACATCCTCTGAAGAGGATGATGTGCTCCCCACCTTTAGAAAATCCATTAGGTGCATGTCCTGTGGATATCTGAGCACATCATGTCTCACAGTCAGCATCCCCATGATGCGCCCTCCTAACTCACTGAAGAAGTGGGGGATTGACTGTAAGTGACTGAAGAAAAGATGATCCATCTCTATCCATAAAAGATATATGAAAATCAGCTGGCTGCTCTGTCGCCTCTCCTAGAAGTTGTATACCAGATCTCATGCTGAGTGCATCTGCTACAATGTTTACCTTTACAAGAGCATAGACTATCTCAAAGTCATAGTCCTGGAGGAACTCAAGCAAACATCACCATCGTCATCTCAGGTTCAGGTCCTTATGTGAGAAGATAGACCTGAGACTCTTGCGATCCAAGTAGACTATATAACATTCGCCCATCAGATAGTGCCGCCACATCTTCAAGGTGAAGACCACTACTGCTAACTCCAGGTCATGGGTATCATAGTTCTGCACATTCTGTCTCAGCTATCGAGAACCATATAGGATCACTGCTTGCTCCTACATTAGGACACATCCGAGTCCGGTCCCTGATGCGTCACAGTAGACTACATACCATACACCCTCTTCTAGAAGCCTCGCGATGGGGGAACTATTTAGCCTCTGCCTCAGCTCCTAAAAACTCTTCTAGCATCTCTCTAACTACAAGAAGGGTTTCCCCTTCTTTGTCAACGCTGAAAGTGGTGCTGCAACTTTGGAGAAATCTGGAACAAACCTCCGGTAGTAACCGGACAAACCCAGGAAACTCCATACCTCTGTCACACTCCTGGGTGGCTCCAAAGAAATTACCACCTCAATCTTTGCTGGATCCACTACAACTATAGCCTCTGTCTCCTGTTGGGAATTGAAAAATAAAAATTTCTACAGCCATGAGGGTGAGGCTGGTAGAATCACGAATGATTAGCTGCACCATCCTATACATGAGTTTATCCTGTGCTGCCTGGGTTTCCTTTTTTGCCGACTAAGGAAAACCTCATCCCAACATTGTAGATAAACCAAAACCTTTTTGACTAACATATTTAATCTGTGTATGAATTGTTTATGTCCTGTATTACCCAAAATAACATCGTAAGGCCTCAAATCCTCCACCAAGAGGTTCCAACCGAAACTCTCTCCTCAAGGGTCAGATCACACCATCAGTGCAAGTGTGATTATTGTGTCTCCTCCCAATGGTATCTCCAACTGTGATGGTCAAGTCAACGGTTTAATCAGAAACTATAGGTCTTGGACAAGATTCCTGGAAGGAAGGAATGATTGGTATCTATGTCTATTGATAAGACAACTAGTATTAGACACATACCATACCTCTAATCATTCCTAGATCCCTTGGGTCACAATCCTTGACCACATGCAGATTCTCTCTTCCCCAGTTCTCTAGCTCCCTGAGCCTGGCCGGGACCACAATGGGGGGTGGTTGCAACATATCGAAATGTACACCACCTCGTGCTGCTCCACTAGCTCTACTTCCACGTCTGTAGCCCTGCAGATTCATCTATCCCTGGCACTTCCTCTTCTCGAAACATTTTTTACACACCCAAGTCTCTAAGACTGGCGCTAGTTTCCTGCTTTCCCATTACTAACATTCACTAGCTGTATCCACTCATCCAAAGAATATTCAACCAAAAAGGTTCTCTCTAGAAACCTAACATAAGTAGGAATACATAGAGGAATAGTGCTAGCTTGGATGTCCCTAAAGACACCTCGCTCAGAGGTTTGAGATCTAAAGCACTTATCATATCGTATTCATCAAGTACCAGGAATTATTGGTACGCCTCGATTAATACTCAGCTACTGACATGTCATCCTGCCGAAGCTATAAAATCTCTAGAGAACTCTTAGCCACCTCCTCAAGCCAGTCCTTAGCCACCTGTGAGTTTGGCTTGCCTCAGAACCTGAGGGGTATCAGATGCTGAATCACGCATAAGGCACTAAGCCTATATGTGTCCTTTTACCGGTATCACCAGTTGTAACTATTGACCAATGGGTAGTGATATAGCTAACACACTACACGAAGGTAATATCTCCAATAATGGTCCACGCACCAAAGCCTCATCACTATGCGGACCATCCTCATGGTCACTCACTGAAAAAGACTAGTAGCTAAGATCACCATATACTCTACTAGTGTCTTAACTAGGTGGAAAACTCTAGAAACCACCTCCAGCCGGCCCTCAGCTGCGTGGGAAACTATCTCGCCTAGAAACTTTGAAGGCCTCTAATGCAGGAACTCATGCAACACACTCAATTGGCATTCACTGTCCGCCAGTGTGGTTGGTGGTAACTGCTACCCAGCGGGTGGTGCTACTTCTAGTACACCACTCGAAGGTACCAACATAGTAAGAGAGCCCTGCACCAGAGACTCATCGCTCAATGGGATGTCATCGTGTACTCTCTCGAGAATCCTAGCTGGATATCTCCACAGTGGCATCCTGATAAGGAACAGGTGCACCATGGTCATTAAGTTATACCTGGTGAGATGAATCAAGAAAACACAAGAGAACTTTTCAAAACACAGACGCAATCAGTGATTTCATACACTGAGTCCGAAATCAGAAGTTAGGGTCCTGGTATATGGATACATCGCCTGCAGCACCAACACTAGATTCCCTAAACTGATAACCACACTCACTACACTTAACACTATTGCCGTTAAAATAAATATCCGAGTCCTATGTTATGTGGTAGAACCGACTCCTCTGATACCAATTTGTCAAAACCCATCCCTCAGGGCTCGTGTCATGACTAACCCCAAGCTCTCCTTCCATAGCCTAGGGGATGGAAACTAGAACCAAAGGTGTATTACCTAAAACTGAGAAGGCATTACCTTTATAACCTGTAAACACATGCAACCAAGCACCCAACAATATATGAACACAATTCAACTGTACAGAAAACAGTATGTTTAAAGTAAAAATGGGTCGGAATAAAAGCCCAACAGTAATAGTACTTGTACAACTGAAATACAATATAACTGAAGAAAAAGAAAGTCAGCTATTGGGTCGTCCTCCGGGTTCCTACCTGAAGGGTAAGTACATATTGCCTCCATAACACTCCACGTCCACCCGTCTCCTCCAAGTACTGAGATGCCGTATGATCCACCTCTGAGAACCGTCCAGTCCTGGTACTCTCAACCTCGATCAGCACTGTCCATCGTCTGCATCTAACACAATGAGGTGCAGGCATATTCATTGCAGGGGTGAGTATAAAAATACTCAGTAGGGACCCCGAGACCCTCAAGGTCTCACAAAATCAAAAAAGCATAAACCACAAAGAATGAAAAAAACAAATAACCCTAGTTGGGTATATGCCCATACATATACCTAAGTTATCAAGTAATCCATATAAATCATGAAAGAACACAGAGGTACTGAATCAGCTCACACCAAGTATATCTTTAGGTACATTAGTAGAGATTATTAGATGTAACTACTAAATAATCTTACTCCATTAAGAGGCTCTGCTGCTAACCCGCACAGAATCGCTAGGTGCTGACCTACACAAGATTGATGGAGCTGACCCACACAGGATCGCTAGGAGATAACCCACATAGGATTGCTGGAGCTGACCCGCATAGGATTTCTCTAAGCTGACCCACACAGGATCGCTAGGAGATAACCCACACAGGATCTCTAGAAGCTGACCCACACATGATCGCTGGAGCTGACCCACACAGGATCGCTAGGAGCTGACCCACATAGGATCGCTGGAGCTGACCCACACATGATCGCTGGAGCTGACCCACACAGTATCGCTAGGAGCTAACCCACATAGGATCTCTGGAGCTGACACATATAGTATCGCTAGGAATTGACCTGCACAGGATCACTAGGAGTTGAACCACACATGATAGCTAGGAGCACTCTTCTCATCACATCCAGCTACTCGGTTTCCGCACTAGGCTTGCTCGTCTCCCTGGGAGTCCACTCCCCAAGCCGCTGGTCTATTTTCCAACTGCCACGATATCCCATGAAGAATCATCTCAAAGGACCTCCATTTCATAGGGGTCTCAACACAATAGATGGTGCGTCAATCAGACACATGGTCTGTGAGTTTTTTTTCATTTTAGTCCCAGGGGATCTGTTGGATTCTTGCTCGATCCAACCTAGTTGTACCCAATATAAATACAAAATTGTAGTGGGGTATACTCAAAGGGGCCATCTCACTCCAATATTTACAATTCCATTGACGATTCATCAAACGGACATCCAGTGCCAAAGATATGGCCGAAGAAAGTAATTAGGTTTTAGTGGGCATGGGTCCAGTCCGACAGGTCGGACTGACCCTGCCTGATTTGGCCTGGTCCGACATGGTTTTTTTCAACCCAGCCTGACCTGCTAGGTTTAACCCCGCCCTCTTGGTGGCCCGAACCATTGGTTTCAACCCAGCCCGCTGGGTCCGACCCGGGCCGTTTTGTTTAGCCCGACCCATGAGGGCCGCGAGGGTGCCGTGAGGGAAGCTCAGCCGAGGGGTTTTGTGAGGGAGTGGGGTTGCATGGCCCAACCCAGGGTGGCTCGGCCAAGGGAGGTGTGAGACCATGGGGTGTCTCGGACACGGGGGTGCTGTGAGGGCCGCGACAACTCAGAGGGCCATGGGGAAGTGCAACAAGCCGGGGGGTGGCATAGAGGAGTCTCGGACGGCTTGAGCTTTGGTCGGTGGCTCGGATGATGGCGGGGGTGGCTGCCTAGACTGTGGTGGCTCTGTCGGTGGCTTGGGAAGGTTGTGGGGCATTGTGGAGAGGCCGCAGGCATTCGGACGTGGAAGGCGAGGAGGCTGCTGGTGGCGGGTGCCACGGGGAACGGAGGCCACGAAGCGCCGGGCGGCGGTGGCCGTGGGGTGGTGCCATTGCCTTCATCCCCTTTTTTACCTTTTTTCTATTGAGAAGAACACACCAATAACCAATATTTACGGAGAGGAAGATCCTTGTTTGTTTGGCCCACACTCTCCGCATTAGGGCGGTAGCAAGAAACTATAATTTCTTCCTTGTTTCATGAAGAATTTTCAAGAACCGAAAAAAGAGAAATTCAATCATCCACCCAACAATTCCCCCATAATAAATTATTCCCAACCCGCAAAAGAAAACATCTGCGGACCAACTTAATAATGAGTTGATCCGCATTCTTTATCTTAAAAGGGAAGAACATGGGAATATAGTCATACTCAATTTAAACCCCTACCTCATTCGATTCGTCTATGGAGGTCACGAGAAAGAAGTCGAAGAAGGCGGTGGGGGGTTCCAACAATCGTTGCTTTCGAAACCACGCTTCGATGACAGGCTCATATGTCGTCCTGTTCCTTGATTTCCGAAGAACATTCTTCGATGGTGTTCCTCATTGGTGTTCTTCATTTCTGTTCTTCGTTGGCGTTCTTCATTGGAGAGCTTTCTCCCAAGGCCCCATGTTTATACATTTTGTCAAGAGTTTCCCCCAATTCGACCAAAAATGAATTAGCCTAAATTATAGAATATGTTGGCATAATTTCAACTTGGGATATTTAATTAAATAGGTTGGAATAATTAATTATTTGTTGGGTTGGAAAAATTAAGGTTGGAGGGATTCCAAGAGGTTTCTCACACTTATGAGGGGAGTTCAAGAGGTTTCAAGCCTCAAGTGGTCCCCACCATCATAACCTCTCATGGGAGGTTAGTTAAGGTGGTCCCTACCACCATAAACTCTCATGGGAGGTTTAGGTTTGGTGGTCCCCACTTCTCTACAACCACATGGGTGTTTCAAATAAAAATAAAATGTTTCACAATTTTATTTTTATTTTATTCTTTCACGAAAAATCCAAATACTAACTTTCACCCTCGACCTACTGCGGTCGAGGTGAAGGTCTCCTTAATTGAATATCGGTGCTGTGAGTTCAACGGTGCCCTCAGATTTAAATTCTGAGTACCGGTTCAAAAGTTAGAAAACACCACTCATGTGTTTACTAAATGTACCCGAAAAAAAGTCTGAAAAATTATTATCAGTCACCATCGACCCGCACCGATCGAGGTTAGTTTTTTCCTAGGTGATAAATTCCCCAACGAACCCAATGGTACTCTCTTATTTCCAATCTGTGTTACCGTATAAAAGTTATGGATTTTACAATAAAATAATTGTCCCTTAATTATTTTATTTAAGGCCAAAAAATAACATTCAATGGTGGCTCACACTGGCCAATGTTAGTAACTGCTTAAATAAAGCATGCCCTCAAGAGTTCTACGGTGGTCTCAGATTTTCAATCCGAGCTACCGTTTGTGAGTTATAAGCATTTCAAAAATAAAATAATTTATTCAATTATTTTATTTATGGTTATACCATTTTTTGGGTTTTCTCACAGGAGGCCCACACCGATGAAACTCAAATCGCTCCTAGAGTAAAACCGCTATACTGAACACAATAGGGCTCTCAGATTTCTTATCTGATTTACCATTTAAGAGTTGTTCCACATTTTTAGGAAAACTGCTTACGCGTGCTAATTAAAACTCAACCAAACATCGACGGATCATTCTGGGCACTCCGGGCCTCGGAATCGCGTTCCGTTAGATTTCGTTGTCTTGAAATAATTCCATTAATTAAAAAATAATTATACAAAAATTATGTGACATTACAATTTCGTTAAATGTTTATGCTTATTTATGGTAGCTTCTGCTATATTATTTACCCTTAATGAGCATATGAGTTCACCCGTTTCTTATATTTTATTTTCCTTGGATGCCTGTAAGTGTTTTATGATTGACATAAAGGTTTAATCTAGGAGAATAATGGAATTATCAAAGAATTATATATGTTTCAAATCATGATTTGAATTTCAATTAATGGTTTATTTGTGGAATCTATTTTTCAAAACTACTAAATTGAACAGTCCTTCAAGATTTTATTTCTGGTAATCATTCTAATTTATAAAAATAATGCATCAGCTCCAAAATTCGGGGGTTAGGTCATTACTATAAACTTTTCCAACCTCTATGAAAGGAAACCTTAGTGTGTAAGCCTCAACTTAACAAACTACGAGAACTTTGATTCCTACCATAACCAATATTTATACGAAACCTTCCTAAGGCTCGAGCTCCATATAAAATTGGTATATCCCAGTGCCTAATTTCCTTATTCATAAACAATTAGACTGATTATTTTCTATCCCTTGTTTTTAACATCGAGCATAGCTCATTGTGGTATTAGGGAATTTCAATGGTCATATCATTCATTTCATAAGCCTCTATCAAGATAAGGGAAACCTCAGTGTGTAATCCCCAATCAGTGGAATAATATGATATTTCCCTCATATAAGGGAAGCCTCAGTGTATAAGACCCGACTTATTGAACTTTGAGGACTCTTATTATTGTCACAACTAGGATATGTAGGATTCCTTCATAAGGTCGAATCCTGAGCTCAAATGGGAATCCACTTCATTGTAAGTCCCACCATGTATCTAACATTCCAACCATCAGGACACAATCTATCCTATGGTATGATTATCCTTCCTCATCCACCAGTGGATTGATAAGTCATTGAACAAGGAGGACTCTGATTCCTTCTAGATCCAGAATACATATGAAACCTTTCTAAGGCCTAAGCTCAAATGAGAATCCACTTCGGTGTAAGTACAACCTTGTCTCCAACATTCCAAACATCATGACCTAATATATCTCATGGGATGATCATACTTCTTCATCCACCAGTGGATTGATAAGTCACTAAACTACTTTGACTCTGATTCCGTCCAAAACCCAGATACATAGGACCCCTTCTAAAGTCCCAAGCTCTATATTAATCATCTAATGGGATTTCCCATCATTTAATCCCCACATCCTTATGAAATGAGGATAATTACCTTTTATCCCTTATTTCTCACATCAAGCATAGCTCATGTGGGATTAGGGAGTTAAAATGAGCACATCATTAGCATCATGAATCTCCACCATCTAGGGAAACCTAAGTGTGTAATTCCTGATTAATGGCATGATATAAATACCCAACATAAAAGGGTATCTTCCTTTGGGAAAGTCACAAGGGTGTAAATAAACTATGGTAACTATTAATATTAACATAACCAAGATATCAATGATGTATCCTTAGGACTCGAGCTCAAATAACAGGTTTCCAAGTTCCCATACATACATCCTTTATGTATGATGATAAACTACACAAATTTAAAAAACCACGTGGATTTTTATTCCTAGTATGTAACATGGTACCTAAGATGCCTAATAATGGATTAATTCCATCCTAAAAATATTAAATACCTCCTATGAAAACAAAAAACTCCAGAGTGCATGGTTATATGATTTCAAAATATAAGTAGCTACCTAAAAAAGGGAAATAGATAGAGAACCTCATGTAAATATTGATAGATTCACTGACTATATCCCTTCTTTTTTAATGTAAATAAAGTTAACCTATGATAATTTTGTTAGGGTAACCAGTCATGTATTGGGATTAAGAATATATTATCAAACATATATGAAATCTATAAAAGAGTCCCATAGTAGGAAGAAATTCCCCCAAAAAGGTGTGATAAGCCCAAACTCCCATCCTCTTGATCAATGTGAGTTCCTAAGTATCATTGGGTCTGAAACCCCAACTGACTTCTTACCTTTGGAAAGTAGGTCTGTACCCATTTATCGATGTAGGAACCATCAAGCCTCCATGGGATAGGCCAAACTGCCCCGCACCCTCACGACACCCCTCGGCCGAGCCACCCTTGCGGCACACCCGGTTCGATCCACCCTCGATGCACCACCCCGTGGCAATCCGCGGCCCCTTGCGGCCTGTCGGACCGTACAACGGGCTGGGGCGCCCAGCACGGACTGGGCTGGGATGAAACCAACGGGACGAGCTGGACCTAGCAGGTCAGGCCGGGTCGACCCAGATCGGGTCAGCCCAGATCGGGTTAGACCGAACCCAGAGCCACTACGACCCATTTACACTCTTTTGGCCATAACATTGGCACCAAATGTCTGTTTGACGAACCGTTAGCAACGTTGGAAATATTGGAGACAAACAGTCCCTTGGAGTATACTCTACCAGAGATTTGGATTATTATGGGGTACTGTTAGGTTGGATTGAGCATAAATTCAACTAGGCCCCCGGGACTAAAAGGCTAATAACTCATAGACCGAGTGTCCGATTGATGCACCGTCTATTGTGTTGAGACCCCTATGACATGGTGGTCCTTTGGGATACTTCTTCATGGGACATCATGGAAGTTGGAGAATTGACCAGAGGCTTGGGGAGTGGACTCTCCTGAAGACGAACAAGGCTAGTTCGGAAACCCAGTAGATGGCTGTGATGAGAACAGTGCTCCTAGCGATCCTGTGTGAGTCAGCTCCTAGAGATACTATGTGGGTAAGCTCCTAGAGATCCTATGTGGGTAAGCTCATAGCGATCCTGTGTGGGTCAGCTCCTAGCGATCCTATGTGGGTCATCTCCTAGCGATCATGTGGGGGTCAGCTCTAAGAGATCCTGTGTGGGTGAGCTCCTAGTGATCCTGTGTGGGTCAGCTCCTAGCGATCCTATATGGGTCATCTCCTAGTGATCCTGTGTGGGTTAGCTCCTAGAAATCGTGTGCAGGTTAGTAGCAGAGCCTCTTAATGAAGTAATATGTTTCAGTAGTTATAAATAATCATCTCTACTACCATACCTATGTTATACCTTGAGTGAGCTGAGTCAGAACCTCTGTGTTCCTTCATGATTGAGATGAATTACTTGATAACTTAGGTATATGTATGGGCATATATCTATGTAGGGTTATCTGTTGTTTTCATACTTTTTGGTTTATCTTTGGTGGATTTTGTGAAACCTTGAGGGTCTCAGGGTCCCTACTAAGTATCATTATACTCACCCCTGTATAGGCTATGCCCACACCTTGTTGTGTTGGATGGAGACGACGAACAGTGCTGACTGAGGTTAAGAATACCAGGATTGGATGGTTCCTGGAGGTGGACCATACAACATGTCAGAACACAGTGGAGATGGGTGGATGTGGAGTGATGAGGTGGTGATATGTACCTACCCTTTAGGTAGGAACCTCGGAGGACGACCTAGTAGCTGATTTTCTCTTTCTTCAGTTGTATTTTATTTCAGTTGTACTTGTTTCTTTAAAGTTGGGCTTGTATTTCCAGCCCCTTTTACTTTCAACACTATTATTTATACAATTTACTTGTATTCTTATCTTGTTATGTGCTGGGTTGAATGTGTTTATAGGATATAAAGGCAATGCCTTCCTAGTTTTAGGGAATATTCCTTTCAGTGCTAGTCGCCAGCCCCTGGCCTATGGAAGGCAAGCTTGGGGTAGTCACGACATGGGCCCCGGGGGACGGATCATGACAAATTGGTATCAGAGGAGTCAGTTCTACCGCAGAACATAGAAATATGATATTTTTTTAACGGAAATAGTGTTAAGTGTAGTGAGGATGGTTATCATTTTTGGGAGTCCAGTGTTAGTGCGGCAACTGACGTATCCATACACAAGGACCCTAACTTCTGATTTCCAACTCAGTGCATGAAAACATTGATTGAGTGTGTGTTTTCAAGAGTTTTCTTTGTGACATATTTGAGTCATCTCACCAAGTATAACTTATAGACCATGGTGCACCTGTTTCTTTTTAGGATGCCTCCATGCAGACATCCAGCTAGGGTTCTAAGAGTTGTTCGCACTAATAGGCCACCGAGCGACGAGGCCTCAGTGCAGGGCCCTTTTCTAGTAGAGGAACCAGCTGAGGAACCTGTGGTACCTTTCCTCATTGGGCCACCAATGCCGCCTGAGCGTATTTCATGAGTTCCAGCACCAGAGGCCACCCGGGTTCAGGGGAGAGACGGACCCACAAACAGCTAAGATTGGATGTAGGCTGTGGTGAGAGTCTTCCGACTGGTAGGGACACCAGCCGATCTCATGGTGATCCTTTCCACCAGCCTTCTATAGGTAGTAGCAAGGTAGCATGACTATAGCTCAATACTCAACGAGGTTCACTGACCTCTCACGCTACTCCACAGATATGGTGCAAGACCCATTCTTCAGGGCCCTGACCTTAGAGCATGGGATCAGGCCGGAGATCAGGGCTTTGATGATCTCACTCAACTTCCTAACGTAGGTGGGGGGTTTAGAGAGAGCCCTCCTAGTGGAGAGTTTCCTTACTGAGAAGTCTCCAGCAGTAAGATCAACCATTAATAATCACGTAGTGGAGTCTTCTGCAGCTGACAGTAGACAGATGTCATAGAGGTCCAAGAGGACTATACCTATAGGTGGACGACTGCATGACTCAAGATTGGTTGTGTGGGGAACCTGAGGTGGAGCTAGTCATGACAGGAGAGGGAAGTGTTTCATATGCGGTGGGCAAGGTCACATGGCTTGTGACTGTCTGACCCACCATACGAATGATCAGTAGACAGTCGATGTACCGCCCAGACAGAGACATAGATTCGACCGAGGAGGTCTGTAGGGAGTAGTCGGACATGGAATAGGATTTGGTCATGCAGTTGACGGTGGGAGATGATTCAAGATCTTACCACCACCACCACCAGGAGGTCTACCCTGACCGCAGGGAGCATGTGGATAGGGGAGAGCTCAGCTCTAGGAAGCTGAGGCTTACGATCATGGCACTCTGGAGATGAAACAAGGTACGATTGGTGTCTACTCCACCTTAACTGCAATACTTATAGACACAGGTGCCAGTAATTCTTTTATTTCCACTGCCCTCATTCGGATCTCGGAGGTTCTGACGGAGCCGTTGGTTTGATTCTTATGGCTAGAGACTCCTACGGGAGAGGATTTGATGATTACACAATGGTGCCGGTAGTGTGAGATTACACTAGATGGTGAGAGATTCAGCTGGGATCTCCTAGTAGCAGTGTCGAGGCCTTAGGACGTCATCTTGGGTATGGACTAGTTATCTACAGTCCATGCATAGATTGACTGTATTAGGGGAAAAGTGTGTTGTTTCCACACGGATGGGGCCAGGTTTACCTTCATTGGTAAGAAGGGAGCCTTTGCAACACAAGATGGAATTACCCAGAGGAGAGTGCAGCCGATCACTAATCAGTTGGCTAGCCGTACCCTCAGAGAAGATGATGTGGAGAGTCTGAGTTATCTTGTAGTGGTGGAACAGTATGTGGATGTCTTCCCTGATTTTGTTCCGGGTCTACCTCCTCACAGAGAGGTGGAATTTTACATTGACTTGTACCTCATGACAACACCAATATCTACACTAGAATATCGATTCCTCCCGTGGAGCTTCACGAGCTATGGGTATAGCTAGAGGACTTGTAGGGGAAGGTATTAATCCGGCCCAGTATATCTCCCTAGGCAGCCCCGATTTTATTTTCCAAGAAGGCGGATGGGATCACGAGGCTTTGTGTTGATTATCGGCGCCTGAACCAGGTGAATGTGAAGAACAAGTACCCACTCCTGAGGATTGATGACCTTTTTGATCAGCTGAAGGGAGAATGGTGGTTCTCGAAGATAGACCTTAGATCAAGCTATCACCAGCTCAAAGTTCAAGAAGGATATGTGAAGAAGATGGCTTTCAGATGTTGGTACGACCACTACGAGTTCTTGGTTATTCCATTCGGCATGACCAAAACTCCAGCAGTGTTCACGAGACTCATGAAACTGATCTTTCAACCATACCTTGATCGTTTTGTAGTAGTCTTCATCGACGAAATTCTGATCTACTCAGCTATTGAGAAGGAACATGCCTATTATTTACAAGTAGTACTAGACACACTCCTTGAGCACCAGCTTTAGGGTAAGCTCTCAAAGTTCCAGTTCTGGATATGAGAGGTTCACTTTCTGGGACTTGTCATATCATAGGCTGGAGTTGCAGTGGATCCAGCGAAGATTGAGGTGGTAATTTCTTGGGATCCACCCAGGAGTGTGACGGAGGTACAGAGTTTCCTGGGGTTGGTCGGTTATTACCGGAGATTTGTGCCAAATTTCTCCAGAGTTTCAACACCACTTTCAGCATTGATGAAGAAGGGGAAATCCTTCATGTGGTCAGAGAGATGCTAGCAGAGTATTCAGGAGCTGAGGTAGAGGCTGACTAGTGACCCCATCTTGAGGCTTCCATAAGAGGGCATAGGGTACGTAGTCTACTACGACACAACAAGGATCAGACTCAGATGTGTCCTGATGTAGGAGTGAGTAGTTATCACATATGGTTCTCGACAGCTGAGAAAACATGAGAAGAACTATGCAATCCATGAACTGGAGTTAGCATCAGTGGTATTCACCTTGAAGATGTGGAGACACTACTTTATGGGAGAGCGTTTTATAGTGTACTTTGATTACAATAGTCTCAAGTATCTCTTCTCTCAGAAGGACCTAAACCTGAGAAAACAGAATTGGCTTGAGTTCCTCCAGGATTATGAATTCGATATAGTCTATACTGTTGGGAAGGGGAAAATTGTAGCAAAGTCACCCAGTTGGAGATCTGGCATATAGCTTCCAGGTGAGGCGACAGAGTAGCTTCCCACTTTCTAGATATCTTTTGTGGATCAAGATGGAGCAGTTTTTCTCCAGTCTCTTACAGTCACTCCCCCACTACTTTAGTGAGTCAGGGAGGCGCAGCGTGAGGACGCTGACTGTGATACACGACATGCTCCGATATCCATAGGATAGGCACCTAATGGATTTTCTGAAGGTGGGGAGCACGTCATCCTCTTAAGAGGACATACCATGGTACCAGTGTCACTTCAGGAAGAAGTGTTGAGGGAGTTCCACACATCGCCTCTAGCAGTACATCTAGGAGGGGAGAAGATGTATCAAGATCTCTGATGATAGCACTGGTGGTTGGGAATGAAGAAAGAAGTAGCAGAGTTTGTCTCTTGGGGCCTAACTTGTCTGCAAGTGAAGGCAGAGCATCAGGTACCAGAAGGCTTGGTTCAGCCTTTGGAGGTCCCAGAGTGGAATTGGGACAGGATATCCATGGACTTCATGATAGGACTTCCATGTACATCTAGGGGTCATGACTCAATTTGGGTGATTGTCGACTGACACACCAAGTCAACCCACATCCTACTGATCAGAGAGTAGGGTTCAGTAGAGAGCTTGGGACATCTCTATGTGCAGGAGATTGTGTGGCTACATGGAGTACCCTCGAAGATTGTATCTGATCATGAAACAAATTTTACTTCCCGCTTATGGAAGGGGTTACAGGAGGCTTTTGGGTCACCACTTCATTTGAGCACTGCCTTCCATCCTCAGAAGGATGGCCAGACTAAGTGGACCATTCAGACTCTCTAGGACATGCTGTGTTCTTGCGTCCTCGACTTAGGTCGCAGATAGGAGGATCACTTGCCTTCAGTGGAGTTTTCATACAAAAAAAGCTATCACTCTACCATTGGGATGTCACCTTTTAAGGCATTGTATGCACGACCTTGCAGATCACCTTTGTGCTGGACTGACCTAGGGGAGTCAGCACTAGTGGGACCAAAGATGGTACAGACTACCACAAAGAAGGTGAAGATCATCCAGGAGTGGATGAAGACTACACAGAGTAGGAAAAAGTCGTATGTTGACAGGAGATGGAGACCTTTGGAGTTCGAAAATGGTGACCACGTCTTTCTACGGGTCTCACCCTGACAAGGTTAGTGATGATTTAGCCGAGGCGGCAAGTTATCTCTGAGATTCATCATACCTTTTCAGGTTCATAGTAGAGTTAGAGAGGTTGCTTACCACTTAGCTCTTCCACCTCAGTTGCACCGGGTGCATGCCGTCTTCCATGTATCCTAGCCGAGGAGATACGTGCCTGACCCTTCTCACATCATCGACCATGGAGAGCTAGACGTCGACGATGGGGAGACTTTTATGGAGGTTCTAGTAGAGATTTAGGATTGACAGAAGCAGATCCTTCGTGGACTATCGATACCTTGGGTGAGCGTTCGCTGGTAGCACAGGAACCTCCAGGATGAGCACATGGGAGTGGGAAGCTCAGATTCGTGCTTAGTACCCCCACTTGTTTTCCTAGTTTGAGTTGTGGCTTATGGGGATGCAAAGCCCTGAGGTGGGGAGAATTTAAAGACCCATAAATTCCATGAAATTTTTTTTATTAAAAGAGAATTTTACGAGTCCGAGGAAATTAATGGAGTGATATTACGAGGCCTAGAGTGCCTGGAATGAATTTATGAACTTTGGTTCGGGTACGTTCAGTAAATGTGTGAGTGGATTTTTCTAAATTTTGAACCGATGATTGGAATTAAAATATGAGGACATTGTTGAACTCACAACAACGGTATTCAATTAAGTAGACCTTCACCTCGACTATAGTTGGTTGAGAGTGAAAGATAGAATTTTGGTTTTTCATGGAGGAATAAAATAAAAATAAAGTTGTGTAGCTTTTATTTTTACTTTTATTTTTAAACTCCAAGTGGATGTTATGAAGTGGGGACCACCAGACCTAAACCTCCCATGAGAGGTTATGATGGTGGGGACCACCCGAACTAACCTCCCATGAGAGGTTATGGTAGTGGGGACCGCTCAAGGAATAAACCCCCTTGAAATCCCCTTTAATGGAGAAACCCTCAAACTTCCTATTAAATGTGGGAGAGCCTCTAGAACTCCTCCAACATTTATTATGCCAACTCAATTTAATTAATTAGGATATTTTGAATTTGTGCCAACAAACTAAATAATAGATATCATAATCTATTATATTGGGTACCTTTTCATTTTGGTGGAATTGGGAAAAAGGCTTGGCAAAGGAGAGAGTGTTGGAGAACTTGGGAGAAAGCTCTCCAATGAAGAACGCCAATGAAGAACACCGACCTCGACTTCAAATTTATTCCTCGGGACATCCTCCAATGTGGGATGTCTTCAATCGACGATCATCTTCCCCTCCCCAAAGACATTGTATTCTTCCTTGCGATCTCCGTCGATGAATCAAATGAGGTAGGGGGTTATTATTAAATTATTGAATTCTCTCAATTAATTTCTTCGTTCTTGGAAAGGATGGTGAACGTGGATCAACCAAAATGAGTTGATCCACGATTCGTATGAAGAGTTTGTTGTTCTTGACTCTTGATTTTTTTGATCTGCCTGCGACCGCTCTAATGCGGAGGGTATGGGCCAAACAAACATGGCCCGACCCCTCAGTCGTTCTTCCTTATTGTGTTCATCGCGATGGATGAAAGTGTCTTACAACAAAACGATGAATGAAGAGAGAGACCGGCTAAACCAGCCACCAGGGAAGGCACGACGCCCCGCCGTCCCACGGCTCCACCGCCCGAATCCTCCACGCCCCATGGCCGAGCTGCCGTTGGAGCCGCCGCTGCCATCCCCAGCCAAGCCACCGCCCGTGGCCATGCCACCCAAGCCATTGCTACCGTTCTTAGCCAAGCTGCTGCTGTCCACAACCGAGCTGCTGCCCGCAGCCTCACAACTCGAGCCGCCACAACCGTTTGTGGACCCACCGCACTGCCCGCAGCCCCACCGCGCCACCCTCATCCTCATCGAGCCGCCCCGCATCCTCCGCCCTTTTGGCTGAGCCATCCTGTGCCCTCCGACCTTCTGTTTGAGCCGTCCCACGGCCTCCGCCCTCTGGCCGAACTGCCCTGGGCCGGGCCGAGCCGCCCCACACCCTCGCAGCACCCCCCATCCGAACCTCCCTTGCGGCACCCCCAAGCCGAGCGGCCCTTGTTGCACCCCCAGGTTGAGACACCCTCGCGGAACCCCCCCTGCGGCCCTTCGCGGCCCCTCACGGCCTGCCAGACCATCTAGCGGGCCGTGCCGCCCAACACGGGTCGGGCCAGACCCAGCGGGCCAGGTTGAATCCAACGGGCCGGGATGAACCCAATGGGTCGGGCTGACTAGAGGGCCGGGCTGAACCCAATGGGCCGGGCCGCCCAGTGGGGCGGGCCGGGTTGACCCAAACCAGGTTGGCCCGGACCGAGTCAGACCAGACCCGGACCCTCTAGGACCCATTTATGCTCTTTTGGCCAAAACATTGGCACCAGAGGTCCGTTTGAAGAATAGTCAGTGGTGCTATAAATCTTGGAGAAAAACGGTCCCTTTGAGTATACTCCACTAGAGATTTGAATTATGATGGGGTACGGTCAGGTTGTATCATGCACGAATCCAATTGGGACCCTAGGACTAAATGGCTAAAAACTCACAGACCGGACCTCCGATTGAAGCACCGTCTGTTGCGTTGAGACCCCTATGACATGGAGGTCCTTTGGGATACTTCTTTGTGGGATATCATGGCAGTTGGAGAATCGAACAAAGGCTTGGGAAGTGGACTCTACTAGAGACGAGCAAACATAGTGCGGAAACCCAGTAGCTGGCTGTGATGAGAAGAGTGCTCCTGATGATCCTGTGTGGGTTAGCTCCTAACAATCCTATGTGGGTCAGCTCCTAGGGATCTTGTGTGGGTCAGATCCTAGAGATACTGTGTGGGTTATCTCCTAGAGATCCTGTGTGGGTCATCTCCTCGTGATCCAGTGTGGGTCAGCTCCTAACGATCCTGTGTGGGTCAACTCCTAGTAATCCTGTGTGGGTCAGCTCCTAGCTATCCTGTGTGGGTCAGCTCATAGAGATCCTATGTGTGTCAGCTTCAAGCGGTCCTGTGCAGGTCAGCAGCAGAGACTCTTAATGAAGTAAGATGATTTAGAAGTTATAAATTATCATCTCTACTACTGTACCTAAGTTGTACCTGGTGTGAGGTCAGTCAGAACATCTGTGTTCATTCATGATTGAGATGGAATACTTGATAAATTAGTTATATGTATGGGAATATACATATGTAGGGTTATCTATTGTTTTCATACTTTTTGGTTTATCCTTGTTGGATTTTGTGAGACCTTGAGGGTCTCGGGGTCCCTACTGAGTATCATAATACTCACCCCAACACGGGCTATACCCGCACCTTGTTGTGTTGGATGTAGATGATGAACATCACTGACTGAGGATGAGAATACCCGGACTGGACGGTGCCCAGAGGTGGACCACACGGCGTGTCGGTACATAGAGGAGATGGGTGGACATGGAGTGTTGAGGGGGTGATCTGTACCTACCCTTTAGGTAGGAACCTTAGAGGATGACCCAATAGTTGCTTTTATCTTTCTTCAGTTGTATTGTACATTAGTTGTTCTTGTATCTTTACAGTTGGGCTTGTTTTTTCAGACCCTTTTACTTTCAACACTCTTTTTGTTATATAGTTTACTTGTGTTCGAATCTTGTTGTGTGCTAGGTTGAATGTGTTTACAGGATATAAAGGCAATGCCTTCCCAGTTTAAGGGAATACGCCTTTTGGTGCTAGTCGCCAGCCCCTGGCCTATGGAAGACATGCTTGGGGTATTCACGACACGGGCCCCAGGGGATGGGTCATGACAAAATGGTATGCCTACCATGAATGATTGTGCAGAACATTGATCCCCCCTAGTTAGACCTCCAGAAAAAATAAATCAACATCTTTCTGATAAAAAAAATGGGGAAACCAATGTGAATCTCCCAGATAAAAAATTATTGGGTTATTATCTGTCAATAAATTTTGTTTTCATTTCATAAGGAAAAAATGGTGGATCCAATGAGAAAATCTCAAATAGAATGATGATAGATTAACCATGATATAAATCTTAAGGATGATCCTATGTAGTTGGGGTTCTCATGAAATAAGTCCATCCTTGGTTTGATAAGTCCATGTGAGTATAATTTTTAAATCTTGAATAAAAGGAAAATTGTGTTACCCATATATATCATATTGAACACATATCTATCTACAACAGTGCATTATCGGTGACCTTGTTTCTTATCATCTGCATGATTGCAGATACTTCTCTCTTCAATAACACCCTGATATGAGATAATGTATTCATACAATTACAATTATGGAAAATCAGCTGCAACTAAAACCCATATGGGCCCCATAATGACCTCACAAACTTAACATCTTCACTGTAGTGTGGAAAATGTAAGGGTCTAGGAATACCATTTACATGGTATGATCCCGATCATCGAGGCTTCCCACAAGGGTCTTTAAGTACTGAAACTAATGAGTCCACATCATCCAAATAAAGCATCAGTAAATCTGGTGTCCCTTGTTTCCACAACTAACTACTTCATAAGTTTATCCTTAGAGTTCAACAGTCACCAGCTTCAGTATTTGATGAATGTGGATCAAGGGGCCAACTATAGATCGCTTTCAGTTCAAGGTACACTGAGGAGGGATCCTATCAACCACTGTCTCCAGTGTCATCCCACTGGTACCCATTAATCACCTACTAAAAGTACAACCTGACACATTTCAACATCTAACACCCATACATGATAAATAAGGAAGACATATCAGGTGTGGAAGCTCTAGATAATCATGAGTGGGATCATATCTCTTCTCTCCCTAGTGATTTCTATAGGCATATTCTGAAAATATCCAGTGAGTAGTCTCATATCCATGATCACTCAAAAAAAGTTTGTGTAAAAATTCCTTCATCAAGCATGGGGGAGGCACATATCCCTATCCTCAAACATGAAGTCCATCGACATATTTTGGTGGCACAAGGAAGAAAAAAGTGTGCTCATATCCTCACTTATATTGAAGATATCTTCTAGTATATAATGGAAATAGAAAATGTGTAGGCTTATATCCCTACACACACTTTTCTAAAATTCCATTACATATTACCAATAACTAAAAAATTCCACTTACATATTTCGGTGCTGGCACAAATAAAGGGATATAGACATTTTCTTATACCTATATTTAGAGAAACTCAACACTTTAATCATTATGAACAAGTGGTTTCTTTATAGAAAGCACACATTCTTACTCCCATATTGGAGGATTATTGATATACTCCAGTAAAGTAGGAAGCATCAGACTAGGCTCATATACCCATTCTAATCGCGACTCTGTAGGTGAGAGTGACACATGCCTTGGGATAAGGAAACATGATCTTCGAAAAATTATGATGAAATATTACAATGGACCAAGATCGGGCTCATATCCCCATTATGGCTGGGTCACACCATGTGAGAGGGGAACATGCCTTAACAAAGGCTTATATTCCTATTGAATAAGACCATTGACATATTCAAGGCCCAAGATCAGGCTCATATCCCCATTCTTGCCGATGATCACCAAGTGAGATTGACAAATGCCTCAAGACATGCTCAAATTCCTATAAATGAATCTTCCTAGAATATTTTTAGTAGATCATGAATGCTAGGAACATATTCCTATCTCTATTGATGAAACACTTCACCAGTTTCATTTTGAGTTAATACAGGAGGAGGCTCATATACCTTCTCCCATTCTAGAGGTCCATTGACATATTTTGGTGGGAAATGAATATTCATACCAAAATCATATTCCAATTCAAACCAGGCTCACCATGTAAGAGAGGCAGATGCCTTAGGGAAGGCTCATATCTATACAAGAAAGTCCAATGACATATTTCAAAGGTTTAGGATCGATATCATACTCCTGTTCCGACTGAGGCTCACCAAGTGAGAATGACACATGCCTCGATAAACGCTCATATTCCAATCAATAATAAATAATAAAATTGGAATATTATAGAATCTTTTTAGAAGTAGGATCATACTTCCACAACCCCATAAAATTATAAAAAAATATCATAAACTGTCATACAATAGGTTCATATCTCTACAAAATTCTAGAAGAATAGTTGGAATATTCTGACCATGATGTAGAATGAGGTTCATATCCTTAATATGCTCAATTACAGTGTTCTCGAGGTTGTTAGAGACACATTATCAACACCACAAGGGTCCATAATCTTTTCAACCAAAAAATAAGATGATCATTATCATGATAGTCATCCTCATGGTAGTGTGGAGATGGATCTCAAGGACTCTAATCCTGACATCTTCCGTGTTCATCCTCCCCACGGTGATATCTCCCATGGATACAGAAATCCTAAAATTTCTCAAAAACCTCTATATATAGAGGTGTTAAAAAAATCATATGCCTTCATATAGAAATTTCATCAAAACATCGGGGTCAACTATATATTGTACCCCCATCAACTTCCATCAGCACTTCACTCTAGTTAGAAGGAGACCCCAAGAATCATCTTATATGGTCACACCAGATGGAAATGTGTAAGTATGATGAATAGGAATAATAAATTGATATATGGAGAGGGTTATCCAGAAACAACCTCCCCATCATGTTTTGTCCTCTTTACACTTCTGACTATGAGATACTAGATAAGCTAGAAAAGGAGTGAATGCCTTATCTATGACAAAATATGTGGGAAACTCATCCGAAAATAAAGAATAGACAATTTTCTTATCCAATATAAGAGGGTCACCTTTAGACTATCAAGACACTCTATTTTTAGTTAGAATATTCTGTTATCTCCATGAACTAGAATCCAAAACCAGAAAGGCACAAAAAAATATGCAATATTCTTACCACCATTACATTTTAGATCCTTGAGAATTGATAGATGAATCCACATCATTTATTTGTATTCAAGGATGGGGACTATATGGATTATTACACTTCACCACATCCTGTAATAATATAAATCCTTTGATATGACATCCTATAATTTCATAGCCTCCAAAAAATTAGGGGACCAGGTAACGGTCGATCTAGTTGGTCACTACAACAGAATTCTTTCTTTTTAACTTTTCCAAAAAATCATGAGTGGAGGAAGAGGATAGCTAAAAAGTCTTTGAAATTCCCCTTGAAGCAAAGGGAATAAATTTCAGACACAAAATCCAAGGTTGCAATCATCCCGATGACATCCTGAAGAAACTGACTCCCATCATAGGATTCAATTACACCCAACTTCTATGTGAGAATAACTATGCCACATCAAATAGGCCATAATAGCATCTTCCTTTGCAGATATCTAGGAGCAGACCCAACTCATTGGGTTTGGGGAATATCTACAACTGACTCCACCTATCATATTTTCAATTGCTAATAGGATTTAGGACATATCATCAGTAGTGACAGAAAAACCCATCCTACTAGGATGGGGGTATATATATCTCAATCTCCATCACAAAGTTCATCATCCCATGAGAGGGTCTTGATAAATTCAACAATGATTCCAGATCAACCCAATCCCACTAGTCTGAGAGAATTTATATCTCAATTTTTGTCCAAGTAATTATCAAATAATTTACTAGAAGCATCATATCCACAACAACATGATAGAGAGAATAAATCTTCTATAGGTTGGGAGGTAAATATCTAAGGTAGATATCCTATTTGTTCCCCCACCATATGAAAAACTTATGCTATTTGGGGATCATTCAACAATCATGACTAGAAACTCCCTCAAGGTCATTTCTAATCGACTAAGATAGGAGGATCATACAATTAAGGTAATTAGACCTCACCAGAGTTGCAAGAAAAAATGGCCCAATAAGGCGAAGGGTTTGGGGAACAACCCTAATATAGGCATCACATAATCATCTTATTTCATTGAAAGTAATGGGAAAACCACCATTTACTTATATACCTCTATGAATTTCATCACTATCAATACAACATATATAGTTGATCAAGATTCAAATACAGAGGGACACAACATGGAAAACATACCTTGAGAGGAGGGTGACTTGGATGCACAAATTGATGTTCCACTCAATCAAAACTAAAGAAGGCTCTAAAATCTAGAACATATGAATATCGAGTTGACACCTCTCTTGCGGAACACTTCCAAAGATAAAGGGAAATATTTGGATACATCTTGATCGCTGGCCAAAAGAGTCGAAATTTCTTCCATAGAAGAAATATTATCACAATATGAGAATGAGATAAAAAAAATCAGAAAAATCAATGAGGAGATACTATGGGGAAATATTCTCACTGGGTTTCATATTTATATAGAGAAAAATATTCTTCCTCCCATATCTAAACTACCTGCAAAAGTGGAATCTGATAATCTGATCACCTCTCAATCTAGGAAACTAGTCTACATGAATGAGGAAGTAAAAAATCATTATGGATCCCCTCTATTATGGAAACATACTCTACCTCTCCAGGGTTATAACTCATTCTACATAGGAGTTAAGAATCAATAGTATATGAAGACAAGGCCACCACACCAAGCCTCACCTACTAACTGTAGACAGTAGGTGGATTAAATAGTAGTACCTTTGGAAATACTCAATTCCATAAAGTCCTTGACTACTCAAATGGAATCCATGGAAGGGAGACAGTGACCTATGTATCCTAAGAATAATCCATATACAGAATGGGTGGATGAAACTTTTCCTATACCCAATTTTGAAAATCCTACCTTCTCAACTTTTGATGGTGTGAGAGACCCTAAACAACATCTCAAAAACTTTGTATCCTGATTTGAGTCGATGATGGGCCCTTGATAACTATAGGAAGTGACCAAGATGTGGTGTTTTATACATAATATAATAGGGCCAAGCTTTTTTTGGTATTGTAGCCTCCCTGAAGGATCCGTTACAGGATGGGAAGACCTTCCTCACTAATTCCTTTACCAGTTCATCTCCTTGCTGAGAAAAACAACAATTTTTGATCTAAAGAACTCGTGAAATGAGAAAATAAGAGGGTGTATAACTTTATATCCATATGGAAGGGTTTAACCTATTCAATCAGCATCCCTATCTCATAGGAGCAATTGCTAGATATCTATGATAAAAATCTAAGGGCTGATTTGTAGAAACCTATGATCCCAATGAAGTATATAACCTACATAGGTAGAAACCTATGATCCCAATGAGGTGGTTAATATTTTAGTGATGGGATTTATCCATTATGATACATCCTATATATGATATTTTATAACATGTATCATAACCCACATAGTTTTTTAAACCCGTGCAATTTAACGTCATATGAAATGTACATATTTGTGGGCACTTGGAAACCTAGTATTCTTGCTCAAGTCTCAAGGAGATATTATATTTATCTTGGTTATGGAAAGAATCAGAGTTACCATAGTACATTCATTCCCTTGGGAATTTCCCAAAGGTATATACCCTTGTATGTTATGTAGTTATATCATGCCACTAATCAGGGATTACACACTGAGGTTGACCTGGACGGTTGAGATTCATGATGCCAATGATGTCCTCATTGCAACTCCTTAATCCCATGTGAGTTATTATTGGTGTGAGAAATATGGGATAACAAAAAATCATCCTAATTTTATATATATATGAGGCTTAAGTTCTAGGAAAACCCATTGGATTCTTAATATAGATATTGGGGCTTTGGAAGGTTCCCTACATATTCTAGTTATGGGAAGAATCAAATTCATCATAGTTCAGTGACTTCTCAATCCATTGGGGGATGAGGAAGTATGATCATACCATTATAGAGATTGGGTATTGATGGTTGTAATGTCAGAGACATGGAGGGACTTAAACCTAATTGGATTCCCATTTGAGCTCAGGCCTTAAGAAGGTGTCCTAAATATCTTGGTTATGGAAGGAATCAGAGTTATCTTGGTTTAATGAATTCCAAATCTGCTGGTGGATGGGGAAGGATGATCTAACTATGGGAGAGATTTGGTATTGATGGATGGAATATTATATACATGGTGAGAATTACATTGAAGTGGATTCCCATTTTCTCCCAATCTCGAGCCTTTTGAAGGAATCCTACATATCCTAGTTATATAAGGAATTAGAGTCCTCATAATTCAATAATTCAAGGTTTATACACTGAGGATGCCCTTATATATAGAACATATCATATTATACCACCGATTAGGGATTACACACTGAGGTTACCCTTGTATTTGTAGAGTTTTATGACATGAAAGATATGATAATTTTAACTCCCTAATCCCACATGAGATATGCACATTGTGAGAAACAAGTGATACAAAATAATCAGTCTCACAGCTTATGGATATAGGACTTAAGTACTAGAGCAACCCTATTTGATATGGATCATGATATTTATAAAGGCATCCTACATACCATATTTATGGTAGGAATTAGAGTTCTCATAGTTTTTTATTTTGGGTATTACACACTGAGGATTCCCTTCATGGAGGATAGACAAGGTTATCATGTCCTAGGATGCTTTCTTGGCCTAGTATGCTTGTCTTCCTGACATGTTTTGATTGTCTGCTTGAAATGAATTGATTATCTACTTAACATGTCAAATAATATCTGAATGACATGTTCAAAGACAATCACATGACCCAATTGAATTTTCTAAGGGATGTTACATAATCTGGATGGAAATTGTAGAGACTATTGCAATACCAAGACTAACTTATCTAATGTACATCGCAAAAACTGGCTAGTTGATCCTAGAAGTCTTCGTATGAATAAAGATGACTTGTACAAAGTACATCTCAATACCGAGATGGTTGATCCAATAACCCATCACATGACCAATGATAAATTTTTCAGAGGATATTGTAAGACATGGCTATTTGATCAGGGAACCCATCACATTACCAAGGATGAATTTTCCAGGGGACATCGCAAGACCTGGTTAGCTAATCCTGGAATCCATCTCATGATCTCAGCTGAAATGCTTGGAGGGCCACACATGATCTATATGACTTGCCCCAGTATCATCATGAAAGTTTTTTGAAAGTATTGGAGGGTGTAATGAGAGTCAATATGACAAGTATGGAGGGTGATCCATGTCCTGGATGATGTTTCTCGGTATCATCATGAAATTTGGATGACATGAATGGGGACGTTGCAAGATCCAACTGACATACTCAGGGGGAGTCTCAAGATCTAGTTGTATTTTCTAGAGGACATCGCCAGAGCTAATTGACATGTCCGGAGGACATTACAGGATCTGGATAGCTTGTTTGGAGAACATCATGAAATATGGATGGCTAGTCAAGATGATGTCACAAGATTCAATTGACATTCCTAATTCCATCATGAAATATAGTTGAAATACAATGGTGTTGTCGTATGATTTGGGATACATGTCTAGATATTATTGCAAGTTCTATATTGTGAGCCTGTAGGGTTTCGTAAGACTTGGGTGGCATGCTTGGAGGGTTCCATATGACTTTCTTTGACATATCCAAGGTACTTTTCATGATCCAAATAGTATAAAAAGGAGCGTCACATGATCGGGTCAACATGCCATGGTGTTTTCACATGACCAAGGTTGTTCATGCGAAGTTTATGAGGATCAGTGTATATGTTCTTCACCTAAGTCTCCTATCTTTTTAGTCTCTGTTATAGACTTTTATTACATATTCCTTAGATTTTTTTAGTGTTAATTTGTTTAAGTCTTGCATGATTTAGCATCCATGCAGGATGTCCTTCACATAACCCATCATAAGTTCTTCACATGATCTATGAGTGATCACATGAAGTGTATGTGCATGTCACATGATTTTCCAAATTATTTACATGACTTTAACTGAAGGAAAACCTTTCTGATCAAGATATTAGAATCTCTATGAAATCAACTCTAATGCATGGGTGCACTGGTTTGAGGATCCAAGGATGCATTTTTTGATGCTGGGATGGGGGATTTATAGGCCTCACCACCTCGATTATTCATTTCATTGTGTGGTGTGTATCACGCAAATACAATTTGGTGTTGGTGGAGGGATTTGATGTCATGTATTTCATGATATCTTATTATAGGTCATTCTGAGGGCATCGCATGATTTTTAGCATCCAAGAGACCATCCTATCAATGAACCATTTATGGGATTATGCCCAATTGAAGGGGTCTTTTCAAATCATGCGGACATTTTTAGGAATTCCATATCTTCAGGATGGTATGGATAATGACTTTCATGAGATTAGGATTCCTAAAAAAATGATTCTACATGATCTGAGATGACTTTTCTAGGACCTTTTTCAAGAGAAAGATGGATTTATAGGGGCCTTTCACGAGATCAGGCCATCATGATAAAGGTATTTTGCAAGGTCTTTTGGAGCACACAAGCACGTCTCATAAATTTCATGACTATAAGAGGATCCCACCTTTTCTCATTTATTTTATTGTTTTATTGTTCAATGTCTTGGGGGTATTGTGAGCTTGCACAAGTTTTGTTCAAGACAACTACTTTCCCCACCGGTGATGCGTCACATGAACAAAAAACATTCCAATTTTGATACAGGATAATTTCAGGGACAAGACCTTATGTTTGCCTCATGGAGCCAAAGGGGGGTCATGAGACTACCTGGACATGTCCAAATACTTTCACTTGAAAGGGATGACATGCCAATAGGCTCTTATGTGACCAGGAAAACATGTCATCTGGGATTTTGTGGTATATTACGAGATGTATGGGTTTATAACATGAGTTTTATGACCACAAGAGGTTCCCTACTTTGGGATATTTTCTCCCTATTTTCCATGCATTTTTGGATGGCTTGTTAAGCGCTTGACACCTAACTTTTCATGTGGACTGGGGGTGACCATCTAGAAGTCATCACGTAATCACTAATTTTATAAGATGGAATTGAAATAGAATAAGGACTTGTAAAATGGGATCCACTGTATCTGTTGTAGGTTATATTCTTCACATGGATCCTTTGTGTGACCTTCTGAATGTCTCGTGATCATGTTTCTTCTAGGGTTTTTCATGATCCACATGATTTTTCCACCTTCTTCTTCCTTTTCATTACAGGGAAAATAATACCCATATTCAAGTATTTCTTCCCTTGTGAATTTTCTGATTCACATTTGGTAGGTGTCAATAAATTCCCCCCTCAAGAGATACATCCAAGGGGAAAATGGCTCAATTAAAAGGAAAGTAAATTCTCGCGTGAGGCTTTGGAGTTGTTGTCAATCACCATCTTGGGTGACAATTGGTTTTAGGTGACATTTTGAGTTCCACATAATGACCTATAAATTGTGTGTTGGAGAGTGGTTCTTTCACCGGATACTCAATTTATCATAGATCTTGCACCCTGCCTTCTTCATGTAATCCATTCACAAGACCCTTTCATAAGAACACATTGTGAGATCCATTTTCAAGACCTTCCTGTGATAATAGCTTCTTAAGATCTATTTTTCCTAGTTACTTTTTCGAATAAACCATGAACAAAATTTCAGTAATTGATTGAACGTATTCCATAGGGATGCACGACTACCTATAAATAATGCATGGTATCTATGATCACGCGATACATTTTGACTATTTTTCAGCTTGTGTGACCATGTAAAGTTCATGAAATTGTGATTCATATGATGGGTGACATGTTTGTATGGTGTTCTGTGGGTTTATACAGTCTGCGAGATCTTCATTAACCAGGTGATTCATGAATCCTTTATGTGATTCATGAATTCACTACTGATTCATGTGATAGCCATGAAGAAACTAGAATTTTATGTTTTTCCTTTGGAAAACATTTTTTTATCTTCCTAACATATGCCGCCTACATTTGTTTAGATAGATTTTTTCTCCTGTCATAGTTCCTCTACCATGGCTCATCAAAGGGACATGATTTCTAGAAACTACAATGCTGAACCTTGGTATTGCATGAATTATAATAACAATAATCTGAAATAGATTCTTCAATTTGATTTCTAGAATTATTCTTTATCACATCGGATTCCTCTATACAATTTTGGATTACTATATAAGATCTTCAATCCATATTTGGACTACAAATTTCATCATGCTGGGTGTCAACTTCTCTTGACTATATTTAGATGAAAATTTTATAGGATGTCCAACTAGTCGCAGCTCAGTCTCATGGGTTGTCTTATATGTTGGAAAATTATCCCTCAAGTCTAGATGACTATGGTTTTTCTCACTAGCCCATCACTTAGATATATTCAAGTATATTCGTCTCTTCTCTGAACATGACGGGTGGTGGATGAAGCTAAAAATAGGATCTTCATCCAAGTGGTAACTTTTTTAATGAATGGGTGTGGACACTCTAGATTAAGGAAAGATCCTTATATTTTTCTGATCAATTATATGTTGGACATCTTTATGAAGTAATCTGGATTTCCCAATTTATTTTTTATCATGATTCTGATCTTCTTTGAGAACTATTTAACCACTGGTGTCTTGGAACTAACTCATTTCATCTTTCCCATTGTGAGGTTGGAATTAACCTATGGGATATCTAACAACTGGGTGGGATACCCCCTCTCAGAGAGAAGTATGATGAGTTTCTTCCTACCACATACATCTGATATGACCCTTTTTAAACTCCAATCTTGGATAGGGACATGCTCATCACTGTAAGGGAAAAGTTAAGGAAGGAGATAACTATGAACTCACTTATCTCTTTTAAATATTGGATCAATATTTTCCATTGCCACAACGGATATAGGATTAATTCTATACAACCCATTCAGTATTCTTCTTCTGGATTTCCTCTAGCACCATGTAAAATTTCAGCTCCAATGGTTTGGCCATTTATGAGATATGGTCCCCACAATAAAATTCTACAGTCCTGTACACAGTTTTTGAGGACTGACTTGTGAGATGAATTTGAGCTTCCAAATGATGGATTGAGCTTTGGGTATAGAAGGATAAAATGAATTCCACGAGAATAGAAATCCTACAAAAAAGGAATCATACAGTTTGGATCAAAAATGTAAATGATATGCCCAAAATACAGAAGCTCTACAAAACTGCAAAATTTCTAGAATTAACCAATTTCCACAATTAAGCCCATAATTCACCAAAATACTGAAATGATACAAATCATCTCAAATTGATTAATTGGAAGGGGTTAAATCATTGAAACACATATGAAATTTTTTGAAAATATTATCTCTATCAGGTAACATCATAGAAGTTACTTGGCTTTGTGGTATTCCAGCACAACATCATGGTCGAACCAAAAAATACTGGTGCTATTTTGGAAATGTCACACCCCATAAATCACAAATAATTGAGGGGAATAAAAGGAAATCTCACATATATTTTGGTATTCATAGAAAAATTTTCTGAAAAATATCTCCCTTTCATCAGGATAATGATGAAGAAAATCACCTTCCAATGGGATGGGGACTTCCAAGATGCCTTTGAAAGTATCAAGCAGTATCTACTACACCCACTAATACTGATGTCACCGGGGAGGGAAAACCACTCATCTTATATGTTTGCACAATAGAATGCTCACTTGGAACCCTACTTGAACAGAATAATGATGTGGGAAGTGAGAACACTCTCTATTACCTCAGCTGAACATTTCTAGGTATGGAGAACTGATACCCCAATGCTGAAAAAAACTGGCTCACACTCATTTTTTTCACTGAAGAAGATAATGCATTACTTGAAGCACCACAAAGTCCATCTGGTCTTGTATATTGATCCTCTCAAGTACATCTTGGGATTACCCATGCTAACTAGGCATCTGGCCTTATGGTCGGTCATTCTGCAACAATATAACATCTAGTTCTTGTGACAAATGTTTGTTAAAGGGGAATCTCTCACTAATTTCCTCACATCACATCCCACACAAAACATTAAACCATTATACAATGAACTCCTAGATGATGAGGTTCTCTATTCCCATGACACTTCCTAGACATGGGAGATGTATTTTTATGGCACATCCTAAAGTATTGTTGAAAAACTGATAGAAAATATGAATCTCAATCAGGTTGGATTAGGGATTGTATTTATTTTATAGAAAAAGTAAATATTCTATAATCTTTCTCATTATCCATGGGATACATAAATAATGAGGTAGAATACCACTCCATCATTGCTGGAATAAAACTGGACATATAGCTGGAGATAACCTACCTAAATATCAAATGGGATTCAGAACTAGTGAGAAAGAAGATAAATGGATAATATTCCATAAAAAAGAAGAATTATCAACTCCCATTGACTATGTTTGGGGACTAATGTAATAATTCCTTTTTGAGACCACATTGCATCATGATACCTGATCACATAATTCTCGCGTTGATGCATTGGCTAATATAGCCACCATCCTGGACGACCATGATTAAGAGGAAGAAATCTTCCATATCATGCACCAAAGAATGGTCTCATCGATCATCATTTGCTATATAGATGAAATAAATGAGTTCCACACTACCTAAAGAATGATTAAACAATATCCACCCTAGATGGATGGATCCCATAATCGATTATCTCCAAAATGGAACGCTCATGATAGACCGAGTAGAACAGAATCTTATTCAGCAATGTGTATAGAACTTTAACATGTGGAATGACCCAAATGATCAAAAATACCTCTACAAGAAAGGATTTTATGGAATCATCCTCAAATGTAGAACATAAATAGATATTCACACCGCTATGGAATAATTACATGCAGGCTCCTGGAATGCTCATCAGTCTGGGTTTAGGCTCTCCCACCAAATCAAAAGGCTGGGTTATTACTGGAAAACCATGATATAGGACTGTGTGGAATTAACTAGGAAATTTCATTAATTCTAGATCCATGAAAACTTTATCCATCAGACCTCAGAATTTATACATATAACTAAATATTCCTGTACATTTTATATTTTGGTAATGTATGTTATGATTCAATATCTCTTAGCCCAACTAAGTAGTTCAAGTACATCCTTAATACTACTGACTTCTTCTCCAAATGGGCCAAGGAAATACCCCTCAAGAAATTTGGTTTGAATAATATCATCAACTTTGTAAAGTCCCATATCATCACCAGGTTTAGGGTCCCTCACACAATATTAACAAACAATGAAACTAACTTCTATTCCATATAATTGAAGAAATTATACTTGGAGTACAACATTGAGTCTAATCACGCATCATAATATCATGTAATGACAAATGAAAAAAATAGAGGCCTTTAACATGAACTGTTTAAAAATACTCAAGTAGAAGGTGAATAGAGATAAGAAGTCCTAAATAGATAAGCTTATATATGATTTATGGGCCTACCATACCCCCAAATGTACCGTTACACAAGAAACTCCATACTCATTGGTGTATGAGATCAAGGAAATATTGACCATAGAATTCCAATTTCTCTCACTTTGAATAACCATTTTTGAAAAAATATTGACTGATGAGCAATCAAAAAAGAGGTTAGATGAGCTGGAAAGGATCAATGAGAACATGTTTCACAAATTGAACAACATTAAAGTCCATTAAAATTAGATCACATGGGCCTTAAATAAAAAGGCCCACCTCTATTCATTCCTCTAAGGATAATTGGTTTTGGCTCTCAGAACCCCAATGATACTGTAGAAGAAGCCCCCAAAGATGGAACCCAAATGGGAAGGGCATTATATCACACATACGGTCTATCACAATGGATCCTACTCATTGAATACAATTTATGGGAAATGTGTCACCCCCACCAATGTGATATTTCTCAAGAAATACTTTGAATAGCTGTCATTAAGTATAACTTCATGGTGAAAATACTTTAAACTGAACAATGTCTCACATCCTGACCACATGATGCAAAACTATAAAGTGCATATCCTCACCACATGATATTTACCTTCACAGATCCCCCAATGTTTGATCGTCATCCATATTTGGTGAACCCAGTCTGGGAAGAAAGAATTTAAATTGCACAACATCTCACATCATAACCACATGATGTTAAACTATATGGAGTTTTCCTAGTTGTATGATGTTAAACTGTACAAAGGAATCCCATTTATATTATGGTAAATTTTGTAGGTGAATCCTAACTACATGATGGTAAACTATATTGAACATGTCCTCACCACATTATGTTAAACTATATGGATCCCCAAATAGTTCATCTTCACCCATATCGAGTGACCCAAGTCCTAGAAACAATAATTTAAACTACACATTATCTCACATTCTAACTATATGATGTTAAACTATAGAGAACATGTCCTTACTATATTATTCTAAATTATATGTAAGACATCCTCACCGCATGACATTAAACTACATAGGAAACACCATCTTATTAACAACTCACCACACACAAGCTTGATCTGTGCGAAATAGGGATTAAGTGCCCCTATCCCCATGTGATATTCAACTCCACATAGGGAGTCTTTCCTTTTACGAACTATGTGTGTCTTGATCCCTAGCATCAAAAGATACATAATGATGCCTGAACCTCTATTTTTGGGCCTAATCACAATGTTACTTCCCTTTCACCATGGGTGACCCACATCATTTCCACAAGATTTTAAAACTACATGACTGATGTCCTTACCGCATGAAATTAAACTGAAAGGGTTTGTAGAACTATGTACAGATTTATTCTCATTTTAGTGGGATATGTAGGGACTCCTCTATATTATATCTTGGTCCATCCACCACATGATACAAAATTCCCCTATCCCATCCTTAATTGCCTCAACAAGGTGATAAGAATCCTATTCATTCCTTGTTTCTCACACTGAGCATAGATAAAGTGAGATTAAGAATTTCACTAAGGGTTTCCCCACATGAAAAAGGCATTTCAACTCATGATAGGGTTATCATGGTCCTGAATGCATGACCTTAAAATGCATACCATGAGTCCTTACTGCATGATGTTAAACTTCATGGTTGATGTCCTCTTCATGACATAAAATTGCACATTCCTATAAACCTCACCTAAGAGGACCACTATTATTGGTGTCGGTCTCCTACCACACCTCCATTCAAAAACTATGTGTGACTTGATTCCTAATATCACAAGATATATTTTGATGCCCTAATCTCCATCCCCAGGTCCTGTCACAACAAATAAATATAAAAATGACCCCTCCATACATATAGGTCATACTTGCGTAGAAATATCATATTTCAAGAACTATGTGTGGAATGATTCTTATTACCATATGATACACAATGATTCCTAGATTTCTATCATTAGGTCCATCTATAATACCCCTTTTACATCGAGAATCCTACATCCTTGCCACATGATGCTAAACAACATGGTTCCCCAGGAAATACATGTGTCTTGATTCCTATCATCACAGGATACATAGTGACACCTGAATCTCCAATTTTGGGCCTATCTATAACAATCAATAGAAACAATTCCCACCTATACATACAATTCAGACCAACATAGAGAGTTTCCTATTCAAGGACTATGCGTGTATTAATTTTTATCATCACAAGATATGTAGCGATGCACAGATCTCAAATCCTAAGCCCAACTATAATAATATATAACATAAATGAACCCCAAATGAATATGGGAGGAGCTATAAAAGACCATTTCCTATATATGAGTTAGATCTATGTATGACCTTATTATGCATGTAATATATCTTGAAAACTTTTTCACATGGGCTCCCACATCCTTACTGCATGATGATCAAACTAAAGTGAAAAGTCCTGGTCACATGATATAAGAACTGCAAAAAAATATGACCTTACCATATGAAATTAAAATACAAGGAAAGTTTCCTTACCACATGATGTTAAACTACATGGAATCAAGTACATTACTTCTACAAGTCTTTAACCTATGTAGGCCATCATCCATTATCATCTCTCATAAAAGTACTGTAAGAGCCTTACCCTAGTCATCCAATGTATGGGGTGCTTCCACCATCTTTTAATCACCTCAATTCATAAATAACACTTCATGTCTTGAGCCAATCAAGTTTTAAAAACCTTTCACGGATCTTGGAAAGGAAAAGGGATCTCTCTTATTTACCATGATATTGATGCATGAAGCCTCAGACCTACCAACTAAATAAATCTTTTCTTTATAAGGAGGGTTTTCTAATCCTTGTGAGCCTGATGTCACTATAGAAAAACTCAACACCTCAGTGTGTTCTAGGCCATCTCTTATATTATTGTCCCATATCATTACTCATGAACTGAGAACTCTGATCAATGATTCATAAAATTTTCATCTCCCAATTAAAAGGATTTTGGAGTTCTCTTAACCCTGGGTATCCTAACAGGTATTTTGTGTATCATCTTCTCATATTAGGTCCATATGAGTCAAGACCATAAAATTATTGTACTTTGTTCAATGATATATGACCTTAAACTCTATCCCATATTGCTTTAAATTAGAAGGCCTTAAACTGCTAGTGAAAGAGAAAAAAAACTTGTCAGGTTGAAGACCCACAAAGGGCGCACTGAGAAAAATTCAAGTCTTAGCTCACTAAAACACACATCTTAAGAGTTTAGGAAAAAGTTAGGGTGAAAATAAATAGGTCGTATATCTCATAGGGTATACACTATATCATGATAAACCTCACACATACATTAGAAAAGTATACCTAGCTTCAAGGGATCCTTTGTTTGACTATGAAGGTATGCCTATGACTCCTGCATATGCATCTATGGTCATCAACCAAATGAATCACTCTACAAAAAGGGATTTCTAATCCGTGTGAGACCTAACATCACTACAGTAGAAGTCAACACCTCAGTGTGTTATGGTCCATTCATGGTATAATTGTCCTATATCATCCTCCTGATCAACCACTTTAGAACATGACTTACAATCCCAGTACCATACTATCCAAGTGTATTCTACATCCTAAACGTTACATCACCATGTTTTGTACCCTTTCTCAAAGAAGTAATGTGACAATCCATTCCTGAACCTTTGATAGACCACACCTTGTGATTCGAAACCATAGGGCATAGGGATCAGGCTTCAAAATTAAGAGATGAACTTCCCTAGGGTTCCAGAACCCTTCATGGATAGCTTTCATCCATACCCAACCTCATCATCTAGATTTTTTCGTCTTCATGAATCTTTTAAGGACCTATAAAAGGATTGTATATCATCTTCTTTTGACCACGATATCGACACATAAGTGATTTAAACTACCAACTAAAGGTATCTTCTCCTTATAGGAAAGGAATGCTGAGTCTTGTGAGCCCTAACAACATCGTGTTGGAACCTAGAACTTTAGGGTGTTATGGGTCATCCCCTTTATGTTTTCCCCATCCCATATTCATCAAATAAAACTTTTGGGTTATGAATTACATCACCTATATTCCAACTATCCAGGTGGACCTACCTTCCCTATTATTTCTCCCTCAACCAATATTTCCCTCATAAATCATCCATGTCCCTTGGAGAAGTGGGTTGATATTCCTGTTTGAACATGATACTGATGCTTAAGGGATTTGACCTACTAACAGGAGACATATACAACTTACAAAAAAGGATATCTAATCCACATGAGCCTCAAAAACACCATGGTAAAACTCAGTATTAGAAAATATTTTGAGCCATTATTGGCATGAATACACCATATTCCATGATCATTGATTGAGTATTGGATGAAAGACTTTATATTTCATGGAATTATAAGGTTAGAGATAAAAGACCCTAAACCACAATTATAGAAGGTCTGGCCTAAAAGAACATACACTATAGTGATAAAAGTTTTGGGATAAAAGGCCCTAAACTAGAATGATTAAATGTCCGGAATAAATGATACTAAAATACTGTGATAGAAGGTCCAATCTAAAATACCCTAAACTACAATGATGGAAGGTTCGATCTAAAAGATCATAAACTACAATGATAGAAGGTCTGAGCTAAAATACCCTAAACTACAACACACTAACGATTTAGTCTGAAAGAGTTGAAAATATTGTAAGGCCCAACATATAGCCTTGAAAACAATCATGCTATACTGGACGAGCCTATCATCCTTGGAAAAATATAGAGCACTCTACCTCTAGAAAACAAATATTATACCAAATTGTACTCTTGAGAAATGGGTAATCTCAAGATAACTAGAAAAAATACATCATTGAGGAATCTCATGATTGGTGGGAATTCATTACACTTCTCAAGAAGAATATGTTATGATTTAAATTTTCAAATATGTATATTTAGGTTTACTTGATATTATGAAAAGGATTGGTATCGTTATTGATCCTTATAACATAGAATCAATGAAGTTCAATTCACATCATGAATAAAATAAAACCAGATAGAAACATTGCTGGTTCAAAAAATCCATTCATTAATAACGTGTAATAGGAGGAATCTCCACATTTCTGAGTGTATCTAAAAATATCATCAAGAATATAATTCAATTTTAATAATTTAACTATAATAATATTCAATTGGCTAAGCTGGCCAAGTTGGCAAGAGTCTGGAGACAAGTGTCAATTGAACGCTAAAGTAACGATCACCATTCCTGTTCTACTTATTACTTATAATGGAGGGTCTCGACTAAAGTAGTCAGATCCTAATCTTTTTTTGAGATCTTTCTAATGAGGATGATGACCCTGAGTGGTCATACCTCAGTAGAGCTATAATTTCCTCATATATAATTATATTTAGGGTCTAGATAACCATCTTGGTGTAAAAAATAGATATAGAATGATTAATCTTCTCCAATACATTTGAGTCCACCTTCATCTGTTCGACAAGGGGAGACTCATATTCAAAATTGTGGAAGCCACTATCACTGGTGTCCAAATCCTTCCAATTCAGGACAATTTATCTTATGATTTTTTATAGTGGTTGGCAATTAAATCCATCCACCCCCAAGTCATAAAATAGATGATGAAGACAATCCCCTTGGTCCAAAAACATTTCTAGAGGAGTATCAGTATTCAAGGTGTGAATTTGTTTCTTGATAATTATGTGTTGTGTCTGAGATTCTGTGACTGATTAGATGGGAATTACAAAAGGAGTAACAACCTATTAAGATGAAAAGGAAACTAGAGAGGAGGATCCATATATCCTCCCCCCAATAGTGGAATCACCCATTTCTTATTCCTAATGGACGATTTTATCGACATATTATGTCCCTAGGTTAGGATGGTCATCTATAGGAAGAGGGTGCTTCCTTGATGTCATTCCCAAGTACTGAATCAACTCTATAATTAATAAAAATAGAGGGGTCAGTGAGGAAAATGGATTTTCCACATGATGGACCATTTGTATTATCACACCACTATGGTAGGCTACTACCCAAGCCTAACCATAATCCTATGCAAGAAAAACAAGATCTTTATAAGATAGAAGAATTATCTTAGTATCACTGTCTTCATGTGCCAACAACACCCAACACTAGTGGATAATCTCGGGGTTTAACTCTACTCACATGTTGGATGAAAGAAGAGGGAATACCCTTTTGGTGTATTTGAATGAAAGATAAAACTGATTAGGTATGTATGGCTTGCATATGATCATCTTGTCCATCCTGGACACAAGAACCTAGTTCTGACGGAAGATATTATTTGACCTTTCGTTAGGAGAGTCACTGCCATTATCAATGATTGGCCATGTTAGAGCAGAATAAGGGGTGAAATCAATTCTATTAGATCAACTCAACACATTGGTAACCTATTCAGGTCCTACTAACATGGACCCAACCCCAGACATGTTTAGAAACCTGGGAATAGATAAGACACTGAGGATCTTAATAGAATTTTAGTTATCATAGAAATGGAAATTTCCCCCTATCTAGCCAAATAAAACTAGAAAGGACCACTGATCATATAGAGGATATTGCATTTATAAATGTGGCCCAATATCTAGTAAAGGCATTAAATGGTTGGCACCTCTAAATTAAGGATCCTTCCCTCCTCTACCATGCTACCATCACCAGTGTACTGAATCAGATTCCCAAATGCATGTCACCAACTAGGAAAATGCACCCATTCAGAAACATGGACATGAAACCTGATAGCCTAAGGCTTGAATATATCTTTGGCTTCACTTGTTATCCCCATGAATTATGATCCATATCTTCCAAAATTTCCCAATAAAAACCAAAACCATCACAAACCTGGTAGGAAGAATACTGAAAGGGGTGTATATAAGTCATCCTAGATCCATTGTGGCAAAGGAAAATATTGATCCAATATTTTAAAGAGATAAGTGAGTTCATAGTCAGCTCCTTCCTTAACTTTTACCTTACAATTATGAGCATGTCCCTATCTAAGATTGGAGTTTAAAAAGGTTCATATCAGATGTATGTGGTAGGAAGAAACTCATCATACTTCTCTCTAAGAGGGGGTATCCCACCTAGTTGGTAGATATCCCATAGGCACATTCAAACCTCATAATGGGAAAGATGAAATGAGTTAGTTCCAAGACACCAGTGGTTAACTAGTTCTCAAAGAATATCAGAATCGTGATAAAAAATAAATTGGGAAATCCAGATTACTTCACAAAGATGTTTAACATATAATTGATCAGAAAAATATAAGGCTGTTTCCTTACTCTAGAGTGTCCACACCCATTCATTAAAAAAGTTACCACTTGGATGAAGATCCTATTTTGAGCTTCATCCACCACCCGTATTGTTCAAAGAAGAGACGAATATACTTGAATATATCTAAGCGATGGGCTGGTGAGAAAAACCATAGTCATCTAGAATTTAGGGATAATTTTCCAACATATAAGACAACCCATGAGACTGAGCTGCGACTAGTTGGACATACTATAAAATTTTCATCTGAATATAGTCAAGAGAAGTTGACACCCCGCAAGATGAAATATGTAGTCCAAAGATGGAATGAATATCTTGTATAGTAATCCAAAATTGTATAGAGGATTCCGATATGATAAAGAATAATTATAGAACTCAAATTGAAGAAGCTATTTCAGATTATTATTATAAGAATTCATGCAATACGAAGGTTCAACATTGTAGTTTCTAGAAATCATGTCCCTATGATTAGCCACGGTAGAGGAACTATGACAGGAGCCAAAATCTATCTAAACAAAAGTATGTGGCATATTTTAGGAAGATAAAAATAAATGTTTTCCAAAGGAAAAACATAAAATTCTAGTTACTTTATGACCATCACATGAATAAATAGTGAATTCATGAATCACATAAAGGATTCATGAATCGCCTGGTTAATGAAGATCTCACAGACTGTATAAACCCACAGAACACCATGAAAACATGTCACCCATCATAAGAATCATTATTGCATGACCATGACATGGTCACACAAGCTTAAAAATAGTCAAAATGTATCGCGTGATCAAGCTAGTAGATACCATGAAATATTGAAAGGTAGTCGTGAATCCATACAGAATACTTTCAATCAATTACTGAAATTTACTTCATGGTTTATTCGAAAAAGCACCTAGGAAGAATAGATCTTAAGAAGCTGTTATCATAAGAAGGTCTTGAAAATGGATCTCAAAATTAGTTCTTATGAAAGGGTCTGTGAAAGGATTACATGAAGAAGGCAGGGTACAATATCTATGATAAATGGAGTAGCCGGTGAAAGAACCACTCTCCAAAACACAATTTATAGGTCATTTTGTGGAACTCAAAACGTCCCCTGAAAGACCAAGTGTCACCCAATATGCTGATTGACAACAACTCCAAAGCCTCATGTGAGAATTTAATTTCCTTATAAGTGATCCCTTTTCCCCTTGGATGTATCTCTTGAGGGGGGACTTTATTGACACCTACCAAATGTGAATCAGAAAATTCACAAGGGAAGAAATACTTGAATATGGGTATTATTTTACCTATAAAGAAAAGGAAGTAGAAGGTGGAAAAAATCATGTGGATCATGAAAACCCCTAGAAGAAACATGATTACAAGACATTCATAAGGTCAAACAAAGGATCCATGTGAAGCATATAACCTACAATAGATACTATGGATCCCATTTTACAAGTCCTTATTCTCTTTCAATTCCATCTTAGAAAATTAGTGATTACGTGATGACTTCTAGATGATCACCCTCAGTACACATGAAAATTTTGGTGTCAAGAGCATAACAAGCCATCCAAAAATCCCTGGAAAATAGGGAGAAAAATATCCCAAAGGTGGGATCCTCTTTTGGTCATAAAACTCATGTTATGAACCCATACAGCTTACAATATACCACAAAATCCTAGATGACATGTTTTCTCGGTCACACAAGAGCCTATTGGCATGTCATCCCTGTCAAGTGAAAGTATTTGGACATGTACAGGTAGTCTCATGAACCCCCTTTGGCTCCATGAGGAAATGATAAGGTCTTTTCCCTGATATTATCATGAATCAAAATTTGAATGTTTTTTGTTCATGTGACACATCACCAGTGGGGAAAGTGACTGTCTTCAACAAAACTTGTGAAATCTAACAATACCCCCAAGACATTGAACAATAAAAGAAGAAAATAAATGAGAAAATGTGGGATCCTCTTACAATCATGAAATTTATGAGACGTGCTCGTGTGCCCCAAAAGACCTTGCAAACTCCCTTCAGCATGACGGCCTGATCTCATGAAAGGCCCCCATAAATCCGTCCTTCTCTTGAAAAAGGTCCTAGAAAAGTCATCTCAGATCACATAGAATCATTTTGTTAGGAATACTAATATCATGAAATTCATTCTCCATATTATCCTAAAGATATGGAATTCCCCAAAATGTTTGCATGATTTGAAAAGACCCCTTAAATTGGGAATAATCCAATAAATGGTGCATTGATAGGATGGTCTATTGGATGCTAAAAATCATGTGATTCCCTCAGAATGACCTATAATAAGATATCATGAAATACATAACATCAAATCCCTCCACCAATAACAAACTGTATTTTTGTGATACACACCACACAATGCAATGAATAATTGAGGTAGTGAGGCCTTTTAGTCCCCCATCCCAGCATCAAAAAATGCATCCTTGGATCCTCAAACCAGTGCACCCTGGCATTAGAGTGGATTTCATAGAGATTATAATCTCTTGATTAGAAAGGTTTTCCTTCAAGTAAAGTCATGTAAATAATTTAATAAATCATGTGGCGTGCACATACACTTCATGTGATCACTCATAGATCATGTGAAGAACTTATGATGGGTTATGTGAAGGACATCCTGCATGGATGCTAAATCATGCAAGACTTAAAAAAATAAACAATAAAAAATATAAGGAATATGTAATAAAAGTCTATAATAAAGACTAAAAAGACAGGAGACTTAGGCGAATAATATATACACTGATCCTCATAAACATCGCATGAAAAACCTTGGTCATGTGAAAACACCATGTCATGTTGACCCGATCATGTGATGATCCTTTTTATACTATTGGATCATGAAAAGTACCTTGGATATGTCAAAGAAAGTCATATGTAACCCTCCAAGCATGCCACCCAAGACTTACGAAACCCTACAGGCTCACAATATAGAACTTGAAATAATATCTAGACATGTATCCTAAATCATACGACAACACCATTGTATTTCAACTATGTTTCATGATGGAATTAGGAATGTCAATTGAATCTTGTGACATCATCTTGACTAGCCATCCATATTTCACGATGTTCTCCAGACAAGCTATCCAGATCCTGTAATGTCCTCTAGACATGTCAAGTAGCTTTGGAGACGTCCTCTAGAAAAGAAAACTAGATCTTGAGACTCCCCTTGAGTATGTCAGTTGGATCTTGAAACGTCCTCATTCATGCCATCCAAATTTCACGATGATACCTAGAAACATCATCCAGGACATGGATCACCCTCCATACTTGTCATATTGATTCTCATGAAACCCTACAATCCTTTCCTAAAACTTTCATGATGACATTGGGGCAAGTCATATAGATCATGTGAGGCCCTCCAAGCGTGTCAGCTGAGATCATGTGATGGATTCCTGGATTAGCTAGCCAGGTCTTGCGATGTCCCCTAGAAAATTCATCCTTGTTCATGTGATGGGTTTCCTGATCAAATAGCCATGCCTTACAATATCCTCTGAAAAATTTATCATTGGTCATGTGATGGGTTATTGGATAAACCATCTAGGTATTGAGATGTACTCTGGACAAGTCATCTTTATTCATGTGATGACTTCAAGGATCAACTAGCCAGTTCTTGTGATGTACTTTAGATAAGTTAGTCTTGGTATTGCAACAGTCTCTAGACATTCCATCCAGATTATGTAACATCCCTTAGAAAATTAAATTGGGTCATGTAATTGTCTTTGAACATGTCATTTATATATTATTTGACATGTTAAGTAGACAATCAATTCATTTCAGGAAGACAATCAAAACATGCCAGGAAGACAAGCATACTAGGCCAAGAAAGCATCCTAGGACATGATAACCTTGTATAGCCTCCATGAAGGGAATACTTAGTGTGTAATACCGAAAATAAAAAACTATGAGAACTCTAATTCCTACCATAAATAGGGTATGTAGTATGCCTTACTAAATATCATGATCCATATCAAATAGGGTTGTCCTAGTACTTAAGTCCTACATCCATAAGCAGTGAGACTGATTATTTTCTATCCCTTATTTCTCACAATGTGAATATCTCATGTGGGATTAGTGAGTTAAAATTATCATATCTTTAATGTCATAAAACTCTAAAAATACAAGGGTAACCTCATTGTGTAATCCCTGATCGGTGGTATAATATGATATGTTCTGCATATAAGGTCATCCTTAGTGTATAAACCTTGAATTATTGAATTATGAGGACTCTAATTCCTTCTATAACTAGGATATGTAGGATTCCTTCCAAAGGCTCGAGCTTGGGATAAAATAGGAATCCACTTCAATGTAATTCTCACCATGTCTCTAATATCCCATCCATCAATACCCAATCTCTCCCATAGTTAGATCATCCTTCCCCAACCACCAGTAGATTTGGAATTCATTAAACCAAGATAACTCTGATTCCTTCCATAACCAAGATATTTAGGACACCTTCCTAAGGCCTGAGCTCAAATGGGAATCCAATTAGGTTTAAGTCCCTCCATGTCTCTGACATTCCAACCATCAAGACCCAATCTCTATAATGTTATGATCATACTTAATCATCCCCCAATGGATTGAGAAGTCACTGAACTATGATGAATTTGATTCTTCCCACAACTAGGATATGTAGGGGACCTTCCAAAGTACCAATATCTATATTAATAATCCAATGGGTTTTCCTATAACTTAATCCTCATATCCATATAAAATTAGGTAGATTTTTTGTTATCCCTTATTTCTCACACTGAGAATAACTCACATGGGATTAGGGAGTTGCAATGAGAAAATCATTGGCATCATGAATCTCTACCATCCATGTAAATCTCAGTGTGTAATCCCCGATTAGTGGCATGATATAACTACCTAACATACAAGGGTATATACCTTTGGGAAATTCCAAAGGGAATGAATGTACTATGGTAACTCTGATTCTTTCCATAACCAAGATATACAGAATATCTCCTTGAGACTTGAGCAAGAATAATAGGTTTCCAAGTGCCCACAAATATGTACATTTCATATGATGTTAAATTGAACAGGTTTGAAAAACTATGTGGGTTATGATACATGTTATAAAATATCATATATAGGATGTATCATAATGGATCAATCCCATCTCTAAATTGCATGTCATCTTAGTGTCTAGTCTCGAAATAATTCCATGCAAATAATTAAATTACATGGAAATTCCAAGATATTACACTCCATTTGGACATATAAATTCTCAAAGAATCCTTTTAACATAAACCAAAAGGAGTTATTTGATTAAGATGTAACATCTTCTCTCAAGTTCCTTTCATTTATTTTCGTTATCTACCACATACACTATCTTTATTCCATTATTCTGTGAAAAAAATATTATCGTCCATATAATAGTATTTTTTATGCAAAGGTTATGAACTACACTTACAGACACCTCTATATTAATGGATACTGAACAAACTGTTTCTGTGTACGGCAAACTACTGCCTCACAAAATGATGATTTTTCATTTCTCCTTTAACACGAATCATTGTGGAAATTATGATGGACAATCTATTTATATATGTAATATATTATATTTATTATGTTTCTATTCTTATATATTCCTTTTAAAACACATATCATTTTACCTTCCATTTAGTGTTATTACAATAATCTCATTTGAGGAAGTGTGGAATACCGCCCCCTTAAAGCGACGTGATTCGTTTACACGCCACCTAGAATGTATTAAGGATGGTTTTAATGAACTTATATAATACATATGACATATTAATTCTGATTTAATAATGATATATATACATATATACATATATATGTTTCATTTATATACATTCTTTTGATACGACAATAATGATGGAAAACAACGTTCATTCGTACATACAACTTACCATCTCCATGAACGGTGTATTCCATTATGTAATTCATTATGATATAGATTATTATAATATAAATATACTAGATATACCTAATATTTATATAATTTTCTACATTCTTTAATCATGATATAATTATAAATATCAACAATATAACAAATTAAGAACAAAACGAATATTACCCGAAGTTTAACCTTAACATAGGATCATTTACAAGAGGGTAATATAATGTCATAACCAAACCATATATGGTAATATATATATAAGAATATTATCCTATAAAATATTTATAATAAATTTATATTTATTATACAGGAAGCTTGTATGAGTAAGGAGAGAGTCAAGACACAAGGTAAGGTGATTTCATCTCAATTTTAATTTCTGTGAGATACAAGCTATTTTTTCCAATATTTCATTTTTGGTGGTGTATGTACTGAATATGAAAGTATTTTATGGATATTGTGCTTAAATTATTGGGTAAACAAATATCCAATATATATTCCTTCTTTCATGGGGTTTAACTTTCAAAACTTACCAAATCGGTATAACAATTTTGTTTCAATTTGCCTCCTTTGAGACTCATGTTTTGTTATGCACCTAAACTATTATTCGAGGTGTATATAATTAAATTTTACATGTTATATCATAAATATACTTGTTTTCATGATATATTAATCTTCATTTAATTCCCTTTTCTTACATGGAGAGTGTGATCCCAAGTCAATAAGTTATAAGAGTTGATTGAGACAATCTCCTCATATTTTTTCGAGATTGTTTATGTTTATGATTAATTTGATGAAATATTATGATCCATAATTAAATAATATTAATGATTTTCATTATAAATTGTTTATTCAAGATATCTTCATTTGTTATTACCATTTTCTCACTCTTTGGTACTTAAGATAATGTTTTAGTAAAATCTGATCACCTCTCTCTTCAGTCCGAAATCTATAGTATTCAAAAACCATGTTATCAAAAATATTTTCAAAAGATCCTTGATGACAATTCTGAAGGAAAAATGGATTTTAATTTTTTTTTTTATTGTTTTAAAAGATCCCTTAATAAGTTTTCAAATATATTTTTAAAGAAAAAGGTTTTCTAAAGGTTTTATTTAATAAATATAATTTTCAATGAAGAAAGGATATTTTTCTCAAGAATTGTTTTTAAAATATATTTCAAAATTATTTCATATCTAAGATAACATAAATTTGTGTTAATCATGAATTTATAGGGAATTATTAAATTTCTACATTCATATGTTTTCTTTGAATGGATTATGTTTTGTTGACATGAGGTTATGAAACTTATTTCTCTTTCACCGGTTATATGCTTTTGAAACCCGCTTCTTTTCACGGGTTTTGATGAAATGACTCTAAAAACTATCTATTTTCATAGGTCATGACATGTTTACATGTTTATAATACCCATTTCATTTCATAGATTATGATAAGTTCATTTATGATCTTTTGGAACATGTATGTATGATTTCATTATGTGACGGGTGGGGCGAGTATCTCCATCCAATGAATTGGGTAAATATTTATATCTCATGAGATAAAATATCGATAGAACAAGGGTCACTTGGTTTAGTAATATTGGGATGGACTTATGGTCACTCAATTCAATAATTAAAGTCTATAACGAGGGTCACTCGGTTCAGTAATACAATGATGGAATAAGGGTTACCCGATTCAGTAAAGGACGTTTTCCACTTAGATGGTCTTAGAAATGATACCATGGATACTATAGAAATTAGTATATGCATATGTGTTTACACAATTCCATGTCTTATTCATATGTTATGATTTCATGTCCTATGCTCTTTATTTCATTATGATTCATGTATTATTAACTACAAATATCTATGTTGTGATCTTTTATATGTAGAGTATGATATTCTATTTTCAAGATCTCATTCGCATACCCTTATGATATTGTTTGTGCTTATATGTCTCCCTTCTTTACCCTTATTGATAATTTTAACTCACCCCTTTTTATGTTTCCTTCCCTAGGCTGTGAAGATATATATTATGTTTGAGGGGTTTAAGAAGGGTTCTATTCATGAAGAACATGGTGGTAGATAATGTAGCTCATTTTTGTATCAGTGTTTATGTATTCCATGTTTCCAAAGGCATTAGATTAGTATGGTATTATTAAAGGTAGTTGTATAATGTTTAATTATTCCAAAAAAGATATCTAATCTTAATGTTTGTAAATTTAGGGTTTCTAAATTTTAATACCCCTTCAGGTATCCTGGTAAATTATATCCTATGTTAATATTTCCCCTAGTTTATGTCACAACTTTTAGGTTTTAACAACAATGACTAGATGCTTTAAGAAACATTTTTAGATTTTCTACTAGAATTTTCTTCTTAGGGATTGAGATTTTACACATTTTTATCGTCAATACATCACCATAACCTGATCATCACATGTCTGGTCCAACTATACTCAATAATTTGATAAAATAGGGTGAACTTTTATTGAACTCATTCATCTTTTTGGAACTTTTAAATGATGATTACATAATGTATTCCATATCTTGAACAAGTTATGAAGTAAACCTTCAGTCTCATTAATTCATTGATGTACCCAATCATATAAAGTACATGAACAAATAAAAATGTTCCTTTATTTATATTGTATTTTAAAAATTCCTTTGAAACATATTTTGAATAATTATATTCTTCTCATAAGTATCTAGATTCACTTATTGAACAAATTCAACACTTGGTTACTGAGGAAGGTATCTATCTGACACGTAACATTTTACTTCTTATATAGGAATGATTCTTAAGTTTCTATATTAGTAAAGAAAGTAGATTCCATTAGTAATATATTTAGAAATGATTGATCTCAAAGTCATTTTTGATGATGATGATTCCACATATCTATAATAGATGTTTTTATCATATGAGTATCAAGTTCTACATTTATTTAATAAAGAATTTTATTAAATGTTATCCCACTAAAATGCTGATTAGTTTTGGAATTTATAAATTTCCATTAGTGGTACGTGATATAAATTTCATTATGAATCAAACCTATTAAAATTATAATAAAATTCATGACAATATATAGAAGATAATTATACCAGTCATATCTGATATGATTCTTGGATATTTGAGAGGATAAATCTTTATTTTAATAATTCACATGGAACCACTCAACTCTATTCCTTTGGTATCCTATTAGTCCGGATTTCCAAGATAAGTGTAATATAAAATATGAAATTAGGTATATAACCTTAATAGTTAGTGTCACATATAATTTTATTTCCTTACACAAGACAATTCATAGTCACCTAAAAATTATATTTACCCAAACTAAATGATCATGGTCTTCACAATTATTTAATTTAGAAGGAAAATAACACGAAGTATTCTAAATGGATTTTTAATATTATATCATCTTATATCATGTATTCCCTTTACTTGGGTTCATTCATATTATGATTTAGTTTTTGAATCACATTCCTTTCAAAAAATCAAAATGTTTAAACCATATTTATGTTTAACTATTTACAAAAAATCATAGCCTATGTTACTAACCTAAACTAAAATCCAATTAATATTTACATATATCTAGAAAAATATTATGAATAAGGTACATAAAACCCTATTTATGCGATGGATTATAATCATATGAAATTGAAAATCTTTATGAGTAATCATAAAGTGATAGATATCCAATTTCTACTTTTATTGATAGGGCCTAAGCTTGAAATCCAGTGAGCAGTCCAACACAAAGTCCCTCCACCCATAATTATTTACTCAAGAGATATATTAATTCCATCCAAATTCTAACACCTAGTATGTATAAACTATAATAAAATTTTAAATCCCAGTTTATAACCTCATTACAATCTAGAGTCAAGGTTGAAGAAAACTAAATTTATTATGATACCTAGTACGTGACTCCTTAAATGCATGTATGATAATTTAAAGAAGTTGTTTAAAAATTTAAAATAATGCATAAATATATTCATAATATAAAAGAATTATATTAATGAATAAATTATGGAATAAACTAAATAGATGAAAATTTCAAAAATTTAGACACGAGAGGCATTTATGAAGAATTTGTAAATAAATAAATTATAAACATTTTATTGTTTAGCTACGAATTATGGATATTCTATAATTTAATAATTATAAACACTTTATATTTATATCTAATATGAACTCCTTCATATTATCCATTTATATGGAATTGACATTAATATATGATATTAAATGAAATATAAAAATATTATATTTCAAATATATTATATAAAGATTTTACATAATGAAAATAATACATATTTAATATTAATTGAACCTTGTACGTATTTATTATCAAAAATTCTTTTGATATTGTTCAAATATTTTCTCAAATAATACATTTATATTTAAACATTAAAAATTAAAGATTATAAATTATAAATAAATAAAAATTCAACAAAAACTCTATTATATTTTTTCTTTATTTTATAATTTATAAATTTTCTAAATCACCTTTTAATTTCTATCTAAACTTTTTTATATCAAAATTATAAGTTATTCCATATGAATCAAAGGTAATTTAATATTAAAATTTAAAATTATGAATATTTATTAATTAAATGTTTCAAAAAAATTTAATAATTAATTATAAAAATATTATAATTTATTTATTTATATGTATTGTATAAATTAAATAATTATCCCAAAATAACTTTTTCAAATAATTAATAAACAATTAATAAACTAAATAATTCAATTTATAAATGAATAATTAGAAAATTTACAGATCTATTCGTATCAGGTTTTATAAATCACTTATTTCATAGGCCATAATATATTTCAAAACTCATGTCATAGGTTATTATTGGTGATATTGGATTATGATAAATGATTTAGCAACTATTAAATTTATTTTATGACATCAAAATATCATAAATCTTAATACAATTCAAAACCATAATATGTTTGAGAAAGTCAGTAGTGTTTAGTGATATCGCCATAGATGCCTAAATGTTGTATTTTACGACAAGTATAAGAATTTCTATTATTATAAGATGATATGTGTTTTTCTATGTGAATAGTTCATATCAACACTATTGTGAAAAATGACTCCCCATATCATACATTATGAAATAATTAGAACTGAAGAATTACATTGTGTCATTTATAACCATTCATCATATCATAAAAATGAATTTATCATGGATTATGATATCACATATTGTATGTGTCATGATCATTCCCCACTGAAACCCCTCATAGTCGTACAGTGAATATGAAAGTGACCCCCAAAGCTCATCTCCAATAGTAAAAGGTCTAGTAACTAGCATCAAGGGTATAAGTCCTAAAAATTGGAGGCATTACCCTTATAAATACTAAGGATATATGAATAATATCCACTATTAAAAACCATGATATAAAAGAAATCAAGATCCCATGATACATGAAATTTCATACAAATACAAGGTATACAAAAAAATAACTAAAATAATGTTTTAGGAAGAAACACCAACCACAACTCCCTACTCCAAGTCAGTAATATCTAGATCAGTCAAAAAATACCTCATAGAAACCAATAAACCAAATTTATATATATAGGGGTGAGTATACATGTATACTCAATTGAATCCTCCTCAAGACCACTCATTCACAAGGTGTAAGAAGCATGATAATTACCCAATGACTAAAAAACCAAACCAATATCCATCTACTAGGTTAACTACCACCCAACCTCATCAAGGCCCACTGACCAAGAATCACAGCCATGTATATTAAAATATATCAAGAATATAGAAAAAACGGTTCCCCGTACCACTTAACCACTAGTTTTTCTCTCTGAAACATTAATGACATACATACTTGAGCTCCCATCCCTTGAATATCATCAAAACCATATTTAAATAATATATATCAAGTTACATATGATGTGGGGTGGAATGTATACATACCTACCCAAAACCATGTAGGGTCTAATGATCTCATTGTAACTAGTTAGATACTATAACTATATATCTAAATCCTTACTACACTTTACTTTGAATAATCGTTTGATATCATTAACATGAAGGAAATAACCACATTTAATCCTCCTCCCATGCACTAACCCCAATATATACCACATTATCATCTCATAAAAATCATATCAAGTTTACTTGAAACTTCTATGCAACCCATAACATGAATATAAACCTGTGGAAATCATAACAAAACCACATATGAAAGAGACATTGGGGAAGAGGGTGTAGTTATCCATATATTCACTTGTCAACCTAGATGTTTGGGGAAAACAACTTAAACCCAAAAACTTTGGGAGATGGTAAGAATATCTGACTCAGGTAGGGTGAGTAGAAAATAAAAAGAAAATAATAGTATAATATAGCTACACAGAAGGATAACCTAAAATGCCTCACCAAAAAAACACAACCAAGATCATATCTACCACCACACTTCTACTATAATGCACTAACCATCACTTACATGCATGAAACCACAAAATATATTACATTACTATAAAAAATAAACACAATAAACAAATATATTTCCTATTATAATCATTTAATAAAGAATTCTAGATTTACCAATTAATAACCATTTTACATTCATCATGCCATCAATTCCATATTTAATGACAAACCATTTTCATCCATTACTCATGATTATTCCTAGAATTTACCCATTCATTTAATGTTTCAAAATTTCATTAATATCCATAGTTTATTTATTTATATCCCAAATACATTACCATATTTTCCATTAAAATCACATTCCATAACCACCCTAGAAACTATAACATTACCCCCATATAAAAAAAATCATCCAGATCAACGCCAACACATATCATGCCGATATCCACCACAAAAGGCTAAGTTCCACACATCAACACTCACATCAACCTATGAAAACCAACAACAACCCTACTTCCAAACAAATTCCAATGCCCAGAACTGATTCCATTCCACTACCATGACAAACAGTTTATATAAATAATAATAATCATATTAGAATCATATAATAATATATTTCTAACAACAATCACCACTACAATATTTATTCTAAATCATGATTTCAAAATTTCACAATATGTTTCACATTAGTGTTAAGACAATAACTATAGATTTTACACAAATGGCTCTTTACCCTCATCACATAATTATCCTTTTATAAAAAGTTAACCCCTATAGCGAAATCATAAAAATAATAAAAAATCTCATCATTAACAATAATTCTCAGTAACAATAAAAAACAATTAACAATCATATAAGAATATCATTGGAAAAATTCAAACACTTGTGAAACACACATTCCTATATATTTACTTTTTATTTTAATTTATTATACTCCTTAAGTTACTCCTTAGTATCCTACCAAATCAAGAAAATTCATGTTACTCATATATTATACATAACACAAAAGAGAGTTCTTGAACCCCATAACTCAATCAAAGCTTAATAATCATTGTACAAGGACAAGGCAAGGAATAGATGATCATCTAGCTAAAATCGTGCAAGAAAATATCCAAAAATATAATACATAAAAAATTCATATGAAAATCATGACCCAAATATAATTAAACTACTCCCAAATTGCTAATACAACATTCTCATATAAAGAACTGGTTTAAAACCCAATAGTAAAATAAGGGGAAAACTCACCTCAAATCACAATTGATTATTCTCTAGAATCCAAGGGATAAATCCAACCTAGGTATGCTCAAATACCTAAAATAATTCATTTATTATTACTAGATTTTTAAGATAAAATGAATTAAATTGAAAGAATCTTGAGTCACAAAAAAGTTTATACCAAAACTAGAAAACTATAGTGTCACAATGTGACTAATCATAGTCATGTTGTGATGAGTCCAAACCCAATATGAATTAAAAAAAATAACCACATAAATCACCTTATCTACCCATATTTAATCTCTATCAAATTAACTAATTTTACAAAACCAAGGAAGTTCCATGTTATAACCAAAACACCTCTCTGCGATATCACCAAAGATATATTCTCCATATGAAGCCTCTTAGGCTTCACTCCATGATAAATATGACCACGCCATGATGATCATCCATAGAAAATATCAAAAACTTCCCAAGAAACATCCTGACATGACCAATACCTCACACTAAAATAAAAAAATTGGTAAAGTAAAAGATCTGTAAGGTTAATAAAAACTCTATAAAATTCATTCAATATAGATCATAAGAGTCATTCCTTTTCCAATTTCACTTTGAACCCCTCACTGCATGACAAAATCCACTACAAAATGAATGAGAACTCATCATAGGAAATATATAGGATATTATGTATCTCTTAAAAATATTTTTTAAATCCTATGTTATATATTTAAATATTCAAAAACATTCCCAAACCCCTACACAATGAGACTAACCACACCCCACCATGATTCAACCACCACAGAACCACACATTGACTATAACCAACCATTCATGACATGAATCACAAGGACATGCCATGACTCAATCACCCATATGGAATCTCAATTCAAACCTAAAACTCTTCTCATATAACCTCCCCCATCACCCCTAATATATGGTTTATACAAATTAATGATCCAGTAAGGTCTAGGATGTTACGGTAATAGAATCCACTATTCAAACCCTATGTCATATTTTATGATACTGAATATAATATTGATTTTTTAAAGGGAAATATATATCACAAATTTTTATATGAAATAATATTTCTATTTTTCTTCATATAAAATTTGATTTCCTGAATTATTTGAATAATATGAAGTGTTTATAAGGATCAAATAACAGTTATTCAAGTAGTTAAAGACCTGAATAATATATTAAATGAAAATATTCATGTTTTGAACCCAAAATATAATATTAAAAAAATAAATTAAATGTGTACATTATACTATTTTTGATGGAATATATTGTCTATATTTACAATTTTGGATTGAAATCATTAAGAAGTAACCAAATGGATACTTCATCAAAAATGTATCTATATTCCAACTTTAATCAATCAATTTTTGGGTGGGTTTTTACATTCAACCATGATATTCTAGTATTTTGAGTGGAAAATGATGAAAAAATGGAATTTGGGAAGTTGTAACTGAATGAAACCATCACCCCATTTTAATGGACTTTGGAATATTTATATAGGCCTAAAGGATTATCCCCAATACTTCCACGTATTTACTCATACTTGATATAACATATGAATAACACAATATGTATGAAATTTGTATTTGATGGAGGATGCATGTAATTAATTCAATCCTCCCCATGTTTCATCATATGAAACACTTAAAATCAAATCTAGCCTTTATTTAGAAGAGATATAAAATTTAACACTTAATTACCAACTTCCTAAAAGAATCATTGGACTACCATATGAATTATACAATATGATTTGTCATAACCTTATGACATAGCCATATCATACAATATAATAGTACTAGGAAGAGCTATTTATTTTAAAAAAAATCAAAAAAAAAAATTTAAATTAATTCAAAAATTTAATAGAGTATAGTAGAAATAAAATATTCAAAAATATTAACATGAAATGATAAACTAAATTTGATGACACCAATCTAAAATGGATAGTCAAAATACACCATCAATGCATGAATGAACACCACCACTTCCACCATGATAAAAAATATTAGTATATATCACTAAATCATATTAGATATTATTCCATACCTATATCATAACATCAGAAATTTACACACACACACACAGAAAAAGATGTGCGATAAGGGTGAGTACATGAATACCTATTATGAGTTATCCATGTAACTCTAATGAAATACCTAAAAAGAACTATTTTCAATCATGTAAATAACTCTATTTAAAACAATCTAATATATTTTAAAATGAAACAATTTATAATATAACTAGATAAACCCAACTGGATTATGAAAACAACTCACACTATTCTTTTCACCTAGGCAAGTAGAATAAACCCAACCAAGGAAAATATAAGAAACATGAGAAATAATAACTCAATTGAATACCCTTGTAAGATTTTATAATACACCCACTATGGATCATCAAAAAATCAAGGGTTTTTCGAATTCCTGAACCCTATCTTTATTTAAAACATATGGTGAAACTTCACATCCATCATAAATATATAGGTGATCTCTTCAGGCTTGAAACATCATAGTCATTACTCATACCCAAACTAATAATTTTCCCAAAACAGTATCACTTCCTAAAATTAATTTAAAAAAAATAAAACCATCAATAACTAATATGAATAACTCATATAACCTCTATTTTAAAATATAAATCCTCATATGATACGTTATGATATAAAACAAATCTGAAGGATTATACTATGTTGTATCAAATGATGTACCGTAACATAAAATGAACTTATCACTCCTTATGATATCATATATTGTAAGTGAAAAGAACTATCACAATTGGGAGCCCATCTTAGGCTTGTTTTGAAAATGAGAGTTACCTGAAAATCCCACATCCAATAGTCCATGGTGTGGTGACTAGCAACATGGTATAAGTCACAAAAATGGGAGGCATTACCCTCATAATTCATAGAGATATATAAATATAAAACACTAATAAAAACCATGATATAAAATAAAACCAAGATCCCATGATGCATGGAATTGAATAGAAATACAATGTATCTAAACCTAATACTGAAAAATAAATTATTAAGAAAAAACTATATAACTCTTAGCTTCAAACTATTAATGTCTATATCGGTCACCAAATACCTCCCAAAATTTTATAAAACAAATTTATATATATAGGGGTGAAAATATATTTTTACTCATTATGATCCTCCTCATGACCTCTCATTCATAAGGTGGAAGACGTGTGTTAATTCCCCAGTGAATAGACAACAAAACCAACAAGCACCAACTAGTTAAACTACCCCCAACCTCATCAAGGCATAATCACCAAGTATAAAGTCTAAGTATATTAAATATATCAAAAATATAGAAAAAATGTTAACCCACACAACTTACCCAAAGTTTTATCATTCTAAAACCCCAAATACGCACATTCTAATCACCCCATACCTTCTATATCATTACAAACAAAACCACATAAACATATCAAGTCACATATGATAGGGGTTAGACCGCAGCCATACCCAACCTACATAATGCCCAACTATCACTTTGGAACCAGTCCATTTCCACAACCATATATCCACATCAAAACCATACATAAAATTTCATAATAAAAAGGAGTCCTGAACATAATGGACATCAACCTCATTCCCTCATCCTCTCATGAAAACCCCCCACTATATACCACATCATCATCCCATGAACATCACATCAAGTTATCTTTTGAATTATGGATAGCATGGACAATTAGAATAAAAAACTGTCCATAATAGTTATACCACATCTATAAGATGCATATGGGAAAAGGAAGTAGTCAACCATACATTCCCTCATTAACCTAGATGTTTGGGAAGACACCTAAAACAGAAAACCTCTAAGTGTTGGTAAGGATATATGACTCGGGTAGGGTGCATAGGAAATAAAAATAAAATAAAAGTATAATATCTCCACAAAAATTACATACATGAAGGGTCTCACAAGAAAATATAGTACAACCATATCTACAACTACACTTCCATATCTACACACTAACCATCACATCCATACATAAAACCATAATATTTCTCATATACCTATGCAGTATATCCACAACGCCATCTAATTTTTTTTATTTTAATCATTTAATAAACCAATTTATGATTTACTAATTTCTATACATACTATATTCATTATGCCATTCAATCCCATATTTAATTAAAAACTATTTTCAGCCATTATCCATGCTTATTACCGACCTTTAATAATTTTTTTAAAAGTGTAAATATTATATTAACTACCATAGTTTATTAAATTCCATCTCACACCCATTACCAAATTTTCCATTAACATGAAAGTCCATAATAACTCAAGAAACTATAAAATCACCCCCACATAAAAAAATAACTTCCACATTAACACCCACACATATCATGCAAATAGCCACCACAATATCCCAACTACCGTACATCAACAACCATATCTACCCATGTTGACCAACCACAACCACACTTACCAATACATTTAAATGACCATAAAGAATTCAATTCCACTAGTATGAAAAAATCTTTTACAAAAATAACAAAAAGAATACTAACACTATATAACAACTAATTTTTAGCATCAACCACCACTACAATCATCTTTTTAAAGAATTATTTCACAATATTATAACATATCCCACATGGATGTTAACATAAAAATTATATTTTTCACATAATTAGTTCATAACTTATTTACATAATTATCCTTTTATATAATGTGATCCTAGTATTACAATAATATAAACAACAAAAAATATTATTAGTAGAATTATTCCTAAAAAACAACACCAAATAACCAAAAATAATATAAAAAATATTATGAAAAACATTCAACCACTTGTAAATGACCCCTTCTAATAAATTTTCTTTTTTATTTCAATTAATTACATACCTTAATTTAATCCTTACCATCCACCCAAATAAATCAAAATAATTTTACTCCCATGTTATAATCAATATAAAATAGTGTCCTCAAATCCCCTAACTCATTTAAAGATTCTTATTTATTATAAAAGAAACAAATGAGGAAGAGATGATCGCTCAGTTAGAATCACATAAGAAAATATTTTATAATCTAAAATATAATAATTTCTTTTAAAATAAAAACATAAATCCAATGAAATCTACACAAAATTGATCCCATAACCATCTTATTTGGAGAATAGGGATAAAAATAAGAGTAAAATAAGGACTAAACTCACCTATGATCCTAAATTATTAATATTTTATATCCAAGGGTAATTCCAACCAATGGATTCTCAAAGACCTCTAAGGATACACCTATGATAGCATGTGGTTGGAGAGAAAATGAAGGAAATTGAAATAATTCATAGTCATTTTAAAATTTATACCGTGAAAATGAAAATAAAGGGACACAGTTTGATTGATCATGGCCACACTATGATGAGTGCAACCCTATTGAACCTTTGGAAATAAGGCTGAAAATAAACTAATCTCCCCATATTTAAATACCAATAAACTTATTTAATATGAAAAAATCAAGGAAGGGTTACACTATGAACCAAAAACCACAACATTACAAAATTAAACATAGAAACTTCTGAATTATCTTCCTAGGATTCGTGTCAGGATAGATATCACCTTGTTTTAGATCTCATTTATGGAAAATCTAACAAACTACCAAAGAAACCTCATGTTGTGATCAATCCTTCAAGTCGCGACCAATAAATGAGTAAATTGAATGATCATAAGGGTTATAAAAATTTCATAAAATTCATTTCCCATGGATCATAAGAGTATTTCCTTCCCTAATTTCCCTTTGAACCCCTTTCACCATAAAAACCCCAACAAAACCATCACTAAGATCTCAAAAAAGGCAATACATATGATATTTAAGTATCTTATAAGATATTTTAAAATCATATGTAAGATATTAAACTTTTATAAAATCCTCCAAAGAATCCTAAACATAGAGACCAATAACACCATTCCATGATTCTCCAACTAAAAAATTACACATCAATAGTATCCAACCATTCATGTCACGAATCCTAAGCACACACTACAATTTACTCCCCTAACAAAAATCTACACTAAAACCTCCACCTCTTCTCATCCAAACTTCTTTAATCACCCCAAAACCTGGATTACACAATATAAAAAGACTATAAGGTATATAATATTATAGTAATATAATCCATGATTCAGATTCTAGATGTTATCACTTGACATTAAACTTCCTAAATGAATTTTCGGACTACCATGTGAATCGTACAATATAATTTATCATGTGCTTTTAATAAAAAAATCATATAGTATAATAGGATTAGTAAATCATGTTTTACAATATCATAATATCATAACCAATGATATTCCAAATAAATTATAATATTGATTTCATAACATATATGTTGTAACCTACAACACGAATATATAATACAATATGATATAGAAACAAAATGCATTATTTTTACTTGATTTAGGGAATCTACCGATCATAAAGTATTATAATACAAATATTAAATCATCCCAACATGGATCTGATTCCACTTTGTGAAATACTCAGACTGATTTACCTAAAAAATTACGAAGTTTATTCTCTAAAAAACTTCAGAAGTTCCTCTCTATAGGCCACCAGTTACTAACTAGTAGAAAGGGTCTGATAGGATCATATGGGGAGACTATAAACATTTTATCATCACATATAATAATATATAATAATAGGAACATCTATAATATGAATAAAACATTTGAGTAAAACATATAGTTTTACTGAAGAAATTATACCATGGAAAAATAAGAAATCATGCTAAAAAAAATAATACCCATGCGGGTCATATAGTCATAAATCATTCCATGATTTTAAAACAAGCATGAAAAATAATGTATAAAAATAAAAATAAAAATAATAGGTAGACACGATGCAATATACTTAGAATCACCTCATACCTATCTCAAAATCCATTTCGAGCTCGTCCAACCCACTCACCTATACTAGGATCCATGCCCTAACCTACATGCCAACCATAAGTATTTCATATGATCCAAGGAACATGTGTAGGGTGTGAGCATAAAAATCAGTATTTCATCACCAATGAAGTCCCTAATAATAACTGGTATATATATTTACATACATGTACTAAATAAAATGAAATATGTAAACATCATATTTATGAACTCATAATATATCTCAGGGTGGTCAAGAATACACACTAATAGTTAACTCATTCCTACTTCAGCTAGTGCTATGATGGGATTATTCTCCCATAATCATATCACAACAAGGGGGTGAATGAAGCATAACTATACTATAAAACTAGGGTGAATGAGGCATCAACATACTATATAACCTTGATTAATGAGGTATCACCATACTAAACCTAGTTAATGATGTATCACCACTACCAAACTAGGTGAATGATGTATCACCACTGCTAAACCAGGTGAAAATTTATCACTACTACTCAAACATGGGTAAATAATATATGAAATTTTTTTATTTATCAGTGAACTGTAATTACCTCGAATCAATAAACCAAATACAATGGACGCACTATGATTTCTATATAGTCTCAAGTACATTTCTTGATCACTAGAGGCTGAAAACAAGTGTTGATGTATAAGCATAATCACAGAGTAATGATTTTCTCCCAAAATGAATAACCAGATACCAGTGAATAAATAATAAAATATTTTAAACCAAAAACCAAAAATTAAAAAACCATTTAATTTAAACTAAAATATAAATAGAGTGAAACAGAAATGAAATAGTCACAAATACTTAGATGACATGATGAAATAAAGTAGATGAAACCTATCTAATATGGATTGTTAAAATAATGTATGACTGAACACCACTATATAAACCATAATAACAACAACTTGGATATATCAGTAAATCATATCAAAGACTCTCCCTTCCCAACATCAAAACACAAGACATCTACACACACACACACCATTTTGTGAGATAAGGGAGAGTACATGAATACATAGTATGATTTACCCATATAAATATCATACAACCCCATGAAAAACCAATTCCTAGTAATGTAAATAATTCCATTGAAAATTGGTTACACACTTCAAAATGAAAAAATTTATTATAGAATGAGATAAATTGAAATGGTTTATGGAAATAACACACACTATTATTTTCACCAATTAAAGTAGAACAAACCCAACCAAGGAAAATACACAAGACCTGAGAAATAATGACCTAATTAATACAAATACACATATTTGTTAAGATCATACAATCACTATGGATCATAACCCACTTGAGTGTTTAAAAACTTCATGTCTCCCCCATATATATTATTCAATCTGTATGGAACTTACCGTCCATCATAAATGATCAACCCTTCAATCCATACTCGAATCTTTCTAGTAATCGATCATACCCAAATAGATTAATTTCCTAAAACTATATTAATTCCCAAATTTTTTCACCAATATTAAATCATCAAAACCTATTATATGAAGTTGATATAACTTTATATAATATAAATAATCTTTAATAAAATAATTATTTTAAAACTAATCCCCAAGGTTTAGTTTTAAAAACCCCAAATGTTTGGTTTTTATTAAATCAAATGAGTACTAGTTATCAATTAAATTTCATAAATTATTTTATAATAAATAAATACAATTAAATGAAATAAAAGAACACCAATCACATAAAAAAGATTCAAAATACACTAATAAGTGAATAATATCTACCTACCTTACATGGTGAGTAGTCAAATCCCCAAAAACATAGCTCTAACATCAACAATCAAGATCAGACCCTTGAAACCAAATAAACAAGAACACGATATAATTATTATTCTATTCATGATTAAATATAATAATTCTATATATATTGATCAAATAAAACAATTTATATCTTCCCAAGAAGGGATAAAAAATTTATAAAACAATATTGATAAATTAAATTTTGATCCAATCAATCATAGAGAGATACAATTTTTCATAAGTGGAGAATCCAAAAAAAATCTCTCAAGAATCCCTAGAGTCATTTAATGTTTTGTATGGTCATTAATGAGGGTTTAGAGAATATAATTCATATTTTTAGAAGATACATTATTGAATATAAACCCAAATCTATGGTTATCCTATACAGTAATCTGGGGCATGAATGTGATTGTGTATATCACTCTTCCTATAAAACTAAAATGAACAATCTTGATGAACAATACTCAAGATTATGCACCACTAAAAAATTTAGTCATCATTACCTCAATTCTATGTCAGTAATAATCATTATATATGGTCCTTGGGACTATACACCCAATAGTTAATCTATCATTGGGCCTAAAAAAAACTCTAATTTCTAATTGAAATACCATTAAAACTCATAGTGATTACTTAAAAAACTGATGGAATAACAACACTCCCCAATATAAAAATTTTAATTCTTGAGAAGTCACAATGGTTCAATATCCATGAAAAACTATGGGAATTTCTTCCAAACCAGAGCCCATATTTCCCACACCTCACCTTGAATCTTCCCAAGGTTCGACAACACTATCACTATCAAAATACTCTATCCTGTAAAGATATAATTCTTCCTATTAAAAATATTCACTATATTTTCCATAAATGTCACATCCATCTTAAAATCCACAAAATTAGAGGGAATAATATATGATTGGTTTAGTTAGTAATTCCTCAACTAAGAAACATAGAACATATTTTATATTATAACATATTTGGGGGGAAAATACAAATGGAAATCCATGTATAATATCCATTCAATTATCTTGAATGGATCCACATATTGGGGTGTTAAATTCCCCTACTTCTCAAGTAATCAATGTCCTATCTATAGTGAAACCCACAAGAAGACTTGATCTCTAAACAAAAACTCCAACAATCATTAAAAATGATCAATGTATGATTTTTTTCATTTATGATATATCACCAATCCCTTTCGGATTATATAAACATGGCCTATCTTCTCTTGTACCAATACAGATCCCAACATGGATCCTTCTCATACATCTTCCTAAAAAAATAAGGACCAGAATAGTCTTATAAATAGTTCTTCGAATAGATCAATCTTAATCAATGCTTGATTACTATTTTTATAGAAAATATCCCCCAAATAAACCTTATCCTTCCACAATCATCTAGATATAGAACACAAGCTCAAAACATTTCAATTGTTTTTTATTTTCTATTATGACTATCTGTATATATAATACTGATATGGTGTATTCATCTTTAACTAATTACACATTAATTTATTTAACCCCCTAAAAATCTCAATGTAAATTGAGGGTTTATATATGATACAATATATAAAGGAATCCCTTAGATCCCAAAACTTTTTTTTATTTTGAGATCACCCAGATATTCCACCATAAATGTTTCTTGAATAGGTAATAAGTGGGATGAATTTATAATTTGATCCAGTATCACTCATATCACACAATATTTCCACAGTGACTTGGGTAAACCAATGAAACATACTTCATAATGTTTTACCACTTGAAAGTTGGAACTATTAAATGTTGTAAAAGTATTATAGTTCATGGATACTTCACATTCACTTGTTTATATCTCACGTAATAAGATACACTGTAAAACACATACCTCTTCATTCATACCCCATGGAACTACCATATGATGTTTTAATACATATTTACCACCTTATGACGAACTACCCAAAAGTATTTGTAATCTCAAATCAGAATATCCTTTCTAAAACATGAGGGAAATTACACCATTTCATTAATATAGAGTGTTTGATGTTAGTGACCACCCATAAATGGTATTCAAACCATTTAAAGAATCATTAATATTTTTGTTCACTTGAAGATTATTTTTATCATTGGTTTTAAAAATAAAAATAAATAAATATTGTATTTTTATTTAACTTGAAGTTTTATTTTAGTTATTATATTCTGTAGGATTGATATTTAATAGTATTAAAGTGTAAAAATATGAATAATCTAAGTATTAAGCAATAATACATTCACTAAAGTTTTTAGAACTATAATAATACTAAAATAATGTCCTCAAAATATAAAGAGATGTATTGAGTTCATAGGAAGATGATGAAGAAGCTTTAAATGGTGTATTAATTTATCCCGATACTTATGGAATTATATTATTAGAGTAACATATATTCATAGATTTTTGAATTTATGGGCCAGAATACAATGAACCAATTTGAGATAAAGATCTTTCATTGATCACTTGATGTTTTATAACTATTTTCTTATTTTATTGATGAGGGTCAATAAAATTTTATTTCTAAGTATTTTGTTAAGTGTATCACTATGTAAGAATTAAATTTTAAATACATTAGTAATTTTCATTCTAATTTTTTCTTTATAATATAATTTTATTGAGGGATTCTTTTAAAGATGATAAAATTTTCAATCTATGAGACCGTATAGCTTCTGTTGTGTGGAAGTAATCTATTACCAATCAGCTTTATCAAGGGATTAAAAGTAGTAATAATGAGTTTTTGGATCCAGAACACCGATACCTTAAAATATTTTTAAATTTTGGAACTTTCAAGGATAGGATGATAGACCTTATGATAGGTTTAAAGTTGTGTATACCTAATGTCATGCCTAAAAATTTCTTTGCTCCTTAAGGTTATGGTGAAAAAATCCCGGGCTGGAGGGTGTTTGTTTTTAATAATATCATTTTAAGGATGATTTGGTTCTTTAACCAATACTTATTATTTTTTATTTCCTCTATTATATTACTTTCATTAGAATATTTTATAATTATGATAGTCTAATTTTCGTATCTCTAATTGTTTTTTACTTTAACATATTTTAGGTTGATTATAAGTTAGTGTAACCAACAATTTTACTCTTAAAGTGGCCAGAAAATAGTAGGTCTTTCAAAAACATAAATTCAACTACATATTGTTGTTTACCTTACATGGTATATTTGGGAAAACATTTAGTATAAAATCATGTCTTCACATTTGAGATTGATCCTTAACTTATCATTTAGTATTCTCTGAATCTTTATTAGTTTATTAGAATTTGGTTTTTAATTTTTTACACTAACTATGTTGCATAGAAAATATATTATTGGTTATAAAATTTCTAGTGTTATGAATGTTATATGTTTGGATAATCTTAATCCAAACACACCACCTATATTTAATTGTATTTACTATAAATACTTCCATGATCGAATGGAAACATCTGTAATAAATATGTATATGAAAATTATAAGATACTAATTGAAAGTTATAAAATTATGTATAAATATGTTTTTAATTTTTCTAATGATGATATATATGAATTCCTAATAAATTGTTTTGTGAGAATTACTTTTTTTTTTCAATCCATTGGGATATCTACAGTAAAGTGTCATCTTATAGAAGTACATGAATAATTTAGGAGGAATTGGAAGTTACATGTTTTAAAATTTTAAAGGTGTTGGAGGATAAATGAGATATATTAAGATATGACTATCAATGTTTTAATTTTATACCGAGTTAATCTATCAATCAGATACTATAGAAGTTCATGACTATAGTGAATTTCCTTCAATCTCTTGGATATTAAGATTTATCAGATGATGAGACTATTGAGAGAATTATTGACATTTTCCAAAAGAGTCCAAATCTAAGAGGAAAATTATTTATGATATTATATATATCAATAATCTAAGTCTTGGTGAGTTTATTGGAATTATTATATAGTATGATAAAAAAATAAATAATATATATATAAAAAGAGAAGAATAAAAATGTAATTGTATTTACTTCTACTTATGGTGGTTAGGAAATAGTTGTATTGAGTTTTGTGAAGATGAAATGGCTCAATTATCTATAATAATGAGTTATTATATAATAGAAAAAATTATAGGGACAACTAGAAATATAGAAATTAAAAGTATGATTAGAAGGAATCAATTAAGACTATATTATATGAGTAAAAAAATACCATCCATATTCGCCCTATTTTTATAGAGTTCAAAATAAGAGAAAGAAATAATTTTAGAAAATATTATATTATGAATGGAAGAAATTTTTTTAATTCCTTGGTTACATTGTTTTCTAGTGGTGGTGACACTACATATGAATGTTCATCAGTTTAAAGTGAGGATAATATAAAAATTATGGGATTTTATGCTAACTTTAAGAAGAATGAAAAGTATTTCATTGGTAATATGACTTATGAGTCACATATGAATTTAATTCTTGACTAAAATTTTCCATATACATTGGAATATGAATGTGATCATGAGGCTGGTAGTCTTACTATTGAATAAAAGGACATGTATGTAACATGTATCAAGAAAATGGAGAAAATGATGAAGGATTAGTGTGAAAAATGCAAAGATGATTTTTATAAACATTATAAGAAATATAGTTAGATTAATGAAGATTATTCTAAATAGATATAAGAATTTAAAAAATATATGGATGAACATGGTAGACTAAAAATTATAAATGAGAAATTGAAATTTGATTTATAATAATATATGTGAAAATCTTCTAAAACTTATACTAAAAAAGTTAATGAAATTTTAGTTTCGTCGTATTATCTAGAATTATATGACTCGAAGAACATGGATTAGGAGATGAAATCAAAGTTTATAACATTTAAACAAGATATGAATGAGGTTTTAATGTTTTATTCTAAGGTGGAATGATTAAAGAAACTATTGAAAAACTTTACCATAAGAATAAAATCTTTTAATAAGATGTATGGATAATTGTGAGCTAATATAAATACTTCTAGAATTAGATTTAAATGAAATAGAAGATAAAAATTCATGTCAAATTATTTTTTACCAAGTAATTTTCCTTATTTAACCATGTTTTAGTGAGGAGGACACAAGAGTAAGTATTTATCATTAAATTTAATTTAATCAATTATAATATCTCAAACATTTATCTTAGTAAAACGTTATACTTAAAATCCTTAAAAGACAAGAATTTCTAGATAAAGATGGTTTTATTCATGTATACATATATAACTAAGAATATTAACCTTCTAAAAAATTGTTTTTGAAGTGTTAGTTGGATAAATGTAGTATATTAAATCAAGAGGGGGAGGGGGATTGAGTTCTTAAAATTTTATTCACTTATATTCTCACCCTTTTTGTGGAATAAATGATTATGATCTTATCTTATAATAAATAAGAAATATAATTAAAAAATTAAGATAGAGATAGAAAAAAGTGAATTTATAGTGGTTTGGGGCACAATGATCCCTTAATCCACTCCACTGACACTCTATTCCAGGAGTTTGATGATGTTCACTATACCAAACTTTATTCCAAGGTATTCCCAATATAGTAAAAGTAGCTATTACATGGTACAAATGGTCCAAGAGATTCCAACTAGGATATCCTTTTATTAACCCTATCCACAGTCTTAGTACACTCGAATGCAACATGTGAAGAATGATGAATAGATGAAAATAAAGATTGATACAAGTTCAACACATAGTTATAAGAAGCAACTGATAGAAGAAGAAGAAATTTCCAAAGAGATAGAATAAATTCAAAACAGTATCTCTATGTTCTTCTATTTCAAATGACAATTTTATAATCAAAATTTTAAAGATGATTAATAAATGATCATGTAGTAGAGAAAATACTTTGCGCATGCCTATATTTTATATATTTTCTTCGTGTTGTTTCATGAGTCTATGTGATCTCATTTTTATATCTCATTTTTTGAATTTTAACTAAGAACAGCTGTTAATCCTAATGGTCAAGAGAATAATCCTTTTGAAATATGAATTGATAGAATTTTAATTAGCATGGTTCCTTTTTTCCCAATTATGGAATGAACATAGACGGAAAGATATAGTAGATTTCATCTTCACCAGACCTTTCCATTTTTTGATGAAAGGTGATTTATCCAAATCATCCTTTACTTATTTAGATAAATTGTTTTCTGATACACATAAAAGCATAAGATAACTTATCAAAAGACTTGAAAATGTTAGAGTGTATCTTAATGATACTCTAACACTGAGAATAAAATTTCAATCCCCCATAAAATAAGTAGGTCTGCATAAGAAAAATATATGGGATTATTATTCTCATAAGATCATTACAATGCAATATGATAAAAAAATCTATAAGATAAATGACTTATCAACTCTTTGTATTATTAAACTTGTAATATAATTTACTTATAAATATCATTTTCATAATATAAATCTATATCCATATAATAGAAAAGAACTAGCTAAAAATCAATATGCTTTAACATTTAATGTATGACATATTTCCATAAGATAAATTCATATACATAATAAGATAATTCATTTACATTGGTATTCAACAAGATAAAATCTTTTAGTGAAAATTTAATGTTTGTAGAGGTGATGAGACAATTAGTTTGTGAATTTTTTGTAATGTAAGATAAATCAAAATTTATATGACCTGGCCTATCGAGGTTCGACCTGTGACTACCTCAAGCCCGCCTCCAATAGGCCAGGGGCTAGTGACTAGCACTGAGTAGGATTATCCCACAAATAAGATACATTAGACTACAATACCTATACACACACACACACACACACATCTCGAATCCTACAAAATTATGAAATGTAAAACAAATGAAACAATGTTTTCATACATCTAAAATACCACAAAAGAGTATGAAAATAAAGTACTGAAATTTGAAAAGGGTATAAATACAATCCCAACAAAAAACTATAAAGAGTCCAACCTAATCCAAGGAAAGAACTAAGTCAAATGAAAGATCCAAGTAATACACATTGGTTTGAAAAGCTTCATATACACTCTTCCCACTCCATGTACTCCCAAGACACAGTCAAAAGGGTCATCATCTATATAAGACATGACACGTGTAGGAAAATTCCATATAGGGGTGAGTATTACAATACCCATTATGACACTCTAAAAACACTAAACATGAATCACCAAGTATAGTTAGCTCAATAAAATATATAAAAATAAATATATAATAGAAACAACCATATATAATTAGGAAATACACCATACCACCATGCGATCATAACCAACTATCAACCAAAGTATTAAGCTTGAAGCAACAATCATTCTTGGATAATCCACTCTATGAGATAATCTATCATCAGAGAAACTCTATGAAGAGGTATAGATCATCGGGGCCCACCCAATAAATCTCATTGGTCTAAGAATACCCTAATACACATATAGGGGGTCACACCCAAAATCACCGGGGGACACCACAGACCCAATTTAAATCAACCTGCTATATAGGGGATCATATTTCAATGATACAACCAACCCTACTAATACTTACTGATAGATGAAGGATCAACTCCATACTCAGGGAGGTCATTCTGATTCCACAAACCTCATCTAAGAAACAAGGATTATAGAGGATCTCACCCCAGTCTCACAGAGGGACACAACAACTATATTTGAGACTTGACCTCTTGAGGGGATCATAATCCTATGATGTCGATGTAATTACATACTGTATCCTCAAGGGAATGACAAAGGGAACATTATCAACCTAGACTAGTCCAAACTAAGGAAATTAAATTATACAAATACTCTTTAAGGGGGTACATGGTGTGTAATAGTGGGTACATGTAATGTCTAGATATACCTATGTCAGAACATGTGGAAAATCCTCAAAAAACATGTAAGTATTCATATACATAGCATGTAGAAAGATTAAATGATGTTTAGAGACACATGGTACCCTCACCGTGTCTCCTGGCTATGTCTCTATATCGAGGTCATATCCGTTTACTAGCCCGTGCACACAAATTCGGGTTTTTGTACAAGTACATGGTGTGCCTCCTCACAGTGCACTTTTTCCCAGGTCTATGTACTTCCTGAAGAACATACCAGGCCTTATGTAAGGGGATATACATAATTTGAAAAAGTCACATGGCGTGTGATATTTAACTTCAGTCGAATCCCTAGTATCATAGCCAGGGGTCCCACACGACATGGAACGACGAATTACACATCGTGTTTTTTATGTTTTCTAGATCCAAATCCTCAGCATCATGTGATTTGTTGGATCCTTCAAACATTATAGAACATATATATTAGGTCCTGTACAATCCTCTAGTTTCTAGATCCTGTAATTTTGGGCTCCGAATCCACTCTGAAGATGATATGTTGGGAAAAAACATCATTGTTCATCAAAACTATGTAGAACGAGAGCAGTGAATACATTCTTTCAGCTCCCGATCATCCACTTCCTTCTCTGCACCTAGACCATACCATCTATCACAAACCACACCCATGGTATTGACCCATTTCACAAAAGAATGGCCACACAATGATTGAATAATGGGTATTCATTGAACAGTGGACAAAAATAAATGCCAGTGATGAATGTACGAATAACTGGGGGGTGGGGGTGTAGAAAAACAAAATACATAAGATGTGAGAAACAGAACCCAAAAATTGTTTGTTTGTCCTTGATCTGTTGACATAGAAAAAGATGAATGAAGATGGATAAAACAAAATGAACCAAACAATTCCATTAATTTAATTCTACCACTGATGAGAGTATCAATTCTATTTTTGGAATTAATCCATGTTCATTTGGGATTATGAAATTTCATGTAAATCAAAAAGTAAAAAATATTACCTTAGGTTTGAATCAATATTTTATGAAAAATTATTTCTTCATCATTATTGATGAGATAAATAAACTCTGTTAATGTAAAGATCAACAATCTGATCCCAATCCGTCATCATTTACCAAGAAAGCTCTCAAACAGTTGTCTAAAATATCTAGGGTTTGAGTACCCAACCCTGATGAATTTATATAACTATACACTTAAAGGAGAAACTAGATCACAACATAAAAATGAGAAAAATAATTTAATAATTTGTTTTATTTTATTCGTTTACACCAGTGAAAACTTTTTCAAAAATTGCCCCCAGTGATAAAGGTTATGTCGCACCTAGGGTAAATCTTATGTTCTGAAATCAATGGTTCCATTGGATTTATAATACAAATACCCATTTAGGAGTTACTCCACATTTTTAAGAAAACTACAAACACATTATATTTAATATATTTAATATATTTAATATTTTTCAAACATTTAATCCAGGCACATCAGGACTTGTAATCACACACTATCTCAAAAACTAGTCTAAAAAATAATCCATATGATATTAAAAAATACTATATATAAAATATGAGTCATTAAATTCTCCCAAAATTAGGTATTTTCATCCAAAAAATAGAAATACCTACACAAAAAGATGAGGTACTAGGATCGCATTTGGGTCTCCCATTCCTGGGTGTTTTTCTGAAGATTCCTGTGTCAGCATTGGACATGAACATGGGGAATCGATCACCCATGAAGGATCCTCTCTTTATGATCCTCGATCTCTACCATGTACTCTTCAACGGTATCTCCATCCTTGAAATCCAACTTTCCCTAGTCAATAACGTGCGACACGTTGTGCACGTACCTCCTCAGTTGCAACACGTATAAGATGTTGTTTACCCGATCAAACTATAGTGGCAGAGATACGTGGTATTCCACCTCACCAACTCTATCCATTATCTAGAAAGGTCTAATTTATATCAAATATAACCTTCCATTGTGGAAAAATATATTCAATCCATGTCGAGGTGAGACCCTCAGGAACTCATGGTCTCCCTCCCTGAACTCCATAGGTCTTCATTGCAAGTTCGCATAAGACTTATGATAGATCTATATAGTCATCATTCACTCCAGAATGATATGTACCTTCTCTATAGTATCTCTCATAAACTCTAATCCAATGAGTTCCAACTCACCTGTATCAATACAAAAAAGGGGTGACCTGTAGGCTTGCCAATAAAAAGCCTTGAATGGTGTGATACCAATGGTGGAATGGAATCTATTGTTGTAAGAAAACTCCACCCAATGTAGGTGATCATCCCAACTATGACCAAAGTCCAACATGAAATCCCATAACATGTCTTCCAAGAATTGAATGATTCACTCTATTTGGATGTCAGTTTGGGGGTAAAACACTATGCTCAAGCATAACTATGTTCTGAAATCCTCCTACAATCCTCTCCATAACTAATATGTGAAGTGAGAATCATGGTTAGAGATGATCATTAAGGGAACTTCATGGAGTTGTAATATCTCTTATAGGTAAAGGCATCCCTAACTCTCTACTGAACTCTACTCTTGAATGGATAGTAAGTGGGTCAACATGGTAAATCGGTCTATGATCACCCTGATTCCATCATGTCTCCTAGATGTATGTAGTAATCTAATCAGGAAGTCTATAGATATACCATCCCACTTCCACTCCAACATCTCAAGGGGGTGGGTTAAACCTGCTGGAACTTGGCTCTCATCTTCACTTGCTGAAAAGTAAGAAATTAAGAGAAAAACTCTAAAACTTCATTCTTCATGGTTTGACATAAAAACCAACATCATAGGTTATGATACATATTTTACACAAATGGATGTATCACCAAATGAAATTTACGAAACTCCCACATCACATCCTCCTGTAATGTTAGAGTTACCATCGTCCATAATATTAAAAGGATAACATTATCCCCACCTTCAGAATATCCATAAAGAGCATGTCTAGTGGATATCTGAGTATGTAAGGTCACATTTTCGGTATCTCTATATTGAGAATCTTTGAAATGCAGTAAAAGTGGTGGGGTAAAAACCATCAACTAGATATATGAATCACCATCCTTATACACAAAGGACAACTAGAATGAGGCTAACTACCTCGACGCCTCATCGAACAACTGAGAATAAGGTCTTTTGCTAAGAGAGTCTTCCACTACATTCCCCTTCTCAGGAATATAGAAAATATTGAATTCATATTCTTGGAGGAAATATACCCATATTCTCTATCTAAAATCAAGTTACTTTTATGATAAAATATAATTGAGACACTTGTGATCAGAGTAAACGATAATCCTCTCACACATCAAGTATTGTTATCACGTATTTAGTGTGAGAGATACCACCACTAACATAAGATCATGGGTTGTGTAGCTTTCCTCATATGGTCTCAATTGTCATGAACCATAGGTAATAAATTTCTACCTCTACATCATAACACAATCTAGTCTGGTCCTTGATGCATCACAGAACACAATGTACTCAATACCCTCCTCTTGAAATATCATGATCGGATAACTCATCAACCTATAACTCAGATCCTGAAAGCACTAATAAAACCTTTATATCCACATGAAATTCTCCCCCTTTGGAGTCAATGATGTCAAGGGTGCTGAAACTATAGAATAATTATGTACAAACCTCCAATATTACCCTTCCAACCCTTGGAAACTCTTCACCTCAATAACACTCTTAGGTGGATACCAAGAAAGCATCACCTCAAACTTTGGCGGATCCACTTCTACTCTAGCCTTTAAGATGACATTTCCTAGAAATTGGACCTCTCAAATTCCAAACCAACACTTAAAGAGTTTCCCATAAAGATAGTTCTCTTTGAGTGTTTCTAGGACCACCCTTAAGTGTCTCGTGTTATCCACCTCAAACGTCAATTACACTATAATGTCCATGATGAAGAATAATAGGAAGTGTTCTAAGAAGGGATGGAATATCCATTTCATGAGTGCCATTAACATTATAGGGGTGTTTGTTACACTTAAAAATATCACCATGTACTCATAGTGACTACAATGACATCATAATGTCACCTTTAGTATATCATCATCCCATACTCGGAACTGGTGATAGCCTGATCCGCAGTCAATCTTTAAGAAACACCGCACCCCCCTAAAATTATACAAGGGACCATAGATCCATGGTAGTGGGTACTTATTCTTCACAGTTACTTGATTCAAGAACTGATAATCTAGATATAACGTCAACATCTCATCCGACTTCTTGGATGATAACACTAGGGCTTCTTAGGGGGAAACGTTGGGTCACAAAAAACCCTTCTCCTATAATTCCTCCAACTGCACCTTCGTCCATCGAAGATTTGTGGGAGATATCTGATATACTAGTACAAATATCGATTCCATACCAAGATACAAGTCTATACAAAATTATATCACTTGATGGGGAGGTAAACCTGGTACATCCTGAGGTAATGCATCATCATAATATTCCACCACTATAGGAAACTGATAGCCCAAAGCATCCACTACTCCAAGAGTCATGCAATACAATTGGTGAGTAATTGAATACAATCTATTATGACTAAGATCATCCTTATCTACCAAGGTTTTCATTTTCACCCATAAACGAAAACCTCATTCATTCACTAAGGAAACACCATGTCCTCTCCTTGAAATAGTGAATCTGGGCATGAACTATGGATAGTCATTCCACACCTAAGATGAAATCATAATAGCTAATTGTGGAAATGAAGATATCCCATAAAAAACTCTCACCTCCAAGCATCAGATCACACTATCATCATAAGTGCCCAATCACTGATCCAACACCTATCGAAGTTTCCAATTGCAAGTTTTGAACCAATGGATCAACCAAAATCTCTAAGTATCGAAATAGAAAAGTGGAAAGGAAGAAATGTATTACACCTATGTCTATCAGTACTGTAGCTAAAGTAGAATATAAAAATATCATACCTCATATCATTCCTATATTCTTAGGGTAAGAGGCCTCTATAGCCTACAACTGGACTCATTCTTATCCACCAATTCCCTAAGCCTAGTGCAGACCACAAGGTGGTGGTGGTGGTAATAGGTCAAACCTCCAAACACCACTTGCTGCCCTACTAAACCCTATTACCCATCCATTTCATTGCAAAATACCCTGATGTTGCATATGTCTTGGCCTCAACAGTCCCTCAACCATATCTCAATAAATTATATGATGGGTAGGACAATCCGGATCTAGATTCCCCTAACAATTGTAGAAGAAAAAACCGCCTCTCCCTTGGCCGATTAGATCCACCATGAGAGACATACACTGAAAAACCAGAGTATGGATATCACCTCTTTAATTTTCTAATACACTTGGATCCATGTGACTACTGACATATTCTTACTGTTGTGGTCTCGACTACTTGGTTCCCACTACTAGCTCCCACTATCGGTGCCTACTCCTCCATAAATTTCTCTACTACCAAGGCTTGTTCAAGCACCCTGACATAGGTGGAAATGAAAAGGGATAAAACTGAAGCCTTGAAAACCAAACAGAAGCCCTAATCAGAGGTCCAAGATCTAAATAACTAATGTTGAACCATATCCAAGGAGTAACATGAGATATCAATAAACCTTAATAAGTAATCCTCCATAGTTATAATACCCTATTGTAGATAAATAAGCACCTGTATGTGTGTCGATCACAACATAGCTTTATATAAATACTCTGTGAATAGATATCGAAATTCTAACCAAGAGAGAATTTTCTCATCATGTGACTAAGTCACTAATCTCCACTATCAACCAATATATTTCTAAAGAATACTCTTCTTGAGTATCTCCATCTTATTTTCAAGCATCCTCACAAGACAAAAAGATGAAAGTGACTACTTCTATATAGTGTCATCCACTTAGGGGTCTCGCTCACCAAAACACATGGGAGGTATCTACCTATGAAACTTGTGAAATTCACTCATTTTTCATGCATAACTATCTATTACTTCCAATTCTAGTTGCTTCTCAATGGGTGGTGGTATTGCTAGTAAATCACCCGAAGGTACTATCTCTAGTACACGCCTCTATACTGATGCCTCATCACTAGAAAGATCATCCACGTGATCATGTAGTAGAATTATGGATGAATATCTTCATAGAGGAATCCTGAAATAAAACAAGATATACCATGGTAAAAGAGTATATCTGGGGAGCTGACTCAAGATGTAAATGAAAAACACAACCATCACTATATGATTCATGTACCAAAAATTATCCATGAAACTAATGTTTTCATGTTCTAATTCAAAAGGCATGTTATTAGAGTCCTAATGTATAGATGCATCAACTACCACACTGACACTGTAGTCCTTGGCTTGAAAGTCGAACTAAAAAAAACTAAACACTATTTCCCCAAACCAATGTCACAGACTCTTAATCTAAGGTATAATTGACCACCTATGATACAACTCTATCATGACCTAACCTACTATGGTCCAACCTATGAGTACCCCAAGCCCTCCTCCAATAGGCCAGGGAATAGAAACTAGTTCTAAGTAAGAATATACCAAAAATGGGAGTCATTTTCCTAAAGTACCTGTACACACAAACACATCTCTAAACCAAAATAATGCTAAAATGTAAAAAAAATAATGCATGCATACTTCTAAAATACCACAATTGTGTATGATAGTAAAGTACTGAAATAAGAAAAGGGGGATAAATCCAAAAAAAAATTATAAAGATTCCAACCTGCTCTAATGGAGAGGAAAAATTCAAATGAAAGATCCCGTTAAAACGCCTTGGTTTGAAAATATTCCTCCATTCTCCACCCACTCCTTATGCTCCTAGGACACCATCAAAAGGACCTTCTTCTGTATGAGACATAAAATTTGTGGGAAAATACCATGCGTGGGTTAGTATAATAATACCTAGTAGGACACCCCAAAAACACTTAAGAGTAAGCACCAATTATAGTCATATCAATACAATATATAATAATAAATTTATAATAAGAAAACCCAGATATACTAAATAAATACACCAAACCACTAGGCAGTCATAACCAACTATCAACCACATGATTATTCTATAAGAAATGATCATTATGAGAATATCCACTCAAAAATATATTCCATCATTAGATACACTCGAAAAAGTGTTCTATAGAATCCGACCTTGCCCAATAAAGCTCACTAGTCTAAGAAGACCTTGATACAGTGATAGGGGTCCCACCCAGAACTGATGGGGAACACCAGAAACCCAATCTGGATCTACCTACTATATAGGGGATTGTATTTCAATAATAAAACCATCCATAACGATATAGATTTCTATATGGAGGATCAAAATCCTACTGTAGGATATCTAACTAATTCCACAAACCCTATACATGGAACAAGGATGTTAGAGGATCACCCTCCAGTCTCACAGAGGGATACAACAACTCTATATAAAACTCAACCTCTAGAGGGGATCATAATCATGTGATATGGATGTAATGTTGCACTGTACCCTCAATGGAATGGACCAATGTAACACACTCAACCTAGACTAGTCCAAACTAAGGAATCAAAAATATATACACACTCATAAAGGGGGTACATGGTGTCAACCATGAGGTACTCATCATGTCCAGCTATCCCTATGTCAACCTATGTAGAAAAGCCTCACTAAACCTATAAGTCTCCATATACATGGACTATATAAGGATTACATAGTGTGTAGAGAGATAAGTAACCCTTCTCATGTTTCCTAGCCAAGTCTGTGTATAGTGGCCATGTCTATGTAATGGACCCTATACAAAAAGCTGTGTCTGTGTCCAAGAACATGGCCTGCCTCATAGTAGTTTAATTTTTACCATGTATATGTACTTCTTGAAGTAGACATCGAGACACATGGAAGGGTTCAAAAAGTGTGGGATAAAGTTATATGACATGTGATTTTTAACTTCAGCCAGGACCCTAACACTATAGCTAGGGGGCCCACATGGCATGTAACACCAGATTATGCACTGTTTTTCTTGAGATTTAAATATCCTATTACATGCCATCTATTTATTCTTTGGAGTCTCTTCCCTTGTCAAACACTATATATTGGGGGTCTATTTGGGCCTCTAGTTCCCAAATCTTGGGATTATGGGCTTTGAGTCCGCTCAGAAGATGATCTGTTGAGAAAAACTTCAATTGTTTATCAAAACTGAATAGAATGAGAACTGAAAATCTGTATATTCTACTCCCAATCATCCTCCAACATCGTCGTACCTTGAATTCACAATTTATCAAAAACTAAAACCATGTAATTGATTCATTTACCTAAATAATATCCATGTAATGATCAAATACTGGGTATTCGTTGAACTACAAGCCAAAACAAATGTCTACGATGAATGTACGATGAATGTGGGTGAAGAAAACCAAAATATATAAGATGTGATGAATTAACCCTAGTAGTTGTTTATTTAGACACAATTTTTTGTCGTTAAAGAAAATGAACAAATATGGATAAAACAAAACAAACCAAAAAATTCCATCAATTTAATTTTACCGGTGATGCATGTTTCAATTGTTTTCATGGAATTAATCTATGTTCATTTAAGATTAAGAAAAGGAATGGAAATGAAAAAGAAAAAAAATACTACCAATATTTTGGGTCAATATTTAATGAATAATATTTGTTTAACTTATATTGATGATATCCATGAACTCTGTTGGCATGATGATCCATGATCTAATCATAATCTATCATAGTCTTCCAAGAAATCACTCCAATGGTTTTCTGAAATCTATTTGGTTTGAGTGGCCACCCCTAAGGAAATTCTATATCCATATACTTAAAGTATAAAGTAGGTATCTACATTTAAACAAAAAAAATTAATTAATTATTTACACCCATGATGGATTTTTACCAAACAACCTGTGTTGAAAAGGGTTATATCACACCTAGGGTAAACCCATGTTTTAAACTCATTGGATCCCTCAGATTTCTAATATGGAACCCCATTTGTGAGTTATTCCAATTTCTCCCAAAAAATGAACATGTGTTCTATTTAATATATTTAATATATTTTAAACATTTATTATGGGCACACCAGGCCTCAGAATTGCATGCCTTCTCAGTGCTTCATCTCGAAAATAATCCATATAATATCCAAAAATACTAAAAGGGAATTCTTATTCATTGAATAAATTCACATGAGAATTCCTTAGGAAGTTTTTTTGACAACAACAAAAATAATTAAAATGAGTTATGAATATAATATATGATCCTAAAACACTTGAGATAACAGTTTCAGTAAAACAATTCAGGATTTTTTGAGGATCAAAATATATATGAGTTTATGAGATATGGTAGAACAACATAAGTCCATCCAATAATCTCTAAATTTTTTTATGATTAAAAAACCAAAAAAATATACAATCAACAAGATCTTACACGTAACCCCATTTAAGTAAATGGATGAAAATTCTGTGTTATATCATAAAAATTTCAAAAAATACTCCCATAAATAATCTCCTTTTTATGATATCCAAAAGGATGGTGAAAGTATAGAGAAAACACATTTATTATAGAACATTATAAGTATAAATGATTTGAATATAATGCACTGAAATGAATAAATATAGGAATTAACTTAAAAAAATAAATAGTAAGGTAAAACATTTAAATAGAAGAATGGTCATAATATAAATGATGAAATAATAAAAATATAAAATCAATAAACTCATCTATAATAATGAAAATCATTTAAAAAATGATCATTTATACATAGAAATGTTATAAAAATAAAAAATTGAACAAAACATATAGAATAATAAGCCTCGTAGTAGAACAAAATAAGGTTTATTTTTAGGCAGTAGTTTTTTAAAATATTTAGGTTGGGAGGAAAATATAAGGTATGAAAATGAGAAAGCTCAATTATCCATACAAATAACCTAGTGGGACATCTAATCTAAATTAAACTGTGATGTCATCTCTATCATGTGTAACTTTCTTGATGGTACATGACCAAATTCTATTTCTCACTTCTTGATCTTTGGCTAAATCATATATTTCCATAAAATAAAATTGAATATTTAAGGAGGTAGTAATATTATTTGAAGATTCAGTAAAAAACATATAATTTTACTTTTTATATATGGAAGCATGATCAGATATCATTTTCTGGAACTATGAGGTAGAAAAGTGGAGATTAGGATTAACAGGTCCAATTATTCATTGACAACATAACTGAAAGAGTGAATCTGCACACATGTTAATAGTCTTCACAATGTCATTATTATAGAAATTATTAAGAATTATAAAACCTCTCCATGAATTTTGTCCAAAGGTATTAATGAAACTTTGAATGTCAACTTCCTTTTGAAAATAATAATGATCTTTTTTAGAACATATATATGACCATATAAAAAACTTGTAAAACTAGAGATAAGGGAATAAAAAACTTGATTAGTCCATAGAAAAGTTACAAAAAAAAATTATTACCCTTCTTACCACCAGGACACTATAATTATTCAATAAAATAATCTGAATCAGTCGATGATGTATGGATTATTCCTAGAAACCAGTTGATGAATTTCTATAAGATTTTATTCTAATAAATAAAGGTTATTGGAAAGTAAACCAGCCATCTTTCCATGTCCAATTTTAATTAAATTCATATAATTTAATGTATTTGTATATTTTTCTTTGATAGAAGAGATATTGTCCTAAAATAAACTTCCCATATCTTTCATATAATTTTCATGACTTTAGAATGTTCTTGAAAAACCATGAATACATTAAATTTCATCCAATATATATCTTTTAAATACTTTCAAGTTCTCTAGAGAGATAAGATTGCTTTGCATTAATGAAATTAATATAGTGAGAGGGTCAAGATAAATCGAGACAACTTTCATTTCTTTTCTATCACAACTTTAGCAATATATCCTTCCTTAGATTGTCTAGGAACATGTAATCTCTAAGATTCATAAAAAGAGATTAGATAATTATACTTAAACAATTAAAATCTATCTTCAAGGAAATATTAAAATTATTATTTGGAATTATATTGATAAACTCAAACTAATATTCAAACACCTTATTTACAGGATAAAAATCACCCTTAAACGATGAATTTTCATTAATAAACTGAACATCATCTATATATTCTACTAATGTAACCTTTAAAGAATTTGGTTCAGCCAATAACTCATCAGACTAAGATATAACTTGATCATAATAATTTATATCACTATTAGTGTGTTAATCAATGCTAAGATTGGTAGATTTATTATGATTTGTAGAAGTAACATCACTATTCTCTTCCACTTCTTGATTCTATTTTATATGAGAGGGCTTAACAAAATCTATCTTTTTTTTCCTACATCACCACTTACAAAATATCCCACTCTACTATTCCTTCTTATTATTTTTCAAAATAGTGAAAATAATTCCTGAAGAACTGAATTATCTCCTTTTTGATTATCATTTCATCCATAATCAACCTTAAGAGTTCAAAAAAGAGAACAACACTAGAAAATATAGAGATGGTATTTTCCTAACAAACAATAATAAATAATCATAAGGGTTATAAATAATCCTTCTATAGCTGTAAAAAATGGCTCAAAAAAATATGGAATAAGATTTATAAGATTCTCTAGTTTATAGACTGAAAGAGGGGGATATTCAATTGAAAGTTTTTAAACTAAAACCCGATTCTCCATTAATTCAGATCATTGATCATCTTACTCAATTATAATAGAAAATTAAAGATGAATATTGTCAGAGATATCCACTCTAAATCTCATTATTTTATTAGTGAGAGTTATATAATCTAAAACATTCACTAATGTCACACTAGTAGTAGATTCTTTAGTTATTTTAGTAATGAATATTTCTTGGGATTTCTCCCCCTCAATCTGAGTAGTTTCTATATTAAATTATTCCTCAGATACAACAGGTAAAATTTTATTTTTAGAGAAACTAAATAAGTAAAATCTTATCTTTAATACTCTAGTGCTTTGATCTTTCAATCCATAAAAATGAGTGTCTATAACATAATTCAACCAAACACCATATTTTATACTAAAAAGAGTTAGAATCATTATAAATGGGTAGAAGTTCCCAATATTATTCTAAATGTGAAATATATATCATAAGATATATCTTACTCGATTGAAACACTTATCTATCAAAAAAATACATTAATTCAATATCTTGAAATAGAATATTCTTAAACTCACCATCTTGTTGAGTGATTGAAAATTTAATGAATAAATAAATAACTTTTCATTCGATCTCTATATCTTTTACTATTTTTTTCCTCATTTGGAATTCCAAAAATAGATATCATAATATCATGATGGATTACCTCATCAATAGAATAAAGTGTCATATTGAAGTATAAACATGACGATACTTGAAAATTCTATCCATTTCCAAACAAAAATTGAGAAATATTTTTGATTTACTATCAAAGTGATGAGGTGTTAATTATAATTGAAATAAAAGATCATATTCTCATAAATTTTTTTAACATATTTCTCAAATAACACCATCTTATTCTCATCATAAACATACTCCAAACCTTAATTATTTATAAATTCCTATAGAAACATATATATTCTATCCAGTCACCTGAAATCTATTTATTTTATTCTTATCATATTTCTAAATGACCTTGGTCTCTTTGAGCTAATGGTGATAGAAATGTCCTAATTTTTTGTAGTTCCCATGATTAAAGAATAGAAAAGAAACTAGGTTTAGGGATTAATGGAATGGAGGGTTTGAGAATGAAGGAATAAAGTTATGGGGTTCATAAGGGTTCAATGTTTTTTCGTATAAGAATGATTTATTATATCTCTTTCAATATAAAATAAAGGTCAAACAGATTGATGTGAAAATTAATCATAATAAAAATAGACAACATGTCTCTTTATGACATGTCTAAAACCAAAATTTATACTCTAAATACAAAAAGAAAAAAGTTTAACTGAAAATATATTTCCCTAACGGGGATCATAAAAACATATAATTAGAATGAAAATAACTAAAATCAAATAATCCTGATTCATATTTTATAAAATAAAATCAATAATTATACAATGTCTTAGTGAAATATCTTCTAATTTATTTTTTATATAAATGAATTTCAAAAAGTCATCTCGTTTTGTGAATAATATAATAGGATGTGATTTATTAAATCTATGTTCTTTGTTCTTAAATGGTATATTGAATTTTTTAAACAATTTATAGCACTTTTGTCATCAAATTTGATTGGTATAAGATAAAAATTAAATAAAAAATCCATTACTGTGTGTTTTATACACAATAATTATACACAAAAACTACCAATTGTAATATTTTCATCTTCTATAGTTGACACTGAAAAAAAGTTTTTTTTCTTACCACACCAAGAAACTAAATAGTTTCCAAGAAAATTAAAATTTTCCAAAGTAATTTTTTAATCTAGTCTACACCCACTAAAATCAACATCTCAATATGAATTTAAATTCAAGACAATGGTTTTTTCAATAATCAAAGATACAATATTTATTCCTTTAAAATATCTTAAAATTATTTTGGAAATAGTGAAATGAGATTCTTTTGGGTTGGATTCAAATCAATCACAAAGATATACTAAAAAAATAATGACCTATACTTGTAGAGAGATAAATTAAGAATATTATTATTCCTCTATATATCTTATTGTCAACTAGTTTTTCAACTTCATCCAATTTAAGCTTTATATTGGAACTCATAGGAGTTCAAAAATACTTCTTTAAGTGAAAATATTTTATGTAAATCAAAAGTATTTTCTTTGGTTCAAAATATTTCCAAAATATTTTTGAAAAATTTTAATTAGAAAGAAATACCTTAACTCACCCATAATTATCATTACAAATTCCTTTTTAATTATTTTTACAAATATATTACTCATTTATTTGTTTATTAAAAAAAATAAAGTCATGAATATAAATTTGGTTGAGTAAAGTGTCATTTGATGATTTTTTCTTAAGATGAGTAGGGTTTGAAAATCCCACATTAAAACTATTTTTTAAAAGAAATGAATTTAATCATTTAGAACAATCTCTACATGCTTGTTTAAGACCACAAAACGTTGGTATGTTTGAAAATAGAATCTCAAAAATGAGGGTCTACAAAACCAAGATTTTTTTTCAACATGAACTTACCCCATTAAAAATTCATTTAAAAAGTGTATTTAACATCCATCTTATATAATTTAAAATTAATATGAGTTGAATATTCTAAAAGGATTATAATGGATTCTATTCTAACAACATGGGAAACAATTTCCTCAAAATCTATATATTCTTATTAATTGAAACCATTGGAAATTAATCAAGACTAATTCATAGTGATCACACCTCTATAATCATTTTTTTTTCAAAATACCCATTTAGTTATAATAATAAGATATTCAGACGGTCAATCAACTAATTCCCATACTTTTTTTCCTTTTTAACCAGTTGAGCTCTTCTTACATCAAAACTACCTAATTTTCAACTTCAAGGGATTCTTCTTTAGTTTTAGGATCAAACTAGGAAATAAAGGAAAAACATTTATCATCATTTCCCACATTTCCCCTATTACTAACACCTATATATAGGTCCCTATTATAGTTAATAGAGGATTGTTCTTATATTTTTTTAGTTTTCTAGGATGTACACATTCTAGATCTTCAAAATCAATCCCTTCACATCTGAATTATTTTTGATCATATTCTAAATCATCGATATTTTTTTTCATAAAAGGGAGTTTCATGTTATAAATTGTTCATAAAATCAATTAAGTTATCAATTTGAGTCTTTTATGATTAAAAGTATCACTTTTATCCAATTTAACATGAGTAGATTTAAATAATAAAAATATTGTGTGATTTTGACATGAATTTGAAAATAGTGATCCTAGAAAATTCTATATTCTTCATTTTTTCATCGAATCATTTCAACTAGATTAAGATATCCCTTTAGAAGGAAAACCATGTGATTCATGTGTAAAAATGGGAAATGATTTTTTAGGTATAAAAGGGGTTTCCTTTTTGGAATCTCTTGGTAAAACCTCTGAGATATTCAAGGATGAATCATAATGAGAAACATGGTTTATAAAATTATAAGATTATAGATTTTTAGTAGTGGTGGATATAGAATCTCTATAATATTGATTATATTTATGTAAATTCTCTCTCCTTGGTCAAATTACTCTATTAAAGGGGGATAATCCCTAGAGCACTTAGTACATCGAACTCGTGATAGGGTATTACTAGGGATTCATGAGTTGGAGGCTGATACCTATTGGTAGTGGTATTTTAATATTATCCTAAATACCAAATGAGATGTCAAAAAGTCTAGGAAGTCTGGAAATATTTCTATGAATCCTAGAGTCTTTTGGTTGGTGGAATGGGACCTCAATTTTAACCCTTCATTACAGAAGTAATCTAATGCTCATATCTTGATCAAGATATATAGTCTTAATTCGGTCTGTTAGCACATAAAAATTATTAATTACATTGCATCACGCATTGTTACCCCCCCTTAAAAATATGTTAGAACACACTTAAATGTGATCATGGATAATATGCTCATATTCTTGTGGATGATAACATGGATTCCAAGATACTATATTATATCAATATAATTTTTAGCAATTATTGAATTATATTCATGGGGAAATTTGAATACCTTCCCACTTCCTATGAAGTGTTACAAATATTGGGAAATTCAATATATAATTGTATATTCATCCATAAAAAATTCAATCCATTTCCTATAAATATGTAGGAGGTCTAGAAAGCGGTAAAAAGAAGGAAAAACAAAGGTACCATTATTGAAAAAAATTAAACCTCTAATAAAGAGGCTGAAAATGCATAATAAGGAAATATCAACAATCAAAATAAGACATAAGGTACTTATAGAGAAGTTATTATAGAGGTAAAGTTTGATATATCAAATAATGAAATGGAAATAGGGAAAACTAGATATTCTCAAATTGGTCTAGATGAGAAGACTACTAAAGAGGTGACTACCTGACAATCTGTAAATGAGAAGGGTCCTCCCTCTCTAGTTCCTGTAATAGGATTGGTGTACCATTGAGATATGAATCAATGCCTAATTGTTCATATTTGGTGAATCCCACTATGAGTGAAGATACATTTAGAAAAAAAATCCTTCTACCCATGAGAAGGTTTTACCTTCACATGAATCCTAAAAACTTGGAGTCAGATAGTGGAGGGAGTGGAAGAGGAAAATGGTTCTTCCTCTATGAAAATTGAATCACTAGTAGATAATGATATCACATTAGTGAAATAATATGATGATAATAATGTAAAGAACACTTATTTTATAGAGGAATAATATCCAGTTAAAAATTATGACACTCAAGTTACATGTGTTGATGATCTTATTGCCACCACTGTTTATAGGGTGGAGCAAAGCCTCGTTATCCTGGTTACCCCTATTCCCAATAGCGCAAAGGCCTTTATTTTGTATTGATTTTTGATAATCCACCTTTGAAGGGGTGAGTTGGAAACCTTATAATTCTCATAGGTGTAACTATTACATGGCCCATAGGCCTTAGAGGAATTCATTTCCCATAGGATTCAAACATACATACAACCCAGACTAACTTCTTGGAACTTCTCCTCCCCAGCATCGTCATCATGAAATCAACTCTCCACCTTCGCATGGCTATTTGGATAGGCTTTACCATGAATTCATAGGCTTTTCCTAATGACAGGTGTTATACCCACTCATACTTTCAATCATTTTAGCTTCTGATATAGTGAAATGTCCTACCTCATCCTCATTATAGAGCTTGTTCCTTGTAGGTTCTCTCGTTTGCATCTGCACTTATGGTGGACTGAAGGCGTTATGGTGACCCAAAGGCCTTGAGGTGGCCTGAAGGACTTACTGACATGAAGGCATAGGTTTCCTAAAAGCCTTAAAGGACTCAGGGACCAGATCGATTGCCGGAAGGCCAAAACGGGGGAATAGTCTCATCCGCTACAACACTGCTATAGTACGCTGGAAATATTCCTCCTCATCGATTTGATCCCAGGATGCCTGGATGTACTTAAAAAGTAATCACAAACTGGGTTGTGAATCATGTTCCCTGGTTAACCCTATTAAAAAGGTTCAAGGAAAGAAAAAATCTCCCTCAACCATGAGTATATTTAAAAGAAATAAGTCAAAGGGAAGCAAAAAAAATCCAAATATAGGTAAAAATGATTATCTTATTTTGGAAATTACAAGGGCTTACCAACATGGAAACCTCCAACTCATTAAATATATTTCTTCAAAATCATAAATTGGAGCTTTTTAATTTATCTAGAACTAGGAAGGATTTTTATTCAATATATTATGGTCTTAATAATATGGGATACAATTTAGTTGTTTTGAATAAATGATATATAACTTTGTAATCTATTTGGGTAACTTCTCATCAATCTCTTGACAGAGTTACTCTATTCAATGTTGGGGAATAGGTAATGACTTGTGAAGTTGAAACAGATATGGTTGTTATCTAATGTTCCATTATCTATGCTAAAAACATATATCAAGATAGAAGGAATTTATGGAGAAATATTAACATTCTTGGTTGAATAATTATAAAGGCATGGGTTGTTCTGGAGGATTTTATTAATATTTTTCATCCATTTGAAAAGTTTAGTGACATGTTTTGTGCAATATTCTCCTTGTATTTTAAGGCTTGTTTGGACAGAAATGACCCCTTAAGGTTTTTTTGTTGGGGGATAAATAAATTTGGTAATAATTACTCCAATAGAATGTGGGCTAACAAGTTGAAAAAGGCCTTCACTAGTGAAAAATATCTAGAAAATTAGGATTATATATTCTACATTACTGTCCAAATTTTGAACTGAGATCACCACACTATTTTGGTTTATCCTTTGAAAATTTATTTCAATCTCCCACTTCCCTTCATATTTGATAGGGATTGTGATTTTCATCCCAGTTATTCTAATATCATTTATGAATATTTAAATTTTCTTCAACATTATATGGATTATTTTTCATGTATTAAGAAACTAAAGATCTTGAAGAAAAAACACAAGTATTGGAGTAGTGAGACTTTTAAGTCTAAGACTAAGGAAATTGAAATTATGGAAACCAAACTTAAAAAAAAGTAAGATGCCAACACCTCTATGATTTTCTCTTAACATCAACCAGAAAATTGAAGTTACCACAAAACTTAACTCCTTTCTCAAATTAAAGGATATCATCCAAAGGGAAACCTTTAGAGTCAAATGTGTTAAAGATAGGGTCAAAAATTAAAAATTATATAACCTTCTTAAAAGTGTTTTAAAAACAAATAAATCACTCCCTTTTCATTGAAAAGTGGATTTGTTCATCAAAAAACTAGAAAGTCATTATAATTTTTTTTAGATTACTATCAATATCTCCTCAATGGGTATGGAATGAATGGGGAAATTTTGAAAAACATTACTCTTTCCATGGTTAGAATAGAAGATAAATGTAGAATCACTAACATTACTATTGAATCAGAGATTAGAGAGGCTATTTTTATCATAAACCCCAGTGGTTCCCTGGGTGTAGATGGATTTTCTAATTTATCATATAAAAATTATTGGGATGTTATTCAAAATTATGTTTATAGGATGGTGTTTTCTTTCTTTTGTAATGGCATACTTCCAAAAGGTTCCAATTAACAATTCATTACTTTTATTCTTAAGGTGTAAAATGATTGTGAAACACATAAATTTAGGATGATTTCCCATATTGAAACCATCTACAAGGTTATTAGAAAATTTCTTTCTAACTAGTTTATTAGTATATGACGTATGATTATTATTGGAATCATTTCAAATTCATTAAGTGTAGGACTATTCAAGATTGTATTTTTATTACCTTAAAGTGTGTAAAACTCCTTAATAAGTCATATAGATGTGGCTAAATCACTTTGAATCATTATATGAGAAATACTTTTGACACTATGGATTGGGTGTTCATTTTTAAAATTCTTAAGGGTTTTGGGTTTGGTGATATTATTATCAATTGGAAGCTGAACCTCTTCAAATAATTCAAAATTTCAATGCTCATAAATGTATCTCTAAAGGGTACTTCTCCAATTATAGGGGTAATTTATAGTGAATCACTCTCTTTCATTATATTTTCTATTGGTAAAGATTATCCTAGTAGAATCCTCTCTCATTTGTTAAATTAGGGTAGGCTTAAAACTATACATGATTGAAGGGTTATTTCTAAACCTCTTATATTCAATATGTACATGATATTATTCTACTTATCTTGGGGACAAGAGAAACATTAATATCCTAAAGTAAGTATTATACTATTATGAAAAGGTCTCGGGCCAATGCATAAGTTAGGATAAAGCCTTTTTATTTTTGTAAGAACCTTCCCCTGGTAAGGAAGATTAAAATTATTAATGACTTGGGTATAAAAGTATGAGTCCTTAATTTTAAATACCTTGAATAACCATGTTTTAAGGTATGACTAATATATGTAACATAAATTATATCGCCATCCCGGCTAAAAGGAAAATTTCTACATGTAATGGGAAATCCCTTTCAATGACTGGAAGAGTGTTCCTTATTAAAGCCACCATTGTTTCCAAGCTATTTTATTCTATCATGGTTTATAAATGGACCTAATCCCTTATTAAAAATCCAAATACATGTGTCAAAAAGTTCATTTGGACAAGTTTAATCATAAAAAAATGATTGTTCTTGGTTCCTTATAAGAAGTTTTGAAAGCTTGTCAAAGCTGGTGGCCAGGGTATGAAGAGTCTTACCAGCTTCAATGATTCTTTACAGGTGTACTTCATGGGGAACTTATCATTGGAAATTCTAAATACCTTTCATTTATTAAGTCCAAATTTCTATTGAATATCAAGATTACTAATTTTAATTTCATGTGTTCCTATATCTATCCAACTTCCAAAATCTCTCATTCCAAAATTTATTTCTTATTCTAGATGGATTCTAAGAAAAGAATATCCTCCCATATTATTTTTCATGATAACTGGTTAGGATCTCCCTTGATTAATTTAATTCATAATAATGACTCTATAATTGATCCTTAGGTTTATATCAATGAGTTTCTTGTTAATTATTTCTTAAACCATCCTAAGGAGATTGAGAATGCTATGAATATTTAAAACTTTACTCCACAGGAGTATTTGTTACTCTAAGAACCAACCAGAACATGACAACTTAGTGAAACTTTTTATTTTATTTTATACTTATGAAAATGTAAATTGGAATCTCTCTTGGGTTCCTAAATTTAATAACCCCAAGATAAAACCATTAAGGTTTAACATATCTTGGGGGATCTCCCATATAAGGTTCCCTTATAAGGTTTTCTTGCATATATTTGGTACCAATATCTAATCAAGTTGTATTTTTTGAAACTATAATAGGGAAGATGGATAACATCTTTTCCTTTCATATACTAATTCATCAACTCTTTAGAATAATATTTTTGATATCTTCAGTATCCCATGATTTTTTACAAGATAAATTTATAAAATTCTTACTACCTATACCAAAATGAAGCTATCAAACCAAATATAAAGCATTTTTCTAGTGGCTGTTATAGATTTCATTCACATAATAGAGAGTTATCAAAATTCTCTTAAGAATTGAAATTCCAATTTTAATCTTTTGGCATATATATCATGTATTTTTACTTCTATAATAGATTTAAAGACCATAAAATGGGGATTCTACCAAAAATATATCCATGAATTCATTATATTAAGGAGACTTTAAATTTATGGTAATTTCAGTCCTCATTCAGGCATATTTGATGTTTCTTAATCTTTTTTTCCCAGTAGGATAAAAGTGAACATGGATGGTGCTTATAAAGGTAACCTCGAGCCCTTGAGGTGTGGTTATATATTCATAGATCATAATGGTATATTTATTGGCTATTTTTATAGTTCTTATGAAATTTATTCCTTCATTGAAGCCAGGATTCTTGGTTTCATCAATGTGGTGAGTTTAGCTCAATAAGGATGCTGGTTAAATTTATGGTTGGAGAGTGATTCTATGAATATAGTGTATGCCATAGGGAAAAATAATACTCATTTATCAAGGGGTATGATGGTGATATAGATGGAATACCTTGAATTTATTGACTATGTTGACTATATAATCACTCAAGCATATCTGAAAGCAAACATGGTAATGGATGGCCTTGAAAAAAATTTTGTTGATATTAGAGGCCTTATCTATTTTGATAGAATTAATTTGGACCTGTTACACTTATATTAAGGAGTTAATTGTAAAATTAACCACCTCATAATCTTGTAAACTATTATTTTCTATCTATTTTATGGGAATTTTCTTTTGATAATCGCTCACCTTTAAGAAAAAAATAAGTAGATTCTTCATATACCTTTTAAATTTTATTGAAAATCCTATAATATTTGGAAGTATTTTAATATTTTAGGAATATTCCTTCATCATCCTTTGTATTGAACATACCATGATTATATTTGGTGTTTAATATATAATATTTACATCGAAAAACAATAAATTATCCAACCTTTGGATTTCCATTGTTACATAGCTCATAGGGTGTTTTATTTAAAATGGGAATTATTATAAATATATGAGTGGAATCACACAATTTTTTAATAGCTTTATAATAGGAGTGAGTGTTCATTCTATATTAACTAAACATAGTTATAATAATTTCTTTCTAAGCCATATTACTTCATTCAACAACACTATTTTGTTGAGGTGTTCTTGGGGAAACAAATAATATTTCATACAATGTTTTCAGTAAATTAAATTAAATTCATGATTCGCAAAATCTCCCCATGGTCACTCCCCAAAGTTACAAATTTTTTTATCTTTCTAATTTTTTAAATTTTTTTATATATTAGTAAAAATATAAAAATATTCACTCTTAAGTATTAAAAATTAATCAAAGGTAAATGGATACAAATCATCCTCTAAAATATAAAAAAATGATTTACAACATAGGCTCATTATTCTAACAGGTCTGAATAGATCCATGTGGATAAGTTCTAAGGGTATAGAACAATCAACCTCTTTTATCATTTAAAAGAGGTTTTACGTTTATTTAACATTTTTCATGCATCAAAATGTTTCTTTTTATCCAATTTGAGGTTAGGAAAATAAGAAACCAAATTTATTTTTGGTGAATTTCTCAAGGAATAAAGATTAAAATGCATAATTATTCTGTAAAAACTACATGATTCATTTATTCTAGTATTCAAATAGTTTATAAATTTTCTAAACAAATAATTAATATCTAATGTATAATAATTTTAAGTTCCTAGTTCCCTAAATTTATGGGATTTATCTTTAATATCTAAATGGGAATTGTTAGAAAAATCAACTCAATAACCATCATCACAAAGTTGAGAAATATGTACTATGTTTTTCTATAAGAATGAAATATAAAATAATTTTTTTATGAGGACTGAATGGGGATATATAATAGATCCAATAATAACTATATTCCCTTTGGAATTATCATCAAATGTGACACATCCTCCATCAATCTTAGATAGTGAGTGATATTTGAAAAAATATCACGTCATATGTCTTGAAAAACCACTATCCATAAACAATTTTTCATTTTTATTTATGTGTATTATTCTATACAAAAATAAATTAATCCAAAATATGTTTTAGTACCCTCATTCTCTTTGGTATTTTAGTGTTAGATAAAAAATATTTGGTAATCAAAATCTGTTAATATTTTCCATAATTTTTAGAAGTAAAACTCAATAAATTTGAAGAAAAAAGTATTCTATATTACATACATATTTTTTTTTCTTAGGAAATAATAATTTTCAAAATGAATATTTGTGTCATTATTAAATCATGTGATATTAGAATTTTTTTTGGTATTGGGTATGAATAAATTTAATACAGAATGGGCTTTTCTCCCTTAATTATTATTCCATTTTTTTTCTTTATTGGAATTGTTCTTACCAAATTTTTTTTATATATTTCTACCCTTTAGTAAAAATACTATCAACATCCTTTGATATTTTAACTTCAACATCTAATCCTTTTATTTTTTTTTATCATGGATAGAATAATTACAAGTAGGTTCATCTAGTTTAACTTTGAGTTCAAAATTTGATTTTTTTTAAAATTTAATTTTCATTCACAAAAACATCATTTGATTAATTTATATTTAGGTTTATATTAAAAAGAATAGAAAAAGGTATAATTTAATTCATTGGTATGTGACATGAAGCACATTTTCTCTTTATGATTAGATACTTTTGTTGAGTCAGAATTCTTACTTCTTACTTTTTCATTATTTTAGTTTTGGAAATAAAAAACACCTTTCTTAAAACTATTTTTACTAACTTTTATATATCCCAAGTGTTTTTGTATATTTTTTTAGAAAAAATTACATTATAAACAATGTATAAATAGTTCCAATGAAAAAATATAAACTTATTACTATTCATTCTGATCCATCAGACTAAATGCGTGTATGATAAATCGAAGTGACTAGTGGTTAGGATTATGTATTTAGAAAAATGTTGTGACCATCAAACGAATATTGGTATAGATTAATTGGACTAACCCCTTTATGGTTTATTGGATTAAAAATCAATAAGTAATTCTATTGAAAAATCCAAAGATTATAATTTGTTTGATTAGAATTATATCTACCATAAGGAATGCAACATAGCACTATAGTGAAATTAAACTAAATTAATTCATATATTCTATAATTTCTAAGCTATCCAGTATAATATTTCTAAGGAAGCTGTAATAAACTCTGATATATGACCGTTAGACCTTCTCTTATGAATAGGTGGTCAATTGAAGAGTTAGGAGATGATACATTTTGCAACTCAAGTTTTCTAAAATTTACTCTTCATAAACATATCATTCCTAGTATTTTTATTAATTTTGAAATTTGAAGTTCTAAGGAATTATTGTTATGGTTTTTCCTTTAGAAAATACTTTATTTTTTTATTCTACATCCGATCATTGTATTGATCGAGGGATTTTTAGGATATGAAGATGTTGAATATGATCCATCATATTGAGGTCTTCGAGGGATAGGAAGATAGAAAATGATCATCATATCGATGAATTACAGTGATGGGAATATGGAGCTACTAATCATCATATCATGGGATTTCTTTGTAAGGAAAGCTAGAGTTTCATAAGAGGTATAAAGTTGTAGATACCTTTAGTAAAGGTTTCTAACTACCTTATCTCTTAATTCTAAAAGTGTTATTTAATATAATATATCATTTATGTCATTTATAATTTTTAATCATTTCATTTATTGTTTTTACAATATATATTTTTCCACTGTGAATTGTATAAGAAAGTTAGTTGTATTACTATTCTTTCTAATAAACCATTTATCAGTGTGTCTGTGATACTGATAAAACATACTATAAGATACTATCCTAAGGGGGGATAATTACTAATCCATTACATAGGATTAATAAGGATTTATAAACTCAGGGGGATTTAATAAATAAATTATCCCTTTGGATTCTTTAAAATTATCAATGGGATGTATGTTTTTAAAATTTATTATTTTTCATTTTAAGTGTAGTGTTTTTTTCATTCCAAAAAGGGGTAGATTGTTGAGTTAGTATTCTAACTTCTTAATTTTCCATTCCTTTTGTTTTGTAAATCAAAAACAAATTTATGAAAACTATGTTTAAAAACTTGTATATATCCTAAGTGTTTTATTATGTTTTTTAGAAAACATTACCTTATACGGAATGATGAAATAGTTGCAATAAAAAAATATAAAAGTATTATTATTCATTCTAATCCATTGGAATTAAGGTGTGTTTGATACAATTTAATAACAAGTGATTTGATCAGTGGTCAGACTTATGTATTATGAAACAATTCGTGACCATCAGACTAATCCTGGTACCGATTCATCGGACTAACCCTTATATGGTTTATTGGATTTAAAATCAAGTCCATAATTATATCAAAAGTTTATAACTTGTTTGATTATAATTAAATCTATCATAAGGAATAATATATAAAACTATAATGGTGATAAACTAAATGAAATCAGACATTCTATTATTTATGAGTTATCAAGTGAAAATTGTATGAGGTAATTACAACAGACTCAGAAATATGACCATTGGATATTATCATATAGATAAGAGGTATTATAAGGAAATTAGAGGTGATAAATTTTTCAACTAAATTCTTATAATTTTTACTCAGTGTGAACTTTTTTACTAGTATTTTGTAATACATTAGATAGTTGAAGTTCTAAGGAATCCTTGTTAGGGTTGTTTCCTTTAGAAAATATTTTCTTTTGTATTTTGTGCACAATCATTGTATTGATCATGGTATTATAGGGATTGGAATATGGCGAATCCTATCCATAAAATCGAGGGATTATGTGTCTAGGAAGATAGACACCAATCATCATATCTAGGGCTTATGATAATAGGAATATAGATCTACTGATCATCATATTGAGGGATTTCTTGGTAAGGAAAGACAAAAAATTATAGGAGGTATAAAATGGTGGATACCTTTATTCATTGTTTCTATCTACCTTATATATTAAGGTAAAGTATTTAATAATTTAATAAGATGTGTATTTATTTTCTATAAAAGTTATATTTTTCTACTATGCATTGCATAATAAAGTTAGTTGTGATACTTATCTTTCAAATAAACCATTTATCACTATGTATTTGATACAAATGAAACATACACTAATATAATTGGACAATTTTTTATTCTAATTATAATACTCCAATCATCAGACAATGCTAATTTTGATCAATTTTTACTTAAGAGTATTTATGTATATTTTTATTTTAATTTTTAAACTACAATTCACCCCCTCTGTATGACATTATAAACTATTTTGATCCAACAACAATAAATTTAGAACTAGTATGGAATTTATTACTGGAGTCCTATGAGGAACTCCATATTTCGTTTATAATGTTTTTCTTTCTTTTTGTGGAATGAATATTTAAAGAAATTGTTTTTAGAATTTTTATTAACTTGAGATTGATGGTGGTCAAGCCTGATGTTTCCAAGATTCATACAATCATATCATCGTAGGTATCTAATATTCATATTATACTTTTGTACATGTTAAAGTATTTTTTGAATCATCTCCTATTATTGTAAAACCTTTTGAAATTCTTATAAAATTGATCAAGCTCATGACATGAATATGGGTTTCTTAAAGTCTCTTTATCAGATGAGTATGAAAATGATGTCTCTTTTTTTCTTCTCATCCTTTCAAGTTGATTCCTTTAGAGAATAATTTTATCACTTTATCATATTATTATCTGAATCCTCAACTTCAATCTCAACTTCACACATCATAAGTATACCAATAATACCATTTAATATTAAATCTTTCATAGTAGTTGGTTTCCAAATGGTATCTTAAATTCCCATCCATTTGGATGGAATAAATTTGAGAAATTCAAGAGCCTAATCACATTTTGGAATATGATATCCTAAGGTAGAAACATTGTTTATAATTTTAATCAGCCTTCCATTCCCATGAGTGATGCACTCACCATCAATAATCTTGAATATATCAAACTTTATATTTATAACATTATACCTTATTTGACATTATAAAAACCTCCATAATATATTGATATAGATTTCTACAATTCATGTGTTATATAACATTTAGAAACTCCATTAAAATCATCTATATTGAGTCCAAATATTATAACATTCATGGATTTTAAGATCAAATAATAGGTGGATTCAATAACAATGTCCCAAGTATCAAGTTTATTCTTAGGGATTTTATAGGGCTAAATTTCCTTCAGATAAACATTTAGACTAATTTTTTTCAAATAAATAATCATTCATGCCTTCCTGCATCTATAGTTTTCTCTATTAAAATATAGATCTATAGCCATATAAATACACTCTCAATATTTATCCATTAAAGCCATTTGAATATGATATTTATGACTTCAAAATTTTAAAGTTGAGAACTCAATATTCTCAATATTTGATACCATTTGTTAGGTAGATAAATGTATCATAATTCTCAAGAGGGGGGGGGGGGTAAAAATGATTTCTTGAAATTTTCTTTACATAAAACCACCCTCTATTAATAAATGAATGAATATGATCTTCTCTTATTATAAATAATAAGTAAAATGAAAAAATCAGATAATGTTAGAAAACATATAATTTATAGTAATTAGAGGGAACAAATATCCTCTATTCTACTCTATCAACACTCTGATCCATGATTTTAGTGATTTTCACTATACTGGGATTTTTTATGGGGACTTTCTAACTATGTTATGGTAGTTATTAATTTTTACAAAAGGACCATGATCTTACAACCATACTAACATTATAAGACTAGTCCATAGTCTTAACACACTTGAACATAATGATTATATAATGATATAAAGATAAAAATAAAGATTGATACTAGTTAAATACAGAATTATAAGTAGAAACTAAAAAATGGAGAAGACGTTTTGACATAGAAAAAACCATTAAAGAGAATCTCTAGATGTTCTTTGATTGCAAATGATAATCCTGTAATCAAAATAATAGAGATGATGAATAAATTATCATATAGAAGAGAAAATAAAATGTGTATGAATATCATTCTTATATTTTATATGTGTTGTTTCATGCATCAACATGCTCACCTTTTTAAATATCATATTTTTTGATTTTGAACTATGAACACTTTTTAATCCAAATACTCAAGATAATAATCATTTTGAAATCTAAACTAATATGATCTTCATTAAAATTTGTACTTATTTTCCAAATATAGAATGATAAAAGATGATAGAATGTAGTATATTGTTTCTTTATTATATCTTTCCATTCTTGAAAAAAATATGTATTCAAATAATCCTTTCTTTATTTATGAAACTTATTTTTCGATGCACAGAAAAGAATATGTTGACTTACCAAAATATATGTCAATGGAAGAGTGTATCTGAACAATACTCCAACTATAAGAATAAATTAGAATTACTCTATAAAATAAATTGGTCTATATAATATAAATATTTAGAAGTATTGTTATCATAAGATAATTACATCAATTTAAGATAAAAAAAATTCATAAGGTAAAAAAAATATGAACTATTTGACTTCTTTATCATGTATGATAATTTATTTTTGAAGTTCCTTTTCATAAGATAAATCAAGATCCATATAAGAGAACATACTAAGCTATAAATTAATCTATGTTATATTTATGATCATAAATCATTTCCATAACATGACTACCTCAATGTCATAATACAATTTAATTACATTAGTCTTCCAGAAGATAAAATATTGTAGTAAAGAATAAATTTTAGTGCAAGCAATGAGACTATCTATAAGATAGTTCTTTGGCATTTTAGATAAATATAAATTTGTAAGATAAATTCATTTGGAAACTTTTTTGATGAAAACACAAAGCATTCAAATGAGTCAGGAATATAAGATATGATATTGAAACACTTAAGATAAACATATTTGTAAAAAAATAATGATTTTATGAGCATCAATATATATATGAGTTTATAAGACGTGGGGTAATAATATAAGTCTGTCCTACATGAAAAAATAAAGTCACTATGAACAAGATTCTGATTGTGTATTTATTATGCTTGATAATTATTTATAATTTTATCATAACAAACATTCTATAAATTTATTATTTATAGTAAGTTCTTAATTTTAAATGTTTTCATTTTTAATCTAAATTAACTCCATTTATTGTGGGGTTTTTTTATTTTTAGTTAACATTTTAATCATAGTAAATTAAATTGATGAATGGTTTATATGTCTTCTATGATAGTATTATTATAGAACCACTTTTGAAATAAATATATCAAGTTGATTCATTAGTAGATAACTACCATAGAGTAGTATCATTTTTTTAACTTACCATTTTTTTAAATAACTATTCATTTGTTTTGGATATCTCCATTTCATTTTATATTTTTAAAATATCTAAAAAATAAATGATATTAAATTTGGTTCTAATAAAATTTTAAATTTCATTATTTTAAGAATAATTACATCATAATTTTGGATGGAAAAGATATAAACCATCTGATAATGGTTGATCGATGGTGATCCCAATTTTATCAGACACCTATATAAAGGGGTGGTGGAAACTAAGATATTTGACTATATTCATTTTATAAGGTGTTTCTAAATATACTATTATATATTCAATTTTTTATTCATTAAATAGAATCTTGTATAGAAATATCATCCATAAAAATCATATATGAGAGATTTATAGAATGAGATTTTTCTTCCAAGCATGAATTTCTACAAAAGGTTGTAATTAAGTTTCAATGTTGGATGTGTATTTCTTTATAAAATTAATATTATAAATTATGTTATCTAATAAATTAATATTATAAATTATTTGTGAACTCTACGGATCATCTAAGTTTGTAGAAGTTGGATATGAGGAAATAGTTTCTTTAAACATGTTTAAAAATCAGTTGAGTTTACCTTGTAAATATTTTATATATTTATAGAAATTACTTTAGAAGGTGACTCACTTTTGGTATCTTAGAAACTATATGAAGTAGTTGTTCCTTTTGTTAGGAGCACTGTGAATAAAATTATTTTCCTTTTCAAAAGTAAATTTTCAAAGATAAATAATATGTCACCAAAAGAAAGAATAGTATTCCACTAGAATAAATCATTATTATTACCAAGGGAGATAAAGAGAATAAAAAATTAGGATTTCTATCTGTTGTATTTATTGGTGAACATATAGATATTTAATTTTGTGAAGTCTATTTGTATTTATATTGAATTCATTCAAGAAGGAATATTAAATTTTAATTTTTATCCTTTATTTTAGGATTCTCAATAGTTTGTTTGTAAGGTTTTTTAATATATAATGAATTAAAAATGTAGCACTCACTAAATGGGTGAAGGAAAAATCTATTAATGATGAGAATATATCTTGAATGAGAATAATGTTAATGAGAATTTATCACATAAAGGATCAACAAAAGTTCATAAATCTATTAAGAATAATTGTTTTGGATAACAGGGCATGAGAACATCAAAGTATAGGAGAAAATTATCATAATCAATTTTTCCTCTAATTCACCATCTTAAAAGAAGAATAAAGTTGAAGAAGATTAAATTACATATAAAAAAGTTACGATGAATTCTGGTAAAGAGTTTTAGAAATATATGAAAAATCACTGTAAAGTATGGTAAGAAAAAGATAAAGAGATTAAGAAAAAATAAGAAGTGAGAGAAGTTGGAAAGTCTTATTTTTCCTTAGACAAGGAAGAAGCTAAATATTTAAGGTAAGAAACTCATTAAAATTTTTCCAAGGAAAATAATAAGAAAAGGTATTCTCATAAGGCTATCACTTCTCAGGTTAAAAAATCTTTACTATCCCATATTACAACTCGATAATATCTTTTTGAGGAGTATCCAATCAAAATGAATCTTGATTTAATTTCAAAATGGAATTATATAATGATGGGAGAACCACATAAATCATCATCACTTGATTCTACACACCATGGAATTGGTGAAGCTACTAATAATAATAATGAAGTAAAATATCATCCACTCAAATTTAGTCTATCAGAAGTTCCTTCCATAGAATTTCCTCTAGATTATGTTCTATTTGTCAAGGAAGATTATCAAATGATGGAAGTGGAAAATTAAGTTGATAAAGAAAATGAGAAACATGATTTTTTTAAATAGCATTTAACAAAGGAGTAATTTGTTCATAATTCAGTTTCTATGACTTCACATCCCTCTGAGTGTTCCTAAAAAGAAATGAATTCCTCTAACGAAGCGACTAGTTTATGTTCATCCCCATCCAGTTTAGCTTAATGTAAAATAGATAATGTAACTATAAAGTGATGGTTTTAGTGGAATTGGTGATTTATATTTTGATAAGCCCATAAATTCTGTTGAAATTAATATATATAAAGACAAATTTCTAATATATCATTCATATGATCATGTGGTTAGGGAAGAGAATACTGATAGTTCATTGAGATCTACCTCTAGAAATAAATTGAAGATAATTGAGTGAATTGTAAATTATTATAATAATTTAATGAATATGTTTTATAGATTTTATATAATATTTGTGGAATAAAATGATACAGTTAATTTTATACAAGATCAAATGGTCATTTTTTCAAGATTCAAAATGGAAGATGAAAATGGTTAATTTTGTTATAGAAGTTAAGGGTAATCTGAGAAGTGTTAACGATGAATGTTATTTTTATTCCTAGGGGATGAAATTTTTTTTAAAATTTTTTTTAATCCTAACATAATAAAATAAAATTTATATATGACCAAGATTATACTTTACATTATATTTTTGATGTCTTGAGTAATATATCTAAGGAACTTGAAGAAATTATCAAGGTGCAAGTTGAGAAGACTGATGAAGCATATGAAACAATTGAGGAGATAAAGAAAATAAATATTTTTTTCATAATGAAAAAGTATCAAAGTAGAATAAAAATATGGAATCTTAGGATCAAAATCTATAGTCTCAAAATGAGATATTGGTGGAGCAAAAAAATTTGACTGAGAAGTTAAAACATATGTCAAATTTTTTTAAATAATGATTAAATTTTCTATTTTTAAAGCATGTAATTATATAAATGGTATTTATTGTTACCCAAACCTAAATTTTATTATTTTAAGGGAGAATTATTATATATATTAAATGAACATTTTTTTGAATGATTTTATTTTTTTATGTTTAAATTTTTATAGAAAGTATTAAATAATCTTATTTATCTAAAAGTAAATTAAGGGTTCTGTTTATGATTTTAAGATATTATGTTGAAATTTCAAGTAGTATAAATCACTCAAAACATAAATTATCAATGAGTGAGTTTATTATTTTCTTAAGTTTAACGTAATTTACTTTTAATGGAAAGTTTTTTAAAAAATTACAAGAGTTTATTTGGTTTTTAATCTGATTATTTTCTTTTTTATTTCCTTTTTGAAAATAATAAGGGGGTAATTTTGAGATAAAATTAATAATAGTATAGTTTCATTTAAAAAAATTATAATATGATTATTTTCATTTTATAGTTTCATTTTCATTTCACAATTGGGGTAATTTTAAAATATTTATAATTGCTTCTGCTCACAAAGGGGGAAGTATCAATCGTATAATTTTTTTTAAAAGGGGGATATTTATTTTTCTTTTATCTAACTAGTATATTTTTAATATCTTAATTAAAAGGAAGATATTTATTTCATTGTAAGTTATAAAGAATATTAATTTTAAAATTATTTCAAAACATAATTTTTTTTATTTTCAAAAAGGGGAAGGTTTTTTAGTTCAAAGAACATTTTATCATTGGTTTTGAAAAACAAAATGCACTCATGTTATAATTTGATTTAACTTGAATTTTGGCTTTAGTTTCTGTGTTGTACAAGAATAAAATACAAATAAATTATAGATCACAATCTATTAAATTTTGTAAACAGTGGAGCACTATAATGGTGGTCAAATAATGTCATTAGAAGATGCATATATATGTTTAGTTCACTAGAAGATGATGGATAATCTTCTCATGTCGTTATAATTCACCCCGATATTTTTTGGAATCTGGAAATTATAGAAACATCTTTAAATAGAGTTGTAGCTTCGAGGACCAAAAGATAATGAATACACTTAGAAGAAATATTTTCTCCTGATCACTTTATGTTTTGGAGTTTCTTGTTGGTATGAGTTCTTCTGATCAATGTAATTTTATTTCTATAGGTTTTTCTAATAGTCATGTTGTGTGTGGATTTCATTTAAATGCATTAGAAATTTATATTTATATTTTTTAATTTAAAATCCTATATGATCAATGGATTCTTGTAAGGAAGACAGAGCTACTAATCATTGAGATTATAGAGATTACGGTTTGTAGAAGTGACCTTCTACTGATCAGCTTTATTGAGGGATTCTAAGGAGGAAGATAGTGTTCAGAGGTAAAATACTAAAAACTTCCAATAGGTTTAAAGTCAAGGTATTCTAAGGATAGGAAGACAATCCTTATTATATGTTTAAATTGAGGGATACCTAAATAAAAATTTAAAAACCTTCTTTTTTCATAATGTTGAAGTGAGGAACTCCCTGTCTAAAGGGTTTTTGTTTTTAATAATATCATTTTAATGAGTATTTGTTTCGTTAACCTATACATCATTTTTTATTTCCACTATTCTATTTATTTTTTTATATATTTTTAATATTCTAATAGTTTTATTTCTCCTGTGTCTAAAAATTTATACTATCATATATTGTGGGTTGATTGGAAGTTAGTGTATCTAAAAATTTTACACTTGATTTGTCTAGAAAATTATAAATTTATTTTAAACTATAATTCGCTCCCTCTTGTAGTTTACCGACCACGGTATGTCTTTGACAATAATTTTTACATTCAACATCGATAATTTATCAATTAAATACTTGGACCATGATTATGGAAGTGATTTCAATCTAATATAACGACATATTTATCCCCTCTCCATGAGATTATAGATATAAAATTTCCACTAAGATCATCAACTGCCATAGATCATATAACTTATTCAATTCATCATTATTCCTACTCAATGAATCCACTACAACAATAACCACCCCTAGTGTATAGGATAACTCAATAAAAACTATATTATACAACACTATTTCCTCAATTTCATATCTTATAGGGAAAAAATACACCTTATAATTTTTTTATTTGAATACATCATGAACATTTCACCAAATATTCAATATTTACAATTCTTCAGGTCATGAACTATCACAACCAAATTTAGATCATGTTCATGATATTTATTATCATGTGGTTATAAATGAATTTATCTATATAAAACCAAACTATCTAATTGCATAATATCACATACCATTTTTGCACTAGATGCACCACATTATACTAATAATCTTTTGTTGAAATCATATATGATCAACATTAGGATAAAATTTAGCCTCTTATTCAACTTATTAAATGATCCCTGATATTTATTATCCCACTCAATCATCATTTATTTCTGATTCAACACTATCATTAGAGATTCTAACTTCAAAAAGTATTTAATGAAGTGTCAGTGGTAATAGGCCTACCCAAGTAATAACCTAATCTCAAAAAACATTATTGGTCCACTGCCCAGAAATAGCTGCTTCTAATTTTTTGGATCCACTGAGTAACACTTCTCAGAATTCATAGCTCCCAATAAAAACACCTCTCATATCCATAATTTATATTCATATAGGTTTGTATATAAATTATTCTCTTAATATGTCTTTCTTGAAATCTATAAATTCCATACATTTCCTCATCTAATAAAAAATAAATCATAATTTTATCCACAAACACCATAACAAACAAGTCAAGATATTTATGGAATGAAAAATTCATCAAATAAATAAAAATACTAGGAGTGTTAATAACCATATATGGAATCCCTATAAACATATAATGCTAATAATGTTTCCTAAAAGATACTTTTGGAATGTTCATATCATTCACCCTCAGTTGGTAATATCACAATTGCAAGTCAATCATTGAAAAACACCATTTTACTGATCAAATAGACCATCAATGCAAGGTAAAGGGTATTTGTTCTTTACAACCACTTAATATAACTTCCAATAAAAAATTTACAATTGTAATATGATATTATAATTCTTTGAGAATAGAACTATCATTACCTCATGTGAAATACTCAGTTGAATAAATCCATTTACCAATAAATCCTCCAATTGAATTTTCATCTCTTATAGCTCTATAGGAAAAATTTGATATAAATATAATTATTTTAGACTCATTTAAGAAATATTTCAATGGAAATTTCCATATCTCTCTTCATTATATGTTTAGAGAAATATTCTTGGAACACATTTAGGAAATCCTTCACTACTATTGGAAAATCAAGAAAATTTCTAGATTATCTTAATCAATGAACTTAAATAATATTGGGTGAATCAAAGATCCAAAGTATTTAATGGTCAACCCTACTCAACCAGTAAAAATATCCCACCCCCCTTGGAAGGAATGAATACATAAAAGAGACTTTAGGCCCAAATTAGATGAATTTGGACTTGAACTTAACCATCAAATCCATCCCAATGATGGAAGTGTATATGTTTAATTCTATAACTAAACGTACCATGAGATTTATATATTACTAATCATAAGAGAATAGTATGAACACCTAATCCCACATTGTAACAATTCTAAAAAGGCATCTTAATCTTCAAGGAATAATAAATCAACTCCATATGAAAATCCAACTAGTCTAAAACTCTGGATGAAAGTAATGAATAATATGAACATCCATTAAACTTAGGAGAGAACATAGTGGAAGAAATAAATAGAGTTCCTTTCAATGTCACATGTCCAACTTTAGATTAATCTGATGTATTCTCTTCTCTATAATGATTTCCTGAATTATTATGGGTTAAACCTTGTCATGAATTACCAATGGTCCTCACCTAATACTCAGTTTTTTATTGATTAGATTTCTCAACAAACATCCATAATCCCAATTTTTGTTAAGAAACTCTAATTCTAGGATATTGAGAAATGTAGTTGTAAAACTTATTTAGAATCCAATTTTTCCCATACTGATGACACATCCAAACTTCATTATGATACACCCACTTTATATGTTTCATTCTACCACATCGGTAAAACCAAATATTCATCCTCTCTTGATATAACATTGAACAAGAATATTTATTTAGACTAAATTTTTGTAGAGAAGAATTTATCTTACTCTCTTGTCTACCATAAAAAATATTTCCCCATTTAGGAAAGGTAAAAAAAAATTATTTTATCTCTTCTAATTTATCATATTTTCCTCAAACAGCACTATTATGTCTATAATTTCCTCATAGGTGGGTCAATCAAGTAGAATAATCCTCTATCTAGTCTTAGGTTGATGTATTATCTCAAGTATTTATGCCTTTAGTCTACCTTTTTTATTAACTTAATACCAAAATGAAATAACTCCACAAAAATAGAATCATACTCTAACACCCTCATGTTACCAAACTCATCTCCAAGAACTCTCATGATTTCCTCAATTTTAACATGATTGGATAGAATTATTGGATACACATATTTTAGAACATGATCTATGTCAAGTACTTATTCATTATTTCTTCTATAACCACATGCCACTTATTATGAGCTACTTCCTCAAGAATGTAATTAGAAAATTCTGCCTTTAATGCATTATGGGTATAAATAAAATGAATGTTTTGATCGATTTCTTGCAAACAATACTGAAATTATTGTGCATCATCCTCACCCCTAAAGGTAGAAGGTTTTTTATTATAAAAATACATCTACTTTCACATGTTACTTATGATTTAATATCCACTGAAGAAGATAAATCACTTGAACTAGTTTGTTGAATAGTTCAAGAAGAGTCTTCATATTTCTAGTTTTTTTCATATGAATAGTCTCACTCCAAAAATCCCTAACTCCTTCCTCGTTAACATGCTATCTATATAGAGACATCTATAACATAGTATGAAAAAAAAGATCAAATGTAGAACTATGTAAGAATATAATCAAATTAAATCTCAAGTCCCCATAACATGAAATTTTATTTCTAGGTCTAAGTGTCTATATTCACCATTCAGTGATTCATTCTTTTCATAGATCAAATTTGACACAATTTATCAAAATAGAAATTTTACCAAATTCATTTCAATACAAAACATTTCAAAACCATTTAAAATAAGTTTTTTAAATAAACTCATTTTCTTAACATCTATTGCATTTTTTTCTATTATTCTATAAATGATTTTGTTGATTTTAAACACATTACCAATCCCAACCCATCATGGGTGTTTCTGAAAATAGTTAACAAATAAACAATATCCTATAAAGAATCCCAGAATTACCAGTCCTAACTAAACTCCCTAGAAATTGAATTCTCATCATAAATTAGTTAGCTAAAAATTTTTATAGGAACCTCTTAAGTTACAACCACTCAAATCTCCAAGCCCAAATAACTTCCCAATACTCGACATTTAAACTTAGATTGGATACCATTTTGTTATGATATCAACTCCAAAAACAAAATCCTGAGGCCAATCCAGGATCACCACATGGACTCAAGTGTTTTCCAAAATCATCATTGGTTGCAAACTTGTTTCAAGAGATAAATTTAATATCTAAGGAATCATTTTATATTAAAATAAATAACTAGCTACATGAGATATCAATGAAAATTATATTTTAGAATTGAAACTATAACATAAGAACAAAAAATTTAAAGTGAACTATAAACCAAATATAATATAATGGAAATAAAACAACCAAAAATCCTAGCCTGACATGATTAAATAACGAATAACATACCAATATAATATGGATAACCAAAATTTTCCATTAATGTATGACCAAAAATCACCACTTCCACCATGGTAACATCTCCTAGGTTCTATTGGAAAATCACATCATATCTTTTCCCTTACCTATATCAGGACATAATGCACTTACACACACATCGATATATATGATATTGGTGATTATGTGAATCCTCGATATGATTTATCCATATGATTTTCATGAAATCCCATGAATGACCTATTCTCAACCATGTAGCCAATGCCGTTGAAAATAAATCAAAAAATTTAAAAATGAAATAGTTTATCATATAACTAGATAAATCCAAACAACACTTGAAAACAAATCACACTATTATTTCCTAAGAGAAATTTGAAATAATCATGAAATTAAGATAAATTCTCACTAATAGTCATATTGCACACCCAATATAGATAATCCCCTACCCGAATGTGTTTCCTAAATTCATGGCCCTCCCCATTTGTATTGTATACAGATGATAAAACTTCTTTTCTACCATGGATACTCAAACCTTTAATCCATACTTAACACTTTTTGGTTATTTCACATACCAAAACCATTTAATTTCACAAAACTATATTTCACCCTAACATTTTTTCACCAATGAAAACCCATAAACACTTATTATTTTAATTGTTTTTAAAAAAATAAGATAACAGAAAACCAGTTCACCAAAATACCTATTTTAAAAAACCAATCCCCACATTTTATTTTCTAAATCCCCAAAACCATGGTTTTTATAACATGCTACAAATACATGTTTTCAAATCATTTCAAAGAAATTTACTTGATAATCAAGAAATGTTTCCAAATGACCAAAATAGCATCAATTACACAAAAAATCATAATCCAATACATATTGAATTGGATTCTCATACTTTATATGGAGAGTACTTGAATCCCTAGAATCCTAGTTCTAATGTTATCCATCACAATTTGACCCATTAAACCCTATTAATAATAACATGAGGTCCTGTTTTTTATATTCATGATTTAAAACCCATAATTTAATAGATTCTGATCAAGTATAACAAGCTTTATCTTTATAAGAAGGTATAAAGGAAAGTGATAAAATATATTATTAAAATAACACATGAGATCCTTAGAATTAAAACTTTGATCCAATGTTGATCTAATTAATACTATACATATTTGAACCATTAATTAGTTTAAAATCCATACTTTCTTTCACACATGAATCTTCAGAGTCATCCAAATCCATGTTATGGTATTAATAAGGGTGTCATAGGCTAATTAGTATTTTAAAAATCTAAATTTTGGATCCCAAACCCAACTACATGGCCATAATACATGATTTTTTGTATTAAGAATGAGAGCTTACAAGTCTCTTCCCAAAAATGAGTAATACATTACCTCAACGAACATTCCCTTGGACCAGGAATTAGACCAATCATTCCATACTGTCTCAACCTAATGTCATGAATGGTAATTCTGTGTAGACCCTGACATCATGTAGCTGACCATGAATCCATCACTCGACCTATAAAAACTCCAATTTTATATTTTAGGAAGAAAAGAACTCAAAATTAAACTTTCCTAAAAAATAAAGGGTTTTACATCACAATGTATCCCCATATACCTAACTTAGTGTGAATAATATCTCACTATCAAAACTACTGTAGGGAATGATCTGTCACTATACTATCAACCTAGGTCTAAGATACATCACCATACTAATAACTAGGGTGAATGGTATATCAAAATATATATAACTTAAGGAAGGTGATACATTACTAATACCATACATCAAGTGAATTATATATCACTATATTAACTGAGGGTAAATAATATATCAACATACTCACAAATCAAGGGAAAGATATATCACCAAACTAACCTTCGGTGAACAAAATGTCACCATACTCTTGAATTAGGTGAATGATACATCACCATACTAACACAGAGTGAAGGATATATCACCACAGTCATTCATCAAATGAATGATATATCACCTTATTTACCATGGTTTAATGATATATCCTCATATTAGGCATACTGAGAATAATATATATCCATAATAACCATGGGTGGATAAAATATACCTATTATATATTCATGGATTAATGATGTATCACCATATATATAACTCTGGGTGAATAATATACCACCATATAACAACCATGGGTGAATTATGCATCACCAACCCACTAAGGGTGAATAATATATCACAAATCCATAAAAAAAGGTGACCAAGATATTTTTATACAACCACTGAGGTGAAATATGCATCACCATATTATTAAAAATAAGTGAAAAATATATCACTAATAAAAATTAATATAAATTTAAAATCATGAGATCACAATTATAATCATGGAATCACCTTTCCCAATATGTATCCATTGAATATAACCCATTACACATAGTGTGGAATATATAATGGAGTATCCAAATATTATCCTTTAACAAATATCACTAATGACATGACATGCATCACCAAATAATTAGCAGTAAATAAGTTCAACCATTATATGTCCCAACCATCCATCTTAGTGATCTCTTATCAGGTGATGTGGACACCTAGACCTTAACCCATAATCCACCACCTAAGGTCAAAAAGTAGATCTATCATCTATAAGATAAGAAATACTCTACCATCATTATTTTATATATGAAAATCCCATAATACCAATTTTGGTATATTAAATTATTCAAAACATATCACACTATTCACCACTCACTTAATGAGTTAGCCCAACACCCATCATAAGTCCAAACCACACTACAATATTCAAGGTGAAAAAATCACTAGGTGTTCAACTCTCTAACCACCATAGATGGTTCTTATATTACAATACACTAGGACTATTAAGGAAATTTAGGACCAATACCAATTTAAACCCACAGTTTAACTCTCTTTGATTACATACAACACAAATAATTTCCCTAATAACTTCAACTAATATCTCCCCAAGACCAAAACCATAAGTGAATGTTGCATACCAATTTTGAATGTCACTAGATCCAAAAATCAAGTTGGATACCTTACATAGTTTCCAATTAAACCATAATGCATTATCCTTACATTGGAAATATAGACATAAATATCTATGAAATAAAAAAACTAACACTCATAGGCTTTTTATGAGTCTAACTAAACTCACATGCCTCACTCCATATAAAGGAACAAACCTTAGTTCTATATTGGGCCACTCACACCCAATAACCCCTACTTACTAGTCATAAAATATATAAAATCACATATTAAGTAGTAATACTAAGGACGTCCTACCTCAAATCATAGTTATCCTGTAGAACCCCAATACATTACCATATTTTACTTTTAGAATAAATTTAATTTTGTTGATAGCTTCGCAATACAAAGAACATCCGATTTAAACAAAACACTATTATAAAAATCTTATATAGTTGATATAGTAAATTTATATATTATGTTCCCAACCAAATATTTTGACACTCATCCAATATATTTTATAGTAACAAGATAATAACAAACCCAATATTACACATAAAATACTATATTTTTATAAAGGCACTTTTACCACCTTTTAATGGAGAACCAATTTTAAATTCAAATTTTTACCATTTTATTAATTTAATACGTAAAAATAAAATTCATATTTGTAATATAAATAAAAAAATTATATTCTATTGGATTTTTTGTATTTTTCTATGAAGTTTTAATTTTTAATGAATAGTGAAAGGTAGTGAAATTTAATTCAAAACTGATTCTTCGTATAATTTATTTATAAGACTAAATTAAATTTAAATTGGTTTTAAAGTTTAATTATATTTTATTTATATAAATTAATATAATTTAGGTAATTGGAATAAATTCCACTTTGAAAATGACTGTAAAATCTTAGCAAACTTTTTGATGTTTTTACTTTAAAGATCTGCATTGTCGTCTTGTCTGTTGGATTAAATTTAAATAAATTTATGCCACTTATGTGATTTGAATTTGGAAAAATGGATTTCATATTTTTAATAAGAATAATTTATAATTTCTAATGTGGTAAACATGGTTTTTGACCAAAAATATTTATAAAAGTAATTAAAATCAATTACAATGAGTTAGGTGAAATTAAGATTAATAAGGGATTAAACTTTAAACTTAAGGGTCCAAATGACCTATCCACTTTTACAAACCCCTTTTTATATCAATAATTCATCCAAAAACATCCAATATTTAGTATCTTTTGTTTTTTATGAATTTTTAGGTAAAAACGTGGGTACACCTAACTTGTTTTAAAACCATCCAAGTGATTTACTCCCCTATAAATGGCTACCACCCCTCCCACTTCATGACACCTCTAAAAAAAATTATTTTAATAAAATATATTCCCAAATATCTACTCAAAATACCTACTCTAATCCTATTAGACTCTCCTTGGGAAGGAAGTAGTCGAAGGAAGACTTTGGGTACAAACCAAAACAAGTTACTCGATTAAGAGGTAACATATTTCCTTAAGCAATCTAGTTTTATTTATTTTTCCACTATTTAAATTATACTTATTACATGATTATATAAAAAAAATTATATGCAATATAATAATTTTTCATATTAAGGGTTATACCTACACTTATATACACCTTCATATAATGGTTAACGAACTTACCATTCTTGTGTATGGTGAACTACCACCTCATGAAGTGAAGTTTTTCATTTTTACATTAATTCCTATCATTGTTGGAATCATGATGAAAAATATATTTATAAGATTTATATATTATATTTATTATATCATTATTATTATGTAATTTTTTTATAACACATACCCTTATAATATCTATTTTATGAAAATACTATAACATCATTTGTGGAAATGTGGACTACCGCCCCCTCAAAAAATGTGATACATTCACACTATACATGGAACATATAAAGGATGGTTTTAATTAAATATATGTAACATAAATAACATTTATATAATATTTACCGAAAAATTAACTATCTAAAAATTTAATATATATCATTTTCTTTATTACCCTTTCACACACTTAAAAAGCGATAACGTCATTCATGGATGTGTCAACTACCTCCTCCTCAACACGACATGATTTTTTTACACAAAAAGAATCCAATATATAAGTATATGTTATTAAATAAAATTTTATTTATTATATATTAATAATTATGAAATGATACAGTGTTACTTACCTTTTTTCCAAAACAATCATTGAGAAATGAGAACATTATTCATGCGTATGTACGGCCTACTATCTTCATGATTGTAACATTAGTTCATTTTTTATAACCATATTTAGTGATTTATTTTAAAAGTATAATTTATGTATAAATATGATAATTATGTCATGATTATTATTTTTTATATTTTATGTAATAACCCCTTTGACCATTGTTGACCAACCAAATTTATTTTTGACTCATAAAAAAAATTTGGTCAAAAAACAGAACTTAAACTTAATTGTTTAATTAGTTGTATATAAAATGGTAATAATTGAAATAAAAGTAATGATAAAAATAAAAAATGTTATAAATCATGTAGATAATTAACATAAATTTATTATCCAGTTAGATAAAGGCACACATGATGAGTCCAACTCAAGGTAGGGGAATTTTTTCTCAATTTACATTCCATTGAGACTTGTTTGTTATTAATCACCAATTAACTTTCATTTGGTGTATATACTGACATTTGATATGTTATATCATGAATATACTTAATATCATGATATTATAAGTTTTATTTAATATTTTTACTTCATTTGGATTATGATTTAAATGCTTCATGATGGTATGAGACACTTTGTAAAGTTTAAATGTAATTTAACTCGAGAATGTTTTAATGATATTTAAATGGGGTTTAATTCATTAACATCATAAAAACTTTTTTTACTTGGACTCCACTAGGGTACTATTGAGAAATTCATGTCCTTTATTCAATACAGATATTTTATAAGGAATGTTTTTTATTATTTGAATTGATTATTCGATATGAGGAATGATTTGGACATGTATGACATAGGTGGGGGTCAGTTATAGATATCCCCCAAATGCATCGGTGGTCTCATGAGATGAAATAGTTTCCCAAATTAGATGGGTTTTTACCTGATATGATAAATCATATTGTGAAAGGTCATAATGGTAGTGGTTCATGTGCCATATACATAACATCTAATCATTAATCACAACCCTCATATAGATTCAGTTATTACATATTTATGAGATTTTTCATCAACATTTCTATGGATATAGTTCATTCTAGGTTTATTGAATAGATGGTGTGTGATTCAATTTCCTACCTTTCCATATTGATTTTTCCTTTTCCAGTTATTTAAATGGTATGTGTTATCAGTTATTTACCATCCCATGTTAATTTTGTCTTATTGATTACTTATTACTTCTACTTTACATAACCTTACTGAGAATTTGAGGTCACTCTTATTATATTTCCTTTCCCTAGGTGATGAAGAATAATCCTTTGAATGGGTTTCAGGGATGCTGTTATTTCATTTTACTAGGTATCATGTTTTTAATTCCTACTTCCCAAAGTATTATGGGTATCATGTATGTAATATATATTTCCAAGAATGTAAAACTGATTGGTTCTTTAAGATTTGAATCCTTGTAATCATGACAATGTAATAAAATAATGCACCATTTCTAGGCTTCTAAGGTCGGGGCATTAAAGTTGGTATCAAATAAAGATTACCAGCAACCTTGAAGACAAGATTTTGAAAAATTATATTAAGTAACATAAACCTAAGATAAATATTATAGATAAGTATAGAAGAACATCATATAATTTTGGTAAGGTAGAGATTATGTAGGTATTACTAGAAATACATCCCTGTCTAGATACTACAATTGGATGTGGTTCTGTAACATATGTACCTAGGAGTAACAAATCAAACAAGGTGCCCTGGCCATGACTCAGTGTAACCTAGTACACAACAATGCGCCTTATTATGCACCTTATTTGAAACTCCTAGGGGATACGCTTAGGATAGTTCACATTTTACTTACCTACCATTATGAAGGATTTGAAAGTAAAGATTTATCTAAAGTAAATAGATTTTATGATTCTAGGATTTACAATGAATAAATTTATGTTATTTTCCATACCATATTTGGAATTATATATTATTATTTTATGAGATAATCTAGTATATGAAAATTTTCATATATGATGCCAGGAATGATGAATAGTTTCAATACTCATGGAAAATGTAGAGACTTATCTATTGGGGAATCCAATACAGCTTGTATTGGAATTTAGAAATCATGGAAATATTAGGGAATCTTAATCAGGTTATGAAAAATAACATTGCCCTAATGGAACAACATATTCCACAAAGATAATATTCTATATTATATCGCTTTATGTTACAGAATCCCCCATATTTTAGTAGGACTACCAATCCAATTATATGTAAGAAATGTAAGTATATAGAAAAGATATTTATAGCCTTGGTATACAGTGAGATGGAAAAGGTTACAGTTTAGGTCTATTGTCTCTAAGATGATGTTAATTAGTGGTGTTTTATGATCTAGAATGCAAGGGAGGAAGAACAAATTAAACTCATGTAATGAAGAACAATTAAGGAGATATTATTCGATAAATACATCCCTCATGATCAACAAATTGAGATAAAGATAACGTTACTTATATTAAAATGAATGAAAGAAGAAATTGTTGCAGATTATGATAATACCTTTACATGGTTATCTAGTTATGGTATGGATTACATATGATAAAAGGAGTGTAATATTGACCAATTCTTTGAAGGTATTAAGTGAAATCGTCAAAGGGAACTGGTTTCTCATAATTTCTCATCATACGAAGAGATAGTTTTATGTGCCACCAAAATATAGAATGAATTATCAAGATCCTATGTATTCATGGGAAACCAAGAGAATAAGAGGTCTTATGAGCACCAAGAAAAAGTGAATGCATCAAAGAAGAAGAAGAAGAAGTTTTAGAAATTTCCATCTTGTGAAAACTGTGGAAAGAGTCACCTTGGTAATTCTTGAATGGAATGGGAATTTTCTTTAAGTCTAGGGAAAGGGGGCTCCATTCTACAAAATTTAAATGTAATAAGGAAAACACTACCACTCGGTGTTACAGCTCCAAGGATATGCGGCATTATGAAAACAAATTCCCAAAAAGTCAAGGAAATCTACCACAGAAGAGGCAAAGGGGAGATAGAAAATATTATTTGATCACTATGGTATAAGTTGAAGGGATAAATTATTTGGTGGAAGATACATTAATTATATCTTCAAATTTATCCAATTCCTTATTTGATTCTAGATCATTACACTCTTTTATATCTACACAGTTTTCCAGGAAAATTATACATTTCCCTTTTGATTTAATATGGGAGTGTTCAATAAAAACTTATAAGGGAAGTATCATTATAAAAAGAAGTGTTGTTCAGTCCCCATTATGACACATAAATGTGATTTACTTCCTAAACTTCTTAGTATACATATGGTTGAACTCTATATTATCCTCAGTATGGGCTTGATCTCTAAATATGTTGAAAAAAATTATTACAATAGGAAGGAAATTAATATTTGTGAGGAAGATATAAAATCCCTTATATTTATATTAAATGATTACTCACCTAATTCTTATCTATATCCACCCCAATAACTCTAGTAAATGAAATTATTGGGGAATAAGAGCAAAAAATGTCCAGTGATGAAGGAGATAATCTTCAAATTGAAGATGTACCTATTTTGTGGGAATACATTGATGTATTTCCTAAACAATTACCTAGACATCGCCTAAAGCATTAAGTTTAATTCTATATTGATTTAATCCCCATAACAAGGCTAATATCAAATACTCCCTATCAAATGACTATAGTTGAATTAGTGGAGTTGAAAAAAATAACTAGAGGATTTGGGTAATAATGGATTTAACTTAACTAATGTGTCTCCATGACGAGCCCTTAATCTCTTTGTTAAGAAGAAATATGGATCCATGAGGTAGTGTATTGATTATAGGGAAATAAATGATATTATAATAAAGAAAAAGCATCATATACCTCACTTTGATGACTTGTTTTATCAACTACACAGAGCCCAATATTTTTCAAAGACTGATCTTCCTTTTGGGTATCACCAATTGCTAGTAAATAAGGAATACATTCCAAAGAAATATTTTTAGAGGAGGTATAAACATTACGAGTTTACAATAATGAAATTTGGACTGACTAATGCACCCTCTGTTTTTATAGACTTAATGAACAAAGTATTCAAGAAATATCTTAATGATTTTTATGGTATTCACTAATGATATTATGATATATTTTAAAACTATGAGGACCATGCGAATCACTTTCAGATCATTATTAAGACTCTTATAGGGGAAGAGTTATATAGGGAATTTAGTAAATGTGATTTTGGATTCAAGAAACTTATTTTATTTTCCATATTATCTCCATGTATGGAATATCAGTTTATCCTACAAAGAGAAAGGTAGTCAAAGAAAGTCCTACACCAACAAATATAACTAAGGTATGCAGTTTCATTGGCATGGTAGGTTACTATCAGTGATCCATTCATAAGGTTTCCTGATTAGATAAACCATTAACCATTATTAAATATAAAGGGGTTATGTTCTTTTGGAAAAACGAATGTGAATAATTCTTTGTTGAACTAAAGTGTAGATTATTAAATGGTCCCATTTTGACTTTACCATATTGGAGTGATGGGTTTTTCATATATAGTGATGCATTGATGAAGGGACTTGGTTGTGTCCTAATACAAAATGAAAAATTTGTTTCTTATTCATAAAGGGAATTAAAGACTCATGAATAGAACTATCCAAAACATGATATTGAGTTAGATTCTATAATATTCTCTTTGAAAATATTGAGACAATATCTTTATTGAGAAATATGTGATATATACTTGGATCATAAGATCCTAAAATATATTTTCTCTTAGAAAGATCTCAATATTAACCAATGGTGATGGATCGAGTTACTCAAGTATTATGATTTCTCAATATACTATCACCCAAGGAATGAAATTAAGATATTAGATTCATTGAGTAGATATGATCATGGTGTTCTAACATATATAAGCATTGAGAAGGATCCTATGTTCATGGATCTAGTAAATATGGATACAAGAATTTATAAGGAAGTGATGACATTAATAATTTATCAAATGATTGAAAAACCATATTTATTAGAAAGTTTAATGAATTCTCAATCTCATGATGAGGACTTTAAAAATAAGATCAAAGATTTGAATGATATAAAATTAACTGACTTTATTTTTGAATATGGTGTTCTAAAATTTGGAAGGAGGCTATGTGTTCTAGCTCTATGTGAGATAAAAAGAGAATTATTGGAATATTCTCATAGATAAAATTTCTCTATACACCATGGGACCACAAATATGTATAGGGACTTAAACAAACATTTTTAGTGGTATAACATAAAGTGAGAAATTATTGATTATATGCCCAGATGTTTGGTTTTCTAATATGTAAAGGTTGTAAGATGGCATCCTAAAGGTGTCTCACAACATCTTCATATTCTTGTGTGTAAATGGGATGATATTACTATCGACTTTCTCATAAGACTACCAAAGACTCCTAGAAGAATGATGCAATATGGTTCATCGTTGATCGACTAACCAAATCTACACATTTTCTATCTATAAGAGAAGGCCTGCCTCTTGATCACTTCACAAGACTCTATATTAATGAATTTTTGGGACTCTATGTTGAACTTATATCATTCATTTTTGATCAAGATCCTCTCTTTACATCTAAATTATAGAAAATTCATAAAAATTCATTAGACACTGATCTTCTTTTCAGCACTGACTACCATCCTAAAACTAATAGATACTCTAGAAGATCTATTTGAACACTAGAAGTCATGTTGAGATCATGCTCACTTGACTTTCATGGTATGCAAGATAAGTACTTACCTTTGGCAGAGTTTTCATATAATAATGGTTTCCATTCAAGTATTCAAATGGATCCATATGTAGCATTATATAGAAAAAGATTTCATACTCCAACTTATTATGATGAATTTGGTGAAATAAATGTGTAGGAACAAAACATGTTGAAGATATGAGGGAAAAGGTAAAGGATATTCAAGCTCATATTAAATCCAATCAAAGTAGGTAAAAGAGATATGTGAATAATTAAAAGAAATATTTACAGTTCCAAGTATTAGATCATGTTTTATTGAAAGTATCTCTATGTAATGGTGTTATTAGATTCATTAATAAGGGAATACTGAGTCCCATGAACATATGACCCTTCAAAATTCTTAAAAGGGTTGTAGTTGTTACTTATCGTTTAGCAAACATGCCAACTCTCACAATGGTACATGATGTGTTACCAATATCTATGAAAAATAAGTACATTCCAGAACCAATGTATGTTCTCATCTCTAATGAGACAGATTTTCAACCCTTCCTTTCATATTGTGAGGAACCCGTCCAGATTCTTGATACCATAGTGAAAGTATTGAGAAATCAGACAACTCGTCTCGTAAAGGCACTATGAAGAAATCAAAAAATGGAGTAAGAAACATGGTAATGAGAAGATTATATAAAAAAGAAATACCCACATATTTTTGAAGGTAATAACCCTTAAATTTTAGGGATATTTTTTTATGTGGGAATAATGCATCACCCCAATACTTTACCATATTTTTTGTTTAGAATAAATTTAATTTTGTTGTTAACTTTGCAATACACACAACACCTAATTTTAAAAAAATATTCTAACACTTTTATATATTTTATGTTGTAAATTTATAAATTATATATCTAACCAAATATTTTTTCACTCATACAATATCTTTTATAGTCACAAGATATGAACAAAACAAATATTACATATAAAATACTATATTTTTATAAAGGAACTTTTACCTCCTTTTAATGGAGAACCTATTTTAAATAATTTTTTTGAACAATTTATAAATTTAATATGTAAAAATAAACTTCATAATTGAAATATAAACATAAAAATTATATTAGCATTCATTTTTGGTATTTTCCTATAATGTTTCATTTTTTAATAAATAGTGAAAATACTGAAATTTAATTCAAAACTATTTTTTAATATAATATATTTATAAAGATAATTAATATTTTGAATAAGTTTTAAAGTTTAATTATTTTAAATTTTTATAAATTAATAAAATTTAGGTTATTGGAATCAATTTCACTTTGAAAATGAGTATAAAAACATAGCAAACATTTAGACATTTTTACTTTAAAAACCCACATTGTCGTCCCATCTGGGTGATTTAATTTAAATAAATTTATACCACTTATATGATTATAATTTGAAAAAATGGATTAAATATTTGTAATCATAATAATTTATAATTTATAATAATTTCAGATGAGTTTTTGACAAAAACTACTTGTCAAATTAATTAAAATCAATTACAACTATTAAGGTGAAATTAAGCTTAATAAAGGAACAAACCTTATAATTAAGGGACAAAATGACCAAGAAACTTTTCCAAAACCCCTTTTAAATCCCTAATTAGGAAGTTAAATTTCCATTCTTGAGTTTTTATTGTTTTTAGGACTTTTTAGGTAATAACATGGGTACACCTAACTTCTTTTCAAAAATGCCGAGTGAGTCCTTTTCCTCCCTTGTAAAAGGCCACCACCCATCCCACATCCTCACACCTATAAAACCTCTTAGGTTAGGAAAATATCTTCCCAAATATGTTCTCAACATCCCTACCTAATCGTATAAGACTCCCCTTGGGAATGAAGAAATTAAAGGATGTCTTTTGGTACAAACCAAAAGGAGTTACCTGATTAAGAGGTAACATATTTCCTTAATCTCTCTAGTTTTATTGATTTTTCCACACATTCAATAATAATTATTCCATGATTATATGAAAAATAAATTATAAATTTTTTAGAAGTTTTTATATTATGGTTTCTACCTACACTTAATGACACCTCCATCTAATGGGTAATGAACTTACCATTACTATGTACGGTGAACTACCGCCACACAAAGCGAAGTTGTTTGTTTTTCCCTTACCACCTCTCATGGTGGGAATTATGATGGAAAATATATTTATAAATGTTATATATGATAGTTATTATTTATTTATTCTTATTTTATTTTTTATAACAAATAACATTATATATTCTAGATTTAAATATGATAACATCGTTTGTGGAAGTGTGGACTACCGCCCCCTCAAAGCGATGTGACCCGTTCACACTATAAAAGGAACATATAAAAGATGGTTTTAATTAAAAATATGTAAAATAAATAATATATATATAATATTCATGACATAATTTCCTATCTATAAATATAATATATATCATTTTCTTTATTACCGTTTTTCACACTTAAAAAGTGATAACATCGTTCGTGGATGTGTGGACTACCACCTCCTCGACACGATGTGATTCTTTTTACCACATGAGAATATAATATATAAGTATATAAGGTTAAATAAAATTTTATTTATGATAAAATTATCATCATGGAAAGATATATTTTTTACTTAACTTATTTCCAAAATGATCATTGAAGAATGAGAATGTTACTCTTGCGTACGTATGACCTACTGTCTTCATGATTGTAACGTTGGTTCATTTGTCATTGATATATTTAATGATTGATTTTAAAAGTGTAATTGATGTATAAATATGAATATTATTTCATGATTATTTTTTTTGTAGATGTTGTGTAATGAATCATTTGACTATAGTTGACTTACCTAAGTTATTTTTAAAAAATAAACAGAATTTGGTCAAAACACATGACTTAAACTTAATTTTTTAAATAGTTGTTTATAAAACATCACAATAAGTGAAATAAAATTAATAATAAATATTTAAAGGTTCTTAATCAAGTATATAATTAACATAATTTTATTATATAGGTTTATAAAGGCACACATGACAAGTCAAACTCAAGTTAAGGGAATTTCATCTCAGTTTACATTCCATTGAGACTTATTTGTTATTATGCACCAATCAATTTTATATGGTGTATATACTACATTTTGACAAGTTATATCATGAATATACCTACTCTCATGATATTATATGTTTCATTTAATATTATTCCTTCATGGGTATTATAATTTAAATGCTTCACAGTGGTATAGGACACTTTGGAATGTTTAAATGTCATTTTACTTAAGAATGTTTTAAGGATATTTCACTGGTTTATCCATTCACTGAAATCAACAACCCTTTTTGTTACTTAGCTTCCGCTATTTAACTATTGATAAATCAGTATCCTTTATTCAATATGAATATTTGATATAGCATATTGTTTATTATTTTCATTGATTATTTGATATGAGTAATGCTTTAGATAGGTATGACATTGGTGGGGACCATTTATAGATAACCCCTTGATGCATCGATAGTCCCATGAGAAAAAATAGTTTTCCATATTAGATGATTTATTACCCAATAGGATAAAGAATTTTGTGAAAAGTCTTTATGGTAGTGGTTAATGTTCTAGATACATTACGTCCAATAATTAATCATTTCCCTCATATAGATTCAGTTATTATCCATCCATGATATTTTGAATCAAAATTTCTTTGGATATAGTTCATTATTAGTTTGTTGAACAGATGGAATGTGTTTCAGTTTCATACATTTCCATATTGATTTTTACTTTTCTAGTTATTTTAATGTCATGTGTTATCAGTTATTTACCTTTCCTTGTTAATTTATTAATATTTATTCATTATTGATTCCTCTTTAATTACCCTTACTAAGAATTTTATATCACCCTTATTATTTCCTTTCCCCAGGTTTTGATGAAGAATCCTTTGAATGAGTTTAAAGGATGATATTATTTCATTTTATTATGTATCATGTTTGAATTTTCTATTACCTAATGTATTATGAGTATCATGTATGTAATTTTTCTTTCCAAGACTAATAAACCAATCAGTACATAGATATTTGATTCATTATAATCATTCTAATGTAATAAAATAATGCACCGATTCTAGACATATAGTGGTTGGGTGTTACATATACCTCCATTTAAGAAATATTTACCACTCATCCTTGATTACATTAATTATAAAATATGATTGTTAGCCTCTATTTCATCCAAGTATTCATGAAAATAAATTATAAATATTCATAATTAATTTTATTAATTATTTCATAATCATACTATTTAGTCATAATAGGGGTACATATAACTAGATGATGCACTAATTCAAAAACCTCAACCAACGGGGTGTGGTAAAGTCTCAAAATCCCCATGAGTACACTACCCACAAAATCCGTCAAAACTGACATTAATTAGTTAAATAATTAATTTCCATTTTTTTGAAAAAATAGAAATAAATCATGGATGTGGATTAAACCACATGAATATATAAACAAACTCATGTGTACAACATCATCAAGACTCATCTTTCCACTAAGAACAAAATCACCAAGGTATCATCTTATTTCCACCATTCTCTAATTAAATTATAATGGAATCCATAATTCTATTCCACTAAAATTAATGAAAAATGGGGAATAAGTAAATGGTGGAAAAACAACTATCCTCAAAATACTATTGAAATACACCCCATATTGATCCAACGTCATTGGGAAGAAAAACTAATTAGGTGAGAGGAAAGGTTGTGGCTCCCCTTTTTCTCAACCCTCATAGTTAAAGAATCCTTGGTTGGGGTTTAAAATAACCTCCACCTATAATTCCATCTTTTAAATTGTTCTAAAAAATATATATTGGGATTTACTAGGTACTTAAAGTAATTACACTAGTTACTTGGTGTCCCACTGAGTACCTAGTTGAAGACTATTGACTACCTAGTGTCTACACCTGTGGTTTATCCCAAATGATTGGTCCACCATGTACCTAGTGCCACTAAATCGATTACTCGAGAGCTATTGAAGCCACCTAAAAACTCTATTAAATTTACCAGACACAAAAAATCTAGGTTTTGGTATCTTAAACCTGAATTTCAAGCTAAAAAAATTTCATTCAATCATTTAAAAAGTTTCCCATAAACTTCCATCCTAAATATAAATAAAAAAAATTAAAATTTACCTGAATTATATATCCAATTGAATTCATTTTTTCTCTAATTCCACCGATCACTGACAACATAAGTCTGTACAATATTTCTGTGGGGTACAATAAGAATATGGGGTACACTTTTTAATAGTGGTTCAAGTATATTCCCTTACAATTCATCTTCCTTAAAATTGAAATAAATAGAATTAGACTATGTGACGTGGGGTATCATCTGTGAAACACCAAGGACCTGTTACTCACAATGATTGTTGTACCTTTTAAAAATGTTGTTGTTTTTTACAGATTATTTTTATTCATTTTGTTAGTGATCATAAAGTGAAAGTTTCATGGAGGATCACTTTTAAAGGTCCATCTGCAATAATTTTATTAAGGTGATAATTTTTTTTATTGTTATGGAAATCGCTAAATCTATAAAAACTAAATTAATTATGATCATTAATGGGTAAATAATTCAATATATAAGGATCATATGGTTATTTTTCTTGCCTTGAATAACATTTCCATGGGTCTTACTATAACGACCCATAGTTTTATCAATGGAATTACCGTCTTATAATTATGCATTATTGTATAATCACATTAGTATGCATAATGACATATCATGAAACTAAATACCATGTGATCAATAAACATAATTTTTCCACTTCTATGTTTTGAATTTCAAAATTCTGACATACACGGTTGCGATCAGTAAGTTTTTTGGAGTCTAATAGAACATAATTAATTTTTGGAGAATAGTAACCTAACCTTATGAATAGAAATATGAATCTTATTAATACGAAATATTCCAATATAATAGTAACCTTACGCATTAATGATTAAATAAAATTTAGGTATCTTATAAGTGAGAATTTGACCATATTAAAAGTATTGGTATTTTTGTAAGTCAACAATAATTAATTATAATTAATTAATTAGTTTAAAAGAAAGGATACTTTACTAAAATGTGTTTATAAATTAACAATACTATATATTCTGGTTTTATGATAATTTTATAAGACCTTATGAATTTTTTTGAAAGCATTATAAAATCAGTTTTAATTTTAAAAACTGTATTATTCAGGTAAATTATGATTTTAATTAAATATTAAATTAATCATATTTAGAAAATTATTTTTGAAAAATGGAATTCATTTTTATATTATACATATTGAAAAATGGTTAGGGTGAATTTTTGGGATTTGTTTTAAAATATTTCAATTTTCGGGTGATTAGTAAAAATACGGGTTTTCACATAACTGATATATCCTAAATTACATCATTCATGATATAATAAAGACATAAACATTCTAGAAATTTAGATTCGGCCATGTTATATTTATTTTCATAAATGGTTACTTTAAATATAATAAACTCAATTTCAAAACCTAAAAATAACCTTCTAAATCCTAAAGTCAAAAGGTGATTCCTTAAAGTATCTTTTTCTCTTTCTTTCACTTTACTTTTAATAAATTAATGAATTAGAATTATGAAGATTATTTAATGTATAAAAATAATTATATTATATTAATATATGATTTATTATGTTAGAAAACTACTATTACATGTCTAATATTTGATATATTATTTTATTTAATATTTTATTCTAAAAACACCCCCATCCTCATGTATAAATAACCCCTCTCCCTCACCTTTCCAAACCACACCTCTAAACCTTCAAGACTTTTCTAAACTCTATCCAATAATCTTCCCTAGACCCTTCCCCACGTCTAAGATCTTATGGTATCATCAAAACACCATGTCTAGATTTTTTTAAGGAGGATCTCAAAAGGAGGATTCAAGAGGTAATAACTCTCTCTCTCTCTCTCTATCTTTTCCTTTAATTTCCTTTCAATTTCAGGTTCTTTTCTTATTATATCCCCACAAATCTTCATACAAATGGTATTTTAACTCCATTATCATACATATATTATAAATTTACTATACTAGTGAGATATTATATCATCCAAACCCCTTCTCCTCTTCTTTTTATTTTAGAAATAAAAACATTGTTCGTGAGGTGTTAATTTATCACCTAGAAGAACAACATGTATTGTTTTTTTCCTTTACTGCCTTCAGATCTGGTAATAAAACCATTTTTATGGTTGAAACATAATATTTTATATGTCTTATATTCTATTTAATATTCTGTAACTAACTTATGTACATATTATTAAATAATTAAAAGAAACAAGTTCGTTGTGGAAGAAAAACCACTGAATTAACCCAAACGATCATCATTAAGATCCTATACAATGATTCATCCACATGGTATATAATATAATAAATTATAAGATTATTTAAAATCCTATAGGATAAATAATAAAATTTAACATATGTTATGTATGTTTACCCATGTTCTACACAAAATTTCATTTATGAATACAAGTGGACCGCTCAAGAAAACCATAAAAACAAAAATTCTAGAACAATGCTTTTAAACTCTATAACTCATCCAAAGGCCAATAAAATAACTTAATGAAACCATAATGAACCATATTAATGTAAAAAAGGTTCTTTTATTGATAATTAATGAATATAATGGGGTTATATAGGACATTAAAGCGAATAAATCGTTCGGATACAAGGTAATAAGAAATTCGCGAACCCAACTTTCTTTGGGTTCTCCCTCATCCACTCCATTTTTGGTATGGTCACTCCATAAAAATAATTTTTTCATAATTATCATACCTTTTTTAGGATATAAATGTTTTATACTGGAGTTTATTTCAAACAAATGTTTTCCAAAAGAATTATTCTTTCAAAATCACACCTTTTACTTCTCATTCAAGGTTGATGATTCTTGTATCAAGTATGTTATTCCCTATTTCATTTCGGAATCCAAAGTTTATGAATGTTTTATTATGTGATAAAAACCATTCATTTACATGGGTTATTTATTTTCATTTATTATATATGTTCTATGTGTCATGCATGATAATGAGAATGTTATGATGTGATGGGTGTGCCCAAAATTATATAGCACAAAATGAATGTTATGATGTGATAGGTGCACCTAGAATTATACAACCCTCCAATGCATTGGTTAAAGTGATGTATCTCATTAATAAAATGGAAATGATGTGTGAACATGATTCTATCATTGTTCAAAACTATGTGTGTTAGTTAACCACTAGTACATGATGTTTCATTTTTTATGCATTGCCACATTTCAAGTCTTTTATTGATGTTTCCTCTCATGTTCATGATCATTTTCTTATGTTTGGATTATGCTCACCCATTGTTATATTGTTCATATCTATCCTATTACCAAGATTTTAACTCACCCCGTTTATATTTATATCCACATTTGACTACATTTACTAATGAGATGTCATGTGCCAATAAGAATCTTGAGAAGATAGAATTAATTAAATGTCATTATTGATGTTGTAAAGGTTATGTTTGGTCCATATTTTCTAAAGAAAGTAAACATTTGGATCCTCATGGTGTAATAATATTATGTTTTTATCTTTATAATAATGTAATAAAAGGCTTGGTCTCTAAAGTTGTTATTATAGCCAAGGTTTAGTTTATTTGGGAACTAGGATTAGTGAACCCTAGGGAAAATCTCTAGTATGAGACTAAATACAAATTGGCAAACAAGAATCTTTACAAAGGGATCCCATAAGTTTTGTTTTTTGTTTAAATTTTAAAAATAATTAAGTTATTCATGAATTGTAGAATTTTTTTGTTCTAACCTTTTCTATTTTAGAAAATAATTGGAACTAGGAGAAACCAGGTCAAAAACTCATGCGAGGGACAACGAAACGATTTCCCAAGTGACGTCCCGAATGCTTTGGGAGGTGGAGTTCAAAACATCATGGTGATTCTTACAAAACTATATCAGGTTATAAACCGTAAATATAATAATGGGGAAATTACTCCTTCACCTAAGGGGGAGAAACTGGTTGTCGAGTGTTTTATGCGGCAACAACCACTAATGTTTAGTGGATCTTCTGATATAGTAGTTGCAGAATAATGGGTCAACTCCATGGAAAAGATATTTTATATTCTTCAATGTTCTGAGACAAATAATGTTACACTATCCCTTTATCATCTAGATGTAGAGGCTGATCAATGAGGGGATTTTATTAAGAACACCAAGATAAGGGAGGAAATTAAAGATATGGAATGGGAAAACTTTAGTATAATGTTTCTTAAAAAGTATTTCCCACGAAATCTTCGTAGGAAGATGGAGAGAGAATTCATAGAGCTGTAAAAAAATATGTAGAATATTTCAAAACCTATGAATCAAATTTCACAAGGCTTTCAAGTTACGATTCTAGTTTTGTTATCAACAATGATAGAAAAATTGATAGATTCTTTAGTGGATTAAAAACACACCTTCAAAAGGCTCTATCAATTCAATAATTTTGGAGTTATGAAGAAGTTTTTCGATGTGATCTCAAAGTAGAAATGGATTTTGAAGAATGGTACCATGTATATTGTGGTAATAAACGAATGATGGAGTTCCAAGATGGAGGATATAATGAAAAAGGTGGGAAGAAAACCCAATGACCCGCATGCAAAAAATGTGGGGAGTTGCATCATGGGAAATGCCTCAAAGGGATGGGGAAATGCTTTAATTGTGGAAAATAAGTACACCATGCTCAGGAGTGTTGAAAAAACATGAGAAGGAAGGATAATTTAGCATATGAAATGAGAGAACCACCCACAGTTCAATGCTACAACTATATGGAGCAAGGGCACTATGCAAGCCAGTGCACTAAACCTTGAGTCCTCAAGGAAAATCAGCATCAATTGCCACCAAAGCCAAAAGAACAAGGGAAGGCTTATGCCATCACTACTACAGAAGTGGAGCAATATAATGAAGATGAAAAAGGTTCACTTTCTATTCATTCAATAATGTAAAATGTCTTATTTGATTCTGGTTCTATATATTCCTTTATTTCTTACAAGTTTACAGAACTATTGAATCGAATCCCCGAAACCTTGAAGTAGAGATATTTGTAAAAATAGTAAGTGGTGCAATAATTACAACACAAGTGTTTGACTCTTCTCCTGTTGGATTATGTGGGAAGATTCTCCCAGGGAATCTTGTAATACTTCCCTTGATGGAATTCAATGCTATAATGGGAAGGTATTGGCTCTCGTTATATAGATAATGTGTCAAATTTTGGGAAAAGGAAATAACTTTTCTTATTTAGAACAATCCCATTATCCTCTAAAAATTCAAGGAAGATCATGAATATCCTTTGAAAAATCCTTCAACTGTGTGGGTGTTTATTCCCTATGAAGAATCATAGCTATCCCAAATAGTTGTGTCAAAGGAAACTTCCAACCTTGCGGAAATGCCCACTTTGAGGGAATATGATGATGTATTTCCCAAAGAGTTACCTGGACTTCCCCAGGATTGTGAGGTAGAGTTCTCAATGGAAATAATACCCAGAGCTACTCCTATCTCAAAAATTTTCCTATAGGATGGATCCTATCAAACTGGAGAAGTTAAAGAAGAAGTTGAAAGAGAACCTGGACGAAGGGTTCAAACACACTAGTGCATCAACTTGGGGTGCACCAGTGATCTTTGTGAAAAAGAAGTATGAAAAAATGCAGATGTGAATTGATTATCAGGAAATCAACAAGATCACCATAAATAAAAAGTATCCTCTTCAAAGTATTGATGACTTGTTTTATTAGTTAAGAGGAGCTCAATACTTATCAAAGGTGGGTCTTTGTTCTGGATACCATTAGTTAAAGGTGAAGAAGGAAGATATTCAGGAGACTGCCTTCCCTACAAGGTATGGGCACTCTGAGTTTCTGTTGATGGACTTTAGACATACAAATTCCCTGACAATCTTCATGTATTTGATATATCATCCCACCTTTTTAATACATAACTTTTCATTACATTTTAAAAATAGAGGATCTTTAATGTCTAGTGTCTTGGAAATCAGGAATAAAAAAATGAAAACATAAACACACCTTTAAATACACTTGAAAAGATTCTTGAAAATTTCATCCTATGTACAATTACTACATCTCATAACCTGGAGACAAACCATCAAAGGAAAGGGTGAGCAAAAGGCCCAGTTAGGAAAGCAAGGGAATTAGTTTACTTGTGATATCAATAAGAACTTGATTAAAATTATAAAGACATGAGAAATGGTAAAAGAGGCATATCATAATAAAAAGAACATGAATCATAACATGAATATGTGGCTACAACATTTCATTTAGACATTCAAGAACGTATCACTATGGTCCATTCCCATGGTTTCATAAAAATTACCAAGATTATTCACCAAGGTATCGTGAAACTTGTCATTTATGGAGATTAATTATTTTACCAATGAATTGGAGTGATATCTGGGCACACCCTTAATATGTATTTACATTTTTGTTAGCCACATAGATCATAATCAAAAATTTCATGAATAACACATAGATAATAAAAGAAATGGGTTCATCTCAAAAGCGTGATGTTTTAAAAGTTATTAAAAATAAGATCATTATATCATTTATAACCCATGGAAAGGGAGTGAGGGTCATATGTATGTCCTTTACAGAATCAAATATATAATTTTTTATATATTTATGAACACTCATATAAATGAAATAGGTCTGGGTATTCACATAAATAAACAAGATAATTTCTTGAGAGAAAGGGAGAGGACTTTCGAGATGAAAATTTTGCAGCATAACAACTACATAACATCTATTTAGAAAACATTAAAAATATAGGGAAAAAGAGTCACCAACTTATAATTAACTCATAATATATTAAGGTCACAAAATAAAAATAAATAAGATCTTGTTATGGATATTTGAAGGAAATAATATATGAAAATGAAACTCGAAGGAAAAGAGAAGACATGATTTCTTTTATGAAAACTCCGCAGCCTAACGGTGTCACTTAAAAAATTCAGAAAATCAATTGATGGGAGTGGAAAGGTTATCTAATAATTTGCACATGAAATATAAAGTAATGAAGCTGTAGAAGAACAATCCCTCCCATAAAAAATGGAAATATAAGACCAAACATAAAGGAAGTCATGACTTAAATGAGGAGGGTGAAAGGATCCCTTACCGATTTGGTAACTTTCGAAACGTACACCCCATAAAATAAGGATCATATAATTAATATGTAATACCCATAAATTAAATTATATTATAAAAAGAGTATAATAATGGTCAATACATAAACCACACAAAATGAAATGGTGGAAATATACCATGAATCTTACAGGAATAAGAAGTGAGTTGAAAATCCCTTACCACGTTGTATTCAATTGAATCGTATGAACAAAAATTACTAACCTAAAAAATAATCATAGTATAACATGAATATAAAGATAATCCTGATAATATATATCCAATGTAAGTACAAAATATCCCACATTCTATAAATTAGTGGTGTACAATGGAAATCCCACAGAATTAAAAGTGAGATAAGAATCCCTTACTACGTTGTAATCAATCGATTCGTATGACCAAAAGTTAATAACCACTGAATGAATCACAAAATAACATGAATATAAAGAGAATAAATATAATATATATCAAATGTCAGTGCACAATACACCACATGAAATAAATTAGTGGTGAACAAAGGAAATCCCCCAGAATTAAAAGTGTGATAAGAATCCCTTACCTCATTATCCAACTTGACCCACTCGTATGTTCCTTGTTCTTCCAGAATAATAAAATTAAGTTACTTTATACTTAATTAAAAATATTTTTCAATTTTATTATTGTTTTTATATTACTTATTACCTTTCTATAACAATTAGTTAATTATTTTAGCTCATATCAGACATTTTGTCAATGTTCGGAACTTGAGTCAAAAATGAACTTATTATAATTATAAATTGTCCATGTGGTCAAAAACCCATTATCTCCAGAATGATATTCATCATTTATATGTAATATATATCACATATATCTAGTATATATATATATTTATTTATAGTAGTACATTACATTTGGTGATAAGAAATGAAATGAACCGTTCATGGAGATGGTAAGTCGTACGTACGCATGAACGCTACTTTCATTTCGATTTCATATTTTAATGAAATGAAAACATAGTGATTCATAGGTATATTATAATTTCAGTATAATATTTATGTCATATATGTTACATAATTCAATAAATTCTATCCTTTATACGTTCCACGTATGGCATGAATGAGTCATATCACTTTGAGGGGGTGGTAGTCCACACTTCCTCTAATAAAGTTATCGCGTTTACCCATTATGGGAACCATAAAGGTATGATATAAAAAGGAAAAAAAGAATCATAAAGAAAAAATAAATAAAAAAATACAATATATATCATATATAGATACATTTACATTATAATTTCCACCATGAGAGGCGGTAGAAGATAATTGAACAATCATCGTTTCGTGAGGCAGTAGTTCACCGTCCACTGAAACATTATGTTCTTTGCCCATTAGATGGAGGTGTGTATAATTTTATCTCGAATACTTCTCATAAAAACATCCTTGTATATTTAGGATACTGGGGTTGTTATAAAATAAATTAATAAAAAGAGTTTATGGTGTTGGATAAGTAATATAAAACAAAAAAAATTAAGAGAAGACATTACCTTTTAATCGGGAAACTCCCTTTGGTTTGAACCAAAAGAGTTTGTTGAAGTGTTTTCTGCCTAAGGTAAGGAATATATGATGAATAGAGGGATATTGGGAGAATATTGGATCAGATTTTGGATGATAAAAGGGCTTGAGAAGTGTGAGAAATGGGTAGGAAGTGAGGGATATTTATAAGGGAGAGGAGGGGCTTTTTGGAAAGTTTGAAAATATTATTTTATTATATAATTATTTTCAGCTTCTAAAGGTACAATATTCATTAAATTATAATATATGGTGGCCCATGTTCCAAATAAAATAATACAATAATAATTTGACAAGTTTTAGATATTTTGTTTCATTTTTATCTTCTTATTTATTTAAATCATCCATTAATGACGTAAACACTACATCATCATTGTTTCATAAATAAATTTTTTATTTGATGTCTAAAAATTATAAAAAACTACCATTATGTAGGAAATATTTTTGTCTTTCCAATTAATATTTATATTCGAAAATATAACTTATATAACCCCATGTAAAAATTGGTTTAGTAAAATTATACATGTTTATGACATTTTATTTTTTACTTTAAATAAAAAGTTATTAATGTCTTTATCTTACCCATGTAGATCCATGGGGCCCCAAAATTTTCCCATGTATTGTATTGGTCGGAAATTACCCATAAAATAAGGTTATTACAAGTTTCAAGGTAATTTGTATTTATTATAACATAATTTTTACCTTAAATTACCCTAATTACCTTTAATCATGGTTAATAAAAGCCAAAAGTTATTAATCACCAAAAATTATTTTCATGAAATTAAACCACTTTTTACTTACTAATTACAACCATTTATCTCTGATTTTTTAAATTCAATTCACAGAAGAGGTAAAATTTCATTTAAATGAAAAAATTCAGTTTTTTAACTACTACTTAGTGGTTTCACTATTCATCAAAAATTGAAGGTTTTCAGAAAAATTCAAAAAATTCACTCTAAGATAAATTTGATATTATGAATTAAAAAATTATTTCTATTTTACCAAATAAAAACATATAATCTTCATTAATTAATTTTATAATTAATTCCTATCTTCAAAACAAAAAATGTGTTTTTAAGAAATAATAACCATCAAAAGATTGTTACATGTTAATTTCCAATTTCAAAGTGAAAATACTTCCAATGGACAAAATGGGGTTAAATGGTAAAAATATAATCTATTTACACTTTAAAACCAATTAAAAAGATAATCTAACCATATAAATAAAATAACATAAAAAGTGGTTTTGAATTAAAATACATCATTTTTCAACATTCATTAAAATGTACATTATCAGAAAAATATCAAAATTTCATCCAAAGTAAATTTTTATGTCTCGATTATATAGATGAAAATTATTTTTTAAAATATAAAATGTAAATGTGAAAAAAACTATATTTAAAAAGGATTCTCCATAAAAAGGAGGCAAATCACCCCTTTAAAGTAAATTATGCTTACAATTAGATTCATTTATATTTTAAGCCTCTGAAATTAATCAGATGAATGTAAAATCATTTAACAAACATATATTATCATATTTAAGTTAGTTCTCTTAATTCCTACCAATACAACGACTAGGTGTTAACTACTATTTAAAATAATAATATTATATTATTATTGTGCAACGTTAGATTTCAAAGAAACCCATTGTTGCATGTCAGGTACGCCATTGAATATAGAATCCATTTATTTAATTTTTTTAATAAATATGAAAATTTCATATTATTTATTTTATTGGGATGTTTTATTCTTCCCCCCTTTTAGAAATTGCATCCTCGCAATTTTAAAAGTGGGCTTGGAAACTTCATTCAAATTCCCACATCGAAAAAAGTGTCAATAAAACAATCACTTTAAAAGAAAGAAAGGGAAGTAAAAAGGTCACCCGTGTTAACCCATACTAGGATTCCATGTAAGAAAACATGGATATGGAATAGAAAAAAAGGGTCATGTTATGTTATAGAGTGATAGAAAACATGATTAGGAGAAATCTAACCACAAGAAAATCACAAACTTATGATGTGTGTAAATGGTCTTTGATAACCCATTAGGAAACATTCACTAATAACATTTTTTTCCGTTCCTTTTCATATTTTTGAGGAATTAATTTACTACATAGAATAAAAACATAAGCAAATATACTTACCTTCAAGTAGAGTTTCATCCTTTAATAATTTTCCACCAAAACTAATCTTTTCTCCAAACAATGAGCATTCAAAAAGACTTGGTCACATGAAAAGCACCAAAATCATCTTCTAGAGAATCACATAATCCACAAAATAATAACTATATATTTTCCTTGACTTTAGACATAAAATAAAACCAAAATAGTTAGTAAAAGATCATATAATTCCCAAAAGTATAATCTTTTATAAAAAGAAATACTACTATTAATCTCAAAAATTTAACAAAAAGTACCCAAGGTTCATGAAAAACCATTCAATACACAATCTTCCTTAAAATTATTCAAAATAATCCAAACTATGATTGAAACCCAAAACTCAAAAGGATTTAATCACATAGTCTTCCCCAATAAATCTTAACATTTATGACTACTATTAAAGTCTCATAGTAAAGTGTAATTAACCTAATTATATATTCTTTATTCTAGGTTAATAATTTTCTATAAATAACCCAAATCACCATATGTACACAATAAATACATATATTATTACAATATAAAAATTTCAACCACTCCTCCACAAATGAAATCCTGTAGTTTTTTATTTTCCTTAGGCATATAGTATTCCAAAATAGAAAACATCTTCCAAAATAACCTTTATCATTTAATCACAAAATCATTTTCCTATATAAAGGATATCCATTTGATAAAACATAAGTTCTAAAAATCAACATATTCTTGATCTATACAATCATTTAACTAAAAATAATAATCCATACTAACAAGGAACTTCACGTAGGTTAGTGGTAGGCAATAAACCCCAATCACACATTGGTTGTGGGTTCAATTCCCACAGCTTTGTCTGACACAACGGGTTGTCACACGGTCTACGTGTTTTCATTTTTATAAAACAAAAAAAATAACCCTCACATTTTTTAACCATAATGTTTTTCTTATACCTTTCATTTTTATCCCAACACATTAAGATAGTTCTACTCGTATCCAGACAGGGATGTATTTTCTTATTAAACCAATTACTCCATACTCACCCAAATACTAGGAAGTTTTCTAATATTTAAAATTTTCAGTAGGGTTCTTCCAAAAGTTTTCATATCCTTATTTCCATAAATAACTAAACTGTCATTTGATACCAACTATATAATCCAGCCTTTTTAATACATAAATTTTCATTACATTTTACAAATAGTGGATCTTCAATGTCTAGTGTCTTAGAAATCAGGAATAAAAACATGAAAACTATAACTATAATTTAAATCCCCTTGAAAAGATTCTTGAAAAGTTCATCCTATGTAAAATTACAACATATCATAACCCGACGACATACAATCAAAGGAAAGGGTGAGAAGAAGGCCCAATAAGGAAAGAAAGGGAATTAGTTTACTTGGGATATCAATAAGAATTTGATGAAAAACATAAAGACATGAGCAATGGTAAAAGAGGAATATCATAATAAGAAGAACATGAATCATAACTTGAATGTGTGGTTATAACATTTCATTTAGACATTCATGAACATATCAGCAAGGTACATCCCCATGGTGTCATAACAATTACCAAGGTTATTCACCAAGGTATTGTGAAACTTGTCATATCTAGAGATTAATTCTTTAACCAATGCATTAAAGTAATATCAGGGAACACCCTTAATATTTATTTACATTCATTTGAGCCACATAGACCATAATCAAACATTTCATGAATAACCCATAGATAATAAAAGAAATGGGTTCATTTCAAAATTGTGATGTTTTAAAAGTTCTTAAAAATAAGATCATTATATCATTTATAACCCATGGAAAGGGAGTGGGGGTTATATGTATGTCAATTACAGAATCAAATATATATTTTTTTATATATTTATGAACACCCATAGAAACGAAATAGGTCTGGGTATTCACATAATAAACAAGATAATTTCAAGAGAGAAAGAGAGAGGACTTTCGAGATGAAAATTCTACAACATAACAACTATATAACATATTTTTAGAAAACATTAAAAAAGAGGGGAAAAGAGTCACCCTGCTCATAAGTAACTCATAATAATTTATGGGTATATAATAAAAAGAAATAATATCATGGGATGGATATTTTAAGGAAATATCATATGAAATTGAAACTTGAAGGAAAAGAGAAGATGCAATTTCTTTTACAAAAATTCAGTACCCTAACAGCGTCACTTAAAAATTCAGAAAATCAATTGATGAGGGAGTAAAGGGTCTCAAATAATTTTTACATTAAAGGGATAGTAATTATTATATATAATAACAATCCATCACATAAAAAAATGGAACTATAAGACATAATATAAAGGAAGTCATGAATTAAAAGAGGAGGGTGAAACGATCCCTTACTGATTTGGTAACTTTCGAAACATACACCCCATGAAAGAAGAATCATATAATTAATATGTAAATACCCATAAATTAAAGTATATTACACAAATATTAAATTCATGGGTAGTAAAAAAACCACACAAAAGAAAATAGTGGCAAATATACCATGAATCTCATAGGAATAAGAAGTGAGATGAATACCCCTTACCACGTTGTATTCAATCGAATCGTATGACCAAAAATTACTAACCACCAAAAGAATCATAGAAAAACATGAATATAAAGAAAATACTGATAATATATATCCAATTGTAGTAAAAAATACACCACATTCTATAAATTAGTGGCGAACAATGGAAATCCCACAGAATTAAAAGTGAGATAAGAATCCCTTACTACGTTGTAATCAATCGAGTCATATGACCAAAAGTTAATAACCACAGAATGAATCAAAAAATAACATGAATATAAATATAATAATGATAATATATATCAAATATATGTACAAAATACACCACATGCAATAAGTTAGTTGCGAAAAATGGAAATCCCATAGAATTAAAAGTGAGATAGGAACCCCTTACCACGTTGTCAAACTTGACTCACTCGAATGTTCCTTGTTATTCCTAAATAATAAAATTAAGGTAATTTATACTTGATTAAGAATATTTTTCAAGTTTATTATTCCTTTTATATTACTTATTACCTTTCTATAAAAATTAGTTAATTATTTGAGCTCATATCAGACATTTACTCAATTGTTCGGAACTTGAGTCAAAAATGAACTTGTTATAATTATAAATTGTTCATGTGGTCAAAAGCCCATTATCTCCAGGATGATATTAATCATTTAGATGTCATATATATCATATATATCTAGTATATATACGTATTTATAACAGTACATAACATTTGGAGAAGAGAAATGAAATGCACCATTCAAGGAGACGGTAAGCCATACATACGCATGAACACTACTTTCATCTCTATTTCATATTTTAATGAAATTAAAACATAGTTATTCATCAGTATATTATAATTTCAGTATAATATTTATTCCATATATGTTAAATAATTCCAAAAATTCTATCCTTATACATTCCACGAAAGGCATGAATGAGTCATATCACTTTGAGGGGATGGTAGTCCGCACTTCCTCTAATGAAATTATCGCGTTTACCCATTATGGGAACCATAAATGTATTATATAAAAAGGAAAATATAGAAGCATAAATAAAACATAAATGTAACATATATCATATATAGATAAAGTTCCATCATAATGGCCACAATGAGAGGCGGTAGGAGATAATTGAATAATCATTGTTTCGTGAGGCAGTAGTTCGCCGTCCACTAAAACAGTATGTTCTTTACCCATTAGATGGAGGTTTGTGTAAGTGTATCTCGAATAATTTCATGAAAAAATTATTTTATATTTAGGATACTGGTGTTGTTTTAAAATAAATGAATAAAAAGATTTTATGGTGTTGGAGAAGTAAAAAAAACAAGAAAAAAACTTAAGAGAAGACGTTACCTTTAAATCGGGTAACTCCCTTTGGTTTGAACCAAAAGGGTATCTTGAAGTTCTTTAATCCTAATGTAAGGCCTCTAGGATGAAGAGATGCATATTTGGAGAATATTTGAGTGGATTTTGGATGAGACAAGGGCTTGAGAAGTGTGAAAAATGGGTAGGAAGTGAGGGATTTTTATAAGGGAGAGGAGGGGATCTTTTGGAATGTTTGAAAATATTATTTTATAATATAATTATATTCAGTTTCTAAAGGTCCAAAAATCACTAAATTCAAAGATAAGATGTCCCATTTTTGAAATAAAATCATCCAATAATAATTGGACAAGTTTTAGATATTTTTTTAATTTTTATCATCTTATTTATTTAAATCATCCATTAATGATGTTAACACTGCATCATCATTGTGTCATAAATAATTATATTTACCTGATGTCGAAAAATTATAAAAAAATACCATGATGTAGGAAATAATTTTAGATTTCCAATTAACATTTATAGTCGAAAATATAACTTATAAAAACCCAGGTAAAAATTGGTTTAGTAAAATAATACATTTTTATGACATTTTATTTTTACTTTAAATAAAAAGTTATTTATGTCGTTATCTTACCCCAGTGGCTCCATGGGGCCCCAAAATTGACCCCGATTTTTTCTTGTTTGGCCATTACTCATCCAATAAGGTTATGACAAGTGTTAAGGTAATTTTTTATTTTTATAACATTATCTTTACCTTAAATTACCCTAATTGCCTTTAGTTGTGGTTAATAAAAGTCAAAAGTTACGATTCACCAAAAATTATTTTCATCCCATTGAACCAATTTTTACTTACTAATGACAATCATGTATGTCGGATTTTTTAAATTTAATTCACAGAAGAGGTAAAATTTAATTTAAATGAAAAAGTCAATTTTTAAACTACTACATAGTGCTTTCACTATTCATAAAAAATTGAAGGTTTTCAAAAAAATTACAAAAATTAACTCTAAGATAAATTTGATATTCTGAATTGAAAAATGATGTATATTTTACATAATTCAAAACATATATGATTCATTAATTAATTTTATAATTAATTCCCATCGTCAAAACAAAAAGCATGTTTTTAAGAAATAATAACCATTAAGAGATTGTTACTTGTTAATGTCCAATTTCAAAATGAAAATACTTCCAATGGAAAAAATTTGGTTAAATGGTAAAAATATAATCTATTTACACTTTAAAATGAATTAAAAAGATAATCTAACAATATCAATAAATTATATTAAAAATCTTTTTTGAATTAAAATACAACAATTTTTCACTATTCATTAAAAATGAACATTATCAGAAAAATATCAAAATTTCATCCAAAGTAAATGTTGATGTCCCTATTCTAAAGATGAAAATTATTTTGTCAAATATAAAATTTAAATGTGACAAAAACTATATTTAAAAAGGATTCTACATAAAATGGCGGCAAATCACCCTTTTGAAGTAAATTATGCTTAAAATTAGATATTTTTACATTTTAAGCCTCTGACTTTTATCAGATGAATGTAAAAACATTTAACAAACATATATTATCATATTTAAGTTAGTTCTTTTAATTCCCTCCAATACAATGCCTAGGTGTTAACTACCGTTTAAAATACTAATATTTTTTTATTAGTGTGCAACGTAAGATTTCAAATAAACCCATTGGTGCGTTTCAGGTATTCCATTAAATATAGAATCCCCTTTAATTCATAAATATTAATAAATATGAAAATTTAATATTATTTATTTTCTTGGGATGTTAGATTTGATTAATAGAGTCTTTAGACATTACCTCGACAAATTTGTGGTAGTGTTTGTTAATGATATTCTCATATAATTCAAGAGAAAGGATGAACATGAAGAACATCTAAGACTTGTGTTGGAGACATTGAGAAAGGAGAAGTTTTATGCCAAGTTCAGCATGTGTGACTTTTGGATGAATCAAGTCACATTCTTGGGACATGTGATCACAATTGCGGGAATTTCTATGGACCCTTCTAAAACTAAGGCAATTGAGGAATGGCCTAGACCCTCTAATGTCACAGAAATCCGTAGTTTTCTTGGATTAGCTGGGTAATACCAATGCTTGGTGAAACATTTGTCATGATTGTCAAGCCCAATAACTAAGTTAACAAGGAAAGGGGTAAAGTATGTCTTGATGGAAGAATGTGAGGGAAGTTTCAAGGAGCTAAAGAGAAGGCTGATCATTTCACATGTACTCAGATTACCAAAAATTTGAGAATGTTTTGTGATATACAGTGATGATTCAAATAATGTATTGGGTTTCGTACTCATGAAAAATCATAATATGATAGCCTATACCTCACAGTTGTTGAAGATCCATGAACAGAACTACCCAACACATGATCTAGATCCAGCAACCATGATTTTTTCCTTAAATATTTGGCAGCACTACCTTTATGGTGAGAAGTGTGACATATACACCGATCAAAAGAGATTAAAGAATATATTCAAACAAAAGGAGATCAACATGCATATAATTTTATGTCTAGAGATAATCAAAGATTACAATTTCTCTATTCACTATCATCCTGGAAAGGTGAACAAGGTAACTGATGCTCTAAGAAGAAAAGAACGTGCTACTCTATCCATCTTGTGGATTGAGAAGGACCCTATCTTCTTGGATATGAAAAGGATGTATTTGTAAATCATAAGGGTAGGGGATACATCCTACCTTTACCAAATTATTGGTAACCATTAATCCAAGATATTATTAATGAGGCACAAAAGGATGATCTGGAGTTACAAGAGAAGGTGAATGTAGTAAAGGAAGGGAAGCAGCATGAGTTCCATACCGATGACAATGATGCGATTTGGTTTCGAACATGGATTTTTGTGCCTTTATCACCTAGGATAAAGAAGGAGCTATTAGAAAATGCACATACCTCAACATTATCTATCCATCCTAAGAATACCAAGATGTACCTTGATCTCTGAGAAAACTTCTGGTGGGATAACATGAAGAAGGAGATTGCGGAATATATCTCAACGTGCTTGGTATGCTATAAAGTTAAGTAAGAGCAAAAAAAGTCCAATGGTATGATGAAACTATTGTTTATACCCATTTGGAAATGATATAATGTCACTATGGACTTTTTCATGGGTCTCCCAAATATTTTGAAGGTAAATAATGCGATATGGGTTGTGGTTGACCGACTCACCAAGACTGCCCATTTTATCACTATTCAGGAAGACCTCTCACTTGAAAAACTTGCAAAGATATATGTGAAGGAAGTGTTGAGACATCATGTTGTTCTACTCTCGATTGTCTCTAACCGTGATCCAAGGTTCACATCTATATTCTGGAGGATCCTCCAATATGATTTGAGTACTGAATTAAATTTCAGCACAGTCTATAACCCCCAAACTGATGGCCAATCTAAAAGGACTATTCAAATGCTTGAAGACATTCTAAGAGCATGATATTTAGAATTAAAATAAGGATGGGATCAACATCTCCCATTGGTTGAGTTCTCATACAACAATAGCTTCCACTCGAGTATTCAGATGCCCCATATTAAGCTCTGTATGGAAAGTGATGTAAACTCCAACCTATTGGGATGAAGTTGGAAAATGAAATATACTTGGACCTAACCTTGTGCAAGAGATGATATAGAAGGTTCAAGTCATCCAAAAACACACCAAGGATTCTCAAATTCTGAAAAATAGTTATGCTGACAACCGTTGAAGGGACTAGGAGTTCAACGTTGGAGATAAAGTCTTCCTTCAAATATCACCATGGAAGAGAGTCATGCATTTTGGAAAGAAAGGGAAGGTAATCCCATAGTATATTGGCCCCTTTGAGATCCTAGAACGAATTGGAGTTGTGGAATATTGACTTGTACTTCCACAAAAATGGCTCAAGTTCATGATGTGTTTAACATATCACTCCTATGGAAGAACATATAATATCCCTCACATTTATTGAACTGAGAGGTGGTACAGTTAGAAGATTATATATCTTATGAGGATAATCCAGTAAGGATTCTAAACCAGAGAGACAAGGTTCTACGCAACAAGATAACAGACCTTGTCAAAGTGTTGTTGAGGAACCATAAGTTTGAAGAAGGTACTTGGTAACTAGAAGAGGCAATAAAGGATAAGTACCCTTACCTGTTTATGTAAAAAGAAATTTTGAGGGAGAAATTTCATAAAGGAGGAAGAATGTAACGACCCAAAGTATTATCAATGGAATTCCCTTATTATAATTATGCCTTATAGTATAATGACATTAGTAAACACAGTGATATATCATGATACTAAATACTATGTGATCAATAAACATAATTTTTCCACTTAAATGTTTTGAATTTCAAAAATCTAACATACACTGTTGCGATCAGTAAGATGTTTAGAGTCTAATAGAGCAAACATAATTTTTGGTGAATAGTAACCTAAACTTATGAGTAGAAATATGACCCTTATGTATATTAAATATTCCAAGATAATAGTAACTTTACCCATGAATGATTAAATAAAATTTATCCATCTTATAATTGACAATTTGACCATAGTAAAATGAATTGGTATTTTTGTGAGGCATAAATAAATAATGAAAATTATTTAATTAATATAAAATAAAACTTATTTTCCTAAAATTTGTTCATATATTAAAAATTCTATGTATTATGGTTTTAAGATAATTTTATAAGACCTTATGTAAATTTTTGAAAGCACTATAAAATCAGTTTAAATTTTTAAAACTCTATTTTTCAAGTAAATAATGATTTTAATTAATTAATAAATTAATCATATTTAGAATTTTTTTTGAAAAATGGAATTAATTTTTATATTCTAATAGTCTAAAAAATTTTAGGGTGAATTTTTGGGATTTTTTTGAAATACATCAATTTTCAAGTGAATAGTAAAAATATAGTATTTCACATAACTAGTGTATCTTAAATTGCATCATTCACGATGTAATGATGACATAAAATTTCCAGAACATTAGATTCATCCATGTTTTATTAAATTTCGTAAATGGTTCATTAAAATATTATAAAGTCAATTTATGGACCTAAAAATAACTTTCCAAATCCTATAGTCAAAAGGTGATTTCTTAAATTATACTTTTCTCTTTCTTTCAATTTCCTTTTAATAAATTAATTAATTCGAATTATAAATATGATTTAAAATATAAAACAAATTATATTATATTAATATATGATTTATGATGTCAAAAAACTACTATTACAAGTCTAACATTTGATATATTATTTTATTTAATATTTTATTCTAAAAATACCCCCTCCTCATGTATAAATAACTCTTCTCCCTCACCCTGACAAACCAGACCTCTCAAGCTTCAAGAATTGTATAAAATATATCTAAGAATATTCCCAAGCCCATTCCCCATGTCTATGAGCTTTTTGTCTCATTAAAATACCAAGACTATCTTTTTTAAGGAAGATCTCAAGAGGAGGATCCAAGAGGTAATTCCTCTCTCTCAATTTTCCTTTAATTTCTTCTCAATTTGAAGTCCTTTTCTCATTCTCTCCGAAACAATATTCATAAAAATTGTATTTTAACTCTAGTATCATATATATACTATAATTTTATGATACTAGTGGGATATTAAATCATACAACCCCCTTATCCTAATATTTTTATTTTAGAAAGGAAAACGTTGTCCGTGAGGTGTTAATTTATCACCTTCAAGAATGACATGTTTTATTTTTTACTTTACTGCCTTTAGATCAGGTCATGAAACCATTTTAATGGTTGAAACAAAATATTTTATATTTATTATATAATATTTAACGTTCTAGAACTATCTTATGTACAAATTACTAAATAATTAAAAGAAACAGGTTCGTTGTGGATGAAAAACCAACGAATTAACCCAAATGATCATCATTAAGATCCTATCTAATGATTCATCCACATGGTATATAATATAATAAATAATAAGATAATTTAAAATCTTTTATGACAATTAATAACATATAATATCAGTTCTGTATGTTTACCCATGTTCTTCACGAACTTCAATTTATGAATACAAGTGAACCTCTCAAGAAAACCATAAAAATGAACATTCCCGAACAATGTTTTTGAATTCTATAACTCATCCAAAGTCCCATAAAATAACTTAATGAAACCATAATGAACCATATTAATAAAAAAAGGTTTGGTAATTTATAATTAATGAATCTAATGTGGTTCTATAGGATATTAAATCAGAAAAGCATTCAGATACAAGGTAAGGGGAAATTCTCGAACCAAACATTCTTTCTTTGGGTTCTCCCTCTTTCACTCCATTTTTGGTATGGTAACTACTTAAAAATTATATTTTCATCATTATCTTACCTTTTTTGGGATATACATGTTTTATACCGAACTTTATGTCCAAAAAATGTTATCCAAAAGAAATCTTCTTTCAAAACCACACCTTTTACTTCTCACTCAAGGCTGATGGTTCTTGTATCAAGTATGTTATTCCATATTTATTTTTGGAATTGAAATTTTATGAATGTTTTCTTATGTGATGAAACCGAGTATTTTCTATGTTTTATTTATGTTCATTTTTGATATATGTTCTATGTGGCATGCATGATAATGAGATTGTTATGATGTGATGGGTGCGCCCAAGATTATATTACACTTCAATGCATTGGGTAAAGTGATTAATATCATTAGTAAAAAGGAAATGATGTGTGAACATGATGCTATCATTTTTCACAACTATGTGTACCACTAATACATGATGTCTAATTTTTTATGCATTTCCTCATTTAAAATCATTTATTGTTATTTCTTCTCATGTTCATGATCCTTTGCCTATGTTATAATTATTATCACCCATTGTTATACTATTCATATCTATCCTCTTACTGAACTTTTATCTCACCCATTTTTGATTTATATCCTTCGGTGAATACATTTACTAAGGATAATTCAAGTAAAAATAAGAAGCTAGAGGAATAAGGAATTAAATAAATGTCATTCTTGATGTTGTAAACATTATATTAGGTCTAAGTTTTCCCAAGACACTAAACCTCTAGATCCTTGTGGTTTAATACTATTTTGTTTTTTATATTTATAATGATGTAATAGTAGTTTAAGAAGAGGATGGGTCTCTATACTTAATATACCAAAAGAATACATAGATATATTGAAAATATATCTAATGAATATCAATGTATAAGTTTGATAAATAAATTCTTTATTGTATTTTATTTATAATAAGTAACTTACTAAAGTCATGGTATGTAATATTTTAAATAAGATAATAAATAAGATTTAAAAAATATATATATTTGAATTAGATAAAAGATTCAAGAAATCTTGGCTATAAAATTATATTTGACATTATAAGGATACCAATATAATGAAGTATTATTTTGTAGATGATTTATTTACACAAGTGACTATAGTTTATAGTTCCATTTAAGGATATGATGATATTTGAGATGAATCCATTAGAGTAAAGAGATTGTTTTAAAAAATTATAAAGAGGGCCGATGATAAAATATTATCATTTGAAGATTTTTAATTGGAAAAATTCTCTCTCAAAATCTTTATAATAATTTTATCATGTATGAGATGTGTTGAGAAACTATGTCAAAGAAAAAACTAAAATTGGGTAAAAATATTTTTTCTTTTAAATATATCATGTAATTTAAAATTAATGTAAAGAAATAAAATTATCAATATTAATCAAAATATGAGGAAGTGTAATGTCATTTTGAGAACTTATGTCCCTTTTATCTAATAATTTTATAAGGTAAAAGGGTAATTATAATGGAAGGAATCCTTTCATTTTCTTTAACTATAACACCCCCAACCTTAGTTACCTAGAGCTGGTGGATTATTTATTACATTGAAATAAGAATAAATGATTTCAAATTCCCATGTTTAAGGTTTTGAAGTTCTTAAGAGACTAGATATATAAACATTACTTACAATTTTATATGTTATAACTTTTAAGTAGAAATCTTTATTCTTTAATGTTATTCATAGATCCAATAGTAAAAATTATTTCAATTCATTTCCTAGGGAAATGAAAAAAAGTAAATGGTGTTCTAAAACACTAAGTAAGGGATAATGTAAAATGATAGATTACATGGCACAATAACGACATATGGAATATAACAGAAATGGATAGAAAAATGATTCCATATAAATTAATATAAGTAGAATAACATAATCCATGCTTGAAAAAGTATATATTTAATCATATTGATAAAATTAAATTATCACATAAGGATTGAAATTATTATAATGAATAATGTGGGAAATCATAAACATAATGTCAAATACTTGTTCCAAGGATTTATACATAATGGGTAAGAGCGCTCCCATTACCTTATCTTAGTTTTATCATGAGACCTACTAGTACACTATGGGAAAAATAATTATGGTTCCCACCCATCACATAAGATTACAATACATTAGATAATATAATAAAATTTTATATTCAATACATAGAATAATAATGAACAACATTTAAATACTTATCATATTTTATCAATGTAGCTTATATTATAATATTTTCTTGTATATAGAAGAGGGTTATATGAGAATGTTAATAGATTTCACTAATCAATAACTTAAGAAGGATGTCTAGATGAATTCCCTTGAAACTTATTATAGACAATTAAGGATATACAATGTTTAAATAAGCACCTTTATCAAGTGAAGGTTATGGGATTTTAGTTATTGAGTACTTCTTGAAATTATGATTATCAATAAGATAAGGTAGTTGAAAACATGAATCTAAAATGGAAGGAAAGCTCATAAATTTTAGACCAATCACCTATAAATATAGAAGAACAAATTCACACATATTTGGTATTAAATAGGGATAAATAATTTCTTTTAGGGAAAACTCCCAGGGTGGCATGCATTGATAACAAAGGTAAACTTGTGAAAAAATAAATTTTACTTCACTTGGGACCTGATAGAGGATAAACCAGAATTATCACTAGAATAATTCATTATAAAAATCCCAACTATTTTAAATTATACATAAATAATACCAAAAATGTATGGAAAATGTATAGATTTTTTATCATGGGACAATATAGAGTTTTATGCCACTTGAGAGAATTTTGACATTGAAATAGCATATGAATGGAGTATAAAATGTGTTAAATGGGATTTCAAATGTATAGGATATCATAAGGATAAGGATTAAAATTATTTTACATGAATATTTTAATAAGGAATTGAAATTTTCAAAGGACACTATAATGGGAAAGTAAACCGAATTTAAAAAGAGTGAGAATTAGGACCCTTATTTTGGAATGGTAACAGATTATGGAAAGTGTAATATATGAGGGATTAGATTATATATCAGGGATTAAGATAAAAATTAATATATTAAAATAAAATTTTATCCACATAATTATTTTTGTTTTAAAGAAATTAAAACTAATCAATTTCATTTGGAAAAGAAGAAAGGAAGATTAGAAACCCTTACCTTTCTCGAGCCTCTTATCATAGAGTCAACCCTTATAACCATAGAAAATATTCATAATCTAAGAGAGATATACTAGAGATACTCAATAATAGTGTTATGAAGAGATTAATTTGATTTTTTGTGGTTAAATGAGAATATAAGGTGGGTATTTATATTTTTTTGAGTGGAATTTAATGGAATAGTGTATTAAATATTTGTTTCTCCATTATATGAAGTGCCCTTCTCTTACCCATAGTTCCCTATTACCTCTATTAACTACCCAATATAATTTTTAGAGCAATTAGTTTGAAAAAATAACTTCCTTGGCTGATTTTAGTCATCATTATACACATGTGATTCCATATTTATTGTATTTCACCTTTCTAACCGCATTTTACCATTTTTACAAAAATACCATATTTCATTCCTTATATTATTTTTATAACATTATTTGAAATGTGAAACCAATTTAAAAAAAATAAAATTCTAATTATGTAAATTTTAAATTTTATATAAGGATGGTATATTAGATAAAAATATCTCATTAGAGTAAACATTGTATCATTTCTAAAAGAATTTACGCTTTAATTCTACTAAACCCCTATATAAATAACCCCTTATCATGAACAAAATCAATAAGGATAAGGTCTTAAATGATGGAAATGTATTGGGGTGTTTCATTTAACATTTATCTGATAGTGATTTACATTAAATAGAACTTCTCCCATAGAATATTCTACACAAATCTCAATTGTTGATGTTTTGATTGGGATTAGTCAAGAAAAAACCTCCAAAATGCATCATCCTTTATAAGATCGGATAAATGAACTTCATAAGATATAATAATATAGATTGAGGCCATGGTTTATCATTTATGCATAAATTATCTCTTATAATTACCCTTAAGATACATTAATTCTAATAGTCACTTTATAATGGCTATATCACCAACAATCGTAATGCCCAGTAGTCATAATGCCTTAAGGTCATGTCGTGACCATATTTTCTTCCTATAAATTCATTCAAACCAATATAATAAATAATAATTTTCATTTTTTATTATTTAAATATGTAAATTTCATGGCTTGTATAATTTTTCTTTCATATTGTTATTTTTATAATTTTGATTTTTATTGGAGAATAAGATCCAAGAGAAATCTAAATTGTAATTTAATTAATTATTTTTTATATTATATGTTTTTCATTACAATGGTCTTACTTAATTTTTATATTTGATTTTTTGTATGTAATTTATAATAAAAAAATATTATTTTTTACTGGACTTTTTCGGCCACTATAATAACCTTGACAAAGAATTTCATTTATCTGAAAACAATCCTAAGGAGAATAATGAAGAAGAATACAATGATAAATCATTAAAAATATTTTTCAAGAAGAAAAACAAAAACAAGTGTTTTTCATAAATATAAAAAACTCTAAATATTAATATAAGTAATTTCTTATTAGAGGATGATGAATCCTCTAATAATGATAAAAATGATGATGGGAAGGAAAATTATGAATATGAATGTAACACCCAGCCTTGTTCACTCAAATGGGTCCTCAGTCGGGGTTTCCGCATAACCTCAAGTGTGGCTCTACATATGCTGAATGATTAAAACTAGTATATAGGACTTAACATATTCATGTGGATACTATGCAATATAAAATAATATCAGGGTTCATATTCAAGGTGTCCAAAAAATTGGCATGACTTTTCTGTATAACGGGAAGCACAAAAACCTATATACATAAAATAGAGAGCCAATATGGCCCCTATAGTCTAAATAAAAGGTAATAAATCTATCTACAAGATAAAAACACATAATATATTAGAAATAGAAAAACATGGAATAATATAAAAAAGGACACACTATCTAGTACACATGTAGAACAATAACAAAAATAAAAACTGATCTGCAGCCCCACTCACATAATCCAACCTATCAAATCCTTAACCATGAACAACATTTGAGACATGTACAATGTTTCCAGCTATAAAAATTACATTTTCCCTAAGATAAAACATGAATCTCTACCCAATTACATAAAAACCTATTCCATGTACATGGTTATGGGTGTGTCTAACAACCTAGTAGGAATACCCAATGCCTTAACAATTCTGAGTGATTATTTTTTTCAATTGGATGTGTTCACAATTCAGATATATAATGAAAAATCATTACCATGTAACTATCCCACATGAAAATATAATATAAATTCACACCAATCATATATTTTGGGTGAAGAGGTGCCAACAAATCCACCCAAAATCTTGAACATACCTATTTTTTCCAAGATCAGAGTGTCTGTAAACACTAGTAACCACCTAGGGGAAATATAACCATCCCCAAAACAAAATAATCCTATGAATGGAAATATAAGCATTCCTAAAACATGAATATAACAAACAAGGGTTTAATACCCTGTAACATGAAGGTACTACCTAGGGGAATCATCTACCTTCCCTAGAACCATGTAATCATACCCCTGGGGGGTTACGTCCCCTACCCAAAATTGGGAATCAGACCATCATTACCTAGAGATACATATATCACCCCAACACCTGAACCCATATGCCACATATATCACAAAAATATACATATAAACCATATAAACCAAGTGGGAACATCCTCCATAGAACCTCATGAGAGACCAAACACATATCTTGTATACATATTTTATAGAACCTCAAGTAAAACCACACATATTATGACATCCTGAACCCGGATGCCACTTAATGGGTTGTGTGAGCCTGGTAGGCCACATGGACTCAACCACATATTCCAAAACACCAGATGATGTTGACTAGCAGTGAGGGACTAGGGTGTGTCCGTGGGAAGGCTATGCCCTCATTAGCAGAGTGTAGCATAGCGGAAGGAAATATAAATGAATGGTAAACAACTGAAGCAATATATGTAAAGATCATAAGAAATATAAATATTATAAATAAAAAATGGATGCAAACTATTTCTATAGATAAAAGAGAATAATAATAAATATAGGAACTGGAACTATGATTATGTAATTTCATGTCAATATAAAACTGGAAATACATGGATACAAGACAACATGCATAACATGTTCCACAGAGTACAAGAAAACAAAGGCTACTCCAAGCATCCAGATATCCTACTCGGTCATCTGTTATCAATCTCTATCCTATCAGAATTCAATCAAGTGTTGGAAGTTTTATGCTTCCCTTTTTCAATACCTACAACCATTTAGTCTACTCTGGGTACAAAACAACTCCTAGAGTGGGTGAGAGATAAATCTCAATGGGCCACCACCACCAACATCTATAACATCAAGCCTGTGTAATGGAATATAGAAGTGTGCAGGAATTTATATATTTAGGAAAGAAAATAGTTCAATATAAATAAATACCCAAATACCTGCTTTAGTACTTGGATGGTGTCTGAACATGTAACTAGTTTATTAATTAAGTAATCACCATTTAAGGTTAATAGGTCACGTGAGGCATAGCCAACACTAACATCACCTCATGATAGTATAAGTAGTGAAGGTCCCAATACGTAATAAGGAAACCTAAAAATGATATCTAGTGAGGGAGTTCCAGGGTAAAACACAAGGTAAGGTACATCTCATGGAAGGATAACTTAGTAGTTTCTGATTTTAGCTAAGGGGTAAGAGTATAATCCAAGTAGCGTAATCCATGGAATTCCACAATAAGGCACCTACCAAGTCCAAAGTGATCGAACAAGGAAAATGGGGGCTAAGAAAATATAGGGCCCTATGGGATTTCACCATGGTACCTACTAGCCAATACTGGATCCAAGGAGTGTATTTGGTGTATCCTGTAATAAAGTAATGGACCCTATAGTATTATACTGGACATATGAGGAATAGACAAGAACTGAAGTATAGGTGGTTATCATCCTAATAAAATCGCATCCTTGAATCAAAATTGGGTTCTCGAGACCCAAGGTATTCTTATCCTAGAATCCTAGGCGGCCTCGAGTCAGTCCATTCTTATTTGATATTATAATCATGTAATAATTCATTTGGTTCAAGTATTTCCTTCCATTAGTGTGGATAGGTCAATTAGATTTGCAATAATTTATTTATTGGTTCATGCCTTGTCTTCCATTAGTGTGGATAGGCCAAGTAGCATTGCAACCATTTAATCAAGTCTTAGTTAACCATTAAGGCATAATCAATTAGAGAGGTTCACTCCGCTACCTTCCATTAACATGGAAAGGGGTGCTACGGACATGTTACCTTTATTCAATCTCATTTTTAAGGCCAATTTATATACTTAGTATACATTCCATTTCACATTTCACATTTAATAATCATTTCGAAGTACTTACATTAGGCAGGTCAAGCGGTGAGCATACATGGTACATGAAATTATGGAATTCTTATTAATAACAAGTCATTTATTATGGAAAGTCTCAACTTTAGTAAGGTCAAGAAAAGGCGCACCCGAACGGTGGCTCAAACATACCGAAACACTAAAAACCCAAATTAAGCATAACTTTCGACATGGGGAGGATTGAGTTGTGGGTGTAACCGCTAACAAATAATCACATATTTGAAAAGATCATAACCATGCAATTCTAACAATTATAATCATTTCATGTAAATTAACGAAATGGATTTCGTTAAAATCGATGGGCCCCGCACAGATATTCAAAAATCAAATAACTTTAAAGATGATCCTTCTCCTTCGATATAGACCATTTATTTAGATCAGATCAGAGTAGATATAAGAAAAGGTAAAAAATGATCACATGAAGATAACTAGGCTGAGAGAGAAATATAAGAATAACAGATAAACAGGACTCGAGTACGCACCGTTTTGCATCTAACCTGATGAACAGAAGATCGATTCGATGATGGATGATGGATATATCTTGATCCTAGCATTGGTCTTCTAAACTATTCAAATGGGTGAAATGGAGGAAAAACTAGCTGGTTCTTGTATTATAGAGGAAGGGTTTTCTTAATATATCGTTAAGAAAAAAACTAGAAATTTACCCAAAAATTTAACCTTTGCACAGTTTGTCCGCACTGTTTGTCAAACCGTGAACAAAATGTGTAAGATGGATCAGGAAGAATGGTTTGGACACATGGTTTGATCAAACCATGTGTAATCCATGCACATGTACCTAGGAAAAAGGGTTGTTTTCATGGTTATGCCACATGGCCATGTTCTAATCATGTGAGGTGGATCTGTTTGAAAAAAACACCATCAGCACCATTTTCCAAACAGTGCAGAATTCCGAATGGTTTACTCTAAACCATGCACGAAGTCTATTTTCTCTAAAAAGATGGATTTTGAGATTCGAACTAGCCCCATACACTCTTTGAACCTTTAATAACTCATTAGGTATCCATATTAAGTCCAATGTAAATATTTAGACTGAAAAATAAAGGATCCATACTAGAGTGAAAAATTGGGTTCTTACAGTCTTCCCCCTTAAAATAACTCACCCCCTCGAGTTCTCCTTCCAACGACAAAGAAACACTATCTGAGAACAACTATGGACATTGGTTATGTATTCCATCTTCCCTTTCCCAAGTCTCATCCTATACTCGACCATGATTCCATAGCACCCAAATGAGAGGGATAAACTTTCCTCAGAGAGCCTTTATGCTTCAGTCAATGATGCATATTGGATACTCCTCAAAGGTAGAATTGACATCTAACTCAACTTCCTTGGGATCAAAGGTATGATATGGGTGAACATGATATTGGTGAAGTTGTGAGATAAGAAATACATCGTGCAAGTCATGGTACCTCTTAGGTCATAACAACTAATAGGCTACCAGCCCAACTCTCTCTAGAATTTCAAACAGCCTGATGTAAGGAAGAGACAAATTTCCCTACTTCCTTAACCATATATGCCCTAGCCTGGTTATTAAAAAAATAAAAAATGATCGCAAACCTTTTACTCAATAAGTCTTTGATGGAGATTGGGATAAGATATATTTCTAGACAGAGTAGTAGTCATACACTTGCTAATCAACTGAACCTATTCTGAATTGTGAACTGAAAATTGTTATTATAAGATAACTCGATGAGAGCAATATGCTTCTCACAATAATTGTTGAAATCAAAGGCACATGGTCAGAGCATATATTATTGAACCCGTATTGTCTATTCTAATTTTACATTAGTCTAAGGTTAAAAAGATGTTCTTAGAATCACTTGAGTCCCCATAGATTTTTGTAAGCCTTTCCACAACCGTGAAGTAAAATTAGCATACCTATCTGAAATGACAGTATGTGGAACCCTGTGTAGTCGTATGATTTCATGGACATACAGTCTTCCTAGTTCATCAACTAATAAATTATCTTGAATAGGAATTAATTGGTATGATTTATTTAGCTGGTCAATGACTACCTATATAGAATTGATACCCCTCAGTGACCTAGGTAAGCTGACTAAAAAATCCATAACAACATCTTCCCATTTCCATTCGAGGACTGGAAGTGGTTGTAAAAAGCCTATATGTGTCTGGTGCTCCACCTTCACTTGCTGATAGGTGGAACAACTAGTGATGAAGCTTGTAATCTGATGTTTTATTCCAGGCCACCAATACTGGCGTCAGACATCTTGATACATCTTCGAGATGCCTCGATGAACTTCCCACTTAGAAGAATGGGACTCTTTCATTAACTCCTTACTCATATCTAAAGGAACCTAGTTATGTCCACATAGATGCAGGATGTCGTCTCTATCCATAGACCAATCCGTAGGTTTATCTCCTAATATACTCACATGTAGAACAAATCCTTCAGGATCAGAATACAAACCACTCTTCACCTACCTGGTGAGGGAGAGGAAACTGTTAAGGATAAGAGATAAGATTACTTGTGACTGTCATGAAAATCTAGATGATGTTTAGGAAAAAAAGGTCCATTAGATTCCATTCATCATTGGCTTCCTATATAGCCTACATTTGATTATTCTAACTCAGTGCATTAGTAACCACATTTCCCTTTCCATGTGTATAGGCAATCTCAAAATCAAAGTATTGTAGATATTCAACCCATATTCATTGTATGAGGTTAATTTCACACTATAAAAATATATACTTGAGGATATTGTGATCTGAATACACCAAAAATCACTCACCCAAGATATAATGTCTCTAGAAATGTATGGCATGGACAACTGTTGCTAGCTCAAGGTTGTGCGTTGAGTAATTTCTCTCATGAGGCCTCAAATTTAGAGATTCGTACACAACAACATTGTCTTCCTACATCAACAATACTCCATGTCCAATGCCTGATGCATCATAGAAGATGATATAACCTTTTCTAGGTTCTAGAAGAATCATAATTAGTGTTGATACAAGCCTCCCTTTCAGCTTCTGAAAGGATTTCTCACATGTTTCTGACCATCTGAACATGACACCCTTCTTTGTAAGACTAGTAAGAAGTGAAGCAAGAAAAGAAAAGTCTTGTATGAAATTATTGTAATATCCAGCGAGTCCTAAGAAACTTCAGGCATCAAACACATTATTGGGATTCTCCCAGGAAACTACAACACTAATATTTTCCAGGACAACAGATACTCCTGATTTTGAAATAATATGACCCAAGAAGTGGACCTTTTCGATCCATAAGTCACACTTAGAAAACATGGAATAAATCTTATGCTCTCTTAGTGTACCTAGAATGATCTAAAGATACTTGGCATTGTCATTATGAGTGTGATAATACACCAATATTTCGTCCACAAAGGCCACAAAAAAGAGTCCAAATCAGGGTGGAAAACTCTATTCATCAAAGTCATGAAAATGGAACGAACATTTGTAAGACTTAATGGCATAAAAAGATACTCATACAAACCATACCTTCTACAAAAAGTTGTGTGAGGTATGTATGATGGTATGACTCGCACTAATGATAACCCGATCTTTGGTCAATCTTAGAGAACAGCTTTGCTCCTCAAAGCTGGTCAAAGTGATCATCTATTCGAGGAAGTGGAGACCAATTCTTGACAGTAAGCTGGTTCATCCTTCAATAATCTACACACAGACAAAGAGTTCCATTCTCCTTCTTAAAAAATGCATGGGTGAACCCCAATAGGATGTACTAGGCAATGCCTTTGGACACTAGGTCCTCTATCTTCCACTTGAGCTCCTAAAGCTCAATAAGTGACATCTTGTATAATGGAATGGACACTGGAGCTACTCCTGGAACAAGATCAATTGTAAAATCAACCTCTCTCTTAGGAGGTAACCCCAAAAAGTCATCAAGAAAGACTTCCCAGAAAATATCAATTATTGGAGGGAAATCAGTTTGAATAAATCCAAGATCCTCTATAAAATGAATTGAAATCTGGGTGGTCACTCCACCTATCTCATGATGCTTTGGTCCAGCTCTCCCAGCCTAGACATCCCAATCACCTATGAAAAGATAACTTCTTCCTTCTAGTGATGTAAAAGAGACCCTATGGTGATAACAATATAAAAAGGTGTGATAGTGGACTAACCAGTCCATCTCTAGAATAAGGAGATTCAGAAAGAAAGGGTAACTATCAACCTCAAGGGGACAATCCCTACACTGGTGTATGCCCTCCGTCCATATTTTGAATGGTGTATCGAGGGTCATTACACCATAGTGAAACTATATATCTATTCAAAGACTTTCCATGATAGATATATAAATGAAAGAGTCTGAAGAACCTATATTAATAAAAGAAGAGACAATAGTGGAGACTACTAGAATAATACCTTGTACTGTAGATGTCCCCATAGCCCGATCCTTGGGTATCTGTTGTAAAGCATGCAACTGACCTGATCCACGACCGTATGAAAAAGACGGAGCACCATGATCATGATTTCTATGATGGTGATGCTAGTGATCAGGGGTCAGATTACCATGTCCATGATCTTATCGTCATCCAAACTTGTCGGTGCTATTCCAACTCCCCGCCTGACATGGTGCAAAAGAACTCGCTCTTTTAGGTGGAACGAAGGCTGATTCTTTTCCACTCGATGCTAGTGTAAATGTCCTGTAAAAGCACTAAAGATTACCCATATGGCCATAAGACCAAAACTACATAAGGTCTCTATCACATTGGGGATACTTATTCCCTAATCTTCTACACTAATAATACACCACAGAGCTATCAAAATGGATACTTTGGCTGCTACTTCCCTGATGAGAAGCCTCAAAGGAACTTTTATTGCCTCCGGAAGAATTATTGGACTTACACGGCACTGATCCCTTAAACCTAGTACTATTTACATCCCCCTGGTTATGCTCAGTGATAAGGGCCTAATCAACTATTGCAGAAAATATAAGAAGGTGAAGGATATTCACCTGAGTTCAGATGGTGTATTGGAGCGCATCATCAAAATGTCTAGCATGTGAAAGATCATCACCGACTAGAAGCTATTAAAAGTGCTATAAATTAGTGAAACGTGTTGAATATTAAATAACTAAAACAGAACCCTACTCAAGATGCATGGACAATCTGTCTCTGTCATCCCTCAGTGACTGTGGAAAGAACCGATCATAGAAGGAAGTCTGGAAGTCAAAAAATAACATGCCCTAATGACGACCAACCTGGGTAACCACATCCCCCTAATGCTTGGATGAATCTCGAAGCACGTATGTATCCATATTGACTCTCTACTCTAGATGTGTTTCTAGATGCTCAAAGATAGACAACATAGCCTCTAGCCAAGACTCAGCAACCTGAGAACTGCCATCCCCTGAAAAATTGGGCGGATGCTACTACTGGAACTCGTGGGTCAGATCAGCCATCATAGGTGCAACCTATGGAGAACCTTTCATGGACTGTATTAGACATAGGAAAATATCACAAACTTGAGCATCAGTTATTGGATCTTTTACTATAGGAAGTTCCTCAAGTGTCACTTTTGGATGTATGAATGGCAGCTGATGGCCCACCATGCCTAGAGAAATATCGTCACCACCTACCTAGAGAACGTCACGAGGACATCGTGTCAGTATTAGACTACAAATTCTAAGAACACGCCTCAGAAAAATCAAAGAAACAAGGATATAGCATCACAAATCATACTACCCAAACTACCTACTTAGACATCTAGGTGTTGGTAAGTGCTCTAGTATAAGATTTAGGTCATTTCATAGTTAATTTCCAGGTTCACTCCTATACCTTTCAGAAAAATAAAATGGTGGGATAAGGATTTCTAACCAATTAATATTATATTTCATGATTCACACTATAATGGATATCTATTTCTAATGAATCTGTACCCATACACCTATCACAAGAAATGACACACATTTCATTATAGTATAATGGTTTGACTCAGTAAATTATTAATCCCAACCCATGAGGGGACATACACCTCATGAATTGAGATAAGAAATCACTCAATCACAACCAATAGTAATACATGTATGTGTATCTATCACAATATCACTCAAAAATCATAATCATATCAAGCAATTCGAAGCAGTGTAATACACCTATATGGCATGGCAATATGCATGACATGTGAACTCTTGGTGCCTATAATGATGCATGTAACAATTCTCCTTGCCCTGATTTCATTGGGCTAAGGATGAAATAAATTCTCAACTAGATTAATAATAAACAACACCCCAAAACATGTGCATCATCCAATGGTGAAATAATATCAAGTGTAATAGGAAAAAGAATAATAATAATTATAATTTAGGAATCATTGTTTTTACCCCGAATATGGGTTCATGATGCCCAATCACAGCTTATGACCAAGTCCCAAGCATTCCAATTCTCAATATATTATCTTTAAATAGTAAGGCAAGAAAATAAACCACCTTTTATACCCCTTTGCGACGTCCCAGACCTGGATTCCAGTTAACGGGTGCCCCGAGCTAGGTGGGCCACATGGCCTCAAGCGTATCTTCTTGAACGTCAGAGGCTGCTGACTAGCATCAAGGGCCAAGGGTGAGTTCATGGGAATACAATTACATCTTTATAAGAGTGTAGCACAACATAATGAAATATAAAGGAATATTAAATAGTGGAAGCAATAAAATTAAACATTTAATGGAATATAAATATTATAAATAAACAACAGAAGAAAACCAATTCTATAGATAAATGAGAATAATAATAAATGTACCAACTGGAACTATGTTGATGTAATGTAATGTCACTAGAAAACTAGAAATACATGTATAAAAGACAGTAGGAATAACATGTTCCACAAATTATAGGAAACAAAGGCTACTCCAAGCATCTCAAGATCTTAATCGGTCATTTGATATCAGACTCTATCCTATCATAACACAATGAAGTTTTGGAAGTTGTATGCTTCCCTTTGTCAATACCTACAACCATGTAATCTACAATGGGTTCCAAATGGCACCAGGAGAGGTTGAGAGATAAATCTTAGTAGGATACTACCAATGGTGTTTATAACATCTGACCCATCAAATAGAATTTAGCAGTGTGTAGGTGTGAGTATATAAAGTAAAGCAAACAGTACAATATAACTAAACACCCAAAAACATTCATCATCACTTGGATACTATCTGAACATATAACCAGTTAATTAATTAGTTAATCACCATTTAATGTTAATACGTCACGTGAGGCATATCTAGAACTGGAATCACATCGTGATGGTATAATTAGTAAACGTCCCAAGACATAACAAGGAAAACTTAAAATGATATCTAGTGAGGGAGTTCCAGGGTAAAAACCAAGGTAACATAAATCTCACAAAACACTAACTTAGTTGTTTTGAAGTCTAGATAAGCGGTAATATTGTAATCCAAGGAGTGTAATCCATGACATTCTATAATAAGGCACCTATTGAGTCCAAGATGATTGACCAAGGTAAAATGGGGCTAAGAAAAGATAGGGCCCTTTGGACTTTCACCATGGAACCTACCAGCCAATGATGAATCCAAGGATTGTATCTGTGGAATCCTATAATAAAGTAAAGGAACCTATGGTAGTATACCGGGCATCCAAGGAATAGACAAGAACTAGAGTCTAGGTGGTTATTAAACTAAGAAAACTACATCCTTGAATCAGAATGGGGTTCCTAATACCCAAGGTATTCTCCTATAAAAATCCAAAGCAAGATCGAGTCAACCCATTCATATTTAATATTGTAATCATGTAATAATTAATTTGGTTCAATTATTTCATTCCATTAGTGTGGATAGTTCAAGTAGAGATGAATACATTTATTTATTGATCCAAGCCTTGTCTTCCATTAGTGTGGATATTCCAAGTAGCGTTGAAACCATTTAATCTAGTCTTAATTAACTATTATGGAACATTCATTTGGAGAGTTTCACTCCACTACCTTCCATTAAAATGGAAAGGGGTGATACAGACATGTAACCTTCATTCAATCTCATTTGTTAGGGCCAAGTTATATACTTAATATACCTTAAATTTCCCATTTCACATTTAATAATCATTTGTAAGAAATTACCTTAGGAAGGACAAGGGGTGAGCATACATGATACATAAAATTATTCTATTCCCATTAATAACAAGTCATTTATTATGGAAGGTCTCACCTTTAGGAAGGTCAAGAAAAGTCACACCCAAATGGTGGCTAAAATGTGTTGAAACACAAAAAATCCAAATAAGGCATAACCTTCGACATGGGGTGAATTGAGTTGTGGGTGTAATCGCTAACAACTAATCACATATTTGGAAATAGCATATCCATATGATTCTAACAAGTATAATAATGGCATGTAAATTTAAGAAATGGATCCGATGAAATCGGTGGGCCCCACCCAAATATTCTCAAATCAACAAACTTTAAGGATGAGTTATAAACCACCCACCTTAGAGTTGTACAACACTTCTCCTCTGGTATCTACACTTTATTTGGTTCAAATCTGAGTAAATTCAAGAAAAAGGTGAAAAATGATCACATGATGATAACTAGGCCGATTTTAAAAAAGAAGAAGAATGATTAAAGATTACTTGAGTACTTACCATTGCACAAAAAAGTAACAAACAGAAGCTAGATCGGATTTCGGCAAAAGGAGATCTCTTAATCTCTAGATTTGGCATTTAAAAATATCTAAATTGGTGAAAATGGAGGAAAACCCCGCTGGTTATCATATTAGGGAGGAAGGGTTGGCTTAATAGATCATTAAGGGAAATACTATAAATTCACCTAGAAATTTTGCCTCCACACGATTTGTTTGCACGGTTTGTCAAACTATGTGAAAAACGTGAGAGCCGACTCTACCCGAATAGTTTGGATACAAAGTTTGATCAAAACTTGCGAAATCCATTCATGGGTACCTGGGAAAAAGGTGAATTCAACCGGTTAGGCCGCAAAACCATGTGCCAACAGTGCGAGGTGGTTCTGTCTTATAAAACACCATATGCATGGTTTTCCAAACTGCACGGAATTCCCCATGGTTTAATCCAAACCTTGCACAAATTCTGATTTCTCTAAAAAGATGTATTTCGGGGTCTGAAAAATCCACAGAAACCCTTGGAACCTTTACTAACTCATTATTCATCCATATCAGATCCAAAGTAAATATTTAGACAACAAATTAAAGGATCCATACCTGAGTGAGAAATCGGGTTCTTGCATAGATCCTCCACCTCACTAAACTAGTCACATATCTCCTAGGATGGATTATTATGTTAACAGCCTAGAATAATCACTTGTATCCTAATATTCTACTGAATTACACGTCATCATATGAACAACATCGCTGATTGATTCCCCTTAATACCATCCCATTCAGATGATCACTTCCTACTGGACTCATATCCTTCCCTATCTCTTCTATAATGGCATCCCCTAGGTCCCCCATACCCTTTTATATACCTACACATTTATTAAATTATATATCCAACACCCAATGGGTTATCCCATCCTAGAGCATTTATCCTAACCCCATCTCTTGTAGAAACCATGCTAGACAATCACCATCTCTCATTAGGTTCTATGGTGACATTTGCAATCATCGTTACCTGTATCCCACACCAACCCTCCCTAGGGTTAACATGATACTAGGGAACCCAACAAGGTACCCTAGGAAACATCATACCATATACACCCTATATGGATTCCTTGACTATATTTCCATCTATTTGTCTCATCCCGTCATTCTAGGAGTCACATCCCTCAATGTTCATTAGGGTCCTTCAGACCAGTCTGTGCCCTCTATGGGGTCAAACACATCAACTAAAACTAAACTACGATTCGATACACAAAACCATAAAAATATGTAATCACACATAACATATATAATCATGCATTAAGAAATCTATACACAGTCACAAATTGTGAATATAACAAGCATGGAAGTTTTGGAAATGTAGCGCTTCACCCTTATATGGTCAAAAAGAACAAAACAACTCAACTAGCCCCCTCTAGACTACCTTTAAAATCCAAATAAAACCCCTTTTTGAGAATTATTTAATAAATTAATCACCTTCCATCTTACTCACTATATTCCATTTGCTAAAAACCCATCAAAATTTTCTTTATAAATATTATTACTATTTTGAAACACCATTTCAAAACCTATTTTCCAGAACACCATTTTTTAGTCAACCGCATTTTTAGAAACTTGTAAAAAATTCTTTCCCTTCTAAATCTAACTCACACCACAAATAAATCCATAAATAGATCCACCAGATCTTTTTTGACCCAGGTTCCACTATAAATTTTTTTGCAAGCTATGTAATCTATATTGAGTATTAGTATGATGCAAGCTCATCCAAATTTATAGTGAGATCACAAAATTCACGAAACATGTATAAAGTAATAATAATGATATAATATAAACATAAAATCACCAAATGAGTAAGATAATCAAATATAAACAAGGAAACCTATCTCATATGATGACATTTACTTAGAAACCAATCCCATCCATCACTACTTAGGATCAAACAATCATCACCTCAACTCCCAGGCACCAATGAAAAACTAGGACATCCAATAACTAATTATAAACAATTTATTATTTATTATTTAATTAATTTATAACCATTATTAATTAATTTAATATAAAATAAAATAAATTAGATTCGAATAAATTCCGAAAATCTCACAAAATCATCCCAGTGCACCAAAAATATTACTAACTACACTCAGAAGGTCCATGGAACACTTCCAACTCCATTCTAATGAAAAATGCTATCACACAATATCAGTTAAATAGGAAAATTAATTTAATTTAATCCAAAAACCATAAATAAATCTATATTGAAACATACCTAAAGATAAATAATGGAAGATAACCTGAATAAATCCTTATAGTATAACCATTAGAATCTATACATGAATGTATCATCACATCGAGATGATTCCAGCATGCTCTAGTAGAATCATTTCAATAACCCTAACCAGTTCAAACCAAAATTCAAAATAATGTAGGTAAAACTAAATAGAAGTAATATAAATGAGGAAGTCACATTTATTTTTTAGAAATCACATCCAAAATCACCCCAATCTCAAATAGGATTAAGGGAGAAGAGGAGGAAGGAAACCTTCTAGGTTTGTCTATGTGAGAGAGAAAATTGGGAATATGGGTATTAAAATCGATTGGGGAAAAAGGGGATTCTTCAAAATTTTAAAACATATAGGGATAAACCACAAATTGAATCACAGATTTCAATAAACTATAGTGCACCTCCAGGAAGCCCCTGCTGATACCTTGACATGAGGAGGCCCATGATGATTTCTTTGAATCCTTTATATCTCATCACCTTCGATGACTTTCACCATGGCATGGTACAGTTGACCATTTCTCATAGAAAAAAACCCCTAGCTGAAAATTACAACTAAACACCCAACATGGGCATTCCTCCCATTGTCATTTCCTACAGTTAAACTCTTAGGTCCACAATTACCATTTAAACACCCAAAATCAGGACACTATGGTTTGGTGAGGTCACCCCCACTATAAAGAACTCCCTTTTAATCCCCAAAAGATGGGAAAACAAGGAAAATCCTCAGAAACTAAAAATAACACCAAATTTATAAATATATATAGTAAAAGTGACCTAGGATGTTATAATCTCCCCACCATAATTCCTCCTATACTTAATATTCTGATGTATTCCTTCTACAATCATACCCAACCTATCATGGTCATAATTTATTACTAACTATCCTTGTTACATATTTGAATTCCAAACACACTTTCATTTTGATACTACGACCTCTATACACAAATATAATGAATTCCCTCTAAAAATATTGATCTAATTCTCTAACCACCTCAACCGAATAATATACCTCACCACATAAAAATTCACACAACATCATCATTTAGTACTCATCTCATAAATTTCTCCAAGAATTCTGGGTTTTTCCCCACTATGTACCACTGCATCACCATGTCAACTGATGATGATTCTTTAACACTTAATGGAATCATTGAATTATTAAAACAATAAAACTGAAGTCATAAATAGAATCACGGTGTAATTCTATGGATGGATCCTCAACTAGACCATCTAAATATCACACTTAATGTAACAATATAAACATTTATCAATTAATTCCCCTTCAAATTAATGAATTCCTTATAGAAAATACATATTATACTTTGGTTATTTTAGAACATTATAAAATATAGCATATAAAATTTAAAATACCATTAAGAATATTAACCATTGATAACATAGCCATTGTTTAGTTACTATTAAGATTAGTATATATTAAAGGTTATGATAAAGCCTAATTGTCATAGAATGAAGAATTGATGGCCTTGACTAATAGGATCGTACACAATGAATCCCAATTATAAGATCTTTTGATGGATATAACATCATTGAGATTTTTCCTTGACCAAGTCCAAGCTAAAATTCAACAAAAAAATCAAAAATGAAATCAATTATATGATAAGTTAAATCTTATTGAGATCTGAACCAAACCCTGTTCGCCGAACCACCCCAAGAAGGTGCTAACATCACACACCTTACCCTTAGGGAATATGATGGTGTAATAAGGGGTTATGTATCTAGACCCTTATAGTATGATTTTATAAGTTTTATATGTAATAAAATAATGATTATGTTTATCCCATTTCATTATTACTCCATATATATAATTATAAATGAGTTGATGAAAATTATATTTTGATACAAATAAAACAAAATTGGATTTATAGAAAATATATGGTTTTACCACTCTTTTTAATAAATTAAAGAATTTTAAAATATAAATTACTTTTATGTAATATTTCTGTTAAATAATATTTATTTAGATAAAATGATAGCATAATTTAATGAAGTCCAATGTAATATTTATAAGGGTCAGAAAATTATTATTGTCATAAAACAAGTATTTTCTAGTAAATAAGTATTTTAATTTAAAAGTGTAAATTATTACATATTTTAGAATTATTTTTATAAAATAAATAATATTTTTAAAATAAGTACATTGAAATCATCCAGTGGATAATTTTTCATAATTTTATGAGATAGATGAATTTTTGGGTAAAAATTTAATACATTATAAATATACAGTGTTCACTATAACATAATAATATCCCAAAAGTGATGTAATTAATTATATAAAGGAAAGCATGACACAAAATATATTCCCAACTTAAAATATTTTTTTATATTTTTTATTAATTTTATAAACCTTTAATGATTCCTATAAAACGTATATTATATTTTAAGGTTTTAAAATCTATTATTTATGATCATGTCTCTCCTCCACACCACATATGGTATTATTTTAATGTTTTTAGTTATTTTCCATATAAAATATTGAAAACCTATCCTATTTGGATGAAATAATGGACAAAAAAACCATGGGATGGTTTGTCTTTTTAATAATTTCATTACATAGAGTCCAAAACCTAAGTTTAGAAATTAAAATAAATTACCACACAATTTTTCTATAAAAACCCACCCCAAATCCCAATAATGTTCATTTAAAATCCATTGAGAAAACATTATTCTATATATCCCTCTTCAAACCCCTCTTAAGGTGTTCCCAAGCTCTTAAAAACTCCTCCCATGATTTTAGAGGCACCCTCTCATGGTTAGGGGATTCTCCCCTCCTTCTCTTTATTTAAGAAATTTCTTTGTATTATACCTTTTGATTTCCAATTGGTCATGTTGGAATGTTTTATTAAACATATATTTTACTATACATATGATTTAAAATTAATTATATTTTTCATTTCACTCTCTTTAAACCCTCCAATGAATCTTTAAATGCACCCATTAGGCTACCGAAATTATCCCATGATTTCCCATGCCAAATATTTGTGTTGTGTGTACCCATCCACATTTCCACTTAAGGGTATTCACCTATATTCACTTATCCTTAATTTAATGAGGAATCCAATTTATTTAACCCAATTGCCTTAATTTTGGGATTAAAATTGATGAAACAAATCCTTAGGTTTTATTGTTTATGTGGAAGATGAATTCCTTTACATGATATTAATGTGATAGATGGGACAAAAATTATATAGCCCTCAAATGAATTGGTTATGTTTTTATCTCATGAGATATCATGTATGGCGCATGATATTTTATCTTAGGTACACTATGTTATGATGTATCAGTGGTTATCCTTGGATTATGCTTATGATTTCATGTTTTATATTGCTTCCAAATTCCTATGTTTACTTGATGGTATCATCATATATCATTATTAGTTGTCCAGGTTTATGGTTCTTCCAATTTTATGACACTGTTATATTCCTCTTGACTAAAATGTATTACATTCATCATTTTATGCTTTGGTTATTCTCTTGATAGGCTTTATAGATAACCCATTTCTTATGTATGTCCCCAGGTTATCTCGTGTAGTATTATAAGAATAGATGGAATATAAGGGAATGTTTCAAAGTTTTTAAATAATGTTGTTATACCCATGTTTCCAGTAATCATGATATGTACCTATTTACTCAATTACACTAGGCCTCACAATCTTTTTGGACAATAGTATGTGTGTCTTTATGTAGTAAATCATGAATTAATGTGTATTAATCATATGAGTTTTTATACTTTACCCCTGAGCACCAATGCATCACTAATCTGACCCAATATCACATCACACAACCACTATCATGAGTCTTTCAATGATATATGGACTCCAAAAACAGCACAGTTAAATCCAAATTGGGTCTATCAACTCACCAACATCCCACTACTTTGTCAACTTGCTACCAACTGGTTTCACTAAACCAACAACCCATTCAGTATAAGGACTGTATACCTATGACTGATTTAATGCTCCACAGTATAAGAGAATCCTCATAATATCCCCCACTTAATAAAGGACTATCAATATCCAAAACCCATTTATGGTCCTTTAACATGCATAATGAGTGGACATGATCACATCACTCATACCTAAGAACCTACCCATAACACTAATTTCCAAACATTATGGTAGTTCAAAACTGCACCTAACAATCAAAAAACCAAAAGTGTAAGTAGCCGATCCATCATGGAACTTATTGTGAAATCCACTATAATAATCCTTTACCAATGATTGATTTGAGAAAATAATTCTTCCTACCATAGGAATTTTCAACTGGAAACACAATTCAACCAAACCCAACCATAGAACCCATCAAAAAAAGCATCCAAATACTCGATCCCAATACTCTTATCTACCTCATGAGATCTATACATAGGAATCTATCTCAAAACAACCATGAAATACCATCAATATATACAAGTATCACTATATTATCTCCCGATCAACCATCAAAAATCATGAAAACCAGTCTATACAGGCACCGTCTTCTCTCTACGCACTACACCAACAAATCCAAACACACTCTCCAAAATAAATTGGTGGGTTCATAACAAACAATATATACTAGATGAGTATAAAATTCAAAAATCCAGGACACTCTTGCCCAACACATTAAAATCCAATCTACCTAGTTTATATGATAACCTCCTCTTGTTTTCATAACACTATTAAAATCATTTTATACATGACAAAACTCATTTTATTTTTTTAAAAAAACTCCTTAGGATTCAAGGGGTTTTCACCAAATAAATATGAATGTACTCTTCCTAGCCTGTCAATTTTCCCAAAATCACTTATGATTTTAAAATCCACCAAAAAATATAATTTCAAAAACTATTTTAAAATCTAGTTTTCAAACCCAATTTCCATATTTCTCTCAACCCCAAAAATAAAAATCTATTTCAAAACCACTATATACATGATCAATTTTATCTAAATCTAGATTTTAAGATAATTTATATGCACCTCATTCCACCACATTATTTTTCTTTTCAATATCATGGTTTTCCTGTTAAAACACGTCCCAAAAATCATTGATCTATGGTGGATAAATAAAAAAATCAAAATAAATTAAACCCATTTAATATATATTAACATAATGTCCCCATATAATATAAACAAGAAAATTTTGATTATATTATAGGTTTTTCCATTAATAATTGATCCTGATGAGGAAACAAGTCAAACAACCCCACATATAGGTGCATGTGTCATGCCCTAGGCATGACACTATCATGATGAATGAACAACTCGCAGGATCCTGGTCGAGCCCCATGACTCATCATAAGTATCCTCAATCCCACATTGGGATTCTTGGTCAGATACACCACCTCACTCATCATAGAGTTCATAATACCAACACCGAAATTCCCTTGGTAACATGGGCTTAAACTGATGTCATGTGGTCTATTCATGCACTTGATCTTGCTTCTGAGTCCCAATAACCTAACTCCACATATAACCATAATATATCATCCCAAGCCATGATCTTATACAACTTTTTAAATCCCCAAATAGGGAAACCCAAACAACACCTGAGTATGGGTCATCGCCTGACCTCAGGTGTTCCACCTTTATGATAGAGGATTCTGACTAGAAGTGAGGGAATAATTCTTTCATGGGGATGATTTACACTCTAAAATAAATCCTGAGGGTCACCAAGAGGTCTACAACAAATTCTTTATGACCCATCCATATAATGGAAATCCACAAAACCTATAGTTTTAAAATAGAGAGAAAACAAGGCCCCCACAATCCATAATAGATTACAATAAATATATCTATATTATGTAGTAATAAATAATATATTAGAAACAAATAAACACGGAATAACATAAATAAAATTATGCATTGTCCAGTATACAAACTAAACAATAGCCAAATTATAAGCTGGCCTCCGTCATAAATCACCTAATCCATCATACTAATTCTATAACCATCTATAACCTTCTATATCCATACCATGTGTCTAGATACAAGTAGTACCCATGCCCCAAGAGAAAATATAAAGGACTAACCATGTACATCGAATCCCATGTCGTTTATGCAGGTAGGGGTGAGTCTAACAACCTAGTGAGAATCTCTGATGCTGAACAATACTTAGTGTTATTGTGATCAAAGGGATAAATATGAAATATATATACATAAGATTAAATTGTGGTATTAAAAACACTCAAATATAAAGATAAGAAAATGGAATAATAATCATATGCATCAGGTCATTAGGTACTAACTAGGACACCCCAAATCCAGACCATTCCCACTTCTGTGAATTTTAGAGTGTCTGTAAACACACATAGCCACCTAGGGGAATTATACCCACCCCCAAAACATAATAATTCCATATTGGAATAAATATACCCATACATAGAATAGAAAAATCCCCTTTGGAGGAAATATACCCATCCTTATAACATAAATATACCACCTAGTGGCATCCCACCTTGGAACATGAAGATTCTATCCATGGTGACACTTTCCCATCCCCAAAACTATGTAAGAATACACCTGTGGGGCCTCATCCTATACTTGGAACAATGTAATAGGATATCATTACCTAAATATAAATATATCACCTTGAATCTTGAACCCATATTCACATACATCACACTCATGTATATAAAACATAAATTCCCATGGACACATCCTCCCCAAAAACCTCATGTTTTACCACACACATACCCAGGGTACATACTTCTAGGATCCAAAAGTAAAACCACATAGACCATCCAAATATTGAAACCTATCTCATATATCATAGGATGTATTCTCAATAACATAACCTATACTCATCACCAATGTCCTAGCCATGTATTGAAGCACACCTGATCATCCAACCTTACTTTCTAGTTCTCAACAACATTATCCATGTCACACTATCATATCTTATTAAACGCATGGAAATATCCATATCTCATGTAAGGGTTTCCCCTAGGGTCCTCCCAAACCTTTTACATCCCTAATAATCATCACCATTCCGCATCCAACTTCCAATGTGTTCTCTCAACTTTGAATCTTTATCTGACCCCAGTCTATCATAACATTAATGATAGATGATTATCATCGATGCTGTGAAAACGGAAATCATAACTACATGTATCTCAGCCAAATAATATCTAGGGTTAACATGATAATAAGGAACTCATTAAGGTCCACTATGTAACATCCTATCATATACATCCCTCATTGGTTCCTCGATTGAATTTCCATCTCTCGATCCCAACCTGTCATTCTGGTCATAACATGCCTCAACATGCATTAAGGTTCTTCAGAACTGTCTCTTCCCTCTAAGGGGTCGAACATATCAAATCAAATTAACCATATCTTTGATACCAAAAACCTATGTCATATTCCAATAAACATGAAATTCATAAACAGGAATCAATTCAATATATATGTATTCAAAAACTATAAGAGCAACAAGCATGAAAGCATTATAAAAATAAGTCATCTCCCACCCAAGGTCAAATATAAAAAAAACTCAACTTGGTACCTCTATAATTGCATTAAAAACCCAACAAGGTACCTTTTTTAAAATTATTTAGAAAGTAACAATATTCCATATTTGTCTCTTTAGAACCTTGGACGAACACCCATCTAAATTTACTTTAGAAATATAATTCCTATTTTAAAGCAATATTAAAACCAAATTTTCCAAAGTATTATTTTGTATAAAGTATCATTTGAGTTTAACCCCTTTGTAAAATCCATTTTAAAAAAAGAAAACTCTTTATCATTGAAATCCAACTCACACCACCAAGAAATCCATAAAGAAGGATACTAGTACTCATTTGACCAAGACACCACCATTAAACCATTTAGGGAGCTATGCAGTCCATGTGGACAATTAGTTTGATGGGAGATTTTAAAAATTTATTGCATGATCATCCAAGTCATGAAACATTCATAAAATTCTAATAAATATGGTGCATAAATATAAAATAAAAAAATGATAAAGAGACTTAAATAAAGTAATGCCACCTACCTTATATTTTTTCCTTTCCTTAGAAACCAATCCTGGCCATCACTGCCTAGGATCTTCTATACATCACCTCAACTCCAAAAAACATATCTCAAAACAAAATATCCAATAATTATTTAGAAAAAAATTATAATTAATTATTTGATTCATTTGTAACTATTGATAATCAAGTTACAATTTAATAAAATTAATTAAATTAGGTATAAATGCCTAAAATATCACATAGTCATCTTGCTACACCAAAATAATGATCAACCAAATTCAAAAGTTATGTGGAACACTCATAACACCATTATATGAAAAATACCTATCACATGATGTTAATTAAATATGAAATATAATTTAATTTAATCTAAAACCCCTATATAAATATATGGTGCAACATAACTTAAGGTAAACAACAGAAGACCAATTAAATAACTCCTAAAATGATTCCCTATAAAATACCAACATGAAATCATCGTCACATTAGGATGATTTCACTATGATTTGGTGGAAACAATTCAATAACCCTATCTAGTTTTCATCTAAATTATAAATAATCGAGTAAAAAGAATAATAAAGGATGATGAATGATGAAATCACACATATTTTCTATTATATAAAACCCAAAGACTCCCAGAATAAACTAAGTATTGATGGAGAAATGAGGCTAGAAACCAACCACGTTTATTCATGTTTGATAGAGAATAGGGAATATGGTAATTATAATAAAATGTGTCAAAAATAGGATTGAAAAAACAAAATTCTATATAGGGACGAACAATAGTTTTCACTAAAACATTCACCAGGTAATGCGGTTCCTCAAGGTAGACCTTAAGGACCACCCAAAAATATTAATCCCTATAGTTAGGCACTTGAACCCTCTCTATTTTATCAATATTAATAAATTTCACTATAGTGTGGTGCTGCAGACCGTTTTTCACCGGGGAAATCCTCATTTCAAATGAAAAACTTGGGATTTTTCCCATTGGGAAACTATGAGGGTAAAAATTCCCAAAAAACCCCATAATCCTAAGACTCCACAATATAGTGTGGTAACCATTACAATAAAAATCCCCTTTAATCTCAAATTATCTTTAAAATGATGAAAACTCTCCAAAAACTCAAAATTACCCAAAATTAATTTATATATAAACAGTAATAGAGACAAGGGGTGTTACAATGAACATGATCACATTTTATATATAATGATGAGTAAACTAAAAAAATTATAAATTAATGGGGAAGAATTCTAATAACATGAATAAAATGAAACCAATAAAGAGTAGTTAATAAATTGAGCTTGAAATGTGCATTAAAAGGGTTTAAAAACTAGAGATGGAAAATACCTCTCCCAATAAATATCATTACTCACTTAATTATGAGTATAATTTTTTCATGAAATAATAGAAACTATTAATAAATATTGAGAGTTTAAATATTGTTATTATCGATATGAAAAATATAATTTATAACACCACTTAAAAATTATTACCTAAATTAGAGGAATTATGAAGGATACAATCAAAGTGCTAGGGGTTATAAATAAATCAATAAAAAATGAAGGCCTTCGGGCCATTCAGGTGATACCTTAAGAGGGTAAACATAGTTAAGTGTATAATCAATTCAATTCTCATCCTTCTATATAAATCATACCCTTACAGTTAGTTAGAACTTGGTGTAGTGTACTAAATTTTATTTATCCTATAATATTTTCTATTTTCTCATTTTAATATCATGTAAACCCACATTTTCTCCTTGGGAGTTATTTAACAATAAAACATTTCTATTAAGAGGGAAATACCACACTTCTCTCTTTTATCATAAATGGCTTTTTGGAGGTTTGTCGGCCACTGGGGGTGAATCAATGGTTGATTTTTACTTAAATTTTTTCATTATTATAAAATAATACCCTATTATTGAAATTCCTAGTTTTTATTTAAGGTTATCCCACTCATAATTTTTCTTTCAGAATTATCTCACTCAAATGAATGCAATTAAAGGATAGCGGGAACACACAATGTTTTTTATAATGTTCACCATGATTTGAGTAGTTTATAGTCCTTGGTAAAGAGTGGGTCATATCCCACCTATCATGGGATTTATTTCATATCACTATAGACCCCTTAGTGTTGGGTGATAAACCTAAAGAGTAATTCAAAACAATGTTTCACCCCAAAACTTAAAATGGGTGATCAATGAACTATAAAATATAGTAAAAAATGATAGTTAAGATGTGAAAAAATGGATCTCACTAATGTCCCTACTGTTTTTAGAAATCCAATCACAGGGATGTCTTAGAGATGTACACTAATTATTCACTAGCGTTATTTGGTTCTTGATCAGGATTTTCAATACAAATAATGAAAATAATATCTCTTAATTCATACTTTAGTGATAAAATTTATATCCCAATATATATAACCTCCTTCTATTAATCATATTCTTTTATATATAGTGATATCCTTAAAATTATTGTCACGAAAACCCTCAAGGATTATTTAACACAATATATAGTGTTTCTTGAAAACATAATTGATAAAACCCTCCCTTTTTTTCTTTAGGTTACACATATTCCCAATCTTCTTTCACTATTATTTGATAAGTATTAAATATAAACCATTGGATATAGATACATACAATATAAATGGCATGAAAGAATCAAAAAAATTATTTACTACTGTAATTACTAATCAAATAATTATCATGTTCTTCTTTGAGTGTAAGAGAGTCACCGGTTAAGGATAAATACTATCTTATAACATCAATCATTGTAGATATGAAATGTTTTGGAAACATGATATAAACCATATTCATAATCTTTTTCTTCAGGTATGGATAGATATCTAGAAATGGATTTCACTCATTCCTTAACACTCATAACCCTCCCTTGGGTATCTTAGTTTAGTTATACAGATCTAATAAGCTTCAATCAATGTTAGATATAGGAGATCTTGTGGAGATAAATTGGTACCACTTCACTATAAAATATTTCATCTCATATTTAAGTTCATAGGTCAATTTTTAAATACCCATTATTTAATAAATATATAGTTGCAAACGGTGGGGTGATGAATATTTTTTTATTACCAATAAACCTGACTAAAAAAGTATAAAATAATATATTCAATCCCAACTTAAAATATTATAAGTATGTGATGTGTTGTCAAATAAACACTACTTCTAGATAATTATAATAATTAGAACATAAATTTTATATTATAACATATAATTTTTTAATTTAAAGGGATATGTAAATTTGAAAAAATTCACAAATTATAATAGTTTTTCCATAGAAATTAATTGGCCTCCATCATAATCCAAAATTTCACGAAAGTCAAAAAAGTTAATATATAATTAGTTACAGAAATAATAATATAATTAAACTTTCATTGGTTATAACTTTCAAAATTATATTCAAATAAGGTGATTAAAATCCAAAAATGAAGATAAATTCATGAATTAGGTATTATTATATCACTGGTTTACCTTATTTTTTCATTTGGATTTAAAAATAATCCACTAAACATACATTGTGAATTGTATCCTATATTGTTGCAATATTTTAAAACATAAAATATAGCTACCATAAATTTCAATAAAGGCCTGTAAATAAGATAGAACTTATTGGGAATATGAATTAAATATTCTAATATTTTCCCATTTTTTCTTTAAATAACATTTTCAAGGAATGGTAGTTCCTCACATGCTTAGACTTTTTCCCTCTTCTAAAGGACCATATGTCATAACATTTTACTTTTACCACAAATGGAGTTTATTAGTCTTCTAATGGAAAGATATTTCCATTATAAAAATATATACAGTTATACATTAATCTTGGATTATAAATATTGATGATGAAATATCACAAAATAATATTTATTAAATGGATGAGAAAATGAATAATGTACACATTATTTGAAATTTATCTCCTATTATTGCCTCTATATTTATTTGAGAAAGATTTTACAGGCATGAACTATATTAAATTATGTGAGTGAATGTAAAATTAAAATATATTTTCCTTCTCCCATTCGATTAATCAGTGATATCAATTATCATCAATTCAAATGGATGTAACAACCATTGATAACTTGTGTATTGTCATATTTTATTATAATGACATAGGCCCCACAAAATAATCCTACATCACACAATGAAAAGATTAAAATATATAATAAATATCATGTTAGAAAAAAAATGAAAGATAAAACATTAAGATTTATCACTATATTATTCTAAACATTTTTATCACCCCCAAATGTAGAAAAAATTATCCATTATCATATTCTCATGTGTACAGTTCTTGAATAAAACTCATATACCCTCAAAGAAAATGTGATCACATTAAGAAACACCGTTTTAATATTTTTTAACTTCAATTATACTCAAGAAATGTTTTCAATATAGATTCACTGAATGATAACCACAACTGACCTCAATTTATCTCAAATTAAAGTTTTCATTCATTGAGCTCATAATGAATATATATTTAGATACAAGTAAAATAAATTATATTCAATATGGTGTAGTGATCTTATAATAATAATGAGTGTCTTGGGAGGTCCTTCATGAATGGATGATTTTTTTGTACTACACTCAATATGAGACTTTCACCACTAAATCATCAATCTGGATGACATTATTAAGGAATATCCATTCCTTGATGTATGATAAATTGAATGAATCATAGAAACTCCATTTGATTCATCTCATGGATTTAAATAATCATTATTTTAATTGTGTGGGTATCCTTTATCTTCATGATGCTCAAGTGCATCTTCCATCACCATCATCTTCTTCTCATAGACTTGGAAAAGACTTTGTCTCCAAATTTAATTCATGGAATACAACTCTTTCACTATATGAAAATAACTAGGTCTTCCTTTTCTTCTCATAATGATCACAAAGGATCATTTTCTACTTCATCCAACATCATCAATATATGATATCCATTATATATTGATAAAAAAAATCATAACATTGAATTTATGGGGCCGCCATTCTTCTAATTTATATTTTTTTGTAAATATATAACTATAATTTGTTTTGGAAGAAAATTAATAGATACCCATACATAATATATCATAGATAATGATATTAAGTATAGAGTTAGTGATAGAAAAAATCAATCTATAATAATATAGATAACCATGACTTATTTTGATAGAACTAAAATTATTTTCTAATAATTTTGGCATTCTTATACATTCAAAGGCACACCATACTTATTTTTTATAGAATTTTTCATCTCCATCATAATGGATAATATTAAGAAGAATGAAATATTATGATAGATAGTAAATTTTCCACAAATAGTTTTGGAATTCCTTTTCACACTAAGGAACACCATAATTATTTTCTATATAATTTATCACCACCATCATAATGGATATGTAATTGATATGGATATAATAATCCATCAAAATTACTTAATTATTTTTTAAAAAAATATGTGAGTTATTTTTTTAGACTTCACCCATCATAGATAATTTTTAAAAAACACAGATAACTTAAAAATGGTGGTTTTCTATACATTGTATATGATATACAATGAAAACAACCATTTATAAAATCTAAATAAATCATTAATTCTTAATGAAAAAGATCATCGATAGATACAAATTAAACGAATAAGACTAATAGTGATTAAATAACCTTTATCACAATTTTCTATCATGAACTGACCCATTGGGGGCTTCCTAGATAGGGATAAGTTGATTGTGACCACCCCAAGCCCATATTCAATAGGATAGGGGTAGACTACTAGCACTGAGTTTGAATATCCCACATATGTGAGGGATTATCCTAATGTACATGTACACATGTACACATCTCCATTCTTATACAATGATGATAACATAAAAAAATGATGCCACAAATATATGAATAACATCTATCCCACATCAGAGTATAACCATAAGTACTAGAAAGTGATAACGGGGTGAAATATAATACCAAAAAAACTAAAATGGCGTCAAACCTACTCAAAGTAGGGGAATGCTGTCAAATGAAAAAACGGTATAATACTTGAACTTTTGAACCAAAAAATATGTCATTCCTTCTCTCAGACCTCCTAGGACTCTGTCAAAAGACCTCTCATTGGAATAAGACATGACACACGTAAGAAGAGCATATGCAGGGGTGATTTTGACAATATCTAATAGAACACTAAAAAATAACCAAAAATAAAGCATCAAGAGTAGTTAGATCATAAAAAAATAAAATAAACAAACTCATATATACTAATAATATAAAATGAGTCTCAAGTGGTATTACCCAATACTAATAGCCATAGGATACTACTTGAGGCTTGAAAGTAACACTCATTCCAGGAGTACTCAGTTGGCGAGCTATGACATCACTAATGATATTCATCCAAGAGGTCATGATCATTGAACCCTACCTGATAAGTAGTCATTTGATATCTAAAGATATCATAACCCAAGTAGGGGGTCACACTTGGTCCACAAATGGAAACTAAAAACATTACTAGATTGGCCTACTATATCAGGGATCGATGCCTTGTGCACAGTTTTCATGATGATACCACAGACCCCACCTAGGAATGACAGAGGATATCACCCTAGTACCATAAGGGGATGTACGACACATTATCTAAAACTAAACCTATAGAGGAGATTAAAATATTATATTGAGGATGTTATGTCACACTATGCCCTCCTGGGAAATAAACAAGGTATCAAACTCAACAGAACCTGGTCTATACTTAGGAGATGATGGTATCCAAACACCATCTGAAGGGGAATACAACATGTACTAGGGGTAAATGGAATGTATTTCCAACCTATGGTATGCCCATGTCTTTTTTTCTCACATGACATATAATTCACCAAATACTTGGGTTTTCCTCTCTAGGTACCTAGTTTGTAGAATTAAGGTGGCTCTCTACCTATGTTGTCTTCCTATGACTGTGTACCTCAGGTCGTACCTATGTATATGTGGCCATTTACAATTACACATCTCAACCCGTATACCCTGGATGAGTCCAAGTACACAATTTATCCCGTGTACTCCAGTCATTCACATTTACCTAAGGTTATATGGAAAGTCACCAGGTTGGGTCACATGGTGTGTGACATGTATTACATAACGTGTGATCTTATATTCCCTGTGGAAATCCTAGCACCATATCTAGGGGTAACACATAGTGTGTATCTCTAGATTACATATCATGTACCAAATAATTTTCTAAATTACATTGTTCATTCATAGATAATATCATGCTATTATCACCTCCATATCTACCTCTGATATTTCTTGGGAATCTAGTATATCATCAAGCCGAACCTTACATCCATAGGAGATCCAATTCCACCTATCCCACTTGACTGAGAAAATGTCTGTCATGTCACACCGTCATCATGAATCAAAAAAATAATGGGAACAGTAGTCTATTATGATTCACCTCCAATCATCCTCTATTTTCATCTCACCTTGATTGTATCGTTGTTCATGAAAATTTCCCATAATATTGATATGTTGAGATAAATAGTGATCCTTCAATGATCAAATACCATGTATTCATCGAACCATGGGCCAAATAAATTTACCATGATGAATGTGGTATGAAATGAGGGAGAAATAAATGAAACAAAAAAAGTGAAAAAACCTCACTCATGATTGGGTTGGCCTCAATCCATTGATGTTAAAACTACAAATGAATTGTCCCACAAATAATCATTAAAATATAAAATAAATCAATAGTATATGCACAAATCAATTATTTTTAGTTGAATTGATCTATTTTTGATAGAAGATGAACAATTGGGATGAATCTACAAAAATAAAAAAACTACTTCAAGTTTGGATCAGTTGTTGATGAAGAACAGTCAAAGATCATAGTCTTCAATGAGATCTATGAACTTCATTGGTGTATATCACCCATGCTATATCGATCTAATCCTCTGATCTATTATCATATTTCAATGATCTCCTCCAATGATCTCTCTAAATTCTCAATATTATGGTGATATCTCTAAAAATTGGTAATAACATCATATTTATAAATGAGTCTAGTATTTTAGCTTTAAGTAAAATTCTATGTAATTTATTTACTTATTTAATAATTTTTCCACCCATTATTGATCCCAATATGAACACCTGATGCACATAAGGTTTATGTCATACCTAGGGTAAAAACTACATTACAAACTCAATGGTGGCCTAATATTTATTATCCAAGACTATGTTCTGGATTTATTATACTTTTTTTCGAAAATTGTGTTCATGTTATATAAATATATTAAATATCATATAAAATATCAATTTTGGGCTAACTAGGCCTCATAATTGCATGAAATTTCAACAAATATATCAAAAAACATTAATAAATATATTTCAAATTTTTAAATAAAAAAATGTTACAGTGTCCCCGCATTAGGAATTTTTATCCAAAAAAAGTTTAAAATACTAATAAAAAATGGTTTTTGAGTTTTCATCTGGGTCTCTCACTCCTAGGTTCTGTCCTGAAGAATATCATGCTTCCATTAGAAATTCACTAAGTGAATCACTCACCCATCATAAATATTCACTAGGTACTCCACAAAGGTAGCTTCATCCTCGATGTCCATGTCTCCCCATCCAATAACATGTGACGGGTGATGCACATACCTCCTCAGCAACAACATATGGAATATGTCATGTACCTATTCTAACTGTGGTGGTAGAGATAAGTGGTATGCTACTTTACTAACAATTCAGGGTATCTATAAGGGTCTAATTAATTTTGAAGATAACTTTCCACCCCAACCAAATCTACTTAATCCACCTCAAGCCATGACCTTTAGGAAAACATGGTCTCCCTACTTGAACTACAAAGGCCTCTATTTTTGGTCCATATAGAACTTCTGATGGATTTGTATAGTCCTCATCTTCTCTTAAATAATTTGTATTTTTTCTGTCAACACTTACACAAACTCTAGGCCCATGAGCGATGACTATCATCGATCAATACAACATAGTGATGACCTCTATGGTCACCCATACAACTCTATGAATGGTTCTATATCGATAGTGCAATTTATAGCTATTGTTTAATGTAAAATACACCTAAGGTAGGTGATCGTACCAACTATATACAAAGTCTAACATGCATGCCCGCAACATGTCCTCTAGAACTTGGCTTGTTTACTCGGTCTAGTCGTCAGTCTTGGGGTGTAACACCATGCTCATTTGAAACTATGTCTCATAGGCCTCCTATAATTTTCTTCATAATCATTATGTGAGGTGAGCATCACAATTTGAAATGATATTCGAGATATCTCCATGGATCAACACAATATCTTATACATAAAGGTGTCCCAAGTTCTCTATTGAACCATTCTCTTGGATAGCTAATAAGTAAGGTAACATGGTTAGTCAATCTACATTAACCCATATGGAATTGTGTCTTATAGAAGTATGTGGTAACCCTAAAATTATATATATATATATATATATATATATCCCAACCCATTTCCACTCTGTAACCTTAAGGGGTTGAGTTAAACCTACTGGAACTCGGTGCTCGACCCTCACCTGTTAAAAAATGAGGCATTGAGAGAAAAACTTATCTGCCCATTTTTTCATACTTGGACACCAAAATTGACATAAAAGGTCTTGGTATAATTTTTGTTTTTCACCGATATATCCCTATAAAATGGATGTATGAAACTCCCTCATCACCTCCTACTATAACATCATTTGTACCATAAATCATCCTCTAAAATGGATGACATCATTCCCACCGTCAGAAAATACATAAAGAGAACATCTAGTGGATATATGATTATATAAGTTATAAAAGTCAATATCTCCATGAGGATTCTCCCTAAAATGTTGTAGAAGTAGTGGGGTAACAAGACTTGCTCCAAAATGGTGAGAAGGATCTCATGTTGAGAGCATCAAATTCCATGTTCTCCTTCTTAAGAGTAGAGAGTATCTTAAAGTCATAATCCTAGAAGAACTCTAGTCATTAACTCTCTATCAAGTTAAGATCATTCTGAGAGAAGATATTTGTGACATTTTTTTGGTCATATTATATGATAAATTTCTCTTCCATAATGTAGTGATGCCATATCGTAAAGGATAAGACTGCCTGCCAACTCAAGATCATCTGTTTCATAGTTCTATTCATGTAGTCTCAACTGCAAAGACCCATTGGTGATCACAACCTGCCTCTACATAATTACATAACCAATCTAGTCCTTGAGGAATTGTAGAACACTGCATACTCAAAAACCTCCTCTAGAAATATCATTATGGGGTGCTCATCAACCTATACCTAAAATCCTATAAATCCTATTAGAACCTGTCTAAAAAAAATCCTTACCCTTTAGAGTCAATGTAGTAAAAGGTGAATATATCCTAGAGAAATTGGGAATGAATATCCTGTAGTATCCTTCTAACCTAAGGAATCTATGAACCTCCTTCATGCACTTGGGTGGATCCTAACATAACATTGCCTTGAACATTACTGGGTCCACTACTACACCATCAGTTGAGATGATATATCCAAGAAAGTGTACTTCATGAATCTAGAACTAACACTTTGAGATATTCCAATAAATCTAGTTCTCTTAGAGTATATCCAGGATCATCCTCAAGTGTCTCTCATGATCCTCCATGGACACTAAGTAAACAAGGGTATCATTAATTAATAACATCAAACATCATTTAAAAAAATGATTAAATATCCATTTTATGAGTCTCATGAATAGTAATAGGGAATTAGTCATGACCAAAGGTGTCACCAAGTACTCATAGTGACCATAGTGATATATGAATGTCGTCTTCTGTATATCCTCATCCCATACTCACAGCTGGTGATTGATTTATCTGAGGCCAATCTTCGAGAGTCTTTGTGTCCCTATCAACTGATTGAATATTTAATCAATCCTCATTAGTGGATAATAACTTTTTATGACCACCTAGTTCAATTGTTGATAATCCTCACACAACCTCAAGCCCCCATCCTTCTTCTTGGAGAACAATAATAGGGTTGACTTGGGGGAAACATTGGGTATCAAAAATCCCTTCCTATGAAATTACTCAAAATGCACCCTCATTTCATAAAATATCTATGAGGATATATGACATGAAAACATAGATATCAGGGTTATATAGGGGTTCTATTAAAATATAATGTATATCTCTCAGTGGTGACGTAATTATGGAACATCCTCAAGAAATGCATCCTCATACTCTTCTACCACTATAGAGAACTAAAATCCCATAACATCCACTACTCCAAGGGGAATAACAGAAAAATGGTGTGTAATAGGATGTAAAATCTTAAAAATGAACCCATACTACTCTTTCTAGGTTTCAATCTCATCCATGAAGGAAAACCTCGATCTTTATCTATGGATACAACACATCCTCCACCTAAAAATTTTAATCTAGGCATGAACTGTGGATAACCAGTACATACCTTATATGAAATCATAAGGTCTCATCACTATTATAATGAGATCCCACATAAATATATTACATCCAAGTGTTAGTTTACACTATTAGAAAAAACATGTGATTTATGAGTCACCTATGATCAGAATCTCCAAGTATAAGGGTTGATCCAAGGGCTCAACCGGAATATTTAAGTCTCAAACCTGAGAAGTGGAATGAAAGAGTGGCTCACACCTATGTCTATTAGTACTACAACTAATGAATAGAAGACATATATTATACCTTTAGTTATGTTGATAGCCTTAGGGTCATAGGCCTCCAATACCTATAGCTATCTCTTCCCCTGACCATCCACTCCCTAGGCCTAGTGAAAACCACCTGGGGGTGGTGGTGGAAAAAGGTCCCATCATTTTCCACCTCCTGCTACTCTACCTTCTCCTCTATCACATTTTCTACCCCGTGGACCCCCTTATTATACCTATATCTCTATCTTGGTGGTCCATCGACCATATTTCTATGAACTATATTATGGTATAGAAAATAGCATGTGAAATTTACTCGATTATCACATGAGAAGCAGTACCTCTCCCTAGGATGACTTGATCCATCCTGAGAGTCTTGATCCACTAATCCAATATATTGGGATCATATCCTGAAGAATATAGAATTCCCATATCCTAATGAATGATATTGGATACCTACTAATAAGGTCTCAAATCATGTATTCCACCTACAATAACTTTCTCCCAGGGTCTTCTATTCCAAAACGTTGTCCCTAATAAAACCTACTTATGTTCTATAACATAAGTGAGAATTTAAAGAGATCACTGGAGACCTGATATCTCAAAACAGTCCACACTTGATGTTCCATGACTTAATTAATGAATATCGAATCATAGAAAAAGAGTATCAAAATAGTTCAGTAAATATTTTTTAATACTCCACCATGGTCATACTGCTCTATTGTAAATGTAGAAGCTTCTTGATGTGCACTAATTGCAACATTACCAGATTAAATTCTTCCTTGAAGAGGCGATTGAATTCTGACCAAGAGAGATTTTTATCATTATGATACTAATTCCCTAGACCACAAAATATCCGATAACAGACTTTAATAAGACTCACCATGATGAGTTACATCTAATATGTAAGTTTTCTCAGGAGGTGGAAAACTCGGGTGATTGCCTCAAGCTAGTCCTCAACTACCAAGGGGTTTGGATCACCATAAAACTTTGGAGGTCACTACCTATAAAACTTATATAGTCCATTAATCTTGCACAGATCTTTTAATGGAACTTCCAATTATATCTGATTCTCAAAAGATGGTGGAATAACTAGAAAACCACCTATAGGTACTACCACTTATAGACACCCCGGAACTGAAGTCTCATTAATCAGTGGTTCACCCTCAAGATCCTGCAGTGGAATCCTGACTGGTTTTCTTTGTGGATGCATCCTAGAATAAACAAGATACACCATGGTCAATGAGTATATCTTTGGATATGACTTAATAAGGACATGGAAAACACAAACCATTCTTATATGATGCATGTACCAATGTTTTTTCCTACAACCAGTGTCTATATGAATCAAGTCAAAACAAAAGTTATCATAGTCCTGGTGAATGGATACTTTAGAGCCACACCAATATTGGGATCCATGGACTGAAAAATGAACTTGAAACATTTTAACAATGTTTCCAAAAATCCCAAACTAACCTCAATGTTAGATGAAAATCTACGCTTTAGACCTAAGGTAGAACCCACAACTCTGATACCACTGTATCACGACCTGACCTATTTGGGCCCACCTAACTAGAGATATGCCAAGCGTTACCCCCACAATCCCTCATAAAAGTGGATAGGGGATAGAGAATATCACTAATTAAGATTATACCACATTTTTGAGGCATTAGCCTAATGTACCTACACACACACACACATCTCTACGCCCATACAATGCTGAGAAAGTAATAAATGATACCATAGATTCATGAATAATATATATCATACATTTGAGTATGAAAATAAGTATTGGAAAACAATAAAGGGGAAAAATGAGAAACCAAAAAAATTGAAATGGATTCTAAACTGCTCAGAAAGAGGGGACTACAATCAAATGAAACACTTTGGTCAGTCAAGCCCAGAACCATGCTCCACCTTCTTCTAGTCCTCCCAGGACTCTCTCAAAATTTCACTCATCTACAGAAGACATGACATGTGAGAGAATATCCCATGCATGGGTGAGTATAACAATACCCATTAAGACACCTCAAAATAACCTAACATAAAGCAACAAAAGTAGTGATATCATAACAACAATACAATAAAAAACCCAGATATACTCATAATAGAAAAATATTCTAAAGTGGTATCAACCAATACTACCAGCTACACTATTCTGCTTGATTCATCAATGTAATTTTCATTCCAAAATTACTCACTCCATGAGCCATTCCATCACTAATGATGCTCATCCAAGAGGTCATGATCATCATACCCCTCCCAATAAGTACTAGATAGATATTTAGAGATCTCATCACCTAGGTAGAGGATTAAACCTAGGGACACTGGGGGATATCAAGAACCCTACTGGTTTATCCAGATAGATATGAGGTCTATGAACTATGAATGGAGTTCATTACAATACCACAAACCCTTCCTAGAAGTGATACCAGATCCCACCCTGGTCCCATAAGGGGATACACTGAACTCTATCACAAATTGAACCCATAGATGCGATCAAAATCCTATGTAGAAGACATAATTTCATAATTTAACCTTATAGTAAAGTAATAAGGTATCAAAATCAAATTAAAATGGTCAATATTTAGGAGATTAGGGTCTCCAAACACACTTAGAGTGAGTATATGATGTGTACAATAGTGGTACACGATGTTTCTTTCCAACCTATGGTATTCTCTTGTCTTTTTGTATCACACAATATGTAATTCTAAAAATTCAAGGAATGTTCTATCTAGTTTCATGGTCTGTAGTGTTCAGCTGGCACTCTACTCATTTTGTTTTATCATACCCTTATACCTATGGCCATGCATGTGTACATGTGTTCGTGTCTGAGTACATGACTTAACCCATGTACCCTATCCAAGTCTAAGTACATGGCTTAGTCTGTGTACTCTGGATGATCCTGTGTACCCAATGGTACACAATGAGTCATCAGGTCAAGTAACATAAAACGTGAAACATTTCAAACAATGTGTGATCTTTTCATCTCTACAAAACCCTAGTGCTGTGGCTAGGGGTTCCCACTTAGCCTGCGTCTCTCGATTACGTGTTGTGTACTGTAGAATCTTTAATATTATATGGTTCGTTCACATGTAAGTTCAAACCTATGTCACCTATTTATTTTATAATAATCTTGTTGTAGAATCAAGGATCTTATCCAAATGAGCCTTTCCATCAGAGAAGATGTGATTCTAGTCATCCAACTTGATCGGGAAACCATTTGTCTCCTCACACCATCACCGTGTGTCAAAATAGATAGAACATGAACCAGAATTCTATTTTTATCCACCTATGATCATCCTCCATTGTTTTCATACTTAAATTACATCTTCAGTTTCAAGTCACACCCACAGTATTGATCATTTTCATTGAAGAACAATCATGCAATGATCGAATATCCAATATTTGTCAAACTGCATGCTAAAGAAATTTCCCACAATGAATGTGGAATGAAATGGTAGAGAAATCCATGAAACAACAAAGAGGAACAAACCTTTAACATGTTTGGGTTGGCCTCAATCCATTTCGATTATAATAAAAAATAAATTATCCAACAGATAATCAATCAACAATAAAATAAATCAACCGTCAATGATTAAATTGATTCTTGTTAGTGGCATTGATCCATGTTCGACACGTGATAAACAAAAATGATGAATCCACATAAATAAAATGACCTACCTCAAGTCTAGATTAGACATTTATGAAGATCATTCTTTCATTGTAGTTTTTGATGAGATCCATGAACTCCAATGGTGTACATGATCCCTATAGTATCGATTTGATCCTATGATCTGTTGTCATCCACCAATGATCTCCTCCAACACCCTCTTCGTTCTCAAGGTTATGCAGCTAACCCTATGAATTAGACATAACAACCTATTTATTGTGTATTTTGGGTTTTTGTATTTAATTAAAAAATTAAAAAATAATTTTTTATTTAATTATTTATCTACCCACAATTCCACCCATGCTGAATACCCAACACAAATAAGGATTCTGTTACGCCTATAGTAAAACCCACATTTTGAACTCAACAGTAGCCTCAAATTTCTGACCCCAGACTCTGTTATGGATTTATTCCAATTTTTGTTTAAAACTTAACATGAGTGGTATTAATACATTAATTTTTTTTGAATGTCAATTTTGGGTTCACTGAGCCTAAAAATAACACATCAACTTAGTTTCTGGATTCAAAAATATTACTAGATATATTGAATAGATTTATATAGATGAAAAAATATATTAAAATCCTGATCACAAAAAATTCCATTATATATAGCCATGTGTTTCAATTCACTAACTCAAATTTATTCCTTGTTTCCCCTTATTTCTATTAAGAGAAAGAGTTATGAATCCAGATCTACAGCCCCAAATCCATTTCTAGTCCATATTTTCTCATCTATGTGGTATTTTTCTTAATATTTATTTCAAATGTTATTATTTAATTTTAAATTTTTTCATTGTAAAATAATATATTCATTTGTTTATTTTTTAACTTAATTTGTTTTCATTAGTTGAATTAGGCTATTTCTATATTTTTTTAAAAATTGTATTTATTAATTTATTTAGTCAATTTTTTTATAATAATAAAGAAAACTAAGTTATTATTATAAAATAATAACTATAAAATTAAAATAATTATTAACTATAATTATAAAAATTACTAAAATAAATAATATATAAAAAATTATTTTAAAAATAAAAAATATTAAAAATATAATAAAAATTAACTATATATCTTATAGAAATAATAATTAATTATTTATAAATATTATTAGAAGTTATAAAAAGAGTAGTAAAACTTTGTAAAATAAAGAACTATTTTTTAAAAAAGTTTTATGTGGAGCCACTTTATTAAAATAAAAAATAATAGAAAACAGAGGGGACGAGGTTAGATAAATAATAACTACCCTCATCAATTAGAAAAAACCCAGATTTGAAAATCAAAACAAAGTTTTCATTCCTCATTGCATAGATCACCCCAATGAATCTATCCATGGTTGTGTCCATGAATTCTTGGATGAATAACCCTTCTTTAAGTTTTGACATGTTGTCAAGTTCCAGCAAGATCCCTTGAGTCTCCCAAGTCTCCTCCAACAACATCATTCTGGTTCACTTCTCTAATGTTTTTTCCCATTTTAATGAGGATCTGAAAATCATAAGGATGGAGCTCGTCTATGGATATATATCTCAGGGAGTTATATTTAATCCTTCAATCCTACTGATAATAATACTTACTTCCACTATCCTTCCTTAGTAGGTCTTGAATACCATGAAATTCATTATGGTACTCCTTTTCCCTAGTAAAACCTTCTATATCATTAGAAAAGTCAAAAAATAAAAAAGGGATGGAGGTGGAGACCTAAGAATTTACCATATTTTCAGGTTTAGGCACTCAGTCATTTTCTACATCTTCTTCATGGGCCTCATCTCTAGAGTGAGCATCAAGAAAATCATTATTGCTTACTTTATCTTTCATCAATGATATTTTTGTCTTCTAAGAGTTGTATTAGGCCTCATCAATCCTGTAAAGAGAATCCTTGTCCTTTTGATATTACTATTTCAAAGGAGAATCCTTCATTGTATAAACATTTAGATTAGTAGAGGGTTGAGAAGACAAAGAAATTATTACCTCACAATATCAGAAATATAGTTAAAATTAGTAATAGAGCTAGATTCTGCATCAGCTCCATACACTCTAGCAAGGATGCCTTCGGTGATAGTGGGCTTGGGGACAATGCCTTCCCTGCATCAATGATAGGTAAGAACATGAATATGGATAGCCTCATTCATCAGTAGCCTACATGATTAAGGGGCCAAGAGTCTTTTATCTAGAATTACCTCCATTAATAATAAAACAGATATTTCCAATTTTATTTCCCACAGTAGATGCATCATATTTTCTATTCTTTGTACTTTTTATTGAATACTATACTAGGGATTTATCCATTGTTTTTAATTTCTAATTATTTTATGGGAAAGATACATCATGATATTTCTTTTTCTATTTTCGATATCCTATAGTGAGAAATTGCTTCTCATATTGAAACTAAGAAACAATTTCAACTTAAACTTCATCCTCAAAATTGGATTCTTCACGATTATGATCATTATTCTTATTCTCAAAAGATCCAATAAGATATTCCTTAAAAGAAAACATACCATCCACACTACACTATAAAAAAATTGACTGATAGCGGTGGTTTTTTTATTTTTTCAATAGTTTAAACTGCCACCACATTTTTCTGTGACGATATGCAAAAACCATTTCCAAAGTCGGCGTTAGCATCCTACTCATATCAGTGACATCTATTTGGTGGTGGTTTTTGGGAACCATTGTATAATGTTTGATTAGAAGCATGGTTTTCCCCCAAAAACTACCTAGGGCATAGTCGTAGTTTAAACCACTGTTATCCACTTTCCGTTTTTTTAGGGAAAATTACTTATAAAAAAATTCCACCATACATAGTGGTGGTTTAAACTGGAAATAAAAAATAATTTGGCATATATAGAAGTAGTTTAAATCATCTCTATATATTACCTTTCAAAAAAATACAACTGTAGAATCTGTATCCCCAAAACAACCAAACAAAAAATAGACATATATGAAAATATAAAAAAACAAAATAATTAGAACAACAATATTCAAGGTTAACATTAAATAAGATGACAAATATTTTTCTAGGGAAGTGAATCATCATCATAATTTATTTATTTATTCAGAGATAAAAAAGGAGGGTAAGCACCCCCAAGGACAAGAAAAAGACAACCACAAGCCTAAGGAGGTCTGAAATAATGTAACCCAAGGGCATCCCCCTGAATGAGAGCCACACTCTCTAGTTTCAAGAGTTCCACATTCGAGATGCATTAAATGTTGGAGTTGGGCTCAGCCACGGAGGCAAGTTGATCCCCCACTTTGTTCCCTTCATGCCATGTGTGAAGCACTTTGGTGTTGTTATTGAGAAGCATGCCCAGACACCTTCTAATGATATAGGATATTGAGCATGGGATTGAACCTATACCCTTGAGAGCATTATGCTCAATGAGGGAGTCAGTATCCACCTCAGAGAGAGTGATTTGGCCTGTTGGCAAAGGGTGAGGCCAGTGAGAGTGGCCTTGGCCTCTGCCTGGATGGAGGACCCACTACCGAGATAGGCAGAGAAGGCCATAATGACTACACCTTTGGAGTCCTGAACAATCCCACCTCCACGTATGGTTCCTAAGCGACATGAGCCATCAGTATTAAGTTTAAAACCGCAAGCTGGAGGATTCCACCACACCCAAAGGGATCTAAGAGTATTACTTGGCTGAAGAGGCACTGGTACATTGAGAAGAAGGTGCTGCAAGGTGGGTGCCTCCCGCCATCCAGTAAAATGGTTGACCATATCCAGAAGCAATTTTCTGATACACACAATAATGGAACTACCAGAGGATTGGATACCCTCAAAACCATCTTGTTCCGATATTTCCATAAACATCAGCAGGCCGAATGAAGCACCAGAGTGCGGGCTGTCTTCTCCGCGCCAGCAGAACCCGCGCCACTGTACCTGTACTCCAGAAAGGAGGCCTCGGTTCTGGAAGAATTCGAGAAAGAGGTGAATGGGCCAAAATAATTCCAGACCTCATTTGACCAATCACCCTCAAAGAAAATGTGCACCACAAATTCTTCCCGGTGATTCTTGCAACAACAGCACCTGGACGCCAAGTTGATGCCACAATGTTTGATATTGGCCTCCGAGGGAAGAGCATTGTTCCTGATCCACCAGAGGAGGAAGTTAAACTTCATTGGTAGCATTTTGCACCACAGGTTTTCATTCCAACCATCCGATGGAGGGTGAATATTTGAGACACGATGAAAGTCCTTGGAAGAGAAGGTTCCTGAGCTGGACGGAGTAAAAAAACACCTGTCCTCCACATTAGTGATAATGATGAGATCAAACAGTGCCTTCTGATCCTTATCAAGCATAGCAGAAATGAAGGACGAATGTGTGGCCACTTGTTTGAACATGATATTAGAAATAGGGCACCCCGCGAAGACAATGGGAATGCAAGCCCAGTTTCGGTGCCAAAATGATAAGTTTCCATTCCCCACGATCCAGCTGGTAAGGGGATGAATTGCTGGAATAAGAGCTAGGATACTGAACCAGAAGGGAGTATCATAGTGAGGGCCCCAACCCAGTCCCATGCTCCATCGACCCTCCATGTCTTTACCCCAAAGCGAACGCTACTCGAGGACCTCCCAAGGAAATTTAGCATGCATGCAATGGATGGTTTCACCAAGGCTTCGAACATTGATTCCTCCTTGCTGAACAGGGTGATCCATTTTTCTCCAAGAAGCACAATACCTTTTGCCATCCTGAAGAGAATCCCAAATGAAGTTTGAAATAATCCGATCGATCCTGGAAATAACTCCTTTGGGAACGTGGACTGAAGAAAGCGCATGAACCGGAGTAGCTAACAGTACGCTATTAACTAAAGAAATCCTACCCCTGAAGGAGAGGAACTGGTTCTTCTAGTTGAGAACTCTACCAAATATTCTAGTCACCACATGGTTGAAGTCCCTAATCCGAAGCCTTCCTGAGGAAATGGGAGCTCCCGGATAGTCCATCGGGAAGTGCCCTCTCTGCATGAAAAAGGAATTACACAGGGACAAGGCGCGTACCGCTGAACATTTATTAGAGATAAAGAGGTTACTATTGGCAGAATTAATACTTTTCCCACTCCATTGGCAGTAGGTCTCCAGGGCCTTGGTAAAACCTTTGACCGATCTCATGCTGGAATTCATGAAAACTATGGTGTCGTCCGTAAACATCAGATGAGTAACGAAAAGGGAGCTCAATCTCATGTGGTAGGGGAAAATCTTACCATTCAACACACTCTTGTTGATGATCCGACTTAGAACATTCTGGGCAAGGATGAAGAGGGTAAAAGACAATGGGTCCCCCCGTCTAAGGCCGTGGGAGGCCTTGAAGAACCCTTGCATTTTACCCATGTAGGAAACCGCAATCCATGGGGAACTAAAGCACCTGAAAAAAAGATCCGTAGACCTGGGAGAGAACCCCATACATGTCAAGACCATGTTGATAAAGCTCCACTCGATCCAATCATACGCCTTGTTCATGTCAATTTTGATGACTATATTGGATTTATGTGATTTGTTTCCGAGGTCCCTGAAGTGGTCTTGGGACAAGGCAATTGCACCTTGGATGCACCTGCCCTTCACAAAACCGTGCTGCTCCAGGGAAACCCATTCCGGGAGAAGAGGTGCAATTTTGGAGTTGATGATGCTGGCCAAAATTTTGTAAGGAATGTTGCACATACTCACTGGTCTGAAGTGGAGAAGGGACTAAGGGTAGTAGATCATGGGGATAAGAACCAGGGTGGTAAAAGACGCAACCCGTGGCAGGCTCCCCCCCTTGAAAAAATCTTGAATAGCCATGATAACATCCTGCTTAATCAAATCCCATGCACCTCTATAGAACGAGCCAGGGAAGCCATCCAGGCCTGGCGCACTCTCAGGGTTGACGTTGAGCATCGCCGCATGAATCTCATCTTCCTTAGGAATTCCACTGAGCAAGTCATTGGACTGGAGAGAGACGACTCTAGGAATAACGTCATGGATGTCCTCATTCCTCCCCGGATAGCCATTAGGCATTCGTGGGTTAGGACCTTCCAAAAGATCAGAGAAGAAGGTATGAGCACTAGCTCCCACAACATCTCGGTCCACCGAGGAGGTTCCATTATCCAACACAATTGAGGGGTTTAGATGGAGTTTCTGTTCTTTGATGCATGCATGAAAATAGGTAGTATTTTTCCCCCTCCCTTAACCATTTAATTATGGATTCTTCCCTTGTAGCTTTTTCCTGTCCAAGGATGAGATCCGAGAGGGCATTCTTCTTCACACCTAAATCCTAAAAAATTTGGTCATTCCATTGCTCCTCCAGGCTGGTTTCAAGATTATTGACAGTAGCCATAATCTAATCAAGGTCCTTGCCAATGGGGGGAGAGAGCTGGCCCAGACTCAGAGCGCCTTCTTCAACCTTCTGAGATTCTCATGCAAAACAATCCACGGATGACCCTGGAGAGGATCTGCCCAGACCCTACTAACCAGATGATGAAAACCGGGGTGAGGTATACAGTGTTGATAGAATCTGAACCTGGAAGGATTATCTTGTCTTGTGGAGAGAGATATAAGAAGGGGAGAATGATCAGAGAGCCCGCGAGCTAAATGGTCCACCTTGGCATCATTAAACATGGATATGGCTTGCATGTTAGCGAGGCAACGATCAATGCGGCTCTAGGATCACCGGTTCCCCTTTTGGTTATTAAACCATGTGAAGGGTTCACCCGAAAAACCCATATCCATGAGCCCTTTCCCAGCCATAAACTTTACAAATTCCAAGCTACCCTTCCTTGGAAAAGGGCCTCTGCCTTTCCTCTCCTTAGGGCTAGCAACAATGATGAAATCACCCCCGATGATCCAAGGAATGTTTCCAGGGTCAAAAGCTTGAAGGTCATTCCATAAGGATTCCCTCTTTTTGGTATCGCAACTCCCGTAGATAAAGGTCATAAAGATTCACCTGTTCCCCTAGGACACCCTCACAGTGATTTGATGATCATCAGCCTGCACACTAACCACCGAGATACTCTTGTGCCAAAAAATCCAGATATGGCGGTTGGAAGGATGAGCATGCATAGAGCCATGCATCCTAAGTTTTATAGCAAATCCGTTGATTTTCATAGGGCTCTGCTTATGTTCAAGAATAGAAACAATGGAGACTTTATGGATTCTAACCTGGGAGAAAATAAAATCATACTTCACCGGAGCACCAAGCCCGCAGGCATTCCAAATGAGGGCACTTAACATTAGAACTATAGTGGCATGGTAGTGGCCCCAGGGCTCCTGACCTTGTTGAAGTGGGAGGAGACACGCTCCTTGCTTTTCCTAGATTTGGATCTTGTGTATATCCCAGAGGTCACAGGGGTCACTAGAGGGGATGAGGGAGAAGCATTCAGTGCTCGGGAGTCCGACCAGCCCTGTCTCCTGACCGAGCTTAGAGGGGGCCAGGTGACATTATCACCTTTATGAGTAGAGAGAACCAAGTTACCAGGATGATTGGGAGGCGGGGAAACCTCAGTCCAGGAACTGGTGGGAGAGGCATCCAGGAGAAGGCACCCCTTGGAGGTAGGGAAAACTTGAGCAGCTAGCGGACCCAGCGCCTCGAGAAAAGAAGGCCTCATTGAAGGAGAGGAAACCATAGAGCTCAGACCCTCTATCAATATCTTCAAGGCATCTACCAACCGGTGACTAGGGAGCATGGGGCCAAGAAGAAGAGCTGAGGGGATCTGACAACTCCGGGGTAACAGCGCCATAAGGGTCGAGCATGGATCAGAATCAATCGTTGCTCTCTCCACCACGACATACCCCCTAGCACAGGAGACGAGGGGAAGATCTTCCACCATAGGGGCCTCAGGATAAATAGGTGGATCCTCTGTGTTCACATCCACGTTCGGAGCTGAGGAGCCCCTAGCACCGACCCTGTTGGCCTCCTGAGGATGCTGGTGAAGACCACCCTGGTGAAGCTTACGAAACACCTGCATAGAGTGGCCTTGAATCAAGTAGTGGGAGCAGTACCTTGGTAGAACCGGGTATAAAATGGGTTGGATTTAGCAGAAGGAGTCCTCCACGCATAGGGAAAGCTTTTCCGGAAGGGGAGATGAAGTGTCCACTTCCACATAGATACGGGCCATAGAGACCTCCTCACAACGTCGGGTTCGGTCATCAGAGCACAGAAAACCACCGAGGCCGTCGCCAATAAACTTGAGGAAGACCTCACTATGAAATGGCAATGGAAGGCCAGGGAGAGAGATCCAGACGGCCGTGAGGGGGAACTCCTTTCCCTTGTGGACCTCTAGAGACCACCGCGACAGACTAAAACTCCAAGGACCCCACACACGGGGGGCCTTACACCAGGAAAAAATAAAGTCCTCCTACGAGTTGAGGACTAGGCAGAAAGAATTCTGATGCATAGAAGAAATACGGGCGAGAGCATTGAGGCCCCAGGAAAGGACAAACCACTGGAAGACTTGGAGAGATGGAATCACACCCCCAAATCGAGCCACCAGCGTCCACTTGAGGTAGGCAGAAGCATCCGAATATGCCGAAGCCGGGATGGCTAGAGGTACACATGAGCCCATCCTAGGTCCCAGAGACGGGGGTAAGGAGATCACCAGAAAACAAGACCCTGAGGGATCACCGAGGGGCCCACGAACAGCATCCTTGAAGGAGAGATCACCGCGGAGGGAGCCAGAGGGAGGGGGAAGCGCCTCCGAAATCACCGGCAGGGGTGCCAGGCCGGAGGAGGAACCAGGATCCAGGGCCGGCAGGATCGCGGGGAGCGGCAGAGTCCAGGTAGTCAGAGAGGCAACAAACGAAAAATTTGAAACGAGGGGTGGCGCATAGGGCGCGTTCATTCGGTCTATTTTACTCCCTAGGTAAGTGAATGAAAAGTTCTAAACTAAGGAGAAATACCACCATGCATATCATCTTAAGAATATCTATTAATATAATATAATTTAATCAACATCACCACGTAAGAGATCTCTTATGCAATGGAAGATATTGGGACTAACATATGTTGATCAAATGTGAGTAATATTTCCCACTCTTACTATAAATTTAAATGATTTGAGGCTATCTATTTTGGACCCCCTAAATCAATCTAGAAAAATATTCAATATAAAAGGTATCATCCACCATGCCACTTTTATATAAATCTAATCTCATGAATTGGAATATCTTCAAACACTACAATGTCTATCGACCAGACCATGACTAGTTGCAGCATTCCTCTAAGGAAAGAATCCAAAAATCATGAACAAAAATATCCACCACCACTAATATTTGAAAGAGGTTCAATGTGTTTGTATTAAGAACACTTCAAGGTAATCTATCAACAAAAAAAAGGACATCTAAACTTCAACTCTAGAATGCATGTTGATGCATAAGATAACCTTCTATTAAGGTAAAATCCTTAGTCTCCCTATGAAATGTATTATTACATTACATAATAATCACAAAAATAGATTTCCAACATACTATTATGTTTAAATTTAATAAATGAGGAAGAAAATATATAATAAGTTTGTTTCCACTGGTCTCATATGTACCGCGAATAAGTCCTATAAAAGGTCCTTTTTCAACCAAGTATAACCTCACTTTAATAGAAAAATTGAGTGAAATGTGGATTTCATTAGTATAACTATCTTATTGATAAGGTCAAGAAATAAGATCCATTATAAACTCTAAAATTTTAATAAATGGGGAATAGGGAAAAAATATCCCTTGGGTATACATTTTTGTAGGTATGTGAATTGAGAAAATAGAATACACAACGAACCACACCTGGTGACACATCATGTTTTTTAGAAAAAAGAATATTTTTAAATGGATTGTTATGTTGTATAGGGATATCAATATAAGAATAATCACTTAATCTGTTAGTGTCTATACTAGATATATTTTGTTACTAATAGAGTCTAGACAATCCACTATTGCATATAGATTATGGTCACCTTAGAATCTAGGAATAAAATTATATTAAAATAATGGGATACACTCTTCCTATAGCTGTTCTCATCCATGGTTTTACATCCAACCTAAAAACACGTTAAAATTATATCATTAAGTTTCAAAATTGATCTTTAGAAGTTTATTAACTACAAACACCATCCCTAGGACTCAACCACTTTGATAACACTTTTACATGACCAAACCCAGAGTGGGTGTATATAGACTAGTATTAAGTAGAGTGTTCCAACCCAAGATAGACACTAATGGGCAACGAGTTGGAGACTAGCACTGAGATTACATAAAATTTGTGGGAGGCTTTATCCTATAGAAAACTAAAATATAAATATATATCTAATAAACTAAAAAAAATATAAATAATAGTAAAATATATGTATAAAAAACTATTCAACATATAATATATGCATGACACATCATCCAATAAATACAACACCGTATAGGAAGCCACAAAGGGAGTAAATATATACACAACACAACATCACAGGGAAAATCATACTCTAGAAAAATAAATAAACATACACACTATAATAATTATAAGATAAACCTCTCGCAAAGTTCACCTACAAACCATAAATCATCTATACAGACACAAAACATGTGGGTGTCGTGATTGAACATATAGGGAATATTAAAGGAAAACAAATCATAAGGTAATATTTGAAATAAAACAGATAAAATTAACCTAGCATAAAGATTTTCATGCAATTTATAGGACATCAAAATATCCCAACCAGAAAATAAAACATGGTTTTTGAATTTCTATAATAGTGTTAGCATGTTATATGTTTAGTTACACATCATCTCTGGATAAAAAGTGAAAACTAATCAATACATGAAGAACATTGGTCACAACCCTCTTCTTCTTGAAACCTATTCTTTTCTTCCAGAACCTACATAAAAATTATATTGAAAATTAAATATTTTTGTATATTTAAATTTAAAATTAAAACCAATAAAAGTTTGTGTACTAAATGATTTTGATGTTGTGTGATTTACCCACTCACTACCATCCATTGAGGCAATATCACTGGGGACATATCTAGATGTCATATGATGTAACTAAATCAATTCTTCTTGTAGAGAAATTAACATTCCATATTTCATCTTTATATGTTCTCCCTATTCTTGAATTGTTCTTTGCATTGCAACAAACTCCGTCTGAGCATATTGAGGTAGGGTGTAACTAAATCCAGGGGTAGATACAACTGCATTCCTTGATGGCCTAACAAATATCTCTGATAGTAATGGTCCCAAACCTATCATGTTCAGGAGACCAATATGCTCCTTCCCAAGGACTTGACCAACAACATCATCCTAGGAGACAGATAAGGACTTCACGACATTGGAATCCCATAACTATTTTATTTTTACTTATAAATAAAATATTATTCATATTTGAAGTAGTACATATTAATATAGTGAAAACTAACAACAATGTATTATAATGAAAAATGAATTCATACCCTAACTTGTTTGGAAGGTTTATTAACATAACTCACAATAGATTTTGTATAAACATACAACCAAAGTTATGTTCGGGACACTTGGTGGTCGAAATTCTATAACTGTATGAAATAAAAATAAATCAAAAATTTAAAATATGAAATAGATAATTTTATCTTATAAATATTTAAATTAATGAAAATATTACCAGAGTTGATCTATTTCAATAAAAACTATTTGACCCAATAGTGTGTGGGTGATTTATTTAGCTCATATTGATGCATTTTTCTTTAAAAATTCATGAAATAAATAACAAGTAATTTAATAGTAATGTATTCAATGTCATATCCTTTTCATATGCATGTATATATATATATAATTAGATTAATATAGTAATATATATTTCAATACCACATGATTCTCAAGATTATGGATATCAATAAAAACTATCCATCTGTCACTGGGTACCCCTTCAGTTACCTTATCATAAATCTTTTTAGTGATCAATGAAACGCCCTTGAATTCATTCCCTATTATTCATTTAAAATTATTCCATTTCTTACCCAAATTTTTCAATTTCTACTTTCATGTAATAATATATGTAGTGGTAAAGTTGAATAACATCTATACAAAGAGATTAATTTTTTAAATATTAGAATTTAATAACCCAAGGACATTCAATTACATTTTAATTTATTAAAATCAACATTATTTTGTAATCAGAGACTTCATTATTTCAAGATTGAGGCACATAACTCTATTCATCATAGGTAATGGGAAATGTAACCGACTCTTCTTCAATTTGGCCTAGAACCATTGAAAAAAATCTTGCAACATCATTCGTGGCAACCACACAACAGTAAAATGGGACGAAAACTATCTTTATTTAATTTAGATTATAGACTTTTGAACTATACATATTTCTCTTCTTAGTAAACATTAAGTAGTATAAAAAAGGTGTAATAACATTTTTCACATTACTATTTGTACATATAACTATCAACCTTCAATATCCTCATCATGAAATATGAGCAATGACCTATTCCTTCACTACTAAACCTACTAAATGGTGAAACGCTATCTCAAATGATGATGGGACAAATAATGATAGTGTGCCAAATGCTGGTGGAATAGAGGGTGTGAGAGATGCTAAAGGGGGGTAGATGGAGGCTGTCTGAGATGATATATGGAGGGAGACCAATGGATCATCATTTGTTGGTGTGTTTGAGGGAACATCAACTAGGAGTCAACTAGAATCAGTGAAATTATTCTTCCATGGAATTATTTTCATCTAATAAAATAAAATTTACTTCAAGACATATATTTCGAAACATTCGTATAGAAAAAAATAGAAATAATAATAGATGCACAATACTAACAAAAAAATATACATAGCTATGGCAATGAATTACTGCACATATAACATAAGTGGTTGATAAATTAATGAATGACTACATATACAATCATTTTTCCATTAATCATGTCATTGTACTAATAAATCATTACTTCATCTACTTCAACCACCCTTACAAGAATAATATTTTCAATATTCGAATGGAAAGATAAGTTTGTATCTTTCTATTGATGGGATTAAATTTCAGATGAAAAATCTTCCACTTCATCACCCATATCATACAAGTCTCTTTGTTTTATGCGAAAAAATTCAATCCACCCTTCATTCAAGACAACTTACATCTAATATAGCATTTTATCCTATGATAAGAATATATATATAGATCATGTAATTAATGGTTACTAACATTATTAAACCGAGATAAGTTGAAAGAATTAAATTTCAATGAATCTATTTTAATACCCTCGGTAATATCGACCAACATGAATTTGAATAAAATAACTAAAAATATACCACGGTAGTTTAATTCGATATTTTTGGTTAATTTTCCATAGTAACCCAAATCAGGAAATGTAAATATACTACTATTCTATGTTTTCAAACCCTCTTCCTAATTGTCTATAAGAAATTTAAATCCATTGACATTGTAATCATAGAATTTTCTAGACTTATTTAGAGGAACTCAATCTATAAACTTCAAATATTCTAACAACTCAACTTAAGTATCATTATTCTTGAAAAAAAGTAATATACATTATTAGATTTAAAAAACATGTGTCAACCTAATATTTTTAATTATTGTAATATTTTTGATCTTACCTGACATGAAAACCAATCTAGAAGCTCTTTATTAACAAATTTTGTTATATCTTTCTCATTCCATGTTTTGACTCGCATGAATAAATTTTTTGTATCATGAGATATTCAATAAATGGATATAAAATTTCACTATTCAAAAACACATATCTATATACCTATAATAATTCCATTTTAGTCAGTATAACATTCTAGGTCCTCCCAATAGGTTGGCCAATGTTAGGAAATGTATTTCTGATTTCCCATGTAGTTGAGATTGATTCAATGTGTCATCAACACATCCAACTCGATTGAATCATGTCTCAATATCATCCATGTATCTAGAAAAAATGTAATAAACTCCTCTACTAAATATCCTTTAGAAATAGAGCCTTCAAGTTGAGCTTTTTTTACATAATTTCAAATTGAAAAGATATCTGTGAAATAAAATAAATAAAACATAATTATTTATTTAATGAAGTTCCAAAAATTGTTTACATAAGTTGGAAAACATATAAAAAAATTACCTCTCAATTGGATACATCCATTGATAATGTATGGGGCCTCCTAATTTAGTTTCATTGACCAAATGAATGGTTAAATGCATCATAGAAGTAAAAAATTATAGAGGAATGAACATCTTCATTGCATTAAGTGTCAATAAAAATATATCCTAATGGTTTTTAAGATTATATAGTTGTAGAGTTTTCCCACATAGTTTTCTGAAGAAGGTGAAAAATCAAAGAATAATAAAATGACCTTTTCATGTTATAATGTACATAATAAAAATGGTAGTAACTATTGTAACAAAATATGCGAATCATGAATTTTCAATCCATGTAACTGATGATTCCTTAAGTCAAAACACCTTGAGATATTATGTGAATTCCAATCAAATAACTTCACTTTTTTTTTAAATTCAAAGTAATGTTTGCTTATCCCTTTTCTCAATGAAAAAATTACCGGAGCATACTTTTCATTTTCATATGGTTAGAGATCACTCTTTATGTTCACCGTTTGTTAGTCCATCTAAGTTTTCAGATTGTCCTTTTATTTTTCATGCCAATTAAGCAATGGTATGATCAAATTTTCAAAAACATTATCCAAAATATGTAAAATATCAAGATTATACAATAAGAAAATAAATTCCCAATATGAATGTTTTAGTAATATAATTTTTTTATTCCATTTTTTCATTCCAATTTCACTTAATGATGCACTTAAAACTCATTTCCCACTATCATTCAAATGATACACCTTCCTAAAATATGTTTCAACATTTCTAAGTTGTTCCAATATTTCAGAACTTATTAACAACTTTGGAGTTAGTATATGATCAATAAAACCATTCAATTTTGTCTTTTTCAACCAAAATCTATGAGATACATCGAGAAATATTTTATGACACAAGAAGCATAATTTTTTACTATAAGATAGTTATTCAAGATCAAAATCAAAGTTATAAATAGGACAATCCAAACCTATATAAGTGTTTCATCTAGATAATTTCTCAAGTCCAAGGAAGTCACTAATGGTCCACATTAGAGAAGCTTTCATTTTGAACATTGTTCTAGAACATGGATCAAATATCTCAACACCTTTTCTCCATAACTCCTACAACTATTCATTTAGATTCTGAAAGTATACATTATTATCATTTCCAATTTTTTTTCAGGAATAATCATCAGAATGATATAATATGTTTGTTTCATACACATCTATAGAGGTAGACTATAAGGGATCAACAAAATAGGCCAAATGATATAACTGGTGCTCAAAGTACCAAATGTGTGGAATCCATCAGTATCCAATCCCAATCAAACGTTCCTAGGATCATATGATAAGTATATATGTAATAATTAAAATGTATTTCATGATTATGAATCTTTTGGATGTCATATTAACCGATCATTGTTATTATCTATAAAATTCCACTTCATGTGCTCAATAGTTTTTGATGTTATGAATAATATTTGAAATCGAAGATTCAAAGGGAAATAATGAAAAACAATTACATGTGTTTTATTTTTATTCTTCTTCATAGTAGTATATTGATTCAGACTTCCAACATCACCCATTTACTACCATCTAGAAGAAGAAGAAAAAATAATTCCTATCGACTTGATTCCTCTCCCTAATAAGACATTAAATCATTGGGATTAACATTCATTTTTGTATAATTCAGACAAAAAATGTTTAAAAAATTTATAATATCATAAAAGGACTTAGGGTTATTAGATTTAGGAAATGAATCCCACAAAAATATCCAATATCATAGGAATCTCATTTTTCTATTCTGAATAGTCATTTGATATGTTATAACTTATGAAAAACAGTTATGCATATTTCAATCATTCGCCATAAAAATCTTGATTTCCATTATGAACTAAATCATGAAACACTGTTTTCTTCTCAATAATGTCCTCTATTACATTAATATTTATGGAATCCTGAGTAGGATCTAGTGATATGTTATAATCTTCATCTGGTTTTCTTATAGTACCAAAAACATCAATTTTCTAGTTACTATTTGTATCACCCTCAACTAGTTGTTCTAATATTTTTTTGATGTTGATGCTGTTGTCTTGAAATGCTAAAAGCATCATTTATTAGGTTTTTCATTTCATTTTCCATTATTAATGAAGTTGGGAGCTCATTCTATTGATTGAAATTTATGATCAAACTTTCCATAGTTTTCTATTATTCATTGCAACTCCAACACAAATATTGAGCATGGAATATCTTTAAAATAAAGTGTTCATAAATTTCATGTCTCTTAAACCATCTTCCAAACTTACATTTCATATATGTACATATTATTATCTAATAAATGGATTTATTGTAATTTTAGAAATCTAAAAACTCCTCCAAACCATTATCAAACTAAAGTGTGTTCATCAGTAATGTGATCCAAATTTTATCCATATATATCACAACATTCCTACACTTTATTAAAAAAATAAAACACATAAGTATTACTATTTAAGAAAATAGATAGTTGGATGTGAAAAAAAACATCACTGATGTAGTTATAAGAAAAGTCATATAAGTACTAAAAAGGTAAATGTAAAAAAAAAAGAAATCAATAATGGATTTTATTTTGGAAAATAAAAGCAACAAAAAAATAAAATCATTAAAAAAACTACATTTCAAATGTTCTTTGAAAATCAATTATCAAAAAACCCATTCAAAACCAATTTAAAAATATATCTATTTCCATAAAATCAATTTTGAAGGAAAGACACCCCTCTTCAAATGAATTCAACTGGTGTCAAGAACCCATTTTCAATGATATGATAAACCATATATGCTAGTTTGAAGATAAATAAGAAAATTCATTTATATTTTTCAGAGATATTAAAGAAAACAAGCAATCCATTTACTATTCATTTTCCATATAAAGATAATTATTACATGGTGAACCAAGTCAATCAAAGAATAAAAAAATAATCATTAAATATTAGTTGATAAATCTCATGGTCTTAATGATACAATCTAGTACTTTACTCACACATAATCATGTCAATAGGGTATGATGAAATCCTATCAGCACACCCTAAAATACACTCCCTTGGCCTCATTGAGAGTGAATGATAATATCTAGTGTGAAATCAGAACAATGGGTATTAGTAGAATGAAATAAAACTATTATCACACTTGTACCTAGAACTCCCACTTAGATACCCAAGGATTCCCATGAATTTTGGTAATTCCAAAAATCAAATGATCAAGAAAAATATTTTTAATACTTTCAGGTCACACAGGTATATCCATGTATAGAAACAAAAAATTTGATATCAATATATCACCATCCCAAACAAAACGATTCTAAAATTATATATATGATAAAAACTTTCACATATAAAGGGTGGAATCAAATAATATAATCATTACTTCAATCCAAACATAGATAAATAAAAAAATAGAATTTAAACCCATGGGATCATTATCTTAAAATCTATAATAACTAATATATTAAATTATTGTTTTAATTACAATATAATAAAATCTATTAGTTATTTATAGAATAAATTAAAATTATAAATTAACTTTTTAAAGAATAAATTATAAATATCATATATGGAAACCCCTGTTGAAATACACTAATTTCAAAAATAGAAAAGTGAAACTTCTGTATAAATCAATACAGATAGTTTAAAGAAGTGTTATATCCAGGAAAAGTCAATTTAAAATGTCCATGCATAGATAGTTTGGTAAAAAAATATAAATGAATAGAATCACCAACCCTAGACCAATAGAAATAGTATAATTAATTTAAATAAAAGTATGTTGGGGAAAGAGAGGGATTATTTACACCAAGAACAACAAAACTGTAAAACTATGTCATGCCTTAGCTACTGTGAAAAAACAACTTAAAAAATTTCTACCATATACCTTTTGGTGGGGTTGGTCATGGGAGAAGACATGTAAGTGGTGAGGGTGAGGTCGAGGGTGAGGGGGAATTAAGGGAAACAGTATAGCTAGGTGAGGGTGAGGGAAAGCGAGGATTGAGTGCTTGCATGGGTGAGGTCCAGGGGGTCTTATAGGAAAATGAATCAGCAAAGAGCACTGAAAATGGCTTGATGGGGGGGGGGTCACAGGGGAAATACGATAATCGACAGGGGGGGGACAACTAGAGAACTAATCAGGGGTAAACTCAATGGTGGTGAGGAATTAGGATATGGGGATCTTGGAGAGAGTGTGGGGTTCTCCCGAGAGAAGTGGGGGGGGGGGGGGGATCGTGGGTGATTTTTTTTTGAAAAACGGATAAAATTTAGTGGTATATTTTTAAAAACTCATGCGAAAAAATGAATTTGGTGTAGTGATAATAGACCGGGATTTGAGAATAATATGTGTGGACCAAGGAATTTCATTTAACTTTTTAGTTGGAGTAGCCTTCCTCTACTCCCCAAGAATATCCTATGCAAGATTGATAGAACCAATATCCATGGAATCAACACCACTATCAAGCAACCTAGTTAAAGTATGACTCTATAAGGGATCCAAGGTAGAGCCCACATCCACTGTTAGAGATACAAGTTCATTTTTAAAATCATCTAAAGCCTGTCGATAAGTATTGTTGTTACCCATAGTATTTTGGATTGATGAATCCTTCTCATCATATGTAGACACAATTTTTTGCAAGGTTCTATTCCTACAATTATTAGAAATGTTCCCCTTAAAGGATCATTTAGAGGAAATGATGTCCTTGTAAAATTTTCTAGTGGTATGCCCTATAATCTGACAATGAGAGAAAAAATAGGGTAATCCTAATTGAAATCATCTTTATCAATTGATAGAACCACTTTTCCAATCAAATTTATTCTGAATTAAATCTTCACTAGGAACCTAAAATAATATGCAAACATGCCCCCTTCTATTTTCTTATCAAGTTTGATAGGAACTCTGATTACTGAAGAAATATCAAGGAGAATTTTAGGGTTCCAAAGTATCCAGTTTAGAGAACAAACATGAACCCAAACATGAGTTCTAGAATTCCTAATTACAAATGGTTTATATCAAGAGTCCCACTCATGGATGTAAGCACCCTGGGATTCAAGGAGATTAATCATAGTCCCTAATATTTCCTCTTTACATCATTCTATAGAAAAATAAATGAAAAATACCCTTCCCATAAGGATACATTTGAAATCCATAAATCCCCAAACATCAAATATCTGATTCACCAAGTCCACCATTATCCAAGGTTTTGATCCCAAGGACTACACTAAAAAAGCAATAGTAGAAAATTGTTAGATTCTAACTCTCTAATTGATTTCATCCATATTTACAGTAATATGAATTGTATTTCCTTTTTTGAGGATGTCTTCATGGGGCCAAGACTTCAAATATGAGAACTTACATGTCGTCAATATAACAACATTGGACTTCAATCCTATTTGATGAAAAAAGTTTCTTTTTTTGTGGCTAGGGAGACCATACACATGAAGGGAATTTACAGAAGAGGAAGAGATCAATTATAATCGAGTGTTTGAGGACTCACCCAAAGGGGGAAAGTTTTTCATCAAATCTGTAACAACATACGACTTTCCCTTAGCCAGAAAATCAAATCCAATAAAGAGTGGAAGATCCATGGAGGTAAAGAAACCCTAATCACCACTTTTCCATGAGAGCTCACTCCCCTGACTCACATCCTTCTTGAATTCAAAATAATGTACTATTATATATACATTTTTTTAGAAAAATATTTTTCTAGAATAATGAAAATCATAAAAAATAATTGTATTTTTTTTAAAATATCTTACTATGATTAAAGTAACGATAATATAATTTTTTAAAAATGATAAAATAATAAATTGAATTTTAATTATTCATTTATTTGAAAAACTTTTGTAATACTTATTTAAACTTAATAATATAATAAGAGAAAAAATAATTGAATTTATATATTTTAAATAATAAAATAATTATTAGTAAAAAGTTTAAAAATTTAAAAATAAATAACAATAATTATAAAAAATTGAAAAATATAAAATCATTAAAAATTGAAAAAATAAATAACTAATTAAAATTATATATATATATATATATTAAATAAAAAAATGACTTTCATTCTAATATAAATACAAATTAGTAAATTATAAATATTATAATAATTAATTAAAAATATAAAAAATTAGTAAAAAATGTTCATAAATAATAACAAATTATAACAAATTATTATAAATTGGTGAAATAATAAAAAAAATTAAATTTATTAATAACAACGAGACAAATTATTTATTATGATTATTGTAAAAATAATATGTTTTTTAAATATTAGTAAAATAATAGATTATTTCTAATGTTTCCCTTTATTTAAAAAATTTGTGCAATTCAAATTTAAATTAATTTATATGTTTTTAGAAAATAAAATTTTTATTACAAATTTAAGATTAGTCAATTTAAAAAATAATTTATATTATTATAAAAATATCAAAATATAAATTATAAAAAAATAGTAAAACAATTAATATATTAAAAATGGTTTAATTTTTTTTAGAAATATAAAATAATAGAAGTTAATAATGATTCATATAAAAATAATAGTTAATTTTTTTATAAAATAATTATTGAAAACTGTTATAATTTTTTAAAATCCATCATTTATTTAAAAAATTAGCAATAATTATTTTTATTATAAATTAATTATTACGATTTTAAAAAAAATTGATAGAGAAAATATAAAATAATATCTATTATGAGTTGTTTGTCAATAGGTCATTAATAAAATTCACATGGTTTTGGAATAATTTATATCCATATTGTGGTTGTCGAGTCATTTCTTGCATTTACATCATCAAATACATAATTTGTTTTAGAAGGGATAATTAAATATTCTTATAAGAATTGTGATCTCAAGAAATATGAAATGATTTATGTCATTGGAGTTCATTTATTATGTTTTGGTTTTTGTTTAGTTTATGTTTTTTTATTAATAAGGAAAATGAAATTTAGAGGGAAATTCAAATTTTCTGGTTCATGATCCCCCAAAATTTCAAAATTTAGTATATGATGTCCCTGGACATTGTTTTCAATAAACAAAAAATAAGAATGATGATTCAAATTCTCAATTATAATCAATTAAATTTTTTGAGTTATTGAAATTCGTTGAGGAGTCCTGGTATTCGTGACACCACATGATTAATTTAAAATAATCTTTGAAAGTCAAGGATTTTAATTAGGTTTTGTAATTCCTAAAAGGTATTTGATATAATGTGATTTCAGTGGAATATTTACTTCCATATGTAAGTACACTACCATCAAATTTTTTTAAAATAAAAGGTTAGTCTATTTGGGTCTTAATTATCAGAAGATTCATACATGTTCAAATGATTTAATTATATATTATGATGATTATGATCCTTAGCTAATTATCCAACATATGGACAGTAGGTTATTATAATATTAAGACATTTTAAAATGATTTCATCTAAAAACACAACTTTACTTATGACATGAAGTCTATCCAGTATTTCTATAAGTGTAGGCTTAAATCATCATTGAGAGGATGATTCTTGGGAAGCCCCAAAATCTTTAAATTACATAATACATCCACTTTTAACTTTATGAGTGGGACCTATACAATTTAACCATAGGAAAATAAATGAATTCAAGCTAATAAAAATGACCAATGATGAGTAATATTACATGATAAAAACATCCATGGGATATAAAATTCAAAAAGTACATTCAAATGAGGTGATTAAAATACTAAAATGAAGATAAATTCATGAAATAAAAATTATTAGATCACTGGTTTAAATTATTTTTCCATTTGGATTTACAAATAGTACATTGAATACACACAATAAATTATATCCTATATTGATGCACCAAATTCAAAATAAAAAATCATAGAAACCATAACATTCATCAAATGACTCAAAATAAGATCAAAATTATTAAAAATATAAATTAAATATTCTAATATGTTACCATTTTTTCATTAAATAATATATTCAAGTAATGGTAGTTCTCTCACATGTTTTGTATTTTGTCCTTTACTAAAGGACCATTTCTGAATAGTATATTCTTTGAGTCATAACATTTAACTCATACCTTAGATGGTGTTTATTTCTATTATGATGGAAATATTATTCCATTATACCAAAATATATCCATTAATCTTGAATTATAAATATTGATGATAAAATATCCCATAGAATATATATCAAATGGATGAAAAAAATGTTCAATGTACACTATATTTGAAATTTATCACCACTTCTTGCCTCTATCTTTATTCGAGATATATTTGACATCCCTTAAAAATATTCAATGATGTGAGGGAATGAAAATTGAAAATAAAGAATCCTTCTCCCATTCAATTCATTAATGAGATCATTTATCATCAATTCAAATGGATGTAACCACCATGAATAACTCATTTATTGCCAACTTCATTTCTAATGACATAGTCCTCATTCAAGAATCCTATATCACGTTATGAAAGGATTTTAATCTATAATCAATACCATGTTAGAAGAAAAATGAAAGATATAACATTGAAATTCACCAGTATGATATTCCATAGATTTTCTATCACACCAAAATGTATACACAATTATCCTTTATCATATTCTCATGTGTACACTTCTTCAATACAACTTATACAACCTCAAGAAACATGTGATTACTTAAAGAAATTTTTTCATCTATTTGGACTTCAATTATAATAAAGAAACTTTTTTAAAATATATGCACGGAATTATGCCCAAAACTGACCTCAATTCATCTCAAATGCATGTTTTTCTTAATTGAACTCATAATGTATATACATACAAAAACATGTCAAATAAATGATATTCAGCATGGAATAAAGACATTTCCATAGTATTGAGTGACTTGGGAATAAATTCCTTCATCAATTGATGATTTCTATAGACTACCCCCAATAGGATAATTTCACAAATACATCATAAAATTGGATTACATTCTTTAGGAATATCCATTCCTCTTTGCGTGAGAAATTTTTGACTCATGAAAACTCCATTTGATTTTTCTCATGGTGTTAAATACTCATTTTTTTTCATTTTGTGGGTAGCTTATGTATTCATGATGCTCAATTTCATATGGAATCACCTTCATGTTCTTCTTGTAGCCTTGGATAAGACTTTGTATTCATCTTCAATTCATGGAATACAACTCCTTTAGTACATGAAAATAACTAGGATATATTTTTATTCTCATGATGATTATAGAGGATCATTTTCTCATTCATCCTATATCATTAATCTAGGATCTTTATTGAACATTTATAATAATTTCTAATATGGGATACATGGGTTCACCATTTAGTTTATTTAGATTTTTTTAAATACCCAATAAGAAATCTTTTTTTGATAAAGTAAATGAGATCGATACATAGTCTTTCATATATAACAAAAATAAGGATAGTTTTTGTTATAAACAATTCTATCACTAATAATATTAATAACCATGAATTATTATGATAGAATGTAAATTTGTCTCAAATAGTTTCTGTATGATTGTTAACACTAATGTACGATGTAGTTATTTTCTATATAATTGGTCACCTCCATCATTATAGACATGTAATTGTGATGGATAGAATAATCCATCAGAATTACTTAATGATTTTTTTAAAAATAGGTATCTTATTTGTGGTAGACTCTAGCCATCACAACTACTTTTTAAAAAATCCAGATAACTTAATAAATGAAGGTTTTTATTTGTGATGGATATGATATCTATTAAAAATACGCATTTCTAATTTCAAATCCCATCATAAATGCTCGATGAAAAAAAGATCTTTCATAGATACTCATTAAATTCATAATAATAATAGTGAAAAAATACTCTCTATCTCAATAGTCCAACACAAAAATCCTAGTACATATTTTTTGAGTCAAAAGTTTATACTTTTTACTTTTCCTTTCCTTAGATTTGAAAATCTGAAACACTTTCTTATAAACTAATGTTACTAAATTTGTATATTCCAAGTATTTTAGAATGTTTTTTAGAAAAATTAGTTTCCTACTGTATGTAGAAATAATTTCTAACTAAATGAATATAAAATTTATATTCTTTAATGTATGATACACTAGACGAACTAAGATTCTGGTCCATCAGAATGACTAGTGTCTTTCCCATCAGATTGATTAATGTTATATGCATTAAACTGATCGAAGTCATATCCATCGATCAATCCATAGTTTGGTCCATCAAAACGACTTTAGTTCAGTTCATCGGACTAATAAATAGTGTAGTCCATTAGACTATCCAAATTTTATAATTGGAGATTTGGAATTACTTCTATGAGATGTAATTTATTATAAAACTGTAATGGTTCTATCAAAATGACATCTGATGGAGACATACTATTGATATTTTAAGTGAATAACATCCAAGGTCAGTGCAACCAACATTGAGATTCATGGAAAATATGAACGTTAGAGGTATTCCTATAAATAGGATTGAATTAGAGGAGTTGGTAGTTGATGAATTTGAAACATAACATGTATAAGATCACTCTTCTAGGAAATATCATCCTTATACTTTATAATATTTCAGATATTTGTGTTCTAAGGATTAAAATTGAGGGATTGTAAAATCCTTAGAATAATTTTTCTTTTGTATTCACTTACTCAAATAGAGGATTAGATTGAATAATTTCAAAGATATAAAGATAAGTGACACTGATATTTATACCAAAGGATTCTAGGGTATTGGAAGACAAAGCTGATACAGATCATTATATCGATGAATTCCAGGGTTTTAGAAGAAAAAGCTATTCATATATTCATATCAAGGTCTTTCCTAGTAAGGAAAGATAGATCTTATAGTTAGGTTGAAAGCTGTGGATATCTTATGATAGGATTTGTAACTTCATTAACACTTAATATTTAATCATAGAATATATTTTATAAATATTTTAATTTATTCTTACTTTATTATAAGATTTCATATTACTTATTTTAAGAATATTTATATTCCTCTATGAATTTTTTATTAGAATGTTTTTTACTAAATATTTAAAATATCTGACTTATTATACTATCTTTGAGCCTAATTAATAACTCTAATTTATAGAATGACTTCTAAGTCAGATACATATACTCTAATCATTGGATGACTACTAAGTATAATCATTATAATAAAAAGGATTCAGGTTTTATGTTAGTTTAATTTTTTAAACTGTAATTCACACCACTCTTATAGACATTATATACTCTTATGATTCAAAAAATGGTATCAAGGTAGGTTATGCTGACTTACTTGCAGGTTTTTCCTATTTTTATCTTCTTTAAGATATTAGGTTTTTTTACAAACTCATTGTTTATAAATTTTTATTACATTAATTTTTATTGTATAAAAAGATTATTTTTGATAATATTATAAGATAAAATGTTGGTTCTCTCAAGAATTTTAATCCTAGAATACCACCAATATTTCAGGGTGATGATTGCAAATATTGGAGAGATAAAATCAAAACATTATTTATTAATACTATCATTGATAAGTTTATGATCCTGACTGATAAATATAAGATTTCAAAGAAATATGTTACTGATTTTACTAATCTATATATGTTGGAGTATCAACTAAATTACAGTGTAAGGTGTACTGTATTATATTCTATGAAAATAAACATTGATAGTTAGATATCATCTTATGAATCTATAGATATCATTTAGAATATGTGGGTGGTAACTCAATTTGGAACTTCTAAATTCATTGAGACAATAATAGCTATTCTTTGAGCGGATTATAAAACATTTGATTGTATACATGGATAAAATATTTCAAAAATACAATAAAGATTTATGACCATTGTAAATAGTATAATATCAGATCTTATAAATTAAATCTTAGTGGAAAATATTATATAGATTGTTCTTGGTGAATTAGAATCCAAAATAACTACTTTGGATGATACTAGAAGAATTTCTTATCTTACTATAAATGATTTTATTAGAACCATTATGCAGTATGAGGAGAGATTAAAAATCAACGTTGAGAAGATAAAAAAGAAGAATGGAAGAGTTTATTTTTCTAAAACTTCAAATGTTCCTAGAAAAGTTCAATTTATTAAGAAATTTGTGAAGTAGTCTAGAAAGAAGAAAGTTATAGTTGAGTCATATAGTAGTTCATTGGAATAATCTTGAAATTAATTGGATAATCTTGAAAAGATAATGAATAAGATAGTTGGGAATAATGATTTTAAGTATATGTATAAGAATAATCAAGAAATATATAATTGATAAGAAGGATTATCCATAAATTAAATGTTGTGAGTGTAAGAAATCTTGATATATCATACTGGGTTGTCCTAATCTAAAAAAAGGATAAGAAGGAAATTAATTATGATAGGAATTCGAAGAAGTATTAGAAGAATAAGAAAAAAATATTGAAATCTTTATATACTTGGATTTCTAGTGGAGGAGACATTTCTTCTAATAATTTAGCCGGTAATGAAATTTTCGAAACAAATAATATGAGATTCTATGTAGAAATTACAAATTTTAATAAATTCTTCATGGATAAGGTTATTATAAACTCTACTACAAATATTAAATTAAATGATAATTACTCTATTATTAATAATGATAATAGTTATGAATCCTTGGATAAATAATCTTATTCATTGTAAGAAAACATTTTTTACCTTGTTTTGAATAAGTATAAAGATTTTAAAATTTACTATAAAATGAAAATTTTAAAATTTATAAAAAAAACATGAAATTTATCTAGAAAAACTGGAGAAAGAAAATTCAAGGATTAATACTTTAACTGATTAAATATCATATCTTTTTAAATATTTAGATAATTTTTTTATAAATATTATATTTTAAAAGAACTTGAAAAGTATATTTCTGATAAAAGTAGTTTACAAAATGATAATGTAAAACTTAGTTCAAAAATAAATTTTACTGAGGATAATCATTTATTTATAAAACTAAAATTTGAAATTTCTAGTTTGAAAAATCTTTTTTGAATGTTTACCAATGCTAAGAAAAACGTTGATAAGATATATAATCAGATTATTCTTTCTAGAGATGTATAATAAATGGGTTATACTAATTGAAAGAAATATTTTTAATAATAACTACTTTATTATGAAAAGTGCTCCATTTTTTCACTAAATGTCAAATTAGTGGACACTTGAAGAATAAGTGTACTTTGAATAAAATTCAATATTTAGGATTTCATAAATCTTATTTTTAAAATTAATAAAAAATTTGTAAATAAAATAATTTTTAAAAAATTTAGATACCTAAAATATTATTGTCTGATAATATCAAACCCAAGAAGGTTTGGGTTCCAAAATGCTAATGTTTTTGTTTTTAGGAAAATAAATAATTTCTCAGTAATAAAAATATTTACAACATGGATTGTGGTTTATCCATAAACGTTACTAGAAACAAATAGTTCTCTAAGAATATTATAATGATAAAAGGTGGTATATCCAATTTTGGAGATAATTCTCAACGATAAATTATTGGAATAGGTAACATTGTTCTTCTTAGAAGAGAATTAATTTCAAATGTTTTATTTTTTGTAGGAATTAAGAATAAATTATAAGAATAGTCCAATTATGTGATGAGGGATTTCTTGTGAACTTTAGGACTGATAAATGTACGATTCATAATCCTAAAGGTGAATTTACTCTTTCTGCTATTTAGTGTGAGAATGTTTACATAATAATGTTAGAATATATTAGGAGCCAAGATATATTTTTTCCATTATGAAATAAAATACCAATCTTGGATATAGAAGAGGATATTAGGTCAAAATAATGTTGGAACATTATCAAAATTTTCTAATAATGTATAATTTAAGGATATATTGAAACTTAGGTTTGATACGTCAAAAGTCTATGATTATTGTCAATTTGGAAAGCTACACAAGACATGTTTCAAATCTATTAGTGAAGTCTCAACTTATGATGTTTTATAGAAAGTGAAAATAGACTTGTTTGGTCCCACAAAAACTAGAATTATTGGTGTAAAATATAATTTATATGTTTTTGTTTATAATTACACTAGATTTTGTTGGGTATATTTGCTAGAAAAGAAGTATCAAACCATTTTTTGTTTTAAACTTTTTATCCCAATTTAAAAATTAGAAAAACATCCCATTGATAACTATTTTTTGTGATAATAGTAGAGGATTGGAAAATTTTGATTTTAACGCTTTTAGTACTAAACAAGATATTATTCATAAGTTTTTAGCACCAAGAACTCAACAAAAAAATAGTGTAGTCTAAAGATGAAATAGAATTCATCAAGAGATTACTAGAACCATAATAAGTGAATACACAGTTGATTTTTTTTTGGTTCAAGTAGTTAGTACATATATTTTACAATGAATAGAGTTTTAATAAGACATTTTATTAATAAAAATCTTTATAAGTTGTAGGATATAAGGAAACCAAAACTTTATTACTTCAAAGTTCATCAGTTGAAAGTATACATTTTGAATTATAAACATATTTGACATAAGTTTTCTCTAAAATATAATGAAGGAATATTTTTAGGTTATTCTACAACTTTTAATGAATATAGAGTTTTTAATAAAAACTCATTTACTAATGAGTAAATAGTACATGTTAAATTTTATGAAACCAATCCTGTTATTTTTGAACAACCCCAATCCAAATCTTTGGATGTTATTTCAAAACTTAATTTTCAACCTATGTGGGAATGTTCTTATCATGAGAGGAAACCGAATATTATATTTCTAAAGGTGTACCATAATAATATTTTCAACATTTTTTTTATGGAAAAAGACATATAAACCCTAGAAATAATTTGTTTCAAATAAATCATCCTAGTGATAACATCATTAGTGATATAGATCAATGTGTTAGAACTAGAAGTCATTTCAAAAATGTAATTGAATATTTTACATTTTTATCTCAATTTGAACCTAATACTATTGATTAGAAATTAGGTGATTAGAATTCTATAAAATAAATGAAATATTAACTAAATGAATTTTAGAGGATTCATGTTTGGAACTTGGTTGAATGATGACACACATAGATTTCATACAAATTTTTAAGAAATCTTCAATGATGTTTCATGGATTTTTGAACAAAATACTATTGAAAGTAATTGTTTTATTAAATTATAGGGATTCATAATTTTTTAATTAAAATGATGTGAAATGAATAAATATTTTTAGAATTTTAAGTATTGTATTTATTTGAGCATTCTACTAAAATTATTTTAATTGGTTGAAAAACTTTTTGTTGAAAAATATGTCAATGATGGCCAACCCTCAACCATTGGTAGTAGCCACAAATCCTGACCTAGTAGGCTTGACCAACCATGATCCACACATGGGGGGGATAACATATGCTAAAGAGTATTATAGAGACCACATAGACCAATTGTGTGCATAGGTGGGCCTAAGACAACATAGGCTAGGTGGTGCAACCTGGACCATATATGTGTGTGTGCATGTTTCTAGGAACCCATCCTGGTGTAGGCTTCTGAGAAAGATAATACATGGATTTCATTATAAAAAATAGCATCCACCATTTGTTTTTCAATGTGGGATGGTGAAATGAGTTACTATTCAACCCTTTTAAAATCTTGCTTTCTCATGCTTGGTTATAACATGATTCCGGACTCTGGCATTGTCACCGCCTTCATTCTTATCAGTCATTGCTTCTATTTTTGGAAAGTCCATTGTTGTGTCAAATATCTGTTGAGATCAATCCTAAGTCCACTACCAATGATCGCAACCAACATTGATCGAATCAGGGACCTTGGATGATAACCATGGAGTCTATTTCAAAGCATCATCTGGCCACTTTGAAGGATGGATGAAGGAGGAAATCCTATTGGTTCACCATTTTCTGCTGCCACTACCAAACACCATACATTCCATGTCAAAGCATACCATCCAAATGTCAAGGAGGAGGGTGTTTCCCTACTATATCTATCCATACTGAATCCCCTAGTCCAACTACAATCAGATCATTGTTTATCTTTGGGTAAAGTTTGAATATTTTTATTCAAACCCATATCAAAATTTAAAATGAAGATCTACTTGGATCAAAGGAGGAGGATGAGGCTACTCCCTACCTATAAAAAGAGTATCTGACCCACTGCCGATAAGGGTGTTCCACCACTGAGGAGGTGAGGTCGATCCCACTACAATATTCTTCATTTTTCTGTTTTATTTTCTTTTAATTATTTCCAATTTATTCTTATAATTTTAATTTTAATTTTCTTAAACATAATTCATGCATGATTATTAAAAAAGTGTTTTTCCACCCATTTATCTTCTTCTTTATCTTTTTCTTCTAATATATTCATTATATTCATTTTTTATATTTTTTATTTTATTATTCTTATTCTTCAAAACATTTTTCTCTCTTTCTCACCAACTTCTATTTTTATTGTTATCATTTAATATATTTTTTTCTTCATCTTTTATTTTATTTTATTATTATCTATCTCTCTCTTATTATTTTTATTTTATTTCTCTTCTCTTACCTTCCCTCTTTCCACCAAGTGATCTCTTACCCTTGACAATAAGGGGTTGAACTGAGGCTTGGTGTCACGATGCATCCCCCCCGGGGCCCGGGTTGTGACTACCCTATGTCCGCCTTTCATAGGCCAGGGGTTGGCGACTAGCACCAGAAAGGAATTTCGCTAAAATGGGAAGGCATTTCTTTAAAACCTATACACACATAGATATGTCACACTACACACAAGTAAAACACTACAGAAGAAGAAAGGGGAAAACACAACTAAAAACCACCATAGGGTGCAAAAATTAAGTGCTGAAGTAAAGGGGACAGAATACAAGCCCAAAAGAAATGGAAATACAAAAAAGGGAAAACAACTCCGAAGATCATCCACCAAGGACCCAACCTGAAGGGTAGGTATAGCTCGTTACAATGACTCTCCACATAAATCAGTCACCTCCATACACCGCCAAGTCCTGGATCCTCGAGACTCATTCATAGCTGCCCATAATTATCACAAGACACAACAAGGTGCGAGCGAAACCCATGTAGGGGGTGAGTATACAAATGCCCATTAGGAACCCTGAGACCCCTAAAGGTCTCTCAGAATTCCACAAAAGAAAAAACCACAAATCATGATCTCAATCACAAAGCAAAAAGAAAAATACATCTCCCCCCAAGTTTAACTTAAGTACATAAGTACATATCATAAAGCAATATCATCTTATTCAATCCTGAGGCTCTATTGATGACCCACATAGGATTGCTTAGTGCTGATCCACATAGGATCGCTCGGTGCTGGTCTATATAGGAACACTCGGTACTGACCCACACCGGATCCCTCAATGTTGATCCACATCGGATCGCTCGGTGTTGATCCACACATGATCACTTTTCATTATTCACGTCTCATATAAGCACTGGATTCCTGCACAAATCACGCATGATTATGGGAGGATATGATCCTCAATCCATCAATCGTATTTCAACTAGATAGAAGTCCCATGAAGAAGTAACCCAATAAACTGCCATGTCCCAATGCTTCCAACGCAACAGACAGCACGTCGACTAGACGTTTGGTCTGTAAGTTATAGGCATTTCAGTTCCAAGGGCCCAACTAGATTATGGTATGATCCAAACCATAAAAACTCCAAATTTCTATGAAACTCACGTGGAGTATCTTAAAAGGACTGCCTCGTCCTAAGGGTTCTATCACCGAAGATGGTTCGTTGAATAGACATCTGGTTCAGGAGATATGAACAATTAAGGGTAACTGGGTCAAAAGGGGTCTGGGTCTAGTCCAACCCAGTCAGACCAACCCGATCCGACCTGGTCTAGGTCGACCTGATTCAATTTGGGTCGACCTGGCCTGAATCTGGACCAAATCTGGGAGACCTAGCCCGCTGGGCCAGACTGAACAGTCCAGCCCACCTGGAGGCGTAGCCCGACTAACGGCGCAGCCCACCAGGCTCACCCCAGCTCGAGGTTGCGGGTCGAATCCCTTCTCCCTTGATGCGGCATAGCCGTGTTCGACACCTTCTCATGTAGTTGGGTCCACTGGTCGCATCTCCCACGTCAACCCCCCTGGCGAGTTGACTACTCCACATGGTTCCATGCTGGCACCACAGGATTCTAGGCTCATGGCCTATCACGATCGCAGATTCCTTCGCGTAGGAGTTCTAACAGAGCGCACCTCCTTCAGTGTTGTGGCTCATCACGGCCGTGGCTTCGACTACCCAGGCACGCCGCCAGGGTGCACCTCCCCTAGCATCGCGGCCCATCATAGCTGCGGCTTCTGCCACCCCATTGTGCTGCCGGGGCGCGCCTCCTCCTCTGGTCACCGACTGGGCCGGGGGCTATATCTTCTCTACTGGGCATGCGGCCGATGCCACCTCCTGCCACATTACCTTCCGACTTCCCACAAGAAATGCAACCAGATCTGAAAACTATGAAGGGTTCAAGCCTTGTTCATTTTTCCTGCGCCCTCCGTGATAGCATTAACATGGGTAGCATTGCAAGAAAAGTATAACTATTAATTAAATAACAAAACCCTCAACCTCGAAGGTGTCCACGTCCAAAGGTGTTCGTTGGCATTCGTTGTTGCCCGTCGTTTCCCCTAATGACCATCACTCGATCATGTTATTCATCAGAGCATAATGATGTCGATGATTCATCATAGCTTCCTCTCGTATCTCTCCCAAAACCCAAGCTCGAGCTCAGATTAAATAGAGGGGAATGTTAAGATTAATGCATCAGACAATTAATGAGGATCATTAATAAGTTTAATTAATAAACCTCTTAACTCTCTCAACATTGAGGTTACACCACCCATTATTTCTCCCAATGGCGAGGTTACAGAACTTAAGAGTCAAGACATTAAATGTTTTGACATTGCACTACAGTCCCACCACCATTTTTTCAATGGTTTCAAAAATAAAAATAAAATAACCTTTAGTGATTTTTTTATATTTTTTATAAAGTCCATGAAATTAATTTTTTTCCAACCCTTGTTGGTCAAAGATAAACGCCCCTTAAGAGAATCCCCGAGCTATGGATTCAATGGTGTCCTCAAATTTTAAATCGAGCATCGGTTCAAAAGATAGAAAATTCTGCCAACAAATTTATTGAACGTACATTAAAAAATTAGAAAAAAATGTTCCGAGCTCTCTAGGCCTTAGAATCACATGCCATCAATTTTTGCAGCCTCGTAATAATCCCAAATAATTTTAAAAAAATTATATGGAATTTATGGGTCTTTACATTCACCCAACCATAGAAATTTTCTTTCGCAAAATATATAAAAAATCTAGGGAAATTAATGGAGGTACTAAGAATGCAACTGAGCCTCCTTCTCCCAGGTGCTCTCCTGGAGGTTCCTATGCTTCCACCAAACTGGAACAAGAGGAATCGACCACCATGAAGGATCCACTCATTTCAATTATCTATCTCCAATGGGAACTCTGCAAACATCACCCCATCATTGATGTTCAGCTCAACCTAGTCGATAATGTGTGATGTATTATACATGTACTTCTTCAATTGTGAAATAAGGAAAACATTATGCAACTGGTGCATCTGTGGGGGAAGAGTTAGACGGTAGGCCACCTCACCTACTCTGATGAGGATCTAGAATGTTCCGATAAACCTCGGACATAGCTTACCACCCCGGCCAAATCTCTGCAATCCTTGTTAGGGTGAGACCTGTAGGAAGACATATTATCCCTCCTCAAACTCCAAGGGTATCCATCTCTTATCAGCATAAGTCTTCTTCCGGAACTGTGGCATCTTCATCCTCTCCTAGATGATCTGAACCTTCTTAGTGGTAGCCCGTACCAACTCTGGACCCATATGTGCTGACTCCCCTTGGTTTATCCATCATAGAGGCGATCTATATGGTCACCCATACATGGCCTCAAATGGATCCATGCTGGTGGTGGAGTGATAAATATTATTTTATGAAAACACTACTAGTGGTAGGTGGTCCTCCCAACTGAGGCCAAAATCCTGGACGTAAGCACGAAGCATGTCCTCAAGTGTCTGTATGGTTCGCTCTATCTAACCATCTGCCTAGGGATGAGAGGCGGTGCTCAAGTGCGTCTGAGTCCCAAATGTCTTCTATAATCACTTCCACATGTGGTATGTAAAATGAGAATCATGATCTGAAATGATAGTCTATGGAACCCCGTGAAGCTGTACAATATCCTATATGTAGAGGCATCTGAATCCCTCTACTGATCCCTACTCTCAGATGGGTAGAAAGTGGTCCGACTTGATTAGATGGTCAACGACCACCTAGATGAAATTTTGGCCCCTGGACATACATGGTATACTTGTCACAAAATCCATGGAGACACTATCTCACTTCCATTATAGCACCTCAAGTGGCTGAGCTAAGCCTACTGGTACCTGATGCTCGGCCTTCACTTGTTGACAAGTGAGGCATCATGATAGGAGCCCTGCCACCACTTTCTTCATCCCATGCCACCAGTACTGATGCCGGAGGTTGTGGTACATATTCTCCACTCTAGTATATACCACTGAAGGGGATATGTGGAAATACCTCAATACATACTCTCATAGCGTCACTGGTACAATGGTGCATCCTCTGAAAATAATGATGTGCTCCCCACATTGAGAAAATTCTTTCGGAGAATATCTTGAGGATATCTGAGCATGTGAGGCCTCACAATAAACATCCCCAAGCTATGCCTCCTAAACATGCTGAAGGAGTGGGGGAGTGATAGTCATAGACTGGAGGTAATCTTCTCTATCTCTATCCACAAAGAATATATGCAATGCGGCTAGCTGCTCTGTCACCTCACTCAGTAAAAATAGACCAGAACTCTTGTTGAGTGTGTCTACTACTACGTTCCCCTTCCCAGGATTGTATAATATCTCATATTCATAGTCCTCATGAAACTCCATCCATCACTACTATCTTAGGATTAGTTCCTTCTATGAAAATATATTCTTGAGACTCTTTTGATCAGAGTAAATAGTAAACCGTTCAACCATCAAGTAGTGCCACCTCATCTTTAGGGAAAAACCACTGCTACTAAATCCATGTCATGGTTAGCGTAGTTCTTCTTGTGCCATATCAACTGTTGTGAGCTGTGGGAAATCACCGCTCAATCTTACATGATAACACATCCTAATCCGATCCCGGATGCGTTGTAGTATACTATATACCCAACACCCTTTTTTGGTAGCCTCAAGATGGGGGAACTCTTCAGTCTCCGCCTCAACTCGTGGAAACTCTGATGGAACTTCTCCATCCACAATAAAGGTTTACACTTTTTTGTCAAAGATGAAAAGGGTTATGCTACCATAGAGAATTCAGGTATAGATATATAGTAGTACCCATCCAATGCTGGGAAACTACACACCTCAATCACACTTTTGGGTGCCTCTCAAGCAAGAACAACCTCTATCTTCTCCGGATCCACTACAACTCTAGACTCTGAGATAAAGTGCCCTAGGAAGTGGACTTCTCATAACCAGAACTGGCACTTCGAGAGATTTCCATAAAGTTGATTCTCTTAGAGAGTATCCAGAACTATCAGTAGGTGTGTGGCGTGCTCCTCCTCTATCACTGAGTACACCAAGATGTCTTCAATGAAGACCACCATGAAGTGATTGTGGTAAGGCTGAAATATCCTATTCATGAGTCCGATGAATACCATCATAGAATTGGTCACACCGAAAGGAATCAACAAGAACTCGTAATGGCTATATCGACATTTGAAGGCTTTCTTAAGTACATCCTCATCTCATACCATGAGCGGGTGATAGCCTGATCTGAGTTATATCTTTGAAAACAATTGTGATCCCTTCATCTGGTCGAAGAGTTCATCAATCCTAGGAAGAGGATACTTATTCTTCATGATCAACTAATTCTGGTGCAGATAGTCCACACAAAGCCTCAGACTCCCATCTTCCTTCTTGGCAAACAAAATTAGGGCTGCCCATGGAGAAAAAAATGGCCTTACAAATCCATTATTTTGCATGTATTCCAACTGTAACCTCAACTCAAAATGTTCCATGGGATCCATCCGATATACTATTGTAGATATTGGTGTCGTCCCAGGGAATATGTCAATGTAGAAGTATACCTCTCTACGAGGAGGTAGTGTTAGAGATTAATCAGGGAAGACATCAGCAAACTACTCCACCACAACATGATAACTCTATCTCTTATCATCCACAACACCAAGGGTGAGGCTAACCAACTAATGAATGATCGGTTTCACCCTCCTTTTAGAAATACCAACCTATGCTACAAAGTTTTTCTTCTCACTAATGATAAAAAATGTGTTCCCATCCTCGTAGACACACTGCACTCTGCGCCTAAAATAATCGATCTGAGAATGGACTATAGATAGCCAGTCCATACCCAAGATAACATCTTAAGGCCTTAACGCTGCTATTAGGAGATCCCAATAGAATCTCTCTCCTCCTAGAGTGATATCACACTACCTGAAGCAATGTATAATCATTTAATTCTCTTCCGTAAGAGTCTCTAATCATAAAGATCGATCCAAAAACTCCATTAGAATCTCTGAGCACCAAGCTTGTGTCATGGAAATGAAAGAGTGACTAGAACCAATGTCTAAAAGAATTACAACAATGGTTGAATAGACACAAATCATGCCTCTAATAATTTCTGGAGTACCATGGTCGTAGGAATATACCACCTAAAGCTGAGCTCGCCCCATTCAACCTACTCCCTATGGTCGAGGTGGACCATCTAGGGGTGGGGGTGGTAGAACCTCAAACCATCGTCCAAAACCTACTCCTCCGCCACGTCTTCCACCCTATGAACCTCCTAGGTCGAACCTCATCTGCTCCCTCGGTAGTCCCTCAATCATCTGTTGATTGTCCACGTAGGTAGTTAGATAGTCCTGAGCCACGTGTCCCTATCCACCATAAGAGTAATAGACTTTAGTTCTTAGAAGACCTCCTCTGCCTCATGAGCTCCGAACCTCCAACCCTATGTCCTGGAGTCATCCTCCGGAAGGTCTGGCTAGATTGGACCTCTACTTCATCTGCCTACTGCCTAATGCAGATGACTCAGATACGTGTCATCAGGTGGTGTCTCTAACTTTCGGTGCCAGAACATCTAGGAAGCTCTCATTGAATAATACACACTCAAGTACTCCAGCCTGCATCAGGATATTAAGTGATATCATCGATGCTCTGATCTCTTTCCGGAGAACCTAATCAAAGGTCTAGTCCCTAAAAAACGGGCCTCGTACCATGTCGTTGGAGTAGTGATAAAGGATAGTGATCTCATCAAGTACTGGGCCACTATCAGGCTTCCCTACAGTAAGTGCAATAGATCCTGGATACACACTAATTGTAATGTCACTGGTATAAACTCTACCCTGAAGAGGGTCTCGAAGTCCAACCAAGAGAGTGTTGCCTCCTTGTGCGTTTGGAGCGTCAGAATCCACCATCTCCCTATCGCACTACGGTCTCACCAACATTTATCGAACAGTTGCGAAAAGAAAAATTAAATAAACTTTAGTTATTTTATTATTATTTTTTTAAAGTATAAGAAATTTAATTTTTCATCCGACCCTTATCTGTCAAAGTTAAGCATCCCTTAAGCGAATCCTGGTGCTACAGATTCAGTGGTTCCCTCATATTTTTAATCTGAGAACCGGTTCAACAGATAAAAAACTCCACCTGCACATTTACTGAACGTACCTTAAAAAATGTCCAAAAATATATTATTGGATCTCTAGGCCTCAGAATCACGTGCCATTATTTTTTTCAGACTTTTATTAATCCCAAATAATTTTAAAAAGAATATATATATGGAAATTCTGGGTCTTTACACTTGGATCAGGGTAGGATAATGAGTTCTTGAATTCTTTCTTAAATTTTATTTTATCATTATGGTAGATGTGAGTGACCTGAATGGGTATTGAGATTTTCCCCCATGAAATTAAACTCAAATCTATTTATATTATATTATTTTATTTATTTTCCCTATCATCCAATGATTATTTCTTCACATGATGAAGTTGATCCATTCAGTGGATAGAATCACACACGATGGAGCTTGGTCCTATAATATGTCACAATCCTGAAAAATGTGTTCTTAAAACTTTTATTAGAGGAGGAGTTAGAATTTAGATTGTTTAAGGAATTCAATATTTAATAACACTACGTAAAAGGATTGTGATTCAGGCATAATATTTAATAGTTAAATTGTCAAACTAAATTTAAAAAAAATAAAGGGGAATAAGGATTGAATAAAAAACAAACCTTAGACCAAGTTCTTTCCTTATAATCACATTTTATTTAGAGTTTCATTTTAGTTTAGTTTAAATTTTCATTATTTATGTATTTTCATTATTTTAGAAATTAATAAAAACCCAAATTCATCATTTTTCTCATAAAATAATAAAAATAAATAAAGGTTTTAAGTTAAATAAAATAAGTAATAAATTGTGAATATCCTAAAGTGATATGAACATATTCATTATCTTTGTTTCATTAAAAACATATATTGGTTTTCTCCATGCCCTATGATAGGTGTGCGTCAAACGACCTAAAGATACTTATGAAATTAGAGTAAAATGGGGTTTTTTCAAAACAAATGTGATGAAAATGGAATAATAATTTGAAATAAATCTAGAATTATTAATAAGGATATAATAAAAAATGGGGAATAGACAATGAAGAAACTTATGCTCTGGTTTTTATACATGAATTTATTCATATACTTCAAGCATATTAAGAATTGTTTAATTTAAAACTATTTAAAATGGATGTGAAGTGTGCATTTTCTAATGGATATGTTTAGGAGGAATTTTATGTTGAACAACCCCCTATTTTAGAAAATAAAAATTATCCAAATTATGTTTTAAACTTACTAAGTCACTTTACGGACTTAAAAAAGACCATAGAGCCTAGTATGGTAGGTTAACTAGATTTTTCTTACAAAAAAATTAAGTGATTTGTCGATAAAACTATTTTTATAAAATATTTTTTAAAAAAATAATCATTATTCAAATTTATTTCAATGAAATTATATTTGGTTCAACTCAAAAATATTTAACATATTCCTTTCTGGATATTATGAATTCTTAGTTCCAAATGAGCATGATGAGATAACTTACATTCTAGGTTTTCAAATTTCACAAAAACTAGAAGGACCTTTTATATCTAAACATAAGTATATAAAATATATTCTTAAGAAATTTGGATATCAAAATACTAAAATTATTAGTAATCGAATCCAACCTCAAATACATTAGATATTGATGAATCTAGGAAACAATTTGATCAAAAAAATTAGAGGAATTATTGGAACATTAGTATACTTACTATCCATTCATACATATTTAATGTTTTTTGTATGATTATGTGCTAGGTATTAAGAAAATACAAAATAGTTTAATATTAATATTATAAATCTAATGTTTCATTATCTTAAGGGAACTATGGATTTAGGCTTGTTTTACTCTTCTAGAAATTATTTTTAATTGAAATGTTTTTCAGATGCTAACTTTAGTGATTGTATAATGGATAGAAAAAGTACTTCATGAACTTTTCATTTCTTAGGAGAATATTTAGAGTCCTTTTCTTATAAGAAACAACACTTATTGGAACTTCCCACCGCTGAACCAGAATAAGTGGCAGCTAGAAGTTGTTGTACTGAAGTGTTGTGGATGCAACACACACTCACTGGATATGGAATTAGTTTCAGTAAAATTCAAATATTGTGTGATAACACAATTTCCATTTCATTAAGTAAAAAACCAACACATAACTCATTATAAAATAACATAGATATAATACACCATTTCATTCGGTATGACACAAAAAATAAGATATCATTTTATAATTCATCTAAACTCAAGAACAACTTGCATATAGTTATGATAGATTTAATGTAACACCCCAATCTTCCTCGGTATGTTTCCTTTCGAATAATGCAATGACGTGCATTGTACGCAACTTCGAGATTTTAACACACCACAACCAATCAAACTAGCCGTTATGAATAGTAATACCTACTTTATATATATTTTATATTTCAAAATGGACTTCATTTTTGGATTCGGAATATCGAATTTATCCTAAGGTGAAATTTTGGTACTTTTCGGATAACTTTCATATTTTGATGAATAGTGAAAATTACTAAATTTTAATTAAAAACAACTTTTTTAATCAAAATAATTAATAGTGATAAATTGTGAATTTGAGTGGTTTTAAAGTATATTTAGAATATATTTTTACCATTTAATATAATGTTGGTCATTGGACATAATTTTACAATTAAACCGAACATAAACAAGTGTCAATCTTTTGATAGTTATTATCTCTTAAAAACACGCTTTTTGTTTTGACAGCTGGAATTAATTTTAAATTAATTTCTGCCACTTCTGTGTTTTGAATTTAGAAAAATGGATTCCATATTTGGAATCAGGATGTTCAAATTGTGTAAATAGGTAACTTTTATTTTTAGACATTTTGAATAATTACTGCGGTAAATATTTTATTTACCATGGTTAAGGGTAAATCCGGTAAATAAGGGTTAAAAAAAATAATATTATAATAATACTAAATTACCCTAAAACGTGTCTTAACCCTATTGGTTGATACATGGTCGACCATGGGCATCTTTGGGTCAATTTGGGGTCCCCATGGATCCACTTGTAAGTGATAATGAAACTTTATATTAATTAAGTTAAAATGAATACAAAAATGACACAAGCATATATCTTTTAGCAAAACAATTGTTACATAGGGTTATACATGTTGGATTTTAGATTATAAATATTCATTAGAAAGATAAAAAGATTTACTACATAATGATAGTTTATTTATACTTTTTAGACATCAAATAATGTAAAATATTAATGACACAATGATGATGCAGTAATTACTATAATAGTGAAAAATTAAAATAATTGATTTTATAAATACCCAAATAAATATAATATGACACTTTTAATGAATTAAACTAATTTTCTAGGATAATATGATATATTAGGATTGATGTAATTGACTTTGTTCGAAATAATCAATCTGTTATGAGTTTCACAAAAATCAACTAATGAATAGTGTCAAAATTGACATAAAAGAGTTCTTAAAACAAATATTATATTATTAATTGATATTAAATTCCTAAAAATCTAAGGTTCGGCCAAGAGACTTATATCATGATAGGTTAATCATTAATGGACCACTTGGGGGTCTCTTGGATGTATATAGTAAGTTTATTAACCATATTATATAAAAATACAAAGAGACATTGTAAAAGTGAAACTAATTAACTTAGAGTTAATACTTAAAGATAAGGTTAATATAAGTACCCAAACCTGTCTAAATTCTATTGGATGAGTTGTTTTCGACCTATCCCCACCTCATCCTATGAATAGTCAACTTTTGAGCCTTTGGAAACCGAATATGAATATATTATAAATTAATATTTCTAGCTTTTCCAAAGGTGCCCCTCACCCCTCTTATAAAAGGGCACTCCTCCTTCTCTTTTCCTCACACCTCTCAAGCCACTTGGCTCGTCCAAACTCTGCCCAACTAAGCTCCCCACATCCCTCTCATCCTCCTTGAAGCTTCCCCTTATCCAGAAAGCATTTCAACAAGTCCTTTGGTTCCAACCAAAGTGAGTTACCTAAATTAAAGGTAACGATTTCTCTTAAATTATTTTCATTTATTTTGCTTCTTCAACCCCCAAACTCTTTTTATTTCCCTTCTTTTGTAACAACACCAGTATCCTCAATATACTAGGATGTTGTTATAAGAAGTATTCAAACTACACATACACACAACTCCATCTAATGGATGATGAACATAATGTTTCTGTGGATGGCAAACTAACGCCTCACGAAACGATGATTGTTCAAAAACATCTTACCGCCTCTCATGGTGGCCATTATGATGGCACTGTAATTAAATATGATATTAATGATATATATTTTATATATAAGCTTCTGTAATTCCATTTTATTTCATACCATTATTCGTTTCATGTTGTATATACATACGATAATTTCATTTGAGGAAGTGCGGACTACCGCCCCCTTAAAATGATATGACTCGTTCATACCACACATGGAACGTATAAAGGATGGTGTTAATGAACTTAAGTAACATATATAAAATATTATATTATACTGGAATAGTAATATACCTATGTATCATTTGGATTCGATTCTTTTAAAATAAAAAATTAAATGGAAGTAGCGTTCGTGTGTACGTACGGACTACCGTCTCCACGAACGCGATGAGATTCATTCTCCATCGTATCCATTCAAGTATAATTATCATTTAATGATTTAAAAATGATGTTTAAGGACTTGATATCATTCTGGATATGAATAAGATACAACAAACATGACTTATGTAACAAAACATATAAAAGAAAATGAGTAAGTTAACACCCGAAACAGCGTTAATACTAAGATATTATTAACAAATCAATGTTAAAAGATCATATATGATATCATATTAAAGTAAATGATTCTTGTATTATTCAATAACAATTATTTCACCATTATACAGGAGGTAAACCTACCATCGACCAAGGAAAAAGTACAAAGTAAGGGATTCTCTTATCTCACTTTGAATTCCGTGAGATTTCCATTATTCGCCACTAAATTATTGAAAGTGGTGTATTGTGTATGGCCATTTGATATATATTATCATGATTCTATTTATATTCATGTTATTCTGTAAATCATTTGGTGGTTATTAACTTTTGGCCATACGACTCATTCGATTAACGTGGTAAGGGATTTTCTAAACTCACTTTTAATTTCGTGAGAATTCCATTGTTCACCACTTAATTATTGCATGTGGTGTATGTGTACTGCCCATGATTGTATTCATTGTGTAATATAATTTAATTTATGGGTATTTACATCATCATGGTATGATACTTCTTTCATGGGTGTATGTTTCGTATGTTACCTAATCGATAAGGGAATTTGAGATTTCAATTCCCACTCATTCGGCTTTACGCATATTTCATTGATTATATTACCCCAAGATTATGTGTGGAATCACTATTCATTTGATTATGTCATAATTTCCACTCCACTTCCTATGGATATAAGTTTGATACACATAATCACTCCATTGATAATTCTCAATTCATTGATATGAATTTGATAAGAGTAATTTTAACTCATTCTCCATTTGTTGAGTTAAACATCCAATTCGTTGGTATTGTTTTTACAAGAATATGTGTGAATATCCTTTGATTGATTTACACTGAATATCAAAACATGTTTAGTGTATTTATATTTGTCACACATAATTATGTCGTTGATTTATCCTTAACCAAAGGATACAACCTTTATGAGAGATTTCATCTCAATTTACATTCCATTGAGACTTCTTTGATGATATACACCAAATCACTTTTATGTGGTGTATATAATGTACTTTGACATAGTATATCATGAATTCCTTTATTCTCATGATATTAAAATGTTTTGATTACCTCAATTATTTGTATTCAAGTGTCTCTCTTTTGGTTAGAAACTCTAACCAAAATACCATTTTTTAAAGAATTATTCTTCTAAATCATGCTCATTAATGTCCATATTTTAAAAATGGTTTTAAGGATTTATTTATATGGACATTAAAGTTTTAAAATTAAAAATCCTTTTAAAAAGTTTCAAAGTGGTATGGGACACTTTGATTCAAAAATCTATTTTTAAATGGCTTTTTGACAAATAGTGTGACTTTTAAATGATTTCAAGAAAAGGGGGATATTTCACTCAAATAGTTTTGATGATTATTTTCATCTATGTCAACATCCTTCATTATTCTTGATTGAGGTTAATGTGATACAATACAATCTTCCATATTGTATCGAATGGGTTATGTTTGACTGTGGATGTGCTATTTTTATACCATTCAAGGTTTGTGGTAAAAGTATTGACATTTCGTATGCTAGTTTCAATACGAATGTTTATGTTATGTTTAAACTTGTTCATATGAGGAATGCATTGGACTTAATAAGTGACGGGTGGAGCCCGCTATAGCTCCTCGATGCATCGGTAGGTCTCATGAGACAAACTAGTGTCTTGGCACAAGGCCTTGGCAAAATCTTATTTGTAGTCTTGGCACGAGGCCTTGGCTATGTGGTTATGATAGTCTGGCATTATGCATTCCATCATTATGAAAGTGGTTATTGATATTGCATGTGATCATTCGACTTGTATAATATCCATGTGAGTAAGTAAATGGCATTATTTCATTTTACCTTCTCCATTTTATGCTGAAGTTTAAATTTAAAAGGCTTTTGTTTTAGTTATAAATTGCCTTAAGTGTTTATGCTTATTTATGAAAGCTTCTGCTATAATGTTATCCTTACTGAGCATCCGAGCTCACCCCTTTCAATGTTTTATTTTTCCCAGGATTATGAAGAAGTAATTTATGAATGACCTGCAGGGATAGTATGAGGGGATATGAAGACAAGATGTTTTTTTTATGATGTAATGTAAAAAAATTTATGGATGTATCTAGTTATTCCAAGGCTACTAAACTAATCGGTCTTTTGAGACTTGATCTTTCTCATGATCATGCCAATGTTATGTAATAATGCACCGACTCTGGGTAACTAGGGTCGGGGCGTTACAGTTGGTATCAGAGGAAGTTTAGTACAAACCTTGGTAGCTAGATTTATATAAACTCTGATTAGAGCACGTAGACCTAAGATGAACTTTGAGGATAAGTATAAAAGAACTTCCTAGAATTTTGGTATTGTAGAGATTTTGTGAGTTTTCCGAGCAATACATCCCTGTCTGGATACGAGCAGGTAGAGGCGGCTCTGGCACAGATGTACCTAGGGGTAAAACCCGAAAACACCGCTTTGAGCTAGACTCGAACGGGAACTGGTGCACGACAACGGGCCTTGCTGCACTCTTGGTTACGACACTCCCGGGGGATATGCTTAGGATAATTTACATTTTCTTTACAAACCAATTTAAGTAATATATATATAAGATGAGATTAAATGACCTTGGTTAATCCTAATATGTTTCAAATTGAGAATATGGTGACATTTTAATCTCTAAATGATTTTACGACTACTATTACTCACACAATGCTTTATGGTTTTAGTCAATGGCTGGATTCCAAGGAAGTCATAGTAACTTTGAGAATGATGTACAATATGGGAACGGTGGTGGCAATGAGCAACAAAATGGAATGTTGATAGGCGTAAAAGATATCGTCTTTATGCCAAATCAGTTTTCCAAAAATATGATCAACAACATATATATTAACCAACTCCCAGACTCAACAAGGAAGAGAAAGGTGATAAATGATAAGAGCTCCAGCAATGGAGACCATGGAGAAAAGAACCCTCAATTTTCATCATGCAGGAAATGTGGAAAGAGACACCCAGGAAAGTGTCTTAATGGGACAACGAAATGTTTTACGTGCGGGAAGGAAGGACATAAAGTAAAGAATTGCCGAAAAAAATGAAGAGTGCTATGGAAGAAGATAAAAATGGTCCCAAGAGTCCATTTACAGTCATTTGCCGTAAATGTAGGGGACCTGGCCATTACCCGAGTGAATGTCCTATTCTATAGGATATTTTCTTGGTCAAAGAAGAAGCTATGTGGGAATAAATGGTTGGAGAAATGTTTAAAAAGTATTAGCACTCCTTGTTTACTATGGAATAATTTTCTCTTGTATTTGTAACCCCGCAGTTTTCCATGTGAGAATGATATTTGAGGAAGAATTGTCTCTTCTCTTGTGGATATAGGTATAAATAACCATTTGGATTTATATGATCATTGGGGTTTGAGAGAATTATATGTTATTCTAATTTGGGATGAAGATTCAAGGTATGATATAACATTTGTGGTTAAATTTATGATATAGTATTTTGAGGAATTTATCTCATTTTGGAAATATTATAAAATATAGTTTTTGAAAAAGGACAACACGTAGACCGTGTGACAACCCGTCGCGTCGGACAAAGCTATGGGAATCGAACCCACAACCAAAGTGCGATTGGGATTTATCGCCTACCACTGGACTACGTGAAGTCCCTAGTTAGTGTGACTTTTTTTTAGTTAAATGATTTTATTGATCAATAATAAGTTGATTTGGGTTCTTATTTCATATCAAAAGAATACCCTTGGTATAGGAAAATGATTTGGTGATTAAGTGATAAATGTTATTTTGGAAGATGTTCTCTTTGTTGGGAACACTATATGCCCAAGGAAAATAGAATACTATGGGGTTTCATTTGTGGAGTAATGATAGATTTTTATCTACGTTTTTATTGTGGATTTATAGTGATTTGGGTTATTTATGGAAATGATTAACCTATAATAGAGAATATGTGATTAGGTTAATTACTTTTGAGTATGTGACTTTAAGAGTATCTGATGTCATTTGGAGATACAATTTAACATGGGAGACTACATAATCAAATTCTTCTATGTTTTGGGTTTCAATATTAGTTTGGATTATATTAAAGGATTTTAAGGACAATTGGTTATTGAATGGTATCTATTTAACTTTGGGGTATTGTTGGTTTAATTTTAGAAATTAAGATTAGTGCATATTTATCTCAATGAATATCCTTTTGGGGGATCATTAGATCATTCACTGACCATTTTGGTTTTTATTAATCTTCAAAGACAATGTAAATATATGGTTTATCCTTCATGGATCATGTGATTCTATAGAAGTTTATTCTATCTCTTCCAGTGTGACCAAGTCTTCTTGAATACTCATCGTTTAAAAAAAAATGAGTTAGTGGTGGAAATTTATTAAAGAATGAAAATCTACTTAAAATGTAAGTATATCTCATAATGTTCTTAGTCAATATCATAAATGAATTCCTCTTCCTTATGTAATGTAACTTAAAAAAAAATGTTGTCCGTTTACTTTCCTACTAGGAGACTAATGGTCGTTTGTCCCAACACAAGTTTGTGGTTTTCTCATTGTTAACTTTCTCCTGATCATGATTTCTATCCCTCTCCATCAGAACTTGACACTTAGTTTGTCATCCATATCCATGTTTTCTTACATGGAATCCTAGTATGGGTTATCTTGGATGACCCTTATACCTCTCTTTCTTTCTTTTAAAGTGATAGTTTTATTGACTCTTTTTCCGATGTGGGACTTTCCATTATATTCCCAAGAAAAATTTTAAAAATTGCGAGGATGCAATTTATTGAAGGAGGGGAGAATGTAACACCCCAATCTTCCTCGGTATGTTTCCTTTCGAATAATGCAATGACGTGCATTGTACGCAACTTCGAGATTTTAACACACCACAACCAATCAAACTAGCCGTTATGAATAGTAATACCTACTTTATATATATTTTATATTTCAAAATGGACTTCATTTTTGGATTAGGAATATCGAATTTAGCCTAAGGTGAAATTTTGGTACTTTTCGGATAACTTTCATATTTTGATGAATAGTGAAAATTACTAAATTTTAATTAAAAACAACTTTTTTAATCAAAATAATTAATAGTGATAAATTGTGAATTTGAGTGGTTTTAAAGTATATTTAGAATATATTTTTACCATTTAATATAATGTTGGTCATTGGACATAATTTTACAATTAAACCGAACATAAACAAGTGTCAATCTTTTGATAGTTATTATCTCTTAAAAACACGCTTTTTGTTTTGACAGCGGGAATTAATTTTAAATTAATTTCTGCCACTTCTGTGTTTTGAATTTAGAAAAATGGATTCCATATTTGGAATCAGGATGTTCAAATTGTGTAAATAGGTAACTTTTATTTTTAGACATTTTGAATAATTACTGCGGTAAATATTTTATTTACCATGGTTAAGGGTAAATCCGGTAAATAAGGGTTAAACAAATAATATTATAATAATACTAAATTACCATAAAACGTGTCTTAACCCTATTGGTTGATACATGGTCGACCATGGGCATCTTTGGGTCAATTTTGGGACCCCATGGATCCACTTGTAAGTGATAATGACACTTTATATTAATTAAGTTAAAATGAATACAAAAATGACACAAGCATATATCTTTTAGAAAAACAATTGTTACATAGGGTTATACATGTTGGATTTTAGATTATAAATATTCATTAGAAATATAAAAAGATTTCCTACATAATGATATTTTATTTATACTTTTTAGACATCAAATAATGTAAAATATTAATGACACAATGATGATGCAGTAATTACTATAATAGTGAAAAATTAAAATAATTGATTTTATAAATACCCAAATAAATATAATATGACACTTTTAATGAATTAAACTAATTTTCTAGGATAATATGATATATTAGGATTGATGTAATTGACTTTGTTCGAAATAATCAATCTGTTATGAGTTTCACAAAAATCAACTAATGAATAGTGTCAAAATTGACATAAAAGAGTTCTTAAAACAAATATTATATTATTAATTGATATTAAATTCCTAAAAATCTAAGGTTCGGCCTAGAGACTTATATAATGATAGGTTAATCATTAATGGACCACTTGGGGGTCGCTTGGATGTATATAGTAAGTTTATTAACCATATTATATAAAAATACAAAGAGACATTGTAAAAGTGAAACTAATTAACTTAGAGTTAATACTTAAAGATAAGGTTAATATAAGTACCCAAACCTGTCTAAATTCTATTGGATGAGTTGTTTTCGACCTATCCCCACCTCATCCTTTGAATAGTCAACTTTGGAGCCTTTGGAAACCGAATATGAATTTATTATAAATTAATATTTCTAGCTTTTCCAAAGGTGCCCCTCACCCCTCTTATAAAAGGGCACTCCTCCTTCTCTTTTCCTCACACCTCTCAAGCCACTTGGCTCGTCCAAACTCTGCCCAACTAAGCTCCCCACATCCCTCTCATCCTCCTTGAATCTTACCTTTAGCCAGAAAGCATTTCAACAAGTCCTTTGGTTCCAACCAAAGTTAGTTACCTAAATTAAAGGTAACGATTTCTCTTAAATTATTTTCATTTATTTTGCTTCTTCAACCCCCAAAATATTTTTATTTCCCTTCTTTTGTAACAACACCAGTATCCTCAATATACTAGGATGTTTTTATAAGAAGTATTCAAACTACACATACACACAACTCCATCTAATTGATGATGAACATAATGTTTCTGTGGATGGCAAACTAACGCCTCACGAAACGATGATTGTTCAAAAACATCTTACCGCCTCTCATGGTGGCCATTATGATGGAACTGTAATTAAATATGATATTAATGATATATATTTTATATATAAGCTTCTTTAATTCCATTTTATTTCATACCATTATTCGTTTCATGTTGTATATACATACGATAATTTCATTTGAGGAAGTGCGGACTACCGCCCCCTTAAAATGATATGACTCGTTCATACCACACATGGAACGTATAAAGGATGGTGTTAATGAACTTAAGTAACATATATAAAATATTATATTATACTGGAATAGTAATATACCTATGTATCATTTGGATTCGATTCTTTTAAAATAAAAAATTAAATGGAAGTAGCGTTCGTGTGTACGTACGGACTACCGTCTCCACGAACGCGATGAGATTCATTCTCCATCATATCCATTCAAGTATAATTATCATTTAATGATTTTAAAATGATTTTTAAGGACTTGATATCATTCTGGATATGAATAAGATACAACAAACATGACTTATGTAACAAAACATATAAAAGAAAATGAGTAAGTTAACACCCGAAACGGCGTTAATACTAAGATATTATTAACAAATCAATGTTAAAAGATCATATATGATATCATATTAAAGTAAATGATTCTTGTATTATTCAATAACAATTATTTCACCATTATACAGGAGGTAAACCTACCATCGACCAAGGAAAAAGTACAAAGTAAGGGATTCTCTTATCTCACTTTCAATTCCGTGAGATTTCCATTATTCGCCACTAAATTATTGAAAGTGGTGTATTGTGTATGGCCATTTGATATATATTATCATGATTCTATTTATATTCATGTTATTCTGTAAATCATTTGGTGGTTATTAACTTTTGGCCATACGACTCATTCGATTAACGTGGTAAGGGATTTTCTAAACTCACTTTTAATTTCGTGAGAATTCCATTGTTCACCACTTAATTATTGCATGTGGTGTATGTGTACTGCCCATGATTGTATTCATTGTGTAATATAATTTAATTTATGGGTATTTACATCATCATGGTATGATACTTATTTCATGGGTGTATGTTTCGTATGTTACCTAATCGATAAGGGAATTTGAGATTTCAATTCCCACTCATTCGGCTTTACGCATATTTCATTGATTATATTACCCCAAGATTATGTGTGGAATCACTATTCATTTGATTATGTCATAATTTCCACTCCCCTTCCTATGGATATAAGTTTTATACACATAATCACTCCATTGATAATTCTCAATTCATTGATATGAATTTGATAAGAGTAATTTTAACTCATTCTCCATTTGTTGAGTTAAACATCCAATTCGTTGGTATTGTTTTTACAAGAATATGTGTGAATATACTTTGATTGATTTACACTGAATATCCAAACATGTTTAGTGTATTTATATTTGTCACACATAATTATGTCGTTGATTTATCCTTAACCAAAGGATACAACCTTTATGAGAGATTTCATCTCAATTTACATTCCATTGAGACTTCTTTGATGATATACACCAAATCACTTTTATGTGGTGTATATAATGTACTTTGACATAGTATATCATGAATTCCTTTATTCTCATGATATTAAAATGTTTTGATTACCTCAATTATTTGTATTCAAGTGTCTCTCTTTTGGTTAGAAACTCTAACCAAAATACCATTTTTTAAAGAATTATTCTTCTAAATCATGCTCATTAATGTCCATATTTTAAAAATGGTTTTAAGGATTTATTTATATGGACATTAAAGTTTTAAAATTAAAAATCATTTTAAAAAGTTTCAAAGTGGTATGGGACACTTTGATTCAAAAATCTATTTTTAAATGGCTTTTTGACAAATAGTGTGACTTTTAAATGATTTCAAGAAAAGGGGGATATTTCTCTCAAATAGTTTTGATGATTATTTTCATCTATGTCAACATCCTTCATTATTCTTGATTGAGGTTAATGTGATACAATAAAATCTTCCATATTGTATCGAATGGGTTATGTTTGACTGTGGATGTGCTATTTTTATACCATTCAAGGTTTGTGGTAAAAGTATTGACATTTCGTATGCTAGTTTCAATACGAATGTTTATGTTATGTTTAAACTTGTTCATATGAGGAATGCATTGGACTTAATAAGTGACGGGTGGAGCCCGCTATAGCTCCTCGATGCATCGGTAGGTCTCATGAGACAAACTAGTGTCTTGGCACAAGGCCTTGGCAAAATCTTATTTGTAGTCTTGGCACGAGGCCTTGGCTATGTGGTTATGATAGTCTGGCATTATGCATTCCATCATTATGAAAGTGGTTATTGATATTGCATGTGATCATTCGACTAGTAGAATATCCATGTGAGTAAGTAAATGGCATTATTTCATTTTACCTTCGCCATTTTATGCTGAAGTATAAATTTAAAAGGCTTTTGTTTTAGTTATAAATTGCCTTAAGTGTTTATGCTTATTTATGAAAGCTTCTGCTATAATGTTATCCTTACTGAGCATCCGAGCTCACCCCTTTCAATGTTTTATTTTTCCCAGGATTATGAAGAAGTAATTTATGAATGACCTGCAGGGATAGTATGAGGGGATATGAAGACAAGATGTTTTTTTTATGATGTAATGTAAAAAAATTTATGGATGTATCTAGTTATTCCAAGGCTACTAAACTAATCGGTCTTTTGAGACTTGATCTTTCTCATGATCATGCCAATGTTATGTAATAATGCACCGACTCTGGGTAACTAGGGTCGGGGCGTTACATTTAAATATATTAAAAAGAATCTAGGAATAATTTATATCAAGTGATCATTAATATCTACTTAATGTTTTCCAATATCATTACATTAATGAATTCCTTTTTAAAGGGGTAGTAAAATTTTTGTGGTTTTCTAAAAAACTTTTTGTTTTCTAAACTTTTTAGTTTCCTAACATTTTTTCATGTTTTTTAAAAGTTTTTTCTGAATCAATTTTTTTACTAAAAATATTTGGAAGAAAAAAAATTAATAAAATGTTTCATAATTAAAAATTAATAATAAAATCATCATATGATCTTTTTTTATAAATATTTTCAGATTCAATTTATTTTAGAAAAAAAAGAACAAGTAAAACTTTCATTCTAAAAGTAATTTATATTCTTAGAGGTATTCTTCTACTATTTTATTTTTTTCAATTATCCATTACTTTTTTTCTACAATGTTTTATATTTTGTTTACTTTTTGATAACCTTTAATTTTTTAATTTTTTTTGAGTTTTTCATTGTGAAAAATTCCATTAATCAAATAATATTTTTTAATAAAAATATATTAAGAGTTTAGAATATTTATTACATTAATTGAGGATGAATCTCAACTGTCATATCAAATTATGGTTTAAATATAAACCATTATATCTGTAGAATTTGAAGGGTCCCTCCCAAGGCCTATATTTAAATGAGTGGGTCACCTTATCCCATGTATATTCTTAGGATTTTATGTCGACTCTTGGCACTCATTTTATTGCATAGTCTGGGATGTTTGGAATTCATCTGATTTGTTTCATCAATATTATTAGTTCTTATCAGCATCAATATAAGTAGGATGTCGTATATAGAATATTTTTCAAAGATAGAAGTAGTGAAGGGAATATTTATTGAGAAATCATAGTATGATAAGTATGATACTCTTTTGAATCAAGTTATATAGTATCAAGGATGGGAAAAGGTTTGTGTGTAAAAAATAGGATTTTGACTTACATTATCCCAAAATTGTTAGAGTTTAATTATTCAATGGAATTTAGTGTATAAGATGATTTGGATATTATTGTTTTCAGTATTTTTGGTTAATGTTGACAACTAAATATTCAGAAAGTGGATGATTCAGTTGAACTTCCATTGGAAGGTGAGGTTTTCCATCCATCTCAGAATATTTTGGTGAACCTTTGAAGATTTAAAAAGTCCAAAGTTAGAACATCATTATTTTCATTATTTTAAAAGGCAAGGAAGGTGTTTCATTTGATATCAGATGTGGGAATAGTTATATTATGGATGCAAGGATATCTAATTCCGAGAAAAGGAGATAGGGATATTCTAAAAGTTCATGATATAATTATATTTTATTTCGTTATCAATATGAGGAAGATAAACTTGGTAAAGTTTTTGTTTCTATCGATTGAGGGAATTGAGAAAAAATCTATGAAATTGATAATCCTTATGTTCCCATGTTTCATAAATAAGATGTTGGTTAATTGTATGGAAGTATTCCAAATAAATAATCAGTCAAATGGGGTTTGATAAACATTTTCCCTTATTAGAGATGAAACCATATATAGAATGAATTTAGTCTTTAATTTGACGGTAAAAAAAATTATAGAAAAATCAAACAAGGAAACATTCAATTGTAAAGTTCTTTTAGAGAAATAATTAGTAAAAGAGAAAAGTAAAGAAGACTACTCTCCTCTAAAGTAAAAAAATAAATAAAAAGAAATGTTCAATGAGGAATTTAAGAAGTTGATGGATCACGTGTCTCAAAAAAATCAAGGGGATGCTTGTTTTAGGCTTGATAAAGTTAAGGCTTTAGATTTAAAGATGAAAATAGATAACACAATGAAAGATATAGAAAAGATGAAAAATCAAAAGAAATGAATTCATAGAGAAATTGAAATGGAAAACCTGATTAAAGGTGTAGAAAAATCATCAATCAATCTACCTTTATCAATATATCCTCTATTAGTAGTTCAACCAGTTTTTGGTTCTGAAACACTTTCTACTATTGATCAAACTTTTCCATTTCCATCAACACCAATGAATTTAGAAATTTTTTAAACATTTGTTGTTCTAGTACTTATTCAGAAGGATAAGAAAAAAGTAGAAGAATTTGAATCTCAAGTAGAAAATAGAGTTGAGAAATTGGTTCAAAAAATAGTTAAGAAGTTAGTTGAGAAGAAATTATAAAAATATGTATAGAAGTTCAGAAAGGGTGTTTTAAGAACTATGAGGAAGTTGGAGAAAGAGTTATAAAAATAAGAAGAAGATGAGGAGGAGGAGGAGGAAAATTAAGAAGAAATATATCTAAAATCATCATCATATTATACATCCTTATTAACTCAGTATGATAAAAATATAGTTCTTTATGTTTATGTGAATTCAAAATATTCATTACAAGAGACAGAATAAGCATAATATTCCCTAAAAAATTATCATTCACGGTAGAGTCTGATAGGGAGGTTGATGTGATGAATGTTTTGGAGGATGAAAATGTCAATGGAAATGAATATATAGATTTTAGACCATCTCACTGCAAAATTTCAGAAGCTTCATTTGATTCATCATATAAATCAGTTATTGAACCTCAAAAAATACTTGATTTTATTTTTCAAACGTTGAAAAAGATCTAAAATTTTATGATTTATTTACTAAACATTGAAACTTAGTGAAATAATATCCATAATAATTTTAATGAGAAATAAAATTCTTTGAAATTATTGAATTAATTATTATTTTTATAATGAGGATATGATATTGCGTTTCAAAGAAACAACAAATGAATAAAAAAAAGATGTTTAATCAGATTGTAAAATGGTCATGAAAATTAGATGGTGATTTGAAAGAACATGATGATTTTTTTTTTAAATTTATAAAGTTTCTCTTGATATAGTTGATTACTTTGGGAAGCTATCATTAGAGGTATCTAATAGGTTTCAGTTTTTGGAAAAATTCAAATATTTATCGAACTAGTAGAATCAAGAAATCTCTGAACTTAAATAACAGATGCAAAAGATGAATGATGAGAATACTATAATATGATCTTTTGAGGAATATTATTAGAGGCTAAAATATGATAACAAAAAGATCAGAATTCTTGAAGAATAGGTAGTTTCTTTGAAAGTAGATAATCAGAATTTATAAATCTTGTAAGAGAAGATAGTCAATCTCGAGTCTACAGTTTAAGAGACCAAGAAAAATCAAGATTATTTTAGAAAGATAGAAGCCATTGTAAATAATCATTACAAGTATGATTGAACAATTTTATTTCTATACTCTTGATGTATTTATATCAAACATTTTGAATGAAATATCATTTGAATGAATTACTATCCAAATAAATTTTTTTGAATGTTTTACAATTTTATTATGGATGAATGTTCATTCTTTTTATCATGAATAATTTTTTTATTCAAACATAATTATGTCATTTTTATACTTTCTAAAATTTTTGGAATATATTTGATGTTCGCTATTTATTTTTGAAAAACAAAAAGGAGATGTTATTTAAGGGAAAGAAATTTCTAAAGGGGTAAAATTTATTGAGGGTGAGAATATGATAAAGGATATTTTATTATATTTTTCAAAATTACTAATATTTTCTATCAGATGAATAATTTTGTACAAATAATAATTTATCCAGATAGGGAGAGATAAGATTTGTAAAGGGGAGATGTTTCTTATGATGAATTTCTTTGAAGTTACTAAGAGTATAAAGTGTTGTAAGTTTTTAAAAGTTAATAGTTTTTCATTTTAACAATTTTGTTTTGTGTTTTTAAAAAAGGGGGAGATTTTTTTGTTGAAATTTTATAATTTATACATTTCCTTTTCTTGTTTTTTAAAATCAAAAGAACTTTATTAAGACCTTATTTTACTAAATTTGTATATCTGAAGTATTTTAGATTTTTTTAGAAAAAATAATTTTATACTAAACACATAAATATTTTATAACGAGATGAAAATAAACTTTATATTATTTACAGTCTGATACATAAAAAAGACAAGGATTCTAGTCCATTAGATTGATTAATGTTTTGTATATTGGATTGATTGAAGTCATATCCATCAGACTGGCCATAGTTTAGTTCATCGGATAAACAAAAAGTATAGTCCATCAGATTGTAAAAATTTTATAATCAGAGTGTTGGAATTATTTCTATCAAATGAAATTTATTATATCATTGTAATGGTTCTATAAAAATGACATTGGAAGGTGATGTTTTGCTGGTCTATCAATAAAAGAACATCTGAGGTCGTTGCAAAAAAATTTGAGATTCATGGAAAATATGACCATTAGAGGGATGCCTATAAATAGGAATACATTTATGGAGTTGAGAGCTGATGAATTTTCAACTCAACACATCTGAAGATTTCTCTTCCAGAATATATTGTTCTTATGATTTGTAATCTTTCAAAGAGTTGTGTTATAAGTATTCTGAGTGCCGAATTATAAAATACTTAGAATAAACTTGATTTTTCGTTCTCTTATTCCAATCGAGGTTTAGATTGAGGGATTATAGGGATAGAAATGTAGGTGACACCAATATTTTTATCAAGGGATTTTAGTGTATTGAAAGAAAAAACTATACGGATCATCATATCAATGGATTTTAGGGGTTTAGGGGACATAGCTATTTCTATATTCCTATTGAGGGATTTTAGGGTAAGGAATGACAAACCTTATAGTTTGGTTGAAAAATGTGAATATCTTAAGTAAGGATTTTTTTACTACCTTAACTCTTATGGGTAAAGAGTATAACAACTTTTATAAAGCTTATAAGTCATTTTTACTTTATTGTAAGATTTCATACTACTTGTTTTAATAAGTCTTATATCCCTCTGTGCAATTTTAATTAGAATGTTTGTTTCACTAAATCTTTATGATATCAAATTTATAAAACTGTCTATGTGTTGGATTAATAACATTGATTTATTAGACGAACTCTTAGTCAAATATATATAATCTGATCATTAGATGACAATTGTTTCCTATCATGACTTGACACACCGATGTCCAACCCATGACTACCCCAACCCTGCCTCCAATAGGCCAGGGGATAGAGTCCAGTGCCGAGTTGGAATATCACACAAATATGAAGCATTTTCATAAATTTTATACACACACACACATACCTCCAAGAACATACATTGTTGAATTATAAAATAACTAAAATAATGCATGAATACATCTAAGATCCCACAATAGAGTACAATAGTAAAGTAATAAAAGTAGAAAAAATGGGCCAAATATTAGACAAAAAAAACTATAAAATTATAACCTACTTTAAGGGTGAGAACTAAGTCAAATGAAATATCCTGGTAAAATAACTTGGTCTAAAAAGATCAAGCTGTTATCCACCTCCTCCATGTTCTCTCAGGACACCATAAAATCGGTCGTCATCTATATAAGACACGACACGTGCAGGGAAAACCAATGAAGGGGTGAGTATAACAATACTCATTAGGACACCCTAAAAACAGTAAACATGAAGAACTAGGTATAGTCATCTCAAGACAAGATATACCAATCAATGTATAATAGAAACACCTAGATATACCCAAGTTAGACACCCTGCCACCAAGAGGTCATAACTAACTATCAGCTAAAGGATTTTTCTCAAAGGAATTCTCATTATGAGAGAATCCACTCCACAATCCATTTTATCATTGGAGACACTTAATAAAGAGGTATAAATCATTAGGTCCCACACAAGAAAGGTCACTAGTCTAGGAATACCTAAATTCATAGATAGGGTTCATGCCCAAACCCGTTAGGGGACACCAAGAACCCTAATCTGGATCAACCTGCTGCAATGGGGATTATAAGTCAATGATTATACAAACCATACCGATACAACATGCTATATAGAGGATCAATTCCCTGCTTATTGAGGTCATTCTGATTCCACAAACACCCCCTAGGTAACAAATAATGATAGAGGACTTCACTCTAATCTCATGGTGGGACACCAAAACACTATCTGAGACTCAACCTCTATAGTGGGTTTTAATTATATTATGTGGATATAATTTCCAATTGTACCCTTGAGGGAAAAGAGAAAGGGAACACACTCAATCTATACTAGTCTGGACTAAAGAATTTAAGATCTACAAAAAATCTTTAAGGGGGTATACAGCATGTACCGGGTGGTACATGGTGTGTCCAGCAATCCCTATGCCCACCCATATGGTAAAATATCATAGGAAATGTAAGTATACATATACATCATGTAGATTAGTACACAACATATAGAGATAGATAGTATCTTTCTAGTTTCACCTAGATGTGTATGTGTCCCGGCCCATGCACACCAAGTCATGTATGTGTCCTAGTACATGGTGTGCCACACTGGCCATGTACATTTTCCCATGTATGTTTACTTCCTAAAGTACACATAGAGATATCCGGGACGGGCCACATGTTGTATGACATGGTTCACATGTTGTGTGATACTTATCTTCATCCTTAAACCCCATCCACTACTGAACATTCCCTATACAACATATAATCCCAATTTACATTCCATGTTTCTTATGATTTTATAGATCCATATGTTTCTCCTCTGTTCTTCCTCAAGAATTTTTTCCACCTTGATTTTCATTGGTGATCATGCCATATATCTCAGATACAGGTCGATTGACCCCATATGATGTTTTCTCAATGAAATCCAGTCATTGAATTGTGTCTGTAAGACCACCTTCGACATCAAAATTCACTGCAACTCCTGGAATGAAGAAGAAACCCTCGATCTAGTCTTGTTCTCCCCCAACCTAACCACCATTATCATCAATCCTTGAACTACAACCGCCAACATGTTATATACCTGCAGTTTTGGTCCATTGTGCTAAAGAATGGTTTCACAATGATTATAATCCAAGTCTCTTTTGAAATATTTTCTAATAAAAAATCCAATGATTATTGAAGTAAGAAATAGGGTAGAAATCCATAAGTCATAAAATTTGAGGAACAAACCTTAGTTTTTGTTCATTTTACCTCAACCCATTTTCATATAAGAGGACTAACAAAAAGGAATAAATCAATGAAAAAATAAAATAATTGCATCAATTTAAATCTACCAATGATGTGTGAATCAATTCTATTCGTAGAATTGAACTGCATTCTTCGGGGATTAAGAAATGGGATGGAAATAAAAAAACATTATTCCTAGATTTTGGATTGATCATTTATGAATAATGGTTGTGTTTTCGTTTTTGATGATATCTATCGACTCCGTTGGTGCAATGATCCAAGATCCAATCCCAATCCTTCATTGCTAATCGATAAGGTTCTCCAACGGTTGTCTAAAATATCCTAGGTTGGAGAGACCAACCTTGAGAAATTTCTATAAGAATATAAAAAAAGGATAAATTAGGGTGTTTCATAAAAAAACAAAACAAAATAATTTTTTAGTACATTCCATAATTTATTCCCATGGTGAATTTTTCACAAATGGATCACACCAAATAATTTTATGTCACACCTTGGGTAAATCTCATGTTCTAAACTCAACGGTGCCATCAGATTTATGATATGGGTCCCCATTAGAGATTTGTTCCACATTTTCATGAAAATTACATGTGTTTGTTATTTAATATATTAAATATATTTCAATAATTTATTTTGGGCACACCGAGACTTAGAATCTCATGTCGTCTCAATGCCTGGTCTTAAAAATAATCTATATAATATCCAAAAATACTACCTGTAAAATATGAGTCATTACATTCTCCCCACCATAAGGATTTTTTTCCAAAAAATAGAAAAACCTAATCAAAACTTTGATGGTATTGGGCTTGTATTTGGGTCTCCCACTCCTAGGTTCTCTCTTGAAGATTTCCATGCTTCCACTAGACACACGCAAGGGAAATCGAACACCCATGAAGGATCCTTTCCAACCGATCATCAATCTCCACTGGGAACTCAACAATGGTAGCTCTATTCTAAATGTCCCTCTCACCCAAATTGATAATGTATGATGATCATGCACATAACTCATCAACTATGACATGTGGTAGATGTCATGTACTCAGTCCAGCAACGACGATTGATCCAAGTAGTACGCTAACTCACCAAATCTATGTAGTATCTGGAAGGGACCAATGAATATCATAGATAACTTACCACCATGAAAAACTATCCTCAATCCATGTCAATATAATACTCTCAAGAATATATGGTCTCCCTCTTCTAACTCCATAAGTCTTCATCATCAATCCGCATAAGACTTCAGATGGCTCTATATGATCCTCATCTGCTCCATGATGATCTGTACCTTCTATGTAATAGTTCTCAACAACTTTGATCCCATTAGTTCTCGACTCATCTAGATCATTATAATAAAGTAGTGACCTGTAGGTTCACCCATAAAAATCCAAGTATGGTTCCATACCAATTGTGTGATGTTAGCTGTTTTTGTATGCAAACTCCACCAAGGGTATGTGATCTTCCTAACTACATCCAAAGTCCAATATGTAATCCCACAGCATGTCCTCAAAGATGTGAATGGTCTTCTCTATCTAGCCGCCAGTCTAGGGGTGAAACATCATGCTCAAGAATAATTGATTCCTAAAATACTCCTATAATCACCTCCATAACCGATATGTGAAGCAAGCATCACGACAAAAAATGATCATTGTGGGAACTCCATATAGTCGGACTATCTCCTACACATAGAAGCATCCCAATATTTCTACAAAACATTAATCTCAAATTGGTAGGAATTGGACCGACATGGTGATTCAGTCTATGATCACCCAGATGCAATCATGTACCATGGATAAACACAGTAATACCATCATGAATTCCATGGATATCTCATCCCACTCACACTCCATCAACTCAAGGGGTTGGGTTAAACCTGCTGAAACATGGTGCTATGCCTTCACCTACTGACAAGTGAGGCATAGAGAGACAAACCATGCCACTACTTTCTTCAGGTTTGGACACCAAAACTAACAAAAAAGGCCATTTTTCATTTTTTAACTACTAGATGTACCCCCAAAGGGGATGTATGAAACTCTCTTGATAACTCCTCCTGCAATGTCAACAGAACCACTATCCATCATATGAAAAGGATATCAAACTCCCTACATTCACAATACCCATCAAAATAATGTCTAGTGAATATCTAAGTATATAAGGTCTCAAAATAGGTATCTCCTTATAAATCATCCTTGATGCGCTGCATAATCAATAGGGTAACAACCATCGACTGAAGATATTAAGCACGTTCCTTTTCCAGGAAGCAAAACTACAATGAGGCTAACTACTATGATTTGTTGACCAACAACTATGAATAAGATCTTCTACATAGAGAATCTACCACCACATTCCCCTTCCCTGGGGTATAGAAAATATCAAAGTCATATTCATGGAGGATATTTATCCATTTCCTCTATCTCTAGTTAATATCATTATTCATGATGATTTAATTGGGGCTCTTTTGGTCAAAGTAATTGTTAAACCACTTTACCATTAGGTAGCGTCACCACATCTTCACTCCAAAGAATCCTGCTGCTATCTCAACATCATGGGTCTCAAAGTTTTTCTCGTGTGGTCTTAACCAATGTGAACCATACAAAATAACCACCAACCTTTTCATCATAAAAAACCAACAATGGTCCCTGATGCATCACATAACACTATATAATTTACACCCTCCTCCAGAAATCTCAATATGAGATCATGGGTTAACCTCTACCTCAAATTTTGAAAGCACCGTTGGAACCTTTCTGTCAACATGAAAGGATAATTCTTATGAGTAAAATCTATCAAGGTTTCTTCCACTCTAGAGAAACAGGTACAAACCTCTGATAATACCCTTCCATCCCAAGTAAACTCCTCACCTCAATGACACTCTTAGATAACTCCCAAGAAAGAACTACTCCATCCTTTACTGGATCCAATGCTACTCCATCCTCTGAGATGTCGTGTCCTGGAAAGTGGAACTTTTGAATCCAAAACTGACAGTTTGAGAGCTTCCCATAATGATTTATTAATTAGATTGTGTTCAGGACAATCCTCAAGTATCTCACATGCTCCTCCTCAAATGTAAAATACACTATGATTTCATCAATAAATACCACCATGAATCTATCTAAGAAAGGTTAAAATATTCGGTTCATGAGTCCCGTGAACACTTCTAGGGAATTCATCCTACTAATCAACATAACCAAGTACTCATAGTGACCATAACGATATCTAAATGTTGTCTTTGGTATATCCTTATCTCATGCTCACAGCTAGTTATAGCTTGATCGAAGTTCAATCTTCAAGTACAGTTGTTCCTATATCAACTAATAAATGAGATCATCGATCCTTGGTAGTGGATACATATTCTTCATGGTCACCATATTCAAGACTTGATAATCCACACATAACCTTATGCTCTCATTCACCTTCTTGGTAAGCAAAATTGGGGCTGCCCATGGGGAAACACTGAGTCTCACAAACCCCTTCTCCTGAAAGTCTTCCATACACACCTTCATCTATCAAATTTCTATGTGATCTATCTGATATTCTAGTGAAGATATTGGTTCTGTATTGAGATGCGATTAAATGAAAAATTAAATCTCTTGGCAGTGTGGTAAACTTGGGATGTCCTCAGGAAATACATCATCATAATCTTCCACCACTATATGAAAATGATAATCCAAATCATCCACTAATCCAAGATTAATTCTAGATAACTAATGAGTAATCAGATGCACTCTCATATTCATGAGCTCATCCTACTCCTTTAAGGGTTCCTTTGTCACCCACAAAGAAAAACCTTGTTCCATCACTGCGAACACACTGCATCATCTGGATAAAATATTCAATCTAGGAATGAATAGGGGATATAAATTACATACCTAATATGACTTCATAAGGCCTCATTTCTAAAATTTATAGATCTCATAAAACACTATCACCTCTAAGTTTTAAAAAGAATTGTCTTCATAAGTGTGAAACCAAAGAGTCACCTCCTTTCAGAGTCTCCAACCAAAAGGGTCGAGCCAATGACTCAATTTAAATCTCTATGTATCAAATTAGAGAATTGTAAAGAAAGGAATAAATAACTCCTATGTCTATCAATACTATATATAATGTATAAAAAGACACATATAATGATTCATATCATCACTTGAACCTCGGAGTCATAGGCATACATAGCTTGCAGCTAGCGTTGTCCCAATCCACTAGCTCTCAAAGCCTAGAATAGATCACATGGTGGTGGTGGTGGTAATAGGTCAGACCTCTTACAATAACATGACACCCTATCATCCCCTCTACCACATCTTTTGACATGTAGACCACCCTGATCCAACCTCTATATCTACCTTGGTGGTCCATCAACTTTCTCTCAATTAGATGTATGATGGGTCAGAAAATCTTGATCCAGATATACCTGATCATCATAGGAGAAGCACCACATGACCCTTGGCTGATTCAAGCTTCCCTTAGAGCCCTTAATTACTGACCCTATGTCCTTGGACCACCTTTGAAATCATATAAAAGTCTTGTATCCCTATAACAATCTTCTGATACCTTCTACCGAGGTCTTGGCTACAAGGTTCCAACTATTATGTCCCTCTATTAATGCATGTTATGCCAGAAATATTACCACTACCAAGGCTCTCTCAAGCACCCCATCATAGGTGGGAATACAAAGGGATAATACTAAATCCATTATGTCCCGGTGTATGACCTCCACAATGGTATGAGCTCTAAAGAACTAACCACACACTATATCGAAGGAGTAACAAGAGAGATTAGTATACCTCATTTAGTACTTCATCATAGTCATACTACCATGTTGCAGATATAGAATCTCTTATATGTGTACCAATCACAACATTTTTGGATAGAAATACTCTCTGAAGAGATACTCAAAGTTTGTCCAAGAGAGAGTTGTCTTATTGTGTGATTGAGACACTAAGCTCCACTATCGCCTAATAGAGCCATAAATAAGACTCTCTATGAGGACATCCATTTAATCTACAAGTATACTCACTTGGGATAAAAAATGATTAAACACCTCTAGACTATCCTCAACCACCCAAGGGTCTAGATCACCTCGAAACCTAGGAGTTCACTACCTCTGAAACTCATGCCACACACTCATTAGGATTGAATAATAACTATTATTCTTAGTGCTATCTCTTAGTAAACTGGTGGTGGTAGAGATGATAACCCACCCATAGGTTTTATCTATGGTATAAGCCCCTATATTGATTCCTCCTCACTAGTAAAATAATCCTCATGATCATGTAGTGGAATCCTGGTTGGTTGTTTCCATAGATGAATCCTGAAATAAAACAAGATGTACAATGGTCAAAAGAGTATATCTGGGGAGATTAATCAAGAAGAAAATTGAAAACATGGTCATTAATATATGATGCATGTACCAAAAAATTTCCCAATAACCAGTGTTCACATGTACCGAGTCAAAAGGTAGGTTGTCAAAGTCTTGGTTTATGGATACGTCGGCCACCACACCAACCCTGGAGTCCCTGGCCAGAAAGATGAACTTGAAACACTAAGCACTATTTCCCCAAACCAACCACTTTCATTTAGGTCCTATGGTAGAACCAACAAACTCTGATACCACTCAGTCATGACCCTACCCATATAGGTTTGGCCTTTGACTACCCCAAACATGTCTCTAATTGTTCAGGGGTTAGCGACCAGTGCTAAGTTGGCATATCCCACAAATGGGAGGAATTGGACTAAATTACCTACACACACACACACACACTCCTCTAAGTTCACCCAATGCATATTTGTAAAACAATTGAAAAAATTATTGCATATATCTGAGATCCCAACATATAGTACAATAGTGAAGTACTCAAATAGGTGAAAAGGGGGGAAAATACAAGCCCAACTAAAAATTGTAAAAGTACAACCTGCTCTAATGGAAAGGAATAAGTCCAATTAAATCTCTTGGTAAAACACCTCAATCTAAAAAGCTCTAGCTTTTCTCCACCCACTCCCTATCCACCCAAGACACCGTCAAATGGGTCTTCATCTGTATAAGACATGACATGTGCTGGAAAATACAATGTAGGTGTGAGTATAACAATAATCAGTAGGACACCCCCAAAAAATAAACATGAATCACTAATTATAGTCAGCTCAATAAAATATATAACAATCCATGTATAACAGAAATTACTAGATATACTCAGGAAAGATTCCAAGCCACTAGATGGTTATAACCAACTTTTATCCACATGATTTTTCTAATATAAAGGATCATTTCATGAGAATACCCTCCATGATCCATGTTATCATCGAAGACACCCAATGAAGAGGTCTAGATCATTTGGACCCTCCCAAGAAAGTTCAATAGTCTAGTATGTTGGTCAGAGTTGAATCTCAAGAGGGGGTGAATTGATTTCCTAATTAAAAATTCTGTTATAAACATTATGATAAAGATCCCACAATTTTAAAACATCCCAGATAATTAAAGAAGTAGAGATATTAATGTTTAGTTTGTCAACAATTTTTTAAAGGGTGATTAGTCCTCAGTTGAATTAGTGTAAAACACTTATTCAACTTTTGAAATAGGTTTACTGAATTAAACACATACATACACTAACCAGAACTAACTATCAAAGTTAATATAAAAACATCTTTCTATTTTTGAAATAATTGGTAGATAAAAATTAAAAAATAATGTATTACTAAATATAGTACGTAGACAGAGTTAAAAAAATAGGCTCAGTCTCAAGACGAGACTTAATCCTGCCCACATGGTGATCACCTACCACCAAGAAATTTATATAAACAATAAACTTGATACAAAGCCTGTATCGAGCTTTACAACAATTTTCAAAAAATGTCCAGGTTTCACACCCTCTATAACAGTTGATCATGGGAAAAAACAATACACACCACACACAATATATTCCACATTTTTAAGCGAAAAAGGTGAAAGTGAAGTTTGATGTGAGGATTTTCAACATCCTCTAGGTCAAGAATAGAAGACTGTTTGTGTAATAGACAGACCCACACACTTCTCAAAAATGTAAAATAAAAGATCATAGTAGAGATCACATTATAAGATTGAGTTTATAAAGCTCTATGTGTTTGCAGTTCAACTCTTGACTCCATGGAGTGAAGAAATTGTATTATGAGTCTTTCTATAGAAGTTTCCTCAAAATAGAGTGTCAAAACTCTAGGGTCTGGCTTTCAAGAATAGAGTGTTCCACTTCTTGTGTTGACAGAGAGTTGATGAAGCAGAGAAGGCAGCCTTGAATTTGTTCTCCCGAAATGATCTTCTTGAGCCTCTTGGGTTCACAGTGTAAGTGCTGGATGGTTCATCCTTTTTCTCGTTGATCTAGAAAGTAAGATCTTTCCCATGCATTCCTCTATCTTTTACACACTTCTCACACATGCACAACTTTTCTTCCTTAGTCTTATCTTTTATACATGAGGTCCAACAATAGAAATAAGTAAACCGCATGCAGTCCTCCTCGTACCTCGTACTGTCTCCAGATACAGTGTCTTGATATGTCTACAATCAACATTAATTAAAGTCAAAAGCATTAAATCTACCAAATATGACCGTTAGAATAATATTACGAATTTGAAAAAGTATGGGATAGAAGAGTGATAATTGGTAGATTAGTAGAGGTAGCCTTCTCAACATCAGACTTCAACAGTAGGCTTCAATGGTAGACTTTACCGATAGCCTTCATTGGTTACTTTCATTGGTGACCTTCATCAGTGACATTTCATCGGTGCCCTTTCATTGGTGACCTTTCATTGGAAACCTTTCAACGGTTACCTTTGTCGGTGACATTTCATCGGTGACCTTTAATTGGTAACCTTTAAATAGTGACCTTTATCGGTGAACTTCCATCAGTGACCATTTATCGGTGCCCTTCATCGGTGACCTTTCATCGGTGACCTTTCATCGGTGACCTTTCTACTTAGATAAAATTTTCACTGTAAGCTTAAACAGTAGAATAGTGAGATTAAAGATGCATAGTTATCACTTGACAGAAATGAAGAATATTAATGACACATGATTATCTTATAATAGAAACATGGTTATCATATAAATGAAACAGGATTTGGGATTATCAAAATAGTTGAGTCCAACAATCTCCCCCTTTTTGATAATAAAAAATTATGTCAGTGAAAATTTACATTTCAGTATTACTGTATCAGGGTTAACCACGTTTTCTAATATCTTCAATGGTGTGTATAATTAAAATTGAACAATGTTGATTATGGGAAATATAGATAGTGTATATATTCAAGGACTCCAGTCAACTTAAAAAACCTAAAACTTCCCCCCTTTTGTGATTAAAAAAAAGAATGGAAGACAAAAAGAGACAAAAGAGGATTTTATTAAAAATGACACAAGAGTACAATATATAAAAAAGAGTACAAATATACCTATCAAATAAGACATCCCACATTAAATCCACATCAAATATGTCGAAGGGAGATTTGTCTTTGGAAATTGAGGAGTCAGGTCCAGAAGATGGAGGGAGAGGCCAAGGTATGGCAGTGAGCAATGTAGGAGGAGCTACTACATAAGGATCAATAGACCTATAGAGAGTAGATCTCTAAGGAATAATAGGGGTCATTCTTCTAATGTTGTATATAGGATTCATCAATGGGGCTGTAATGGTAGTGCCTAAGGCAGCTGGAAAAGAAGGTAAGGCTGGAGGAACAATTATGGGAGTGCACTCCACATTGAGGAAGGGTAAAAGAAGATTTTTGAAATCCATAATAATTATTCACCCTCTTTCCATAGCTAAGATAAAATAATCCTTATTCTCCATGAATTTATCTAAGGTAGGATTAGACTCTCTAAGCCTTCTAACATGATCCTTAAATGCCTAAGTGAAAGGTGGGATCCTCAAGTTTTCCAACAGTATCTTAAAGTTACCTTCCATCTGATTCATAGTACACCCTTTTGTTATAGAAATCAACTTGCTCCTTGATGGACTTCTAATCTTGAGAATCTTACCATAGATAATACCCCACAAGCTTATGAATTTATCTTTTAGTGGAGACGACCTAAGTCAAAGAATGAGAGTCTGAGGTACTTGCACTATAGAACTTCTCAAATTTTTCACTAAACACTAACATGAAATATTATAGATCAATAGGATGAGAGGATAAAGAGGAAGAAGATGGACACAAAGGTGCCATAGTGAAAGCCACTATCTCTTTAAAATATTTGGTCAGACCAATAATCAAACTCTTCACATCATCATCATGTCCACTCATATGTGCCTTCGTAGACTTCTTAAAGTTATAAAACACAGTGACCATTTGCTAAACAAAACTTTTGACATACTTAAGGTATATGTCCTTTTGAACCCTTGATTCCATATAGAATTCTAAACTGGAAATTGACTGTTTCAAAAATTCTATAGAGTCTACCAAGGATTTGATCTGATTCTAACTATCCTTCACTTCATGTTTCGGATTTCAGTGAGAGGAAGAAATTACTCTTTCTTAGGAAGATTCTATAACTTCTTGATTTAGGGACACTTTTATTTCTATCTCAATTGATCTCTCAGTAAAGTGTCTCTTCAACTCTGACATCAAAGATTCTAAATGATCCTTCTTCACATAGTCTCTCGGTAAGAGAACTACTAGATGTACACTGGTAGTTTCTGAAAGAGAATGAATTTGAGGGCTTCTGTTAGGCTTGTCATCATCAGAGTCTCTATAGTCTAAGCCCAATACCATGAATCCAGGGTCTTATGACCAATATTCTATTGCATGAGAAAAAACAACTGGACCTAAAACAATAGGTTCCTCCCCCTAACTTAGAGCATTCTCTTAATCAATTACATCCATCTCTGCTATACGTCTTTTATCAATAGCATAAACAGGAGAGTCCACTGCCACTTCTTCTACAGAATCTTCAACTACTACCACTACAATTCCAGCTTCAACCGAATTAGCAACCTCTTCATCCACACTTTCTACCATTTCTATATATCCTATCAAAGTAATGAGACTTTTAAATTCCTATTCACATTAATCAACAGCTATCTCAAAATCATCATGACTAAATTCAGTTTTATCTTCCTCCTATAAGTTCTCTCTTGTGTCCCTTAAAACATTTTCTTCCCCTTATTCTTCACTGGTTTCCTCATCATCACTATCCTTTAGGAAATTATATATTCTATGAAATCATTTTGGTGGGCTAGGCTCACCAAAAGATATAGTATTGGTATGAGTACTTGAGGTATGTTCAGGATCACTCTTGTCATCTATAGGAGAATCCTCTATTTCATAGGCAACAACAACATCTTCTTATTCATTTGAGTATGCTGGCTCCACTTCATCAGGCTTTAGACTTGTATCTCACTTATTCATTGCCTATTAGGATGAGTTACAGGGTTGAATGCCTCATACATCTCAGCCTCATCATTAACCCATTTTCATTTCCAAGGGTTCCAGATGATCTTCATAAACTTGCATATCATTTTGGTAATGAAAAAGTTGTCTCTTACAACAACTATTTCCTCCTTATTTATAGAAAATCCTTCTACATTCAACATCAGGGATATCAGCCTGGCATGAAACAAAGAATTGGACTTGGAAATGGACTTTTTCATATCTTCTAATTGAATCATCAGTAACCTCCACATATTTATCCTTTGTCCATGCTTCAACAGATACAAAAGAAACATGTCCTGATATTTCATGGTAGAAAAGTCCCCTCTCCTGGGACTCAAAATTTTTTGAACAAATTTAATCAACAACCTATCTTCTTGTTCAATTTAAGAAGCAATCACTTTCCTAGGGATCCCATTCCCAGTTAGTTCATCCAAATATTCTTCATAACATAAGAAATAACTAGTGGTAGGAACCAATCAAGAGTAGTAATAAAAAATCCCTTCATGTGGAACTCTTAAACAGTCATCCTATTCAACATAGGAGAATCTCACACTTACTCCATCTTACCTTTGAAGACATTCTATTTTCATTCTTAGACAGCTCGAATTTCAGAGATTCATAAAATTCCTTCACTAAATATGGGTAATAGGATCCATTTTTATTTGAAAAGAATTCTCCCTAACCCTGAGCTTCATGTACCTTTTTCTCTAGAGACATGCTCAACATCATCCATTCTAAGCATAGTTTATTCTCAATCACAACTTTCCTCTTCGAAAAATGTGGATTGATCAACTTTTCTACTCCCTTGCTTCAACTACTAGACCCAGCTCGAGGTCTCATAGGATTCAACACATCACCTTCATCACTAACCACCGATCTCTTCAATCATGCCATGCGATCTGAAGTGGTTTGAGGGTTTTAGTAGAGGTTTAGGTTCCAAGGTTAGGGATAAAGAGGTTCATAGGAGGTTTGAAGTGGATCAAAATGTGGTTTGTGATTTTTTTATCATTTTGAGAGTGAAAAATAAATCAAGTAAAAGAAATAATTAATACTAAAAATGTTTCAGATCCCAGCAGAGAAAATGAAAAGTCCCAGAAAAATAGACTATCAATAAGGTTCCAACTATGTGGTCTTAATGGTGAGGTCCCAACAGTGAGGTCTAACAGTGAGGTCCAATAGTGGGGTTCTAATGGTGAGGTCCAATAGTGAGGTTCCAAAAGGTGATGTCCAACAGTGAGGTTCTTAACAGTGAGTTCCAACATTGAGGATCTTAATAGTGAGGTTCCTAATGGTGAGGTCCAACAGTGAGGTCCTTAACGATGAGGTCCAAAAGCGATGTTCCTAACGATGATGTATAACAGTGAGGTTTCTGATAGTGAGGTCTAACGGTGAGTTTCTTAATGATGAGGTACAACGGTGAGGTTCCTAAGGGGGAGGTCTAACAGTGAGGTCCAAGGGTGAGGTTCTTAACATAACATTTTATCATACCTAATTCATGTTTGATGTAATTTAACCTCTCAAAACCCAAAGTGTTTGTGAATATATCAGCCAATTAGTGTTCGGTTCTAATTAATTTAAGAGTGACATCACCTATTTGACAATTATCTCTCAATAAGTGTTGTCTCACATCAATGTTTTTTGTCTGAGCATGAGATGTTGGATTTTTAGAGATGTTAATATCACTTGTATTATCACAGTTTAGGGAGACATGTTTGAATTGATATCCATAGTCTAGTAAAGTTTGTTTCATCCACCAAATTTGAGCACAAGAACAAGCAGTATCTATATATTCAGCTTCAGCAGTAGATAATGCTACAAAATTCTGTTTCATACATCACAATGATACTAGTGACTTGTCCAAAATGTGACATCCTCTAGAGGTGATCTTACTATTTATCTTGAAACTAGAAAAGAAAGTATCTGAATTACTTATTAAATCAAATGATTATCCTCTTGGATAAAATAATACTATGTTTTTAGTATACTTGAGATATTTAAGAAACCTTTTAACAACAGTTGAATGAGACTCTTTGTGATTGGCATGAAAATGAGCACACATGAAAACAAAAAACATAATATCTGGTATGTTTGTAGTAAGATAGAGAAGACTCCCAATCACACCTCTATAATTGGTTTGATCCACTGATTTACTAGTTTCATCCGCATCCAACTTACAAGTGGTACTCATATGTGTATCACTACCATTATTTCTATCTAAGCCAAAACATTTCAAAAGAACCTTAGTATACTTACTTTGATTTAAAATAATACCATTTTTATTTTGAAAAATTTTAAATCCAAGGAAAAAATTAAGTTCCCCCATTAATATCATTTCAAATTCATCTTGCATCATTTTTTATAAATTACTACATAAATAATTTTTAGAGGATCCAAAAATAATTTCATCTATATAAATTTGTAATATTAAAACATATTTGGAAATACTTTTTACAAAAAGAGTAGGATTAGATATCCCTTTCGGAAAAAATTTTGATATAAGAAAAGAACTAAGTCTTTTATACCAAGCTCTTGGAGCTTGTTTTAGACCATACATAGCTTTAGAAAGTTTAAAGACACGATTTGAAAAATGGGGATTTGTAAAACTATGGGGTGTTTGAAAAATAAATCCTTAACAATATACCCATTTAAAAATTAACTTTTGACATCCATTTGATAAAGTTGAAATTTATATGAGTTTCATAAGAAAGTAGTATCCTAATGGATTCTCATCTAGTTATAGGTGCAAAGGTTTCCTCATAGGCTGTTTCTTCTTTTTGACTATATCCTTATGTAACTAGTTTATCCTTGTTTCTAAAAATGTTTTCAAATTCATCTACTTTATTTCTAAACACCCATTTAGTGCCTATGGTCAAAGTGTCCTTAGGTCTTTCTACTAATTCCCAAACATTGTTTCTTTCAAACTGATTTAATTCTTCATGCATAGCTATCACCCAAAATTCATCATTGATTGCAACATAGATATTTTAGGTTCAATATGTGAAAGAAAATCTTGGTGTTCAACCTAGTTTCCCAAAGAAGCTCTAGTTTGTGTTCCTCTATTTTGATCACCTAATACATCATTTAATGGATGATTCTTGAGAGTTTAAATACCTCTTTAAAGAGCTGAACTAGACTCCTCATGGTGGTCTATAGATTCAGAATCACCATGCTCAGATCCTGGAAGATTTCCAGAACAAGTTGTTTTCACTAACGGTTCACTATATTTATCATCAATGTCTAGAATTGAAATATCTTCCTCAAGATGTTCTAAAAAGTTTTTGGGTTCATGTGGATTAGTATCATACAATTTTACATAAACTAATTCTTCGACACATTTGGTTCTCTTGTTGAATACTATATAAGATTTACTCGAGACTGAATAACCTTGGATAATTCCTTCATCACTCTTGGAGGAAATTTTTCAAGATTATTCTGAGTGTTAAGAATAAAGACTTTGCATCCAAAAACACTATAGTAATTAACCATAGGATTCCTATAATTTCATAGATCATAAGGGGTTTTCTTAAGAACATGTCTAATTAAGAATCTATTGATGATGTAATAAGATTTATTAACAGCTTCATCCCAAAAATAGATAGGTATATTATACTCATTTAGCATAGTCTGAACAATCTCTTGAAGTGTCCTATTTCTTCTTTCAACAACTCCATTTTGTTGAGGTGTTCTAGTAGGAGAGAAATTGTGATTATATCCATTTTTTTTAAAAAAAAGACTCAAAACTCTTAATTTTGAAACTCATGGCCATGATCACTTCTCAAGGTCTTAATTCTAAGTCCACTATGATTTTCTATAGACATGGAATATTTAATAGAGTACGAACATGCTTCACTTTTGTGGGATAAAAAGTATACCCAAGTTTATGTAGAAAAAACATCTACAAGAATATAAACATAGTACATCCCATTTAAACGTGAAACTCTAGATGGTCCAAACAAATCCATGTAGACCAGCTCAAGCTATTGAGAAGTGGAAAATTCTTTCTTTGGTTTGAAAGAAACTTTGTGTTGTTTTATTTTTTTTGACAAGGATTAAAAACTTTTTTATATTGGAATTCCAATTTAGGTAAGTCTCTCACTAAATATTTATTAGTTAGTTTTCTAAGTGAGTGCACATTGCAGTGTCCTAATCTTCTTGTGCGATAACCAAGATTCTTTATGAAACACATTTAAATAAAAAAAATCTTAGTTAAAGTGTTTAAATCAACAGAATATACATTTTCATTTCTAAGAGTAGTGAATCTTAAATGATTTCTAGAATTAAAAACATTTCATGCATCATTTTCGAACATAACATTAAAACCGTCATCACACAACTAAGAGATACTAAGCAGATTGTATTTTAAACAATCAACAAAAAGTACTTTTGAAATTAATATTGTATTAGGGTTATCAATTTGGCCTAATCTGATGATCATCCCTTTAGCATTATCAATGAATGTTACATGTACACCATCAACGTTAAATAGGCTCTTTAAGCATTAATAGTCTCATGTCATATTTCTTAAACATCCACTGTCTGTGTACTATAGTGTTTTATAGGAGATCTTCAGACAATTTTCTTGGAAAACAGATTAAGCGTAGGGTAACTTTGGTACCCATATTTTCTTGGGTCTAGAGAAGTTTGAAAGTAATGATTTGGGAAACCATACTTGTATCATAGGTTTTCTATAATCAACATATATGTTTTGAGACATGAACAATTTTTTAGGTCCTTTAGAAAAGTGTTTTTCCAAAGAGGGTCCAGAACTTGAACTAGTAATGAACTGTCTGGATTTTGGAACAAATTTATTTTTAATATTCTTTTTTTGTCCTAGTTGATATCCTAGACCACTTGTGTATTTTGGAGCAATCTGTTTCTCAAGAAACTAAGTCATGGTATCTCTACCAATAGTAGACTTCTCAAGATCCTTTTTTTAATTCCTCATTTGATAATTTGAGTTCAGTATTTTGTTTTAATAGATGAGAACATTTTTTTCTCAATATTTAGATCAGACTTATAATTAGAATTTAATGCATGTTGTCATTTCAGTAACTTATATTTGTCCATGAGTTCATTAAATGTATCCTCAAGAATTCCACAATATTCAAATGGTTAATCCTTATTCATATTTTCATCATTATTTGATTCACTTTAAATCCCAGAATAGTAAGCATTAAGTATAGGAGAATTGGGTATTACATCAGATGTTTCTATCATGAAGCACAAATTTATATGTATGTTTTTCCAAATATCATAAGTGTTAGATCGATTGGAGCTATCTTTTGAAGCACACCACGTAGCTTTTATATCCTTTTTTACATCCCTTTCCCTTGTCTTCATATTTCATCTTAAATTTTAGCTTGGGGTAATCGGCCTTCACATGCACTTTTCGTTTACACTCATAGCGTACTATCTCATTTGTGTTGTCATTCCATTTTTTTTCATTTTTCCACTATCCTTTACTATCATACCTTTCTTTATAGTATTATTTTCTAAAGAACTTCTTCTTACAGTAGAACTTCTTAAATCTTGTAGCAAGATGATCCATCTCATCATCACTTTTATAAGCTGAGTCTTCACTAGTGGAAGTGTCTACAGGAGCTTGAACCTTTTCTGAGTCTTTGCTCTTTGAGTTAGTAGTCTTGTATGCTATAGATTTCTTCAATGGTTCATCATCTGCTTCTGGATTTACCTTAAGCTCTTCTTTATTTATCATAATTTTTCTAATTAGTTCCTTCACTTGTATCTTACCTATGTCACCAGATTCTCAGATAGAGACAAAATATCCTCTCCATCTGTCACGTAGGCATCGAAGGAACCTCATTATCTGATCCGTGTTGTCTACTGGTTTCTCAACCAGACTCATGGTATTTAATATTTCATTGAACCTAAGATAAATTTCATATATATGTTCATCAGGATTCATTTGAAAATTATCATATTTAATTGTATATGTATTTAATCTCATTTCATTAACATTGGTGGTCCCCTCATGAGAAATAGCCAAAGTATGCCAAATTTCATAAGCAGTTTTATAGACAGATATTATATTGAATTCTTCATCACCTAGAGAACATTACAATGCATTAATTTCTTTACAGTTATTATTATATGTAGATTTAGTCAACTGAGACCATGTGTCCCTAGTGGTAAGAGGCAAAGCATGTTGTTCTTCAATTGTGTCCCATATTTCAGGACCCATGCTCTCTAGATAGATTTTCATTTTTAATTTCCACTAAGCATTGTTATTACCATTAAAGAAAGGTGGCCTGTTAGTAGCATCACACTAAACTCTATTATCTATAGTTAATGATAATTTTAAAGAACTTAAAATTTATACATGAATGAAATTTTAAGATATTTAAGATACAACTAATATCACAGTTGAAAATAATTTGAAAACTTGTACAACAGTTTAGATATTAGCAATAAAAATTTAACCCTATGATACCAAATGTTGGTCGGAGTGGAATCTCAAGAAGGGGTTAATTGAGTTATTACTTAAAATTTCTATTAAAAACATTATGATAAAGATCTGCAAATTTTGAAACAGCCTAGTTAATTATGGAAGTATAGATATAAATGTTTAGTTGGTCAATAGCTTTCTCAAAGTGTGATCAGTCCTCAGTTGAATTAGTATAAAACACTTCTTCAACTTTTGAAACAGGTCTACTAAATTAAATACATAAACACACTAACCAGAACCAACTATCAGAGTTAATATAAAAACTAATTTTTATTTTTTAAATAATTTGCAGCTAAAAATATAGAAATAGAGTATTACTAAATATAGTTCACAAATAGAGTTAAACAGGAGTTTTAGTCTCAAGTCGTGACTTAATCCTCTCCACTTGGTGATCACCTACCACCAAGCAGTTTATATGAACAATAAACTTGATACATAACCTGTATCGGGTTTTACAACAGTTTTCACAAACTGTCTAGCGTTAACAAACTCTACCAAAATTATTTGGGGGAAAAACAAACAATGTAGACCACACACTATCTCTTCAATATTTGTATGTGGTAAACAAGGTCTAATTGATGTTTGATGTGAGGATTTTCAATACCCTCTAGTTCAAGAACATGATACCATGTGTGTAATAGTTAGACCCACACAGTTCTCAGAAATATAAAATAAAAGAACACAGTATAGAAAATATTATAATATTGAGTTTAAAAATATCTATGTATTTACAGTTCAGCTCTTGTCTCCTTTGAGTGAGGAAATAATAGTTCAAGTCTTTCTATGGAAGTTGCCTTCAAAACAGAGTGTCACAACTCCAGTGTCTAGATTTCAAGAACTGAGTGTTCTGCTTATTGTGTTAACATAGATTTGATGAAGCATAGAAGGAAGACATGAATTTGTTCTCCAAAAATGATCTTCTTGATCCTTTTGGGTTCAAAGTGTAAGTGCTGGATGGTTCTTCCTTGTTCTCTTTGATCTATCGAGTAAGATCTTTCTCATGTATTCCTCTATCTTTTACAGACTTTTCACCCAAGTACAAATTTTCTTCCTCAGTCTTATCTTTTATAATTGAGGTCTGACAATAGGAATAATTAAACCATGTGCGATCATCCTCGTACATCATACTGTCTCCAGATACGATCTCTTGATATGTCTACAATCAGCATTAATTAATTTCAGAGGCATTAAATTTACAAAATATGAGCATTAGAATAATCTTAATAATTTGAAAAAGTATGGAATAGAAGAGTGAGCATCAATAGACTAGTAGCAATAGCATTCTCAAAAGTAGACTTCAACAGTAGGCTTCATTGGTAGACTGCATCGGTAGCCTTCATCGGTGACTTTCATCAGTGACCTTCATCAGTGACCTTTCATCAATGACCATTCAATGGTGACCTCTCATTGGTAACCTTTCAATGATGACCTTTATCGGTGACCTTTCATGGGTGAACATTCATTGTTAACCTTTCAACATTGACCTTTATTGGTGAACTTTCATCAGTGACCTTTCATCGATGACCTTTCATCGGTGACCTTTCAACTTATTTAAATTTTGCACTGTAAGCTTAAACGATAAAACAATGAGATTAATGATACATATTTATCACTTGATAAAAATTAAGAATATTAATGAAACATGATTATCATATAATAGAAACATGATTATCACATAAGTGAAACATGATTTGGGATTATCAAAATAGGTGAGTCCAACATTGGAAGACTCTGATGTATAGATAGGGGTCATGCCTAGAACTGCAGGGGGACACCACAAAACCTAATTTCAATCAGCCCGCTACGTAGAGGATCATAGGTCAATGATTCCACAAACCTTATTAAGATGTACTGCTAGATGGAGGATCAACACCCTACTTGGGGAGGTCACACTGATTCCACAAACCCCACTTAAGGAACAAAGGATGATAAAGAATCACACTCCAATCTCACAATGGGACACCACAACTCTATCTAAGACTCGACCTCTAGAGTGTATCATAGTCTTGATATGTTTATGTAATTATGCACTGTACCCTCAAGGGAAGGGAACTAGGGAACACACTAATCCTATATTGTTCCGAACTAAATAAAAAAAGAACTACAGACACACTTGAAGGGGGTACACGACGTGTACAGCTATCCCCATGCATGTCTGTGTGAAAAAGCCTCACACGGCATGTAATTATCCATATACACAACATGTAGAAATGGAATGTGGCAGGTAGAGACACATGGGATCCTATCTGTGTTGTCTAGTCTTCTCTGTGTACAAGTCCATGTACGCTAAGTTGTGCCTGTGTCTATGTACATGACATGCCACTTAGGCCATGTAATTTTTCCCATATTCATGTACTTCCCAAAGTACACGTTGATCTATCTAGGAAGGGAAACATGCTGTGTGACAGAGGTCACAGGATGTGTGGTTATTATCTTCATCCTGAAACCCTAGTCATAGTTGAACTGGACCTACAAGGCATGTAACAATGATTTACATTCCATCTTGCTCTAGATTTTCCATATCCTAAGTTTTCTCCTCCATTCTTTCTCACGTGTAACTGCCAAATTGATTTCCACTGAAGACCATGCCATAGATCATAGATTTAGGTTGACTGTGCCATACTACCACTTTCTCACTGGAATCCGACCCTTGAATAAGATTTGGAAAAGCACCTCTGATGTTGAAATGTCATGCGTCGCCTGAAAGGAATAAAAACCATCAATCTGGTCTCATGATCCCCTAATCTAACAACCATCATTATCAATCCTTGAACTAAAAATTCTATCACATTCCATATCCACGATTTTGATCTATTTCATGTAAGAATAATCTTACAACGATTGAAAACCATGTATTTTTTGAACCGTTGGCCAATGAAATACTAATGATGATCGAATGATGAAATATGGGAGAAATCCATAATCCATAAAACATGAGAAACAAATATTGACTATTGTTCATTTGGACTAAATCTCTTGTTATAGAAGAGGATGAATGAAGAGGAATAAATCAGCGAACTGATAAATAATTCCATCAAATTTAATCAAATGATGATGTGGATACTGATTCTGTTCATGAAATTTATCTATGTTCATTTAGTATTAAGAAACAAGTGGGAAATCGGAAAAAAACATCATACCTGAATTTTAGACTAATCCTTGATGAAGAACAATTTTGTTACCGTAGTTGAAGAGATCCACAGACTCCATTGGAACAATGATCCATGATCCGATCCTAATCTGTTTTTGTTTTCCAAGATATCTCTATAATGGTTGTCTGAAATCTATAGTGTTTGAGCGGACAACCCTAGGGAAATTCCATAACCATACACTTAAAGAATAAAGTATTTCATTGCGTCCAAAAAAACAAAATAAATAAATTATTTCATTTATTTCATTCGTTTATGCCTACAATGGATTTTTCAGAAATGACCCTCACTAACAAAGGTTATGTCGCACCAATTGTTAAACCCGTGTTTTTGAACTCAATGGTACCCTCAAATATCTGATATTGGAAAACGTTCCAGATTTATTCTACTTTTTTCCAAAAAATGTGCACATGTGCTAATTAATATATTTATCATGTTTCAAATATTTATTTCAGGCACACCGGGGCTCGGAATCACACATCGTCCCAGCGCCTGATCTTGAAAATATTCTATATAATATCCAAAAATACAACATGGAAAATACGAGTCATTACAAGCCTAATATTTATAGGAAAATTTGTTTTGGGTTTTATATTAGTCAACTTTTTTAAACTACATCCCGCTCTTATAGTCATCATATACTCTTACGATCCAATGATAGAACTGTGTGTGGAAACCTTATAACTCAATGTTCTACTTTATTTTTCTTTATTTCTAAAGTGTGAAAGAGTTATAAATCCATATCAAAATCCCCAAATCTATATCTAATCTATTATTTCTCATGTTTGGGTATTTTTTAATATTTATTTGGATGTTTTATTAGTTAATTTTATTTTATTTTATATTTGAAAATAATTTTTATATTTTTTATTGATTCACTTTCTTATTATTAGTTTAATTAATATGTTTTTATAATTTTATAATTTTTCCATTGTTATTTTATTTAGTTTGTTTTTTATAATAATAAAAAAATAGGATTAATATGACAGAATAATAAATATAAATTTAAAATAATAATTAAATACAATTATAAAATTTCAAAAATGGTAAATTATAAAAATTAGTAAAATAAATAAAATATAAAAATATATTTTAAAAATAAGAAATTGTTAAAATAGAATAAAAATTATCTATAGTTATAATGGAAATAATAATTAATAATTTATAACATGATGATAAATTGTTAAATAATAGTGAAACTTAGTAAAAGAAATAACTAATATGTATAAATATTATAATAATATTTTAAAAATATTAAAAAATATTAAAAAAATGATTTTAAATAATAAAATTTGTAATATATTATATAAAAACTTCAAAATAAAAAAATAAAAAAATTATTAGTAAAAATTAGTAAAATAATTAATAATTATTATAGAAAAAATAATATAAATTTTATAAAATAGTAAAATAATAGATATTATTTTAAAGTTTTTAATTATTCAAAAAAGATTTTGTACATAAAATTTAAATTAATTTATATAATTACTGAAATGAAATTATTATTATAAAATTATAGTAAGATACTTTAAAAATAAATTACTATAATTATACAAATTAATAAAATAATAAATTAAAAAAACTAGTTAAATAATTAAAATAAAAAATTAATTTAATTTTTTGAAATAATTTAAAATAATAAAGGTTAACAATGATTGAAATAAAAAAATAGTAAATTAACTATAGACTAACTACTAAAAACTATTAAATTTTTTTAAAAAAATTCATCAACTATTTAAAACAATTAATAAGATTTATTTTTATTATAAATTGGTTATTGTTATTTTTTTGAAATTAATTGAGAGAGAAAAGAAAAAATAGTTTTTATTATGAGCTGTTGTGTAGAGAAGTCAATAAAAAATTCACATTGTTTTGGTATAAATTCTATCCATACTATGGGTGTTGAAGAATTTCTTTCATTTACATCATCGAATACATTATTTTTTTAGAAGGGAAAAATAAATATTCTTATAAGAATTATGATCTTAGTAAATTTGAAATAATTGATATTCTTGGAGTTAATCTATTATGTTATAGTTTTCTAGAAGATTATGATTTTTGTTATCAACATAGGGAATGGAATTTAGAGGGAAATTCAAATTGATTGGTTCATGATGCACCAGAATTCTAAACTTTAGTACATGACATTACTGGAATTTCTTTTCAACAAAAAAAACATAGAATAATGATTCAAATTCTTAATTATAATCATTTAAATCTTCTGAATTATTTAAATCTGTGGAGTATTCCTTGTATTCTGGATGCAAGATAAGTAATTTAGATGTAGATATGAAATTCATGTATTTTAAGTTAGTTATTAGAATGCATAATTGGTACTTTGATATGATGCATTTTTTAGTTAAGTATTTATTTCCATAGGGAAATACACTACGAAAAAATTTCATTAAAAATACATATCTAGGTCTATTTGGGTCTTAATTATCGGAAGATTCAAAAATATTCAAATGATTTCATCTTATATTATTGTGATTATGAATCTTAGTATGTTATCAAACATCACTACTACAGATATTCCCTTCAACAGTGCACAAAAATAATTTTAACAATGCTAAAAAATAGATGTTAACATCATCGTTGTTAAATGGGGTCCCTTTTATCAGTGTTACAAAGGCGTTCATAAAGCCCCAACCTTCTACAAAGTGTTGTTCATATAACAGTACACCCACCAAAATATTTTAACCTGTGTATGAAAAATATATAATTTAATTGAAATAAATTTGACATCATGAATACAAAAAAACACTACTATATACATTTCAAAAAATGTTTTTGTATATTTTCATTTACAATTATCCACAAACATTTAAAAATAATAATATTTTATCTTCTTTAGTGCCTGTGATCCCCTCTCAAAAAATTCCACCCATGTTATCAATTTCTGAACAAATCACCTCAACCTGAGAGAAAGAATAAAAAACTCTTCAATTAGTAGTAGTATAAATAATTGAATTAAACATTAATATGAAATAATGCATTAATAAAATGTCAATTTTAAATAAAAAGACACACTTTGAGTTATTCTAGTCACACTTTGCGTCATATTGAGGTGGGGTTGATTCCTACATGTCAAAAATGACTTATGGATAATTTTCCAACAATATCAAAACAATCATAATGTGTTTCCCAAGTTTTGACTATGCCACTTATACTTTTTACTAAAATTGATGTTAATTTTAAATAACGACACACTTTGAGTTATACCGGTCACATCAAGCAACAGATTGAGGTGAAGATGATTCCTAACCATCAAAAATTACCAATGGATTATTGTTTGAATGTATCAAAAAAATCCAAATGCATTTTCTCTGTTTTCTAGTATGTCACTTGTGTTTTTCACTAAAACATCATTTCAAACTAGAAACACTCAATTTGAGTCATACCGAACACATCATGTGTTGGTTTGATGTGAAACTACTTCATACACATCAAAACATACTTATGAATCATTTTTCTAAATTATTATGTCCATCAGAGCACATTTACCTGGTTTTCAGTGAGCGACACACTTTTTGAACTGAAATGTCAATTTAAAATTTATAATGGATACTTTGAGTCATACCAGTCACACTGTGCAACATATTTAGGTGTGGTTGATTCCAACACATCACAAATGACACATGGATCATTATCCTAAAGTATCAAAAACACTACATGAATTCATTTTCTCAATTTTTGGTATCTCACTTGATCTTTTTACTTAAATTAATGTTAATTTTATATAAATAAAAACTTGAAATTATACCGATCACACCATGAGTCGAATTGAGGTTTGGGTGATTCATACCTATCAAAAATGAGTTATAGATCATTTTTGTAATGTATAAAAACAATCTGAATGTGTTTTCTCAGTTTTGAGAATGTCACTAGTGGTTTTTATTAAAGATAATGTTAATTTTAAATAAATAGACACACTTTGAATTATACTAATCACACCATACATCAGATTTCAGTACATATGATTAATACACATAAAAAATGACTTATGGATCATTTTTCTAAAGTTTCAAAACAATCCGAATTCATTTTCTAGGTTTTGAGCATGTAGCATGTGATTTTTTATTAAAATTAATGTCAATTTTAAATACATATACACACTTGGAATTATAACAGTCACATCGTACATCATATTTAGGTTAGGATTATTCCTACACATCATAAATTACCTATGTTTCTTTTTACTAATGTATAAAAATAATAAAAATGTGTTTTCTATTTTTTTAGTATGACACTTATTCTTTTTACTAAAATTAATTTTACTTTTAAACAAAAAAACACACTTGGAATTATATCAATCACATCGTATGTCAGTTTGATGCGCGTATAATTCCTAAACATCAAAAATTACTTTTGTATAATTTTCCAAAATTGTAAAAACAATCCAAATGTGTTTTCTTGTTATTGATTATTTCACTTTTTTTTATTAAAATAAATGTAAATTTTAAATAAATATATACACTGGTGATTATACTAATCACACAATGAATTAGATTGAAGTGTGTGTAATTACTATATATAAAAAATGACTTATGGGTCATTTTACTAAAGTATAAAAACAATTGAAATTAGTTCTCTTAGTTTTGAGTATGTCACTTCTATTTTTTTATTAAAATTAGTTTCAATTTTAAACAGATAAACACACTTTGAATTATACAAGTCACATCATTCATTGGATTGAGGTATGAATGACTCATACACATCAAAAATAAATTATGGATCATTTTCCTAATTAATTAAAATAATATTAATGCATTTTCATTGTTTTGAGCTTGTCACTTGTGTTTTTTTATTAAAATTAATGTCAATTTTTAAAAAATAGACACACATGGAATTATATCACTCACACCATGCATCATATTGAGGTGGAGCTAATTCCTACACATCACAAATGACATATGGATCATTATACTAATGTATCAAAATAATACAATTTTTTTATTGGTTTTCATTATGTCACTTGTTCTTTTTACTAAAATTAATGTCAATTTTAATAAAATATACCACATGGAATTATACTGGTCACACTATGCATCAGATTTAAGTGTTTCTAATTCCTACACATCAAAAATTACTTATGAATCATTTTTAAGAAGTTTCAAAAAAATCCAAATGAGTTTTATTGGTTTTGTGTATGTAATTTTTGTTTTATAATAAAATTAAGGTGAATTTTAAATAAATATACACACTTGGAATTACAACGGTCACACTGTGTATCATATTGAAGTTCAGATGATTAGACTTATGGATCATTTTACTAAAATATCAAAACAATCTAAATTATTTTTCATAGTTTTCAATTTTTCACTTTTTATTTTTAAAAAAATTATTGTCAATTTAAAATAAATAGACACACTTAGAATTATACCCATAATAACAAGCCTTGGATTGTGGTGAGGCTAATTCCAACACATCATAAATGACTTATGGATAGTTTTCCTAAATTATCAAAATAATATTAATGTGTTTGATTTGTTTTGAGTATGTCACATAAGTTTTTAATTAAAATTAATCTTAATTTTAAATAAATAGAAATAATTGGAATTATACTGGTCATACCATGTTCGAGATTGAGGTAAGACTGATTCCTACATGTCAAAAATGACTTCTGGATCGCTTTTCCTGAAGTATCAAAACAATTTGAATGTGTTTTCTCGATTTTGAGTATGTTACTTGTGTTTTTTTATTAAAATTAATGTCATTATAAATAAATAGGCACACTTGGAATTATATCAGTCTCACCATGTATTGTATTGAGGTTCAAATTATTATTACATGTAAAGAAGTACATAAGGATCATTTTCATAAAGTATAAAAACAATCCTAAAGTATTTATTTTGAGTATGTCACTCGTGTTTTTTATTAAAATTAATGTCAATTTATATTAAAATTAACACTTAGAGTTATAACAGTCACAACATGTGTTGGATTGAGGTGGGGTTGATTCATACCGGTTATAAATGACCGATGAATCATTTTAATAAAGTATCAAAATGATCCTAATGCACATTCTTGGTTTTTAGTTTGTCACTTGTTCTTTTTACTAAAATTAATGTTGATTTTAAATAAATAGACACACATGGAATTATATCGGTCACATTGTACATAATATTGAGGTGAGGTTCATTACTACATCTTAAAAATGAATTAAGGGTAGTTTTACTAAATAATCCAAACAATCTGATAGTATTTTCTAGATTTTGACTATGTCACTTGTGTTTTTTATTAAAATTACTATCAATTTTAAATAAATAGACACACATGGAATTATACCTATCACACCATGAGTTGGATTAAGTTGTAGCTAATTCCAAAACATCAAAAATTACTTATGGATCATTTTCATAATGTATCAAAACAATCTGAATACAATTTCTTGGTTTTGAGTACGTCACTTGTCTTTTTTAATAAAATGTCATTTTTAACTAGAAACACACACTTTAAAAAATATCAGTAACATCATGTATCAGTTTTATGTGAGAACAATTCCTTCACATCAAAAATGATTTATGAATTTATTTACTAAATTATAAATAAACACTGAGTGTGTTTTCTATGTTTTCAATTAGTGACACTTTTTAAACTAAAATGTCCATTTTAAATTGATAATGGACACTTTGAGTAATACACAGGAAAATCATGTATCATATTGAGGTGAGACTAATTCATACACATAAAAAATGACTTATGGATCATTTTCTTAAATAATAAAAACAATATTAATATGTTTTATTGGTTTTGGTAATGACAGTACTCTTTTCTTTACTAAAATTAATATCAATTTTAAATAAAAAGAATCAATTTGAGTCATCCAAATCACACTGTGTGTCAAATTGAGGTGTAGTTGAATCCTACACATCCCAAAGTCTCAAATAAAAATCCAAACTACCATTGTTACCACAATTAACATTGTATTTATTTTTCGAAATTATAACTCTTTATAGTGAGTTGAAGTTCTCATCTGAAAAACCTATATAATTTTTAGAAAACTATTAGATTAGAAGAAGTTATTATTCACATTATATCATTATAAGTCACTAAAATGGGCACAAGAGATTCCTACACTCTTCTGATTTTTAACTAGAAATATTTTTTTGGCTAACAACATTGACTCAATATGAATTAGAGGAAGATCAACAAAGAAAAGAAATTAAAATAATTGTAACATTGGAAGAAAGGAACATGTTATCTCTTTCGTGTATTTTTTTAGATATTTGAAAAAAAATTAACATCCCAAAATATCTATGAAAAAACTAAATAATTATTAGATAAATATGATAAGGAAAATAACTTATAAATAGTAGATAACATGATAAGAAAATTATTTAAATAAATTATAATACTTTATCTTTTCAGGATTGTATTATACATTCTTTACCCATTTCCTTATTGTAATTATCTTAGTTGTAGCCTTGAAGTCCAATATCTTCAGAGCATGATAATCTACAAAAAAACAACCCCAAATCAAAAAAAGTAATCCTCTAGTTTAAGAAAATAATTCTTTTTTTTTGTAATACAAAAATGAAATAAATTAAACATAAATATGAAACAATCCATTACTTCTATAGAAGTCACATATTTGTGTTATTTTTTACCATTCCCCAATTAGGTATTCTATAGAATTCATTACCTATAGAATTTTTTTAACATTTAAATTATATTAAATAAATAAAATAGTGATAAAATAATAACATGAGGTAATATAATTTATGTTACAAAAAAATATAACATGATTACTAAACACTTTTTTTAAGGCTGAAGAGATTTATCCCCTCTATAATTTATCCAAATCCCTTCATTGTTGTCTACTATGACATAAAAACCCCCTTATACATTTCAACCACTACCAAATGATTGATATGTCCCAATAAAAGGGTATTAGTATAATTTTCATATGAAACTTTAGTGGTTTTAGTCGAAAATGAAACAATTGACCACTTTTGGTTTGTAGGATTTGGAAAATTAAATAATTGTACTACCTATAATGTCATTATAAATGGTTTGTCTTTGTACCCTTCCTTACTGAAATCCACTTTAACAAATCCCAATTCATCTATTTCAACACCAATCCTATTATCAACTCACATGAATTGAAATTTTTTTACTTGTAATTTTGTATAATCCAACTCCAATATTTGTTTGATGATACCAAAGTATAACATATTATAATAAATTAGATTTAGGTCCTTAGTACCAGAAACATTCATCGCTTTAGCCACAAGTGTTACTACACTATTTTTCATGGTACATCACTTCTTCATATTCATTTTTATAGAATGTATAACCATTAATTACATAACCATTGTAATATAATACCAACACATTTAGTCCTATGTCTATCCATCAAAGTAATTATTAAATTAAATCCATATTTTCATCTGGATCCTTAAAAATAAAGGCCATGAAAACATCCTATAAAGTGTTGATTATTTATATTTGATATCCATCTTTCAGACCTCTATGGATTCAAATGCCTAATAATGTCTTTGTTTGTTTCAACATATGGGGAAACCTCAAAACTATTATGAAAAATGTAAAGGTGGACTGCTCCTGATTTGTAATATTGATTGTGAAACATATATTCTAGAAATTCCTACACCCACATGTCACATAGTGTGATGAGATTTTGGTTGAAAAATTTATTCCACACTGGACAGGTAGTCGATACAGAATTTATTGGATTCCTTTAAAATATATTTCTCTATAATACAACCCTTTTTCTGACTTCAATTGTTGACATACCCTTTCAAAATATTCATATAGCATTCAATGGGGTACATCCATCTATAGTGTATAGAACCACATAGTCGAATATATATCACCAAGTGAACCATAATATAAAACAATTTTGGTGGGAAGAACATTTCCAATTCACATAATATGATGAAAATCTTCCATTCAATATTTAGAAATTTTGTCGGGTTTATAAATTCACTGAATATATCTTGAAAAAAAAAACAGAGCTTGGTTAATGTATGACAAACATTCTTGAGAACAAAAAATAATAAGTTACAAGAATTAGATCTTTCATAAAAACATGGAATTAATGTGATTTAAAACCCTTTAACTTTAAATTATTAAGTGAAATAATATTCTTGATATTCGATGAATACCCCTACGGAACCTTTGCATCATTAAAGAAGTTGCAAAAACAAAATCCATCCAGCCTAGAAAGAGTGTAAGCAAATAGATAAAGAAAGGTTCATTTTAACCCTTCAATGGTGCCAACTCATCCCATATTCCCATGTCAACCATGTCTATCCTAGCCTTAAATCTATCCTTTTTTTTCTTGGTGAATTTATTAACGTTCCAATTACACTATCACATACATTTTTTTTCAACATGCTTAACATTAAAAAAAATTCTAACGTAGAAACAATTCCAGTATAGTAATTAAAACAAATGATCACTTTTTCCAACCAATTTTAATAATGTTTTGCAAAAATGGTTTACCAATATTTGGGCCCACATAGTTTAATTTCTCAAACAGTTGATCTACTATTAGTGTAGATAATGTTATACATTCTTTTGAACTTCCATAAAAATATATCTTCCAAGATCAATACTTTTTTCATTAGGGTAGAAATATTCAATGTCCTAGAAACACAGTCGTCGATGAATGTTTCAACCTAATTGACTGTGTACCTTGTTCGTAAATAGGGAACCCTTGAGTTCCTTTAATGCTCTATCTAGAAAAATTTCCATAAGAAGGAAGGTCATTTATTGTCCCGTAAAAAATGGGCCTCAAAGTGAAATCTAAATTTCTATAAACATCATACAGTCTAACTATTTAATCCCACAATAATTTCAAATCTCAGACCAATAGAATCAAATAAACATCAATATCATTACCCAGTTGTTTTGGTCTTGATATAAGAATAAATAACATGATATATTTTTGTTTTATGCATAACCACAGTGGAATGTTATAATTTACCAGCATAACCATCCATGTACAGTGAGTTCTACATTGAAAACAAAAATGATTCAATCCATCTATAGATAACTCAAGACGAAGTTTTCTTAGCTCATTTACAAATTCAGGATACTCATGATCAATTTTCTTCCACTAAGGAGAGTATGTTGGGTGATGAAGTTTCCCATATTTATTTCTTATATCTGTATTCCATGTGTATTTCCCTATAGTATTGTCACTTCTAGATAGACACCTAAACCTTATAATGATTGGAATATACAATAAAAACATCATAGGACCCAATTATTCTTTCTTATATTGAGAATCACAACACTTTCAGTATTCTTTAAGTGATTTGTTGTCCTTGTGAAATAGTATACAGTCATTTGGCAGGCATGTATTCTTTCAGATATCTTACCCATAGAACGTAGCATTTGTTTGACATAATATGTTTGTCGAGAGAGCTCATTATCATCTAGGATCATATCATTAAAGAAGGAAATTAGTTCATTAAAACCAGTGTAACTCCATATGTTTCCTAATTTCAAATTATACAGTTTCAATATAGTTAACAATGCTATATATTTATTGCAACCAACATACAACAGTGTCATTTCACAACTTTTTAACATATCAAAAAATTTTGGTCAATTAGGAAGTTCATATTTAAATGTCCTTGTCATTTCCTCAATACAATATTTTTCATCATTAACATATGTAATCACATCCTTGATACAATCTTTATCATTTTCCACACCTATAATCACATCAGATGATCCATAAAATTTTGTGTCATCCCAGTCACTACCTACATTTTCTTTTCCCTGTCTTTATTCCAAAATTTATAACTTCAATCTATTTTGTGATAAATCAAGTGTTATTCCTACTCCTACTGACTAATTAGTCTTGAATAACAATAGCGTAAACATGGAAAAATGATTTGAGAAGAGTCATATGCATGATCTTCAGAAAACTTGATGAACTCTTTCACACCATTTTCATACTCTTTAGTCATATAATTGACATCCATATATTGTTTATCAATATCCATCCTATTTGATTCAGTAATGTTAATATTTAACAAAATAATTACACAAAATATGTTTAATTAAAGATAATTCTCATTAATGGCTTGAAAGGAAATGGAAAGATTGAAGAATTGTTCATCATCCCATGTAATAAAAAAACTTGTTGAAGGAAATTTATAAATATAATGGAGGACTCATCACATATCTACTTTACCTTCCAAATTATAGATGGCTATCCATTTCAACAAAACTAGTTTATTAGAGGAACCCAAATAGTGAGAGGGAATTGTCGCATGAATGAAACCATGGTGAGTGGTTTACTCATTTGCATGTTTGGGGGTTTGAAATAGTTTACATTATTATAATTTATATGGATAAATCACAAATAAAAACTCCTTAGGAGATATATAATTTAGATATAGAGGGGAAAACTGAATTTAAATCACAAAAAAATATTCCTAAAACATTTTGAATATTGTCATAAAAAGACAATGTTATGAGTAACTTTTAAAAAACATTTTTTAGATCATGATGATTAGAAATATATATATGTTATAAATGTATATATATTTTAAATAAATATACATAATTTATAAATGTATATACATTTTATAAACTATATAAGAGTACATATATGTTATAAAAGTATACGTAATTTATAAAAGTATATAGTTTTAAAACATTATGAATGTATAAAATTATAATATATAAAATTAAAATTTCAAAACATATAAAAGTATAACAATTTATATCAAATAAAACTGTAATTGTATATTAAATTATAAATATAGAAAACTATAAAATTATAGATTAATAATAATTATTTTTAAACTATATATTTATAATATGATATACTATAAAGTTTTTAAAAGTATGTAAATTTATAAATTAATAAAACTACAAAACTATACATATTTAATGAAAAATTATTATCAAATTATATTAGTATAATACGATATACTATAAAATTTATAAAAGTACATAAATTAAAAAATCTATAAAACTATAAAATTATAAACTTGAAATGTTGTGAATATGTCATTTGACATTTTCCGACCATGCATTTTTAGTTCTTCCTATAATTAAAAAAAATATTTGACAGAGGGTCCAAAAACTAATTATTAATGTTTTCCATTATTAAATTCATATAAAAAACTATAATAGAAAACTTGTTGTTATTTCAAATGCTAGTATAAAATTAAATCTCAAAGATAAGAGTCTCCTGCATAGGGGTTCAATCTTTTTTGGGTTTGGAGTTCAGGTGTGTGGGATGTGATGTTAACAACATACAAGAAAGGGTGGATAAGAAAGAGGCAATGATGCTAGGTTGTCTTGGTTCATGGTGAAAAACATGTAGAGAGGTTCACCATAAGGGTTAAGAGCTATAATTAGTTAGCAACGATGTAAGTGTGGTGCATGTGGGGGATGTAATTTTTAGTGGTTAAGAGATATAATCATTGGGCAACGCTGTAGGGTGTTTCAGCAATCATTGGATTATCATATGGATAAATCTAAAAAAACACAATTGTGCAAGGTCAACTATGAGTGGTGTAAGATTAAATAAAAAAAGTCTCGTTTAAGATTTAATGGCTAAGTTATATAACATTAAATCAGAAAAAAATTAAAAGGACCTTCACAGAGTTGACTTATGTAAGATTGAACTAGAATTACTCATAAAGAACAAACTAATAGAGTTTTATATAAGAAGAAAATAGACCCCTGAAAAATCAAAGTTATAGATTTTTAAAACCAGTATCAACATAGGGTAGTGAACAAATATTTATATGTCCAATTGAATATCAAAGATACACTAGAGCCGCTCAATGCTAATTGAAGCTGTCATATGAACTATTAAATCCAAATAAATATTAAAAAATCACAGGAAGCCGTTGGTGAACAAAAATCAGTAGAGATGATGTATAGATTTTCATGGATGTTGTTCAATAGTTGATCTAAATATGAAAATTGAAAGTTGATATATTGAACACCGTGACTATATTCACCAATGTAGAATTGAAAAAAATGAGAAATGTCGATAAGTTGAGATGCCAAGCAAATGAAATTTGAAGTCATAGATGGAATGCACGTGTGAGGCTGAGGGTATGAATGTGAGAGGGAGTGCTGATGCTGAGAGTGAGAGAAAGAGATAAACAAAGAGAAGGTGGAGGATGAACCTATATTAGATTTGGAGCGGGTTCAATGACATCAATAGGGTTTAGTGGCAGCGGATGCAGCAGTTGGTAGCGACAACATCGACGACAAGAGAAATAGGGTTCAGCGGTGACAGTCAAGTTCTGCGAAAGCTTGATGGTGCGAGTGAAGTAGAATCTATTAGGGTTTTTAGAAAAACTTATGGAATACCTTTATCAATGCTTTAAAAAAAACATCGATAAAGTGCAGTTTTATCAGTGCTAAAATAGAATGCCCGGATAAAACATGTCTTTATTAGCGCTAAAATTATAGCACTGATAAAGAACAGTATTTTCAGTGCATCGCAACGCTGATAAAGGGATATCTTTTTCAGCGCTAATAAAGAACTAATATTAATAATCTATTTATATTATTATATATATTTATAAAATTATATATATAATAAACAAATAAATATTTATTTATAATTATAACTATAAATATATATATATATATATATTTATAAATATATATATTTAATAAATAAATTAATAAATATTTTTATATATTTATATAAATATATATATTTATAAAATTATTTATATTATAAATAGGTAAATATTTATTTTTAAACATAAAATTCTAATAAAAATATTTGTTATATTTCTAATTATATATATATATATGAATAATTATAAAATTATAAATAAATATAGTTATAAAAAAATTGCAAAAATTATAAATATATAAATATATAAATATATAAATATATTTAAATATTTATAAAATGATAATAAATAGATTAATTATATATATATATTTTAAAAATTGTAATTAATATATTTATTATATATATTTATAAAATTATAAATATAATAAAAAAGTTTATTATAATTTCTGTAATAATAAATAAATAAATATAAATATATTTATTTATAATTATATTTATAAATAAATAAATAAATATTTATTGTTATAAATATAAATAAATAAATATTTATTTATAATTTTAATATTATAATAAATATATTTATTAAATTTATAATTTTAATATTTTATATAATTAATATATTTATAATTATAATTATAAATAAATATATTATAAATATTTGTATATAATTATAAATATATATTTATAATTTTTAATATATAGATATATATATTTTTTAAGTTATAATAAATGTATTTATTGTAATTTTATAATTTTTTAAATATATATATAGTTATAATTATAATTATAAATAAATATATTTAAAAAGTATTTACATATAATTAAAAAATTGTAATTATAAATATAATATATATAATTATTATTTAAATATATTTATTATTATTTTATAATTATTTATGAGAACATAATAAGGTCATGGGTATAACATGAATGAATCATATATATAGTGAAGTATAGATCATAAAAAAAACGAGTCATCACATATATGTGGAAAGCATGATAAAGGTGTTAATGTATAAATGAATATTCAGGGTAAATACACAACATATGTATCATGGAAATATAAGTAATCTTAACATCTCAAACATGAAAACTCACAATCCTGTCCCAAAATAAACTCATGATATATATATATATATATATATATATATATTTATTGACCAAATTCATTAGAAAAATATATTTATTTAAATATATATTTATAAATATAAATATAACCATATATTTATTTAAAAAGTATTTATATATAATTATAATTATAATAATTATATTTTTTATTTTTTCTATAATTTTATAATTATATATATATTTATAATCTTATAAATACTTTTTTTCAAACATTATATATATATATTTTAATTATTAAAGAATATATATTAATACATCATATTTATATTAATTATTAACACACATTTTGTAATTAATTTATATAAATAAACATGGTTTTCCAAATATAAAAATAATAATTATATATATATATATTAATAATTGTTTTTATTGAAAACTTTTATATGTGCTGATAAAGATCAAACTTTATCAGTGCTTTTAGTTAGCACTAATAAAAGTTTGGCTTTTATCTATGCTTTTTGGTTAACATTGATAAAATTTGGGGCTTCCCTTACCACAATGTGTGGTAGTGCATATAGACAATTCAGTTATTATAATATTCAATACATAAAAACTGAACTTGATCTTGTTAAATGATTGAATTATTTTGCGATTACACCCACATTGTAGTGTCTGTTTTTTTTTCTAAATGCATAACTTTATTCATGACATAACATCTATTCAATATTCCCATGAGTGGAAGATGGAAACCCAAAACTATTTAAATTTTACAATATATCCAATTTTAACCGGTATAACTTAACCCTAGGAAAAAAAATTCATGCCAATAAAAAAAGACCAGCGATGAGTAGTAGGTAATCACATAATTAAATTTCAAATTCCTTAAAGCAAAAAATCCGAGAAACAAAAATGTGCTGACTTTGATCCCAATGATCTCAGAATTCGTTGAGCTACACACCTAGAAAAGATGCTTTACCTTGGGTTTGTGAAGTCAACATGAGTGTTGCCTCCGGCTACCAGACCATCCGAGTGGAACCATCCTCACCTCTTAAGATTCTTGTTGCCAACAAAACCAAATAAATAAAAAATAGAGCCACAACCAACCATAAAAACGACAATTAAAAGAGAATCCATAAAACACCACCAATGTTGAAAGTGGAAGTCTGTAGTACACTGCAGTCATCATGGAGATGAAGTACACAACATCATGGGATCAGAGAATGAACCAGTAAAACAGAATAGGGAAACAACCACAATAGGAGAACTAGACTGGGACAAAGCTACTAGAGAACACTAAACTATCGAAGAAGAATAAAAAATTGAAAAAAGACAAAACACTAGGTCTTCCTCCATCCTATCCACCATCACAATCCAAAAATTACCTAAATACCTTCACATCAGGCCAAGGTGGGGTATTCAGACCATCTAATGGTGAGACTACGGACCAAGTAATGGGGTCCATGACCCATAATAATTCGAGTAAAAAATCTATAAATGTAGAAAATCACACTACTAGAAATATTACCTTCAACAGCGCGTAAAAAACCTTTAGCATTGCTAAAAAAAATGTTCAGCGTCATTAAAAGGGGTCCCCTTTATCAGCATTATTTCTAGCACTAATAAAGACCCAGCTTGTTGTAGGGTGATGTTAGTATAACAGCACGCTATAGCAAAAAACTATAACCTCTTTATGAAAAATATATACATTAATTGAAATAAATTTGACATCATGAATACATAAAAAACACTACTATATATATTTAAAACAATGTTTTGTATAATTATTTTTACAATTATCCACAAATGCAAAAAAAAAATTCATCTTATTTGGAACCTGCAACCCCCTCTCAAAAAAGTCTACTCATGGTATCATTTACTGAAAAAATTACATCAAACCATGAAAAAGATCCACAATACTACAAATATTCCATTTAGGCACATGAAAAATGATTTTAATAATGCAAAAAAGTATTATTTGGGGGGGGGATACCCTTTATCTACACTAAAAAACATTGATAAAGGCCCCCATTTATTCGTGATATAAATAATACTAATAAAGGCCCAACCTACTGCAATGTGGTGCTTATATAACAGCATAATGCAACAAACTATAACATGTTCACAAAATATATAATTTAATTAAATGAATTTTACATCATGAATACAAAAAAACACTAATATATACATTTAAAAGATGTTTGGAATAATTACATTTATAATTACTATCCCCAAACATTTAAAAACATTAATGTTTCATCATGTTGAGACATTTGATCCCTCTCAAAAAAGTCCACCCATGGCATCAGTTGCTGAACAAATCACTCAACCTGAGTAAAAGAATCCATTTATATAAGAAAACAAATATTATGTTAGTAATACTACAAATAAATAAATTAAAAATTAAAATGGAATAATAAATTCATAAAATACCAAATTTAAACAAAAATATACACTTCAAGTTATATCGGTCACACCATGCATCATATTAATGTTTGGATGACTCCAACACGTCACAAATGAGTTATTGATCATTATCCCAAATTATCAAAAAAATAAAAAAAATCTTAGTTTTCAATATCTCAATTGTTCTTTTTAATGAAATTAATTTAAATTTTAAATAAAGACACACTTGGAGTTATATCAGTCACACCGTGCCTGAGATTGTAGTGCAGATGATTCCTACATGTCATAAATTAATTATGGATCATTTTCCTAAAGTATCAAAACAATATGAATTCATTTTCTTGGTTTTTAGTATGTCACTTTTATATTTTACTAAAATGTCATTTCAAACTAGAAACATGCACTTTGAGTAATACCGATCACATCGTGTGTTCGTTTGATGTGAGACTTCTTCCTACACATCACAAATGACTTACAAATCATTGCCCTAAATTATCAAGATAATTAGAACACATTTTCTTAGTTTTCAATGAGTAACACACATTTTGAACTAAAATGTCTATTTTAAACTAATAACAAACACTTTGAGTAATTCTTGTTACACCATGCATCGGATTGAGGTGCAGGTGATTCCTACACACTTAGAGGCATACTGTTCAAATCATGCATCAGATTGAAATTCAATTGATCATATATATCAAAAATGACTCATGGATCATTTTCATAAAGTATCAATATGTTCTGAATGTTTTTTATTGTATTTTAGTATGCAAATTGTTTTTTACTAAATTTATTGTCAATTTTAAATAAAAAACACACATGGAGTCATACCGGTCACACAATGCATCAGATTGAGGTGTGGGTAATTCTTACATGTCAAAAATAACTTATAAATAATTTTCCTAAAATATCAAAATAATATTGATGTGTTTTCATAGTTTTCAGTATGTTACTTGTTCTTTTTTAATAAAATTAATGTCAATTTTAAATAAAATGGCACACCTAGAGTTATACTATTCACATCGTGCATCAATTTAATGTGGAGTTGATTAATAAACCATATAAATTAATTATAAACCATTATCCTAAATTATACAATCAATCTAAATATGTTTGTTTGGATTTAATAATTTCACTTATTCTTTTTTTAAAAAAATTAATGTGAATTTTAAATAAATAGACACACTTGGAATTATACCGACCACGCCGTGTTTCGGATTGAGGTGCAGCTGATTCTTGCACATCAATAATGAATTATGGATTGTTGTACTAAAGTATCAAACAAATATGAATGTGTTTTCTTTGTTTTTAGTATATCCCTTTTGTTTTTATTAAAATGTCATTTGAAACTAGAAACATGCAATTTCAGTCATTCTGGTCACATCATGTTTTGGTTTGACATGAAACTACTTCTTACACATCAAAAATGACTTATGAATCATTATCCTAAATTACCAAGACAATCCGAGTACTTTTTAATAATTTTTAGTGAGTGAAAGATTTTGTACTGAAATGCCAAATTTAAACTCATAACAGACACTTTGAGTCATACCAAGAACATCAGGTATTTGATTACGGTGGAGTTGATTTTTAAACATCAAAAATGACTTATGAATAATTTTCCAAATGTATAAAAATATCTCAAATGTGTTCTCTTGGTTTTGAGTATGTTAGTTGTATTGTTTACTAAAATTAATGTCAATTTTATATAAAAAGTCACAGTTGGAGTCATTTAAATCACATCATGCATCAGAGTGAGGTTTGACTCATTCTTACATGTCCAAAATGAATTATAGATCGTTTTAGTAAACTATAAAAATAATCCTAATGCACATTCTTGGTTTTGATTAGGTCACTTACATATTTACTAAAATGTCATTTTAAACTTAAACACATGTTATGATTCATACTGGTCACATAATGTATTAGTTTGTTGTGAAAATAATTACTACACATAAAAAATGACTTATGAATTTTTTTTTCTAAATTATCAATATAATCTAAGGTGTTTTCTCAGTTTTCAGTTAGTGAAACCTTTTGAACTAAAATGTAAATTTTAAACTGATAACGGGAACTTTGAGTCGTACTAGGAATATAATTTATTGAATTGAGGCGAGGTTGATTCCCACACACCATAAATTACTTATGGATAATTTTACTAAATTATCAAAATAATCAGAGAGTTTTTTCTTGATTTTGAGTATGTGAGTTATCTTTTTTACTAAAACTAAATCCAATTTTAAATAAAATGACACACTTGGAGTTATACCAGTCACGCCATATGTTGAATTATGGTATGGTTGATTCCTAAAAATCTCAAATAACATATGGATCATATTTATATGGTATAAAAACAATTTGAAAGTTTTTTATTAGTTTTTAGGACATCACTTGTCTTTTTATAAAAAATATCATTTTAAACAGGAAACACACACTTTGAGTCACATCAGTCACATCATGTATTGGTTTTATGTGAGACTGATTTCTACATGTCACAAATGAATTATGAATCATTTTGTTAAATTATAATGAAAACTCAAGCATGTTTTCTCTATTTTCAGTTATTGACACTTTTTCAACTAAAATGTCAATTTTAAACCGATAACAAACACTTTGAGTCATAATAGGAACATCATATATCAAATCAAGGTGTGGTAGATTCTTACACATTAAAAATAACATAATAATTGTTTTTTAAAGTATCAAAATAATAAAAAACGTGTTCTCTCAATTTTGAGTATGTGATATGTCTTTTTTACTAAAATTGATGTTAATTTTAAATAAAAAGACACACATGAAGTCTTATCGGTCACAATGTGCATCATATTGAGGTACAAATGATTCCTACACATCCTAAATGACTTGTGTATGATTTTCCTAAATTATCAAAACAATATAAATGTGTTTGTTCAGTTTTGATAATTTCAGTTGTTTTTTACTAAAATTAATGTTAATTTTAAATTAAAAATGTACCTAGAGTCATATCGGTCACACTGTGTGTCAAATTGAGGTGATGCTGATTTCTACACATCCAAAATGAAATACATATCACTATATTCATGTATCAAAACAATCTAGACATCCAAAGTTACTATTATTTCTGTTGGATTTATTTTTCTAACTACCAACACTACATATTGAGTTGATGTTCTTTACCAAAAAACATTCCTCAAGTATTTTGGTATTCAACAACCAGAAAGGTTTTTTGGCTAAGAACATAAAATAAATATGAATTATTGGAATCTCTACAAAGAAAAGTAATTGAAAGCATGACAACATTGGAATAAAGAAACTTGTCATCTCTTTTGTGGCTTGTTACATATAGTTGGAAGAAAAATATGACTTCTAAAAATATCTTTAATAAAAATAAATAAGTATTTGTTAAAAATGATAAGGAAATTAACTTACAAATAAAAGATAAATGGTGAAAATTTAAATTATATAAGTATTATAAATTAACCTTTTCCTTATGGTTTTATAAATTCATAACACATTTCCTTATTGTTATTATCTCAGTTGAATCCTCGAAGTCCAATCTCTCATGAGCATGAGCATCTTCGAACAAAGCACCCCAAATTCGAGCAAAGGAATCCACCTGTATAAGAAATCAATTCTTATGTGAGTAATAATAAAATAAATATATTAAAAATAAATATAAAACCATACATGACTTATTTGGAAGTCTCATTTTTATGCTATTGGTATATATTCTGCCATTAGGTATGATTCCGATTCATTTCTACGAAAATCTATACCATCTCATGAATAGGATTATTTTAGACAGTCATAGTAGTACTGGAAAAATATAAATACAGAAAGTATTAATATATATTTTAAATTAAATAATAATTATCTTTGAAAATACCTCTTCAAAGATGCTAGTTTGTTGATGGAATATGATCAATCTCATAAATTTAGAAACATAAAAACCAAAATATTTTCCATTGGATTATTTTAGATACTATAGAAACATTAAGAAAAATAAGTAATTTATTTTGATATGTGTTTAGATAGTGAAATATTATTATATATACCATGATACTTGTCCACTTCTACAACTTTTTAGGCTCCTTGTTCTTAATTCCTACCCTCATGCCATAAATTTCATGATATTTAAACACCACACTATCTTAACAAAATTTTCATTAAAACATAATTTAAATTAGATATGATGAATCTTATTAATAAAACATTGGATGTACTATATTAAAATTTTCAAAATTCCATCATGTGTGGTTGGTTTGTTGGGTATTAATGCAACGAATCTAGGAAATAATATTTGGAGTATTCAAATTGGATTTAATGAGAATCTGATGTTTCCAAAAAAAAATGAATAAGTAATGAAATAATGGAAAAAATACTTGATATAATTAAATTTTATATTTTTACCCTTTCATCATTCGTATTAAGAAAATTCTGTCATCCATAAGTGTTATTTCAAATGATTTTCCATGTTTTTTCACTATTTTATTCAATATATTTAATCTATTTCAGTTGGTTCTATATAAGTGACCTATGGACTAATGAGTCAAAATTTACTTTCATGGGGTAATCCCTTAAAATTGTATTGATATATACACCTGTAAAAAAATATGAAATGTATTTAGTCATAATTAACATATATATCATCTTTTGGAAAAACAAATCCTTAAAACATACTTCACATATACATTTATAATTGATCCTCCTAGCCATTCATAGTTGAGGATATCATTTACATTATCAAGAGAAATGTAGTCTGTAACATCATATGCATACATTTTTTCTTCCAAATCAACTATGTGATTACTGCCATTTTGTAAATTTGTATATTCATGAACCTTGAATGTTAGTAAATGAAAATATTGAACTAGTGCGGTAAAGGTGTTTTTGAAAGATATTTTTGATCAGTAGGTTGATCCTTTACATGGTTTTGTTTCAAACTTTCATTTAACTTCCTTTCAATTGTCTATCTTTAATAACATTAATCAGTTTAGACCATTTTTCATTAATTGATAAATATTTAGCATGAAGAATAAAATAAAAATTAATACCTCCTTGTCAACATGTGTCTTTATAAGATATGAAGTTTATGTAATGAATATTCCAACAACTTGGTCGACCGTATGAATATATTCATAATCATGTTGAATAGGTAGCTCGACACATGTATTATGAGCTATAATAATTTCCACTCTTACTAGACCTGTTGGAAATGATCTGTTTTGTAGACGATCGTCTTGGATATTGAACACCACAACACTCACTATAAGGTGATAGGTGGTTATTGATAGATATAAATCATAGTCATTTTCACCATGTAGAATATTAGTACAGGAAAGGTATAATTATCTGTTTGATTCAAATTTCATAGAAACAATTATTAGAATATTGATTACCTCAACTAAGATAGCAATTTTCGGGTAATGACTTGCCTCAAAGTTTGTGGGTGGGGGGATCGTCACACAATATTTGTTTTTGAGTTGGTTCTTATTTTTGATTCCCCCATAATAGTTTCTGGAAATATAGTATGTAATTGAAAATTTTCTTCATGGGAAGTTGTTCTTTATTTCATCTCTTATATTTCATTATAATTATCCTCATGTTATTTTTTCGCTAAAAATATGTTCAAGGTGTCACCCCAAAACCTGCACCATTAACATGACCATACTGTTCTAGTTGTTTTAAGGACACCGATAGTAGGTGGTCATCTGGTACCGATGTTGAGGATTCCTATGACTAATTTGGATAAAAAATATAAGAAAATAATTAATCATTATTATTTAGTATATATTTAACTAATTTTTTTATTAGGTCATACTTACACATTTTTTCCACACATTTTGGGTGTTTTCATCTTTTATTATCCCATATTTATTTACATGTTCTTCCATCCATAACACATGATGTGGGATGGAAGTGGATTTAGATTTAGATTCATCAATATCAAAATAAACATAGGAACATAATTATATCATTTTTTTATGTCACATCAAAGTATTGTGGTAGATTTAAAATACATAACAACTTTTTCAAGTGAAGCATACCTCATACTTTCTTTACAGTAGGGGTATATTGGTATTTATATGCATTCCTTATTTTCATCACTTTGTTTTTGTTTCATAAATAAAAAATTATCAATAAAAGTGATGAATACACATATTTTCAAACAATGCATTACTAGAAAAAATGTATCTGAAAATACATCTCCACACGACAGCCAGTAAACATATCCTGCACTTCTTGTCTTATCAGGTGCGCATACATATGTGGTGGGTGTGGTATTATTTTCCCTTCATCATCTTTAAGATAAAATATCATTTTAATAGTTTGTAAGCCTTTGTGAATCCTTCTAGAAAGTATTAATACAAATTTATTATGCAATTCATCTGCTATAAATGCACTCTACAAGGGATGATGAAGAGTAAGTTAGTGTTTTATTATTTTATTTTTTTGTTAAATTAAGAATGGAAATCAAAATGTTACCAGAATCTATTCTGAAATAAGTGACTTATGAATGATCACAACATGGTGCCATGAATCTACATAAATCTTCAAGCGTTGTTGAGTGATGAGACCAATGTAACTACGGAACCTGGCCTTTCCGCAGTTAATAAGATAGCCATACACATTCCATCCAACCTTGTATTTTTTTTTTTTGCTTTTATACTTAATAATTTATACTAACACCATCACACTATGATGCTCTATTTTTTTAAACATTAGTTCTTTATCACCAAATAATTCCTCAAATTTAACATCATCAATATGTTCTTCCTGTTTATTGAGAGCATCAACATGTGTAGATTCTCATTGTTTCTCTACATTAGGAGCAACAACATATTGAGAAACCTGTTGTTCCTCTACAGAGAGAGAAGCATCAGGTTGAGGAACCTGTTGTTCTTCAAAATTGAGAGTATCCTCACTTACATAAGTAATTATCTACATTTTTTTGAAATTTAATTTTGATTATATAAATACAGTAGAGGACATATAATAACATGAGCTAACACAACATATATAACAAGAAAAATATAATGTGATTATTGAACTCACCTTTTTTAAAGGTTGAATAGATTTTATCCCTCTATCGAGTATCAAAATCCCTTCATTATTGTATCATATGACATAAAAAACCCCATCTACATTGGTAACATTTCAAAATGATTGCGACTTCCTAATGAAAGGTTCATCATTAGTAAATGTTTCATTTGACCCTTAGTGGTTTTGGTCGATAACAAAGAAATTGATCACTTTCAATTTGTAGGATCTAGAACATAAAATACTCATACTACCTATGATTCCATTATAAACTATTCTTCTTTATACCCTTCCTTGCTAAAATTTACTTTCATGAATCCTAATTCAACTATTTTAATATCACTCCTTTTATCAATCCACTTGCATTAAAAAATAAGAACCTGGAATGTTGTATAATCCAACTACAAAATTTATTTGATGATGCTAATGTATGACATATTCACATAGATTAGATTTATGTTTATAGTACAACAAACATGCATCTCTTTAGCCACAAGTTTAACTCCATTATTTTTCATTGTACTACCTTCATCATGTTTATTTATATAGAACATATAACCATCAATTACATAACTATTGTACGATAATATATACACACATGGTACTCTCACTAGCCATTGAAGTAATTCTAAAATTAATTATAGATTTTCATTTGACTCCTTAAAAACATAGCCTTGAAACCATCCTATAAACTATTGACAATGTTTATTTTCTATCCATCTTTCAGCCCTTAATGGATTCAAATTCCAAAGATTTTCTTCATGGGTTTCAACATATGGGGAAACCTCTAAACTATTATAAAACAATAAATGTGGTCCAACTCCTAGTCTGTAATATTGATTGTGACAACATCTATTCCAAAAATTACATCACCCATAAGCCACCGAGTGTGACAAGATTTTGATAGACAAATTATTTACACATATAATAGGTAGTTGGTACAGAATTCAATGTATTAATGAACAATTTATCACTCTACATTACAACCCTCTATCCAACTTTTATTTTTGACATATGCATTAAAAATATTCATATACTGTTCAATGGTGAACCTCAATCTATTGTGTACAAGACCACATAGTTGAATCTCTATTACCAAATGAACTATCAATTGAACCATGAAATCAAATAATGATGGTAGGATAAAAATATTCAATTCAAATAATATGATGGAAATTTACTTTTCCATAGTTAACAATTTCACTGGGTCTATAACATTACCACATATATCTTTGAAAAATAAATAGATCTTGGTTAATGTATGATGGAAATTCTTGGAAAAAATAGAACATAAAGATATAAGAATTATGTCTTTCAACAAAACATGGTGGTCATGTGGTTAAAAACCATTTAAATTTAAATCAATCATTGAAATGTTATTATTGAAATTAGATGAATACCCCTTTGGAACCATTACATCATTCAATAAGTTGTAAAATTTCTATATCTCCTTCCTTGAATAAGTTTAAGTAGTTGGAGGAAGAAAAGTTCATTTTTCACTCTTCATTAGCATCAACTATTCCCGTATTCCCATGTCAACCATATCCAATCTATCCTAAATTACATCCTTAATTTTTTCTGGTGTATTTAGTAAAGTTCCAATTATTCTATAAAATACTATTTTTCAACTTTCATAACATTAATAAAATTTTTATGTACAGACAATTCATGTATGGTAATTCAAATAAATTGATCTCCTTATCTAACTTATGTTCATATGGTTTTTAAAAAATGGTTTACCAAAATTAGTTTCCACATATTTTACATTCTCAAGTAGTTGATCACATGTATTATAGATTGTGTTTTAGGTTCTTCTAAACTTCCATTGAATGATTTAATCTTATATTTGTACTTATTTCATCAGGGTATAAATCTGTAATTCCCTAAAATAACAGTCTTTGATGAATGATTTAACCTAATTGTGGTTGTACCTTGCTCGAAAATGGGACACCCTTGAGTTCCTTTAATTCTATATCTTGAAAAATATCTATAAGCCGAAAATGTATTTATCATCCCATAAAACATAGATCTCAATGTGAAATCTTCATTTCTATAATAATCATACAACGTAACACCTGAATCCCATAATAACTTTAAATAATCGATAAATGGATCCAAATAAATATCAATATCATTACTTGATTGTTTTGGTCTTGATATAAGCATAGATAACATGATGTATATTCATTTCATGCATAAGCATGATGTCCAATTACAATTTACTAACATAAATGGCCATTTATTTTGAGTGATATTTGAAAACCCAGGGAATTCACTCCATATATAGATAACACAAGACGAATGATTCTCATCTCATTTCCAAATTCAAGATACTCATGATCAATTATCTTCCATTGAGGAGAGTATGTTAAGAGATGAAGTTTCCCATCTTTTATTCATGTGTATGTGTATCACATTAATTAACTTACAGTCTCCTCACTTCCATATTGGCACATAAACCTTGTAATGATTGGAAAGTACCATAAAACATTCATTTGACCTGATTCGTTTTTCTTTTATCAATAAGTACAATAATTTGAAAACAATTAAAGTGATTTATGGACATTGTGGAACAGTATACAATCATTTGTGTAGTCATGTATTCTTTTAAAGATCATACCCATAAAATGTATCATTCTATTTGCATCATATGTTCGGATAGGGAGCTCGTTATCTTCTGGGATCAAATCATTCATTATAGAATATTGTTTAGTAAAACCAGTGTCACTCCATCTATTTCCTTATTTCAAATTATATTGCTATATTATGGCTGAAAATTCTGTATATTTAGTTTAACAAGAATACAATGGCATATTTTGACAACTATTTAACTTCTCAAAATAATTTGGACAATCACAATGTTCATCTTAAACTATCATTATCATCTATTCAATATGATCTTTATCATCATTCACACTTTCAATAACATCCTTTATATGGTCTTTTTCATTTTCCACACTTTTAATCATATTATATTATCCATAAAACACATCACTATACTAATCACTAGCTACATTCTCTTTTTCCCTATGTCTATTCCAACATTTATAACTTTGATCAATTAAATGATTGATAAAGTGTTCTCCTAACTCATATGGGATAATTATTCTAGAATAAAAATAGTGTAAACATAAACAAAAGGATTTGGGAGGGTTCATATGCATGTTCTTTTTCAAACATTAGGAACTCTTTCACCCCATAATCATATTCTCTTGTCATACAATTGACATATATCCATTATCTATTCATATCCATCTTATTTGATACAATAATATTAATATTTTAAAAAATAAATACAAAAAATATGTTAAATTGAAGACGTATCTCATGAATTTCTTGAAATAATATGGAAAGATTAAAAAATGGTTTATCACCCCACATGAAAAAAAAACTTGTTGAAGGAAATTTATAAATATACTATAGGATATTTCACTTTTAAAATCTATTTTTCACGTTATATTATTAATTATCAAAACCCTTTTCATATGATTATAAATAAAGTATAAAATAAAATTTACATTATTAAAACCTGATGAAATACGTCTATTGAATGTAATAATGAAAAAAATATTATTTGGAACCCATTTCAAAATAGAAAATACAACTATTGGATATAATAATCATTTCATAAATAAAATAAGAAATTATTATATTTTTTAATATGTTTTAACACTAGAATTTACATTATGAATTTATAAAATTGTTAAACTATTGATAAATTGAAAAACAATTCAGGTATAAAAATAAAAAAAATGAAAAATGTATACATATTTATATTATTATATAAAATTTTTGACATATATAAAATTTTAAAATTAAATATAATTTATTAAAGAATATACATATTAATAAAATATACATATTTTAAAAATGTAAATAAATTTATAAAAATATTTAAAAGTACTTATATGTTATAAAAGTATACATAATTTATTGAAGTATATAGTTTTAAAAATTTATGAATGTATAAAATTATAATATATAAAAGTAAAATTTATGAAAGTATAAAAGTACAAAATTATTTTATTTTATACCACTGATTAACAGATCAATCTTGATTTTATGATTAATAGAAAAAATAAAAGTGTACCTTGGGAGTCTCATGAGGTTTCATTTATAGGTATCAATGGATTCAAACTACTTCATGATGAATTCATCTTACTAGAACATGGCCTTTATGAACCCCATATATTCCCATTTCTCTTCAAAATGACCTTCATCAATTTATTTTTTATTGATTGTATTGTCTGAAACCTGATTTTAATTTGATCAAATATTGAAGTATTTTTCTATGGATGATGAGAGTCAGGATTAGCAGGTAAAGATGATGTTATGTGATGATGAATTCTTGTCATTGATTGAAGATTCAATGAAGGTTTTTTACCGGTTTAAATCTTCTATTTTATCCTATTCAATTATATTATATTGGGTGTTGTTGTCTCACAAAAAAATACTTGTTTTTTTCAATTTAGTGTTGGAAGAATGTAATAGAACATCCATGGGCGGTTGGTCATGGTTTTGATATGGCAGTGAAATCTGGTAATTCTTTCAACATGTTTTTCTTGTTGCCTCATTTTTTGTTTTTCTTGTAATCATTTAATTAATTATAATTCAATGAATATAAATTATTCAGAATGTTTCCATAGGATTTAGAAACCTATGGTAATCAATGGATTCCAAATGGTCTTGGGTGACTCAGATAAAGTCATAGGTCTTTTCTTGGATTAGGGTTGACTCAGTTTGGGGTGGGTGGTCCCACACACTCTACCATTTTGTATTTATTCACATTTATTCATATGTGGTAGGGGTTATCAACCTTGGGTAAATGATCCTAATCATTATAAGGAATTATTAATTTATATAATTATTAATTAATTAATGATCCCTTGGTCATAAATAATTAAAGGAACCATGCCCAATGTAAATGGACAAGGTCCAAACAGCCCTCATGAATTTTTTTGTACTGGATTAATACAATATATCAATGGATTAGGCTTGATAAAATATTATTTTCATAGACTAAATGGAAATAATGAGGTGTATTGTTTTTCTAATTGAGACCTAGATCCAAAGGGTTCATGTTTTATTCCTAGATCACATTTGTGTGGTGTGTGTAGCCTTACAAGACCAATTATGTTTTCTGTTCCATTAGTCTGACTAGAATAACTGATAGACCATGTTTAATTTTTATCACATCATTAGATATTATGAATAAATAGGATATGTTGACCCTATTCATATTTACACACTTTTTCCTTTGTGTTGTATCTGTATTGGCATAACTTGTTGACCATGAATGATTGTGATCGCATGTGGATGTGTGTGTAGCCTGTGAGACACATTATGATGTTTTATGCCATGAGTTTTTCTATGTATATTGTTCAATAATGTTCAATTATGATCACATTTATCTATATATTTTTACTAATACCCATTATATTATTCGATACTATTATTTCCTCACATGATATCACTAGTTATGAGTATTTCTATACCTTTATAGGCATTATCCTCAATTCTCAAAATAGGTGGACTGATGTGACATAATTTTATATTAGAGGGGTGTTATCATGACTTGTTGTTATGAAGATTATATACCCAAGAATCTGATAGAGATATAGTAATTCAATGGAATTTCCATGTTGAGGATGAACTTGATTCCTAGATGCCAAGTACCATGTTATTAAAATCTTATGGAACTTCTATATAACATGCTCAATGCCTAGTGTTATACTCAGTATCCTATTTCACTTGAGGACCATGTAATATTGAGTCACATGTAAGCATGATTCCATGTGGTCATTAATCAAATGATTCACTAGCCAAGTGGCTGTATTGATTACTCTTTAATTCCATTATGATTCTTCTTCTCACATGGATTTGATGCAGGTAAGGTTAGTGATCGTGGAATCTTTGTGAGTGTATGACTTCTCATCACATGGTTTTTATTTCTTGTATTTTTTTTGGTGATTATATAATTCGTTTTGTAGATATGTATTTCATTATTAATTTATGAAGAGCTTACCACATACAAGTACACTTCATATTATAGGTTGGTTATAGAAACTTGTTGGTGGTGTCCTACTGAGTTATACTCACACCCTGCTTCGACAACCATGACCCTTGAGTACCTGAGATTACCTCACATATTATAGGTATAGTTTGTGATGAGACCTGGGATACTCATCTAAAGGGATATCACACTATGATTCTAGACATCAGGATGATATGGGGATTGCAATGGGGGAAAAACTTCTTGTAATTTTTTTTGTGATCAGAAAGGTGGGAGATCAGTGCCTTATACTAAGGTTGGGTCTGGTGTTTCTACATATATTCATACAGTTAGTATGTTATTGGATTCCTCTTGATTTTATTCTATAATATTTAAATGGTGTGATTTTTATTTTTAATAATAATTTTTATTATTGTTATAGTCTCCCCATGATTCCACTCAAGACCCACACTGCTAGTTGTAAGCCTCTGGCATATGAGGGGGTCCTGAGGTCATGTGGTGTTTCCTTTTAATAGTGCACAAAAGGATTTTATTAGTGTTAAAAAATTATTTTTATTATCAGCACCATTAAGGGGGTTTCGACTTTATCATCACTAAAAAAGCACTGAAAAAGGGGAACCTTAATCAGTTCTTTCAATAACCTTCACGACGGCCCAACATGCTGCAATGTGCTATTTGTATAATGACACACCCAAAAAAACCTATAACATATGTATATAAAATATATAATTTATCTGAAATAAATTTGAAATAATGAATAAAAAAATACTACTATATACATTTCAAACATTTTTTTGTATAATTACATTTACAATTATCCATAAACAATTAAAAACATTAATGTTTCATCTTTTGGCACCCGCAACCCCCTCTCATAAAAGTCCACCCATGGTATTTGTTTCCAAATAAATCACCTCGAAATATGAAAAAGAATCCACTTATATAATAAAACAAATCATATGTTAGTAATACTATAAAGAAATATAGTAAACACTAATATGAAAGAATACATTTAGAAAATGCCAATTTTGAATAATAAGACACACTTTGAGTTATATCGGTCACACCGTGCATCCTATTGAGGTGGGGTTGATTCTTACACATCAAAAATGATTTATATATCATTTTCATAAAGTATCAAAACAATCCAAATACATTTTATCAATTTTCAGTATGTCACTTGTTCTTTTTACTAAAATTAATGTCAATTTTAAATAAAGACACACTAGTAGTTATACTGGTCACACCACACCTCTGGTTGAGTTGCGGCTCATTATTACATGTGAAAAATTAGTTATGGATCATTATCCTTAAGTATCAAAAATATCCAAATTTTTTTTTCTTAGTTTTCAGTATGTTAGTTGTTTTATTACTAAAATAACATTTCAAACATCAATCAAACATTTTTGATTCATATCGATCACATCATTTGTTGGTTTTGTGTGAGACTGTTTTCTATATTTCAACAATGAATTATGAATCAGTATACTAAATTATCAATGATATTGGAGTGAGTTTACTTGATTTTTAGTGATTGACACACAATTTGAACTAAAATGTCAATTTTAAACTAATAATATACACTTTGAGTCATATTAGTCATAAGATGTGTCAGATTGAGGTGAAGGAAATTCTTACACATTAAACATTCCTTATGGGTGGTTTTCCTAAAGTACCAAAACAATCTAGACCCATTTTCTTTGTTTTCAGTATGTCACTTGTTTATTTTACTAAAATTAATGTAAATTTTAAATAAAAACACACACTTTTAGTCATACTGATCACAACATGAATTAGATTGAGGTGAGGTTGATTCTTACACATCCAAAAATGACTTACAGATCATTTTACTAAAGTATTAAAACAATCATACCATGTTTGTTCTATTTTCAGTATGTCACTTGTTCTTTTTAATAAAATTAACATCAATCATAAATAAAAAGACAGAATGCAAGTTATACCGGTCACACCGTGTGTCATATTGAGTTTTGATTGATTCTTACACATTATAAAGGAATTATGATTTGTTTTACTAATATATCAAAATAATCTGAATGGATTTTCTCATTTTTCATTATGTCACTTTTTCTTTCTACTAAAATTATTGTCAATTTTGAATAAATAGACACCCTTGAAAACATACCAGTCATATCGTGTATCGGATTGAGGTAAGAATGATTCCTACACATAAAATAATGAATTATGGATCATTTTTTTAATGTATAAAACAATATGAATATTTTTCTCATTTTATTAGTAAGTTACTTGTTCTTTATACTAAAATTAATGTCAATTTTAAATAAAAAGATAAAATTTGAGTTATACTAATCACACCGTGTGTCCAATTACAGTGAGGTTGATTTCTACACATCAAAAAGGATTCATGGGCCATTTTACTAAAGTATAAAATAAATAAAAATGCGTTTTCTTGGTTTTTAGTTTTTCATTTTTTTTCTTTTACTAAAATTAATGTCAATTTTAAATAAATAGACACACATGGAATTATACCGGTCAAACCGTGCATCAAATTGAGGTGAAGTTGATTCATACATGTCAAAAATGAATTAGGGATTAGTTTCCTAAAGTATCAAAACAATACAAATATGTTTTATTAGTTTTCAGTATGAAACTTGTTTCTTTTACTAAAATAAATGTTTGTTTTAAATAAAAAGAAACACTTTGAATTATACCGGTCGCACTGTGTGCCAGATTAAGGTTAAGTTGATTCCTATACATCAAAAATGACTCACGTGTAATTTTTCTAAAGTATCAAAATAGTACCAATTTTTTTCTTAGTTATTATTTTCTCACTTGTTCTTTTTACTGAAATTAATGTCACTTTTAAATATAAAGACACACATGGAATTATACTGATCACACCATGTGTTGAATTGAAGTGTGGATGATTCTTACACATAAAAAAATGACTTATGCATTATTTTTATAACACAAAAAAACAGTCTAAATGTGCTTTATTGGTTTTGAGTATGCCACTTGTCTTTTTTATTAAAATTTCATTTGAAACTAGAAACACGCACTTTGAGTCAAAATGGTCACAACATTTTTCAGTTTGACGTGAGACTCCTTCTTACATGTAACAAATGACTTATTAATCATTTTCCTAAATTATCATTAAATTACTTCTTGTTTTCTTGGTTTTCATTGACTGACACATTTTGAACTAAGATGTCAATTTTAAACTAATAACAGACACCTTGAGTCATACCAGTTATACTATGCATCAGATTGCAATGAATTTGATTCATACAAATAAAAAATTTCATACGTATTGTTTTAATAAAGTATGAAAAAATATGAATGCATTTGATTGATTTTCATTATGTCACATGTTATTTTTACTAAAATTGATGTCACTTTCAAATAAAAAGACACACTTGGAATCACACTATTCACACCGTGCATCGTATTGAGGTGTGGTTGATTCCTGCATGTTAGAAATGGCATATTAATTGTTTCCCTAAATTATCAAAATAATATAAATAGGTTTTATTGGTTTTCAGTATGTCTCTAGTTCTTTTTACTAAAATTAATGTCAATTTTAAATTAAAATACACTTTTGGAGTCGTATCGGTGACATCATGCATCATATTGAGGTGTGACTGACTATTACACATAAAAAATGACTTATTGATCAGTTTAATAAAGTATTAAAATAATCCGAGTGAATTTTCATGGATTTTAGTATGCCAATTGTACTTTTTACTAAAATTAAGGTCAATTTTAAATAAATAGACACACTTATACTTATATCGGTCACACTGTGCTTCAAATTTTAGAGCGACTGATTCCTACCCACCACAAATGACATATAGATCATTGTCTTAATGTATAAAAATATTCTAAATATGTTTTTATTATATTTTTGTATGTTATTTTACCTTTATAATGAAATTAATGATAATTTTAGATAAAAGGAATCACTTGGAGTCATACCGGTCACACTGTCTGTTATATTGAGGTGTGGATGATTCTGACATGTCCCAATGTCTCAAAAATCCTAAATTCCAATGTTTATAATTTTTCCATTGGATTTCTTTGTCAAACTACCAATACTTCAAATTGAATCATTATTCTTAGCTTAAAAACCTTTTTCGGTTAAGAACATCGAATCGATATACAATGTTGTAGTTCGACAAATAAAATCAATAAAAATCAAAGTAACATTGGAATAAAGGAAGATTTTATCTCTTTTGGGGCTTGATTAAAATAGTTGAAAGAAAAATATGACTTCCAAAAATATCTATGAAAAAAACTCAATAAGAATTAGATAAAAATGATAATGAAATTAACTTCTAAATAGTAGATAAAACATTGAAAAAAAGTTATTAAATAAGTAGAAGGAATTCACCTTTTCATGATGGTTGTATGAATTATTGACACATTTCTTTGTTTTCATTATCTTAGATGTAGCCTCGAAGTCCAATCTTTATTGAGTATGAGAAGCTTTGAACAAACCACCCAACTAGGAAAAAAGAATCCATATGTACAATAAGACAATTATTATGTGAGTAATACTAAAAATAAATAAATTAACATATATATGAAATCATAAATTAATTCTATGGACAATTATTTTACTATGAAATCATCAATATTATCTCTATGATTAAGTAGTGGAGGGAACTAGAAAGAATGTTATAAATTTCAACACTACTAAGGGGAAAAGGTTTTGAGGTATAAGAAGTATATGTATGTTTTTGTGTATAAAGATATGAAAAATGGACAAAAATCATCTAAAATAGACAAAATATGTTGGGAATAATAAAAATTAAATAAATATTTCATTATATAATTTTTTTGGTAAAATAGATAAAGAATATCATAACATTACCTTTACACCTTCCCAAAGGGGTTCCTTCATTAAGGTTTGTTCTTACATAATATTAGAAACATCATCATTGGAAGAAGACACCATCTAAATGATTAGTCAAAAATTTTATTTAGATTTTGTTCATACAGTCAAGAACAACTAATATTATGAAAATAAACATTGTATATTAAAAAAATTTAACCTTCTTGAGACTAATTGTGTACATTCTGCCAATAGGTATACTACCCATTCTTTTCTAAAAAATTCTATATCATCTTATGAATATAATTTTTTTCAGTAGTCATAGTAGTATTGAAAAAATAAAAATAAACAAAGGATTAATAAATATTTTAAATGAAATAATAATTTTATTCAAAAATACCACTATGGGGATGCTATTTTGTTGATAGAATATAATCTCTCTCATAAAATTACAAACAAAATAACCATAATATTTTCCATTTTGTTCTTATTTTGGACACTATAGAAATATTGAGAAAAATAATAAATTTGTTTTGATATATATAATGACCCATACTTTACATACATTGTTATTACTTCAGAATTTAAGCATTCTTATTACAACATATAACAAAACCATGAAAGGACTGTATAGGTATAGATTCTTTAGAAACTGGGAAACATAAACAACTGGTTCATAAAATCAACTACATTGTCTCCCATTTATTTCATCATATATAGAGTCGCTTTTTGGCATATCCTACTTAATATCCTTCTTCTTGACCTAGGGAAAATAAAACATACAAAAGAGTGAGCTTAAATACTCAGTAAGGGTAAACAAATGAAATATCAATCATATCATATTCATAAGAACATAACATTTTCGAAAATATTAACTGGAAAAAGAGATCATAATATCATCTAATGGGATAAATAATTTCAATGAAAAGTAATCCCAAATAATAATTACTTAAAACATGAAACATTGTGACATACGTATATAATCATAGTAAATCATTTCTTATTAGTCAAGACTCATTGCCAAAACTATCATGGCGGACAAAGTACAATTCTGAACTGATTTCACTCCTCATTCTAGTCCTGTATCACTGAATCATTTTAACTTGTCGTTCCAGTCATTTCTATCTCATGAGATATAAATCTTTACCCAATGCATTGGAGGGAGATATGGGTCCCACCCATCTCATAATGAAACCATTCTTATGTGTTCCACAAAATCATAAATCAAACATCATAGCATAACCCATGTAAAAAAAATGGGATTCATAAACATAGAGACATCATAAAAAAATTCATATAAGATAAATTACTACATAAAAATATTTCCATCACAACATAATCCAATCAGTGTAATAATAGGGATAGAAACAGAACCCTATATTATCTTAGATGGAAAATAATTTTGATAAAACACTTGAACTCCATTCTTGAGGAAAATATCCTTTGTACTTCAAAAACATTTTCCCTTTTTTAACATGTCATAAAATTTTAAAATAAAAGAAGTTAATTAAAAATAAAATTGAAAATATGTAAATGATGCTTCATGTAAATGATGTTTATGGAATCATAAAAATCCATTCATGCCATATAAGTTAAAAAAACATTCTTCTCGTATTTGGCTGAAAAAATCAAAAAGTACCTCGTACTGAAAACGACAAAATATTATGTTCATATTTTTACTAATAATTCACCAGTAGGTGAAATTTGATTTAAAACATTGTAGGAGTATATAAATAATATTACATATTGAGGAAACATGGATGTGGATAATAAATATGCCCCAGTAAATACCAAAGTATAAACAATCTCGGATAAAAATTGAGATTTCGAGATTTTCCCTTACCTTAGGTCCGATATGATTTGTACGTATCTGAAACTCATGTATAATGATTTAAATAATGTTATTGAATTATAACATAATTATATTAATTGTTATGATATCATATATTATCATATTATTATCTTCTTATTGGTAATATTTTATTGCTACTTGTTATTTGGGTGTTCATTGCTTTATGTTCGTATGCATGTTCTGTCAAATAAATTCATGTTCCTATTTTTATGTTATAGATAACTCATTTACAGAATGGTATTAATTTAATATATATCATATTTATTCATTCAATTCATTTATATAATCATTATTCAATGAAGATCATGTAGAACGAGTCGTATCACATCATGGAGACGGTAGGCCGTACGTACGCACGAGCGATGATATCGTTCCCAGGATCGTGGAATTGTATTGAAGTGTATGTATACTATTTAAGAATAAATATCACTTTACAATAATCATATATAGTTATTCTTTACGCCATTATACCCATCCAAGTAAGGTGGTGGTGGAAAACAGATTATACCACGTCGTGGAGACGGTATTCCGTACGTACGCACGCGCGGTGATTTCATTTTCCGTAGGATGGATATAAGGTGAAATAGGGTTTTTTCATATGTATAATAACATATTAATATATTAGTTATACTATTGTTATTACTTCATAATAAAACAACCAAATAAGAGGAAGTAGAAGAAGAAATAAATTTGAAATAATTGGTAACTGATATTACCTCTTCTTCGACATGCCTCTTTGAAACCTCTTCTTAGGGCACTAAAACTGGTCTTTGAAGAAGACCAGGACCTCTAGTATGTTTCTAAATAAGTTGAGAAGGGAAATGGGCAGGGGTTGGCCAATATTGAAGGCTCAAAATGATGTGAGGAAGAGAGGGAGGAGGTGCCCTTTTATAAGGGAGGAGAGGGACACCTTTGAAATTATAAGAAATATTAATTTATAATAAATTCCAAACCCACTTAAAAAACTCAAAAAATGTCTCAAATCCGAATATTAGATGATACAGGGTTGTAATCACATCAACCAATAAAATTTAGACAATTTGGGAATTTATTTTAAACATTATCAACTTGATTTATCATTATATGATATATTTAATTTTATTTGTGGTAATAATATTCTAAATTTTAAATCATTATAAATAATTACTTATATGTTATGAATTTTCCATAATTATATACTTTATTAAATTGTAGTCCATATAAATTATAATTTATAATTTTTAAATATTTTTGTGATTTTAAACAATTTTATAATATGTAATTTTGATAAAATAACAATAGTGTCAATTTTGACACTATTCATTTATTTGAATTTAAATAAAATATATATAGAAGATATGATCGAAATAAAAGATTTAATAGATTCATAACATGTCATTTTTATCTATAAAATTAGTTTAACACATTAAACATTTCATATAGTATTTATTTTAATACTTTTAACTCATTTATTTGACATTTCAATCAATACAATAATTTCAACATCACTATTGTGTCATAATTAATGATAATTATTTAATCCCTAAAAATTATAAATAAATTCATATGATGTATATAATTTTACTATCTTTATAGGTACTATTTATATCCTATGTTTTATGATGTTTATCTCTAAATTAAAATTATTACACTTATAAGATTTAAGAGAGTGACATGTTATCACTTTCTTTGGTTTTAATAATAATTATATTATTTCAGGGTCAAAAGTCCATGAAATGAATCTATTCTAACACTTAGGTGATATTGATCTACTTTTATCCATCCAATATGATTTTTGAAAGTGTTATCATAATTTTATAATCTTATTCTTACCCTTAATTACAAGATTTACCTTTAATAGTAGTAAATAAAAATTACCGCAGTTACTTTTTATAATATCAATAAAAGTAACCTATTAACATAATTTTAACCCACTGAATTCAAATATTGAATCAATTTTTAAAAATTCAAAACACAAAAGTTTCAGTAATTAATTTAAAATTAATCCCGTTGTTAAGAAAACGTGTTTTAAAAGATAAAACATTGCCAAAGATTGAAATGTTTTTACCTATGAATTCAATGTAAAATTAATGTTAATGACATAAATTATATTAAATAGTAAAAATATATTATATTTATACATTAAAACCATTAAATATTATAATTTAACCGTATAAATTATTGCGATGAAAAAAAGTTGTTTTTAAATAAAATATAGCGTGTTTTTACTATTCATTAAAATATGAATGTTATCAGAATAATATGAAAAAAATTTCCAAAGAAAATTTTTATATATTGATTCCAACGAAGAATATTATTTTGTCAAATTGAACTTATAAACATGTCAAAAACAAGATTTAAAGTGGGTGTGCCATCAAAAGGTAGCAAAACTGCAATTTCTGAAAAATAATTATTTTACCCAAAATATTTATTTTGTTCTCTTACCATGTTCTAGAAAATGTGTAAGATGAGTAATAATGTTATAAAATTCAAAATTTGGTTAATACTATTCATAACATCTAGTTTATATAATATTTTAATAACATATTGTTGTTTAGTGAAACTCGATATTGCGTACAACACACGCTATCGAGGAAGGTTGCTTTTCCGTATAACGCAATCCAAGCTAGTGTTGTGTGTAGTGAAAGATTCATTTGATTCTGCGTATAACATAAGACATAAAAAATATACTTCTCATAAAATATCAGTGTGTTACATTCTACCCCCCTTAAAATGAATTTCTCCCTCGAAATTCATCACTTCGTCACAAACAGATGAGGATACCTTTCCCTCATCATATCCCAAAGCTCCCATGTAGCTTCTTCTAATTGGTGGTTCCTACATAAAACTTTAACCAAGTGAGTGGTCTTGTTTCGTAGAACCTTTTCACTACGATCCAGAATCTCTATCGTCTGTTCTTCATAAGAAAGATCTTGCTCCAGCGATACAACTTCTGAGCTTAGTAAATGTGAAGGATCATGTATGTACTTTCTCAGGAGAGTTACATGGAATACATCATGAACTTGAGAGAGATTCGGTGGAAGCGCCAATTGGTAAGATACCTTCTCAACACGATCCAATATTTCAAAAGGACCGATATACCTAGGGCTCAACTTTCCCTTCTTTCCAAATCTCATTACTCTCTTCCAAGGAGATATTTGTAAGAACACTTTATCACCCACTTCAAACTCTAGGTCTTTTCATCGGTTATCGACATAACTTGTTTTTCGACTCTGACCTACTCTTATGTGTTGTTGAATAGATCAGACCTTTTCTGCCATCTCATCAACAAGATCAGGTCCTAATATATTTCTTTCCCCAGCTTCATCCCAGCATATCGGAGTTTGGCATTTCATTCCATTGAGAGCTTTATAAAGATCCATCTGAATACTGGAGTGAAAGCTATTATTATAAGAAAATTCCACCAAATGTAGGTTTTGATCCCAACCACCTTTGAAATCCATAGAGAAATCTCTCAAAATGTCTTCTAGAGTTTGAATTGTTCTCTTAGACTGACCATCTCTCTGTGGATGATAAGCAGTGTTGAAACTCACCTCTGTATCTAGAGTATGCTGAAGAATTCACCAGAACTTCGAGGTAGACCTCTGATCATGATCAAATATAATGGAAAGTGGTACTCCATGAAATATTACCACTTCCTTTACATATATCCTGGCAAGCTAATCTAGAGATAAATCTTCTCTAATAGCAATGAAGAGTGCAGACTTCGTAAGACGATCAAATATGACCCAGATAGCATTATTGACTTTGGATGTTTTAGGAATTCCAGTGACAAATTCCATGGTGATGTTTTCCCATTTCCATTCTGGTATGGTTAATGGTTGTAACATCCCCTTAGAATTATGTCTCTCATATTTAACTTGTTGAGAAACCAAGAAACGAGAGACATATTCAGCAACATCTCTTTTAAGCCATCCCACCAGAAGTACTCTTTCAGGTCCCTATACATCTTCGTGCTTCCAGGATGAATAGAGTATGAAGAACTATGATCCACATCCAACAAATCCTTATTTAATTCTGGGATGTAAGAAACAAAAACCCGATTCTTGAACCTTATTATCCCATCAAAATCAAGGTTGAATTCAGTAACATTTCTCACCTTCTTTTGTAACACTACATCTTCTTTCTGTGCCTCTTTAATCCTCACATGAATAGACGGTTGAACATTCATTTGAGAAAAATAAGATTTTTCCCCTTCCATTATAATTCCAAGATCCATCCTTTGTAAATCCAAAGATATTTGATCTTTTGTGATCCTCATCATAGATAAGCTAGCATGGTCATGTCGACTTAATGCATCCGCAACCTTGTTTTCTTTCCCAGGGTGATAATGAACTGAGCAGTCGTAATCCTTAATCAGCCCCAACCATCTTCTTTGGCGCATATTCAGATCCTTTTGTGTGAAAATATATTTTAAACTTTTATGATCAGTATAAATATCACACCATTCACCATAAAGCTTATGCCTCCAAATCTTTAATGAAAAGATTACCACAAATAACTCCAAATCACGAGTTGGGTAATTTTGCTCATGGATTTTCAACTGTCGTGAGGCATAGGCTATCACCCTATCATTTTACATGAGAAGACACCCCAATCCCTTCTTGGATGAATCACTGTAGATCACAAACCTTTCTCCACTACAAGGTAGTGTGAGCACAGGTGCACTGGATAACCATCATTTTAACTCCTTGGAATTTTCTTCACACTCCTCCGTCCAAATTAACTTAACTCCTTTTTGAGTCAACCTGGTCAGTGGATTAGATAAACTTGTAAAATATTTCAAAAAACGTCGATAATACCCAGCCAGGCCAAGAAATCTTCGGATCTCAATTACTACTATTGGTCTTGGGCATCTTTCAATAACCTCTGTTTTTGCTGGATCCACATATATCCTCTCTTTTGAGATTATGTGAACAAAAAATGAAACTTTTTGAAGCCAAAATTCACACTTGGTAAATTTGGCATAAAGATTATCCTTTCTTAGGGTCTTTAATACAATTATCAAGTTATCTTCATGTTATTCCTTGTTCTTTGAATAAACAAGAATATCCTCTATAAAGACTACCACAAATAGATCAAGATAGTCTCTAAAGACTCTATTCATTAGATCCATGAATATAGATGGGGAATTAGTAAGAGCAAATGGCATCAATATAAATTCATAGTGCCCATACCTTGTATGGAAAGCAGTCTTTGGTATATCCTCCCTTTTGAACCTTAACTGGTGATACCCTGAATGAAGATCAATCTTGGAAAATTATTGAGCTCTGTGTAGTTGGTCAAATAATTCATCAATGCGTGGGAGATGATATTTGTTCTTGATAGTGATCTTGTTAAGTTCTCAATAATCAATGCAGAGTCTCATTGATCCATATTTCTTATTAACAAACAGAACAGGTGCTCCCCAAGGTGACACACTAGGGTGTATGAATCCTTTATCAAGATTCTCTTGGAGTTGCTTCTTCAATTCCTGCAACTCAATTGGGGCCATTCTATAAGGTGTCTTTGAAATAGTCATAGAATCTGATATGAGTTCTATTGAAAACTCAACTTCATGATTTGGTGGAAGATATGGCAATTCCTTTGGAAAGATATAATAAAACTCTCATAAAATGGGAATATTCTTAATCGTGAGTTTCTAACCAACCATTTGAGATAAATAACCTTCATTTATTGGAATCAAGACCCATATAATGGAAGATATTTCTAGTGGAAGGTCATGTTCATCCTTGCATTGATAGATGATCGTAGATTAATCTGGAATATGAAATGTGACTTCCCTTCTTTGGAAATTGATATGAGTTCCATATAAATAAAGCCAATCCATGACAAGAATCACATCAAATTCCACTATAAGAAGGATCACAAGATTTGCAGGAATCACTTTTCCACAAACGTCAATTGGAGAAGAATTATAAACTTTTGATGCGACCGTTGTGTCCTTAAGAGTTGTAACAACTTACTCAACATCTAATTGTTGAGGTAATATGGCGATACCCTTAGAGAATTCTTCAGAAATAAAAGAGTTGGTGGATCCATAATCAAATAAAACATTTGCTACTTTAGAGTGGATAGTAAGTATACCTTTCACCACTTCATTATCGTACTCCACATCACCGATATAAATTGCATGTGACTTTCCTTTTCCTTCAGCCTTAAGAGTTTGTTGACGTTGATCATCATCAACAACCCTTGGATTTGGGAATTGATTTTCATAATGCCCCATCTCCTTGCACTTGAAACATTGAAATGTAGGAGGTGCATTCTGTGTATCCCTTTATTTTTTCGCATCACTAGAAATCTTCTTTCCATTATTTCGACATTCAACTGCCTGATGACCTTATTTTCCACACTTAAAACATTTGCTTGTCCCTTTAAGACAATTCCCTCCATTTTTCTTTCCACAATTTGAGCATAAAGGAAAACTCATCTTCATTTCAATGTGGTCTTTAGATTTTCCTTTGAATTCCATTTTCCTCTTCTTACCAAACCCATATGACTGATGGGTTAATCCAATCTCTATCTCAACATTGAGATCACATCGAACAATTTCATCATATCTATTGGTGTTCCTTATGGATAATGCCCTTCGAAGTCTTGGTTTTAAGCCACTAAAGAATCGATCAATTTTACTCTAAGGTTGGATAATAATTCCGGAAGCGTTCCTTGAAAGTCTTGTAAATTTTCTTCGTAGGTACCGACATATTCATCATCCTTTTTCTTCATTTAAATAAACTCCTTCTCCATCTTTTTTTCAAAGAATACAAGGGAAGTACTTATTGAAAAATAAGCTCTTGATCTTGTTCCATTCCATGGACTCAATTTCATCCCATTTCCTTGTATTCTTGATAATATTCCACCATTGATCATCTTCACCTTCCAAACAATATACTGCTAAGATGACTTTATCATGCTCAGAACATTGAAGGACTGAAAATATCTTTTCAGTGGTACTGATCCATTGTTCAGCCACCAATGGATGAGAAGACCCACTGAATGAAGGTGGATGTTGCCTCATGAAGGATTCAACAGAATGATGCTCCTTCCTTTGATCGTTTGTAAGTCCTACATGATTCATATCTTGAGAATGTTGTGTGAGAATGGCTACAAGATTTTTCATTCTGGATCCTATAACATTTGGTTGCTCAGGCAACCAATCATTTCACTATCCTCCACATTCAACATTAACACGGTTCCTTCGGGTTCCAGCTATTGACTAAATCCCAGAATCATACTGTGAGAAACACTAATTACAATAGTAAAACCACATAATCAGTAATAAAATCTCACACTTTAGGTCTTATCATAGGTTATTCATTTCCATTTCTAAAACACTAAGATTATGTTCTACGCTTAGACTTATCTTTAGGGTTCTTACTAAGGTTTTCATATCCTAGTTTCCAAAGGTTGACAATACCTTTCCACTGATACCAACTATAACGACCCATACTTTACATACATTGTTATTACTTCAGAATTGAAGCATACTTATTAAAACATAAAACAAAACCATGAAAGGACCGTATAGGTATAGTGTCTTTAGAAACTGGGAAACATAAAAAACTGGTTCATAAAATCAACTACATTGTCTCATGTTTATTTAATCATTTATAGAGTCCTTTTTTGGCATATCCTACTTAATATCCTTCTTACTGACCTAGGGAAAAGAAAACATACAAAAAGGTGAGCTCAAATACTCAGTATGGGTAAAAAAAATAAATATCAATCATATCATATTCATAAGAACAAAACATTTTGAAAATCATAACCTTTAAAGGAGATCATAATATCATGTCATGGGATAAATCATAGTAATGAAAATTAATCCCAAATAATCATAAAATAAAACATGAAACATTGTGTCATACACACATAATCATAGAAAATCAGTTCTTATTAGTCATGACTCATTGCCAAGACTATCATTGCAGAAAAATTCCATTTCTGAACTGAGTTCAGTCCTTATTCTAGTCCTGTATCACTGAACCGATTTATCATGTCGTTCTAGTCATGTCTATCTCATGAGATATAAATCTTTACCCAATGCATTGGAGGGAGATATAGGTCCCACCCATCTCATAATTAAACCATTCTTATGTGTGCCACAAAATCATAAATCATACATCATAGCATAAACCATGTAATAAAAATGGGATTCTTAAACATCGTGACATCATAAAAAATTCATATAAGATAAATTAATTCATAAAAATAATTCCATAAAAACATTATAAAATCAATGTAATAATAGGGATATAAATATAACCCTATATTATCATATATGTAAAATAATTTTGATAAAACACTTGAACTCCATTCTTGAGGAAAATATCCTTTCTACTTCAATTTTTTTTCCTTTCTTAACAACTCATACCATTTTAAACTAAAAGAAGTTAATTTAAAATAAAAATTAAAATGTGTAAAGGAAGTTTCATGGAAATAAGGTTCTATTTAATCATAAAAATCCATTAATTCCATATATTTTAAAAAACATTATTCTCGTATTTGGCAGAAAAAGTCAAAAAGTACCTCGTACTGCAAACGACAAAATATTCCATTCATATTTTTACTAAAAATTCAGAAATAGGTAAAATTTGATTTAAAACATTGTAGGAGGATATATATAATATTAAATATTGAGGAAACGTGGATGTGGATGATAAATATGCCCCTGTAAATACCAAATTATAAACAATCTCGGATAAAAATTGAGATTGAGATATTTTCCCTTACCTTAGGTCCGATATGCTTTGTACGTATCTGAAACTCTTGTATAATGATTTAAATAATGTTATTGACTTATTAAATAATAATAATCATTGTTATGATATCATATAGGATCATATTCTTATCTTCTTATTAGTAATATTTCATTGCTACTGATTATTCGGGTGTTCATTGCTTTATGTTCTTATGCATGTTTTGTCGTATAAATTCTTATTACTCTTTTTATGTTATAGATATATCATTTAAATAATGCTATTAATGTTATATATATCATATTTATCCATTTAATGCATTTATATAATCATTATTCAATGAAGATCATGTAGAACGAGTCGCATCACATCGTGGAGACGATTGGACGTACGTTCGCACGAGCGATGATATCATTCCCATGATCATGGAATTGTATTAAAGTGTATGAATACTATATTCGAATCAATATCACTTTACAATAATCATATATAGCTATTCTTTACACCATTATACTGATCCAAGTATGGTGGTGGTGGAAAACAGATTATACCACAACGTAGAGACAATATTCTTTACGTACGCACACGTGGTGATTTTGTTTTCCGTAGGATGGATAGAAGGTGAAATAGGGTTGTTTCATATTTATAATAATATATCAGAATATGATTGATACTGATGTTATTACTTCATAATTAAACAACTAAATAAGGGGAATTAGAAGAAGAAATAAATTTGAAAGAATCGATAACAGATATTACCTCTACTTCGACACGCCTCTTTGAAACCTCCTCTTAGGGCACTAAAATTGGTCTTTGAAGAAGACCAGGACATCTAGTATGTTTCTAAGGAATTTTATAAGGGAAATTGGTAGGGTTTGGCTGATATTGAAGGCTCAAAATGGTGTGAGGAGGAGAGGGAGGAGGTTCCCTTTTATAAGGGAGGAGAGGGGCACCTTCAGAATTATAAGAAATATTAATTTATAATAAATTACAACCCCAGTTAAAAACCACCAAAAATGACTCAAATCAGAATATTATATGATATAGGGCTTTATTCTCATAAAACAATAAAATTTAGACAAGTTGGGAATTTATTTTAAACATTATCAACTTGATTTATCCTTATATAATCTATTTAATTTTATTTGTGGAAAAAATATTCTAAATTAAAAATCATTATAAATAATTTCTTATATATTGTGAATTTTCCATAATTGCATACATTATTACATTTTCGGCCATATAAATTTTAATTTATAATTTTTAAATATTTTTGTGATTTTTAAACAATTTTAAAATATGTAATTTTTATAAAATAACAATACTGTCAATTTAGACACTATTCATTTATTTAAATTTAAATAAAATATATACAGAAGATATGTTCGAACTAAAAGATTTAAAATAATCATAACATGTCATTTTTATCTAGAAAATTAGTGTAGCTTATTAAATAGTTTATATATTATTTATTTCCATATTTTTAAATCATTTATTTGATATTTCAATCAATAAAATAATTTCAACATCACTATTGTGTCATAATTAATGATAATTATTTAATCCCTAAAAATTATAAATAAAGTCATATGATGTAAATAATTTTATTATATTTCTAGGGACTATTTATATCCGAAGTTTTATTATGTTTATCACTATAACGCCCCGACCCCAGCTACCCAGAGTCGGTGCATTACTTCGTAACATTGGCATGATCACAAAAGATCAAGTCTCGAAATACCGATTAGTTTAGCAGCCTTGGAAACACTAGATACATTCATAAATGTTACATTACATCATAAAGTGAGAAACTAATAACAAAGTCTTCATAGTCCACACTCATATCCTTTTCTTGACTATCCCTGCAGGTCATTCCTAAAATAATTCTTCACATCCTGGAAAATATTAAAACATTGAAAGGGGTGAGCTCAGATGCTCAGTAAGGATAACAATATTGCAGAAGCTTTCATAAATAAACATTAAAATTTAAGGCAATGTATAACTAAAACAAAAGCCTTTTTAAACTTGAACTTCAGCATAATATGGAAAAAATAAAATTAAATAATGCCATTTACTTACTCACATGGATATTCTACTGGTCAAATAATCACATGCAATATCAATAACCACTTTCATAATGATGGAATGCATAATGCCAGACTATCATAACCACGTATCCAAGGCCTCGTGCCAAGACCACAAATAATATTTTGTCAAGGCCTCGTGCCAAGAGACTAGTTTGTCTCATGAGACCTACCGATGCATCGAGGAGCTATAGCGGGCTCCACCCGTCACTTACTAAGTCCAATGCATTCCTCATATGAATAGGTTTAAGCATATCATAAACCATAACATAATCGTATCACATAAAACATGCATAAAGGAAACATAAAATTTCCACATTTCAATCACAAGATATCAATACAACACATTGATATAATAAAAACGCTTTCAAAACCATTTTCAATACCAAAATAAAAGAAAGTTAAAACTTTGTATTTATTTTTCATTAAAAAAATGATGGCTTGTAGAGGAAGCCGAAACTCAAATAATGGTCACGGTGGCAGAGAAGTCATTGTCGCCGCGTAAGTACATAAAAAACATTAACTTTTTGTCGTTTAATAAAATGCTTCGTATAAAAAAGATTCCTTTTGAATAAATGTAAAAGTAAAAGGGGTTTATACACCGTATAAAAGAAAGTTGTGTATAAAACCAAATATGCCTCAATGAAAGGGGATTGAGACGAAGTCCTTAAAAAGATCATTTTTTTAAATAAAGTACATCTATAATGTGTACTCACTATAAGTACACATAAATAATGTACAAATACAAGATAGGACATAATAATATCATGACATAATTTTAAAGTAGGAGATTAACCCAAAGAATGGAAGTTGGGTTAAGAAATTCCCTTACCTTGCATCTTGTCCTAACTAGACCATTATTTAACCTCCTAAATAATAAACTAGAGTTAATTTCTATTTAATTAAAAACATTTTTCATGTTCATTATTCCTTTTATATCCCTTATTACCATGTTATGAACATTATGTAATTATTTAAGTTTATAACGGTCATTTTGTCGATCTTAGGTAATTGAGTCAAAAATAAAATTCTTATAATTACAAGTTGTTCATGTGGTGATATATCCATTATATCTAGAATTATTTTCATGATGTAGATATCATATATATTATATATATCCAGTATATACATGCATTTATAATATTATATAACATTTAGAGGTAAGAAATGAAATTCACCGTTCATGGAGACGGTAAGCCGTACGTACGCATGAACGCTTCTTTCATTTCTATTTCATATTTAATGGAATGAAATCATAATTATATAAAGGTATAATATAGTTCCAGTATAATATCATATATAATATCATTTAATCCATCCTTTATACATCCCACATATGGCATTAACGATTCACATCACTTTGAGGGGGCGGTAGTCCGCACTTCCAAAAATGAAATTATCGCGTTTACCCATAATGGAAATCATAAAGTATGCAATAAATGAGAAATACAGAAGCATAAGTAAAACATAAACATATTATATATCATATATAAATATAGTGACATATTAATGTCCACCTTTAAAGGTGTTATATGAGTGTTGAACAATCATCGTTTCGTGAGGCAGAAATTCGCCATCCACAGAAACCGTATGTTCATTAACCATTAGATGTAGGTGTGTGTAAGTGTAGCTAGAATCCTTATTATAAAAACATCCTAGTATATTGAGGATACTGGTGTTGTTACAAAAGAAATTAATAACAATAGTTCATGGGGTTGGAGAAGAAAAATAAACCAAAACAACATTAGAGAAGACATTACCTCAAAATCGGGTAACTCTTTTTAATTTGAGCCAAAGGCTTCCTTGGGAAGAGTTATGCCCAAAGTGAGGCTTCTAGGAGTAATAGGGGGAAGTTGGGAGAGTATTTGGGCAGAGTTTGGCCGAGCCAAATGGATTGAAAGTGTGAATGAGGTGGTAGAGGTGGGGGCCTTTTATAAGAGGAGAGGAGGGGCACTCTTGGAATGTAAGGAAATTTTACATTATTATACAATGTTTTTCGAATTCTAAAGGTCCCAAACTTATATAATTAGTGGATGAGGTGATAAGGGCTCGAAAGATACCCATCCAATAGTCTTTGGAAAAGTATAATCCTTGAATTGTACATTATTTTTTCATTTTATTAAAATCGTTAAATAATGAGGTCATCGCTGCATCATAATGATGTCATAAATAATTTAATTTATTTAAGGTCTAAAAATTATAAAAAAAATACTATTATTTAGGAAATCGTTTTAGCTTTACAATGACTATTTATAGTCAAAAATATGACTTGCATAACCCCATGTAAAAATTGTTTTATTAAAACATTTCATGTTTGTGTCATTTTTTACTTTAACATTAAATAAAAGGTATTTATGTCATTTTCCAACTAAAGTGGCTCCATGGGGTCCCCAAGTTGACCCATGGATTGTAATGGTCGTCCATGGCACATCCAATGAGGGTAGGACATGTGTCAAGCTCATCTCATATTATTAAAACATTATTTTTACCTTAAACTACACTAATTACCTCTAATCGCGATTAAGAATTTAAAAGTTACTATTCACCAAAAATTATTTTAATCTCATTGAACCACATTTTACTTCTTAATGGCAACCATGTATGTCGGATTTTTGAAAATCAAAACACAGAAGTGGTAATATTTCATCTAAACGAAAAATCAGTTATTTAACTACCACTTAGTGGTTTCATTATTCATCAAAAATTGAAGTTTTTCAGAACAATGCCAAAATTTCACCCTAAGCTATAATTGATATTCTGAATTCAAAAATGAAGTCTATTTTACAAAATTCCAAACGTATAAGTTTCATTAATTAATTTTATAATTAATTCCCGCCGTCACAACAAATAGCGTGTTTTTAAGAAACAATATATATCAAAAGATTAACAATTGTTTATAATTAGAAGTTCCCAGAAAAATACCAAAAATTCAACATAGGCTAATTTCGATATTCCGAATCCAAAAATGAAGTCCATTTTGAAATATAAAATTTCTATAATTTTAAAAAGTGGTTATCACTATTCATAACGACTACTTTGATTAGTCGCGGTGTTTTAGAACTCAATGTTGTGTACAATGCAAGCTATTGCATTATTGAATGAGAAGAGTATCGTGGAAGCTCGAGGTGTTACATTCTCCCCTCCTTCAATAAATTTTGTCCTCGTAATTTGAAATTTTTCTTTTAAAATAAAAAGTTGAAAAGAAAAAATACCTTTGTGGAAAACCCACATCGAAAATAAGATTAATAAAATTTAGCCTTAAAAAGAGGGAAAGGGAAAGGAAAAAGTCACCACCCAATTATGATCTCGATTAAGAAAACATTGGTGGAAATTAGAGACATATAATTGGAGGAAAAACATAAATATTTGTAGGGAGTGATTGAGGTCATAAATTACAATCAACTGTCAAATTGAGGGCCTCAAAGCCTTCAATCTATGTTGATTTAAAATATCATTAGTTCAACAAGACATAAGGTATTAGGATAACACATTTTTTTGTTTTAATATCCCTTTACTAAAGTTTAAGAATTAATTTATTCATTGAATAAGAGATAGGTATATATATATTTATGCTTGACAATTAGAGTTTCAACCTTCAACTCATCTTTCACTCAAAAAGATAATAGAACTCAAAAATATTATACTTATCCTAATTGTATAAGGTTCCAAATGTTAACACATACCATTTAGATTAGTAAAATTATTTTTTAATAACCCGGGACTTCCTGTAGGCTAATGGTGGGAAATAAAGGCCTATCGCACTATGATTGTGGGTTCGATTCCTGCAGCTTTGTCCGACGCGACGGGTTATGCCCCACCCTGCAGGTTGTTCTTTTCCTAAAACTATAGTATTATAATATTCCAAAAATAATCTTCATAAATTTTTTAACCTTAAACAATAATATCGAAAGATCAACTTAATACACTCCAACCTTTATAGTTATCCAAAATACCTCTGTCTAGACTTTCTCTAAAAGGTCTCTTAATTCCAAAATCAATTTATCAGATTCCCCAAACAAATTAAAGTTTCTCTTTTTGTCACATACTAAAAATATGATTACCTTCATCATATTAAAACCTTACTAAAATCAACAAGTATTGCAGTACAATCCTTATATATATATATATCACATTATTCTAATAACCAGAATATAATCCATGAGTCCAAAAGCACCAATACATTAGTTATTCTGCTTCAACTGTAGTAACATCATAATATTGTCCTTGATCACTTGGCCTTTTCTGAGGTAAGTTTCCCTGACACTTAGGACATTAATTTGCATAATGCTCCATTTCCATACAATTGTAGCATTCAACATTGATAGCCTCTTTCTTTCCCTTGCAATCACGTGCCTGGTGACCTTTTTCCCCACATTTATAACAAACTCCCATTCCTTTTAGGCAAGTACCAGGGTGATTCTTCCCACAATTATCACATAATGAAAAATCCTTCTTTCCCTTTTTCCCTTTATCTATCTCTTGTTCCACCGTTCTCTTCTTCTCTTGCTTTACTTTGTTGTCATAAGACTTAGAGAATTCTTTTTCTGTCTTGACAGCACATGAGACAATATCTTCGTATGTTGAGAACGATTGTGATACTAAAGCTCGACGAAGAAATGGTTTTAACCCATCAATGAAACGATCAATATTACCTCTTGGGTTATGTATATAATCTGCAGCATACCTCGCTAACCCTGTAAAGTTGGCCTCATACTTTGCGACATTCTCATCCTCCTTTTGTTTCAGGCTCAGAAATTGCCTTTCCATATCTGCTCTATGGTCATGAGGAAAGTATTTCTCTAAGAAAAGATCTTTGAACTCCCTCCATTCCATATTCGATATGTCATCATATTCCTTTGTGTTTTGAATCAATTACCACCATTGATCATCATCTCCAGTGAGGCGGTAAACTGCCATGATAACCTTCTCCCTTTCGCTACTCCCCAAGGCGTGGAATATTTTCTCTAAGGTGTTTATCCATTGCTCAACTACTAATGGATTTGTACCCCCATTAAATGTTGGTGGTTGTTGCCTCATGAAGTGGTCTAACATTGATCCTCCACATTGTGGATCAGGGTGATCTATACGAGTAAGGTTATTATTTATAACTTGACTGAGTTGTCCCAGTATGGTAATAAGTTGATCAGCACCAGTTGTATCTCCAGATCCACAATAATTTTCTTGAGCAGGAGGGCAATCCCTACACGGAGTTCGTGCATTGATACAGTTTCCATTCCTTCCACTAGGCACCATTTCTATAAAATGGCATAAACTAGATTTGTTTATGAATCAAAATACATAATTCCATACTTATAAAATACTTAACATAAATTGAACTATTTATGGATATAATCCATAATCATAAAAAGGTTTTCTTTGAGGAAGTATATACTCATAACCGTTCATAGTGTTTTGTAAAGAAAATGAGAATTATCCTAAGCATATCCCTCGGGAGTGTCATAACCAAGAGGTCAGTAAGGCCCATTGTCGTGCACCAGTTCCCGTTCGAGTCTATCTCAAAGCGGTGTTTTCGGGTTTTAGCCCTAGGTACATCTGTGCCAAAGCCGCCTCTACCTGCTCGTATCCAGACAGGGATGTATTGCTCAGAAAGCTCACAAAATCTCTACAATAACAAAATTCTAGGAAGTTCTTCTATACTAATCCTCAAAGTCTATCTTTGGGCTATGTGCTCTAATCAGAGTTTATCTAAATCTAGCTTCCAAGGTTAGTACTAAACTGCCTCTGATACCAACTGTAACTCCCCGACCCCAGCTACCCAGAGTCGGTGCATTACTTCGTAACATTGGCATGATCACAAAAGATCATGTCTCAAAATACCGATTAGTTTAGTAGCCTTGGAAACACTAGATACATTCATAAATGTTGCATTACATCATAAAGTGAAAAACTAATAACAAAGTCTTCATAGTCCACACTCATATTTTCTTTTGACTATCCCTGCAGGTCATTCCTAAATTACTTCTTCACATCCTGGAAAATATTAAAACATTGAAAGGGGTGAGCTTAGATGATCAGTAAGGATAACAATATTGCGGAAGCTTTCATAAATAAAAATTAACATTTAAGGCAATGTATAACTAAAACAAAATCCTTTTTAAACTTGAACTTCAGCATAATATAGCAAAAATAAAATTAAATAATTCCATTTACTCACTCACATGGATATTCTACTGGTCAAATAATCACATGCAATATCAATAACCACTTTCATAATGATGGAATGCTTAATGCCAGACTATCATAACCACGTTGCCAAGGACTCGTGCCAAGACCACAAATAATATTTTGTCAAGGCCTCGTGCCAAGACACTAGTTTGTCTCATGAGACCTGCCGATGCATCGAGGAGCTATAGCGGGCTCCACCCGTTAATTACTAAGTCCAATGCATTCCCTATATGAATTGGTTTAAGCATATCATAAACCATAAGATAATCGTATCACATAAAACATGCATAAAGGAAACATAACATTTCCACATTTCAATCACAATATATCAATACAATACATTGATTTAATAAAAATGCTTTCAAAACCATTTTCAATACCAAAATAAAAGAAAGTTAAAACTTTGTATTTATTTTTCATTAAAAAAATGATTGCTTGTAGAGGAAGCCGAAACTCAAATAATGGTCACGGAGGCGGAGAAGTCATTGTCTCCACGTAAGTACGGAAAAAACATTCCCTTTTTGTCGTTTAGTAAAACTCTTCGTATAAAAAAGATTCCTTTTGAATAAACGTAAAAGTCAAAGGGGTTTATACACCGTATAAAAGAAAGTTGTGTATAAAACCAAATATGCCTCAATGAAAGGGGATTGAGACTAAGTCCTTAAAAAGATCATTTTTCTAAATAAAGTACATCTATAATGTGTATTCACTATAAGTACACATAAATAATGTACAAATACAAGATAGGACATAATAATATCATGACATAATTTGAAAGTAGGAGATTAACCCAAAGAATGAAAGGTGGGTTAAGAAATTCCCTTACCTTGCGTCTTGTCCTGACTCGACCGTTCTTTAACCCCATGAATAATAAACTAGAGTTAATTTCTATTTACATAAGATCCTTTTTCATTTTCATTATTCTTTTTATATCCCTTATTACCATGTTATGAACATTATGTAATTTTTTAAGTTTATAACGGTCATTTTGTCGATCTTAGGTACTTGAGTCAAAAATAAAATTCTTATAATTACAAGTTGTTCATGTGGTGATATATCCATTATATCCAGAATTATGGTAATGATGTAGATATCATATATATAATATATATCCAGTATATACATGCATTTATAATATTACATAACATTTAGAGGTATGAAATGAAATTCACCGTTCATGGAGACGGTAATCCGTACGTACGCATGAACGCTTCTTTCATTTCTATTTCATATTTAATTGAATGAAATCATAATTATATAAAGGTATAATATAGTTCCAGTATAATATCATATATAATATCATTTACTCCATCCTTTATACATCCTACATATGGCATTAACGATTCACATCACTTTGAGGGGGCGGTAGTCCGCACTTCCTAAAATGAAATTATCGCGTTTACCCCTAATGGAAATCATAAAGTATGCCATAAATGAGAAATACAGAAGAATAAGTAAAACATAAACATATTATATATCATATATAAATATAGTTACATCTTAATGGCCACCTTTGAAGGTGTTATATGAGTGTTTAACAATCATCGTTTCGTGAGGCAGAAATTCTCCATCCACAGAAACTGTATGTTCTTTAACCATTAGATGTATGTGTGTATAAGTGTAGCTCGAATCCTTCTTATAACAACATCCTAGTATATTGAGGATACTAGTGTTGTTACAAAAGAAATGATTAAAAAGAGTTTAGGGGGTTGGAGAAGAAAAATAAAACAAAACAACATTAGAGAAGACATTGCCTCAAAATCGGGTAACTCTTTTTAATTTGAGCCAAAGGCTTCCTTGGGAAGAGTTCTGCCCAAAGTGAGGCTTCTAGGAGTAAGAGGGGGAAGTTGGGAGATTATTTGGGAAGAGGTTGGCCGATCCAAATGGCTTGAAAGTGTGAATGAGGTGGTAGAGGTGGGGGCCTTTTATAAGAGGAGAGGAGGGGCTCTCTTGGAAAGTAAGGGAATTTTACATTATTATACAATGCATTTTGGATTCTAAAGGTCCCACACTTATATAATTCGTGGCTAAGGTTATAAGGGTTCGAAATCTACCCATCCAATAGTATTTGGACAAGTGTAAGCCTTGTATTGTACATTATCGTTTCATTTTATTAAAATCGTTAAATAATGAGGTCATCGCTGCATCATAATGATGTCATAAATAATTTAATTAATTTAATGTCTAAAAATTATAAAAAAATACTATTATGTAGGAAATCTTTTTAGATTTCAAATGACTATTTATAGTCAAAAATATGACTTGTATAACCCCATGTAAAAATTGTTTTAGTAAAATATTTCATGTTTCTGTCATTGTTTACTTTAACATTAAATAAAAGGTATTTATGTCATTTTCCAACTAAAGTGGCTCCATGGGGTCCCCAAGTTGACCAATGGATTGTATTGGTCGTCCATGGCACATCCAATGTGGGTTGGACATGTGTCAAGCTCATCTCATATTATTAAAACATTATTTTTACCTTAAACTATACTAATTACCTCTAATCGCGATTAAGAACCTAAAAGTTACTATTCACTAAAAATTATTTTTACCTTAGTGGTTTCACTATTCATAAAAAAATTGAAGTTTTTCAGAACAATGCCAAAATTTCATCCTAAGCTATAATTGATATTCCGAATTCAAAAATGATGTCTATTTTACAAAATTCCGAACATATAAGTTTCATTAATTAATTTTATAATTATTTCCCGTCGTCACAACAAAGAGCGTGTTTTTAAGAAACAATATATATCAAAAGATTAACAATTGTTTATGTCCAATTTCAAAGTGAAATTAATTCTAATAAACACCATTGGATAAAATGGTAAAAATATATTCTAATTATACTTTAAAACCACTACATAGTATAATTTATCACTATAAATTATTTTGATTAAAAAATTTGTTTTTAAGTATTTTTCACTATTCATAAAAAATTAGAAGTTCTCAGAAAAATACCAAAAATTCAACATAGGCTAATTTCGATATTCCGAATCCAAAAAAGAAGTCCATTTTGAAATATAAAATTTCTATAATTTTAAAATGTGGTTATTACTTTTCAAAACGGCTACTTTGATTAGTCACGGTGTTTTAGAACTCAAAGTTGCGTAAAATGCAAGCTATTGCATTATTGAATGAGAAGCGTATCGTGGAAGCTTGGGGTGTTACAATCACTAAATTAAAATTATTACACTTATAAGATTAAAGAGAGTGACATGTTGTCACTTTCTTTGGTTTTAATAATAATAATATTATTTCATGGTCAAAAGTCCATGAAATAAATATATTCTGACCCTTAGATGATATGGGTCGACTTTTATTCATCCAATAGAATTTTGAAAAGTGTTAAGGTAATTTTATAATATTATTTTTACCCTTAATTACCAGATTTACCTTTAACTGTAGTAAATAAAAATTACCGTAGTTACTATTCATAATATCAAAAAAAAGTAACCTATTAACATAATTTGGACCCAATTAATTCAAATACTGAATCAATTTTTAAAAATTCAAAACACAGAGGATGAAGTAATTAATTTAAATTTAATCCCGTTGTTAAGAAAATAAGTTTTAAAAGTTAAAACATTTCCAAAGATTGAAATGTTTTTACCTATGAATTCAATGTAAAATTAATGGTAATGAGATAAATTATATTAAATGTTAAAAATATTTTAAATTTATACTTCAAAACAATTAAATATTATAATTTAACCATATAAATTATTGTGATGAAAAAAAGTTGTTTTTAATTAAAATATAGCGTGTTTTTACTATTTATTAAAATATGATAGTTATCAGAATAATATGAAAATTTTATCCAAAGTAAATTTTTATATCCTGATTCCAAAGAAGAATTTTATTTTTTTAAATTGAAATTATAAACATTTCAAAATCTAGAATTAAAGTGGGTGCTCTATCAAAAGGCTACAAAGCTGCATTTTTTGAAAAATACTTTTTTTAACTGAAATATTTATTTTATTCTCATACCATGTTCTAGAAAATGTGTAAGATGAATAATAATGTTATAAAATTCAAAATTTAGTTATTACTATTCATAACAGATATTTTATATAATATATTGATAACATATTGTTGTTTAGTGAAACTCGATATTGCGTACAACACACACTATCGATGGAGGTTGCTTTTGCATATAACGCAAGCCAAGCTAGTGTTTTGTGTAGTGAAAGATTCTTTTGATGTTGCGTATAACATAAGGCATAAAAAATATACTTCTCATAAAATATCAGGGTGTTAAAATATATATTTTGACAGTGAAATATTATTATATATACCCAGATACTGGTCCAATTCTATAGCTTTTTAGGCTCCTTGTTCACATTGGCTATTATCACGCCATGATTTTCATGATATTTATACACTGCCTTATCATAATATAATTATAATTAAAACTTAATATAAAATATAAAAATTGAAATTTATTTTTAAAACATGACATATACTGTATTAAAAAAACATCATCTTGTGTGGTTAGTTTGTTGGGTATCCATGCAGTGAATCTAGAAAATTAATATTTTGACTATCCAAATTGACTGCAATGAGCATCCAATGTTGCCTAAAAAGAATAAGTAATGAAAGAAATTAAAATATATTGAATATCATTAAATTCTATATTTTTATCCCTGTAATATTGGTATTAATAATATTTTTTCATCCATAGGTTTTCTTTCAAATGATTTATCCAGTTTTGTCACTATTTCATTATTTTTTTAATCCATTTTAATTTTTTCTATGGAAGTGACATGAGGACTAATGAGTCCAAATTTATGATCATGGGGGTAATCCATTAAATTGGTATTAATATATAATCCTGAAAAAATATGAAATGTATTTTGTCATAATTAACATAGTATATCAGCTTTTGGAAAGATAAATCATTAAAAAATTTCTCATGTATACATTTACAACCGTGCCTCCTTGATATTCGTATTTGAGGATTTCATTTTAATTCTCAAGATAAATGTTTTTTTGCAACATACTCTCAGTACATATGTTCTTAAAAAATAAACTATGTTACTACTTCTATTTACTAACATTGTATCTATATGAACCTTCAATGTTATTAAATGAATATATTGAGTGGTGGAAAAAAGATCCATTCAGAATATCATTTTGATCAGTTGGTTGATCCTTTATATGGATTTGAGTCAATGTTTCAATTCACCATATTTCATTTTTTCATCTGTAACATCATTAATAAGTTCAAACATTTTTTTATTAATTTTTAAAGGTTTATAATAAAAAAAATAAATTTGAAATGAATACCACCTTATCGATATGTGTTTTTACAAGTTCTAACAGCCTTGTAATGAATGTTATAATAGTTTGTTCAACCATATCAATATCTTCATCATCAAGTGGAATAGGTATCTCGGTACTCGACTCATGATCTATATTAATAACCATTATCACATGACTTATTTGAAGTGGTATGTTACATATATTGTATTATTTGATATTGAACATTGTAGGCCTCACAAAAAGGTGATTGGTGGGTGTTGATAGATATAAATCATAGTCATTTTCACCCCATAAAGGGAACATAACAATGTTTTTTTATTCACATTTCATTGATTTTTTTATAATATTGATTAAATTAACTCATACATCTCTTTGAGGGGAATTACTTGCCTCAATGTTGGTGGGGTTGGTGGGATCTTCACACAATGGTTGTTCTTGAGTTGTTTCTTCTATTTTCTTATCCCCTATAAAAATCTCTAGTAATTATATCTTCCAATGAAAATTTTATTCAAGGAAATATAATCTTTCTTTCATCCCAACCATTTATTTATCTTCATCCTCCTATTGTTTTTTATAAAAATAAATTTTGTGTGTCACCAAAAAACCCACACCTATGACATGGCCATACTGTTCTTGCCACTTCAAGGACACTAACAGTAGGTGTTCATCTTGTACAAGGTTTTATGATTCATATAACTAATACAGATAGAAAATATATGAAAATAAGCAATCATTTTTATGTAATATAAATTTAAAGCAAAATAATTTTTATTATGTGTTACATACACATGTTTCCCACATTTTTTGTGTGTTTTTATCAATTTGTATCCCATTTTTATTTGCACGTTCTTCCTTATATAGTAAATGGCATGGGATGGAAGTGGTTTTGCTTATTTATTCATCACTCCCCATATAAACATAGAAACATAATTATGTTATTTTATCATCTCACATAAAATTATTATGGTATATTTAAAATATGCACCAGTTTTTTTCATGTAAAACGTACCCTATCATTGCTCTATGGTAGGGGTATGTTGGTTTTGATGCCCAATCCTTATTTTCATAACTTAGTTTCTATTTCATAAAAAAATTATCAATCAAAGTGATGAATAAACATATTTTCAAACAATTTATTACCATTTATAATGTATTTGAACATACATCTCCGCATGATATCCAAAAAACCAATCATGTGTTCCTTGGGTTATTAGGTGTGTATACATAAGTGGTGGGTGTGGGTTTATTTTACCATCAACATCATTATAATTATGTGAAAGACATTGTGAATCCTTCTAGAAAGCATTAATACAAATTTTTCTTGACTCATCGACTTTAAATTTACACTAAAATAGATGATGAAGAGTTATTTAATGTTTCATTGTTTTATTTTTTAATAATATAAAGAAATGATATCATAATTTTACTGTAATATCGTCCGAAATGAGTGTCTTAATCATGGTCACAACATGGTGTTGTGAAGCTACATCAATGTGCAGGCACTTCTGAGCAATGAGTCCAATGAAACTACTAAAAATGACCTTTTTGAGTTTAACATCATGGTTTCATGCATTTTATCCAACCTTGAATTTGATGCCTTTTCTATTGACCTTAATAATTTATTCTAAAACCGTCAAACTAAAACACTTCTATTTTTTTAAATAGTCATTTATTCATTGACTACAATTTACTCATATTAAACATCATATATATTCTGTTCCTCTAGATTGGTAGAATTAAAAAGTGTAGAAGGTCATTGTACCTATACACTGGGAGAAATAATAGGTTGAAAAACCTATGGTTCCTTAGGATTGGCAGAACCAACACGTGTGTAAGGTCATTGTTCTTCTACACTTGGAGACATAGTAGGTTGAGAAACCTATTTTTACATAGTATCATAAGATCCCGCATGTTAATAATTTGTTATCTATATATGTGGTTGATCATTTAATTTAGATTTCATAAATGTATTAGTGAATAGATAATAGCATGAGGTAACACAATGTATATTACAAAAAAATTATAACAAGATTATTGAACTATTTTTTTAAAATTTGAAGAGATTTTAACCCTCTATCTAGTATCCAAATCCATTCATTGTGGTCTCCTCTGACATATAAAATCCCATATATATTAGGACCAATAAGAAAGGATTGCGTCATCCCAATGAATGGGTGAACCTCAATTGAATTTTCATCTAAACCTTCAATGGTTTTGGTCTTGATATAAGCATGGATAACATAATGTATTTTTTTCATGTATAACCACAATGGAAAGAAATAATTTACCAACATAACTGACTATTTATTGTGAGTCCCACTTTGAAAACCAAAAGGATTCACTCCATCTGTAGATAATGAAAAAATAAGGTTTCTCAACTCATTTCCAAATTCAGGATACTCATGATCAGTTCTTTTCCATGAGGAGAGTCTTTCAGATGATGAAGTTTCCCATATTTATTTGTTTTATCTATGTTCCATGTATACATCTATGTAGTCTCATCACTTTTATATAGGCACCTAAAACATGGAATGATTATAAAGTACCATAAACCATTCGTAGGACCCAATTCATCTTTCTTGTATCGAGAAACACCACACTTTGGGCTTTCTTTAAGTGTTTTTGATCATTTTGAAATAGTATAAAATCATTTGGACATGTATGTATTATTTTAGAGATTATACCCATAAAATTTAGTATTTGTTTGACATCATATCTTTGTATAGGGATCTCATTATCATTTGGGAGCACATCATTCAAGAGAGCAAGTAGTTCAGCAAAACTGACATCACTCCATCTGATGCCAGATTTTAAATTATATATCTTTAGTATGACTAAAAATGTTGTAAATTTAGTCCAAATAGCATACAATTACGTATTTTCAAAACTCTTTAACTTATCAAACAAATTTGGACAATCATGAACTTAATCTTCAATAATCATTTTCATTTCCTTAATATGATCTTCATCATCATTCAAACCTTTAATCACATCCTTGACATGTTCTTCTTCATTTTCCACATGTGTAATCATATCATATGATCTGTAAAATTTAGTGTTATCCTAGTCAATTGGTACATTTTTCATTTTGGCCTGTATTTTCCAACATTTATAAGTTTGATCAATTCCATGATAGATCAATTATTCTTCTAACTCCTCTGGACTAATTGGTCTTGAATAACAACAACATAAATACAAGAAAAGGATTATAGAAAGGTCGTATGCATGATCTTTTTAAAACATGATAAACTCTTTCATCCCATCTTCATACTCTTTTGTCATATGTTTCGCATCCATCCATTCTATATTCATATCCATGCTATTTTATTTGTTAATTTTAATATTTAACAAAATAAAGGCACAAAATATGTTCAATTGAAGATAGATCTCATAAAATTCGTAAAACAAAACCCTTTATGTATTATTATAAATGAAGTATAAAATCACATTTATATTATAAAAAACCAATGAAATACATCCATTGATTGTAATAATTGAAATAAAAAAAATTATATTATTTGAAAACCCTTTTTATAATAGAAAATACATCTATTGAATATAATAATGGTTTCACAAATAAAAAAATAAATTATTATATTTTTTTAAAAAAATTAACACCGATATTGAATTTATGAAAGTATTAAAGTGTTAAAATATTGATAAATTGAATGAAGTATATAGGTATAAACGTATATATTAAAAATGTATAAAAATTTATACTAGTATATAAAATTATAGGCGTATATATAAGTATAAAATTATATATAATTTATAAACTAATATTTATTTTAAAGAAATATGTTGCTAATGTTTTGTTAGTAGTTCATAGACAATATTTGGGGAAGAATATTTTTTAAAATACTTCACATTTCCTTCAAATTACCTTTTTATTATTTTCACAAACATTTAAGGAAAAGGTTAGAACCCTCACAAGTTGAACAACCTAAACATCATGCACTGAAAGAAATAAATGAACCATTCAAATCTAGTTTGATCCTATTAGGATCATTATTCAAAAATTATTTCCAATGAATACCAGTTACCTTTATATCAAGGTCATCCTTGATCAGATCTTCAAACCAATAAGCCATCTTGTCCCATGTTTGAACGTACTCCTCCATTTTTATATTCCATTAATTGAATCCAATTTTTAGAATAAGAAATTTCTTTTTAATCCCATCAGACTAGTCTTTATTTGTGTCCAATATAATAAATCTCTCATACATCTGGTCTGAATCCTCTCTGAGGGCCTTGATTAGATGGACCTCCTCCATCATTTCTTCTTTTGAATGGTTAATGAGCTCACAAGATGTCCCCTTGGTTGTGTAATCCATACCCACCTCTCATTTAATATTATAAACTTCGTTATTTCTCCTCATATTCATAATCATCACCCACCCTCTATCTAATTCACTTTCAAAATTCCAAATGGCTATCCATTTCTTCAAAATTAGTTGGTCAGAGAAACCAAAATGCTTAGAGGGAATTGCCACATGAATGAATCCATTGTGAGTTGTTTCATACATAGAATATTTGGGAGTTTGAAATGGTTCATATAATTATTAATTTATTGATAATTATGAGTAAGTATTATCATGATATTTTTTACTCCTTATCTCTTCCCATTTGGTTTATTATTGGGGAAATAACCTCATTTCTCATCATAATCTTTGTTATATTGGTTCCTCCTGGATCCATCCCTTAATAAATCCAAACATGTGAATCATGTGTAAAAAAAATAATATCTTCTAAATATGACTCTAGATATGTATTCCTTCTAAAAAATATTTTATATGGCTCTCTATGGGAAGGTGAAACAAAAGGAGGGGATATCAAATTCTTAACAAGAGAGGATATATAAATTGCTCATAAAGTGGTTATACCCAAAACGAATGATAAATTTTTCATGGATACATTGACATCATCTTGAATGGAGATGTTGAAATAATTTTAAAATAACAATCTATAGAGAACTACCAGGTAACACCTGTCCCAAAAAACTGTAATTTGGAATGGAAGATTGAACTTCAAAAATGTTAGGTCCATGGTTGTTTTCATAGTTAGAAACATGAAGACCATATATAAAAGAGACATTTTTAACCCTCCAAAATGAATCGTATGGAACATCTAGGGGTTTCCATGGCACTAAAAAATCTAATATAGCATTTTATGGCCTCTTAGTGGAATTAGTCTACACTAATATTTACTATACTGATATTAGAATACATCATTTCCACAACTGATTTCTCCCATTTTTTTGTAGATATATTCTCATCAAACAAAACTTTATCCAAATGTATCTTTCATTTGGAACTATTTTAGTAATACACCTATTACATTCTCAACTAATCCTTTTACAAGTACTTGAATGTGAATTTTTAGTTTTAATAGATTTAATTCTCATTTTATCTTTTATGTAAGAAAATTACTTTACTATTTTATTAAAAATATCACTTATTCCAATTTCCAAACTGAGCCTAAATATTCCCTTATGATTATAAAATAACCAGGGTAAAACATTATGTCCTATACTTCATTATTTTTCCTTCAATTTGTAGTGCTGTCAAATATTTTTTAAAGAAGTATAAAACTCCTAAAAAATTACAGACATACCTAGATTAAACACATCATGAATATTATAATTCATAGTGTCATTTTTTGCATAAATATATCAGTAATTTATTACATTTTATTGTTTCTTATATTTTGAAACAATAGAAAAACTTAGATCGACTGGAACCAAGGTCTATATTATAATATGATTCTTTTATCCACATTAGCCAACTTAACGCTACTTATTTTCAGTGAATGCCAGAAACAATCATAAAAATAATATAAAGTTGGAATGAACCCATATCAAAATGTGATCCATTAATTATTATCTCTTATTTTAGACATTACACCATGGTAAATAATTTAGAATAAATTTAGAACATATATTATATATTATTTATTCATCGTTCAATGATTCAAGACTAATCTAAATTATCCTTTATTCCACCAATACTCTTTGACTATTCCCTTTTTATTCCTTAAAAATAAATTGAATAAGAATATTTTTTATGCAAATAAAACAATTGAAGTCCACTAGAAAACATATCCAAGATTTATCCTGTAAAAAATACCTTATATTTTCTTTCTTCATGCTCCATGTTATAAGAATTTCTTTTTGTGCTTATTGTCCTTGACACACCATTTGAACTAATACACATCCCAACAACCACATAGACTATCGAGGAGACACCATTTTGTGTTTTCTAAGCCTCTAGAAAACCCTTTTGAACATCCGTTCTTAAAACAACCCATCCACTAAATTCTAGATCAAATTTACCTTGGAAATTCAAACCAATCCACACACACATGGAATAATTAAAATATCCAAACCCGAAAAATGATACAAACACAACCATTGCTGAATCCTTATTTAGTTTGCACATGAAAAACATCAGGATAACTGAATCAAAATAAGAGACCAAAATATAATGAAAAAACCAATCATCGATGAACTAGTATACCACAAAAATTCCACCACCATCTCTCTAACATCACCAATACTAAAATCACTATCAAAGACCGAAAGTAGAACCATCTCACCCCATGACTTGGACATAAACTAGCAATTTACTGGTGCATTACAATGACTATGACACACCAAGTCCCCCACCGTCTCCCCTACCCATAGTCTTCCTCTTTATACCAAATTTCGAATTTATAAATATCGAATGTATCTCATGATTCATCAAGTAGTGAAAGTGGTCGAGGGCATGATGAAATATATGACCCAAATGAAGATAATCTTATAAAAAATATCATACCTTAGAGAACATGAAAAGAAATATAGTGGGTTTGGGTTGGAGTGAAGGTATTAGGGAATGATCACAACAGAAACAATGACAGTGATTGTGATGGATAATGCGAAGGTAGGGAGCGATGGATGGGGGACTGGTGGATGAAACTCTACGGTTCCATGAAATCTTGAAGGCATGAGGTGGGCGACTCTATTAGGGTCCATTTTAAATGAATTTGTTACTATTTTATCAATGCTTTCAAAAATATGCTGATAAAACTACACTTTATTAGTACTATAAAAGTGATGATATTATTATAATCTTAATAATTTACATATATTATTATATATATTTATAATTTTTTTTAGATATTTATAATTTTTTTTATATATTTTTATAATTATATAATTATATGTAATTATAAAATTTTAAATATGATAATTATTTTAGAAGGCAGGGTCGAAGCCCATTTACTGAATGGAAAAGAAAATAAATAAACAAAAGGAAGGGGTAAACATTGCATACTACCCTCATAAAATCATTCAAAGCCCCATATTTTTCCAAATACTCTCTCAAAGTACATGTTATTTTTCATGAAAGGCATTCCAATTGGTATTCCCTCACCCATGACCATGACCTCTCGGGTAACGTTCTCTCCCACAAGCTTTCACCTACTACCAATGGTCTTCATGGTCAGAACTCTCTGTGCTAGAGATCCAAAAATCATATTGATCCAACAATATTTTAGCTAATTAATCATGTTTAGTAGCCTCATTTCCATTATATATGTGTGTTTTCATCTGATTTTATTGGGAAGCATTATACTTTGCATCAATTGAATGATCAAACACTCCAAAAGAATTAAAAGTAGCCACAAGTGGATTAACAAATGTTATAGATGAATCATAAACATTAGAATCTAAGACAGCCAAAATCTTTGATCTATTTTCATAAAATTCCATTCCATGGAACACAAAATCTGCTGAAATATGTAGATGACAACTTCTTGTATATGTGGGAGCACTTTTTTCAGCTGAATTGTCATGCTAACCATCATCTGCCTATATATATTTTCTAGAATCCTATAATTTTCCCAAAAAATCATGTGAAGCTTGAGAAATAGAATCATTAATTATGGGGGTAAAATTTATAGGTTTAACTCCTTTATCACCCATAAAGGGGCACCAAGAAGCTGGAAAGTAGAATTGGGGAGTAACATTGTTTAAAGTGACCGGTCTGACATCTCATATCCTGAGATCCTTTCTCTCTTCACCATGAAAAACACTTGGTTTCCCTACCTTGAACTGAAAGGAGGGTGAAAGTTCCCATGAAAATTCATATAGGCAAGTGACCATCTATTTTCCATTAACAATACCTGATGGTGGGTCCACTTGAAGAGTAAAACCCATGTTTGATAAAGCCGAATCACATAAAGTACCCGGAATTGAGAACTACCTAGGCCCACTAGCAGGTTTTAATTTCCTAAATGGTAGCATCTAGAACCCCTCCACATCCATTAAGGACTTAGATGATGATTTTTTTCTTTACAACATCGAGATGAGTTTTACGCTTAGTTGCAGAACCAGCCGAAAACTACTTCACTGTCTATGGGGGGTGGAAATCACCAACATATCATTTCCTTCACTTTTAGATCTATAGAGGGATCTCTCCTTAAATAATTCCTTATCCACATCCCATTGGATTGTAGTCTCAGATTCAGTCAGTTCTTCCTCAGTAATCTCAATAATAGATTAACCTCTCTCCCTCTCTTCTGCTACTTTATTATCCCCAGAATGCTTGGATGGAGAGGTGATATTTCCTTGTCTTAAAATTTTACCAGCTGGCTTCAGAGTATCATCAGTATCATTCGAAGAAACCATCCCACAATCATAGGTGTATAATACACAAAAAAGTGATATTTTATAGAATTATTTATATTAGCATTTGGTTCTCCTTCAATTATATTAAAACTAATCTGTAGTGCATTAACAGGTTGTGCATCAACCCCAAGTGTTCTCTCAAATTGTGCTGTATGTCCAAGCCCACTGAATGAACCCCCACTTAGCCCCTTCCCATTCCATCTCCAAAGCATATAAGATCCTATTGAGGAGTGCAGCAAGGCCCCCAATCTATTTACATCTTATTAAAATCATGATGAGTCAAGGATTCACCTTGAAACTGCACATTTCTAGAATTCCTAACATGTCTTAGTTTCTCAAAACAATCCCTCCCGTAGCAAGAAGATTCTGCATCCCGTGTGCTAAGAAAAAAGAACATAACAAAGGTATTTTACAGGTTCAAAAATTGTGACCAATCATCCTGTATTCCACAAAAAAAATGTGGCATCCTATCGTACACAATATTTAATGTAAAATTATCTAAGTCAGTGGAGAGGAAAATTGTATCAACATGTTTAGATCCAAGTTCCAACTCCACTAGAAAACAACAAAAATGTCCAAACCAAGCCAATTCAGTTTCTTTTCCAAGCTTGATTACTACTCCAATTGAAAGTGAAATGTCATATAAGATCCTTGGGTTCCATAAGATCCAATACAATCATAAAACATGGATGGAAAACTGTATTGAAGATTTATTTCCCTCTTTTGGGTTGAAGTTTCTATCCCACTCTCTTATGTTCATAACACCCAACTTAAGGGACACTAAACCATACCCCCATTCCTTAATCTTTAGATTTTCAGAGGGAAGAGGATATGGTAGAATACTCAATATATCAAAACACATTTCCACTTACAAGAACCCCAAATTACAAAGATCCACATGACCAAATCTTCCATTTTTCAGGGCTAAGAGCCTTTTCGTAAAATAATTCGAACAATTATGGAATGCTTAACAATTTTCATATGTTCTTAAACCACATTAGTTTTTTTCGTTGACATGAGATATGATGACCCTTGTGATGAATCACACCAGCAACAAATTCCATATAGAGTGATAATGAACTTGTGCTGGCGCCACTGAGAGTTGATGCCTCCTTCCACACTCGAAATTGGATGGGGGTGTGTGTCACGCAGGTGGTGGGATCAGTCCAAGATAAGCATGGTGTGGTGACCACCTATACCTCATTATCCAAATAACAGATTTTGAAGTTAGGGGTCACCTGAGTGGTAAAGACACCCCATAATTCTACATCAAACCCATGTTCAAATCTTGGAAGGAGCGAATTTTTGTAGGGAGACGGTGATGCAGACAGGGAGTGACACAGGCATGACACATGACACATGTAGTATGATGTAGGCATGATGCCGCCCTAGGCCTTTGGGCTTGTTAGTGGGCCTTTGGGCTATGTAAAGGGGTTCATTCCCACTGGGCCTTCAGGCCATGTATTGAATAAATGTGGCTTGATTGGTGGGATATGCCTTAGGGGGATATGGTTTGCATTTCTGGCCAGTGTGTGTTGTGTGCGTTTAATATAATTATACCCCCAAACACCTAACATATATATACAAATATTTATATATATATTTATTATATTTATAATTATAATTATAAATAAATATAGATATATTTAAATAATTATAAATTTATAATAATTGTATTTAGTATATTTATTTATAAAATTATAAATATAATAAATATATTTATTATAATTTTATAATTATTTATATAAATATTTATTTATTTGTAGTCACAATTATAATGAAATATTTTTTTAATTAAATAATTATAAACTTATAATAAATATATTTATTATAGTTATAATTTTATAATTATATATAAAAAAGATATTAATTTTTTATAATTATAAAATTGTAAATATAATAAATATATTTATTATAAATTTATAATTATTTAAATAAATATATATTGGTTTATAATTGTCACTATAAATAAATAAATATTTATTTAAATAAACCTAAATTTATAATAAATATATTTATTATATTTATAATTTTGTAAAGAAATATAATAAATGTATTTATGAATATATATATATATATAACTATAAATATAATTAATGTATTTATTGTAATTTTATAATTATTTAAATTTATATAAATTTATTTATAATTATAATTATAAATACTTATATTTATAAATAATTGTATATAATTATATATATATATTTATTTAAAAAACTATAATATATTCATTTATTGTAATTTTATAATTATTTATATATACATACATATATAGTTTTTTTAAAGTAGGGCCAAAGTCCCTTTTATAGAAATAAAAACACGAACACATAGAAAATAGATAGGATTGAGTTATACAAGGCATTATTTCCATCATAAAAAAGTCAAATACTAAGCTTATTTATAATCTTCACTCCAATTCTACATTCTTCCTCTTGCAAGGCATTTCAATGAATTATTTGACCTCGTCCATGGCCTCGACCCCTATAAATTTACAATTATAAATATAATAAATATATTTATTATATGAAAAATTTATTATAATTTTATAATTAATTATATATATATAAATATAATCTTATAGATAATTTTTTAAAATAATATATATATATATATATTTGAATTATTAAAAAATAAAAATTAATATATTTTATTTATAATAATTATAAACCTATTTTTGTAGTTAATTTATATAATTAAAAATTATTTTTGAGTATTAATATAATAATTATATATATTAATACTATTTTTTATTAAAGAAATTTATTAACATTAAGAACAATGCTGATAAACGTTCCCTTTATCAGCACTTTTAGCTAGCGCTGAGAATGTTGAGGATTTTATCAGTGCTTTCTTCTTAGCTCTAATAAAATGAGACACATACCTTTCCCCAATATCTGGTAGTTCCAACTATATAAGAAAGCAAATATTATGTTTTTAATACTATGACGAAATAAATAAAACACTAATATGAAAAAATACATAAATAAAATGTTAATTTTTTTAAAAAAGTCTCACTTTTAGTTATACCAGCCACACTGTGAATCATATTGAGGTGGTGTTATTTCCTACACATCACAAATGACTTATGAATCATTTTTCTAAAGTATCAAAAAAATTCAAATTCATTTTCTTAGTTTTTAGTATGTCACATTTCTTTTACTAAATTTAATTTCAATTTTAAATAAAAACACCCTTAGAGTTATATCAATCACAGTGTGCATCAGATTGAGGTGAAACTAATTCCTACACATCAAAAATTACATATGGATCATTTTTGTAAAGTATCAAAACAATCTGAATACATTTGCTTAATTTTCAGCATGTCACTTGTGTTTTTCACTGAAATGTCATTTTTAACTGGAAACACACACTTTGAGTCATATTGATCACATTGTGTGCTGGGATTTCCGAGACTACTTCATAAACATCATAAATATCTTATGAATTTCTATCATAAATTATCAAGACAATCAGATCTCATTTTCTTGTTTTTTAGTGAGCGATACACATTTTGAACTAAAATGTCAATTTTAAACTGATAATGGAAACTTTGAGTCATATTGGTCACACTGTGCATCAGATTGAGGTGTGGTTGATTTCAACACGTCAAAAATGAATAATATACCATTTTACTAAAGCATCGAAATAATCCAAATGATTTTATGGTTTTTAGTATGTCACAATTTTTTTTAATAATATTAATGTCAATTTAAATAAAAAGATGCACTTTGGGTCATATAGATCAAACCATGCATTGGATTTTGGTGAAGTTGAATAATACACATTACAAATAACTTGTGGTTTGTTTTCCTAAATTATTAAAATAATCAAAATATGTTTTATTGGTTTTCAGTATGTCACTTTTTCTTTTTACTAAAATTAAATTCAATTTAAAATAAAAAAGAGACACTCTGAGTTATACCAGTCACATCATGAATCTTATTGAGGATTGTATGATTCATAAAAATCACAAATTGTTGATATATTATTTTCTTAAATTATCAAAATAATATGAAGGTGTTTTCTCTATATTTAATATTTAATTTTCTCTTTTCACTAAAACTAATGTCAATTTTAAATTGTAAAACACACTTAGAGTTATATTGGTAACACCGTTTGTCAGATTAAGTTAGAGTTGATTCTTACACGTTATAAATGACTTATAAATCATTTTCCTAAAGTATAATAATAATCTAAACGATTTTTCTTGGTTTTTAGTATGTCACTTGTTCTTTTTATTAAAATTAATGTAAATTTTAAATAAATAGACACACTTGGAATTATACAGGTCACACTGTGAATTGGATTGTGATTTTGAAGATTTATTCCTGTCAAAAATAACTTATGGATTATTTTAATTAAATATAAAAATAATATGAATTATTTTAATTGGTTTTTATGATGTCACTTGTATTTTTAATGAAAAAGTCATTTGAAACTATAAACATGTACATTGAGTCATACTGGTCACATCGTGTGTCGGTTTGAAATGAGACTACTACATACATGTCAAAAATGAATTATTAATTGATGAAATAAATTATCAAGGCAATCCAATCACATTTGATCATTTTTCATTGAGTGACACTTTTTGAACTAAAATGCCATATTTAAGATAATAAAGGACACTTTGTGTCAAACTGGGAACATCCTATATCATATTGAATTGCAGCGGAATCCTACAAATAAAAAATATCTTATGAATTTTTTTCATTAATTTTCAATACAATCTAAATATGTTTTCACATTTTTTTAGTATGTCATCTGTCTTTTTTTATTAAAATTAATGTCAATTTTAAAAAAAAATGCACTTGAAGTCATACCAGTCACACTGTGCATAGGATTGTAGTGCAGTTGATTCTTACATGTCCCAAATTAATGATGAATCATTTTACTAAATTCTCAGAAAAATATGAATTCATTTTTCTGGTTTTAAGTATGTAATTTGTTCTTTTACTAAAATTTAATGTCAATTTTAAATAAAAAGGCACACATAAAGTTGTAATGGTCACACAAGGCATTAGATTATGGTGGGGTTGATTTATACACATTATAAATATCTTATAATAAATTTTCCTAAATTATCAAAACAATATGAATGTGTTTGGTCAGTTTTCAGTATGTCACTTGTTCTTTTTACTAAGATTAATGTCAATTTTAAATAAATAGACACACTGGAAATTATACCAGTCACATTGTACATAAATATTGAGGTTACAATAATTCCAACACATCATAAATGGCTTATGGATCATTTTACTAAACTATCAAAACAATATGAATTCATTTTCTTGGTTTTGAGTATGTCACTTTTGTTTTTTTATTAAAATTTCATTTGAAACTGGAAACACACACTTTAAGTCACATCAGTCACATCATGTGTTGGATTGATATGAGACTTCTTCTTACATGTTAAAAATGAATTATGAATCGTTTTCTGAAATTATTGAGACAATAAAAGTGTGTTTTTTTAGTTTTTAGTGAGTGAAACTTCTCAAACCAAAATCTCAATTTTAAGCTGATAATGGACACTTTGATTCATACCAAGAAAATTGTGTATCGAATTGTGGTGCGGCTAATTCCTACATGTAAAAATTGATTTATGAATCATTTTCTTAATATATAAATACAATCCAAATTTATTTTTTAGTTTTGAGTATGTCTATTTTTTTTACTAAATTTAATGTATATTTGAAAAAAGATGCATACGAGGTCATACCAGTCACACCATGCATTGGATTGAAGTATGGTTGATTCTGATGTGTCCTTAATGACTTCTTTATCATTTTCTTAATGTATTAAAACAATCCAAATGTTTTATGTTGATTTTGAGTACATAACTTGTCTTTTTTACTAAAATTTAATTTTAAAATATAATCATGAACATTGATTCATACCGGCCACATTGTGCATCAGTTTGATATGAGAAAGGTTCATACACATAAAAATGACACATTAATCATTTTAAAAAATTATCAAGATAATTTGATCACTTTTTATTAGTTTTTAGTAAGTGAACATTTTTAAATTAAAATATAATTTTTCAAACTATAACAAATATTTTGAGTCATAACGGGAAAATCATGTATCATATTGAGGTTCGGATGATTCCTACACATCAAGAATGACTTCTAGATCATTTTCCTTAAGTATCAAAACACTCTGAATGTGTTTTCTTAGTTTTGAGTACATTAGTTTTCTTTTTAACTAAAATTTATATTAGTTTAAAAAAATAAGCACTCAGAGTCATACCGATCACACCGTGTGTCAGATTGAGGCGTGGCTAATCCCTACACATCTCAAAGTATCAAAAAAATCCCAAATTCCAATGTTACCATACTTTCCAGTGGATTTATTTGTCAAACTAGAAACACTTCCAATTGAGTTGATGTTCTTAGATGAAAAAGTATGTAGTGTGTGCAGTTTGACAAAGAAAGGAAATGGAAAGTGTGGTGACATTGGAAAAAAGGAAAATGTTATTGTTGGTTAGAGTAAGAAACTCAAGAGGGGTGTGGGGGTTGAATTGAGTTCCTATAAAAATTTCAATTAAAAAATTATTTAAAATATTCACCCAATTAAAACCAATACATGTCAGCTAATCAAGGTAATAAAATTATAATAGTCTCACTATTCAAATAGTTTCTCAGAAGATTGGATAGTTGTTAGTAATAACAATATGGGATATTGATATAACTTTTGAAACTACTCTAACAAGTAAAAATAGTTATAACTACTATCCAATACTAAAAATCAAAGTAAAATTTAGTTTTCTAAAAAATAAACTAAAATAGAGAAAGACTAAATTAAAAAACATAGAGGATAAAACAAGTTGTTCAGTATCATGTTGAGACCTCATCTACTACACTTGGAAATCACATACCAAGAAGAAATATATATATATATATAGCTTTGATTCTGACCTTGGATCCCCGTTAACAACATTTATAGGACTGTCTATGTCACGAGACCTCTTCCACTATTCTACATGGGATAACTAACAACTAGGTCACACAAGAACTATTCCACAGTTATACGTGGATGAAAAAAAGTGTAGAAAGATATTTGAGTGAGGATATCTTGTATCATATTGTTTAATGTTGGAGACAAAATGTGTTTTAATACAGATACACACACTGCTCGAAAAGTAAGAAAACAACACACAATAGAGAAAAGATGATGAGAAAGGGTTAGAAATGATCTGAGTATTTTTCAATGAATATATGGACTTTTATAATGTTAAAGAAGTTATTTTAGGGTCCTCTTATGGAAACAGAGTGTCTCAAGTTTCGTGCTTTGGTTTCTGGTTTGATTGTATGTTCTTTTTAGCTCTTGTTTGTCTTAAAGTTACTGTTTTGAGTATGTTTAATGTTCTGATCCATAGTAGTTAAGTCACCAAGAATCGAGATATTTTTCCTGTGTTCTTCAGTGTATGTGTTATTATCTTCTTTTCATGCATTCAGCTTCTCAAGAAATTCTCATTTTGGTCACGAACCACCACATATTTTATCTACAGGATGCCATTATTATTACTGATAGGGAGCATGATCTCCATACAACATACCTCATACTATCAGCTGATAGGAATACAAAATAACCTTAAATATATCAGTGTCATCAAATGACTGAAATATGACCGTTATAAATAACTTTTAAATTTAATTTAAAGAGACATAAAAATTATTAAGTGTGGAACAACATCATAGTTGCAGTGAGATAGTAATGGTGCCACTATCATGGTGAGATAGTCATGGTTCCATAATTGGATTGAGATATTAAACCGGTGGCATAGTCATAGTGTCTGGTCCTTTTCAAATTCTGGAATCAAAAGTAAGACTAAAATGTCAGATAAGCAGTGTCTCAGGTAACAGTGTCTAGTACTTTTTCAAAATTATGTGTCATGTCATGTTACTCTGTCTTGGAAACGGTAGCAAGGGAATAGTGTCAGTGTAAAGACCAGTAAAATTCAAGGAAATGTTTTTCTTAATTTTTATTGGGATTTTACAAGAACGCAGTTTCAGACGGTACCTGATTCCGAGAACCGGTGTGCCCTGAATTTCTAACCGAAGTTTAGCTCGGGTACGTTCAGTGAACGAATGAGCGTGAATTTCTAACTTGTTAACAGGTGCTCGGAATCGAATTCTGAGGGCACCGATGGTACCGTAGCGCTGGTTTTTGCTTAGGAACACCTGTTCCAGAGTTGCGTTTTCACGAGAGTTGATGAAAAAAATTGTGGATGTTTATTTTATAATTATTCAACAATTTTTATTTTTACTCTAAGTGTCTAATCCTTGGAATGGAAGTTGGGTAACTACCCAACCTCCCTTGGGAGGTTATGAGGGTGGTGGGGCCCACATGAACCACACCCCTTCATATCCTCTAACCCCTCTCAACTCCCATTAAATGTTGATAACTTAAGTTTACTTAACTTATGGAATTAATGTGGTGAATTAAATGTATGTTTTTGAAATTCAAACCATTGAATTTTCAAAAGGCTTGTTGTGTTAATAAAATAAGAAAGGAGCTTATTTTATTTTGTTGTTAGAGTTTTTCCATTGAGAGGTTTTGGGAAGAACATCTTCTTCTTCGATGAAGAACGTGAAGAACACCTCAGACTCCGACGAAGAACACCGTTCTTCAACGAAGAACATCTCCGCTGAAGAACGCAGAGAACTTCTTCCACAACAGTCTTCTTCCACGACGTTTCCTCTTCGAATGCACCTGGACGACAACAGAATCGATGTTCGTTCTCCGTGACATCGACCCGCGACGCGACATCTCTTTCCGAAATGGTTCTTCCGCGACGCCGTTTACGCGACGCGACTTCCTCCTACCAAGTCACCTCTTTCCGCGACAGTTATACTGTGACTTTTTCTCTTCGACGAACCTCCAAACAAGCTCCGCTCTTGAAACCAAGGTAGGGGTTTTATTTGTTTATTTTGTTCGTGAATACCAACTTGACGATATTCATGGATTAAAACCAATAGTTATCGAATAACGCGAGGGGGGCGGACCACACAAACACGGCTGACCCTCCTCTTTATTTCATGTTGGTTCCATTGTGGTTTGGTACGAGAAGGCGTGGTGTCATCGCACCACGCTGAATCATGCGAAAGGAAATGCGCGGCGCTGTCGCGCCGCGCCGTGGAAAGAAGATCAAGGACGCGACGCCGTCGCGCAGCGTCGAAGACATCCGAAAATACCGCGGTCACGGCGGAGGGGCGCGGCACCGTCGCGCCGCGCCGGATGACAAGGGTCGCGGCTGGTTCTAGGCCGCAGCAGAGCAAGGTGACCGGCGGCCAGACCGGGCCGCCGGCGTCGGAGCTGGAAAGGGACCGGCCATCGCCGGTCCCGTTGAGCAGGAACCGGCCGGACAGGGAGGAGCCGGGAGAATTAATTCCCCCGGCCGAGCCGTTTTGGCTGAGCAGCCGACCAGCGCGCCCAGCCGGGCCGCTCCGGGCTGGGTCGGTTCGGGCCCGGAACCCCCGTTTTCGGACCATTTGGGTTCAATTGCCCATAACTCGGGCTACGGACCTCCGATCGACGCACCGTCAGCGGCGACACGATCCTTGGAATTGGACGGTAGTTTCGGTATATTGAACTCAAGGTTTAGGAATACTTTGACTTCGGCCGGGTTGGTTCGTACACGAAATCAACCGGGCCCTCAGAGCGGAAACGCTCATATCTTTAGCTCCGGACGTCCGAATGACGTGTCGTCAACTTTGTTGGTTTCCTCTTAGTGAGACAGATCTTTTGGCATACTCCGCCTAAGGCTTGGATGCAGGTGGAGTACGGTCGGGTTGGTTTTTCCTTAAAAACCAACCGGGCCCCTGGGACAAAAAAGCCAATAACTCTCAGACCGAGCGTCCGATTGACGCGCTGTCTGCGACGTTGAGTTCCTGTTGACGATATGGAACTTTTGGATAAATCAACTCTGGACTTTGTGTCAGTTGATGTATCAGCCTCTTGGCTCGTGGAGCAGACCCTCCCGAACCAGCTTGCTGTGTGCGGGAACCCTAGTGCTGGCTGCGACTGCTACTGTGACTGCGACGACGACTGTGCAAAGATCCTCAGTGGATTCGACGACGATGACTACAACACTCAGTAATCCTGTGTGGATCAGTTCTACCGATCCTGTGTGGGTTCGATCCTGTTTGGGTCAGCGCTCAACGGTTCTGTGTGAGCCAGCGCCTACAGATCCTGTGTGGGTCCGATCCTGTGTGGGTCATTGCGGGGGTTAGTACCTATCGATCCTTTGTGGGTCCGATGACTTAGATGGATTAGTGATCATCTCTATCGTCTTTTGAAGAAGTATACCAGTGTGAGATGAATCCTATTTGCTTCCTTTGTGGATTGTGTTGTGCTATCTTGTGTGGATTACGTTTTGCTTTCCTGTGTGGAATACGTATACTTTCCTGTGTGGACTGGGTTGTACTTGGGGTCGGAGATTGGAGCGTATTGGAATTGATGACTTAGGTATATGTATGGGCATATACCTAAGAATTGTCGGTTGTTACTTCGTGATTGTATCTTTCCATTTTGGTTTATCCTTTGTGGATTTTGGGAGACCTTCTGGGGTCTCGGGGTCCCTACTGAGTAGCTTATACTCACACTTGCACGGACTATTCTTGTACTACGTTGTGTTGGTTGTAGATGACGGAAAACGATGATCGTGGTGGAGGCTTGTGGAGCAGGACGGTACCTGGAGGTGGACCACTGGGCGGGACATACTCAGAGCGGTCGGCTGGACCCGAGGAGTAGTGGAGGCTTTCTGTACCCACCCTTCATGTAGGATTTCCAGTGGATAGCTCTTCGTTGCAGCTTTATATTTCAGTTTCTATTTTCCCTTTCGAGTTGTACTTTACTTCAGTTTGGGTCTGTATACTGGCCCATTTACTTTTCCGCACTTACTGTTGTACCAGCTTTTACATAGTGTTTGCTTCTACTATTTGTTTACTCTGTGGTGTTTGTTAACTTTACAAAGGAAATGCCTTCCCTTTTTACTGGGATTTACGCCTTGGTGCTAGTCTCCAGCCCCTGGCCTATGGAAGGTGGGGTTGGGGTAGTCACGACATGGGCCCCGAGGATGGGTCGTGACAAATTTGTATCAGAGGAGTTCGGTTCTACAGCGGACTCTGGTCTTTTATATGTGAAGCAATATTGTTTAGCATATTGGGTGTGGTTACCAGTCCAGGGAGTCCAGTTTTGGTGCGGGGGCCGACGTATCCGTACACTAGGACCCTGACTTCTGATTTCCGACTTAATGCACGAAAACATTGATTGCATGTGTGTTTCAAGTTTTCATTGTGATTACTATATTTCATCTCACCAGGTATACTATTCTGACCGTGGTGCTCCTATTTCTTTTCAGGATGGCCCCACGACGACAGCCATCTAGGGTTCCAAGAGTCGAGCGTGACGACAACCCACCGAGCGACGAGGCCTCGGTGCAGGGCCCTTTGTCAGCAGTGGCACCAGCGGTAGCTCTACCCGCCGAGCCACCGATTCTTCCAGCACCAGCCGCTGACGATGCACGTCGCCTCAGTGCACTGCATGAGTTTCAACGACAGCGACCGCCCAGGTTCCGCGGGGAGACGGACCCCCAGGCAGCCAAGGAATGGCTGGAGGCAGTGGTGAGAGTTTTTCGATTAGTGAGGACACCAGCAGACCTCATGGTGATCCTCGCAGCGAGTCTACTACACGCAGCAGCGGGCCGATAGTGGAGCTTGATGCTCCAGGTGCACGATGAGGCATCTCTTCTCTGGACAAACTTTGAGAGCCTCTTCCACTCGGAGTTCGTCCTAGCCACCCTACGTGCGGTGCACATCCATGAGCTTCTTCAGCTGCGGCAGGGCAGCATGACGGTCGCCCAGTACTCGGTGAGATTTACTGATCTCTCACGCTACTCGACGGACATGGTACGAGACCCATTCTTTCGGGCCCGGACCTTTGAGTAGGGATTGAGACACGAGATCAGGGCATCGCTGATCTCCCTCAGCATTCCGACTCATACATGAGTACTGGAGCGAGCCCTTTTGATCGAGAGTTTTCTGGCTGAGTCTACACCAGCGCCGAGACCCACTGTAGGGCGGCACGTAGCAGAGTCTTCTACAGCAGGTAGTCGATGGATGACTCATGGGTTCAGGCAGACCAGACCCTCAGGCAGACAACCTCAGGACACTGGCTCAGCAGTTCGGGGAACACAGCACGAAGCCAGTCTTTCGAGAGGCAGGCAGTGATACTCGTGCAGCGGGCGGGGCCACATGGATCGTGACTGCCCGAACCGTCATGCCGAGGAGCAGCAGACGGTTGAAGGACCACCGAGGCAGAGGCAGAGGGTCGACCGTGGCGGTCCGCAGGGAGGAGGCGGACGAGGCAAAGGAGCTGACCAAGTAGCAGGTGGTGGGAGACGCTTTGAGGCTCTACCACCACCACCACCAAGAGGTCCACCCCGACCACAGGGAGCTGGCGGGCAAAGATAGGCACAGCTCCAGGCAACAGAGGCCTATGACCACGGTGCGCCCGAGATGATTCGAGGTAATATCTATGTCTATTCCACCCTTGCTACAATTCTTATAGACACAGGGGCGAGTCACTCCTTCATAGCCGCTGCCCCTGTTCAGAGCTCAAAGATTCCGACAGAGCCGTTGGCTCGATCCTTACGGCTAGAGACTCCTACGGGAGCAGACTCGACGATTACGCACTGGTGCCAGCAGTGTGAGCGTACTCTAGGAGGCGAGAGATTCGGCTGGGATCTTCTTGTAGCAGCGTCGAGGGATTACGACGTCATCTTGGGAATGGATTGGTTGTCTACATTCCATGCACACATTGACTGTATTAGGCGCAAGGTGCGATGTGTATGCACCGATGGGAGCAAGTTCACCTTCACCGGTGAGAAGGGATCCTTTGCAGCACAGGATGGACTTCCGCAGAGGAGAGGACAGCCCATCACTCATCAGTTGGCTAGCCTCATCCTAGGAGCAGTTGACGTGTGGAGTCCTGGTTTTCCTACAGTGGTGGATCATTTTTCGGACGTCTTTCCCGACGACGTTCCAGGGCTACCTCCTCGCAGATATGTAGACTTTTATATCAATTTGTACCCCTGGACAGCCCAGATATCAACTGAAGCATATCGAATGGCCCCCACCAAGCTTCGAGAGCTGTGGGTACAGTTGGAGGACTTGCAGAGCAAGGGGTTCATCCGACCCAGTGTTTCACCCTAGGCTTCCCCGATTTTGTTTGCCAAGAAGGAGGACAGGAGCTTGCGACTTTGTTTTGACTATTGTTGCCTGAACCAGGTGACAGTGAGGAACAAGTATCCTCTACCGAGGATTGATGACCTCTTCGATCAGCTCAAGGGAGCACAATGGTTCTCAAAGATAGACCTCAGATCAGGCTATCATCAACTTAGAGTTCGGGACGAGGACGTGCAGAAGACGGCCTTCAGATGTCGGTATGGCCACTATGAGTTCTTGGTTATGCCTTTCGGCGTAACCAATGCTCCAGCAGTGTTCATGGTGCTCATGAACATGATCTTTCAGCCATACCTCGATTGATTTGTCATGGTCTTCATCGACGACATTTTGATTTACTCGACAACTGAGGAGGATCATGCCTACCAATTGCGGGTTGTACTAGACACACTACGAGAGCACTAGATTTATGGTAAGCTCTCGAAGTGTCAGTTCTGGATACGTGAGATCCACTTCTTGGGACACGTCATCTCTTAGGCGAGAGTTGCAGTGGATCCTGCAAAGATCGAGGCAGTGCTAGCTTGGGAGCCACCCAGGAGCATGACGGAGGTGCGAAGTTTCTTGGGTCTAGCTGGATACTACCGGAGATTTGTGCTAGACTTCTCCAGAGTTGTGGAACCACTCTCAGCTTTGACGAATAAGGGGAAACCCATCGTGTGGTCAGACAGATGTCAGCAGAGCTTCTAGGATCTGAGACAGAGATTGACTAGTGAACCTATCTTGAGGTTTCCTAAGGAGGAAGTAGGGCACGTAGTCTACTGCGATGCATCAGAGACCGGACTCGGATGTGTCCTAATGTAGGAGCGGGTAGTGATCGCCTATGGATCACGTCAGTTGAGGCCGCATGAGCAGAACTACGCTACCCATGACCTAGAGTTAGCAGCAGTGGTCTTCGCTCTGAAGACATGGCGACACTATCTGATGGGCGAGCGCTTTACAGTCTTTTCTGACCATCGGAGTCTCAAATACATCTTCTCTCAGAAGGATCTGAATCTGAGACAGTGGCGATGGCTCGATTTCATCCAGGATTATGACTTTGAGATAGTCTATACTCCAGGGAAGGGGAACGTGGTAGCCGATTCCCTTAGCAGGAGGACGGGCATTCAACTACTTGAGGAGGTGACATAGCAGCTAGCCTATTTGTAGATATCCTTCGTGGATAGAGATGGAGCAGTCTTCCTCTAGTCTCTCACAGTCACTCCTCCACTACTGTAGCAGGTCAGAGAGGCACAGCATGGGGACGCAGACTATGAGACGCGGCGTGCACATATATCCTCAGGACAGGCACCTGATGGTTTCTCCTTTGGAGCAGAGCACGATGTCCTTTTCAGAGGATGTACCTTGGTACCAGTCACATTACGAGAGGAGGTGATGAGAGAGTTTCACACTTCTCCTTTGGCGGTTTATCCTGGAGTGAAAAAGATATACCTGGATCTCAGACGACAACACTGGTGTCTGGGCATGAAGAAGGCTGTGGCAGAGTTCGTTTCTCGATGCCTCACCTGCCAGCAGGTGAAGGCAGACCACCAGGTACCAGCAGGCTTGGTACAACCCTTAAAGGTCCCAGAGTGGAAGTGGTATGGGATATCTATGGACTTCGTGACTGGACTTCCACGCACTTCCAAAGGTCACGACTCCATCTGGGTGATTGTCGACCGACTCACCAAGTCGGCTCACTTATTACCCATCAGAGAGGAGGGCTCAGTGGAGAGCTTAGGATGACTTTATGTTCAGGAGATTGTATGGCTTCACGGTGCGCCATCATCTATCGTCTCCGATCGAGATGCTCGCTTTACTTCCCAGATTTGGAAGGGGTTGCAGGAGTTGTTCGGGACACAACTACGTCTGAGCACAACCATTCACCCTCAGATGGATGGTCAGATGGAGAGGACCATTTAAACTCTCTAGGACATGCTCCGTGCATGCGTCCTCGACTTTGGTCGCAGCTGGGAGGACCACCTACCCTTGGTGGAGTTCACGTACAACAACAACTACCACTCCACCATTGGGATGGCACCATACGAGGCATTGTATGGCCGACCTTTCAGATCTCCTTTGTGCTGGACATGCTCTGGGGAGTCAGCACTTGTGGGATCGAAGATGGACCAGGCCACGACAGAGAAGGTCCAGGTCATCCAGGAGTGGATGTGGACAGCTCAGAGCCGACAAAATCTTATGCTGACAGGTGGAGGATGCCACTAGAGTTCGAGGATGGTGACCACGTCTTCTTGTGTGTCTCACCTCGAAGTGGTTTACAGAGATTTGGCTGAGGCATCAAGTTGTCTCGATGCTTCATCGGACCATTCCAGGTCCTCAGCAGGATTGGCGAGGTGGCTTATCATCTAGATCTACCACCTTAGTTGCACCGGGTGCATGACTTCTTCCATGTATCTCAGCTGAGGAGATACATGCATGACCCAACGCACATCATTGACCATGGGAATCTAGACGCTGATGATGGGGTGACTTTTGCGGAGGTCCCGGTGGAGATCGAGGATCGAAAGGAGTGGGTCCTATGTGGACGGTCGATTCCTCTAGTGCGCATCAGATGGCAGCACGGGAACCTCTAGGAGAGCACTTGGGAGCAGGAGGATTAGATGCATGCTCAGTACCCCCATTTGTTTCCCTAGTTTTCGATGTATCTTTACGGGGACGTAAAGACCTAAGGTGGGAGTAATGTAAAGACCTGTAAAATTCAAGGAATTTTTTTTCTTAATTTTCATTGGGATTTTACAAGAATGCAGTTTCAGACGGCACCTGATTCCAAGGCCCGGTGTGCCCGGAATTTCTAACTGAAGTTTAGCTCGGGTACGTTCAGTGAACGAACAAGTGTGAATTTCTAACTTTTGAACCGGTGCTCAGAATCGAATTCCTAGGGCACCGATGGAACAGTAGCTCCGGTTTTTTCTTAGGAACACCTGTTCCGGAGTTGCGTTTTCACGAGAGTTGATGATAAAAATTTTGGAAGTTTATTTTATAATTATTCTACAATTTTTATTTTTACTCTAAGTTTATAATCCTTGGAATGGAAGTTGGGTAACTACCCAACCTCCCTTGGGAGGTTATGAGGGTTGTAGGGCCCACACGAACCCCACCCATTCATATCCTCTAACCCCTCTCAAATCCCATTAAATGTTGATAACTTAAGTTTACATAACTTATGGAATTAATGTGGTGAATTAAATGTATGTTTTTTAAATTCAAACCCTTGAATTTTCAAAAGTCTTGTTGTGTTAATAAAATAAGAAAGGAGCTTATTTTATTTTGTTTTTAGAGTTTTGCCGTTGAGAGGTTTTGGGAAGAACATCTTCTTCTTCGACGAAGAACGTGAAGAACACCTCAGACTCCGAAGAAGAATACCGTTCTTCAATGAAGAACATCTCCGCCGAAGAACGCTGATAACATCTTCCACGATGTTCTTCTTCCGCGACGTTTCCTCTTTGGACGCACCTCGACGACAACAGAATCGACGTTCGTTCTTCGCGACATCGACCCGCGACGCGACGTCTCTTTCCGCAATGGTTATTCCACGACACCATTTCCGCGACGCGACTTCCTCCTTCCAAGTCGCCTCTTTCGGCGACGGTTATTCCATGATGTTTTCTCTTCGAAGAACCTCCGAACAAGCTCCGCTCTTGAAACCAAGGTAGGGGTTTTATTTTTTTATTTTGTTCGTGAATACCAACTTGACGATCTTCATGGATTAAAACCAATAGTTATCGAATAACACGAGGGGGGTCGGACCGCACAAACACGGCTGACCCTCCTCTTTATTTCATGTTGGTTCCTTTGTGGTTTGGTACGGGAAGGCGTGGTGCCGTCGCACCACATGGAATCATGAGAAAGGAAATGCGCGGCGCCGTGGAAAGAATATCAAGGACGCGACGCCGTCACGCCATGTCGAAGACATCCGAAAATACCGTAGCCGGTACCGGGGCCGCGGCGGAGGGGCGCGACACCATCACACCGCGCCGGACGACAAGGGCCACGGCGGAGCAAGGTGACCGGCGGCCGGAACGGGCCGCCGGCGTCGGAGCTGGAAGGGGACCGACCATCGCCGGTCCCGTTGAGCAGGAACCAACCGGCCAGGTCGGGCCGGCTGGACAGGGAGGAGCCGGGGGAATTAATTCCCCTGGATGAAAAACAACGCGGCCCCAATTAAGGGGTTGCGGTTACAGAAAACAGAGGGGGCAGCCCCCCCCCCACACGAGCCAAAACGGCTCGATCGTTTTGGCCGAGCAGCCGACAAGCATGCCCAGTGCGCGGGTCGCCGGGCCGGGCCGCGCTGGGCCGAGCCGACCCAGACCCGGGGCGGGTTGACCCGGTTCGGTCCGACCGGGGGGTCTTGGGCTGGGTCGGTCCGGGCCCAAAACCCCCATTTTCGGACCATTTGGGTTCAATTGCCCATAACTCAGGCTACGGACCTCCGATTGACGCGCCGTCAGCGTCGACACGAGACTTGGAATGAGACGGTCGTTTCGGTATATCGCACTCAAGGTTTCAGAATACTTTGAGTTCATCCGGGTTGGTTCATACACGAAACCAACAGGACCCTCGGAGCAGGAACGCTAGTATCTTAAGCTCCGGATGTCCGAATGACGTGCCGTCGATTTTGTTGGTTTCCTCTTAGTGAGATGGATCTTTTGGATTACTCCGCCCAAGGTTTGGATGCAGGTGGAGTACGATCGGGTTGGTTTTTCCTTAAAAACCAACCGGCCCCCTAGGACAAAAAATCCAATAACTCTCAGACCGGGCGTTCGATTGACGCGTCGTCTGTGACGTTGAGTTCCTGTTGACGATACGGAACTTTTGGATACATAAATTCTGGAATTTTTGTCAATTGATGTATCAGACTCTTGGATAATGGAGCAGAACCTCCCGAACGAGTTTGCTGTGTGCGGGAACCCTAGTGCTGGCTGCGACTGCTACTGTGACTGCGACGACAACTCTGCAGAGATCCTCAGTGGATTCGACGACGACGACTACAACACTCAGCGATCCTATGTGGATCAATGCTACCGATCCTGTGTGGGTCCAATCCTATGTGGGTCAGCGCTCAACGGTTCTGTGTGAGCCAGCGCCTACAGATCATCTGTGGGTCCGATCCTGTGTGGGTCATTGCGGGGGTTAGTACCTATCGATCCTTTGTGGGTCCGATGACTTAGATGGATCTGTGATCATCTCTATCGTCTTTCGAAGAAGTATACCTATGTGAGCTGAATCCTGTTTGCTTCCTGTGTGGATTGTGTTGTGCTATCATGTTTGGATTACATTTTTCTTTCCTGTGTGGAATACGTATACTTTCCTCTGTGGACTGGGTTGTACTTGGGCTCAGAGATTGGACCGTATTGGAATTGATGACTTAGGTATATGTATGGGCATATACCTAAGCAGTGTCAGTTGTTACTTCGTGATTGTATCTTTCCTTTGTGGTTTATCCTTTGTGGATTTTGGGAGAACTTCGGGGGTCTCGGGGTCCCTACTGAGTAGCTTATACTCACCCCTGCATGGGCTATGCCCGCACTACGTTGTGTTGGTTGCAGACGACGGACAACGCTGATCGTGGTGTAGACTTGCGGAGCAGGACGGTACATCGATGTGGACCACAGGGCGGGATGTACTCGGAGCGGTCGGCTGGACACGAGGAGCAGTGGAGGCTTTCTGTACCCACCCTTCAGGTGGGATTTCCAGTGGATTTCTCGTCATTGTGGCTTTACCATTCAGTTGTTGTTTTCCCTTTCGAGTTGTACTTTACTTCAGTTTGGGTTTGTATACTGGCTCATTTACTTTTCCGCACTTACTTTTGTACCAGATTTTACTTAGTGTTTGCTTTTACTGTTTGTTTACTCTGTGGTGTTTGTTAACATTACAAAGGCAATGCCTTCCCTTTTTACCGGGATTTACGCCTTGGTGCTAGTCGCCAGCCCCTGGCCTATGGAAGGCGGGCTTGGGGTAGTCATGGCACGGGCCCCGAGGACGGGTTGTGACAGTTAGGTTCTTTGAAAAAATGCAGAACTGATAGCAATCTTACGGTGTCACAGACGTTGTGAAAAGATGGAACTGGTATCATGGTCACAGTGTCTAGGATACAGTTTCAAGGTTACAATATCTAGGACATAGCCAATTTTTCATACCAATAGTGAGACAATGATCATAAAAGAAGTGTCTCATACTCAAGAAAATATCTATAAATTATTTTAAGAAGAAATACTCAAAAAATATATCAGACATAAGTATTAGTATAATAAGACATAATATAACAAGATAAATCATAGTTTACAAGATTCAAACATGATTTTTGAGATTCTAAATCAGGATCTTGAAAGAGTTTAAACCATGAGTTGTAAGCATTAAAACATATGGAAGCCAACAATCTCCAACATGATTTTTTATAAGTTAAACATGATTTTTGATATGTTAAACATGATTTTTTAACATTAAAACATGAAGAGTCCAAAAATCTACCCCTTTTGATTATTTTTAATCATGGGATCTATAATCCATATATTTTATTAAGGAAAAGATAATGAGTATATATGTGATAAGATGTAAAAAAATGTTATTCTCCCAAGAAGAGTTTTTTTTCATAAATGCCTTTTTTATTTCTCCCCCATTGGGGTTTATCAAAAATATAATAATAAATAAAAATAAAAATAAAGACTGAATGATGTTAATTAAGATAATAAACAACAATATTTCAAATTGTATTGGATAGAAATATAGAGTTCATTAGAAGAATAATGAAAAATACAATACATTCTTATCAGAACACATCCTTCAATTCTCTTTAGAGATAGAAATATTTACTTTTTCCTATGTAGAGATATCAACAGGAGCCACATGAGTAGATGTAGATGTGGTATAAGGGATTAAGCCAACTTTTAGAGAATAAAGAGTCTCTCCTTAAAATATAGAATGTGAAAGATTTGGTTTGGTTGATGATCGAGGTTAGTATTTCTCAATAATAACATGTCTGATCTGAAGGTTTCGGGCACAGCGGAAGCGCATTGGTGGATATGCTCATTTGGCTATTTTTCATTAACAATGATCAATCCAGAAACAATACGAGGATAAATGCCAGTCTCCACGGATCTAATCAAAGAAAGAAGACAAAAAAAAGAAAAGTCCCAGAACCACAATGTAGGATCGTTACAGGTTGATTATAACTAATTTAATCAATTGAAAAGAAATACCTTTTGGGTGTTATTTATCTATTGATTTTCTTGATCACGTTCTGATGTGATTCTTCATTGCATCACAAAAGCCAAGTGTTGACTTCCTCTAGCGGTGATCCACACGTGTACCTCGTATCTTGGGACGTCTCTAAGGGAGTCTCTGGGTGCTAGCATGGAGAAACCTCTACTTGTGTTGCCCACCTTAGATCATCTTGATCCAATGGAAGAAGATCTCTCTTGGTCTTGAGAGCGTTCTTGGAGGAAGAGGTTCTTTTGGCCTTGAAAAAATTCCCTAGAATTGTTGTGCACAACGATTCTCTTAGGTTAGGAAAAGAGTTGGGGTTGTGAGGATATTTATAATCGGGTTTGAGGTTGTAGAGTTATGACAATAAATAAAAGCGTTATGCATTTTATTTATTTCATTAACTCCATTTTAAAAAACTCCATGTTGATTCATTAATTCCATGACATGCGTCCACACTGATTATAATAAATATCATTTAATAAAACGATATTTCCTCAAAAATCCCGACTGGAAAAACTACACTGCGTGTACTTGTTTTTCATTGAAAACTAAAGGGTGTGTACATTCAATGTACATGGAGTGTATATCTTGTTTTCATTTATTCATTTTCTTTCCAAAATGAAACCTACACGGCGTGTATATTTAATAATACACAGTGTGTACCTTTTCAAATTAAATCTACACGACGTGTAATCAATGATACACGGCGTTTACTTTCTTTATCTTATTCTTCCTCCAATATTAAAATGATTTAGGCTTCCTTGAATAATTATTAAACCACATATGGGAATAATATTTATTTTACTTGAGATAATTGAATACACTTTGTGTGTGACCCTCTAGGACCCTTTCTCATTGGAATTATGCAGTCTTGCCTAAAGTCCAAGATTACTGTCTAGAAATGGGTCAAGGAACCCAAGAGAAAGAAGTTGATGCCGCATTGACGTATCACCTCATACGAACACTTACTATGTAATTTAATCCCTTTGTCTCAATATCTCATCAAGCAGTTTTCATGGTAGTGTTATAATCCCATATGCTTGATCTGTCAATATTTGACTTCCAGAAATAAACTTGTCGTCACACCATGGCCATGGAATTTGTTTGAAAATTTTATATCAATCAAAGGGCCTGAGATATCTACTTCCATAAATATGTAAGGGAAAAATTCTTCCTTGACTTATCCATTAACAACAAGTCATTCGTGATGCAACCAACGTGCCCTACTTCCCTCCAACTGTCTATGTGACGGTTTTCATCAGTAAATCTAAGTGCGCAAGTTATGACATGATTTAATGATAATCTTCAAATCTAATGACCATTACACACGCTCGTAGATAGAAATGTCCGATGAAACCAAAACTTGTATAATTTCTACTGGCGGGTCTATTCTCATAATCTCCCATCTTGGAGATTACCAAGTGCAAACTCTATGAGAGAGAGTCTCACCTTCTTCTGAGTACTAAAACATGATGGTCTTTATACTATGTGTCCTATCATAGTATTTCATCCAATAGCAAAACTTTATTTAAGAATATTGTTAAATAATTTCAAGGTTCTCATCATATCGAGGATCTTCCATGACCTTATTAATGCAACAAATATTCTGGGACATTATTATATTATAGTCATGTAGAACAATGTACAATATACAATAAGTGAACATTCATGTAATCAAAGTACAAAATAGTTGGTTCTCAGGACAACAACCCTTACCAACTCCCACTTGGACTAGAGCAAACTGCCTATGACTTTTAGTCCGATAGACCTCACATGATGATCATGTCTTTGCTGAGTCAAGGCATTAGTCAAGGGTTCCACCACGTTGTATTCCGTAGAAATACTACTCATTGCAACTTCACCTCTATGAGAAAAATCCCTCAAGATATGATACTTCCAAAGTATGTTCTTTGTCTGCTGACGTGACCTTGGATCTTTTTCAAGTGCCACCGCTGTAGTATTATCACAATAGAGTGTGATAAGATCTTTACTACTTGTTACTACATCTAGCTATTGGAAAAAGATTCGCATCCATACTGCTTTTTTATCTGCCTTAGAAGCTGCGATATATTTGGATTGCGCTGTTGAATCTGCCACAACACTTTTCTTTGAGCTCTTCCAGCTCACTGCACCTCCATTCAAACTGAATATGTATCTAGTATGTGACTTTATGTCATCTTGATCAGTCTGGATACTAGTATCTACATGTCCTCTGATGACTAGTTCCTCATCTCCTCCATAAACTAGGAACATATCCTTAGTATGCCTTGAAAACTTAAGGATAGTCTTGACTACCATCCAGTGGCGGTCTCCTGGATCAGCTTGATAGCTGCCTACTGCACTTAATGATTAAGCAACATCTATCCTTGTATATAGCATAACATACATGAATGATCCAATCACGGATGTGTAAGGGATCCTTTCTATTCTCTTTCTTTCCTCAAGTGTCTGACGACACATTTTCTTGGAAAGATGAATGCCATGTGAAACTGGCAACAATCCCTTCATGGACTGTTCCATATCGAATCTATTCTGTATCTTGTCAATGTATGTACTTTGACTCAAGGACAGTATTCTCTTGGATCAATCATGATAGATCTTGATCCCAAGAATATATGCTACCTCTCCCAAGTCTTTCATTGAGAAGCATTTATGCAACCATGCCTTAACTATCTGTAAGACAGATACTTCATTTCTAATTAGTAATATGTCATCAACATATACTATTAGGAAAATGACTGCACTCCCACTAAACCTCTTATAGACACAAGGCTCACATTCATTCTTAACGAATCCAAATTCCATTATAGCTTCACCAAAATGAATGTTATATGACTTGGATACTTTCTCTAATCCATTAATGGATTTATGGAACTTTCAAACTTTGTTGGCATCATTTGGAGTCACAAAACCTTTAGGTTGTGTCATGTGGACATCTTCCTGGAGGTTCCCATTAAGGAAAGATGTTTTGACATCCATTTTTCAAAATTTCATATTCATGGTAAGCGGCAATGGACAATATGATTCTGATAGATTTCAGCATAGAAATTGGTGAAAAGGTTTCATCATTGTCAATTCCTTGATGCTGTCTAAAACCTTTTGCAACTAGTCGTGCCTTACAGGTGCTGACTTTCCCCTCCATGTCTAGTTTCTTCTTGAATACCAATTTATTACCAATTGTCTTTACATTGACTGGAGGATCTACCAAAATCCAGACATAGTTTTGGTACATGGAATCCATTTCAAAATTCATGGCTTCTTGCCACATGGCAACGTCCGTGCCTTCAACTGGTTCCTTGTAGATAAGATGATCATTATTGTCAACCAATAATGAGTCACCATCCTCTGTGACAAGAAAACCATATCATTCCAATTATCCCACCTCTCTTGTGCTCCTACATTGTTCTTGTGTCTCTAGAATAAATTGTTCTTCCATGAGGTTTTCTTGTATATGTTCTTGTACCAACTCCTGTGTATCTTGAGCCATGACTTCATCGAAGTCTTTCTCACTCCCACTATCTATTTTAGTGATGTGCTCCCTCTCAAGGAATATGGCGTGTCTTTCCACTTTAACCTTTTTGTCTAAGGGGTTGTATAGGTAATATCCCCTTGTTTCCTTGGGATATCCTATAAAGATACACATTGTTCCTCGAGGTGAAAGTTTGTTACTTGAAGAGGCCTTAACAAATTCCTCGCTACCCCACACATTTAAATTCGATAACATGGCTTTGCATTTACTCCATAACTCGTATGAAATACCATTTATCAATTTAGTCGGTACTTGGTTTAGTATGTGTGCTACTATTTGTAATGAATATATCCAAAAGTATAATGGAAGACTTTCATAACTCATCATTGATCTCACCATGTCCAACAGGGTGCGGTTCCTCCTTTCACTTACACCATTCCACTAGGGCGTGTATGGAGGAGTGAGTTGAGATAGAATTCCAAACTCCCGTAATAAATCAATGATGTCCTGATTAAGATATTCTCCTCCTCTATCTGAGTGGAGTTTCTTAATCTTCTTACCAAGATGGTTCTCAACTTCATTCTAGTATTCTTTGAACCGATCCAATGAATTTTACTTATACCTCATTAAGTAGATATATCCATATCTACAAAAATCATCAGTAAAAGTTTTGAAGTAAGATTACCCACCCCTTGCTTCAACTGGAAATGGTCCACACACATCTGTGTGAACTAATTCTAGAAAATCTTTATCCCTTTCACCTTTCCCACTAAATGAGGATTTGGTCATTTTGCCTTATGGACACGCATGACATACACCTAGTGGGATTTGTTCAAAAGAATCTAAATACCCATCTTGATGTAATTTTGTCACAAGTTTCTCATTAACATGACCTATATGGTGATGCCAAAGTTGGGTGTGGTATGAGTCATGTGAATTAACTTTGTCATCGATTTCCATTACTTGGTTTGTGTATTCTAACACATAAAAGATGTTATATAAATGTGCCCTACCAAAACAAATGTTATCTTTATAAAAGTGGCAACATCCACTTCCAAACTTGACGATGAATCCATCAGTATCTAATCTAGATACTGAAATAATGTTTTTGTTTACCGAGGGTACATATTAACAACATTTCAAAACCAAGACCATCCTAGTAGGAAATGTGAGATGGTAGTCTCCGATAGCTACAACATCGAGTCTGGCTCCATTGGCTGCTCGTAGATCCACCTCACCTCATTCAATCTTTCGGAATATTCTTGGTTCCTGCATTTGGATACAGATGTGAGAACCACAAGCAGTATGTAATACCCAATTAGTAGAAATATATAGATTACATTCGATAACAAACTCACCTGAATCTTCCCCTTGCTTCCTTGACTGGGTGCAGGTTTTCTTCTGGTGGACCTTCTTGCCACATACGAAACAAACAACATCATCTTCCATTTCCTCCCCTTTGATATTCCTTTTCTTGGAATTCTTTAAACAAGATTTGATCATAAATCTCTTCGCCTTCCCTTTATTTTTATTCAACATAAGGAAAAAATGTTTTTCATGCTTCATGTCATTATCCACTTGGTGAATGAGGATAAGAAGATCAGACAGAGACTTCTCAATGTTGATCATGTTGAAGTTCACTACAATGTTTGAGAATCATTGGGGGAGTGACGAAAGAATGGGATCGGTACCCAGTTCTTTAGGTAGTTTAAAGCCTAGAACTTCCAAGAGCTCAATGTAGCCAATGATCATAACTACATGAGGCCCAGCCGGGGCACCCTCTCCAATATTGCTCTGAAATAGAGCCTTGGAGATCTCAAACCTTTCCTTTCTTGCTCTCTCCTGGTATAAACCACAAAGGTTCTTGATCATGTTGTTGGATTCCATGTCTTCATGAGACTTCATGAGCTCACTTGACATTTATGACAACATCAGATATTGAAAGTCGAGTGCATCGCTCAAATGTTGATCATAGACCAGGAAATCTGCATCACTTACCCCTTGGGCAGGAGGATCAGGAAGTGAGGACTCCAGCACATAAAACTTTTGTTCATGGCGTAGGATAACCCAATGGTGCCTAAATCATTCCTGAAGGTTACTACCGGTGAGGATATTGTCTTTATCCATAATTGATCGCAGAGAATATTTGGTTGATGAGTTTTTCATTTCGATTCTAGAAATTAAAAGATCAGATTTATCAGTACATTTTGAATACATTTTATGAAAAAGAATAAATGAATTTATTAATTCTCCTACTATTTTATCAAGTCTCAATGGCCCTCACCATTGAACTCGGAATGTCTAGTCTCTTTGACATTCTAGTCGCAAGGATCCATATTCCCCTTCGCATAACCCCAACAAGGGTTAGCCAAGCTATTTGAAGGTATTTTGGTAGGTAGGTCTTTGCCAACTGTGAGATTATAGTTCATTGATCATTTGAGTGGACTCCCCAATCCTAAAATTCTAACTTGGATTTTCTCAACTCTTGCCTCCAATATTACATCATGTCTAGAAAGGGCTACTCCTCTTGATGTAATATGGTTAAGTCAACCCAAAACCTCTCATAAGGGATTCCTTTATAAAAGTAAGTGTCCCAACAAGGGTTGGTCAAACACATAGTATTATTGAGTCTTTCCCTTAATCATGTAATGGAAGGCTTGGTATGACTTAATATGGTATTTGAGAGATTTTATTCTTTATGTGTAGTTTCACATTATCACATGATTGTTAATATTAAGTGATGCTTGATTAAGTGATTTACCATTTTCTGATAATGCTTAAGCATAGTCCAGATTTTTTTAATTCAATCTTTGCATTCTTGTTTGTTAATTATGTGATCGTGAGAAAACATACATAATATATAAACCATGAAATCAGACAGAATTAAAATAAGATGGCATGATCATGAGCTTCTATTGGTTAGCTTATCCAGCGGTTTGATAAGCTAGCCCTATCCTAGGGAAAACACCTTGAACCTGATGGTTTGTGTTTTGCAGCTCCCACCTGTCCACCTTTGTATCTTCTTGGGTTGGTTTCACCTATGCTTAAGATCTTGAACTATCTCCTCTGGCTTGGGATATCCTCCATTATGTGGGTTTACATTAAAGAAACAATGGGCACGCAGGCCCAACATTTTATTAGAAGAAGGATCGCAGGCCTACAAATTTGAATTAAATAAATTTAAATGAAACCATACACATAAAAATGGTCTTTAGTCTAGCTCATGATCACCAATAGAATACAATGAAATTTACGCATATTTAGAATTAAAATTCTTTTAATCGTTCTATTATTTAAGATAAGTCGCACCTGAAATTAATTAATTATGATCTCATAATTTATCAATTATTTATCATAAATTACTTTCTGAATTTCCTTGAGATTCTTCTCAATCATATCCCTTGTACAAGTCTTTGTTCTTTTGGAGTAAAAATGGTGAAATTTCTGGAAAGTACACGATGTGTAGTTTATATTTACACGGCATGTATTTCTTTTCACCCTTTATCCAAAGTACATGCCGGGGGCTTTGGCGTGTTTTCTCTACGTTGGAAATTTTGGAGTATACGGCATGTAGATAAATTATACACATCATGTACTTCCTTGTTACCCAATAACTGACCTGGTGATCCCGTGTACGTGGTACACAACTTCTCCTTTTTACACTATTTCACTTAGGCCAGATCGGACTACAAGGCATGTTGCTCCAACATAGACGTTGTGTCTTCCAGTTCCCACATGCCATTTAATTCTGGTCAACACGGGGTGCTAAATGCTTAGGTGTAATCAATTCACTCGGTGTGGTTTGGTGGACCAGTACTGGTTCATTGAACCTAAGTACACGGCATGTAGTTTTCATTACATGCCATGTATTCCCGTGTTGTACATAGAGAAAGAGAGGCTCCTCTGGATGAGATCCTCATTTTTATTTTAATCAAAATTAAAATTAAATGGTCGTTTCTATGATATTAATCAAGAACTGAAGGAGGAAGAACAAATCTCTTTTATTCAGATTTATAGAATGATTTATTTTGAATTGAATCAAATATAATGGCGTAAATTATCAATGAAAATTAAATAACTATAATCAACGTTGTAACGTCCCTTTATACCATTTGAAGGTTCTGGGCATACCAGAATCACATGGGTGGATGTGCCCACTTGGCTTTTTTCCATTAATAATGATCAATTTGGGATCAATACGACGTTAAATGCCAGTCTCCACAGATCTAATCATAGAAAAAATACCAAGAAAAGGAAATTCTTTGAACCACAATGTAGGATCGTTACAGGTTGATTATAATTAATTTAACCAATTGGAAAGAAATACCTTTTGGGTATTCTTTCTTCATTGATGTTCTTGGTCACGTTCTGATGTGATTCGTCATTGCGTCGCAGAATCCAAGTGTAGACTTCCTCTAGCGGTGATCCACACGTGTACCTCATATATCAGGATGTCGCTAAAGGAGTCTCTCGGTGCTAGCATGGAGAAACAATTTCTTGCGTTGTCTGCCTCAGATCATCGTGATCCGATAGAAGAGGATATCTCTAGGTCTTGAGAGTGTTCTTGGAGGAAGATCTTCTTTTAGCCTTCAAAGAATTCTCCAGAGTGGTTGTGCACAATGATTCTCTTAGGTTAGGAAAGGAGTTGGGGTTGTGAGGATATTTATAATCAGGTTTGAGGTTGTAGATTTATGACAATAAATAAACGCATTACACATTTTATTTATTTCATTAACTGCCTTTTAAAAAACCCCATGTCGAGTCATTAATTTCTTTACATGTTCCCACACTGATTATAATAAATATCATTTAATAAAATGATATTTCCTAAAAAATGATGACCTAAAAAACTACCCGGTGTGTATTAATAAATACACAGCGTGTACTTGTTTTTCATTGAAAACTGCACGGCATGTAAATTCAATATACACGGTGTGTATATCTTGTTTTCATTTATTCATTTCTTTTCCAAAATGAAAACTACACGGTGTATATATTTTACAATACACGACGTGTACTTTTTCAAAATAAAACTACACGGTGTGTAATCATTGATACACGCCTTGTACTTCATTTATCTTATTCTTCCTCAAATATTAAAATGATTTAGACTTCCTTGAATAATTATTAAACCACGTACAGGAATAATCGTTATTCTACTTGAGATACATGAATACACTTAGTGTGTGACCCTCTAGGCCCCTTTCTCATTGGCATTAGGCGGGCTTTCCTAAAGTCCAAGATTACTATCTAGAAATGTGTCAAGGCACCCAAAAGAAATAATTTGACGCTGCATTGACGTATCACCTTATACAAACACTTATTGTGTAATTTAATCAATTTTTCTCAATATCTCATCAAGAAGGTTTCATGGTAGTTTCATAAACCCATATGCTTGATATGTCATTCTTTGACTTCCTGAAATAAACTTGTCGTCACACCATGGCCATGGAATTTGTTTGACAGTTCTATTTCCATCTAAGTTTCCATGACATCTACTTCCATAAATATGGAAGGGACAAATCCTTCCTCGACTTATCCATTAACAACATGTCATTCCTGACACGCCCAACGTGCCCTACTTCCCAACAACTGTCTACGTGATGGTTTTCATCCGCAAATCTAAGTGCAGAAGTCATGACATGAGTTAATGATAATCTTACAGTCTCAAGACCATTAAACATGCTCGTAGATAGCAATGTGCGATGACACCAAGACATGTGGAATTTCTTCTGGCGGGTATGTTCTCATAATCTCCCATCTTGGAGATTACCAAGCACGAAATCCATGAGAGAGAGTCTCGTCTTCTTACGAATACTCGCACATGACAGTCTATATACTATGTGTCATATCATAGTATGTCATCCAACCACAAAACTTTATTTAAGAATATTTTTATAGAATTTCAATGTTCTCATCATAGTGGGGATCTTCCAAGACCTTGTTAATGCAACGAATATTCTAGGACATTATTGTATTATAGTCATGCAGAACAATGAATAATATACAACTAGTGAAAATTCATGTAATCAAAGTACAAAACAGTTGGTTCTCAGGACACCAATCCTTACATGATCTGGCTTAGAACCTTAGATACAGACATGGTAGCAGGATCAAAGGCAGTGGATAAGGAAAGAGTTGAACTAGGCTGCAAAGGAAAAGCTATAGGAGAAAAATGGTAGTACTTTACACATGGATATAAAGCTTTAACAACTTAATGAAATCAGTGATAATCTCACCTCTATACTACATAGCCTTCTCAAAATCGTCTTTTTTCTCCAAACACTTTTCCAACGAAGGAGTGATGTTTTTTATATTTTGAACTTGATTCTTAAAGTCTTGAGTTATAGGAGGAAGTTCAAAATTCTCTATAAGATACTTCATTTGATAAGTCAGATCATGCTTAGAATAAATTATATTGATGTAGAAGTCCACTTTCTTAGAGATTTATTCTTGAGAATCATTAGAAATATTTTAATGTAGCCTAACCAAATCAAGAACCCAATCACTATTATGAATGAAAGTAGAAAAACCATCCTTATCAATACCACTTAACACTAACTGACACTCTTCTATGAAAACTATTCAAATCAGTTAATTTTCCATAGGATGAGATGTTTATCTAGATTTATTTGAAGCTATAACAGCTGATGTGAGAGACTTAAGTTGATTTAGAACCTTTTTTAAACATCCCTTATACTCATCAGTAAGATTATTAAGTCTAAAAACAAGTGCACACATCTCATTTACCATCTTCATGTTTCTCTTAGTCAATTTTTTGATACTATAGTCATATTTGGTTGAATCAGAGATGCAAACATATGTGGGATCTGATCACCAACTTCCTTAAAAAGATGATCTATAAGAGCTTGTCCAGTTTTAAAAAAAAATCATATCTCCAACCATAGTTTATAGGGACTTAACCTCATCACTGAACTATTTATTTTTAATCCCAACATACTTAATTTCATGAAGTATATTTTGTTGAATCTGTGATATGATTTTCTCTAACAACAAGGAAGCATCACTTTCATTGATATTAGTCATAGGGGCAGGATGTGACTTCATAATATTTTCAAATCCAGATTACAAGTGTCCCTAAATTTTTTTAGATCAATGTGACTAAAGAAAATAAAGGATCCTTGAGAAGGATCAGTAACAAGCACTAAAATAGGTTCAGGATCTTTAGGTGATATTACTTCTATAGCATAAATCGATTTCAATTGAAACATAGTGGAAGGATCTATGTCTTTTAACAAGGCCTGTTGGTTATTATCCACCTCAAAATAACTTATAAATTTATACCTGGTATGTACATAGCTTTGGTCAACAAGATTGGGAACTTGAACATATTCTAAAATGGGGGTGCTTCTCCCCCTCAATATGTGCATCTCTTCTAGGAACGATAGATTCAGTCTCTTGGGCCATTTCCAAATTTTCATCTCTGTTGGGCTCTCAAATCTATTTTATATCTAGCTAAAAATCTTGTTCCATTATTTTATTAGTAGATAAGATTATTTCAAGTTCAAATTGTTTTTCGGACTATTCTACACTAGTATGTCCTTAACTATAAAATCATCTTCAACAGCGGGTTCTTCCTAAACAATAGGATCTTATTTAATGATAACATTTCCTTTAGCTACAAGAACATCTTTTTCCACTAATTCTTGTGGAAAAGGTAGGACATTTCCTTCATTGTCTATGATAGATTCTTCCCCATATGAAACTTCATCATATTCTACCTCTGAGCTTGAGTATTCAACCAATTCATTTTGTTCCAAACTATGGTCATATCTGTTCTTAGGTCTTGTAGGATTCTCAATTGGATTTAACTTCTCATACAATCTTTCATTACATTCCACCCAAGACTTTTTCTAAGGATTCCTGCTAATTTGTATTCTTCTAATTGTATCCTTTGAGATAAAAAATTCATAACATTTAGTTACTTCTTCATTTGGACCAACTACTCCCATGGAAAAAACATTTTATAAATTAACCTTTAATAAAACAAATAAGTTGATTTCGATGCTTTCATGATCATTTTATACATTTGAAGTATAATATACTTACAAAGATTTATCGTTTTCCCATTATTTATAAGATGTATCAAGAATAAATATTGATATTTAATGGTGAAAAATCTCTTTTCCTTGGAAAAATAATATTTTGAATAAACATAAATAACGACCTTTTCTCACCATCAAGATCAGCTGCAATTTCTATTCTTTTCTTCTTATTTTTAGTCAAACTTCCAAGAGACTCTTCTAGGATAAATATGTCACCAGATGGAGGTGGACCAATTTGGTAATCCTAAAATATTTTTTCATGAGGTATTCCTTGGAAGGCATCCCATATACTCAAAGAAAAGGTACATCTTTGACCTTTTACCTATATTCTTACAACAAAATCATCTTTAGATTTGAATCATAACTGAACATACTAATAAAACTGAGAAATAAGCTTCAGATAAATCCGTCTTTTCTCTTGTGTAAACCAGTACAACCATCCTTGTTCTTCTATAACTTTTGAAAAAAGTGACATACTTTTCAGCAGCCACTTCAGGCATACTTCCTTCTCTAGCACCTCTTTTCAATCAGTAAGGCCTATATTCAAAAATCCCTCAGACACTATTTTTATAGCGTTTTCACCTTCTTATTAGACATGAAATTCTTAGGAGTCGATGAAGACAGATGCTTTATTTTTTGCATCCAACGTGGGTTTGAGAAGGTTGAAAGGTTGAAAGAGGGGTAATGGTTTGAGAGACAAGGGGTTCAGTTTCAAGAGATGAGAGATCAAGTGAATAGAAGAGTGAAAGATATACAGTTTTTATCATTTAGGGATTTCAAATGTTGCAAACACAAATATGAGACATAAAAAAAAATAATCGATTCAGAAACACAGGAAATAAAACTATAAAAATAGAAATCTAAGTCATTATGGTGAGACTGGAACAAGTCATCATGATGTTAGTATAATAATGTGAATTCAAATGGTGAAACTATATCATTGAGATAGAAAATATGTCACCATAAGAGAGAGGCAGTAACTTTGAGACTGTAAGTGTGAGATAGTAAATTCAAGACAGTAACCTATGAAACTGTGAATCATGAAACTGTAAACTATGAAATAGTAAATTTTTCACTTGAGTGTAATCATTCCTAACTCATGTATGAAGTAATTTATTCTTTCAAAACTCAATGTCTTAGTGAATATTTCAACAAGATGATGTTTAGTGCCAATGAATTCCAAAGTGATATAACCCTTTTGAAAAGGATCTCTCAAAAAGTTTTATCTTACATTAATATGTTTAATCCTAGAATATGAAAGAATATTATTTTAAATTTTAATAACACTTATATTATCATAATTTATAGGTACATGTTTGAATTGATATCCATAGTCTAGTAGAGTTTTTTGCATCTACAAAATTTGTGTACAACAACTACAAGAAACTATGTATTCAGCCTCAATAGTAGATAATGAAACACAATTTTTCTTATTTACTACACCGTGATACTAGAGACTTTCCTAAAAATTTACATGTTCCAGAGTTGTTTCTTCTATCTAACTTACAATCACCAAAATCAGCATCTAAATAGCTAAATAAATCAAGTTATTGTTCTCTAGGATAGAACAGTGCTAAGTTGGTATTATGTTTGAGGTATTTTAAAATTCTTTTAACAACATTTAAATGAGAATCTTGGTGGTTTTCTTGAAATTGTTCACACATGAAAACAATAAACAAAATATCATGATGACTAGTAGTTAAGTAGATAAAACCTTTAATCATTCCTCTATATGTTTTTTGATAAACATATTTACTTTTTTCATCAAAAACCAACATACATTTAGTAATCATTAGAGTATCAATACTTTTGTTACTATCCAATCCAAAATTATTTATAATATATTTTTTATATTTTCTTTAATTTAAGATAATACATTCCTTGTTTTTGAATGATTTGAAATCTAATAAAGAATTTTAGTTCACCCATTAAACTCATTTCAAATTCATTTTTCATCATCTTTGAAAAATCAATACATAAATAATTTCAAGAAGATCCAAAAATAATATCTTCAACATATATTTGAATAACTAAATCATCTTTAAAAATTCATTGTATAACAAGAGTAGGATCACCTATGCCTTTTTTAAAACCTTTGGGAATAGTATAACTACTTAATATATTATACCAAGCTCTTGGATCTTTCTTTAAACTATATAAATGTTTTGTTAATTTAAAAAAATGATTTGGAAAATTAGGATTTGTAAAACTAGGGGGTTGTTAAAAAACATCCTCAACTATATACCCATTTAGAAATGAAATATTTACTTCCATTTGATAAATATTGATATTTAGATGTGCTGCATATTCAAGAATGATTATAATAGATCCAAGTTTATCAACTGGTGCAAAGGTTTACTCAAAGACAATTCTATCTTTTTTACTATAACCTTGTGCAACCAATCTATCTTTGTTTCTAACAATGCTACCATATTCTTATACTTTTTTCTTAAATACCCATTTATTGCCTATGGTCAAGGTGTCTTTGGGTTATCCACATGATTCCAAACATTATTCCTTTAAAATAGATTTATCTCCTCTTGTATATCCATCACCCAAAATTCATCATTGACTGTATCTTCGATATTTTTAGGTTCAAGCTTTGAAAAGAAATATTGTTGTTCAACCTGATTTCTTAGAAAAGCTTTAGTCTGTGTTAATTTATCTAAATCTACAACAACATCATATAAAGGAAGGTTCCTATGGGTTTTAACAACTCTAGAAAAATAAGGATGAGTAACTTCTGGTTCTTCACCAGGTTTGAGTTCATTGTGGCTTGAATATGGAGAATTTCGAGAAATATAACTTTTAATAGATTCCTTTATATGATGGTCAAAATATATTATCATTAATGTCAAAAGTTGACAGATCGTCCTCAAGATTCTCTATGGAGGTATTTGGTTTATTTGGATCTATTTTATCAAATTTGACATGTATATATTCTTCCACACATTTGGTTCTTTTGTTAAATACTCTATATGATTTACTAGAGATTTAATATCCTAGAAAAATTACATCATCTATCTTGGATGAAAAATTATCAATATTATCCTCAATATTAAGAATATAGAACTTGCAACCAAAACCATTGAAGTGATTAACCTTGGGGTTTCTATTGTTCCACAACTCCTAAGTATTTCTTGTAATGATAGGGCTGATTAACACTCTATTAATAATATATCATGTTATATTGAAAACATCAACCCAAAAGTAGATAGGTAGTTCATACTCACTAAGAATGGACATATCAATTCCTTTTAAGGTTCTATTTATTCTTTCTACAACACCATTTAGTTGGGGTATTCTAGGGGCAGAAAAGTTATAACTATAGCCATTTTATGAGAAAAAGGATTCAAACTACACGTTTTCAAAGTCACAACCATGTTCATTTCATAGAGATTTTATCCTAAGTCTACTAAAGTTTTCTACAATCCTAGAATACATGGTAAAATGAGATCATACTTCAGTTTTATGAGCCATGAAATAAGTGAAAATACAAATAGAATAGTCGTCTATAAGAACATAAACATAGTTCTTCCCATTTAAACATGAAACTCTAGATGGTCTAAAAAAATCCATACGAACCATTTCAAGAGGTTGATAAGTTGAGACTTCTTTCTTTGGTTTGAAAAATACTTTGTGTTGTTTACCCTTTTGAGAAGGACTACATACTTTATTATTTGGAAACTCAAGTTTGGTTAGATCCTTGACTAAACCTTTTCTATTAATATTTTTAAGGGATTGTATATTACAAAGCCCTGGTCTTATATTCTAGAGCCAAGACTCTATGTGAAATACACTTAAACATGAAATATTTTGATAAACTAAAGAATCTATGTTAACAGCATAAACATTTTCATTTCTAAATGTAGAAAATACTTATTTATTTGTAAAGTTAAAAACATTGAAAGCCTGATTTTCAAATTTTACATGAAATCAATAATCACATAGTTATGAAATTATAAGAAGGTTATATTTTAATCCATCAATAAAAAGTACATTATAAAATAAAAATAAGTTAGAGTTACCAATCTGGCCTAAGGAAATTATTTTTTCCTTTATCATTTTCACCAAAAGTGTTCACACCATCAATATTTATTAAATTCTTCAAGCATGAGTAATCACTTATCATGTTTCTTGAATATCCACTATCCAAGTACCATAAGCTCTTGAAGGATATCTTCAAGAATATTTCCTACAAAATAATCAAGCAAAAATATATATTTTTTTCCCAGATTTGTTTGGGTATAGTAACTTTAATAATCAGTGCTTTGGGAACCCACATATACCACATGGGTTTCCTATAAGAATTATGTAACATATTTTAAAAATAGACTCTATTGGGTCCAGAAAAACTAGAGGGAGTAATATATTTTCTAGAAATGGAACTAGCAGCATAATTTTCATTTTTAGGTAGAATTTTCAACTAGATTTAGTCAAAAACTTGTTTTTGGTGAGATTTCTTTCCCCATATTGGTATCTTGTACCAGTGGTGTATCTAGGGGAAATTGTTTTACCAAAAATATGTGTAAGAGTATTTTTTAAATTGGTAAATTTCTCCATGTCCTTCTTCAATTGTTCATTAGATAACTTAAGTTCATTATTCTCCTTAACTAATTGAACATTTTTTTTCTTTCTCTACAGTATGTTCTAATTTGATATTAGTAGTTAGGGCATGTTATTTCTTTAAAGATTTATATTTATATTTTAGTTCATTGTAAGTGTATTTAAGAATATTACAAAATTAAAATAATTATTCACTTGTAATATTTTAATCATTGTTAGATTCATCTTCAAAATAATAGGAATTTTTATAAGAGATTCAAGGGTTACCTTAGTTGTGTTTGTCATAAAATAGATATTGGCCCTGTAAGTCTTTTCATCATGTGAAGACTCTGAGTCAATTGAACTATCCTTAGAATCACTCCATGTTTCCTTCGTGAACTTTTTAAACATTTTATCTTTATCCTCATACCTCTTCTTATATTTTAGATTGTGATAGTCTGCATTCACATGCCCTTTTCTCTTACATTCATAACAAACTATTTCATTAGATCTATCACTTTTTTACGAATCCTACTTCTAGTTTCCATTGTGATCATATCATCTTTTAAGGTTGGGCTTTCTGAAAATTTGCATTATTTTTATAGAACTTATTATGTATTATATCTAGTAGAGTCATTTCCTCGTCAGTGTTTGATGGTGAATCTTCACTGCTTGTACTGTCAGAATGAGATTGTATCCTTTCCTTTTCTTTATTATTTGAAGTAGTGGTTTTGAAAGACACTAACTTTCTCTTCCTTTAATCTTCCTCTTCCTTTTTGAATTTCAAATTTTATTCATACGTAATCAACTTTCCTATCAGCTCATTGATTTTAGCTTGATAATATCACAAGATTCTCTAATTGAGACAAAGGTCCCTCTCCATATATCTGTTAAGCATCTAAGTATTCTCATAATTTTCTCCATGGTTGTAACATCACTTCCCAGGGAGATCATAGTATTCACAATTTCATTAAACCATAGATACATATTATAAATACGCTCATCTAGATTCATTTTAAACTTATCATATTTAATAATATATGATTTCAGTCTCATTTCATTAACACTAGAGGTTCCTTCATGTGATATGGATAAATTATCCCAAATCTTGTGGGTTGTTTTACATGATGAAAATCTATAAAACTCTTCATCAACTAAAGAAAAGTATAATGAATTTATGGATTTTTAGTTATTGTTATAAGCATACTTAGTTGGGTCATCCCAATTATACCTATTAGTAGAAGGAATCTTATATTCATCTATAATTTAAGACAAAATCTCAAAACCCATACTTTCTAAGTGCATCTTCAATTAAATTTTCCATTGTGCAAAATTGGTTCCCTTAAAGAATAGAGGTCGATTCAAAGCAGCACATTCCAATCTATTATCTATACTAAAGAATAATGTGTATATTTTTAATGAACTAAATATTTAGAACTAACAGAAATTTATAAATCTTTAAAACACAACTAAAATCACTGTTGAAAAATATTTTAAACAAATTTGAAATTTAAAATTTACAAAAACATGGTTATTAAAAATTCCTTGAAAACCAAATGTTTTTCAGTGTAGGACACTCAAGAGGGGGGAGGGGGTGAATTGAGTACCTATAAATATTTTTGTTAAAAAATTATTTAAAAGATCCCCTCAATAAAAACTAAGATAGGCCAGTTAATCAAGGTAATAAAATTATAATAGTTTGCTTGTTCAAATTGTTTCTTAGAAGATTGATTAATTATTAGTTATAAAACTATAGGATATTGATACAAAATTTGAAACTACTATAATAAGGAAAAAATGTTATAAATACAATCCAAGACTAAATATCAATGTAAAATTTAGTTTTCTGAAAAATGAATTAAAACAGAGAATGACTAAATTGAAAAACACAATGGATAAAACAAGTGGTTCAGTCTCAAGCCAAGTCCTAATCCACTCCACTTGGTGATCACATACCAAATATATATATATATATATATAAATGAATATATATATATATATATCTTTCATCCACACAATTTTTCAGGGTTAAAAATAGTACATAAGACTATCTAGGTCACGAGACATCTTTAACTATTCTACATTGTAAAACTAGCAATCAGGTCACCTAAGACCTCTTCAACATTTATAAGTTGGTGAAAAAAAGTGTATAAATATATTTGAGTGAGGATATATTTTATAATCAGGTTTAATGTAGGAGAGAGAGTCTGTTTTAATAAAGATACACACACTGCTTGAAAAGTATTAAATAGTACACAATAGAGAAAAGCTTATGAGAAAGGGTTATAAATGCTCTGAGTATTGTTTTATGCAGCTCTGGACTTGTAGAATGTAGAATAAGTGATTTTTGAGTACTCTTGTGGAAACATAGTGTTTTGAGTCTCATTCTCTGGTTTTCAGTTCAATGAGATATTATTTGTAGCTCCTGTTCTTCTTAGAGTTTCTATTACGAGGATGTTTAAGGTTCTAACCCATAACAGTTCAGTCACCAGGAATCAAGAGCTCTTCGTGTGTTCTTTAGTGTATGTGTTCTTCTCTTTTTTATGCATTCTGGTTCTCGAGCGCTTATCATTTTTCTTGTGCACCACCACATATTTTTTCTTCAGAATGTCTTGGTTATGAAAATATGAAGCACAATCTCTACACACCATACCTCATACTGTATGCTGACAGGATGAAAACTAACATTGAATATATCACTATCATTAAATGACTCAAATATGATGATTAGAAAAAACAATTTAATTTAATTTAAAGAGATAGAAAAATGATTAAGTAAGGAAGAATGTTACAATTGCGGTGAGATAGTCATGGTGCCACTATCACTATGAGACAGTCATGGTGCCATAGCTGGATTTAGATCTATACATGGTGGCACAATCACAGTGTCTGGTCTTTTGTGAATTCTAGAATCAGTAGAATGTCTATGGTGTCAGATAAGTGGTGTCTTAGTTAACTGTGTCTAGTCCATTTTAAAAATTCTGTGTGGTGTCATGTTACAGTGTCTTAGAAATAGTAGAATGGAAACAATGTCAGGTCCTTTGAAAAAAACTAGAACTAGTAGAAATCTTATGGTGTTAGAGACATTGTGAAAATCTAGAACCAGTAGCAAGGTCACGATGTCTTCGTTATGGTATCAGGGTTATGTTGTTTGGGACTTAGCCAATTTGTTACACAAATGTTGAGATAGTTATCATAGAAGTGGTGTCTCATACATAGGAAAATATTTGTAAATTTTTTTAAGAATAAATACTTACACAAGGGATCATACTTAATAATTAGTATAATAAAACATAATAGAAAAAGACAAAGCATACTTTACAAGAATCAAACATGATTTGTGAGATTCTAAATCAAGATGATGTGAGAGTTTAAACAATGAGTTGTAAGAACTAAAACATATGGAAAACAACAATCTCCAACTAGATTTTTGAATGTTTAAAAATTATTTGTGATATATTAAACATGATTTGTGAGAATTAAAACATGAGGATTCCAACAATTATCTTTTGTCTCTTGTTGTAGATAATTGAAAGAAAAATATGAATTCCTTAATTATCTATCAAAAAACTAAATAAGTAGTAGATAAAAATGATAAGGAAATTAACATACAAATTGAAGATAAAATGATGAAAAAATTAATTAAATAAGTAGAAGGAACTCACATTTTCATGACGGTTGTTTTCATTATTAACCCATTTCCTTATTTTTATTATCTTAGTTGCAATCTCAAACAAGCATGAGAAAATTTGAACAAACCTACCCTACTCGAACAAAGGAATCCAAATTTATAAGTACAAAAAGTATTATGTGAGTAATAATAAAAATAAATAAATTAAAAATAAATATGAAATTATCCATTACTTCTATTGAAGTGACATCTTCATGCTATTTATGTTCATTATTCCATCAAGTATATTACCTATTCATGTCTAAGAAAAATATATCTTTTTATGAATATAATTTTCCATGAAAATCATAGTATAACTGAAAAAATATAAATTCACAAATTATTAATAAATATTTTATGTGAAATAGTAATTATCTTTGAAAATACCTCTTAAGGGATTCTAGTTTACTAATGTAATATGATCTCTCTCATAGATTTTCAAACATGACAACCAAAATCTATTCAATTTTTTTTGTTTTAGAAACTACAAAAACATTAATAAAAATAAGTAATTTTTTATATGTGTTTGGATAGTGAAATATTATTATATATAACCTAATACCTATCCAGTTTTAGAACTTTTCAAGACCCTTGTGTTTACTGGATGTCCTCCTGCCATTATTTTCATGATATTTATACACCACCCTATAATAACATAATTCTCATTAAAACATAATATAAAATATAAAACTTGAAGGTTAGTTATAAAATAATGGAGGTAGGGTATAAAAAATTGAAAAACATCATCATGTGTGGTTTTTTTGGGTATCCATGAAGTGAATCTAGGTAATAAATCTATGTAGTATCCAAATTGATCACAATTAGTATCCAATGTTTCCTAAACACACAAAAAGGAATAAGTAATGAATGAAATGAAATATATTTGATATCAATAAATTGTAGAGTTTCACCCCATAAATTTTTTGTATTTAGAAGATTTTTTCATTCACAAGTATTCTTTAAAACAATTTTACATGCTTGGATACTATTTCATTAATTTTTTAATCAATTTATTTTTGTTCTGTATTAGTGATGTGAGGAATAATGAGTCCAAATTTATTTTCATGGGGAAATACCTTCAATTTATCTTCATATATATGCCTAAATAAAATATAAAATGTTTTTATTCATAATTAACATTGTATATCTTTTTTTTTGTAAAAACAAATCATGAAAAATTACCTCATGTATACAATTTCAACTGACCCTACTATCTATTCAAATTTAAGGATTTAATTTATATTATCTAGAGAAATTTAGTGTATAACTTCCCCTCTATACATTCATTCTTCAAAATAAACTTTGTGATTACTATGGTTTTTTAATTTTGTATCTTCACGAGCCTTCAATGTTAGTAAATGCAGATATTGAATGGGAGGGGTAAATGTATTTTCTGAAGATATTTTTGATCATTTGGTTGATCATTTAGATGGTTTTGATTCATCCTTTCATTTCAACCCCTTGACTTTTTATGTTTTTAATAAAATTCATTGGTTTGGTATTTTTTTATTAATTGTCAATTTTTTTGCATAAAAAATAAATTATAAATGAACACCTCCTAATCAACATGTTTTTTTTAAAAACCTAACAACCATGCTCTGAATGTTAGAATAGCTTAGTCGAGTGTATGAATATATATTCCATCAAGTGGAAGACCTAGCTCGACACCTCTATCATGATATATAGTAATCCCACTCTCACATGACCTGTTGGAAGTGGTTTGTTGTATAGATTGTCATCTTTGATATTGAACATGGTATCCCACATATTAAGGCAATGGGTGGGTGTTGAAAGATATAAATCACATTCATTTTAACCCTATAGAATATCTGTACAGGAAAGGTATCCTTGTATATCTGATTCACATTTCATAGAAACAACTATTGGAAAATTGATTACCTCAACTAAGAAAACTCTTTGGTGGGAAATGGATCACCTCAAATCTATTGGGGGTGGGGATTTCATTACACAATGGTTATTATGGTTTTGTTTATTCTCTTTGCTTAACAATATAATAGTTTCTAGAAAATTATTATACCAATGAAATTTTTCATTAAGGTTGTATAATATTGTTTTCATCTGTCTAATTTCTTTATGTCTACCCTCATTTTGTTTTTTCTCAAAATATTTTTGTGGTTTTACCCTAAAACCCGCACCTATGATGTGACCATACTGTTCTGTCTGTTTCAAGTCCACCGATAGTAGGTGTTCATCTGGTACAAGTGTTGATGAATCTTGTGACTAAGTCAAATAGAAAATATAGGAAATTAAGTAGTCAAAATTATGTAATAGAGATTTAAAGAAAAAAATATTTATTATGTCATACTCACACATGTTTCACATTATTTTTTGTGTATTTGCATCTATTAGTATCTCATATTTATTTACACATGCCACTTTCTATAGCACATGACATGGGATAGAAGTGACTTTTTATTTGGATTCATCAATCTAAATATAAATAGAGGAATATAATTGAGTTTTTGTTTCATGTCACATAAAAAGTATTAAGGTAGACTTAAAACATGTACCAATTTTTTTAAGTGAAGCCTACCACATTCTTACTTTATGGTACATATACAATGGTTTTGATGCCTATTTTTTTATTTTCATAACTCAGTTGTTGTTTCATAAAGAAAAAAAATTAATAATCAAAGTGATAAATAAAATTATTGTCAAAAAATGTATTACCAGCTATAATATACCTAAAAATACATCTCTCCATGACAACCAAAAATTGCATCCCAGACTTCTTGGCTTATCAGGTGTGAATACATAATCGGTGGGTGTGGGTTCATTTTCCCTTTAGCATCATTAAGATGAAATCTAATTAGAATTTTGATAAAGGATTTGTGAATCCTTCCAGAAATGAATTAATACATATTTCTTATGGAAGTAATCTACTATAAATACACTAAAATGGATGATTAAGAGTAAGTAAATGTTTCATTATTTTATTTTTTAGTAAAATAAAGAAAGGATATCATAATTTTACTATAATATTTTCCTATTGGGATGGGTTTTCTTGGGGAAGAAGATGGAACTTGAAGAAACTCATAGAAACTTGCGAACAGTCGAATCACAAACCCTATTTTGAAGATTAATGATGTCTATTCCCAGAAGAGGTATATTTAGAACCAAATGTCCTCTTTTGATCCTACCTTGGAGAAATACATCGAGCGACATGCCCCACAAATGAAGGAAGACCATAAAACCCAATAAAATGTCAATCAGGCCGTGACTTAGGAATTCAAAGGGATATATTTTGTGGAAGTGCTAAATCAGAGAGAAGAAATGTGTAAGTTCTCTATACTCATATGGATCTCTTAGCTTAAAGGGCGTAAAATGTGGTAAGTGGATGAACTCAAAATGATCATTGCCCACTACTAGGGAACAATCCATTGGAAACTTGTTCCCATTTGGAAAGGATATTATCAAATCATATTGCACTCTCTAGAGGAATTAGACAGGGCTTTGAAACAAGGAACCATACAGTTGAAACATGGCCTCCTACGCCTTTCTACATGGGATTACAATTTCAATATTTTTATTTATTGTAACTCTTTCGATCAAATTTGGGTTCAGTTACATGGATATTGCTGGTTCTTTTGGCACCAAAAAATATTAAATGACCTTACCTCTTGCATAGTGGTACCTCTTAAAAAAGATCAGAGAACATTGAATGGTGATTTGGGTCTATATGAAAGAGTCATGGTTTAAGTAAATATAGAAACGAAATTGTATCATGTCATTGCTTTCAATGCAAAGGATTATAAGACAGAGGCCCGAATAGTGTATAAGTATAGAAAACCTATTTGTGACTATTGTAAGATCATTAGGAACACCATATTGAATTGTAGAATTGTGAAAAAAAGGACCAACCTCATACTAAAAAATATTGGATTGTGGTTAGAGGAAATAGAAAGGGTAGAAAACCTATCTTGAGAAATCTAAAACAAGTATGAAAGAACAAGAGATTTGGAGGAGGAAAACTGGGGATGCATCCTCATCAAAGGACCCTTCTAAGAAATCATGGGCTCTAATGGTTGAAAAGGAGGAAGTGGACCCTGAAGAGTAGGCCTTTGATAAGGAATATTGCTGATATGGTGTTGAATATTGTCTAGAAGAAGGATCAGGAAGAGGGTGAGGATGAACATCCTGATTAAGATAGGAAAAACTCTCAGTAAAAGCATAATACTTCTTCAACAAGTGCCCTCATTGGAATTCATTCTTCCCCTACCACTGCAGAAATAGAACTCTCTAATCATATTCCTACAAATGGTATGACACTGGACAACCAACCTACGATTGTTGGTTATAACTCTACCTCTACTGCAAGATTTGAGAAGGGGTCTTCAACATTGAAATCCAACACTCAATGCCTTGATAAAACTAATGCAGATCATGTAAAAAAGGATAGAAAGAACCTGGGTAATTAGAAGTCTAGTGCTAACATAAATAGAATTTTCTATGAAACTCTCAACACACATCCCGAACTCAATTCATAGATTCCTGGCCACTCGACAGATGAACATGGAATGGAGGTTCTCATGCACCTAGACACTGTTATCTAGAACTACTCTTCTACGACTGCTGACACTACAAAACAACATCAATTCTCCTCACCTTTACACATTGATGAGATTCTGGACAAATCTTTAGTTCAAAATAAATGTTTCAACATACATATGATTGTTATTAACAAAGAACAACACATGCAAGATGATGGAAAATTCCTAGAACTACAACAGAGACATACAATCAGCACCCCTCCTATGGCTGGGCACACCACTCAGAAACTAGATGACAAATTTGGGTATTTTAATCACCCAAAAACATAAGTATAATAGATAATGGTACAGAAGGAAATTGAAAAAAACAAACTCTTCACGATTTGTAATTAATAGGTTTAAAAATTAATCATATATCTCATAACCATTCAAGGACTCTGCATGGAAAAAATACAACGAATATTCAAGAACATTCTACCAAGTAGTTAATAAAATCCAAATGTGGAAAGAAATTCATAGGTAAAAAAACAAGGGGACTATCCCCAAACGTAAGTATAAATGAATATTTTTCTTTTGGAACTGTTAGAGTATTGCTAACCCTGACACCATCACAACTTTAAGAAAATTTATTTTTACTCACAAACTGATTCCTTTTTCTATCTCTGAGCCTAAAATTGAATTTACTTCTTGATTTAATATTCTTGATAAATATATTTATAAGTTTATAGGTGTAACTTCTAATAATAACAAATGTGATTCATTTCGGGCCTTTGCAAATGTTTCTATAAGTAAAGTTTATATTTTTAATGCTAATTCTCAGTCGTTGACATGTGAAATAAACTTAAAAGAAAATATCTTCATCTATACTTTTGTGTATGCCTAAAATAAATATCAAGATAGAAGAACTTTGGGGCACAATATATCTTCCCTTAACAACACTATTCCAACACATTGGGTTACTATCAGTGACATCAATTCTATCCTTGGACCATGTGAAAAGTTGGGACCCTTACAATCAAAAACTTCCATTAATGATTTTAAAATCTATATTGATGATAATAACCTTGTTGAGATTAATCTAGTTGGTGCTAAGTATACCTCGTATAGAATACAAGACAATATATTTTTATCAAGTAAACTAGACAGAGCTTTCACAAACTGCAATGCTATAGATAACTATAATACCATCTATTATATTACTTTTCCTAAGATTAATTCTAATAATCATCCAATTTTGGAAAGCCTAAAAACTAGATAAAACAAACCTATTCTTCATTTCCGATTTAATAAGGCCGAGAACATTATTGATGATTAAAATTGTCAAAGACACTTTGAATTTGATCATTTCGAATGATGCCTTTTCCTCCATTATAAAACAAAATCTTCTAAAGAAAAAACTAAAAATATGGTGCAAAGACAGAGCTAAAAAAATTGATAATGAAATTAACTCCCTTGAGAATGCTCTAAATAAAATTTAAACTGACCCAACCCATAGTGACTCTAATATTGACCCAAAATAGGATGTTGACAAAAGCAATAAACTCAACTCTCTTATCACCTTAAGAGACAATCTTAGGAAACAAGACCTTATAATCAATTGGATAAAGTATGGAGCCAGAAACCCTAAATTATTCATTACTCTTCAAAGTATTAAAAAGTCCATTAGACATCTTCTCTTACTTAAAGATGGTGATAATATCATTGATAATGAGGAAATACAACTAATGATATCACCACTTACTTTAGCATTATCTTTAATGGGACGACTCTAAAAAAGGATATAAAATTTGATATTATTCCTTGTATAGATGGGGACAATGATAATAAACTCTTGAATAATATTCCAATTGATAATGAAATTAATGAAGTGTTTTTTAGTCCAAATCCAGATAGTGCTTTTAGTCCTGATGGATTTCCCAATGATTTATTTCTAGCATCATTGGGAAATTATTGGCAATGATGTGTGTTGCCTTGTCAAATCCTTATTCATCAGTGGCTACCTCCCTTATGGTATTAATTACCAATTTCATACCCTCATTCCTAAAGTGGATAATGCATTGGAAACTCACCTCTTTAGGCCTATTTCCCTTATCAACACTGTGTATAAAATTACTTCAAAGATTTGAGCTATGAGATTGGAAACTATTACCAACAAAATAGTATCTTGGAATGAATTTGGATTCCTAAAACGAAGGAATATCCAAGACTACATTTTCCTTTACTAAGACAGAACAAAATTTCTTAAAGAAACCAAAGAGGGTGGGGCATTACCATTAAACATGACATAAGAAATTCTTCTGATACCATCGATTGGAGTTTCTCACACTATGAATACATCACAGATCAATCCATAAACTGAAGTAAATTTTATATTTTATTTGGTTAATGCTTTATGATTAACAAGAATGTTGAAATTATGAATGATTTGGGAATTAAGAAAAGATCTTTCACCTTTATGTATCATTGGGTCCGTATCTTTTGGGGAATTCCCAAAAACACTTATTTTTCGAGTATTTTTTGTCAGATCAATATACAACTCTCCTCCTAGAACGGCAAAATCTTATCAATGGTAGGGTGGATATGTCTTGTCAAATACACCATTGTTTCAAAAATGGTTTACATTATTATGTTTTATAAATGGCTTGCTAATCATCTCAAAAAGAAAAATAGAAAAATTAAAAAAAAAATGGATTGGAAGCACTCTTGAATAGAAAATTTTCACAATCTCTTGGAAAACATGTTGCACTCCCATTGAGAATGGTGGCCTTGGTATTAATGATCTCAAACATTTTAGTGAGGCCCCTTAAGACAAACATACCAGGAATATTGTGATAACAAATCAGAGGCTTATGATTTACTATGTAGAAAATTTTATAATAACCTTATAAAAGGAAACTACTTGTATATGGAATCCTCTATATGTCCTTCCATAATTGTTTTTTCAAAAATCATGTCACACTCTAGATGGATAGTTAACAAAGACTCCCCACTAATGTTTTTGTTGGACAAATGGAATGGAATCCCGCATTGTAACATGATTAATCCCATGAAATTAACCACTAATATAAACATATCCATTAAAGATTTTTAAAACTCCCATGATATTAATTAACCTGATGAAATCTCTACTATCATTAACAATTATTCCTTTATTAGTACTGATGATATTTTAGTTTGGGAACCTGTATATAATGATATTCTAACCTCAAAACTCAACTATAATTATAATGTAAATACCCACAATAATGATTTCATATGTGTAAGGAACACTAATAAAATTTGGTTATGAACCTACCGACTCACCCTAGTGTGGATAATTTCTCATAATAGAATCCTCATGGATTGAAATATTCATATGTGTGGTATTCAGCATTGCTCTAAATGTCTCATGTGCAACCAGCACATAGAGGATTCTATTCACTTAGTTAAATCTTGTGTTACTGATTCTTCTCTATGTAAAAATATTTTTGATCTTAGATGGAAATTTTCTAAATCTATTGGACTGAAGCTTCAGAGAATCAATACTATGGATACCTCTCCTCAAATTACTCAAATTTTTATCACTACTGTGGCAGTACTGATACATCTTATTTAGTATGAAAGAAATTCTATTATGCATAAAAAACATGTTCAGTTTCCATATAGCTAAAATGAAGATATATATTCTGATTAAGGATGTCAGAATCATACAAATAGGTGCCTATCATAACTCAGTTTAATATTTCACTATCTTATGGCGAACGGAGATAAAAGTAAGATACAACCCGCTGAAAGGATTGCTAGAAATTTTCAGCAAACCACCTATTCTCGGATGAATCAAAATCAATGTGGACGGTGTTTAAAAAGGGAATCCAGGACCTACAGGCTATGGTATCATTTACAGAAATCAAAATTCCAACAAACCTGGAGGCTTCTTTGGTTCATGTGGTCATGTATCCTCCCTAGAAGTAGATATGTACAATGTAATCAATGTTTTTGATTTTATTAGATAAAGAGGATGAAAAATGTATGGATTGAATGTGATTCAACTACTATTATCCAGGCTCTTCAGCATGGTATGATTTACCTTGTGTGGACCCTCACTACTAAATGGATCACCTACCTCAGACACCTTTCAGATCTAAATCACATTATCACTCATGCCTATATAAAGGCAAACAAGGTTGCCGATGGTCTTGCTAATAAGGGTGTCTACAACAATAGAAAGTGCATGGAGAATATTCTGGATAATTTCACCCCCTACATCAAAATTATTGTAATAAATTCCCCTCCTTTAGACTCTTGTAATATTTTTCTCTTTATATATCTCAGTGATTTGGTCCCTTGAGAAAAGAATCATCTTAAAAAACAACTATAATCTCTTCCCAAATTAGTGCCTTAAGCCTGAGCTCAACATGGTTTCATGAATCTACATCAATTGACATGTCTTTCTAAGTTATGATCCCAATGAAACTATTGAACATGGCCTTTTTGAGTTAGCATGTTGTCCACATGCATTCCATCCAACCTCAAATTTGATTCCTTTTCCTTTCACATTAAATTTTTTTTCTAACACTATCTTGCTACGATGCTCATATTTTTTCTAAAGCATTTGATCTTCATCGCCTAACATTTCAATAGAGTCAACATCATAAATATGTTGTTCCTATTTATTGGTAGAATTTACATGTGTATAAGTCATTGTTCCACTACAATAGGCGCATCAGTAGGTTGAGAAACCCGTTGTTCCTCAGGATTGGGTGCACCAATGAGTGCATAAGGTCATTATTAATTTACATTTAGAGCATTATGAGTTTGAGAAACCTATTTTCCCTAGGATTGGGAGAAACATTTCATGAATATGTCATTATCTGTATAAGTGGTTTAAAATTTAATTTAGATTACATAAATGCAGTATCTAATTGATAATAACATGAGGTAATTCAATATACATTACCAAAATAATATAACCCGATTATTGAACAATCCTTTTTTAAATATTGAAGGGATTTTAACCCTTTATATATTATACAAATTAGTTTATTGGGGTTTCCTATAACGTAAAACCCCCCATCAATATTGGTACTACTATGAAATAATTGCAACGTCCCCATGAATGGTTAATCCTTAGTTGAAGTTTCATTTGAACCTTTAATGGTTTTTGTCAATAATAGAACAACTGACCACTTTCGGTTTGTGGTATCTGGAATATAAAATACTTGTACTATCTTTGATTCCATTATAAATTGTTTATCTTTGTACCCATCCCTATTGAAATCCACTTTCATGAATCCTAATTCATATATTTAAACAACACTACTACTATCAACCAACTTGCATCGATAAATTGCCTCATAGAATGTTGTATAATTAAACTTTTAAATTTTTTTGATGATGAAAAGGTATGAAATATTCTCATAAATTGGATTTATATCCTTAGTACTAGAAACTTTCATTACTACTTCCACAACTGTAACACCACTATTTTTCGTGGTATTTCCTTCATCATATTCATTTGTATCGAATATATAACAATTAATTACATTACTATTGTAAGATAATACATAAAAACTTGATCCATAGGTTAGCCATCGATGTCATTCTGAAATTGAATTCAAATTTTTATATGACTCATGAAAAATATGGTCTGGAAACAATCATATAAACTATTCATTATGTGTATTTGATATCCATCTTTCATCCATTGATGGATTAAAATTCCTAATAACTTTTTTATGGGTTTCAATATATAGTGAAACCTCTAAATATTTATTCAAAACATAAAGGTGGGACTACTCCCGATCTGTACTATTGATTGTGAAAACATCTCTTCCAAAACTTTCTTCACCCATAAGCCTTCCAGTGTGATGATATTTTAGTAGACCAATGCTTTTGAAACCGAATATGTAGTCGGTACATAATTCAACAAATTCTTCAATAATATATCGCTGTGCAATATAACCCTATAGAAGACTTTAATTTTTCACATACCCTTTCAAATTCATCATATAACATTCAATGGGGTATATTCATATATAATTTACAAGACCACATAGTTTAATCTCTCACTAAGTAAACAATCAAGTGAACCATCATATCAAGGTATACTAGCATGGAGAACATTTCCAATTCACATAATATAATAGAAATTTTTTTCCATAGTTATAAATTTTTCTAGGTATATAACATTACTACATGTTCCTTGAAAAATAAATAGAGCTTGGTTAATGTATGATTAAAATTATTTGAAAAAATTCAACATAAAGATAAAATAATTGGATCCTTTATCAAAACATGATAGTTATGTGATTTCAGACCCTTTAACTTTAAATAAACAATTGAAATGGTATTATTGATATTATATGAATACCCCTATGTAACCTTTAAATCATTCAATAAGTTACAAAATATATACCCCTCCTACCTAGAAAGAGTGTAAGCAGTTAGAGGAAGAAAGGTTCATTTTTCACCTTTCACTGGTGGCAACTCTTCTTTTATTCCCAGGTCAACCTTGTCCAACCTAGACATTAATACATACTTCATTTTTTTCATTTTAATTTAGTAATATTCCAATGAAACTATCACATTTTTTTTCAATATGCATAACATGAATATTTTTTTGACTTACAAATAATTCTAGTATGGAAATTAAAAAAAACTGATCTCTTTTTCCAATCAGTTTCAAAAGGTTGTATGAAAATGATTTAACAAAAGCAGTGTCCACATGTTTACTTTCCCAAACAGTTGATATCTAATTATTGTAGATGGTGACATATATTTATCTTAACTTCCATTGAATGATTTCATCCAATATTGGTACTTATGTCATCGGTCAATATATCTGCAATGTCCTAGAAACACAGTCTTTGATTAATATTTCATTCTAATTGATTGTGTACCTTGTTTGAAAATGGGACAACCTTGAGTTACTTTAATGATATATCCAGAAAATTTTATATAAATATGAAATTTATTTATCATCCTAAACAAAATGGCTCTTAACATGAAATCTTCATTTATATAATCATCTTATAATGTAACACTTGAATCCAACAATAATTTCAAATCTTCTATCAATGGATCCAAATAAACATCAATATCATTAACGGGTTGTTTTGGTCCAGATATAAGCATATATAAAATGATGTATTTTCATTTCCTGCATAACCATGATAGAAATTTATAATTTACCAACATAACAAACCATGTACTGTGAGTGATGCTTCGAAAACCAAAAATATTCACTCTATCTTTAAATAACTCTAGACAAAGGTTTCTCAGCTCATTTCTAAATTAGGACACTCATAATCAATTATATACCTCTTAAAAGAGTCTTCTGGGTAATGAATTTTCCCATATTTATTTATTGTATATGCATTCCACATTAATTTCTTTATACTCTCTTCAGTTCCATATAGGTGCCTAAACTTGGGAATGATTGGAAAGTACCATACCACTTTTATAGTACCCGATTCATGTATCGAGAATCACTAATGTGTGTGCATAATTTATGTGATATATGGTGCCTGAGAAACTGTATACAATCATTTATGAATGCATGTATTCCTTTAGATATCATACCGATCGAATGTATCATTTTTTAGCATCATATGTTCAGATAGGGAGCTCATTATCTTCTGGGATCATATCATTTTCAGAGGGTAAATAGTTTAGTAAAACTAACATCACTTCATCCATTATCATTTTTTATATTATACAGCTTTAGTATGACTAAAAATGTTGTATATTTAGTGAAACCATTATACAATGGCATCTTTCAAAAACTCTTTAACATTTAAAACAATTTTGGACAATCATGAAGTTTATATTCAACTGTAATTGTCATTTCCTCAATACAATATGAATCATCATTTACACCTGTAATCAAATCCTTGGTACAGTCTTCTTCATTGTCTATACATGTAATCATATCAGATGATCCATAAAAAGTAGTATTATCCAACCACTAGATACATTCTATTTTTCCCATGTTTATTCAAACATTTATAGCTTTGATCAATTCCATGACATATTAAGTGTTCTTCTAACTCCTATGGACTAATTAGTCATTAATAAAAACAATATAAACACATAAAAAGGTTTTAAGAAGGGACATGTGCATTATCTTTTGAAAACTTGATGAACTCTTTCACCCCATGTCCATACTGTTTCGTTATATGATGGGAATCAATCCATTCTCTATTTATATCCATCTTTTTTTATTTAATAATACTAATTTTTGACAAAATAAATACCCAAATGAAGTTTAATTGAATATGGATCTCATGAATTTGTTGAAAGAAAATGGAAAGATTTAAAAATGGTTTATCATCACACATGATCAAAAATAAATACTTATAAAAGGAAATTTATAAATATAATGGAGGAGACTTCTATTTTAAAAACTATTTTTCACCTCCTAATTTTAAGGATCAAAACACTTTTTTATGAGTATAAATAATGTATGAAATCACATTTACATTATAACAAATGATGAAATACGACTGTTGAATGTTATAATGAAAAAAAATCTATATTACTTGAAAACCGTTTTCATAATAGAAAATATGACTATTGAATATAATAATAATTTCAAAAATAAATAAATAATTAATTATATTTTTCAAAATATTTTCAACACTAACATTGAATTTATGAAAATATCAAAGTATTAAACTATTGATAAATTGAAAAACATTTACAAGTATATATGTACAAATTTAAAATTTATATATATTTATATTATTATATAAAATTATAGAAATATATAGTAATATAAAATAAAATTAAATTTATAAAATAATATAATTTTAAAGAAATACACATAATTTATAAATTTATATAAATTTATAAAACTATATAAAAGTACATATATGTTTTAAAAGTATAAATAATTTATAGAACTATGTAGTTTTACAAATTTATACAAGTATAAAATTAAAATACATAAAAGTAAAATTTATGAAAGTATAAAAGTATAAATTATTCGATTTTAGTCCATTGAGTAAATGATCAATCTTGATTTTATGGTTAACAGAAAAACTCTGTGTACATTGCGAGTCTCATGAGATCTACCCTTGTAATAAATGAAACACACTTTTCAAACCATTTCAAAAATCCTATAGAAACCCCACTCCTTCTACATAGTTAAATGAACAAATGAATGAAACCACATCATCAATGAAATGTAAATAAGAAATTAATTAAATCTGCTAAGGGTCCCACACACATAAATTATGTAGGGAAATTATAGAAGATCAATGGAACCCTATGCCAAACCACCAACAAATGAAATGATGTCTTGGGATACACTCATGGATTTAATTTGAGATGGTCTTAGAATTTATCAAACGTAGACCATCTTCAGGCTTATGTTGCATTCTAACACAAGTCACTTGACTAGCTTGCACCATTCCTTGAATTTGGGGAACTCCCTACTAGGCCTATACATAACTAGGGGAACTAGAACTGTTAAATGATATAGTGTTTCATAAATAAACACTTCCCACTAAGTTACTTAGGTTCCCATGGCCAAAGTAATAGTAATGGTGAGAAATAATCAATAATACAAACAATCATCAGTAAGCATAAAAAATAACTCACCCACACCTCTAACTCTTTCACAAGTAATAGCCCCTTTATTTTCTTCGCATGATCACCACATACATCAAACAACACCCATTAAGTGAAACAATCATAAGGGTAAATAAGTGGGTATAACGCACCCACATGTTTGAAATACCATTTAAAAAGTCCAAACATGACTTTTAAAAACCAATAAACATGCCAATTATCTATATAATAATTTTAAATAATATATAAGGAATTTCATAAAACATTACACTTAAAATACGCTCAAAATTAATTTAAAAATAAGTACACCTTCATAAAATAACTTTACTAATTAAACAGTTTCCTTAATTTTACTATTCAATAAACCAAATGGGGCCAAAAAATGTTACACATCACAATTTATTTTTATGAAATCTTGAATAATTTTATCAATGCATGGAAAATAAAATATTTATTTAAATTAAAAGCAAAAATATTTTTCCTATTGAGAATTCACTTTAATGACCAAAATAGGGTATAAAATCCTAAAATTTATTTATATAGATAATTCATGTAATTTCTCAATACATGGTCTTCATGGTTGGTTAAAAAATATTTTTAACAAGATACATAATTTATAAGTCCTTGTACTTTAAATTAAAATCACATAAAACTTAATTTACCTTTAAAATAAAAAATAAACACATTTAATTCTACAATATTAAATATAAAATATGGATTTAAACATGAATACAGTCATGGTTCTCAAATTCAATAGAAAAAAAATGGGGTAACATATCACAAATCAGTGGAGAATGGTCCGTAAATTCAAATATTGGATGGATGGAGCTTTAAAAAATAATAAAATTCCTTAGAAACAAATAAATCACAAGAAAAAATAGGTATCCCTTACCCTTGGATTTTTCCACAAACGAGCATAGTGATGAGGAAGAAACTAAAGGGGTGAATTTGGTCTGAACAAAATGCATCGAGATTAGAGGGAGTAAATCCCTAGATGGAATAAGCAATAAAAGAGGAGAAGTAATAATCTCATACATTAGAGAGATAATGATTCATTGATGAATAGCATAGAGGGATCAATATAGAGTGACTAAAATAGAGATAAATGAAAATGATGATGGAATGTAGTAACGATGATGAAAGGGAGTGATGACGATGGAGATAGAGAAGACAAAGGTAAATGTAGACAACGATGACAGGGTGGAAGAACTACAATTACATGAAATATTGAATGTGTAAGGAGATGAGAAATATATTAGGGGTGTTTTATAAAAACTCAAAAGTCTTTTATTATCATTTTCTAAAAATCACTGATAAAGGGTAGTTTTATCAGCACTAAAATACAAAGCACTAATAAAGACTGGTTTTATTAGCACTAGCATTTTAGCATTGATAAAGATGGGTTTTATCAGTGCTGTTTAGTGCTGAAAAACGGTAATCTTTATCAGTGCTAAAAAATTGTTGATAGAGATCTAAATAAATAGATATATGTTTTATGTAAATATATTAATTATAATTATATAAATATATTTATAAATATATGTATATAATTATATATTTTTTATACTTTTATATATATTTATATAACATGATTAAATCATACCTAGTAATTATAGGTCATAAAAAATGAGTAATAATATTGAAACCCTAGCCTTTTACATAAAATATTACATGATTTTAAGCATAATTATACATTAGATTAAAAGCCATGGATCATAAATTCTAGTGTCTTGAAAGACTAGGGACCTAAAACTGAAAACATGGGACTAAAAAAAACACTTCTTTATTTAATCTTCAAAAAGAGATACTAATTTCCTTTGAGCCTCTACATATACATAGGGTACCCATGGGATCACATGAATGAAGGGATGAGCTAAATATCCCAATAAGATAATAACCATAAGAACAAAGAATTTTCACATGGAATAGAAGGCATGACACGATGATATAAAAAGGCATGTAATATATGGAATCATAACATATAAACATGGAATCATATACGAATTAATTCATAGTAATGTGGAAGAAACATAAATCATGACTTTAGCAAGATTCAAGGCTCATTTCACATAGAGGAGCATAAGTCAAGTTTAAAAACCAAGACTGTTTCACATAGTAGCACGAGTTAAGGCAAACTGCCAAGACTATTGCACATAACGTCTAATGAGACTCAACATTACCCAATTAATTGGATAAATTTCTGGGAGTTACCATCTAAACATGTTCATGGATATTTTATCCACATTGATAATCACACATAATCAATCATACATAAACATAAGAGAACTGATGAAGAGAAATGGGTATCACATGCATGTCCTAAAGCATAATGAATTTTCATATCATTAAAGTGTCTATGAAGAAAGGGATTTAAAAAATAAATGGAAATTAATAAGGTAAAATAGTAATATCTCATGGTAAGCAATGTAAAACATAATTTAAAACATGTAAGAAGAGTTTTTAGGAAATTTTTATCATTAAAACATTTTAGTGCGGTTTTAATGAAAATACAAAAGAGAATTTAAAATAAAAAGGGAATAATCATTATATAAAAACATAAGTGAATCAAAAAGGTTTTCATAATAAAAACACTGATTTTATAAAAAAAATTGGCTTGTAACAAAATGTATAGTGCACTTGAAATTGGGTAAAAATTTGGGAAGATTTCTTAAAACCGATTTTCTTACTGGGAAATATCGAGGAGAAAATCACTTAAAATCAATTATATCCCTAAAAGAAAATGAGGGATTGATATTGAAACATTATTTTGGAGAATATACATAGTATTTAGAAGTTTAACATAAAAATAAAAGGCAATTTAATTTGGGTAAAAATAAAGATAGAGTAACCCGAAATAATAAAGGTAGTTCGGGTAGAATCCCATACGAAATATCAGCATTGTATCAGTTGTACTTATGAGGGATTAATGAGATAGAAATGGATTTATCATATTTTATACATCATGAGGGTATTATGGGGAAGGTTTTAAATCATACCCCATCACTAGGAATTATAGATAAAATGGATTAAAATAGAGGAGATTCTTGAATAAATATGGGAAAGAGAGGATCCCATACCTTAAGTCTAATGATGATCTTTTCTTGATATTAATGACCTGAATAATCAAATTAAGTTCATAAATTTAAAATTTAAGAACCTATTTTACATTTAAATTATTTATTATAACCTTTTTGAGTTCATTCATAGCATTTTTAATGGTTATGAGTTTCAATTTGATTGTACAGGTCCATTTGTTTCCATGGTTTCGATGATCAGTTCACTTATATTCATGATCGTATACACATTTATGATGAGAGTGGTTGTCCATAATTGAAGTTATATTTTATTATTTAAAATACATAAGATTACATGATTGTAAAATTCCTTTTTTTATTTGTAGTGATGGTGAATCATTTTATAAAACATTAATGTTAACGCTTGGATTAACTTGGAGATTTTTCTCACAATTAAATTGTTTTGTATTATTATTTTACATCTTGTGTAAGAAAAGATTATAGAAAAATACATAAGATAAAATAAAAATTTAATATTAAATTTCCACCATAAAAATGGTTTCTTTACTATAATTGAATATGTTAAGTGAAATTGATAACTTGTTGGAAAATAATGTGATAAATTAACACATCTCGGACAATGTTTTCATTTATTCTGTTTATAAGGAGGGTAAAGGAGATTTTATAAACTATACCATTAGAACAATATAATTCTAGTAAATTTATGTTACTAGAGTTATCATACCATTTGGGTGAAGGTAGGTAAGTAAAGAAAGAATAAAAGAAAAGAACTTGAAAGAAAATAAAATAATCGGAAAGTGGAATTTACCTCTTGAGTTTTTCTCCTTTGAGAGCCTCTTAATGGGATAGGATTTCGTATTTTGAGGAGTGAAATGGATTATGGAAGTGGTTTAGGAGCTTGGTGAGAGATTTGGGTAGAATTTAGTGATGGCACAAGGCTTGACAGGAGCGAAGATAAGAGGGGAGTGTGGGTGGTTTTTTATAGTGGAGGGGAGGAGGTTTTTCTTAAAATTTTAATTATTAGTTTATTATTTTTCCCAAAGAAAATAAATAGTAATGATTATTGTAACCAAATATAGTAATAAGTGAATATAAATTCAAACCAATTGTCATTTACATCATCTATGACTCAGGCATGATGCAGAAAATCAGGTTTTATCATTTATTGTGAATTGTTGTATTTTACTATTTATAAAAAATTCAAGTATTTTAGAAAGAACCCAAAAATTCACCAAAACCATTTTTAGATGTGTAGAATCCAAAAATAAAGTCCATTTTTAAAAAATAATTTTCAAAATATGATTAATTTTTTTTTTAATGAAAATCATAATTTACTTGAAAAATATAGATTTAAATACTATAACAGATTTTATAATGCTTTCAAAAATTACATATGGTATTATAAAATTATATTAAAAAAAGAAGACATAAAATTGTTAATTTATGAACACATTTTAGAAAAATACATTTTCTTTTAAATTAATTATTTTATTTTAATTAATTATTTATTAACTACAAAAATTCCAATACTTTTATTATGTTCATGTTATCACTTATAAGATGCATAAATTTCATTTATACTTTAATGAATAAGGTTACTATTATTTTGGATAATTTACTATTCGTAAGGGTCATATTACTATTCATAAAGGTTGGTTACTATTCCTAAGGTGTGGTTACTATTCACCAAAAAAATTAAGTTTGTTCCATTAGACTCCAAACATCTTACTGATTGAAACTGTGTATGTTAGATTTTCAAAATTCAAAACACAGAAGTGACAATATTATATTTATAAAGGTCACATAGTACTTAGTAGTTCATTGTGTGTTGATTTCATGTGACTATAAGAAAAAAATTTCCATTGATAAAACCTTGGGACGTTACATTATTCTCACCTCATGAAATTTCACATTCGAAATATCATTGTACATTCTAATCCATAAACAGGTGTGGCTACTTTTCCTTCATTTCCGCCACTAGTTCCCTTATTTCCACTTCTTACATATGGTTTCACCATAGTAACTTGACCAAGTGAGTAGTCTTGTTATGTAGAACTTTATCTCTATGATCCAGGATCTTCACTAGATGATCCTTGTAAGAATGATCATTCTCAAATTGTACCACCTCTGAAAAGAGTACATGTGAAGCATCTGGTATGTACTTCCTTAAGAGGGATACATGGAAGACACTGTGTACTTTAGACGTGGTAGGATGAAGTTCCATTTAATTGGCCACAACCATAACATGATGATGAATCTAGAAATGGCTGATGTACCAGGGAATTATCATTCCTTTCATCCCAAACCTCGTGATCTTCATCCATGAAGATATGCATCGAAATACCATGTCTCCAACTTTGATCTCATGGTCTCATCGATGATTTTATGCATAATACTTTTTTCAACATTGGGATGCCTTGATGTGCTGCTGAATGGTTTTAAAATTATCTTCTATTTCATCGACCATTTCAGGCCCTAGCATCTTACACTCTCTGACTCCATCCCAACATGTTGGTGTTCTTCTCCTTTTCCCATAAAGTGCTTCGTATGGTTCAATTCGTATGCTTGATTGGAAACTATCATTTTTGGAGAATTTAACCTGTGGAAGATGTTGGTCCCATCCTAAATTGAAGTCCATATAACACACTCTCAGCATATCTTCAAGTTTTTGAATAGTTCACTCATATTTTCCATTAGTTTGAGGATGATAGGTCTTAATGATGTTTATTTCAGTGATTAGAGCAGGTTGGAGACCTTTCCAGAACTTCAAGGTGAATATCAGATCTCTATCAGATATAATAGATAGTGGTAATACATGCAACCTTACCACTTATTTTATATATATTCGTGCAAGTTTATCTAATGAGAATTCCTCTCAAATTATGATAAAGTGAGCTATCTTTGTAAGATGATCCATAATGACCCGTATAGAATTGTTTCTTATGGATATCCTTGGATGTCCAATGAAAAAGTCCATAGTGATGTTCTCCCACTTTCATGTTGGTATTTGTAGTGGATTCATTATCCCCTTAAACTTTTTCCTTTCACCCTTCACATACTGACATACCAGACACATTTAAGTATATACAAAAATCTCTTAATTCATATTGTCTCACCAAAAGTTCTCTTGGAGATCATGAAACATCTTTGTGCTCCCTAGCTGAAAAGAAAAGGTTGAGTTATGTGTGTCATTAATAATCTCCTTATTTATATATGGATCGAATGGTACACATAATCGTGACCCAAATATTGAAACTCCTTCTTCATAATTCATGAACTCAGAGGATTTACCGTTATCAATGGCTTCCACCCTTTTCTAAATTTCATTATCTTGTCTTTGAGCATCCTATATTTTCTCCATGAGGGATGGTTGAGAAATAATTTGAGAAAGGATTGATGATGTTACTACCTTAATGATTCCCATGTCCATCCTCTTCAAATCTAATAATATTGGATCCTTTTCAATTCTCATCATTAATAAAGATCCAGGATCTTTTCTACTTAGAGCATACACCACCTTATTTTCCTTATTGGGATGGTAGTGGATTGAGTATTCTTAATCCTTGATGAGATATATCCATATTCACTCACGCATATTAGGCTTTTTTTAGTGAATATATATTTGAGACTCTTGTGATTAGTATACATATGACACTTCTCCCCATACATATAATGCTACTAGTTTTTTAATGAAAAAATATTAGCTGCCAACTCTAGATCATGCATAGAATAGTTTTTCTCATGTATTTTCAGATACCTTGAGGCGTAGGCTATCATTTTATCATTTTCATCCGCACACAGCCTAAGATCATATTTTAATCATCCCTGTGCACCACAATGAATTACCCAATTTTTGGGAGTGTGAGTACTGGAGTAGTGATTAGCCTCTTTTTTAAATCCTTAAAATAGTCTTCAACTTCTTGATTCCAGAAAAACATTACTCTCTTCTATGTCATCTTGGTCATTATGTTTTAAAATTGTGAAATTTTCGTTGAAAATCAACAGTAGTACCCGGCTAGACCTATAATGCTACGGATATCCATTATAGATGTTGGATTGGGCCACTCTTCAATTTCCTTTGTCTTGGATGGGTCCATATATATTCCTTTTCTTATGATAACATTCCCCATGAACGATACCTCCTCCATCCAGTATACACATTTACTATACTTTGCATATAGATTCTCCCTTTCCAAAGTCTGTAACACACTATTAAAAAGCTTCTCATGTTCCTCCTTACTCTTGGAGTATATCACAATGTCATCAATAAAGACTAACACAAATTTTTCAAGGTAATCTCTAAATAATCTATTCATTTAATCCATGAAAATTACTAGAGTCTTAGTGAGTCCGAAGGGCATCACTATGAACTCATAGTGCCCATACCTTGTTTTAAAGGCTGTCTAGGGGTTATCTTCCTTCCTCACCATTAATAGGTGATATCTCGACCAAAGGTCTAACAAATAGAAATAACTGGCCCCATGAAGATGATTGAGGAAGTCACCTAACGGTGGCGGGGGATACTTGTTCTTTATCATAATTTTATTTATATCACAATAATCAATGCAAAGGCTCATTGATCCATCATTTTTCCTGACAAAGAGGACTAGTGCACTCCATGGTGAAGCTTGCAGGCGTATAAAACCCTCCTCCAGATTCTCTTGTAATTGCTTTTTTAGCTCCCCCAGCTCTACGGTGTCCATTCTATGAGGTATCTTTGATATAGGTAGGGATCCAAGAATAAGTCCAATTGAAAACTCAACCTATAAATTAGGAGAAATAATAGGAAATACTTCAGGGAATACATCAGTGTAATCACTAATGATGGGAATGTCTTCAAGCATGATTCTATCCTTTGTTTCAACCATTTGAGCTTGAAGTTATTTCTCATAAGTAATTAATGTACACACTTGATACAATGATTCTAAATGAGATTCATCTTCCTCCTTATAGTTATAAAAAAAATTGGAGGATGATTCAGGATATTAAGAGTGATCTCTATTTATTGACTGTTGATGTTGGTCGTGTATAAAGACAGCCAATCCATGCCCAAGATAGTGTTGAACTACACTAAAGGAAGTGTGGAAAAAGTGTCTTGTAGTTTTAGTCTATAAAAATTAACTGAGGAGCTATTATAAACCATGGATGCAATAATTTACCCATTCTCTATTATTATAGATAACTTATCCTCTATATTTTGAGGTGGTGTTTGAATAGATCTACTAAACGTGAATGATATGAAATAATGTGTAGAACCATAATCAAATAGTACATTCACGATTCTTGAATGAATAACTAGCATATCTGTCACCACATCGTTGTCCAGCTCCACATCAATAGTAGTGATAGAATAAGCCCTTGTTTCCTTGGATGTTGTTATTGATTGCCTCTGACATCATTCATATTAGGGCAATTGTTCACATAATGCCCATGCTCTTAAAGTTTTAAAACTGAACTATAGACTGAGTGTTGATCTGAACATTCCTTTCTTCTTCCACATTAGCGGGATTCTTCATATCATGTTGGCAGTTTTTATCAAGATGTCCCAAATTTCTACAGTTGTGGAAGTTCCCGGTTCCATTTAAATAATTTCCAGGATGCTTCTTCCCACATTTTTTACATGTAGGATGATCGAGCTTCTTTCCATCATGGAATTTATTTGAAGGAATGCCCACAATAGATTCTATTTTCCTCTTCCTGTCTCAAGGATAATGATACCACTAAGAGTCTCTGATCTCCATTTCAACCTTGAGGACACAACGGAAAATATCCTTATAACATTCAAAGTCATGAACCACCAACTCTTTTCATAGACTCATATTTAGTTATCTAAAGAATCGATCCACCTTGATTTTGGTGTTCAAGACAAAGCTAGAGGCATACCTTGAAAGCCTTTTGAAGTTTGGTTCATATGCCTTGATGGACTCATATTACTTCTTCTTGAGTCCAAGGAACTCTCTTTCTATATTGAGATGGAAGGTATGTGAAAAATATTTATTGTAAAATATTCTCTCCAATTCCTCCTAATCCATGGAATCAATTTTCTCCTAAGGCTTCATATTCTTAATCATTGTCCACCACTGATCGGATTACCCATCAAAATAATAGACTACAAGTTTGACTTTCTCTTTATCTAAGCACTAGATGATAGAGAATATCATTTCAATAGAGTTAATCCACTATTCCTTGAGGAAGAGATCAGCAGATCCACTATACATGGGAGGCCTTTTCCACATGAAGGATTGAACAACAAATTCTTCTTTCCAAGGTGGAGGAGGGTGTTCCACATGATTCAAGTTATTATTCCTAACTTGAGCCAACTGAGAGAGTAATGTAATGAAGTTTTGAGTGCCCAATCCCATCATATAAATCACATATTTTTGGAAATATTCACATTCCATATCATAATGAATATTGCTACGTGTTCTTCTATAGAAAACCATTAACTATGAAAAAGAACATACAATTAGAGGACATGAATATGTAGCTGTTGAGCATAAAAAGGAAACTTTGAACATAAAAGGATAATATTTTAAAGGATAAGTATATCGTAACTTATGATTCCCTATATTTCAATATAGGTTATCTTTAATCTATTTTTTTAACATATATTCTTATAGGATTTTTTATTCCCTTAATAGTGGGTTTCACAAAGGTCATGAATTTATCATGGCATATCCCCTAGGAATGCCAAACCAAGAGTGCAACAAGGCCTGTTGTCATGCACCAGTTCCTATCTGAGTCTATTATAAAGTGATGTTTTCAGGTTTTACACCTAGATACATATGTTCCAGATCCACCTCTTCCAGTTTATATCCATACATGGATGTATTTTCTTTATAAACCACTTACTCTATACTTACCAAAATCTAGGGGTGTTTTCTTAAACATAGTCACATCCTTAAGATTCTTTCTAAAGTTCTCTATTCCTAGTATCCAAAAAATAACTAGACCATCCTATGATACTAACTATAGAGAACCTATCCTTTTACATATAACATTACATGATTTTAATCATATTTATACATCAAAGTACAAGCCAAGGACTGTAAAGTCTAGTGTCTTGGAAGACTAGGTACATAAAACTGAAAACATGGAACAAAAAAACACTTATTTATTTAATCTTCATAAAGAGATTATAACATCCCTTGAGAAATTAAATCTGCATAGGGTACCCTAGGTATCACATGAATGAAGGGATGAGAAAAATAAACTTGTAAGGGAATAACTATAAGAATAAATCTTTGGAACATGGAATTGAAGGCATGAAGTGATGATATAAAAAGCAATGTAACATATGAAATAATAACATATAAACATGGAATCATATAAACATGAATTCTTAGTAATGTAGAAGAAACATAAATAATGACTTTAGCATGATTCAAGGATCATTACACATATAGGATCACAAGTCACGGTTATCCACAAATACTAATGCACATGGTAGTACGAGTCAAGGCTAACTGCCAAGACTTTTGCACATAACATCTCATGAGACTCAAATTTTCCGAATGCGTTGGAGCGCTGTCTAGGTTAACCCATCTTAATATATTCATGAATATTCTCTCCACATAAATAATCATACATTATCAATCATACATAAATATAAGGGAACCCACAGAGAGAAATGGGTATTACATTCATGTCATAAAGCATAATGAATGGGAATATCATAAAAGTGACCATGATTGAAAGGAATTAAAAAATATATGGACATTAATAATTTAAAATAGGCCTATATCATGTTATTTTATGTCAAAAATATGTGGCAGTAAGTAAGAAGAGTATTTAATAAATTCTTAGCATTAAAACATTTTAGTGTGGTTTTAAGGAAAATACTAAAGGGATTTTAAAATCTAAAAGGGACTAACAATTTATATAAAACTAGAAATGAATTAATAATTTTTTCATAATGAAAATAATGATTTTATAAAAAAAATATCTGGCTTAAAACAAATGTTAGGGTGAACTTGAAATTGGGTAAAAATTTGTGAAGTTCCCTTAAAACGGGTTTTCTTATTGAGAAGTATCAAGGAGGGAATAACTTAAAAGAATGTATATCCCCAAAATAGAATGATGGATGGATCTTGAAAAATAATTTTTGAGCATGTAAATAGTATGTAGAAGTTTTCCATAAAAATAAAAAACAACTTCATTTGGGTAAAAATAATTATAGAGCAACCTAAATGAATAAAGGCAGTTCAGGTAGAATCTATTTCGAAATATCCGCATGGTATTGGGTGTACATCGGATGGAATAATGAGAGATAAAGGGATTTTTCATCATTTATAGATAATTATAGAATTATTTTTAATGTTTAAAATCATATCACATCACAAGGAATTACATGTAAAATGTCATAACATAGAAGAGATTATTGAATAAATATAAGAGGATAAGTTACCTTAAGTCTGATGGTGATCATTTCTTGATCTTAATGAACAGAATAATAAAATTAGGTTTATTATTTAATAATTACAGAACCTATTTTACATGTAAATTATTTATTATAACATTTTTTCTTTAATTCATAGCCTTTTTTATTGGTTAAGAGGTTCAATTTCATTTTTAGGTCTATTTTCTTCCTTGGTTTTAATGATGGGTCACTTATATTCATGTTCAGATACATATGTATGATAAGAGTGGTTGTCTAGAATTGAAGTTATATTTTATTATTTAACATCCATAAAGTTAAATGGTTGTAAAATTCATTTTGTTATTTGGAGTGAAGGTTAATCATTGTAAAACATTAATGACAAACGCTTGGATTAACTTGGCGATTTTGCTCACAATTAACTTGATTTGTATTATTATTTTTCATCTTGTGTGAAAAAAGTATTCCAGAAAACAATATAAGATAAAATATATATATATTAGTCTGGTGCAACCATAAAAATGGTTTCATGGCCATAATTTATGATGATAATAGAAATTGATTACCCTTATTCCTTGAATGTGATAAATTAGCACATCTCAGACGGTGTTTTCATTTTATTAGTATAAAAGGATGGGAATGGAGATATGATAAAATATCCCATTAGAATAATATAATTACATTACATGTATGTTACTGGAGTTATCATACCATTTGGGTGAAATGAGGTGAGGAAAGAAAGAATAAAAGAGAAGAATATGAGAAAATAAAAGAATAAGAAAGAGGAATTTACCTCTTTAGTTTATCTCCACTGAGCGCCTCTTAAGGGGGGAGGATTTGGTCTCTTCAGGAGAACAAGGACTGATGGACTTTTGGGAATAACATGGTGAGATATTTGGGCAGAAATTAGGGAAGTAACAAGGCATGAGAGGAGTTAAGAGGAGAGGGGAATGTGGGTGGTTTTTATAGTGGATAGGAGGCGGGTTTTCTTAATATTTTAATCATTAGTTAATTAGTATTAAAGAAAAGAAATAGTAATTATTATTGATACCAAAAATAGTAATATATGCATGTGATTTCGAACCAATGTCCATTTAAATCATCCATGACTCTAGAATGATGCAGAAATTCATCTTTTACCATTTATTATGAATTATTATATTTTATTATTCATAAAAAATTCAACTATTATAGAAAAAATCCAAAAATTCAACATAAGCATTTTTCAACGTATAGAATCCAAAAATGATATCAATTTTTCAAAAATAGTTTTATATGTTTGATTAATTAATTTTTTAATTAAAATCATAATTTACTTGAAAAATGTAGATTCTAACACTATAACTGATTTTATAATGCTTTCAAAAATTACAAAAGGTATTATAAAATTTTATTAAAACTTGAAGACATAATTTTTTTTATTTTTAACACTTTTTAAGAAAATACATTTTCTATTAAATTAATTAATTAATTATAATTAATTATTTATGACTTACAAATATACCAATACTTTAACTATGGTCACATTATACTTATAAGATGCCTAAGTTATATTTATAAATTCATGGATGAGGTTACTATTTTTTTGGATGATTTACTATTCATAAGGTTCATATTAGTATTCATAAGGGTAGGTTACTATTCACACTTCGAGAAAACCGCCATTTAGCGGCGGTTTTTTCGCGGAGATTTTAAAAACCGCCGCGAAATGCGTTTTGGGCTGGCATTTCGCGGCGGTTTTTAAAACCGCCGCGAAAAAACCGCCGCTAAACGGCAAAAAAAATTATTTTTTTAAAATTATTTTTTTTTAAATTTTTTTTTAATTTTTTTTAATTTTATTCAAGGATTAGCGGCGGTTTTTTAAAAAACCGCCGCGAAATAGCGGCGGTTTTGGTAAAACCGCCGTGAAATAAAATGAAAAAAATAAAAAAACGTGAAAAACCCTGAAAACACTAAAACGATCATAACTTTTGATCCGGGCGTCCGTTGAAGCGCCACGACCACTCAAATCGAAGCTCATGAAGAGATATAGAGGCACATATAATCAGAACCGTGAGACGTTCTAAGGTGTGGACGATATTAGAGTCATAAAAAAGTTGGAAAAAGTTCTCCAACTTCAATTGGCCATAACTTTCGCTCCGGGTGTCCGTTTGGGCTCTAACACATATCAAATCGAAGCCAGCGAAGAGAGCTACGCACCGGTTCGATAATAGCTAGCTTCTGTCGGGTTTTTCGACCCCAAAAACCCCTCCGAAGGCCTCCAAAACCCCGTTTCCGTCACCGGTGTCCCGTCGAACTTGTCTTCAAACGGACCTAACTTTCGATCCGCGTGTCAATTCGGCCTCCTCCACCTGCCATATCACAGCTCGTTCCATGAGCTTCTGTTTGACTGGTTGCGGTGCCCACATGCACTCATAGATCATATGTTATGGCCTTTTTAGTGGGTATCAGGTTTGTTATGTTTTTCAATGCCTCGTTTCTAGCACCCGTTCCCCGTCAGCTTTTTTTTAAATGGTCGTAACTTCCGATCCCCCTGTCCATTCGGACTCTTTCACCTTTCAGGTTGAAGATCGTTTCGGGATCTTTGATTTGACAGGCCGCAGATCTAAAACGGACTCTCAGATCTTAAGTTATCTCCGTTAATGTGAGTCCAATGTTTTTGTCTCTTTATGACCGTTTTGATGAGTTTTAACGGTAGCTCTATTTATTACTGTTTATTTGGGTTTCCATGACTTGTTATCTTTATCAATGGTTTTTTTGTGGGTTATTATGATGATTATGTTGAATTGTTAAAGAGTTTTCCAGAGTTGTCACGAGTTTTCATGCGTTCTCATTCTTTCTAATACCTCATTCCTCATATGCTTCTCCATCCTTTTTCATGCATTTTCAGGATTTTTCATCCCTTATCACGTCTTTTCATACTTTTTCATGTGTTTCCTTTATTATTTATTATTTATAATATACTTTAATTTATTTATTATATATTATTTGTAACTGGTTATATATTATTTATTATTTATTATTTATTTTTTATATTTTATTATTTATTATTTATATTTATATTTATTTATTATTTATTATTTATTATTTATTATTTATTATTTATATTTATTTATCATTTATATTTATTTATTTATTATTTATTATTTATTATTTATATTTATTTATCATTTATATTTATTTATTATTTATTATTTATTATTTATATTTATTTATTATTTATTATTTATATTTATTTATTATTTATTATTTATATTTATTTATTATTTGTTATTTATATTTATTTATTATTTATTATTTATTATTTATTATTTATTATTTATTATTTATTATTTATTATTTATATTTATTTATCATTTATATTTATTTATTGTTTATTATTTATTATTTATATTTATTTATTATTTATTATTTATATTTATTTATTATTTATTATTTATTATTTATTATTTATTATTTATTATGTATTATTTATTATTTATTATTTATTATTTATTATTTATTATTTATTATTTATTATTTATTGTTTATTATTTATTATTTATTGTTTAAATTTATTTATTATTTATTATATATTATATATTATATATTATATATTATTTATTATTTATTATTTATTATTTATTATTTATTATTTATTATTTATTATTTATTATTTATATTTATTTATTATTTATTATTTATTATTTATTATTTATTATTTATATTTATTTATATTTATTTATTATTTATTATTTATATTTATTTATTATTTATTATTTATATTTATTTATTATTTGTTATTTATATTTATTTATTATTTATTATTTATTATTTATTAATTATTATTTATTATTTATATTTATTTATCATTGATATTTATTTATTATTTATTATTTATTATTTATATTTATTTATTATTTATTATTTATATTTATTTATTATTTATTATTTATATTTATTTATTATTTATTATTTATATTTATTTATTATTTATTATTTATTATTTATTATTTATTATTTATATTTATTTATTATTTATTATTTATTATTTATTGTTTAAATTTATTTATTATTTATTATTAATTATTAATTATTAATTATTAATTATTAATTATTTATTATTAATTATTTATTATTTATTATTTATTATTTGTTATTTATTATTTATTATTTATTATTTATTATTTATTATTTATTATTTATTGTTTGTTATTTATTATTTGTTATTTATTATTTATTATTTATTATATATTATTTATTGTTTGTTAATTATTATTTGTTATTTATTATTTATTATTTATTATTTATTATTTATTATTTATTATTTATTATTTATATTTATTTATTATTTATTATTTATTATTTATTATTTATTATTTATTATTTATTATTTATTATTTATTATTTATTATTTATTATTTATTATTTATTATTTATTATTTATTATTTATTATTTATTATTTATTATGTATTATTTATTATGTATTATGTATTATTTATTATTTATTATTTATTATTTATTATTATAGAGTTTATATCTATTATTTATGTATTATTTATTTTTTCAATTAATATATATAAGTATATTAATTTCTGTTTATTAACCACATGGCGAGCTTGCTGGAGTGGTAAAGTCTTTGGAAAATATGCAAGAGGTTAGGGGTTCAAATCTCACCAGACGCAGGATTTATTTATATTGCATGGGCATGCATGTGCATGGGCATGGGAGATGCATGCATGGATAAATAAAATACATAAATAAATAAATAAATAAATAAATAAAATAAATAAATAAATAAATAAATAAATAAATAAATAAATAAATAAATAAATAAAAATAAAAAAAAAATAAAAAAAATAAATACGAAATAAAATAAATAAAATCAAATAAAATCAAATAAAATCAAATAAATAAATAAATAAATAAAATAAAATATATAAATAAATAAATAAATAAAAAATAAATACGAAATAAAATAAATAAATAAATCAAATAAATAAATAAATAAAATAAATAAATAAATCAACTAAATAAATAAATAAATAAATAAAATAAATAAATAAAATAAATAAATAAAATAAATAAATAAAATAAATAAATAAATAAATAAATAAATAAATAAATAAATAAATAAATAAAATAAATAAATAAATAAATAAATAAATAAATAAATAAATAAAATAAAAAAATAAATAAATAAATAAATAAAATAAATAAATAAATAAATAAATAAATATAAAATTTAAAAAAATTAAAAAAAATTAAAAAAAATTAAAAAAATATAAAAAAAACCCCCCGCTGAATCATTTAGCGGCGGTTTAAACCACCGCTAAAAAACCGCCGCGAAACGTTCCGACGGTTTTGAAAACCGCCGCGAATAGTTTCCCGACGCCAGATTTAGTGGCGGTTTTTGAAAACCGCCGCCAATCGATTTAGCGGCGGTTTAAACCGCCGCGAAACGAAAAACAAACCGCCGCGAAATGCCTTTTTTGCCATAGTGTCGCCAAAAAATTAAGTTTGTTCCATTAAACTCCAAACATCTTACTGATCGCAACTATGTATGTTATATTTTTGAAATTCAAAACACAGAAGAGACAATATAATGTTTAAAAGTCACATAGTACATAGTAGTTCATTGTGTTGTGATTTCATGTGATTATAAGAAGAAAATTTCCCTTGATAAAACATTAGTTAATTACACATAATATGTATAGACAAAAAGAATAACTGTGGTGTCAATGCATAAATGAACATTCAGGATTCATGAATATATAACATAAGCATACGTCATTATAATATATGTTATCTTAACATTTGAAACATAAAAACCCAAAATCATGTAGACAATCAAACTTATGATCATATAACATTAATTATACTCACACATCTACATATAAACATCAATAATGCCAATCATGTCTATGAATATCCTCATTATCTCATGAAATATATATATATATATAGACCAAATTCATTGGAGACATATATTTATTTAAATATATACTAATTAATGAATTATAATTATAATTATAAATAAACATATTTAAAATGAATTTATATATAATTATAAATAAAATAAATATATTTATTATTTTAAAACAATTATTTTAATAATTTTAATTATTTAAATATATATATATTTATAATCTTTTAAATACATTTTTTAAAACATTATATATATATATTTGAATTATTAAAAAATATATATAAATATATCATATTTATATTAATTATAAACATGTGTTTTTTAACTAATGTATATAAGTTAACATTATTTTCTAATAAAAATATAGTAATTAAATATATATTAAAAATCTTTTTTATTAAAAACGTTTATTAGCACTTAGAATATCACTGATAAATCAATCATTTATCAGTAATTTTAGCTAGCACTAATGAAGGTGAGGATTTTATCAGTTCTTTCTACTTAGCACTGATAAAAAAACCCCTTCACATGCCCTGATTTGCAATAGTGGTGGCTGGTTGTGTGGGTTATCTCTAGGGAGAATATAACCTACATTTCAGGTATGTGTGTATGTGGTGAGTGTGTTTGAATGTAATTGTACACCCAAACACCATATAAAATATGTTAACTTTTTTTATCATCCAACATATGAAATTAATAGGCCATATATTATAATAATAATTAATATAAAACCTTTCATGTATCATTGTATGAAAATACAATTTATAGTTGATTATGTGTATTGAGTACTCTACAATCTAAGTTGGTAAAATATTAAAATTCTTATCTATTGAATGTATTTTAATTTTATACACACACATATGATGAGTTAAAAATATTAATGAACAATTATGTTTTTTGAAAATGAACACATCACATAAAAAAAGAAATTGACATTTATTGAATACTGGATGAAATAAAAGAACTATCGTATTTGAGGAAGAACTATGTAAAAAAGTATAAATATCATTGGTTTTATTCTATATTGGATTTCAAGTATATTTGTGGCATGGAGTTGTTGAAATTAATTATAAAATTCATTCTACAAAAAATAAACTATTTACATTGACACATTAAGCACATCAATTTTTCTATGAAAATTAGAATGCTTCTATAAGAGATTTAAATGACTGGTATAGTGTAATAAAAATTAAATCCCATGAAAAACTATTTATTAAAAAATAAAAAAGAATATTTAGAGTTGAAAAATATTAAAAAATATCATGGGAAATCACTAAATACATATTTTCCTTGAATATATACAAATATCATTGATGAGAGTTTTTAATTAGGGTTTGACATTGATGATAATATCTAAGATGTGACTATCAATGAATTTGAAACAATGGGAAATTATAAAAGTCAAGAACATATGGAAATTTATGATTTTAGGAATAAAATTAATATGAAAATTGTAAAAAAATATAGATATGAGAATAAAAAATGAGGTGTTACATGTTTTTAAATTTATCGTGAGTATATATTAATTTTTTAATATTTTTTTATTAATTTTTAAAAATTGATTACTATACTCGAAATGATAAGTATTTGATATTTTTATATGTTTCAAATGTCACAAGACAATTTTGAGGATATAATGTGTGGCTTGGAACGGGATGATCTCTCCTTTTATGACCCTATTGTTCCGTCATCTGAGCTGCATATCAAGGATGATACCCCTACACCATCAACTTAGAAAGTTCTTGGCCCTACTAGATTGATGATTCTAGAACCAATTATTAAGTGGTACCCAATTATTTCTTTTCATCCTCATTTTAAGAAGTATATTAATATAAATATATATATTCTATTAAATTATCATTAATTAACATATTTGATTATTTATTTGACTTTGTTTTATTATTTTAATAGTTTTCACATCCATTTATTAGTCAAGCAGCTCTGATTTTGAGGAGATATTGTTTCAATCCATTAGTGTCATAGGGTTATGTTTAGTTGAAACCATTGGTTTGTAATAATATATTTTTTATAAATTTAATTTGATTTAAATTTGTGTGAAGGATCATTATTTTTTTGGAGATGATTTGGATTCATGATGGACAAAGGAGCTGAACATGTAGCAGGGTCAAAACCAAGAAACAAGTGGGAAGATCCTTCCATGACTAGTATTAAAGATAGAAAAATGAAAATTTAATAGAATTAATAACGTGTTTCTTATGATTTATAATTTGTTATTTGATGTTGTGTATGATTTTATACTTTATCAAAATTAGCGTAGAAGTGGAGGCCACACCGTAAGGGTAACTGTTGTGTTGTAAGGGTAGTATATGGATTTCAATTATACTATTTGTTTAAATAAGCTTGCACAATGTAAGTCATATACACACTATAATACGGTGCACATGATATTTCAGAGAAAATATAAAAGATATCATAGATTTTTATATTTTGATCTTTTTGTTTCATGACATAGAAAAGATTCCACACCAAAAAGGTGTCCAGGAAAAATTTAGTTGTTCTGGAGTATTGGCGGTTCACATTCCATGGAGGAAATACTATTCCATAATTATTCTGGAATGATGGTGGAACATGCCATGATGGGTAATCCATGTAATAAAAGAATATTATGTGATTTTAAGCCACACTAGAAGTTTGGAGACTTCAATTCCACATCGTATTGTTTGTTCCATAAGATTTTATTTTTTTCATATTGAATGAAATGAGTTTACTAAGGCTACTAGACTTTAAAACATAAAAAACTAGACAATATTATAACATTTATTGAGAAGGAAAATATCTTTATGTGATTACATTGTGATTTATCATGAAATTTATGGGAAAGTTTACTAAAAATTTCAGATCTGATTATTGAATCACAATATACTATAGTGAGGAGGACCACACTATAAATTGGCTAGACCATGTCATAATAATAGAGGTTGTTCCATGAAGAATTGGTATTTATATAACCTAGAATTTTAGATTGAAATTTAAAAATTAAGTAACGCCTTAGGATTACTGAGATTTATTTGATATTAAATGGAACCTAATGACCATACTAATTTTTTTTTGGTATTACTATCATGATCGTAGTGGATTAGAGGAAGAGAAATTAATTCCAACTTTAATTTTAATGGTTTCATAGAGGGATGATTATAAAATTTATTGAATTACTTACTAGAGAGCATGACTTATTTTGAATAAATGATTGTAAATAAGAATAGAAAATAAAAAATCTAGAAGTATATGTAACATCCCCAAATGATAAAGGGTTAAATGGCTAAATGATATGACCCATGTTAATAAGGTGCACCTTCCTTTTCGGGAGCCTACCTGATTAGAACTCCACAGTTAAGCGTGCTTGGTCTGGAGTAGTGATCAGGATGGGTGGGCTCCTGGGAAGTTTCTCAGGGTGTGTGTGAGTGAGGACAAAACACACTGAAAAGGATATGTGTTGGCTTGTGGGGACTATCATTAGTCAGATGACCCGTTCAGGCATGTGGGTGGACCTTGGGGTAGGCTCCACGTGTCTGTGGGGCAACTGGTGGTACCTGGTGGGCCAGGACCTGACGACCATGTTAAGGCGTGGTGGGTGTGCTGTCATGTGGACCTGGTTATCACATTTTGTATCAGAGGAGGAACCCAGCCTCATGTGCGGTGCACTGCCTGGGTTGAGATATAGGGCCCACAACGAGGGCGTTATTCTCTAAAGGGGGGGGGGGGGGTGATTGTAACATCCCCAAATGATAAAGGGTTAAATGACTAAATGATATGACTCATGTCAACAAGGTGCACCTTCCTTTTCGGGAGCCTACCTGATTAGAACTCCACAGTTAAGCGTGCTTGCTTTGGAGTAGTGATCAGGATGGGTGTCCTCCTGGGAAGTTTTTCAGAGTATGTGTGAGTGAGGACAAAACACACTGGAAAGGACATGTGTTGGCCTGTGAGGACTATCATTAGTTAGATGACCCGTTCAGGCACGTGGGTGGACCCTGGGGTGGGCTCCACGTGTCTGCGGGGCAACCAGTGGTACCTGGTGGGCCAGGACCCGACGACCATGTTAAGGTGGGGTGCTTGTGCTGTCACCGGGACCTGGTTGTCACAGTATACAAGGGATCAGAGGAACTCCATTGAACATCCATAATTGAAGTGTAAATAAATTCTAGACGAAAACACCCTCACTAGATTGGTATTTCTCTTTCATTAAAGAATAATTGTAACCAATCATCATATCACATCTTTATGTACCTCATCTCAAAGTATTCAATATAGATATTATAAGATATATTTACCTTTCATAGGTAGTTCACCATTCCATAACATTTGTAACATCTACAGTGAGTAGTGTCAACAAGCTGCACCTTCCTTTTCGGGAGCCTACCTGATTAGAACTCCACAGTTAAGCATGCTTGGTCTAGAGTAGTGATCAGGAGGGGTGACCTCCTGGGAAGTTTTTCAGGGTGTGGGTGAGTGAGTAAAAAACACACTGGGAAGGACATGTGTTGGCCTGTGGGGACTATAATTTGTCAGATGACCCGTTCAGGCACGTGGGTGGACCCTGGGGTGGGCTCCACGTGTCTGCAGGGCAACCGGTGGTACCTGGTGGGCCAGGACCCGACAACCATGTTAAGGCGGGGTGGTTGTGCTGTCACCAGGACCTGGTTGTCACAGTATACAAGGGATGAGAGGAACTCCATTGAACATCCTTGATTGAAGTGTAAATAAATTCTAGACGAAAACACCCTCACTAGATTGGTATTTCTCTTTCATTAAAGAATAATTGTAACCAATCATCATATCACATCTTTATGTACCTTATATCAAAGTATTCAATATAGAGATTATAGGATATATTTACCTTTCACAGGTAGTTCACCATTCCATAACATTTGTAACATCTACAGTGAGTAGTGTAAACCCATTCTCTATCAATACAATGTCAGTATATTTATCTTTGATTATCCCCTTATAGTGAACCAAGTAAAAGATGTGTGTCCTTGATTTATTGTTTTCATCAAAATATCGCATGGGTGTCTGTAGTTTGGTATATTTACATTTTTATCACAATAAATAAATCCATAAAAAATTTAGAATAATTGAACACCATAATTTACCCCACCTTTTAAGGGAGTATTGGGCCTACAGGTGAATAGCGTGTTATCGGATACACTAAGTTCTTTCTCATTGAATCTATCTTAAGAAGTTTCATAAAATGAATAATGTGTTCAATTCCAAATAGTTACCTTACTCAAAAAATATAACATTAAAATATGGAATAATCACATGATATTGCACTTATAATCTCTCCAAATTGTAGTTTTCACTACTTAGGTACATAAAATAAAACATAGTATTACTATAGAAACACCTATGACTGAATTTGATAATAATTTTTTGTATATTGATGAAAAGGAAAAATATTATCAGTATAAATACTAATAAAAACATATCTCTATGAAAGTTATGGGTTTCACATCAGTGAATGAAATTTGGGACAAGTTAGACAATATTTATGAATTGTACAAAAAGTGGAAGGAGGCTAATTTTAAAGTACTCCACAAGAAGTGTTAACAAACAATTATTTCCCTGAATGAGAAAAATTGACTCCTTATTTTATCATCCCATATAATTTGTGAATTAAATTTTTTTATTGGAAATAAGATGAAATGAATTGATATCTTGAAAAATGTTCTCAAAAAATATTTCCAGCGATATATAATTCAAAGGTGTTGGACATTGAAGAACATGACCATACTAATATGGGTCTTAACCTTATCCTTGTCAAGATAATGGATTATGAGTGTTGTGTGAAAACATAAAATATATATGGTAAATCATAAAAAGAAATTTCATTCAATTTCATGAGGAATCTTGAGTTTCATGAGGTTGGAATCAATTATGAATATGCAAGAAATGTGTTTCTATTTCTTGTAGCAATAATATTAAAGAGAGAAAAATGAAAAAATGAAGGAAAACTTCCATTCACTAGTTTCGTTTATGTAAAGAATGATAATATTATAGCATTTTGAGAAAGGAAGGTAGAAAATAGAGCTGATGATGAGATGGTATCAGTAAAACAAAAAAGGACTCCTCCAAGATAGAATTTTTAAATATGAGAGTTCAATAGGAAATAGGTTGTAATTAAAAACATGATAAGTAATGAAGTGGAAGAGTAAAATGGTCTTAATGATGATGACATTGTGTTCATTTTATATAAGAGTATATTATAGTGGAAATAGTTAAAGGAAATAAGTCTAATTATGAAAAGAAGATAAAAAAGGAGTTGTAAATAAGACAATATAAATAAAAGGATATTTTAAAGATTTAGACATTTGAGAGAAGAAAAACCAATTGATAAGTGGGTTTTTAAAGAATAAATGATATATTTTGATTAACATGCAGTCAAAATTACTCATTTAAGGTGGGTAATGTAATGGTTTGGTGAATTTCAATGGATATGTGAAGAAGTGATATATTTAGAGGATAAAATAATTGAACATACTAACATAATTGGTTACATCAATACCCATTTGGAAGATAGATAAGTTATAGTTTAATATCTATCGATGAAGATATATCATTTTGAAATAATTTCAAGGTTGATGAAAATGTGTATGGTGGAGAATTGAAGTAATAATTTAGGATTTTTTTATTAATATCTCATTAAAATAAAATAAAAAGGTTGAGTATTGTTAAAGTGACTATAAATAAACATAGGCCTAGGCCTATGGGAAAGGTCACAGACATATGTGATGTTGAGACATCCATAGAACATGATTTTCAGTAAAAAATAAAAAGAAAACAAATGATAGTGAAAACACGCAATCACCAATGCTAGTCCAATAGTCAATAAACCTCCCCAAATATAGAAAAATGTAGATAATAATTGATGCAAATATATTTCCATTGATTATATGACAATTACTTGGTTTTTGGGACATACCATGACCTGGTGCTTAGAAATGGGTCATAATTATAGATATAAAGCTCATAGGAGTCATAAACATAGGATGAGACCATATCATATATCTCAAATATAGATTTGTTTTAATATTTATTGTTATAATAACTCTAATTTTAGTCAGAATATGGTAAATTATTGGAAAAGGGGGATTCAAACCAACTGTAATGGGAACCAAATAAGAAAGGAAATTGAATAACCATGTGACATTCATTTATAAAATATATTTTATCCATTGGAGGAAGAGGAGTATGATCTCCCTTCATATAATTAAGTAAATAAGAAGAAAATACTTTTTTTTCTCAACCAAACTAGACATACCATTAAATGAGAAGAGGAAGACTAATAAGGATATCTTTAGGGAAATTTCAATCAATGTAACCAAATATTAAACCACTTGGAACCTTAAATGTAGATGTTTCTCCCATGGATCCAGAAATGTAAATCTCTTAAAAAATAGGAATATTTTTGTTGGTTAAATGATGAAGTATGGTAATAATGGAGTATTAAAAATAAAAGTAAAGAGAAAGAATAAAATAACTGGAGATAAAATATATAATACAAATGTTCTTTATATAGATGGACTTAAACATAATATTTTCAGTGTGAGTAAACCTTACGATTAGAAGTCACATTCCATCAAAAGGGTTGGTCTATCAAAGGAAGAACTAATGATTCTTTGATGAAGGTATAGTCAACCAAGGGAAATTTTTATCAAGTAGATTGTAAGGAAAACAACACATGTTTCCTTATAATGGAGGAATATAATAGCCTTTGGTATTGAAGTCTTAGATTGATAAATGAGAAAAGCGTAAATAATCTTAAAAAACTAAAATTTGTAACTGATACCCCAAATCTAAAATGATATCTCTAGAAGACATGTGATTATTGTTTAAGTGGGAAACTAGTGAGGAATCCTTAATTTCTAAAACTAAATAGGGCTTCAAACCTAACTAATATGATCAAATATTGATTTTTGTAGTCACATAAAGGTTCCTAAAACATATGATGAGAATTAATTAATATTATTTTTTAAAAATTCTAGAAGAATGGATTTTATCATGTTTATACATGCTAAGACTCAGGTGGATGAATGGATTATGTGATCTTATAGGAGATATAAGAATGAAACTATAAGAACCATCAAAATTATTTGATCTAAAATGGAATAATGTGCATATCTCATGAGGTAGAAATATACATGGGGGAAGAATGGGATAAATCACAACGTTTTGTCAGCAATAACCCCATAGAAAAATGGATTTGTGAGAATCATAAATCAAATGGTGAAAGAAAATAAAAAACTTTACTCATTTAAAGTGGAATATCTCATATTTACTAGAGGGAGGTTGTTCAAGTTTCTTTATACACATAGAATTTTATTTTGCTAATCCCTAGAGATAGATGACCCCATATGTGATGTGTCATGAATGAAAACCAATGAATAAACCCTTTGGAATTTTTGGGAGAAAAGTTTACATTTAAAATGTGGTAAATAAGGAAGGTAAGGTAAATATAGAGGGTTTGTAGATAAATTGATATTTATTGGTTAATACTTCAAGAGTATGGCCTATAAATGTCTCTATAAGTGTCTGAATAAGTTTTTAGATACTAATAAAGTTTATATTTTTGAATAATGATATATAAATAGATATGTGCTTTGTGATCTAATCAAAGTCAATTATGAATTAGAATAAACGGATAAAAAATAAGCTAGTGCTCATAATTTAACAAGTTAAGAGGATTTAGAAGTTGGGTTATTTGATGAAAAATTTGTAGAAAGAAGTCAACCGGTGAATCTATAGAGTATAAGATGAGATGAGGGAGATAAATCAAATTTTATCCATAATACAATTTCATCTACATAATCTTAGAGGATGATAACTATATATAACATTACTATATTGTATTAAGAGGAGTCGACCTCATTTGAAGTAGCAGTGAAGGATGAGTCATGGGTGAAGGCCAAGAATGATGAGTTAGATTAAATTGAAAATAATCAAACTTAGGATCTCATGGGTAGGATGTGATATTACAAGGTCATTGGAATACAATGTCTATTTTTATGTAAAATTATGAGCAAGTAAAGGTGGTTTGAAACAAGGCACTATTGATATGAAAGGGGTATTAAAAAGTGAATAGAGTTGACATGGAAGAAACTTACACACTTTTTGAAAGACATGAGTCTATAATATTATCCCTTATTATGGTTATATAGAGGAAATATAGAATCTACCAAAAGGATATCAATACAACATTGTTAAATGGAATTCTCAAATAATAATTCAACAACGAATGGTTGATGGGATTTCTTAATGGTAATGATGTGACAAAGATGTGTAGGATAAAAATTTCCATGTATAGTTTGAAATATGAATTAAGGGATTGGTATAATCATATGAATACATTCTTAAAGAAATTGGAATTTTTATGTGGCATATTTTATCACAAACTTTTTGTGAAATCAACCAAATAAGAGAAGTTTATGGTGCTCATCTATGTTGATGACATCATATTTAGAGAATGGAAATATAATTTTTTGGAATATTTTTCTAAAATGATAATTTTAGAGTTTGGAATTTATGTTTCTAGGGAGGTCTCGTTTTTCATTGGGCAATATTTTAAATAAAAAGGATGTTATACATTTGTTTCTTAGGATAAATGGGCATATGAGTCAATAAAAAATTTAAAGATGCATGGGAAAAAGTCAGTTTCAACACTAATAATGGTTATAACCAAGATGTTAAAATAGAGGGAATGTAAATATATTGATCTAACACATTATCATAGGATGATTGGATTCTTGTTATATCTCACTAAAATAATATTATATATATTATTTTCAATATGGTGGGTAACCTGATATCAATGTTTCACCAAGGTGGAGTAGCTATTGGCAGTGAAGCGGATATTTAGATACATTCAGGTCACTCTTGATTATGGTTTGATGTAATATACATGGAACAGAAAATAACTATATAACTAATTATATATGAATTGGGATAGATATATTTTACATAAATAATTTATAATTGGAGGATCTATTTTATTTGGATGCATGTTCACTTGGTGGCTAATAAAAAAGTTAGAGAGAAACTATCTTAGTACAACTAAAGTGGATTGTATTTCATATATATAAAGAATTTCACACAATTTTAATGGGAGAAAAATAATTAGAAGATATTTGAGAGGATATGAAGCTAAATATGGTAGTCTATTATGATAATCAATGTGTAATAGTGAATACAAAGTACCCAATATAGTGTTCCCAAATAAAACACATTGGTATTCCATACTATTTCATTAACAAGAAGTTTGAGAGAGGCATGATCAAACTTGATCATGTGAGTAAAAATAAATAAGTAGAATATATAATTATAAAAACATTGGCTATGCCAGTTTTTGAAAACCATTTGTTAAACCTTTGGCTTCAACCACCTCCCTTATCTTGAGGAGGTACTGAATCCTCCCTTATCTCGACTATATCTAATGTTATATCTAGAGATTATGTGTTCATTTAGAGTTATATATTTTATTTTTTTATAATACAATAGGATATAATATCTTAGGGGGTTATAGTTTGTGGGGATGTTAATATATAATTTTGGATAACAATGTAGAAATTTGAAATATTCTCTTATTTTTTACAACAAGCTTTGACCCACATAAGATTATAGAAATTTTTAATAAATATTTTCTTATTAAAATATTATAAAAACCTATTGATCCTATTTGAAACTAGTGGCCCCTTTGAGTTTTATTATCAAAAGTGGAGAGAGGTCTTGAGGAGACTAGAGGATTAAAGATACATGGGGATATTTGAACTTGTTTATAATTTAATATAGGGGATTGATAACAAAATTAAAAGGGGGTGAATGTTGTAACCATTGGGTTGTGATGTTTTTTTCAATTGGTATTTTATTTTATTTCATGTGAAGAGATTGATCTTTGTTGATTTTTTAGGAGTCAATTTGGATAAAGGAATTCAAGAAACCATGGGATCAAAACAATAGTCCAAGGGGTGAACTATTTCATGAAAGGTATTTATGATACAAAAATAGAAATGGTATATAATACATAATAGATTTATTATGATGCATAATAAATTATAGGAAGGTGATTATGATATAATCCCTTATTAAAATTAGATATGAATTGGTTTCCACACTGAAAGGTTATCCATTGAACAAAAAAAAGAGTTCATGGATTTCAAATGAACTAGATATTTGAAGAATCTTGCACTGTGGATGTCATGGACACCCAAAAAGTGGAGAATAATATATTTCTTGGAAAATAACTAAGATTACATTTTAGTTTTTTTATTTATGTGTTTCATGCAACTACAAGGTGACCATTCTACAAAGGCATTTTGGAAAATTTCATCTATTCTAATGTTTTGAAGGTACCTATAATGTGAAGGACATAGTATGCCATAATCAGTTATGAATGATAGAGGGCCATTCCAGGAGGTTTCACCCATGTTGTTAAGGAATATTAAATAATTTTGTTTCACACTAGAAGATTTGTGATGTCCATGATAGAATGTATTGTTTTAACTATGGAGGTTCTATTTTTGGTAGAATGAAAGAAATGATTTTTTGAGGCTGTAATATTATTTACGATGTAACGATATACCATGCCACAATTGGTATTGAGATGAAAAATATGTAGAGTATATCATACCATAATTTATTATTGATTAAAATATAAAGTAGATAGGAAAAGTGTACATGAATGTTTACCCAGACTATTCCATGGTGAAGATGTACACAATATAAATTTACCAGACCATGCTACAATAATTGATTCTTCTCTATGAAGAAGTGGGGTCTAGATGACCTAGAAATTAGGACTAGAATTTAAAAATGAAATAATGGATAGAATTTAAGGTAATTTTCTTTGGATTAGTTTTCACATGATGACCATACCAAATTCATGTGAAACACCAAGAATAATCATTTTTAATTTGATAAAGAAGAATCTGAAAAAATCTAAATATTAAGGGTTGGATGAAGGAAGTCATATAAAACATCAAATAACAGTTCATGAAGAAAATAGAGGAATATTTTTTGCAGAACTGGTGTAAAGTATAAGTGAAAATTGAAAATTTTTAAGTATACAAGTGTAGATAGGAACTCCATTCAAGGTCCAGAATTGAATAAGAAACAAAATATTGATGAAAAAACTGAAACCAGATTGGTTTTTTTTCATTGAATAGTCATTATAAGATATATTTAAATCAAATATTTATGATACTTATCTCAACATAGGGAACAAATTGATAATAATAGAGACTTCCCAATGATTGAAATTTTTCCTCTCTAATACATTTCAAACATCTACCATGAGTAGTTTAAACCCATGAGATAACGAAAAAATACCAGTGAATGCTCCTTTGACAGTCCCATTATGGGGAACTAAGTAAAACCTGCTTGTACTCAAATTAGTTTATGCGTAATAATATCACAAGTATGTTTAAATTTTGAATGATTAAAATTATTCTTTATTATATGAGAACATGACCTTGGGAGATATTAAAATAATTTAACACCACAATTCACCCCCTGTTAGGGTGCATATGGGTGGTGGGTTTGAAAGGTTCCCATTAGTATGTGTCATTACATGTTCTATGAAGATATTGTATATAAAGAAATATATATATTTTTATTTTAAATTTATATTTATTAAATTTTTATGGTTTATAGTCTCACATCATGGACACCATTAATCCTTCCGTCTAAGAGGCATGAGAGGCTTATATGTTGGCTTTTTTCATTATTTTTTACAAAATATTTATTGGAGAGATATGTAGAGAGATTTCATGACTATCTTTGATGACACATATGTTTTTCATCATCCTGAATACATTCCCACCATAACATGGGAGGTATCTTATTCTGACTAGATATATAATAATTCTTGGATGAGATTATTTAAAGGTTGATGTAATTGGGGGGGGGAAGATGTTATGAACAAATATATAATTTGGGTTATAATAAGTAATGATGTTTTTTAATTTATATATAGTTTTAAAAACAAAATATATATGTTATATGTATATAGTATGTGATTGATATTTCTATCATATAGTTTGATGTGTATAATAGGATTTACACTAAGCATACAACTAAATAGATTATTGGTGAGAGAAAGAAACATATCATGGTTTTTATTTATTTTTTATTTTATTAATTAATATAATATAAATTTATTAATTTATTTAATTTTTAATTATGCATTTTTAGGTGACATATGAGTAGATACCTCTCACATGTAGGAGAGTTAGGATAAGTCTAAAGAAAGAGATGATGATGCAGAAGGACCATTCTAGTCATGATTTGAAAAAGCTGCAAGGCTACATGATATCATGTGTAAAGAACCAAACATAAACATTACATAATATGGTGATTTAATACTATAATTCATATTATTACATTTCTGATGATATTTTTAGTTTATAATTATTTATAATTAGTTCATAAAACATACATAATAACTAAAATAATAAAAATTAGACACTCCTACTCAATATCTATTTTTTCACAAAACAAATCTTTCAAAATAAATCATGGTTTTTTTTATTCTTAATATTCAAAATTTTCCCATTGATCTTATACTTATCACTATTTTCCATTAAATCCTATAAAAATATTTTATCTTGGGATGGGAAAAAATATCATTAAGGGTCATAAAAGAAGGGAATAATGTTTTTCTAGTGAAAATACAAAAAAAAAAATCACAAAAACATACATTTTTATTCATAAAAACTAATCATAATTTTAAATAGATAATTATATTACCCTTTGAAAATAAATCAATTTTATTTAAAACATGTTAGAAAGAATATAAAATATAAGTAGGTAACTTGGAACATCATTTTGCATATCAATCTTAGAAATATTATATATCTCTCAACTATATAGGGACTAACCATCATAATTACATTTGAATAATCCCCACAAAATTATTCATATAATCTCTTAGGGGAAACCTAATATGTTAACTCCATCCCATTAACCAATTCATTAGAGAGTTATAACGGTCTCACATGCCATCATTTTATTATAGAACCACCCAATCTCATAAACAATTCCACAAAAATATAATGTAATCAGAACATATAAAGCTAGATTAAAATAATTTTTCTTATGAAAATGACATTCCATTTTGAAAACACTCTTCATTTTTTTACAAAGTTATCCACTCATAAATGAAAACATTTTATTTGAAAAAAAACATAAAATTATTAAATAATCTTCAAAAAATTAAGGTCTTATGAATGTAGGAAAATATGTTCATTCCGCAGAAGTTAAAAACATTCTTTTAAGATATTTTAAAAATAGTTGAAATAGTAACTTTAAAAGAGGGGATTTAAAAGATAGTCCCATACATAAAACCTGTAAAAGTTACCTTTTTGATAAAAATTGTGAGAAAATAGAAAATTTATATTTTAAAACATTCATTTACATATAAATACATTCCTAAAACTATTTTTAAAACATGTACACGAAAGAGAAATATTTAGAAGATTAAATCTTTAAAACATTTAAAACGATGTGTCAGTTGAAGAGTCACTCACAAATATTATATTATTGAAGTGAGAAATAATAAAATTAATCAAATATATGTATTTACTATAAATAAACATAAAATAATTATATATAAAACATAATATATTCAAATGTAATTTCAAACATAATATTAGCATAACATAATCAAGAATTAGATGTTTATCCCAAAGAATGGAAATTGGGTTAAGAATTCCCTTACCTTACATTCGAATTCCTTAACAAGTTTTAAAACCTCAAGTATAATGGTTTTAAAGAATGTTATTAATTCATTGTTGGACTATATTCATATTTATGATACCTTATGTGATGATTTTATAACATCTTATGACCCATCCATTAATAAAATTTCATTATATTAATGGTTTCGAGTGTGTTTGTTTCATGGTTTCATCATTGGTTCATTTGTGTATAATTATGGATGTTCTTGTAAAATGGGATTTAAAATATAGAAGTGGAATGGAATCGTATTAATTAAATTATATAATTATTAATGGTCCCATATGTCATTTTTATTTCTTACATGTGGATGATTTATTAGATAAAATGTTAATGATAGATATATAGTTTTTTATGGTTTTTCTGAACATCACAAACTAGTTTTGTATTTTTTTAATATTAAGTGTTAATATTAGATATATAACATTAAATAGGATATAATATACCTACTTAAATCTTATTTAACTAGAATTACACTTTTACGACCATCCATGAAGGAGGTAATGGAAACCAAAAAATCATTATTCATGGGGATGGTAAATCGACATAATTTGGAAAATAGTTCTGCCTCTTTAAATAAGTGGGAATTATAAATGAAATTTAAATGAGATATTAAATTATAAACATAAAAATATAGCATATAATTGATTATGGTTTTATCATGAATAGATGTATTAAGGATATGTGATGAAAATAGAAAAATAAAAGAAATTAAGAGAGGTGTTTTGAAAAAATTACCTCTTGAATATCTCCTACTTGAGAGACCCTTGAAGACCTTGGATTTTTTATTTTGTTAATAACATAAGAAAAAATACTTTGGGAGAGTTTTTAGGAAAGGTTAAGGAATATATTTGAGGAGCTTCATGTCTTTTGAGTAGAAATAGGGTAGTGAGGGTTGGTATTTATACTTGAAGAGAGGTGAGTTTCAGGGATTAAAATAATGATTATTTTATTTAATGCTAGCAACATTGAGTTGGCATTAATTTCCATGACTTTTACTAACAATTCATAATTTTTACTATGATTATTTTCAATGAATATATTAACCAACCATTAATATTTTTTTTAGTTTTTAGGTGTTTTAAACTTTTACCTTTTTAACTTTAACCTCTTTCATTTTTTACCTATATCGTGGTAAGTATTTTTTTACGATGATAACATGTTTTGCCTAAAAAATAAAATTGACATATAAAACATAATTTGTAATTATTATTAAGAATATGTTATCCATTTTACATAATTCAATTATCGTACTTGGAAAAATTATATTTAAAATTAATCTCATAAACACAACGAAAAAAGTAGGGTTTTAAAGTGAAAAGTTCAAAAGTTTGAAAAAACATTATTTCAAATTTCCAAGTGAAATTAATTATAATTAACTTAAATGGTTTTATTAATGTCTAATTTAACTAATTTTACTTATAAAAAATTAAAATTAAAATTAACAATATAAATATAATATATGAAAATAGAGTTTTCAATTAAAATTTAGTATCGTCACTATTCATAAAAAAGTGAAACTTCTCTGAAAAAAACCAAAATTTCACCCTAATATAATTTTGAAATTATGATTTCAAAAATTTTGTTTACTTTTTCAAATAAAATTTATAAAAGTTTTAATTTATTTTAAAACATGTGTTCCATCAAAAGGTGGAAAATATTTCTTTAGGAAAATATAGCTTTTTTAGGAATAAAATTGGATTTATTGTAATATTAATCATATCAATCATATTTGTTGAATATAAAAAAATTTATTGTATATAAAACATATAAACATAATTTATATATTTCACTAAAAGTTATTAATTAAATTTATAAAGATAAAATTCTATTATGTGTATAAAATAGTCTTTTAATAAAAAAACATCCTTTAAATTCAATTAGATTTTATTTTAATTTATAATTAATTGGAAACTAATGAATTACTTTTATAAACATGTGTAAACTATATTTTCTATTTTTAGTTAATTTCATTCATTAATGCCATTCCAACAGCTAGATGATAACTATCACATAATAATATTTAATCATTTGTTTTAGCTCAATGTGACGTATCTGGTATGATATTGAACATAGTGATTCCTTTTAAAATATAAGGATGTTAAATTATCTTCTAATTTAATAAATTTCATCCAAATAATGTGGAATCTGGATAAAAAAACTAAGGGGTTGACTTTTCAAATTCCTTTAATGAAATCCCACATCGGAACAAGGGTCAATAATTCGCCCACTTAATAAGTGACAAAAGAATGTACAATGGTCACCTAAGATAACACATTCTTGTATTCAATGTTGGATAACATTGACATGGAAGAACAAATACTATAAATTTCTAATTAAGTGTGACAGAGAACATGTTCATGAGGAAGTATACCATCACAAGACTATAAATCTATGATGGGTTAAAAGGTCATTAATTTCCTGGTAAGAAAATTAAATGGGTAAAGTTTTTGTTTTAGAATACTTTTCCTAAATTTAAGGAACATATTTTACGACCTAGAATAAAAAAACAAGGAAACACACTTACTTGAAAATTCTAATTTCATCCTTTAATAAATTTCCATAACAATCTCATCTTTTCTTAAAACGATGAGTATTCAAGATGAATTTTTCATACATGAATCACCAGAATCAACTTCTGCAAAATCCAAATAAATTATAACGATTTATTCCTCCTATATTTAGTAATTAACCGAAACCAAAATTATTAGTACAAGTGTCATGACCCGTCCCTTGGGGCATGTGTCGTGACATACCTAAACCCTCATTCCATAGGCCAGGGGTTGGGGACTAGCATCAAAAAAGCATATCCATATAATGGGAAGGCATTGCCTTTAAACCTATACAATCACATAGAATAGGTACACAACAAAGTAAACCACATAGTAAAACAATTAAAGTAAATGTGTGTACAAAATGTAATGGGGCTAGAATACAAGCCCATCTGAATGATACAATATAATAGAAAATAGGAAATATCTCCAGAGTTCTTCCACCAGGGATCCTACCTGAAAGTCAGGTACATATTGTCTCCATAGCTCTCCACGTCAGCTATCACAACCATCCACCATTAGGTCCTAGCTCCCCAAGTCTCAGTCAAGGCTGCCCGTCGTCTGCACAGGGCACAACAACGTGTGGGTGATGCCTGCGTAGGGGTGAGTATAACAATACCCATAAGGGATCCCGAGACCTCCAAAGGTCTCTTAGATGTATAAAAAGTAAAACCAAAAAGCATGATCTCAATCAAAAAGCTCAAAGCAAAATAATCAGCTTAAAAACTAGGTATAATTAATGTACATAAGTACTAATAATTAGTCGTAAAACATGATCATCTTATTCTGTCAAGGGTCACTGCTTACGACTATACAAAGTCTAACCCACACATGATCGATAGGTACTAACCCCCGCTGACCCACACATGATCCGACCCACCTTGGATTGATAGGTATAAACCCATGTATGACCCACATAAGATCTAAACCTCACTAGATCAGTATTGCTCTGATCCATGATTGATCACTCTAAGGCTGGTCCTCATCGGGCCATACACTACTGATCTACACAAGGTCACTAGAATGCTGATTCAGATAGGGTCCCTAGGTGATGATCCATATTGGGTCACTAGGTGCTGATCCACACAGTCTCACTAGGTGCTGATCCACCTAGGTTCACTAGTTGTTTACCCAAACATGATTGCCCGGTATTAACCTCCATATGATCTGTCTCCAACATCCATCTCTCATTCATCAATTGGATTACAGCTCATAGCACACATGATTCTAAGAGTAAAAGATCCTCAAGCCATATGCTATTTTTCAACTGGCATGAAGTCCCATGAAGATTTTATAGAAATATTTTTCATGTTATAAGGGTTCCAATGCAATAGACGACGCGTCAACCGGACACCTGGTCTGTAAGTAATTTACATTTTAGTTCTGAGGTACTGGTTGGATTTGGAGTCAATCCAACCCATACGTACTCCAAATTTCTCAAAAACTCTCGTGGAGTATTCCAAAAGGTATTTCTCACTCAATGGATCTTAACGCCACATACAGTTCATCGAACGGATGTCAGGTTCAAAAAAGAAGTCTCTTTAAGTGAAATTGGTCCTGAATGGGTCTAGGTCCGGTCTAACCCGATCGGACCGACCTGGTTCGGCCCTCACCGGCCTGGCCCATGGAAGGCTTGGCCTGCTGGGATTTGGACTGGCCTAGCCCTCTCCGAAAGGGCTGGGTCATGGCAGCTCGGCCCGTTACCTGGCACGACCCGTGTGGGGGTTGCACGGTCCGCCTGCTGAACGACTCAAAGAATCCCTTCGACTCCTTGATTGGCGGTACATGTTGGCGCCACCTGCCTTTCTGTGGGACATTCTAAGAGTGGGTACACTTCGGCCTCTCTTTTGGATTCAATCCAAAAACCCCCTTAGATCCCAAATGGCTCAACGAGTCGTTCGGCTCTTTTAATTGGCGACACCACATGGTGCCGCCTTGTCACAAGCGGGACCCGTAGGGAACAAGTCCCTAACTTCGTCTTGGCATCAAGCCATGGATTGTATCACCACGGCATGCGACAGTGCCCCGACTCCCATCTATGTGGATGGCCATTGTCGGCCAACTATCCAACCACCATTGCATCGAGCGGCGCCGCCCTCCTCCGTGGTCGATGAGCACCGACGGCTGGTGCCGCACAAATGGAATTTCCACGGGCTGCCGGGTGTGCTTTGGTGGTCCATTATTCCTTATGGACGTACCTACGGCCCTCCTAGGATTCTGCCATCATTGCGTGCCTCCCAGTTTCCACTTATCATCGAGTTGAAAATCATCCCTTGAAGAACGCAATGAAAATCAAGAGGCGGAGGGATTGTGACTTGTTTGTTTAGCCCGCGCCCTCCGCGTTAGCATTATAACAAGACAAGGTAATTTATACATCACAATAAAATAATGATAATCCTCATTCAATATATAAACCCCTACCTCGAGATTCCCTGGGGACATCGAGGTGGTGGATGCAGAATCCTTGTCCGTGGAAGCCATCGACATTCATCGTCGATCCCTCCAACGACATCCAAGCTTCCATTTCTTGTCAGACGAAGACATCTCATCACATCATTAGTGGTTCCTCTCTTGATGAAGCCATGTCAAAACTCCAACCCAAGCCTCACATAAATAGACGGAGGATGAGATTTTAATGCAAAAAATATTCAATTATGTTCATTAATAAATTAACTAATACACCTCTCATATCTCAACGGAGTGGTCACGAAAACAAAGGGTCATGAAATTAATGGCTTTACAACTCAGCGACCCCGCCACCTCCACTCAACCTCTTTAGAAATATAAATTAATTTTGTTAATTTATTTTATTATTTTTTTTGTAAAGTCCAAAAATTTATATTTTTCCCCAGACCGACTGCGGTCGATGTGAAGCCTCCCTTAAGAAAATCCCAGCGCTGTGAATTCAACAGTGCTCTCAAATTTCAATTTTGAGCACTAGTTCAAAATTTTAAAAAAATCATCGCCCGTAGGTTTATTGAACCTACCTTAAAAAAAGTTTCAAATTCCATTTTGGGCACACCAGGACACAAAATCTCACACTGTAAATTTTCATAGACTCGTAATAATCCCATATAATTTAAAAAAAATTATATGGAATACCGGGTCTTTAAATTTTCGCCAGCTTAGGTATTTTCATCCTCGAATTCTACACCAACACTAGGGAAACAAATGGGGGTACTGAGCATGTATCTGATCCTCCCTCTCCCATGTTATCTATTGAAGATTACCATACTGCCAATGAACTCGCACCAAAGGAATAGACCACCCACGAAGAAGTACTCCTGTCAATCCTCTATCTCCACCAGGAACTCTGCAAACGTCACCCCATCATCGATGTCTAGCTCGCCCCAGTCAATAACTTGTGATTTATCATGCATGTTTCTGCTTAGCTGCGACATGTGGAAAAAATTATGCACCTGATGCATCTGTGGTGGAATTACTAGATGGTATGCCCCCTCGCCTACTATGATGAGGATCTGAAATGGTCTGATGAACCTCGAAGATAGCTTACTGCCCCGACCAAACCTCTGTAATCCTTTTCAGGGTGAGACCTGCAGGAAGACATGGTCTCCTTACTCAAACTCCAATGGTCTTCATCTCCTATCATCATATGACTTCTGCCTCCCCTCTACAGCCTTCATCTGCTCTTGTATGATTTGCACCTTCTCCGTGGTAGCATGTACCAACTCTGGAACCATAAGTGCAGAATCCCTTGGGTCTGTTCAGAATTGAGGTGATCTGTATGGTCACCCGTACAAGGCCTCAAATGGAGCCATTCCAATGGTGGAGTGATAACTGTTTCTGTATTCAAATTACCCTAGGGGAAGGTGGTCCTCCAAACTACGGCCAAAATTGAGGACACAAGCATGAAGCATGTCCTTCAGTGTCTATATGGTATGCTCTTTCTGACCATCTGTCCGAGGATGAATGGCGGTGCTCAAGCATAGCTGAGTTTCAAATGCATACTAAAATACCTTCAACATGCATGATATAAAATTAGTGTCATGATCTAATATGATCATCGATGGAACCCCTTGAAGTCATACAATATCTGGTATGTAGAGATGTCCCAATCTCTCTACTGATCACTGCTCTTGGATGGGTAGGAAGTGTGCCAAATTGGTGAGTTGGTCAATGATAAACCTAATGGAATCGTGACCCTTGTATGTATGTGGTATCCCAGTCATGAATTGCACAGAGATACCATCCCACTTCCACTCCAGTACCTTAAGTGGCTGCGCTAAGCCCGCTGGCACCTAATGTCAGGCCTTCACTTGCTGACAAGTGAGGCCTCAAGAGAAAAACTCTACTACTACTTTCTTAATCACATGACACCAGTACTGATGTCAAAGATCCTAGTACATATTCTCCAATATAGGATGTACCGATAAAGGTAATGTATGAAACTCCCTCAACATCTACTCTCATAGCATCACTAGTACCATGGTGAGTCCTCTGAAGAGGACGACTTGCTCCCCACCTTCATAAAATCATTCTGGAGCCTATCCTGAGGATATATGAGCACGTCGGGCCTCACAATAAACATCCCCAAGTTGTGCCTCCCTCACTCGTTGAAGGAGTGGGGGAGTAACTGTCATAGACTGAAGATAAGTTGCTTCATATCTATCCACTAAGGATATATACAATGCGTCTAGGTGCTATGTCACATCACTCAATAGCAAGAATCTATAAACCATACCTGTAGAGACCCAAATCTTGACGTACATAGACATTACATTACTTTTTCAGAATATCTAATACATAACAAAAACAGACGCCAAAGGACCGTAATAGTTTAGTGTCTTTGGAAACTCGGAAATGAATCTTCTAATCTTGGTGAAAGATCTTCAACATCTCCCATAAAGATCTTCACCTTTTGTTTTCTTACCTAAAACCTTTCTTTATATCATGGGGAAAAGAAAAAATATAATGGGTGAGCTCAAATTCCCAATAAGGGTAAACAAAGATAACATAAAACAATCCCTAAACATTTGAATGCAAAAACTTGAACATAAAATATAAACATCAAAATATTGAGCAAAGACATAAATATTGGAAGTACGTAAGGCTTATATCATAATGGAACATCAATCATGATAAAATAGAATGGAATGAAAACATGTAATTGTGGAAAACCATTAAGCACATGATATGATTTCCATAGTAGCCAAGGCATTGCTGCCAAGACCATCTTAGAGGACAAAGTCCCTTTCTGAATTGAGTTCACTCCTCGTTCCAGTCCTATATCACTGAACCAGATTAACTTACCGTTCCAGCAATGTCTATCTCATGATATATAAATCTTTACCCAATGATTGGAGGGAGACATATGTCCTACCCATCTCATAATGAAATCATTCTTACTTTTTCCACAAAATAAACATAAATCATTCATCATAACCCAAAGAATAAAAATGGGTTTCATAAACATCATCCCATCATAACATAATCCATAAAAAATGGATATCATATCATCATAAGAAAAGTGAATCCATGTAAATCATTGATACATTATACTTGAAACATACACATATGAAATAATGCCATCTTATTTGGAAAATGGTTTTGATAAAACACTTGAAATGAATTCTTGAGGAAAATATCCTTTCGTATTCAAAATCATATTATTTTCACAAAATTCCATGAAATTTTAAAAGAAAAGGATTTTGTTGAAAATATTCATTAAATATTGTAGATTAATATTCACAAAAATAAGGTTTTATGAAACCGTAAAAATCCATTCACACCGTATATGTTAAAAATAACATTCTCCTCGTACTTTTGTCAGAAAAGTCAAAAAGTACCTCGTAAAAGAAATATTCCTTACATACCATGTAGTAAAAGTAAAAAATGTTTAAAAAGGACATTAAAAATACATAAAAACATTTTTATAAAACTTGGACAATGATAATAAATATAACCCCAGTAAATACTTACGTATAAGAAATCTCAGAAAGAAAACAATTGAGATTGAAACATTATCCCTTACCTTAGGTCTGATATACTTCGTACGTATCAGAAACTCCTATATAATGATTTAAATAAAGTCATTGACTTATTTCAGAATCATATTCATTGTTATTATATCATATATGGTTCACTTATGACTTTATATTACCCGTTCTTTTGTAAATTCCATGTTAAATAGCATTTTGGGTAAAATCGTTACATTTGTCGTCCATGTTTTGACTTGTAATTATTCATATAATTACATATATCATGATTACTTAATTCTGGAATATAATACATGATTTATATAAAATATATATTCATAATATACATATATATAATAGATCGATAAATGGAATGAAATACACCGTTCATGGAGACGGTAGGCCGTACGTACGCATGAATGCTGTTTTCGTTTCCTTATTGAATTGAATTGAATTAAGTAGATGACATAAATATATATATATACATATACAGAAATCCAATAGAATTATTATGTTATATATTTCATTATTACATATTATATATACTTTATAATCGTTCTTGAATTGTTAACATGGAAAATGAATCTCATCGCGTTGTGGAGACGGTAGTCCGTACGTACGCACGAACGATGATATCATTCCCATGGTCATGGAATTGTATTGAAGTGTTTTTATAATATTTATGAATCATTATCAATTTAAAATAATCATATATAGTAATTTATTTACACCATTATACCCATCCAAGTAAGGTGGTGGTGGAAAATAGATTACACCACGGCGTGGAGACGGTATTTCGTACGTACGCACGTGCGGTGATTTCATTTTTCATAGGATGGATAGAAGGTGAAATAGGGTTTTTTCATATTTATAATAAAATATCAGTATATAATTAATACTGAAGTTGTTACTTTATAATGAAACAACTAAAGCAGAAGAAGTTGAAGAATAATGAAATTGGAAAGGATCGGTAATGAATATTACCTCTTCTTTGATGCACCTCTTCTTAACCTCCTCTTAGGGCACTAGGGATAGTCTTAAAAGAATAACAGGACCACTAGAATATTTCTAGGGAGGTTGAGAAGATAAATATGAAGAGTTTGGATGACATTGAAGGTTCAAAGTTGTGTAAAGATGAGAGGGAGGAGGTTCCCTTTTATAAGGGAGGAGAGGGGCACCTTTGGAAAAACTCAAAATATTATTTTATTATAAAGTCATATTCATTTTTAATAGCTATAAATTGATTTATTTAGAAGCTAAGGAGGGGATGAGTCGAAATACTCTCATCCAATAAAATTTGGACAAGTTTGGGGTACTATTTTAACATTATCATTTAGATTTAACTCTAAGTTAAATAATTTATTATTTGTCGTGTCTTCATGTTTTTTACACTATATGGTTAATAAACTTACTATATAAAGACAAACGAACCCCAAGTGGTTAATTATTAATATCTATATCCTTATCTATGTAATTTGGCCTAACCATATATTTTAAGGAATAAAATAACAATTAATAATATAATATTTGTTTTAAAAACTATTTTATGTCAATTTTGACACTATTTTGTAATTGTTTTTTTAAAATCATAACAACCTGATTAGTTCTATTAAAGTTAATTAAATCAATACTAACATATCATATTAACCTATAAAATTAGTGGAATTTATAAAAAGTCTCAAATTAATTTTTTTCGTATTTATAATATCAATTATGTTAATATTTCTTTAAAAAGGTAATTACTACATCATCATTGTGTCATATATAAATTAAATTATATAGAGTCCAAAAATTATAAATAAAATACAATTATGTAGGAAATAGTTTTATATTTCTAATGAATATTTATAGTATAATTTATCTTATTTATAACCCTATATTAAAAATGTTTTAGTTATTAAACGTTGATTTTAATAATTTTAACTCTTTTTTAAATAAAATATAAATAAGTGTCCTAATCTTATCCACGTTGAACTAAATGGCCATATTTTATCCCTAATGTAGTTTTTGGTCGAATTAAACTTATAAAATAGAATTAGGACATGTGTTAGGGTAATAATAATATCATTTTACCCTTAATTACACTATTTACTTTTAACCGTGGTAAATAAAAGTAAAAAGTTACTATTCAACAAAAATTATTTTTATCTCAATGAACCACATTTTACTTATTAACATAAACTGTGTGTATCAGATTTTTGAAATTCCATTCATAGAAGAGGTAAAATAAACTTTTATGTAAGTTTTCAAATTCTCCTAGGAGGTGGGTAAAAGACGATGAAAAGTTCAATAAAATTTTTATATATCTAAAATTATTATAAAATGACCCCAATGAATTACATTGAAATTATATTGGTATTATGTATCAAATTTTACGTAAAATAAAATAAATAATTATTTAAATAAAAAGTCAATTTTTAAATAGTAACCTAGTGTTTTCACTATTTATCAAAATTTGAAAGTTTTCAGAAAAATACAAAAATTTCACCCTAAGCTAATTTTGATATTCCGAATCCAAAAATAAAGTCCATTTAGAAAGATAAAATTTCATAAAGTGGTTATTACTATTCATAACTGCTAGTTCATAATAATATTATAATAATATCTCGTTTAGTGAAACTTGGAATTGTGTACTACACACGCTATTGAAGAAGGTATTGATTGCGTGTAATGCAAGCCAAGTCAGGGATGCGTGTAGTGAAATCTCCATTTGGGGTTGCGTATAACATAATAAAAAATTATATCATTTATACATTAAACAAAATCTATACTTAATGTTGTGTTGAATAATTTCCACAAAATGAACATGAAATACTGTGTAACACTAGCCAAGAATAGTGTTGCATATACTGCAAGCTAATATGATGTTGCGTATGATACAAACTAATCTTCGTGTAGCGTACAACACAAGACATCAAATTAATTAAAAATAATATTTATCATAAAATATCGGGTTGTTACATTCTACCCCCCTTAAAATGAATTTCGCCCTCGAAATTCGTTGGGGTTGTAAATGGTTTACTACTAGAAAGTTTCATTCATAGAAACCCACATCGTAGAAAGGAATACCAAAATTGAACATTAAAAACTAATTTATGAAACGTAACGGTTACCCAAATTAACTAATCACTGTGTTTCCACATAGGAGAACATATGTGAAAATATGGATATAGAAGAAAAATCTAACCATCATGTTATGATGGAGAGTTGTAGAGAAATGTCTATCAAATAGACAACAATCACAAAGCCATAAATTTTTTATGATCTAAGGTACCATTAGATTTATCAGAAATAATGGCACCAGGACAAAATTTTTGGTTTTCAAGATCATTTTCCTAAAGTTGAAAAATTGAAATAGAAGAAATACTAACTTTATTTCGGTATAATCTCACCGTTGTTCATGCATTGAACATTTTACATTTCATCTCGTAAAAAAATGAAATTGAATTTGTCATTTGTGAAGTGTTAGCAGATCATGTGATAGAACGATGGGTCATTCTATATGTCTCAAACAAAAGGTTATCAAAAGATATCAAATATAAATAAATCCATCTATGGTGAGGTTAATCATATATGATTCCAAAAATGGACTTATACTTCATCTATCGTACTGATTAATAAAATAAAACTAGATTTCACTAACCAGGGACTTCCTGTAGGCCAATGGTAGGTGATAAATGCCTTTCGCACTTCGGTTGTGGGTTCGATTCCCACAACCTTGTCCGACGCGACGGGTTGTCACCCATTCTGCAGGTTGTACCTTTTCTTAAAACTATACTATTATAGCATTCTAGAAAAAGTTCCGGACTTAATCAATACTATATTATGTCCACTTAATCCATTCCAACCTTAAGACTTATCCAAAATACTTCTTTCCAAACTCATAGTACAAAGAATATGATTACTATAAAGGTATTATAACAAGCTTGTGAATACCTTTATTTATCCGTGATATATCTTGTTAATCGCATGTGAATACCTTATTCATGTATTCTCTTGAAACATGAATTACCATAGAACCATATGATGTTAAAAGTTAACTCTTCCCATATCCCAAAATTCCTATATACTCAAACCATGATATCACTTTGTCCATATATCAGTCATGAGATCATGAATACTATCAAACATATTATTTTCTTCTTATCCCTTCATTATGTGCAAATCAACTGCTTTCCAAAAATATTTCAGTCACTTTTCATGGTTACCAGTACCATATTCTTATTGAAAACCACAATTGACCAATACATAGATATTCCAATATACCATAAAAGTACCTCAACAAAATTATTCTTGAATACAAATACATAAACACTTCAATCCATCCTCTTCAATTATTATCAGGGAATAATTCCATCTTTGATTTAGAAGTAATCTCTTAGGTTAGGGCATTGAGTTGGGTAATGCCCATGTTCTCCACAGATAATACATTGAAATCCATGAAAATCGATCACTCTATGACCCTTCTCTCTACACAGATAACATGTTACCCTCCATTTGATATATTCATCATGGTTATTCTTCCCTTCTTTAGAAATCTCAATATTCCTTTCTTTATTCTCCTCGACATGCGAACATGGATAAACGTCTATCTTCCTCTTATTTGATGAATTAGGAATACCAAAAAATTTCACCTTGTTAATCGTATATCACGATGACGGATTCGGTATAACCACAATATATTTCTCTCTAGGAATTAAGAAATTTCATTGCTCATAGTCACCAATTTTTCCATTGGATTCAATGTTAACTGAATTCATTCTGGTTCACTACATTGACTAAAAGACAAAAAGAATTCTATGAGAGGCAAATATCATTCAAGGAAAATAACATAATCAAGGGGGAGTACCTTCAACATCTAACATCTTAAGTTTAATTCTAATATCGTTACCGTAATTCTGGGACTATAACCTATACTTATACTTAACCTTAGGGACATACCTAAACATACCATTGAAATATCTCTAGGGATCTCACTAAAGTTCTCGCATCCTTTTTTCCAAAGGTTGAATAAAACTTTCCTCTGATACCAACTGTAGAGACCCCAATCTTGACGTACATAGATATTACATTAATTTTTTGAAATATCTAATACATAACAAAAACATATGCCAAAGGACCGTAATAGTTTAGTGTCTTTGGAAACTCGGAACGTAATCTTCTAATCTTAGTGAAAGATCTTCAACTTCTCCCATAAAGATCTTCCTCTTTTGTTTTCGTACCTAAAACCATTCTTTATATCTTGGGGAAAAGAAAAAATATAAAGGGTGAGCTCAAATTTCCAGTAAGGGTTTACATAGAGAACATAAAACAATCCATAAACATTTGAATGCAAAGACTTGAACATAAAATCTAAACATCAAAATCCAGAGTAAAGACATAAATCTTGGAAGTACGTAATGCATATATCATAATGGAACATCAATCATGATAAAATAGCATGGAAAGAAAACATGTAATTGTGACAAACCATTATGCACATGATATGATTTCCATAGTAGCCAAGGCATTTCTGCCAAGACCATCTTAGTGGTCAAAGTCCCTTTCTGAATCGAGTTCACTCCTCGTTCCAGTCCTGTATCACTGAACCAGATTAACTTACCATTCAGCCATGTCTATCTAATGAGATATAAATATTTACGCAATACATTGGAGGGAAATATTTGTCCCACCCATATAATAATGAAATCATTCTTACTTGTGCCATAGAATAAACATAAATCATTCATCATAACCCAAAGAATAAAAATGGGTTTCATAAACATCATCCCATCATAACATAATCCATAAACAAATAGATATCATATCATCATAAGAAAATTGAAACCATGGAGGTCATAGATACATTATACTTGATACATACACAAATGAAATAATTCCATCTTATATGGAAAATGGTTTTGATAAAACACATGAAATGAATTATTGAGTAAAACATCATTTCTTCTTCAAAATCATTTTCTTTTCACAAAATGCCATGAAATTTTAAAAGAAAAGGATTTTGAAAAAAATATTTATTAAATCTTGTAGAGTAATCCTCACAAAAATAAGGTGTTATGAAACCGTAAAAATCCGTTCACGCCGTATATGTTAAAAATAAAAGTCTCCTTGTACTTTTGTTGGAAAAGTCAAAAAGTACCTCGTAAAAGAAAGATTCCTTACATACCATGTAGTAAAAGTCAAAAATGGTTAAAAAGGACTTTAAACATACATGAACACATTCTTATAAAACTTGTACATGATGATAAATATAACCCTATTAAATACATACGTATAAGCAATCTATGATAGAAAACAATTGAGATTGCAACATTAGCCCTTAACTTATGTCCGATATGCTTCGTACGTATCCGAACCTCCAGTATAATGGTTTAAATAATTTCATTGACTTATTACATAATCATATTCATTTTTATGATATCATATATGGTTCACTTATGACTTTATATTACCCGTTCTTTGGTAAATTCCATGTTAAATAGCATTTTGGGTAAAATCGTTTCATTTGTCGTCTGTGTTTTGACTTGTAATTATTCATATAATTATTTAGATCATGATTAATTAATTCTAGAATATAAAACATTATTTATATATTATATATATTCATAATATACATATATATAATAGATCAATAAATAAAATGAAATACACCGTTCATGGAGACGGTAAGCCGTACGTACGCATGAACACTGTTTTTGTTTCCTTATTTAATTGAATGGAATTAATTAGATGACATACATATATATATATATATATAAATCTAGTAGAATTATTATGTTATATATTTCATGATTACATATTATATATACATTATAATCATTCTTGAATTATTAACATGGAAAATGAATCTCATCGCGTCGTGGAGACGGTAGTCCGTACGTACGCACAAACAATGATATCATTCCCATGATCATGGAATTGTATTTAAGTGTTTGTATAATATTTCATAATAATTATCACTTTAAAATAATCATATATAGTTATTTATTTACACCATTATACCCATCCAAGTAAGGTGGTGGTGGAAAACAGATTACACCACGGCGTGGAGACGGTATTCCGTACGTACGTACGCACGATGGTTTCATTTTCTATAGGATGGATAGAAGGTGAAATAGGGTTTTTTCATATTTATAATAACATATCAGTATATAATTAATACTGATGTTATTCTTGTATAATTAAAAAACTAAAGAAGAAAATGTTGAAGAAGAATGAAATTTGAAAGGATCGGTAATGGATATTACCTCTTCTTTGACGCGCCTCTTCTTAACCTCCTCTTAGGGCACTAGGGTTGGTCTTTGAAGAAGACCAAGACCTCTAGAATATTTCTAGGGAAGTTGATAAGGGAAATGGGAAGAGTTTTGCTGAGCTTTAAGGCTCAAAGTTGTGTAAAGATGAGAGGGAGGAGGTGCCCTTTTATAAGGGAGGAGAGGGGCACCTTTGGAAAAACTAAAAATGTTATTTTATTATAAAGTCATATTCGATTTTTAATAGCTCCAAATTGATTTATTTAGAATATAAGGTGGGGATAGGATGAAATAATCTCATCCAATAGAATTTGTAAAAGTTTAGGTTACTATTTTAACCTTATCATTTAGATTTAATTCTATGTTAAATAATTTATCGATTACCATGTCTTCTTGTTTTCTTACACTATATGTTAAATAAACTTACTATAACAAGACAAACGAACCCCAATTGGTTCATTATTAATATATATATATCCTTATCTAAGTCATTTTTCCAAACCTTATTTTTTTAGGAATAAAATAACAATTAATAATATAATATTTTTTAAAAAACTATTTTATGTCAATTTTGACACTATTTGGTAATTGATTTTTGTGAAAATCATAACAACCTGATTAGTTCAAAAAAAGTTAATTAAATAAATAATAACATGACATATTAAACTATAAAATTAGTGTAATTTATAAAAAGTTTCAAATTACATTTATTTGGGTATTTATAATATCAATTATGTTAATATATCCTTAAAAAGGTAATTACTACATCATCATTGTGTCATATGTAAATTAAATTATGTAAAGTCAAAAAATTATAAATTAAATACCATTATGTAGGAAATATTTTTATCTTTCTAATGAATATTTATAGTAGAATTTATCTTATTTATAACCCTATATTAAAAATATTTTAGTTATTAATCTTTCATTTTAACAATTTTAACTCTTTTTTAAATAAAATAATAATAAGTGTCCTAATCTTATCAAAGTGGGGCTAAATGGTCATATTTTTTCCTAAGGTTGTTTTTGGTCAAATTAAACTTATCCAATAGAATTAGGACGTGTTTATGGTAATAATAATATCATTTTTACCCTTAATTACCCTATTTACTTTTAACAGTGGTAAATAAAAGTAAAAAGTTACTATTCACCAAAAATTATTTTTATCTCATTGAACCAAATTTTACTTACTAACATCAACCGTGTCTCTTGGATTTTTTAAATTCCATTCACAGAAGCTATAAAATTAAGTTTTATGTAATGTTTCAAATTCTCCTAGGAGGTGGGTAAAAGATGGTGAAAAGTTCAATAAAATTTTTATATATCCAAAATTATTATAAAAATGACTCCAATGAATTACATTGAACATATATTAGTATTATGCATCAATTATTACCTAAAATAAAATAAATAATTACTTAAATAAAAAGTTGGGTTTTAAATAGTAACCTAGTGTCTTCACTATTCATCAAAAATTTAAAGTTTTCAGAAAAATACCAAAATTTCACCCTAAGATAATTTCGATATTTCGAATCCAAAAATGATGTCCATTGTTAAAGAAAAAATTTAAAAAGTGGGTATTATTATTCATAATGACTAGTTCATAATAATAGTATAATAATATCTTGTTTAGTGAAACTTGGTATTGCGTACTACACACGCTATCGAAGAAGGTCTTGATTGCGTGTAATGCAAGCCAAGTCAGGGCTGCGTGTAGTAAAATCTCTATTTGAGGTTGCATATAACATAATCAAAACTTATTTCATTTATACGTTAAACAAAATATATACTCAATATTGCGTAGAATAATTTCCACAAAACGAACTTGAAATAGTGTGTAACACTAGCCAAGAATAGTGTTGTGTATACGGCAAGCTAATACGGTGTTTCATATAGTACAAGCTAATCTTAGTGTAGCGTACAACACAAGAAATCAAAGTAATTAAAAATAATATTTCTCATAAAATCTCAGGCTGTTACAATACCTCCTGCTGAGTGCATATGCTACTATGTTTCCCTTCCTAGGATTATAGATTATCTCAAATTCATAGTCCTGAAGTAACTCTAGCCATCGTCATTGTCTCAGGTTTAGGTCCTTCTGGGAGAATATATACCAAAGACTCTTTTGATCAGAGTAAACAATACTCCTTTCACCCATCAAGTAGTGTTGCCACATCTTTAGTGCAAAGACCATTGCTTCTAACTCTAGGTCATGGGTAACATAGTTCTGCTCATGTTGTCTGATCTGCTGTGAGCCATATGTGATAACTACTCACTCATGCACCAGTACACAACCTATTCCTGTCCCTGATTTGTTGTTGTAGAATGCATACTCAACACCCTCTTCTGGTCGCCTCAAGATGGGGGAACTCGTCAGTCACTCCCTCAACTCCTAAAAACTCTACTGGCACTTTTATGTCCACAAGAAAGGCTTCCCCTTCTTCTTCAAGGTTGAAAATGGTGATGCACCTCTATAAAAGTTGGGTATGAATCTTCCATTGTACCCAACTAATCCCAAGAAACTCATCACCCCAGTCACACTCCTAGGTGGCTCCCAGGAAAGAAGTACCTCTATCTTCGTTGGATCCACTGCAACTCCAACCTCTAAGATAACGTGCCCAAGGAAGTGGACATCCCGTATCTATAAATGGAACATCGAGAGCATAAAATAAAGCTAGTGCTCTCGGAGTGTATCTAGAACTATCTATGTAGGATCGAAATAGTGATGTAGATGCTCAATATACAAGAGGGGGGGTGAATTTTATACTTTAAAAATTCCTTTGGAACCTTTAAAGTTAGTTAAGAATAACTATGTTTTCCTTAAGCAAAGGAAAAGTCTAAGTTTAACAAAGTTAAACTAAGCAAATTCACAGCACCTCTTAACACCGAATGCAAACTAGGAAAGAGATTCCGAATGAGGGTTCCGGAAATATGGTTCCGGAAATTGAAACTTAACAAAAGGTTACAATATGAGATTTTACCTTAAAGCGTATAGAATCTAAATCAAACAGAGTACAAGTAAGGAAGTATAAGAAAGTTATACTTTAATTATATTACAAAATGCAGCGGAAATAAAACAAGTAGTTAAACTACAAGTAACAAGATATAAGTCTTTTAACCCAAAGAGAAGGGTATCCAACAACCTTGGATAAAGGTCCCTTGATTTATACTTTCAAGCAAGTCTGTCTTACCCACACCAGGTTAAGCCCTAGATACGAAGATCGGAGTCTCTGTCTTGCTATCCCCGCAAGCCCTCAACTTAAAGGTTGTTAGAAACCTCTATCTTCCTCAGCAAGGAAGCCCTCGAACTTCAAGGTAGTCGGCACCTCTGTCTTCCTATCCCCGGAAGCCCTCGAATGTAATCACCAACATTCGGAGTCGCACGAAGCTTTGAGAGTTAATAAGAGCCTCTCTCTCTAGAAATCACTTCAAGCAAATTAGTCAGCCTATCAGCACTTTCATCAACTATCAGCTATCAGCTATCAGCTACGAGCTCTTTCAAATGAGCTCCTATTTATTGGTAAGGTCGGCTCCTTCTCCAACGGTCATATTTTCCTTAAAGATCGGAGGGACCTGTACACGTGTCACTTAGACAACGGTTAGTTTATAACAAAATAGACGACATCGTTTTATAACAAAACAAATGTAACAGAATGTACGACATCGTTTTAAACTCTAATATAAATGTCCGGAATGAAAACTTCGGAGTGAAGGTTCGGAGTGTAAGGAATAATAAAGAGTAGACAAATTATAGAAATGTAAGTAATATAGAAGTTCGGAGTCTAACAAAGATATTTTTCGGAGTCTGAATTAATTCAGAGTGTATAAAACAAAGATACTCAAATTCTGTTTAATAGGTGAATTCGGAATGAGAATTCGGAATGGGAATTCGTCATCAGAAATCGTAATGAGAATTCATCACCAGGATTCGTAATGAGAATTCGTTATCAGAATTCATAATGAGAATTCGTCATCAGAATTCGGAATGAGAATTCATCATCAGAATTCGTAATGAGAATTCGTCATCAGAATTCGTAATGAGAATTCGTCATCAGAATTCGTAATGAGAATTCAGAATGAGATTTCTTCATTAGAATTCGTAATGAGAATTCTTCTTCAGAATTCAAATCCTGAATCTGGAATGGAACTTAGTCAGAGTTCATATCCGGAATTCAGAATGAAACTTCCTTATAGTTCTTATCCAGAATCCAAATTCTAAAACAGAATGCTTTATATCAAAGTTTTCAATGATTCCGTGAAATTGAATCTGAATCTCATACTTAAGAAAAAATATGGATGAAAAAATGATAAGGATAATTTTTCTTATAAAAGAAATTTTCCTTAAGAAATCAATTTTCCTTATAAAAGAAATTTTCCTTATAAAAGCAATTTTCCTTAAGAAAGAAATTTTCCATAAGATAAGGTGTTTGTGATTTTCAAAACAAGAAGGAATGGAAAAGTCATAAGGAAAACCTTATTGACTCAACAATCTCCCCCTTTTTGGAAAGCACAAACATCCTTACGAAAAACAAATTCTAAGAAGAAAGAAAAACATTAAGCCTTATCCCCCTTTGCTTTAAGGATATTGATGAATACGACTAACTCCCCCTTAGGCTTTGAAAAACTAAGGATCGTATTCAGATTTCCGGAGTGATAGATAAGAATGTCTTCTTTAATGAAAAATCCCCCCCTTAGACAAACTCTTATTAGAGTTTTTCTTTTTCTTAAGGATCTTTTTCTTCTCCCCCTTTGATAAACTCTTATTAGAGTTCTTCTTTTTTTAATGATCTTTTCCTTCTCCCCCTTTATGATTTTCAAAATGAATTGGAGGGAATGGGAAAAAATAACAAAGTACCTGAAATATTAGTAATGACAACAAAAGAAACAAGAGGCACAAATTTCATTAGGTTGGAAATCTCGACAACAAAGAAAAGATTAAAACAAAAAGATCGGATTTCGTTATTTAGGATCTTTTTCCTTTGAGATGAGCCCCTTTAGAATAGTCTTGATCTTCTTCAGGTCTTTATGATCTTATTCAGCTTGCTTCTCTAAGGAAACTATTCTTTCGGATTGAGCTTCAATTTTTTCTTCCTGGGCTTTCAGCTTTTATTCCTGAGCTTTGATCTTTTCTTCCTGAGCCTTCATCCTTTCTTCAAAATCAATCCGATGATCCCTTTCAAACATCCAGTTTTGAGAAATGGAATTGAGCTTCCCATTTAGATCTCTTACTTCTTGAATCCGGAAGTTCTTTTCTTCTGTCAACTTCTTTTCAAAGGATGCAATTAACTCATTTATATTCTTGTCCTCGGTCTCAAAAGCATCTTTAACATTGTCTTGAAACTCATCAAGCAACCTCATCTCTTCCACAGTCTTCTTCGACCAATTTGTCATCCTCTTACAAGATTTTCTATGAGCTTCATAACCAACTAAAAACGTTTTGAACTGAGCCTCTATTTCAACACACTTGTCCATAACCATAGATACGGAGTCAGTTTTCTGATTCAAAGCATGTTGGAGCATCTGGAATCTTGAATCAATACTTGAGAAGGTCGGAATGGTTCCCACCAACTTCTTCAAAGAATGAACAACAAAGTCATGCCCCACCGAAGATGACTCCGAATATGAAACATTGCTTGGTGAAATTTCTTCTTCAACAAGTTCAAGCTTTCTCTTTGAAGAGCTACCAACTTCCTTCCTCTTACTCACTTATGAGCTAGGAGTATCAGCAAGAATTTGCTTTCCCTTGTCTTTTTCCGGAATTGAATCCTGTTCCGGAGTTCTCTTCTCACTATCAGAAACTTGAACAACATTATATTCTTCATCAGCGACTTCCTGAACACGAACCCCTACGATTTCTTTCTGAGAAAAATCAAGTAAAAGATGTTCTTATTCTCCATGATAAGAAACTTCTTCTTCTCCTTTCTCTTCATCCGTTGCTAGAGTAACTAGCTTCGAAGATTCAGCTTCAGATGTTCGGAGTGGTAAGTGTTCCGAAGGTGTCCCCTTGTAATCATCTACTTGTTTCATCACATCTCTGGTTTCACCACTTCCTTCATCACCCTCTTCTACTTGTTCCACTTGCTCAACTTTCTCTACTTCCTCAGTATTCTTAGCAACAGCTTCTTCCGGAGCAACAAAATTTCTTCCTGGAGTATCAGGTAGAGATTCCAAGGAGAAAGATCTCGGAACTGGAATAGTTTCTGAAACCATTTCATTGAATTTTAACAAAGCCCGAGCTACCTCAGCCTCAGAAATCTTCTTCTTGAGCTTCTTTTGCTTTGCTTGTTTTTCAAGCTCATCAGCAGTTTTCTCCTTCAAGGCCTTAGCCTCTGCAGGGTCCAATCCGAACTGCGGATCCCATTCTTTCCTTTTTTCTTTATCTGCTCTCCACTTCATAACAACCTCATCAGGATAGGCTTTCTTCTTCTTTGGTTTTGGAGGTGCGGAATGGACTTCCTTAGACTTAGGATTCTCTGCTTGTACTTCCACTTCTTTCAGCTTTCTCTTCCTTACTGGCTTAGATGATTCCGGTTCAGCAGCCTTCGGAGCCGCTTCTTCTTGATTTGGCAAATCGAAGAACTCACCAGTTTCCTTGTCGAAAGCCACATCCATCCTCTTCAGAGTACCATCGCTGACCAGCATGATCTTGCAAACTCTTGGCTTAGATTTTCAAGCCTCCTTGAAAGACTCAAGGCACCGAACAATTAACTTGGAGAGGATTGCTGGATACATAATAATATGAGCTCTCAGATTTCCTTTCATCAAATTTTCAATAGTAAGAAGAATGTGCTTCATCAAGTTAAAATTCCTTAGATTTATCAGGAAATCTAAGATATAGATCTCACTTTCCTTCAAGCTATCTTTATCACCTTTCCTCGGTACAATAAGTCCTTGTATCCATAACTCCAAAATCCGGAAATTTGTAGATAGACTTGCAATCTTCGGATCCTTGTCATCAGCCAGTCCGAGAGTTTCTAAGGCTTTTTCCTTGTCGAAGCTACCCTTAGAGTCTAGCCACACATGCGAAATAAATTCGGCTTCTCCTTCATAAGACAACCCTACCAAGATTGCAGCCTTGGTGTGAGAAAGCTTGTAAGTCTTTCCATAAGACATAAAAGAGAACTTCTCCCTATTATCTTCCTGGAAGAAGGAAACTGATTCGTAGAACTCAATAAGTAAATCTGAATACACTTCATCTTGGTTCCCGGTTTTTGACATCGCAACATCTTCCCATCCATTCAACATAATGTTCTCTGAAATAAGGGAATCATAGTTGTTGAAGAAATCGGGATGAACTAACCTTTCTCTATAAACTAACCATTGCGAAATAGGCTTAGTGGATGACATTTCCTGAGATGCTAACTCCGCAGACATTCGGATCTGAAGTCCTCTGGGAAGTTCGGAACGGAGAAAACTGAAGTTCGGAACGGCCTTAAATCAGAGAGGCAGAGATTCGGGACGCGAGAGCTTGAGATCGATGTGGGACGAGTATTTTGGTCCCCTTTATATAGGCAAAGAGATGACGGTTCAACTTCCAGGGTTGATCTAACGGTTGGAATGAGCTGAGATCAGATCTGACTGTTGAAAACTTGAATCCGATCTTTTTGAGGTTTTTATTAAGACAAAGAATTAAGAAAACTATAATCCGAAAAAATAATACAAGAAAATGCCAGCAAGTAAAGTATGACTACGAAAACATGAGTAAATAAATCATACCTTTCGGATTGGCTTAGGGGGATTATTCGTAATGGGTAATATAAAGAAGACTAGAGAAAAAAACCTTATTAAGAGAAGACAGATTTCTCAAAAATTTTACTATGAAAAATAAACTTAGTACAAAAAACTAATTACGGAACATTCATTATGGAAAACTCAGTACGAAAAACAAACTTAGAAAGAAAAGAAATCAGTACGAAAAACTTAGTATGAAAAATACATTACGAAGAATTTGGTATGAAATTTCGTTTATGAAACTTCTAGTACGAAATTTTCCATTCCGGAAATTTTTAATATGAATACTTCCATTCCAGAATTATTATGTACGAGAATGTTCATTTTGGATGATTTTAGTTCCGGATGTCCCATTCCGGAACTCGTCGTTCCAAAAAGTTTGAAAACAAATTTAAAAAAAAACTTTGTTTAAACAAACAATAAAATGTACTCCCCCTATGAAAAGGAGTTTATTACTGTAAGGAGAGTTTTTCAACAGAAAGTTACTTAAGGAGGATTACCTTACAGTTATCATCCCTAACCTCTGTTTAATATATTCAAATCTAGCAGAGGGCAAGGATTTTGTGAAAATATCAGCAAGTTGATCTTGCGTTCTGATAAACTGAAGAATAATATCTCCTTTAAGTGTGTGATCCCTAAGAAAGTGATGCCTAATATCTATGTGTTTTGCACGAGAGTGATGTGCAGGGTTTTTAATTAGGGCAATGGAACTTGTGTTATCACACAAAATTTGAGTTTTAGTAAAACTCAAGCCATAGTCTGTGAGTGTGTGTTGCATCCACAACACTTGAGCATAACAACTTCCAGCTGCTACATATTCAGCTTCAGTAGTGGAAAGTGATACAGAATGTTGCTTCTTGCAGGACCAAGAAACTAAAGAATCTCCTAAGAAATGACAAGTTCCAGATGTACTTTTTCTATCCATTCTACATCCACCAAAGTCAGCATCAGAAAAGCTTTTTAGAACAAAATCATTTCCCTAAGTATAAAATAATCCTAGATCCATGGTTCCCTTAAGGTAGAAAAAAATTCTTTTTACTGCCTTTAAATGAGATTCCTTAGGATTGGATTGATATCTTGCACATAAGCATATTGAAAACATTAACTCTGGTCGACTAGCTGTTAAGTAAAGTAGACTTCCTATCATAACTCTAAAAGATGTTTGATCTACTGGTTTCCCAGCTTCGTCAAGATCTAAAGAGTTTGAGATACCAATGGGAGTACTTATACTCTTAGTGTTTTCATAACCATACTTTTTAAGAAGATCTTTAATATACTTATGTTGAGATATGTAGGTTCCTTCTGGTTTTTGAGAAATTTGAAAACCAAGGAAAAATGTTAACTCACCCATCATACTCATTTCAAAATCAGATTTCATTAGACTACCAAAAGAGTCAGTCAAAGATTGCTGAGTTGAAAAAAATATAATATCATCAACATAAATTTGAACAATCAAAACATTTTTCTTATATTTCTTTATAAAAATAGTTGGATCTGCATTTCCCTTAACATAGTTATTTTGAAGCAAAAATCCAGTAAGTCTATCATACCATGCTTGTGGGGCTTGTTTAAGGCCATACAAAGCTTTGGTAAGTCTAAAAACATGATCAGGATGTTTTGTATCTTCAAATCCAGGAGGTTGTTCAACAAAAACTTCTTCTTGAACATAACCGTTATGAAAAGAACATTTCACATCCATTTGGAAATGTTTTAAATTAAAGAATGCTGCAAATGAAAGTAGAATACGGATATATTCAAGTCTAGCTACTAGAGCATAGGTTTCTTCATAGTCTATTCCTTCTTGCTGATTATAGCCTTTAGCAACAAGTCTAGCTTTATTTTTAACAATGACTCCATTTTCATCACATTTATTTCTGAAAACACATTTTACTCCAATAACAGAAGTTTCCTTAGGTCTTTCAATCATGGTCCAGACTTTATTCCTTTCAAATTCATTTAGTTCATATTTCATTGCTTTGATCCAATCATCATCACCTAAAGCTTCATCAGTGCTTTTAGGTTCTAATTGGGAAAGAAATGCTAGATGTTCTACTTCATTTCTTAAGGAACTTCTAGTACTTACAGGTCGATTTACATCACCAATGATACTATCACTGGGATGATTCTTAAGAAACACCTGATTTGGGTTTTGTAAAACCTGTTCATCAACATAGGGTAGAAAGTCTTCTGGGGTAAATGTTTCAGAAGTATCTTCTAGAACAATTTCCTTATCATAAGGTTCTTTTATCAAAGGTTGACAATTATTTTTTGAAAACACATCCGAAGATTTAAGTTGAGATGGTTTAAAAACAAAAGGATCAGACTCATCAAATTTCACATGTACTGTTTCTTCAACCGTACAAGTATTTTTATTAAAAACTCTATAAGCCTTAGAAGTTGTGGAATATCCTAAAAAAATTCCTTCATCAGACTTTGGTGCGAATTTATGTAGGTTATATTTAGTATTCAAAATGAATACATTGCAACTAAAAACCTTGAAGTAGGAATGTCTTGGTTTTCTACCATTCCATAACTCCTAAGGAGTTTTATTAAGAAAAGGTCTAATCAAAACTCGATTTATAGTATAACAAGCAGTACTTACAGCTTCAGCCCAGAAATGTCTAGCAATAGAATATTCACTCAACATGGTTCTAGTTATTTCTTGAAGAATTCTATTTCTTCTTTCAACTACACCGTTCTGTTGAGGAGTTCTAGGTGCTGAAAAATTGTGAGTAATACCTTTCTTACTACAAAAAGTTTCAAAATCAGAATTTTGAAATTCTCGTCCATGATCACTATGAATAGTTTTCAATGGAAGGTTTCATGTTGTAGAAGAGTTCCAAATAATTCATCAAGAGTAATTTGAGTTACCTTCCTGTTCTCATCTATTTCTGTTCTCTTGGATTCCCACTCATTGGGAATAATGTCAATTATCTTGTCCACAAGAGCTTCATCATCTAAACCTTTTTCTCCCACAGATTGTAGACTGTTGACGATAGTCATAAATCTCTGTTGAACATTACAGATAGGTTCTCCATAAGGAAAATTGAAGCCATGATATTTAGCTCTAAGCATAGCTCTTCTAGTCTCAATCACTTTAGAAGTCCCAAAGTGTGTAACCTCTAACTTCTTCCATATACAATTAGCTGCTTCACAAGAAGAAATTTGGATATATAGATTTCTTGTCATTGAACATAGTAAAGTATTGCGTACCTTATAGTTGAGTTAATATTCTTGCTTTTCTTGATTAGTAAAAGATCTGACTTCTTTGTCAGGAATTTTATAATCACCAGTAAGCATAACAAAGTTGTCTACTCCAGTATTGATAACAAAAGTCTTCATACGATCTGTCCAGTATTCATAGTCATTACCATCAAATATTTGTGGTCTTTTTGGATTTAGATTATCAATTGATCCAACATTAATTCCTGCCATACTTAAAATAACTTTGCACACAAACTTGTTAGTATCAAAGAATCGTAATAACAAAGTTCGGAATGGGAAAAGTTCGGAATGAGAAAAAAGTTTCGGAATGAGAAAATGAGCAAGAAAAACTTATTCGTGAGTACAAGTATTTCAGAGACCTCCTCTGATACCAAATGTAAGATTGGTATAGAGTAAGAGGTTTCAATCCTCTGATACCAATTGTAGGATCGAAATAGTGATGTAGATGCTCAATATACAAGAGGGGGTGAATTGTATACTTTAAAAATTCCTTTGGAACCTTTAAAGTTAGTTAAGAATAACTATGTTTTCCTTAAGCAAAGGAAAAGGCTAAGTTTAACAAAGTTAAACTAAGCAAATTCACAACACCTCTTAACACCGAATGCAAACTAGGAAAGAGATTCCGAATGAGGGTTCCGGAAATATGGTTCCGGAAATTGAAACTTAACAAAAGGTTACAATATGAGATTCTACCTTAAAGCGTATAGAATCTAAATAAAACAGATTACAAGTAAGGAAGTATAAGAAACTTATACTTTCCTTATATTAAAAAATGCAGCGGAAATAAAACAAGTAGTTAAACTACAAGTAACAAGATATAAGTCTTTTAACCCTAAGAGAAGGGTATCCAAAAACCTTGGATAAAGGTCCCTTGATTTATACTTTGAAGCAAGTCTGTCTTACCCACACCAGGGTAAGCCCTCGATATGAAGATCGGAGTCTCTGTCTTGCTATCCCCGCAAGCCCTCAACTTCAAGGTAGTTGGCAACCTCTGTCTTCCTCAGCAAGGAAGCCCTCGAACTTCAAGGTAGTCGGCACCTCTGTCTTCCTATCCTCAGAATCCCTCGAATGTAATCACCAACATTCGGAGTCGCACGAAGCTTTGAGAGTTAATAAGAGCCTCTCTCTCTAGAAATCACTTCAAGCAAATTAGTCAGCCTTTCAGCACTTTCATCAGCTATCAACTATCAGCTACCAGCTATGAGCTCTTTCAAATGAGCTCCTATTTATAGGTAAGGTCGGATCCTTCTCCAACGGTCATATTTTCCTTAAATATCGGAGGGACCTGTACACGTGTCACTTAGACAACGGTTAGTTTATAACAAAACAGATGACATCGTTTTATAAAAAAACAAATGTAACGGAATGTACGACATCGTTTTAAACTCTAATATAAAAGTTTGGAATGAAAACTTCGGAGTGAAGGATCGGAGTGTAAGGAATAATAAAAATTAGACAAATTATAGAAATGTAAGTAATATAGATGTTCGGAGTCTAACAAAGATATTTTTCGGAGTCTGAATTAATTCAGAGTGTATAAAACAAAGATAATCAAATTCTGTTTAATAGGTGAATTCGAAATGAGAATTCGGAATGGGAATTCGTCATCAGAAATCGTAATGAGAATTCATCATCAGGATTCGTAATGAGAATTCTTTATCAGAATTCGTAATGAGAATTCGTCATTAGAATTCGTAATGAGAATTCATCATCAGAATTCATAATGAGAATTCATCATCAGAATTCGTAATGAGAATTTGTCATCAGAATTCGTAATGAGAATTCGGAATGAGATTTCTTCATGAATTCGTAATGAGAATTCTTCTTCAGAATTCGTATCCTGAATCTGGAATAGAACTTAGTCAGAGTTCATATCCGGAATTCGGAATGAAACTTCCTTATAGTTCTTATCCAGAATCCGAATCCTAAAACATAATGTTTTATATCCAAGTTTTCAACGATTCCGTGAAAATGAATCTGAATCTCATACTTAAGAAAAAATATGGATGAAAAAATGATAAGGATAATTTTTCTTATAAAAGAAATTTTCCTTAAGAAAGAAATTTTCCTTATAAAAGCAATTTTCCTTAAGAAAGTAATTTTCCTTAAGATAAGGTGTTTGTGATTTTCAAAACAAGAAGGAATGGAAAAGTCACAAGGAAAACCTTATTGACACAACAATCTACAGGTTCATGGCATGATCCTCCTCCAACACCGAGTATATCAAGATGTCGTCAATAAAGACTACCATGAAGTTATTTAGGTAATGATGAAAGATCATGTTCCAGAGCCCCATGAACACTACCATAGCATTGGTTATGCTGAAGGGAATCACTAAGTACTCTTAATTGCAATACCGTCATCTGAAGGCCATCTTCAATACATCCAAATCACGTACCCAGAGCTGGTGATAGCCTGATCTTAGTTCTATATTCAAAAACCATTAAGATTTTCTTAGTTGGTTGAAGAGATCATCAATCCTAAATAGTGTATAATTGTTCTTTACAGTCACCTAGTTCATGAGACGATAGTCCCCACAACGCCATAGACTCCCATACACCTTCTTGGAGAACGAAATTGGGGATGACCATAGAGAAACACTGGGCCTTATGAACCCCTTCCCCTACAAGTCCTCCAACAATTCCCACAACTCTTGAAGCTCTGCGGGAGCCATCTGATATGCTGGAGTAGATGTCCGTGTCGTCCCAAGGTAGATGTTGATGTAGAATTTTACCTCTCTATGAGGAGGTAGTCCTAGAACATCATCAGGAAAGACATCATCATACTGGTCCACCACTACAGGATAACTCAAACTCCTCATTTCAACTAATATGAGGGTAAGGCTAGCCAACAAGTGTATGATTGGTTGCACCCCCCTCTGAGTATGTCCATATTGTAATGAGAAGGTTCCCTTATTGTTAGTGAAGGAAGACCCGATCCCATCCTTGCGGACACACTTCCCTTTGCACCTAAAACAGTAGATCTGAGGATGGACTATGGATAGCTATTACATACCCAAGATGGCATCGTAAGGCCTCGACACTACTACTAGGAGATCCCAGCCAAAGCTCTCACCTCCTAGAGTGATATCACACTACCTCACCAGTGCGTGATCGTCGAATATTCCCCCATAGGAGTCTCCAATCGCAAGGATCACACCAATGACTCCATTTGAATCTCTGAGCTCCGAACGAGTGTTGTAGCAATGAAAGAGTGACTGGAACCTGTGTCTATAAGTACTACAGCTAGGGTAGAATAGACATAGATCATACCTCTAATCATCTTTGGATCACCGTGGTCATAGGCCTCCGCTTCCTATAGCAATGCTCTCCCCTGTCCAACTTCTCCCTATGGTCGGGGTGGACCACCTAGTGCTGGTGGCTGTAGAACCTCAAATCACGGTGCACCAGCTACTGCACGTCCTACTCCTCTACCACATCCACTACCCTATGGACCTTTTCTCTTGAATCTATACCTCTACTTCAGCGGTCCCTTGACCGTCTATTGATCATCATTACAGTGGGTCGGGTTGTCGCAAGGCATGTGGCACTTCGCGCCGCACGTGAAGCACACTCTATGTCCTAGCTGACCTCCTCTACCTCACAAGCTCCACACCTCTGACCCTACTTCCTGGGATCATCCACTGGAGGGCCTGGCCCACTTGGACCTTTGCATCATCTGCCTACTGCCTCCTGCAGATGACTCGGCTACCTGTTTTCAGGTTGTGGATCTCACCATCGGTGCCTACTTAGCTAAGAAAATTTCCACAAAAAATTCTCTATCGAGCACTCCATCCTGCATCAGGATATTCAGCGATATCATCGATGCTCTGATCTCTCACCGGAGACCCTGATCAAAGTTATTGTCCCTGAATAATGGGTACTGTACCATATTGGTGGAGTAGCGCAATAGGTCAGTGAATCATGCCGAGTACTGGGCTGCTGATAAGTCACCCTGCTGTAAGTGCAACATCTCCTGAATAAACACAGAGCGTAGTGTATCTGGGATGAACTCCACCCTGAAGAGGATCTCAAAGTTTGTCTAGGTGATGGTCACCTTATCTTGTAACTGGATCATCATGATCCACTATATTTCTGCTGGGACTAGAAAAAGAATAGCATCTAGGGTCCCCATATTCTCTACTAGTGTCACAACTAGGCGGAAAACTCATGCCACAACCTCAAGCAAGTCCTCAGCTACCTGAGGATCTGTCTCGCCTTGAAACCGTAGAGTCCTCTTCCGTTGGAACTCATGAAATGTGCTCAGTTGACATGCATTGTCTGCTAGTGGAGATAGTGGAAACTACTACCCAACATTTGGTGCTGCTACTGGTGCACCACCCGAAGGTGCTGACATAGTAAGAGGGCCATGCACCGAAGCCTCGTCACTCGGTGGGGCATCATCGTGTTCTCTATCAGGAATCATGGTTAGATATCTATAGGGCGGTATCCTAAAAAAGAAACAGGTGCAACATGGTAAATTATTTATACCTTGTGGGATGACTCAAAAGAGATCAAAACAAAACATTTTCAAAACACACGCAATCAGTTTTTTCATTCACCGAGTCGGAAACCAGAATTCAGGGCCCTGGTGTATGGATACGTCGGCGGCCACACCGACACAGGACTCCCTGAACTTAAAACCACACTCAAAACACTAACACTATTACCCCATTTAAAATATCAGAGTCCTAGTTCTTTGATAGAACTGACTCCTATGATACCACTTTGTGAAAACCCGTCCTCTGGGGCTCATGTTGTGACTATCCCCAAGCCCGCATTCCATAGGCCAGGGGTTGGAAACTAGCACTGGAAAGACATATCCCTAAAACAAGAAGGCATTTCCTCTAAACCTGTAAAATCACACACACTAGGTTCACAAAAAAGTAATCCATGTAGTAAAAATCTAACATAAATGTGTGTATTGAATGTAAAGGGGCCGAAATAATATCCCAACTAAAAGATACAATACAACAGAAAATCGGAAATATCTCATGAGATCGTTCACCAGGGATCCTACCTGAAGGGTAGGTACAGATCGTCTCCATAGATCTCCACATCAACCATCTGTACCGTTAGGTCCTAGCTCCCCGAGTCTCAGTCAAGGCTACCTGTCTTCTGCACAAGACACAACAAGTTGTCGGTGATGACCTAGCATGGGTGAGTATAACAATTCCTAGTAGGGACCCTGAGACCCCCGAAGGTCTCTCAGAAATACACAATGTAAAGCCACAAAGCATGATCTCAATCACAAAGCACAAAAAAAATACTCATCTCAAAAACCAGGTATAACTAAATTATAGAAGTACAGATGATTAGTATTAAATATTGATCATCTTATTCAATTAAGAGACACTACTGCCGACTATACGGAGTCAAAACCACATAGGATCAATAGGTACTAACCCCTGCTAACCCACAAAGGATCCGACCTGTCTAGGATCGATAGGTACTAACCCCCGTAAGACCCACACAGGATTTGACAAACACATGATTGGTATGTCATCGATCTATGACGCGCCTCTCTAAGGATGGTCCTCGTCTGGTCGCACACTATTTATCCACACAGGGTTTCTATAATGATGATCCACACAGGGTTTCTAGAATGTTGATCCACACAGGGTTGCTAGAATATTGATCCACATAGGGTTGCTAGGTGTTGATCCAAAAAGGCTCGCCATGTGCTGATCCACACAGGATCACTAGGTGATGATCCACATAGGATCACTAGGTTTTGACCCACACAGGATAGCTAGAAGATGACTCACATAGGATTGCTCGGTACTAACCTTCATATGATCTATCTCCAACCTGAATCTCTCATCCAGCCACTGGATTCCTGCTCATAGCACGTTTGATTCCATGAGAAACCGCTCCTCAAGCCATCGGTCATTTTCCATCCATCACGAAGTCCCAAGAACAAGTTACCTAAAGATATGTCATGTAATAGGGGTTCCAAAACAATAGACGACCCATCAACCGAGCACCTGGTCTGAAATTTATTATCATTTTAGTGCTAAGGGGCCAGTTGGATTCAGAGTCAATCCAACCCAACTGTACAACAACTTTATCCAAATATCTCATGGAATATCTCAAAAGGACTGTCTCACTCCATGAATCCTAGCTATGCATACAATTCATCAAACAGACCTCCGGTTCGAAAGATCCGGCTCTTTAAGCCAAATTGGGCCCGAATGAGTTCGGTTCTAGTTTGAACCAGTCAGACCGACAAGACCTGACCAAGTTCAGCCCAAACCGGCCTAGGCCGGGGCAAGCTCAGCCTACCAGCAGGTGCCACCCATGAAGGGGTCATGCAGTCCGCCTGCCGAACAACTTAAAGGAGCAGTTCAACTCCTTCATTGGCGGCACCACGTGGCGCCGCCTGCCTATCCACAAGACCCATTGGGAGTGGGTCCCCTTCTACCTCCGCCATGGCCCCTTAGATCCCGAACAGCTCAAAGAGTCATTCAGCTGTTTTATTTGGTGGCCCCACATGGCATCACCTCATCACCCATAGGACCCGTAGGGAGTGGGCCCTTGCCTTCGATGTGGCTTCGAGCCACAACCTGTCTCGCCGCAGCACGAGATAGTGCGCCACCTCCCATCTCCGTAACTGGATGTTGTTGTCCAGCTATCTGACCATCGTGGTGCCGAACGGTGCCTCCCTCCTCCATGACTGACGAGCGTCACATCACAACATCAGAGGTTACTAACTTGATGAATCCGTGTCAAAACTCAAATCTGAGACTCATATAAATAGATGGAGGATGAGAGTTTAACACAACGAAGCTTTAATGTATTTAATTCATAAGTTAATTAATGCACCTCTCATCTATCAACAGAGTGGTTACGAAAACAAAGGTTCACTCCATTAATTGCTTGATAACTCAGCAGCCCCATCACTATCGCTCAACCGCTGGGGAAAAATAAAATAACTTTGTTAAGTTAATTTTTTGTAATGTCCAGAAATTTATCTTTTTCTCCTGACCAACTACGGTTGAAGTGAATCCCCCCTTATGTGAATCCCTACGCTATGGATTCAATGGTGCTCTCATATTTCAATTCGGTGCACTGGTTCAAAAGCTAAAAAAACTGCACATATGTTTACTGAACGTACATTAAAAAATGTTCAAAATTCCATTCTGGGCACACCAGCCTGTAGAATCATGTGCCCTCAATTTTTGTAGACTCGTAATAATCCCAAATAATTTTAAAAAAATTACATGGAATTTATGAGTCTTTATAGCAAGATAATGTAATTATCTAAAAATAATAATCCTTTATATGATGAAATAATAATTTAATCTCCAAAATTTAATAGTAAAACCCAACGTTCATCATAAATTATTCAAAAAATAACTATACTAAAAAATTCAATAAATATTACCAATTAAAATAGAAACCTAAAAATATGATGGATTTGGTCACATAGTCTTCCAAGATAAATTTAATATTTATCCCCAAATAACATAAACCACAATTAACATCTGATACCAAAATGTACTTTCTTTAATCACATAATATTAAAGATATACTAGTCATTTCCATAAATAACATGAATCACCATAAATACTATATGTTTCCAAAAATATAACTCATCATTTATATCTAAAATTAAATCCCCTAGTATCCTATTTACAATAATCATATAAGGTTCAAAAAATAGAGGATATCGTCTGAAATAACATTAACCACATAATAAACAAATCACAAAATCATTTTTTAATCCCATGGTTGTCAATAAAATTAGCATATGTTCCCAAAATGAATACAACCTTCATCCATCAGATAGATTAATAATGAAAAAAAATCATACTAACATGGACATCACCTGGCCAGTGGTAGGTGATGCAACCTTATTTCCCTTTAGTATGAGGTTTGATCCCCACACCATTTTTGGATGCATCATGTTGTCACCCATCCTGTGAGTTTTCCATTTTCTAAAACAATATTAATATAATATATTTAAAATTCTAGAAACTTACTAAATAATAATCTTTATATATTCTAACCTCAATGGTTATCACATAACTTTTGTTTTTCATCCCAAAAAGTATGAACCCATAACTACCTCAATATTAGAGATTATATAAACCAAAATACTACCAATAAATTTAAACTTATGTCAACCAAAAGTAAATGCATTATTCCTTAAATAATCTTGTTTATATTATAAAATTTATATTACACGTACATTAAAAATTATCACCCTTTTACCACCATTAAAAGGTATAAATTCCATCGAACACATGTTTTTAAATTTTTGTAAACAAAACCAATTTAGAAAAATCCATAGGAATTCCATGATTCCTGTAATATTCATAAAATTCCATTATATCATAAATTTGAAAACTCAATACAAAAACACATCCTTAATTTGACTTCCTTCTTAAACCATTAACCATGTTCCATCATCTTATTCCTTAATAATTCATTCCTATAATCAATGATATAAATTATATCCTCATGATTCATAAATATCAATCTAATCATGTTTCATAATTTATGGATAACAAAATAATTCATATATTAAATATACATTTCAGGATCTTCTTGATATCCCCTTTATCTTTCATCATCTTTTCCTACTTTCAAAAAATATAATATCCATTCCCCTTCTGAAATTTCCAGTTTTGGGAGATTTGGAAGAGTTGACATCTTGAAATAAAATGAAAAGATACCATGTCCCATAATATATTTTAGAAATGAATAGGTGTTAGATAAGTCAACAAATTTCTTGTAGGTGATTTGTATACTCAAGAAATTTTCATAATCATTTGAAAAACATTTCCTAGTAATAGTGATGATCAAATAATTAGGTAGGGATAAGAAGTTTGTGAAAGATTTCATTCCATCTATCATGATAAAAAATACTTAATCTATAGAAAAGAGCATCATTAAAACATATAAAATAAAAATGTTCCTTTTAAAGATAACACCCTTAGAAAATCTATAATACATTTACCTTAAAATAATTTATACATAAATTGATTACGATTCTATATCCAAACTCCAAAAATATATTTATTCTTTTAGAAATCCATTCCCATTAACCAATAAAGGGGTGTCTAAGACTTTGAACTTATAATAATCCTTAATATTTTAAATCCAGTGATTATATCCATAACTTTTAAGACACCATCCTAATATAAAAAGTTATCTAAACATTCATGTGATACAACTATACAGAACCGACTCTAAATATTACATATTATAGTTATTTTATACAAGAATTCACATTAATTCATTTTCAAGGAAATTTTTCGTTTTTATATTATAGAATTAGGTCATAAATCATACATAATAACTTAAATATTACAAAGTATACACTCCAATTCAATATCTATTTTTTCACAAAATAAAACTTTTTAAAACAAATAATGGTTTCATTTCATGTTCAATATTCACAATTTTCCTCTTTATATTATCCTTGTTTCTATTCTAACTTAAAATCCTATGAAAAACATTTTAAAACTTGGGATGATGAAAAAAAGAATTGTAAGGGACATAAATCTTGGTAAAACATTTGTCTAGTGAAAATCTATAAAAACATTTTCATATAAACATACCATTTTATTCAAAAAAAAGTAATCATCATTTCAAAAAATCCATTATCTTAACCTTTTAAAATCAATTTTCTTTTCTTTTGAAGACATTAGAAATAATCTAAAATATTGGTAGGTAACTACGGACATCATTTTATATATCAATATTACAAATATTTTATCTATTTTGGATACACAAGGAATAAACACCATATTTACATATGTAATAATCGTTGTATAATTATTCATATTATCTATTAGGAGTAACCTAATCTGTTAACTCTATCCCATTACCCAATGCATTAGAGAGATATAACGGGCTCAGCCACCCTCATTTTATCATGGAACCACCCATCCTCATAAGCAATTACCATGAACCATAATATATTCATAACAAATAAAGCATTCATAAACAAATTATTTTTTAGTAAAATAACATTTCTATTTTGAAATAAATTTTAATTTTTTTACAAATCCGCACACTCAAAAATGAAAACATTTTATTTTAAAATAAAATTTTAAACATGTAAAGGAAGATTCAAAAAATAAATTCATTATGAAGGTGTGAAAATTAATTCATTTTGTACAAGTTAAGAAAACATTATTTTAGTATTCTATAAAAATAGTTTAAAGAGTAACATTAAAGGATGGTTTTTAAAATAAATCCCCTTATATAAAACCTAAAAAGTTCCATTTTTGAAAACATTTGAGGGAAATTATAAAATTAAAATTTTAAATAATTCATGTCATATAAATAAATTCATAAAAAAATTTGAAACCACAGTCATGAAAGATAAATATTTATAATAATAAATCTTTAAAACATTTTAAAATATGTTTTTGTTCAAGAGTCCCTTGAAAATATCATATTATTGAAGTGATCATTAATCAAATGAATTCATTACACGTATTTTCTGTAAATCCAAATTAAAAAATATAAAATTTGTCATAATATATTCAAAATAAATTTGACATATAATAATATCAAGACATAATCAAGAAGTATATGTTTAACCAAAAGAATGGAAATTAGGTTAAGAACTCCCTTGCCTCACGTTCAACTTACTTAAAAATTGTCAAAAAAAATCCTTTATAATGGTTTTAAATAATGTTAATAACTCCTTAAAAAACTATATTCATATTCATAATACCTCATGTGGGGATTTTATAACATCTTATGACCTATCCAATAATGATATTTCATTATTTTCATGGTTTCATGTGTGTTTGTTTCATAATTTCATGATTGGTTCATTTGTGTATAATTATGGATGTTATTTTAAAATGGGAATAAAACTCCAGAAGTGTAATGTAATCATATTAATGAAATTATATAAATATTAATGGTATCATATATCGTTTTTATTTCTATTATTAGGATGATTTATTAGATAAAATGTTAATGATAAATGTTTAGTTTATTTTGGAAGTTTTCTCGAACAACACAAACTAGTTTCATATTATTTAATATTATGTCGATATATTTGTTCTATAACATGAAATAGGTTATAATATACCTATTTAAATCTTATTTAATCATATTGACACTTTTATGACCTTCCATGATGGCGGTGATGGAAACAAATCATTATTCATGGAGACAGTAAACCGACATAATTTGGACAATAATTGTATTTCTTTGAATAAGATTAGATGTGAAATGAAAGGGATATAAAATATCCAATTAGAAACATAAACCTATAGTATATATATGGTTATTGATTTATCATACATTTACGGATAAAGAAGGTAGGGCTAAAATATAATAACAATATAAATTAAGACATGTACTTTGAGAAAATTACCTTTTGAATATCACCTCCTAGAGAGAACATTGAGGTCATTGGATTTGTATTTTGGTAATAAAATAAGAACTAGGATATGTATAGAGTGAGGAAGAGAGGTTTGGTATGATATTTGAGGTGATTCAAGGATTCTGAGTTGAAATTGTGTGGTGAGTGGTGGTATTTATACTTGAGGAGAGGTGGGATTAAGTGATTAAAATAATTATAATTTTATTTAAATCCCACCAAATTGAGGTGGAATTAATGTCCATGAATTTGGATTGAAATTAATATTTTATATGATTTTAGGGTCAATAAATACCTCAAAAAATAGTTAAATTGTGATGTTTTAGGTATTTTAAGGCTTTACCTTTTTATCTTTAACCTATTTCATTTGTTTACCTATACCAAGGTAAAGCATTTATTTTACCATGGTAAATTTTTATGCCTAAAAAATAAAATTCACTTAACAACATAATTTGGACAATATTATTACAAATATTTAATCCATTTTAAATAATTAAATTTACCTAATTGAAAAAAAATAGTTAATATTAATCTCATAGACACAAGAAAAATTAGGTTTTAAAGTGAAAAGTTCAAAATCTTGAAATGTTTTAATATCCAATTTCAATATGAAATTTATTAAAATGACTTGAATTGGTTTTATTTATGTTTAATTTAACTAATTATACATTAAAACTAATATAAAATATAAATTAACTATATAAATAAATTTTAAAAAATGAAGTTTTCAATTTAAATTTTATATTTTTCATTATTCATAAAAAATTAAACATCTCTAAAAAATATAGGAATTTCACCCTAATATTATTTTGAAATTAAAATTTCAAAAATTATGTGTATTTTTTCAAATAAAATTTATAAAAGTGTCAAAATTTAATTTTAGAATAATTGCGCCATCAAAAGGTGGAAAAGTGTCTTTAAATTTCTTCTTCTTTTTATACTTAAAATTGGATTTATTCTTATCTTAATTATATCAAAGATATTGGATGAATTTAAAAAAAATATTGGATATAAAACATATAAATTTTATTAATATCTTTCCCAAATAATGATTCATTTAATTTATAAATTAGAAATTTTAATATGGGCATAAAATTGTTTTTTTAATAAAAACACATACTTTTTATTGAATTGGTTTTGATTTTAATTTATTATTAATTAGTAACCAATGATTTAATTTGATAAACAGGCATGAAAAATATTTTCATAATTTAATTAATTTCATTTATTCCCTTCATTCCAATGGTTAGATGATAACTATCATATAACAATATTTAAATTTTTTTAAGCTTTATGTAGTGTATCTAGTTTGATATTGAACATAGTGATTCCCTTTAAAATACTTGGATGTTACGTAATGAATTTTATCAATAAATTCATGGTGATTAATATTGGTTTCTCATTGATACCGTCCATTTATTATGGTCACCACTACAAAATTGGGTTTCCATAGTGCCACCATTTATCAGCGCTAAAAAACGTGCTAATATAGGTGGGCCTTTATCAGCTCTAAAAAAAGCGTTGATTAAGTGCACTTTTGAAGTGCTAAAAAAGTTCTTTTAAAATTGACCCTTTATCAATGGTTTTTTTAACGTTGATAATTGCCCCCTTTATCTGCTCTTTTCTAGCCTTGTTAAAGGGGACCCCATTATCAGCTTTTTTAGTAGCACTGATAAAGGGGGGGCGTTATCAACACTTTTTCCTAGCAAAGATAAATTTTATATTTAAAAAAAAATTATGAAAAATAATATATTGTTATACAAGTAAATTTATTTTGATATAAATATAATATTTATTTTTTAAATATGTTTTAGATAAGTATAAATAGAATATTAAATTTAATATATAATAAATTTATTGAAAATGGATTTTAAATATTTTTAAAAACAATATTAATTAATTATTTGATAATTATCACCGATTATTAATCATTTAATAAAAATTTGAAGACAAAAAAATCAAAAAAAAAATCAATAAAAGATCTAAAATAAGTTTAAAATATAACTCAAACTTCAAATGGCCATAACTTATGATCTGGGTGTCCATTTGAGCTCTAAAGTATATCAAATCAAAGTCTGCGATAAGATCAATGTGCAAGTTATCGAAGGGAACCTTCTGCCACATTTTTGAAGGCCCAAAAGGCTGAGAAGGCCTCCAAAACTGAGTTTTTAGTTGGGATACCCCGATTGTTTAACAATCAAACTGGTATAACTTCTGATGCAGATGTCTGCAAGGATTTTACCCCATATCATGTCAAATATTGTTTCATTTTCTTTGATTTGACTAGTTGTGGAGTTGAAATAGACTTCGGTATTAGAATATATAGTCATTTTATCATTCTATGTATTTTCGAATACACACATATATGTATTTATTCATAAATATATATATGTGTGTGTGTGTGTGTGTGTCTCTCTCTATGGGTGTTGTATATATGTATGTATGTATTTATTTATTAATTTATAAACACACATAAAAAACATAATTTATAAATGCATTTATATCTAATCTTATAAATATATATTAATATACAAATAAATAGATGGAGAAACAATTATCACCAAATATATATATATATATGAATAAATATAAATAAAAATTAATATACGAATAAATATATACAAACTAATATATGAATATATATAAATGTATTATTATAACTAAATGTATTTATATTAATATGAATCTATATTAACAAACGAATAAATATACCAATATATAAATATTAATATACGAATAACTATATATATATATTAATATAAGAATAAATAAATAAGTATTAATATAACTAAATATATTTATATTAATATGAATCTATATTAATATACGAATAAATATAACTATAACTATATATATAAATAATTAATCATATATATTCATATACAAATAAATATATATATATATTAATATATGAATTAATATATATGTATTAATATAACTAAATATATTTATATTAATATGAATCTATATTATTATACAAATAAATATAACTATATATATCATTAAATAAATAAAAAACAAAATAGCTTAGTGGTAAAGGTAATGGTGTGAAGGGGGGAGGTCTCAGGTTTGAGTTTGGGTGGAAGAAGGGAGGGACACGCGGGCATGTGGGGGATGTGCGGGCAAGGGTATTACATGAGATAGTGGGAGGGGGACTACCTAGTTCTGATAAAGGGGGCGTTAAGTTCTTTTAAAATCTCCCCCACCTCGAATTATATATTCTTTTTTTTAATTAATTTGACTTTTATCTGTGTTTAGAGAAAGCGCTGAAAAAAAGGATTCATTTATCAATGCTAAAAAAGTTCTAATAAAAGACCGTTTTATTAGTGTTTTTAAGTGCTGATAAAAGGAACCCCCCTTATCTTCATCTTGATTAAAAGTGCTTTTTTGGGCGCTGTTAATTCTCTTTTATAGCACTGATAAAGGCCATTTTTATAATAGTGGGTACTATAATGATTTCTTAAGCATCTAAATTAAGGGGAACTCATGCAAGATCATCACCCTTTTTAGCTATGAATTATACAAAGGAATTGAGAGCCTAAGATTAAGACTACATAGAGGTTGACCTAAGAGTATGGAGAGAAGAAACAACATTTAAAGAAATATTTTGAGCATATGTTTAAGAACATATGATAACTCTCATGTGAATTAGTGATGGAATTTATTCCACCTTTTAAAGATCCCACCATAGTTAATCTCCATACTCCAGAATATGTCAATTAATAATTTTTATTTAATAATATCACTATAGAATTAATGTTTTTTTATGTTTTCTTATAAATATATTTTTATTTTAATGTAAACATTATTCATTTTTTATATTTTTTTGTAACAGACTAATCCATCGCTAATTTTTTTTTGTAAAAATTTATTTTTATTGATCGATATTCAATATCCTTCAATAATAATAATGTCACATAAAATATTATTAGTAAATATTATTTCTATTTCTAGTAATTTATTTTACAATATCATTCTTGAAATATTTTAATTCCCATCACAACAATTATTACTTTGCATATAATATGTGATTAATTTTGAAAATAATTTTAATTGAGATATAGTTTTGAGAGATAACTTATCTATAATGAATTTCGGTCTTAAATAAGTTATAATAATGAAAAATAGTATTTGTGATGATATTTTTCAATAAAAATTACCATGAAATTCTATTATGACACGTGATCATAAAAAAATATTATTTTACAAAATACACATGAATACACTTAAAATTAGGTTTTTATTACCTAGATATTTCCCCTCAACAAAAATTCAATCATCCTTCAGATAGTGAAATTTATAACTCCTACATTTACATTGAATCAAAACATTAGATTTTTTGTGGCTTACTTTTTCAATTTATGAAGACCTAATCAAACAGTAAAATGAAGGAATTGTATAGGGGTACACCTCAATGGAATAGAGGATTTGTTGATTAAATTTGAATATATATCCAATAATTCTCATGTGGAAGAATAATAAAATATTTAATATCATCTAATTTGGATATATATCCACTTTGAACTCTCTTTTAAACCTTACTGGATCCCAATAATATGAATTGAACAAAACTGTGTAGATAAATGAAATGCACCATGGTTACCCGGATAAACGCTCTTCTATGTGGTTATGCTCAAGTTGTTTGTTGGATTTTTTCCTTCCCATCCAATAACCCAAAAAATTCTAATCTTCCTTTGACCTCATCTGATATATCCCCTTGATACATGGATACTAAAATTATAATATAATATTTTTTCAATCGAACAATCATATGATGAGTTTCCATATATTCAACAATACCAATGTATTTCATAATAATTTAATTTATTTGTAAATAAGATAGTCTATCTAGAATGGGTATGTTACTATTTAGACTTCTTTTGAGACCTCTATTTAATAATAATTCACATAGAAAAATTATAAAAGCATCATTTACATGTTGACTCTTATCCTGTAAATTTTTTATGTTTCTTAAACCTATATAATTATAGTAATTCCATAATATCATTCCTTTTTTTAAAATTATATTTGTAATTTTTAATTTTTATGTGATTTCACGACTAGAAGAGAACCTCCTATTTTTTATGATAATGGTAGTATTACTTTTCCATTTGGTACTATTGGGATTCCTTTTATCATTGTAGAGTCTTATCTAAACACATAACTCACCTTGTTTTCATAGTAAGATTATTTCTTCCCCCTTTACTTCTAAACCAACTTCATTGTGGCCATTTTTTATTTGGTGGTGTAATTCTTATTTGTTTCATGAAATCTCCTAAAGTTATTATTTATTTATGTGATTTTTAATTTAATGATAAGTTATTTAATATATGAAATTCTATTACAATCTTCTACCTTATTTTCTTAAAACTAATTTAATAATTAGAAATTATACTTTTTCTTTTTCAGTATTGGATTGTTAGATACCTCTTAATCTCTTACTATTAATTTGAACCGACATGTTTCACCATAATATAATCCTGAACCATATATTTGATATTTTAGATTTATATATTTTCATTATTTCTTGAGTTTCATTAATCCCCCTTTTCAAATTGATGATGAGATTATTTTGAGTAAACAACCTTTTAGTTGGATTCTTAATAATCCTAGTATCTAGTCTACTCACCTCAAAGATACTTTGAGAGAAAAAATGAATAATTTCATATATTTTTTCCGTGTTTATTTATTCTTCAAACATATTGATTTATAATAATGTTTTGATATATTTCAATTTATCTTGCATGCCATTTGATGAAATGTCACAAGTTTATTAACATAATATTTTCAGAAGATAAATCATATTTATATTTGGATGTCATTTGTGTAAATAAATTCACTTCTTTTTGAGCCAAATGCAATTAAAATTTCAATAGGAATTTTTCACTCTTTATCATGTTGTTATCATGTTCAACTTATTTTAATTAATCATAATGTGGATCTCTTAATGATATTGAATAAATAAACAAATAATTTATTTGTAATTCATTCAAAATAAACATATGATTCATTGGATCCATCCATTGATGTGTTATCTTTGTAGCTCATTCAAGTTTCGTTTTGTGGAAAATCATCAAAATATTCCTCTATTATTTATCCATTATGATTCTTCCACAAATTTATTGAATCAAAATGGATATATAACTCTTCCTTGTTTTGTAGTTACTCCATAAAATTGTTTTTATATGCATTAATACATGGATAATATTTCTCATTGATCATGTGTGCTGAAATTGTTTTTTCATCCATGAGGCTTATCTTCCTTAATTTCTTGGCTGCTTTCTTCTTCTATTTTTAGGGTATTATTAGAAATAGTTTCCAGATTTTTTATAGTAGTAATTTATAAAAATATATTATAGGGTAAATTAATTAATATTTAATAGAAAAATATATAAGAATATAGATTTGTAAACCGATAAAGACTTATTTAATCACAAATGAAATATAATTTCAAATAATAGAAGAATATATAATTCTGAATAAATAATAACTTAGTAAATTTTTAAAAAACTCTAAACAAATAATATTATTTAAGGGTTAATTCAATAAATAAACATATGATGATTGAACCAATAAGGATACTGAGACTTGATATGACTAGTTAATCCCATTGGAGGTTTTCTGACCAATAATGGGGTGAATGAGTGGTCCATTTTAATTTAAACCTTTTAATTTTTATAAAATATTCCTCTATTATTTATAATCATTGTTTTTAGATAACATTATCCTACCCACTTTTTTTATTATAAGTATATCACTGAAATGAAAATAATTAATGGACAAGGAGCATACATTGTGTTATGTTTACAAGGTTATCCATTCTTTGAGGAATGGTTAATACTTAGAGAGTAGTGCGTGATATCCGACTTCTCATAGGATTTATTTAATATCATTATAAAATCCTTGCAACCGAGAGATATCCCTAAACACTAATTATTATTAATGTGTCTCTACTAAAAATTATAATGTACACTCAATGTACTATACAACACAATAAATAATGATAGCTGAGTAGTGAAATAAAAACAAGTCTATAATTTCATAGCCATAGTGTGAAATTTAATCTCATGAGTATCTTATCAATTCCCACACTTTATTCACAAGATTGACTAGATATTTTCTCAAACTATTCAATATATACAATAAAAACAAGAACTCTTAATTCATAATTTAGTGCTAGAATTTATGTCACTACATAGGGATATCTTCCATATATCAATACTATTTTATTAAATGTGAAGATATTTTTAATATTATTCTCACACACACCATCTGACTTCTAGAAAACATTATAAAATGTTTAATAACAATGTATGCAAGTAGCACCATCCTTTTATTATTCTAGTACGTGAGTTAATATTTTATAGGTTACACACACTCCCATGCCCCTATCACCACCATTTAATGAGTTTCTAGTGTAGCCCATAGAAAATAGAGGTATAAAACAAAAATGAGTGATGGGATTTAATGAAAACAATTAATGGTATACTTACTCATCAAAACAGAACCTCTAAGCGAGGATAAAAACTCAATTCTACATTCATTTATAGTAGTTTATAAAATTCTTGAAAACACACTATAAATTTCATTATTGTTATTTTTATCATGAGTATAATGTTATTTAGATAATAGAAATATTTCTCATGCCTCTTTTATCAACCTCTGTTAAGATGTTTTAACTATATTCCGTAGTGGTTTAAGCTTTTGTAATATTAGAAAATTAGGATTAAACATAAATGATTGAGTTCAATATGTACCCGCCAAGAATATCCCCTCTTATTATTTTTCATTGAGTCTGTATATATTTGAAATAATGGAGTTCAATTCTTATATAATACTCATAAATTTCCCTTGATAAATTTTAGTGTAGTTCCATCCACATAACATGCGCTAATCAATGTAATATGTGCAAGATTCCATGGAGACAACCAAGACCAAATTCACCATAAATAATTTCTTCTAATATTCTAATTCAGGGGTCAAAATTTGACCCCATACTATTTAATAAAGAAATATATTAATAGACATGTCTTCTTATTTCTTCATTGATGCTAGAAACTGAATGGAAGAATCATGGAATAAGATATTCAAGAACCACATAAAATAGATCATGTTGGTGTTTCAATGTTATATCAACAAAATTTATAAATATATAATGTAGTTAGATCATAAAATTATAAAAAAAATCAAAATTTTATAGTTAAAAAATATATATGAAAATTTAGAATAATTTCCCATTATTCGTTAGTTTTATTGAGGAATTGAACTAACCTCCATCATAGTCAAAAAAATCACTACATTATATAAAGGTAATCCATAATTTGTTAATTCCATGCTACTAGAAAGAAAAATTCATCTAGAAAATGTTTTAAAAGAGGCATAAAAATTACATGATCAAAATCCACAAATGTTGTTAAATACAAACACAAAAAAATAGTAGATACCCATTTTACAGGTTTCTTCAATTTTTATATCCAAGGATTATACTAGACATAAAATATTAGTTTAATCCCATATCACCACGCCATTTTTGAAAACTAAAATTATAGAAACCAAAATTTCAGCATAGGCCTCCAATAATCTTAAACTTATTAGAAATTTAAATAACATCCTCTAAATGAAATAGGGATATAAGAGGGAATACCATTGTCTAATATATAACATTAAAATAGGCTACACGATATACACATACATAAAAAAGATGAATTATAAAAAATATACCTAATAGAAATTAATAAATATATGCTTGACCAATAGCAGAAATAAATATAGAAGTATTGGATGATAAACATATAATGGCCCATAGATTAATTCAAATGTCAAATAACTACCAGGTTGTCATCCCCCTCTACACTATTCATCCTAGGATATACATCCATCTCTAATATGATACCTATGTTTAAATGAAAACATGAAGATCTGCCCATGCACATCCAACCCCATGTTATGTAGATGGGTAAGGGGATGTGTTAAGTGACTCAATAGGTATCTACCACTCACATTCAATCACTTTGTTCTAATGATCAAGTGAAATTATATAAAATCCTGTGGTGCATGAAAATAAATTGTAAGTGTATCACAAACTACAAAAAAATAACGCATTCATGCTCTTAAAAATTCATACCTATGTTCTATCATGTATAAAAGATACACACACATCAAAGACGCCCTAAAACCACCAAAATAAATCTATATTTCCCCTGTTCATAATCTTAGACACATATAACCTCATTCACCTTTACGGTTTACCACACAATGATTCATGTCTAATAAAAAACCAGTAAGAGGTATCAATACATCCACAAGGGCTCTCTCATCATTGTCCCACCCGACCCATTATTCACCTCATCACCTACTAGTGAACTAAACCCCAAAATATAATGGGAAATATCAACCATATAAATAAATTAAACAACATTAAATCAAATCAGTCCCAAACATTAATAAAAACTATCAAATGGAAATGAAATCCAAAAGTTACATTCAATGAGGTCCCAAAACATCAAATTTCATAAAAAACAATAACCTTAAAAAATGGGGAAACAAATAATGGGTCCACCATATAAAATAAAAGACTCAACACTCATTTCATACTCTATCCTAAGTTAATAACCAAAATATAGGCTTTAACCAACACCATACCCAAATGACAATTTGTTTTATATACTCTCGAGCATCCCAATACATGTCAACCATCCATCGACCAGTTTCATTGCACCCTCTACCATTCAGAATAAAGGGATTTATACATACAATTAATTTGATTCTCCCCACTATAAGTGTATCCTTGTCATCTCTCCCACATTATAAATCACTCTCGATATCTTCAACCCATGTATGGTTCATTACCATGAATAATGAGTAGATGTGACCACCTCACTCATACCCAAGCACCAACCCATAACACTAACTACCAAGCATTGAGGTGGTGCTAAAATTCACTTATAAATACTAAAAACCAAAGTGTAAGAAGTCGATTGATTTAGGGAATTATGATTCTCTCAACCACAAGACTCCACTACCAACCATTGATTCCCACAAATAATTATCCCCTTTATAGGAATGACATACTTGAAACAAAATTCAATAGATACTAACTACAAAACACATAAAAAAATTTGAATACTTGATCCCTATAATATTATCTAACTAAAAATCCCAACACACATGAATCTCTCTTAAAAAAAACCATGACATACCTTCCATATATACCAATATCACTGGAGTATCTCCCAGTCAACCATAAAAAATCTATAAAAACATCATATATAAGCACCAAATTCTATCTTCACACAAAACCATCCAAACACACATTCAGTACTAAATTTGTGGTTTCGAAAAAAAATAATGAATAAGTTGAGTATAAAATTTGAGCATCCAAGACACTCTTGACCAACACATTAAAACACAAGATACCTTTTTTAAATAGTACCCTCACCTTATTTTTACAATCTTGTTCAAATAATTTTATACATGCCAAAAAAATCAATCTTCAAAACCATCCATAGAATCCAATGGGTTTTCAAAAAAATAAAAATCTCAGAATACTCTTCCTAGACTCTACCTTTTCCAAAAAAATCAATTCTACTTTCAAAATTCACTGAAATATCCAATTTCAAATAATATTTTAAAATCCATTTTCAAAACCCATTTTCTTTATTTCTCTCAGACCCCAAAAATCACAATCCATTTAAAAAACACAACCTCCATGATTAATTTTAAGTAAAATAATGTTTTATTCCATTTTAAACACTCCTCATGCCACCATATGAGTTTCCAGTTCAAAATATGGGTTTTCCTATTAAAAAAAACTGAAAACTCATTGATCTATGGTGTTTAAGTAAAATAATCTCAATTAATCAAATTGACTAAATATTAATCTAATCACCACCTATAATATATTCAAGAAACTATTGATTATATTATAGATTTTTTTAATTAATAATGGTTTTTGAGGAGGAAATATGTCAAAAAATACCATACATAGTTTTATGTATAATTCCATAGGAATGCCACCCTCATGATGCATGAATAACTCAATAGATCCTAGATGATCACTAAGACTAATCTTGGCTCTCATCCTTAGCGCATTGGTATTCTCATTTAAATACACCACCTCACTCATCCTAGAGTTCCTAGTACCAAAACTAGTCATCGCTTGGTAACAAGGGCTTCAACCACTATCTTGTTTTCTAGTTAGGAACATGATATACCTTCTGAGTCCCAAAAACCTAACTCCACCTATAACTACACTACCTCATCCCAAGACATGCTCTGATACAACATTTTAAATCCCCAACCCGAGTCACCTAAAAAATACCTGAGTAAGGGCCTCCACATGACCTCACGTGCACCCCCCTTGTATGCCATAGGATTTTTACTAGTAGTGAGGGCCTAAATTGGTCATGGGGAGACCATTATCTCTCAAATAAATATTGAGGTTCATGCCTAAATCTACAAAATATCCAGTATGACCCATCCATATAAAGGATATCTGCAAAAATTATAGTCATAAAATAAAGAGAAAAAAGAGACCCCCATAGTCCATAATTGGTTGAAATAAATATATATATATATATGATTTATCAATATATAATATAGTATAAACATATAAACCTAGCATAACATAAATAAAATGGCACATCGGAAAATATAGAAACTGAAAAATAGAAAAAATATAAATTTTAATCTAACCCAATCTACTAAATCTTTATCTATCCATAACCCACTAGATCATTAACATGTTTCAAGATATAAGTAGTAAAGACTCCATTAGAGAAAATATAAAGGACTACCCATGTACATTGAAGCCCAAGTCATGCATGCAGGTAGGGGGTGAGTTCAAATATTCAATAAGAATCTCTGATGTTGCAATAATATTAAGTGTTATAGTGATCAAGGGGATACACATTCACTACAAATATATAAGGTGAAATTGTTCATATGAAACAGACCCACCAAGAAACACAATATAAACTCATATTAATCATGCACATTGAGTCAATAGGTTCCATCCAGGACACCCAAAATCCTGACCATACCCGCTTCTAACAATGTTGGAGTGTCTCTGAACACATGTAGACACCCTGGGGAAATATACCCATACAAAAAACATAATAATCCCCTTGGGGGTAATAAACCCATACCTAAAATATTAAAATATACATGGGTGGAAATTTACACTTTCCTCGAACATGAAGATACCACCTAGGGGCGTCCTTCCTTGGAACATAGAGATACTACCCATAGGGACACACACCCATCCTCGGAACCATGTTACCTACATCTATGTGGCCTCATACTCTAATCATAAAAAGGTATTAGGATATCATTACCCAAATACTCCTATCTCATTCTGATTCTTGAACCCACATTTCTCATATATCTCATAGATATGTATATAAAAAATAGTTTCTTGAGGGAACATCCTCCATAAAACCGCATGTGATACCATACACATACCCAAGGTATATCCTTCCAGAACCTCAGGTCAAACCACAAGGATCATCCACCTACCTAAATATATCACATGTATCCTAGGTTGTATTCCCACGAACACAATTTAGACTCATCAATAATGTCATTTCCATGTCTCAAAGACCACCTCATCAGCCAAACTACCTCATTGAATGATTCACCAAAAGACTAGCCAAGTAACACTGTCACATCACAACAAACCCATCGACATACTCATATTTCCTATAAGGGTGTACCCTAGGGTCCTCAAAACCCTTTTACATCCCTAATAATTTCCAAAATTCCAGATCCAACTCCCAAGGTGTTCTCTCAAACATGAAGCTTTATCTGACCCAAGAATGTCATTGTATCCATACTAGATGATTATTGTCGATACTTGGGCTCGAGAATCATCACTACTTGTATCCCGCACAAAAATTATCAAGAGTTAACATGATAATAGAGACTTAATCAGGGTCCCATAGGTCACATAATAACTCATACACCCCACATGGGTTCCTTGATCACATTTCCATCTCTCAGTCCCAACCCGTCATTCTAGTCATAACACCCCTCAAGTATGGTAGAGTCCTTTAGACTTGTCTCTACACTATAAGGGGCCGAACACATAAACTCAAATAAAACCTATATTTAATACCCAAAACCAAAATAATGTGAAAAAACACATTAGATGAATCATCATGAAACAATTCAATCCATTGTTATTCAACAATGGTAAGCACATAAAGTGAGCAATATTTAGAAAAATAGGGAAACACCCTCCCAAGGATGAACAGATAAAAAATAAAAAGGATCGTCAATAATTCCTTTGAAAACCAACCAAAATCATTTTTTAAAATAATTTTGAAAATCCAAAATTTTTCATCTCACTCACTCTATAACCTTGTACAATGAACCTTCTAAATATTCTTTATAAATCTCATTATTGTTTTGAAACACCATTTAAAAACTCATTTTCCAAGGAATTATTTTCCTATAATGTTCCATTTGAGTTGAAACCCTTTTTAAAACATATTTTATAAAAAGAAACATTTTACTCATTAAAATATTACTCACATCAACAAGAAATCCATAAAGAGGGATACTAGAACTCATTCTACCAAGGCACCACCACTAAACCATTTAGCAAGCTATGTAGTCCAGATTGACTATTAGGCTAGCGAAAGCTCTTCCAAATTTAGAAAAAGATAAATCAAGTCATGAAGAATGAATAAAATAATAATAATTTTGGAAAATTAATATAAAATCACCAAAGTATCTAGATACTCAAATAATATTAAGGATACCCACCTTATATATTGCCATTTCCTTAGAAACCAATCTCCTCCATCATTGCCTAGGATCATCCATACATCACCTCAACTCATGGAAACATATCTAAATATAAAATAATTATTTATAAAAAATTAAAATTAATTGTTTTATTGATTTATAACCATTATTAATCATGTTAAAATTTAATAAAATTAATCAAAATAGTCATAAATGCCTAAAATCACACTAATTCATCTCAGCACACCAAGATCCTGACCAACCACATTTGAAAGGTATTCAGAACAATCCCAATACCATTATAGGGAAAATCACTATCACACAATGTTAATTGAATATGAAACATAATTTAATTTAAGGAAAAAAACAATAAATAAATCTATAGCACAACATACCTTAAGGTAATCAATGGATGAGATTTTGAATACCTCCTACGAGGATTCCTTATAAAAGACACATTTGAAATCATCATCACATCAGTATGATTCTAATATGATCCAGTGGAAACATCTCAATAGACCTATTTGGTTCACATTTAAATTAGAAATAATTGAAGTAAAATAAAACTAAAGGAAGAGAAATAAGAAACTCACTAAGTCACCCTATGAAATCACACCCAAAATCACCAAAATACATGTGGGGTAAAAGGGGAAAAGGAAAAAGGAAACCAAGAAAGTTCCTTCATGTTTGAGAGAGAATAGGGAAGAGGGTTATTAAAATCAAATGGTTAAAAAATAATATTTACCAAAATTTTAAATTGTATAGGGCCACACTATATTTTTCCCCATAACTTGTACCATGTCATGGTGTGACACCAGGTATCCCCTGAGGACACCAAAAAACATCATTCCCTAGGTAGAGGCACTTAAACCCTCTTTGTTTATGATTTCTTCATAATGTTCGCCATAGTGTTGTGTTGCTGACTATTTCTCATAGGGGAAACCCATAGTTGAAATGCCCAACTTGGGAATTTTTTCCCATCCCCATTTCCCATTGGGAAACTCTAAGGGAAACAATTCCCACCAAAAATCTTCATCCTAGGACACCATGATTTAGTGTGGTAACCCTCACTACAAAAAAAAACCTTTTTAATATCATTTTTTTTAATAAGGAAAACTCTTGGGAACATAAATGAACCAAGATTAATTAATATTTAAATATTTATAGTTACACAGGGTGGTACAATGAAGATGATAAGTTTTCAGAGGTCCTGAAAATGAAACTAACAAATCATAATGTAATAGATAATAATGATAATATCATGAAGAAAATTAAAACAAGAAATATTATATACTATAAATTGAGATTGAAATGTGCATTAGAAATTTTGAAAACTATATGGAGAAAATACCTTTCCAAAGAAAGATTTAGACACACTTTATTAAGAATATAATGTTTTCAAGAAATAAGAGAAAGTCATACTTAATATTGAGAGTGTAAATTTAGTTCTTATAGATTTGAAAAAGACAGTTCATGTCACTAATTAAAGACTATTTTCAAAATAAGAATAGGTATAAAATCTATAATCAAAGAGAGAGATTCTAAAAGGTATTTAAATAAACTCAAGTCTAATAAGGCCATGTTAATTAAATATATTATTGAATGTTACAAATCTAATAGGAAGAAAGTTATGTGTTTGGATCATAAGAGAGACACCTTAAGAGGGTAGGGGTGAATAAGGGTATGATCAATTTAATTATCATCTCTCTATTTAGATTTTACTCTTATTGTTTGTTAGAGAATGGTACAGTTTACAAAATTTTGTTTAGCCATTGATATTTTCTAATTTATCATTTTAATATCTTGTAAAACCCCATTTTTTCCTTAATGAAATTTTATAATAAAACAATTTCTATTAAAAAAGAAATCTCACTCTTCACCCTTCTATATTAAAAGGCCCATTGGAGGTGTGTCAACCACTAGTGGTGAATTAGTGGTCGATGTTTACTTCAATATTTCCTTTTTATAAAATAGTCCTCTGTTATTTTTTATACTTTTTTTTATGGTTATCTAAATCATAACATTTATTTTGGAAATATCTCACTCAAATGCATGAAATTTGAGGATATAAAGCACACACTGATTTCTTTACAATGTTCACGATTATTTGAGGAGGGTATTGTCCTTGGTGTTAAGTGGGTGATATCCCTCCCCTCATGCGATTTATTTATTAACACTATTGACCCATTGGTTTAGGGAGACATACCTAAAAACCAATTTCAACCAATGTTTCACTACCAATACTTATAATGGATGATCAATGAACTATACAATAAAATAAATAATGATATTTAAGATGTGAAAATAATGGATCTCTAATGTCACTAATATTTTGAGAAATATAATCTCATGATTTTATTAGATATGTACATTAATTATTCACTATCTCGATTTGATTTGAGCTCAATATTTTTAATAAAAACAATGAAATAAAGGGATTCAATTTATACATTAGTGCTAGAATTTACATCAATATATATATATATCCCTATATTATTAATCACCTTTTTTCTATATAGTAACATATTAAAAATTATTTTCACAAACACCCTCAATGATTTTTTAACATAATATATAGTGTTTCTTTAAAACACAAGTGAGAAAACCCACACTTTTGTTCTTTAGGTTATACACATGTCCAATCCTGTATCACAATTCTTTGATGAATAATTAATAAACCTCATTAGATATAAATACATACAATATAAAGGATATGCAAGATTCAAAAAAATAATGCCTAGTAGAAATACTCATCATAGAATTATCTTGTACTTCTTTGAGTCTTAGAGAGTCATCATGTCAGGATAATAGCTCACTTATGAATTCATTCATTGTAGATATGAAATTTCTTCACAACATGATATAAACATGATTCACCATCTTCTTATTTAAGTGTAGATAGATCTCCAAAACAGATTTCACTCCTTCCTTAACACTCATAAACTACCCTTGCGTATTTTAGTTTAGTTCTACAGAGCTAATAAGCTTTAATCTATTAATTATATGGGATATTTTGTGGAGATTACACGATACCACTTCACCGTATACAATTTTATCTACTCTTTAAGGTCATAGGTCAAATTTTTAACACCCATTATTTAATAAATAAATAGTTGTTCAAAGGGGGCGATTGATATTTTTTTAACCCTAAAACCTAACTAAAAAAAGATGGTAATAAGTTATTCCAACCCCACATAAAAAATTACAAGAGGTGATGTTTTTTCAGTTAAGCACTACATCAAGATAATTATATTAACCAGACCATTAATTTGAAATTATAGATATGAATGTGTTAACTAAAGGGTATATTATAAAAAATCACATATTTCAATAGTTTTACCCTAGAACATAAATTTCCTCCAAAATAATTCAAAAATTCACTAAAGTCTAAAATTAAAATCTATAATCCATTAAAGCGCTATTACTAGAAAGAAACTTCGATTGGATACAACATTCAAAAAATATATTCAAATGAGGGGATTAAAATCCAAAAATGAAGAGAAATACTTGAAATGAAAATTATTAGATTGCTATTTTACATTATTATTCCATTTGGATTCACAAATAGTCCACTAAACACACACTAAGAATTCTATCATGCATTGTTGCACTATTTTCAAAACCTAATATTATAGAAACCATAACTTTTAACACATGCCTCTAAATAAGATGAAACTTCTTGGGCATCTCAATCCAATATTCTAATATATTCCCATATTTTATTTAAATATTATATTAATTTAATTGTAGTTTTATTAAATGTTATATATTTTTTCCTATGCTTAAGGACAATTTTAGATAAGTAAATTCATCAACTCATAACATTTGACTTGTGCCACAGATGGATTTGGTTCTTCTTATGATGAAATAAATGTTACATTCAATATAATCTATTATTATCCATTAATATTGAATTTGAAACATTAATGGAAAAATATATCATAGAATTCATATTGAATGGAAGAAAAATGTGTTAGTTCAAAGGGATGTGGAAATATAAAAAATTTGACATATTGCAATAGTTTTACTAAGGAACGTAATTGGACTCCATAATAATCCAAAAATTCACTCAAGTATAAGAAGATAATCTAAAATTAACTAAAGAATTATTTCTAGAAAAAATATTCCAAGGGATATAAATTTCAAAAAATACATTTCGTTGGGGTGATTAAAAGCCCAAAATGATGTGAGGCAATATAAAATGAAAATAGATAACCCTTCTCCCATTAAATTAATCAATGAGACCATTTTTCATCAATTCAAATAGATGTAACCACCATGAATAACTAGTTTCTAGTAATATTCATTTATAATGACAAACCCACTGATTACAATCGATAATTAGTATCCTATTGGAAACAAATGAATTATAAAACATTTAGAGCCATCACTATGAGATTCTATAGATTGTATAACACTCCCAAATGTAAACACAATTATACATTATCAAATTCTCATGTGTACACTTCTTGAATAAAACACATATACCCTCAAAGAAACATGTGATCACATTAATAAAAACCTTTTTCATCACTTTGGACATTAATTATACTCATGAACCTTGTTCAATATAGATGCACTAAACGATTTCCACAACTGACCTCAATGCATCTCAAATGCATGTTTTTATTCATTGATCTCATAATTCATATACATTCAAACACATGTCAAATAAATGATATTTAATATGGTTAAATGATATTTCCATAGTAATGAGTGACTTGGAAGGTTCTTCCTTCATCAATGGATGAATTCCACAGACTACTCCCAATAGGGGACTTTCACCACTACATCATTGAATTAGATGGAATTCTTGAGGAATATCCATATTTGGATGTATGATAACTTTTCCAACTCATGGAAACACCATTTGATTCATCTCATGGAGTTTAATACTTGTTCTTTTTATTATGTGGGTTGCCATTGTCTTCATGATTCTCAAGTGCATCTTCCATCACCTTCGTCTTTATCTAATAGCCTTGAATAAATATTTTTCTTCAACTTCAATTCATATAATAGAACTCCTTCACTACATGAAAATAACTAGGACTAATTTTCCTTCACATGATGATAATAGAGGATCATTTTCTTCTTTATTTGACGTCATCAATTTAGGATCTCCATTAGAAATTGATTAAAAAATCTAGCATGGGATACATGGGGTCATCATTCTCTTTATTTAGATCTTTTTGTAAATACACAATAAGAATTTGTTTTTTGATAAAGTAATTGAGGTCGATATATAGAATTTCATATAGAATGAAATTATGGATAGTTTTAGTGGAATAAAAAAAAATTGATCGCTAATAATATTAATAACCGTGACTTGTTATGATAGAAAGTAAATTTATCACAAGTTATTTTTGCATGCTTCTGCATGTTAAGGCATAATATACTATTTTCTAAAGAACTGGTCCCCCCAATTATAATTGACTTGTAATTGCGATTGATAGAATAATCCATCACAATTACTTTTTGATTTTCCATTTAAAATAGAGGTAAGTTATTTTTGTAGATTACATATATCATAATTACTTTCTAGAAAATCCAGATAACTTAAAAATGATAGTTTTAATTTAAAATGGATATAATATCCATAAAAATACCCATTGTTAAAAGCTAATCCCATTATCAATTCTTGATAAAAGAAAGATCATTAACAGATACACACTAAATACATAAGACTAATAGCAATGAAATACCCTCTATCATAATTTTCCATCACAAAAAAGGCAATTACATATAGTCGTGTGTTGTAACCCTTTAACATGATGTTCTACCTTGTTTTTCCCTATATCTAATGAGAGAACGAGTTATGAATCCATTTCTAAAGCCTCGACTCCATATATAGTCTATTTTTTCTCACCCAGGAGGTATTTTTCTTTATATATTTTTGAAGTGTTATTAGTTAATTTTAGTTATTTTTACCGTAAAATAATTTGTTTATTTTTTTATCAATTCAATTTTTTATTAGTTTAATAAGTATGTATTTATATGTTTTTTAAAATTTTCCATTGTTATTTTATTTAGTTAGTTTTTTATAATAATAGTGAAAATAAAAATTTTATTTAAAAATAAAATAATAGAAAAATGAAATGATAATTAACTTCAATTATAAAAATTCCTAAAATAATAATTTATAAACCAATAAAATATAAAAAATTATTTTAAAAATAAAAAATATAAAAAATATAATAAAAATTTACTATGGTTTAAATAGAAATAAAAATTAATAATTTATAAATACTATAATAAATTATTAAATATTTTTAAAACTTGGTAAAATAAAGAAATATTATATGTAATAATTTTAATGAAATTATTAAAAATTTATAAAATAATGAAAATAATAAAAAATATGAGTAAAAAATTATTTAAAAATCTTATTATAATTAAATTAAAGGCAATATAATTTTTTAAAAATAACAAAATAATAATTTTATTTTTAATTATTCTTTTATTTATAAAAAAATTTAGTGTTTTTTTAAACTTGATTATATATATTAGGTGTTTGAGGGTACAATCACATTCAAACACACACACACAGGGTAGAGAGACAAATAATTGCCCTCAATGGAACAACCCATCCATCAATCCTTATTTATTTATTACATGACCCGTAGGCCTAGTGGGCATTAAACCCATAATATTATCTAAAAGAACAGTGCAGATCATCTTGTTAGTGTCACCATGTTTGCGTCATCCCTACGTCACTACCAACATGCATCATGTCTACACCATTGTCTGGTTGCATCATCATTTGTGTCACTACCTACGTAGTACTGTAATTGTACCTGCACCCAATAGATTGATCTCAAGCCCTCCTGGATGCCCAGCAGGAGAATTTACAACTCAGGTACATACTCGTTGTAAAAATAGAATTATATAATAAAAGATAAAACAATTTAAATGTTAATTTACATATTTAAAAACAATAAGATCATTTTTATAAAATAATATGTTTAAAAATATAAAAATAAATAACTGTAATTATAAAAAATAAAAAAATCTAAAAAATATTTTAAAGTAGTAAAATAAATAAATAAGTAAATTATTTTAAAAAATTAAAAATATAAAAAATATAAAATAATAAAGTACAAATATGACTAAAATATAAATACTAATTAATTAATTATTTATATTATAATAATTTATTAAAAATAGAAAAAAATTATAGAAAATAACAAATATTTTAATAAATTATTAAAAATCAGTAAAAATATAAAAAGAATTAAAATTATAAAAAATAGAATTAAAAATCAGTACCATAATTTATGATGACTATAATGAAAATAGTAATAGTTTTTGATGATTAGTAAAAGAATAATTTTTTGTAATGTTTTCGTTAAGTTAAAAAATTAGTATTCTTTTAATTTAAATTAATTTATATATTTATTAAAAATGATATTATTATTATAAAATAATAGTCAGCAAACTTTAAAAATAATTAACTATAATTATAAAATTCACAAAATATTAAATTATAAAAAAAATAGTTAAATAACTAAAAAAAATAATTTAATTTTTATTAAAATAAAATAAAATAATAAAATTTAAAAATGATTCAAATAAATATAATAGTTAAATAAATAAAAGCTAATTATTGAAAAATACTATTTTTAAAAAAAGGTATCATTTATTTAAAAAAATATTAGATATATTTATTTTAATTATAAATTAATTATTGTTATTTTTAGAAAGTAATCGACAGAGAAAAATTAAAATAGTTTCTATTATGAGCTTATGTGTGGAAAAGTCAATAAAAAATCACATGGTTTTTCTATGAACTATATCTTTATTCAGGGTGTTAGAGATTTCCTTACATTTACATCATCGAATACATAATTTGTTTTAAAAGGGATGAATAAATGTTCTTATAAGAATTGTGATTTGGGGAAATTTGAAACAATTTATATTTTTAGAGTTCATCTATTATGTTTTATTTTTGGGGTAATTTATTTATTTGTATTATCAACATGGTGAGTGCAATTTAGTGGGAAATTCAAATTTCTTATCTCATGATATATCGAAATTTCAAAAAAAAGTTATATGATATTTTTGAACATTCTTTTCCACAAAAAAACTATGAATGGAAATTCAAGTACTCAATTAGAATCATTTAAATTTTATGGATTGTTGAAATTTGTTGAGGAGTCCCTATGTTTTGAATGAAAGATGCGTAATTTAGAAGTATCTATGAAATTCAATACTTCTATGTTAGGTTTTGGAATTTCTAATAGATATTTTGATATAATACATTTTTTTAAATATTTATTTCTAGATCAAAATACACTACAATCAAATTTCATTAAAAGAAAAAAGTTTATCTATTTAGGTCTTAGTTGATGAAAGATTCATGGATGTTCAAATGATTTCATTTTATATTATGATGATCATGAATCATAGTAAATTATCCAATATAAGAAAATTAATGTATAAAGATATTCAATATAGAAAAACCAAACTTGATCTTTTAATGATATTCCATACATATTTTGAAATTCAAATTCAATGAAGAAACAAAATTGAGAAGATGAAAAAATGTATTGACGATGATCCCTATGATTTCAGAATTCCTTAAGCCACACACCCTGAAAAAAACACATGACCCCAGGCCTGTCAAGACAACTTCAGTGTTGTTGCCAGCTACGATCCCATCAGAGCTGAACTATCCCCACCTCCAAGAAACCATAAATCATGAAAAACCATCATGAGTTAGAATCTTCACCATAGAGAATACATGTCTCCAACAAAACCACATAAATAGAAAACTGAGCCACACCCAGCTATTGAAATAAACATGAAAGGAGAATCCACTACACACCACCAAAGCTGAAACTAGAAGTCTGTAGCACACTATAGTCATCATGGAGATAAAGAACACAACACCCTGAGGTCAAAGCATGAAGTAGGAAACCAGAACTGGGAAACAACTACCACAGGTGAACTAGATTAGGAAAAAGCTAGTAGAGACTGCTAAACTATCATAGAAGAAGAAAACTTTGAAAAATGACAAACCACCATGTCGGCCCAAAAATTACTGAGATTGGGAAATGTATTATTGTTCAATTTTTTAATATAACATTTATATTATATGATGATCATATGGAAAAAATCACCCAAATTAGTCCAATTTCACTAGAAAAAGTTTATAAACAAAATTTTATATTATTATTTGAATGATTGGAATGTAAAATTTGTTTATCATCAAAAGTATGAAATCAATATGATATTTATTAAAATAATAATTAATATTAACCTTTTCATGTATCATATTAAGAAAATATAGAATTTATAGTCTATTATGCATACTGAGTAAACTGAAATCTAAATTAGTAAAGTCTTATAATTCTTATGTGGATAATAAATTTTGATTTTATACACACCCATATGATGAGTTAAAAATATTAATGAACAATTGTGTTTTTTTAAAAGGAACTCATCATAGAAAAAATGATATTTACTTTTAAGTTACGTTGTATGCAATAATTTAAATTTTGTATTTGAGACAGAACTATAAAAAAAGATTAAATGTCATTGGTTTGACACTACAAAGGGTTTCAATTATATTTGAAACATGAAGTTGTTGACATTAATTATAAAATTCATTCCACAAAATATAATCTTGTTGCATTGACACATCAAGAACATCAAGTTTACTATAAAAATTATAATTCTTATATTAAGATTTAAATGATTCGTATAGTGTAATAAAAAATTAAATATCATGACAAGCAGTGTATTAAAAATGAAAATGAATATAAAGAGTTGATTTTTAAAAAAAATACTAATGAGAAATCACTAAATACATATATTACTTGAATTGATAGAGATATATTTGACGAGGGTTTTCAATTATGGGTTGATGGTGATGATAATGCCAATGATGCAACTATTAATGAATTTGAATGAATAATATATTATAAAAGTGATGATCTTATGGAAACTGATGATGTTTGGGAAGAAAATGAATACAAATATGGTAAAAAAATATGAATATATGGTTAAAAAATGAGGTGTTACATGATAATATAATTATGACGAATACATATTAATTGTTTTTAATAAATTTATATTCGTTTTTAAAATTTTATTAATATAATTAAAGTTATAAGTAGTTTATATTATTTAAATGTTTCAAATGTCTCAAGATGATTTTGAGGATATAATGTGTATCTAGGATGAGGATGATCTACTTTGTGATGACCCTATTATTCCATTATCTGAGCTATATAGAAACGATGATACCACTAAAATATCGACTAAGGGAGGTCGTGTCCCTATCATATTGTTGATTCTAGAACCCGTTCCTAAGTGGCACCCATTTATTGATTTTGATCCTCATTCAAGAACTGATTTAAAATATATATTCTATTTAATTATTTTTAATTTATTTCTTTGATTATTTAATGGACATTGTTTTAATATTTTTATAGATTCCCATATCTTGTCATCGATATGGAAGATCGGATTTTGAGGAGCAATTTTGTTCTCCATGTGTGTCATTGGGTTAGGTTCAATTTCAGCCGTTGGGTTTTAATATCATATTTTTTTTATTAATAAGGGGTTTATTTGAAGTCATGTGAGAAAGATGGAGATCTTTATTTTTTATCAAGAGTAAAGAGGGATAAAGCAGTTCAATAAGTAGAAAGATCAAAAAAATGACACAAAGTGGAAGACCACACCAATACTAGTATTGATTATAGAAGAAATAGAAATGGAATAAAATGAAGAAGATATTTATTATGTTTTATAAGAAGTGATAGGAAGATGCATACGATATTATCCATTATCCAAATTATAGGAGAAGTTGAGGCCATACCGCAAGGGTATCGGTTGCGCTACAATGAGAGTCTTGGGATTTTAGTTGTACTACTATTTAATGAATCTCTCACAATTGATGTCATGGACACAATTTAATATGGTGTGTAAAATGTTTCAGGGAAAATATATAAGATATATTAAATTTTCATATTTTGATCTTTGGGGTTCATGATATATAAAAGACCTCACACCACAAAGGTGGTCATGATAATTTCAGTTGTTTTAAAGGTATATTTTCTTTAGAGGACATACTCTTCCACAATCAGTCTGTAATGATGGAGGACCACACCAAAATGAGTTGGCCATGCTTCAAAGAAATATTAATTGATTTTTAGTCTCTCTAGAAGTTTAGAGACATCCATTACACATCTTATTATTTTTTCCAAAAAGGTTTTATTTTTTTGAATAGTGAACTAAATGATGTTGTTGAGGCTACTAGAAATTAAATTATAGAAAAACATACAATACCACAAAAGTCCTTGAGATAAAAAAATATCTTAATGAGATTACATAATGATTTAATAGGAAATTAAATGGAAATTTACTAAAAAAATTGGATTTGACTGTTGAATTAGACCACACTGTAGTGAGGAGGACCACACTATAAATTAGATGGAACATGTCACAATAATGGAGGTTGTTGTATGATTAATTTTTATTTAAATGAATTATAATTTTAGAATGAAATTTAAAAATGAAGCAAGGGATCAGTATTTTAAGGATTTATGTGGTATTAAATGGAACCTAATAACCATAACAAATATTTGTTCTATAACTGGAATGATCCTAATGGATTAGAGTAAGAAGAATCAATTCCAATCCATAGATTAATGGTTAGACAAAGGGCGAATTATAAAATTTCTTGTATCAGTTACTAGAAAAAGAATGGAATATTTTTTTGAAGAATTGATTATAGTGAAGAGAAAATTAAAAATATTGAATTATATAATGGAAGAGAATAAATCCACTGAAGATCCAAAATTGAAGAATAAATAATGTCTTGATGAAAAATACCTTATTATATTAGTGTTTCTCTTTCATTGAAGAATGATTTTAAGCAATATTCATATCACAACAATGGGTTCCTTACCCCAAAGTAGGGCATAAATAGATTATAAGAGGGAGGGACCTTAGATTGGTAGTGTGGCCTTCAAAAACATTTTTAATATAGATAGTGAGTAGTAATAACCCCTAATATTTCAACATAATTTCAAGGTATTATACTTTTATTTTCCATTTATATTGAACCAAGTAAAATCCACATGTCCTTGATTTATTTTTTTTCATCCAAACATCACAAGTGTGGTTTAATTTTGATATATTCAAATATTTTTACCTTAATAAAATATCTAGTGAGTATTAAGATGAATTAATCACCCTAATTACCCCTTCCTTCTTATGGTGTATTGGGATTATGGGTGCAACTAGTGGTTTTATATCCAATATGTTATTTTGCATAGAATATGTATCTCTGATGTTTACTGATATAAATAAAGTTGTAAATTCCAAAGGGGTTTCTATTCTAAAAAATATAACTTTTAGATATGGAATAATTACACGAGACAACACTTAAAATATCTCAGGCTTGAAGTTTTCACTACTGATGTACATATAATACAAGTCAATGATACTAGAGGAACATCAATGACTAATGCTGAAAATAACTTTTTTTTATATTGAGGTAATGGATAAAAATTATTTATCAAAATACATTTAAAAATAGATATATATGAAAGTGATATAATCCACATAAATGAATGAAATTTGGGAAAAACTATACAATATATAAAAATAGGACTGTAAAGTAAAGGAGGCTTAGTTTCAAGTACATCACATAAAGTTTGAAGTCATAAAGATGAGCCCAAATTAAAACACTGATTCTCTCTTCAATCATCCCATTGAATAATGAAAGCCATATGTGTTATTTTAAATGAGATGAAAGTAATTTATATCTTACAAAATATTCTCAAAATAATTCAACCCATTACGTTGAAAACATGATAGAATTTGAAGAACATGACCTCACTAATATGACTCTTGAACTTCTCCTCATTAATCTAGATGCTTCAGTTAGGCATGTGAAACTAGAAAATATATATATTAAATTATCAAAAGAAATTATTTTCAAATAAATGATGAATATTGAATTTAATGAGGTTGGAATTAATGATAAATATTCAAGCAATGTGTTTCATTTTCTTACAGCTATAATATTCAAGTAAGGAAAAGGAAAATATAAAAGACAATTCTGGATCTATTGTTTTAATAATGGAAGGGTTGATCATATTGTATAACATTGACCAAGGAATATAGAAAATGAAGTTTATGATCATTTGGTATCAATATAACAAAGATGGCTTCCTCAAATATGGAACTTTTAAATTTTGGAATTTAAAATGAATTAGGCTCTAGTGAAAGAAACTATTGAGTAAAGATGAAAAAGATGAATTTTTTTGAATATGATAATGAAGAGTTCATTTTAGGTATGAGTATGTTTTTATGGAAATAGTTTAAGGATACACTCTAAAAGATGAAAAATATATCAAATAAAAGGATTTGTAAACTTGGTAGTAAAAATCAAAGGTTATTTTACAGAGTTAGACATTTAGGACAAGATAAACCAAATAAAAGGTGATTTCATGAAAGAATCAATGGTATATGTAGATCATCTTGAATTCAAAATTAATTTGATAAAGAAGGTGGTTTAAATTTTTGAGGAATCCCAAGGTACATATGAAGAATTGATTAATTTAGAGGTAGAAATAAAAAAAATTATAAAATAATTGGTTACCTCAATACCTAGTTGGAAGAAAGATAAATGATAGTTGAATATATCTCAAAGAATTTGTATCATTGTGAATGAAGCTATAGGTTGATGAAAATGTGGATGGTGACAAATTGAAGTTATAATTCAGGATTTTTTGATAAATTTAGAATTAAAACAGAATTAATAGAGATGAGAGTTTTTGAAAAGACCATAAATGTATTTGGGAATAGGCCTATTGTCAACGTCAAACACTTATGTGATGTTGAGACATCCCAAATACAAGAATTTTCAGCACAAAATAAGTGGAAATCAAAAGTTGGTGAAATAATCAAATAACAAGGCTAACCCAATAGTCAATAAACTATTATAAAGATTGAAAAATATTGATACAAAGTTATAGAAATATCATTACATTAATGAAATTCCAATTCTATGGTTTTTGTGGACATACTATGACCTCGTGTTTAACAATTGGGGGAAATTTTACAGGTAAAGCGCCCAAGATTAAAAAAAATGATGATATCATATCATACATCAAAAATATAGAATGTTTTTATAGTTATTATTATAAAATATCTAATTTTGGTCACAATATGGAAAATTAAAGTAAAAATAGGAGCCAAACCCACTATAATGGGAACCAAAGTAGAAAGGCAACTAAAAAACCATATGAGATTCATTTATAATAAAATTTTTACCTATTATAGGGAGTGGAGTATTATCTCACTACTTATAATCAAGGAAATAATGTTTGAAACACTTTATATTTCAACTATACAGGATGTATCATAGATGTAGGAGAGGAAGACTAAGAAGGTTATGTTAGTGAAAATTTCTCTCAATGTAAACAAAAATAGAACCAATTGGGACCTTGATAGTCTGTGTTTATCCTATATAACCAGAAACGTAAATATCCTTAAAAAATTTATGATTTGTGTTGATTTAGTGAAAAAGTTTTGTAATGAAATAGTATTAATAATAAAATGAATAAAAAGAAGAAACTTAGTGGAGTTAAATTATAGAATACAAAATTTATTTATGCAGATGGATTCTGACATAATATTTTCAGTGCGTGTCAACTTTGTAACTCCCAATTAGAATTCACATTCCTTGAAAATGGCTAGTCTAAGAAAGGAATAACTGATGATTATTTTTTAAAGTGATAGTGAACCAATAGAAATCCTCATCAAGTAGATTTTATTGAAAAAAATACATATTTCATTAATGAATAGGAACTAGAATAGCCTTTGGCATAGATGTCTTAGACTGATAAATGAAATAAATCATTGAGAATTAAACCAAACTAAAAGTTTTAAATTATACCCAAAATCTAAAATGATATTAAAAGAAGACATGTGATTCTTGTGTAAGAGGGAACCTAGTGAGGAATCCCTATCATTTGAAATTAAATAGGGCCTCAAACCTGCTTGATCTAATACATACTAATGTGTATAGTACCATAAATTTTCTTAAATTTTTTTATGATAACTAATTCATATTATTCCTTGAAAATTATAGGTGAGTGTATTGTATTATGTTTATATAGTCTTGAAGAGAGGTTGTTTAATTCATTAAGTGATTTCAGAGGGGACCATAGAAAGAAACTATAATAACCATCAAGATTATTCAATCTAGAAATAGTATAGAGTACACCTATCAGGAGGTAAAAAATTACTTTGGGGGGAAGAATGGGATAATGAAAAAAGTTTTATCATTAATAACACCATAGAAAAATGGTGCTGTGAAAAGTATAAATCAAATGGTGAAAACCATGGTGAGAAATTTACTCATTGAAAGTGGTATCTATCATATATAACATAGGGAAGTTATTCAAGTGTCTGTATCAGAATAAAATTGGACATTGCTAATCCCTAGAGAGATATTACCCCATAAGAGATGTGTAATGGTATAAAACCAATGTTTAAGAGATTTGAAATTATTTGGAGAAACTTTTTTCCTTCAAAATAAGGAAAATAAGGAATAAACCTATGGAAAAATACTGGTGCAACAGATAAGGGGATATTAATTGGTTATTAATTTAAGAGAAATTATAAAAAATTTATCAAGAAGTGTCTGAATAAGTATTTAGAGAGTGGAAAAAATTAATATTTTTGAAGAAATATCTGGAAATATATATTGTTTTCAATATATTAAAATAGTCATTTATGAAGAATAAAAATGGATGAAAAATAGGACAGTTCTCATATTACAACACGAGAAGAAGATTTAGAATTTATTTTGGTAGATGTAGAAGATATAGAAATAAGTCAACTAATGAATCTATATAGAAGAAGATTATCTAAGGTCAATAAGTCAAATATCATCAGTGATAAAATTTTATCAACATAAACTTAAATGATGAGACCTATAAACGACATTTATTTATTTTCATAAGAGGAGTTAAACTCATTTAACGAAGCTTTTAAAGAAGAGTCATTGGTCATGGACATAAATGAGGTGTTAGATAAAATGGGTAATGATCAAACTTGGGATCTCCTGGATTGGTTTAAAGATCACAATTTAAAGCTGACCATATCTCATGTATGCTTTAATTCAAGAATTATTTTCCATTAAATTCGTTCTTGAGGTTTCAGGGGTGGGTCCAAAATGGATAATTTTGGATAAGGAAGGGCAGGCACATAGTTGGCACATAGTTAGTAATTACCATGAGGAAAACAATTGTGATAACTATGAAATTTAACAGAGGGTTTTTCTCTGTTTGAGAGTAGTTATTTAAACTGTGGGCTCACTAGGGAAGAGTATTCGAGGATTGGGTATTTTTTCAAGGGGGTTGCAGTGTTTAACTAAACAATGTGGGTAGTCTTAAGAAGCTATGATACCTGAGATAGTAGACAGGCATGGTTGGTCTAAGGTTTGTATAACTGCACTTCCTAACCATGCACCACAGCCTGAGATTTTAAAAATAGAGGTTTATCCCTTTTTATCTTGGTCATTTTTATTCCAAATAACCCCCAAATCACATTTTAGATTGACCTAATCATTCCCCATCATTCTAGAGACTTATTCCTTGATATTCCTGGTGATTTCCCGTCCTTCATGATAGATATCAGCAAGGTATGTTTCATTTTTGATATATTTGTTCCTTTTCAACATAGATTCTTACTAGATCTCTTCTCCTATAAAATTTTGGAACAGAAGGGGGTAGCATATACTGAATATAAGTAGTTTAAAAATTTATTTTATGTGTTTCTTGTGGATTTCTTATCATGAGTACCTGATCTACCCTTCAACTATATCCATTATCAAAGGTGATTAGTTCTACTTCCGTTCTTGAGGTAGGTGTCTCTATACTAAGGGTTAATTATATGAATTGTTTATTCTTCTTCTAAATTACATTAGGATATTAATTTTATTAATTTTATTTGTTATTAAAATTGATTTTTTAGTTAAATCATGCTTTTAAGGGATTTTTATTAAAAAATAGATTGTTCACACCAAGTTTTTGATAAAATGTCTGATTGGTTTTTTTGTTTTAAAATGGGTTTTCAAGAACTGAAGAAGATTTTTATTTCTTTGGAAATGTATTATATATTTTTAGCATGTATTTTTAAATTGTTTTGAAAGAACTTTCCACATTGGATAACTTTGGGTGCATCAGGAATATATATGTCACTCATAGAGTGTATAATACCACTTGAGGTTTTCATTCACTTTAGTGTGTGTAACGAAACAAGATGTTATAACAGTTGGATCCACCATATGCATGGATTAAGGATTTCTATTTTTATTTCCAATATATATACCAATAGGTTAGAGAACAAATTGTGTTCTTTTTTATTTATGGTTATATCTTCATGTGATGAATTGTTTCAAGGTTATTTTCTCACATCCGTGCACAACAGATTGTGTCATGGTTATATTACTTACATACTTATGTTATGGTGTACATAAGGATTGTATTGATTATTCATTCATGATTATCACAATTCATTTTCATATTCCTTATCTTGTGAATATTAAAGGATTTTATGAAATCTAAATGATGATTTAAAAATGGTTTTGATTGATGAAAATTCATTGATTTTTTTTGTTTTAAATCTAGAAAAAATTGCATTCTTAATATTTTGAATTTTTTAGATTTTATGGTGAAATCATATTTTTATTTATGATCAAACCCTAAATTTATCTTTAGGAGGTTGTAGATGTTGTTTTACAGGATTAAGTTAAAGTTAAGGGAATCATATATCATTCCAGATTCTCCTATTGTCTGTTCCTACATAGAGGGATAATTTAGAGATGACAGTTGGTAACATAAAGACTTGTTGGTCTTATCATGACATATATTTTTGTTTTATCCTATTTGGATTAGATTTTATGTCTCTTGGTTGTTTTATCTATTCATTCATGTTGTAATCTGGTTATTTATCTTGTTTTATTGTATACGATAATTGTTTCCATTATCTTGTTAGACATTACCAAATTCTAGCAGGCTGATTTGGCCATCATGTCTAGATGACTATGGAAGATTTACTACATAATGGTACCAAAGGGTCTACCTAGCCTAAAGAGTGATAAAAATACCTCGGTTTTATTCTCTGTCTTGGTTATACATGATCTAGGACCTTTGGTTTATGGGTATTATGTGAGGTAGGGTGCTTTGCCCGCTCACTTCTATGTCTAAAATTGAGTTACCATGGGTGGTTGGAATTTTTTTACCACTTTTGAGATGTGGAGTTTGAGTTTATCTAAATAAAATCTAAGTGGAGTTTATTTTAAAGTAATTGTTCCCTTTTAAAGTGTTAAGTTTCATTGGTATAATTCATATTCCATTAAATTCCCAATTTTTAAAGGCATTGAAATGAATTCATTAACATGGTATGATGATTTTGGAATTTTCTCTCAAGATTATTGGTTATTATCTTGAGATTATTATATGATGCATCCTTGAATAGATCTTTCAAATATAGTTGAGGATGTTGTGAGACAAGTTTTATAGGAAAATCCTCTAGTTAACCCTTCTTTGGTTGAATTTGTAATCCACAAAATTCTGGATTTGGGGTAATGTCCCGGAAATTAAATGTAATTTTTTTTAAATTATATGGGATTATTTCAAGACCAAAAGCTCATACATCACCTGATTCCGAGACTCGGTGATCCCTAAATAGATTTTTAAACCTTAATTTATGTTAATTTAAATTAATGTGCAAGTGTGTTTTTCTAACTTTTGAAATGGTGTTTGGATAAAAAATATGAGGGAACCATTGAACATAGAACATCGAGATTCACCTAGAAAGGACCTATATTCGACTGGTAAGGGTTGACCAGAAAGGATAATTTTCCAAATTTTTTAAAGATAAATAAAATAAATTAAAAAGTTATTTTATTTTTCGTTCATCACTGTTGAGTAGTGTCATGACAGCACTACAATGCGGCGATGAAACCCCATTAATGAGTCTCTTTAACTGAAGAGTTATAGATACATTGTTTCATAAATGAAATAGCGTAATGACACAGTGAACAAACGTAACAAAACGTTGCGATGCGTTTCTCTATTAATGAGATAATGGGTTGGAGAAGTTGTTGGAGAGAGAATATTTCTTTTGACAAATCTATGGTGAGAAATCCTATCCAACGATGAGTAACGAATTCCCTCTCTTTTCACCCTTTATAAGATCACTAGCAATGTGGGCGACGGATCAAGAATTGAGAACAAAGGCGAGTGACCCGCTATTCCTTAACCGACACATCTATCCCATGTAAGGGTTATTTTTTTATTAGAATGGTCGTTCTTCTTTCTAAAAATGATCGCAGACCAACCTGCAAACATGTTTATCCATGGATCATTGTTCTGGTGGGAGGGAGCTCTTTATTAGGCTTTTGAATCGGGATAGAACTTTGTTAAAGCCTTAGAACCTTCCCCTTGTTTAAATAACTGTGCATTTATAATTTTTTTTAAAATTTATCCATTGTTCTTTTATTTAGTTAGTCTTTTATAATAATAGAGAAAATAAAATTATTATTCTAAATTAAAAAAATAGAAAAATAAAATAATAATTAACTTTAATTATAAATATTATTAAAATAATAAATTATAATTTTTTTGAAAAAATAAAATATAAAAAATTATTTTGAAAATAAAAAATATAAAAAATATAATATAAAATAACTATAGTTAAAATAGAAAAAATAATTAATAATTAATAAATATTATAATAAATTATCAAATACTTGTAAAACATAGTAAAATAAAGAACTATTACAAAAAATAATTTTAAAAAAACTTACTAAAAATTTGTAAAATAATGAAAATAAAAAAATTATTAGTAAAAAATTATTAAAATATTTTATTATGATTATGGTAAAGACAATATACTTTTTAAAAATTAATATAATAATTTATTTTATTTTATTTTTTCATTTATTAATAAAAATAATTTAAGTTTTTTTAAAATTAATTATATATATTAGGTGTTTGGGGGTTCAATCACATTCAAACACACGCACACACACAGGGAAGAGAGACAAATCATGGACCCCCCAAGGGAATTACTCATCCATCAAACATTATTTATTTATAATATGACCCATAGGCCCCGTGGGAATGAAACCCATAATATGGCCCGAATGCCCAGTGGATATCATCTTGTCGGTGTCACCATGTCTATGTCATCCCTATGTCACTACCAACATGCATCATGTCTATGCCACTGTCTCGTTGCGTCATCAGCTGTGTCACTACCTGCATAGTACTGTAATAGTACCTGCGCCCAACATAGCTTGATCTCAGGTCCTCCTGGATGCCAAGTAGGAGCATTTACAACTCAGGTACATACTCGTTGGAAAAACATAATTATAAAATAGGAGATAAAACTATTTAAATATAAATTTATATATTTAAAAACAATAAAATAATTCTTATAAAATAAAATGTTTAAAAATATAAAAATAAATAACTATACCTATAAAATGTATATAAATCTAAAAAATATTTAAAATTAGTATAATAAATAAATAAATTTATTTATTTTAAAAATTAAAAATTAAAAAAATATAATATAATAAAATACAGATATAACTCGAATAAAAATACTATTTAATGAATTATACATATATTAATAATTTATTAAAAATAGACAAAAAATTATAGAAAATAATAAATATTATAATAAATTGTTAAAATTCAGTAAAAATATAAAAACAATTAAAATTATAAAAAATATAATTAAATGGTAGTAAAATAATTTATGATGATTATAGAAAATATAATTATATTTCCTAAATATTATTTAAAGAATAAATTTATTTTTAATGTTTTCGTTTCGTTAAAAAATTTGAATTCTTCTAATTTAAATTAATTTATATATTTATAAAATATGATATTATTATTATAAAATAATAATCAGTAAAATTTAAGAATAAATAAATATAATTATAAAAATTCACAAAATAATAAATTATAAAAAAATTAGATAAATAACTAAAACAGAAAAAATTAAATTTTCTCAAAATAAGATAAAATAATAAAAGATAAAAATGATTCAAATAAAAAAATTGTTAAATAATTAAAAACTAATTGTTGAAAAAACTATTTTTAAAAAAAAATTCAACATTTACTTAATAAAATTAGAAACATTTATTATTATTATAAATTAATTATTGTTAATTTTTGAAAATAATCAATAGAGAAAATATAATATAGTCTTTATTATGAGGTTATATGTGGACTATTCATTAAAAAAATTACATGGTTTTGATATAAACTCTATCCTTAATGATAGTGTTGGTTATTTTAATTCATTTACAAATCAAATACACAATTTGTTTTAGAATGGATTAATAAATGTTCTTATAAGAATTGTGATATCAAGAAATATGAAACAATTGGTATTGTTAGAGTTCAACTATTATGTTTTGTTTTTTAGGTAGTTTGTGTTTTTTTATTATCAACATGATGAATGCAATTTAGAGGGAAATTCAAATTTCAGGGAGCATGATCTACCAAAATTAAATAAAATTATATGATATTATTGACAATTATTTTCAACAAACAAACACAAAGAATGGTATTTCAAATTCTCAATTAGAATCATTTAAATTTTATGGGTTCTTGAAATATGTTGAGGAGTCCCTGTATTCTGAATGCAAGATGAGTAATTTAGAAGAAGCAATGAAATTCACAGATTTTAAGTTAGGTTTTGTAATTTTTAAAAACTATTTTGATATAATACATTTTTTATTTAAATATTTATTTTCAGATCGAAATACATTACAATCAAATTTCCTTTAAAGTAAAAATTTGTCCATTTGGGTATTATTTAATAGATGATTCATAGATTTTAAAATGATTTCATTTTATATTATGGTGAACATGATTCACAGTAAATTATCCATTATATGAAAAATTGAGGTATAATGATATTCAATATAGAAAAACAAAATATGATATTATAAAATGATTGAAGTTTTTTATGATTACAACTAGATTGCAGTGTATTTTTATGTATTTGGGCACAAATTTATTCATTGAAAATTATTGGCTCAGGTCTGGTGTGTGGACTTGAGGGTTAGGTACACCACGAGATGAACTCCACAAGGAAAAAACATGATGTGGCGACAGATCTAGTATTTCAGTTAAAATGATTTTTAAAATTCAAACCATCTCATTCGCAACATTTGGACGATATTACCCCTAATGTGTAAACCATTTTAATAAATAACTATAAAATATCAAAATAAAATATGTTATTATAAAACATAAATAATATAGATAAATAAAAATTATTAAATAATAATTTTTAATATATAATAAATATATAAAAATCATTCATTTTAGATTTTTAATATTCAGTTTTATAGTGAAAATTTATAGTAAAAAAATTCATTAAAAATTTAAAATTCATATATGTTTTATATACATTATTTTATAAATAAAATTTTCAATTCATTAAAAAATAAGGTTTTGAGATATTAAAATTTATAACTATTTTTTCCTTATTTTCAGGGAAACTAATAGCTTCACTTTTTAAAAGAAAATTTCAATTATGTCTTGAAATTTTTTGTTTATTATAAGTATTGAAAATATAATAATGATCAATAAATTATTTTTTAGTGAAAATTTATAATTTTATTTGTATATTAATATATTTTACATTTAATTTTATATGAAAAATTGAACTATAAATTTCCTATTGAAATTTGAATTGGAAATTTCTAAGAGATGTTTTTATTGAAAATTTTCACCATAAATTAAATTATTCATGTATTATTATATCTATACTAAAAATGTAAACATGTATGTATTTTAGACATTATTTAATTAAAATTCCAGTATAATTATAGTAAATATTAATGGAAAAATTTAACTGAAATCTTAAGTAGGAATATAAACTGCAATTTTTCATTGTAAATTTGCAATAAAAGTTTCTAATGCAAAATTTCAGTGAAAATTTACAATTTTTTCTATATTAATTTATTTTCATTGTAATTTTAAGTAGGAATTTGAATTGTAAATTTGTAGTGGAAATTTACACTAAAATTTTACATTTTTTATTTTTGTATCGATATATTCTCACATATAATTTAAGTGGAAATCCATATTGGAAATTTAAGACGACAATTTTTTTTTCAAATTTCCACTGCACTTTTCTAGTTCAAATTTACATTTTTTATTTATGTATTAATATATTTTTACTTGTAACTTATGTGGAAATCCAAATTGAAAACTTTTGATGAAACTTTTCATATAATGACCCTAAGTAGTGAAATCTAACTCATATACATGTAAAATCAATCATTAATAGAATCAACGTGCAAGGAATAACCTACACCGAAAATTGATCATACCAGGGATGCACTTGCCGCAACAAATGTATACTCCACTGATAGTTTTGAACATTTATTGTGAGTTTTCATTGAAAATTTTCAACGAGATTGTGTGACATTAAAGTTTGAATTTTTACTTAAAATTATATTTTATATTTATATTTTTATATATACATATATAGGTATGTATGTATACATGCATTCAAATTGTGTATTTTAAATTTGTACTAAATGTTTTTCGTATAGATGTATATTATTAGGGATTTATAGTGTAAATGTAAAACACAAAATTTCAATTCAAATTTACATTACTATTTGTATACACATACTGAAAATTTCTATTGTAAATTTTCACTTGAAGTTTACAATTTAATATTACCATATTTATTTGTATTTGTATATTTTTCTTTGTGTTTATTAGCTTTAATTGATAATTTTCACCATTTATTGAAATTTTATTGGAAATATTTAGTGAAATTTTTCACTATTAATTTTAAAACATATTGTATAGTGGAAAATATACATTGATAATTTCCAACATAAATTTTAATAGATATTGGAAATAAAAGTTACTAATGGAAATTTAAACTAAAGGTTTCCAATGGAAATTTTCACTAAAAGTTTCCAGTGGAAATTTTTACTGAAGGTTTGCAATGGAATTTTTCACTAAAAGTTTCTGGTGGAACTTTTTACTAAAGGATTCCTATGTAAATTCTCAATGTAATTTTTTGGTAAAAATTCACATTTTTTATTTTTGTATTAACATATCTTATTTGTAATTTAAAGTTTGAATTTGAACTAGAATTTTCCATTCGATGTTTGCACTAGAAATATGTAGAATGAGGATATTGGGAATAAAATCTATTACTTATACATAATTTTTGATGTGTTTATAGACTCTTAGGAATCCCTAAATTTTAAACCATAAATTATTAATGTATTTATGGAATGGAAATATCTAGTAAAAAATTGAATTTTTTACCTATATATTAAAATATTTTCATTATAATTTTAAGTGAAAATTTGAATTGTAAATTTCTTGTGGAAATTTGCAGTGGAAATTTCTATTATAAATTTACATATAAATTTATATCGGAAATTTAGATGGGAATTTCCAGTGGAAATTTGGATGGTAATTTTCAGCAGTGGCAGCATAAAAAACCCTCAAAAAATGCATAATGGGGGAATTTTCGTCCAAAACACCAACCTGAGGGTCAGGTTCAGGTGCTCAACCTAAGATGATTTAAATCATTTATTCATGACCTGACTTCTATCCAGTCTTCCCGTGAGTGGAAGATGGAAAACCTCAACTCTATATATTTTATAATAGACTCACTTTTAACTAGTATAATTTAACCATATAGAAAACAACAAATTCAAGACAATAAAAACCTACTACTGATGAGCACTAGGTCAAAACATATATTAAGATTCATATTCAAAAAAGAAACAAAATCGATAAAAAAATGCATTGACGTCGATACCTATAATTTCAAAATTTCTTGAGCCACACTCCTGAAAAAAAAGCATAACCTCAAGCCTATTAAGTCAACTTTAAGGTTGTCATCAGCTACCAGCCCATCAGAGCTGAACCGTCCCCACCTCCATGGGCAGAGCATGAAGCAGGAAACTAGAACCGGGAAACAACTACCACAGGTGAACCCAATCAGGAATATCAAGTAGATACCACTAAACTATCAAAGAACAAGAAAACCATGAAAAAGAAAAACCACCAGGTCAATCCAAAAATTATCCAGATGGGGCCCAGTTTGCTGGTTAAATTTTTTATTTAATATTTATATAACATGATGATCAAAGGGAAACAAATTCACACAAATTATCCCAATTTCACTAGAACAATATTATAAACAAAATTATATTTTTCTTATTTCAATGATTGGAATGATAAAATTTTTAATCATCAAAAGTACGAAATCAATATTCTATTTATTATAATAATACTTAATATAAAACTTTTCATATATCATAGTATGAAAATATTGAATTTTTAGTCTATTATGCATACTGAGTACACTAAAATCTGAATTGGTAAAATCTTATAATTCATATGTGGATGAGGGATTTTGAGTTTATACACACCCATATGATGAGTAAAAAATATTAACGAACAATTTTGTTTTTTTAAAAGGAACTCATCATAGAAGAAATGAAATTTACTTTAATGTTACGCTGGATGAAATAATTTAAATATGGTATTTGAGGCAGAACTATAAAAAAGATAAAATTTCATTGGTTTGACACTACCATGGGTTTCAAGTATATTTGCGACATGAATTTGTTGACATTAATTATAAAATTCATTCCACAATAAATGAACTATTTTCATTGAATCATCAGGAACATCAAGATTACTATAAAAATTATAATGCTTTTATAAGATATTTAAATGATTGGTATAATGTAATAAAATATTTAATATCATGGAAAACAGTTTATCAAAAATGAGAATGAATATAAAGAGTTTATTTTTAAAAAAACTAATGAGAAATCACTAAATATATATGTTATATGAATAGGTAGAGATAACATTGACGAGAATTTTTAATTATGGGTTGATGGTGATAATAAAGTTTAAGATGTAACTATCAATGAATTTGAAGCAATAAGTGATTATAAAAGTGAAGATCTTATGGAAACTAATGATATTGGGGAAGAATATGAATAAAAATATGGTAAAAAATATGCAGATAAGGTTAAAAAAACAAGGTGTTACATGATAACATCTAACACCCCGACCCCAGAAACCAAGATCAGGTGCATGATTTTAATACATTGGCATGATTAAAAGGTATCAAGTCCCGAAGGACTGATCAGTTTAGCAATCTTGGAAAATATATTACATACATTAACTTTACATGAAAATTTTAACATAAAATACAACATAGATAATGCTTTGATAATTCTATTATTCTCTTAGCTTAAACCAGCATACACTACTAGAAACTCCTACCTATACCAATGCATCTATACCAATGGTTTTCAAAACCTATTGGTATAGGTACCCTTTCCAAAATTCTTTGCCAAACTGTTGGGAAAATCCCACTTTGAGATCACTTTTCCCAATGGTTTTTCCAAACGGTTGGGAAAGGGCATGGTTTTCCCAAAATATTTTTCAAACTATTGGGACAATCCCACTTTGAGACTATGTTTCCCAACAGTTTGGAAAACCCATTGGGAAAGGGTATGAATTTCCCAACAGTTTTCTCCAAACTATTGGGAAAATTTCACTTTAAGACACATTTTCCCAATGGTTCTCCAAAACCATAGGGAAAGGGTATGTCTTTCCTTGCCAAACAATGGGGAAAATCCCACTTTGAGACCACTTTTACCAATAGTTTTTACAAACCGTTGGGAAAGGGTATGGATTTCTATATGGTTTTTACAAACCAATTGGAAAGGGTATGGTGTCCTTATTTTTTATGAATTCTATTGTCGAATTTCATCAAATAAATCAATATATAAATTATATATATGTATATATATATATATATCTAAATATATTCATAAACCAATGGGAAAGACCTATCCCCATGCCAAATCACCCACCAGATTCCCAAACCATTGGTTTTGGTTATACAAATGGCTTCCCAAACCATTGTTCTAGGTTATACCATTAGATTGGGACCTATATCAACAGTTCCAAACTGGTGGTATATTTAATTTTTGCATTAGTGATGTAAATAATAATACACTTCTTGGAATCGAGGGAATATAAAATATAAGAAATGGGTGAGCTCAGATGCTCAGTAAGGATAAAAAATATAACAGAAGCTATCATAAATAATCATAAACTTTTATGGCAATGTATAAAATTGAATCACAAGACCTTTAAAAATAAACATGAACATAATATGGAAATGTTAAATTAAATAATTCCATATATTTATTCACATGGATATTCTTCCAGTTGAATAATCAAATGTAGCATCAATAACTAATCTTATATCGATGGAATGTATAATGTCGGACATCCTAACCACAAATTCAAGGCCTCGTGCCAAGACCCTAAATATAAATTTTGTTAAGGCCTTTTGCCAAGACACTAGTTTGTTTAATTAGATGTGCTGATGGATCGAAGGGCTATATTGGGAACCACCCATCACTTACTAAGTATAATACATTACTCATATTAATATCGTGAAACATAATCTAAACATTCATATAAAACTAGCATATGAAATGTCAATACATTAACCACAAACCATGAATGGTATAAAAATAGCACATCCACAGTCAAACATAACTCATTAAATACAATATTGATGATTTTATTATAAAAAATCAACATCAAACAATAAAAAAAATACATTGAAGGATATTAAATAGATGAAAATAATCACTCAAACTATTTTAGAGAAATACCCCCTTTTCCTTGAAAACATTTAAAAGTCGCACTATTTTGCAAAGACTTCATTTGAAAGAGATTTTTGAATTAAAGTGTCCTATACCTCTTTGAATGTTTTGAAATTAACTTTAATTTTAAAACATTCATGTGCATATAAATAAATCCTTAAAACCATTTTTAAAACATGGACATTAATGAGAAAGATTTATAATAATAAACCTTTAAACATTTAAAATGAAATTTTAGTTAAAGAATTCTTAACCAAATGAATATTGCTTGAATATAAATAATTGAGGAATAATATTAATCCAAAAATTATAATATCCTTAAAATAAATGGATTCATGATATTATATGTCAATAGATAGTATAAACACCATAAAAAAGTGAATTGACACATAATAACAATGAAGTCTCAATGAAATGTAAATTGAGACGAAATCCCTTATAAAGACCATATCCTTATATTACGGATAAATAAATGACATATTTATATTTGAATTATATAAATACACACAATATGATTGTATATTCTATTTAAATCAATTAGAGGACATTCCCACTTATTTTTGTAAAAACAAAATCAATGACTTGGATGTTTAACACAATGAATGGAAATTGAGTTAAGATTACCCTAATCAAGTTCATATCAATGACTTGAAAATTTATAAATGGAGTTATTATGTGTATAAAAAGTATATCCACACAAAAGGGAGTGTAAATTAATACATAAATAAATAACTAGTGATTTCACAAATAATCATTGAGTAAAATAATCAATTAAGTGTGTGTAAAACCCAAAGAGTGGAAATTGAAATTAGAAATTCCATTACTTATTTGGTAACTTAAGAAACATAAAACCATGAAATAAGGATCATTCAATGAATATATAAATACCCATAAATTAAATTATATTACATAAATAATATAATCATGGGAAGTACATACACCACACAAAATGAGATAGTGGCAAATATAGCATAAATCACACGGGAATAAAAAGTGAGATGAAAACCCCTTACCATATAATTTCGATTAGTCAAGGGTAAGTTTAACCTTATTTATAAAGTTTAAATAATTATTATTAAATTATAAAATATCCACATAGACAAATATTATATAATATATGATCCTATAATATTATTTTGTTAATAATATTTCAGTAGTATCATTGTTTTGGGTGTTAACTGATTCATTTTCATTTATATGTTTTGTTACATAAGTAATATTTTTTATGGATAGAATGTATTTTATTCATATCTGGAATGATATGAATTTCTTAGATATTAATTTTTTAATCATCAAATGATAATTATTCTTTAATTGTTATGATGGGGAATTAAATCTCATCCCGTCGTGGAGACGGTAAGCCATGCGTACGCACAAAAAACAATATCATTATATTGATAGTGAACTCGTATATAATTGGATGGAATATTATACATAGATAATCATTAACATGATATATTTTTTATTTACCTAAATTATACTCATTATTATTCCCATCCAAATAATTTAGTATTGAATAACAAACAACACCATGGTGTGGAGACGGTAAGTCGTACGTACACACGTATGTTGACTTTATCATTTCTAGGATGGATAGAATAATGAATATGGTTATACCATATTTATAATAAGTTATAATTATTTATAAGTTACTGGAGGTATTATTTTAGTATGGAAACAACAAATAAAGTGTATGTAGTAGAAGAAAATAACTTTGAAAGAGGTGATAAAATAATTACCTCTTCTTCGGGTTCTTCTTTTTGATTTGAAAAAAAGGGATCCTTTGGTTGGATTTCTGATAAAATTAATATATATTGTTTTAAGTGAGGGTAGTTGGGAGGATATTTGTGTAGGGTTTGGTAGAGACAAATTGATTTTAATGTGTGAATATGAGAGAAGGGAAAGTATCCTTTTATAAGAGAGGTGAGGGGAACTTTATGAAGATCATTAAATATTAATTTATTATAAAATCATTTTCGGTTTAGAATAGTATAAAATGAATTTATTTCTAAGATAATGTAGTTATGGGTAAAAATAATCTAAAAAATAGGTTTTAGAGAAGTTTATGTCACCATATTAACCTTATCTTTTTATATTTAACTCTTAGTTAAATAGTATAACTTTTACCATGTATTCTTGTATTTTTAAACTAAATGGTTAATATATTAACTATAAAATTCCATGTGAACCGCAAGTGGTTAACTAATTAATTATATAACATTATCTATGTCCTTTGACCAAATATTATATATTTATGAATATTATATCATTTAGTAAAATAGTATTTGTTTCAAAAACTCAATTATGTCAATTTTGACACTATTTAGTATATGGTTTTTTTGGAAGTCATTACAACTTGATTACTTAAAAAAATACATTTTATCAGTACTAACATGTCATATTCACCTATAAAATTAGTTGATGGCATCAAAAGTTTCAATTTAAATTTATTTTAATTTTTATCATATCAATTATTTTAATCGTTCATTAAAAAGGTAATTTCTGCATCATCATTGTGTCATAAATAAATATACTTATATAATATATAAAAATTATAAATAAAATACAATTATGTAAAAAATATTTTTATATCTATAATGAATATTTATAGTAGAATATATCTTATGTATAACCCTACATTAAAAATGGTTTAGTCATTAATATTTTAATTTGACACTTATGTTTTCTTTAAATAAAATATAATAAATGTATTAATCTAACCCAAAAGGATCAAAAAGGATCTTATTTTTCTCATCAAGTTTATTTTGTTCAAAAGAACCTCTCCAATAGAACTAGGACATGTTTTGGGTTAATTTTTATATTATTATATGATTATTTATACCTTTAATTACCAAATTTACTTTTAACCGTGGTAAATAAAATTCAAAAGTTACTATTCACCAAAAATTATTTTCATCCTATTGAATCAAATTTTACTTACTGATTACAACCATTTCTATTGGATTTTTGAAATTTAATTCACAAAAGTAGGAAAATTATGTTTTATAAAAAATTACAAATGTGCCTAGAATGTGGGTAAAAGATGTTTAAAAGTTTAACAACATTTTATATATCTAATATTATTATAAAATGACTCAAATGACTTATATTAGACCAATATATGTAATAATTATCTATTTTGACATTAAGATAAATTTTAATTAAAAATAATTATTTAAATGAAAAAGTCGGATTTATGTGCTATGTAGTATTTTTCACTATTCATTAAGAATTGATAGTTTTCAGAAATATTTAAAAAAACAACCTAAGATAATTTTGATATTCCAAATCCAAAAATAAATTATATTTTACCAAATTATGTATATTGGAGTGTCTAATATTAATTTTATTATTGATCACAAAGGACATAAAAGTATTTTTTTAATAAAATAGTTTTTCTAAATATATAGCTATTTAAACAAAACATATACATTTTATTATAAATTTGTTTTAGTTATGTGAAAAATTTATAAATAAAATTTAAAATTTATTTGTTAATATTCATATTACAATATTTAATTTATAAATATATATATCGTTTAAATAATTATAATACTAATGTGTTGTCTCGCAGAAACTCAATCCTGTATAAAACATAAGGCAAGTCAGTGTTGCGTGAAGTATAAGATATTGAATTACTTTAAATATATAACTTAAAATGAGATATTGGGGTGTTACAAAATATAATTATGATGAGTACATATTAATTGTTTAAAATAAATTTTTATTAGATTATAATAGTTGATTAATATAATTAAAGTTATAAGTGGTTGATATTAATTAAATGTTTTAAATGTATCAAGATGATTTTGAGGATATAATGTATAGCTTGGATGCGGATGATCTACTCCATGATGACCCTCCTGTTCCATTATTTTAGCTACATAACAAGGATGCTACCACTTTACTATTGACCAAGGGAGGTCGTGTCCCTACCATATTGTTGATTCTAGAACCAGTTCCTAAGTGGCACCCAATTATTGATTTTGATACTCATTCGAGAAAGTGATTTAAAATATATATTCTAATTAATTATTGTAAATTTATTTATTTGATTATTTAAATGATATTGTTTTAATATTTTTATAGTTTTTCATATCTAGTCATCAGTATGGAAGAGATGACTTTGAGGAGCTATTTTGTTCTCCATGCGTGTCATGGGGTTAGGTTAAATTTCAGCCATTGGATTGTAACATCAGATCTATTATTAATTAGGGGTTGATTCGATGTCATGTGAAGGTGCTAGATATTTTTATTTTTGATCTAGAGTCAAGAGGGATAAAGGAGTTCAAAACGTAGCAAGATCAAAACCATGACATAAAGTGGAAGGCCACACCAATACTAGTATTGATGATAGAAAAATGTAAATGGAATAAAATATAGAATATATTTGTTATAATGTATAAGAAGCGATATGGAGATTAATTTGATGTTATCCATTATCAATATTGTAGGAGAAGTGGAGGACATGCTGTAAGGTTATCTGTTGCACTACAATGAGAGTCTTGGAATTTCAATTTTACTCGCTATTCAATGAAGTTGTCACAATGGAAGTCATGGACACACTATAATATGCTGCATAAAATGTTTCATAGAAAATATATAATATGTATTACATTTTCATATTTGAATCTTTGGGGTTCGTGACATAGAAATGAGTCCACACGACAAAGATGGTCATGATAATTTCTATTTTTTTTGAATGTATATATACCATGGAGAACATATTATTACAAAATCAATTTGTAATGATGGAGGACCACACCATGATGAGTTGGAAATGATTCAAAGGATGACTAAGTGATTTTTAGTCACTCTATAAGTTTGGAGAAATCCATGCCACATCATATTGTTTGTTCCATAAAGGTTTTATTTTTTGAATATTGAATGAAATGATTTTTCCGAGGATACCAAACATTAAAGTATGGAATAATATATAATACCATAAAAGGAAATGAGATGGAAAATATATTAATGATATTTCATAATTATTTATTGGGAAATTAAATGGAAAGATTACTGAAAATATTGGATTTGACTATGGAATCATACCACACTCTTGTAAGGAGTACCACACTGTAAATCAGCTAGACTATATTGTGATAAGGGAGGTCATTCTATGAAGAAGTGGTATTTAGAAGACATAGAATTTTAGAATGTAATTTAAAAATTAAGTAATTGATCAGTATTTTATAGATTTATTTGGTATTAATTGGAACCTAAAGACCATATTAATTTTTTTTGGTACAACTGGCATGATCCTAGTGTATTAGAGGAAGAATAATCAATGCCAATACTTAGATTAATTTCTAGATGGAGGTATGAATATAAAATTTCTTATATCAGTTTCTAGAAAAAGGGAGGATTATTTTTTGAAGAACTGATTATAAAGAAGAGAAAATTAAAAATATTTAAGTATATAATGGAATAAAGGAAGTCCACTAAAGATATAAAATTAAAATATAAATACAGTCTTGATGAAAACTCCCTAATTATATTATTTTTTATCATTCATTGAAGAATTATTTTAAGAAATATTCATATCAAAACTTTGGGTTGCTTATCCAAAAGAATTTCATAAAGAGGTTATAAGAGGGAGGGCCCTTGGATTGGAAGTGAAGCCTTCCAAAAAAATTTAACATCTATAGTGAGTAGTAATAACCCCTAGTATTTCAACACAATTTCAGGGAATGCTCCTTTAATTTTACATTTATATTGAACCAAGTAAAATCCATATCTCTTTGTTTTTTTTCTCATCCCAACATCACAAGTCGGTGTTAATTTTGATAGATTCCCATTTTTTTAACATAAGAAAAATATCTAGTGAGAATTTTGATTAATTGAACACCCTAATTCTCCCCACCTTCTTATGGTGTATTGGGCCCATGGGTGCGACCAGTGGTTTCAAATCCAAATGATTCTTACACATAGAATATATCTCTTTGGAGTTTACTAATATGAATAAAGTGGTCAATTCCAAAAGGGTTTCATTTCTAAAAAACTATAACATTTAGATATTGAATAATAACATGATATAACATTGAAAATCTCTTATAATATAAATTTTCACTGCTGAAGTATATAGAATACATGTAAATGATACTATAGGAACATCTATGACTGAAGTTGACAATTTTTTTATATTGATGTAATGGATGAAAATTCTTTATCAAAATGTCTTTGAAACCAGATATATATGAAACTGATGGAATCCACATCAATGAATGAAATGTGGAAAAAACTAGAAAATATTTATAAATGGGACAATAAGGTAAAGGTGGATATGTTTCAAGAACATCAAAAAACGTTTGAAGTCCTAAAGAGGATCCCAAATTACATCATTGACTCTTTATTCAATCATCCCATAGAACATATGAAATCCATATGTGTTCATCAAAATGTGATGAAAGTAATTGATTTCATTAAAAATATTCTCAAAATAATTCGACACATGTACATTGAAAATGTGTTAGATTTTGAAGAACATGACCTACCAAATACGACTCTTGAACTTCTCCATGTTAAGATATAATCTTAAGTGAGTAATTTGAAACTAGAAAATATATATAGTAAATCATCAATGAAATTAATTCCAAATCAATAAAATTATTAAATTTAATGAGGTTGGGAGTAATGAAAAATATTCAAGCAATGTGTCTCTTTTTTTTGAAGATATAATATTTATGTAATGAAAAGGAAAATATAAAAGAAAACTTTTGTTCTATTTTTTAAATTATGGAATGGTTGATCATATTATAAAACATTGACCAAGGAATATAGACAATGAAGTTCATGATGATGTGGTATCAATACAAAAAAGTAGGATTTCTCAAATATGAAACTTTTAAATCTGGGAATTCAATAGGAAAGAGGTTCTAGTGAAAAAAACTATTGAGTAAAGAAGAAAAATAAAAAAAATGTATTGATGATGATGATGTTGAGTTCATTTTATATAGGAGTATTTTTTGATGGAAATATTTTATGTATAAAATACTGAAGATGAAAAGGATATCAAAGAAAAGGACTTGTAAACTTGATAGTAGAAATCGAAAGTTATTTTATAGAGTTTGACATTTAAGAAAAAGATAAACCAAATGAAATATGATTTTATGAAAGAATCAATGGTATATATGGATCATCTTGAATTCAAAATTAATTTGATATATAAGGTGGTGTATGTTTTTGAGTACTCCAAAGGTACAAAAGAAGAAGTGATTAATTTGATGTAGAAATCAATGAAAATTATAAAATAATTGGTTACCTCAATACCTAGTTGTAAGAAGGATAGATTATAGTTAAATATTTTTCAAAGAAGTTGTATCCTTGTGAAAGAAGCAATAGGTTGATGAAAATGTGAATGGAGACAAATTGAAGTTATAATTCAGAATTTTTTGATAAATTTATAATTAAAATTGAATTAATAGGGATGAGAATTTTTTAAAAGACCATAAAAAACTTGGGAATAGGCCCATGGTCACGTTTAGGGACATATGTGATGTTGAGACATCCAAAACACATGATGTTTCTGCACAATATAAGAGTAAATAAAAATTTGGTGAAGTAATAAAACAATAATGGTAACCCAATAATCAAAAATTACTCTAAAGATGGAAACATGAAGATAAAAAGTGATGGAAATATCATTACGTTAATGAAATTACAATTCTATGGTTTTTCATGGACATACCATGACCTGGTGTTTAACAAATGAGGGAAATGATAGAGGTAAAGCTCCCTAGTGTAAAAAACAATGGATGAGACAATATATTTCATCTCAAAGATATAATTTTTTTCTATTTATTATTATAAAATCTATACTTTTGTTCATAAGATGGAAAATTAAAGGAAAAATCGGAGCCAAACACACTCTAATGGGAACCAAAGAAAAAAGGTAGCTAAAAAACCATATGAGATTCATTTAAAAAATAGAATTTATCTATTAGAGGGAGTAAAGTATTATCTCACTACTTATAATCAGGTAAATAATGAGTGACTAATTCATTTATCAATAAAACCGGATGTATCATATAAGGAGAAGAGAAAGACTAATAAGGCTATCTTGTTGAAAATTTCTCACAATGTAACCAAAAATAACATCTATTGGAACCTTGATAGAAGGTGTTTGTCCCATATAACCTGAAACATATATGTCCTTAAAAATTTAAAGATTTTTATTGATTGAGTGAAGCAGTTTGGAAATGATAGAGTATTAAAAAAAGGAATAAAAAATAATAAATTAATTGGATTTAATTATAGAATAAAAAATTTAGTTATGTTGATAGATTTTGACATAATATTTTCTGTGTGAGTCAACATTGTAACTCCCAATTAGACGTCACATTCCATTAAAATGTCTAGTCAATTAAAGGAATAACTAATTATTAATTTTAAAAGTGATAGAGAATCAATGGAAATCCTCATTAAGTAGATTGTATTGAAAAACACATATTTCCTTAAAATAGAGGAAATCGAATAACCATTGGAGTTAAAGTCATATACTAATTAATGAAATCAATCATGGAGAATTCAACCAAACTAAAAGTTTTAAATTATACCCAAAATCTAAAATGATATTAGAACAATACATGTGATTCTTGTGTAATATTAAAACTAGTGAGGAATCCCTATAAGTTGAAATTAAAGAGGGCCTAAAACCTACTTGATCTAATCTATACTAATGTGTGTTGTCCCATAAATGTTCCTGAAACATTTTATGAGAATTAATTCATTTTATTCATTGAAAATTATAGTTGAATGTGTTTTAACATGTTGATATAGTCTTGGACAGAGGTAGTTTAATTCATTAAGTGATTTCAGAGGGGAGATAATAATGAAACTATAATAACCATCAAGATCCTTCAATATGAAAAGGGTATAGAGTACACCTATCTTGAGGTAAAAATTACTTTGTGGGAATAATGGGATAAAGAAATTTTTTTATCATTAATAACACCATAGAAAAATGTTGTGCTGAATAAGATAAATCAGATGGTGAAAACCATGGTGAGATATTTACTCATTGAAAGTATAATACCTCATATATACTAGAGGGATGTTATTCAAGTTTTTATATTCACATAAAATTGTACATTTCTAATCCCTAGAGAGATATGGCCTCATACAATATGTGTCATTGAATAAAACCAATTTTTATGATATTTGGAATTTTTAAGAGAAAATTTTACATTTAAAAAATAGAAAATAAGGAAGAAACAAAGGGAAAATATAGGTGTTTTAGATAAGGGGATATTAGTATGTTATAAATTCAATATAAATTCTTATAAATGTATCAAGAAGTGCCTGAATAATTTCTTAGAGAGTAGAAAAAATAATTTTTTTAAATAAATATATGAAAATATATATGGTTTTCAATATCTAAGCATAGTCATTTATGATGAAAAAAATGGATGGAAAATATGACAGTGCTCATATTACAATAGGGGAAGATGATTTAGAAGCTATTTTAGTAGATGAAGAAGATATAGAAAAAAATACAACAAATGAATCTATATAGAAGAAGATGATCTGAGGTTGATAATTCAAATATCATCAGAGATAAAATTTTATCTACATAAACATATATGATTATAACTATCGAGGACATTGATCTATTTTCTCAATAGGAGTCAACCTCATTTGAAGAAGCTGTAAAAGATGAGTAATTGGTCGTGGCCATAAATGAAGAGTTAGATCAAATGGGGAAAGATCAGACTTGGGGTCTCATGGATATGCTTGATGATCAGAATTTAAAGCTAACCATATATAAGGTATGATTTAATTCATGAATTATTTATCATTATAGTCATTATGGAGGTTTCAGGGTGGGTCAAAAATGGATAATTTTGGATAAGTAAGGCTAGGAAAGTAGTTAGAACATAGTAAGTAATTACCACGAGGTAACCATGTGGGATAACTATTCATTTTAACATTAGTTTTTTTTTCAGTTTTTGAGCAAAATTATTTAAACAGTGGGATCAATAGGTTAGAACATTCAGGGTTTGGGTGTTTGTTCAAGGGGTTGCATTGTTTAACCAAACCATGTGGCTGGTCCTAAAAATATATGATACTTGAGATGGTATTTATGAATGGTTGGCGTATGGTTTGTCTAACCATGTTTCCAAGCCATGTACCTCAACCCGAGATTTTAAAAATAAGGTTTTTACCCTTTTTACCATCGTTATTTTATGCCAATGCACCTCCAAACCTCTTTTTAACTCGACCTAATCCTTCCCCAGCACTCTAGATACTTATTCCTTTGTATTTCTAGTGGTTTCCCTTCATTCTTGATAGATATTATCAAGGTATATTACGTTATTGATATAGTTATCCATTTTCATCATATATTCTTGCTAGATCTCTACTCCTATCATCTTTTGGAACACTATGGGGATTTTTATACTGAATATAATATGTTTAAAATTTTATTTTATGTTTTTCTTATGGATTTACTATCATAAGGACCTAATCTACTCTTATCTACTCTCTATTATCAAAGGTGATCAGTTCTACATCCGTTCCTGAGGTTGGTGTCTCTATACAAAGGGTTAATTATATGAATTGTTTATTATTATTATTAATTACATTAGGTTATTAATTTTATTGAATTTATTTCTAATTAAAATTTATTTTTTTGGAATAAAATCATGCTTTAAATGGTATTTTATATTAAAATAGTTCTTGCACACCAAGTTTTTGATAAAATGATTGAATGGGGTTTCTGGATAAAAATGGGCTTTCACGAACTTAAGTAGATAGTCTTTTCTTTAAAAATGTTTTATATATTTTTATCATGGATTTTTAAATGGTTTTTAATTAACTTACCACTCTGGATAACTTTGGGTCCATCAGGAATAGATATGTCACTCATAGTGTGTGTAATACCACTTGAGGTCTTCTTTCACTTTATTTTGTGTAATGAAACTAGATGCTATATCAGTTGGATACACCATATTCATGAATTAGGGATTTATTTTTTTATGTACAATACATATACTCATAGGTTAGAGAAAAAATGGAGTTATTTTTCATTTATGATTATATCATCACATGATGGACTATGTCATGGTTATTTTCTCACGTGCTTGCCCATGATAGATTGTGTCATGGTTATACTACTTTTATGCTTACCAAATGGTGTACTCAAGTATTGTGTTGATTATTTTTTCATGATTATCAAAATTAATTTTTATATTCCTTATCATGTGAATATTTAATGATTTTATGAAATCCAAATGATGATTTACAAATGGTCTTGATTAATGAAAATTCTTCAAAAAAAATGTTTTTGTTTTAAAGCTAGAACTATTGAAATATTTATATTTTTAATTGTGTAGATTATGTGGTGGAATCATATTATTCTTTGTGATCACACCATAAACTTTCCATTGGGTGGTTGTAGATGTTGTTTTGCCGGATTTAGCTAAAGGTAAGGTCATCATATAGCATTCTAGATTTCCCTATTGTCTTTTCCTTCTTAGTGGGATAATTTGGAGGTGATAGATGGTCACATAAACTCTTGTTGGTCTTGTAATGAAATATTTTTCAGGATTAGCCTATTTGGATTAGATTTCATGTCTCTTGGATTTTTGATATGTTCTTTCATGTTGTACTCTGGTTATTTATCTTGTTTTGTTATATACGAGACATGTTTCCATTATCTTGTCGGAAATCACCCCATTATGATAGGCTGATTTGGGTATCTTGTCTAGTTTACATGGGATGGTTCATTACAGAATTGTACCAAAAAGCCTACCCAATCTAATGAATGATAAAACATCATGGGTTTCATTCGATATCGTGGTTATATATGAGTCATTACCTTTGGTTGATGGGTAGTAAGTGTGGAGCGGTGCTTAGCCAGCTCACTTCCACGTCTAAACTCAAGTAACCATGGATGGTCAGATTTTTTACCACTTTTGAGATGTAGAGTCTGCGTTTATCTAAATTAACTTTAAGGGGAGTTTATTTAAAAAGAATTTTTCCCTTTTAAAGTTTTACGTTTCATCGATATAATTCATATTTATTTAAATTATCATTGTTTTATGGCATTGAAATGAATTATTTAATTTGGTCTGATGATTTTTGAATTTTCTCTAAAGTTTATTGGTTACTATCTTATGCTTATTTTATGATTCCTCCTAAATGTGATCTTTCAAATTTGGGGAGGATTCTGTGTGAGAAATGCTATTGGAAAATCCCCTAATGGACCCTTCTTTGGTTGAATTTGTAATCCACACAATTCTGGATTTGGTGTAATATCCAAAAAATTCCAAGTATTTTTTTAAATTATATGGGATTATTTCAAGACCAGACGCTGATACATCACTTGATTTTGAGGATCAGGGATTCCATAATATATTTTTAAACATTATTTTAAGTTCATTTAAATAAACATGTGAGTGGGTTTTTCTAACTTTTAAATCGGGGATCGAATAAAAAATATGAGGGCACCGTTGAACTCAGAACATCAGGATTCGCCTAGAAGGGACATAACTTCGACCGATGAGGGTCGACTAGAATTGATAATTTTCAGACTTTTAGAAAGAGAAATAAAAAAATTAAAAAGTTATTTTTTTTCCTTTCTTCATCATTGAGAGGTGGCATACTAACACTGCAGTGCATCGATGGAACCCCAATATTGAGGATATTTAACTAAATCCTGATAGAGATGATATTTCATAAATTTAATATCTTAATGACATGAAAACACAACATAACAGAAACACTATGACACTTTTGACTTTTAATGAGGTTATGGGTTAGATAATTTGTTTGAGAGTGATGATTTCCTCTGATGAATCTAGGGTGACAAATCCTATCAAATGATGAGTGATGAAAACCCTCTCCTTCCACCCTTTGGACGATCACTAGCATGTGGATGGAAGATCAGGAATGGAGAACGAAGGAAAGTGACCTCACTCTTCCCCAACCACCAAATATGTCCCATGTAGGGGTTATCTTTTTGATCTAAATGGTCGTCCATCTTTCTGAACAATGAATGTAGACAATCCCACAAACAGGTTGATCCACATATCGTTGTTCTTCCGGGAGGGTGCTATTTATTAGGGTTTTTCATCTGATAGAACATTGTTAAAGCCTTAGAACCTACCCCAAGTTCTAGAAGCTCTAATGCGGAGGGTGTGGGACGATGGTAATAAAACCCGAGCCCCTTCGCCTTTCTTATTTCTTGTTTGTTCTTCATGGTCACACCTTCAAAATGGAATAAAGGGGTTTTTAAGTCCATAACAGGGGAGATGGAGACCCGAGAAGGCTGCTGGCATAGACTGTTCATGAAATAGACCACTGGAGTGGACCTGGTGGTCCACAGAAGGTGCCATTGGTGACCGGTGGTGGTCCGTGGTGGCAACCACATGCGAGTGGAGGTGCACCATAATGACACATAGTGATTGAAAGAGTCACAAGTAGCTCAGTCCACAGTAGTGTAGTAAGAGCCGCTGACACTCGGGGCAGCAGCTAGCAAGGATGGGACACGGGCTGTGCCGCATGGGTCGCAACTCCACATTGGCATGCGGTCTAGAGACTGCATGCAGGACCAGGTGGTGCAGCCAGCTCAAACCGGCCATGTACAACCAAACCGGCCCACCATGTGGGACGGGGTGGGGTGTGTAAACCAGGCTGTTGATTGGCTTGGGCTGGAGTAAACTGACCCGTTATTGTGAGTCTAACAGGTGGGATAAAGCCGAGTTGTTGGGAGGCCTAGTTGGGGAAGAAAAACGGGCCCGCCAGTGTGGGTTGGGTCAGATAAATTCAGGTCACAGGGCGACCTGGTGGGCTGGACCCACGGCTGAACCGGGCCACATCCAACAATGCTCAATGGGCCTAGACCACTGGCCAGGCCGAACCATACTGGCCCAGACCCGAACCAGGTTGGGTCAGGTTGGTTGAATCATGCCAGGTCATGTGGGACCCCCGGGCTGGGTTGGTCAGGTTGGTCTGACCGAGTTGGACTAGTCCCAGACACAACCGACCACTTTTTAATAAAACTCCAATATCTTCCAGACGGGGTGTCTAATTAACACACCCACTATAGTGTTGTAAACCTTGTGACGAGACGGTACTTTGGGCATACTCTTAGCAAGTTTTCATAATATTTGAGATATGAATGTTGGTTTGAGGAGTATATTATTCCATAATCAAGCGTGTTACGTGTAGGAATCATGGCGCTAGCTAAGACACAAATACACGTGACAAAGTGTGGATTAGATCCTAGTGACCCTGTGCAGATCAGCTCCTAGTGACTGTTTGTGGATTATCTCCTAGCGGCCCTGTGTGGGTCATCTCCTAGAGACCCTATGTGGATCATCTCTAGGGACCCTTTGAAGATGAGCTCCGAGCGACCCTGTGTGGATCACCTCCAAGTGACCATGTCTGGATCAGCTCCAAGAGACTATATGTGGATCACCTCTGAGCGACCCTATGTGGATCAGCTCCTAGCGACCCTGTGTGGATTAGCTACAAGTGGCACTGTGTGACCCAACAGACCTATTGTACTCATCTAGGATGAGTACCTCAATAGTCCAAGGTGTTCAGTGTTACGACTGATAGTCTTGCTCTCCGTAATTTAGATTATATCTGTATGAGTTGTTTTGCTTCTTGATCATGCTTATTGGTCTACTTTGTAGATTGATTTGTGGTCTTTTGTTATGGTTGGGGTCCCCACTATGTATTTCATTACTCACCCCTGCATGGGATTTTCCTGCATGTGTTCAGTTTGGTGTAGATGACCGATGATTTGATGAAGGATTTCGTGGCCCAAAACCAGTTCGTGCCTAGTGAGATCTGGAAGGCATGGAATTATTAATGAAATCCAGTAGCTAATCTATACATACCAATCATGAAGGGTTTTCAGTAGATGTCTTTTTATAGATCTCGTACTTTCCCTTGTTGCTGTTGTATTTTTTTTGGGTTTGTACTCTGGATCATTTACCATTAATTTGTACTTTTACACTCAATGGTTTCTAGTAGCATGCATGTTCTCTTTTCATGTTTTCCTGGGACTTGGTTGTGCGTGCATGAATATAGGTACTCAAGAAAATGCCTCTCACTTGCATGTTGATTCCTTAGTTGCTAGTCATGAACCCCTGGCCTTCGGGAGGCAGCCTTGGGGGTGACATGCCATGGGCCTTGAGGGATGGGTCATGATAAGGTGGAATTTGAGTTGGTCAGTTCTATCTAAAAGACCAGGTGTCTGTTGTTTTGTTTTTGGGAAACAATGTTAGATGTTTCAAGATCAACTTTCAGATTCGAGGATTCAAGTGTTGGCGTGGCGGTCAACGTATCCACACACTAGGATCTTGAATTCTCCGTTTTGTCTCTATATAAAAAAATTGGTTGCATGTATCATATAGTAATTGAGTGTTTCCTCATTTTCGTCTTGAATTACAGTTATATCACTAGGTAAAATCTATTAACTGTGGTACATCTTGATATGTTTCATGATGCCTCTACCCAGATAGCCAGCTAGGATTAAAATGAATGACCATGAGGATAGCCCACCTAGTGATGAGGCATCGGTTTAGGGACATGTGCTAGAGATGGCCCTACCGGGTGGTTCACCAGCATTACCACCACCCGTTGATTATTAGTTACTATCGGAACTACTGATCGAGGAAGAACACATGCTTAGTACCTTACATGAGTTCCAGAGATAGATACATCCCAGGATCATGGGAGAGATAGATCCTCAAGCTACGAAAGACTTGATGGAGGTGGTAACATGGGTCTTTCACTTAGTGAGGATGCCACTTTACCAGAAAGAGATCTTAGCCATCAGCCTTCTTCAGGGATTGATAGGGAGATGGTGGAACTTGACGATTCAGACTCATGATGAGGCATCCCTTTCTTGGGATGATGTTCGGTGACATTTCTAGGAGGAGTTATTCCCTGAGTCCTCGTTCTCAATGCACATACAAAAGCTGATTCACCTATAGAAGGGCAGCATGACAGTGTCAGAGTACTCTGTGAGGTTTATAGTCTTCTGCTGCTACTCAACGAATATGGTACAATACCATTTCATCAGATCCCAAAATTTCGAGCATGGAATATGATGGGATATCAGGGCATCGATAATTCCCCTTAGCATCCCCACTCAGGTTGGATTGCTTGAGTGAGCCCTACTAGTAGATAGCTTCCTTCTAGAGAAGGCACCGATGGTGGGAGCGACTACCGAGCGACAGGTGTCCAAGTCTTCCATGGTGGCCAGCTGACAGATGACGCAGATGTCCAAGCGGGATAGACCATCTGGGGGGGGGGGGTGACCTCAGGACAGATGATCGGTGGTATGAGTCCACCAAGGTGGTGACATTCATAAGAGGAGTAGGGTCCGATACTCGTGCGGTGGGAATGGACACATGGATCGTGATTGCCCGACCTAGTGTAAAAACAATCCGTAGATGATAGAGGGAACGTTGAGGTAGAGGTTCGAGCAAGGAGGTCCACAGGGTAGCAGATGTGGGAGAGGAGCAGGCCTAGTAGTAGGTGGTGGGAAAAGGATCGAGGTATTACCACCACCACCCCATGTGGTCCACCACAACCTCAGGGAGTAGATAGATAGGGTTGAGGTCATCTTCAAACAGTGGAGGCCTCTAACCTCAGCCCTCCAGATATGATTAGAGGTACGATTTGTGTTTTATCCAAGTTAACTACAGTTCTTATAGACATAAGTTCTAGTAACTTTTTCCTTACCATAGATCTCATTTGAATCTCGAAGATTCCACTGGATCCTCTGGCTCGATCCTTACCATTAGAGACTCCTACGGGATGGTATTCGATGGTTAAACACTGGTTCTGGTAGTGTGACCTTGCATTTGGAGGTGAGGGATTCAACTGGGATAACCTAGTAGCTACTTAGAGGCCATAAGACGTCATCATGGGTATGGACTGGTTATCTATAGTTCATGCTTAGATCGACTCTATTAGGAGTAGAGTGTGGTGTGTCTACAAATATGGGACCATATTTTCCTTCACTGGAAATAAGGGATCTCTTGTAGCATATGACATAATTTCTTAGAGGAGGGTGTAGTTGATCACTCTCCAGTTGGCTGGCCTCACTCTCATTTTGGTGGACGAGAGGAGTCTGTTCTTTCCTATAGTGGGGGATGAGTATGAATGCATATTTCTTGAGAATGTTCTAGGACTAACTCCTCATAAGGAAGTGGACTTATGCATCAATTTGTACCCCATGAGGGCATCAATATTTACCCCTACAAAGAGTATGTCTCTTGCAGAGCTTCGATAGATGAGGGTATAGTTGGAGGACTTGCAGAAGAAGGGCTTCATGAAGACCAATGTTTCAATATGGGGAACCACAATTTTTTTCCAAGAAGGATGATTGAATCATGAGTCTATACATGGACTACCGGTGCATGAACCAGGTGAATGAGAAGAATGAATATCCACTGCCAGGAATTGACGACCTCTTCGACTAGCTGAAGGGATAGAGGTAGTTTTGATAGATAGACCTCAAATCAGGCTATCACCATCTTCAGGTATGTAATGAGGTTATACTAAAGACAACCTTTAGATGTCAGAATGGAGACTATGAGTTCTTGGTGATTACCTTTGGTGTGACAAATTCCCCAGTAGTATTCAAGGGAATCATGAACAGGATCTTCCATCCATTATTCAATAATTTCTTGGTGGTATTCATTGATGACATCTTTATGTACTAAACGTCTGAAGAGGAACACACTACACAACTTTTGATAGTCCTGGATATACTCTAAGAGAACCATCTTTATGGGAAGCTCTCTAAGTGCTAGTTCCTGATTCGGGAGGTCCACATTCTAAGACACAACATCTTAGAGGCCGCAGTTGTAGTGGATTCGATGAATATTGTGGCAGTGCTTTCTTGGGAGAAACCCAGAAGCGTGACTAGGGTAGGAAGGTTTTTAGGGTTGGATGAATACTAGCATAGCTTCATAACTGACATGTCCATATTTTCAACTCCCTTATCACCTTTGAAATGGAAGGTATAACCTTTTGTGTGGATGGAGAAGTGACAACTGTTTTTCTAGGAGTTGATGTGGAGACTAAAAAGTGACCCCATATTAGGACTACCAGAGGAGTGAATTGGGTATGTAGTTTTATGGGACTCATCAAGGATCAGAATGGGTTGTGTCTTGATGTAGGAGTGAGAGGTGATCGCCTACGGTTCATGGTAGTTGAGGCAGTATGAGCAGAACTACGTGACCCCTGACCTAGAGTTAACAAAAGTTGTCTTTTCTATAAAGATGTGGAGACACTACTTTATGGTTGAATGGTTTATTTTCTACTCAGAACACAACATTCTCAAGTATATCACTCCCAATAAGACCTAAACTTGATACAATGGGGATGGCTGTAGTTATAATAGGACTATGAGTTTGAGATAGTCTATACTCTTTTGAAGGGGAACATGGTGGAATACACTCTCACCAGGAGATCCATTTTACAGGTGTTGAGTGAGGTGATGGAGTAGATAGACAAAAATTTGATATCCTTCATGGATGAAGATGGACTAGATTAACTTTAATTGATGAACATAACTCCCCTACTCATACAATGAGTTAGAGAGGCACAACTTGTGGATGTTGACTGTAAGTCCTAACATGATCAGTTACCCTTAAGACAATCTCGTGATGAGTTTTTGATCGGTGGGGAACACTTCATCGATTTTAGAGGGAGCAAAATAGTACCGGTGGCATTGGGAGATTATATTTTGAGGGAGTTCCATACCTCCTCTTTGGAATTACATCATGGAGTAGTGAAGATGTACTAAGATCTCTGACGTTAGAACTGGTGGCCAGGAATGAAGAATGTTGTGGCAGAGTTCGTTTCAGGGTGCCTCATTTATTAGAAAGTGACGGTTGAGAATCATGGTCTAGAAGGCTTGGTATATCCACTTAAGGTACTAGAGTGAAAGTGGGATGGTATCTCAGTGGACTTTGTGATGGAATTACCACACACCTCCAAGGGACAAGATTTTTAATGTCTCGGAAATTCCATATAATTTTTTTCAGTATATGGAATTATTACAAGATTTCAAAAATTAATAGAACATGAATCTAAGGCCCAGAGTTCCAGGAATGATCCATCAAAAAATGTTATGCTTTAAATAGCATGAATGGTCATTTTTATAAAAAAGTAGAATAACTCTTAAATGAGTGCTCGAATTAGAAATCTAAGGCCACCAGTGAATTCAGTATGACAGTTTTACCCTAGGTGTGACTTATGTTTAGTTGATGTAGACCTCCATTGAAAAAACCCAAAAAATGGAATAACCGTAAATAAAATAATTAATTAAAATTATTCTATTTTTTAAACACTAATAACTCAAAAATGGTGACTTGGATTAAAAATTCTAGATCACCACTGAACTCGTGAGGGTATGCTTTCTTTAGGTAGATCCTAACATTGTCCAGCACGAGCCAATAATGGAAGTTAGTTTCTGGCCTTAATTAAAATAATTAAGTTACAATTATTTTATTATCAAATCCCCATAACTCTTAAGTAGTAACTCAGATTGAAAATCTGAGAGTACTGTTGAGATCATGAGGGTGTGTTCCCCTTAGGCGGAGCCTAACATCGAATGGTGCGGGTCAAGGGTGAATATTAATAATTGTTTAATTTTTTAAGGTATATTCAATAAACATGCAAGCAAGGATTTATACCTTTTGAACCAATGATCAGATTACCAAGCTGAGGGCACCGTTGAATTTGCAGCACCGGGATTCGCTTAGGCAAAGCATAACTTTGACCAGTAAGGGTCGGATGAAAAAGTTAATTTTTGGAATTTTTGTAAAAATAAAATAAAATAACTAAATAAGTTATTTTATTTTTTCGGCATCATTTGAGCATCAGATAGTGGGGCTGAAGCATAACGTTAGGCATTTAATGACATTCATTTAATGGAATGACCCATTGGTTGCATAATCGATACGCTAGTAAGATTAAATAGATCATTAATTGCGGTTCATTAATGAACCACATTAATGAACAGAATATGGGTGGCTCCGTTTCATTTATTTAAGGAAATCGTTGGCATTGGTTTTGGGAACCCACATGAGAATTCTTGATGATGTGCTGGCAGTGTCTTCACACATGTGTTGTGTCTAGTGTAGATGACCAATGATTTAACTGAGGACTTGGTGGACTAGGACCGGGTGGTGCCCAGTGAGATCAGGAAGGCATGGAATGCTTTGATGAAATTCAGTTACTACTCTACACTTAACCCTCAGGTGGGGTTTATAGCAGACAACTTCTCTTCCATATCTTACTTTCTCTTATTGCAGTTTTCTTTTCTTGGATTTGTATTATGGCCCATTTACCATCATTTTTTACTTTTACACTCACTGGTTGTTTAGTTGCATGAATGTTCTCATTCCCAGTTTTCTTGGGACATGGTGGTATGTGTGTGCGCATAGGTACTCAGTAAAATGCATCCCACATGCAGGTTGATGCCTTAGGCACTAGTCTACAAACATTGTTATTCAGGATGCGGGATTGGGGGAGTCACGACATGGGCCCTGGGGGGTGGGTCATGACATTTTGGTCAAGCAATTGTGGGTAACCAAGGATGTGTGGTGGATCATGGATCAGGTTCCCTAAGTAACATCCACCCATATTCTGTGGTGATAAAAAACCCTAGGAATAGGAAGATTGGATTGAGTGTATCTTCATCTTGTTGAAGAATTCTGAGGACTCTATGGTGTATTTTTCAACATACATTCTTGAGAGACTGGGAAGGAGATGGTTGGACTTTATTTTTCAAGGTATGTTTCATGAGGATATTTCCTGGATTTATTTTAAAAACATATTCAACTAGCCATTTTATCCTGTTACATTACGTGTAGTGAATATATGGGAGTTTCGGACCATAAATCAAGGAGAGAATACCATTCCTGAGTATTTGAATTTTTTTTCTATGTTGGTATATTTGTCACTAGAGATAGTCACTAATGAGTACCTAAAGGTCCAATGGTTTGAGTTGGGACTGGGGGATGATATTTTTCCAATGTTGATAATGATTAACCTTCTGCCATTTTTGGATGTAGTCAAAAAATCATCTTTGGAAGAGACATGTATAGATTGAATGAGTGGATTGAGTGGAGCTTTTGTAGGTGGATCTGTTATCCAGGGTGTGTCTTCTAGATAGAAAAGGAAGTGGATGGGTGGTCATTTTTCTTCAGGACTAATTTGTGGGGGTTCTTCAGGACAACAACAGGTGGTATTCTACCAATATATAATGTGTGGTCCTACAAAGCCTACTTGTATTAAAACTCCTAAAAATTTTCATCATTAGGGTTGAATATTGTATCTGAGGTTTTTTTGTAAAACAATTTATCATTGTAGTAAGGATGTATCCACTATGACCAAGGGTATGATGGTTTATAATAAAGATTCTAATGGTGGTGGGTCTTATCCTTAGGCCAAGGGGTAAGTTCATGTGACTATGAAATCTCATATTGGAGATATACATCTTCATGAAATGAATTATATTCTAGAGGAATCTGATGTAGGGCCAGCTATTGTTAGAGATATGATGTTTATTTCATCTTCTATAGTGACAAAAATTGATTGATACAGGTGATACTCTTTATTTTTTATCATGAAATTTATTTTATGCGTTGGTCTTCAATTATGAGATTATTTAATTCTTGTTCGATTTCTCCAAGCCTCTAAGAATAAGGTTTGAACAAGGTTTCAACTGTCCCTTATGTCGGGTGATGATAGACGATTTTGAGATGGTGTGAGATTTATTAGTTCTTAATATCAAAATATTCTACCTGTGATATAATGACCCATACTTTACATACATTTTTAATAATTCAAAATTGAAGCACACTTATTACAACATATGACAAAACCACAAAGGACCGTATAGGTATAGTGTCTTTAGAAACTGGGAAACATAAACAACTGGTTTATAAATCTTCTACAATGTCTCCCATTTATTTCATCATATCTAGGGTCCCTTTTAGAATATTCTACTTAATATCCATCTTCCTGACTTGGGGAAAAGAAAACATACAAAAAATGGTGAGCTCAAATGCTCATCAAGGTCACATAAAGTAAATAAAAATCATATCATATCTTTTTGAAAATCATAACCTGCAAAAGAGATCATAATATCTTAACATGGAATAAATCATATAAGTGAAAATGAGATCCCCATAATCATAACATAAAACTTGAAACTTTGTGGCATGCACACATAATCATGGAAAATCATTTCTTGTTAGTCATGACTCATTGCCAAGACTATCTTAGTGGACAAAGTCCCTTTCTGAACCGAGTCACCCTCATTCCAGTCCTGTTTCACTGAACCGGTATAACCGACCATTCCAGCCCTGTCTATCTAATGAGATATAAAATATTTACCCAATGCATTGGAGGGAGATATAGGTCCCACCCATCTTATAATGAATCCTTTCTTATGTGTGCCATATAATCATAAATCATACATCATCGCATAACACATGTAACAAAAATGGGATTCTTAAAACATCATGACATCATAAAACAAATCATATAAGGTAAATGACTTCATAAATATAATTCCCTCACAACATAATCAAATCAATTTAATGATAGGGATAAAAATAGAACCCTATATTATCTTAGATGGAAAATAATTTTGATAAAACATTTGAACTCCATTCTTGAGGAAAATATCCTTTATACTTCAAAAACACTTTTCTTCTCTTAACATGTCATACAGTTATAAACTAAAAGAAGTTGATTAAAAATAAACTTGAAAACTTATAAAGGAATATTCTTGGAAATAATGTTTTAAAAATCCATTCTTGTCGTATAAGTAAAAAAACATTCTTCTCATACTTTTGTCGGAAAAGTCAAAAAGTACCTCGTACGAAAAATGACAAAAGATTTCTTTCATATCTTTTACTAAAAAATCACCGAAGTTTAAAATTGTATTTAAACAATTGTACGTGGTTGGAAATAATATTACATATTGAGGAAACATGGATGTGGATGATAAAATACATCCCAGTAAATTCCAAAGTATAAACAATCTCGGATAAAAATGAGATTGTGATATTTCCCTTACCTTAGGTCCGATTTGCTTTGTACGTGTCTGAAGCTCCGGTATAATGGTTTAAATAATGTTATTGACTTATTCCAAAATCATACATATTTATATGATATCATATATGGTCATATTCATATATTCTTATTAGTAATATTTCATTGTTACTTGTTACTCGGGTCTTTATTGCCTTTTGTTCTTATGCGTGTTTTACCGAATAAATTCTTATTCTTCTTTTAAGGTTATAGATACCTTATACCCAGAATGGTATTAGTTTAACATATATCATATTTATTCATTCAATTCATTTATATAATTACTATGTAATGATGATCATGTAGAACGAGTCGCATCACATCGTGGAGACGGTATTCCGTACGTACGCACGAGCGATGATATTGTTCCCATGATCGTGGAATTGTATTTAAGTGTATTTATACTATTTCAGTATCAATATAACTTTATAATAATAATATATAGTTACTCATTACACCATTATACCCATCCTTGTAAGGTGATGGTGAAAAATATATTACACCACGGCGTGGAGAGGGTATTCCGTACGTACGCACGCGCGGTGATTTCATTTTTCCGTAGGATGGATAGAAGGTGAATTAGGGTTGTTTCATATTTATAATAACATATCAGTATGTAAGTAATATTTATGTTATTACTTTATCATGAAACAACTAAAGAAGAAGAAGTTGAAGAAGAAAGAAATTGAAAAGATCGGTAATGGATATTACCTCTTCTTTGAAACGCCTCTTTGAATGCTCCACTTAGCGAACTAATATTGGTCTTTGAAGAAGACCAAGACCTCTTGGATTATTCTATGGAAGTGGAGAAGGGATTTTGGCAGGGGTTTTCCGAGTTTGAGTTCTCAAATTGGTGTGAGGAGGAGGGGGATGATGTGCCCTTTTATAAGGGAGGAGAGGGGCACCTTAGGAATATCTCAAAATATTATTTTATATTAAAGTCAAAATCGGTTTATAATGGTTCCAAAGGGTCTTATTTCCAAGGTAAAGTGGGGATGGGTAGAAATACTATCAACCAATAGGATTTAGACAAGTTTAGGTTATTATTTTAACCTTATCAACTGGATTTAACTCTAAGTTAAATAATTTAACTTTTACCATGTCTTTTTGTTTTCTTACACTATATGGTTAATACACTTACTGTAACATGCCAAACGAACCCCAAGTTGTTTATTATTAATATCTATATCCTTATATAAGTCATTTGGCCGAACCGTATATTTTTAGGAATAAAATAACAATTAATAATATAATATTTGATTTAAAAACTATTTTGTGTCAATTTTTTCGCTATTTGATATATGATTTTTGTGAAAGTCATAACAGAATTATATGTTCTAAAAAGGTTGATTAAATCAACACTAATATATCATAGTAACCTAGAAAATTATTGTAATTCATAAAAAGTCTCAAATTACATTTATTTGGGCATTTATAACATCAATTATGTTAACATTTCCTTAAAAGGGTAATTAATGCATCATCGTTGTGTCATAAATAAATTAATTTATTTAAAGTCTAAAAATTATAAATAAAATATCATTATGTAGGAAAGCTTTTTATCTTTATAATGAATATTTATAATCTAATTTATCTTATGTATAAAACCATATTAAAAATGTTTTAGTTATTAAACTATGATTTTAACTATTTTAACTATTCATTAAATAAAATAATATTAAATGTCATAATCTAATCCAAGTGGACCTAAATGGTCATATTATATTCATAAGGTTGTTTTTGGTCGAATTACACTTATCCAATAGAATTAGGACATGTGTTAGGGTAATAGTAATATCATATTTACCCTTAGTTACCCTATTTACAATTAACCGCGGTAAAAAAGAAAAAAGTTACTATTCACCAAAAAATTATTTTTATCTCATTGAAACAAATTTTACTTACTGATATCCACCGTGTTTGTCGGATTTTCGAAATTCCATTCACAGAAGCGGTAAAATTAATTTTTATGCACAATTCAGTTTTTAACCTACCACTTAGTGGTTTCACTATTCATCAAAAATTTAAAGTTTTCAGAAAAATACCAACATTTCACCCTAGGCTAATTTCGATATTCCAAATCCAAAAATGAAGTCCATTTGAAAAATAAAATTTATAAAATTTCAGAAAGTGGTAATTACTATTCATAATGGCTAGTTTTAATAATATTTTAATAGCATATCGTTGTTTAGTGAAACTCGGTATTGCGTACAACACAAGCTATCGAGGAAGGTCGCGATTGCATGTAAAGTAAGTCAAGCTAGTGTGTAGTGAAATATTCCTTTGATGATATATATATATATATATATAATAAAAATAAAATATTACTCATAAAAATCTCGGGTGTTACATTCTACCCCCCTTAAAAAGAATTTCACCCTCGAAATTCGTCACTTTGTAACAAACAGATGAGGATACTTCTACCTCATCATATCCTCATGCTCCCATGTAGCTTCTTCAAGTTGGTGGTTACTCCATAAAACATTCACCAATCAAGTGGTCTTGTTTCGTAGGACTTTTTCGCTATGATCCAGAATCTCTATCTGTTGTTCTTCATAAGAAAGATTTTGCTCCAATGGTACAACTTCTGAGCTGAGTACATGTGAAGGATTAGGTATGTACTTTCTCAGGAGAGATATATGGAACACATCGTGAACTTGAGAGAGATTCGGTGGAAGCGCCAATCGGTAAGCTACCTTCCCAACACGATCTAGTATTCCGAAAGGACCGATATATCTAGGGCTCAACTTCCCCTTCTTTCCAAATCTCATGACTCTCTTCCTGGGAGATATCCGTAAGAACACATTATCGCCCACTTCAAACTCTAGGTCTTTTCTTCGGTTGTCGGCATAACTTTTCTGTCGACTCTGAGCTACTCTTATGTGTTGTTGAATAGATCTGACCTTTTCTGCCATTTCATCAACGAGATCAGGTCCTAATAGCTTTCTTTCCCCAACTTCATCCCAGCAAGTTGGAGTCCTGCATTTCGTTCCATAGAGAGCTTCATAGAGAGCCATCTAAATACTGGAGTGAAATCTATTATTATAATAAAATTCCACCAATGGTAGATGTTGATCACAACCTCCTTTGAAATCCATAGAGCAAGCTCTCAACATATCTTCTTGGGTTTGAATTGTTCTCTCAGACTGACTGTCTGTCTGAGGATGATAAGCAGTGCTGAAACTCAACTCTGTATCCAGAGTATGCTGAAGAATTCGCCAGAACTTCGCGGTAAATCTCGGATCCCGATCAGATATAATAGAAAGTGGTACTCCATGCAATCTTACCACTTCCTTTACATATATCCTGGCAAGCTGATCTAGAGAGAAATCCTCTCTAATAGCAATGAAGTGTGCAGACTTTGTAAGACGATCAACTATGACCCAGATAGCATTATTGCCTTTGGATGTTTTAGGAAGTCCTGTGACAAAGTCCATAGTGATATTTTCCCATTTCCATTCGGGTATGGGTAATGGTTGTAACATCCCCTTAGACTTCTTTCTCTTAGCTTTAACTTGTTGACAAACCAAGCATCGAGAGACATATTCAGCGACATCTCTTTTCATGACATCCCAACAGAAGTACTCTTTCAGGTCCCTATACATCTTTGTGCTTCCAGGATTAATAGAGAATGAAGAATTATGAGCCTCATCCAGCAGCTCCTTCTTTAATTCGAGGATGGGAGGAACACAAACCCGATTCCTGAACTTTATTATCCCATCACAATCAAGGTTGAATTCAGGAACATTTCTCACCTTCTTTTGTAACTCGACATCTTCTTTATGTGCCTCTTTAATCTTCACATGTATAGATGGTTTAACATTCATTTGAGAAAGATAATATTTTTCCCATTCCATTATAATTCCAAGATCCATCCTTTGTAAATCCATAAATATTGGATCTTTTGTGATCCTCATCATGGATAAACTAGCACGGTCTTGTAGACTTAATGCATCTGCCACCTTGTTTTCTTTCCCAGGGTGGTAATGGATTGAGTAGTCATAATCCTTAATCATCTCCAACCATCTTCTTTGATGCATATTCAGCTCTTTTTGTGTGAAAATATACTTTAAACTTTTATGATCAGTATAAATATCACACCATTCACCATAAAGGTAATGCCTCCAAATCTTTAATGCAAAGATTACTGCAGCTAACTCCAAATCATGAGTTGGGTAATTTTGCTCATGTATTTTCAACTGTCGTGAGGCATAAGATATCACCATATCATTTTGCATAAGAACACACCCCAATCCCTTCTTGGATGCATCACTGTAGATCACAAACCTTTCTCCACTACAAGGCAGTGTGAGCACAGGTGCACTGGATAAACTTCTTTTCAACTCCTTGAAATTCTCTTCACATTACTCTGTCCAAACAAACTTAACTCCTTTCCGAGTCAACTTGGTGAGTGGATTAGGTAATCGTGAAAAATCTTTTACAAAACGTCGATAATATCCAGCCAAACCAAGAAAACTTCGGATCTCAGTTACTGTTGTTGGTCTCGACCATATTTCGATAACATCTTTTTTTGCTGGATCCACAGATATCCCCTCTTTTGAGATTACGTGACCCAAAAATGCAACTTTTTGAAGCCAAAATTCACACTTGGTAAATTTGGCATAAAGCTTCTCCTTTCTCAGGGTCTTAAATATAATTCTCAAGTTATCTTCATGCTCTTCCTTGCTCTTTGAATAGACAAGAATATCATCTATAAAGACTACCAAAAATTGATCAAGATAGTCTCTAAAGACTCTATTCATTAGATCCATGAAGATAGCAGGGGCATTAGTAAGACAAAATGGCATCACTATAAATTCATAGTGTCCATACCTTGTACGAAAAGCCATCTTTGGTATATCCTCCCTTTTGACCCTTAATTGATGATACCCTGAACGAAGATCAATCTTGGAAAAGTATGGAGCTCCACATAGTTGGTCAAATAAGTCATCAATGCGTGGGAGAGGATATTTGTTCTTGATAGTGATCTTGTTAAGTTCTCGATAATCAATGCAGAGTCTCATTGATCCATCTTTCTTCATAACAAATAGGACAGGTGCTCCCCAAGGTGACGCACTAGGGCGTATGAATCCCTTATCAAGATTCTCATGGAGTTGCTTCTTCAATTCCTGCAACTCAATTGGGGACATTCTATAAGGTGTCTTTGAAATAGGCAAAGCACCCGGTACGAGTTCTATTGAAAACTCAACATCACGATTTGGTGGAAGACCCGGTAATTCCCCCGGAATGACATCATCAAACTCTCGTACGATGGGCATATTCTTAATCGTGAGTTTCTCACCAACCATTTGAGATAAATAACCTTCATTTAGTGGAATCAATACCCATATAATGGATGAAATGTCCACTGGAAGGTTATGTTCATCCTTACATTGATAGACGATCATAGATTGATCTGGAATATGAAATGTGACTTCCCTTCTTTGGCAATTGATATAAGCTCCGTATAAATAAAGACAATCCATGCCAAGAATCACATCGAATTCCACTAAAGGAAGGATCACAAGATTTGCAGGAAGCACTTTCCCACAAACGTCAATTGGAGAAGAATTATAAACTTTTGATGCAATTGATGTACCATTAGGTGTTGTCACAACTAACTCAACATCTAATTTTTGAGGTAATATGGTGATACTCTTAGAAAATTATTCAGAAATAAAATAGTGGGTGGATCCAGAATCAAATAAAACATTTTTCACTTTAGAGTGGATGGTAAGTGTACCTTTCACCACTTCATTATCGTACTCCTCATCGCTGATAGAAATTGCATGTGACTTTCCTTTGTCTTTAGCCTTAAGAGTTTGTTGACGTCGACCATCATCATCAACCCTTGGATTTGGGAATTGATTTTCATAATGCCCCATCTCCTTACACTTGAAACATTGAAGTGTATTAGGTTCATTCTATGTATCCCTTCCTTTGTTTGCATCATTAGACATCTTCTTCCCATCATCGCGGCATTCAAATGTCCGACGACCTTCCTTTCCACATTTGAAACATTTACTTGTCCCTTTAAGACAACTCCCTTCATGTTTCTTTCCACACATTGATCATAAGGGAAATCTCATCTTCTTTTCAGTGTGCTCTTTATATTTCCCTTTGAATTCCATTTTCCTCTTCTTATCAAACCCATATGACTGATGGGTTACTCCAATCTCCATCTCGACTTTGAGAGCACATAGAAGGATTTACTCATAGCTATTGATGTCCCTTATGGCTAACGCCCTTCGAAGACTTGGTTTTAAGCCACTAAAGAATCGATCGATCTTACTCTCAGGTTGGATAACAATACCAGAAGCGTACCTTGCAAGTCTTGTAAAATTTGATTCATAGGTACCAACAGATTCATCATCCCTTTGCTTCAGTTCAAGAAACTCGTTCTCCATATTTGTTCGGAGAATACGAGGGAAGTACTTATTGAAAAATAAGTTCTTGAACTCGTCCCATTCCATGGACTCAATTTCGTCCCTTTGCCTCATATTCTTAATAAGATTCCAACATTGATCAGCATCTCCTTCCAAATGATACACTGCTAGGATGACTTTATAATGTTCCGAACATTGAAGAACTGAAAATATCTTTTCAGTAGTACTAATCCATTGGTCAGAAACTAATGGATCAGTAGACCCGCTAAAAGAAGGTGGACGCTGCCTCATGAAGGATTCAACAGAATTTTTCTCCTTCCCTTGCTCGTTTGGAAGTCATGCATGATTCATAGCTTGAGAAAGTTTTGTTAGCATGGCTAAGAGATTTTGCATTCCAAATCCCATATCGTTTGGTTGCTCAGGGGGACAATAATTGCATTTCCCATCGTACTCCGCATTAACACGGTTCCATTGGGTTCTAGCCATTGACAAAAACCAAGAAGAACAGTGTGAGAAACACTAATTATAATAGGAAAACCACATAATTCAAGAATAAAATTTTCACGCTTAAGGTCTTATCCTAGGTTATTCATGGCCATTTATAAAGCACTTAGATTGTGTTCTATGCTTAGACTTATCCTTAGGATTATTACTAAGGCTTTCACATCCTAGTTTCCAAAGGTTGACTAAAACTTTCCTCTGATACCAACTATAACGACCCATACTTTACATACATTGTTAATACTTCAAAATTTAAGCACACTTATTACAACATATGACAAAACCACAAAGGACCGTATAGGTATAGTGTCTTTAGAAACTGGGAAACATAAACAACTGGTTCATAAATCTTCTACTGTGTCTCCTATTTATTTCACCATATATAGGGTCCCTTTTAGCATATTCTACTTAATATCCATCTTCCTGACCTGGGGAAAAGAAAACATACAAAAAAGGGTGAGCTCAAATGCTCAGCAAGGGCAAATAAAGGAAATAAAAATCATATCATATATTTTTGAAAATCATAACCTGCAAAAGAGATCATAATATCTTAACATGGAATAAATCATAGTAGTGAAAATGATATCCCCATAATCATAACATAAAACTTGAAACTTTGTGGCATGCACAAATAATCATGGAAAATCATTTCTTGTTAGTCATGACTCATTTCCAAGACTATCTTAGTGGACGAAGTCCTTTTCTGAACTGAGTCACCCTCATTCCAGTCCTGTTTCACTGAACCGGTATAACCTACCATTCCAGCCCTGTCTATCTCATGAGATATAAAATCTTTACCCAATTCATTGGAGGGAGGTATAGGTCCCACCCATCTTATAATGAATTCTTTCTTATGTGTGACACATAATCATAAATCATACATCATCGCATAACACATGTAACAAAAATGGGATTCTTGAAACATCATGACATCATAAAACAAATCATATAAGGTAAATGACTTCATTAAAATAATTCCCTCACAACATAATAAAATCAATGTAACAATAGGGATAAAAACAGAACCCTATATTATCTTAGATGGAAAATAATTTTGATAAAACAGTTGAACTCCATTCTTGAGGAAAATATCCTTTCTACTTCAAAAAAACTTTGCTTTTATTAACATGTCATACAATTATAAACTAAAAGAAGTTGATTAAAAATAAACTTGAAAACTTATAAAGGATGATTCTTGGAAATAATGTTTTAAAAATCCATTCTTGTCGTATAAGTAAAAAAAACATTCTTCTCATACGTTTGTCGGAAAAGTCATAAAGTACCTCGTACAAAAAACGACAAAAGATTCCTTTCATATATTTTACTAAAAACTCACCGAAGGGTAAAATTGGATTTAAACAATTGTACGTGGATGTAAATAATATTACATATTGAAGAAACATGGATGTGGATGATAAAATACACCCCCAGTAAATTCCAAAGTATAAACAATCTCGGATAAAAATGAGATTGTGATATTTCCCTTACCTTAGGTCCGATTTGCTTTGTACGTGTCCGAAGATCCTGTATAATGGTTTAAATAATGTTATTGACTTATTCCAGAATCATAAATATTGATATGATATCATATATGGTCATATTCTTAGCTTCTTATTAGTAATATTTCATTGTTACATGTTACTCGGGTCTTTATTGCCTTTTGTTCTTATGCGTGTTTTGCCGAATAAATTCTTGTTCTTCTTTTAAGGTTATAGATACCTTTTATCCAGAATGGTATTATTTTAACATATATCATATTTATTCATTAAATTCATTTATATAATTATTATGTAATGATGATCATGTAGAACGAGTCGTATCACATCGTGGAGACGGTATTCCGTACGTACGCACGAGCGATGATATTGTTCCCATGATCGTGGAATTGTATTTATGTGTATTTATACTATTTCAATATCAATATAACTTTATAATAATCATATATAGTTACTCATTACACCATTATACACATCCTTGTAAGGTGATGGTGGAAAATAGATTACACCACGGCGTGGAGACGGTATTCCGTACGTACGCACGCGCGGCGATTTCATTTTTCCGTAGGATGGATAGAAGGTGAATTAGGGTTGTTTCATATTTATAATAACATATCAGTATGTAAGTAATACTGATGTTATTACTTTATGATGAAACAACTAAAGAAGAGGAAGTTGAAGAAGAATGAAATTGAAAAGATAGGTAATGGATATTACCTCTTCTTTGAAACGCCTCTTTGAATCCTCCACTTAGCGAACTAAGATTGGTCTTTGAAGAAGACCAGGAACTCTAGGATTATTATAGGGATGTGGAGAAGGGATTTTTTCAGGGGTTTACTGATCTTGGGTGCTCAAATTGGTGTGAGGAGGAGGGGGAGGAGGTGCCCTTTTATAAGGGAGGAGAGGGGCACCTTAGGAATATGTAAAAATATTATTTTATATTAAAGTCAAAATCGATTTATAATGGTTCCAAAGGGTCTTATTTCGAAGTTAAAGTAGGGATGGGTCGAAATAATATCAAACAATAGGATTTAGAAAAGTTTAGGTTATTATTTTAACCTTATAAATTGGATTTAACTCTAAGTTGAATAATTTAACTGTTACCGTGTCTTTTTGTTTTCTTACACTATATGGTTAATACATTTACTATAACATTCCAAACGAACCCCAAGTTGTTTATTATTAATATATATATCCTTATATAAGTAATTTGGCCGAACCATAGATTTTTAGGAATAAAAATAAAAATTAATAATATAATATTTGATTTAAAAACTATTTTGTGTCAATTTTGTCACTATTTGATATATGATTTTTTTGAAAGTCATAACAGAATTATATGTTCCAACCATGTTGATTAAATCAACAATAATATATCATAGTAACCTAGAAAATTATTGGAATTCATAAAAAGTCTCAAATTACATTTATTTGGGAATTTATCACATCAATTGTGTTAACATTTCCTTAAAAGGGTAATTACTGCATCATCATTGTGTCATAAATAAATTAATTTATTTAAAGTCTAAAAATTATAAATAAAATATAATTATGTAGGAAAGCTTTTTATCTTCCTAATTAATATTTATAATCGAATTTATCTTATGTATAAACCCATATTAAAAATGTTTTAGTTATTAAACTTTGATTTTAACTATTTTAACTATTCATTAATAAAAATAATATTAAATGTCATAATCTAATCCAAGTGGTCCTAAATGGTCATATTATATTCATAAGGTTGTTTTTGGTCGAATTAAACTTATCCAATATAATTAGGACATGTGTTAGGGTAATAGTAAAATCATATTTACCCTTAGTTACCCTATTTACTATTAACCGCGGTAAAAAAAGTAAAAAGTTCCTATTCACCAAAAAATTATTTTTATCTCATTGAACCAAATTTTACTTAATGATATCAAGCGTGTTTTTCGAATGTTCGAAATTCCATTCACAAAAGCGGTAAAATTATGTTTTATGCAAAATTCAGTTTTTAACCTACCACTTAGTGGTTTCACTATTCATCAAAAATTGAAAGTTTTCAGAAAAATACCAAAATTTCAACCTAGACTAATTTCGATATTCCGAATCCAGAAATGAAGTCCATTTTGAAAAATAAAATTTATAAAATTTTAAAAAGTGGTTATTACTATTCATAACGGCTAGTTTTAATAATATTTTAATAGTATATCGTTGTTTAGTGAAACTCGGTATTGCGTACAACGCAAGCTATCGAGGAAGGTCGCGATTCCGTGTAAAGTAAGTCAAGCTAGTGTGTAGTGAAATATTCCTTTGATGATATATATATATATAACATAAAAACAAAATATTACTCATAAAAATCTCGGGTGTTACATGTGATGTGTCTAAAAGATATTGTTAAATCCTCCATCAAAATAAAATTAGATATTTTTATTTTTTCAACACTACACTAGGTACAAAGGCATAACATAAAAAAATACGTGGTCAATCCCACAAAGAGAGGGGAACACAACATTGGAAACAATCGACCAAAGGTTATGTTATCCCAATTCCAATTTAATTTATCTAAATAAATTAAATAATTTAAATTAAATAATTTAAATAAATATATAGTGATAATAAAAGGAAGAAGAGAGGAAAACTGACTTCCATGGGATGTTTTTTTTAAATAAATCCTGATGGTACTTGAAGAACAATAATAATCATTGGGTGTGAAATCAATCAATTGTTTGGAAAGAATATATTTTTAATCCCTATAAATCAACCATAAGAAACCAAGTTTTTCATTTATAGATGAATTAAAATACTAGTATTATTTATGATTTTATTAAAAAAATAAAATGAATAATAAAATCCCATGGTGATGAATTAATTACCTTGATCATGTTGGTTTTCATCCACTTTCAAATTCACTTGGCCAATGATTTAATAATAGATATGATTATAATGAGTCAAAAAATAATACAATTTTTATAGAATCATTATTAAAGTGAAGAAAGAAATAGGACGATTTGGTACACACTAATTTCAATTGATTCTACACCCAGTACATATTTATACGATCATCATTGAGTGATATCTAGTTATGAATAAACCATAAACCATAGTATAGGGATTATATGAAATAGAATAAATATAATTCAGTGGAATTATACTACAAAACAACCAATTTTTACAAAAAATGGGAAAAAAATAAAAATAAAAAATAATCTATGAAGAACTCCGAGTAAAAACCCTTGTAGAAACCTCCCAGTAGTCAAACCATTATGCTAGGAATTAATCCCTTTATTCCTATCTAAAACCCTATATTTATAATCCCAAATATATTCATAAGGATTACATGATTCAAAGAAGGTGTTAAATAGAGGTACCTAGGTTTAATGACATTCTTCCCAACAAAAGATATATTAAAATCACTACTTTTTGGGTTTGCCCAACTTTTTCACATCGTGTAACTTTTTCATGACGTTTAATGTTTTCACATCAGGTAATGTTTATATGACATGTAATGCACAAGGTCAGACTCTAGGAAATTTTATTTACTTTATGTCTTGTACTTCTTACACACATTGTATTGTTTTCATGTTGTGTAATATTTACATGATATGTAATATCAATTTTCTACGTCGAAATCCGTGTTTTTCCCTGATTCATTAGTTTAGAGAATTTGAAACATCCTATGATCATAAAAAATCATTGAAAACATTTATTAAGATGGAATATTCATATGTTTGTCTTCAATCATCAATATGAGTATCATCGTCAATTTCCATTGTCACAACGATCAGGTTCATGGCTCGACGTGAAGTGCATTTTTGTTTCTTAATTTCCATGTTTTCATTAAAATTTATCCACATGTCGGTCCTACCATAAGAATACATAAAACATTGTTATTAGGCTTTAATCTCACATTTAACCAATCAATATTCAATTAAAACACATAAAAAACAAATTAATATATATATTTACAATTTAGGTATCAACATGATACTTGGAATGGATTGGATGATCAATGTTAAAACCCATATAGACTGTTATCATTTTTGGGTACTATTTCTATCTTCATATGGGGTCACTCATGTTTATAGGGTGAGTGAGAATCTAAATTGCAAAGATTTGAGACTGTTTTTCCTTATTCTAGTGTAATCTCATGCCAGTTGTTTGAGTTGTTTATGGATTCCATTGGCCCTTGTTTGTGTAGTATTCTTCCTAGAGTTGTGTGTGCATACCATGAGGTATTTCCATTTAATTTTTCTATTTTACCACCATAGAGAGAGGCTGAGTTTACCATTGACCTACTCCCTAGTATGATTCCCATTTCTATTCCATTTTATCGCTTGGCACATGCTGAGTTGATGGAACTTAATCTCCAACTTTCAGACCTTATGGCTAAGAGATTTGTTCATCATAGTATGTGACTTAGGGAATTACCTGTCCTCTTTTATAAGAAGGTAAAAGAGATCCTTAGACATTGATTGGACTATAAAGAGGAAAATTAGGTGACTATCTATAAAAAATATTCATATCTTAGGATTGATAATATCTTTGACCAGCTTATAGGGAATAATTAGTTTCAAACATTGACCTTTGGTCAATGTACCACCAATTGATATTTTATGAACCAGATATATCTAATATAGATTTTAGGAGATGGTATGGGAATCATTAGTTTTTAGTTATGCCATTTGTTCTCACTAAAAATCCTACGGTATTTATGGAATTGATGAACCATATCATTCATTGATTCTTGGACTCTTTGTTTTCTATGTTCGTGGATGATATTTTGGATTAATATATGTCAGTGGAGAAGAACATGGACCATTTGGATATCATTATTATAACTTTTAGTGAACATTTTCCATTTGGAAAGGTTTCCAAAAGTGAGTATTAGATTTGAGAAGTGAAATTTATGGGGGATTTCATATCTGAGATGGGTGTATTAGTACATCATGATAATGTATTTGAATTTATGTCCTATGAGTAGTAAATAAATGAATTTTAGATTTATAGATTCTTGGGATTGGATAGTAACTATAGAAATTTAGATTTGGATTTCTCCAATATTGTATCTCTAATTATTTCTTTAACTCATTAGGGTGTAATGTTTGAGTGGAATGAAAAATTTTACTGATATTTTTAGGAATGGAATGTAAGGTTGACGTTAGCTCCAATTTAGATTCTACTTGAATCAGGTTTTAGTTATGACATTTTATGTGATGCATCTGTTATGGGGTTGGGATTTATCAAGAAGTAGAGGAAATAAGTAGTGGACTATAGCTTACTCCAATGACACCCCCATGATAAGAACTATACTATAAATGATATTGAGTTAGAAGTGGTTACATATTATCTCAAAACATGATGTCACTATCTTTTTGGGGTGCGGTTTATAGTTTATTATGATCATAAGATCCTGAAATATATTTTTACTCAGAGGAATCGAATCATTTGAAAAATATACTGGATTGAGTATCATCAAACCTTTCATTTTGATATCGAATATTCTCCCAGAAAAGGAAATTTAGTCATTGATTCATTGAGCATAATATTACTGATCGAAGCCATGAAATAATTAGTTGAGGAGTTGAATTTGATAATTTTATATGATGAGATGAGCCTGGGAGTGAAAGAGGACGAAGTAAAGGTGTTCTCGGATTCAAAGAAATATGATTAATCTTTTGATGTTTGAGTTTAAGCTGATCAAGTGACAGAAAATGAGTCGAAATGATTGAGTAAATTGTTTCATGGTGGGGAAACATTAGGTGAGTGGTGTCGGTCTCCTAGTGGAGCATTGTGTTTTCATAGCAGGTTAGTTATTCTTATTTCTCTATGGAAGGAGTTGATGGATAGTGGACATTGGTCCTATTGGTCCACGCACCATGGGACTACCAAAATGTATCATGACATGAGACATAACTATTGGCGTCCCCAGATGAGGTGTTAAGTTTCATATTCTATATCTCACTGTCACACTTTTAATAAAATTATGTCATAATACCAAAGTGTTTATGAATTGTTTCAAGTTTTATCCATTCATGTATCGAAGTGGTATGATAATTACACTTGATTTATCATTATTTTTACACATAATTGTAGTGGTGATTGTAACACCCCGAGCTTCCACAATACGCTTCTCATTCAATAATGCAATAGCTTGCATTGTACGCAACTTTGAGTTCTAAAACACCGAGACTAATCAAAGTAGCCGTTATGAATAGTAATAACCGTTTTTTAAAATTATATAAATTTTATATTTCAAAATGTACTTCATTTTTGGATTCGGAATATCGAAATTAGCCTATGTTGAATTTTTGGTATTTTTCTGAGAACTTATAATTTTTTATGAATAGTGAAAAAATACTTAAAGACAACTATTTTAATCAAAATAATTTATAGTGATAAATTATACTATTTAGTGGTTTTAAAGTATAATTAGAATATATTTTTACCATTTTATCCAATGGTGTTCATTATAATTAATTTCACTTTGAAATTTGACAAAAACAATTGTTAATATTTTGATATATATTGTTTCTTAAAAACACGCTATTTGTTGTGATGGTGGGAATTAATTATATAATTAATTAATGAAACTTATATGTTTGTAATTTCTTAAAATAGACATCATTTTTGAATTGATAATATCAATTATAGCTTAGGGTGAAATTTTGGCATTGTTCTGAAAAACTTCAATTTTTGATGAATAGTGAAACCATTAAGTGGTAGTTAAATAACTGATTTTTTGTTTAAATGAAATATTATCACTTCTGTGTTTTGATTTTCAAAAATCCGACATACATGGTTGTCATTAAGTAGTAAAATGTGGTTCAATGAGATTAAAATAATTTTTGGTGAATAGTAACTTTTAACTTCTTAATCGCGATTAGAGGTAATTAGTGTAGTTTAAGGTAAAAATAATGTTTTAATAAAATGAGATGAGCTTGACACATGTCCAAACCTCATTGTATGTGACATGGCCGACCATGAAAATCCATGGGTCAACTTGGGGACCCCATGGAGCGACTTTAGTTGGAAAATGACATAAATACCTTTTATTTAATGTTAAAGTAAAAAATGACACAAACATGAAATGTTTTACTAAAACAATTTTTACATGGGGTTATACAAGTCATATTTTTTACTATATATATTAATTTGAAAGCTAAAAATATTTCCTACATCATAGTATTTTTTTTATAATTTTTAGACATTAAATAAATTAAATTATTTATGACATCATTATGATGCAGCGATGACCTCATTATTTAACGATTTTAATAAAATGAAAAGATAATGTACAATCCAAGGCTTACACTTGTCCAAAGACTATTGGATGGGTATATTTCGAACCCTTATCACCTAATCCACGAATTATAAAAGTGTGGGACCTTTAGAATCCGAAAAGCATTGTATAATAATGTAAAATTCCCTTACTTTCCAAGAGTGCCCCTCCTCTCCTCCTATAAAAGGCCCCCACCTATACCACCTCATTCACACCTTCAAGCCATTTGGCTCGGCCAAAATCTACCCAAATACCCTCCCAACTTCCCTCCCTTACTCCTAGAAGCCTCACTTTGGGAATAAGTCATCCGAAGGAAGCCTTCGGCTCAAATCAAAAGAGTTACCCAATTTTAAGGTAATGTCTTCTCTTATGTTATTTTGTTTTATTTTTCTTATCCAAACCCCTAAACTATTTTTATTCCTTTCTTTTGTAACAACACCATTATCCTAAATATACTAGGATGTTGTTATAATGATTATTCGAGCTACACTTACACACACCTACATCTAATGGTTAAAGAACATACGGTTTCTGTGGATGGAGAATTTCTGCCTCACGAAACGATGATTGTTCAACACTCATAAAACACCTTCAAGGGTGGCCATTAAGATGTCACTATATTTATAACTGAATAATAATATGTTTATGTTTTACTTAAGGTCCTGTATTTTTCATTTATGGAATACCTTTATTGTTTCCATTATAGGTAAACGCGATATTTTCATTTTAGGAAGTGCAGACTACCGTCCCCTCAAAGTGATTTGAATCGTTAATGCCATATGTGGGACGTATAAAGGATGGAGTAAATGATATTATATATGATGTTATACTAGAATTATAATATTCCTTTATATCATTATGATTTCATTAAATATGAAATAGAAATGAAAGTAGCGTTCATGCGTACGTACGGCTTACCGTCTCCATGAACGGTGCATTTCATTTCTTACCTCTAAACATTATGGACTATTATAAATGCATGTATATACTGGATATATATGAGATATATGATATCTATATCATGAATATAATTCTGGATATAATGGATATATCACCACATGAACAACTTGTAATTATAAGAATGTTATTTTTGACTCAAGTACCTAAGATCGACAAAATGACCATTATAAACTTAAATAATTACGTAATGTTCATAACATGGTAATAAGGGATATAAAAGGAATAATGAACATGAAAAAGGTTCTTAAGTAAATAGAAATTAACTCTAGTTTATTATTCAGGAGGTTAAAGAACGGTCGAGTCAGGACAAGACGCAAGGTAAGGGAATTTATTAACCCAATTTCCATTCTTTGGGTTAATCTCCTAATTTCAAATTATATCATGATATTATTATGTCCTATCTTGTATTTGTACTTTATTTATGTGTACATATAGTGAATACACATAATAGATCTATTTTATTTTAAAAATTATCTTTTAAGGACTTCGTCTCAATCTCCTTTCATTGAGGCATATTTGGTTTTATACACAAATTTCTTCTATACGGTTTATAAACCCCTTTGACATTTACGTTTATCCAAAAGGAATCTTTTTTATACGAAGCATTCTACTAAATGACAAAAGGGAATGTTTTTGTCATATGTATGCGGCGACAACGACTTCTCCGCCGTCGTGACCATTATTTGAGTTTCGGCTTCCTCTACAAGCCATATCGTTTAAAATGAAAAATAAATACAAAGTTTTAATTTTCTTTAATTTTGGTATTGAAAATGGTTTTGAAAGTGTTTTTATTACATCAATGTGTTGTATTGATATCTTGTGATTGAAATGTGGAAATGTTATGTTTCCTTTATGCTTGTTTTATGTGATACAATTATGTTATGGTTTATGATATGTGTAAACCTATTCATATGAGGAATGCATTGGACTTAATAAGTGACGGGTGGAGCCCACTATAGCTCCTCGATGCATTGGTAGGTCTCATGAGACAAACTAGTGTCTTGGCATGAGGCCTTGACAAAATCTTATTTGTGGTCTTGGCACGAGGCCTTGACTATGTGGTTATGATAGTCTGGCATTATGCATTCCATCATTATGAAAGTGGTTATTGATATTGCATGTGACTATTCGACCAGTAGAATATCCATGTGAAGATGTAAATGGCATTATCTCATTTTACTTTTGCCATATTATTTTGATGTTCAAGTTTAAAAGGCTTTTGTTTTATTTATACATTGCCTTAAATGTTTATGTTTATTTATGAAAGCATCCGAAATATTGTTATCCTTACTGAGCATCTGAGCTCACCCCTTTCAATGTTTTAATATTTTCCAGGATGTGAAGAAGTATTTTATGAATGACCTGCAGGGATAGTCAGAAGAGGATATGATTGTGGACTATGAAGACTTTGTTATTAGTTGTTCACTTTATGATGTAATATAACATTTATGAATGTATCTAGTGTTTCCAAGGCTACTAAACTAATCGGTCTTTCGAGACTTGATCTTTTGTGATCATGCCAATGTTACGAAGTAATGCACAGACTTTGGGTAGCTGGGGTCGGGGCGTTACAGTTAGTATCAGAGGCAGTTTAGTACTAACATTGGAAGCTAGATTTAGATAAACCTTGATTAGAGCACATAGCCCGAACATAGACTTTAAGGATTAGTATAGAAGAACTTACTAGAATTTTGGTATTATAGAGATTTTGTGAGTTTTCCGAGCGATACATCCCTGTCTGGATACTAGCAGGTAGAGGTGGCTCTGGCACAGATGTACCTAGGGGTAAAACCCGAAAACACCGCTTTGAGCTAGACTCGAACGGGAACTGGTGCATGACAACGGGCCTTGCTGCACTCTTGGTTACGACACTCCTGGGGGATATGCTTAGGATAATTCTCATTTCTTTACAAACCACTGTGAAGGGTTATGAGTATATACTTCCTCAAAGAAAACTTTTTTTTATGATTATGGATTATATCCATAATATAGTTCAATTAGTGTTAAGTGTTTTACAGTACGGAATTATGTATTTTGATTCATAAACTAATCTAGTTTATGCCATTGTTTAGAAATGGCGCCTAGTGGAAGGAATGGAAACCGTATCAATGCACGCACTCCGTGTAGCGATTGCCCTCCTGCTCAAGATAATTATTGTGGAGCTGGAGATACAACTGCTGCTGATCAACTTATTACCATACTGGGACAACTCACTCAGGTTATGAATAATAACCTTACTCGTATGGAGCACCCTGATCCGCAACGTGGAGGATCAATGTTAGACCGCTTCATGAGGAAACAACCACCAACATTAAATAAGGGTACAAATCCATTAGTATCTGAGAAATGGATAAACTCCATAGAGAAAATATTCCACGCCTTGGGGAGTAGTGAAAGGGAAAAGGTTATCATGGTAGTTTACCGCCTCACTGGAGATGTTGATCAATGGTGGTCATTGATTCAAAACACAAAGGAAGATGATGACATATCGAATATGGAATGGAGGGAGTTCAAAGATCTTTTCTTAGAAAAATACTTTCCTCATGACCATAGAGCAGATATGGAAAGGCAATTTCTGAGTCTGAAACAAAAGGAGGATGAGTATTTGCAATGTATGAGGCCAACTTTACAAGGTTAGTGAGGTATGCTGCAGATTATATACGTAACCCAAGAGGTAAGATTGATCATTTCTTTTATGGGTTAAAACCATTTCTCCGTCGAGCTTTAGTATCACAATCGTTCTCAACATACGAAGATTTTGTCTCATGTGCTATCAAGACAGAAAACGAATTCTCTAAGTCTTATGACAACAAAGTAAAGCAAGAGAAGAAGAGAACGGTGGAACAAGAGACAGATAAAGGGAAAAAGGGAAAGAAGGATTTTCCATTATGTGATAATTGTTGGAAGAATCACCCTGGTACTTGCCTAAAAGGAATGGGAGTTTGTTATAAATGTGGAGAAAAAGGTCACCAGGCGCGTGATTGCAAGGGAAAGAAAGAGGCTATCAATGTTGAATGATACAATTTTAGGGAAATGGGGCATTATGAAAATGAATGTCCTAAGCGTCAGGGAAACTTACCTCAGAAAAGGCCAAGGGATCAAGGAAAATCTTATGCTGTTACTACAGTTGAAGCAGAATAATTAATGTATCGGTGCTTTTGGACTCATGGGTTATATTCTAGTTATTAGAATAATGTGATATATATATAAGGATTGTACTGCAGAACTTGTTGATTTCAGTAAGGTTTTAATATGATGAAGGTAATCATATTTTTAGTATGTGACAAAAAGAGAAACTTTAATTTGTTTGGGGAATCTGATAAATTGATTTTGGAATTAAGAGACCTTTTAGAGAAAGTCTGGACAGAGGTATTTTGGATAACTATAAAGGTTGGAGTGGATTAAGTTGATCTTTGGATAGTATTGTTTAAGGTTAAAAAATTTATGAAGATTATTTTTGGAATATTATAATACTATAGTTTTATGAAAAGGAAAACCTGCAGGGTGGGGCATAACCCGTCACGTCGGACAAAGCTGCAGGAATCAAACCCACAATCATAGTGCGATAGGCCTTTATTTCCTACCACTATCCTACAAGAAGTCCCTGGTTATTAAAAAATAATTTTACTAATCTAAATGGTATGTGTTAACATTTGTAACCTTATACAATTAGAATAAGTATAATATTTTTGAGTTCTATTATCTTTTTGAGTGAAAGATGAGTTGATGGTTGAAACTCTAATTGTCAAGCATAAATATATATATATATACCTATCTCTTATTCAATGAATAAATTAATTCTTAAAATTTAGTAAAGGGATATTAAAACAAAAAAATGTGTTATCCTAATACCTTATGTCTTGTTGAACTGATGATATTTTAAATCAACATAGATTGAAGGCTTTGAGGCCCTCAATTTGATAGTTGATTGTAATTGATGACCTCAATCACTCCCTAAAAATATTTACGTTTTTCCTCCAATTATATGTCTCCAATTTCCACCAATGTTCTCCTAATCGAGATCATAATTGGGTGGTGACATTTTCATTTCCCTTTCCCTCTTATTAAGGCTAAATTTTATTAATCTTATTTCTGATGTGGGTTTTCCACTTAGGTATTTTCTCTTTTCAACCTTTTATTTTCAAGGAAAAAATTCAAATTGCGAGGATGCAATTTATTGAAGGAGGGGAGAATGTAACACCCCGAGCTTCCACGATACGCTTCCCATTCAATAATGCAATAGCTTGAATTGTACGCAACTTTGAGTTCTAAAACACCGCGACTAATCAAAGAAGCCATTATGAATAGTAATAACCACTTTTTAAAATTATAGAAATTTTATATTTCAAAATGGACTTCATTTTTGGATTCGGAATATCGAAATTATCCAATGTTGAATTTTTGGTATTTTTCTGAGAACTTCTAATTTTTTATGAATAGTGAAAAAATACATAAAAACAACTTTTTTAATCAAAATAATTTATAGTGATAAATTATAATATTTAGTGGTTTTAAAGTATAATTAGAATATATTTTTACCATTTTATCCAATGGTGTTCATTAGAATTAATTTCACTTTGAAATTGGATATAAACAATTGTTAAACTTTTGATATATATTGTTTCTTAAAAACACGCTATTTGTTGTGATGGCGGGAATTAATTGTAAAATTAATTAATGAAAATTATATGTTTGGAATTTTTTAAAATAGACATCATTTTTGAATTCGGAATATCAATTATAGCTTAGGGTGAAATTTTGGCATTGTTCTGAAAAACTTCAATTTTTGATGAATAGTGAAACCACTAAGTGGTAGTTAAATAACTGATTTTTCGTTTAAATGAAATATTACCACTTATGTGTTTTTATTTTCAAAAATCCGACATACATGGTTGTCATTAAGAAGTAAAATGTGGTTCAATGAGATTAGAATAATTTTTTGTGAATAGTAACTTTTAAGTTCTTAATCGCGATTAGAGGTAATTAGTGTAGTTTAAGGTAAAAATAATGTTTTAATAATATGAGATGAGCTTGAAACATGTCCTACCCTCATTGGATGTGCCATGGATGACCAAGTCAATCCATGGGTCAACTTTGGGACCCCATGGAGCCTCTTTAGTTGGAAAATGACATAAATACCTTTTATTTAATGTTAAAGTAAAAAATGACACAAACATGAAATGTTTTACTAAAACAATTTTTACATGGGGTTATACAGGTCATATTTTTTACTATAAATAGTCATTTGAAAGCTAAAAGGATTTCCTACCTCATAGTTTTTTTTATAATTTTTAGACATTAAAAAAATTAAATTATTTATGACATCATTATGATGCAGCGATGACCTCATTATTTAACGATTTTAATAAAATGAAAAGATAATGTACAATCCAAGGCTTAAACTTGTCCAAAGACTATTGGATGGGTAGATTTCGAACCCTTATCACCTTATACACGAATTATATAAGTGTGGGACCTTTAGAATCCGAATATCATTGTATAATAATGTAATATTCCCTTACTTTCCAAGAGTGCCCCTCCTCTCCTCTTATAAAAGGCCCCCACCTCTACCACCTAATTCACACTTTCAAGCCATTTGGCTTGGACAAACTCTGCCCAAGTACCCTCCCAACTTCCCTACCTTACTCCTAGAAGCCTCACTTTGGGCATAAGTCTTCCCATGGAAGCCTTTGGCTCAAATCAAAAGAGTTACCCAATTTTAAGGTAATGTCTTATCTTATGTTATTTTGTTTTATTTTGCTTATCCAAACCCCTAATCTCTTTTTATTCCTTTATTTTGTACCAACACCAGTATCCTCAATATACTAGTATGTTGTTATAATGAGTATTCTAGCTACACTTACACACACCTACAACTAATGGTTAAAGAACATATGGTTTCTGTGGATGGCGAATTTCTGCCTCACGAAACGATGATTGTTCAACACTCATAAAACACCTTCAAAGGTGGCCATTAAGATGTCACTATATTTATAACTGATATATAATATGTTTATGATTTACTTAAGGTTCTGTATTTTTCATTTATGGCATACCGTTATTGTTTTCATTATCGGTAAACGCGATATTTTCATTTTAGGAAGTGCGGACTACCGCCCCCTCAAAGTGATTTGAATCGTTAATTCCATATGAGAGATTTATAAAGGATGGGGTAAATGATATTATATATTATGTTATACTGGAATTATAATATACCTTTATATCATTATGATTTCATTAAATATGAAATAGGAATGAAAGTAGCGTTCATGCGTACGTACGGCTTACCGTCTCCATGAACGGTGCATTTCATTTCTTAACTCTAAACGTTATGGAATATTATAAATGCATGTATATACTGGATATATATGAGATATTTGATATCTATATCATGAATATAATTCTGGATATAATGGATATATTACCACATGAACAACTTGTATTTATAAGAATGTTATTTTTGACTCAAGTACCTAAGTTCGAAAAAATGACCGTTTTAAACTTAAATAACTACATAATGTTCATAACATGGTAATAAGGGATATAAAAAGAATAATGAACATGAAAAAGGTTCTTATGAAAATAGAAATTATCTCTAGTTTATTATTCAGGAGGTTAAAGAACGGTCAAGTCAGGACAAGACGCAAGGTAAGGGAATTTCTTAACCCAATTTCTATTCTTTGGGTTAATATCCTAATTTCAAATTATGTCATGATATTATCATGTCCTATCTTGTATTCGTACTTTATTTATGTGTACTTATAGTGAATACACATAATAGATCTATTTTATTTTAAAAATGATCTTTTTAAGGACTTCGTCTCAATCTCCTTTCATTGAGGCATATTTGGTTTTATACACAAATTTCTTTTATACGGTTTATAATCCCCTTTGACTTTTACATTTATCCAAAACGAATCCTTTTTATATGAAGCGTTTTACTAAATGAAAAAAGGGAATGTTTTTGTCGTACATATGCGGCGACAACGACTTCTCCACCGTCGTGACCATTATTTGAGTTTCGGCTTCCTCTACAAGCCATATCTTTTTAAAATGAAAAATAAATACAAAGTTTTAATTTTCTTTAATTTTGGTATTGAAAATGGTTTTGAAAGTGTTTTTATTACATCAATGTGTTGTATTGATATCTTGTGATTGAAATGTGGAAATGTTATGTTTCCTTTATGCTTGTTTTATGTGATACGATTATGTTATGGTTTATGATATGTTTAAACCTATTCATATGAGGAATGCAATGGACTTAATAAGTGACGGGTGTAGCCCGCTATAACTCCTCGATGCATCGGTAGGTCTCATGAGACAAACTAGTGTCTTGGAACGAGGCCTTGAAAAAATCTTATTTGTGGTCTTGGCACGAGGCCTTGACTACATGGTTATGATAGTCTGGCATTATGCGTTCCATCATTATGAAAGTGGTTATTGATATTGCATGTGATTATTAGACCAGTAGAATATCCATGTGAAGAAGTAAATGGAATTATCTCAGTTTACTTTTGCCATATTATGTTGATGTTCAAGTTTAAAAGGCTTTTGTATTAGTTATACATTGCCTTAAATGTTTATGTTTATTTATGAAAGCTTCCACAATATTGTTATCCTTACTGAGCATCTCAGCTCACCCCTTTCAATGTTTTAATATTTTCCAGGATGCGAAGAAATATTTTATGAATGACCTGCAGGGATAGTCAGAAGAGGATATGAGTGTGGACTATGAAGACTTTGTTATTAGTTTTTTACATTATGATGTAATGTAACATTTATGAATGTATCTAGTGTTTCCAAGGCTACTAAACTAATCGGTCTTTCGAGACTTGATCTTTTGTGATCATGCCAATGTTACGAAGTAATGCACCGACTCTGGGTAGCTGGGGTCGGGGCGTTACGGGGATGATGTTATTTGGTTTATCATTGATCTAATTATGAAATAAACCAAGTTATAACTAATCAAAGAGATGATGAAAGTGGAACATCTTGGAGACTTGAATGTTCAAGAGATTATAATACTTCTTGGGGTTCCCTCTATAATTGTTTCTGATAAGAATCGAAGGCTCACATCCAATTTCTAGAAAGAGTTTTAAGAGGTGATGGGTTCCTAGTAGAAATTGAGCACGAAATATCTTTCATAAATGGATGGATAGATAGAGATACCTATCCAGGTTCTTGAGGATATTCTATGGGCTTGTGTACATGATTTTTATGGATCTTGGGAAAACAATTTCATTTAGTCAAATATTCCTATAAAAAATATTATCAAGTTTCAATAAATATAGAACCCTTTGAAGAGTTTTATGGGAAGAAATGTAGATTAACCTTGTGTTGGGAAGAGTTTGGAGAGTGGTTCATGTTTGGGTTGAGTCTCATTTAGGAGATGATAGAAAAGGTGGAGTTGATATGAAAGAGGATGGTCACAAAATAGAGTCATAATAAATCCTATGTAGACTATTTTCATTAGCAACTAGAAATTATGTTGGTGGTTGAATTTTTCTTAATGTTTCACCATGCTTGGGAAAACATCATTTGGGTAAGCATGGTAAGTTGGAACCATTATTTTTTGGGACCCTTTGAGATCATGGAGTAACATAGAAAGGTGGAATATCAGTTGGACTTTCCATCCAATTTTACTTCGATACGTGACATGTTTAATGTTTCCCACCTAATGAGGTATTAACAGGATCATTCCCATGTGATAAAATTGGACTATATTGATCTTGATCCCAATACCACCATTGTTGAGATATTGGTTCAGATTATGTATCGTCAGGATAATATAATGCTTCATAAAATGATTCCATAAATTTGAGTGTTACAGAATTGTAGATGGGATAGCATTGAGATGTGGGTGTAGGAGTTATTATTTTGGTAGTTGTAGAAATAATTTTATTATTCCATGATATTTAGAAATTTTCATGGATGTAAATCTTTCATGGTCAGGAGAATTATAAATCACACCATATATGATGTTTTTTTTAATTTCATCATGGTTTTTATTTAAAGTAATTATAGAGGTCTATGGGGAACATGGGTCAAAAATAGAGATTTTTGGTGAAGGTATGATAGGTGAATAGTTGGAACATGGTTAGTATTAACCATGAAATAACTCTGTGGGATAACTTTGTGTTTTAACAGAGGTATTTATTATAGTTTGAGGATGGTTATTCAAACCATGTGTCTCACCAGGGAACACCTTGTGGGTTCAGGGTGTTTTTAAAAGGGGGTTTCATTGTTTTACCAAACCATGTGGCCTGTCCCAGAGAGCTATGTGTGTTGAGATTTTATCTACACATGGTTGGAACACAGTTTTTATAACTATGAGACCTTACCATGCATGACACCCTATACCTTTAAAAAAAAATTTAAACATTCCATTGGTATTTTTATTAATTACTACCAATAATATTGTTTTGGATCAACATAATCCTTCACCAATTCTCTATAGACTTACTCCTTGGTATTATTAGTGATTTCCACTCATTATTGATGGATCTCATCATGTAATATTGTGTTCTTGATATGATTTTTCCTTTTCTTCATTTATCCATGAAAGATCACTTATCCTCCCATATTGTGGAACCAAATGTGGATTTATATCTTTAATATAATGGGGTTTATAGAGGATTTATTTGTTTCATAATGATCTATGATCATGAGGACCTGATATACTCTTCAACGGCATCCTTTTTCAAAGGAAACTTGTTATACCACTATTCATGGGATAATCGTCTCTATAAAAAGGGTTAATTCTATAAAGTTATTATTCTTCATTTAAATTAATTTAGTTTATTCATTTAATTGATTTTTTTTGTGTGATTAAAATGTATTTTTTGGAAAGAAATCATGTTTTTAAAGGGGTTTATCATTAAAAACTATTTGTATACACCAAGTGTTTGATAAAATGCTTGAATGGTGGTTTTGTTTAAAAATGGGGTTTCAAGCATCAATGTGGATTATATTTTCTTTAATAATATTTTATTAATTTTGATAGTTTATTTCTAAATATTTTGGGAAGAAAATATTAATTTGGGTAACCATGGTTGTGTTGGGAATAAACATGTCCCTCATAGTTCATGTAATGCTACTTGAGGTTTTAATTAACTATAGTGTGTGTAATTTCAATAGAGGTTATACCGGTTGAACCCACTATAGGGATAAATTTTGGATTTGTTTTTATATCTAGTACTTATAACAATATTTTAGTTCCCAAACGGTGTGATTTTCCATTTACGATTAGATTATCACATGATAGATTGTGTCATGGTTTTTTTCTCACATGGTTTCACATGATGGATTATGTCATGGTTATATTGCCTACAAGATTATCCTATGCTATACCCATGTATTATATTGATTATGTTTTCAGGATTATCACATGTACTTGTCATATTCATTATCTTTTGAATATGACAGTATTTTATGAAAACCGAAGGATGATTTTCAAATGGTTTTGATTTATGAAAATGATTTGTAAAATATTACTTATTCTAAATATATAACTACCACATTATTGATATTATATATTGTATATATTTTTTGATGGGATACTATTGGTATTTTTTCTTACAACCTACTTTTTCCATTGGGTGATTTTAGACATTGTTTTTAAGGATTAAAGTAAAGGGAAGGGAATCATGTAGCATTCCGACAACTTTTGTTGTATTTTCCTTCACAACAGGATAGGTTGGAGGCAAAAATTGGTAACATGGAGAATTTTTGGTCTTGTATAGAAATATTTTTCTAGTTTATCTAGTTTGTCTTTGATTTTATTTACCTCTTATGTTTAGTCTCTTCATTTTCATTATAATCCATTTATTTGTCTTGTTTTGTTATATACGAGACTTGTTTCAATAATCTTGTTGCACATTACCACATTAGGGAAGACTGATTCAGGATTATTTTCTAGTAGACATGAACTATTTCATAACACATAATATCATATGAAAAAATTGAGTATTAAAAAAATTCAAATGATGACTAAGGAAAGGTTATTTTAAACCATGAAATATTGGTGTGAAAGGGGTATTCAAAATTGGAAGGAGTTGACATGGATGAAAACTTCACACTGGTTGAAAGATGTGAGTCTATAAGACTCATTATTGTTGTGTAAGACTAGATTAAATATATAATCTACAAAATGGATATGAATACAATGTTTTTAAATTTAATTGTCAAGGAAAAGGTCTACATTGAACAACCTATGGGTTTTCTTATTGTTAATGATGAGAAAAATATGTGTAGGCAAAAATGGACCTTTATAGTTTGAAATGTGGATAGAGGGCTTCGTATTATTATCTGGATTAATTCTTGAAGAAATTTTAATTTATAAGTAGCAGATTTGATCAAAACATTTATTTGAAATCAACCATATAAGTGAATTTTCTTGTTCTCATCTATGTTGATAACATCATATTCAGAGGATGAAAATAGAATTTCGTGGTAGATTTTTCTAAAATGAAAATCATGAAGTTTGAAATTTATATGATCAGGGAGGTAAAAATTTTCATTGGGATATAGTTTAAACAAAAAAGAGGTTATACATTTTATTATTTGGGGAAATTTTCAAAGGAGTTATTGAGTAATTTCATGATTCGTTACCACAAGTCAGTTTCAACACTAAAAATATTCTGAACCAAAATGGTAAAATAAGAGGAATGGAAATATTTTGATTTAACAATTTACTAGAGGATTGTTGGAATGTTGTTGTATATCATTTTAATAATACAATATATATTTTATGAAATATGGTGGGAAACTCAATTTAAAAGTTTCACCATGGTGGAGTAGCTTTTGGTTGTGAAACAGAGCATGAGATACATTCAATGAACTCTGGATTATGGTTGGATGTATTATACAGGAAATGAAATAGAACTATAAATATAATAAGATAATAATTACTCTAGAGATTTTTTAGATAATAAATTTATAAGAGGAGGATCCTTTTTCAATGGAATCATGTGCACTTGGTAGCTCAAAAAAACATGAGAGAACCTGTCTTAGAACAACTAAAGTGGAGTATATTTTGGATTTAAAGGAATGTACATGATTATAATGGATGAAAAAATATTTGGAAGATATTATAAATGATATGAAGCTACTTTTGGTAGTATATTTTGATAATTACTCTATGATAGATCTCACCAGGAACCTGATATAGTATTTTGAAAGAAAACACATTGAGATTCAGTGCTACTTAATTAAGGAGAAGGCTCAGAAAAGTATGATCAAACTGAAGCATATTAGTTAAAATCAATAAGTGGAAGATATCATTAAAAAACCATTGGCTATGCAGGTGTTTGAAACTAATTATTTAAAATAACACTATATTGGATATCATATGTCGCATTCAATACCAATTTTAAATGAACACAAAAATAATATTATTTAAATATTATTATAATAAACTATCTATTAAATTGGAGGGTATGAATATTATTAACATGGTTATGAAATTTATATAAATATTCATATATATATATAATGTACGTACTCAATAAGAATTAATCGATTAATTCTTATGTAATATGCAGTTAATTTTTAGTGAAGTAATTTTATGCTTTAGAAATATGTTTTCTTCAATAATAGGTTTTGATGATTTTTTATGAGTGAATACTATAATTAATTTTTAAAACATATATAAATTTTATTATAAAAAATAATATAATTTATTAAATCAGTATAAAAGTTTTTCTTATGGTGATTTTTTTTAATTTTCGGAAAGGATTAATTTTCCAGTGAATTGTGCAAAATAAAATTTATAGTGGAAACTCTATTTTTGTTTCAAAAATTGGAAGGGATCAATTTTATTTTAAAATGGTTTTAAAGAAAAATTAGTTCTATTATATTTTGAATATTTTTATTATGTTAATTTCATTTAATTTTAAAATTTAATTTTTTATAAAAGCATTTGTATACATAAATATAAATTTTAAAGAAAAACTGTATTTTGTTCTAAAAAGCAGTTTTCATTTTGTTTTGGACACTTATTTTTAAAATAGTTTCTATATATTATTTGATTTTAATTTCATGAAATGAATTTTATTTTAGGATTCATAAATCTAAATTTTTACTAGGATTAGTTTTTTTATATTTTTTTAAAGAAATTACATTTTTCTGATGAAATTAGATTTTTCGTGAATAGTAAAAAAATAATGTTTATAGGAAATAAGATATATTTTATTAAAACACCAAGACATTGAAATAAAATAAAAATTTATGAAACTTATGTAATGAAAATATTATGATAAAATAATTTAAATTTCATTAAAATATAATTTAATACATAGAGATTTGAATTTACTCTATAATAAATTTGAAAATCATTTTCAGTGCTGACAAAGAGCCTATACAACACTGAAAAAGTCAATTTTTTACTCAAAATAATAATATTTGAGGATAGATAATTCCATTAACAACAATGATATTATATATTAAGAACTATTGATGATTCTTATGTCAATACAATTTTTTTTAGAGTTATATAGCATGTCGACTATCCAAATTCTTACACAAGACATGCTCAAGGCCAAAAAAGTCAAAATAACACATGAAATGTTTATTCATGATATATATGTGAGTTAAAATAAATATTTAATTATAATAAATGGAAAATTTCATAAAAATAAACTTATTTTCATGATATAAATTTATTTATGTTTTTTTATAGATTATAAAATTACCTTATAGACTTATGAAACACTAATACAGTATTAATTCAGTTTCTAGAAAAATCATATAAATGATATTAAAAATATTAAAATTAACATAATTTGATATGTGTAATGAAATACATAAATTTTATATATTACCATGAAATTTTTATGATATAATGATTTTTTTTTTGAATTTTACTCTTTGTATTGATGTTTTTAAGGTCAAAGTAATGAATTGTATCAATGTTGAAAATAGTAATATTTTATGGGATAAATTTTTATTAAATTATTTAAACATAATAAAAATTAAATATAAAAAATTGGGAAAATATATGGTAAAAAATTTAATACCTTGTACAATTATAGGCTATTTGGATCATTTTTCCCTATAATAGTCTTATTATTTTTTAATCTTTTGTGAAATTTAAAAAGAACCTCAATTATAAAAGGGAAACTCTTCCCTCACTTCTTCAAACTACTTTGAGCCTTCTAGATTTAAAAATTATTTATTATTCCTCCTTTAAAATTACATATACATGTTTTTATGGTGAAAATATCCTCAAAATACCAACTGTAGTCCCTTAAGAAAGGATCTAAAGAAGGCCTCTCGAAGAATAGGAAATTGTCTTACCAGAACTATTTCAATTTATTTCTTATTATACTTCCAATTAATGTGTTGTTTACATAATAAATTAATAAATACAGTATAATATATATTATTACATGTTATTATTATTATGATACAACCATATTCTACATTTTTTTTGTCCAATAAAAAGTGAAAAACATTACTCGTGCGTATGTATGGTTTGTCGTCTCCCCATAGTGATGTAATTAATTTTTCATAACCACATTACTTGGATGGATGTAAATTTGTAAATAAAAAATATATATTATATATATTAAATAAATTTTTTTTAAAGGTTAATTATTATTTACCATTTTTTCAACCTTTGAAAAAATGGAAACAATGTTAATGCTTATGCACAACCTACTGTCTCTATGAACGGTGTAATTAAATTTTATTTTTTAGAGTTATGAAAAGATTTAAATATATATTTATTTTATATATATCATATTTAATTCATTAATAATATTATGTATATGATGTAACTATATCCTATCCATAAGAATAGTAACTTATATGACAAAATATACTTGAGCAAATGAAGTATTCAACACCCGAAACAAGGGTAATAAAAAAATATTATTAACAAACAGGTAATAAGATGATATAATAGGATCATATATGATATTATAAATATTTATATAGTTAAATAATAAATTAGTAATAAGATTAAACTCATTATATAGGATGTTAAATAACGTTCAACTAAAGGGGAGTGTAAGGTAAGGGATTTTAACCACACTTTTATTTTTGTGGGACAAATTCCATATACACTACTTGTTTCTTTTGTGTAGTGTTTATAATAAACATGAATTTATTTTATGATTATTATCATTAAAATTATGGGACATTAATACCATTAATTTTTACTTCTTTCATGAGGCTTATGGTTATAAAGAAACCCAAGTGGTGTGGGTTTATTTCACAATATCATCATTATTTATGATTGTTTATGATTAAGTATCTTATTTTGTATATTTCTATTACACATTCATGTTTTATAAAAAGGTTTTCAAAAATATTTTTATTATTATAAAATTATTTTTAAAGTCATTTTTACCCTTGTTTTAATTTTATTATTTTTTTAAAAGTAATCTTCTTGTTATTTTATGAACAATGTAATTTTTTATTTATCTTACAAATTTGTGAAAGAATTGATTTTATAATTATAAAAAATGAGAATATTTTCCAGCCATGATGTTTAATAAATTATTTTAAGATTCCTTTGCATTATTAAATGTTTATTTTCAATGAAAATGTTTTCCTTTATAATTCAATGTCTTAAAAATATATTTCAAAATTGAAAATATATTTTCCTCAAGAATTATTTCGAGTGATATCTCAAAATAATTTTACATATAAGATAAAAATTATTTACTTATGATTTACTAGGGATATAATATAAGGATACCATTCTTATTATTTCTCTTGATGGTTTATGTTTATGATTACACACTATTTATGTGTCCTATTTCATTTCCAGGGATTATTCTATATTGAAATTGTTATGAAACCCATTTCATTTCATGGGTTCAAACATGATGAATTATTTATATTATTTTGGAACACATATTAATCAATTTCATTATGTGAGGGGTTGTACCTATATCTCCCTCTAATTAATTTTCTAAAAAATGATATCTCATGAGATAAATACAATTGGAATGGGGAGTAAAACATGTTTAGTGAAGGACCTTATCCACTATGATAGTCTTGGGAGTGAAACTTGACTACTACAATGGTTTAGAGTGTGAACCCATTCCACTATGATAGTCTTGGGACTGATACTTGACTACTATGATGGTTTCAGTTGTGAACCCCTTCCACTATGATTATCTTGGGATTGAACATTGAATACTACAATGGTTTGGGGAGTGAACCAATTCCACTATTATAGTTCATGAAAAAAGACAAGAATACCAAGGAAATGAATTTCTATACCTATGTGTATAGAACAATTTCATGTCTTTTGAAAATCTTAGTATCTTATCACTGATGTTCCTTTATGATTCATATCTTATGAATTGTGATTTTTTTTAAAGTTTGGGGCTAAAGCCTCAATTTATTATTAAATCAAAGACCTCTTTTTAGACTAGGTAGTGGGAGATCCATAACATAGCCCAAAGGCCCAAGGCCAAGTGGCATGAAACAAGGCTTGAAAGCCCATGTTTTGGCCCAAAGGACCCATCAATGAACTGTGTTACTACAATATCGGTGCTTCTACAATACCTGATACAGTACCGTTGCCGCTATAGTTTTGCTACAGTCCTCCACCACTATAGTACCACCACTACAACAGTTCTGCCACTTCTACAGTACTGCTACAGTATCCTGCTATAGTACTACTACAGCACCCCTGAAACTTTTATCCCTACCCAGATTTGATCCTGGGACTTTTGGATGCCAAGCAAGAGCTTGTACCACTTAGGTAAAATCTCGTTGTAAAACATGTTGTTGTGTAATAAGGTATTGGGGTGGCCTCCCCACCTGCGTGTCGTACATCCCCAGTATGGCCCAAAGTGGACAACCCTGGGACATAGGCCAGTTCCCAATGGGGTAGAGGGTCCCATGGGAGGTTTGTTAGCATATATTTCACATTTCCTTGGGAGGAATCGATCCTAGAACCTCGAGGTCAGGATTCCACTACCTTTATTCCCTGACTCAATATTTAGATCTATGATATGTAAGGTGTAATTTTCAAATTGTAACTTCTTTTTCTAATGACTTTATTCTTGAGTAAAGCTTATTTAATTTTTTATATATACTCCCTAAAGTTACTCTTTTATTTTTGAACACTTTTAAGGGATAACTGAGAACACACACAACATAGGATGATCAAATAGAAAAAGAATCTATAGACTTGTTAAAGAAAATATTAAGCTGGTAGGAATCTATTTCCCTAAAACAATTTAGGGAAAAGAATTTAACGAAGAGTCTGGATCATTTTTAATATGTCTTCATAGTGATAATCCCAATATTACCAAGATTGAAGGTGTTCCTCATTGTCATTATTTTTCATGTTGAATCCTCTAATAAATATGTGGCATTACTTATCAATCCACTCACATTTCCCCCTAGTAGTGTCCACTCAGAGCAATCTTCCCATCATTTCACCAACATATTCCTTCATCGCCTTAATATATAGAACTTAATTAATCATCTATTCTCCCATGTGCATGAGAAGTTCCCAATAATGGTTATTAATCGCAACATCTGGGTGACAAGGGCCTTAATGAGACTCTTTCTCTCACAACATTTCAAGAGGTAGAATATCCTCCCTCTCTAGATGTTTATCCTCTAACTACATAAGCATATCCCACTATTTAGGGTCTCATATTTGTTGAGCCTCCCTACCACTTTCCACTGTTTGGGCCTTCTGTTCATTGTATTTACCACACTTTTTGAATGACAGAGTCTCCATAGGCCTAGTTAGGTATGAGTAGTCTTTATGTCCCTTTAATTTCTACTAATTGGAGACAGTAAAGACCCCTAGGTCTATGTTTTCATTATTTCCCTTATTACTCTTTGGATTTTTCAGGCCATTACTATACCATCTTATTGAATTTTCATGAGAGGGTTGTCTTTATACATAAGACTCTGCTTCTGAGAGACAATTTGAATTTGATTAAACCCCTCACATTGACACTCAGGCTGTCAAAGTGTTTGTTCATATTGAGAAAGGATTAAGACCTTCTTAGATTTGACCATTGAGTGACATCCATCTGACTTCAGGCACCATGAGGGGCATGTCTCTCATAGCATGGAGGAAAACCATCCTTCAAATTGGGGGTGTTTTTTCTCTCAGCAAGGACCCTTCCATCATCTTGAAATCCAATATACCTGACATTTGCAGAATTCTCGGGCACCTTCCTAGTCCTCAATCCTCCATCCTTGACTATATTAGTGATGGAAGGGGCACCGTGGTACTAGACACACCCTCAACTATCTTAGATAATTTTTGAATTTCCAAATCACATTTTAACAATGAAAATATGTATTTGACTCTTGAATAAGTATGAATAAACATTGGATTAGTAATGAGAGGTTCTAGATTGTGATCACATATATGAGACTCATGACCAAAAGGGGGAACAGTGATAGAAGCTTCATTCAACATGGTAGAAGCATAACTAATAGAGAGTCGGGTGCACCCCCCCCCCCCTCAAATGCCACTAGTTAATTATCCTTTGAGATAAGAAAAAATGTCCGAGCCTCTAACTGAAGAGTGAAAACCCTACATGTATGGTCTGAAATACCTATAGAGTAGCATGAATTAGGAGCTGATCTACAAGATAATCAACAATCAAATTGGAAGTGGTCCAGATGAAAAAATGAACATAAAAAGTCAAACTAGTTCTCATAATCTACTTATTATTGTTAATAGAATTATTCATAAACCACAGCCCAAATTGTATCCACTAGAGGCTTTGAAGTATTCACATCCACATAGATTCAGGGTGAAATTGGGTGATATAAGAACAATGAGAGCTCATTAAAGGCTAATAACATCTCAATGAGGCTACCCAACATATGAATAATATCAAGATTTTAGAAGGGAAGGGGGAGATTATGAAAGCTAAACCAAATCACTACGTAGGGGATATCTTGATTCCAATAGAACTCATAACTCCATCTGAGAAAGAAGAAGTGGGAGCCGTCACAAGAATGAATCCCGTTGGACCACATGGAAGCCAGATCAATAGCACAGTTGAAGAAAAAAATAAAGTGGTGAAGATCCAAGAGCCCAACCATGAAGTTGTTCTCTAGGGGCCAGGCACTATTGATGAACCTGTCGAAGCAGTTGAGGGATGACAAATGATGGCCAAAGAAGGATATGAGGGATATCCCATGGAGCGAAAAAGCCTATGATAAATCCTAAAGATAAATTTGAAGCAATGGAGCACCATTATGGATGGTACAAACATTCAGGCTAAAGAGGATATGGGGGACGTCTAGGAGAGAGGCAAGATCAGTTATAGGAGAAAATTCCAACAGAGAGTGGGGGGAGAGTAGGATGACCATCTCCACAACCATAATTGTTTTTAGATTTTTTACACTTAATATGAATATAATATCACCCTTTTCTTATGTTTCCTTTAAACAGGTTGTGAAAAAATGTTTTAAGCTAGTTATGTCTTAGAAGAGTGCAAGACATCAAGATATTTTGGGGAATGATATATATTTATTTAAATTAGTTTTTAATATTTCAATATATGTATGAATTTTTCCAATGTATCTACAATTATAAACCTAAAAAACCATTCAGTATATAAGTGATCGAAAATTTACATTGATTTTTTATGTTTTGGAAGGTCGAAATTGAGTCTTGTTTGTTGGTATCAAAGATAAAAATGTCACGAATATATTTTTAACATTGATTTCAAAAGAATGGTTGCTAGATTACTATAGTTGATATCTTATGTTGGGTTAGAAAAATTGTGAGCTAAGAATGTCTTCATGATATGTTATCTTAAGAGTTATGGATACCATCATGGGTATATAATTTTGAGGATGAACATAATTCTATAGTCTTAGAAAACATTTTGAGGTTTTAAACGATGGAATTTTAAGGTGGATAATGATATTTTGGGATAAGTAAATGTAACTTTTAGGTGTAACATGATGTATTATTTTTGAAAGAATTATTTTAATTTTGGTTGACATATGATTAATGTAATTAGTAGTCTTTAAATTTTATAAGTTATTTTATTGTGATGTAGTTATGGTTTATTAAATTTTGAGTATGTTAATAATATTTTGGGATTGTTATTTGAATCATATAAATATTGTTTTAGTAAAAGGAAATCCTGTAATTCAGGTGATAACATGTTGGATCCAGCAAGGCCACAGGGATTAAACCCACAACCGTAGGGAAATAAGGGTGAATCAACTACCACAAGACTACAATATTTCCTGGTAAGTATGAAATTGTTTTTCCTTATTTAAACTATCTGATATGTAAAAGGTAAGTTAATTTTTGGAACATATTTTTAATCGTATAGATAAATTTGAGATTGGAAATGTATTTGGTGTTATGTAATTAATGTTATTTCGAAAGATGTTCACCATTTTTAGATCCCAACATGATTGAGGTAAACATAGTATTATGGAATTTAATTTTAGGTATACATGTTTAATTTTATCTTGGAACGATAAATGCTTTTATTTTGGAGTTATGGTGATTTAGTTTATTTATGGAAGTGGTTATCATATTTTGGATATTATATGTTTAGGGTGTGAAAATTTTGGGAGATAAATGATAATTTATGTTTGATGAATATACGATCAAATCCTTGTGATTTTTTTGATTCAATATTAGTAAATAATGTTTTGGTTGAATTTTAAGGATGTTTATTTAGTGAATGATCTATGTTGAACATTGTGTATTATTGTTGATATTTTGAGATTAAGGTATTCTTTCTTTGTTTAAGCTTTTATTCATTTTTGGGAATCATATTATCATGTGTAAACCATTTTTTGATAATTATTAATGCAATTATGAGTATATTTTTATCCTTTTGAATATTATTTTATCCATTATAATTTTAACTTAGTTATTGAGGCATGAAATAATCATATTGAATATTCATCGTTTGGAGAAAAAGATGAGATCGTTGTGGAAATTGACTATAGGATGAAATTATATATTTTTATTAATTATATTTTCTTATCTTCCTAGTATAGATTTTAAAGTAGTTCCTCAACTCTAATAAAATGATCTTAGGAAAAAAATCTTTTCTTATAGCTTTCAATCATGATGAATTGATGGTCTTTTCCACATCTGTGGTTTACGGTTTTGGGATTGTAAACTTTCTTAAGATCATTCAATTGATTATGATGAATGATTTATAGACTTTAATTTTATTCAATTTATATATATACACTTTCCACTAATGTTATTATATATGAAAAAATAGTATGGGTAATCCCATAGGACCTCCTTACTTACCTTTATAACTTTTAAAGAGAATGTTTTACTAACCCTTTTTATGATGTGGGTTTCCACAAAGAAATTTTCAAATGTAAAACCATTGATTTCTGATAAAAATTTTAAATTTTGAGGATGTAATTTATTAAATTGTGGATAATGCAATGTCTCGTGATTTTAAAATAACACTTTGTTTGAAAGCTTACATTGCATGCAACACCAAGACTAAACAAACCCTAAAATATTATTATTTAACTATAACTATTATAAATAATATGTTAAATTGTATGGTATGAACAATATTATTTAATTATTAAAAATAATATAAATTAACATCTCAATAAAATGCATTCATTAATTCTTATGAAATGTGTACTCAAATTTAGTGACGTTATTTTATGCTTCAGAAATTTGTTTTCTTCAAAAATGGGTTTCCATTTTTTTGGAGTGAATATTATTATCATTTTCTATAAATTATATAAATTTTATTTTCTAAAAATAATATCATTTTTAAATAATAATTCAAAAATAATATTAATTTTAAATATTTTTATTTTTCTGAAAAGATTGATTTTCTAGTGAATATTGAAAAATACTAATTTTTATTGAAAACCATATTTATATTTCAGCCATTTGCAAAGTTTCATTTTACCTTAAAATAATTTAAAAAAATTAGTTATTTTATATTATCAATATTTTAATTAGGATAATTAAAATTAATTTTATAATTTAATTTTATATAAAATTGTTTTTAAATATAAATATGAATTTTAAAGAAAAACATTATCTTTTTCTAAAACGGAATTTCCATAACATTTTCAAACTTAATTAAAAATTAATTTACATCACTTATATGAATTTAATTTAATGAAATTGAATTTTTTTTGATTCATAAATCCAAATTTATCCAAGGATGAGTTTTTTTTATCATTTTTGTGATATAATTAAATTTTTAATGAATTGTAAAGAAAAACTATTTTATAAAATAAGATATCTTTTATGATAACTCTAATTAGTATACATAATATAAAAATTTATGAAATTTATGGAATGCATAAAGAATGATAAGATAATATAAATGTCATTCAAGAATAATTTTAAATAAATATATTATAATTTATTACATAATAAATATGAATATCATTTTTAGTTTTGACGTAGAGCCTGTACGACACTAAAAATGTAAAATTTTGTATTAAAATAAATAATAATTGGTATGAGATAAGTACTTGACATACTTTTATATTAAATATTAAATATTATAGATGATTTTTATGGTTAGATAATAATTTTAGAGTTATATGAAAAATATATTATCCAAATTCTCGTGAAATGATTACACAAGGCCCTAAATGTCAAAAATAAAAAATTAATTGTGTTATAGTTTAATATATTTGATTTGAAATAAATATTTTAAAAATATAAATGGTTATTTTTAATATAATAAACCTATTTTCATGATATAAATTTATTTATAAATTTTTTATTTTATATTATTAACTTAGGGTGGGGAAACGATGGCATAGATGGAGGGGTGCATGAAAAGATCTCATCCACCTGGTGTGTGTTTTCTTTATGTCTCTCAGATGCTATCCATGGTGGAACTATATTTCGGTTGTGTGATTATTGTCTCTTGAATTCATCCCCAATTTCTGCAGTTGATTTCGGATCCTGCAGGCATCTACAGAATGGAGCCGTAGAGGTGCTGCCAGTGACGAGAACATGGGTCAGACGATGATGAATTCCGATTTTTCTTGGTGATGGATGGTTTTGAGTCCACTAATGTGGGTGTGGGGTTCCCTGACCCTATCTAGGAGGAAGACAGTGAAAAATGTGGTGGGTTCATTCTCAGATGTGGTGACAGAGCTCGGTATGATGGCTTTTGGGACCCCCACAACAGCTCTTGAATGATGTTGAGGAGGTTTGTGTGGGATCCTGGTGGAGAAGGTGTGTTCAGGGGGTGACACATGGGTTTTTTGGTGAAGGATAGCAATGGGTTGTTTGTTATGGAGGAAAATGGTGAACAGGCTGGCATGCTGTGTTGTTTCGAGGGATGGTAATATTCTTTCCGTGGATTGTGTGTGTTAGATGAAGAATAGAATGGCACACATGGGTTGGAGATGACAAACCACTAGTTTGCGTGGTCTTGATATGCGTCCATGTGGATGTTTTGTTATGGGTGATGACTGATGCTAGCAGTTTCGAAACAACCTACGGTGATATGTGATGCTATTAGTTACGATGTTCTCATGTATCAAAGAATATTAGTGGTATGAGACACTAATGATGAGAAATCCATGTTGGTGTTGTTCTGAATGGCACCTCTGGTGATGGGCATCGGGTGACCTCAATCATGCATGTGATGAAGCTAAAGGTAACAATAACGTTTTCGGATGATCATTACTCTGGATGATTTCCTCTAGTGGTGTTTGTTAGTCAACCACATCAATGTATTTTAGTATGCAAGGCCAATATTTTACAAGGCCTCTTGGACTTTACGGTGTGGGTTTGTGCGACTACTTCTTATGTGGTTATACGGGCCATGGTGTGTGGGTTGTGGGGGTTCCTTTGTACTTTTGGATGGTGTGGTCTATCATTTTCCTGGTTTGGTGGTGCTTTTGAACTGCACTTTTTCACTTTTCTCTTTGTAATTTATTTTTATTAATAAATTTTAGGGCTAATCCCACTTGGTACCAGAAAATTCCACATTATATCATTACCTTATATACTTGTGCAACACAAATACAATATTAATTTAGTTAACAAAAAAAAGATGTTAAATATATTAAATGTAAAATTATTTAAGATATTTTAGGTGATCAAAAAATTCTATAGATTAACATGGGATTTATATGATATAATAAAATATATCTTCTCAAATTTTACTTCTTTTGATGTTTTTAAAATCAGGTAATGAATAGTATCAAAATTGACAATAATGGTATTTCATGGGATTAATATGTTATCAAATTATTTAAAAATAAAATAAATATTAAATTAGGATAAATGGGATAATATATAGTATAAAATGTAATACCATATGAATTTATAGTTCACTTAAAATCCTTGTATAAATAATAGTCTTATTATATTTTTAATCTTTTGAGAACTTCCCAAAGTGCCCCTCACCTCAATTATAAAAGTGCACCACTTCCCTCACTTCTTAACACAACATTGAGGATTATATATTAAATAAGTACTTACCATTACTCTTACCAACTTCATTATACATTTTTTAGGTTATTTTATACTAAAAATACTAACCATACATTTCCTAAGAAAGAATCTAAACAAGGTCTCCCTAAGAAAAGGTAATTCTCTTACCCAAATTGTTTCAAATTATTTCTTCTTGTAATTCCACTTCATGGGGTTCTTCCATAATAAATTAATAAATTCAGTATAATCTATATAATTATATTTTATTATGATTATGATACAACCATATTCTACCTTTTATCGATCCTATGATAAGTGAAAACATCACTCGTGCATAGGTACATTTTACCGTCACCACGTAGTGGTGTAATTTGTTTTTCATCAACACTTTACATGGATAGTTTTTAGAATTAAATTAATAATTATATATGATATATCTTATATAATAATGAATCTTTATGTTTTAATTATTATTTAACATTCATTTATTTCATCCTTTGAAAAAATGAAAGAAGCGTTCACACGTACGAACAACATACCGTCTCCAGGAACAGTGTAATTCATATTTCTATTTATATCATTATAGATGAATAATATATATATATATATATATATATTAAATATAGATATATTTTAACAATAAATAATATCATTTATATTATAGAAGTAAATATCATTTACAAGAACAAGAAGTTGCATGAAAAAATATACATGGGAAAATGAAGCTGTTAACAACTAAAACAAGGGTAATAAGGAAATATTACTAAAAAAAAGTTGATAAGTTGATATAAAAGGATAATATATGATATTATAAATATTAATATGGTTCCATAATAAATTAATATCACGTTTAAAACTATTATACATGAGGTTAAATAACGTTCATATAATGGGATGTGTGAGATATGATATTTTCATCTCACTTTTATTTCTATGGGACACATGCCTTATACACTACTTGTTTCTTTTGTTTGGTGAATATAATACTATTGATACTCCTTTCCATCACAGAGTCTAAATAAATTCAAAGGGAAATTACTTTGCACAAATTGATTTATCCTTTGAAGAAAGCATAAAAAATTGACAAAGGAATGAAAAAGGAGTCAAATACCTTTGGGTCGCGCAAGTTCCCTCACTGTCGCACAAGTACACCTGTGCGCTGACTAATGGTAACGTAAGTGTCTTGCGCGCCGTCTTTGAAAACCGCCCAGGGTCTTCTCCAGCCTATAAATACCTCTTTGGGCCCCCCATTTTAGGGAGGGTTGTTTCCAGAATTCAGTTACCAAGCTCTGAACGCCCAAGTCCCACCTTCAAGTCTTCCGAACACTTCTAAGGTAATTCTTTACCTAGAATGGAAGGCTTAAACAAGAGTAATAAGGTCTATGTGTTTGAATTCACTAACACTTGCACGCCTATGTGTTTTACCCTTAAGGGAAATGGACACACTTGTGCACCTCCTTACCTACTCATTGAAACATGCACACCACTCTTCTGGAAGTACCTCGGGATAATTCTAATGGATTTGGTGAAGGATCGCCCAAGTATTACCCTATTGGTTAACAATCGCTCAAGTACCCATGTGCCGCACAGGTATACCTGCGTGACCAGGACTTGCGCACCCATGCAAGACTTGTCTGACCCCCCAGGAATTGCCTGCCTTTTCTATTTTTGGGCACCTTTCCTACCCATTTCACCTCTCTTATGTCATTCCACCTTTCCTATTCAAGATTCAGTCTTCAAGACACTCTTCAAAGCCATTTATGGAATGTTTTCATGATTTACTTCCTTATCTTAAAGGAATTCCATGAAACATCTCTCAAAACCTAGTGATTTACACATCTTTATATCACTAAAGTAAGAGAGTTCATTCATTCAACCTCATCATCTAAGATGAGAGAATCCTTAATTTGGGCATCCTTTTTAGGAGTAAGACCCATGTCCTCATTAACATGGGCATCCTTTTCTGGTGTATGCCCCATTTCATCATTAATTTGGGCCTCCTTTTCAGGAGTAATCCCCATGTCTTCATTAATTTTGGCATCATTTTCAGGAGTAAGCCCCAAGTCCTCATTAATTTGGGCATCCCTTTTAGGATTAAGCCCCAAGTCTTCATTAATTTGGGCCTCCTTTTCAGGAGTAAGTCCCAAGTCCACATTAATTTGGGAATCCTTCTCAGGAGTAAGCCCATAGTCTTCATTAATTTGTGCCTCTTTTTCAGGATTAAGCCTGATGTCCTCATTAATTTTGGCATCCTTTTCAAGAGTAAGCCCCATGTCCTCATTAATTTGGGCATCCTCTTCAGGAGTAAGCCCTAAGTCTTCATTAATTTGGGCATCCTCTTCAGAAGTAATCCCCAGTCATAATGTTCCCAAATATGGGCATCCTCCTAAGGAGTAAGCCCCAACCATGGTTCCCTTAACCTGGGGTTCCTCTTCCGGAATAATCCCCTGTTTATAAATGTACAAATATGGGCATCCACCATAGGAGTAAGCCCCAATTACCTTAACCAGGGATTTCTTCTCAGGAGAAAGGCCCAGTCTTAATTTCTCTTAACCAGTCCTAATTTACATTTTGATTTGGGCTTCCTTCTCCGGAGTAAAACCCAATCATGAGTCCCCTCGTAATTTGGGCATCTTCCTCAGGAGTAAGCCCTAAGTTAGAGTACCCAAATCTCCATGAAGTACATATACCTTTATGGACCATGATCTTGGATTTCTTCCCCCGTGTAAATCTTAATCTTCATCTATTTTGGGCAGTCTAACATACATAATCCCCACATCATTGCATATTTCGTGGCACAATTGTCTGGTTTCACCAATACCTCTTGTTTCTCACACCGAGCATGAATCATGTGAGATTAGAGCATAAATGTAATCATGACATCTTTCATTGAGCCATCAATCATGCACAAACATCATAATCCCTTACTCGAACTACATGGGTTCTGATTCCTTTTCCAAAAAATGGATACGTGGGTAGTCCATCAGTAGGTATGATCCCAACTCTAAAATAATCCATGTCCTACTGAATGAAAATAAACATCAAGTGCCCCACTGAGTGGCTTTAAAACCAGTATGGTTATCATAATGACCAAGAGAATTTATGTACTAAAGGATACCATTGACTAAGAATATCTAGCAAATACAGATGATTTTCTATCGATGAAGAACCTCAAATACATATAAATGATTCTCTAAATTTCCTACATATCAATCTTTGATTGTCAGATCAAAATGAAATCTCATTTTATACTTGGTAATGTAATAAGGATTCAAAAACATAACTTAAATCTATAAATATATTCCCAGAGTAGACAATAAATCCCCTAAATAATTCCCCTAAATAATTCCCCTCAATCGGTTTCTTACGGGTTTGTTCATAGAACTACAAACATCTAGTGATTGCATATCCATTTGGACCTACTTTCTAAAGGTAGGCGCTCATTAGTTGTGGACTGATGAGGCTTAGGAATTTTCATTGGTTGAGAGGATGGGAGTTCGGAATCATCACACCTTTTTTAGGGGAATTATTTTCTACTCTGGGACTCTCTTTATAGATTTATGTTATGTTCGTGAATCCATATTACATTACCAAGTAAAAAATGAGCTTTCCTTTTGATATGACAATCAATGATTGATATGTAGGAAATTTAGAGAATCTTTTATATGTATTCAAGGTTCTTCATTGTTAGATAATCATCTATATTTTCTAGAGATTCTTAGTCAATAGTATCCTTCAGTACATAAAATTCACTGGGTCATTATGATAACCATACTGGTTTTAAACCCACCTAGTGGGGCACTTGAAGTTTATTGTCATTCAGAAGGACATGGATTATTTCAGAGTTGGGATCATACCTGCTGATGGGCTACCTACATATCTTTGTTTTGGAAAAGGAATCAGAACACACATAGTTCGAGTAAGGGAGTATGATGTTTATGCATGATTGATGGATCAAAAAAAATATTTAATGATTACATTTAGGCTCTAAGCTCACGTGAGTCATGCTCGGTGTGAGAAACAAGTGGTATTGGTGAAACCAGACAATTGTGCCATGAAAGATGCAATGACGTGGGTCTTATGTATGTATGACTACACAAAATAGATGAGGATTATGATTTACTTCAGGGAAGAAATCCATGAACAAGGTCCATAAAGGTATATGTAATTCATGGAGATTTGGGTACTCTAACTTGGGGTTTACTCCTAAGGAAGATTCCCAAATTAGTAGGGGACTCATGATTAGGTTTTAATCCAGAGAAGGAAGCCCAAATAAAAATGTAAATTAGGACTGGTTAAGAGAAATTAAGACTGGGGCTTACTCATGAGAGGAAAGCCCAGGTTAAGGGACATGGGGCTTACTCCTAAGGAGGATGCCCATATTTGTAAATTTTTAAACTAGTGATTATTCCTGAAGAGGAAACCCAGGTTAAGGGAATTATGGTTGGGGCTTACTCTTAAGGAGGATGCCCATATTTGGGAAATTTATAAATGGGGCTTACTTTTGAATAGGATGACCAAATTAATGAGGACTTGGGGCTTACTCCTAAAGTGGATGCCCAAATTAATAAGAACTTGGGGCTTACCCCAGAAAAGGATGCCCAAATTAATGAGGACGTGGGGCTTACTCCTGAAAAGGAGGCCCAAATTAATGAATACTTGGGGATTACTCCTGAAAAGGATGCCCAAATTAAGGATTCTCTCATCTTAGAGGATGAGGTTGAATGAATTAACTCTCTAACATTAGTGATATAAAGATGTGTAAATCACTAGTTTTTGGGAGATGTTCCATGGAATTCCTTTCATATAATGAAGTCAATCAAGAAAACATGCAATAAATGGCTTTGAAGAGTGTCTTGAAGACAGAATCTTGAATAAGAAAGGTGGAATGGCATAAGAGAGGTGAAATGGGTAGGAAAGGCACCCAAAAATAGAAAAGGCGTGTAAGTCCCGGGGGGTCACGAAAGTCTATCATGGGCGCGCAAGTCCTGGTCACGTAGGTATACTTGCGCGGCACATGGGTACTTGCGCGATTCTTAACCAGTAGGGTAATACTTGGGCGATGCTTGACCAAATCCTTTAGAATTATCCTGAGGTACTTCTAGAAGAGTGGCACCCAAGTTTCAATGAGAGGGTAAGGAGGCGCGCAAGTGTGTCCATTTCCCTTAAGGGTAAAACACTTAGGCATGCAAGTGTTAGGGAATTCTTACACTTAGACCTTATTCCTCTTGTTTAGACCTTCCATTCTAGGTAAATAATTACCTTAGAAGTGTTTAGAAGACTGGAAGGAGAGACTTGGGCGTTTAGAGCATTGTATCTGAATTCTGGAAAAAATCCTCCCTATAATGGGGGGCCCACAGGGGTATTTATTGGCTAGAGAAGACCCTGGGAGGTTTTCAAAGAGGGCTCACAAGTCACTTGCACCACCATTAGTCGGCGCGCAAGTGTACTTGTACGACAGTGAGGGAACTTGCGCGAACCAAAGGTATTTGACTCCGTTTTCATTCCTTTATCGATTTTTGATGTTTTCTTCAAAGGATAAATCAATTTGTACTCAGGAATTTCCCTTTGCATATCTTTAGACTCTGTGATGGAAAGGAGCGTCAACAAATGTCCCCCCTCATAGTTGGATCCAGAGAGAAAAGAGGATTTGACTTTGAGGAAAAAGGAGATACCAGGGGTCATTGTGATTGTTGGCAGTTTAAAGTCATGCACGTTGGACATAAAAAAGGCTAAGGTTTAAGGTCGAAATATCTTTGACCAAATGGATTGACTCAATTCCTTGATAATTTATTTGAAAAAATATTACCATTTTCAAGTATGAGGGAAAATATTTAAACGATGACTTACGAAATTTTGAATATGAGGAATGATATGAAAAATGGATAAAAAACCATTAGAAGAAGTAGTTCCCAAAAATGAAGTTAACAAAATTTAACAAAACCGTTAGCGGGGTGAATTATGCAGGGCCACCTAAGGGAATTGGCTGCATAGTCAAATAATAACATCTTTTGGCTGACAATTCTGTTATGTAGACTGTTTATGCAAGGCTGCCTAAGGGCACGTGCTGCATAGTCAGGAAAAAGAACTCTCAGAAATTTACATTTCTACTGCTAAAAAAGCTAGTGGAAGTTTATGGGGATTCCAATTTTCCAAAGCATATAGTTTGCTGTATGGAGAGAGATACATGAAAATGGAGAAGATATCTCCAAATAGGATTATATATGAATTGGATGAATGTCACTCCTACGAAGGTCTGACCCAAACGTAGGGAAGAGGAATATAAACTTCAGACTTGATTACATTTAGATCATGAAAAAGAACACGAGGAAAATATGTTAGGATGGCTATTTTCTGCGGATCCTCATATAATTTTTGTAAGACCAATAAGGACAAAAGAGTATTTCTTCCCAAGAATGAAGTTACCAGTATTTTACAAACAATTTAGGGGGTTGAATTATGTAGGGCCACCTAAGGGCATTAGCTACATAGTCAAATAATAGTATCTTTTGGCTGACAGGATCGTTATGTAAACATCTTATGCAAGGCTGCCTAAGGGAACATGTTGCATGTTCAGACAAAATAATTCTCAGAAATTTGGACATTTTGTGACTAGAAGTCAAGAAAAGGGTTATCATGATCTGAAAATTTTCAAGGTTAAGATTTATGACACATAAAAATGTGTATTGTTCAATTTATGTAGAGATACATAGATCAATGGTAACCATAATCATGGAGTGGCTGGGTCCTAGATTGAAATATTGGACTTCACTACGTATCCCATAAGGATGGGAATCAAGACGTACGTAGTTATTGAAATACAATTTAACTTCGTGTGGGACAAAAGTATGAGAGATCTTAGTTTAGGGTCATAGACCTTGAACCATTATAAGAAATGCACAGTGTGTGTCTTCATGGGGACTTTTCAGTTAGGGGACGGAAAGTGGAATTTGGGGATAGGACCAAAAGACTTGGGGCTGGATTCGAGGAACACTCGAACGTTCCTACATATCCCATAAGGATGGGAATCAATCCCACGTAGTTCTAGAAATACCCTCTGTACAGATTTGGTCCGTACATGTGAAGGGTGAAAGGGGACTTTAGTGCAATTATGGTTTAACCCAAGATAAAAGGTTCATGTATTTTCATATATGCACATAGTGTTTGAAATATAACATGACCAAAGATCAATGTAAATAATGATTCCCTCTCTGGTGAGGGTATCAAAGAATATTGTAGTTTATTATTGTAGAGGAAAAAAGTGTTGTACAGTTTAACATCGTATAGCAAGGATGAAGGTGAACCAATGTAAAGATACTGATTGTAGGGACGGTTTCACGAATCAACATCATATGAAATGAAGGTAAACCAATGTGAAGATATTGGGTTTGGGCTTGAACCTCAGGAGGTTGCCTACGTACCCAGTCTAGAAGGCAAGGATCAAAGTCCGCATAGTTCAATTAAATAATTAACTAGTGATCAAGTTGTTTTTTGGGAACAACGACCTAAAAAAATGATGTTGGGACTTATGCATGGATAACGACCCAAAGAGGGTGTTATGGTTGAAATTTTCTCTAAGCTCATGTGATTCATACTCGGTGTGAGAAACAAGAGGTAACAACAACCTTAACGATGCATAGTTTAAAGTCTTGTAGGACATATGAAGTGACTATGTAGTTTAAAGTCTTGCAGTTTGGATTATTGGTGCTGCATAGTTTAATGTCATGTAGCAAGGATAAAGATACAGTTTAACGTCATGAAGGACGTATTAAAGGATTTCTATACAGTTTAGAATCATGTAGTTAGGACGATGGGGACAATACTATTTAATGTCATATTGGAGAAAAAGAGGACTGTGCAGTTTAATGTCCTGTAGTAATGACAAAAGAGTACACTGTTTAATGTCATGTTGGATATATTAGGGACTCTTTCACAGTTTAACGTCATGTTGGATGAAAAATAAATGATACATTTTAGCATCATGTTGGACAAAAGTGAGAATAGTTTAAGGTCATATGCATGGACCGTTGGTTATGCAGTTTAACGTCTTGTTGGACATAAGGGACATGAAAATAGTTTAAGTTCATATGCATGGACCATAGATGGTGCAGTTTAATGTCTCGTTGGACATAATAGACTTCTGTACAGTTTAGGATCATGTAGTTTGGACGTCACAGTTTAACGTCTTGTGGGATGAAAGAAATGAAAATAGTTTAAGGTCATATGCATGGATCGTTGATGGTGTATTTTTTTTTTACAAAATACTACTTCAGAAATATGGCATTGGTTGGAGTATTGATGAGTTCTCCATCCATTGAGATTAAAGAATAAGCTCCATTAGAATAGACCTTATGTATTGAATAAGGTCCTTCCCACTTTGGTTTAGGATTGGGAGGTTTCTTTCTTGGTATCATTAGAGTTCTGAGAACTAATACCGATTCTCCCTGAACAAGTGAACGAAGATGAACTTTTTTGTTGAAATATCATGCTATTCAATTTTGAAAGACTTCCAAGTGGTGCAGAGTGCACATTCTTTTCTCATCTAACCGTTCCAATTCATTCAATTGCATTGGATATTGTTCATTTGTAGATGATTGATCACAAATGGATACTCTGAGTGAAGGTAATTGAACATAAATGGGCAAGACTGCTTCCGTTCCATATACCAGTGAATATGGAGTTGACCACGTTGTAGTGTGGGTGGTGGTCCGATAAGCCCATACAACATGAAAGAGATTATCAGGCCATGACCTCTTATATTTATCCACCATCTTTTGCAGTGTATTTGATAGAGTCTTGTTAAAGGATTCTATCTGGCCATTGGCTGCTGCATGATACCAAGATGAATGACTGGATTTGATGTTGTATTCTTGATATAAATTTCTCACTTCGGATGAACAGAAGTTGGTGCCATTTTCCATCAATTTGGTATGAGGAACACCAAATCTAGTAATGATGTTATACATGACGAAGATAACAATTCATTTAGAACTAACTTCATTAAGAGGTATTTCCTCTTCCCATTTGGAAAAGAAGTCAGTAACAGTAAGAATATAATTAAACTTCTTGGACTAGCTGAAGGGTACGGTCCCACCACATCCATTCCCCATGTGGAAAATGGCCACAAGTATTTAGTTGTATGAAGAAAATCTGGAGGTTGATGAATGAAGTTCGAATGTAATTGGCATGAATAACACTTCTTTGTGAAATCAAAACAATCTTATATCATTTAAGGGAAAAAATATCCAAGCCTTTGAATCTAATCAGACAGTCTATGTCCAGACTGGTGGGCACCACAAACTCCTCCATGCACTTCTTTCATGAAAACCATTATCTCTTCACCATCAATTCATCTGAAGAGAACTCCATCAAAACCATACTTTTAGAGAATTTTCACTAGGTGATCTGGACTATCATAAAGAATGAAATTGACCACACGTCTCCAGACTTGTTCTTTCTCGGCTCTATCAAGTGGAAGTGTTCCATTTTGAGGGTATTCCCTGATAGGTGTCATCCATCCTATAGTATGACCATATAGTTTAGGAATGGGACTAATCTCATTGATATGTTGTGTTCTGTATTGAACATAAGGTGAAATTGTATGACGGTGGGCAATACTGATGGTTGTTTTGTCCTGATTTGGATCTTCCAGAACTGTGTCTATATTATCCAGTGCATCAGCTTGAGCATTTTGTGATCTCGGGACCTAAGAAAATGTTGGTTCTGAAGGTAATTCCACCATTAAATCTTGGACTTAATCATATAAATGTATTAGTTCTTCTTTTCTGATTGCATAATCCCCATCGACTTGATTGATTACCATGTCTGAATCACCTTTCACCTTTAAGTGATTCACTTGTGCTTGAAGCGCCAAATCCAAGCCTACAATGAGAGCTTGGTATTCTGCTTCATTATTTGCACTACCTCCTAACAATGAGAAGGAATAAGGTAACACTGCATTTTCTGGGGAAATGTGTACAACTCCTAACCCAACTTTTTTGAATTTAGGATTTTCCATTTTCTTCCCTGTTGGACTTCTGGAAGCACCATAAAAATACATTCCCATACCGGAAGACTATCTTGAATAGAGAAGGCTTCCTCATGAGGGAGTTCAAGATCTGAAGATGTGTCTTCCACTAAAGGGTGTTCAGCAAGGAAATCAGCCAGAGCTTGGCCCTTTATTTCCTTTTGAGACACATATTGAATATTAAATTTCTGCAAGAAAACTTCCCACCTTGCCAGACGTAGTGTAAGTATTGGATGACTAAGGATAAATTTGAGTGGGTTATTGCGAGATACCAATTGGTCCTCGTGATGTTGTAGGTAGTGTCTCAACATTTTAACTGCAAAGATTAATTTTAGGCAGCACTTCTCAATATTTGAGTATCAGGTTTCTGCTTCAAGCATAATATGAATGAGATATTAGAGGTTTTTTTTCATTCCCAGCATGATTCTTCTGGGCATGAAAGGCACCCAATGATCACTCTAAAGCTATGACATAGAGGATAAGCGGTCTTCCTTCAACAGGTGGAATAAGTACCAGTGGACTCAAGAGGTATTTATTGAGAATATCAAATGCCTCTTGACATTATTCAGTCCACTGGTAAGTGACTCCCTTCTTCATCAATTTGGTGAAGGGTAAACTTTTTCCAGCCAAATTGGTGATGAAACACCGAATATAGGCTAAAAGTTCTTGATTTCCTCTTAATTCGTTCAAATTACGAGGAGGTGACATACCAAAGATTGACCTGGTTTTCTCAGGACCGACTTCAATACCATGATGGCATATAACAAAGCCGAGAAATTTTCCTGAGGTTACCCCAAAAGCACATTTTAAGGGGTTCATCTTCAAATTATATTGTCGAAGCTTATAGAATATGAATTCCAAATCAGCCAATTAATTAGAATGTTGTTTGGATTTGACCACCAAATCGTCCACATAACATTAAACAAACTTCCCTAAAAGGGTTTGAAGATACGATGCATGGCACACTGATATGTTGTGCCTGCATTCTTTAAGCCAAAGGGTATTACCCGATAGGAAAACGCACCCTGAGGGGCTCTGAAGTCTATAGATTCCTCATATTCTGCTGCAATTCAGATTTTATTATATCCAGAATATCCATCCATGAAAGAAAGTGCTTCATATCTAGCTGTTTCATCAATAAAGGGTTCTGTAATCGGAACTGGAAAATCATCCTTAGGACAATGCCGATTAAGATCACTGAAATCAATGAAAACTCTAATTTTCCCATTCTTATTTTTCCCTGGGACAATATTATCCAACCACTTGGGATATTGAACTTCTCTGATGAAGTTAGATTTTATGAGTTTATCCACTTCAACTTCAATTTTGGAAGCATAGGTTGGGTGTGTTCTTCTAACGGCTTGTTTGAATCCTTGATGTTCTTCTGGAAAACCCAAACGATGAGTGGAAACATCAGGATCAATCCCTGGCATCTCTGTATAGTTTCATGCAAATATATCTCGATTTATCATTAAAAAGGAAATATACATCTCTTTCTCTTCAAGAGTCATTGCCACACTAATTAAACTGGGGCGTGGATCTTCTTTTGTACCCAGATTTATTTTTCTGAGTTTATCCACGGTGGTAGAGATACCCTCTTCAAATGCTGGAGAAGAATATTTGAGATCTTCCTCATCTTCTTCAACATGTGTTACTTCTTTTGTTTCTACTTTCATAGTAGATGATGAAGCAGAATTTCCACGATCAGAAGAGATGTCAAAATTTGCACATCTTGAAGAAGAAGATTCCATTTCCGACCCGATTGATGATAAAGGGTATTTTTTGGGTAACAAAGCGGAGATGATGGATTGAGAATCAACATCATCTTCAATATCTAACATTACTATAACTTCTTCTGGCCTGGTTGACGATGTATATACTTACAAGATTTTAGCAGATGAAATGAAGACATATCCATTTGAGTTTTCATCATTTTTGGTGGATCACCAATTTCTCCCATGTTTTCTGGCTTGATTAATGTGAATGACATTATGGAGGTTTTCATAAGAGTATTTTGATTTGGGTCTATCCTGACAATTTGACTAATATGAAACACGCAATCTGTAGTCACATGTGTAAATGGGTTTACTGGAATCTTTTCCAAACCATATGGAGCATTAACTTTGGTAATCTCCCTTGTTGCGGATTTTCTTTTCCCTTTATGTGATAGAATTCCACCTCAATGTATTGAGATTCACATGTCTTGAATGCGGATTTATCACCATAAAATGTCCCAATTGGCCATCGAAACAATACTTGAAAAATTGATGGTATGATGACGGGATAGGTGCATGCCGATGTAGCTAGGGTCTTCCAAGAAAGATGTTTAAGGCTGAATCTTTATCAACAACCATGAAATCTGAATTAGATACAAGATCTTCAAACTGTGTTATGAGTTTGATATCACCCTGTGTTTCTTGTTAATTTTTATCATATCCTTGTAACATCAATGTAGATGGAGATATATCAGATTTGATGAGGCCCAATCAATGAAGTGTATGAATGGGGATGAGGTCGAATCCCGAACCATTATCAATGAAGACTCTTCGGACGTCTAAACCATTGACCATTCCAGATAAGTATAAATTTCTGACATGTCCATGCACGACATCATCTTTACCTTCATCTGTGAAAGATATCACTGCATGGAATTTTGCCGGATTATTCTCAACATGGTAGGCTTCAGTCGCCGCAATTTCAGTTTTAAACTCTTGAGGACTTGACAAGGCCTCGATCAGTGCCTCCCGATGATCCTTTGATAAATTCAAGGCATAAAAAATTGATAACATGGCCGGTACATGGGCTAGGTGTTTCAATACATTATAATTTTGATCCAGATGTCTGGGTTTCCCAGCAAGAACATGTGGTTTAGCAGGTACCCTGGAAGTTGATGCTTCTTATACTAGGATATGAGTTGGCAACACTCCTGTCTTTGGATTATTAGACTGATTAGGTCTATTTAATTACTGAGAAGAAGAAGATGGAACCTTCAATTGATCATCCAGAATAATTGTTCTAGGATTGAGTCTACCTTGTTGGGGAGAACTTTCTTTTTCTTGTTGAGATCGTTGAAGGGCTCTACCATGAGTTTCTTCCACATACATAGTTCTAGTAGGGGTAGAATTAGAATAGTGGCCTCTGAAAGATCCATGTCTTCCACTGTATCCTAAGCCTATAGAACATCCCCTGATTTCTCTATTTGATACAAGGAATTCGGGCTCATGAAAATCAAAACTGTGACTGGCATATGGATCTATTAGTTGAATCATATTAACAGCACGGAAGATAAACTCTTCATTTTATGAAGACTCTTCCTGATTAGCATGTTTAGGCTATTCCATTTGGTGGGGCGGTGCCCGTGAATTTTAATTAGATTGCATGAAGTCTGCCAGAGTCAAAGACAGCTTAGGCTTTGACACATACTCATCTTCTTCTGACTCTTCTTTTTTCTTTGAATCATGCCATTTCATTGTGTATTTTCCCTCTAATGAAGAGGGTTTTGCTGCGGAATTAATGGAAGAAGGCACAATTGGTTTCTTCAATTGTGTTCCCAAAATGGAATGAGTTCGGTTGATCATTTTTCTGACCATCCAATAACCATATTTTTGTGCATTTTTTCTCTTGACTTCTTGCCAATCACCCTCCTCCTCTGGATATGTAGCAGTAACACATGCTACCTGAGCTGAAGAACCTTTTAGTTTGACCTGTCTCGAGTCGACCATTTTTTGTAGGAGGTCCATGAAAACAAAACACTCTTGAATGGGGTTCCCCAACATTTGATGAAAGGGGAAATAATTGGGATGGTCTTCATATCCTTCCTTGTTTGGCCTTTTGGGCCTTGGCAATTGAACCATATTATTTTCCAGAGTCGAAATAAAGTAACAAGGAACTTGTTCATTTCAGAAAGAGTATGTTTTTCTCTTTAGATCCTCAAATTGTTTCCGTCTTTGATCTCATTGATCATCTTGATGAAACGGCCTCTGTTGTTGACGCTCAGGATGAGGATCTATTAGATAATATTAAGGACTTGAAGCAGAAGCAGGTACATGTTCTTCTTTAACCATAACTGTAGCAGTCTCTACTTTACCCGTTCTCCATCCTGGAGCTGATGGAATTACACAAGCTTTATCCTTAGTCTTTATATAAGAATCATCAATTTGTTGATCGATTAAAGTAAGGTTTCAAAACCCTCCTGTGTATTTCACAGGGATCAATGGTCTGCGTAATTCGTCACGCAGATTTGCCACACAGATTGGCAATAGTTCTTCTTGAGGGAGTGCTAAGCTTATGGAATATGTTAATCCCTTCCAGAGAGCAATGAAATCTGAGACCCTTTCATTCTCCCATTGCTTACAGTTTGAAAGATCAAAAACTGTTGTCTTTGGAAACATTAAGCTGAACTGAAGAAGGAATTTTGGGCGAAGATCCTCCCATATGGTAATTGACCGGGATTGCAAGCTTGTGTACCAGACAAAATCTAGACCTTGCAAGGTTCGTACGAAGCATTTGAGTTTCACTGCTTCTTGCAATTTTGAAGTTCCAATCATAGGATCGCAATAAGACACATAATGTATCAAATGCTGTTCAGGATTGCCTGATCCATTGAAAATAGGGAATACAAGGTTCCCAAAACATGATGGGCAAGGGATTGAATCTACCCATTCAAGGTATGATCTATTTTCTGGATGAATTTGAGAACACTTTCCCTCCATAGCTTCCAACCGAGCTGTTAATGACTCAATAATAGTTATTAACTTTTTAGAAACATTTGGTTGAGCTTGGACCTGAACATGTGCAATGACTGGAGCTGGTACAGATGTGGTGGCTGGTACTGCAACTGATGGTAGCACCGCCAATTGTTGTCGCACCTGACCCGTAGGATTATACCTATGAGTGTGTATTGATAGAGGAGGATATTCTTGATCCATATCAGTAGCACCAACAAATTCCCTTGGCTGAATAACTCCAGCACACTTAGGATGAAGACTACTTTGAAGTAGTTCGGCATTCAACCACCTAAATTCATTCATTTCTTCCTCCTGTTGTGCAAATCCTTGTTCTAGTGAGAGAGATTGGCCTTCTCCAGTGGAAGGGTATGTAACCTGATTCTTTCCTTTACCCTTGTTAGATCCCTTTCTGAGAGGGGGAAGTGGGTTACATGAAGGATTACCTAGATTTTGGGTAGTCCTTTGATTTCGTGTACGCACCCCTTCTTCATTTGTGTCTGTTCATACAACTTCTTGAGCAGGAAACTCTTCATCTGAGTCCCGTGAGTAACAAAGAAATTAATTAAATTAATTGATGCATAACACATCCCATCCCTTCTATCATCATTTCTATGATATTGTCTGTTTCCATGCCTTTTATAAGACATTGCCTTTTGTTGATTCGATCCATCAGGAACTTCTTGACAAAACCATAATTTGGAGGGAATCTTCTGATGATTTAGATCTTCATTCCTCTTGAGGCTTCTTCCCCAATCAAGAGAAGACTGACTTTATCTGAGAGAGGGATTGAGGATTTGAAAAAGTCCCCAGTTTAGTGGACTGGGGCTGTTCCTACTATCCCCTATCAACTCCTCGAATCCTATTTGTTGATTCTGAGGGTTGGATTAAAAATGTCTCCAGTCCTGCAAGCTGGGTGGCTCTTGGCATTCTATGTCTGAGACATTCTTAAAATCACTCCTGATCTTGCGGACCTTGGTCTGGAAATTAGCTGGATGCATCAATCGACATCCACTTTTATCACCCATCTCAAAAGACTTTTGGATGATTTCTGACACTTCTATCACTTGGTGATGTGCTTCCTCCAAACGAGAGGCCTGTTCAATATTCTCATTTTCTTGATGCAAGAGTAATTAAAAAACATCTACTCTCTATGCTTGATTTTGAGAAGAACTAGTTGAGGCCTTTATTTGATTGAGCCTTTGATTACACACAAATCCAATTGGATGTGGCCATCTATGGGCAATAACATTGCATGAAACCATTTTCGGCGGGCTTTACTGACTGGAGAATACAGTGAAATGTAGTACTCCATGAACACCCCATCCTCTGATATGAGTACCAGATGGGGCATTGGAAATTATCTGGTGCAATCTTCTTAGTGCACCAAGGCATGAACGTTGAAGGGCTCTCTTTTTCTTTTCAGCCTTCGAATATTGAGATACTGATAGAGATGCCATGTCAATTTGGCGTTGTAAACCTTCTATTATCTTAACATGATTTTCATATTCATCATAAGATAATACTTTCATTTTCAACTGACAAATAGTTTTCCATATGTTGAGTCAAATATCATGAATTCCATCTTCCATCAATATTTATTTAATGTCATACTAAGAGTCAGCCAGAGGCCAAAACATGAATGACACTTCACCTCTCGCCTGTTGTTTTCTCATGTTCAGTACTTCCTCATAATCATTCAATCAAGATTATTATACCTGATTAGACCAGAGCGGGTGCTTACTTGTTGCTTCATCATATTCAACAAGACTGGTTGAGAAATCACTGATCAAACTAGAATATTCATGACTTTGGGGTGGTTCGGAGAATGACCTACACCCTGGGGTATCTTTTTGTTGAGAAAGTATTTCACCTACTAATGGTAAAGCATCAGACATGACCAACTTCAAATTTTCATGTGACTCAAGATAAGAGGGCTTTCTCTTCAATACATTGTCTATTGGAGAATTTTCCATGAAATGTGAATCACTAATGTGGAGAGGACTTTCGCAGCGAAATTCATCATCATGGGGAGGACCACCATGGTGGGTTACAACAAAAGATGAAACATTTTTCTCCTTGATCTTCTGACCACATAGAGGGTTCTTGTGGCTCTCATCTGAAGTTGAAACTTCATGATCGACCGATTTGTAACGAAGAAAGACGTCATGAGAAAGTGTCTGGTACACACATTCAGAATTAATGTCCCGACTATTGGAAAATGAGAGAGAAGAATCTTGAGTTGCAACATATAGTTGTCTGAGTGCATCAAGAACTCCAGCATCGAGTAAGGCCTTGTTACAGATTGGCCCTTGATTTCTTGACTGTTCTGGGCGGGTCGTCCTCTTAGACGCCTTCTTACTCAATTTGGCAGGTTTATGTGCTTTCTCAGGAGAAATGATCAGGTTTGGCTGACTATCTCCTCTCAAATCAGGTGTATGTGCCTGACTTGGTTGTCCGTATGATATGGGGGAGTATGCCCCCACAACCCTCATGGAATGGAACAGATGTGTGTGTATTTTTAGGAGTGAACTGTTGATCTGTAACTCCATTGGTAGGGATATATTTATGTGACTTTTCCTAAGATGCTACTAAATCTGTTATAATATCCTGGCAGGCATCCAGAATTTGAGTAGGGATTTTCTTCTACTCTTTCACCATTGATAGAATATGCTTGGTGACTTCACCTGCCGGAATGGGGATATACATCCATTCCGTGCTTGGAGTAGGTGTGTGTTCCTGCTCTTGTCCTCCTTTTCCTATCAATGAATCATGATAGTACTCAGGTGTGGCGCTATAGAGATGAGTCTGCCTACTGTTTGTCACCAGAGCTTTCTGACTGACTTCTCTGAATGCTACCAAACGAGACTATTGGCAAGATTGACCAATACTATTAGGTGTATGTGCCTACTGATTTCACTTCGACGAACATGGTTGACGATCTCCATCATATGTAGTCAGATGATCCTGCTAACTAGCTAATGATTTATAAACAGGTGTATGTTCTTGTCTATAGTACTCTTCCAGAATTGCCTGGCGGGATTGGCGTGATGCTTCCAGACGAGTCTGCTGGACAACAGAATTAAAACGGACGAGTGTGTGTGCCATCTAATTTCTTTCCACCATGTTAGGTTGGTGGACTTCTCTGGAAATGGAAGATATGAAAACCTACTCACTGTTGACTGGATTTCGTCTCTGGCGATTCGTCTTGCATGCTCGGGTTTGAGGAACCTAATCCGAATGCCTGGAGTTGATACCCTCATTATGCTGAGGGCGCACTGCCGCACGAGTATGGCGGTGATTGTTGATGGGAGCCCTCGGTAAGGACTCCTATCTCCTTGAATTAAGGCCTTGAAGGACCTACTCATTCACCTCCCCAGAATATGGGAGTGAATGGTGATTGCGTTTTGGGGATAATGACTCGAAACGATTGGAGATGGTGGTTGGCACCACCTGCTTCTTCATCGCTGGTCATCGCTGTCCGGATCACCAGGTTGAATTATTGACTTGGAAGGATTGTCGAGTGGCCTCCAGAGACAGAATAGTACCGTTTTGATAGTACTCCTTAGCCGGCGCATTTGATACCCAGCATTCAAGACGCTTAGTAGGTGATGTCGTCCTCAGAGTGGACGATGGTCCAGTAGGAGTAGCAACAGCGGCATTCACAGCAGAGGTTTTCACGACAGATGTATTCATGGTTGTAAACTTGAGGGAAGCCATTTTGGAAATGCAAAAGATCTTGGAAAATAGTTCCTATTTGATATAACAGACATAATCAAGATAAGTCTGACCACTACATCTTTTGGATGTGAAAATATGTTACTAATTGCTTTGTTGGCCCTCTCATTGAGTTTAAATAGGGGCCTAACAAATAATCCAAGAATCATTTTAACTTGTTTAAGGATTCATGTTGGGATCACCATTTTTTGTTTCCTCTGGAATTGGGGATGAACTCGTTGATTGAAGGTTCAAACATTCCAATCGGTTTATAACGGGTTTGTTGGTAGAACCGGAAAAATCCAATTATTCGATATCCATTTGGACATACTTTCCAAAGGTAGGCCCTCATTAGTTGTGGACTGATGAGGCTTATGAATTTTCATTGGTCGAGAGGATGGGAGGTTGGACTCATGACATCTTTTTTAGGGGAATTATTGTTTACTACGGGTTCTCTTTATAAATTTATGTTATGTTCGTCAATCCTTATTACATTACCATGTATAAAATGAGCTTTTCTTTTGATCTGACAATCAATGATTGATATGTAGGAAATTTAGAGAATCTTTTATATGTATTCAAGTTTCTTCATCGATAGAGAATCATCTATATTTTCTAGAGATTCTTAGTCAATGGCATCCTTCTGTACATAAAAGTCTCTTGGTCATTATGATAACCATACTGGTTTTAAATCCACTCAGTGGGGCACTTGAAGTTTATTGTCATTCAGAAGGACATGGATTATTTCAGAGTTGGGATCGTACCCACTGATCGGCTACCTACGTATCCTTTTTTTTGGAAAATGAATCAGAAGCCACGTAGTTTGAGTAAGGAAGTATGACATTTATGCATGATTGATGGATCAAAGAAATATTTCATGATTACTTTTACGCTCTAAGCTCACGTGAGTCATGCTCGGTGTGAGAAACAAGAGGTATTGGTGAAACCAGACAATTGTGCCATGAAATATGCAATGATGTTGGTATTATATATGCATGAAAACCCAAAATAGATGAGGATTAAGATTTACTTTAGGGAAGAAATCCCGGAACAAGGTCTATAAAGGTATATGTACTTCATGGAAATTTGGGTAATCTAACTTGGGGCTTAATCCTAAGGAAGATTCCCAAATTAGGAGGGGACTCATGATTGGGTTTTACTCATTAGAAGGAAGCCCAAATCAAAAAGTAAATTAGGAATGGTTAAGATAAATTAAGACCGGGGCTTACTCCTGAGAAGAAATACCATGTTAATGGACTTGGGGCTTACTCCTAAGGAGGATGCCCATATTTATATTTTTTTAAACAGGGGCTTATTCTTGAAGAGGAAACCCAGGTTAAGGGAACCATGGTTGGGGCTTACTCCTGAGAAAGATTCCCATATTTGAGAAATTTATGACCGGGGCTTACTACTGAAGAGGATGCCCAAATTAATGAGGACATGGGTCTTACTCTTGAATAGGATGCCCAAATTAATGAGGACTTGAGGCTTACTCCTGAATAGGATGCCCAAATTAAGGAGGAATTGGGGCTTACTCCTAAAAAGGAGGCCCAAATTAATGAGGACATGGGGCTTACTCCGAAAAAGGATGCCCAAATTAATGAAGACTTGGGGCTTACTCCTAAAAAGGATGCCCAAATTAAGGATTCTCTCATCTTAGAGGATGAGGTTGAATGAATGAACTCTCTAACTTTAGTGATATAAAGATGTGTAAATAAATTGGTTTTGAGAGATGTTCCATGGAATTCCTTTTAGATAAGGAATTCAACAAAGAAAACATGCCATAAATGGCTTTAAAGAGTGTCTTGAAGACTGAATCTTGTATAGGAATGGTGGAATGGCATAAGAGAGGTGAAATGGGTAGGAAAGGCACCCAAAAATAGAAAAGGCACGCAAGTCCTGGGGGGTCGCACATGTCTTGCATGGGTGCACATGTCCTGGGCACGCAGGTATACCTACACGACACATGGGTACTTGCGTGATTGTTAACCAGTAGGGTAACACTTGGGTGATCTTTGACCAAAGCCTTTAGAATTATCCCGATGTACTTCCAGAAGAGTGACACACAAGTTTCAATGAGTAGGTAAGGAGGCGCCCAAGTGTGTCCATTTCCCCAAAGGGTTAAACACTTAGGTGCGCAAGTGTTAGTGAATTATAACACTTAGACCTTATTCCTCTTGTATAGACCTTCTATTCTAGGTATTGAATTACTATAGAAGTGTTAAGAAGACTTGAAGGAGATACTTGGGCATTCAGAGCTTTTTATCTGAATTCTTGAGAAAATCCTCCCTAAAATAGGGGGCCGACAGGGGTATTTATAGGCTGGAGAAGACCCTGGGTGGTTTTCAAAGAGGGCATGCAAGTCACTTGCGTGACCATTAGTCAGCGCGCAAGTGTACTTACACGGCAATGAAGGAACTTGCGCGACCCAAAGGTATTTGACATCTTTTTCATTCCTTTGTCGATTTTTGATGTTTTCTTCAAAAGATAAATCAATTTGTGCTAAGGAATTTCCCTTTGCATTTTTTAGACTTTGTAATGGAATGCAATGTCAAAAACTACCCATGAATGTATTTTGTGATTATTATCAGAACAATTATGGGATATACATGTCAATATATATTTATTTATTTCATTGACCATATGATTCAAAATAAACCCAAGTAGTATGGGATTATTTCATAATCTGATAATCATTCGATATTGTTTATGTTTAATTCTACACTGGGAAATATTTATCTTTCATTTACATATTTTATAAAAATGTTTTCAATTTTTTTTTCTATTCTCCAATTTTTTATAATATTTTTTTACCTTTTATTACTTTTTACAAAATGTTTTTAAAGTACCCATCCTGTAGTTTTCAGAATAATGTACTTTTTTATTTTTCTTAAAAATGTGTAAAAGGAATGTTTTTTATGTTATATGGAATGAGTGGATGTTCCTACCATCATGACCCCTTAATGAATTGAGGATTACTTTACAATATAACAAGTTTTATTTCAAATAAAAAAATTTCCTTAAAATTGCACGGATTTAAAAAAAATATGATTTCAAAATGGAAAGGATATTTTCCTCAAGAATAATTTCATGTGATCATTCAAAATAATTTTCCATCTAAGATTAACACTATTTACTTCAGATTTAATGGGGATATGATCCAAGGAAACCGTCCTTATTATTTCTCTAGTTGGTTTTTGGTTATAATGACATATTGTTTACAAATCCTATTAATTTTCCATGGATTATGCTATGATGAAATGTTTATTATACCCATTTCATTTCATGGGTACTGTTATAATGAATGATTTTGGTTTTTTATGGAAGACAAATTCATGATTTTTATTATGTGATCGGTGGTACCTATATATCCCTCAAAATAATTAGGTAAAGAAATATATCTCATAAGATAAATAGAATTGTAATGGGGAGATAATATAGTTCAGTAAGTGTCCTTGTCCACCATTATAGTCTTAAAAGTTATCGATGACCACTACGATGGTTTTGGGAGTTAACCCATTCCACTATGATAGTATTTGGAGCTGAAATTGTATAAAATGATAGTATTGGCAGTAACAACATTCCACTATGATAATACTATTTGTGAACCATGACTATTATGATGGATTGGGGAGTGAACCAATTCCAATATGATAGTCTAGGAAACAAATCCTTCGCTACTAAGGAAAATATTTTTATGCTTAGGCGTGTGTAAAGATTTAATGTTTTACACTAATGTTATTCTCTCCTTGATCATGTTCATTTATTATTTATATTTTATGAACTTTAATAATTTATTCAATGAATCAATATTTTGATCTATGATATATAGGGTATAATTTTCAAATGTTTATTTTATGTTATTATACCCTTATGCTCATGTTAATAATATATAATCATTGATATCTATTTTTGTAACTTTTTCATGAATCCAGTCTCACCCTCTTATTATGTTTACATTCCCCATGTTATAAAAATGGTATTAAGTAGGTTATGTCTAATAAGGGTTTTAGATGTGAATAAATTTTGGGGAATGATATAGATTTTTTTAAACCAGTTAACGATTTTTAAAAGATATTTAAGATTTTTTTTAATTCTATAAAACACTAATCCTAAAAGACACTTATTTATGAAAGTGATATAATATTTTCTTTTATTGTTTAGGTTTTGGATGGTTTAAATTAGGGAATTTTTATTGGTATTAAAGACAGAAATGTAAACATTATGTTTTTATCACTGAATTTTGGAACATGGGTTTTGGGCTATTAGATGTATCGTGGAGGAAATTAAGTGACAAAATCAGTCAAGAATGATAGAAAACCATGAAATTTGGGGTCAAACTTATTGAAAATAATGAACAAGTAATTTCTATTCACTCGAAATTTTTTATGTCTATTTTACAATGTATGTTTTATTTACTGTGAAGGTTTTATTTCTGAAAAAATGATATAAATAGGGTTTCTTAGGCTATTGGACTTTGTATAATAGAAACATATACCACTCTAGAATAGGTATTATTTTAAAACATATCTATAGGATATTGAATCATGATTTATCAAGGATTCATATCGAAATTTGATCAGAAAAGTGGATTTTTTTTACTCACACCATTCCATAGTGATGAAGACCACACTATTAATTTACCAGACCATTCCACAGTAAGCGAGGTCACATTTTGAATAAATGATGTCTAAAGGACCTTTCATGTTTGACTAGAATTTAAAAATAATTTAATTGGTATAATTTATGGTACTTTTTATGGGATTAATGGGAACATAAGGACCACACTAAATTCATGTGGTACACCGGTAATAATCCATGTGGATTAGAGAAAGAGGAATCAATAAAAACCATTAGATTAAGGGTTGTATGATGGGATGCATATAAAAAATCTTATAAGTGTTCCTAATAAAATAGAGGAATAATTTTTGAGTAACAGATTATAAAGAAGAAGATAAAATTGAAAATTTTGAAGTATACAAGGGTGGATTGAAACTTCATTGAGGATCCATAATTAAAGAAGAAAAAAAAGTTGATGAACAAAACCATTATTTGATTAGTGTTTATTATTCATTTTATAATAATTATAAAATATGTTAATATCACATATTTGTGGTCCTTATCTAAATGTATTGTGCAAAGAGAAAATAATATAGAATTCCCTTGGATTTTCAATTCCACCTTATGAAACATTATAAAATCTATCGGGAGTAGTGTTAACCCATGATATGTTGAAACAATGCTAGCATATTATTTTTTTACTAGCCCTTTATGATGAACCAAGTAAAATCAGCATGTCCTCGGTTTAATCTTTTCATGAAAATATCATATGTGTATTTAAATTTTGAATCATTCACATTATTCTTTCGAACATGAGAACATGATCCTATGAGAAATCTAATGAATTTAACACCCTAATTCACACGCCTCTTAAGGTGTATTGGGATGTTGTGTGTAGAAATTTCAAATTTATATGCATCATTGCATGATGGATGACTATATTTTAGATAAATTAATAATGATTTTTATGTAATTTTTTATTATTATTATTTTATATGTTTTATAGTCTCCCATTGATGAATCCATGAGACCTTACATCTAAGAGGCATTATAGGCTTGTATGTATGACCAATTTCATCAATTTTTACAAAATACTTGTTGGAGATATATATAGAGAGATTTCATGGATATATTTGATCACTCATATGTGTGTCAGCATCCAAAATACATTCCCACCCCAACATGGGAGGGTTTGTATGCCAACTAGATATGAAATACTTTTAGGAGGAGATCATCAATAGGTTGACATAATTGGTAGTGGAAATATGACCTGAACAAATATTGGAGTTGACAGATAATAAGTAATGTTTATTATTAATTTATTTATAGATTTAAAAAATGTATATGTTAAATTTAAATAGTCTATTATTGATCATTCTATCATGGAGTTCGATGTGTATAGAAGGATGTACACTAATCGTACTACTGGATAGATTATTGGTGATAGATAGTGAAAGATAATGTTTTTTCTATATTTAGTTTCATTAATTAATATAATATAAATTTAATTTCTAACCATGAATTCATAGGTGACATATGATCTAGATACATTTCACATGTGGAAGAGTTTGAGTGAGATTGAGGGAAAAGATAATGACATGGAGAGACAATTATAGTCATGAATCATTGAAGTAGAATATCTATAAGATATTTTTAATTTTATCAAGAAATACTACGTTATTTCTTATTGGTTTCTGATCAATATAAACCATTAATTATGGTACTGAAATGATTTTATATTCATCCAACTAAATGGGACTCATGCGAGATCACCACCCTTTTTAGCTATGCATTATAAGAAGTTGTTTGGAGATCGAGTTAAGACTATAAAAAGGATGACTAGAGAGTAGTTAGAGAAGAATAAAAAATTAGCAGTAATAGAATGAGCATATTTTTGAGTATATATCATAAATCACATGTGGATTAGGGATGAAGATTTTCCTCCACCTTCTAAAGATATCTCTACAGATGATCTGCTTACACCATAGTTTTTCAATTAATACTTTTTTAATAAGATCAGTATCGATTGGATGTTTTTTTAAGATTATTTATAAATGTTTTTAAATTTCAATGAAAATTTTATTCATTTTTTATTATTTTTATTTTATTTTTTTTATAAAATGCGAATCCATAAATAATAATTTTGAGAAAAATTAAAATTTTATGATGGATGTTGAATATCAAACACTATTAATAAATAAACATAATCTATAGGTGATAGATATCATTTCTATTTCCAATAATTTATTTTATAATATCTTTTATGACAAATTTTAATTTCAATCAAAACAATATTTCATGGCATATAATTTTATAATTTTTAAAAAATAATTTTAATTGCGATATAATTTTGAGAGAACTTATTTAAAATTTATTTCTATCTGAAATAATTTATAATGATGATATTTTTTTGTGTTAGGATATTTCTATGAAAAATCCCAAGAAATTATATTATGATACATGATTAGAAAGAATTATTATTCGCTAATAAATACACATGAAAGAACATAACTTAATTTTTGTATTATAAGGCTCCCCACCCAACTTAAGCCCCCCTAGATAGTGAAATTTCAAACTCCTAATTTTATATTGAATTAAAAAAAATTTAATTGTGTGACATAAAATATAAATGTTTAAAAAAATCAAAAAGTAATATGAGGGAAGGGTATAGGGGAACAACTCCAATGAACAAAGGAATTATTGACTGAATCTGGATATATACCAAAACATTATCCTGTGGAAGATTAATAAAATCGTTTCTATCTACTAATTTGGATCTATCACCACTTTGAACTATCTTGCACACCTCATTGGATAAAAATAATACTAATTGATGATAACTATGTGTATATAAATATACTACACCATGGTTACTCTAATAAACACACATCTTTATGGTCATCCCCATGTTTTTGTTATGTTATTTCATTACCACCAACTACCCAAATTTTATCATCATCATTCCACCTCATGTGATATATCCCCTTGAGATGTGGATAATCAAATTCTCATATTATAGTATATGGATCAAAAAAATAACATTATGAGTGTCCATATATTCCATAATACCAATATCGTTTAGTATTCTTAAATTTATTTATAGTTAAGATAATCTATCTAGAATTTGTTTTTTACTATTTAGAAATGTTTTTAGACCTATATTTAATTATGATTAACATGTAAAAAATATAGATAAATCCTTTACTTGTGTTATGATATCCTGAATGTTTTTTATTTTTTATTAACCTATTTAGTTGTAGTAAATCCATGATATCTTGATATTTTTTAAGAAATAGATTTTTTAATATTACATTTTCCTTGTGATTACACAACTAAAAGAGAAACTCTTATTATTTTCATGATAATAGTATTATTACTTATCCATTTAGTAATATTAGAGATTTTTTTCTCACTGTAGAGTCTCCAATAAACACATGATTCACCTCCTTTTCAATGAAATATAGTTTCTTCTCACTTTTCATCTCATCCCACATCATTGTGGTCTTTCATTATTTGGTTGTCCCATTATTATTTAATTAACCACCTCTCTTAAAGTTTGTATTTATTTATAGTATTTATCATTTAATTATAGTATCATTAATATATTCAAGACCATTAAAACCATATACCATATTTTCTTTCATATTATATAATAACATGAAATTAATATTCTATTTTTTATTAATAGGTAGTTAGAGAACTTTTAATACAAAGAAATCAATTTTCACTATTATGTTTCACTATAAAACCATCATAAACCATAGATTTTAATTTTTATATTTATGTATTTTCATTAATTATTAAGTTTAATTAATATCCTCCATCAAATTGATACTAAAATTTTATTGATTAAGAATCAATTAAATTTGATACTTAATAATACCAATCTCTATTATACTCATCTCAAAGAATCTTTGAGAGAAAAATTCATATTATCATGTTCCATGGCTGTCTTCCACTTTATAAACATAAGAATAATGTTATATATTTCAACCACATGTATTTATACCATAACCATAGTTATTTATAATTCACTTTTGACCTTCTTCAGTTTATATTGCATTCCCTTTGATGAAATATTAATTGGAAATTTAAATAATATTTTAGGAAGATAAATCATATTAATATTCAGATATGATAAATGTAAATGAATTCACTTCTTCATGATCTATATGTAATTGAAATTTCAATAGGGATTTTTCAATATTTATATTTTTTCTATCATGATCAACTTCATCTCATTAAATATCAATTTAATATCTTAATTATATCAACTTACTCATCCAATAATTGCTTTAAAATTTATTCCAAATCAATATATGATTCATTATATGTATCCATTTATGTATTATCTTTGAAGCTCATACTAGTTTTGTATTGCGGAAAATCATCACAATATGACTCTAGTAGTTATCCATTATGATACTTCTCAATTTTTTTAATGTAATGGAACTCTAACTCTTATTTTGTCAATAGTGTCTCTAAAAACCGGTTTTAGATAGAATAATATATGTATATGATTTCTCATTGATCATGCGTGGTGAATTTGTTTCTTCTATGAGGCCCAAATTCCTTAATTTCATGGCCTCTTTCTTATTCTTATTTTTCTTAGTCTTACTAGAAATTGTTTATACCTTATCTATTGTACTAAAATATAAAAATATAGCATAACATAAATAATTTTGTGAATTATATTTAAATACAAAATTGTTGATAATATAAAAATACAGAAGAATAGAGATATGTAAACCGATAATGAATTATTTAATAAAAAATGAAATATTATGTAAAATACTGGAAGAATATATAATTCTTAATAAATAAAAATTCAATATATTTTAATTAAACTCCTAACAATCAATGATATTTATGATAACCTTCATGAAATAAACTTAGTATTAGTTACCCAATAAGGAAACTAACATTTGATACAAGTTGTAAGGATGGTTAGATGTGTGTCGAACACATAGGGGGTGAGTCAGTGGTCAATTTTCATTTCAAACATTTAATTAATATAAAAACTAACACCATTATTTTTAAGCCTTGTTTCTATCTAAGGTTTTCTACCCAATTTTATTTTGGAATTTCATTAGCTAAACGAATATAATCAATGGACATTAAGAATATATTTAGTTTTATTAACAAGGTTTACCCCTATTTGAGGAATGGTTTCCACATACAGAGTAGTGGTTGATAACCAACTTCTCATAGGATTTATTTTTATCACTATAAAACCATTTATACACAATGATATCCCAAAAAACAATTATTATAAACGTGTATCTTCTCATATATAATATGTACTAAATTCACTATACAATACAATAAATAAGTATAGTTGAGTAATTAAAGTAATATATATATATATAATTTTATATCTAAAATTAGAAATTTTCATTAATGAGCGTCTTAGATATAGAAAGTATTTCTTCAAAAGCTTTATTATATTTGTTATCAAACTATTCAATATAAAAAATAAAAGAAATAACTCATAATTTATTATTTAGTGCTTGAATTTATATCACTACATAGGGATATATTCCTTGTATTAATAATTTTTTTGGGCAAGTGGAGATATATTTAATTTTATTTTCACACTCATCCTTAGTATTATTGAAAATATTATACAAAGTTTTATAACAACACATGTAACTATCTCCAACCATTTCTTCTTCAAGAGTGCTAGCTGATCTTTTATAGTCTACACACATTTAGAAGCCTATATCACCCTAATTTAATTATTTTTCAATATAATACATTGAATATAGAGGTATAAAATATAAATTAATTGTGGGATTTTATAAAAATAATCGTTGGTAGTCTTACTCATTATAACAACCCTTTAAGTAAAGATAGAAACTCACTCATGACTTTATTTATAGTATTTATGAAAATTCGTGAAAACACACTATAAATTGGATTATTATTATAATTATTATCATGTGTATAAATTTATTTAGTTATTGTAAGACTATATCAGGTCTCCTTTATCAGCCTCTAGTATGTTTTTAACTATATTAAATAGTGGTAGAAGCTATTATAATCATAGAAAATTATGCTTTAAAACAAAAAAATGAGTTTGATATGTACCCCGCAAGAATAACTCCACTTCTTCTTTTTCTTCTAGTATATATATATATATAAATTACATAATGAATTTGACTAATTAAATAATACTCCTAGAACTCCATTTATTTATTTCAGTTTAGTTCTATCCCCTTAAAAATCTTTATTCCATCTAATATTTAGGAGAAGATATAAAGACAACCTAGACCCACTTCACTATAAAAAATTGCATATAATCTTCAAAAGAAAAAGGTCAAAATTTGACACCATAATATTTTATTAAAAAATAGACATAAAAATATGTATTTTATAGTTTTTATTGATTCTAAAACATGAATAATAGATTTAGGAATAAGATATTCAATCCCTACATAAAATATTTGAACTGGGTGATGCACTGGTAATTAAACACTAATTTTAAATTTATTTTTTAGTTAGACCATAAAAATAACAAATAAAACAGAAAATTATATAATTAAAAAAATATTATAATTTAGCATAACTTCCAATGTTTCATTAGTTTTGCTGAGGAATTGAAATCACCTCCATCACAGTACAAAAATTTAGTACTGTCTATAAAGGTAGTCCATAATTTTTTAATTCCCCTATGCTAGAATGAAACTTCCATTGGGAATAAATTTTATAAATGAAATAAATATTAAGTGAATCAAATCCCAAAATGATGATAAATACATGGAGTAAAAAATATTATAACACTTGTTTACTTAATTATTTAATTTTTATGTCAAAGGATTTTACTAAACATACACTATGAGTTCAATCCAATACTACCACACTATTTTTGATTCCTCAAATTATTGAAAAATAATCATTAAACATAGGCTTCAAATAATATAAAAATTATTATAAATTTATATTACAATATATAAATAAAAAGTGATATAAAAGGGAAACACGTAGACTAATATATTAAATTTAATAGTCTACATGATATGCACATCCATAAAAATTCGTATTATAAAAAACATACCTATTAGGAATTAATAAATATAGGTTAGAATAATATCTAAAATAAATGTAATAATCCTAGAAGACAAACATATAATGGCTTCCGGATTAACTCACTAATCAACTAATTACCAAGATGGCGACCTCCTATAAACCTTTCAGATTGGGTTATACATCCATCTCTAAGATGATACCTATGCTTGAAATAAAAACATGAAGATATACTATTGAACATCAAAACCCATGTTGTGTAAATGGGTATGGGGTGCATTGAATGACTCAATAAGATTCCCCCACTCTCCTTGACTCACTATGTGCTAATTATTATGTGGATGTATACACAATCCCGTGGCTTTTGGAAGGCTATGATGTGTGTAAATAAACATACATAGAAAAATAGCCCATGAATGATCTTAAAAAGTAATTCCATTGTACTACCATGGATAGAAGAAAGAAACACCTCAAAGGATAACTAAAAGTACCCAAATTAGGCTATATTTCTCCTTATTATAAATGCAGACACATATAACATCACGAACCATTAAGGTATTCCAAACAATGACTCATGAATCATAAAATAACCATTATGAGGTATCACCACATCCATAAGGTCAATCCAATCAACGTACTACCTAACCCATTATCAACCTAATCACCCATCAATGACCAAAACCATGAAATATACTACAAAATATAGATCATATAATTAAATTCAATAACATGAAATCAAGAAGGCCCCCACCATTAATAAATACTATCAAGTGTAAATTAAAACAAAACAGTGCAGTGAAAGAGGTCCCAAAGAATAAAATATCACAGAAAATCACTTGATAAAAAATTGGGAAATAAATAATTGGTCCCAACCATATAAAATAATAGTCTCAAAACTAATTCCATACCATATCTCAACATATAAGTCCAAATAATAGTTATCTCCTCACCAACCATAGAGAAACTGTAATTATTTTACACATATCATAAATCATCACAAGGGATATATCCCACTATAAATGTTTACGCACCCAAAATTATGTCGTATAATGTTTCTATGAAGACCAGTAAATGATACTTACTCATATAAAATGAGTTGAGATTATGTTGAAAGACTATCATAGTCTATGGAGATAATTAAAATTACATCTCCATGTGTTGAATAATTTCTCACACTATGTAATGAATAAAATTCAAAAAAATCCAATCTAATGGGGACAGTGTTGAAATCCACCCATTAAAAGCATTTCACGGATTTGATAAGACAATGAGAGAGTGTAACAAAACCTGAAGGGAGGGGCTAAATCAGTGGTTGAACAAGAATATTAACTGTATGAAATTGATTCCTCAACACAATTTAGTGAATATCAATCTAAATAGTTATGATATAATAATTAGAGAAATAGAGAGAAATAACACACATAAAAGAATTGTGAATAAAAGGTTAACTGGCTCTTCTAATCAAGTGTCTAATATCTGATGTGTAGTAATTGAGACCCTACTACCCAGGTTTCTATTTTATTATCAATAATAATAAAGACAATACCAGGGGTATTTAGGTTCCCTAAACCCTCACTCCTCTATCTGGTGCAAAAAATATATAATTTACATATTAGATTTGATACCTGCTATGATAACCCAATCCTAACATGTATTTACTTTACATCATTTCCATAAGTTAAAAATTACATATCACAATAACAAAAAAATTAAATAAACCAAATGTTTAGTAAACTTTTTTATTTGTAACACCTCATGATTTGAAAAAAATTAATATATTCTCGATAGCGAATAAGACACAGTACACTGAGTTTAAATGAATCATGAAATAAAATTATTTTAAATATAAAAATTATAAACTAGCTGTTAAATTAGATGGTATGAATACCATTAACTAATTTATGAAATATATATAAATTTAATACTCAATATAACATTGTTGATAAATTTTTAGTAAATAAACAATCAACTTCTAGTAATGTTATCTTATTTATCAAAAATATGTTATATTTAAAAATGATTTTTATATTTTTATGTGAGAAAATATTATTATTAATTTTTAAAAAAATTTAGAAATTTATTTTATGAAACCAACACAATTTTATATATTATTATATAAAAATTACCTTTATGTTAAAATTTGGTATTTTATCGAAAATGTTGATTTTTCAGTGAATAGTGAAAAAGACTATTTTTTGTAAAACTGTCATTTCATTTCAATAAATTAAGTAATTTATGTGTACCATTATAATTTGAATATGAATTAATGAAATATAACTATTACTTATTTATATTTTTTATATTGAATTACATTTTAATCATATTTATACTAGATTTTGGTATAGCTTTATTTTTGGTTTTAAAAACGCATTTTTTCTGAAAACTTTTTTAAAGTGCATCATGATTATCCATTTTAAATAATCAAAGTAACCCCTAATGAGAATTTATTTTAATTAATTTTATAATATATATATATTTATAAATATTAAGTTAAATTCATATAAATATTTTCAAAACTCATCGAGTAAATAAGAAATCATCTTGTGAATAAAAAACACATTTCCAGGAAAACCAATTTTCTATCTTATTTGTAAGTTTAATTTTAAATTAAATTCTTCCAATTATATACATTTATTTTTAAAAAATGTATTCTTTATTTATAATCATAATATTTTATTATATATTAAGTTAAAATTTTTTGTCATAATTAATCTTGAAAATAGAAAAAATCATTTACAATGGTTAAGGAAAAAAATGGGTTTACCTAGTGGTAAAATATAAATATAAAGGATAAAATGGCCTAAAAATGCCTATAATATATTTTATTCCCATATTTACAGCATATCATGTATAAGGATATCTAATGGTCCATTTTAGAACTTTTTTATGAGAAAATTGGGGTACACCTTTTTATTTTAAAAAATTATAAGTTTGCCACTCCCCTCACTTATAAAAGGACACCCCATCTCCCCTCATTGTAAGACATAATCCCTTTTTAGGAGAGTATATATACATAAATACCTTAATTAATTCTCTATAAATGACCCATATAACTTGGTTTTATTATAAATACATCCTAATAAGTGTTTTGGTGTTAAACTAAGGAGGTTGTCCAAAGAAGAGGTATCGTGCTCAATCAAGCATTTTTATTTTATTTATTCCTCCACCTTCTTAAAATATTCTCTAATTAAGATGATAATTAAAAAAATTATCTACCATATAATTATATTTTTTTATTCTAATATAATATCCTAAATACGTATCCTCTTCCATCAAATGTCAAACAAAACTATCATTTCTGTGTAAAGTGGACAATCGCCCTGCGAACTGATGTATTTCATTTTTAATCATTGCCTCTAATATATTGTTATAACAGTGGATTTTAGGTGCATATTTGATATATGTAACATAATTATACTAATTTGTTGGGAAAAAATCCCTCAAAGCATCATTGAAGTATTTTTGAGGTTATCGTGTTTGTTGACAAAGTGAACATCTGTGTTGTGATTGTTGACAATGAAAACCATGACATACAAATTTATTCAAAATGGGGATTTCATGGTGGAATGTTGAGTTCAAGAGTTTTGGTCAACAATCCATTTTTGATTCAATAATGTCGACAAAGGAACGGATGATCTGGAGGCGGCACAAAAATAATAGATACAAATTGCGCCGTTTTCCACTGTTTGCCAAATTTCTGGGCCTGAAAATCGACAAATGAAGAAATGTGTTTTTGGAAAAGGGACTTGTGCACCGAGGTCTTGGAGGATAGGAAACTTTTGCACCATATGTTTTTGAAGATCAGATCATCAAAATATGGCAAAGGGATAAGGGTCACGCAAGTTTTTGTGTGGTCGTGCAGGTGACTTGCGCGCCGTGAGGAGACTTGCGCGCTGATGCCTAAGAGGCTTGGGAAATTGCATGCTTATTGTTTTTCAAGATCAGAAGATCAAAATATGGCAAAGGAAAGAGGGTCACGTAGGTATTTTGTTTGGTAGCGCAAGTGTCCAGGGGGACAGAGGACTTGTGTGTCGATGGTTGACTTGCGTTCCATCGTGCAGGTAGATCAAATGCCTATAAATACTAGAACACCCCTCCCCATTTTTCACGAAGTTCAATACTTAGAAAAATCAGAGCTCCCGTCGCGCAGGTGTGGAAGTCACGCAAGTGGTGTGTGGTCGTGCATGTATGGACTTGCGCTCCAGTGTAGAAGTTGCGCACCATCTATTTGTTGTTCGCCTAAGGTGGTTTGGGCAGCAAAGAAAGTGCGTCGTGCAAATTTGGAGAAGCTTAAGCTTAATTCGCGCAAGTGTTATGAAATACTTGCGTTCCTGTGTTGACTTGTGCGCCGAGACTTGCGTACCGCCCTAGAGAAGGGCGCCATGTAAGGTTGACCACCAGCAATGATTCAGGGCTACGTGGAAACTGGGGTATTGCCTGAAACATTTGGTGCAAAGAGAAATTCATCTACGGGTGAAGGTTGATCTTCAATAGAGCATCCACATTCAAAAGAGGATGCATTCTTTCATGCAAATGAAGAGACCTACAGGTCTATAAACTCTGAGTAGATCCTTTCCAGAGCAATGAGCGAATGGAGAGGAAGATGGTGATCGTCTCCACCGATAGTGAGCTAGAGAGGGAGAAATAGGGAGTGACCCTTGGGAAAGTAGTGAGCTAACCCTAAACCTTGTAAAGGCAGTGAGCTTGGGACAAAGTGACTGTACCCGAACCTTATAATCCATAGGTAGTGAAGTATAGTGGAATTTGGTACGACTGACAACATATCTGTGTATGATCCTTGGAAATATCTCTTAGCGGTGAACCAAGTAAAAATTGATGTGTCCTGTGCTTGCTTTACATTCTGTTTATATTGTGCAACATTAAAAAGAGAGAAGAGTGTTTTTCTTAACAACGAAACAGGATCAGAATTGGCTTTAATTTTAAATTAGTCATACCCTGATTCACCCCCTCTCAAGGTATTTAGCCCTCTGGACCTAACATAATTTAATTTTTATATCACATATATCTTCTTACATTGTATTCTATGGGGGTTATAGTAACGTCGCTTGAGTGCATAGTGGACTACCGCCTCACGAATTGATGTCATTTATTTTTCACTAACGCTTTACATAGAAGGTAATAAGGACAGTGTTAATGAATATATGTGATATATATTAAATAATTATCATATTAATTTCATATATTTCATTTTAAAATTACAATATATCATTTTATATATTACCTTTCAACTCAAAAGAAAATGACAACGTCATTTCTGCGTATGCATAAACTACTACCTCCATGATGTGATGTGATTTTTTTGCATCACCACATCACATGGATGATATATATATATATATAATATTATATTTATGATATTATTAACATTATTTATTGAGAAAATAATACTAACCTTTCACTAATAATTGCAGAAAAATGGAAACATTGCTCATGCATACGTACGACTTATAGTTTCAAAAATTGTTATATAGTAATTTTTTTATAAACATTATTAATGAATTATATTTAAGGTATAATTGATTTATAAAAATAGATATTATTTAACTATTATTATTATGGAGATAATGTAACAATGATTTATTTGACCTTGGTCAACACACCGAATCCATTTTCAAATAAGAACCAAATGTCTTCAAAACACCCTACATGAAAATAGATGATTAAGAATTTAAATATATAATTGAAATAAATAAAATAAAATATTTATGTATAAGTTAATAAAACTATAAAATATTATAAATAAATTGATTAATTGATTTAATAAAATTATATAGGATTTATATTACATACATGGAATGTTTGGATTGGGGGTAAGGGAATTCATCTCCATTTTACATTATTGAGGAATATTTTATTGTTATATACCTAATTTGTATTATATGGTGTATATACTTACCATTTTACAAGTATCATCTTGAATAATTCATACATCATGTTATTTTTAATTTTCAATTCGAATTATTTTATCCTAGGGGATTCGACTTGAAATTTACCAAGTGGTAAAGAATTTCATAACTCAAATTTTTTCACTAGGCTATATTACTTTTTAATTTTATTTGATATTATAATATTATGTGTGTAATAAATTTTTATTATATTATGTTGTATTACAATTTTTTATGTGGATTTAAATTTTTTATACATTATCAATTCATTAATTAATTCTCACATCAATGTTATAATAATTGATAAGGTGCTCATATCAAATTGTCTTCTTTGGGACATAATGTATGTTATACACCGATATTCCATTATGAGGTGTATCTAATACCCCTTTGATATGTTATATAATGAATCTATTTATGTTCATGATATTTATAGTTCATATAATTTTATTCCTTCATAAGGATTATGATTGAAGAGTTACCAATGTGTCAAAGGCTTTATGATATAATATTTTTTATTTCCAAGATTATTTATGTTGAGTGTTCTATGGGAAGAATGAATATGATGTTATTTTATTCAAGAAAACATATTTTCTATTCCAATGGTTATTAAGTAATTTTTCAGGTGACAGTAACATTTCATCTATTTGGTACTTAAAATTATTAAGAAAATATTTTTAATAAAATATGGCATCATTTCTCTCTTAGGTATAAAATACATTGTCTTCCAAATCCATTTTTTCTAAAAAAAGTTTCAAAAACATTTTAATATGTTTTTTAAATAATATTTTTACCAATAATTTTATTTTTACCAATAATTTTAAATGGAATCTTCCTGAAATTTTCCAAATGAGTCACATTTTTATTTTTATCGAAAATTTCAAGGGATTCTGTGTCTTAAAATACTCAGCATGAACAAAATTTTCCCCCATCACGACCGATCAATGTTTTAATGATTCATTTGTTATCTTTCAAAGGTTATTTTCAAAAAAAAATCTTTAATGTTTGATAAATTTTTAGATTTTATATAAGGTTTTTTAAAATGGAGTAGATATTTTCCTAAAGAAATGTTCCTAGTGGTATTTCAAAATCATTTTTGACATTATTTGATGCTACTTAAAGTCAAAAGTTTATTTTCTTCAAGAATGTTTTTGATTAAATTGTTAGTGTATTTTCATTCATAAACATAAAAAATACTTGATGTCAAATATAGTACACTAGGTATATCTTTTATTAATACTATTATTATTATTTCTTTGGATGGATTATGATATTTTTATGGGACCCATTTATTTTCCATAGGTAGATTGAGGTATGAAAGCACATTGATTATTGTTCTGATTGAAAAGTGAAGGAATCAAAATGTTTTATTAATGAAAACTACTTTGAAATTATTGATGATTAATGGGTGATCTCGATACAATATATAAAAATGGTTGAACCCCATTATAGTTCACAGTTGAGCCCAATATACCTTGTATGATGGGTAATCCAAGATAGCGTTAGGTGAGGTAGATATAGCTTATATGATATGTGCGCCCAAATAGTACTGCATTACACTGGGTAATGTTATATGTCATTAAAGGAAATAATGAGGGAGTTAGCATAGTATTTCTCTAATGCATTTAATTCGGATCTAGTTATATTTGACACAGGTTTAAAATAGGTTATAAAGAAAATGTTCCAATGATACCAATACATTTTCTTTATGATCTCTAGGGGTTTTTAATGATTCCATTGATTAAGATTGAAATAAAATGGATCATTATTAATTATTATTGTGAATTTTTCCTTTGATAAATATTTCATCCATGTTTAATGATTAATGATCTAGGTGTTGATGGGTGTTATTATTCTTATGTTATGCTCATGAATTTTGATTATGTCATCATAACATTATGCTAATCTAATGAACACTGATGAAATTCATTTATTAATGATTAGGTTTATCCTTAAAGGGTATTTTTTCTTACACACATTACGTTTCCATTTCTCCATGTTATTAAGAAAGGATGTTAAATGACTGTTGTCTAAAAAGGATTCAAGTATAATTATGTTTGTTGGAGATGTTAATGAATTAATATAGAATATAAGAAGATGGGTATAGGGGGAAAATAATCCCTTGAATTCATGGGTATTTTTTTATAATAATTAGTACTATTTTTATAAAATTAAAAACCTAAAAGGTATTTGGTTATGTAAGTGATCTAATATTATATTTTTACGTTGTAAGTTTTTTATGGTAAAAAATCTGTTCACATTTACCAGTATCAAAATCCAGAAATGTAAAGTTTATATTTTTATCACTAGATTCATAAGTGTTTGTTTGAGGCTATTAATGTTTGTATCATAGGAGGTTTTATAAAACTTTGGAGATTTGGATGTTTTTTTGTTAGGTTATTTTAAGAGTTATATATTCCATCATGGGTTTAAAATTTTATGATTAATCATAAGTTAAAAGTCTTCAAAACTTTTTTTTTGTTTTAAGTGAAATAATTTTATGATGATTAATAATATTTAGGGAGAAATTATATTGGTTTAAAGTATATATAACCCTTATGTTCAACAAGATGTATCATTTGAGAAAGAATACCATTAATTTTTTTAACATTATTTTAATTGTATTGATGACCTTTATGGTTTATCAAATATTTTATGTTGTGGTAATTATGGTTTATTACATTTTAGGTAACATTATATGATTGAGGCCCATACATAATTTTTATTAGACATTAAAAGTTATTGGTACTATTTAAAGATAAATGTTAAATGATTCTTGGGAGAATCAGTGATCTCACCCATCTAATATTTGAGCTTAAATCATAGATTGAATTATTTTGAAGAATTTGTGTAGATTTATTTATGTAATGATTTCATTTGAACACTGGGTATTAAAGTAGAATTTCAGAGATTAATTATATGAAGGTATATTCATTTTGGGAATTTTCTTATGTTATGTTAACTATTTTTGGTTTAGTTAATGTATATAGATAAGAGAAATAGATTGTTACCATTTTTTTGACATATGGGATATTTTAGTAGTGTATTTTAGTACTCTAAGATGAAAAATTCCTCTGGAATACTCATCATTTGGGGGAAAAGATGAAATTTTGGTGAAAATTTATTAAATAAATAAATTATAATTTTCATGTACGTATATTTTTCTTATATTTTTATTCTAGTTTGTAATATATTATTCAACAATAGGAAAAATATCTTGAAAATTAAAATGTTATACGATTTTCTAAATTTTCTATGAGACGATGGTATATTTTACACCTCTTTGGTTTAGAGTTTTGTGGTTGTTAACATTCTCATGATCATTGACTGTCTTGTGATTACTGATATCAATCAATCCCCATCATTAATAGAGAATTATGATTTTATTCTATTCATATATTTTTTTACTTCTAAAGCTATCATATATGAAAACCTAGTTTTTCATAATTCTATATGACAGTCATACTTCCCTCTCTCTCTTTTCAAGTGAATGTTTTGTTAATATTCTTTTCAATATGGGATTTTAATAAATTTATTTTGAGATTTCAAGCCCCTATTCACCAAGATAAAGTTAAAATTAAAAGGACTAAATTTATTAGGTTGTGGTGTGGGGGGATATAACACAGTTATAATTAAAAAAATTAATCTATGGTCGATAGCGTAGAAGACACACAACACCGAGGTTAAATGAACCATGAAATGATATTATTTGAAATATAACCATTATAACCTAGTAATTTAATATCAGGGTATGCATAATATAAATAATTTATAAAATATATAAAATTTTATAATCAATATAAATATATTGATAAATTAGTAGTTAATAGTCAATTATTTTTTATTAATGTCGTTTTTTAATCAATGATATATTTTCATAAAAAATGATGATGATTGTTTTGAGAAAATATTATAATTAATTGTTAAATATTTTAGAAAATTTATTTGATAAAATTAAATTTATTTTTGAAATCATAATAACAAAATTAATAGAGTAAAAAATTGTGATTTTTCAAAAAATACAGATTTTTCAGTGAATATTGTAAAATAAATTTTTTTATAAAATTTTCATTTCATTATGAAAAATTTGGTTATTTAAAAGTCCTTTTTATAATTTAAATTTTATTTTACATAACGTAATTATTATTTAGTTATATTTAATCCAATTAATTACATTTTAATCACCTTTATACGAGTTTTTAGTAAAATTTTATTCTTGGCTTCAAAAACTCATTATTTTCTTGAAAAATATTATAAAGTGAATAATTTTTTTATAGGATGGGTCCGAACCCTCATTTTATTATTAAGTCAAATAAAACACCTCTTTTAACTAGGTAGAGGGACACCCATTACATAACTGCGTGTCCTAGTGGACATTTAGGCCATTACATAGCCCGTAGGCCAAAATTTGTTGCCTAAGGCCCATTTTGTGAAAAGTACTGCTACAGTAACCACCTGCTACAATACCTGCACAGTACCCGCCACTACTACAGTGTCCTGCCACCGCACAATACTGCCATTGCTACAGTATCACCTCTTCTACAATACTGCTATAGTACTTCTACAGTACCTATTCCCAATGGGTTTTAAACCCCCATTTTTCATGTAGAATTAGAGGGTGTGTACCACTAAACCAAACCCCAACTACTTAAAGTGAATAATGTTTCCCAATTTTAAATAATAAAAAATAACCCATTTTGAGTAATAATTTAAATGAAATTTATAGATTATATTTTTATAAATATTAATTTAAATGAAGATAATCATTATTACTAGTCATAGAGTAGAAATAAAATTATCTTATGATCAAAAAATACATTTCCTAAAAAATTTCTATTCATTGCATCCAGGGGTTTTGTTTTAAATTAAAATTTGAAAACTCTATTAATTTAATTTGAAAAAATGTTTTAAATATTTTTAATTATAATAATTTATATTATATTATTATTTCACAATAAATTTCTTCATATTAAATAGTGAAAACAGAAAGAATATTTTACCATTGTTAAGGAGAAAATGTGTTTAGCAAAGGATTAAGCTAAAACGTTAAGGGTTAAAATGGAACAATTTTTTTTTCTAAAATCTGTTTTATGTAAATATTTAGACTATATAATATATAATTATTTATAATGGTCGATCATTATCCCTTTGTCTGAAGAAGAGGTATTGTGCTTTACAGAGCATTTGTTTATTTCTTCTAATACCTCGTTAGAATATTCTAAATGTATGATAATATAATAAAAAAGATATAACATATAATAATTTTTTATTATGCTAATATCATAACCTAAATCCATCTCTAATTCCATCAAAAGGTAAATGAAACTGTTATTAATGTGTATAATGAAATACCGCCTCGTGAACCGATGTAATTTTTTTCCATCATTGCCTCTCAAAGCTTGTTATAATGATGGATAAAAAAATACATATATTATTTTTAACATAATAATACTTATTTAATTTTTAAATCTCATAAATCTTATTATGTAAATTTCCTTTGGGGATACAATATCGTCGCTCATGTGTACGACAGACAACTGCCTCATAAAGAGATGTGATTCATTTTTTACTAACGCCTTAACTGGATGGTAATATGGATAATTTTAATGAATATATGTGATATACATGAAATAATTATGTTATTAATGATATATTTATTATTATTAAAATATAATACAACATTTTCTTTCTTATATTTTCACTAATTGAAAATTGATAATATCGTTTATACGAATGTTTAGACGAACGCATCCAGAAAGCGATGTGATTCGTTTTTCATCACCAAATATCAAGGATGGTATATATAAATATATTTAATGAAAAAATTTTATATTTGTGATCTTTTGATCATTATTTAAGGAAAAAAATACTTACCTTCTTTCTATAAAGATCATTGAAAAATGCAAACATTGCTCACGCGTACATACAACCTATCGTCTCAATGATTGTAACTTAGATAACTTTTCATAAAAATTATTCATATATGATTTAGAAAGAAAAATTATTTCATATCATGGATAAATATTTCATGATTAATATTCTAAATTTGATTTAACAATGACCAATATGACGATGGTCAACACACTTAAGAAATTTTGATATAATGAACTGTACATCCTCATAACACACAATATAGATTTAACGGATTAAGTATTAAAATATTTTATTAAAATAAATAAAATAAAATAAAATAAATTATTCAATTATTAGTTATTAAACCTGGATAAATTTATTATGATATTAAATATTTTATATAATCTTATTATACATAAGTTAAATTACATATATGGAATTTCTTGACTCGAGGTAAGGGGCTTCATCTCATTTTTTCATTCATTTAGGAATATTTTAATGTTATGAACCTAATTTATTTTATATGGTTTATAAAATACCTATTTTATATTTAATATCATGAATAATTTATAAATAATTATACTATATGATTCAATCTTATTTATTTCATCCAAGGGGATTCGAATTGAATGTTACAATGTGGTAATGAAATTCATAACTCAATTTCTCTTCTTTTATTTATATTACATCTTAATTTTCATTGACATTATCAAATTATATTTGTAATTACCTTTGATAATATAATTTTTTTATTTCAAATTATCTTATGTGTATTTTCATTTGATAAAAATAATTTATTCATTGAATAATTCTCACTTCAACATTGGGATCACTGTAAGGGTTTCTAGTCTCAAATTGTCTTATTTGGGACATATGATATGTTATACTGCTATCTTCCCTTATGATGTGTGTCTACTACCCGTTTGAAATTTTATAACATTAATATCCTTAGGTTTATGATATTTAATGTTTATATGATGTTATTTTTCCACGAGGCTAATGATTGAGGAGTTTCCAAAATTGTAAAGGCATTATGATAAAATCTCATTTATTTAAAGGAATTTTTATGTTTAACGCTCCTTGTGAGGAAATAATATGATATTATTTTCTTGAACCATTTATCTTTTTTATCCTATGGATATTCCTGAAAATTACATGTAATATTACCATTTTCCACTTTTTGGTACTTAAAAATATTCAAATTTTTTTTAAGGAAATCTTACTTTATTTCTCTATTTGGACAAAAATCCATTTTATTACAAATCCATGTTTTTTAAAAAAATTCAAAATTTTTTTAATATGATTTTAATTTAATTTTTATCCATAATAGAATTTTTAAATTTTTTTAAAGTAATCTTAGTTTATTTTTCCAAATAAGGAAATTTATTTTACTTTTACCGAAACTATGAAATTAATATTTGTTTTAACATACTAAATATGAAAAAAAATTATTCCATGATGAACACTCAATATTTTAAATATTTGTTTCTATGATTCAAATTTTATATTAAAATAAATTTTTTTCCTTAAAATTTTAATAAGTTTTATATTTTAAATATGTTTTTTCAAAATGGAATGGATATTTTCCTTAAGAAATTTTCCAAGTGATCTTTCAAAATTATTTTTGACATCCTTTGATGTTACTCAATGTGAAAAGGTTATATTCCTCAAGAATATTTTTAGTGACATTTTAATTTTATTTAAATTCAATGATTTAAAATACCACTGATGTTACATAAAATCCATTTGGTATATATTTTATTGATACTCTTGAGCATCTATTGATTCAACAATTTTGATATTTTCTTTTTGGTTTTTTTGATCAAAAACACAATCATTTATGTTACCAATGAATTACATTTTGTGTGAATTTTAAGAAGTAATATTCATTAATAAATTATTTTGTAAATATATTCATGATATTGATCGATAAGAAATATTTGTTGAATTATTATGAATATATTTTAAAATTAATCTAGAAACAATTTTCATAGCCTACATTTGTATGAGTAACACGTGGATCAAAAACCTATATTTTAATAGCATGTATGGATCTTGTACCAAACTCTATTAGAAAATTATTGTTATGAAACCCTACATTTCCAAGAAACCCTATATTTGAGGAAACAACATATGATAGATCAACCCTACATTTGTGATCAACCATACATTATCAACCCTATGTTTGGAGTTTTGTCATCACATGAAGGAAACCTACATTTCAATTTTCAATGACAGAGTTTTAAATATATGATATTATCAAAGATTTATTAAATGGTATTGATAGAAGTAAATATCTATTCAAAGATATTTTATTTCCAATTCAAAGGCCCATTATGATTGTTTTAAAGGGTTTTTTCCAAGAGAGTAAATTTTTGCTATTCTTATGGGATGTTATAAATCTCTTGAAATATTTTTAATTCAAATATTCAGAATTTATTGTATGATATTTTTGGATCTGGTTTAACTTGAATATATTCATTATACATTATAAATATCAAGGAATTCTTCATTGGAACAATATATATATATATATATATATATCTCTTCAAGGACATATGAGATATATATTAGAAAAGGTGTTTTTGGAAATATAATATGTGTGTCGTTGCCTTTAGAACTACACTTTGGAGACATACATGTTTTAATCTATTTTATCAGATCACTACTATTACTTTAACCACTACTATGTTGTATTATTACATATTCTTCTTAAATATAGATAAGGCATTGGTCAAAGATACACCTTTGAGACATACATGTTTATAAATATTTCTAGTGTTTTCTCTACCAGTTTGATTGGACCGAAGGGATTCATTTTTTATTTTTTATAATCCCCCTTTTAAGAGTTAAAGGGGATCCCTTAAATCAATCGTAGGGTTAATGACACATTACATGACCTAAAATAATTAGAGAAATTCATCCAAAATAGACTACATGGAACATCCTACCCCTCCCCAGGCACATATATTGATTTCATCTCTCCACCTTCGGAAGGCTAGTCAGTTAGCAGTCATGTGCAGAGATACACATGCCTGATACTAATGGAAATTGCGTGGCCTCTAATTTGTTGAATTTTTGTTAGCTATACTCTGATGAAAGCACCTTTTATGAATCTTCATATGGAGTCATGTTCCATTGAAATATATCTGGTTGAATCTATATTTCATATGTCCTGACGGCCTTAAGGTGACCCGAAGGAATTAAGGTGGAATGAAGCCCTTGAGGTGGCCCGAAGACCTTGAGGTTGCCCTAATGCCTTACTGCCCTGCAGCCCTTGGGTAGACTGAAGGCCTTGAAGGACTCAAGGACCAAACTGGTGAAGTGAATAAATAGTTCCAACTACTACAATACCGAGAAGTACCTGCTACAGTTCCTTATATAGTCTATTCTATAGTACCTATTGTAGCACTATTATAGTACAACTATAGTACTATTATAGCAGCCCAAAAAATATGCATCTTTTCGGATTTGATCTTGGGTATCTTGGATGAACTTGAAGAGTCCCCACCAACCCAGATGAGGCGCATGTGCTTTTCTATTACTCTATATGAAGAAATCTTATGAAACATTGAATACCAATTTTCTACTATGTGTTATTAAAGATCAATTACATCTGTCATTTTCTAATGAAACTATGATGTTTAACCTGTTCTTACAAATGGATCAAACTATTTTGAATTTGTGGAGTTCTAACTACTCGTATGGTTGGACTTAGTTGGATGTAAGTTATTTTTTGAAGATGAAAGTTGTTTGAATATATATTTATTTTCAAATAAGATAAAATATAAAATAAATAAATTCACTTTTTATGGTAGAAATCAGACTGAACATTGAATTTAGTATTTCATACTCATAATTCTTAAGAATGTTCGTTGAACTGTATAGATTTTTTCTCAAAGAAAAGGATCATCACACTCACCTTGCATCTCAAATGAGTTTCTGGTCATAATGAGGAAGAGAATCAGATTATAGATGGATTCTATATAAATATAAACATACTTTTCTATTTTTTAATTCAGAAAATTCATAAGTTTTATGGAGAGTTGTGATGCAATCCTTATGAAGGAATAAGGGAGTGATTCCAATTGTACTCCGAAATAGATGGAACGAAAAATATTACTGGAAAAATAGAAATTTATAAAAATTTATATTGAATGTTATGTGATTATATGAAAACATTCAACATATTAAAATCATGAAAAAGTCATTTTTATAAGTGTAAGATTGTGGAAAAATGATTTTACTGAAGCTGAAGCTTACCAGTCTCTATCAATTGGTATGATATCATCGAACTCAAATTTGTTCAAATTATGGGAAGACTAATTAAAATGAGAGAAGATGAAGATTATGGTTTTCAATCAGACTAATAATCCAAAATATTTAAATATTCATATAAAGAAGTTCATTCGTATCATAATCAAAAAAGGAAAGCAGTCGTTGAGGTCTAATTTACTAATACCGGACTATCAGAAGTAGTGATCTGTGAATGATTTTTTTCATCAGGTTGTATTTGAGACCAATAAAATTAAAATAAAGTGGTGTTTCTGGGGGGAAATTCATGAAAGATATAGACCAATCATTTGGATGAAGATCAATAATTTACTCAACCATTTTCATCAAGATAAATTAATGGTTTTTTCAAGTGGGTTAAGACCGAAAGAAGAAGAACTATGATATGTAATTAATAATTGGGTCCATAGGAATCAGACTATCAGAGAAAATGATTCATCATATTGAAGTTGATAATAATAATAATATATATTGAGGCATAGATAATTTCATCAGATGCGAGATCATCAGTCGAGATAGAAGAAGAAGAAGAGCCTTGTTTGATGAGAATTGGATGTTTTGTCGATGGAAATCTCATAGATTTCTGGAATATTTTTGTGTTTCTGAGTTAGTATAGAACATCATAATAGGATAAAATATGTTTTCCATATTATTATCATTTGGTGAAAAGATACATAATGAATATTTTTTGTCTTCATCATAATAAAGAAATCAAAATGAGTAGTTGGTTCAAAGAATCATAATGAGGATAAATTTGATTGCCTTAAAAATTATTATTGAGCATTTTAATGAAGATATAAAAATGATGATCATATTTGGAATTAGACTAAACAATTTTAAGAATCAAAAATAAATATAAAGTCATTAGAGGAGTTTATAATGATTGAGAAGATTTGAGAAGCATTGAAGAATTCAAAGATTTATATAAAATTCAATGAGAATAGATATTTTCGGAAATTTGGTTGAGTGAGAAAGATTTTCAGAATCCCACCTAAACCATTTTTGGGCTTCCTATAAATAGAGTAATTAATTTTTACTTTCCTAACATGGGTACTATTCATAAATAATAGAGATATGCTCTGAATTTATAAGGATAATAAGTTTCTATATTAAGTATTAATGAAAAAAATTTTTATAAAGTAGAAGAATGAATAATATAAATGATCATAATTAGTGTTTGCATATCATACCAAGAAATTATATTGGTATTTCCAAACTCAAATAAAAGTGGTTCAAATTCTTTTCATCCATATTCAAGAAGAGTTATTTTGTTAGATTGATAAATTAGACTAGTACATCTCACTGTGCTCTCTAGTCAGCAAAGCCCACCAAAAATGGTCTCATGCAATGTTATTGCCCATGGTCGGCCATAGTCAATGGATTTTGTTTGTAATCAAAATCTTTCCCAAGAACAGGATTCAACTAGTTCCTCTCAAAATTAAGAATACAGAGAACAAGTTGTTGAATTACACCTACATCAAGCAAACGAGAATATAGAACATGCCTCTCGTATGGAGCAAGAACATCGTCAAGTGACAGAAGTGTCAGAAATCATCCAACAGTCTTTTGAACCGAGTGATAAAAGTGGATGTCGATTGATGCATCCAGCTAATTTCCGGACCAAGGTCTGCAAGATCATGAGAGCTTTCAAGAAGGTCATAGATATAGCATGCTGAGAGCCACCGCAGCTTGCCGGACTAGGGACTCTTTGAAACCAACCCTCAGAATCAACAAATAGGATTCGAGGAGTTGAGAAGAAACAATAGGAATAGCCCGAGTCGACTAGACTGTAGAATTTTTCAAATCATCAATCCCCTCAGTGAAATTCGGTCTTCTCTCGATTGGGGAGGAATCTACAAGAGGAACGAAGAGACAAATTATCAGGAGATTCTATCCAAATTACGGTTCACCAAGAAGTTCCTGAGGGATGAAATCAAAAAAAGGCAATGTCTTGTCAGGGGCATGGCAGAAGAAAATATCACAGAAATGCTGATAGAAGGGATGCAGTGTGTTATGCATCAATTAATTTCATTAATGTCGTTGATACTGATCCACCAGATGAGGCTCACTCAGAGAGTTCAGATGAAGAGATTCCTTCTCAAGAAGTTGTACGCACAGACACAAATGAAGAAGGTGTGCGTACACGAAATCAAAGGATTACCTAGAATCTAGGTAATACTTCAAGTAATATACTTCCCCCTCACCGAAAGGGAGCTAATAAGGGGAAACGAAAGAATCAGGTTACATACCCTTCCTCTGGATAAGGCCAATCTCGCTCACTAGAGAAAATATTTTCACAACAGGAGGAAAAAATGATGGAATTAATGAGGTTGAATGCAGAACTACTTCAAAGTAGTCTTCCTCCTAAGCGTGCTAGAGTTAGTCAGCCAAGGAAATTTGTTGTTGCTACTAAGATGGATCAAGAATATCCTCTTTTATCAATAAACCCTCATAGGTCTAATACTATGGGTCAAGTGCAACCATAATTGGAGGTTCTACCATCAGTTGCAGTACCAGCCACCACATCTATACCTGCTCCATCAATTGCACCTGTTCAGGTCCAGTCTCAACTAGATGTTTCTCAATAGTTAATAACTACTATTGAGTCATTAACATCTCTGTTGGAAGCTATGGATTGAAATTGTGCTCAAATTTAACCAAAAAAGAGAGCTTACCCTGAATGGGTAGATTGAATCCCTCTCCCGTCATCTTTTGGGAACCTAATATTCCCTATTTTGAATGGATCAGGCGATCCCGAACAACATTTGATGCATTACGTGTCTTTTTGTGATCCTATGATGGGATCTCCGGAACAACAAGAAGTAGTGAATCTCAGATGCTTCGTGCGAGCCTTTCAAGGACCAACTTTTGTCTGGTACACAAGCTTCCAATCCCGATGAATTACCAGATGGGAGGATATTTGCCAAAAATTCCTTCTTTAGTTCAGTTCAACATTGACAAAGACAACCGTTTTTTATCTTAAAAACTGTAAGCAAAGGTAGAATGAAAGTATTTCATATTTCATTGCTCGCTAGAAGGGATTAACATATTCCCTAAGCTTAGCACTCCCTCATGAAGAATTGTTGCCAACCTGTGTGGCGAATCTGCATGACGAATTACGCAAGCCGTTGATCCCTGTGAAATACACAGGAGGGTTTCAAGACCATACTTCAATCACTCAATAGATTGAAGATTATCTTATAATGACTAAGGATAAAGCTCATGTAATTCCATCAGCTCCAGGAAGAAGAATGGGTAAAGCAGAGACTGCTATAGTTATGCTTAAACAAGCACCTGTACCAACTTCTACTTCAAAACCTTCATCCTCTCAAAGGGATCCTTCTCCTGACCTCCAACAACAGAGGCCGTTTCCTCAAGATGATCAAAGAGATCAAAGATGTAAACAATTTGAGGATCTGAAGAGAAAAAAATACTCTTTCTGAAATTAACAAGTTCCTGGTTACATCATTTCGGCTCTAGAAAGTAATTTGGTTCAATTGCCAAGGCCCAAGAGGCCGAATAAGGAAAGAGATGAAGACTGTCCCAATTATTTCCCCTTTCATCAAATGTTGGGGCATCTCATTTAGGAGTGTTTTGTTTACAAGGATCTCCTGCAAAAAATGGTCGACTCGGGACAAGTCAAACTAAAAAGCTCTTCAGCTCTGGTAGCATGTGTCACTACTACAGTTCCCGAGGAAGAAAGAGAATGTCAAGATGTCAGGAACATAAACGCACAAAAATATGATGATTGGGTGGTCAGAAAAACAATCAATCGAACTCATGCCATTTTGAGAATGCAATTGAAGAAACCAATCGTGCCTTACTCCATGAATTTCATAGCAAACCCCTCTTCATTAGAGGGAAAATCCTCAAAAAACGACATGATTCACAGAAAGAAGAAGAGTTAGAAGAAGATGAGTATGTTCCAAATCCTATGTTTTCCTTGACTCTGGCAGACTTCATGCCATCTAATTCAATGCCATGGACACCGCCCCACCAAATGGCACTGCATAAATAGGCTAATTAGGAAGAGTCTTCATCAGATAAATATTTGATCTTCGGTTCTATAATTATGATTCAATTAACAGATCCATATGCTAGTGAAAGTTTTGATTTTTATGATCCCGAGTTCTCTATATCAAACAGAGGAATCATAGGATGTTACAGAGGTTCAGGATACAGGGGAAGATGTGGATCTTTCAGAGGACACTATTCCAATTCTACCCCTGCTAGAACTGTGTTTGTGGCAGAAACTTGTGGCAGATCCCTTTAAAAAGCTCAACAAGAACAAGCATGTTCTTCCACACAAGGAAGACTCAGCCCTAACATAGTTATTCGGGAAGATCGGTTGGGATGTCCATCTTCTTCCTCACGGAATGTAAATAGACCTAATCGGTCTAATCTCCCAAATACAGGAGTGTTGCCAACTCCTATCCTGGTACTAGAAGCACCAACTTCCAGGGTACCTGCTAAACCACATGTTCTTGCTGGGAAACGCAGACCTCTGGATCAAAAGTATAATTTATGGAAACACCTGACCCAAATATCGGCCATGTTATCAATTTTGGAGGCCTTGAATTTAACAAAGCATATTTGGGAGGCACTCATCAAGGATTTGTCAAGTCCTCAAAATTTTGAAACTGAAATTGCTGCTGCTGAAGCCTACCATGTGGAGAATAATCCTGAAGAATTCCATGCAATGATATCATTCACAGATTAAGATGAAGATGTTATCATACATGGACATATCAGACCTTTATACATATCTGGAAAGGTCAATGGTGTAGACGTCTGAAGAGTCTTCATTGATAATGGTTCAGGAGTCAACCTCATCCCCATTCGTTCACTTCATCGATTGGGACTCACAGAATCTGATTTATCTCCTTCTACTTTGATGTTACAATGATATGATAAAAATGAACAAGAACCATTGGGTGAGATTACACTCAGAACTCAGTTTGGAGATCTTGTATCCAATTCAGATTTCATGGTTGTTGATCAAGATTCAGCCTTCAACATCTTGCTTGGATGAACCTGGCTACATCGGCATGCAATTATCCCTTCATCATACCATCAATGTATCAAGAATTGTTTTGATGGTCAAGATGGGACATTATATGGTGATAAGGCCCTATTCTAGACATGTGAATCTCAATACATTAAGGTGGAATTCTACCACATGAAGGGAAATGAGGAATCCACAACAAAGGAGATTACCAAAGTTAATTCTCTGTATGATTTGGAAAAGATTCCAGTAAACCCATTAACACATGTGATTATAGATTATGTGTTTCCTATTAGTCAAATTGATAGGATAGACTGAAATAAAAATACTCTTATGGAAACCTCCATAATGTCAATCATGGCAATCAAGCCAGACAACATGGGAGAAATTGGTGATCCATCATGCAATGATGAAAGCTCAAATAGAGATGTCTTCATTTCATCTGTTGAAATCCAGCAAGTCTATACTTCACCAACCAGGCCAGAAGAAGTTATATCAATGTTAGATGTTGACGATGATGTCGATTCTCAATCCATAATCTCCTCTTTGTTACAAAAAAAGACCCTTCATCATTAATCGGGTCAGAAATGGATGTTTCTTCTTCAAGAAGTGAAAATTTTGACATCTCGTCTCATTATGGAAATTCTGCTTCATCATCTACTATTCAAGTAGAGACAAAAGAAATAACACATGTTGAAGAAGAAGAAGAAGATCTCAGGGATGCTCCTCTAGCATTTGAAGACGGTATCTCTACCAGCATATATGAACTCAGAGAAATAAATCTGGGTACAAAAGAAGATCCACGCCCCACTTAAATTTGTGTAGCCATTACTATTGAAGAGAAAGAGATGTATATTTCCTTTTTAAAGAAAAATCAAGATATTATTTCTTGGAACTATATAGAGATTCTAGGTCTTGATCCTGATGTTTCCACTCATCATTTGGGTTTACCAGAAGAACATCGAGGATTCAAACAAGCCTCTAGAAGGACACACCCAACCTATGCTTCCAAAATTGTAGCTTAAGTGGATATTCTCATCATGCTAACTTCATCAGAGAAGTTAAATATCCCAAGTGGTTGGATAATATTGTCCCAGTGAAAAATAATAATGGGAAAATTAGAGCTTCCATTGATTTCAGAGATCTTAATCGGCATTGTCCTAAGGATGATATTCTAGTTCCGATTACAGAACTTTTAATTGATGAAACAGCTAGATATGAAGCACTCTCTTTCATAGATGGATATTCCAGATATAATCAAATCTGAATGGCTCCGAGAGATGATGAATCTACAGCCTCAAAGCCCCTCAGGGTGTGTTTTGCTATCGGGTAATGCCCTTTGGCTTAAAGAATGAAGGCGCAACATATCAGCGTGCCATGCATCGTATCTTCATACCCTTTTTAATAAAGTTTGTTGAATGTTATGTGGATGATTTGGTGGTCAAATCCAAACAATGTTCTAATCACTTGGCTGATTTGGAAGTCATATTCTGCAAGCTTCGACAAAATAATTTGAAGATGAACCCCATAAAATGTGCTTTTGGGGTAACCTCAGGAAAATTTCATGGCTTTGTTGTACGCCAATGTGTTATTGAAGTCGATCCTGAGAAGACCAAGTCAATTCTTGGTATGTCACCTCCTCAAAATTTGAAGTAAGTAAGAGGAATTCAAGGACACTTAGCCTATATTTAGCGTTTCATCACCAATTTGGCAGGAAAAAGTTTACCTTTCACTCAATTGATGAAGAAGGGAATCACTTACCACTGGACTGAAGAATGTCAAGAAGAATTTGATATTCTCAAGAAGTATCTCTTGAGTCCACCAGTATTAATGCCATCTGTTTAAGGAAGGCCAATTATCCTCTATGTGACAGCTTTAGAGCGATCATTGGGTGCCTTTCTTGCTCAGAAGAATGATGCTGGGAATGAAAATATCCTCTACTATCTGAGTCAGACTATTCTTATAGAAGAAAACCGATACTCAAATATTGAGAAGTGTTTCCTAGAATTAATCTTTGCAGTTCTAAAATTGAGACACTACCTGCAACATCACGAGGTCCAATTGGTATCTCACAATGACCCGCTCATATTCATCCTTAGTCATCTAATGCTTATAGGACGTCTAGAAAGGTGGGAAGTTATTTTGCAGCAGTTTGACATTTAGTATGTGTCTCAAACGACAATAAAGGGCCAAAATATGGCTGATTTCCTGGATGAACACCCTTCACTGGAAGACACATATTTAGATATTGAACTTCATGACGAGGAAGTCTTCTCTATTCAGGATACTATCCAGGTATGGGAAATGTACTTTGATGGTGCTTCTAGAAGTCCAACAGGGATGAAAATGGAAAATCCTTAACTCAAAAAAGATGGCTTAGGAATTGTACTAATTTCTCTAGAAAAGGTAGTGTAACCTTATTCGTTCTCATTGTTGGGAGGAGGTACAAATAATGAAGCGAAATACCAAGCTCTTATTGCAGGATTGGATTTGGCGCTTCAAGAACAAGTGAATCACTTAAAGGTGAAAGGTGATTCGGACTTGGTAATCAAACAAGTCAATGGAGATTATGCAATTAGAAAAGGAGAACTAATCCTTTTGTATGATTTCATCAGAGAGTTAATGGCGAAATTCCCTTCGGAACTGACATTTTCTTATGTCCCGAGATCACAAAATGCTCAAGATGATGCACTGGCGAATATAGCCATAGCTCCAGCAGATCCAAATCGGGACAAAACAACCATGAGTATTGCCACCATCGTACAATTTCACCTTATGTTCAATCCAAAACAGAAGAGATCAATGAAATTATTCCCATTCCTGAACCATATGGTCATACTACAGGATGGATGATACCTATGAGGGAATACCTTCAAGATGGAACACTTCCACCTGATAGAGCCAAGAAAGAACAAGTCCGGAGACGTGTGGTAAATTTCACTCTTTATGATAGTCTAGATAACTTAGAGAATGTTCTCTACAAATGTGGTTTTGATGGAGTTCTCTTCAGATGCATTGATGGTGAAGAGACAATGGCTGTCATGAAAGAAGTGCTTATAGGAGTCTGTGGTGGCCACCAGTCTGGACACAGACTATCAGATCAAATTTGGAGGCTCGGATACTTTTGGCCTTCAATGATATAGGATTGTGTTGAATTCACAATTAAGTGTCATTCATTCCATGTACATTCCAACTTCATTCATCAACCCCCAGAGATTCTTCATACAGCTAAATACTCGAGGCCATTTTCCACATGGGGAATGGATATAGTGGGACCTTATCCTTCGGCTACATCCAAGCAGTTGAAGTATATTCTTACTAATACTGACTTCTTTTCCAAATGGGAAGTGGAAATACCTCTCAAAGAAGTTCGTAATAAAAGCATTGATAGCTTCATTAATTCTAACATCATTACTGGATTTGGTGTCCCTCATACGATATTGACGTACAATGGCACCAACTTCTGTTCATTCGAGGTGAAGAAGTTGTATCAATAATACAACATCAAATCTAATCATTCATCTTGGTATCATGCAGTGGCCAATGGACATATAGAAGCCTTCAACAAGACTCTATAAAATATACTACAAAAGATAGTGGATAAATATAAGAGGTCATGGTCTGATAAACTCATCCATGCTTTATGGGCTTATCGGACCACCACCCGCACGACAATGCGGTCAACTCCATATTTATTGGTATATGGAACGGAAGCAGTTTTGCCAATTGAAGTTCAATTACCTTCTCTCAGAGTAGCCATTTATGATCAATCATCTACAGATGAACAATCTCAAAAGTGATTGAATGAATTGGAACAGTTAGATGAGAAAAGATTGTGCACTCTGCACCACTTGGAATTCTATCAGAATCAAATAGCATGAGCTTTCAACATAAAAGTTTGTCTTCGTTCATTCGTTTAGGGAGAATTGGTATTAGTTCTCAGAACTCCAATGATACTAGGAAAGAAACCTCCTATGCTTGAACCAAAGTGGGAAGGACATTATTCAATACATAAGGTCTATTCCAATGGAGCATATTCTTTAATCTCAATGGATGGAGAACTCATCACTACTCAAACCAATGCCATATTTTTGTAGAAGTATTTTGTATTAACAAAAAATACACCATCCATGGTCCATGCATATGACCGTAAACTATTTTCATGTCCCTTAAGTCCATCATGACGTTAAACTATAAAACCACTGGTCGCAGAATATGACCTTAAACTATTCGCACTTTCATCCAACATGACGCTAAACTATGAAAAAGTCCCTAATACATCCAACAAGATGTTAATATGTGTCCTATTTTTTCCTTACTGCATAAAATTAAACTGCACAGTCCTCTTTTTAGTCCAACATGACATTAAACTGTATTGTCCCCATAATCCTAACTACATGATGCTAAAATGTATATAAATCCCCTAATACGTCCTATATGACGTTAAACAGTATTTTTGTCTCTGATACATGACACTAAACTGTGCAGCACCAATAGTCCTAACTGCAAGACTTTAAACTGCATAGTCCCTTCGTATGTCCTACATGACATTAAACTAAGCATCATTAAGGTTTTTTTACCTCTTGTTTCTCACACAGAGTGTGACTCACGTGAGCTTAGAGAAAATTTCAACCATAAAACCCTCTTTGGGCCGCTAACTATGCATAAGTCCCAACATCATTTTTTAGGTCATTGTCCCCAAAACAAATTGATCACTAATTCATTCTTTAATTGATCTACGTGGAATTTGATCCTTGCCTTCCATGATGGGTACGTAGGAAACCTCCCAAGGTTCAATCCCAAAACCAAACTCTTCACATCGGTTCATCTTCATCTCATATGATGTTGATAGGTGAAACCGCTGTCAGAATCAATATCTTCACCTTGGTTCACCTTTGTCCTTTCTACATGACGTTAAACTGTATATCACTTTTGTCCTTTATGAAAAAAAACTAGAACATTATTTTTTCACTCCCACTTGAGCGAAAATCATTATTTACATTGATCTCCAATCATGTTATATTTCAATGACTATGTGTGTACATGGCAATACCTGAACATTTTACCTTGGGTCAAATCATCATTGCACTTAAGTCCCCTTTCACCCTTCACATGTATGAACCATATCTATATAGAGGGTATTTCTAAAGCTATGTGGGATTGATTTCCATCCTTACGGGATATGTAGTAACGTTCGAGTGTCCCTCGAATATAGCCCCAAGTCTTTTGGGCCTAACCCCAAATTCCACTTTCAGTCCCCTGGCTGAAAAGTCCCTATGAAAACACACACTGTGTATTTCTTATAATGGCATGATCTCTATTACCCTAAACTAAGCACTCTCATACTTTCATCCCACATGACGTTAAACAATATTTCAAGAACTACGTATAGCTTGATTCCCATCCTTATGGGATACGTAGTGATGTCAAATATTTCAAATCAGGATCCAGCAACAACATTATTATGGATAGCATTGATTTGTGTATCTATACATACATCGGACAATACCCATATTTATTTGTCATAATCCTATTCATAAATACTTTCAGATCTTCATAACCATTTTCTTAACATTTCGTCACAAAATGTCCAAATTTCTGAGAATTCTTTTGCCTGACCATGCAGCACACGCCCTTAGGTGGCCACATATAAACTGTCTACATAACAGACGTGTCAGCCAAAAGATACTATTATTTGACTCTGGAGCCAATGCCCTTATGCGGCCCTGCATAATTCAACCCCCTATCGGGTTCTTTAAATAATAGTAACTTCATTCATAGAACAAAGAAACTATTTTATCCTTAGTTGTCTTAACAACAAATATGTGAGGATCCGCAAAAAAATAGCATTCCTTAACATATTCGCCCCATGTTTTTTTTCATGATCTAAAGGTACTCAAGTCTATGGTTTATATTCCTCTTCCCTATGTTTGGGTCAGACCTTCATATGAGTGACATTCATCTAATTATTAGATAATCCTATTTGGAAATATCTTCTCCATATTCAGGTATCTCTCTCCATAAATCAAACTCTATGCTTTGGAAAATTTGAATCCTCATAAACATCCATTGGATTTTTTTAGCAGTAGAAAAGTAAATTTCTGAGAGTTCTTTTGCTTGACTATGCAGCACGTGCCCTTAGGCGGCCTTGCATAAACAGTCTACATAATGGAAATGTCATCCAAAAGATGCTATTTATTTAACTATGCAGCCAATGCCCTTAGGTGGCCCTACATAATTCAACCCTATAACGGATTTTTTAAACAGTGGAAACATCATTCATGGGAACTACTTATTCTAATGCCATTTTATCCATTTTTCATATCATTCTTCATATTCAAAATTTCTTAAGTCATCGTTTACATATTTTCCCTCATACTTGAACATGGTAATATGTTTTTAGATAAATTATCAAGGAATTGAGTCAATATATTTCATCAAAGCTATTTTTGACCTTAAACATTAGCCTTTTCTATGTCCGACGTGCATGAAATTAATATGACAATAACCACAAAAGACCCCTGGTTTCTCCTTTTTCCCCAGAGTCAAATCCTCTTTTCTATCCAGATCCAACTCTGAGGGGGGACTTTTGTTGACTCTCCTTTCCATCACCAATCTAAATGAATGAAAAGGGAAATACCTTGAACTCAAAGTGATTCATCCTTTGAAGAAACATCAAAAAAATAGAAAGGGATGAACAAGGAGAACATTTCCCATAGGCCGCGCAAGTTCCCTCATGGTCGTGGAAGTATACCTGCGCGCCGACCAAATGGTCGCACAAGTGACTTGCACGCCCTCTTTTAAAATCACCCAGGGTCTTCTTAATCCTATAAATACCCCCAGTGGGCCCCCCATTTGAGGAGGATTTTTTTCCAGAATTTAGATACAGAGCTCTAAAGGACCAAGTCTCTTCTTCAAGTATTCCAAAAACTTCGAAGGTAATTCTTTACCTAGAATGGGAGGTCTAAACAAGAGGAATAGGGTCTAAGTGTTAGAATTCACTAACACTTGGATGCCTAAGTTTTTTACCCTTAAGGTAAATGGACACACTTGCATGCCTCCTTACCTACTCATTGAAACTTGCGCACCACTCTTCTGGAAGTACCTCAGGATAATACTAAAGGCTTTGGTCAAGGATCAACCAATTATATATGTGTCGCGCAAGTATACGTGCGAGACCAGGACTTGTGCACCCATTCAATACTTGCGCGACCCCCCAGGACTTGCACACCATTCTATTTTTGGGTGCCCTTCCTACCCATTTCACCTCTCTTATGACATTCCACCTTTCCTATTTCATGATTCAGTCTTCAAGACACTCTTAAAAGACATTTATGGCATGTTTTCTTGATTGACCTTCTTATCTGAATGGAATCCCATGGAACATCTCTCAAAACCTAGTGATTTACACATCTTTATATCAATAATGTTAGAGAGTTCATTCATTCAGCCTCATCCTCTAAGAAGAGATAATCAATAATATGGGCATCCTCCTCATGAATAAGCCCCAGCCATAATTCTCTTAAACTAGGATTCCTTTTCAGGAGTGAGCCCCATTCATTAATATGGGAATCCTTCTCAAGAATAAGCCCCATGTCCTCCTTAATTTTGTGCCTCCTTTTCAACAGTAATCCCTAGTCCAAGTTCTCATTAATTTGGGAATCAACTTTATGAGTAAGCCCCTGTACACATTTTCATTAATATGGGCATCCTCTTTAGGAGTAATCCCCATGTCCTCATTAATTAGTGCATCATTTTCAGGAGTAAGCCGCAGTCATAATTCCCTTAACCAGGGATTCCTTCTCAGGAGTAAGCCCCAAATATAGTTCTCTTAACCTATATTTTCTCTTCAAGAATAAGCCCTAATTTAAAAGTCTAAAAATATGGGCATACTCCTTAGGAGTAATCCCCAAGTCCCTTAACTTGGGCTTCCTTCTCAGGAGTAAGCCCCGGTCATAATTTCTCTTAACCAGTCTTAATTTACTTTATGATATGGGCTTCCTTCTCAGGTGTAAAACCCAATCATGATTCCCCACTGAATTTGGGAATCTTCCTCAGGAGTAAGCCCCAAATTAGAGTATCCAAATCTCTATTAAGTACATATACCATTATAGACATTGTTCCTAGATTTCTTCCCAGAAGTAAATCTTAAACCTCATCTATTTTGTGAATTCATACATATATTAGCCCCACATCATTGCATCTTTTGTGGAACAATTTTCTAGTTTCACCAATACCTCTTATTTCTCACACCGAACATTACTCACGTGAACTTAGAGTGTAAGAGTAATCATGACATCTTTCTTTGAGCCATCAATCATGCATAAACATCATACTCCCTTACTCGAACTACGTGGGCTCTGATTCCTTTTCCAAAACAAAGGATATGCAGGTAGCCCATTAGCGTGCATGATCCCAACTATGAAATAATACATGTCCTTCTAAATGACAATAATATTTATGTTCCCCACTGAGTGGATTTAAAACTAGTATGGTTATCATAATGACCAAGAGACTTTTATGTATTGAAGGATACCATTGACTAAGAATCTCTAACAAATACAGATGATTCTCTATCGATGAAGAACCTAAAATACATATAAAATATTCTATAAATTTCATATATATCAATCATTGATTGTCAGAAGAAAAGGAAAGCTCATTTTATACTTGGTAATGTAATAAGGATTCACGAATATAACTTTAATCTATAAAGAGAGTCCTCGAGTAGACAATAATTCCCCTCAAAAATCTGTGATGTGTCCGACCTCCCATCCTCTGGACCAATGAAAATTCCTAAGCCTCATCAGTCCACAACTAATGAGCACCTACCTTTGGAATGTTGGTCCAAATGGATATGGAATCATTGGATGTTGCCAGTTCTACAAATAGACCTGTTAGAAATCGATTAGAATGTTTGAACCTCCAATCAACGAGGTCATCCCCAATTCCAGATAAAAAAATATGGTATTATATAATTGATATATTTGAATATAAATATTCATTAGAAAGAAAAAAATATTTCCTAAATTATGGTATATCTTTTATAATTTTTAGACATCAAATAAATTAAATTACTTATGACACAATAATGATGCAATGATTACCTCATTAATAAATTATTTAAATAAATAAGATTATAATGATTAAAACAATGTCTATAACCTTTCAAATTCTTATTTTATGATTTTATTTTGACCATGAGTCATCTTATCTTCGACTATAATATGTTTTGGACCTTTAGAAAATGAAAATGAAAATATAATAAAGTAATATTTTCACACTTTCCTAAAGAGACCCTCCTCCCTCTTATAAAAACCCCTCAAATCTAATCCATTACTCAATCATATCAAGCCCCTTGTCTTGTCCAAAATCTTCCCAAATAAGCTCTCAAGATCCCTATCTTCCTCCTAGAATACTTACCTTAGGTAAAAGGAACTTCAATAAACCCTTCTGGTTCAAACCAAAGAGAGTTACCCGATTTAAATGTAACGTCTTATCTTAAGTTATTTTTTTCTTTTAATTCTCCAACCCCTTAAATTATTTTTATTCCTTTATTTCATAACAAAAAAATTATCATCAATATAATAGGTTTTTTATGAGAATTATTTGAACTTCACTTCTACAAACTTCTATCTAATGTGTAAAAAACATTCTGTTTCTGTGGATAGCAAATTAACACCTCACAAAATAATGATTGTTTAATCTTTTCCTACCACCTATTATGGTGGAAATTAAGATGGAACTATATTTATATTTGATATATATTATGTTTATACTTTCTCTATGGTTATGTAATTTATATTTATAATCAAAAATTTATGCTTTCCAATATCTGTATATATGATAATTTCATTTGAGGAAATGCAGACTACCACCCCCACAAGGTTATATGATTCATTCAGGACATACATGGAATGCATATAAGTTGGAGTTAATGAAATTATGTAACATATATATCATATGATATTATACTAGATTTATAATATAACTATGTATTATATAGTTTTTATTCCATTAAATATGATATAAAAATGAAAGTAGCGTTCATGCGTACGTACGACTTACCGTCTCCATGAACTGTACATTTCATTTCTTATCTCCAAGTGTTCTGTATTATTATTAATACCATCCTATAATGAATATATATGATATAAATGATATCTAAATCATGAATTTCATTATGGATTTAATGTAATTTTGACCTAATGAACAACTGGTAATTATAAGAAGTTCATTTTCAACTCACGTACCAAATATCGACAAAACATCCTATTTTTATCTTAAATGATTGAATAATGTTTATAACATGGAAATAAGTGATATAAAAAGAATTATAAAGTTGAAAAAGTTTTTTAAACAAGTAAAAATTAACTTTATATTATTATTCAGGAGATTAAAGAACGAACGGGTCAAGTCGGACACGAGTTAAGGGGTATCTTATCTCACATTTAATTTTGTGAGATTTCCATTGTTCACCAATTATCTATTGAATGTGGTGTATTGTGTACTTCTGTTTTATATATATTATCATTATTATCTTTATATTCAAGGTATTATTTGATTCATTTGGTGGTTATTAACTTTGTGTCTTATGACTCGATTGATCACAACGTGGTAAGGGTTTTTTAGCTCACTTTTTATTCTCGTGAGATTCATGCTATGTTTGCCACTATTTTCTTTTTTGTAGTGTATTTACTAACCATGATTGTATTTTTTTTATTTTATACTTTAATTTATGGGTATTTAATTTTTCATTGTATGATCCATCTTTCATTTTGTGTCTGTTTCATAATTTACCAAATCGGTAAGGGAACTTTTTAACCCAATTTCCATTCCTTGTGTTATTCTTCTAATTCTTGATTATGTCATGAAATGATTATATGTGGAATAATTGTTTATTTGTTTATGTTTTAATTTCCACTCCACTTTTTGTGGATATACTCTTAATACACATAATCACTCTATTGATAAATTCTCAAGTCCTCGATATGAACTTGATAAGAGTAATTTTAACTCAATTCCCAATCATTGAGTTTGACATCTAAGTCATTGGTGTTGTTATTACAAAAATATGTATGAATTTTATATGATTTAAACTTAATATCCAATAATATTGAGTGTATCTAAATTTTTCACATATTATTATGTAATATATTTATCATTAATCTAAGGATACAGTTTTTATGAGGTATTTCATCTCAGTTTACATTCCATCGAGACTTCATTGTTGTTATGCACCAATTCACTCCTATATGATGTATATAATATACTTTGGAATATTATATCATGAATCATTTTATTTTCATGATATTATAAAGTTCTCATTAAATTTTATTCCCCAATTATTTTTATTCAGGTGTCTCTCATTTTGTTAAAAAAATATTTAACTAAAATATCAGTTAAAATGGTTTAAATATTTCTTCATCTAAATATTTCTCCTTAATGTACATGTTTCCAAAATGGTTTTTAAGATTTATTTATATGGACATTAATGGTTTCAAATGATGATTCAATTAAAAGTTTCAAAGTTTCAAGGGACACTTTGATTAAAAAATATCTTTATTAAATGTTTTAAATGGTTTTTGAAAATGGTTTGATAAAGAATTGAATATGTTAATATCTTGAAATAATATATTATGATAGAAATGTGGAGATGCTATCATTACATTATGATTGTTTTATATGTTATGAATACGTTATGGTTCTTCGGTATTGTTTATGAATATGGGTGGTTATAGGATAAACCTAGGGTGGGTGAGCCCAAGATAGCTCTACAATGCATTGGGTAATGTGACGGAGGTAACCATTAATGTTTCTCCTAAACGATTTAGGGAATATACTATGATGAGTATTCCAAATTTAACTCCCTATGTAGCTGTGAAAGCTACAAAATAATTATTTTATGGATCCCACAAGTTACCTTTATGATTTGTGTCTACTATGTAAATCATATGATTTCAGGAGGTATGTTAAAGAGCTTATGTTAGGTATGTATTGATGATCTACTATTTTATTTCTTTGTTTTATAACCCTTACTGAACTTTTTATGCTCAAACCTTGTTTTGAAATGTCTTTCATAGGAGTTAATGATGAATTGAGTCAAGGATGGGATCAAGGAAAAGTCATGCTCTCTAAAACATGGGACTAGAAATGACTCATTTTTTCCAGAGTTCTTATTTTATGAAAAAAATAGAAACTGGGTAGAAGTGTCTACCTAGTACATTTTGAGATGTAATGTATTAGTTATGGATAATTCTTTAAAACTCTAAACCTGAAAAGATCTTAAATGTAAATTATTCATTTAATTCAAGATCATGTAATGCTTAAGTCCAGGTCCATACAGTCTATATCATAGGTCAGTTTATGTAACTTTAGGGATTAAGAGATTTTGTTAAACACATGGTTAGTCCCTATGTTTATTATTTCAGTTAAATACTTATTTTATAAAATTTTCAGATCATGGAAGGTTGTTTACAAATGGAAAGAGGAGGATCTCAAATGACATTCATATCTTTTCCTGATGACATGCTTTTAATAATTATTGAAAATTCATGTTCATATGATTGTGAATATTTTTCTAGAATATGACTCACTTGCAAGTAGTTGTTTGAGATATCAAACACCTATACTATAACTCAATATCATCATGGATCATGGGTTGTATTTAATAAAATCCTATTTTCTAAATATTCTCTTATTTTCAAGAAAGGTAAATATTATCTAGGAATTTTCCAATATTTTACCTTATCAAAAGATTTTGAAGCATATTATGATTTTCTAAAAGTAGCTGAAGAAGGAGACCCTTACTCAACCTATTTTTATGTTTTTAACAATACATTTTCTTAGCACATACTTATGTAGTTTTAAAAGGACCTTTGATTGAATGTTTGAACTAAAATTCAGTCCGATAGTTTTATAAAAATCTTATTTTATCAGATTTTTTGAAATTATATGTCATACATGATTATTTTCTGAAACTGTATATCTGCGAAAACCCATATGACCCATGTTGAACAAGGTGTATTTGGATGAAGGAATCAACTGATTTTGAATAAACCTTAAATCCTTATTGAAAATCATGGACATTTTACCTATGTGAAGAAGATGATGATGAAACCATATGGACAACAGGATAAAGGTATAACGTTCTTTCTATTGGGAATAGTTTTATTTTATCATATAGAGGTGAAAAAATGACAATTTATATGATATTGAGGTCTTAATATATTGGAATGAAAATTAAATGTATAAGAAAAACATTGAGGTTAAAATATGTTAGGGTTTTTTTAGTTTTATAAAAAGGACAATTCATAAGATGGCTGATAACCCGTTGCATTCAGAAAGGCCATAAGAATCAATCCCACAATCAAAGGTCGATAAGGGCGCATCACCTACCATTGTCCTACGTAAAGTCCCTAGTTAGTATGACTTATTCCTTTGATTTAAATGAATTAATTGATCAAGAATAACTTAATTTTTGGAACATATGTTTTATCCAATGGATATCAGTAATATAGGAAAATGATTTGGTGACTAAGTGATAGAGGTTATTTTAGATTATGTTTTCTCTTTTAGAAACAATATATACTTAAGGGAAATAGAATACTATGGGATGTCACTCGTGGAGTAATGGTTGAATTGTTTTTTGGAATAATCTATTTTTTATTAAAGACATATGGTGATTTGGTTTATTTTTTGAAATGATTAACCTATCATGGATAATATGTGATTAGGTTAATTACTTTTTAGTATAAAACATTAAAAGTAACAGATGTTATTTGGAGGTAAATGTTATGATTTATCTTGGAAGACTATGTGATTAAATCCTTCTGAGATATGGGTTTCAATCATAGTTTGAATTACTTTCAATAATTTTATGGATAGTTGTTTATTGAATGGTTTTTGTTGAACTTTGGGTATTGATTAAAAAAATTTGGATATTAAGAGTAGTTTTATTTTTTTAAAAGATTATAATTTTTTTGGATTATCTTATCATGTACTAACAATTTTGGTTTTCGATGATGTATAATGACACATGAAAAATATAGTTCACCATTTGTGTATTATGTGATTATATAGAAGTTGATTATAGCTCTTTCAATGTGAGGAAGTCATCTTGGATACTAATTTTTTGGAGAAAAGATGAGTTTGTGGTAGAAAGCTAGAAAATAATGAAAGTATGCATGAAAAGTAAGTATGTTGCATTATTTTCTTATTCAAGATCTTAAATAAATTCCTCAAAATTATTAATGGGAACTTAAATCAAAAACATTTTCCATTAACTTTTTCTACTGGGTAATCAAATATCGTTTAACCACTCACAAGTTTGCGATTTTCTGGTGGTTAACGTTCCCCTAATCATGTTTTCTACCACATTCCATCAAACCATAATGTTTTGTTTCTCATCCATATCCATGTTTTCCTACATGGAATCCTAGTATGGGTTTTCTCGAGTGACCTCTGTATTTCTCTTTCTTTATATTAATGTTATATTTTTATTGACTCTTTTTTCGATGTGGGACTTTCAATGATGTTTCCAAGCCCAATTTTAAAATTCTGACGACACAATTTTCAAAAGGGGGGAAGGATGTAACATCCAAAGTAAATAAGGAATAATAAAATTTTCATAATTATTAATATTTTTGAATTTAATATTAATATTATTTTAATTTGGTTTCTATGTTCGATGGAATACCTAATATACAACAAATAGTTTCTTTGAAATCTTAGGTTGCATAAAAGGCTAAGTCATACTAAAAAATAATAAAATAATATTATTATTTTAAATGGTAGTTAACGCATAGTCGTTGTAATGGCGAGAATGAACATAACTAACTAAAATATTATTATACTTGTTTGTTAAATGTTTTTACATTTATCCAATAAATGTTTGAGTCTTAGATGTGAATTAATTTGTTTTTTACATAAATAATCAAATATTCTTTAAAAGGTCGGTTTAACACCTTTTAATGGTGAACCCTAATTAAATATCATTTTGGTCACTTTTATAAGTTCTATTTTAAAAAATAAAATTCTTATTTAGAATCAGGACATCAAATTTTACTTTGGGTAAATGTTTGGTTTTTTCTGATAAAATTCATTTTTAATGAATAGTGAAACTACTGTATTTTAATTCAAAACTGCATTTTTATATAATTTAGTTATATGAATATATCATATGTTTAATTAGTTTTGATGTTTAATTATATTATATTTTTACCATTAAATCCAATTCCGATAATTGGATGTAATTTTACTTTGAAATTGGACATAAACATGTGTCAATCTTTTGATAGTTATTATTTCATAAAAACACGTTTTTTTTGTTTTTACAACGGGAATTGATTTTTAATTAATTAATAAAATTATTTTTATTTAATTTTGTAAAATAGGCATAATTTTTTAATTTGGAATATCAAATATAGCTTAGGCTGGATTTTTGGTATTTTTCTGAAAAACATCCATTTTTGATTAATAGTGAAAACACTAAGTAGTAGTTAAAAAGGATTAATTTTTCATTTAAATGAGATATTACCACATATGTGAATGGAATTTCGAAAATAAGACATACATGGTTGTTACTAGTAAGTAAAATGTGGTTCAATTAGATAAAAAATATTTTTTTTGAATAGTAACTTTCATCTTTTATTTATGACGGTTAAAGGTAAATAGGGTAATTCAATGTAAAGAAAATATTCTAATAATATAAAATTATCTTAACACTTGTCCTAAACTTATTGGATGATTAATGACCGACCAATATGATACTTGGGTGAGAATTCTGGCCTCTTAAATCCACATGGGTATGAAAAGGATATTAATAACTTTTTATTTAAAGTAAAAATAAAAATTTCATAAACATGTATTATTTTGATAAAATAGTTTTAATGAGGCGTTATATAATTGATATATTTGAAAAAAATATTTATTAGTAAGATAAAAATATTTCCTACATTATGGTATTTTCTTATAATTTTTAGAAATCAAATAAATTATATTAATTATGATTCAATAATGATGCAGTGTTTACCACATTAATAAATGATTTAAATAAATAAGATTATAACATTAAAATAATATGCAAAACCTGTCCAATTCTTATTGGATGATTTTATTTAAACCATGAGTCATCTTATCTTCAACTGTAATAAATTTGGGTACTTTAGATACCGAAAATTATTATATAATAAAATAATATTTTTACACTTTCTTAAAGAGCCCCTCCTCAACATTATAAAATTACCTCACCTATAACCCATTACTCACACCTCTCAAGCCTCATGGATTGTGCATCCTCTACCCAAATATTATCTCAACATCCTTCTCTTCCTCTTAGAAGCCTTACCTTAGGCAGAAGGCACTTCAAGAAACACTTTTTGTTCAAACCGAAGGGAGTTACCATATTTAAAGGCAATGTCTTCTCTTACGTTCTTTTCATTTCTTTTAATTATCAAACCCCCTAAACTCTTTTTATTACATTATTTTATAACAAAAACATAATACTAAATATTATATGTATTTTTATGTGAGTTATTCAAACAACAATTACACACACCTCCATCTTTTGGGTAAACAATATACTATTTCTCTGGATAACAAACTAATGCCTCACAAAACGAAGATTGTTCAATCTTCTCCAACAACATATTATGGTGGAAATTATGATGGAACTTTATTAATATATGATATATTTTATGTTTATGATTTTTCTATGGTTCTATAATTTTTATTTATAGTCAAACCTGTATGCTTTCCAATATGTGTATATCTGAAAATTTCATTTGAGAATGTGCAGACTACCGCCCTTCAAGGTGATATGATTCGTTCATGACATACATGGAACACATAAAGGACGAAGTTAATGAAATTATGTAACACATATATATCATATGATATTATACTAGAATTTTAATATACCAATGTATCATTATGTTTTCATTCTATTACATATGAAATAGAAATGAAAGTAGCATTAATGCGTACGTATGGCTTACCGTCTCCATGAATGGTGCATTCATTTTTTGTCTCCAAATGTTATATAATACTATAAATACAATTATATACTGGATATATATGATTTATATGAAATATAAATCATGAATATCATTCTGTAGATAATGGACTTTTGACCACATGAACAACTTGTAATTATAAGATGTTCATTTTTGACTCAAGTACCAAATATTGACAAAACAACAATTTTTAACTTAAAAGATATAATAAAGTATATAACATGATAATAAGTGATATAAAAGGAATAATAAATTTTAAAAAGGTTCTTAAGCATTTAAAAATTAACTTTAGCTTATTATTCAAGAGATTAAAGAATGAATGGGTCAAGTCGGACACGAGGTAAGGGGTTTCTTATCTGACTTTTAATTCTATGAGATTTCCATTGTTAACCACTTATTTATTACATGTGGGTTATTTTGTACTTCCATTTGATATATATTATCATTATTTTCATTATATTCATGGTATTATATGATTAATTTCGTTTTTATTAACTTTTGGTTTTATGACTCGATTGATTACAACGTGGTAAGGGGTTTTCATCTCACTTTTTATTCCCATGAGATTCATGTTATGTTTGCCACTATTTCTTTTTTTGTGGTGTGTGTACTACCCATGATTGTATTCTTTGAATAATATACTCTAATTTATTGGTATTTACATCTTAACTGTATAATCCTTCTTTCATGTGGGATATGTTTCGTACGTTACCAAATCGGTAAGGGAACTTTTTAACCCAATTTACATTCCTTGGGTTATTCTTCTAATTATTAATTATGTCATGATATGATTAAGTGTGGAATAAATGTTTATTTATTTATGTTGTAATTTCCAATCCCCTTTTAGTGCATATACTCTTGATACACAGAATCACTCAATTGATAAATTCTCAAGTCCTCAATATGAACTTGATAAGAGTAATTTTAACTCAATTTCCCTTCATTGAGTTAAACATCCAAGTAATTGGTGTTGTTTTTACAAAAATATGTGTGAATGTTCTCTGATTTATTTAAACTGAATATCCAATCAAATTGAGTGTATTTATATTTTTCACATAGTATTATGTAATATAATTGTCCTTCATCTAAAGATACAGTTTTATAAGGGATTTCATCTCAATTTACATTCCATTGAGACTTAATTGTTGTTATGAACCAATTCACTCTTATATAGTGTATATACTATCCATTGGAATATTATTTCATGAATCCCATTATTCTCATGATATTATAAATTTATGATTAAATTTTATTCCTCAATTATTTGTATTCAAACATCTCTCATTTTGTTAAAAACACTTTAACTAAAATATCGGTTAAAATGTTTTAAAGATTTATTCTTCTAAATATTTCTCATTAATGACCGTGATTCCAAAATGGTTTTTAAGATTTATTAATAGAGACAATATTGTTTTCAAATTATGATTCATATAAAATTTTCAAAGTGGTATGGGACACTTTTATTCAAAAATATCTTTATTAAATGTTTTAAATGGTTTTTGAAAATTGATTGATAAAGAATTGATTATGTCAATGACTTGAAATAGTATATTGTGATAGCAATGTAGAAATGTTATCTTTCCTTTATGATTGTTTTATATGTTATTAATACTTTATGGTTCTTCAATATTGTTTATGAATACTGGTGGTTCTGTGGTAATCCTACGGCGGGTGAGCCCACGGTAGCTCTCTAATGCATTGGGTAATGTGACAGAGGTAAATGTGAATATTTCTCCAATGATATTTAGGGAATATACTGTGATGGGTATTCCAAATGTAACTCCCTACGTAGCTCTGAATGCTACAACATAAGTATGTTATTGATGCCAAAATTTAACTTTATGATTTGTGTTTACTATGTAAATCTTATGATATCATAAGTTATGTTAAAGAGCTTATGTTATGTATGTATTGATGAACTAATGTTTTCATTCAGTGTTTTATAACCCTAACTGAGATTTTTTTGATAATCCCATGTTTTGATATGTATAGTACTTAAAGATGAATATGGTTAAGGATGGGATCAAGAAAAAGTCATTCTATCTAAAAATGGGATTGGACATGACTCTTTTTATCAAGAGTTTTCATTTTACGAAAAAAACAAAAACAGAGTAGCAGTGTCTACCTTGTAATTTTTGAGATGTAATGAAATAGTTAAGGATAATTCTCTGAAACTCTAAACCTGAAAAGATACTCAATGTGAATAATTCATTTAATTCAAGATTATCTAATGTTTAAGGTTAGATCATGATAGATATCCCTTGAAATAACATGAAGAAATGAATAAGGGATGCTTTGTAAAATCTGTAATTGTGTCTGTTTGGTTTGGAAGGTGTTGTGATTGTGAGCACAATTGTGTGTTTGTATGGTGATGACGTTGTTGGAATGATTGGTATTCCATTTGTTTTCCATATTATAGTTCCTCCACCATTGAATATCATTCCAATCCAGGCCTAATTCAATGGCACCACCACTTTATTACTAGTGCAAATCCACTAAATCCTTGAAAACCACTTCACTAGAGGACTATATGGGGCACTTTATGGACACCCTAGTCAAATAACCATAACAACACAAATAATGAATACGTTCACCTACAATAACTCTATGGAATATCATACCATCTATTATTTTAGTGCAATAGTTATTGACTCGAGACATTTTGTTTCAAGAGAAACACTAAAAAACTAGTTTACAACAATGCATATAGATCACATGTGGGATACAAAAACATTCTTGTTCCAAGGTTTCATATAGATATTTCCATTGATACGGTGTTTGGGAAGATGTGTGTTATATATTTTAGTTCTGAGTAATGCATGGAGAGGTAATTGTATTTTTTTACCCTAGCTAGTTCCATTGATTATAGTTGGATGATGACCCTAATTGAATATCTTTTGAGTAATTATTTCGGTAAATATTAATATTATTAAATCAAATAGGAAGAATATGAATATAGAATAGATGAATGAAAATTAGTTGACAAAAGAGTATGAAGATGACATGAAATATTTTATCATGTTTGCAAAAGATCCTTTATATAACCCTTCTAAAATCATTTCTGTCCATGTTTACACTGTTGTTATTCAAGACAAAATAGTCTAAAGGAGTTGGAAAAAAATTTGATCTATCACAGAATGGATCGAAGTTATACTTGTTGGAATAAACATAGGAAAAAATGAATATATGTAGTGGATGGGATACAACTTCCTTTTGTGGATAATCTGATATGATTAAAAGTGTGAATAATGAAGACGACCATATGCAGGATTTGATTACCGATGTGAATGATGATGAAGATCCTATTGAGGAAATGACAAGGACATTTGATGCTGAACTTTGTGATTTCCAAAAATTGTTTAAGAAGTTAATGAGTTGTGAAAATATGCCATCGTATGCCGGTTGCGCTAAATATACAACATTGTCAGCCATACTGAAGCTGTATAATTTAAAAGTGGGAAATGGGTGGAGTGATGCCAGTATTATAGAAGTACTTGCTCTTCCGAATGACATACTCCAAGAAGATAATGATCCCCCAAGCCGAACATATAACACCAAAAGAATTCTATTCTTGATGGGTATGATCTCTAAAATAATGCAAGCCTTTATGATTGATTGTATACTGTTTAGAATGAACCACAAATCACTTATAGAATGCCCAGAGTGTGGTGCTTCTTGATAAAATAAATGTGAATCCAGTCCTACAAAAGTTGTATGGTACATTTCAATCATTCCAAGTTTTTGGAGGCTATATGTAAGTGAGGAGACTATAGGAAAATTGACATGGAATGGAAATACAAGAATTAAATATGGGAAACTATGTCACCCGATAGACTCTCCTCAGTAGATGAGAATTGATGATGAGTATCCTGATTTTGGAAATGAGCTGAGAGAACTTCATCTTGCATTATCTATAGATGGAGTGAATCCTTTGGATTTTCAAAGTAGCAATCACAATATATGGTTGGTTATGTTGGTAAATTATAACTTACCACCTTGGATGTGTATGAAATAATAATACATCATGTTATCTATTCTTATATTAGGACCAAAACAACCGGGTAATGATATTGATTTTTATTTGGCTCCATTGATCGAGGATTTGAAATTATTGTGGGATTCATGTCTTATGTTGTATGATTATTACAAAAATGAAGATTTCACTTTGATAACCATGTTGTATGAGATGATAAATAACTTTTTTTCTTATGTAAATTTGTTAGGATATAGAATTAAATGAACTAAAGCATGTTCTGTTTGTGAACAAGTTACCAAATCAATCAGGTCGAAGCATTCTTTGAAAACTGTGTTTATATTACCTCATAGATTTATACACCGAAGGCATAAATAATGATCATGGATGACATAATTCTATGGAAGTTCAGAAGAACATAAAACACCGTCTCCACTAACGTGTTATCTATTGTTTGAGAAATTAAATTTAGTGTACACTACTTTTGGTAAACATTTTTTGAAAACCCTTATAAAAACCTGTTGGAAAAAGAGATCATGTTTTTGAATTACAATACTAGAATTGTCTTTATGTCAGAAATTTTCTAAATGTTATGCATGATGAACAAAATGTATGTGATAGTTTCATCAGAACGTTCCTAAATGAACCTAGAAAAACAACGGATTGAATTAAAGCTACGATAGATATGGTTGAGATGGGAATATGTGAAGAGTGGGCACCAGTGAGTGGTGAAAAAAAAACATTTATTTCTCCTACTGTTTACACTCTTTCCAAGAAGGAGAGATATCAATTTTTCAACTTCCTGACTATCATAATGGTTACAGATGGGTATTAATAAAATATCAAGAACATCATTTCAATCATTTATTTAATGTTAAAGGGTATAAAATCCCATGAGTGAGATGTTTTGATAAAAGATCTATTTATTATAGATTTTCAGTGCATTTTTTCAATGAATGTTTGCCATAAATTAATAAAGATCTATTTCATCTTCAATGCTATATGAAGAAAAGTTATTGACCTAGAAAAATTGAAAACTATGGGAAGAAAAATTGCCATCATATTATATGAATTGGAAATTTTCTTACCACCGAAATTAATTGATATGATAGGTCATTTGAAGGATAAATTTGTTAGAGAGATTTGACTATGTGGTCCTATACATTATATATGGATGCACCCCATTGAATGGTATATAATGATTTTTAAAGGGTATGTAAAAAATCTATGTTGGCCATGGGGTTGTATTACAGAGAGATATATTGTTGAGGAAACCATTTAACTCTATAAAAAATTTCTATCTGGTGTGGAAAGCATTGGACTACCGAAATCTTGTCACACTGGGCAGCTTAAGGGTGAATGGATTTTTGAAGATAGGTTGTCACAATCAATATTATAGATCAAGAGAAGGACCACCTTTAGGTTTTTCATAACAGTTTCAACATTGACCCATATTTTCAAACCCACAAAGAAATTCTTAGGTATTTAAATACATCTAAGTATGATAAATGGATATCATAAATACATAATCGATAGTTTATAGGATGGTATTAGGACTATATTTTTAAGATGTGAAATGAAAATCTGGACTCAATTTTAGAACGACTTCAATGGGTATCTGGAAGACCATGTGTGTATGTATTATCTTACAATGTTTATGTAGTTAATGGTTATACATTCTACACTAATGAACATGACAAAGATAATAACATATAGAATAGTGGGGTTACACTTGGGGTGAAAGCGATGCATGTTTCTAGTGCTATGGACAGAAATCCAATATATGAAAATATGTCATACTTTTGCATCATCAAACAAATATAAAAGATGAATTATACAAAATTCCAAGTGCTGATTTCTCAATGCAAGTGGGATGATAATTGGAGTGCTAGTAAAATAGATGAAGTGGGGTTCATGAAAGATGATTTTAGTAATAATGGGGAGAAAGAAAAATCGTTTATAATGACATCATAGGAAGTACAAGTATTTTATGTTCTAGATCCCACAAACTAAAACTATTCAATTGTTCTGTTATCGACCAAAATAACAGAAGGGTCAGATGAAAATTCAATGAAGGATGACCATTTCATTGTGACTTAACAATCATTTCACAGTGGTCCCAATGTAGAACGTATTTGTATGTCAGAGGAGACCACAGTGAGGGGATTTTCATTTTCAATAGTGGGTTCAAATCTCTTCACCCCTTAAAAAAAGAGAGGTCAATAATCAGGTTATTTTTTTATTATAATATTTATTGTGTTAAATTATGTTATTATTATTTTCTACTACTTTTATGTAATATAAAGTAAATGTTAAACCACTTCTATGGATAATGATTTATGCACCTGTTGATTCTCCCAATCCCATGGAACAATAGGTCTCTCAACCTGCTACTGCTAGTCCCACTATAGAGGAACAACATGTTTCTCAACCTGTTGCTACGAGTCCCAGTGATGAGGTACAACAAGTCTCTCAACCTATTTTTGCTGGTACCAGTGCCAATTCTAGCGATATATATGAATATAATGATGATGCTAATTTGAGTAAATGGTAGGCAGTAAAACCCTGATAGTGTACAAAAAAATAGGAGCGCTTTAGTTTGACAGTGTTAGCCAAAATTCTTAAGGAAAAAGCCAAATGGATCAAATTTGATGTTGGATGGAATAAGTGAGGCCATCATGTTCACCCCAACAAATCCATGTTTAGTAGAAACATTAGAATCATCACTCGACAACATGTTCCAATTGATGTAATGTGGTGGCACCATGTTGTCACTAGGATTAAGACACTATTGTGGGAAGAGATTATGGTAAAATTATGATATCATTTTTTTAATTTACTAAAATAAAATAAAATACAAAAAATTGAATTACTCTTCATCATCCCTTTTAGAGTGAATTTATAGTATATGTCTCATAAAAGGAATATGTATTAAGAGTTGCAGGATGGAATCATAGAGGATTCTGCACAATTTTAACGAAATATAATCTTAAAGATCCTGAAGGGAAAATCAAGCTACACCCATATTTTCTTTATGCACACTTGATATTCCAAGGAGTATGGGATGTGTTTAGCAACTGTCATGTGGAGCATAATTTTCAGGTACATTGTGTCTGGTAAGACGTTGTTTAATGTTAATTGTATTAAACATTTTTATTGATAGTTTTTTATTTATGAAACAACAACTGTGTGCTGAATATTAGGAAGGTGAAGAAAAACTAGCGTACCCTTACAATAAAGCAAGGATGGGGTATTCTTCACATGAGAAAAAATTGGTATATAATTTAAATGTACCATAATATTTTTAATGTCAAATAAAAAACACCATAACCATGTTCCACTATTTATATGGATATTGATGAATCAAAATAAAAACCACTTCTATTCCATGCCATTTGATATGGAAGGAGGATTGTGTAAATAAATAGGGGATAACGATAGATGAAAAAACACAAAAAGTGTTTGAAACATGTGTAAGTATGAAATAATATAAATTTGTGTTTCACTAAATTTCTATTACATAAAAATGAATACTGATTTTCCTATATTTTATATCTTACATAGTTATAGGAATAAAAAACACCCACACCTGATGCTGACATACTTTCTGTGGCCTTAATGTATCCAGAATAGTATGGTCACGTTAGAGGTGTGGGTTTTAGGGTGACACCATGGACATATTTTTAGAGAGAAAAAAAATGTGGAGAATCAAACTGGGGAAATGAAAAAGACAAGAGAAACATTATCCATCTTTCATGAATAATTACTATACAAGAGAGAGAGCATGTAGCATGTTTTATGGGTGGGAGGAAAAGAGAAGAAACAACTCAAGAACAACCCGTGTGTGATGATCCTAGCCCACCCCCACCAGTTTTAAGGTGATCTATTCCCCTAAAAAATATTAATTATCTGAGGTAATCAATGTTATTATAATTGTTTCTATGAAATGTGAATCACATAGACACTAATACCTTTCCTATAATGATATTTTATAGGGTGAAAATGAATATAATTTATATCTATTAACTCCCACCCATATCCTTGCAGCGAGGAATACAGTGTTCAATTTTCAGAACAACATGCTACACAAAAAACCACTTTGAACCGGTCATATCAGAGTATTGAATAATTTAGCTCATGAGACGAGGGCCATGATATCTTTTCTAAATGAAGATAATGAAATTCATACGGTCAAACAAGATATAGGAACATTCATCGCATGGCCAACGATTTTGGTAAAAAAACATGTAGACAAAGAGGTATTAATTTCTATATTATTTTTCAAGCTGATCCTTTAAAATTTAATGAAAAAGGTCTGAACTAATGAATGTTATTACTGAATGAAAAAGGGAAGGTGTGAAATGAAATATCAGCTCCAAATTATCTCATGGATCAGCCAACCGATTGAAACAATCTACTGAGAGCACCTTCACCCCACCCATTCTATATCCACATTTAATATCATTGCAGGATCATGTGGATAAAATGTTTATAGATGGAAATACTCACACAATTTATTTTGAAAAAAATATGTATAGAGGGCAAGAATAAGATTACATTAGTGCTGACAAAGTAAATGAAATCCTAAAGTATGAATGGATAGGCACCTAAGTTGTAAATGTATACATGATGCATGATTTCATGATTTCATTTTACAAAAGATGATATATTATAATAATTATGACTAAATAAATTTAATATTTTTTGGAAGAATATATATGAAAAAATAATAGGATTTCCCCAGGAAAAAAAATTTGGACTCCTTAGTCCTCACATCACCTCTTCAAAAGAAGAAATAAATTCCGATAAAGAAGGTAATATAATGTTATCCCTACTCAAATCATCTGAAAACAAAATTATGGTTGAAAAAATCATTTTAATACCAACAATAAAAGTGTGAAACATTAAAATTTAATAATATCAAATATATTTTCCTAACATTTATTACTTATTCCTTTTCTTGTTTTTAGGTAGCATTGGATGCTCATTGTAGTCAATTTGGATACTCCAAATATTTATTTTCTAGATTCAATGCATAGATATACGACAAAACAACCATGCATGATGGAGTTTTCTAGTTTTTAATACACAAGATCCAAAATTTTAGAAATAAACATCTAGTTATATAATTTTTATTATCTTTTAACGGGGATTCTATTATGATAGGCTTGTGTATCAACATCATCAACTTCATGGAATTAATCCAGTTCCTAAGGACATGATCACTGACAAGATATAAAACTGGAAAAGTATCATGTTTTATATAACAATAATACACCATCAAGAAACATTTCAAAACAAATTACTTTTTTTTCTCGATATTTCTCTAGTTTACTAAACAAACAAATTCAAAGGATTGTGTTTATTATGTTTGTAAATTTGTGAAATAGATCATATTTCATCAACAAATTAGCATCCCTGAAGAGGTATTTTTGAAAATAATTACTAGTTCATTTAAAATATTTATTAATACATTGTGTATTTATATTTTTTCAATACTACCATGAATGTTGCAAAAACTCATATTCACAATCTTATATAGATGTGTTTAGAAACGAGTGAGAGGGATACCTGATGAATTATTTAACAAAAATAGGATGAAGGTGAATTCCTACTACTTTTGTTATCCTTATATGACATTGATATCTCCTTTTTTACACTTAATGAGTATCTATGATCACCATTTATTGTATTTCATATCCTTAGGTTAGGAAGAATGGTTTTATAAAATATTTTTCTTTCATGTAAAGAATAACATAATGAGAGACTCATATGAAATAGTTCTTTTTGTTTCCATGTTTACAAAAGCACTAAACCTAAAATATTATGAATTATATAATTTATATTCTATATTTCGGTCATTTATACTGTTGTTTCTACTAATGTAGTGTGTTAGAAGAAAATTGGTTGTGCATCACTTAAAAATTTAATATCAAAACTAAGGATACTTCACTACTATTGGTTAACTACCGCTTAGCATAGCATCTGATATGAACATCTGATCTAGCCTCCCCGTGATGCTCTCATCCCACACCATCTCTATAATATCATCATTCAGTGTTCACTTTTCCTTCTCTTCCTGCACCAATGTTATAGGTATATGGGTGCAAAAAGAGAAGGAAAAGTGAATGCAAAATGATGATATCATAGAGATGGTGTGTGATGAGAGAATCACGGGGACACATGATTGGATATTCAGATCAGATGCTATTCTAATCAATAGTTAACCAACAACAGTGAAGTGCATTAAGTGTAATTAGTTTTGTTATTAGATTATATATGGAACAAAGAAACCCTTTGGAAAGATGTAAATGTAATGTTACGATATAATATATATTTTATTATGAAATATTATATAATGAAAAATGGTTTTTATTTTCATTATTCTTTGTAAGGTTCGTTTATTCTGGAATAGTTTTATCCATGTCACATGCCTTTGTTGGAAGAGCAACGAAACTGTGTCTGCCCAATCATACAGGTGATATTAATTTTTTCATAGTAAAATAATTGTCTGTATAATTAATTAATTGTTTCATATTTTGGTTTAATTTATTTCATTTATGTATGAAATATTAATTTACTAATATGTAATATCAATGTATTAAATTTTTTAGGTTATTATAGTTGGTATCAGAGTAAATATCCTTTTAAAAATCAGGAAAATGAATTCAATTGTTTTGATACTTTAGGGAGATGATCCATAAGTCAATTTAAATGTGTAGGAATAAAAACCACCATAATAATACACATGATACATCTTGTATTACTCAAAGTGTCTCCTTTTATTTAAATTTGACATTATTTTTAGTAAAAAGAATAAGCGACATAACAAAAAACAGAGAAAAAAAATTCGGATTGTTTTGATACTTTATTGAAATGATCCAAAAGTCATTTATGACCTATAATAATTTAAAATACTTCAATTCAATCCACAATGCAATTGGTATGACTCAATGTGCCTTTTTCTTTAAAATTGACATTAATTTTAGAAAAAAGCACATGTGAAATACTGAAAACATAGAACAAACATTCAGATTATTTTGATACTTTATAAAAACAATTCATGAGTTATTTGGGATGTGTATGAATCATCCACACCTCAATATGATGAAATATATGGCCAGTATGGATAAAAGTGTCTATTTTTATGTTAAAATTGACATTTTAGCTCAAAATGTATCACTCATTGAAAACCAAGAAAACCTACTCCAATTGACTTCATAATTTAGTTTAACAATTCATAAATTTGTTGTGATGTGTATGATGTAGTCTCATATCAAAACAATGCACGATGAAACCGATATGACTCAAAATGCATGTTTTAATTTTGAAATGACCTTTTAGTAAAAAAAACACAACTGATATACTTCAAGATGAGCAAAAAAAATTATGATTGTTTTGATAATTTAGGAAAAAATTACATAAGTAATTTTTGACATTTTTGAACCCACCTCACATCAATTCAAAGCACAATGCAACTGGTGTGACTCCAAGGGTTTCTTTTTTTTAAATTGAAATCAATTTTATAAAAAAAACACAAGTGACATACTGAAACCCAATCAAATGCATTTGGATTATTTTGATACTTTAGGAAAACAAACCAGAAGTCATTTGTGATGTGTATGAATCAACTGCACCTCAATCCAACACACAGTGGGACTAGTATGGCTAAAAGTGTCTGTTATCAGTTTAAAATTTCCATTTTAGCTAAAAACATTTCACTCACTAAAAACCTAGAAAATTTACCTATAACTACATTCATAATTTAGGATAATTATTCATAAGTTTTTTTGATGTGTATAAAGCAATATCATATCAAAAAAATCCTCAATGCAACCTATAGGACTAAAAATGCGTGTTCCCAGTTTGAAATGACATTTTAGAAAAAAAATGGTATACTAAAAACTGAGCAAACACATTCCGATTGTTTTGATACTTTAGGGAAACGATACATTAGACATTTTTGACCTGTAGGAGTTCACCACATTTCCATTCAACTCACACTATGACAGGTTTTACTCAAAGATCCTATTTTTATTTATAATTGACATTAATTTTAAAAAAAACACAAGTGACATACTGAAAAGCATGAAAGCGCATTTAGATTGTTTTGATAAATTATTAAAATTATCTTTGAGTCATTTTTAATGTGTATGAATCAAACTCACCACAATCCAATGTGTGGTGTGACCGGTATTTCTAAAAGTTTATGTTATTAGTTTAAAAATGGAATTTTAGCTCAAAACGTGTCAGTCCATAAAAACCATGAAAATTTATTCCAATTTTCTTAATTATTTAGGATAATGTTTCATAAGTTCTTTGGGAAATGTATGAAGTAGTCTCATATAAAAGCAATGCACGATGTGACCGGTATGACTCAATATGTTTGTTTCCATTTTGAAATAACATTTTATTAAAAAAACACAACTAACATACTACAAACTGTAAAAACACATTTGGACTGTTTTAATTATTTATTACAATGTTCCATAAGACATTTGTGACATGTAGGAATCAGCCACACCTCAATTAAACTCAAAATATGAATGGTATGACTCAACAATTTTCTATTTATTTTAAATTGACATTAATTTTAGAAAAAACACACAACTGTTATATTGCAAACCAAGAAAACAAATCCAGATTGTTTTGATACTTTATGAAAATAATCCATCAATTTCTGACATGTAGAAATCAAACACACCTCAATTATATATACGTTGTGACCAGTATGACTAATATTGTATCTTATCAGTTTAAAATTTTCATTTTAGCTCTAAATGTGTCACTCACTGAAAACCATGAAAACCAGCTCCAATTGACATCATAATTTGGGATAATGATTCATAAGTTCGTTTTAACTTGTAAAATGAATTCTTATATCAAACCCATTCAATATGTGACTGGAATGACTTAAAAAGCATGTTTCAAGTTGGAATGACATTTTAGTTCAAAACACAACTATTATTCTACAATATGAGAAAACACATTTTGATTGTTTCGTTTCTTTAGGAAAACGTTCCATAAGTCATTTGTGACAAGTAAGAGTCCACCGCACCTCATGTCAATGCACAATGTGACTAGTATGACTCAAAGAGTCTCATTTTCATTAAAATTGACATTAATTTTAGAAAAATACAAAATTTACATATTGAAAACTGAGAAAATGCATTTATATTATTTTGATATTGTAGTAAAACAATCCATCAGTCATTTGTGATGTGTTGTAATAGACCGCACCTCAATCCGATGAATGATGTGACTGATATATATCCAAATGTGTTATTAAAACTTGATATTAATTTTAGTAAAAGAACAAGTGTCATACTCAAAACCATGAAAACCTGTTAAAATTGTTTTAATATTTACGAACAATGATCTGTGACTCATTTTTTATGTGTAGGAATGAACCCCACCTCAATAAGATGCATGGTGTGACCAGTATATCTTCAAATGTGTCATTTTTATTAAAAATGGTCATTTTATTAATGTATTCTTTCATATTAATGTTTAATTTATTTTATTATTGTATTATTAAGAAAATATATTTTTTCTTACATAGGTGGATTTTTTTTTGAGTTAGGATGCTTTTTTGGCAACTAATTCAACGGACGACAATTTTTGAGTGGGGATCACGAATGCCAAAGGATGAAACATTAATGCTTTTAACTATTTTTTGGATAATTTTAATTTTAATCGTATAAAACATTATTTAAAATATATATATCAGTGTTTTTTTGTATTCATTATGTCAAGAAAATTTATAAAACATTTTTTGTGAAACACTGGTGTGTGCTGTTTGATTCGTCTGTGCATTGTTCATGTGCAGTTGTTGTTTTATGCTGTTGGGCAGGTGCTAGGTGTGATATTAAATAAATAGAACATCATAGGAAACTAGACCTATATCAATGATATTTTGAGAACTAATAATTGTGGACCTTTATCCACGAAAAAACACTAATAAAGAGGGGACCTTTAGTAGCAATTTTTTAGTGTGGATAAACAGACCCTTTATCAGCACTTTTTTAGAGTTTTTAAAAGGGACACTTTTATATTATCCTCTATTAACAGCACTTTTCTAGCACTGTTAAAAGTTTTTTATAGTGATTTTGAAATACTTATTTGTAGTAGTTGTACTTGAAGAATAATAAGAGGTGTTTTTATTTGGTTTAACAACCAATAACTATTTTATTTTTTATTAAAAAGATAAACATATGTGTACATTATTATGAGGATGCATATGTATTTTAGTATGCATGAATAATATAATGCAAATGAAAATGTTTAAAATAAAATACCAAAGGAAGTTTTATGTTTTTCATATAATTTTATTATAACAATGTGAGTTATCAGTGACAAGTATTGTAAGTAAGACATTCAATTTTGTAGAATACATAAAAAATATTTGTCTCTATTCATGTAAGAATGACACCCAATATACATTTGTCTAATGTTTTTGAAATATTATTAGTGGTATTTTTTAATCCAAACAAATATTTTTCAGTAGAGTGTAGAAGAAGACAACTAGAAGATTATTGATATATCTTATGTTTATCATTCTGTTATTACAGTGAGTTTAATTTGAAGTGTTACCTTCTACAATTCAGGTGAGTATAATGAAACTAATATCCTAAAATGTTTTTTATTATATTCAATGTTATTTGAAGAGTTTTAGTTTAAGTGAGAATGTATAGAATCAATTTATTTCAACGGCTTAAATAGGAATATATGTTTTTGTGTTGTAGTGGAAGCTTGAAGATATTATGATCTTTCTCATTGTGTTGTTGTTATGTTTTCGAGACACTGGTGGGATGACTGTATAAATAACATTGGTGGGATACCAATATAATTAGAGAAAATGTTTATACCTACCCACAATGTTATTAGGGTGATACCCAACCTAGACACTTTTAATTGGTGATTCATTCATAGTAGAGAATCTATGTCTTGGATCATCCCGAACACAGTAAGGATGTAACAATCCACATTGGGGGATAACCTTGTAATAATACTATGGTCAATGTTTCATTTACTTTCTTTATTTCATATCTTATAATTGTGTTTTTAAATAGGTAATATTCATTCACCCTAACAAGTGTAGAGGTTCGAATTAAAAATGGGTAAGAGAATATAAATGAAAATTGGTAAAAGCTTGTGTACACTAATTCACCACCACTTAGTGTACTTTCATGATCCACTAGGAACTTCAATACAATAGATAAAAAAGAATAAAATATTCACGACTAGAAAATCTCCTGGATCTTCTTCAACCAAGAGGATCACTAATAGATAAAAACCATATATTGAGGATGAGAAACATGAATAGAGAAATCATTATGCAAAATGTGATATAATAACAATGTCTTATGAAGTGAGAGTGGAATGACCAAATGATTTAGAGAGTCTACATATTGGAATGGAAAATGTTGATTATAAATATGGTTTTTCTAAATATTTTAATTTTAATTATGGTTTAGTTTAAACATCCTATGGGTATACTAATGTCGGGTATTATTATGTGGTGGATTTAAAATAATATAATTCATAATGAAATAAAAATATGAAATAAAAATATGATATTTATATATATACACATTAAAAAAATATTGTTATTAATATTTGATATGTTTTATATATTAAATTAAATAAAAAATTCAGTATCAATGTAGTAACACAAAGTAAAATTTAGAATATAAATAATTAGTTAATGGTATCTGTTAAATCATATTTACTATAAAAGTAATATTTATTTTTTAAAAACTATTTAATTATTTTTTTGATTTTCTATAAATATATTATTGTTAGACAATTAAAATATCATTAAATATGTACTAATTAATTAATTCCACTTAAATAATTAATATACATGAAATAACATAAAGAACAGATAATTCTTAAAAACTCCATTTTCCAATAAAATCCATTTTATTTATAATTTATATATCTTTTTAAAAAGTAAATATAAAAATATAAAAAAATTAGAATATTTATTTTATGAAATAAAATTTGTTTTTGAATTCATTATAACAATAATATCCTATGATTAATTTTTTAGATTTTTCTAAAATAATCAATGATTAGGTGTATAGTAAAAATATTGAATTCTACTAAAAAATATTATTATTATAATACATTAATTTCTTAAAATTTTAGAAAACCATTTTTATATAAAAAATATATTTTTTATAATGAATAATATATATTTGAAAATAATATTTTGAATATAAAAAACATTTGTTTATCATTTTTGAAACTCAATTAATATTTCAAACTAAAATCTAATCTTACACACATATAATAAAAATTTGACTTTATCAGTTTTAGAAATTAAATATAAATTTTTTCCTATTTCATATTTTATAAAAAATTCAATTTCTTCTTTATGTATAAATATAATATTTGTATGATTAGTTATAATCACCAAGAAAATGGTAAAATAAGTTTATTTAAAATAATTATTTTATTAATATCATGTAATTTATTTTTCTTAATCAATAAAAATTATATAAATTAAATTATAAATATAATATATTGTTTAATCATATATATAATTATATTAATAATAATTCAATTTTTGATCAATACTAAATAACATTAAATAACATATAATTGTTAAAAGTCATTTTTTTGCAAAAACTATTTTTATATATTATATTTTTTCATTTATAATTTGATTTGATCATATTATAAATTGAATTAGAATAAATGGAGATTAAAATTAGGTTTTAAAAAAAAATTAAAAGTGTTTACCATGTATTTTTAAATAAAATTCATTCAACTAAGTTAAAAAAATAGTCACCAAGGTAAGAATAAAAATGTAAAAATGTAAAAACGTATGGTAAAAGACTTCAAACATGTTTAAAAAATAAGTGTAAAGTATTTTTTGGTTCTTAATATGCACAAGATCACTACAAAATCTGCTATTATGAAACTGTTTCATCATTTCACTTGGAATAGGATAGTGATATCATGTAAGGGTAAAGGGTATTCCTAAAAGTACCATTTTATTCCCTTATATAAGGGGATCACTTCCACCCCTCCATAGTTACACTTAACAAAATAATTTACAATGAAATGCTACCCACAATAACTCTCCTATAATACTTTCCCTCAAAATTATTCCCCTAGTCTCTATATTTTAACTTATGGCCTTCACATCCAAGGAAATATATAAGAGAAGATTAAGCCTCCAACGTTAATTTACATTTTTCATAACTTTTTATCCTTTATATTTATATTAATAATGTATTATATACATAACTATATAATGAAATATATATCATAATTATAATTACATGATAGTATATTAATCTTATAGCTATTATTTATCCTTCATCATCCACTACGAAAAATAAAACCATCATTAGCGTGTTGCGAGACTACCACCTCCATAATGTGACATATCAGGCTTATCATCACCACCATTAATGGAAAAATAAAAGGAAGTAATGGATAGATAAAAAATATATCTATAATATAACTATGATTATGAAATATCAAATTCTAATTTTCATTTCCTACCTCCCATTCATTGTGAAATGGAAACATTAATCGTGTGTACGTGAGAACAATCACCTTAGTGAGAAATGAGTTTCATTTTTCATCACTATCCATCATGGTTGGAATTAAAAATATATTTAGTATATAATAATTATTTCAATAAATCTATTATGATTGTGGATATTATAAAACTACTTTACCCTGATTTTGTACATGGAAAACAAACATAATTAGTTACAAATAAATTTACAGAAAAACCTTATGTATTAGACATAGGAAAGAAAACTATATTATAAATAAATAACAAATGATAGTTGAAGGAAATTAGAATATTAAATATAATGGAATAATATTATAAGATATATATCTAATTAACATAATATAATTATTCATAAAGTTATCTGAAAATGAAGAATGATTTTAGACATAGATAAGAGTTTCATCTAAAGACGTTCTTCTTTGAGTTAAATGTTATTTAATGAACCTAATTTATTTAAAATTGTGTACATAATGAAAATTGGATATTTAAAAAATATTTAATATAAATGTTCTTTAATGAACATAATTTTTTTAAAATGATTTATATAATGAAAATTCAATATTTTATACCACTTATTATACTTATTTATTGTATTTTAACTATAAATTACTGTTCTCTTTCATTAAAGTGTGTTTTATTATAATTTTTTCGAGTTTGGAAGGGTTTTCACCTCAATTTCCCTTCCTTGAGACATGTTTTAATGTTATCCACCAATTTTTTTCTATGGTGTATCTAATACTGCTATTAATTATAATATCTTAAATTATTAGTGTACACGTAATCTTCAATTCTATTCATGCACTTCCTTACTGTGGTCTAAAATTGATGTCTTCCCAAAAATATAATGGTATTTTATAACTTAATTTGATTTCATGAGTTATAATTTTTTTCCTTGAAATTCATCTTTAATTTCATATGGTGTACTCCATTTATTTTTTAAGACACCAATTTTTTATTAATTTTTTCCTTACTAGGTCCTCATAACCTTTTTTTAAAATGTAACTATGTTATAAATAATTCCCATCCATTTAAGGGATGATTTCCGCTCTTTGTCCATAATTTTTCATTCCCGCCAATGTTATATTTTTTAATATTAAAAATAATTAAGTGTTATATCATGTGAATTTTATATTTCCCTCTACTTATTTTCTAAATAATATTAATTTTTAATTTTTTACAATGTGTACTTTTTAACATTGTGTTTTAACACATAATAACAGAACTTGCAAACCTCCTTCTTGACTTACCAATTATTCCTTGTATTTAATTTTATCCATTATATGAAATGTTATTCAAATTTATCTATTAAATATTTATATATATTCCACTTAGAAAAATATTTCTTTAAATATCCTTTTCATTTCTGGGGTTATACATGTTTTTAGTTCCCTTTGAAATTTCCACTTTTAAGTAATCCTAGTTCAAGGGAACTTTCTTATTTATTGTCTCACATTGATAATCACACCAATATTTTTATTATAAAATGAATATATTCTAAAATCCATAATTATTTTATGGATAACTCTAATGATACAATTATGGGATTATAGAAAAAAGGTCTTTCCTTCATTAAAAAATCCCTTTACTTATATCAAAAAACACCACCATGTGGTATGTTTTTATTCATTATTTTCTAAAACCTTCTCATAAATTTTATATTAGGGATCTATATGTTCAATAACTATACCTGCTTTTCAATTATTAAAGATAAAATTATTTTTTTTGTTTATTCTCTTAGGAATCCTCATGATTTAGCCTTCGATTATACCTTGAATTAGAAATATGAAACGCACTACCTTATCATTGTTTTGATCATGTTTATGACTTAGGTTTGTTTTTTTTTCTCATTTAGAATATTTAATAGCCTAGTCCAGCCAACAAACATGATATTGTTTTTCTGGGCCTATCCCACACAGTTTTTCTATCCCGGGGCTTTAGCCCTCAGGCATCCCCTAGGGAAATGCCTCATGATTGGAGAGGTATCCACACCACCTTTTAAAGGGGTGCATCGTACACCTCCTCCTCCAATGTGAGATAGCAATAATCTAGTCCCCTTATAAGTTCCCAACGTCCTCGCTAACACCTAAAATGGACACTGGATCTGATACCATTTGTAATGGTCCAATCCATCCCCCAATCAAGATATTGTCTACTTTGGGCCTAGCCCGCACAGTGTTTATTTCCATAGGGTTTGGCCCTCAGGAATCCCCTTGGGAATGGCCTCATTATGGGATTGGTCTCCACACCACATTATAAAGGGCTTCTTCATGATCCCCCTCCTTCAATGTGGGAGAGGCATCCCTTATCTATCACATGAGGATTATGGATATCCGATTTTGAAGGAGGAGGATCCCAAAGCACCCCTTTTATAATGTGGTGTGGATACCTCTACCATCACTAGGCCTTACCCTGGGGGATGTCTGTGGGCCAGAGGCCGGGGAAAGAAAAACCATGTGCGATAGGCCCAAAGTGGACAATATCATGATCGTGGGCTGGACAGGGCCATTAAAATTGGTATTAGAGCCAGTGTCCATTTGATGTGCCAGCCAGGACGATGGGCCCCTTTAGGGGGTGAATTATGGATATCCCATATAGAAGGAGGAGGAGCATGAAGTTACCCTTTATAACATCATGTGGATACCTCTCCCATCATGAGGCATTTTCCTGGGGGATGTATGAGGGATAGAGCCTAAGGACAACAAAACTATTTGGGCTAGGCCCAAAGAGGAAAATATCATGATCATGGGTGGGACTGGGCCGTTATAGAATTCATATGAATATTTTTCATTTATGTAGTGGGTGGTACCCATATTTTTTGTCCTTATAATTTATTGGCTAAATATTTATATCACATGAGATGTTAATTAAGGTATGGAGGAGTGAACCTAATCCACCATGAGAAATTATCCACTTTATTATGTTGGTCATGAGAGGGACCCCTATTATATATTATTGATATCACATTTTATGTTTTTTACACATGTCTATGATATGATGAACTTATAAAATAATTTACTAATTATGTTTCTCTATGCTTATTACTATCATATTTATGATACCATGTTATTCTTTTTGACGCTCATGTTATGATTTATTTTCTACCTTTACTACCATATTGGGATTTATAGCTCAACATTTTTCTTATATATTTCTTCTTTGATATTATATATTTTTTTAGAAGATCTTTTGGAGTCATGAGATCTATATAGAGTTTTTTTATTAAAAATGAAAACGTCTTTATATTTAATATTTTGTAATTTTATGTCTAATATTCAAATAACATTAAACCTATAGATCCTTGTAATATATTTTTGAAACATTATATTAAGAATTATGAAATAAATATGTCTAAGTAATGGGTCACCATATTAGGTGATGAATGATATAATTGTTTTCATTTAAAGGAGGTAGGTTCTTTATTTTTATTAAATTAAATTTCCATTGATTGCTTGATAGTTTTAAATTCCTTATTTTATCAATTTAGCCCATATAAGATTGGTTGGATTTTTTGAAAGGTGGTCATTGTGATTTTCATCAAGGCATATGTCCTCTACTTAGTATTTAAAGTGGTTCTTAAAATGCAGAGTGTTGTTAATTTTTTAAGCTTGGTTCAAAATAAAATATTTCATTTACGGTTCTTTAATAACATTTTTCCCATGAAATTAAATGGGAAGGGTGATCTCCAAACAACTGTAGATTTGTTTTTGGAATTTATACAGTGTTGTAAAAAGTCAAAAATTTAAAATTGTTTATTGAATCATTTTAAATGGAGTGTCTTATATTTTAATACATTTTGAACCCATTTGTATCAAAACTATAATTAGTATAGGTATTTTAGTTTTATTGAGGGTTTTAAAAGAAAATGTGCCAATTCTTTAAACTATCCTTCCAATTATTTCCTTGAAATATGATTTAAAATATGTTATAGAAATGTATTCTAATATATTTTTCTTAAATAATGGTTTAATGTAGGAATATAAACTATTTTAAAACATATTAGTTTTCTGAGCCTTTTAAGAAAGTCATGTTTATCACTTTTAGCATTTTCCAAAAGGTGTATGTGTGAGTGTGATACCCTTTTGATATCCTTATGGTTTCATAACCTTGAGGTTATATTTCTTGTTTAATGATGTGATTATATCTTGAGCTGTATGTTGTATATTTTACGTGTTATGAATTAACTATGAAGGGATTATTGATTGTAATGGTATTAAAGGTTAGGTGTTATTTATTACATTAACATATTTATGAATGTGATTTATCACCTATATTTAATGTTGGATATAGGATTTATAGGGTACTACATAAAGACTTTGATTAGTGAAAAACCTGGTATATATAGTGCATCCACTAGGGAGTATTTACTGGATATTTTGAGATGGTTTGATTTGAAAGGGTTGTTAGACTCAGGAGTTGGAAACTTCTTAGTGTTGTGTAGTGAAGGACCCTTTGAAATGTTTACATCTAAATAGCTTAATGCGACAAATGGGGATGAGAAAAACTTAATAATCCTATCTTAGGGATAATTTACCTAGTTTAGAATAATGTACTTGTGTCTTATGATGTTTCCCATGATTCTTTTTATATTCTCTATATGTTGATTTTGATGATTTCTATTGTTATGCCTCATTTATACCCCCTTACATCGATTTGATTATGGTACCTTATTTTTTTTGGCTTACATGGTTTGTTATTTGTTTTATTCTATGATATATTACTTTATAATCTTGGATGAGTTGGGGTTTTATTCACTTTGAAATGAATTTTGGAAAATAATTAGAAAAGTGGATTTGGAAATAAAAATTATGTGCTTTTGAAATTGGTGTTTGGGAAATGTTTTGAAATAGGAATGATTAGTTATTACATTGTTTGTGTTTTTTTAGAAATGAAGGGCCTATTTTTGTATTTAAAAAGGTTCCCGGAAAATTATTTTGGATTCCTACTTTATTTATGTTTTAAAAAGGGGGGGTGATCTATTGTAAAAGGGGGATAAGACCTTAGTGAAGTTATTTTGAATTTATAGTTTTCATTTAATCAAAATTCAATATTTTTTTAAAATTTTTTAGTATGATTGGGGTTTCTTATACTTGTTTATTGAAAACCTATTCTCAATTGTATTTTAAAACTAGTATAAAAGGAACAACTTTTATAAGATTTACAAAAACATTATGGTGCTTACCAACTGAGCATGTTTTCTCCCACACCCATCATATATCACTCTGTATATGCATCTCCAATGATTTAATTTTTGGTTTCATAACATTTTTATCCCTTGGTTTTGGATTAAGGTTGATATGGATGTTTCGAATGGGATATGGAGTGTGATTATTGGTCACGTGGTGATCACAGGTAGCAATTTTATTTTTCCCTATTTGGGTTGTATATATATTATTTTTTCTATATCCTTTATGATTATGATTAGTTTATGTTCATTTATTTATATTAAATCTATTTATGTATATGATATTTCCATTATTATTATTCATTCTGTAGTTTCTTCCTTTTTAATTATGCTTCTTACTCTGATGTGGATGTTTTATTATTTATCTATTTGTTTTATTATGGTTGAAAGTATTCCCAATGATTATATTATATGAACCTGGTGCTAGTTTCTATCCTCGAGAGATTGAGAAAAAATATAATTTATGTCTCGGAATGGCTCAAGAGTCTAATGGATGGATGAGTAGGATTGGTTCTTGATAGGACAATATCAAATTCTCAATAAGGTAAAAACATATCAATATGTAATGAATGGTCGAATCATAAGAATATGAGAAATCATAATCAGGGAGAAATATCTTAATAAAATAAAATATAAAAATAAGATATTTACATAATTAATAAAATAAGTGATTGTAATATCAAATTATGAAACATATACCATGGAATAAGGTTGTTGAATCATGAGAAAATAACCCTAAAACATGGATAATTACATAAGTTTATGAAATAAAAATGAGTCATAAGAATAGGAACAGAAAACAATAATATTTTTTAGAAAACACAATGAATCCCATGAATTATGTTGTGAATAAATTTAAATTATCATGAATCTGGTTGTGAACAAAAAAAATTCTTATGACTCGTGTTGTGAAAAAACCATAATGCCCACACTTCAGGTTGTAAACAATGGAAAATTCCCACACATCACATCATTATCCCATAAGACATAAAACAATAACAAATTATCCATTTGGAAATATAACACCAAAATTACCATTTAATAATAAACTATACAAAATTATTCCACATGAAATTAGTCAGTCATCATATCATAAGGAACCCATTGAGATAAATTAGTTTTAATGATTTTGAAATGGTATAATATGAAATGACATCAAGAGTTATGTCAACTGATACCCAAAATATAATCCCTCAAAAGAAGAATCCAAAATACGAATTTCAAAACATATTCATGAAAAAAACACACCAATGATATATATTTTAGATAAAAAGGTGCAAATTAAAGCAAATCAATGGAAAAGATCTTTCAGAGTTTTTAACATTTTCATTAAGAGGAAATGTTATGATCCACTTTTATAAAATATTTTCAATACCGCATTTTGATTTAAAAAAAACTTTTAAATAAATATAAATAAATATACCATTGAATGAAAATAATAATTAATGGGAAAAATATAGAGTGGAAGATAGAAAATTGTATTAAGAATATAAAACCACTATTTTTAAAAAAATACCTTTATTGAAACCCACATCATTTAAAAGAGTAATAAAGTATCCTTTTAAAAATAGTTAATGTGAATTATGAGGATCACTAGAAATAATATATATTTTTACTTAAAAATAATAAATTAAACTATTATCATTAATAATAATATGGGCATGGAAGAAAAATATTTTTTAAAGAGGATGTGAATTATCCGTAACAACGTCACATTTTTATGATTAAATAAATTCCCCAAGAAGAATAATTTTCAATGAAAAGTTAAATTCCCTAGAATATAATAATGGAATTAAATATAACAAATTCATAGGATATAATCAATCAGTGTTATTAATATGGAAATTGATAAGAATGATAACCACTCAATAAAAGGGAATTGAGATTTCAAGATCCCTAAAAACATTAGTATGGATGGAATAAAAATCCCATGCAAGATAAAACTTGAGAAGGTTTTTAAATACTTTTTATTTCATGAATTTATTATGAAAACATAAATATGGATTTATATACACTATACAATAAAAAACAAGTGGTTAATTTGTCATATGTCTCAAATAATGGAATTTAAGATGAAAAACCTTTACCTTGGATTCCTTCATGGTCAAACACATTATAACATCTAAAATGATAACCATTGGATAATTTATAATAATTTCTAGGAGCTAATTCATATTTTATAAATTTTTAATAATAGTTTATGTTCATTTAATAAATTATTTTTACTTTGTTTCAGTTAATAATATCTATTGGTAATTAGTGGATTTAACCATTCTATGATTTTTTAGTATAACAGTTCCAGTTGTAACTCAATGTAAATAAATTATTCATATATATAATGGTAAAGATAATATAAATAAAAATTATATAATAGTTTAGAATGTTCTATGTTCATTCCATGGAAATTTGAGTTATGTTTCATAAAGATAAAATTTAAAATGAGTTTGTTTCGGTAACATTTTAAAAATTACTTAATAATATTGAGTTTAAATCATCATGTTACCAATTTATAAAAAAATAAATTATTATTAAATTAGTATTATGTTTTATTTTAAATTAAATTTACCTTACCATTCCTGATAAAAATTAATTTCATTGTTCATAGAGGTGGTTAAATTGACTAAAATAAATGATTAAATTTGATAAGTATGATTATGGAATTATTTTATTATAGTATTAACATTATAATTTTATTATAACATCAAATATTAATAATTATTATATAAATTTACTGGTATTTAATATTTCATAAAATTTCATGATATAATTAGTATAACACTTTTCTTTTAGGTGGTATGACTAACAAAAAAATCTTATTATAATGATTGAAAAAATAATATAAAACTATTAAATAACGATACAATTAATTTTATAGAATAATAATGATTTAAAAAAATTGATAATATGGTGACAAGTAATATTTAAGAGGAGGTTGAAGAAGAAAAGAAGAAATGATGATAGAGGAGAAAATATTTATGTAGAATAATTTAATCTTCTCTTGTAAAAATTATTGAAAAATTAAGAATTTTAAAAAAATTATTATGAAATGGAAATTTAGTAAATGGAAAAAAATGAAAAATCACGTTGGATGGAAGTGGTGTATCCAGAGATAACCACCAAATATAAAATAATTATAGTCCTCAAGAGATGGTAACCTTATTTATTTAGAAGGGATTTGGGAAATATATAAGGACCCAAAGCTCAAAATTATATAATATGATTATTTTGGATGGAAATAAGGAATAAAAAAGGATAAATTGTAAATTTAGAGTGGATTTTATGGTTTTGTGGAAGGATCCTTTTACAAGTGAGAAGAGTTTCACTCAGGTGAATAATAATTTTTTTAATTGTAATAAATACATTTATAAGAGAAATTTGCACTAATTTAGTCCAATATTAAAGAAATGAAAAATTAAGGTCTAAAAAACCCCAACCAATAAGTGATATTATGTGTTATTGATAAATTTGTCCTTATATCGTAAGTCAACCAGCCCATTTTACCCTTTTAACCATTACTTTGGTGACACAATTTATTATGGTAACTTATTTGTATGACCAAAAATGATGTTTTCATTATTACATAATGTTTATTATACTAGTTAAAAATATAGAATTCATTTCAAAGGATTTAATTTTTAGAGATGGTAAAAATTAATTTTAATATATTTAAAAATTATATAATACAAACAATATTTTTACTAGTCAGTAAAAATTCATATTTTCTAGAAAATTTCAAAATTTTAACTTAACCTTATTTTGATATGATAAATTTAAAAATGAAAAATATTTTATCAAATTAAAACTCTAAATGTCACAACCCATCCCCTGGGGCCCATTCCGTGACAACCCCAAGCCCCCCTTCCATAGGCCAGGGGCTGGCGACTAGCACTGAAGGCGCATTCTCAAAAAATGAAAAGGCATTGCATTTATAACCTATAAACTCATGAAACCAAGAACACAGAAAGATACAAACACAAAAAATTGGATAGTAAATAGAGTGAGTATAGTATGTAAAAGGGGGAAAAAATACCTGCCAAACTGGAAAGTACAAGAAACTGAAATAGCTCCTGTGAACACCTGCCAAGGATTATACCTAAAGGGTAGGTACATATCTCGAACATTCATCTCTGTGGTATGACTTATCTAACATCCACCTCGAGCTACCTCTAGTCTTGGTACCCTTGTCCTCAGTCAGCGTTTTCCGTTGTCTTCACCAAACACAACAAGTTGTGAGAATAACCGGTGCAGGGGTGAGTATAATGATACTCAATAGGGACCCCGAGACCCTCAAGGTCTCAAAAAATCCAAAAAGAATAAACCACAATGAATTAAATCAATTGACATATCGAATTAGGTATATGCCCATACATAATCCTAAGTTATCATGAAAACCCATCTCAATTATGAGGAAACACAAGGTCTAACTCAAAAGTGCAAAGCTCAACAATTCCACAATGGAAGGATTACCATGAAGGTAAGTACCACACAGGTACGCCACACAGAATAATACCTCTAAGGTATTTCCATGAAAGAAAATACTCAGCTCACACCAGGTATATCATATATATAGTAGTAGAGAAGATTAGATGTAACCACTAAATCATCATACTCTGTTAAGAGGCAGACACACGTAGGATCCTAAATCATAATCAGACCCATAGAGGATCATAGTACATCATCAGTACGTTTTTAGACCCACCCTAGATCCTAGTACATCTTTTGTACATCTTCAGACCCACATAAGATCCTAGTAAATCATCAGTAGGTTATCAGACCCACATTGTATCCTAATAAATTGTCACATCCAGCTACGGGGTTCCCGTACTAATCTTTCTTGTCAACGGGTGGGTCCTCTCCTCTAGCCAATGGTTGATAATACAACTTCCAAAAAGTCCCATAAAGATGTATCTCAAATGACCCCCACGTTATAGTGGTCTCAATGCAACAGATGATGGATTAATCGGATGCCCGGTCTGTAAGTTATTATCCTTTTTGTTAGGAGGGCCCGGTTGGATTTGAGCTTGATCCAACTGACCATACCCCAACATTATCAAAATCTCATTTGGGTTATACCAAAAGTAATGAAATTCTCTATGGTTTCTATCACCACAGACGGTTCTTCAAACAGATGCTTGGTGCCAACGTTATGACAGAAAGAGTAGAAATGGGTCAAGACTGGTCTGGGTCTGGTCCAAACCGGTCAGACCAACCCAAACCAACCTGTTTCGGGTCAGCCTTGCCTCACTCGTTAGGTCTGGCCTGCTTGGTGGCCCGGATTGCAGGGTTTAGCACTGCCTGGGCGGCCCACAGGGCGGCTACAGAGTGGCAGGGTTCCGCGGTGCGGTGGGGCGGCCGCGTTGTGGCCGACCTTTGCGGATGGCTTGTTTTCTGTCTTTCTACGTCACAAAGAACACATCAAAAAATCACAAGAATTGTGGAGAGGTCGGGCCATGTTTGTTTGGCCCGCACTCTCCGAGTTAGAGAAATAGAAAGTAGCTATGATTCCTTCTTGAATTACGAAGAGTTGTCAAGAATGTGAAAGGGGAAAAATCAAAACAACAATCCCTACCTTGTTGTTCATTAGAGGTGGTTGCGCGGAATGAGATGAAGTCATTGGGGATGGTGGTGTTGGTGTTCATCGCTTCCGTAAGATGCCTCTGATTCAAGCTCAAGCTTCATCCTTGTTCTTCATTTGAGATGGTGAATTCTTCATTGGAGATGAGTTCCTCCAAAGTTCTCACAATCCCTCCCTTTAGCCAATGATTTTTTCCCCCACCAAAAATGAGGATCCATCAAACATAAATTATGTTTATCAATTTAATTGTTAGAAAAATTAATTTAAAAACAGAATTAATGGAAAGTGGATCTATTAATGTGGGAGGATAACAAAGGTTATCTCCCAATAAAGGGGAGTTCAAGGGGTTTCTCCAATTAAGAGGGTTTGGGTGGTCCCCACCTCCATAGCATTTGTATGAGAGTTTTCAACGGCAAAAATAAATTAGAAGTTTATTTTATTTTTCTTTTTATTTCCACGAAAAAGTGAAAAACTATCTTTCACCCTCAACCTACTACGGTCGAGATAAAGGTCTCATTAAGCGAATACTAGCACTGCGAGTTCAACGGTGCCCTCAGATTTGAATTCCGAGCACCGGTTCAAAAGATACAAAAACCCGCTCACACGTTTACTGAACGTACACGAATATTTTTCAAAAATTCATTCTGGGCACACCGAAACATAAAATCAGGCACCGTCAATTTTCATGGACTCTTAAAATAACCATATAATTAAAAAAATTACATAAAATATTCGGGTCTTTACATTCTCCCTAAATTAGGGATTTACGTCCCCAAAAACCACATCACAAAACTAGGAAAACAAGTGTGGGTACTGAGCATGCATCTGAGCCACCCGCTCCCACGTGCTCTCTTGGAGGTTCCTGTACTGCCATCAAACGCGCACCAGAGGTATTGACTACCCATGAAAGACCCTCTCTTATTGATCCTAAATCTATATTAGAATCTTTGTAAATGTTTCCCCATCCTAGATGTCCATCTCACCGTGGTCAATAATGTGTGAAGGGTCATGGATGTATCTCCTTAGTTGGGATACATGGAAGATGTCATGCACCCAGTGTAACTGAGGTGGAAGATCTAGGTGGTAAGCCACATCGCCAATCCAGCTGAGGACCTAAAAGGGTCCGATAAACCTCATATATAACATGCCTCCAGACGAAATATCCACAAACCTCATTGAGGTGAGACCCATAGAAATCAGTGGTCACCATCCTTGAACTCCAGAGGTTTCTATCTCATGTCGACCTAAGACTTCTCCCTACTCTTTGCAGTCTTCATCCATTCCTGGCTGGTCTGTACTTTCTCTATGGTAGGCTATACCATCTATCATCCCACAAGTGATTACTCCCCTGGGTCAGTCCCGCAAAAAGGTGATATGTAAGGTCACTCGTACAACATCTGAAAAGGTGTCATCCCAATGGTGGAGGGATAGATTTTGTTGTATGAAAACTATACTAAATGCAATTGATCCTCCCAATTACGACTGAAGTCGAGGACGCAAGAAAAAATCATGTCCTCGAGGGTCTGAAAGGTCTGCTCAGTCTGGCCATCCGTCTGAGGATGGAAGGCAGTGCTCAAATGAAACTGCATCCCGAAAGCCTCTTGTAACCCCTTCCATAGCCGGGAAGTAAAACGTGTATCACGATCAGAGACAATATTCGAGGGTACCCAATGTATCCGCATAATATACATCACATAAAGGCATGCTGAGCTATCTACTGAACCCTACTCTCTGATTGGTAGGAAGTGGGACGACTTGGTGAGTCAGTCCACAATCACCCAGATAAAATCATCTCCATTGGATGTACGTAGAAGTCCTATCACAAAGTCCATAGATATCTCATCCCACTTCCACTCTGGAACCTCTAAAGGCTAAATCAAGCAAGCTGGTACCTGATGCTCTGACTTCACTTTCTGAAAAGTGAGGCATTGAGAGACAAACTCTACTACTTCTTTCTTCATTTACAGCCACCAGTGATGTTGTCGGAGATCCTAGTACATCTTCACCACTACTGGATGAACCATTAGAGGGGATGTGTGGAACTCCCTCAAAACTTCCTCCCGAAGCAACACTGGTACCATGTTACATCCTCTGAAGATGATGACATGCTCCCCACCTTCAAAAAATCCATCAGGTGCCTATCCTGTGGATATCTAAGCATGTCTAGTCTCGTTGTCAGCATCCCCACACTATGACTCCCCGACTCATTGAAGAAGTGGGGGAGTGACTGTTAGAGACTAATGAAAAGATGCTCCATATCGATCCACAAAGGTTATCTGTAAAGCATCCAGCTGCTCCGTCGCCTCACCTAGCATCTATATACCAAATCTCTTACTGAGAGAATCTTCTACCACTTCCCCCTTCCAAGGAGTATATACTAACTCAAATTCATTGTCCTAGTGGAACAAAATCCATTGGTGATGTATCGGGTTTGAGTCCATCTGAGATAAGATATACCTGAGACTCTTGTGATCTGAGTATACTGTAAAACGCTCACCCATCATGTAATGCCCCAACATCTTCAAGGTGAATACCACCGCTACTGACTCTAGATCATGGGTAGCATAGTTATTTTCATGTTGTCTCAGCTTTTGAGAACCATATGCAATCACCACTCTCTCTTACATCAGGACACATCGAATCCCATTCCCTGATGCGTCGCAGTAGACTACGTACCCTACACCCTCCGTCGGTAGCCTCAAGATGGGGGCACTAGTCAGCCTCTTACTCAGCTCCTAAAAACCCCAATGACATTTCTTCGACCACATGAAGGGTTTCCTATTATTTTCAACACAGATAAAGGTGTTGCAACTCTGGATAAATCTGGATGAAACCTCCGGTAGTATCCCGCCAAACCCAGTAAACTTCGTACCTCTGTCACACTCCTAGGTTTCCACAAAGAAAGTACCACCTCAATATTTTCTAGATCCACTAAAACTCCAGCCTCTGAGATGGCATGTCCCAGAAATTTCACCTCTCAGATCTAGATCTGGATCTTTGAGAGCTTACCATAAAGCTGGTGCTCTCAGAGTGTGTCCATAACTACCTGCAAGTGATAGGCATGCTCCTCCTCTGTCATTGAGTAGATCAGAATGTTGTTGATGAAGGCTACTATAAAGAGATCAATGTATGGAAGAAAGATCATGTTCATGAGTCCCATGAACACTGCAGGAGCTTTGGTTATGCCAAACGACATAACCATAAACTCATAATGGTCGTACCGACAACTAAAAACTGTGTTCTTCACATCCACATCTCGCACACTTTGTTAGTGATATCCTGATTTGAGGTCTATCTTTGAGAACCATTATGCTCTCTTTAGCTAATCAAAGAGGTCATAAATCCCCAGGAGTGGGTACTTGTTTTTCACAGTCACCTAGTTCAGGCATCGATAGTCAACACAAAGTCTCAATCTCCCATCTGCCTTTGTGGTGAACAAAATTAGGTTCGCCCAAGGAGAAACACTTGGCTGGATGAATCCCTTCCCCTATAAGTCCTCCAACTATACCACCAGCTCTCCATGCTCTTCGGGAGACATCTGATACGCAGGTGTGGATATCTGTTCCATCTCGGGGTACCAGTCAATGTAAAAGTCCATCTATCTGTGAGGAGGTTGACCCGGAACGTCATTAGGGAGGACATCAGCATACTGGTCCACCACTACAGGATAGCTCGTACTCTCTACATCAACCGCTCCGAGGTTAAGTCTATCCAACTTATGAGAAATCAGCTCCACTCTCCTCTAGGTAATTCCATACTATGCAGAAAATGCTCCCTTCACACCGGTGAAGGTAAACCATGTCCCATCCATGTAGACACACCGAACATTGCACCTAATACAGTCAATCTGAGCATGAACTGTAGATAACCATTCCATACGTATGATGATGTTGTAAGGCCTTGATGCCTCTACTAGGAGATCCGAGATGAAGCTCTCACCACCTAGAGTATGCTCAAACTACCGGCATGAGTGCGTAATTGTCAAATCCACTCTCATAGGTGTCTCTATCCATAAGGATTGAGCCAAAGGATCCATCAGAATCTCCGAGATTCGAACGAGGGCAGTTGCAATAAAAGAATGACTGGAACCTGTGTCTATAATTACTACAGATAAGGTAAAGTAGTCATAGATCGTACCTCGAATCATCTCTGGAGTTCCATGGTCATAGGCCTCAACTGCCCGGAGCTGAGCTCGCCCATATCCACCTGCTCCTTTTGTTCGGGGTGGACCACCTAGTGGTGGTCGATGTAACACCTTGAATCATCGCCCACCGCCATATATAGGACCATCTCCTCTGCCACGTCCGCCTTCTCCTTTATGGTCCTCCTAGGTCAAACTGTTGTCTCTACCTGGGTGGTCCTTTGACTATCTTCTGATCATCCATACGGCTGGTCGAAAAGACACAAGCCATGTGACCATGCCCGCCGCATGTGAAACACTACATGTTCCTCGCATGACCGGCTCGATCTCCAGTACCCCACACAATTGATCCTGAATCATGTGGTCGTCCACCTATAGGTCTAGTCCTCTTAGACCTCTGTGACATCTCTCTGCTGCCAGCTGAAACGCACGGACAATTGTCACCTATAGACCGGTCAAAGTTCTGGTGCTCTGCTAATGTGTATAGCAGCACTCGGGACGAATCCTCGGCAATGATACTTTGTAATAGTCGTTTGTTTTTAGTTGATTATATTTTGATCAGGGGGGTTTGTTTGCAGAGCTTAATTGAAATGATTTTTGGATGATTTTTGATTTACCAAATTGATAAAGATTGGGGTGAGTTCATCATTGGGGAGTTAAGCATGTGATATCTTTGAGCCTTACTTTGTATTGCATTAAATTAACACCCATGTCATAACTTGACGTTGATTGGAATTCCTAATTGTGAAGGCTTTAATCCAAGCCTTAACTTAACTTAGGGTTCTAATCTCAATCAAAAATTATTTATGGTAGTGTATTTATGGTTCCAATAATCCATGAAAACCACTCGTTAAACAAAACATATCATTAATCCATGACATATTAAGTTTAACATACACAATATTAATTTAAAGAATACTCATCGAGCAAAACTCTCAATCACTTAATATCCCTGAATTATAACTCACCCTAATGACAGATTTACTCAGCCATTTGGATGTTTAATATTCTGGTTAAAATAATTATGATGATAAATTAATAATAGAAGAAAATGAAAGGTATTAGAAAAGAGTGGTACGTTGACACACACACACGAACGATGATGATAATTAAAAATGGATTTTTGATTGAATGAGGAAGCAAAAGAAGAGAAGGAGATTCAACTGAATTCAAACTATTTTAAGAAAATAAATATTAAACTACATAATGTGGATGAGAATAAGAGATATTGAAGAAGTAACTGGCATTAAAACAGAATTACAAAGAAAGGACTTACAAAATTACAAAAATGAAGAACACAAAAGTACGTGAAAACAAAGAGAGGAGGAAAGGTCTTTCAAGTGAAAAATTGAGTATGGAAGGTCCTCCCAAGCCATTTTCAAGGATATGGTCGTGCCAATATGATATCCTCTCTTCTGAAATGCCAACCCCTCTCAAGGAGATAAGGGGAGAGTATTTATAGCCCAAGGAGTGGACTGTTTGCATTCCCAATATGTCCCTCCACTTTCATCGCCAATTTGGCTATGCAGATAGCCTAATCTACGAATATCTCCTTCTTCAATGTTGTGGATAATAAAGTTTTCCGACTACTGTCAAAATTTGGAGGCATTTGGACAAGTGGAACCAATGTTATAGCAGGTTTATTAAACAAAGGTAAACTGTCCATTTCTATCCTTGCATTTTCGATGGCCAAACTGTTAATGGATTTTGGAATAGGAATATGCTTTCATATCCCAATGAATTATTCAACAACGTAGGCCGCCTATATCTCCTATTTCACACTGCAAAATCTCAGCTCGATTTCATTCATACATCATGAGATTTGTCATGCATACTATACCGATTTTAATTTTCGGCCAGAATGGTGGGATGGACATAAAAGCTTCATTTGGGCCCCTTGTACTTGGATTTGGGACTTGAAATTTTTATACAAGATGAAATTTATTGTCCCACGAATTATGGTGGAGAGTTAATGTTTTTTGACTTCTGTATTGAGCCCAGTAAATCAATCTTTAAGTCTGGTCCAGTTTGTTCACAGATTCTTTGGTCTTGTTTGTGAGGACCATATGACCCTTCAAATGGCAGAATTGGATCATGGTTCCTTCTAATGCAATGTTGTATATGGAAAGGAGAATCCTACAAAACAAGAACCACACAACTTGGATCCGTATAGTGACAGTTATTATTAAAACTTTAAACTGACTCAATTGGACTACTTCTAAAAATGCTCAAAAATTATACTTAATATTAAAACATTAATATTTCACACAAATTATGCATATTTCATATAAAATCAATAAATGGGTAATATAATAAGTCATGAAAATATTAATAACATAAAATCCCCCACAATTAGTTTTGTGCATGTCCTCATGTGCAACAAATATAAAAACATGACAAAATCATTTTTACTCACCAATAGATATTAAAATTTTGTTTTCTCCAATCAGGGGAGGTTTAGACTATTTCACTCATCAATTTAGAAATCCACAACAAGTTGTTATAGAAACAATGTTCCAAAACTAATTCATTTTTCCATTCTCAAATTTAGAAATGGAAAATGTGGACACTCAAAACTCACACCTCTCAAGATGATAAAATTTATTTGTGGAGGTTCACTCTTTCACCAACCAAAAGTGAAAATCTTAGAGTTTGAAAAGAGCTCTCAGCTTACAATCCCTATCCAAAGTGTAAAAAAATCAAGAGGTATATTTAAGGGGTTTTTCTGTGGCAATGGGATGGTAGGAATATAATGTCCAAGAGAGAGAATAAGGGGGTTAAAATACCAATATAGAAAAATCAATGAACATTTTTTTTGAAATAAAACATGGAAGGAAATGAACACACATATTTACAAGGGAATGATTGTGTGAAGAAAGACACAATAGAGGAATAAAATATGAAGGTAATGAGATGATGGAATATTTACAAGACACAAAACTTCTCCCAATGATATAAGAATATAATGCAAGTGTTCTTTTTTTCTTTTTTTTCATTGTTTTTTCGAAAGTTGACCTTAAAACAGATCTCACACTCATATCCCAACCCATGTTTGATCTCCTCATGACACTAATTGTAATAGTTATAACAAGATCAAAGGTTGATAAAGAGTGATTTTTGACCCATCCAAGACACAACCCATTCTTATATTGAATTTTTTTTGAATTTTTTTTCTTGAAATTTTTTTGAAATTTTTTTGAACACTTTTCAACATCATTTGTACAATACATTCACTGAATGAAACCCCCCACACTAAAATTGATGCTTTACCTCAAGCACATGATAACACACCAGAAATTAAGGAAATGATACCCAAAAATGAAATCCATTCCCCCCACACTTAAATTTCACAAACTTATGCAATGAAAATCCATGTTCATATTGGGTGGGATAAGGTATTGGGCTTGTAATGTGGCTATCAAAGAAAAGGTTTTCTTAGGATTGAAGGGGCTTTAAAAAGGAGGATTAATGTAAGGGTTATGGGAGGCTACTTGGCTATTGTGATTCTCATGTGGTTCAGAAAATGCCTCTATCATATTAATGCACACTAAGGCAGGAAATTCAGCTCAAAGGTCCACAAACTCAAGACTCACAAATGGGGGTGAAAACAAACATTTTTGAAAAGATGGCCATAGGTGGCCTTGGCATGAAAGCAATTGTTTGTTCTCATGGTTTGGGAAAATAATTTTCCAAATCAAAAAATGATCATTCAAAATGTGTTGGTCTTGACACAAAATTCTTTATCCAAAGTCATGATGAAAATACAAAATTTTTGAGATGAAAATATGTCTGTTAACTCCCCAAAATGGTTGGACAAAATTTCAAAACTTGATGGTGAGTAAGCATGACTTTTTTTTTGTAATTTTTTAAGTAATTGTTTTTTTGGTTTTTTTAGTTTTTTCGGTTTTTATTTGTTTTTTTGTTTTTATAAAGATACACCCACACAAAATAAAAAATGAAAAGAATGGTTTTGATAAAGAAGGTGGTAAAAAAATGAATGAGAGAGGAAAAGAAGAAAGAGGTAGAGAGAGGAAGAGATAGAGAGAGAGTTAAAGGGAAATAGGTTCCACCTGGTTTAGATTTGGTGGGTCATCGTCTCCATCTAGTGGTAGGTCGACTGGAGAAGTTGGGGATCCAATGGAAGTTGATGTTGATCCATGATTGTGGGATGTTACCTAAAAAAGAAAATTCATTATTCATATAATGAAAAAATAAAAAGAAAATGAAATTTCACAAAAGTAAAAGAAAAAATGGGTTGCCTCCCATGAAGCGCTGCATTTATTTGTCTACAGCTAGACAACTGCAGTGGACTACCCATAGTCTGATGGTGGTCATCATATTTTCTCAACTATATTGTGCTTGCAAAAAAACTTCTCCTCTGGGAGGCCTGATGATTCATTCGATAATTTCTTCCCACCCTTTTTGGTGTGCTTGCAATTCAATGGGGGTGGAAAGAGAATATTTCTATCCTAGCTTTGGTCTTCAACCTGAGGAATGATGTTATCCACAAGGTGATGGTTTTCTATGCATGTAAATTCCATAGGATGGCTCAATTCTGATGGTTCATTTATGTATGGTTCAGATAACATGAAAGCAGAGTATGAGATCCCAATTGTTTTTGACTCATTAATTTCATCACTTACCGATGTAGAGTAATGAGGATCAGTGGCATGATAAGATTGAATAAAATTTTCAAAATCCTTTATTTCAATGTTGTTCACCAAAGAATTGTCAATTTCAACCTCACCAGTGATCACTTTATTAATTAGGGAACAAATGTCACAACCTTCACTACCATCAGGACAATATAAACACATTGGTTCAGGGTTCACTTCACATATAACAAAATTTTCAGAATCATGGATAGGAAAGGATGAATATGGGGTAATCAGATTTTAATTAACAAATGAGCGTTCAAGTTCATTTTCTTTATTACCATTCATGTTGGAGCATTGGAGGACAGGGGTGAGATGATATTCCAAAGAGTTTTCAAGATCCTTTAGATCAATGGAGTTTGCATTTGTAATGTAAACATCAATTTCACCATTAATCACTTGGTTAATGAGGATGCAATATTCACAAACTACTCTATTAGTAGAACAGAAAGAACATGATGGATTAGGATTCAACACACTCTCAGAGGGAGTTTCCGAAACATGGATAGAGAATACAGATTGATTCTCTAATGGTTATCGCATGGATTGAAAAATATTGAACCTGACCATTTGGTTTCCAAATTCCATGGATAAGATGCCAGTGTGGACATCAATTTTGGTTTTAGATGTCATAAGGAATGGTCTTCCGAGAATCAGAGGAGATTTTCAAGATGTTTTCTCACCTTCCATGTCAAGGAAATAGAAGTCAGCTGGGAAGATAAGATCATTTACTCGAACAAGGACATCCTCAATTATTCCATCAGGACTGTTTGTGCTTCGATTGGCTAACTGAATGACAACACCCGTTGGGTGCAACGGACCTAGATCAAGGTTGGAGAATATGGATTTCAGCATTACATTAATTTAGGCTCCTAGGTCTATGAGTGCATCATCAAAGTTGGAACATCCAATTTGGAATGGGACTGTAAAGGTCCCTGAACCTTTTCACTTAATGGGAATAGACTGCTGGGTGGAAGCATTTTCGAAGGTCCTATGTTTCCTCTTATGGGTACACAACTCCTTGAGAAACTTGGAATACTTATAATTTTTTTTACGGAATCTAAGAGGAGAAATGTTGACTTCAACATGTCTAAACATGTCGAGCATTTCAGGATAATTTTCAAAGGACTTCCTTGGTTTAGAAATGGCTTGAGGAAAAGGAATTGGATTCCTAAGTGGAATGGAATGAGGTGATGGAATGGATTCAGATTCCTTTTCAATTTTCTTTTTCTTTTCATTTTCAAGGTCAACATTCAAAGGAGGGTTTGAGGATTTATCTTGAGGCATAGCAAGTTTCTTTCCTGATCTAAGTACAATTGCACTTACATTACCCTTGGGGTTAGGTAATGGTTGAGCTGGGAGTTGGGAAGAATTTTATTGTTGTTGCTAGCTCAGGTGGGATGAAAGTTGACCTATTTGAGTTTCAATGTTTTTAAGGCTAGAATGGGTGAAGGGGGAAAGATCATCCACTGCACTTTCCCATGGTTGCTTGGAAGAATATGCTTGTCTCGGATTGGGATTACCTTGATTTTGGTTCTTGGGAAAGCGATTGTATTCGGTTGGGAATTGGGAAGGCTCATTAGGATAATGGAATCCAGGAGGAGGAATAAGAGGATTGATCCTTTGAGGTTGAGGGACAAAAGGGTAAGGTTATTGGAAGTTACCAACACCTTGACTGTATTGAAACTGGTTTGGGTTTTGAGGAGGGAATTGAGGGGGATGAGAAATGGGATTACCATACCTAAGGCCTTGGTTATAGGAAGAAGATAAGGGCTCGGAGTGAGGTTGGTTGATGTTTCTAACAAACTGACCTGATAGTTGAGGATTGGGGTTCTGCTGAGCATATGCTGCATTGAGCTCCATTGGTCCGGATGAATCATATTGATCCTCTTGAAGTTGTGGACATGTGTCTTTTGGATGAGCTGGGGAGCTACAGATTGCACAATTCTTGATTGGTCCAGGGAATAGTGACTGTGGAGAAGATGAGTTTGGGGCTTTTGTAGCCACCGCTAGTTGACGCACAAGACCTGTAAGTTCACTCATCCACTCAGTCATCTTGTTAGGATCTATGGATTGATTATCTTGGGCTTTTTTGACTTGAGCATGTGCTCGAGGTTTGAATTGTTGTGTGTTTGCAGCCATGTTACTTATGAGATCTCTTGCAGCTACAAGAGTTTTATCAACAAAGGCACCGCCACTTGCGGCATCTATGAGAGTTCTCTCCATAGCCAATAACCCCTCATAGAAGTATTGGATCAAGAGTTGGTCAGTGATTTGGTGATGTGGGCAGGTTTCCACAATCTTTTTGAACCTCTCCCAGTACTCATGGAGTGATTCACTTGGGAATTGACGTATACCACTTATTTCTTTTCGGATAGAAGCAGTACGAGAAGCAGGAAAGAATTTCTCTAGAAAGAGATGCTTCATTTCATTCCATGTAGTTATGGAACCAGGAGGGAGGTAGTAGATCCATGACTTGGCAGAGTTAGCTAGGGAGAAAGGGAATGCTCAGAGTTTGATTTGTTCTTCAGAAACCCCTTGAGGTTTCATGGTAGAGCACACTACTTGGAACTCTTTAAGGTGGAGATGTGGATCCTCACCAGCTAGCCCATGGAAATGAGGAAGAAGATGAATCAAACCCGATTTGAGTTCGATGTCAGCCTCTATGTTTGGATATTGAATACCAAGGGGTTGGTAATTCATATCAGGGGCAGCGGGTTCTTTTAGGGTTTTTTCCCTAGGATTGGCCATTTCAATTTCAACTGGTTGTATGAGGACTGGTTCTTGAATTATTTGAGTATCTCTTATGTTCCTCCTAAGTTGGAAAAGTGTTCGCTCAATTTTAGGGTCAAACAAATCTGAGGGATTGTTTGGAAGGCTACGGGTCATTCAGAGAGATTTTGGATGAAAGAGGAAGATGGGGTTTTCTTTGTATTTTTTCAGTTTATGATTTTTATGAGAAGACGAGTTTTTCTTTGGGATTTTTTTAATTTTTTTTAAAATTTTTTTTAAATTTTTTACAATAAATAGAAATGAATGACTACATAAAGCGCCATCCTCGGAAACGACGCCATTTAAAACGCACGGCCGATTGTCACCTATCGACAGGTCAAAGTTCCGGTGCTCTGCTAATGTGTATAGCAGCACTCAGGTCGAATCCTCGGCGAGGATACTTTGTAATAGTCATTTGTTTTTAGTTGATTGTATTTTGATTAGGGGGTTTGTTTCCAGAGCTTAATTGCAATGATTTATGGATGATGTTTGATTTACCAAATTGATAAATATTGGGGTGATTTCATCATTGGGGAGTTAATCATGTGATATCCTTGAGCCTTACATTGTATTGCATTAAATTAACACCCATGTCATAAGTTGACGTTGATTGGAATTCCTAAGTGTGAAGGCTTTAATCCATGCCTTAACTTAACATAGGTTTCTAATATCAATCAAAACATATTTACGGTAGTGTATTTATGGTTCCAATAATCCATGGAAACCTCTCGTTAAAGAAAATATATCATTAATCCATGACATATTAAGTTTAACATACACAATATTAATTTAATGAATACTCATCGAGAAAAACTCTCAATAACATAACATCCCCGAATTATAACTCACCCAAATGAGAGATTTACTCAGCCATTTGGATTTTTAATATTCTGGTTAAAATAATTATGATGATAAATTAAGAATAGAAGAAAAATAAAGGGATTATAAAAGAGTGGTATGTTGACACACACACACGAACGATGATGATAATTAAAAACGGATTTTCGATTGAATGAGCAAGCAAAATAAGGGAAGGGGATTCAACTGAATTTAAAATATTTGAAGAACATAAATATTAAACTACAGAGGGTGGATGAGAATAAGAGATATTGAAGAAGTAACTTGCATTAAAACAAAATTACAAAGAAAGGACTTACAAAATTACAAAAACGAAGAACACAAAAGTATGTGAAAACAAAGAGAGGAGGAAAGGTCTCTCAAGTGAAAAATTGAGTATGGAAGGTACTCCCAAGACTTTGGAAAGGCTTTGGTGATGCCAATATGATATCCTCTCTTCTGAAATGCCAACCCCTCTCAAAGAGAGATGGGGAGTGTATTTATATCCCAAGGAGTGGACTGTTTGCATTCCCAATATGTCCCTCCAGTTTCATCGCCAATTTGGCTATTCAGACAGCCGAATCTCCGCATATCTCCTACTTCAAAGTTTTATATAATAATTTTTTCCGACTACTATCAAAATTTGGAGGCATTTGGACAAGTGGATCCAAAGTTATGGCGGTTTTATTAAACAAAGGTAAACTGTCCATTTCTATCCATGATTTTTCGATGGCCAAAATGGGAATGGATTTTGGAATAGGAAGTTGCCTTCAAATACGAATGACGTCTACAACAAAGTCGGCCTCCTATATCTCTTCTTTAACACTGAAAAATAGAAGCTTGATTTCATGCTTAAATCATGAGATATGTCATGAATACTATACTGATTTTAATTTTCGGCCAGAATGGTGGGCTGGACTTCAAAGATTCATTTGGGCCCCTTGTACTTGGATTTGGGCATTGAAATTTTTATCCAAGATTAAATTTAGTGGCCCACGAATTATGGTGGAGAGTTAATGTTTTTAGACTTCTTTATTGAGCCCAGTAAATCAATCTTCAAGGCTGGTCCAGTTTGTTCACAGATTCTTTGGTCTTGTTTGTGAGGACCATATGACCCTTTAAATGGCAGAATTGGATCATGGTTCCTTCTAATGAAATGTTGTATATTAAAAGCAAAATCCTAAAAAACAAGAACGACACAATTTGGATCAGTATAGTGATAAGTATTATTAAAAATTTAAACTGACTCAATTGGACTACTTCTAAAAATGCTCAAAAATTATACTTAATATTAAAACATTAATATTTCACACAAATTATGCGTATTTCATATAAAATCAGTAAAGGGGGAATATAATAAGTCATGAAAATATTAATAACATCACCATATGTAGAAGACTTTTCTACGGGATGTTCGGTGGTGGGTCTTACTGTGGGTGATTGATCAGCAAGAAAAATCTCCACTGAGAGGGCTCGCTCTAACACCCCATCCTATGTTTGGATGCTAATAGAAATCATTGAATCCCAAATCTCCAACATGTGTCCCTACTCAAAGTTCCAAGCACGGAATAATGGGTACCACACCATATCAATGGAGTAGCGTGAGAGGCTGGTGAACTTTGCTGTGTACTGAGCAACAATCATTCTGCCCTGCTGTAGATGAAGAAGATCCTATATGTGCATTGTGAGAATAGTCGTTTGGACAAACTCTACCTAAAACAGTCTCTTAAATTCTTCCCAAATAAGTGTCACCTCATCGTGAACCTAGAGCATCAAACTCCACCATCTTCCAGCTGATGCCTGTAGAATTTTGGTGGCAAGGATCACCATGAGATCAGTTAGTGTCCCTACCAGTCGAAAGACTTTCACTACGGCTTCTGAAAAATCCTCAAATTATTGTGGCTCTGTCTCACCCCTGAACCTGGGAGGCCTCTGGAACTGGAACATGTGAAATGCACTCAATCAGCGGGCACCCTCTACTGCTAGGGCTGGTGGCATCGGTGGCCCAATGTTTAATGGTTCTGTTGATGCCTCCGCTTGTGCCTTGTTTTGCAGGTCCATGAAACATGATATTCTAGTTTTAGGATACCTTGTTTCCAAGGGGTTTCCATTGGATTTATTCATGGAACCGGAAACATCCAATAGTTCTTTATCCAATGAAGACCATCTTTCCAAAGGTAGGTGTTCGTTATGTTTTGAACATTACGATACTTAAGAACATGCATTGTTCGAGAGGATGGGAGGGGGGAATTATTGTCTACTCCGCGACTCTCTTTGAAATTAAAATATTTTCATGAATCCTTATTAATTCACCATTTATATCATACGTATCCCGTAGAATTTAAAATCACTTATTTAATATGTATAAAATTTTAGAATTATCAGTATGGATTCGAGATTTTCCATTAATGGAATCCTCTAATATACTGATTAGATATTATTTTAATCATCATTGTTGATGATTCTGGTTTTTAATCCACTCAGTGGGACACTTTGGAGTTTATTGTCATCCAGGGAGAAGAAGGTTTGTTTTGATCTTGGGATCGTGCTCATAAAATGAGCTACCTACGTATCATTGTGAAAGGAATCAAACCCCTAGTAGTTCGGTGCCAATTAATGGGACACATCATACCATTTAAGGTCATGTCATAAGGACCTCTAAGAGGAAGGTTATCAGTTACAAATTAGTGTGGGACTTATGTTAAAACAGCCTGAGGAACATTGGAAAGGATATCAATTTCCAAATAGGATCAAACACTATTGAGAGTATGGACCAAAGAGAACAGGGTTGGTTTGAAGTGTTGGGTTTGAATCTCAAGGAGGATTCCTACGTATCCCATATGGATGGGAATAAAATCCCACATAGTTTAATAAATATCAAAAGAGAATATAGACTTCTTATAAAGATAAGTTTGGGATTACATTGTGAAAAGTGATTCCTTGATGATTATTTGGGGATTATTTATTAAGGAGGATGATCACATTGGAAGAATTAAGGTTGGATTCCTAAGGAGGATATCTAGTGAGCTCGGGCCCTGAAAGTGCTTCCTACGTATCCTATATTTAATAGGAATAAGAGTTCTCGTAGTTCATTATTAGGAGTATTTTTCACATGTTGTAATAATCACATATATCTAAGCCCACGTGAGTCATGATCGGTGTGAGAAACAAGAGGATATGAATGATTCAACAAAGACACTTCAAACTTCTCTACCTCCACTGATTGAAGAGGGTGTGTCGACCGTGGAAGAGGGTGAGGCGAAGAACCATCCTTTGTTCTATTTTCAATAGACAAGGGTCCAATGTAAGGAAGAAGGGGTGATGGTGAGGGGATTATACCAGGATGGCTACCTTGAAATTGGTTCTGGTAGGGGAGGGAGACATCTCCTATACTTGAATGGAATGGAAAGTGTGAAGTGAACCTTCTCTATTGGAGAACTGATGTCCCAGGTCACCTCTTTGAAAAGGGAGAGGCCAGAAGCCCACCATCTTCCCAACCGGGAACATCTCGATACTATTACTGGGAGAAAAGTCCATGTGACCACGGATATAGAAATCCACAAACATCCCAAGAATGCTAAACCCATTGTGGAAAAAATGTGGAAAACCTCTGACTGATGATATAGAAACCCAAATTGGAGACACGTTGATCTGCCTAATCTAAAGGTCTGAGAAGTAAGGAGGTTTTGGGGGAGGCTTCAACTTAGATCCTTTCGAGTAAAGGAACCAAGGAAAGAGATACCCCTCCGTGAGAGGCTTCAATGGATATTTGAACTGGCCGCGTAGGTACTTTTCGCAGATGTGTCACGTAGGTACCCCATGTTGCCCTATTGCGTAGGTATGGTGTGAAAATATGTCATGAAAGTACAGTATGTAGGTATGGATGAGGACTGAAGAGAATGTGAAGAACTTCAAAACATGCATATCCCCTTTAATTATCCCTTCTTATGTAGTTTAGAGAACTACATGAGATCATTTGAGAGATCTAGGTGAAAGAACTATGCAATGGGAGCTTCAGAGAATCTTTCACTTTTTTCAATCCGAAAATGGGGAGCCCAAGGGTCCTACTTATAGAAACGAATGAGCCTTGTCGAAGAAACTTTGGTCATGAAGATATACTGCGTTTCTCCATCATGTAGTTACATCCAAAATCTTCTATAGCGTAGGTCGAACACGTAGCTGCTTCACTAAGCATGGCTGCGTAGCTCTGTCCTGAAGCTCAGCCATGTAGCTCTCTCACAAAGCATGGCTACGTAGCACTCTTGTGAATCATGGCTGCATACCTCTCTCGCAATGTTTATGGATATTACTACATTGAGTAGATTTTGGAATGATTTGTTGATGTTTCCTTTGTACTCTTTAAAACTTTTTTAAGGAGTGCCAACCAAATCCCCCCCTCCAGATTGGATTCGAAATATACAGAGTGTGAAGTCCTAAGATGAATGTTTGGGAAAAAGATCAGGATGGATGAGTGAATAGGACAATTGTGCCACACAAGAATTTCATACAGAAATTTCATGCAGATCTGTCACACAGATATGGAGCATAGAGACATCACACATGTATGGCATGTAGATTTTCTGTTAAACTATAAATAGGTCTCAACCATTCACATTTTCTTCATCACCTCCACATTCCAATGTTTAGAGCTCTCATTGAAAATCTCATTCGTTCAGCTGCATCGCGTTGTGCTATCGCATAATTCCCTTGAAATTTATTCAAGGTAAGATTATTATGTGATAGAGCTACGCTGAAAGGACTTCCCTGATGTATTTTCACTATGATCTTTGTCAAAGGACTTATGTGACTGACTTTGTTGAAGGACCTTGTCGAAGGACCCTGTCAAAGGACCTTATCGAAGGGCCTTGTCGAAGGACCATCACAAAGATCTATATGACAAGTGTCCTTTGCCAAATTTCTTCCTTTATTCTTTAGAAATATGTTTTTTAATTTTGTTCATTCTTTTATAGGAATGAATGACTCATTTGATGACCTATACCGAGGAATCTAAGGCCCACCAATGTGAAATAATGAGGATAGTTGGGCCAGATTATTATGACACTATTGAGAGGGCTCTTCCTGGGTTATGGATGGGTCTAATTATATACTAGCGTGACTATCCACAAAGTCCTTACTTACCTCTGCATGGTCATGGGCTTTTTCAAGACACGAATTTTCCATATATTACGAAGTACTTTCCAAAGAATTGGATTCTTTAGTATTCCAACTGTGACTGTATGAATATTAGTTCAAGGGGGTTCCAATACAAGAAGGAACAATCCCTATTAGTTGAATCCTTCATCATAGTGGTTGTACTCCATATATTAAGGATCATGTTGTAGATCAAATACCACATTGTTATGATTCCACTTTCTGAGCTTCTCAAACAGATTAATCGAATGGATGAAAAGGAGATTGGGACCTTCGTTCTGGAGGGGGTGTGAAACCCAAGTGGATGTGGGCATTATGGTTATGTTGGACTTGTGAAGAATTCATAAAATAATTATCATACATCCAAATTTATCAAGCTATCAGGATAGGGAAACTTATGTTTACAAAAATGAACTCATTCATGAATTACGGAGCCGATGGATCCCACAAAAAACTCCTTTAATTTGACACATGACAAAGTTGGTATTCGTCTCTGGGATGTTTACCAAATAGCTGTAATTCCTCTTCTTGTGGAAATGTATGATGAATTCATCCCGCATACTTCAACATGGGGTGATGTTACCAGAACACCACTACTGGACCATTAATTATTTAAGATAGCGAAGAATTTACCCAAGGATAAGAAAGATATTCATGCAAGAGTGTGGATGGAATATTTCATAGAACCAACAACAGAGAAAGTTTCAATCTATTGACGTCCTACTGTTTTTCCTTCCGCCGATAAACGAGGCAGTTCAGGCACATATTTTCCTACAATGGGAAGAGGGTACTAGAATAACTGGGGTTATAAAGTAAAACTAGATATAGATTCAAATGTACGCTTAGCTGCCTTCCTTGCTATGTGGCTAAGTGTTTATTTGCTTGAAGTTTGTGAATCAGGTGGTGGTGTAAGATCAAAGTCTTTTGTAATTGCCGCTGAATTGGTAGAGGGGAAGTGTATAGGGCTCAAAACCCTTGTTTTGGAAAGAATTTACCATCTCGTGATGCTTTTATACAATGGGAAGGATCCATTTAGAATTTCGGGGCCATTTTAAGTGTTGTGGGGATGGATTGAAGCACATTTTTTTCCATACTCAGTATTGAAGACAATCAGAGTTTGTAATGGTCGATTCACCCCGTTTTTACAGAATTTGTTTTTGGTATTAAGCCTCTGAACTTGAGAACTGACGAGGAACTAAAGGTATTGAATGTTTCAGGAGAATTAAACTTCTGTACTTTTGGTAAGCCACCCACTGGAACATTTACTAATGATGTTAAAGAAGAGTATGAGATGAGATCTTATATGATGGAATTCATGGATGGTGTACTATTAACCAGGATTGATGGTGAAATTATATGTGAGGTTTATGTGCCCTATTGGTTTGCTTATTAATTCAGGTGTCTTCATTAGTCAAGCACCTTTCCACCCAGATATGTTAGATATGAGAAGCAACCATAGGTAGCACGACAATTATGTATTCTCACAGCTTTAGAGGTACCCAAACTGTTAATTACATTACCTCCACCAGATGCATCAATAAGATTGGATGCTAGGTATGCCAAATCTTGGGCTTCTTCATATCCTCATGGGGCTCTGACAAAAGGAGTATATTGGGTGGCAGCTACAATGGCTATTACAAGTGGAAATCATGGAAATAAGTCCAAGGCCAAAGATGATAAAGAAAATGTAGAGGTTTCAGAGCCCACAAAGCATCTTTGTAGGAAGTACACCAGGAATATCAAGGCTAAAGAAGAAATACCTCTAACGCTAAGGAGATCCAGTCACCAACATCATATAGAGATTCCTATTCCACCGATTGAATTTTCTGTGGAAGAAAGGTCTGAAGCAGATCTTCAATCAGAAGGTGTCGAACCTCTTCCATGGTCAAAGAAGCCCTAATCAAATTATGTGAGACATTTGGCCATTCATCATTAGGAGATTATAACCCGTGATCTCAGGGATGCCTAGGCATTTCTTCAAAATGGCATTCGAAAACCATATATGGGTGATATCAATGCACCTTCTAATTTCAATCCGGAAAATAACTATATTGAAGTACAAAAGTATATTGCGGAGCTAGAGACATTTATATATGCAACTGATGAACACATCCTAACTTCTAAATGAGTATCTCATATGCTGGACATAAGAGTCTGCGAAGGGGTATTTATCAACCCTACAAAGGATTGGGATATTTATATTAATACTGAGAATGTATTAGCCTTTTTCTTTTCTCTCAACTCTTCTTTATCATTTGACATCATTAATATTGATGAAAATGTATTTTTTCAGCTTGAATGTAGAGAAGGAAGATCTTGACCGACTCTTGAATCACCTCAATATAGTACTATAGGTTCTCCCATTGGCGCAACGAATAATCCTCCCAAGTCGCCATAACATTCTCCAAGAGAAAGAATCATGAATTGGGTAAGGGAGATAAATAATACTGAACCATTACCTCAAGTCTCCACTACTAAGATAAGTTTTTCAATCTATCCTCAATCTTTTGAATAGAATCACAAAAGAGAAATGAGATTGCTTCAAATAATTCGCCGAAAGAGTAAGTATTTATAAAATAATTAGGGCATATAATTTTCTAAAGACATTCTAGTAACAATGCTTTAGCCTCTTATAGGATATAAGTATATTTATTCTCACAAGGGATTAAGATCTGATGCTTCACAAAAAGAAAAAGAAGTCCCAAGGGAAACCCAGGTTCATGCTGACATATCTGTACCGTCAAAAGATTCAGCTATACCTGCTCCTGGCTGTGTTGAGAGAGAGGAAAGCCATGATGAGATTAAATACATTCCCCAGTTACTTTTGTCAAAGGATCCTGAAAATAATCAATACTAATATTCCTATTTCTTTAAATGAAAGGACTGAAGGTCAAGGGAAATCTGAAACCAATGCTGAAATTAACCCAGACTCAGAAAGATCTGATTCTGGAATAACAATTGAAGATTCAGTAGAACCAAATGTCAATGGATCCAATATGAGAATCAACCATCATTTTTTGGATACCCTAAATGGTGAGGATGTTGTAACAATTCAGGCCATATACACTGAAATGATGGAAACCCTTAATCCGAATATTGATATTACAGGTTCCATCAAAGTGTTTGGAGATTTCCGTGATGGATTTCAAGGAAGTATGTTTTTATTCTTGCATTTTCCATACAAATTTTTTTATTCAACTTGATTATTTACATAAAAATTCAATTTATGCAGATTTATCTATAGAAAATGTCACAAAGGCTCTTCAGGAACAGGGTATTCCACATTATCCTTCTACTGGGGATGAAGAAATATGTACAGAGGATACTTCACCAAGAGAGGTTCTAGAGCCTTCAAATGTCATATCTGAACAAATTCAACCCCCTCCTCAAGAAACACTTTCACAAAACACCAGAGTTGAAAATACAAGAGATGAATCCAATCAAGTAGCTATCTTATTGTTGGGTAAATATAGTCATTAATCTAAGTCATATTTTTTCAACCATTCAAAACAAATAATGACGTTGATTTATTATTTAGGATTATCAGCCACTAGATCAGAGGGTGAAGCTTCTACCATCCTAAGAGAAGAAGAAAAAATGAATCATTAAGAAACCTATTTCCAGGATATATTTTACCTCATGTTAGTGACACAGATTCATATTTAGAGATGCAATATGATCTTAGAATGGCATGTAAGAAGACATGGTGGAAGATCTGGAACATAATTGCTGAAAAGCCTTTGGATAAATTATTATCCCATTTCCCAAAACTCCCAACATTATTCTATGTGTTGGGATTTGGTGGGTTCAATTATCGGCCGGTCTACGATGACATGAAAGAGAATATCCACCAATAAGAGTAGGATCATAAGCTGCGACCAGATTTTAAAGAGTATACTCATCAATATTAATGGCTTTCAAGCTGTAGAGGTTGAGGTAGAGGTAAACCATAATAATAAATCACTTGAGATTAGCCAAAAAATCAAATAATCCATGAAGGAGTTATTATCTCTTCAACATCAAAAGGATTCTATTCAAAACAAGCTTGAGAAAATGAATCAGACACTAGGAGAAACCCAATTGGAGGGGATAACTGCCATTTCAACGGCTAAGGAAGCACTTCCTCAGGCAGAGGAGGCTGGAGTTGCACAATTATCTCAACTTCAACCAGAAGCTGATAAATCTTATGAAGCGGTTCTATAAATGAAAAGTCATGTTGAAAGTTTATTTTAAAACATGATAGAGAGGCTCCAGATTGTGGATGGCCCTCCATTTTCACATGAATGAAAGAAATTTTTTTTCCAATCATATACATGTCTTAATTCCTATTATTATTTTATGATTAAAATATGAAAGGTAAATGATAAAATAGATTCCTTTATGTTAAGCAATTATCGTTATAATAACAAAATGATGTGCTTAAAATTTTCTTATTAAGACGAGGGATTTAAGGAGAATAATTTGATTATTTCTAGGGGTACATGGATAACCCCAAAAATTTTGTATCATTTGACTTTTAATTGATAAATATTACCTGAATCATAAAAATAAATTTATATTTAGTGATCAGGGACTTGACTTTTGTTTAGATCACCCTTTGCGGGTTCTTAGTCGGATGAGTATCAATTCTTTTGGTACTGGAAGTTTAAAGTCATGAATATTGGACTATAAAGTGCTAATATTTTCGGTCGAATAGCTTTGAACGTAAATTTTGAATTAGATCCCAAAAAAACATCGTGGATAAGAATTTATTTATCATTATTTAAATATTTCTAGGGGAAATCATGGGCCATAATTTTTTATATTGATACTAAATCATAAATCCTGCATCAGCATAATGTGTGAATTATTCAGGAATAAAGTTACCATTACTTAACAAACCCATTATGGGGGATACATTATATAGGTCCAACTAGGGCATATGCTACATAGACAAATAGTGGAATATTTTTACTGACAGGCTTTTTATGTAGGAAACATATGCAAGGATGCCTAAGAGAATGTGCTGTATAGTCAGGAAAAAGTGCTCTCAGAAGTTTGATGTTCTATTGATAAAAAGTCAAAGAATGTTTATGGAGATTTAGATTTTCTAAATCATAGAGTTTGGTTTATGGATAAAGGTACCTAAATATGGAAAGGTTATTTCTAATCAAGATATCCAAATAATTAGAGGAATAATACTTTTAAAATGGTTTGACGCAAATGTAAAAGAAATAGTGATTTTAGTTTTAGGTCATACGCCTAGGACCTGAAAAGGAAACAACATATAACATGTTGTCAAGTGATTTCAAGATTATTTTATAGCGTATCGATCACATGATGAGGGAAATGGGTAAACCATGGTCTTGAATACTTTCATATTGTGAGAAATATAATGGGACAAGTATACATGAATGACTGTTTTAAAATACAGATTCTTGTATAATGTCATCAAAGATTAAATGGGACAAAGATACTATAACCAATAATGATGTTACCATTATTTGAAAGACCCATTATGGATGCTATATTATGCAGGTATAACTATGGAATATTATGCATATCCAAATAGTGTAATCTTTTGACTGACAGGCCTGTTATGTAGGCAACTTATGCAAGGCCACCGGGCACATTTTGCATAGTCAGGAAAAAGAGCTCCTAGTTATTTAAAACCTTTTTACTTGAAACCATAAGAATTATTATGAAAATATGAAATAAAAATTCAATATTATGATTGTGAGATATGGAATGGGGTGGTGCCCAATGTATATGAGAAATATTTGAATCAATATTCACCATAAATTTGATGTCCTTTACATAGATCTGAATCATATATAAAATGGTGGCTTTATTTGTTTCCATTGAATGTATATGGTACTTTGTAGTTTCATGTCATACAGTAAGGACATTGGTAACCCCATAAGAAATTGATAATACCCTATTTAAATGAAGAATCCATTTACCCAATTCCTAAGACCACGTGAGCTATGCTCAGTGTGAGAAACAAGGAACTGTAAGGGTTTCTTTTATAACATAAAGGCGATCCAAGTGAGAAATAGGGGTGTTAAATTTCTATTCCATTTAAAGTCATGTGGTATGGATTAGAATTAAAAAATATGAAAGAAAATACACATTGTAACTGGATTAAGGGATAAAACCTAAATATAATTATGTGTCTTGCTGGATAAGGAATCAAATCATGCATAGTTCTTAAAACATTTCCTATGTAGATTTGATTCTCATACAAGAAATAAAATGGGGTTTTTATCATGGATGGGCCCAAAAATTGTACATTTATATGTCTCTATGTATCTCATTGGAAAAATGATAATCAAGTCATACGTAGTTCTTTAAACAATCATTCATCATGTTAATCAGATTTGGCATGAAAAAATGGTGGCTTTTAACACATTCTAAGAGAATGTTATATCTTGAGACATAAAATGGTATACAGACCAAATCATATATCTTAATGAAACACTCTGTATAGATCTGATTCAAATAAAAAAGGAGAAAAGAAAATAAGAAAATTTTGTGATTGTGGTTGGGCCTCGAATTGGAGATTTAGGCGTCTCTACATTTCTCATTGAAAAATGAGAATCATACCATATGTAGTTCATGAAATATGGTCTCTATGAAGACCTGACTCCTACATAGGAATGATAGGGAATCATGTACTACTAAGGAGTAGTAATGATGTAAATAATATTTTCTTATGGAGACTTCTAACGTCTTATAGAGAAAATGTTAGCTGTACAAATGATGTCATGTAATTTAACTTCATGAGACAAGGATGAAAATTATATACACTTTAACGTCATTAAACATGGATGCTTATGGTTGTTATGCAGTTTAATGTCTTGAAACTAGGACATGGGGGCTGTGCAGTCTTATGTCTTGCAGTGAGGACAAATTATGCAAAAGTATACAAAGTATTTCTTCAAAAATCATGCATTGGTTGGGGATGTGATGAGCTCTCCAACCATTGAGATTAAGGCATATGCTCCATTTGAATAAACATTATGTATGGAATAAGTTCCTTCCCACTTTGGATCATGTTTTGGAGGTTCATTTCTTGGTATCATTGGATTTCTAAGTACCAATACCAATTCTCCTTTAAAGAATGAATGAAGATGAACTTTCTTATTAAAACCTCACGCAATTGTATTATGATAGACTTCTAGATGAAGCAAAGTATTCAATATTTTCTCATATAATCATTCCAACTCATTGAACCATTTTTGAGGCATTTAATATGTAGATAATTGATCATAGATTGTAACTCTTAGTGAAGGAAATTTGATTTCAATTTGTAAAACCGCTTCAGTTCTATATACCAATGAAAAAGGAGTTTCTTGGGTGGAAGTACGGATAGTTGTTTGATAATCCCATAAAGCATTATAAAGTTTATCAGGCCATGATTTATTATCTTCATACACCATATTCTGGAGTATATTTGATAGGGTTTTATTGAAATACTCCCTCTATCCATTGGCCGCCGCATGATAGCGAGATGAATGGTTGGATTTGATATTATATTCCTCATCTAAAATTTTTACTCCAGCAGAACAAAAATTGGTGCCATTGTCCATCAAAATAGTATGAGGGAAGCTAAATATGGTGATTATATTAGTTTTGAAAAACCTAATGATATTTTAAGCTCAAACATCCTTTATAGGTATTTCCTCAGCCCACTTAGAGAAGAAATCAGTAGCAATGAGAATATACTTGAACTGCTTAGTCGTGGCTGGAGGATAAGGACCAACTACATCCATTACCCATGTGGCAAATGGCCAAGAGTATTTAGCTGTATGTCGTAACTTTGGGGGTCGATGAATGATGTTTCCATGCACTTGATAGAGATGACATTTTTTTGTGAAGTATGTACAATCCTGTGTCATTGAAGGCCAAAAGTATCCACGCCTTAGAATATGATCAGAGAGGCTATGCCCATATTGGTGGGCACCACAAGATCCTCAATGAACTTCTTTCATGACAGTCACAGTTTCTTCTCCATCAAAACATCTTTAGATAAATCCCATCGAATCCTCACTTATAAAGAAACTTTCTATGGTTTGGACCATCATAAAGAGTAAAACTAGACACTCATTTCCAGATTTTCTCCTTCTAATCCCTATTTGGTGGAAGCATCCCATTTTGAAGATATTCGATGATGGATGTTCTCTATCCCATGGTATGACCATATAGTTCAGATATAAGGAAAATTTCATATATTTCCTCCCTCATGGATTGAAAAAAGGTGAAAGAATGCGGTGATGGGCTATGCTAATAACTATCTCATCTGGATTTGGATCTTCCATTGCTGTAACTACATTAGCTAGTGCATCTTCATGGGCATTTTGTGATTGTGGGGAATAGGACAATGTTGGATCTGAGGGAAATTCAGCCATTAATTCTCTGGCATAATAACACAAAGGTATTAACTCTTCTTTTCTGATAGATTATTCCCCATTGATTTGTTTGCTTACTAATTCTGAATCACCATTTACCTTTAAATGATCCATTCACACCTGAAGGGCCAATTCCAAACCTGTGATGAGAGCTTGATATTCTTCCACATTATTGGTACCACCTTCCAATAATAGAAAAGAATAAGGCACTACTTCCTTTTTTGGGGAAATAAGGACAATTCCTAATCCAACCTTTCTTGAGTTTAGGATTTTCTAGTCTCTTCCCTATTGGAGTTCTAGAAGAACCATCAAAATACATTTACCATGTCTAGGAATTATCTTGAATAGAGAAGACCTCTTCATCTGGAAGTTCAGTATTAAATGATGTATCTTCCACGGATGGATTCTCAGAAAGTAAATCAGCCAGGGCTTGACCCTTTATTGCCTTTTGAGGCACAAACTGAATATCAAACTGCTGCAAAATAACAGCCCACCATGCTAGACGTCCTATAAGCATAGGACAACTGAAGATAAATTTGAGTGGGTTATTGTGAGATACCAATTAAACCTCATGATGTTCTAGATAATGCCTCAATTTCTGAACTGCAATGATTAATTCAAAATATCACTTTTCAATATTTGAATACCGAGTTTCTGAATCAAGCATAGTGTGAATGAGATAGTAAAGGCTGTTTTCACTTCCATCATCATTCTTTTTGGAAAGGAAGGCACATAGTGATCCCTCTAAAGCTGTCACATAGAGAATAAGTGGTCTTCCTTCAACATGAGACATTAAAAATGGTGGAATCAAGAGATATTTATCAAGGGTGTCAAATTCCTCTTGGAAATCTTCAGTCCATTGGTAGGTAACTCCTTTATACATTAACCTTGTGAAGGATAAACATTTTCTTGCAAAAATTGGCAATAAAGCACCGAATATAGTCCATGTGTCCTTGAATTCCTCCTTATTAATTTCAAATTTCATGGAGGATACATACCAAGGATTGATTTTTTTTTCTCATGATCAACATCAATACCATGACGGCATACAAAAAAATCATGTAATTTTCCTAAGGTTACCTCAAGAGCACATTTCAAGGTGTTCATCATCAAATTGTGTTGTCAAGGTTTGTTGAATATGATTTCCATATCAGCCATGTGATCAGAACATGGTTTGTATTTAACCACCAAATCATCCACATAACATTCAACAAATTTTACTAAAATGGGTTTGATGATATGGTGCATGGCACATTGATAAGTTGCACCTGCATTCTGCAGGCCAAAGGGCATTACCTGATAGAAAAACACACCTTGAGGAGCTCTAAAAGCTGTAGAATCCTAATATTTTGGAGCCATTCAGATTCGATTATTCCCATAATATCCATCCATGAAGGAAAGTGATTTATAGCCAGCCGTTGCATCAATTAGAAGTTTAGTAATCGAAATTGGAAAATCATCTTCAGGAAAATGCCCGTTAAGATCTCTGAAGTAAAAAAACTCTAATTTTTCCAATCTTATTTTTCACAGAGAAAATATTAGCTATCCATTTTGGATATTGAACTTCTTTGAAGAATTTATCTTTGATAAGATTATTAACTTGAGCTTCAATTTTGGAGGCATAAGTTGGGTGTGTTCTTCTTTCTACAAGCTTGAATCCTTGATGTTCTTATGGAAAACCCTAATGATGAGTTGAAATGTCAGGATCAAGACCCAACATTTCTGTATAATTCCAATCAAATACATATCAATTTTTCTTTAAAAATAATGTATACATTTCTTTCTCTTAAAGAGTCATGGATGCAATAATTAATGTGGGCATGGATCTTCTTTTGTACCCGGATTTATTTCCCTATGTTAATCCACAGTGGTAGAGATACCCTATTAAAATGCTGGAGGAGCATCCCTGAGATCTTCCTCTTATTCTTCAATATGTGTTACTTATTCTATTTCTACTTGCATAGTATATGAAGAAGCAGAATGTCCATACTTATGGTAGAAGTTAATATTTGAACATCTTGAAGAAGAGGCTGCTATTTCTGACCCTATTGATGATGAAGGGTCTTCTTGGGTTGATAGAGAGGAGATGATGGATTGATAATTGACATCATTTTTTTCTTATGCTATTTTGATACCTTCTTCTGCTATAGTTTATGAAGTATGGAATTTCTGGATTTCAATGGATGAAATAAAGACATCTCCATTTAAGCTTTCATCACTACTTAGCGAATCAACAATTTCTCCCATGCCATCTGGCTTGGTAGCTGTAATTGACATTATGGATGTTTCTATAAGAGTGTCTGGATTTAGTTCCATCTTGTCAATTTTACTGATGGGAAACACATAATCTTTACTCACATGTATGAGTGGGTTTACAGGATTCTTTTCCAACAATTTGGTTCATTAATTTTGGTGACATTCTTTGCCATGGATTTTTATTTTCCTTCCATGAGATAAAATTCTACCTCAATGTATTGAGATTCAAAAGTTTTGAATGGGGCCTTGTCACCATACAATGTCCCATTTTGACAATTGAAACAATATTTGAGACATTGATGGTATGACGAAGGCACGACCGCATGTAGACATAGAAAAGGTCTTCCAAGAAAAATGTCGAAGGTTTTGTCCTCATGAACAACCACCAAATCCGAAATGACACAAGGCATCGAAATTGAATTTTGAGTGTAATTTCACCCATAGATTCTTGTTCTTTCTTATCATATCCTTGTAACATCAAAGTAGAAGGAGATAAATCATATTTAGTGAGGCACAATGGATTAAGTGTACGAATCGGAATGAGATTGACTCCTAAGACATTATCAACAAAATCTCATCATATTTATATATCATTGACTATTACAGATAGATACAAAGGTCTAATATTTCCATGTACAACATCATCTTCATATTCATCTATAAAAGATATCACCGCAAGGAATTATGCAGGATCATCCTCTATATGGTAGACCTCAGCCGCAGCAATTTTAGTTTTGAATTCTCGAGGACATGACAAAGCCTCAATAAGCGCCTCTCAAAGATCTTTTCATAGATTCAAGGCATCCAAAATTGAAAACATAGTTAGTACAAGGGAAAAATGTTTCAATACATCATACTTTTGGTCCAAAGGTATGCTTTTCCCATCATGAAAATGTTGTTTTTCATGTGCCTTGGAAGTTGATGTTTTGGCAGTAGATGCATTCTATATCGGGGTAGGAGTTGGTAACACTCCTGGCTTCAGTATATTAGACCGACTAGGTCTATCTATTTTCTAAGAGAAATAAGGTGTAACCTCTAACCGGTCATCCAAAATAATTGTGTCAGGACTGAATCTTCCATGAGTAGAAGAACTTTCTTGATCATGTTGAGCCCGCTGAAGGGCTTTTCCATGAGTTTCTACTGAATATACAGTTCTATTAGGGGTATGATTGAAATAGTGGCTTCTGGAATATCCATGTCTTCCCCTGTATCCTGGACCTCTATCTCTTCTTCTAACTCCACTGTTAGATATAGGGAACTTATGCTCATCATGATCGAAACTGTCATTGTCATAGGGATCCGTTAAATTAATCATGTTAACAGAACCAAAGGTAAATTATTCATCTGATGAAGATTTTTCCTTATGAACCAATTCAGGCTGTGCCATTTGGTGGGGCAGTGCCTGTGCTTTTGAACCCGATGACATAAAATCTGCCAATGTCGAAGACAACTTTGGCTTTGACACGAACTCGTCTTCTTCTGGATACTCTTCATTCCTAAAATTATACTGCTTCTTTGAGGATTTTCCTTTTGATGAAGGGGGTTTTTCTATGGAAGAAATAGAAGAATACACAATTGGTTGATTCAATTGTGTTCATAAAATGGGAAGAGTTCAGTTGATTGTTTTCCTGACCATCCAATCATCACATTTCTGCACATTTTTTCTTTTGACTTCATGCCACTCGCTCTCTTCCTTTGGATCAGTACTAGTGATACATGATACCTGGGCTTAAGAACCTATCAGTTTTACTTTTTTAGAACCCACCATCCTTTGCATAAGGTCTTTGAAGACCAAACACTTCTGAATGGGATGCCCCAATATTTGATGAAATGAGCAATAGTTGTGGAGGTCTTCATTTCCTTCCTTGTTCGGCCTTTTGGGCCTTTGAAAATGAACTAGGTTGTTTTGCAGAGCCAAGATAAACTAACCAGGAACTGGTTTATTCTATAAAGAATAAACATTGTTATTTAAATTCTCAAAATATTTCTTCCTTTGATCTTTTTGATCATATTGATGAGGCATCCATTGTTGCAGATGCTCAGGAGGTGGATCCCTTCGATATGATGAAGATTTTTAACTAGAAAAAGGTACAAGTGCTTTATTAAGTATAACTGTAGTAGTCTCTTCGTTCCCTATTCTCCTTCCCGGAACTGATGGAATTACATGAGTTTTAACCTTAGTCTTTATAAGAGAGTCTTCTATCTTCTGAGCGATTTATGTAAGGTCACGAAACCCTCTTGTGTATTTCACATGGATCAACGGTGTGCGTAATTCATCATGCTGATTTTCCACACAGATTGGCATCAACTCTTCTTATGGGAGTGCTAAATTTAAGGAATATGTTAATCCCTTCTAGCAAGCAATAAAATCTGAAACTCTTTCATTTTCCCTTTGTTTAAAATTGGTAAGATAAAAAACTATCATCTTTGGTAATGCTGAGCTAAATTGAAGAAGGAAGCTTTGACGAAGATCTTCTCACCCAGTAATTGACCGAGATTTCAAACATGTATACCAGACAAAACCAGATCCTTGTAATGACTACACAAAACACCAGAGCATAACTGATTCTTATTTTTGAGGAGTTCCCATCATAGGATCAAAACGAGAAACAAAATGTCTTGAGTGTTGTTCTGGATCTCCCTAACCATTAAAAATTTGGAATGCGGTATTCACAAAATTTGATAGGGGAAGAATTGCATCCCCCCATTCAGGGTAATCTCTCTTTTATGGTTGAACTTGTGCATAATGACCTTCCATTGCTTCCAATGGAAATGTTAATGACTCCATGTTAGTCATTAATTTTTGAGAAACATATGGTTAGGCTTGGACCTGAGTAGGTGAATTAGTTGGAGTTTGAATAGTCATTGTGACTGGTACTTCCACTGATAGTAGTATTGCCGTTTGATGTCGCGGATGACCCATAGGATTGGACCTATTATAGTGTACATGTAAAATGGGATATTCTTGATCCATACTAGTAGCTGTAACAAATTCCCTTGGTTGATTAATTCCCGCATGCTTTGGAGGAATACTACCTTGAAGTAGTTTTGAATTTTGCCTCCTTAACTCCTTCATTTGTTCTTCTTGTTGTGTGGACCTTTCCTATAATGAGAGTGATTGGACTTCTCCAGAGGTAGGGTGGGATGTAACCTAACTTTTACCCATTTCCTTGGCATGTTCCTTTCTGTAGTATGGAAGGGTATTACCTGAAAGAATGTCTTTCCATTGGGAAACCCTCTGGTTTCTGGTACGTACACCTCCTTCATTTGTTTCTGTGTTTACAGTCTCTTGAACATGAACTTCTTCATTTGTTCCCTAGGAGTTAGCCTCATGAGCTAGGGGATTAGTGACAACGACATTGATGAAATTTATCGACATATAATGCATTGATGGCATTTTGTCCATTCTTCTGCTAGATTTTGGCCCTTTAAGTCTTTTATGAGACTCCATTATCCTATATAAGGAATTCCATGGAACTGTTTGGCGGAAAATAATATGAAGGGAATCATTGGATAATTTGGTTATACACCTTCCTTGTGGCTTCTTTCGTAATTGGGAGAAAACTGACTTCCGCTGAGGATGAGATTGAAAATGTGAAAAAGCCCCCATCCTTTTAGGTTGGGGTTGTTCGTGTTATTGTTCTTCAATTACTTTAATATTATTATTTGAATTTAATGATTTATTTAGATGATCCCCCAGCATCACAAGCTGGGGTGATTCTTGAACTACTATAGCTGAAATCTGTGCAACTGCTCTTCAGATTTTGGGGATTTTTGGTTCAGATATTAGCTAGGTGCATTATCCATTCATCATTTATACCACCTGTTTCAGAAGATCACTGTGCTATTTTGGACATTTTCATCCTTTGACTCCTAACATCCTCTAAATGAGATGCATACTCAATATTTTCAGAGGATTGATGTAAAATTAGCACAATAACTTCTCTCTTTGATCCTGATTCTGACGAGAACTGGTTGAGGCATGTTCTCAAGCATATATTTGACTACATACAAAACCAATTGACTGGGGCCAGTCATGGGAAATAACATTGCTTGAAACCATTTTGGTAGACTTTGATGATTTTGGAGTGCAGTGAAATGCAATGCTCTATATGCATCCATTCCCCTGATGTGAACATTAGATGGGGAATCAGAAATTAATTGGCGTAGCCCCTTCAGAGCATTGAGACATGTATGTTGAAGGATTCTCTGTTGTTTTACATCCATTAGATGCTGGGAAACTGAAAGAGATGCCAAATCAATTTGGTGCTGCAACCCTTCTATTACCTTTATATGATTTCTATATTCATCATATGGTAAAACCTTGTATTTAAAATGATGAAGAGTTTTCCATAAATTGAGACGAATGTCAGGAATACAATCTTCTGTCATCAGTTTTGGAATATCACACTAAGAATTTGCTGAAGGCTATAACATGACTTGTATTTCTCCTTTAGCTAATTGTTTCCACATGTTCAACACATCTTAATCATCTTCTACAAGAGGTTTCTCCACTTGGTCTGACCAAAGTGGATGCTCTACATTTGAGGATAAATGACCCAAGGGGGGTTCGGAGAATGACCGTTCCCTTAAAATTTCATCTGACTGAGAAAGTGTTTCACCCGTAAATGGAAAGGCATCAGACATGACTGGACTTGTGTTTGCAAGTACATCGAGATAAGAGGGATTTCTTGTAACTAGATCGTCAATAATAGAATTTTTTTGAAAATGAAAAATACTACTTCGGAGAGGACTTTCGCAGTGAAAGTCATCATGGGGAAGATTAACATGGTGGATTACCGTAAGGGATAAATCTTCTTGCTCCTTAGTCTTCTGGCCACATGGAGGGTTGTCATGGCTCTCATCCAAACATAGGCACTCTAGATGGACCAAATTTTTCTGAAGCATGTTTTCATGATGAATTATCTGATGAGAAGCTTCAAAATTAAAACTACCACTCTCAAAATTTGGTAATGGGAGGGTAGGATCGTGAGCAACAACAGATAAATGTCTGAGGGCTTCAAGAACTGCAGCATTAAGATGAGCTAAATTACAGCTTGACTCTTGAGTCTCAAATGGTATTTTTTGAGATATCTTCTTCGATGTTCTTTTATACTTAGTTAGGGACACTTACTAGGAAAAGTGGTTATTATGGGCAGGTATATATTCCTGTCTTGGATTAGTTACCAGAACAGACCGGTTACCTCTAATTGGAAAGGGTGTATATTCCCGATCTTGTTGTCCGTATGATATGGAGGAGTATTCCCCCTAACCCTCCTGGACTGAAACCGAGATGTATCTTCTCTATAATGGCATTCCATTGTGTCATTCCATGTGTGGGGACAAGTTTATGTGTCTGTTCCCCTGATACTTTTGAAGTAGTTGTTAAAATCTCTTGACATGTTTCCCGAATATGGGCAGGGATATGAGTAAGCCCTTTCACCAATGAAAAGATATGTGTAGTGAGGTTAGTGACCAGAACAAGAATATATGTCCATTTTGTATCAGGAGTAGTTGTATATGCCTGCTCTTATCCTTATTTTCCTGTCAACGAATATTGATTGTACTTATACATAGGGGCATAGAGTTGAGTTTGCTCCAAATTTTTAATCGGTGCATTCCAACTGACACCTTCGGGTGCTACCAAATTAGACTAATGGTAGGCTTGATGAACATTGGCAGGTGTATGTGCCTGTTGGATATTCTCCATCATGTATGGTTTACATGTTTCCTTCAATACTTGTAGACATGACTGCTGAAAAAATTGGTGATTGTAAATAGGTGTATATTCATGCTTACAAATTTCCACCATATTATATTGGTGAGATTATTTAGTTATAGTCAGACGACCCTAATGACTAACTGATGAATTATGAATAGGTGTATGTGCCTGCATACAGTACTCTGCCAGAATTGCCTAGGGGGATTGGTGTGTTACTGCCAAATGAGTCAGCTGGGCAGTGAAATCAGAATGGACGGGTGTATTTGTCCGCTCGTTTTTTTCATCAAGTTAGATTAATGGACTTCTCTGGGGGAGGTAATGGTGAGAACCTGCTTCCTGTTAACAGGGCATTATCCATGGTGGGTTGTCTTGTGTTCCCGAGTCTAAGAGACCTGGGCCAAACCTCCAGAGGCAACATCCTCATTATGTTGGGGATATGCTACCGCATGATTTTGGTGGTGATTCCTGGTGGGAGTCCTTAATAAGGACTCATGTATCCTTGAAGTGAGGCCTTCAGTGACCCCTTGATCTACCTCACTGTAGTATGGGAAATATTGAATGTTGTGTTCTAAGGATAATGACCCAAAACGGTTGGAAATGGTGGTTGACACCATTTGCATCTTAATCGTTGGTCATTGTTGGCAATATGAAAAGGATTATTTTTGACCTAGAGGGCCTATAGTGGAGCCTCCAAAGTCATAATTTTACCATGTTGGTGATATTCATTTTTCAGCACATTGGAGAACCAACATTGAAAACGCTGGGTAAGTGATAATGTTATTCTCGTGGATGGAGATCCAACTTGAGAAGTAGTTGGGAAGTTCACAGATATTGTCTTTAGGAAAGCCGATATTTGGATTGAAGGGAATTCTGTGGAAAACTGAGAACAAAAACAAGTAATATTAAAGTGAAATATTGTCTAATAGATACATGCATGATTAATTCCTCTGTCTGACCTTCATTTATCAATTGATAGGGGCCTAACATGTGGGTAACATTTTTAACTTGGTTTAGGATTCATGTCAGGTTCACCATTTTTCTATCGCAGGTCCTTGAAACATGATATTCTAGATTTAAGAATCCTTGTTTCCCAGCGGTTCTATTGGATTTATTCATGGAACTGGAAACTTCCAACAGTTCTTTATCCAAAGAGGACCTACTTTTCCAAGGCAACGATTTTTTATGTTTTGAAGTTTATGATACTTACAAACATGCATTTGTCAATAGGATGAGAGGTCGGACTCATCACACCCTTTTGGGGGCAATTATTGTCTACTCCGAAAAACTCTTTGAAATTAAAATATTTTCATGAATCCTTATTAATTGACCAAGTATATCATAAGTATCCCTTGGAATTTAAAATCACTTATTTAACATGTATAAAATTTTAGAATTATCGGTATGTATTTGAGGGTTTCCATCAATGGTATCCTCTAATATACTAATTAGAGATTATTTTAAAAATAATTTATGATGATATTGGTTTTAAAGCCACTTAGTGGGGAACTATGGATTTTATTGTCATCTAGGGAGACAAAGGCTTGTTTTGATCTTGGGATCGTGCTCATAAAATGAGCTACCTACGTATCCTTGTGAAAGGAATCAGAACCCTCAAGGTTCGGTGCCAATTAACGGGACGCATCATACCTTTTAAGGTAATGTGATAAGGACCTCTTAGAAGAAGGTTCTTCGTTACAAATTAGTGCGGGACTTATGTTAAAATAGCCCATGGAACTTTTGAAAGAATATAGGATTCAAAATAGGATCGAACCCTATTAAGAGTATGGCCCTAAAATAATAGTGTTTATTTGAAGCGTTGGGTTTGAACCTCAAGGAGGCTTCCTACATATCCTATATGGATGGGAATCAAATCCCAATTGGTTTGATAAATCTCATAATAGAATATAGTACTCTGGGAAAGATATGTTTGGACAAACATCCTAAAAAGTGATGCCTTGATGATTATTTGGGGCTTATTTCCTATGGAGGATTCCCTAATTGGGGGAATTGAGGTTCGATTCCTAAAGAGGATATCTGGTGAGCTTGGGCCCGGAAGGGGAATCCTACGTATCCTAGATTGAACAGGAATAATAGTTCTTGTAGTTCATTAATATGAGTGTTTGTTCACATGTTGTAATCATCACATATCTCTAAGCCCACCAGGGTCATGCTCGGTGTGAGAAACAAGAGGATGTGAAAGATTCAATAATGACACTTTAAACTTCTCCTCCTCCACTAATGGAAGAGGGTGCGTCAACTGCAGAAGAGGGTGAGGTGCTGAACCTCCCTCTATTGATTTTACATTGGAAAATGGTCCAATGTAAGGAAGAAGGGGTTAAGGTGGAGGGCTTATACCAGGATGGATGCTCTAAAATTGGTTCTTGTAGGGGAGGGAGACATCTCCTATACTTGTGCAGAATGGATAGTGTGAAGTGTACCTTCCCTACATAAGACCTGAAATCCCAGGTCACCTATTTGAAAAGGGAGAGGCCAGAAGCCCACCATCTTCCAAACCGAGAACATCCCAACACTATTACTGGGAGAAAAGTCCATGTGACTATGCATATTGAAACCCAAAACATCCCATGAATCTTAACCTGATTGTGAAACAAATATTGGAAACCTCTGATTGCAGATATAGAAACCCAAATTGGAGATACAGTGATGTGCATTACCCAAATCTCTAAGAAGTCAGGAGGTTTTGGATGAGGCTTCAACTTATCTCCTTTCAAGTAAAGTAACAATGGAAAGAGATACCCCACCAAGAAAGGCTTCAGTGGTTGTTTGAACTAGCCAGGTAGGTACTTCATGTAGATGTGTCTCGTATGTACCCCGCGTTGCCCTATTGCACAAGTATGGTGCGCAGATGTGCCACAAAGGTACAACGTGTAGGTATGGATGAGGACTAAAGCGAAAATGAAGACCTTCAAAAAATTCCTAGCACCTTTAATTATCCCTTATTTTGTAGTTTAGATAAATACTTAAGAAGACAATTAGAGATATCTAGGTGAAAGAGCTACGCAATGGGAGATTCAGAGAATCTTTCAATTTTTTTAAATCTAAAAATGGGGATCCCAAGGGTCCTATTTATAGGCACAGATGGGCCTTGTTGAAGAAACATTGGTCATGTAGATATGAAACATAGTTACACCGCACAAGTGCTCCATGTAGAGACATCCCAAATCTTCTCTCGCATAGTTCGAACAAATAGCTGCTTCGTGAAGTAGGGCCATGTAGCTCTGTCTCGAAGTTGGGCTGCATAGCTCTCTCATGAAGCATGGATGCATAGCTCTCTTGCGAACCATGGCCACGTAGCTCTCTCACGAAGTCACTGGATGTTGAAACATTGCGTAGAGTTTGGGAGTATTTTTTGATTTTTACTTTGTACTCTTTGAATATTTTTTATGTGGTGTCTACATGACTCTACTGGATGTGGGCCCTACACCAAGGCCTCGTCGCTTGGTGGGATATCATTGTGTACTATACCTGGAACCCTAGCTGGCTATCTGCATGGAGGCATCTTGAAAAGAAACAAGTGTGCCATGATCAATAAATTATATCAAGTGAGATGACTCAAATAGATCATAAAGAAAAACTCTTGAAAAACACAGATGCAATCGGTGTTTTCATGCACTATGATGAAAATCAGAATTCAGGGTCCTGGTGTATGGATACGTCGGCTGCCGCACCAACAATGGATTTCATAAACTAATAACTACACTCACTACACTTAACACTATTGTCGTTAAAAGAGTGACCAGAGTCCAATGTTCTATGGTAGAACTAACTCCCCTGATACCAATTTCTCACAACCCATTCTCCAGGGCCCATGCCGTGACTACCGCAAGCCTGCCTTCCATAGGTCAGGGCTGGTGACTAGCACTGAAGGAATATTCCTTAAAACTGGGAAGGAATTTCCTTTATAACCTATAAACTCAAGAAACAAATAACACAACAAGATAAGAACACAAACAACTGTATCATAAATAGAGTGAGTACAGTAAGTAAAAAGGGGCCAGAACACAAGACTAGCTGGAAAGTAGAAGAAACTGAAAGGTACAAGTAAACTAAACCAGCTCCTGTCAACACCCCCCAAGGATCCTACCTGAAGGGTAGGTAATTCTTTCGAATAGTCGTCTCTGCAGTATTCCACGTCTAAAATACACCTCAAGCTACCTCTAGTCCTGGTACCCTCATCCTTAGTCAGTGTTGTCTGTTGTCTAAACCAAACACAACAAGGTGTGGGCATAGCCCGTCTAGGGGTGAGTATAATGATACTCAGTAGGGACCCCAAGAATCTCAAGATATCACAAAATCCACAAAGGATAAACCACAAAGCATAAAATCAACTGAAAACCCTATATAGGTATATTCCCATACATATACCTAAGTTATCAAGAAAACTCATCTCAATCATGAGGAAAAAAAGGTCCAACTCAAAATCCCAATTCTCAACTATTCCACAATGGAAGGATTACCACAATGGTAAGTGCCACACAAGTATTCCAGAGAGAAGAATACCACCAAGGTATTGACACAAAGGAAAAGACTCAGCTCACACCAGGTATATCTTAGATAGAGTAGTAGAGATGATTAGATGTAACTACTGAATCATCTTACTCTGTTAAGAGGCCTACCCTTGTAGGATCCTAAATCATCATCAGACCCACAAATGATATTAGAACATCATTAGTAGTTCGTTAGTCCCACACAGGATCCTACTAAATCATTAGTACATCATCAAACCCACACAGGATCCTAGTACATCATCAGTATGTCGTTAGACCCACACATGATCCTAGTACATCTTCAGTATGTCTTCAGACCCATATTGGATGGTAGTACATTGTCACAACCAGCTGTAGAGTTTCGGCAATAAGATGGCTTGTCTCTGAGAGGGTCCTCTCCTCAAGCCACCAGTCTATACTCCAACTGCGATGAATTACCATGAAGAAGTATCCCAAAGGAACTCCACATCATGGGGGTCTCAACGCAATAGATGGTGTGTCAATCAGACGGTCGATCTGTAAGTTATTAGCCTCTTAGTCCTAAGGTCTTGGTTGGATTCATGCTCGATCCAACCCGTCCGTACCATAACTTTATCAAAATCTCAAGTGTGGTATACCGAATGGACTGACTCACTCCATGGTTTTTGACGCCACAAACTGTTAGTCAAACAGACGCCTGGTTCCAATGTTATGGTGGAAAGAGAAGAAACGAGTCGAGATCGGTCTGGGTCCGGACCTACCCGGACGGACCAACCCGACCTAGGCGGACCCCATTCGGGTCGACCCGTCTGGACCCGATGAGTCCAGATCGGACTTAGTGGCCCGTGGTGCATCGGGGGTGGCCACAGTGTGGCCGCAGAGAGGTGGGGCGCCGCGTTGCGGCGGGGCTGCGGTTGTGAGGCAGGGTATCCGCGGTGCGACAGTCCACCGCAGTCGACCGGATGGCCGACCGTCCTCTCCGCACAGCACAAGCTAGTGTTGTGCCTTCAACAGTGGATGGCTTGGTTGTCATCTTCCTCTATCACAAAGAACACAACAAATATTCACAAGAATTTTGGGCTGGTCGGGCCATGTTCGTTTCGCTCACACTCTCCGCGTTAGAGTGGTAGCAAGCGTATATAATTCCTTCTTGAATTTCGAAGAGTCATCAAGAATGAGATAGGTGAAAAATAAAAACAACAATCCATACCTATTTAATCATTGGAAGAGGTCTAGAGGAAGGAGGCAAAGTCCTTAGGGATGGTGGCGTCAGCATTCGTCGATTCCACAAGATGTCTCCGACCCAGACTCAAGCATCATCCTCGTTCTTCGTTAGAGATGTTGCATTCTTCATTGGAGATGAGTTCCTCCAATGTTATAAAAATTCCTCCCATTCACCAAAGATTTATTCCCCCACCCAAAAATGCGGAGCCAACCCAAATAAATTATGTTTTTCAATTTAATTGTTAGAACAATTAATTGACAATCTTAATTAATGGAAGGTTGCAGCATTAAAGTGGGAGAATTCCAAAGGTTGTCTCCCATTAAATGGGAGTTCAAGGGGTTCCTACCATTAGGAGGGTTTGGGTGGTCCCCACTTTTAGGAATTCAAAATGGGGGTTTTAGTTTAGTGTTCCCCACCTCCATAACATTCACATGGGAGGTTTCAACAATAAAACTAAGATAAGAGTTTATTTTATTTTTATTTTTATTTCCACGGAAAAGTGAAAAACTAACATTCACCCTCGACCTACTATGGTCGAGGTAATGTTATCCTTAAGAGAATACCGACACAGTGAGTTCAACTGTTCCCTCAGATTTCAATTCTGAGCACTGGTTCAAAATTTACAAAAACCTGCCCGCATGTTTACTAAACATACCCTAAAAAATAGTTCATAAATTCATTCCAGGCACACCAGGCCTTGGAATCACACTCCGTCAAATTTCACAGACTCGTCAAATTCCCATATAATTAAACACAATTTACATTAAAATTTTGGGTGTTTACACTAAAGAAGATAAAAATTAATTTTATTATAAGAATGCATGGCATGGGAAAAAAATCATTAAAAGAATATTTCTAAGTATAAAATAAATTTATTCTTATTACATAAATATTAATAACAATTTTATTGATAGAAACTTATTTTTTATAAATAATATTAATACATTTAATTAAAATAATTCATTAGAATAGAGTTTTTAAAAAAACACAACACCTAAAAACAATTATTTAGAAAAATATTAATTTTATTTTAAATTATCATATATAATTAAAATTAATTATTTAAACTCCTTATATTTAATTTTAAAAATCTATTGATATAAATAAATATCTTTTAATTTGATAAATTAATTAAATAATAATAATAATACACAACTAATAAATAAATAAATTAATAAATATTATTATAATATATCTCAATTTTTTTTATTTCAATACCATAATGATTTAATTTTTATATTATTCTTGAATATATTATCTCAATAAAATGTGTCATGATTTGTTTTAGTATGGTGATGCATGTGAAATAAGTTATTAAAAAAATTATTTAAAGAAAAATTAATATTAAAATATCAGGGTGTTATATTCACCCACTTTAAAAACATTTCTTCCTCATAATTTTAATTTTACAATCGGAAAATACATAAATATTTTTATCTATAACTTTTATAATGAATATTACAATGAACTCCAATTTTTGGTCTCTTTTGGAGGCTTAAAGGTGCATTAGGCCACACCCATGAGTTAACATGGTACATCACAAGGTTTATAAATTCACCAATTTCCCCTTACCATTCAAAATTTTTACATAATTATTGAAATGGATATGAAAAACAAAAAACAGTTATATATATCTATTTGTTTTGAACATATAGTTTTAAAAAAACATTCTTATTTTCCATAAAACCTCCATACATGATTCGAGTAGAATACTTAAAAACATAGTCGGTTGAAAAATTATATAAAACATCTTTAAATTTATAAAATAATATAGGGTTGAAAAACACTTATTTTTGACATTATAAAATTCTTTCAAATTATCTTGTAGTAATTTCTAGACAGAGTAACATGGGGAATTGTGTATTTAAAAATTGATTGATACATTTGAAACACCTATAATAATATCAACTAATAGGAGGAGAATTGGATATGAGATAAAGTAACTAGAAAGTGATATTAATTCTTGAAAAAGTTGTAGGATCACTTGAACTAGATTTTTTAATAATGATTATAATTAAATCATCTGGATGGGATAAGAGAGATGTGGGATATTTATTTCTTTTTTCTTGATGAAGGTTTTTCAATTAGTTAAAATAATCATACATAAAACATGAAATGAATTATTTTTTACCATTTATAAAATGATCAATTAACTTATATTTCTATCCATTTATCAAAAATAAAAGAATGTTATATATGAAAATAATTATATGAAGGAAAAATGAACATTGGAGATATGAATCCTAAATAATGTGACTAAGACTATAAAAACCAAGCCATCAGGATATCTCATATCTTTGTATTCAAACATGCATTTTCTTGCGCCAGTATTATTCATGCCATTATCATTGAGAAATATAATAACACCTACCTTATAGTACATGAGGTCTGTCATGAAATTCTTATTTTCTATCTTATGGGAGGTTTATCCACTATCAATGATTCATATTCCAATACTATATGATGCTTTTAAAGCAGTATCTGTAAACACTACTTTTTGATCCACATATTTGGATTCATACATGAACATTAATGGTTTTATTTATCTTACATGTTGTATGATGGAAACAATTCATCTTTAAAGGATGGAAATTGATTTTGTTAATTTTTAGCACATTCGACGATTCTTTGAGTTGCTGCTTATGACCAATTTGAGTCTACATCGGTTAACTCGGTACATCAAATATGGCCTTTATCAGTCTTAGAAAAGGGAAATAATATCACTATAAACACATTGTTAATTGAGGCAATGATAGGGGGTCCCTTTTAACAGTGCTCAAAAAAGTGATTATAAAGGCCCTTTTTATCAGTGCTAAGAAAAGCACTAATAAAAGGTGACTTTTATCAGCGCTAAAAAAGGGGAAAATAAAATTTTACTTTTATCAGCAATAAAAAAGTGCTTATAAAAAGATCCTCTATCAATGCTGATATAAGACCCCTTTTATCACTGATTTTTTAGCACTGATAAAAGTCTAAAATAACATTTAAAAAAAATTAAAAAGAAAATACAATGCTCGGTGGAGTTTTTAACATAGGTTGACCCTCCCCCATCTTATCAGTGCTAGGAGGACCCCCTCCCCCTCTCTGCATGCTGCACTTGCTTGTGTCATCTCCTACATGCCTGCGCACCCCTGCTTCTACCTGAACTGAAACCTGAGACCTCCCACTTGCGCGCCTACACCTTTACCATGAAGCTATTTAGTTTTTTTGTCTATTTAATGATAAATCTATTTATTTATATATATATTTTTATATTTACTCACAGATTAATATAGATTCATATTAATATAAATATATTTAATTATATTAATACAAATATATTAATTCATATATTAATATATATATATATATATATATATTTATTCATATATTAATATATATTTATTTATTTATATATATATAATTATTTTTATTCATATATTAATATAGATTCATATTAATATAAATATATTTAGTTATATTAATATATATATATTTATTCATATATTAATATATATATTTATTTGTATATTAATATATATTTATATTTATATATGTATAGTTTTATTTATTTATATATTTATATAGATTCATATTAATATAAATATATTTACTTATATTAAAATATATATATTTATTCATACATTAGTATATATATATTTTTCATATATTAATATATATTTATATTTGTTTGTATACATATTTTTAGTTATAATTTTTTATCCATATATTTATTTGTATATTAATATATATTTATAAGATTAGTTTTAAATACATTTATAAAATTTGTTATTTTATGTGTGTTTATATATAAATACATACATACATATATATATACAATACAAACACACACACAGACACACAGAGACACAGACACAGACACAAACATATATATTTTTTTACGAATAAATACATATTTATGTGTATCTAAGAAGCCATAGAATGCTAAAACAACCATAACATCTAATCTACAAGTCCATTTCAACTCCACAACCATTAAAATCGAAAAAATGAAACAATATTCGATATGATATGTGGAACATGCCTAGTGGACATGCAGATCAGAAGTTATACCTGTTTGAATGTTAAAAAATTGGGGTATCCCGACGAAAAACTCAGTTTTGGAGGACATATGGAACTTTTTGGGCCTCAAAAAATGTTAAAAAAGGTACCCCTAGGTCACTATCCTATAGCACTAATTGTGAGAATCTATTTGATATGCTATATGGATTAAACGGACACCCAGATCAAAATTTATTGTTGTTTGATGTTTGAGTTACATTTTCAACTTATGTTAGTTATTTTATTATTTTTTTTTGATTTTTGTGTCTTTAAATTATTATGAAATGATTATTAATCTATGACAATTAAGAAATTATTAATTAATAATATTTGTTTAAATATTTTAAATCCATTTTCACTAAATTTCTTATATATTAAATGTATTAATATATTTATATTTATCTAAAACATATTTAAAAAATATATATTATATTTATATCAATATAGCTATATTTATATAAAAATATTTTATTTCTCAGGATTTTTTAAATCTATCAATTCTTGGAATGAGAACTAATAAATCCACCACTATATCAATGCTACTAAAAAAGATACCGATAAAGGGGACCCCTTTAACTGTGCTAAAAAAGTGATGATAGGGGGCATTTATCCGTGCTAAAAAAGCACTGATAAAGGGTCACTTTTAAAAGCATTTTTTAGCACTATTAAAAGTGCCCTTTATCAACACCATTTTTAATGCTGATAAAGGGTGGAACTATAGAATCCCAATTTTTTGGAAGTGATTCTTATATATTATTGATGAGAAATATATGGCCATGTGTCTAAATTATCCACACATGAAAAAATTTCCATCAAAACCATTCTAGGTATACTGAAATATATGTTCGTACCTTTTTATCTTTTTATCCATTATTAAGTTTTGGATATGGAAAATACATTTTGAGAATACCCCATCATTCAATAGGAATAACACATAATATGAGGTGAATTCCTAGGTTTTATTTTTATAGGATAGGTTGTTATTTTGGTTCCCTTTATATTCTAATTGTGATTCATACCAAAATAAATTTTCATCCTAGGAGTGGGTGCTTGTGTTTTGACATCGATCATAACAAATTCTTATTTGTGATCAAGCCCCATACAAGAATTTTCATTCAGATATATCTATTTTTTCTGTTTTATTGGACCTCTATGATCCACTTCCATATTTTTTATTTCCTAAGTGATATGATTTCCCGATGTTATAATAGTAGTTAAGATTCTCTCATGATATTTAAAATTTATTCATAGGCCAATGACTTCCCCTTCTGGTTCTTATACACATTAGATTTGATCTTCCACTATTATATTCAAACAATTGATAACTCTGGTCAGTCATTCAACTTTATGATTTTATTCATTAACATTTTCTGAGTTCTTTATCATTGAGTACTTGTGATTTTCAAATTTTCCTTCATCTCAAAATTCCCTTCTTCAAACTAATTTTTATGGAGTTTATAATCATTAATAAAATTGTTATATTTCTTCATTTTTCACACCAAATATTTCTCTCATCAAGGATGGATTCTAATTAAAATTTTATGTAAACCCTTCCTTCCACTTATATTTATTTATTTTTTCTCTCTTCCTTTTTTTGGTAATTTCCCACAACTAACACCACAACATTTTCCTTGGGATCGTTAGAGTCATTATTTTATTCTTCCTCAGTATCTTTAAAACTATCAATCTCTTGTGAATGTATGTTCTTATTCTTGGATAAACATCACTTAAAATTTATCTTAACTTTAAAATAGTCTAGATACTTCTTCAAGTAAATTTTGACTACATCCACATTATTATCTTGAACCTTCATGGGGGAATCTTACAAAAAAAATTCATCCATTCAACATTAAAATCATGTGAGTAGATGCTTCCATTGGAGATTTAATTTTACACTTTTTATATTTGAGTAAAGGAATTACATTAACTCATCCAACTCTTCTTATTCATATACATCCTATATATTTTGCTTCTTCAAGTCCTTGAATGAAAATTCTTTAGATTTACCTTTTTCCACAGAATCATTAACACAATTTATCATCTTGTAAGCAATAAGAGTACTTTAAAATCTTTCCAATGTAATCTCATTTGGATCCTAATCATTAATTACAAATTATTTTTGATTTAATTTATGTTTAACTCTTCTAATTATGTGTTCAATTATCATTACAATTTTCATATATTTTCTTAATACCACTCATTTGTTCTGCGACAACATTCTCATGGTCTAATAATTCATCTAAATACTCATTAGGGTACACTCTCAGGTCCTCATATTTGTTCTAAAAACCTAAAATGTTTCTTATATGCATTATGAATCACCTTCATATATATTTATAATATTTTATTACATTCCATTCATTTACTTTCATGACACCACCTTCATGTAGAATTTGTTAGACACTTCTTATCTTGAGGAATTTATTTCATTTGCATTATTATCAAATTATCTTAGATATGATTCTAATAAAGCTCCAATATCTAAAATAGAATAACTATAGTGTATTAAAGCTATAAAAACATCCATTAAAAATTATTAAAATTATTTCTCTATGTAATTCATCCCAAACTGAAAATTATTTCCATCATTGATCAAAATAACTTTGTGATTAAAATTTGAAATTTCTTATATTAGGAGAGAACCTCTGACTATAACATTTTTCCCTGATACAAATTTTTAGAAAAACTAGATTAAATACCTTAAGAAGGGGGAGGGGTGAATCAAAGTATGATGTATTAAGAAAACTACCCCTTTGGATCTTGTTTAATCATTAAATAAAACAATCTTCTCTCCGTTTTCCCTACCAATGTATGATCAGAAATGAAAACATGTAGAACACACATCAATTTTACGTGGTATACCCACATAGAGATTTTTACAAGGATAATACATAAAAAATGAGCCTATGCACCAAATATACTAAATCACACTACTATTAAAAAGTTCAAAGCAGGATCACTATCCCTCGTGGTTCACTACCAATCACAATTTGCAAGCTCAATACTCTATCAACCAATGTTTTCTCACTACACCTTCAGAACACTCTTTAATTGATCACATTAATTAATATAATTTACATATAATTTCTGGCATCATGAATTTTACCATTAATAAACATTATTAATACCACCCTAACACAAAGGTTTTGAGCAATCCCTTCTAGTTCTCATAAGATTCAATTTCACAAAACACATTCTCAACTTTCATGAAACATTCAATATTTCATGAAATGTCGTACATTCATGAATCCATAATATTTTATAAAACTATGTTAATTCACGAAACACCAATAATTGTTAAAACTCTCTAAAGATTCAAGAAAATATCTTTTTCATATTGACACAAGTTATTTCTTCATGAAAGAAGTGTTTTTTGGATACCATCATGCAAGAAAAACCATCAAAAAACACTTTCACCAATTTAAATCATTTTGATCTTCATTAATGATTTATATATCAAAAGGAGGGGGAGGGGTATCCACCTATTTATATAAATTTCTTATATTTAAAAAATATTTCTCACCCACCACCACCTTTTCATGAAACTATTCAATCTATTCACAAAACTCACTACCTTCAAGATGCTTTCCATTGAATTTTGATAGTCACGACACATACGTTATTTTAATAAATTTTCTTCCAAAAACAAACCAATATAAATGAAAAAATATCTATTGAAAATTTCATGCCCTCACCATATTGTTTTGAGGCAGTCATGGAAATCCATATTTTGTGAAAATTTTCCCTTCCTCCACATTGTGGGCCCCAAATAATTAAGAAAACCATGGGAAACAACACCACTTTTTTCAAGAAATTTTCTTTACCACTTTTATCTATTCCATACCACAATCTTGTATCTTTTTTAAAATACATTATCAAACATCATGTTGGAATTTCCCAATTGACATTGATATCCTACTTTTTCAACCAAAAACAATCAACCCAAAACACTATAAACTCAACTTGAATAATTTTCCACTAATAATTAATGAAATATTATGATAAGGCCACCAAAAAAGACACTTATCACATGTAGTCTTGTGAAAAAAATTCCATGTACCTACTTCCAACTTTGGATAACCCCTCATGTACCCTTTTTCAAGCTCGAGATATCCTCCAGTGTACCCTCTTTCAATCCTAGGATAACCTCCTATATACCCTTTGAGCTCATAAACCTTAATAATTACCTAATTAATTTTAGAGATATAATAGACCCACCATTCTTATAATTTATTCATACGTATGTCACAATATCATGAAAACCATATCATTTCATCATTTCTTATCCCATGGAAATGACAAGGTGTATCATAAATATCTTAGTATCATAATCATATACAATATAAATAATGAATAAAGATAATATCATTGGTTTATATACCCAGTGAACATGAGTAATAACAATATATTTTTTCATATGTGAAAATAAATTTATAGGATCACTTGAACAATTCTTATGGAAAATAAAATTATCATTGTAAATCACATATTTAAAATATAAAAAATTCCAAAACATTAGGAATAATATTTTATTTATAATGAAACATGGAAACTTATAATGGAATCTCCAATGAAAATTGTTTCTCTGATGTCAAGAAAATTAGTTCATGTATTTTATGCTAAAGTGAAGATTCAGTACACACATTTGGTAAAAAGTACCTCATTTATAAAATGGAAAGAAGATTCATTTTATTTTTTATATAAATTAAAAAATGGTTTAAAATTCATTCGACAAATTTTTTGAGAAGTGTAATTAAATAATTGAGATAATTTTATAGATATTATTGACATGGAAGAAAACATTCCCAATCAAAAAGTGAAATAAATTTGGTTTTCTATGAAAACATTATTTTGAATTTTGAGTATATAGTGAAAGAAAAATGAAATAAAAACTTTTAATATCTATAAATAACTATATTAGAAAAAATTAAAAAATATTTTATTTATGGTATATCATACAATTATATCATTATAAAATTTATGAATAAAAATTCGTAGTAAAAGCTAAGTGTGTAACATAAAACCCTTACTGCTATGGTAATTTTTGAATCAAAACCCCCATTAAAAAAACATCAAATGAAATTTTAAATACCATGAATAAAAATAGATTCACGATATATCATATCAAATGATTAGTGTATACATGAAATGAAAGAAACAATAAGTGAATATAACATATGTCTCATAGAAACAAAAGTGAGATTATAAACCCTTACGTTACATTCAAATAGATTTGTAAATGATATAACCTTATATGTAAAAAATTTAAATTTTTTTAGTTATATAATAAAACAATTTATAAACCTATAATATCAAATATGATCCCCTAATTATATTTCAACACCCATTTATAAATAAATCATTATTAAATTCTACATTTTTAGGTGTTAACTATTTCATTTTTCATGAACGCTTCATTTTTAAAGTTCCATTACTTGAATTTTGATCATGGTTATATAATATAAATAATGTTAATCCTATAATTTATATCATTTATATTCATTAAATAATTATTTAGAACCATCCATAATTTATCGAGATATAAAAATGAATTACATTGTTTATGGAGATGATAATCTATATGTACGCATGAACGATGTTTTTAATTTTCTAACAAAAAGAATGAAATAAAGATAAATAATATTTTTTCGTTAAAAATCTTTAAATATATAATAAATATAATATAAATTAATTAAATATATAAATATAAATATCCATGTGAGATGGTGATATAAAATGAATAACATCGTTTCATGGAGGTCGACGTCTACATGTCTGGATGAGAGAGATATTTATTTCCCATTTGATGGAAATGAGGTGTAAAATGGTTCTACCATAATCATAATAAAATCTCAGTATATTTATGATACAATAATTATTAATTTATGATGAATATACTATATTTATAATAAATAAAATAATAGAAAATCATTGAAAAAGTCAGGCAAGACGATTACCTCTTCTTTGATAAACTTATGTTGACTTATATCTTAAGCCTTATTAGGATCAAATCAGGGAAACAAATTCTCAATAACAAATTTAAGTATTCTAAGAAGGTATTAGGTTGTTCAATGGGAAATATATAATGGAAAAAGATTTGTGAATAATGTAGAATAGTAATTTACCTTTTTTAAGTGAGGAGATGAAACACATGGAATTACTCAATATATTTAAAAATAATTATTTTTTTTTCAATAATAATTCTTCAAAATGGCCATATATTCAAATAAAAATAGTTTAATGTCTCTATATCATCTTAAAATAATTTTTTACAAGTTTTTGTTTTATTTTAAACTATATCGTTTGGATTAACCATTTTGTTAAGCCTTTTTGACCTTAATAGTGGTAACACATGTTTTAGCCTTCCCATGACATAAATTTACTTCTAAGGTTATAAGTAACAAAACTTTTCCAAGGATTAATTTTTTTCCATTAAAAATTAAACCTACACCATTTCACGTCTTTTTTATTTTTATATCATTTAATAAAGTATTATTTAACATAAAATATCATTAAAGTTGTTTTTGGAACTGTTCATTTAATTTGACTTTATATTCATCAAGATAATAAAGGATTTGAAATATAAATGATCTTAGTATCCATTATAAAATATTATTATCCATTAAATTAATGTAACACTATAATATATAGAAACTAATATTTCTTTTAATTTTTTTCAATTCATTTACCACATTTTCTCTACTGTTTTGATAAAGCACTAAGTCAGCATTGCATAAGCATTTAAAGTAATTATAACATCATGAAATTTTTAATTTTTTTACCATTATAAAAATAATATATTAATATTAAAAATAACAGATTATATTTATTCATAACTTCATTTTATACCTATAAAAACATATATGAGAAATTAAAATCAAGAGAGTTGCATTTTGTATATATACAATTCATAAAATAATATAAATATTACAATCAAAGTAAAGAAGTATGAAATTAAATAATTTCATATATATGATGGATATTTTTAAAAAATACTCATAAAATAGGATAAAATCAAGTTTTAGAGTTATTTTAATGCATTATCTCATAATTTTAACACAGTTTCACTAGTGTTTCCCTTACAAGGTGAAATAATCCTTACCATTATTAATATTAATAATTACAATAACAAAAATTTTCATAAAAAAAATTAAACCTAATGAATCCTAATATGAAATCTATTTTTCAAAATTAAATATATTTAATTGGTAGAAATCAATTTTAATATAAATTCAGAAAACGTAATGATTTTTTATTTAGAAAAATGAATTTTTGAACAAAAAAATGAACATATACCAAAGTCATGTTTAATGAAAAATTATCTATAACTAGTTATATTATTTAAAATTTAATGATAAATATTTTAATTAATGATCAAATTTAATACATAATGATTCTTTTTAATTTCATGATTTAATGACATGAAATGACACATTTACAAAAATTAGTATTTTTCGCTATTCACTTAAAATTAAATCCTTTTCGGAAAAATACATACAATTCACCTAAGGTAAATATTGAAAATTTAATTTAGAAAATGATATTAGTTTCTGAAAATAAAATGTTTAAATGTGGTAGAAATTAATTATAATTTATTCACACAAAATGGAATAAAAACCATTTTGACAAAAACATATTTTTAGAGCCTAAAATGACCTTATTGAATATTGAATAATTATTTATTATGAATTAATAAATAGATTTGAATTATTTAAAATTTTTATAGTTATTTATAATATGTTTATTGCTGTCCATACCAAAACATTAATGACCATGTTATTATAGTCAAAATTAATTATAATATATTTATATTGAATTATGGTTTGCCAAAAACATAATGTTGCATATTAAGAAAGTTGTCAAGGATATTATTTTTTTAAATTAAATTTTATGGGGTTTACCTAAACCAAATTAATTATTTATATCCTTGAAAATTTTTATCTGATTAATCAAGAGTTAAATATTTTAAAATAATTTTATTGAAAACCCAAATCATACAAAGGGATAATAGTACTTCATTTGAAAATAGATAGTGGTAGACATGAAGGTTAAATATAATAAAACATAATGAGGATCCTAGTTAATTAGAACATAAGTTTAATGTGAAAATATAGATATGGAGTATAAAGATAATGATAAAAAAATAATAGAGAGTGATATAATACGTGTCCATGATAATGTTAATGACTGCAAAACCATAAATTAGTGAGGGGTGGAATAGACCCTAAATTGTCAAGAAATTACTATAAAAAGGAAATAAATTTCATTTTATAGTTCCATTTTCTAAGATTTAATGTATTATTTTACCATTTAATATAAGAAAATATACTTACATGGTTTCTTAAAATCTGTAAAGTTAATTTTAACCCTTTTTAAAAGTTTCAATTTGATTCCACCTCTTTTTATCCAGTATTCTAATAATAAATAAAAAAAATATGATATGTACATGACTGAAGCACTAAAATAAACATATAACATATCATATGATCTACCAAAGGATGATATTATATTACTTATATATTTATTTTTTTATTAGAAACAAAATGGTTAATACATGCTAAAATAACATATACGAATAAACCTTTATTTAAAAGATTAATATCAAATATTTCAATAATAATACCCAAAGATCTAATTAATTAATTCCACAAATAGCTTAATTCTAAAATTACTCAAATAATTATTAACCAAAATTTAAAACCCAAGAAAAGTTATAAAAATTAGGCCCCAAAATATTGAAAATAAATTTAACCTTACTTCCCAAACAACACAAAGTATCTGATAATGTCTCATACCACAAACATGAATACAAAGATTATATATTCATATAAAACATTTTAAAAACATTATTCTCCATAAATTCTCAATTAAAACATATTTTATTCCAAAAAATAACTATATACTTGTTCCTCATATTAAATAATAGACTATTCAATATATTTCATAAATGTAAAAATGTAATAAACTTCATCAAATATATCATAAATCACATTGTCATCAAATCACTAACAAATTTCAAGGTTACCAACAAAAAAAATTTACTTTATCAATATCAATAAGCTATTTAACACAACTAAAAATTATTATCTCAATGTTATGGACTTATTAAGGGTTATCTATCCATTAATCATGCAATTTTTAAAAATATAACCTCACCACTAAACATATTTTCAAGGTAATTGGTACAATTCATTATATTCTTGAAAATCATTTAATAAAAACTACTATAGAAAATTACTAATATTTTTTATGATTCTTATACCCATAATATCATTTATAAAACAATTTTACAATATAATTCACAAATTCTAATAAATAAAAAATTCAATCATTCAACATCCTCATTAATCAATTTACTAGGATTCACCATATTATTCCATAATACATCCATTCTATATATGAAATATTAATAATGTCTTAAGATCCTCAACCAAAATTTAATCATGTTTCTTAATTTTAATATAATAATTAATGCTAAAATAATTTATAACATTCATATATCTTTTGTTTTCGGTTCATTAACAATATTTAAACCATTACTTATATAACCTTGTTGATATTATTCTCGAGATTTCCCACTAGGAGATCTATTTGTATAATGTATTTAATTTCCCCATTTAAAACATTCAGCCATATATGATAGTAATGGAAACCATTATTCCAATCAATTCTGTTAACTTATATTTTAATTATTTTTTGGAAATTTATCACTTTATACACTTTTTTTTCCACAAACAAGCCATTTTTTCTATTCCTTTGAGACATTTATTTGAGTTCTTATTTCCACATTTAATAAATAGAAAATTATGTATTATTTATTATATGGTATTTATTTGATAAAATTTTATAAAACACCAATTTATTTCTTATTAGGTGTATTATGAAACTCACCTAGGCTCAGGTGGTTAATCATAAATTGAGATAGCTAGTTAGGCATAACCACATGAATTTTCACACCATTTTTATCTCCTAATTGGTTTTCGATTCATATAACCATCATAGTGTCATTGAAACCCATTATAAAAATGGTTCCTCTATGTTCCTGCCATTGACTAAAACAAAAATCCATATTGTGAGAAACAATAATTAGAGTGAGAAATAATATAATTATTAAATTATTTAATTTGATATATAAATCATTAAACTATCTTTTCAATCTATGACACCATAGGTTTAACATAAGATATAAATGACCATAAAATATTTATATCCTTCATAATGGTTAACATATACAATGTGAATTAACATAAGAATACACACCAACCATGTCTAGAAAGGTGTTCCATTTTAGTCCCCCTCATCATCCAGTGAGGATGATCAAGTTAATATCCAATCCACCCCTTTCTGAATTTTCACCCCTAGGTGTATCTCTAACATAGTAGCATCCAATTTCTAGTATCTAGATTGAGATGTGTTTTCTAGTAAATACTCTCAGTCTCTACATTACCGAAACATCAAGATATTATTCTATAATTATAATTATCACAAGGGGTTTCAAAAATGTTACCTAATCCAAATATCATAAAATAAATAAACTCTACTATGATAGAAACTGAAGAAAACCCAATAATTTGATATATAAATATTACTTCATTTTGGATGAATATTCAATAAATATCATCATAATAAATTCCCCATAACCAAAATTTCTTAGTGAATTTACATTCTAGATACATAATCATCTAATTTCATAAAATAATTTCAATATAACATACAATGTTATTCTAAAATAGTATACATCTTAGACATACCCTACATACAAACCTTCATTATAACACGGTGAAAGGAAACATTATAAAGGGTGAGGTCATATGCTTAATAAGGGTAAATATGGGATATAGTAATCAATGATCTTATACAATCATATAATGATTATATGTGTATGAGAACATGATCTTAATAATATTAAATTCATACAAAAAAATTACTAGATCATAATCATGCCAAAAGGATTTGGTATAAGACATGAATTATATAAGAGTCAAAGATCATGACCCCTGATATCATATCATAAGCAACAGAAAATTTCATATATAGTGGTATAAAATGTGTAGAATAATCATAATCATAAAATATTATATTACAGTTATCCAATAAGATATTAACCACATGTTAGGCTTGGTGTAACTATCCATGTACCTTATTTGGTCATAGGATAACTTCTCATGTTCCCTCTTTTATAATTGGTATAACCTCCTATATAACCTCTTTTGGGATTGTGATAACCACTCATGTACACTTAATTCTCATAAAAAATAATCATTACTGAATGTATTAGAGGGATATAATAGACACACCCATGAAATAGTCTATTAATAAGAATGTTCCAAGATCATGAAAAAATTTATTATTTCAAAATTGATTAACCCATGGTAAATAACACTAGTTTAATCAATATATCATCATAATTATACGAAGCTATACCGATAATTAATAAAGATGATTTTATTTCATCATATCCCCATTGAATCATGAGTAAAATCAATAGATGTTGTTGTTTCATTAGAAAAATGATGGATTTTTTCATAAATATTTTTATGGGGGTATGATGTCTATAAAATCATTCACATTAAGTTCAATATTTTCATATTTCATTGAAACCACAAACAACTCCAACATCCATAACTGACTACATACCTTATTTTCAATGGTCGGGGACACTTTGGGTTTTCACACCCAAATACACTTAGGGAATCACATTGGTTGAGAGGATGGGAGGTTAAGATCATCACTCCCTTTTAGGGTGAATTATTTCCTACGCCAATACCATCTTATATATTTATGATATTTCCACTAATCTCTTCCAAATCCTAATACGAGACTGGTTACCCTCAGAAAATGATCAAGTGTCAAACCCATCCATATTTAAAAGGGGGCATATTAATGATTACATCTATATTTATCTGAGGATCTTAATTTATTTACCAATAATGGGTCGATTCTTAGATTTTATATGTATATAACTAGTTGCTATGAAGTTTACTTCCATCCAGGGAGGTTGTTAAAATTTTGAAGATGTACGTGATCCTTTGCGAGGTGTCCTATGTATCACATTTATTACAGGAATGAAAACCCACATATTTCATTAAAACCATGCTATTTTAATATCATATTGAAGGGATGTATATGAGGTATGTTCGGAACATGGAATTGATATCAATCCTCAATGAGGTATCCTACATATCCTGGTTATGGTAGGAATTAGAGTCATTGTATTTTGATCATGCCCTTTGGACTTACCCCGATTTGGATTCCCTTATATGGAGGCAATGATATAATGCCACTGAATAAAATTACACATTGAGGTTTCCCTAGCTGGTATAGATTCATTATATAAATGACACGATCATTGAAAATCCCTAAGACCACATAAGATATGCTCAGTGTGGGAAAAAATGAATAGAATGTTATCGTCCCGCCTTCTAGCGGACATATCTGAAGATTATTTCATGATCTAGGTTGACATGTCGACAGTTCGGTGCTTGACCTATATGAATTGCTCTAAGTACATTATATAATCAAGGATGGAATTCCTTAGTGACATCGTGGGACCTAGATGACAGGTTTGGGTGGTTTTGTGAGACCTAGACGACATGTTCTGGTGATGCCACATAACATGGGTGACATTTCTAGAGGCCATTGTATGATTTTTTTGGAAATCCGAGAGGACATTGAAATAAATGGGTGAAATTCTCATAGGGTGTTGTGTGATGTGCTTGTCCTACCCAAGGAACATCACATGAGCCAAATAACATGTCGAGGTTGTGTTACATGACATGAGAGACATGTCCCAGTTCTGTCGTATGATCTGGGTGTGTCATTAGAGGAAGATGAAGATCATTGAATACATATTTTCAAAAGTCTAATATCTTTTCAGTCTTTATTCCAACTATTATGGAATCTGTTTCTTAGTTTTTCTAGTGTTATCCTATTTTAGGGTTCACAAGATATAGCAGACATATATGACCCCCTTCATGAAATATGCTTAACACGGCTGAAGTCCGTTTGACCTATAAAGTTATCAATCAATGAACCTATGTATGTCACATGATCCATTTGGGTTTTCCTTGGATTTTACACTGAAAAGGGCCTTTATGATTGTAGGACTAGACACTTTGAGAAGCATGATCCTACACTCCTATGTAGTTGTTACCCATCAACCATGGGTTATCAATATATTTTTTGTGCTAAGGGGGTGGATTTATATGCCTCTCAACCCCAGTTGTACACCGCCTTGGCTGGTGTATTTCAATTTAATTCAAGAAGGAGTTGGTTGATGGATTCTGGTATCATGTACATTGCATTATCTTTCCATGGGTCATCCATGGCACCACATGATATTCAGTTACCATGAGAACATTCCATAATTTTAATGATTATAAGTCCCCATCAAATGAAATGGATTTTGATTAGACACATTGACATTTCAAGGGGATTTTATAAGTTTAGGATGACATGTCTAGGTTTCTTCAAGGTACCAAGATGCCAATGAGAAGGGCATATCGTGATCGAAGGCAGATTAAATAGGGTCATTCATGAGACTAAGGGAGATTTTAAAGGGATTCATTTTCTGATCAAGATGACATGCTATTTTGATGATGGGGGACTTATGGGATAAATGGGTATCATATGGGTATATAAAACCTTTTAAGTAAAGTAAAGCATATCTTCCCATCATGAGAAGCTTCCATATTTTCCAATTTTTTCTTTATTCTATAAGAATCGAATAAATAGTTCTTATATGTGACTATTGTATAATATAATCCCTTTTTTTGTTTGTGATGAATCACATGAAAAAAATGTATCTTGTGATAATGCACCAAAATTTTCATGGAAAACTCCTCTGCTTCCCTTATGGATTCATAGGGGTAGTCCATAATGAACATGTCTGAGACCATTAGCATGATGAAGGTGACATGTTAATAGGATCTTACATGAAAAGATAGAAATTTTTCTAGGGGATTGATGAGGTCTTGTAAATTTTATGAGTACATCACATGAAGATAAAAGAACACATAAGTTCTCTACATTTTTTATATTTTCATCCGTCATTTTATTATGGGGTTTAAATGATTTTCAAAAACTTGTCAGCTGACAGGTCACATGATTGGATTATTTTGTCTATAATCATTGGATAGGTCATTAGAAATTGTCTGGGTGCCTTCATAAGAACATGAAGGCCTATTAGAGGGGTCACATGTATCAATATAAGATCATGCGTTGTGCATGATCTGCTCACATAACCTTCCGAGGTTCGTGCGATCATGTGTCCTTCTAAATGTGACATGCTCAAAGAGAGTTACTTTCCTTCATTCCATTTATTGTGTGGAAAAAATAATACCCATACATGAGGAATTTATTCCTTTTTATATTTTCTGATGCTCATTTAGTGTGTGTAAATAAATGACCCACCCCCTCAGATGAAAATATTGTAGGGACAAGTTCTCAGTTTTGAGGAGAGTAAATTCCCTACTGATTCTTTGGGGGTACCAACAATTATTGACTTGGGTGTCATTTCTCCTTCCATGTGACTATAGGTATTTTAATAAATTCTCTATAAATATTAGAGTGGATGAGAGCTCATTCACCGATTACATAAAATATCTTGAGATTTTTAAATTTAACTTTGTCACCTGATCCCCTCACAAGAACTTATTGAATGATCCTGTTTTCAAGACTCTATTTATAATAACTGTCTATATGGTTTTTCTTTGTGTTTGATTCAAAATATATAATGGCGTGTTTTCACTGTAAAATTGATGTAACCATGCACTTTAACGATCCAACCAAATTTCATTTATCATTAATTTCTTATTCCCTATTCTAGAATGTTAGATGGATGGCTATATTTTAGGTTTTTCAGGATTCACTTGCCTATTCTCATGATCACTTGGCTATTTGTGTGTCTTGTACAACTATCTCAGGGTCACATGATTGCATGACTCGACACAAATTATAGAATCATGAGACAATCCATGTGTTATTTGGTTTATGAATCCTCTATGATAAATACTGTTCACGAGACATATATTTGGTCATGAAATCATGAATACATTAATGGTTCAGGTGAATCACATGATGCCTCTAGATTCATGCAAGTATTTCAAAATATTTTTTTTCTCATCTAACTTATACTTAATTCTTTTATAAAGATTTATTCTAGATCTCTGGAAGCTTCCAACATTACCATCTAGAAGGGACATAATTACAAGGAGTTATTACATCAACCCTCAATTTCACGCGATTAATGAAAATGAGGGTTTTAAGATACTTATCTCTTTTAAACTTCAAAGATATCCTTTTCCACACTAGTTTCAACTGTATAGATTTTCGCTACTAGATTATGTTTTCATTCCATAACCTTACTATAATATTCCATATTATTGTGTAAAATATCTTGTAGATTTTATTTAGAGGACGGTTTCTAAGGAAGATCAAATGGTTGTATCACGGTATTAGGGGTTTTATAATATGGTGGATAACTCCCCTATAAGTTTGAATAATTGATAATTCACCTACCAGCACATTTATCAATGATATTTGCGAATATTTATATTTTCTGTAAACAAATTGGGTTGAAAATAGGGCACTAAATGGAACCTTTGACATGGTTTCAATTTTATAATGAATGAGAGTGGCCATTCTGGTCCAGTCAAAGTTGTTTTGATTTTTTTGACCAACTACATTCTATGTATCATTATGAGGCCGTATGGATTTCCCAGTTTATCATCTCCCATTAGTCAGATCATCTAATAGAATTGATTATCCATTAGTGCCCCGATGCTAATTTAGTCATTTTTCCCACAAGGAAGAAGGAATCAACCTTTTGGATAACTACAGTTTGGGTGGGATATCCCCCTTGGGAAGATGTATGATGAGTTCCTTCATTCTGTTAATGTTTGGGATGACCCCTCAAAGACATCAATTTGGAAAGGTATATTATTAAAATTATGAAAGAAGTGTTAAGGTAGGAGTTGAATATACACTCCCTCATAAATTATAAATACTGTATAAACTTTTTTCTCAGTCGCAGTAGAGATCTAAAAACCCCTATATTCCCTCATTGGTGCCCTTCCTAGTAGGTTTGTGAAAGCGTCATTTCATATTAAGCAATATTATAAGCTAATGAATACAGTAAATGGGGATATCGGCTGAGACTAGAGATATCCCTTATCCTTAGGATGGTTGGTTACATGGCCATATTCTTGAACAAGTGGATTTTCCCATCTGGGGATGCATGCTCAAGAATTTTAGTTAGAACAATAGTAATGGAAGGTTGACTGGTTGAGGGGAAACATCCTAATCATTCTATACCAACTCTTTCATGCCTCTACCATTTTCTATTCCACATCCAACATGTAAATATCCTCTATAAGATATGTGGTCCTTTATAGTTTTAATTAATCAAGATAGGGGATAATTTCCAATTCTACAGATACCAAAATACTATTGGGATCCATGGATCCCCATTTTCCCTAATCATCTAAACATCTCCAAGGTTGAGGAAATTCAATTTTCCCTAAATAGTTAACTAACATGCTGAGCCGTTATGATCTTTTCAATTTCATACCTTACCCCACACCATCTAGACCAATTTTCAATAATGGTGGTGGTTCAATTAATGAACATTCATACTAAATCTTTATTTGGGATGGGGTTTTCACAGACCTTATGGATGAGGTGATTATTTTTTATCCATGTACCCCTTACTTGTTTACTCACCAATTTAGCTACATGAAAATGGTTTCTCCTCCCCCCTCAACTAGTGTATTGGGGGAATGAAATCCCAATATTATCTGCCAATTTTGGATTATATTGGTGAATGAGGATACTAACACTGAGATTATCCTTTCTCATGTTAACACCCCAACCTTCCTATATTATGATTAGGTTGTGGCTTGGGTGGAATCCTACTTAGGTAGTATACAGAATAGACTGATCATTTAGGGGGGAAAACCATGTGGTTCACTAACCCCCTTGTTTGTAGCAATGAAGCAGATTTGTGATTCTGGAAATCCATTAAGGAATAATACTCATACTATTGATGAATATACCATTAGTGGGTCATAATTTGTTGAGTATTTGGGTCCCTAGATACATGGAACATATGGTGCCTCCTTTTAGAGAGGTACACATGTGTCGTTCTCTCTTACTTATTCACCAGCTCAGCAAATTATTCCACCTTATAAAGTGCCCACCCTAGCAGTTTTAGAGGACCAAACATAGTGAAATATAATTTGGATGAATATTCATGCCATGATCAATAAGACAACCCTAGAAACAAGTCATGATCAAGAGTAATGTCTCCGTTGGATCATTCATTATTTTGGGGCTCGCAGCTTTGACCTCCATACATTATATGATATCAAGTGAAAAATAATCCTAACTCGGAAATAATTGTCTAATACTAAGAGGGGTTAGTGAAATTCAAATGATAGGACTCCCTTGGACGATCTAATGAGTAATGATTTAGAGGTCTTGGAAAAACAATATCAGATAATAGATGAGATGAATGCCCAAATGGATTTCTTGTCTACAAAGATAACAGGACATGAGGAGACCATAAATCACCCAATGTATGATCTTTCATCATTACCATCTTCATTAGAAACTACTTATAAAATAGTTAAGGATATTTATACTCTTATCAAGACTCTTATCCCTTAGGCTGTTGTAGAAAAATAGGGGTGTGCAATGCTTCGACACTAAATCGACACATCTTGCAATAATCTTGTGGAATTGGAAAATTCATCTCATCAAATATTACTATAGTTTCATCACCAATCTTTTTGTTCTGGTGAAATAAATGGAGAGGATATAAAATATAGAGATTAATCACTTTAGATTATATTAATTAATAGATATTCTAAACTCTAAATATCATTGTATTGTTTCCTTTTATCCATGACGTTTATTTAATTTCACTGATGTAATGTTTCATTCGTCATCAACGATACACATTAATTTTATAATACCAAGTAAATTTAAATGTATAGATTTTAATTCTTAATTCACAATTAATTTTCCTGATAAATTATCATAAATTCCCACCAATAAGAGATTCTTTATCGATTCACCTAATCCAGTTGCCTTGACATCACCTAATATACAAAAATATAATTTGGGTAAGATATTTGTCTGAGAGAAAAAATTATATTTTTTTTCCGAAGTCCATGGACTTATCCAGAAAACCATGATTTTTTATAAGGCCATATAGTTGGCCCCAAAATCATATTATCTTTTTATTTATGTATCCATAACTTTTGTCTAAAATTTATATAGGGGAATAATTATCGACAATGGACTTGTATTATTTCTCAGACTTCACTCTTATGGGTTTTTGAGATTATTTTTTATGAATTTTCTATTTATAAGTGCTCAATATTTCATGAGTCACATAATTTGAATATCCAAAGAGTAGAGACCTGACTTTTTCCATGGATTACCTTATTATGTTTTCAACCAGGCATGAATTATGTATCTTTTAGTTTTTTAAAGTAAACCATTTCTGTGCCATAGTTTGTGTTTTTTAATCTCATACCTTTTATTACTATAGTTAATGTTATTTTAGCACATACCTTATATTGTTGTAGATTAGTGTTTTTTAGATCAGACCCTCTATTAATATAGTTTTGATTCTTTTATCATCGAATATCTATCACTGGTAATATACCATTTGTAAAGTAACATTCTACATGTAGTTTAATTCCATGTTGAAAGAACATCTACCATGCATTTGATCATCATTCTATAAAGGAATAAATATTCCATGTAGTTTAAAGTATTTTATACCAGGATGTGATTTATTAATATGGAATGAGGAAGAAATTTAAAGGATGACCCAAATACCCTATGGTGTTGAGCTCTTCCATAGTGCTTCCAAGGATAATGAGGTTTTGGAGTTCCTTTCTTTCAAGGAGGATATGGCTCTGGATGATAGTTCAAGTCCCTTATAAGTTGATATTGTAACACCCCAAGTAAATACAAAATATAATATTTTCACAATTATCAATATTTGTGAATAAAATATTAATATTACTTTAAAGGGTACGCTATGCTCGATGGCGTACCCAATACGCAACGAGTTTCTTGGGAGTCTTACGTTGCACTCTAATAATAAAATAATATTATTTTAAATGGTTGTTAACGCCTAGCCGTTGTAATGGTGGGAATGAATGGAACTAACTACAAAATTATTATCTATGTTTTTAAAATATTTTTACTTTTATCCAATAAATTTTAGAGGATTAAAATGCAAATGAATCCAATTTTAAGGATAAATCTTCTAAAATTCTTTAAAAGGTCGATTAACCACCTTTTGATGGAGAACCCTTTTTAAATATACTTTTGACAATTTTATATGTTGTATTTGACAAAATAAAATCCTTATTTATAATCTGGACATCAAATTTTACTTTGTGTAAATTTTTGTTATTTTTCCGATAAAGAACATTTTTATTAAAAATGTTGCATTTTAATTCAAACCCTCCTTTTAATCTGATTTATTTATATGGATAGATTATATTTTTAATTGATACTAATATATATTTAGAATATATTGTTACCATTTAATCCAATGGTGGTCATTGGAATTAATTTCACTTTGAAATTGGACTTAAGTTAATGTCAATCTTTTAATAGATATTGTTTCTTAAAAACACGATATTTGTTTTGACAACGGGAATTAATTATTAAAATGTGGTTCAATGCGATTAAAATATTTTTTGGTGAATAGTATCTTTTATGTTTTATTAATCGCGATTTAAGGAAATTAGTGTAATTTAAGGTAAAAAATATTTTAAGAATATGAAATGACCTAGAAACATGCCCTACCCTCATTGTATATGTCATTTCTGACCAAGAAAATCCATGGGTCAACTTGGGGACCCCAGGGAGCCACTTTGGTAGGAAAATGACATAAATAACTTTTTATTTAAAGTTAAAATAAAAATGTCACAAACATGAGTTGTTTTACTAAAACAATTTTTAAATGGGGTTATAAAAGTCATATTTTTGACTATAAATATTCATTAGAAATCTAAAAAGATTTCATACATCATGATATATTTTTTATAATTTTTAGACATTAAATAAATAAAATTATTTATGACACCGTGATGATGCAGTGATTACCTCATAAATGAATGATTTAAATAAAATGAGCGTATAGGGTGAAATATAAGTCTTAAACTTGTAAAAAAATATATTGGATGGGTGTATTTAGAAACTTTATCACCTTATCCTAGAAATATATCCTTTTGGGACCTTTAAAATCCTAAACTCATTTTATAATAAAGTAATATTTTATAACTTTCCAAGAGTGCCCCTCCTCTCCTCTTATAAAAGGCCCCCACATCTACCACATTACCCACACATCTCAAACCTTTTTTTCGGCCAGACCCTACCCATTTCATCTCTCCACATCCCTATATTCATCATTGATGCCTCACATTTGGCATAATTCTTTCCAAGGAAGCCTTTAATCTCAAATCAATGAGAGTTACCCGATTTAAAGATAATGTCTTCCCTTGTGTTATTTTGTTTTATTTTTCCTCTCCAAACCCCTTAACTCTTTTTATTACTTATTTTGTAACAACACTTGTATAGTAAATATACTGGGATGTTGTTATAAGAATGATTTGAGTAACACTTTCACACACCTTTGCCTAATGGTTAAAGAACATACTATTTCTGTGGATGGTGAATTACTGTCTCACGAAACGATGATTGTTCAATATTATTTTATCACCTTCATAGGTGGCCATTAAGATGTCACTATATTTATATATGATATATAATATGTTTATGTTTTCCTTAAGCTTCTGTATTTTTCATTTATGGCATACCATTACGGTTTCCATTATGGGTAAATGCGATATCTTCATTTTAGGAAGTGCGGACTACGACCCCCTCAATGTGATTTGATTCATTAATTCCATATGTGGGATGTATAAAGGATGTAATTAATTTTATTAAATATGATATACTACTGGAATTATAATATACCTTTATATAATTATTACTTCATTCCATTTAATATAAAAAAAAGAAATGAAAGTTGGGTTCATGCGTACGTACAACTTACCGTCTCCATGAACGGTACATTTCATTTCGTATCTCCAAATGTTATGTACTATTATAAGTACATATATATAATGGATATATATGTAATATATTACATCTAAATGATGTATATCATTCTGGAATTATAATATATATATCTCTCATTCTGTTTTAATTCCATTAATATGACAAAAAATGAAAGTAGCGTTCATGCGTACGTACGGCCTACCGTTTCCATGAACAGTGATTTTAATTTTTTATCTCCAAATGATATGGAATAGTATAAAATGAATATATACTGTATATATATGATATTTAAAACATCAATACTATTCTGGATATGATGTACCTATAACTACAGGGAAAATTCTTTTCCAACAAGTTCAATTTTTAATCATGTACCGAACATCGATAAAAACGTCTGATATGAACTCACTTTATTTACAAATTATTATAACATTATAATATGTGATATGAACTGAATAATAATATTTTAAGGAGGTCCTTAGGAAATTATAAATTGACCAAATTTTATTATCCAGGCTATTAAAGAACGATCGAGTCATGTCGAACATGAGGAAAGGGATCCTACCCCTCTCTTTCTTTTTATGTATACTCTTTTAAGTTATTCCTTTTAATCTCATATTTCTAATGATTGGGATGTTATTTTATATTAATCTTACTATAACTTTTATATTCATATGATGATACATCCTATTTTCTCTCATCAATCCATTTTGGATGTTTTGAGTGGTGCCGATAGGCTGCCAAATTTTCGTAAGAGATCCAACCTCTCTCTTTATTTTTAAGTACTCTCATTTATGTCACTTCTTTTAAGATATTATTTTTTATGTTGGGGGATGTTATTTTATATTACTCTTGATGTAAATTTTATGTTAATATGATGATATACCCTTTTTGATCTCATCAATCCACTTTTGGAAGTTTTAAGTGGTGTCGTTAGGCTGCTGAGTTTTCGTAAGGGATTTGTCATCTAACTTTTATTCCCATGATATTTATGCTACATTTGACAAAATTTCCATTGAGTGGTATATATACTGCCCATTATTCTACTCTTTGTGTAATATAATTTCGTTTATGAGTATCTACATCAACGATGTATTGTCCTTCTTTCATGGGGTGTATGTTTCAAAAGATACCCAAGTCAGTAAGGGAAACTTTCACCCTCCCATTTTTAAAAGACTTATTTTGTTGGGTCTTTTAATTTACATATTGTTATGTTGGGATATGTTCTTCTATATCCTTATTGATTTTAATTTTATGTTCAAGTGATGAGATACCCTTTTTATCTATCATCAACCCATTTTCTTAATTTTGAAGTGACGCCATTAGGCTGTCGAATTTTTTCAAGGGAACTTCTTAACCCAATTTTGATTCATTGGGATAAACCTGCACACCTTGAATATTTCGTTCTATTAATATGTGTAAATAACCTCTGATTGTTTTATACTTAATATCCACTTATATTTGGTTTATTCATTTGTCACACATAATTATGTAATTAATTTATCCTTCATCCAAGGATACCATTTTTGTAAGGGACATCATCTCAATCTCCTTTCGTTGAGGAATATTTTGTTTTATACCAAACATTCTTTTATACGGTGTATAAAACCCTTTTACTTTTACATTTATTCAAAATGAATCTTTTTATATGAATCATTTACCAAACGACAAAATGAAATGTTTTTTTGTCGTACGTATGCGGCGACAACGACTTCTCCACCGCCTTGACCATTATTTGAGTTTCGGCTTCCTCTACAAGCCATAACTTTTTTCAAATGAAAAATAATTACCATGTTTTAATTTTCTTTTATTTTGGTATTTAAAATGGTTTTGATAATTTTTTTATATCAATTTGTTGTATTGATATCTCGTGATTGAAAAGTAGAAACGTTGTGTTTCCTTTATGCATGTTTTATGTGATACAATTATGTTATGGTTCTTGGGCATTGTTATGAAGACGGGTGGTTCCGTGATAAAATAAGGGTGGGTGGGCCCGATATAGCTCTATAATGCATTGGGTAAGGCGAAGGAGTTAAACGTTAAGGTTTCTCCGAAGATATTTAGGGAATATACTATGATGGGTAATCCAAACGTAACCAAGAGGGTTACTCCCTACGTAAAAATGTTATGAATTCCTCAAGTTACCTTTATGTCTTATGATTTCTTTGAGTTATTCATAAATATTATTATTTCATGAGGTATGTTAATTTGCTTATGTTTTATGAGTAATGTATGATCTCATTGATTCTTTTGTATACCTAGACTAATGTTTTCTTTCCGTATTGTAATAACCCTTACTGAGCTATTTATGCTCATCCCAAGTTTTTTTGAAATGTTTTTCACAGGACATAAAGTTGAATAGGGTCAAGGATGGGATCAAGGAAATGTCTGGCTGTCTAAAACAAGGAACTATACATGACTCTTTTTTTCTAGAGTTTTTATTTTTTGAATAAAAATTTATGCTGAGTAGATGTGTTTACTTTGTAATCTTTGAGATGTAATAGTTATGTCCTAATTATCTAAAACTATAAACCTGAAAAGATCGTCAATGTGAATTATTCATTTAATTCAATAACAAGTAATGTTTACGGTTGGGGCCTTATAGTTTGTATCAGAGGTCTGTTTAGATAACTTTAGAGGTTAGGTTACTCCATAAGCATAAGTGACATTACCATAATGGCTAGGATTTCAGAAAGAGTCAAAGTTTTTAGATAAAGTGAATGAGTAAGTATATCTTAGTGTTTATATTCCTGATTAGTACATGACGATTTTGTAGATATACGCACACTCAAATTTCTGTTTTTAGTTAATGGATGGGTCTAGCAGGAACCAAAGTGACAATGGGTTTGATGGAAACTATGGTGGTTATCTGATTAAGAGACTAGATGAAATGGGGGACTCAATGAGGAATCTCATGGTTGTGGTAAACCAACTATAAAGGAGTCATGATAAACCACTTTAACCTTGGTGAGTTCTCTAATTCATCATGTACGATATGACCAACTCTATGTGGAATCTTAGGTATTAATTATATAGGTAACCATTAGGGTTTATATGATCCCTACTTTTTAGGTAATTATGGGTTACTCTTTGATATGATGGAAAATGAAAGGCCTGAGATAAACTTGAGGTTAAAATATGTTATGCTCATTTTTAAAGATTTTATCTAGTTTTGGGGAATGTTTTAAGAATTATGTAGTTTTGGAAAAAGGACAACACGCAGACCGTGTGACAACCCGTTGAATCAGACAAAGCTTTGGGAATCGAACACACAACCAAAGTGCGACTGGTATTTATCGCCTACCACTGGACTATGTGAAGTCCCTAGTTATTTTGACTAATTCTTTTTAGTTCTATGATTTTATGACTTAAGATTAAGTTGATTTTGGGTTATCTATGTAAATTATTAACATATCATGGAGGATATGTGATTAGTTTAATTACTTTTCAATATGAGACTTTTAGAGAAACTGATGTTATTTGAAGATAAGTGTTAATTTGTACCTTGGAAGACTATATGACTAATTTCTTCAAATATTTGGGTTTCAATCTTAGTTTGGTTTAAATTGAATAATTTTATGGACAAATTGTTTATCGAATGGTCCTTGTTGAACATTGGGTTTTGTTTGACAAATTTTAGAGATTAAGAATAGATGTTTTTTTTATAAATGGTTATCCTTTTGTGGATTATCTGATCTCATACTAACAATTTTGGTTTTTGTTTTTGTCTAAAGACATGGGAAATATATAGTTATCCTTTGTGGATTAGGTGATTCTCAAGAAGTTGATTATAGTACTCTTAATGTGAACAAGTCTTCATAAATACTCGTCTTTTGGAGAAAATATAAGTTTTCTTAAGGAATCTAGTAAAAGTTGAAAGTCTATGTGAAAAGTAATTATGTTTCATTAAGATTTAGTTAAGCTCAAAAATAGATTACCCAATGAAGAGTAACTTAAAACAAAAATGTTGTCTGTTAACTTTTCCTACTGGGGAATCAAATACCATTTAACCAATCACATGATTGTAATTTTCTTATAGTCAACCTTCTCCAGGACATGTTTACTATCACTCTCCCTCAGAACATGAACCTTTGTTTTTTCATCCATATCCATGTTTACCTACATGGAATCCTAGTATGGGTTAACTCAGGTGACCCTTGTACTTCTATTTCTTTATTTTAAAGTGATTGTTTTACTGACTCTTGTTCTGACGTGGGATTTTCAGTGAAGTTTCCAAGCCCAATTTTAAAATTGTGAGGACGTAATTCCCAAAAGGGGGGAAAGATGTAACACCCCACATAAATAAAGAATATAATATTTTCACATTTATCGATATTTGTGAATAAATTATTAATATTACTTTAAAGGGGATGCTATGCTCCATAGCATACCCAATACGCAACAATGAGTATCTTGGGAATCTTACGATGCACTCTAATAATAATATAATATTATTTTATGTGGTAGTTAATGCCTACCTATTGTAATGGTGGGAATGAACGGAACTAACTAAAAAATGAATATATATGTTTTTCAAATATTTTTACATTTATCCAATAAATGTTAGAGGCTTAAAATGCAAATGAATCCAATTTTAAGCATAAACCTTCTAATATTACTTAAAAGTTCTATTAATCACCTTTTGATGGAGAACCCTTTTTAAATATACTTTTGACAATTTTATATGTTGTATATGTCAAAATAAAATCCTTCTTTAGAATCTGGACATCAAAATTTACTTTGTGTAAATTTTAGTTATTTTTCCGATAAAGATAATTTTTATTTAAAATGTTGCATTTTAATTTAAAAACTCCTTTTAATCTGATTTTTTATGGATAGATTATATTTTTAATTGAGATTAAACTTTATTTAGAATATATTTTTACAATTTAATCCAATTGTGGTCATTGGAATTAATTTCACTTTGAAATTGGACTTAAGCTAGTGTCAATCATTTAATAGATATTGTTTCTTAAAAACACGCTATTTTTTTTGACATCGGGAATTAAATATTAAATTAATTAATACAAATTATATGTTTTGAATTTTTTAAAATAGGCATCATTTTTGAATTCAGAATATCAAATATATCTTTGGGTGATTTTTTTGGTATCTTTCTGAAAAACTTCAATTTTTGAAGAATAGTGAAACCACTTAGTGGTAGTTAAAGAAACTGATTATTTGTTTAAATGAAACTTTTCCACTTCTGTGATTTGATTTTCAAAAATCTGACATACATGGTTGTCATTAAGAAGTAAAATGTGGTTCAATGAAATTAATATAATTTTTGGCGAATAGTAACTTTTAAGTTTTATTAATCGCGATTAAAGGTAATTAGTGTAATTTAAGTTAAAAATAATGTTTTAATAATATGAAATCACCTAGAGACATGTCCTACCATAATTGGATATGTCATGGCCGAACATGATAATCCTTGGGTCAACTTGGGGACCCTATGGAGCCACTTTGGTAGGAAAATGACATAAATAACTTTTATTTAAAGTTAAAATAAAAATGTCCCAAAAATGAGTTGTTTTACTAAAAAAAATTTTAAATGGGGTTATACAAGTAATAATTTTGACTATAAACAATCATTAGAAATATAAAAATATTTCATACATCATGATATTTTTTTATAATTTTTAGACATTAAATAAATTAAATTATTTATGACACTTTGATGATGCAATGATTACCTCATAAATGAACGATTTAAATAAAATGAGAAGATAGGGTGAAATATAAGTCTTAAACTTGTCATAAAACTATTGTATGGGTTTATTTAGAAACCTTATCACCTTATCCTCAAAATATATCCTTTTGGGACCTTTAAAATCCGATAATCATTTTATAATAAAGTAATATGTTATAAATTTCCAAGAGTACCCCTCCTCTGCTCTTATAAAAGGCCCCCACCTCTACCACCTTACCCACATCTCTCAAGCCTTTGAATCGGCCAACCCCTAACCATTTCATATCTCCACATCCCTGTCCTCATCATTGAATCCTCACTTTGGGCAGAATCCTTTCCAAGGAAGCCTTTGAGCTCAAATCAAATTGAGTTACCCTATTTAAAGGTAATGTCTTCCCTTGTGTTCTTTTGTTTTATTTTTCCTCTCCAAACCCCTTAAATCTTTTTATTACTTTTTTTTTGTAACAACAACAGTAACTTAAATATATTAGAATGTTTTTATAAGAAGTATTAGAGAAACACTTTTACACATCTCCGTCTAATGGTTAAAGAACATACAGTTTCTGTGGATGGCTAATTACTGCCTCACGAAACGATGATTTTTCAATATTCTATTAACACCTTCGAAGGTGGCCATTAAGAAGTAACTATATTTATATATGATATATAATATGTTTATGCTTTCATTAAGCTCTGTATTTTTCATTTATGGAATACATTTATGGTTTCCATTATGGGTAGACACGATATCTTCATTTTTGGATGTGCGGGCTACCGCCCCCTTAAAGTGATTTGATTCGTTAATGCCATATGTGGGACATATAAAGGATGTAATTAATGGTGTTACATATGATAATCTACTGGAATTATAATATACCTTTATATCATTATTATTTCATTCCATTGAATACAAAAAAAAAATGAAAGTAGCGTTCATGCGTACGTACGACTTACCGTCTCCATGAACAGTACATTTCATTTCGTATCTCCAAATGTTATGTACTATTACAAGTAAATATATATAATGGATATATATGTAATATATTACATATAAATGATGGATATAATTCTGGAATTATAATATATATATCTCTCATTTTGTTTTAATTCCATTAATATGACAAAAAATGAAAGTAGCGTTCATGCGTACGTACGGCCTACCAACTCCATGAACAGTGATTTTAATTTTTTATATCCAAATTCTATGGAATAGTATAAAATGAATATATATACTGTATATGTATGATATTTAAAACATCAACACTATTTTGTATTTGAGTTATCTATAACTAAATGGAAAATTCTTTTCCAACAAGGTCAATTTTTACTCATGTACCGAACATTGACAAAAACGTATGACATGAACTCACTTTATTAACCAATTCTTATAACATTATAATATGTGATATGAACTGAATAATAATATTGAAATGAGGTTCTCATGAAATTATAAATTGACCAAATTTTATTATTCAGGAGATTAAAGAACGATCGAGTCGTGTCGGAATGAGGTAAGGGATCCTACCCCTCTCTTTCTTTTTAAGTATACTCTTTTATGTCATTCCTTTTAAGATTATCTTTATAATGTTTTGGATGTTCTTTTATATTACTCTTACTATAATTTTTATATTCATATTATGAGACACCATATTTTCTCTCATCAATCCATTTTGGATGTTTTCAGTGGCGCTAATAGGCTGCCGAATTTTCATAAGAGATCCATCCTTCTCTTTCCTTTTAAGTACTCTACTTTATGTCACTTATTTTAAGCTCCTCTTTGTTACGTTGGGGGATGTTATTTTATATTCCTCTTGATGTAAAGCTTAGTTTAATATTATGAGAGATCCTATTTTATATCATCAATCCATTTTTGGAAGTTTTAAGTGGCGCCGTTAGGCTATCGAGTTTTCATAAGGGATTTTTCATCTCACTTTTATTCCCGTGAGATTTATTCTACATTTACCACCATTTCCATTGAGTAGTATATATACTTCCCATTATTCTACTCTTTTTATAATATACTTTCTTTTATGATTATTTACATAAATGATGTATTTTCCTTCTTTCATGGGGTGTATGTTTCGAATGATACCCAAGTCGGTAAGGGAACCTTTCACCCTCCCCTTATTAAAATAATTATTTTGTTGGGTATTTTAATTTACATATTGTTATTTTGGGATATGTTATTCTATATCATTATTGATGTAAATTTTATATTCATGTGATTAGATACCCTTTTTATCTCTCATCAACTCATTTCTGAATATTGAAGTGATGCCGTTAGGCTAACGAATTTTTTCAAGGGAATTTATTAACCCAATTTTGATTCTTTGGGATAAACTTGCACTCCTTGAATATGTAGTTCTATGAATATGTGTGAATAACCTCTGGTTGTTTTACACTTAATATCCAATTATATTTTTTTTATTCTTTTGTCACACATAATTATGTAATTGATTTATCCTTAATCCAAGGATACCATCTTTTTAAGGGACATCGTCTCAATCTCCTTTCATTGAGGCATATTTTGTTTTATAGAAAACATTCTTTTATACGGTGTATAAAACCATTTGAATTTTACATTTATTCAAAAAGAGTCTTTTTTTATGAAGCGTTTACCAAACGACAAAAGGTATTGTTTTTTTGTCATACGTATGTGGTGACAACGACTTCTTCACCGTCGTGACCATTATTCAAGTTTCAGCATCCTCTAAAAGCCATAACTTTTTAAGAATGAGAAATAAATACCATGCTTTACATTTCATTTATTTTGGTATTGAAAATGGTTTTGATAATGTTTTTATATGAATGTGTTGTATTGATATCTCATGATTGAAAAGTGGAAATGTTAGGTTTCCTTTATGCATGTTTTATGTGATATAATTATGTTATGGTTTATGGGCATTGTTATGAAGACGGGTGGTTCCGTGATAAACTAATGGCGGGTGAGCCCGATGTAGCTCTCTAATTCATTGGGTAATGCAAAGGAGTTAAACATTAAGGTTTCTCAGAAGAGATTTAGGGAATATACTGTGATGGGTATTCCCAACGTAACCAAGAGGGTTACTCCCTACGTAAGAATGTTATGAATGCCTCAAGTTACCTTTATGTCTTATGATTTCTATGAGTTATTCATAAATCTTATAATTTCATGAGGTATTTTAATGTTCTTATGTTTTATGAGTAATTTATGATCTCATTGATTCTTATGTATACCTGAACTAATGTTTTCTTTCCATATTGTTATAACCCTTGATGAGAATTTTATGCTCATCCCATGTTTTTTTGAAATTTTTTTCACAGGACCTAAAGTTGAATAGTGTCAAGGATGGGGTCAAGGAAATGTCAGGCTCTCTAAAACAAGGAACTACACCTAACTCTTTTGTTCAAGTGTTATTATTTTTTGAAAAAAAATTGGAAGCTGAGTAGACATGTCTACTTTTTAATATTTGAGATGTAATAATTCTGTCCTAATTCACTAAAACTCTAAACTAGAAAAGATCCTCAATGTGAGTTATTCATTTAATTCAATAATAAGGATTGTTTAAGGCCATGGCCTTATAGATATCATGGTCAAATAGAGGTTTCCCCACTCTTTTCCAAGGGTCATGAATTATTTTGGAGATTTTATGGGTTGAGTGTAAAATATTAGGGAATCTGAGTCCACTTGTATAGTTTTAATATGGGTGGTGTAAATCATAACCCAAAAGTTTGAACCTATGAATAGGGAATAGGGAAGACATACCACAGATGACCCATAACATCATAAGTTTCCCAATTACACCATATAATTTTTAGGACTCACATGTAATGGAGTTCCATTTTTCTAAGGAGGCGATTCCTTTAGTTGGCAGGAAAAGTTCCCTATGCATGAGCTCATAGTGCCTATATCCATGGTCAATAAAATATGATCCCAGATTCTTCCCTAGGGTCATGTGATATTTTCAAAGACTTAAATGTTTGGGTGCTAAAGTGGATATGAATAGAATGGTCTCCAGAAAGGGTTCTAGAACCCTAGAGTAGTTTAGATTTTTATGGGTAGGCTCAGTGCCTAATCCATGTGGTTTTAAAATATGTGGTGTGGGATAATAAAAAGTTTAAGAATGGAGTGTCACATTCCTAATTTGAGAATGGGTACAAAATACAATATATAATAGAGAGGATTTTGAATCCTCTGGAATAATATAGTTATGGTGATTATAAATCATGGTAATAATTTATTGGGTAATGAGGATGATATGGGATAATTGTGACAGGGATCACCAAAATCCCATAAAGGTGCTAGGTTTTCCATGGAAAATACAGGTCTCACAAGGGTCAGAAATATATTTTTTCATGTTATGATGCATTTTTTTTGTTGAACATCGGAACATATTCAGGATCCATAGGCATACATAAATAGTCAAATAGAGGGTCCTTTGAATCTGGTATCATTTTCCAAGGCCCATTGATGTTTTTTGGATATTCATGGTGCAAAAATACTGAAGTGTGATTTATGGAGGAAATAATATTCTAGAAGGTTTTGAGTACTCTAAAGGTTTTATACCCACCTAGTGAATAATGTTTGGTTCTAAGGAGATGTGGAAAATCATTACTATAATTTTTTCCTTTATCAGGGGGTCCATCAAGAATGGATCATATTTTACTAGGGCTACAAAGTGGTTCCTTATGAGCATAGTTACTTATTCATTTATGCTCTAATTTTTTCCTAAACTTTTGGGATGATGTGTTTGGTGATTAGAGACTTGAATTTTTATTAGTATACCCCTTATGGTTTCTCATCCAAAAACGTCTTGTGTCTCCTTAACAAGATGTTTTGGGTATTTCCATATAGTACATCAAAATCTAATGTTTAAGGTTGTAAAACTCTGACCAATGTTCTTATAGTTTACGGTCATGATGAATATATAACTTCTATGAGGGGAATCTTACATCGAAGCCTAATTATGATACCCAGGTTCAAGTGTACTCTATCATGTTTCTGAGTGGGAGATGAAACTACTGTAAATCATGGATTGATGTTATTAGTTCAGGAGTAATGATATGGGACAATCATACCAGGGATATCCTAGAACAACCTTAGGTGATTTGTTTTTTCACAGTGTGGTCAACCTCAAAAAGATGAAAACCCTTTCATACATGGACAATATGTACATTGATGGTAAGTATTCATCCTTATTTGTCAATATCATGGTCAAACAAATAGATCTATTTTCCTTTACAAGGGCCATGAAATGTTTTTGAAAACCCAAGGTACTCAATAAATTATGTGTAATTTATCGGTTTAGGGGCTTAAAATATGACAGAAGCACCCAATTAGATGGTTTAATGGGTTTAGGATCTTATGGTCCTTTGATAATGAGTAATTATGGATGATAAACTGTTCATTATAATATCACGTAGTGGGTATGTATTTGTTTTGAAATTTTAATTTCATGTGACTAGGTTTTTTTACTTAGAGTTTAACATCATGTGGTGATGATGTGGGTCTTTACATGTAGTTTAACATTATGCGGTAATGATTTGAACATTCTATAAAGATTAATATATATCCATATGTAATTTTCCATGATCTAAGATATATCCGAGTTTCATTGGCCAGAGATACTTTCTACATTTCCTTATATCACCTGAGCCATGCTTGTCAAAAGAAACATGGAGAAACTAAGAAACCAACTAAGCTTCACATGATTGGTTCTCAGACAAATCAATGAATAGGTCCAAAACATATGTAGTTAGGGTCATATATTTATCATTATATATGTTTTTTTATAAACCAAATATTTAGTGTTCAAGTGTATATACATATATTGTGATCGAAATAATCAAGCTATATGTAGTTTTTATATAAATGTTCCTTGTATAGATCTGACATGTACATAGGGATGTGGGGATATTTCCTTTTCATTGTTGCTAGAACTAAGAATTTGATATTCATGAATCACTACATATCCTATAGTAACAAGAATGATTCCACACATATTTTTTTAATGGGGAACACATTATGCAAGTCATACCCATATGTTGATTGGGGAATTTTTCAAGTTGATTATTGCAACACGACATGAAATTAGAGATATGATCGTAACTATGTATCCTATGGTGATAAGAATCAATACACATATAGTATTTTAATGGGAAACTCTCTAATTACCTCTAAACCATACATAGAGGTGGAATATTTCATATTGATTGTTGCAGATGGACTTAAGTTTAGATATTTTTCATCACTATGTATCCTATGATGATAGGAATCAAGACACACATAGTTCTTGAGAAACCATGAATTTTAATTCCACACAAAAGGTCTAATTTCCCTGACATGAAAAATAAGTATTGAGGATGAAACAAGGACTAGATATCTAGTTGTCACTACATATCGAGAAATAGAAGGAATCAAGCAACACATAGTTCTTGAATGGTGGTGCGGTGGGAGGCTAACGCCAAGGATGATGGTCCTATAGAGTGAGGTATGAAGTAATAAGTAGATTCATTTCATGTAAGGGACATCAACCATACAATGTAATGTCATGTACCAAGGAATCATGGTATTCCTTTTAAGGGCTCACATCAAGGACAATTTTATCACAATTGTGAACAGATATGTCTTTCTCATACATGAAAGCCTTTTGAAAAATTCCTAAGCTCATGTGAGCTATTATCAATGTTAGAAACAAGTAATGTCAATGGTTTCTCTCACCAATAAGAGGCAATTAGTGGAGAGGAGTTTGGAATTCTGTATCATGTAGTGGATGGGAAAATATATGAGATCTAGGAATCCCTATATATCTCATTAGACTGATAATCATGTTGTACATAGTTCTGGGAAACCACACCATTTACTGTCTTGTGGTGAGGACATCAGTTGTGCAGTTTATCAACATGCAATAAGGAAAGAGGTGGATCTATGTGAAAGAAGTGGAATATTATGACTATACCCAATAATATAGATATGGGAATCACTATGTATCCTTTAATGTAAGGAATCATTTTGTACATAGTTTTAAAAAAACAATTAGTTTAGAGTAATGTAGTGAGGACATCATCCATGCATTTTTATGCCTTTAAGTAAGGGAAAGTGTCACTCAATGTGGAAAAGAAGGATTGGCCATTATCATGCAGTCTGTTATCATTTTATCAGGATGAGTATATTGTGTCTAGGCCTAGGATTACAGACCTGGGCTTCACAAAGTATCTTGTGATGGAACGAATCAAGACACATGTTGTTCATTGATTGGAAATCACCCATGTTTACATGACTCAAACATAGGGATTAGGGCCCTTCATTCCCCCTTCGAAAAATATAGATCATGTGTGATGAATCATTGTGGAGGAGATGATTTCTATGTTTTTTTAATTTCATATAGTGAGGACATCTACCATGTATTTTGATGTCATGCGGTGATGATATCTATTTTGTACATTAATGTCTGCAATGAGGGAATTCTTCAATATAGTTTAAAATAATGTTTTCAGGGTGTGAGACACTATGCAGTTTAATGTCTCACTGCCAAGATCATTTTTGTATAGTTTAACCCCATGTGGTTAAGAATTTTTTTTCATTTTAATGTCATACAAACTAGAACGAATTTTTGAAGTTTAACATCATGCGATTATGATGAATTTGTTTAGTTTAACATCATGTGACCAGGTTAAATTTAGGCATTTAACATCATGTGACAAGGATGAATTTTTGTAGTTTATTATCATGTTACAAGGATGAATTTTTTTAGTGTAACTTCATGTTACGAGGATGGTTTTCTATAGTTTAATGTAACGTGAATTGGGAGAATATGTACATTTTATCATCACATGAATGAGAAAAATTTGTACAGTTAAAATTTACATCACCAAAAAAAGTTGTGCAGTTTAACATCAAGAGATCAAAAAAATTTGATCATTTTAACATCATGATACTAGGACAAAAATGAATATTTATATAAGCTATGAAAATTATTACTTAATAAACCTCACATTAATGTGGGGTGTAATACATTCCACATCCATCATGGACAATGAGTAAGATCAATTTTGACATATCATATGTATTAAATAAGGATATTCCCATTTGGGTTCTATCCTGATAGGTTTTTCCCCAAGAATCATTGGGTTTCTAAGGTCCAATACCAGTTCTCCTTGGATGAATGAATAGAGGTGATACTTTTTATTGAAGGCTCATGGGATTCGATTCTAATGAACGTTGAAGTTGTGAATTGTGTGAAACCGGTTCTCATCAAGCTTCTATAAATCATCCAACCACTTTTTTTAATTTATCATCATCCAAGAGTTTTCTCTAGATATCTATTATAACTAAGGAAACTGGAAATCAATGGGAAACTCTACCTTGATTCCATACACCAATGGTTATATAGTTTATTGTGTAGTAGTTCACATGCTAGTATGGTGGTCCTATAATGCACAGAGTATACTGTCGATACAAAACAACTTTTCCTTATTCAATATATTCTATATTGTATTTGATAAAGTCTTATTAAAGGCATCTATTTTTCAATTTTCCACTTCATTATAGTGGGATGAATGGTTGCAATCATTATTGTACTCTTGGTACAATTTCATCAACTCAATAACATCAAATGTGGTACTGTTTTCCATCATTATCATGTGAGGAACTCTTAATATATTGATGATATTAAACTAGAAATATGTTATGATGTTATTCATTATGACTTCCTTGATGGGTATTTACTTATCCCATTTAGTGAATAAGCTTGATGTAGTAAGGATAAAATTAAACTTCTTGTCTATGGATGAAGGATATAGACCCACATAATTCATTCTCCATACGATAAAAATACATGAATATATATATTTATGTAGAAATTTTAGGGGTTTATGGATGAAGTTTTATATGTCTAGATGTATTTTCCTTGGGAATCACACATGGTCTTGTGTCATTGCTTGCCATTATAAACAATACCTTCTAATTTGATGGGATATCTTGGTCCCAAAATTATGGTCACAAAAGAACCCTATATATAATTTTTCCATGAAGGATTGAATATCTCTTTATATGATTAATCTAAGGAGTATTCCATCAAAGAATTATTTTTAAACGGTTTTTTCACATTTGGACCATTCTATCTGGTAATGTTCACTACTTGGTGTCGAATATACTCTCTTCCAGCTCAGTTTTCTAGAGGATCCCATTTTTGAGATAATCAATTATGGGTTCCATCTATCCAGATATGGATGTTATTTAAACATGATCTGGGTGGTGTTGACATGATTTATTTCTTCCATGTCATAAATGATTAATGATGATTACATCCTCTAGTGTGTGATGTGGAAGATTGATTCCTCCTAACCAGGGTCAACCAAGACTATAACTATATTAGATACTGAGTCAACATAATAATTATATAATGTAAGGACATGATGTGATGTGGTCTTAAAAGGGAACTCTACCATTTTAACTCTAACATAGTCTATAAGAGGGTCTATTTCTTCCTTTTTGATGGTATATTCTCTATTAATCTTCTTTATCACTAGCTATGAATCCCATTTGATGTCCAAGTTCATTATTTTTAGTTGTTCTGCTAGTTTCAAGACAGTGATGAGGTATTGGTATTCATCCTAATTATTCATGCAACCTTCAAATAGTGAGAAAGTGTAGGAAAGAATTGATTTTTATAGAGACACCAATACTATCTCTAGAAGAACCGTGTTGAGTATTTATTTATAAAGTATCGTTATAATTTTATTTTGGGAGGCACCATCAAAATTCATCTCCCATGATCATAGAGTTCCATGGGCATAGAAAATTTCGTCTTTTGAATGATTGGTTTCCAAAATTGCACTTTCTAGATCTAGGATTGCTGTATAGAAATCAGGTAGGTACTTCCCATTCACTTACTTCTGTGAGACAAATTAGATTTCATATTATTCCAGAATGACCACCCATCAGGGAAAACACCCAATAAGAATGAGATGACCAAGGATATACTTGAGTGGGTTAATGTAAGAGAGAAAGTGTACTTCATGGTGCTTCAAGTAATTCCTTATCTTTATTTATTGAAAATATGAGCTTGAAGAAGCTCTTATGAACATCATAATATTGACTATCACTTATGACCATTGTTAGAACAAGTTATTAGAGAGGGTTTTCATTCCCCAAATCACTTTTCTATGTGAGGATAGAACCAAGGGATCATTCCATGGTGGACACATATAAGATGATTGTCTTTCCTTCCACTGGTGGTATCATGACGGGTGGGTTTAGAAAGTAATTCTTGAGACTCTCAATGTCTTCTTGGCAGTTTTCATCTCATCTATAGGTGATTACATTCATCATTAGCTTATTAAAGGGGAGATACTTCCCTTCTGTTATTTGAGAATTTAGTGTGGTTGATATTTCTATAATTGAACTGGTATTTTCAAGGTTGACTTCGATGCCGTGGTGGAATACCAAAAACCCATGGAATTTCCCCAAAGATTCCCTAAAAGTTCATTTTAGTGGATTTATCTTTAGGATGTGTTTTCAAAACTTTTTGAAGACTATTTAATGATCCATGAATTGATCACATCTTTACTAGTATCTGACCACCAGATAATCAATATAAAATTCTACTTTTCATCTTAAGATGGTCTTAAATATATGATGAATGGGGTGTTGATAAGTAACACCACCATTATTTAATCCCATGGTCATGACCTGATAGTAAAAGATCCCATTGGGTGATTTGAGGGAAGTGGCTTCCCCATATTCAGAGGCCATCATTATCTAATTGTACCTTGAATACCCATCCATGAAGAAAAGTGATTGGATGCCAACCATTTCATTTATCCAGAGTTATGCGATGAGTAATAGGAAAGCTTCCTTTTGGAACGGTCTATTAGGGCCTCTAAAATCGATACGGACCCTAATATTCTCATTACTTTTATTGATAGGGATGATGTAGGCAATCCATCATGGGTATTTCACATCCAAGAAAACTTTTTCATTGACCGATTTGTTATCTTTTGACTCTACGTTTGTAGAAAGAGAGGGGTTCATCATCCCAAATGACTACTTAAAACCTCTATGGTCATAAAGTAATCCGAGATAGTGGATAGCCATTTGAGGTTTAGTGTAGGAATTTCTATATAATCCTAAGAAAACAAAAATTGATGTTTCTTTAAAAATATGATGTACACATCTTACTCCATGAGAGGCATGCTGTCACTAATCAATGTAGCCTTCATGTATTCTTATATCCACAGATTTATCTAGCTGAGCTCATCAATGGTGGTGGAGTCTACATCCTCAAATATGGTAGGGGTGTTCCTAAGGTCATCCTCCTCTTCATACACCTCTGTGTCCATGGAGGCATTTCCTAGTGAGGTAATAAATCTAAGGGAATCACTATCATAGTCTGGGTGAGAGTGGCTATAGGAAGAGACATTGTAATACCCTTATGGTAGAGTCCTTGTAGTGTGATTCCAAATATGATTGTTTCCTTTTATAGTATCTCTATAGATAGGTAGATCCTCGACATCTAGGATTAATTCTTCCCCCACAATATAGTTTTTGGGCAGCACATAAGAACAGTCAAACATACTCTAAGGATTTTTAGGGACGGTCCCCAAGCCATTAGAGGATTAATCTATTATATTATCATCCACCATTGGTTATTTTCATTCCCTTTTATAGTAACCTACCTCATCAAACATGGATTCAAAAGAATAAATGTGTGGACTATGACCATGTAGTATGCCTACCATTCCATTGATGGGTTATTTTTAACATAGGTGAAATGTTTAAGGTATCTCTATGTGGATGTTAAGAAAAGGACATATGAGTAGTATATTTTTTGTGGTATCTTATTGGATAACCACAAGATTAGAATTATATGTGAGATCCCAAAACTAATATTTGAGAAAAATCTTATAGAGAGGTCGTTTCTCACTCTTACCATATCCTTGAATGGTCATCTACATAAGAAATAAATTTATCTCACGATGTCATAAATTTTGAAGGGTCCTGATTAAGAACAGTTTGATCATGAAATCATTTTACAATGGGGCCCTCTGGGTGTTGACCTTTTTGAGTTTTCCTAAAATATATTAGGGTTTTATGTGACCCTTGAGGGCCTCTTCTTGATCCATCTCTATAAAAGTGATGATGACATTGTATTTAGATGGAATGGTCTCCAATAAATAATCATCGGTTCCAATGATTTATCAGTTATATTTATATAGTCTCTAGATGGATTTAATGAGTCCCACTCTATGTTCACTTAAAAGATAAAGAGAATCTAAGTATTAAAATCATAAGATATAATAAATAATAAAATAAAATGAATGATTAATTATCTTTAAATTAATGAGATTTATGATATAACATGTTAAATAGGTAGTATATACACCAAATAAAATAAACAAGCGTTGAATTTTAATGTCTCTCAAAAATAAATGAGAGACTTGAAAATACCTTACAATCAGTGTTGAATTCTAATGTACACATTAAAACTATATTTATAATAAATATAACTTTATAATAAATTTATTAACTGACAATATTTATATATATAATACCATATATGATTTTATTATGACTTTTTATTTCCAATTTATTAACAACTCTCTCTTAAAGTTATGTTTTGGGTAATAATGGCATTATTTTTCGTATATGTTTTGATTTTTTATTTTGGGGCCTCTTTTGTTGATCATGATTTAATAACATATATATTTTTAACCATGATATTAATATCATATATATCATATATATTCTTATTTATAGTAATCCACAATATTTAGTGATATAAAATGAAATACATCATTCATGGAGATGGTAGGCCATACATATGCATGAACTTTGTTTCCATTTTCTTGTCGGATTGAGGAAATAATAGTAAATTATATATTAACATTATAGAATAATTTTTTTTGTAATATAAATCCCAAATTTACATTAAAAATATCATTAATACCTTCCATGTGTAACATAATGGTCCTGGGTGCCGCCCAAAGGTTCCCTGAACCTGGTTGGTCACATGAACTCAAGCGCATCTCTCCAAATTTCAGAGGCTTTAGACTATAATCTAGATCCACAGTGTGAAAATGGAGAAAATCTTCTCCCATTGGATGAGTGTACACAGTGGAAGATAAATTTCAAACAATAAAGAAACAATTAAAAATATAAAATATATGTAAAAAACAAAAGACAGATAGTAATAAAAAAACTTGAGAATATAAATATAAATTATTCATGTCACATGTCTCTAGGAAAGCAGCCGAAAAAGTCACAAAACAAGTTTGTCACCCAATGGTGAAATCAAGTTCAATTGAAATAATTGAATAACTAGAAAAAAATGTAATATTTGAGGTAACATGGCCTTTCCTTGTACACAGGTGAGCTACTCCCGGACATAGCTTATTACCAACTATGTATTCCTTACTATCAAATTTTTCTAGTTACAAATAGTAAGGCAATGCAGAAAATAACTCTTTCGATACAACTTTGTAATGTCTTAGATCTGTGTGCCACGAAAAGGTACCTAAGTCCCTATTGGTCACATAACCTCAAGCGTGTTTCCCCAAATTCCATAGGTTATCGAATATCAGTTAGGGCTAAGGTAAGGCATTGGGGAAACTATGCCTTCATTAGAAGAGTATACACAATGGAATTAAAAACAGTAAACAGTAGCAGAAGCAGTAATACCATACAACAAAATTAAACAATTGAAGATTGATAATAATATAAAACCTGGAGCATATAAAAATGATGCATGTCACATGTGTCTTAGAAAGCAAAAAAACTAGTCACAATACAAAAACCAGGTACATAAAAACAATAAACTCAAATAGCTTCCCAATCCCAATCCTGGTCCCATGCACTCTAGTTCCAACAACAATCATATACCTGATAAATAAGGGTGCTTTTTCTTATCTATTCCTGCAATCATATAATCTATTTGGGTCCAAAACATTACCCAAGTACGGTGTGAGACAAATCCCAGTAGACAACCACCAAAAGATCTGTGCCTAATTTTTAGTGAATATTTATAGCAAGTAATATGCAAAAATGAAGCAATAAACTTGGAAGTAATCAAAAGTAAACAATCCTATAGTTTTTTATTACATTCATTTACATTTATGATTCAATCCATTGAGTAATTTAAACCTTGGGATCTATCCTAAGCTCAGTATCCCCTAAGTAATAGTAAATCAAAAGCAACCATCTATGCACGTTCTCATAGTATAACTCCTCTGGTCTTACATATCGTCAATTTAATAAATAATGAACCAATGAGAAATCTATCATAGTCTAACCCCTTTGGCCTCAAATAGAAATAAAAATTTACAAATGACCAGCAGGGCAGCTCACACAGTCAATACCCTTGGTTAACATAGAATCAATTCATTTAATAATGAACCTCTAGGTAACTCTCATGGTCTAACCCCTCTAATAAACAACCACTTGGAAGCTCTCACAGTCAATACCTATGGGTTAACATAACAAAATTTCATACATAAATGATCCTGCCTTAGGAATCTCTCATAGTCCAATTCCCCTTGGTCATACTTCTACAATGCATATCACATGTATTTCATATAATTAGAAACTACAACATAACAAAACAGGGCATGTAAACAAGGAAAGACTATCATGAATTTTAGGCCAAATGTCTACAATCAATCAAATAATGGAAACACACCCACATGGTGTCCCATAAACAAGGTATCTAATATAACACATATGAAACAACCCTTAATTAATCTACCAAACCATACTAGGTATTAAATGGGGTTAAATTAAAAAAAATTCAATACCCAAAAAGTGTTAAAATTACACTTTTAGCATATATAATAAAAATACAATAAAAAAATTCATAAACCACCTATATTTATATCGTACGATCAATACTCATGAATGTCAGCACTTGAATCGACCTAGATTGGTGTAGATCTATAAAAAGGTGAAAAAATTAAACCTTTAATAACCCAGGAGAGAGGAAGAATAAGGAAGATAAGATCTATGGGAATTTAAAACTCATCAGTTGGATTCCAACTCACCAAAGAGTGTTTCAATCGAAGCTCAAACAGAGAATTGGTAGGGGTTTGATGTTCGTGGTAATTCTATAGCTCTCCTATATGAACCGAGGGGAGAAGAAGACAGTTTAGGATGTGAGATGTGACCCCGCACTGATATATAAAACAAAATGTAAATTAAATGGTGTTTTAATTAAATTTACACACTGTGTATTAGATTTATTCAGCTCCCACTTTAAGAAATCTTTTAAGCCACCACAAATCCATGTACTCAGCCGTTACACGGCCAGTACGCGGTTATATGTGGTACTCGAGTATACGACATTTACTCATAAGTACACAACATGTACTTAGAATATTTTCCATTCTTCCTTTTTCCTCAAAACAACCCAAAATCAAGATCTATACCTGAAATAACGATCCATGTTCTTACACCATGTAAAGCACGAATTAATCACATCGCTTCGTGAGGCAATAGTCCTCCATATAGAAGAATGACATTATCAGATTCCCACAAAATGAAGAGTATGAAAGTATATGTGATATAATAATCCCAGAAGTATAATATTTTCATAAATATCATATATAAATATTAAATCCATCATTATTTTCAGTCATGGGATGTGGTAATGGAAAAATAAATTACATCAGTTCGAATGGTGGTAGTCCACCATACACACGAAAGATGATTTAATGACCTGTTTTATGGAAGTGGAGATGGTTTTATGTAATTACCATAACTTAAAAAATATTAGTATATTTAATATATTGTGTTTATTATATCATAATGGTATAATAAAAATTTAATGGGTTGGAGGAAGAAGGAAAACCAAAACCATCATTGCTGAACATTACCTCTTCTTTAAGTATCCAACTTATATTTTCATAAAATCCTTCTAAGGTTGGGTTTCTATAAAAATTAAGGATTATAGAATGATAGGATTTAAAGTAGAATGTTATTTGGATTTTTTTGGATAAAAAAAGGTTTTTTTGGGTTTTAATAGGTGAAGGGTGGTGGTGGTCTTTTATAAGTGGGGGAAAGGAACCCTCTAGAAACTACACAGAAATTTCCCAAAAGATTCCAAAATAATAATTTAATTACAATAAAAATGCCCCAAATGAACCTATATTATAAAATAATAAGTATAAGATATAGATATGTCTATAAAATTGTATTTATACAAGTTTTGGGTCAATTTTTTTACTGTTATATCTTTAGTTAATCCTCGATAAACCCATTTTACCTCAATAACGGTAAATAATTTTTACCATGGTCACTATTCATTTTGGTAAAAAATTGTGTTTTCATTATTTGAAAGAATAAAATATTTTCATTAAAAATATTTAATCCATTTTTAGAAATTCCATTCACATAATTGGAAAATAATTAATTCAAAATTATTTCCACAGACGTGGTGAGAATGCGGGGTTTCAAAGTGAATGTGATCAAACGTATACAATGTTATTATATCAAAAGTCAATATAAAATTGATTATATTAACTTAAATTGGATTAATGGATATTTTATTAAACTAATTTTACTTGAAAACCCATTTAAAATGTAATTTAACATAAAAAAAAATGTAAACTAAAAGGCAATTTTGAAATAAAAATAATTACTTTTTTACTATTTATCAAAAAAAATTATCTTTTCATAAAATTCTCCAAACATAACCCTAAAATACATTTAAAATTAGGATTTTAAAATTAATGTTTATTTTATTTAATGAATTTTATAATATTTGGAAAATTTAATTTTTATATTTTTGAAAAAATAAATAAAAATCATTTTTTGAAAAATGTTATTTTCATAATATATAAAGACTTTACCAAAAAGAGTAATTTTTATAAATTTTTATCAATTTTATAAAACCATTATAATTAATATTTAAGAATAATTTATTACTATTCATATATCTATGTTTAATGGAAATGTTATATTGACCATGTTTAAATGACCACATTAATAATATATCGTGGTTTTGTTAAAACCCAATGTCATGTGTAGTGATAGCTAACTCAATATTATGTATAGAGAAAGCTTGTCATGGAATTTCATGTAACATGATCTATCAATGAAATTTAATTTATTCTAAAAAAATAATTCAAAAATACTCATAGTGTCACAAAATTCATAGGTTTTATTGCGTTATGCTAATATATATAAATATTCAAACTTGATGTAAATTGTTACAAAAATAATTTAATTTTTTTGAAATTTCAAATCTAGGAAACATTTGATTGTGCTAATTATTGAAAATGAAACTAATTTTAATAAAATTATAGCAAGATGAAATATAGATAGAATAAATATGAAAGTGATTATTCATTGGATGAGATGCACTAAGAATTATTCAAATTATTATGATCAACATATATAAAAAGTTAAATTTCTAAAAACATATCCTTCATGTTATCAAGAGATACAACTGGTAATGTTTTTGATATATCAATTAAAAATGATAACTTGATTTTTTTATTTTGAATCATGATTATGATCACAAAAATATATCAATGAATTTTTATATTCTGATAGAAGAAGTTTATATATTAGGAAAAGAAGGTCTAGTTCAATAAATTGATCAAGAAGAGAGTAGTAAATTCTATTCTCTATAATAATAAGTTGATAGTTTAAAAAACAAGGTATTTTTTGTAAGAAACCAAGTTGATTATTAAAAAGTACATGGTTTATAAGAGTAAATCTTAATTTTGAAGGATGAAAAATAAGGATATCCATGTTTATGAAAAAGTTCTTGTGAAATCAAAGAAAACTTTTATAGAGTAATAGAATCACCAACAATATTTCACAGAAATGAAGATGATTAACAAAGTTATCACGAAGAAGAAATATTTTTTATCTTACCTCTTTAAAGTTATTTTGTAAAAATTACCTCATATTTTTTTAATAAATTCATATATTTTTTTATTTTATTTTCGTCTTAATAGAAATTGAGGGATATTTTGAAATTATATGTTTACATCCCTCTATTATTTTGTATGGATGTAATTTTAATTTTTTAATAAATTATTATTGTTTCATAAATAATGTCTCTACAAAAAATTTTAGGTACACTTTCTATGTTCTATAAAACTCTTGTTTTTTAAAACCACAAACATGGATAAAGGTTAGAATCATTCGTGAAGAGAATGTTACAAAAATTTTAATGAAAAATATTAGGATTTTCAAAATTCTAAAATAATGTGGGTTATATAAATGAGGAATAAAACAAATATGGATAATAGAAATTTAGTATAAAATGGTAAAAGGGAAGTTTAATAAAAAGGAGTTATAAGCTTTTGTCCTTAATATTTTTTTTTCTTTTTAATTTTATGGTTTGTGATTTAAAAAAAAGGGTGAAATTGTTGAGTTAAAATTTTCTTAATCACTTTTGTAATATGTTTTTAAAATAATAATACATTTCTTTAATTGTTATTATTACACTAGCATTTATACTTACATTGTTTAACACTATCATCACGGAAAATATTTTTTTATGGAAAGAATATTCCAAAATTATGATATATTATTAGATAGAATGAATTTGTATAATTGAATATAATTTTTATAAAGATCATTCAAATAGTATCATATTTCAAAAAAAATATTATAAAAATATCAGATGTTTTTAAAAAACATTATATAAATCGATCGATTAATGAATATAAATTCAAATGGACATTTTCCAAAAGGAAGAATACATTCATTATAGATGGAAATTTCCATAAATCTTTAATAATGATATAAAAACTTTATCTAGATGAAAAAAATTCATATCACTGGTAAATAAAATTACACTCTGATGGTGTATAAAATTACAAGAATAAAAAAAACATGTTGATCTATCAGGAAAGAGATTATTCTAAGGCTGTTATAACCACAACTGCGATTCCTAGAATATGAATATGGGAGAATATCCAATAAATTGGAGTGGTTGTGAATGTGGTGGAATATTTTACATGAATTGAGATCAAAGTGTCTCTTTGAATATTTTTTGAAAATCTTGTTACCTTGAGTGATAACTTCATTATATAATTTTGCAAGTCTTGGTCTTAGGAGTTTATTATGAGGATATTTTAAAATTTCATAAAATATTTATTTTTTGAAAATTTCACTCCAATGTAGTGTGATTGGGGTATTTTGGGGATATAAAGTTATTTTTATCTGATAATAATGAGTGGTGGTTCCAATGGATTGGGAAACAGAGTTATACGAATCATAGTATCGAGAGACTCCTTTCTCAAGTAAGACATTCCTTTAATGATTTGTTAAAACTGTAGATACATAAAGTATGGGTTATAAAATTCTATAAAGATAAATTTTTATGTGTGGATATTTTTTATAAATCCATTTTATTTTTTTCTTATATGTTTTATAAAATTTCATTTTACTTATTTTTACATGTTTTTATTTATGTTTTTCAATTGAATATAAAAAATCACATTTATAAAAATTTTAGAAACTCTAAAATTGGGTTGACCTATCTATCCACTTTATAAACTCTAATTATAGAATAAACTTCGTATCTAATATTTCAAAAAAAATGTGTTTGAAAAATTTTGAGTTTTTTATAAACTACAATTCAACCCCACCTCTTGTAGCTATTTATTTACTCTAGCAATCCAACAAGACTAATTTAAAATTATATGGATTTTTTGACTTCAGACCACCTCTAAATTTATTGATAGGTTCTAAATTTTTTTCACATAAATCAAATATTGAAGTATAATTTTTAAAGGTTCTTCATTTGGATGATAGAGGTAAATTAGTTTTAAGTATATCATCAGTTGAAGTCAGAATAAAATAATGGATGAAAAAACATATATTTCAATATTCAACACTGGGAAATTAATTGGTTTCATAATAAAATTAATTTTAAGCATATTTTGATGAATTTATGTGATAAATGGATATTCAGATTACATTATGAGAGTGTAAATTAATGGACCATATCAATGCTAAGATTTCTTAAAATGTAATGAATATATTCTATGATTTATAGCCATATGAAAATTTAAAGTATGATGAAATAGTTTTTTTAATAAAATATATTGAGAAAAATATATTCTTATGAATTATAAAACTTTTGAAAGTACCTGATGAGTATTCAAGTAATATTTAATGTTGTGTTTACTTAAAATATAATAGTTAAGATGGTTTTAAAAGTCATGATTCCATATTTTTCAACAATAGTTATAACCTTTGGTATTGAGTGTATTGTTTCTTAAAGTGGTAAATTTAGTTCTAATCCCATTCTCAAAATTATTCATAAAAATATATTAGATTAATATATAACAAGTTAATATAGTCAATATTTAGAAATGATTTGTCTTGAAACTTTTTCCAATATAGATTATCCTTTCTTCCTCATTTTTTCTATCTTTAGGAATTTAACTATACAATTCATTAATGAAGCTTAATTTTGATGTACTCAAAAATATTTATGTATTTATAAATTATATATGTGATATATATATGTGTTTTTATTCTTAGATAATCCTGTATTTAGATTTCAATAAATTAATTACTATGTTTCAATCATTTTGTTTTACAGATTCCTCGATCATTTAAAATCAAATTTGGAAAATAATTCCCAAATAAATTATCACGTTTTTATTTTTACATAGAATAATAATTGATTTCCTTTAATTTTAAATACATGTATGATATCGTGATACGATTCAACAGTGTTTTATGTGTTGATGACACCATGACTCAGTCTCCACAATATGGGAAATCAACAATCTTTACTACAATTCCATGACTAGTTAGGAGGATATAGAATATTATTAAAACACAATTAGAATTATTAAAATAAAATAGATATGTTTTATAGAATGTGCAGATATATTCATTGAAGATCTCAATATACAAATAATGAGATTCATGAGAAGTCAAAGATGACATGAGATCTAAAAAATAAATTATTAATGAAGTTCTAGTATAATTGATGGAATTTCTTGTAAGATTATAAATTCATCAATAAACATGGATGTTAAGAAAACATATATACACTTTAATTATAATATTTTATATTATTATTATTTTGAGAATGAATAATTATACTTTAGATGAGCTATCAAATTATTTGACATTTTTAACTCGAGGTCCTCGAAAGAGGATTGGGATGTTTGATACTCACATTGTAAATTGATTAAAATTCTATATAGTTGATCAAGAAGATGGATTTAAAACATTCAATAGAGTTATATATAATTTTAAAAAATAGAGATACATTAGAAATATTATTGATATTACCAATTTAATATTCCAAATTCTTTTTAGTTATATTGGTCAAATGAAAGTGGGTTTATATTACACCAGGTACTAAAAGAGATTCCTAATAATTTAATTCTATAAAACACTCCCTCTTTATGGATGATGATGAATGATGTGTATGTGATCCATATATAATTGAATCGAATGTTAAAATGGTATATTATTTTGTTGATATATTGGATGAAAGATAGTGTGTAGTTTTTTTCTTGAAACAAATAGACATTAATGATATGGGTGATGAAGTGGATGATATTACCTCTAAAATTAAATCCCATCAATGATAATAAATTATCATATTTTTTCATTATGATAATTAAAATATTTATCTTTTAATTATGGATGAATTATATGATGCAATGATAGAGAAGGATAATGATATTTTTGAAAGAGAGAATGCATGTATGTGAATTCATCCACTAACTTATCAATTAGCTATGTATTATTCTATTCAATTTTAGTACAATGGATCTATTATCATATTTAAATATATATTATTAATAAATTTTTAAATTTTATAAAATATAACTTTATATTTATTGGATTTTTTTTCATCTATTAACATAACTATGTGTTATGTTTTTCATTTTCAGTATTGTGTGTTAATTATAGTTTTAAATTTCTTTTTATGGATGAATTTTTAAATTATGGTAAAACCATATGACTATTTAAAAATATATATAATTTTTGAAGATGTTTTTTATAGTTTAAATGTAATGAATGATGAATTTTTTTTATTATTAGTAGTTGATTTTCCACAAATGTTCTCACTACCATACAAATGTCATTGAGTTTATCTAATGATCCATCACATGCGATATATAATACCCCCATTAAATCAATCTTGAGGAAACCCATAATTACCTCATGTTCATTACTCATAGAATCTATTAAACCCTATATCTACCTCAAGAAAATTTCTAGAACACTACCCACTGATTCACCAAGTTTGATTCCTGATGATAATGTAGTGACTGAATAGGTGCATAACCTTGTTTACTTATAAGGACATTTCAAAGTCATAGATAGACATACATTATTTAATATGAAAAAATATATTTCAAATTTATATTCTAATAATAATTAATTTATAATGGATATACGAAATACACCTAAATTTTTTTAATAGTTCATATATATTGAGTATAGAGAAACTGATGATAATTTCCCATTAGTATGTTTTGAGGTCTCTACAAAGGATGTTGTCATAATATTTGGCTAGATCCTATGCTATTTTTTGTTGATTCAGCAACACTTCACACTATATATTCTGATTTGATATATAAACCATTATATTTGATAAATTTTGTATTTGATTTATAGATGAAGGAAATTATGAAACATTATGCCTTAGTTTAATGCCAATATTTAATAAAATTCTATGATTTTGAATGAATGTCTTAGTGAAGATGTTATTGAACATTAATGTGGATGATATAATCACACATAATAGGATGTAAATTTTTTTTGGAAATAAATGGTATGGTTTTAAATTTTGAGTATGGAATGATATCAACTACAAGACTTTGATTACTGAGAAGATGTATAAAAAGGCACCTAAAGGGGTAATATAAGAGTAGTGGAAAGGTTTTTTTTATAATCATCAACACGAGAAAAATATGATCCTGATGAGTATATAATTATATTAATATAATTATAATTATATATATGTATATAATAAAGAAAAATGTAATTTCTTATATTACTATTAAATTCTTTTTTTATTTCAGGAAGATCCTTGAAAAAATGTATCGAGCCTAGTGAAAAAATTCATCCTACGCACAACCGGTTTGAAGGGTTTTTCTAAAAATAGATCCTCTATGATAATATTGTCATCACAGAAAATATTTTCATGAAAATATTATGTTATTTAGATATTAAATTTATGATTTAACACTCTTTAATATAGAAAAATATGTTAGGAGGCCAATTCAATCAGACAAAAATTCGGTTAGATGTTCATATGAAATTCGATGGGAGTTATGTGAATGAGACTTTAAATGATGTTGGGGTATGAATTTCTTTTTCAATAAAAAAATACACACATATATTTTAATTACATAATATGTTATGAACCCAAATATTATATACAAAATCACATCAAAACAAATTATACATATATATATATTATTTTTGCAATATATTGATATTTTTATTGGATTTTATGTATAACTTGCCTATAAAATGGTATTCCAAATCATATTCTATTTATTAACATATAATTATAGGTATATTCAATTTAGATACAGATCACTTATTAAAATATGAGGGAATATTTGTAAATATGATATTTCATAATTCATTGGATCTAGGTGTTTGATTACTTTCACATTTAATATTATTAATTTGGTTTCAATGAAATATGATTATGTGTATAAAGATATTTAAATTTCTTATACTAATGGTTAAAATCCTGAATTATTGACAGAATTTAATTCAAGGGTTATTTTACCAAAAAATGATTCCTGATATATATATATATATAAATATAAATATATATTTTGTGTTAAAATGTATTAATTTAAATTTTACTAGAATGTTATTTACATGAAAAAATAAAAAAATATGGGATTCTAGTACCACACACTCTTCCATGATCACTTAAGATGGTCTATTTGTTCAGGATTAGGGAATGTAGTATCCTGGTTATATGCATGGGATGGGTTTTGGACCAATAAAATTTGAGGCCTTTGGTAGGTCATTGGGTACTGCATCAATATCTACTTCATGTTCTTGCTATTCACTCCATATATATTCTCCAAGAAAATTTAGTTAATTTCAAAATATAATTCAATAATATCGGAAAATGATCATTAAAAATTAGAGTCAAATACAAATATATGATTTTATGGTTATATATCAGTAAAATGAATTAATTTAATTCTTTCATAAGATGACTAGATGTTTCCACAGTGGCATTTCATCGATGGTTAGTTTAATTCAGGAGGTAAATCACATAGTTTCATATTCTTTTATGACACAAGGTTTTATTGGATTTAGGTATAAATTTCAATATAAATATTTTTTGAATATTTATGAAAATTATCATACAAGTGTTGGGAGAATGGAGCGAAGATGGAGGTAAAGATGATGATTGAAATGGTGGTAGAGTTGAATGAAACCCAGTGAGAAGTAGAGATGAGGTTATATTTTTATCTTAGTAGTGATGTTTTATAACTAAATTCTATTTGAAAATTATTATATTTAGTTATAAATATATGTTCACTTCTTAATTATTTTCATGGATTAGAAAATGTGTAGTATAATGATTTATATTTTTTAATGTAGAAATGTTTTATTTTATTAATATAACATAACTTTGGATGTAAATTCTATAAAAACCCTACTCTGTATCAACCCTGCTCCATTACTGCTATTTATATCATTTACATGACCACTACATTCCCTCATACTTAACATTGCATTGGATAACCTGAGGATATTCAAAAGAAAAGGGTGAGATATAAATACCAGTAATGGAGTAAAAAAAAGAATAACATGAAGATTACAAAACATGTTAGAAAATAGGAATATCAATGTATAACAATAGAAACATTAACATAAATTCATGTTAAATAATGATAATCATAACATGGAAATGTGGTAACAACCCTTAACATGGAATTAGCATGAGCCAGGTATCATTACACATGGAGCATGAGTAACCCCTAATTTCACATGAAGCATGAGGAAAACCCAATTTTACTTGAATTAGAATGAATCAACACAAATTTCAAATGACATATCAAGAGACTATACTTTACCCAATGCATTGGAGCGTTATCTGGGTTAACCATTCTTAAAAATTTCATTTCATGCATAAGTGTGTCGGATGGATCATAAAACATGGATTAAATCATCATCATTTATTCCATGAAAAAGGGATGGGGAATAAATATATGAATCACTATAATCAATAAGTAAATGTGCATAATGTTGAATACCCTCGATAGAGAAATGAGCATAGTATTCACTACACAATTACAATGGCTTGGATAATTGTAGGGCGATTTTGGCTCCATAACGGTGTGAAATAAAAACTCCTAAAAATGGTTGATTATATATAAATCAGTGTCTCATCATATTTATATGAAATTCATATATACATTTTCCAAAAACATAATGGAATTTAGAAGCATAATATAAAACTATTACTTGGATGTAAAATAGGAGAGAGATGCCCCTCACAGAATTTCGACATAGTAACAAGTTTACATGGACGGTATTAATGAGAGAGAAAGGGGTATCCCCTCATCTAAACATAAAAAGGAAATTATGGGGGAGGTGAGAAATCATACACCAACATTTTTATTTGAAAAAAAGTGTATAAAAACTTAATGAAAATTGGACAGAAATGAGAAAGGAAGAAATCCCCTACTTGGAAGTGTGCTTCCAAAGGCTTAGGAGAAGCTTGAGAGAGGATTTTTGGGAGCTTGGGGCACCATGAGAGGATTCTAGATAGATTTGGGCAGAGGATGGGAGAATTATAATGGCTTTTAGTGAATTGGAATTGGGAGCTTGGGTGGGTTTATATAGGAAAAGAGAGGAATTATTTATTATTTTGGTTTGGGACACCACACATTAAACTACTCAAAACCACAAACCAGCCAATGTTTTTGGCCAATTGTTTTTTCCAAAGGGGAGTGGAAAACAATATTAAAAGATGATAATTCCAAAAATTCTGAAAATAATTTGGTTTATTAGGTATAGGTGAGTCACAGTCTCATGGAAAACAATTTAAAAAGAGAAAATGTCTTATAAATATTGGAAGGTCCACTAAAGCTTTGAAAAATAAATAAAAAAATCTAAAATCAAATTATTTTACTGTTAAAAAATATTTTGGCTGAACATAATGTTTTTATTATTTTATTACATCACTATTCGATAATTATGATGTCATAAGACACATTATATATTTAAAGGGTATTTAATTTTTACCCAAAAATTCCACTGTCTCAGGAAATTATGAAAAATTCACCATTGGATAATTTTGATGTACAGATTCCAAATATAATATTAATTTTAACTACATAATTTTATAAATATGTGAATTTTTTACTTTTAAAATAAAAACCAACATTTATACAAAATTCATGGGTTTTGATAAAAACAAGTTTCAAACCATAATAAAAATTAAAATTGTATTCAAAAAAATTGTACGATCATTTATATTAAAAAAATTAAATTATTAATAATATATTATTAAAATATTATTTATTTCAAAAATCCATTAATTCATCAAAATATATTTCTTAGTTTAATATTAAATAAAAAATACTATTTATGCTTTAAAAATTATTTACAAAGTCATAATAATAAAATGAATGCACATTATTTATAAAAAAATAATGTAAATAGTCATAGTGATGGGGTCTTGATACATAAACCCTTATAACACCTGCATAAGTCCAAAGGGTAAGGTGTGTGATGGTGATAGACTCTTGTGGTGGCTCGGATAACATCGCTCAGGTGGTAATCTCTATTAACTTCCACTTCTCCCATAGTCGATTTTGCTCAAAAATAACATGTTCATGATTAGCTTCCATTTGGGCAAGAGCGAAGTCCAACGATGCCACCACCTTTCTGAGCTCTAAGAAATGGTGTTCTTACTAGGAAAGTCTAGTGGATGAGGCCATCACTTCCTTTTTCTGGGTAAATTAGATTTGTTGAAGCCCTATATTTATACCAATCAGGTGATCACTGTTCAATGGCTATATTAGAAATGGTTACAATTCATAATGGTATTTTAAAATCCAGAAACATAGAACCAATGATGTTCAAATTTTATATTACCCTAATAAGACATTTAATTAGATCAAGATGAATTTCCCTTAATGAAAATTTTGGTTGTTAGAATCTTCCCCACTTAAAAATTTCACCCTCAAAATTTCCTTTTCCCACACTAAAACAGATGTGGGTAACAATTCTTCATCAATTCCTCCAATTCCCACATCACTTATTCAAACTTTTGGTTTCTCCACAACACCTTGATGAAGGGAATTGTCTTATTTCATAGAAATGTTTCTCTTATATCTAAGATCTTCACTGGTTGATCCTTATAAGAAAGATCATAATCTAACTGTACAACCTTTGAAGAGAGTACATGTGAAGGGTCTGGTATGTACTTTCTTAAGAGGGATATATGAAAGGCATTATATACTTTGTCCAAGGTAGGTGGAAGTGCTAGTCGATAGGCCACAACCCCGATACGATCATGAATATTGAAGGGGCCTATGTACCTTGGACTTTACTTCCTTTTCTTTCCAAAACTCAAGACCGTATTTTGCAGAGATATGCATAGAAATACCATCTCTCTATCTTTAAACTCAAGGTCTCATCGACAGTTATCTGCATAACTCTTATGTTGACTATGGGATTCCTGAATATGTGGTTGAATTGTTTTCACCTTCTCCACCATTTCTTAATCCATTTCTGGTCCTAACAGCTTAGGCTCACCGACTTCATCCCAACATGCTGGTGTTATGCACCTCTTCCCATATAAGGATTCATAATGATCCATTTGGATTCTTGATTGGAAAACGTTATTGCATGAGAATTCATCTAGTGGAAGATGTTGATCCCTACCCGTATTTGAAGTCCATATAACATGATGTTAACATATCATCCAGTGTATGAATAGTTTGATCATTTTGGCTATCTGTTTGAGGATAATAGGTTGTAATGATGTTCAGTTTAGTATCCAGATCATGTTGAAGACTCCTCCAAAACAATGAGGTGAATCTTGGATCTCGATCAGATACAATAGATAGTGTTACTCCATGCAGCCTTACAACATCCCTAATATATATCAATGCCAATGAATCAAATGAGAAATCATCTCGAATTGCAATGAAGTTTGCAGACTTTGTAAGAAAACCCGCAACAACCCATATTGCATTGTTTCCTTTGGATGTATTTGGAAGTTCGGTGACAAAGTCCAAGGTGATTTTCTCCCATATCCATGATGGTATCGGATATGGATGCATCATCCCCTTAGAATTTTTCCACTATGCCTTCACTTACTGACACACTAGACACTTTTATGTATACTCAGTGATCTCCTTCTTCAAATTATCCCACAAATAATGGTCTCAGAGATCTCGATACATCTTTGTGTTTCTAGGGTGAATAGAGAAATTTGAACTATGTGTGTCACCCAAATGTTTTTTCTTCATCTCCAGACATTATGGAACTCATCAGATTTTCCAAATTCTCACAATTAATTATTCATTAACATTGAACTCCATGGATTTCCCTTTCTGATAGATTCCACTTTCTTCGGAATTCTCATATCATCCTTTTGAACATCCTTTAACTTTTCCAAAATATATGTTTGAGCAATCAATTTTGAAAGTATTGATGATGTTTCCTTCTCTATGATTACCATGTCCATCTTTTTTCAAATATAAGAAGATTGGATCCTTTTCAATTTTCATCAATGATAAAATCAATGGGTCCTTTCTACTTAGTGCATCCGTCACCTTGTTCACTTTCCGATGGTGGTATTGGATTGAGCAGACATAGAATTTCATCAGCTCTAACCGTCTTCATTGGTGCATGTTCAACTCTTTCTGTGTGAATATATACTTTAGGCTTTTGTGGTTCGTATATATTTCACACTTCTTCCAAAAGAGATAATACCGCCAAATTTTTTAAGAAATGATCACCGCAGCAAACTCCAGATCATGTATTGGATAATTCGGCTCATGATCATTAAATTTCCTTGAATCATAGGAAATAAATTATTTATTTTGCATCAACACACATCCCAGATCCTTCTTCAAAGAATCACTGAATACAACAAAATTTTCTCCACTTGTGGGTAATGTGATCATGATCAGGCTGATAATCCACCTTTTCAACTCCTTAAATCATTCTTTGAATTCATCACTTCAGGAAAACATTACTCCCATCCGAGTTAGCTTGGTAAGAGGGTTGGACAATCGATAGAAATTTATCACAAATCATTGATAATATCCAGCTAACCCCAAGATGTTATAGATATATGTTACCAATTTTGACCTCGACAATCCCTCTATTGCAACTATCATGGAGGGATCCACAGATATCCCATTGCTTGTGAAGATATGGCCTAAGAATGAGACCCCCATCAACCAGAACTCACACTTGTTGTACTTTTCAAAGAGCTTCTCCTTTCAGAAGGTCTCTAGCACAATTCTTAGATGCTCCTAATGATCCTCCATGGTTTTGGAGTATATTAGAATATCATCTTTAAAGACAACCACAAATTTGTTGAGTTAATCTCTAAAGACTATATTCATCATGTCCATTAATATTTCTCGAGCATAGTATTCTGAAAGTAAATACTATGAATTCATAGTGAATGTATCTTGTATGAAAATCAATCTTGGGGATATCTTCCTTCTTCACCCTTACATGATAATATCTGGACCCAAATCTTCCTTGGAGAAGTATTGTGCTCCACACAGCTGATCAAAAAATTCATCAATTCGTGGGAGGGGAATCTTGTTCAATATCATGATTTTTAAGCTCCTGATAATTGATGCAATGGGTCATTGACCCATCCTTATTCTTGACAAAGAGGACCGGTGCACCCCATGGTGAAGCACTCTGGCGTACAAACCCTTTATCCAGAATCTCTTGTAGTTGTTTCCTTAGCTCCTCATACTCCACAATAGCCATTCAATATGGATTCTTGGATATTTTCAATGCCCCAAGTATATGATAAATATAGAATTCAACATATCTTATAAAAGGAATACCAGACAATTCCTCGAGAAACACATCCACGAATTCCATCACAACAGGAATTTCATTAAGGATGGTTTCCACCTTAGACCCAATCATCTGAGCCAGATACGCATGCTCCGAGGGTAGTAATATCCATGATTGTTATGATGGAGATAAAGAAGATTCATATTCCTCCTCACACTTGTATAAATCTGGGGTCTATTCTACACATGGAGAGTGATTTCCTTCTCAAGGCAATATATGTTGGCTCTATATAAGGAATGCCAATCCATTCCATGAATTGCATCAAATTCAACCAGAGGGAATATGACAAGGTTTGATGGGAAGTTCAATCCACCTATTAAGATATGAGAGGATTTATATTCATGGAATATAATGATTTGACCATTTTTTGTAATCACCAACATCTTTACTAACATGATTTGTGGGGGTGTTGGGAATTTTCTACTAAAATTTTGGGATATAAAAGAATGCGTAGAACCCAAATCAAAAATTAAATTCACGATTATTTAATTAATTACTAGTGTACCTATCACTACATCATTGTCGGGGTTCAATTCAGTATTAGTGATGGAAAAATATTTCCCTTGCTACCTTGGAGGTTGTTGGTTGCCTCCGAAAATCCTTGGTTTAGGGCACTGATTTGCCAGATTCCATGGTTCATTGTAGTTGAAGAAATAAACAATGCATAGAGAGTCGAATAGAGTGTTCCTATCCTATTTCGTAGCCATAAGATTTTCTTTTCGTAATTTAAGTTCTAGGTTCCCTTCTCTTCCACACCTAAAGCATTTCCTCGTCCCCTTCATGAAATTTACAGGGTTCTTCTTTCCGCACCATTGGCAACTGGACTGCAAGATTTTTATTTCATTGTTGGATTTATCTTTCAGACCACTAGAATTGATGTCCACCTTATGCTTCTTATCCCCATGATACCCTTGAGGTTATCCTATCTCTATTTCAACCTTGAGGGAACAGCAAAAAATTTCCTCAAATCTGTCTAAGTTGCGAATCGTCAGGGCTTTCCACATGCTAGTTTTTATCCCACCAAAGAATCGCTCAACCTTGAATTCGGGGGTAACGAAAAAGCCGGAAGTGTATCGTGCAATCCTTGTGACGTTTTCCTCATATTCTATGACATAATTGGATTCTCTTTTCTTGAGGGCAAGGAACTCTCTTTCCATATTAAATTGGAGGGTGCGTGGAAAATAGTTATCAAAAAACATCATCTGAAAATTCTTCCATTCCAACACCTTGATCTCCTCATCTGGCTTGGTATTTTCAATTAATGTCCAAAATTTATCAGCTTCACCCTTCATATGATAAGTAACCATAAGAATCTTCTCTTTTTCAGATCATTAAAGGATGGATAATATCATTTCAATGGATTTTATCCATTGTTCAGTGATTGCGGGATCAGATTATCCATTAAAAGTAAGAGGCATTTGTCTCATAAATCTCTCAATTGAGAATTTATATTTATTAGGTGGGGGGGGGGGGGGGTTGAACATTCTAATTGAACCATGTTTCTATTCAATTCTTGAGTTAACAAAGAGAGTATTGTGACAATGTTCATGATTCCCGCTCCCATCAGATTGGAATCTCATTAGAACTGTCATCGAATTGGTGTCTACATCGGTTGTTATCACAAGTCCCCCTATTACCAGCCATTTTATGGAATAAATGGAATTTTAGGGGTAAATCATAAAGTGTAATAGAAAAAAAGATGACTTCTAAATCGATTTTATTTCCTTAAATTATGCATCTATGGGATTCAATCTCTTTTATCCATGATCTACTTTCTAAAAAATATTCTTAGGGAAAGTTGTTTTGTTCCCTTAATAGTGGTTTATACTAATATTTTAAATTTACCAATGCATATCCCATGGGAGTTTCATAACCAAGAGTGAAATAAGGACCATTTTCATTTACTAGGATACCTTAAGTCAAGCTAGAAACTCCTTGTTGGTGTTTTCACCCTAGGTACATCTCTGCCAGAGGCACCTCTACCTGCTCGTATCCAGAAAAGGATGTATTTTCTTGATAAAAAAATTAATAAATACTCACCAAAACATTGGGATGTTTATATTATCCTTAGTCATATCCCTAAGGATTTCAGTAGGGTTTTCTAATCCTAATCCAAAAAATAACAAAACCAATCCTCTGATACCAACTATAACAACCCTGCTCTTTATTTCATTCTTAAACATGATTTATTACATAAAACCATAACTTTATTCAATATAGAAGATCAAGAGGTGTAATGTATTTGGATAATAAGAACATTACATAACAACTTAAATCATAGAATACAACATCTTATTGAAAAAATCCTTTACATGACCACTACATTCCCTCGTACTTAGCATTACATGGGATAACCTGGGGACAAGTATAAGAAAAGGAAGGGCTATAAAGACCATTAAGGGATCAAAAAATTAATAACATGAATATTAAAATACATGTTACGAAATAGGAATATCAATGGAGTACAAAAAAAATTTAACATAAAGGCAGGATAATGCATGATAATCATAACATGGAAATGTGGCAACAACACTTAACGAGGAATTAGCATTAACAAATGGTCATTACACATGGAGCATGAGTAAACCCTCATTGTAAATGAAGAATGATTAAACCCTAATTTATGTTTAATTAGATTGATTAAGCACTCATTACACATGGAGTATCATGATACTATACTTTACCTAATGCTTTGGAGCGCTATCTGGACACAGTCTTCTTAAACATTTCATTTCATGTATAAGTGTGGCACATGGATCATAAAACATGGAATCAATCATCATAATTTATTAAATGATAAAGGGATGTGTAATAAATACATGATTATTTATAATAAATAAGTAAATATGCATAAAGGTGAATAACATTGATAGAGAAATGGGCGTGGTATTCACTACACAATGGCATCGGCTTGGAAAATCAAAGTGCAATTTTGGCAGCATAACAGTGTGAAATAAGAACTCTTAAAATGGTTGATATGATATAAAGTGGCGTGTCATCATATTTAAATGAAATTTAATGTAATGGGGTTAAATATATACATGTCCCAACAAATTTAATGTAATTTAGATTCACAAGACAAAAGAATTACTTTTATGTAAAAGAGGAGAGAGAAACCCCTCATAGAATTTCGGCATGGTAACAGGTGTACATGGGAGGCATTAATGAGAGAGAAAGGGGTCTCACATCATCCAAAAATAATGTGGCAGTGTGGGGGAGCTGAAAAATCATACCCCCCAAATTTTTAATATAAAATAAAAGGGCATAACAACTTAGAGAAAATTAGACAAAAAAGAGAAAGGAAGAAATCACTTACTTGGATGTGTGATTTAAAAGGATTTGGAGAGGCTTGAGGGAGGATTCATGGGAGTGTGGGGTGCCATGGTATGATTCAAGAGAGAGGATGGAAGAGTCTGGATGTATTAAAATGTCTTTGAGTGAAGAGGAAGTTGGAGCATCAGTGGATTTATATAGAAAAGGAGTGGGAAATCGTTATTATTTTGGTTTGGGTCACCACACAATAAACTAATTAAAAACACAAACCAGCCCAAGTGGTTTTCCCATGGTTTTTCATATGGGGAGGGGAAAAATATTTTATGAGGCCAATGGGAGAGCTTCTAAAAATAATAAGGTTTCTTATTTGGAGGTGAGTCACACACTCTATGAAAACAATTTAAAAAGACAAAATGTTTTATAAGTCATAGAGGGTCCACTAAAGCTTTGTAAAAAAAACAAATATAATATCACATTATTTTAATGGTAAAGCATATATTGGTCGAACATAATGTTTATATTATTTTATTACATCACTATTGGGTCATTATGATGTCATAAAACACATTATATATTTAAACGATATTTCATTTTAACCCAAAAAATGAACTATCTCAGAAAATTATGAAAAATTAACCGCTGGATATTTTTGACGTCCTGATTACAAAATTAATCTTCATTTTATCTAACTAATTTTCTAAATATGTGAATTTTTTAATTTGTAAATGAAAACCGATATTTATAAAAAATTCATGGGTTTGGACAAAAACAGCTTTAAAACATTAATAAAAATTCCAATTGTATTAATAAAAAATTGTAAGATAATTTATATTTAATAAAAATTAATTTATTAATAATATTTTATTAAAACAATATTTAATTAAAAAATACTTTAATTCATCAAAATATATTTATTTGTTGAATATTAACTAAGAAATATTATTTTCACATTAAAAACTCTTTACAAAGTAACAATAATAAAATGAACACACATTCTTTATACAAAAATAATGTACATAGTCATAGTTCTAGGATATTGTTACATAAACCATTATAACACCCACATAAACTGAAGGGTAGGGTGTGTACTTGTGACAGATGCTTAGGGTGGCTCAGATAACATCGCTGCGGTGGTAATCTCTATTAACTTCCACTTCTCTCGTAGTCGATTTCGCTCATGCTTAACGTGTTCAAGCTTGGATTGGGATTGGTCAAGTGTATATCCCAATGACGTTATCTCCTTTCCATGATACAACAAATCGACTTCTTATGGGGCATGTCTTCTAGATGAGGCCATCACTTTATTTGTATGAGTAAATTGGATTTGTTAAATCCCTATATTTATACTGATCGTGTGATCACTGTTCAATGGCTATATTAGCAATGATCACAATTCATAACATTATTTTAAAATCCAGAAACATAAAAACAATGTAGTTCACATTTTATATAACCATAATAAAACATTTAATTAGATTAAGAGGAGTTTTCAATAATGAAAATTTAGGCTGTTGGAAATTCTATTACAGTAATTAGTTCATGATCTATTTTTAGTAATGTTTATTTTTTTGGGATAATAGATACATTACTGATATGTTTTTTAGAACATAAATATATAGATGTAGTTTAAAATGAGATTGAATAAGTTTTTTTAATTAAAAAAATGTTTTGTTAAAACATCTATGAATTCTTTTATAACTTCAGCTAAAAACCATTTCACATTCCTTGATAAAGAAACACATTAGAAATCAAAAAACCATCATAAAATATTTTGAGATGCATTATTTATCCCTATATAGTTATAATAGAGATAAAATTAATGTTTATTATGGGGAAATGATTATTCACTTATAGAAATAACACTTTATGGTGTTATATGATAACTGTTTTATTTTTTTAAGAATTTCTGAGTTAGTGCTAGGGAATGAAAATAGAAATTTAGAATTTTTATACCATTTGGTTAGATCTAGAATTCCATATTTTAAAATCATCTCTTTTATAAGATTTATGATGACAATAAAAATTAATTTATATGAATGTGTATAACATTCCCCATACAATAAAATTTTACTAATAAATATCATAACAAAACCACATCAATACCCTTTTATTTGAATTATTTTTTCCTTACTTATTATACAAAAAGAATGTGAAACAAAGATAAAGAAGGATTATGAAAACCCAATCAATCATAAACATAAAAATAATAATATAATTTATATGTATTTATTTTTAAATGTTCATATATAATGTTCTTTAAATGACTATAATTTTTCAATCGGAAAAGGAATGGTTTTATTGAAAAAATTTATTTTCCATTTATTTCATTTTTTTAAATAAATTATTATTTTTTAAAAAAATAAAAATTTTAATTTAATAGAATGAAAAAAATGGATTAAAAAAATTGAATTATTCATTGGGTGAATATTATTTAATTATATTAAAGGATTTAGTTTTTGGAGAATAGTGAAAAATGCATATTTTTTCAAAAATAACTTTTAAATTTCCATAAATAAATTAATTTAAAAGTCCCATTATATTTTATATTTCATAATAGTAACATATCATATTGTAAAATTTTATGATAACTAGATATATGTTTAGAAACCTCAAATCTATTCATTCCTTATATAATTATAGTTTCAGAAAACTTCCACAAACTATTTCTGACCATTCATGCCTCATCCTTCAAATACAATCCTTGGTGTTTGTGGATAGAAGCTTCTTTTTCACACAAAAAATTATGTAGGCTCTAGGATTTAATGAAATTATTCTAGATTCTTGGTCAGCCCCCTTTCTCTGTTTTACTTGTGTGATCATCTTAATTAAACTACATAAACCAAAATTAGATATTATCAAGTGGAAAAATCATCAACTATATTAGGATTTTGAAAATAAATATAACCAAGAGGAAATTTACCATCTTTATAAAAAGGATGAAGGACCAATTGGTTTGATTAATCTTTATACAATTACCCCATGAACATAAAATCCTAGAGGCCCTATTAGAGGATGAATTCTGGTCTAGATAAGGATCATGATCTATATTATTGAGAGAGGGTGACATAAATATAAAATATTTTCATACATGACCTAGGGGAAAAAATTCAATGACAACTAAAATTTATCCATCATGGATGGATCCCATTAATGTGATGTTATTATAATAGGCCCCCTTATAGTAACTCATTCATCTATGGTCATTGCAGTTCGAGGGAAAAGATTTGGTGATGATCTAATTTTGTTTATCATGATGTTTTATTATTTAAAAAGGCCTCAAGGCCTATTAAAGGAATTCATAATTACAAAAACCGTGTGCTTCTTAATAAGGATGTTATTTTGGAGGCCATTATATGAATTTAAATTGGGAGTGACCCTATCAAAAATGGATTCCCTTTTTATTTTTATTTTTATAGTTACATGGGACATAGTGAAACCTAAATTTTTTTTATCTATTTTGGACAATTGCGAAGGAGGTACCCTCCCTAGATTAGAGTCTACCACTATATTGGTTTTCATTAAATAGTTCAATAATCCAGGAAATATTGGTCAATTTATTCCCTTTCTCTTATTATCCCTCTCTGAAAACATTCTCATGGTTATCCTCAACAAAAAGATTTTAGGGAATATGTGGTCCCTAATATCTAACGAGTAGCATAGTTTTATGAATGGTTAGAGTATCTATGGATCCATCAGACTAAAAAGTAGATGATATCAGATATTGATAGATGAGTGTTGGCATCTAACATCATGATTAATGTTGACATTAAAAAGGAATACAACACGATGGAATGTAGATTCTTATTAATGGTACGAATATATTGTGTTTTATCTGAATGTGTCTTGATAATCTATTTTGATTATTTAATTATCATTGACTCTCCATCTCTCAAATTTGAATGATATTAAGTTTTTTTAAATATTTTTAGGGTCTTTTTAAAGGTGAACCCCTTTATGCATTCCTTTTTTTTATATACTAGTATGTCCTCAGTAGAAATATGAAAAATGGAAGCACCATTGGGATTGTTTAGTCCTTCAAATGATGGAATGGTTTTAAAGGAATTTCTCATTTATTTTTCTAATAATACATGTAATTAATTATGAATCCAATTTAAAATTAAATTTTCAACTGCAAATCAATACTGAATAGATACAATTGAAAAAGTGTAATGAAAATCACTCAACCAAAATGTAGTCTCTGTATTTCATTAACATATACCAATAACCACTCCAAGTGTATTGAAAATAAGATTAAAATAACTAGTAGTTATTTTAAAATTAATTATCTTGGAGCTTTATTTTATATTGGATGAATCTTCATTGATTACATAAATTTGATTTGAAATAGAATCATAAAGACAATATAAAACATGAAAATAATATTTACTTATTTTGGACAGAGAATTAGATTAATTAAAAGTTCCTTATCCTCTGGTGATATTCATTTCATATCATCTTCTCTTGGTCTAAAGGTTGTAATAAAAATGAAATAGGAAATTCTTAAAAACAAAATATGGGATGCTCAAATTGAAGGGAGTTTACACTAGACTAGTTGTAAAAGATTGGTTAAACTACTTCCAAAAGGGGTAATAAATATTTAATGTATATTTGAAAATACAACTTCGATGTAGGCTAAGATTTCATGGTATTCTCTCTCTATCTAGTCTTTGTGGTAAAAATTCATTAAAAAAATATATTGTAATTTTATAGACTACTGTTACGAGGGGACCATGAGATCTCACATCATGCATGTATGTGAAATAAACGTCCTAATTATTGTTAAAAATACATACTGGTTCATTGGTCGTGTTGTTATATCATTTTTTCCAAGTTCTATTCTTAATCATCCCACTATTTTCTTTGAAGTGCAATTACACACCTCATCTTAATGGAAGATTAATCCTTCCTTCATATCCTATATTCTATTCTAATTGACTACCACTAACTATATTTAACAATATTCTATTTGAATACCTATAAGATTAACTCACCTTCACTCCCTACCCTCTAGGAGCCTTTACCCATTTTGTATTCCTTGACCAAATACATGAACCACATTTTATAGAATTAATGGGAAAGATACTCATATTAAAATAGATTCCTATGAAGATTATATTTCTGGTATGGTTAATCTGTAACAATGGCCACCCCACTAATATAGATATCTCAAATAATAGAGTTCATCTTGCATGATAATGATCATTATATAACATCAGAATCACTAAATCTACTATACGACTATTTATGGAGGGAGAGAGGACCCACTACATCTAGATCATTCTGAGAGGACTTACCATATGATAAAAATATAATGATCATTTTATTTTATCCTATTTTATATCTCAGTAAAGTGGTGTCAGGAATGAAACCGGACACATCATAATTCTCACAGTTTGGTGTTTTTACATTTGGAACACATATAACATCGCCTGACATCAAGAAAATTCTCCCAACACCTGATACATAAAATAATGAATTATTTATGAGATTCACTTTATTTATCTACACTATAATGATTCCATCCAACCACATGCTATTTATTCTTATCTTTTTTATCCAAATTTATGGTTTTCTTTTTGGGTAATAGGGTAGTGGTGTATTGGTCTACTAGAATTCCCAAGGAATTGACTCAATATCAATAACAATGGGTTATATATTTAAGGAGTCATGTGTAGAGGTGCAATTTCTTGTGATTAAAGTGATTCAATAAACATTTAATTCTTTTATCATTAAGGAGAGGGAAGTTCCATTACCATGGTAGAACGTGCCATGCATATCAAACATTCTATTTCTTAGGTTTAATTATATATATTATTTCATCCATCAAACACGATTCCTCTCATATTTTCAACCCACTTTTAGGCCATTTCATGATCCAAAAAGGCATTTTTTATTAAATCAGGATTTTAAGAGCTTGCTTCATTCAGATATATAGATCATTTCTCTTTGGAGTGAGAGAAAAAGGATATGGATCTCCTTTAAACAAAAGGAAATCACGATTTTATTATTGAAATTTTATTACGCTTACGTTTACTACCAATGGACTCTATAACTATCAACTAAGGGGATTTACTTGGTCTTCCCCACTTCATAACCCACGAAACTTTTTAGTTACTTATGTTTTTTCCATTTATATTTTCTCTAATACATAATAAAGATTTCAATTTCAATTAATTGAGTGTATTTTTATTATCATTATTTTTTATTTTGTACTAATATTATTTTAGGATTAAATTTTTTTTAAAACAATATTTTCATTATGTTTTATACACTTAGATTAAATTTAATTTATACCAGTTAATTATATAGAATCTTGAAAAATGGATTTAATATTTGGAATCAAGAGGATATAATTTTTTAACAATTTAAATTTTTCTTTTTATCAGTATGAATTTTATCCTTATTATAAATATTTTACAATCGATAAAATGGTAAAATAGTTAAATTAATGTTAAAACTAAATGATAAGGTATATAAATAATATCTTAAATATTATTCAATTAGATAAATTCAACCCTTGTCACCTTATCCTAAATTATTAATTATTTATGTTACACTTTATAATTAGTGATACTTTATATAATTTTCTATTATTTTTAAAGATTGATTAATTATAGGAGTACCACTAAAATAAATTATAACATGGAATCTTTTATCATCTATTAATTTATCTATATGAGTAATTTATCTACAAATTAACTATGAAAATTCCTTCCAAACATTACACCCCATATCCTATAGGTCCCAATCTCACTAATGGAAAAAACCTAGATAGATTAAGGTGTAAGGAAATGTTTTTTAAATGAATTGGTATAATACTTAACAAATATATTCATGTTCATTTATTATATTAGTTATATCAATTATTATATAATAATGATGATATAATAACATAATTATCATATATATAATGAAATGTTTTTTGTTTATGGAAAAACCCGTTTTATCTCCATTTCCATCATAAATGAAATGAAAACTCTGCTCATGAATATTGGTGGATTACCACCTCAAAGAAATTATATGTTTTTTTTCATAACAGGATTATATGGATGGTAAAAGACATGAATAAAGTGAATTTATAATATTTTCTTATTTTTTTTATAGTGAAATTATTATATATTACACAACTTCAAAATTTCCTATCCATTAGAAAATTATAACATCATTAATGCGTACGAGTAGACTACAAGCTACATGAAGTGATGTGATTCAGTTTTAATTATTTCATAAAATTTATTGACTTAAGATTCTAACAATTTAGTATATATTACATGTATAACATATTTTTATTTTTATAAAATCAAAATATCATAATAATTATTTTTTTACCTATTAGAAAAATGAATACATTGTTCATGTGTACATACCCCATGAAGCAATACACTTCATTTTTCATGACCAACATGCATAGATGATTATACAATAATATTGAATATAAAAAAATGATAACAATAACATGTTTATAATTCTATATGTGATTTCAAAATGAATCCTTATACTTTTGTCAACACAATGTTTTAATTTTGAGTTTATAAATCGAACGACCCTAAGAAGACCAACATGGAATTAAAAAATTTAATGACTAAATAATTCACAGTAATAAATGAAAGAAAATGATTAATACTGATGAACTAGACATGAAATAGTGTATTAATAATTTAAATAACTAATATATTTTTGTTTTCAAAAATTATGTTAACGTATAAAGAAATATGGGAAATAAGGTATAAGATATTTCTTTTAAAACTATTCTTCAAGTAATTAATTATTATCAACATCTTGAATACCCATATTTCTTAAAATACTACATGAATATTCATATTTATTCTTAAAAAACTATATATGAATAGTTTAAATTATTTTTTAATTTATTTAAAAATTATTAAAATTGATCATTTTCATTGATTTTACTAAAGATTAGTTTTAACTATTTACTATGGTGAAGAAATAATGTTTTTTGAGGATTATGGGATGAACACCTATTCTAAATTTCATATACCTAATTTTTATCAACATCACACTATAATATTATATATATTATCAATTAATATATTTTTATTTTACTTCTATACATATATCACCTAAACAATTTTTGAAAGAAAGATATATATTTATTAATTTTAATAATAAAATGGAAGGTACATTTCTTAAGGTTAAAAATTAGTTTATCATGTGTATTAGGAAGAAAATGGGTTATATTATAAAAAATATTTTTGGAATAATACGTGATAATTATATATGATGATGGGTGATTCCAATATAGCACATAAAATGGTTGATCATGATATATATATCTAATGCATTGGGTATGGATTCGTCTTTGAAGGTGAAAAATTAGTGTGATAACCTAGTGGGATCATATGGAATTGAATAGGAATCAATTATTTTTTACATGGGTACAACATATATGAACATGGATTATGAATATGATTCTCCAAGTTACATATTTCCTTTTTTACTAATAGTTTTTCTTATTTTTTTATTTCATGTGGAAAGAAATTTTTATAAAAATATAAAATTGAATTAGTTGTTATTAAATTAATGTATTAATGGGTTATCACAAACCACATATTTTCATTATAATTTTATATTCTCTAAATAGTTTATATTTTTTTTGAAATACTTTATTTTATTATGGGTAAACTTATTATAAATGTTCTTAATATTATATTGTGGTAAAAGTAATCATTTTCAATGGATTTCATGTTTTTCCCTAGATGAAGGGTATTACATAATTTTATGTCCCTTACTAGGATTTTTTTATAATAAATTTATTTAGTATATTTTTCAATGTATTAATGGGTTGGTATGAATTGTAAAATGCTTAAATATTTGACTTTGTAATCACTTTAAAAGAAGAAATATTTTCTCAATGGAAACATGGGAGTAAACAGAAAAACCTATTTTATGGGAAAAATATATATTGTGTGTATGTGTCGACATTGTTATGTTATTTTTCTGAATTTTATAAAACACTAAACAATAAATAATCATTGGATTGTAATAATGTGATACCCTTGTTATAAATCAGCTAATTATTTATTGATTATATCCTAGGGTGTCATAATTGCCAACATAGAAAATGTTTGGAAACGTTTAGATGTTATAGTGATACTAATGGAATTTTTTATGAGATTATGAATAATTTTTATATTATCATGATATAAATTTTTTATAATTATATGTTTCTTTAAATAACCCATGTATTTTTTATAGTGGTTTTCATGTAGGATTCATCATAGTTGAAGTATGATGTCATCATATAGATAATAACCTTACAAATAAAAATCCCTGAATGGTTGGAATAAATTAATTTATGCGAATGTTAACTTAATTAATGAATTCTATTAATGGTGGAGCCCGTGGAAGGGGGTAAGCAATTACTTCATAGAGGAACATTACTATAGTAGGGAATTTCATTTAATGACACCCTTTATGTTTTGGTGGATATTCAGACCTCGTGAAAGATAAAGGGTAGATAAATTAACTAGATAAGATATTTTCAATTTTTGGGATATATAGACTAAAAAACATACCTCTTTTTATTTACCATTTGTAAGACATATTTTATTGATGATGGCATTTGATTAGGAATACATAGTAAAAGGATTAGTTCAATTCTTTAGAGTTGGTGGTAATTTGATACATTGTTCATTTGAAATATTTTACTACTATTTTTTTACATGAAATATAATGAATATTTATATATTTTAGGAATAAGTAAGAAGGCTCATTCAAAACATATGAAGAATATTTTACCATACTATCCAGGTGTGCTCTGAATTTCATTTTAGACCATGATTGTAAAATTGATGAATTTTAAATAGGATTAAAACATTGTTTATAAAGACAATATCCCTTTCAAGAATAAAAAATTTATGATATATTTGTTTATTGTGATAATAAACTTTATGTGGTGTTTTCTAAAACATATGAACTTTGTAAAATACTCGGTATGAAGCAGTCAAGGTGATAAGAAATAGAGAATTAGTCAACGTGGAAATTAGTAGGTAAATCCCTCTAAATTTTCAAAATTTGTTAAAATACAATTTAATGATTTTTTTGATAGTATTAGTAACGTATTAATGATGTAGTAAGATCTGTCACATGGCTCTTCAAATTATGGAAACGAGATTTGATCGGACCATAAATGAGAATATAGATAGTCATCCCATAGTGAGATGTTTTAGATGTAATGATTTAGATCATTATGCTAATGGATGTTCAAAGTTAGTTATAAAAGTGGTGAATTATAAATATAAAAATTATAAAGTTATGGAAAGTCTTATTATACCATTACAATGTATAAGGGATCATAAAATTATTTCAGTACATGTATATTAATTTATTATTCATTCTATGTCCATGCCTTATATCAATCAAGATCATTCAATATTTTATTTTTTGGAAAATTTTCAAGTAGAATATAAATATACTCTCAAGAATTTAATTTATAAAATTTGTTAAAAACTACTGGGAGTAGTATTAAGGAAAAAATAATTTATAGAAATATTATAATTATAATCTATTGAATGGAATTTCATTAGAAAATTGTTTCCTTGTCCATTGTAGAGCTTGATATTAATATAGACATATATTTGCTTATATATTATTATGCTATTATATATTATGGTGGTAAAAATTTTATTTTTTAGAATGAGTATTAGTTTTTATATAATAATGAATTCAGACCATTGATAACATGTAATGGCACTAAGAAATTTATTAAATATGGGAATTAATGTTATCTTATATATATTTTTGAAAACAAAAAAACAGAATGAATTAGTGATGCACTGGTACAAAATGAATATATAGATGTATTTCCTAATGACTACCCTATCCATATTACTAATTTAGAGGATTATTTTTTATTTGAGTTTTTGCAGATGTAAAGAAAATTTAAAAACATTATTATTGAATGATCTAGTATAACATTTTGAATTGAAGAAGTAGTTTCAAGAGATTCATGATAATGGTTTCATCTAAACTATCAATAAACCTTTGGATTATCCTATTTTTTATAAAAACAAGGATGTATCTGTGATACTTTTCATTGAATATAGTGAACTCAGTAATCTCAATATCATGAACAAGAAAATGTTTTCTTATATATTTGAATTTTTTAATTATCTATAGGATGATCAGTATTTTTCATCCATGTATCTCATTTATTGGTATTAAAATAAGATTTTGAGAGAGGAAGACATTATAAAGATTGGGTTTTATAATATCAATTTCGAATATTTGTTTTTGGTTATTCATTTATGGATTTTACATGCACCAACTGTATTATTGGATATTGTGAATATATTTTTCCATTAGTATTTGGATAAATTTTTAGTGGCTTTCAATGAATAAATTTAAATTTATTCTAAAATTTATGAGGAACAGAAGAAAATATTATGGATTTATTTTAATACATTAAAAGAAATAAGATTATATAGAAACATTAGTAAATGTAACTATTGGTTACATGATATTTATTTCATTATTCATATTGGTTTCAGAGATGGTAAAACTATTGATCCTAATAAATATAAAATGTCTTAATAGTGGTCAAGACCCATCAATAACTCTATGATTTGAATTTTTCTTATATTAGAGGGTTCCAAAGGAATGTTTACTAAGAAAATTTCAAATCTATCTATAATAATAACTATGTTGACTTAAAAAGGAGTTAAATTCATATGGAAAAAAGGAATGTAATGAATGTTTTTGGAAATTGAAAATCATATTGTCTGGTGATATGAAATAAGAATTTCCAATACGAAATATTGAATACAATATTTTGGTGATTATTTTTAGGAGGGACTTGGTGGTATCGTGAGGCATGACGATCAAGTAATTTCAAATGTATTATGATAATGTTTACTCAATTAAAACTATTATCCTACACATTATTTTGAGCTATATGATGTGGTTTTTTCTTTAAAAATATAGCGACATTATTTATATTATGTAAAATATGAAATATATACTATTATGATCTAGTTCTTTCAAAGCTTGAGGATTATTACAATTTTGATGCACTACATCCACCTAAAATTTTAGTAGGACCTTTAATGATCCAAATCCTAGAATTATAGTTTATTAAACATTAAGTACATAATTTTTATAATCTTAGAAGAAGACATAGATTTTATTCCACACCGTATGATGTGTACCAATACTCAGGTATGATACAAAATTAATTTCTTTAGTTGGGTTTTATTGAACCTCAAATATTGAAGGATAGAGCCTCATTTTGTCAAAGCCCCACTAAATATTGATGAAGAAATTGTTGAGGTTAAGTATAGAAACTATGTATGCATTTTAGTAGATCTTGAACTTCTAAATCATAGGCCATATAATTCAACATTGATTGTGAATAGGGAAAATCATGAAATTGGGTTTCAATAGGAATCCATTGGAACATTTTGTGCCTTTTTTAAATTTATAGGGAATTATATATAAAACTATAAGAAAGTATTGATGATTCAAAATATAAAACCAACCTCAATCAGGGAAACATGGAATGGCAAGGAATGTAGTCGAGCTGATACTACAAATAAACCAATCATTCCACATGTCAGGTTTATATAGATCCAGGAAGGGAACCTTTAATAATTATTTGAAATCAATTCATAAAATATTATTTATAAAATAAAAAATAATGAACAAGGAATATATCCATGACAGATGATGAGGAGGATAGATGGAATGAAGGATCATAGGAGGTGGGGCTTATGAATTATCCTATTGTTGCTGGGAAAACCTGGGATGATCACGTAGAATTGGATAAATCTAGGATTCTTAGTCATGTGGAGTACAATAGTATAAATTATACTGATAGTGATAAATCATCTAATGAAATGGAATATCCAAATAAGGATTTTAAAAATGGGGCCCCTAATCCTAATATGATGGATCTAGGGAAGAAAACATATTACAAAGAGCCCTATCATGGTATGGAAATGGAATTCGAATAATGGGATGACCCATATGACCCATCCCCCTCTATATAGAAATAATTAAGGGGTTAGGATAGAGATAAATATCCCTATTGAAGAAACTGGATGTCAAAATCCAATCATGGTAAAAATAAATTTCATTTTTTGGAATTTTTAAGGGCATGGAAAAATATACATGATAAATCCTACATGAAATATCACAAAAAACAATCAACATACAAAAAATAGGTATTAGTGAGACTAAAACCAAAAATGCCAACATTAATGGTAAGAACATTGAATCCATTAACAATGATACCATTGGTACTAATAATGGAAATACAATAGTGGATTTCCAATGTGTGTTAATATATAAAAAGGTTAGGAAATGGTTAATAATAGATATCACAATCAAATAATTATATCTATGTATTTCTTGGTGGGAATTAATTTTTCATGGTTATATAATTATGACCATTACAATTACCAATGAAGGAAGAAATGCTGGTTGGAAATTGGTTATATCAAATAGAATATCACCCAGTTATTGGTTTTTTTGGTGATTTTAATAATCTATTAGATCAAATGATTGAATGGTGGAGCATAACATCGCTGTTTATAGAAAAGAATTTATGGAATTAATATATCAAAATGACTGGGTATAATTCTATCTTAATGATTCCATTTTCAATTAGTATATGAAATATTTTGAAAGCATCGCTTCCACAATGAATGATAGGAGCCTTTCAAACTAGGAGGATTTTTAATAGTGGGATGAAATTCAATTTATACACCCATTGAAGAAAAATTCAGATTGTTATCCCCTTTTGACCACCATCATTCGCAAAATGGACTGCAGTCCTATTCATTTTAGATATAATAATGCATGGATTAAGAATAAATATGACATGATGGTGATTAAAAAGGGTTGAACTAGAACTAATAAACATAGGACCTCTATGAAAGTGTCATAAGGAATTGAATTATTAAATATACACAATTGAATTATAGAAAATGGACCATTGCAACTATTTATGGGTGTGTTACGGATACAGAAAAGGAACTAGAGGAACTATTGAACATGAATGATGATGGTTTTTATTTATCCTAGTATAATAATAATTTATATATATCTACTAGATTAAATGAGAGGATTTCTATGAAGGATCCCATTTTAATTGATAAATTCAAATCCAAATGGATTTTGGAAGGTTTATAAACACAAAAATTTTCAATAACCTTGGGAGAGTATTAAAGTCCATGAGAAACAATTATTTTTTGAAAAATGTAAATTAAATTTTCAATAGGAATAATGAGTTCATGGAGAATGTGGTTTATTATATATAATTTCTTTATAGTTGTTGTTCTTCTTAATAATTTTTATTCAGTAATTCCATTGCTTAGTTTTTTTTTGCAAACATGGATAATGTAATACTTACTATCATACCAAATGGAGAGGAGGTTGGGGTTGTAGTTTTTTCTCTCAAATAAAGTAGATCACTTGGGCCATATGGTTTCTAAAATAATTTGTTCGACGAATAATGGGATATTTTCTAGGATGAGTAATAAAAAATGATTAACATATTTCTAATAATGGTATGTTTCCAAAAGAGATGAACTCACAATTCATAGTCATTCTTATTAAAATATATGTAATTAATTTCCATTAATATTTTAGTCTTATTCACCTTTTTGACACTATACCCATGTATTAGAGTTTTATTTTCGTCATTAGGCTCTGTTATTTTATCACCATTGTGGTTTATAAGAATTAGTTCAGAATAGTTAATTCTTGGAAGATATACGATTTTTTTTTGAATTCCTCTTAGTGTTTTAATCTATTAAAGAATAACTCGACGAAAGGGATCATTTCCTATATGTTAGAAGTCAAAAAGGTCTTTCATCACATACGACAACACTTTTTTACAAGAGAGATGATGGTGTTTGGATTCAGAGTCCATTTCAATAAGATGATTGAGATACTAAATAAATATATCAGTATTTATTCATTGGGGAATGGATCCTTGAGGTTTACTTCTCATCCTCTTGTGAAAAATGATAGCAATAACCAATTTATATTATACTTTTCAGCATCATGAAGTGTTATCTTAGTTGATCTGTAATTTATTTGGTGAAAATTAGCCAAATAACATCCACTAATGTTTGTAGAGGGATTTATTATTCTACTCATCTTTTCAATGATAATGATTTGATCTTATTTTTTCATGTTGGAATAAGAAATATTTTAAATATAAATAATATTCATGATCGTTATTGGTCAATTTTAGAACATCACCTAAACTATTGTAATTATTTCATCTTATTTAGTTAAAATTATGGTCCGCAATGATGCATAATAGTTATGATAAGACTGGGGGTTAGATAAAAAGGATTCAATTCATTTACCTTGAAATTCACCTATTTTTTTTGAATTCCAAAGAGTTTATATTTCAATGAATCTCTAAAAATAATAAGAAATAATTTTTTTATTTTAAGGGTATTTCCCATTACCTTACAAATAGGATGTATCTCATTAAACTTATTTGCACCTGTTTTCTTTTAAACACATTTATGGTCTATAACTAGCTGATATAAATTCATCAATTCAATCAAAACGGTTCAAAACTTTCATATAGAGATGAATAATAACTAAATGTAGGTATTGTTGGTCTTGTGGGGTACCTTCTATAAGCTCATTATATAGTTGGATTGGAATTAAAAAAATGGAAAAACTAAATAAATAATTACAAGTCCACCTAATCTAGATTGTTTTGGTTAAGAATCATAGAAAAATTATTATTTTTATAGAAAAGAATACTAATCACCTTATATCTGATCAAATATACTACATCCTTTTCTCCACTAAGGCTGGTATGAATAAGACCTAAAAGATTTCATGGGGTGTCTTCAATGACTGGAATCCCTCAAATTGTAAGAAAAGTTATGAAAGGATAGATTGATTGGCGATCTATTGTATGATGAGTTCAAATATTTGATTCTCAACCTAGATATAATAATCAATGATATTCTGGGATAATCTATGGATCATTATCCACATTCCCTAAAAAGGGATTTTTATAATTACCAATTCATGCCAATATGGGATACCATGGTTTGGGATATAGATCTATACAAATATACCACATGTATGAAGTTATATAATTTATCTATGGGAGGGACGAAAAATATGGATACTAATATCTATCCTCAGTAGAGGCCTTGGATTTATCCTTCTCAATTCATCCTATAATAGTGAATGGAGTTTTATTGTGTTACTATGAATTATTTTCTTATATATACTAGGATTAATAGGTTCCCCAAGTGTTGTTTTTGTCCCCAGGTACTTTATTTTATTGATCATATCTTTTTTCAATTCCATTTCACTAAATTTGTTTGGATAATTTTCTCAAGTCTCATTGGTGTGGGATTCCCAAATGTCACTAACATTAAATTTCTCATCACCATGTGTAGACTCTTTAAAGGCTCAATATATCTTAGGAACATGATATGTGTTTTTTTGGATCAAATATACCATGAATTATAGAATTATATGAACCTTTATAAAATTGAATGATCATGTCTTGATTACTATAATATTAATTGATTGATCCTATCTTCTATCATAATAATTTCCTCTTGTAATATTGGTTTTAAAGATTAATCTATTAAATTTATCACTTTTTATAATAGGATTGGAATTCATTGGATTATCATTTATTGAAAAGTATTTATTGAATTTATTTTGGAGACACCACTAAAATATTGGAAAAAAATTAACATTGATGGATCTTCCAAGGGTAATCTAAGATCTAATAGATACGAGTTTATTTTCAGGGACTAATAAGAGGTCATATTTATTGCTTATACATGAATTTTGGGATTTCTATTTCATATGAAGAAGATATGTGTGATGTCTTGTAACACCCCAAGATTTTATAAGATATATTATTTTTAATTTATTTCATATCTTCTGTTGTACGGTACACCAATATTATCTTGCGCTATATGCAACACCGTATTAGCTTGTAGTATACGCAATACTAATCTTGGATCATGTTACACAAAATTTCAAGTTTGTTTGATAGTAGTTATTCTATGCAACATTGAGTGTATTTATATATATATATTAAATGTATAAATGAAATATGATTGGATTTTGTTATACGAAACAACATAGGAGTCATGCACTACACGCAACCCTGACTTTGCTTGCATTACACGCAATCACAACCTTCCTAGAAAGCGTGTGTTGTACGCAATACCGGGTTTTACTAAATAATGATATATTATTAAAATATTATTAGAACTAGCCATTATGAATAGTAACTTTGAAATTTTATAAATTTTGTGTTTCAAAATGGACATCATTTTTTGATTCGGAATATCAAAATTAGACTAGGATAAAATTTTGGTATTTTTCGGAAAACATTCAATTTTTGATGAATAGTGAAAACACTAGGTTACTATTTAAAAACTGAATTTTTATTTAAATAATTATTTATATTATTTAATTTCATTTTAGGTCAAAATTGATAAATAATACCTATATAAGTTCAAAGTAATTCATTGGAGTCATTTTATAATAATTTTTGATATATAAAAATTTTATTGAACTTTTCACCGCCTTTTACCCACCTCCTAGGAGAATTTTTGAATTTACATAAAACTAAATTTTACCACTTATATGAATGGAATTTCAAAAATATGAGAGAAACATATGATTTTAGTAAGTAAAATGTGGTTCAATGAAATGAAAATAATTTTTGGTGAATAGTAACTTTTTACTTTTTTTAACCACGGTTAAAAGTAAATAGGGTAATTAAGGGTAAAAATGATATTATTATTACCCTAACACATGTCCAAATTCTATTGGATAAGATTAATTAGACCAAAATCAACCTTAGGATTAAAATATGTCCATTTAGGCACACATATATTAGATTATGACATTTAATATTAATTTATTTAAAGCAGGGTTAAAATAGTTAAAATCAATGTTTAATAAGTAAATCATTTTCAATATAGGGTTATACATAAGATAAATTCAACTATAAATATTCATTAGAAATGTAAAAATATTTCCTACATAATGGTACTTTATTTATAATTTTTAGACATTAGATAAGTTAATTTATTTATGACACAATGTTGATTCAATAATTATCTTATTAATGAAATATTGACATAATTTATGTTATAAATACCAAAATAAATGTAATTGGAGAATTTTCATGAATTAGAATACTTTTATAGGTTAATATGACATTTTATTATTGATTTAAGTAACTGTTTTTGAAGTAATCATTCTTTTATTATTTTCACAAAAATAAATTACAAAATAGTGTCAAAATTGACATAAAATAGTCTTTAAAATAAATATTATATTATTAATTGTTATTCTATTCCTAAAAATCTACAGTTTGGAAACATGACTTAGATGAGGTTATATATATTAATAATAAACAACTTGGGGTTATTTTGGCTTGTTATAGTATGTTTATTATCCTTATAGTGTAAGAAAACAAGAAGACACGGTAAAAGTTAAATTATCTAACTTAAAGTTAAATCTAAATGATAAGGTTAAAATAGATAACTAAACTTGTCTAAATTATATTGGGTGAGACTATTTAGACCCATACCCACCTTATATTCAAAATAACTCAATTTGGAGCTATTAAAAACTGAATATGACTTTATAATAAAATAATATTTTTAGTTATTCCAAAGGTTCCCCTCTCCTCCCTATTAAAAGGGAACCTCATCCCTCTCTTCCTCATATCAATTTGATCCTTCAAGCTTATCCATACCCTACCAAATTATCTTCCCCACTTCCCTAAAAACATCCTAGAGGTCCTGGTATTCTTCAAAGACCAATTTTAGTGCCCTAAGTGGAGGTCTCAAAGAGGCGCTTCAAAGAAGAGGTAATGTCCGTTACCGATTCTTTCAACTTTATTTCTTATTTTACTTCTTCTTCTTTAGTTATTTCATTCTGAAGTATTAACATCAGTATCACTAATATACTGATATGTTATTGTATGTATGAAACAACCCTATTTCACCATCTATCCATCCTACGGAAAACGAAATCACCGCGCGTGCGTACGTACGGAATACCGTCTCCACGCCGTGGTGTAATCTATTTTACACCACCACCATACCTGGATGGGTATAATGTTGTAAATAATGAATATATATGATTATTTTAAAGTGATATTTATTCTGAAATATTATATATTCAATTCAATACAATTCCATGATCATGGGAATGATATCATTGCTCATGCGTACGTACGGACTACCGTCTCCACGACGCGATGAGATTCATTCTCAATGATTAACCATTCATGAATGATTATAAAGTATATGTAATAAGTAATAATGAAATATATGATATAATAATGATACTGGATTTATGTATATATATATATATGTATGTCATCTACTTAATTCCATTCAATTCCACAAGGAAACAAAAACAACATTCATGCGTACATATGGCCTACCGTCTCCATGAACGGTGTATTTCTTTCCATTTATCGATCTATTATATATATGTATATTCTGAATATATATTATATATAAATCTTGTTTTACATTATGGATGTAAGTAATCATGATCTAAGTAACCATATGAATAATTACAAGTTAAAACACGAATGACAAATGAAATGATTTTACCCAAAACACAACTTTAACATTAATTTACCAAAGAATGGGTAATATAAAGTCATAAGTGAACCATATATGATATCATAACAATGAATATTATTATGTATTAAGTCAATGACATTATTTAAATCATTATACAGGAGGTTCGGATACATACGATGCATATCGGACATAAGATAAGGGATAATTTTGTACATCTCATTTTTATCCGAGATTGCTTATTCGTAAGTATTTACTGGGGTTATTTCTATCATCCATGTCCATGTTTTATAAAAGAGTTTTCATGTATGTTTAAAGTCCTTTTTACCCATTTTTTTCTTTTACTACTTGGTATTTAAGGAATCATTCTTTTTTTTACATTACGAGGTACTTTTTTGACTTTTCTGGCAAAAGTACAAGAAGAATGTTTTTTTAACTTATACGGCATGAACAGATTTTTACGGTTTTATAAAGCCTTATTTTCATGAAGCTTCCTCCAAAAGATTTCATGACTATTTTCAACAAAATCACTTTCTTTTAAAATTTCATAATGTTTTGTGAAAAGAAATTGATTTTAAAGAAGAAATGACATTTTCCGTAAGAATTCATTTCATGTGTTTTATCAAAACCATTTTTCCATCTAAGATGACATTATTTCATATGTGTATGTTTCAAGTATAACGTACCTAGGATTTACATGGTTTCACTTTTCTTATTATTAAATGATATCCATTTCTTTTATATGGATTATGTGATGATGGGATGATGTTTATGAAACCTATTGTATTCATTGGGTTATGATGAATGTTTTTAGTTAATTTTGTGGCACAAGTAAGAATGATTTCATTATGAGATGGGTGGGACCTATATCTCCCACCAATGCATTGGGTAATGATTTATATCTAATGAGATAGACATGGCTGGAACGGTAAGTTAATCTGGTTCAGTGTTTCAGGACTGAAACGAGGAGTGAACTCGATTCAGAAAGGAACTTTGTCCACTATGATGGTCATGGCAGTAATGCCTTGGATACTATGGAAATCATTACATGTTCTTAAAGGATGCCTCAATTACATTCATTATTATTTTGATATTTTATCATGATTGATGATCCATTATGATCTATGCCTTACGTACTGCCACGTTTTATGTCATTGCTCAAGATTTTGATGTTTAAATATTATGTTCATGTTTTTAAGTTCAAATGTATATGGATTGTTTTATTTTCTCCATGCTTACCCTTACTGAGCATTTGAGCCCACCCTTTTTATGTTTTCTTTTCCCCCAGGATTATAAGAACGGTTTTAGGTAAGGAAACAAAAATGGGAAGATCATTATTGGAGATGTTGAAGATCTTTCAACATTATTATAAGTTTATATTCCGAGTTTCCAAATACACTAAACTATTACGGTCCTTGTGTGTCTGTTTTTGTTATGTATTAAGTATTCCGCAAATGTAATGTAATATCCATGTATATCAAGCTTCAGGTCTTTATCGTTTGTATCAGAGGAAAGGTTTAGTCAACCATTGGAAACTAGGATGCGAAAACGTTAGTGAGATCCCTAAAGATATTTCTAAGGTATGTTTAGGGATGTCCCTAAGGATAAGTATACATATAGGTTATAATATTAAAATTGTGCTGACGATTTTCGAATCAAACCTAAGATGTTAGATATTGAAGGTACTCCCCCTTTATTATGTTGTTTTCCCTAGAATAGTATTTGCTTCTCACACTATTATTTTTGGGTTTTAGATGATGGCTGGAACCCAAAGGAATCGTGTTGATCAATGTAATGGACAATGCAATGGTTGTCCTCTTGACCAAACCAATGTTATGGGAGATGGAGTGCACAATCTTATTTCTATACTTACACAAGTTATGAATCATTCTGGACTTCAAGATGAGCAGATAAAAGAGCAACATTCTGTTGAATCCTTCATGAGGCAGCGTCCACCTTCATTCAGTGGGTCTTTTGATCCCTTAGTGGTTGAAAAATGGATCAGTACTAATGAAAATATATTTTCAATTATACAATGTTCTGAGCATGATAAAGTCATCTTAGCAATATATCGTTTGGAAGGTGATGCTGATCAATGGTGGAATCTTTTCAAGAATACGAGGCAAAGAGATGAAATTGAGTCCATGGAATGGGACGAGTTCAAGAACTTTTTTTTAGTAAGTACTTCCCTCTTATTCTTTGAACAAATATGGGAAATGAGTTTCTTGAGCTTAAGAAGAAGGATGATGAATCTGTTGGTATATATGAAGCAAATTTTAAAAGACTTGCAAGGTATGCATCTGGCATTATCATCCAACCTGAACGTAAAGTTGATCAATTTTTTAGTGGCTCAAAACCAAGTCTTCGAAGGGCATTAGCTATAAGAGACTTCAATAGCTATGAAGAAATTGTGCGTTGTGCTATCAAGGTAGAACTGGAAGTTGGTGTAACATATCCATCTCATGGTTTTGACAAGAAAAGAAAGATGGAGTTCAAGGATAAATCTCAAAATAATGGTGAAAAGAAGACGGATGTTTCCTTATGCTCAAAGTGTGGAAAGAAGCATGGTGGAGATTGTGTTAAAGGGACTATAAAATGTTTTAATTGTGGAAAAGAAGGGCATCGAGTAGCTGAGTTTCGAAGTAATGGAAAAAGGGTTGCTAATGATGTAAATAAAGAAAATACTGCAGAGAAGGAACCACCAACACTTCAATGCTTCAAGTGCAAGGAAATGGGGCATTATGCTAATAAATGCCCTAATCCATGGGTTAATGATGATCAATGTGAGCAACCTATTAAGGCAAAGGATAAAGGGATGTCTCATGTGATCACTATATGTGATGTTGAATATGAAAATGAAGTTGTGTAATGATTAAGTGTTTATGTAATGGGATTCCAAAATAATGTTGTATCCAGTGTCGTGGAATATTGGAATATTTATGTATTGGTCTATTGTGGTTTTCAATAATTTTATGGTACCGATAACCATGGAAAGTGATTGAGATATTTTTGGAAAGAAGATGATATGCGCATAATGAAGGGATAAGGAGAAAATGAAATTTTTGACAATATTCATGAGCTCATGACTAATATAAGGAAATAGATATATCATGGTTTGAGTATATAGAATTTTGGGGTTTTGGTATGTGGAAATAGTTAACTTTTGACAGCACTCATGTTTTCACTAAGATTCAATGGGTATTCATTTTTCAATAGAATACATGATTAAGGCCTTCAAATGTTTGGAATGTGACCAACAAGACATATCATATGATATATGGGGATCAACGATTGTATTAACATGCTTGTTATATGAAATCACTGGTAATCATCTTCACTATAATATGAGAATAGACTCCAATATTATGGATAAGCTTAATGATTGGAATGGATTATGTTGGACATAAGTTAGTATAGTTTATGGATAGATTTTTTTTTGATATTATTGATTGGATGTTATAGTAATGTATTTTTAGAAAAAGGACAACCTGTAGGATGGGCAACAACCCATCGTGTCGGATGAGGTTGTGGGATTCGAACCCACAACCGAAGTGCGACTGGCCTTTATCACATACCACTGGCGTACAGGAAGTCCCTGGTTAGTAGAAACTAGTTTTATTTTATTAAGCGGTATGATATATGAAGTATAAGATCATTTTTGGAATCATATACGATTAACCTCACCATAGATGGACTTATGTATATTTGATAACTTTTGCTAACCTTTTGTTTGAAACAGATGGAATGACCCATCATTCTATCAAATGATCTATTAACACTTCACAAATAACAAATTCAACTTCATTTATTTAAGAGATGAAGTGGAAATTGTTCAAAGCACGAACAATAATGATATTGTACCAAAATAAAGTAAGTATTTATTCTAATTCAAATCCTTCAACTTTAGGGAATTGATCTTGAAAACCAAAAATGTTTTCCTAGTGCCCTTATAACTGATGAATCAGATGGCACCCTAGATCATCACAAATTTATGGCTTTGTGATTGTTGGTTTTTTCATAGCCATGTTCTCTACCACTCTCCATCAGAACATGACAGTTAGATTTCTCTTCAATATCCATATTTTCACCTATGTTCTCCTATGTGGAAACCCAGTGATTAGTTAAATTGGGTAACCTTTAAGTTTCATACTTTAGTTTTTAAAGTTAAGTTTGGGTATTTATTTTTATGATGTGGGTTTATATTAAAGAAACTTTTAAGTAGTAAACCATTTATAACCTCAAAAAATTTCGAGGGAAAAATTCATTTTAAGGGGGGGTAGAATGTAACACCCCGAGATTTTATAAGATATATGTTTTTTTAATTTATTCCATTTCTTCTGTTGTACGCTACACCAAGATTATCTTGCACTATATGCAACACCGTATTAGCTTGCAGTATATGCAACACTAATCTTGGATCGTGTTACACAAAATTTCATGTTTGTTTGATAGTAGTAATTATACGCAACATTGAGTGTATATATATATATATATATTCAATGTTTGAATGAAATATGATTGGATTTTGTTATATAAAACAACAAAGGAGTTGTGCACTACATGTAAACCTGACTTGGCTTGCATTACACGCAATCACGACCATCCTTGATAGCGTGTGTTGTACGGAATAACAGGTTTTACTAAACAATGATATATTATTAAAATATTAATAGAACTACCCGTTATGAATAGTAATACCCACTTATTGAAATTTTATAAATTTTTTCATTCAAAATGGACATTATTTTTGGATTCGGAATATCAAAATTAGCCTAGGGTAAAATTTTGTTATTTTTCTGAAAACATTCAATTTTTGATGAATAGTGAAAACACTGCGTTACTATTTAAAAACCGACTTTTTATTTAAATAATTATATTATTTTATTTAATATCATTTTAGTTCAAAATTGATACATAATACCTATATAAGTTCCATGTAATTCATTGGATTCATTTTATAATAATGTTAGATATATAAATTTTTTTTTGAACTTTTCACCGTCTTTTACCCATCTTCTAAGAGAATTTGCAAATTTGCATAAAACTAAATTTTACTGCTTCTGTGAATGGAATTTCAAAAATCTGAGAGACATGGTTGATGTTAGTAAGTAAAATTTGGTTCAATGAGATGAAAATAATTTTTGGTGAATAGTAACTTTTTACTTTTTTTACCACGGTTAAAAGTAAATAGAGTAATTAAGGGTAAAAATGATATTATTATTACCCTAACACATGTCCTAATTCTATTGGATAAGTGTAATTCGTCCGAAAACAAACATAGGAATAAAATATGACCATTTAGGCCCACTTGGATTAGATTAGGACCTTTAATATTAATTTATTTAAAGAAGGGTTAAAATAGTTAAAATCAATGTTTAATAAGTAAATAATTTTTAATATAGGGTTAAACATAAGATAAATTCGACTATAAATATTCATTAGAGAGATAAAAGGATTTCTTACATAATGGTAGTTTATTTATAATTTTTAGACTTTAAATAAGTTAATTTATTTATGAAACAATGATGATGCAGTAATTATCTTATTAATGAAATATTGATGTAATTGATGTTATAAATACCCAAATAAATGTAATTTGAGACTTTTTATGAATTAAAATAATTTTATTGGTTAATATGAAATGGTATTATTGATATATGAAACGTTTTTATAACTAATCATTCTGTTATGATTTTCAAAAAAGCCAATTACCAAATAGTGTGAAAATTGACATAAAATAGTTTTTAAAATAAATATTATATTATTAATTGTTATTTTGTTTCTAAAAATATAAGGTTCAGCCAAATGACTTAGATAAGGTTATATATATTAATAATAAACAACATTGGGTTCGTTTGTCTTTTCATAGTAAGTCTATTAACCTTATAGTGTAAGAAAACAAGAAGACACGGTAAAAGTTAAATTATCTATCTTAAAGTTAAATCTAAATGATAAGGTTAAAATAGATATCTAAACTTGTATAAATTATTTTGGGTGAGAGTATTTCGACCCATCCCCAGTTTATCTTCGAAATAACTCAATTTGGAGCTATTAAAAACCGAATATGACTTTATAAAAAAATAATATTTTTTGTTATTCCCAAGGTGCCCCTCTCCTCCCTTATAAAAGGGCACCTCACACCTCTCTTCCTCACACCAATTTGAGCCTCCCATATCGGCCAAACCCTGCCGAATTATCTTCCCCACTTCCCTAGGAACATAATATAGGTCCTGGTATTTTTCAAAGACCAATGTTATTTCCCTAAGAGGATGTCTCAAAGAGGCGCTTCAAAGAAGAGGTAATGTCTGTTACCGATTCTTTCAACTTTATTTCTTCTTTTACTTCTTCTTCTTTTGTTGTTTCATTATGAAGTAATAAAATCAGTATCACTCATATACCGATATGTTATTATATGTATAAAACAAACCTATTTCACCATCTATCCATCCTACGGGAAAATGAAATCACTGCGCGTGCGTACATACGGAATACCGTCTCCACACCGTGGTGTAATCTATTTTACACCACCACCTTATTTGGATGGGTATAATGGTGTAAATAATTAATATATATGATTATTTTAAATTTATATTGATTCCTAAATATTATACATACACTTCAATACAATTCCACAATCATGGGAATGATATCATCGCTCGTGCGTACGTACGGACTACCGTCTCCACGACGCGATGAGATTCATTCTCAATGATTAACCATTCATGAATGATTATAAAGTATATATAATAAGTAATCATGAAATATATGAAATAATAATGATACTGGATTTATTTATATATATATGTATGTATGTCATCTACTTAATTCTATTCAATTCAATAAGGAAATGAAAACAGCGTTCATGCGTATGTACGGCCTACCGTCACCATGAACGGTGTATTTCATTCCATTTATCGATCTATAATATATATTTATATTATTAATATATATTATATATAAACCATGTTTTACATTCTTGATGTAATTAACCATGATCTATGTAATCATATGAATAATTACAAGTTAAAACATGAATGACAAATGAAACGATTTTACCCAAAACGCTACTTTATCATTATTTTACAAAAGAATGGGTAATATAATGTCATATGTGAACCATATATGATATCATAACAATGAATATGATTCTATAATAAGTTAATGAAATTATTTAAATCATTATACAGGAGGTTCGGATACATACGAAGCATATCAGACATAGGGTAATGGATAATTTTTCAAATCTCATTTTTATCCGAGATTGCTTATTCGTAAGTATGTACTAGGGTTATTTATATCATCCATGTCCATGTTTTATAAAAATGTTTTATGTATTTTTAAAGTCATTTTTAACCATTTTTTTCTTTTATTACTTGGTATGTAAGTAATCATTCTTTTGTTTACGTTACGAGGTACTTTTTTGACTTTTCCGGCAAAATTACGAGAAGAATGTTTTTTTTACTTATACGGCCTGAACATATTTTTACTGATTTATAATGACTTATATTCATGAAGATTACTCCAAAAGATTTCATGAATATTTTCAAAAAAATCATTTTCTTTTAAAATTACATAACATTTTGTGAAAAGAAATTGATTTTAAAGAAGAGAGGATATTTTCCTCAAGAATTCATTTAAAGTGTTTTATCAAAACCATGTTTCCATCTAAGATGACATTATTTCATATGTGTATGTTTCAAGTATAATGTCCCTAGTATTTACATGGTTTCAATTTTCTTATTATGAAATTATATCCATTTATTTTATATGGATTATGTGATAATGGGATGATGTTTATGAAACCCATTGATTCGTTGGGTTATGATGAATGTTTTTAGTTTATTTTGTGGAACAAGTAAGAATGATTTCATTATGAGATCAGTGGGACCTATATCTCCCTCTAATGCATTGGGTAAAGATTTATATCTCAGGAGATAGACATGGATGGAATGGTAAATTAATTCGGTTCAGTGTTTCCAGACTGAAACGAGGAGTGAAGTCGATTTAGAAAGGGACTTTGTCCACTAAGATGGTCATGGAAGTAATGTCTTGGCAACTATGGAAATCATTACATGTTCTTAGTGGATGCCAAAATTACATGCTTTATTCCTATTCTATTTTATCATGATTGATGATCCATTATGATCTATGCCATATGTACTGCTATGTTTTATGTCATTGCTCAAGATTTTGATGTTCAAATATTATGTTCATGTTTTTTAAGTTCAAATGTATACGGTTTGTTTTATTTTCTCCATGCTTACCCTTATTGAGAATTTGAGCTCACCCATTTTATTTTTTCTTTTCCCCTAGGATTAAAATAATGGTTTTAGGTAAGGAAACAAAAATGAGAAGATGTTTATGGGAGATGTTGAAGATCTTTCAACATGATTAAAAGTTTATATTCCGAGTTTCTAAAGAGACTAAACTATTACGGTCCTTGTGTGTCAGTTTTTATTATTTATTAAGTATTCCACAAAAGTAATGTAACGTCTATGTACGTCAAGCTTTGGGTCTTTATATGTCTTTTTGGAGATTTTCATTTTTATAAAAAATTATTTGACCAAGTTATGGATAGAAGATGAATCCTCATTTATTATGAATAGAATCATTCTTGGCACCTTTGTTCTCTCCTGGAGGCTTGAAGTGGCTTTGGAGAATTGAATTGAATGTTTAACATATATTAATTTTCTATTTTCTCACATATATATCATAGGTAGTAATATATATAATTCTCTTGGAAATATAGGTGTAGGTTAAAAGAGTTATATATGGTCTTTTTTCATTCCAAAGGTTTTTGATGATCTTGTGTTCCCTAAAATTTGTGTTACTCTCTCCTTTTTTTATAGTATACTCAGGGACTTGGATGTTTTATATATGTAATCATATTATTATTAAAGTATATATTCACATTAAGAGGATAAATAGAAAGAATAAATGATTGTTGGAACAAATAATTATTGTATTTAAATATTTATTATCTCCTATTAAAAGTATATAAGGATGAAAATTCCTTCAGATGAAAAGATAATGGTCCATTAACAATGCTATGATTGCGTCATTATACTTTGTTTTTTTGACTTAATAAATATTGGACTAGAAATATTTCATGAAGTAACACCTTATATTTTGTTTCAACTACTACTAAAGTCATATTTTCATATGGAATTAATAATATTCCCAATTAAGAACATGATTTGCAAGAAATTATAGTATTTATCAATATGTTCATGTTGCCTAAATTTAGCACTGATAATGCGAGTGTTATGAGATTTGGAAATCGATTATTTATGGAAACTGATTCCATGTTTATGACATAATTATTAATTGAATATCATAGCTCTATGATCTATAAATATATCAATAGCACTAAAAGGTATAGAATCCATATGGAGTATTATTGAATGGGTTGAAACAATAATGGTATTGTTTATTTTACAATGAAATTAATGAATTCCCAATATTTTAATTCTAAAATGTAACTATATAAGGGGTTGATTCAACCATTTCTAGATATTAAATGGATAAAAGAGAATATATTCATTAATTTCATGGTAAATTTACCAAAGAAATCTAGAGTTATCAATGCAATTTGATTTATTATTTCCTTTTTGAAAACAATTATGAATTTTTTTCCTATATAAGAAAAAAAAGTATTTTGATAAAATTTATGGAAATTATATTAAATGTATTTTAAAATTACATAGAGTTAATCTCTCTACCATATTAGATAATAAACTATATTTTGTTTAAAAATTTTGGATAGGACTTTGGAAGTCATTGGGCCCTGAGTTAAATTTTAATATAGATTTCCAACCCTAAGCTAATGGATATTTGGGATAAATATTTCATATTATGGATGATATTATTCAAGAATTCTCCGTAAATTATCATGGAATTTTCGATTAGTATCATTCATTGGTTGAATTTTATTATAATATCAATTTTTATTACAGCTTAAAGAGAACACCTTTTTAGGAATTATAGGGAAATTGTTGTTGAAATCTGGTATGTTTGGACGATTTCAATAAATGAAATCTATTTGAAAATATATTAGAAGATATGGTTAAGAAGGATATTATGATTGAGAAATATATGAGATCATACCAGATTAATAGGAAAATTTATCTAGATAACTAGATGAAAGATCTCTCATTAAATTAATGATATCATGAATTTCTTAAAATGTATCCTTTGATAAATGTTATGAGTCTTGGTAAGAACGAAAAATTAACACAATGTTACATTGGTGGAGATGAAATTATTAGAAAAGTGTGATCAGTTTCCTATAGAGTGGACTTACATTAAATTTTATCATAGGTACATGATGTGTTTCATATTTCATTGTTAGAGAAATATGTACATATTGAGTCTCATATTTTAAGAAAAGATTTATTTCAATTAGAAGAGAATCAACCTTATGTGAAAAATATAATTTAGATTCTACATTATAAAGAAATGGTGTTTTGGTATAATGTGACACAACTAGTTATAGTTTTATGGTAGAACCATATGACTTACTAAGGAACATAGAAATTAGAAAAAAACTATAAGGGAAAATACCCTTAGTTGTTGAAGTATTGAATTAAATTATGAGGATTTAAATTCATAAAGGTTGAATAATGTGAAAAACTAGGAAATCCCAGAAATAAATAAACTAAACTATTTATTTGTATTAAAAGTTATGGATTCATATTTATCATAGTATTATAAATGACCATATAATTTTTAATTGATAATTGAATAATTTTATTTAACTATATTATTTTTCTTTGTATTATATGATTTTAATCTGTAGAAAAAATTTCAATTTAATGAATTCCAATTTTATAAAATGGAACTATGTTTTTGATCCATCATATTATATTTATAATTGGTTGAATATTTTAATTTTTTTAAATATTGTTTTTTGGTGAATAGTGATAATGATGATTTTTTGAAAATTATCATTTCAGTTCATTGATTAATGTAAAGTAAAATTCCCATTATATTTTGCATTTAGTTTTAGAGTTTGATAATATGTATTTTATTAAAAATTATATAATTAATTCCCTTGGAATAATAGTTATATTTGATTTTTACATTAGTTCATATTTACACTTAAACCCCATTTTTCTATAAAAAAACACTCCATTTAATTTTAGTCACCTAAAATAAATGTAATTTTACCATTTAAATAGATTGAATAATGAAAAATAAATTTTATATTAGGAATCATGTGGTTAAAATTTAGTAATGATTTCAATTAAATTTTATGTCATTATGAATAGTAGACATTGTAGAAATACAATCACTGTGGAAAAAGGTAAAATGTGTTAATTAATGTTAAATCTATGTGATGAGGTTACATTATAATATATTAATTATAATTTTAGGGGAGTAAATCAACTCTAATCACCTTAAATTTGAATATGTAATGTTTAACTACTATTTGTCTCAGAATGATACATTAAAATCTTTTAAAATTATAAATAACTATAAGAGTTCCACTCATCACTATTAAAAAAGAACCCATATCCTATATTCATCTCAAAACTAGAGAAATTTAACACAAAAATTCATTATATAGATACATTACCAGCATCAATATCGACATCATAAATGTCCTGGTCTCACCAATGGACAAATTCTATAAGGATAAATGTGTAATCCAAATAAAGTATTTTAATAAGTGGTTTAACTATTAACTGAGTCTTTTCATCCATATTTATTCTTATAAATACATCATATATTCACTAACTATGATAAAATAATAACATCAGTATCCTTCATATACTTAAATGTTATTATGCTTAGGGAAAAACATTCTACCCCATTTCAATCATATGAGAAATTAATACTTCTCTAATGTGTATTTGTGGACTACCCCCTCCACGAATCAACATGTATATATAACCTCATTGAAACATATAGATAGAAAAAATTATAGATAAAATTACAATATGTGATATTTATGATCAAATTATGATTATTTAATTATGGTACATTACTTACCTTCATACCTATCCATCTATAGGAAAATGATAATGTCACTTATTTCCTCATGTGGACTGCCACCCCCATGAAGTGTCATGATTCATTTTCCACTAACTCCTCACATGAATGGTCATAAGGATAAAAATAATGAATAAATATGAAATTTCAAAATTATTTTTGAATCTTGAAAAGTAAAATATTTTTTACTTTATTAATTTTTATCTCAATAGAAAAATGAATATTTTGTTCAGTTTTATTAATGGGCCACGATCTCTATGAAATAATGTGATTCATTTTTCGTGACAACCATATTTGGATGATTATAAAAGAATACTTAATTTATGAACAAGATAATTTAAAAAAAAAATTACTACTCAAGATATTTTGGAACAATGAACCATTTTAATATTGTCAAGGCACCATTGTTATTTTGGGTTTATAAATTTAATCACCCCAAAATGACATACGAAAATTTATCCATTTTAATAACTAAATTTATCTGGATAATAAATTGAATAAATGGAATAATATTAATAAAATGAACATGAAAAAAGAAATTATTAAATTAAAAAATATTGTAATTCTATTTTTCCGAAGTAAGAGAATGTACAAAGATAGACATGATGTAAGGTAAGGTATTTTTCATTATACCTTTATTTTAAAGTATTACTTTAAAAACATTCTCATCAATAACAATATTATTAAAAAATTTCCAAGATCGTTTTTATTTATAAGCCAAATATTTATAAAGTTAACTTAAACTTATTTTTTACAATCATTAAAAAATATTAAAAATAACTATTTCAATATTTTTTAAAGGGAAATTTTCATCTTTTAACAGAAGTATAGAGAAAATTATTTTTTATTGTATATGGATTTAATTTCTTATCTCACTACTATAAATATTATTCATAATCATGAATCCTCTATAATAGGTCAAGGTTTTAAAATAATTATCATATTTTTATTCTTATGGGAATATTTCTCATATATATTTTTTAAAGGGATATTTCTCAACAATTTTATGTGAAAAAATTAAAGTGCATTTCTAATGGGTTCAATTGAGTTTTTCATGGGATTTAAGAAACAACTATACAGTATTAAAAAATTTATTTCCATGATATGGTATTTGATAATTAAAGATGATCAAGGGATATACTGATATAGATCATCATTACGAATGATATTGATATATCTTTCCAATTCATTGGGTAATTATTACTCTTAAAACTATAAAAATGATGCAGATAACAAGTTATGATAATCGAATGGAATAAATTTTTCCAAAATTATATCTCATATCGGTTAAAACAGTAAATATAGGTTATGAATATGATGACCCAAGACTCTTATTTAATTATTTCTAAGGGTTATATTAGAAATATTTTTATAAATGGAATATTTATACAATTTTAACGTTGAATGTATTATTTTTCAAGGAATATTTTCATGATATGTAATATGACTCATGTTTCTATCATTATATTATATTCTAATAAGGGTTTCCAAAGGTTATATATGAAAAAATTATTGGTTTCTTACTGGGTATATGATTCATTTAATTGATCAATGTTTTATTATGAAAATGATAAATATTTTTATAAGTTAACATCATTTCCATAAGAAAAATTACTTTATTATTTTAATATCCCTTAATAAGATTTTTTTTCTAATATCAAGAATTTAATTTTTTTTATATGATCAATGGGGGTGTAATAACTGTAAAATGTTTAGATATTAACTATGGTATCAATTTAAAAAAAGGAATATTCTTTGAATGAAATAGGGGGTAGACTTGAAATTTTTTTTTATGGAAATATTTTATACTATCTAGATGTATAAAAATTATTATGTAATTTTTTCCTAATTACCTTAAAATACATACCTAAAATATCATATAAATGTATGAAGTTAAAACATTTGATATAATTCTTGTATTTATGTGTATATTATGTCATAGGGTTTCATAAAGAGTGATATATCTATTCACCTAATATGTGTAGAGGTAATATTAGGGTTTTTTAATTATTTATAAGAAACACACATCGAATCACCCTAACTGCCTATCCATGGATTGAAAATCCTATTTGAAAAATAGTTGGTATTTAATCCACAATTACACCTTTAAAAAGATTAAACAAATAACTATATTTAATGATATCCAGTGTTTTTTATATTTTGATACCAAATGAGAAATATTGTAATGAATTAGAGAATAAGAAAAAATTATTTATTTTATTATAATCATTAACAAGACACTATGAAATATGAATAATAAATTAATAAAATGGGTGATAATGACAACCAACCTATTAAAATATGATCATATTAAGGTTTCCTCTACTCAAATCACGATGATGATAGGTCAACCATGGAATCATAAGAACTTGTGATTAAAATAACTATCAATACTTTTAAATACCTTCTAATATCAAAAAGATGAATCTATATAGGATATAAATTTGAAATATGAACATCCTATCTATAATTTCATACAAACTGACCAACCACTAGTAGGTATGTTTAAAACACATAATATTTATATGATGATATGTGTTATATTAAAAATAAGACCTTAAAGTATATTCCTAATCCAATTAATAAATCTATATATGGATCCTTCAATTAATTTTAGGGGAATATCAACCATTATGAAGATTATTCAGAATAGGGGGAGAAATAACATGAAAAAATTCAATCAAGAGTATATATATCACCATATAAAGTAATTTTAAGAGTTTTAAAATTATGGATAATGAATTAAATCACTCAAAAAATATAAAGTACAATTTTGATGAAATATAAAAGATATATTAAGATATTTAAATGAATTAGTATAGTCCTATTAAATGGAATAATTTAAAAAGTCAATTATTGGTGTTAAGAATGTATAATTAGAGATCAAGAATGATATCATTAGAGAGATTCCTAAAATTATATACGAAATTATAAAAATGTATGAAAAGCGTGATTTGAGTATTAATAATTAATGATAAGATTGATTGATGCTATTAATGGATGAAAAAAATCCTGAATATAACATATATTAATCATGGTGTCAAAAATATATATTAAATATTCAAAATGATTCTTCATAATATGGATAGGGAAGTTCTACTGCCACACACAATTGCAAGGATGGTTATTATTATAAAATGAATATGTATGGTAGATCAAAGAGAATGAATCCATCTAATGATAAATCTATTTCAATATAATTAAAAAGGTACCATACATTCTAGAAAATAATATATTCAGTAAATATATTTATAATCATATTTTAGGTTTAGATTATATATTATTTTAACCATTCAGGATGATAAAATGGTGAAAAAGTTACCGTCATATACTTGGTGAAAGGGATTAGTAATATAATATTTTCACCTAGATTTTCCCAAATTAATGGTGTTTTATTGAAAACTACATGGAATCATATATTCACATTTTCAATTTAATGAAAATCAATGTTTATTAGATATTTCTTATGTTTTAAATGATGTGGGAATTAGTTACCTAATTTCCATTAGAATATACAAACTCATGGATGACATTTGAAAGTGATATTAAGGTAGAGAAAATATTATGTGATGTAATGTACATTTAACAGGGTTCAAAATAGATATACATCATAATGGTTTACGAGCATGGAAAAATTCAATAGAAAATGGAAGGAAAATTACAGAAAGGAGGAGTCCTGTTATTTTAATAAATCCATTATTGTGTCAAAGGTCTATGAAGAAATAATAAAATATATTTTTAGGTAAAACACATTGAAATACAATTTTATTTTACCTCATGAAAAATTATAATAATAATTTTATTTAAGGAAGTCAGAAGTAGTCAAAAAAGGGTGATACACCAAGAAGAAAAATATTTTTCTTTGGCGGATAGAAAATATACCCCATTCATATATTCTAACAATCCATGGTTGTTGGTATCAATTAATTAAATATAGACCCAAAAAGAAGTGAATCAATTAAAGATATAAAAAAGTGGATATTCCTGGTGTAAGACATTACTAAATGAGAATATAAGTTTGAATAAAGGTTTCCTATATTTGTTTACATAAATATGCAAGATAAAACATGTTGAAAAACAATCCAAGTAGTCATGTTTCAATGGAAAGTTTCATTTTATATCAATATGAAATGGATATTTAAATTAATATGGAAAATGAATACGTAATTTAACGTGTTATCGTAAAATATGAAATTCCACTGCAATAATAATTCAATTTTCATTACGGTTTAATAAAAATAAATGACCCAATAGTTATTTAAGTGATGTATCTGAGTTTTAAGGTAAAAATTGATCCTTAAAATTATTTTATATTAAACCTAACAATAGAAGAATCGATTATTAATATATTTATGCAATTAAAAATGGAACTATGTGATTTGATGGATAATTAGAATAATGGAATCCCATAAAGGATTGAATATAAAACCACAAGAATTCCATGATACCCAATGTTTCCATTTAGAAAATATTATACAAATTACCAAAGAGTTGAACCTCATATATAGAAGAAATAGAAGATTATCATGGTAGAGAAGAAACCCCACCCCTATTTCTCTGACAAAATAGAAGCGTATAACCATCATATTCACTAATAAATCATGTTTTTTACTTTTTATATAGGGAATTAAGGGTGATTAATGATTATGGGGGGGGATAGATGATATGTGGACGATGTTAGAACTGTAAAATAGAATAGATATCGCTATCATTGAATGATTTTGAAATTTGATATCTTAAATCTTACTATTGATAATGAGATATATTGATGATGTGAAGTTGGAGAGTATCCTTGGAGTGGGAGATGGTCGACAAGCTAAAAAATCTATTATTTCATGAAAATATATAATATTTTAAAAGATAAAAATATATATACATTAGTAGTCATGCATACATATTATCTCATCCTTATTTCATGATAATAAATTTTAATCTTAATGGCGGTGAAGCTTATTTATCAATGTCATGAAAAACTGAGAAATATGTGAGTTGATTCAGGAATCAAATCATTCATGTAGATATTAAAGATTTCATTTTTTTGTTATAATGAGTGAATGAATTTTTGTTAAAAAAATATCTTTAGAATATGATTAGAAACGATTCTGTCAACCTAGAAAGATCAAAACATCCACTATGAAGAAAATTTGTAGTCTTTATCATACTTTTATTTTTTACGGATATCTTTTTAATCTAAATTAGTCCCATATATTTTATACACTGATCATATAAAAAAATTTAAATTATAATATTTTATGGAATGTTTCATTAAGTAAATTAATCCCACATCTTATCTATCTTAATTGTAATTATTTTTAACAACAAGTAGATTGAGAATAAAAGGGAAGAAGAAATTATTAACATGAATTTCATGTATTTGTGTTGACAATGAATACATCACAACGCAAAGTGGTTGAAACATTGATGAAACTATTAAAGTATCAAATATTATTTATTTTAACACTTAAAAACATTCTCTAATTTCATTTATCCAATTTAATTTATCCCCATTATAGGTTAAAAAGATGAAAAGTTTACTAAAAATTGAAAATGTTCAAAAAAACCCTTGATAGTGACCATTTGATTTAAGGACTATGTTGGATTTTATTATGTTAGTTGTATTTTTCCATTACCCAACCACTCCATTTCTATGACATATTTTTTAAGGCCCATGTAGTTTTTTGTTATTTAATAAAAATTATTACATTAATATAATTAGTTGAATAATTAATCACCCAAACATAATAATAGAACTATTATTTTTATACCCCTTGAAAATTTATAACATAGATACCTAATATTAACTTAAAATAAACTATTGAGATTCAAAATTGATATCATATTTGGAAAATATTATGATCCCATGATTTGGTTAAATAATCCACTAATATACGAAAATGCATATTTATTAAAAATATAAATACTATTTTATCATTATAATCATTTTAAAGTCCAATGAACCTATTATTATTAAAAAAATTAGTTCCCAAGGGTAATTACTTGTGTGAATTATTCCTTTGTAAATAAACTCTTAGAATTTATTTTTTATGTCTATAAATTTGGTATCATTTATCATGTATTAGAAATTTTCATTCCACTAAGAAAAAAAATAATTTCAAATTCAAAATGTTTTCTGAGATTCATTCTATGAAAATAATGAAAAAATTAAGATATGTACTTCTATATAGAAGAAACATCCTTTGGTTTATCCCATTTCATTCTATCAATGAAATGTGCTAGGTTACTTCCACCTACATATAAAATAATTTTTTTAATATATTAATACGATATTAGTAACACAATTTAATTCTTAAATATTAGATTATGTTCATTTCAATAATCTGTTATAGGATCTTTTATATTTAATTATTTTATGATATTTCAAAGTTTATTTCATAACCAAAATAAAATTAAAAATAATATAACAATTATATGATGTTATCAATTGATATAACTTTTAAACTAATAAAAAATGATTAAATTAATCCCTTATTACTATTATACCAAAATTATTATTATAAAAATCAACTTTTGATCAATAATTAGTAATAAAAAATTGGAATTACATGATGGTTTCTTAGAAATAATATAATTCATGGACCCTTCACCATAGACCACATTATTAAATGATAAATAAATAAATATGTTATATATCACCACATTATTCATTTATTCTATATTTTCAAATGCACATAAAAATTAATAATCAATATTTTTTTGGATTAGTTTATCTTATTTTCATTCAATGTTATTTTAAATTTTTCCTAAATAATTCATCATTTTATTGAAATATAATCTTTTAAAAATGTGTGAACACATTTTTTTGGTGTTAGTTCACTATTTTCAACATTTTTGGACAATTTTGTTTTCTAATCTCAATACATGTGCCCAACCAAAACACATATAAAAAACTTGTCAAATTATTCGAAAAATTCTGATTTAATTTTTTTTTTCATATTTAAGTAATAAGCGATATTGATATAATTTTGGAAAAGGTTTTAATGATGTAAGGCCTTCAATCATATACCTCATTGTTCACTTCTCACTTATTATATTATTAGGTCATTAATTGTTAAAAACATCATATCAAGTCACTTTTCATATTGATAATTATCATCGTAAGATACCGATTTATGAATTTTGAAAGCATATCATAAATATGATTTTAAACAAACATAATAGAAAATAATTATACAGTAATATTATAATTTGTTATACATTTAAAATTATCTCCTTAAGTAGTAACTAAATCCTCTTTAATTTAATAATAGTCATCAAAATATGTAATCTGTTCTATGTTATGTAATCTCGAGAATATATATTTAAATAAAATATTATTGAATAAAGTTCACTCCATTTTATCTATCTAATTTTTATCCTTGTCTTTTTAGACTTCGTAATAAGTGATTAAATTATTAATTTTTGTATCGTGTAATAATTTAATACATATAATATTTTCTCCAAATCATTTATCAAACTTCAACTAAAATTATATTTGAGGATTATATGAATTTTAGTGGATGATATAAAGTGAATATATTTTCAATTGAAATGTGAATTTAAGTATATGTTAGTTTTTTTGTTATAGTAGTCCCACAAGGAATGGACTAAGATATTTTATCTTACATTCACATAAACTTCATATCTCTAACTCTAAATTTTTTTATCAGTAATCCAAAAACATTAATTTCATCCAAATTCATGTACAACACATTTTATCATAACAATACTATAATTTAATGATTTATGACAAGGGTTTTACTTTATTAAACTTTAAAGATCATTTTGGTTTATATATTTAGAAAATTAGGATAAACATTATAATATATAGGGTATATTAAAGCACAGTCTCAATTTCCCATAAAATAGGAACCTTAAATTTAAAATAATATTTCATTCATAAAAATTATTCATATTTTTGGAAGAGTCACCATAGTGGAATTTTTCACATTTTTATAGCTCATAAAATCCAAATATCATATGACAACACCTAAAAATGTGGGAAAATAAAAAAAATGAGTACATGGTATAAACATAAAGGAGTCTTGTTAGAATATTGAAAAATATGAAAACGAATTTAGATGTTTTCCTTTTTAATAATAAATATTTTATCACATCAATAAAATATATCCATAAGTTAAATAAAACTCATTATTATAATAGAAGAAACATGAATTCATCTTAAAATAATTATTTTCAAAAGAAAAAATTTCACCTTCAAAACTTAATCAATTATCCATACCAAATGAAATAAATATATTTACATTAAAAATTTAGGATGCATAGAAATTGTATCTTGACGAATCATATTCACAACCCATGTTGTAATGAAATAACCCGGATACCCCCTCAAACTAGTACCAGACCCGACACATTGCATACCCAAAGGGATTTCCTGATCACCATGGTCAGGTGACTGGCACCCAGGCATTGAACAAAAAATAGGGGGAACAATTTCACTCAAACTGATGAGCCAAAAAATTTAAAATATACACCTAATATGAATAAATAGTGTAATATATATATATATATATTCCAATAAATAATGAAAAATTGAAACCAAACAATAGAATAGAAGATAAAAATCAAAGTAAATGTCCTACCACAAAGGACTACAAAACAAACTACTCCATGTGATAGTGTGGCCTAAATCCAACCATATCCCCACTATCTACCCAGATTTAGCTGAACTAAAACCACTCCTCCTCACTTTGGTGTCTTTAAATTCCATGAATCAAAGCACATAAAATGGTTTATGCACCACTGAAGAAGTGTACAATGTGTGAGCTATCACTATCAGTAGGATCCCACCCATGTTCTCTATAATAATTCTCTATAAAAAAAACATTAAGTATGATATTTTCAATTAATACATGTTATGATAAGAAATAAATTATTAATATCAGAAGCATGGTAAAAATTTACATTTTCCATAAATTTGAAAAAAAGGTAGGTATATCATTTTTAAGCATAATTTCTATTATCATTTATAAAAATACAAAGCTTTAATATCAAATCCATAGTAGTATATATAAAATCGCATATAAATTACACCATTGAACCAAATAGTTTATTATAGAAGACTAATCATACCATAAGAAATGACTAGTGATGAATATGTCCTTATAATACAAGCCTAAGGAGAAGTGGAACACTATATGAATGAACCCCCAAACAATGTCAAGAACATGTACTGAGAAGAGTATTATTAATGAGAAAAGATAAACCCCCTAAGAAAACATCCCAATGATAATATAGATAATGGAACTATGCTAAAACATCCACCTATATACTCAAGGCCTCCCATGTAATATATTTCATAAATCATTTAAATTCTATGAAATTAAACTTTCTAAAATTTACCAAAACTATTTAAAACCAATATTTATCACAAATCCTTTTACACACATAAAAAAATAATTCTATGTTTTTTATAAATCATTTTTATAAAAATAGGGCCAATATTGTTTCATCAATATAGGCTAGAGATAGAACCACCAACCTCAAAACAGAGGGTCCTACATGCCCATGAAGGAGGAACCAATAAGATAATGAAACAAAGACCATATAAGACCAAGAATCAATCAAAAAATATTATAATTTATTTATTTTAACAAAAATGGCTAGAGGGAAAATGGTAAATAACCCTCAGCTTAGAATGAACTCCCATAACCCCACAACCAATAATGGAAATGACCACCAGAATAAGATCACACCACATATTTAGTAGGAAATAAGAATAAATGTCATCACATATCAATATATCAGACAAAAAATTCCACGATGATACCATGATAAAATAAACAAAGAAGTAAAAAGTATCGCTCACATGAAGGTAATTAAACCCACTTCTATAGTGATCAATCAACAAATGGATCAATATAAATCAAAAATAGACTCCAAATATTATTGGGGAAGGGTTATAGGTAGAGATCTATGAGATCTTTTGGATAATGAAATTAGATCATCACTTTTATGACACCTTAAATTGTTTATCATGTTATATTTATAAGGAATGTAATCATTGTAAATTTCATGTACATCATCTGGCATAGTTACACTAAAAAACATGTTTACTTTTTACTAAAATTGAAATTTATTATTATATTTCATGAAACAATTACATGGTGTGTACCCCTTTCAAAATGTGTAAACCATTCAATAGGGATGTTTGGATACCATGAACATGTTTTGTTACCCATATACATGTAGTTAAATTTCCCAAAAAACAATATAAAACTCCATATTATTATATGAAAACTCAAAACCACTAAGCTATTCTCTAAACTCATGTTGAACCCTACCAATAAACTAACACATTTATACTCAGATTCCCATAATTCAAAAAGAAACATCCATATATAAACTATAATTCATTTTACATTAATATGGTCTCCAACCTAAAGCATTCCAAGATGCACCCAATATAATTGGAAAAAACAAAATATTTGAGAATTACTAGAAAAAGGTAATAAGATACAACAAACTCACATAAAAAATACTTTCCATATCTGAGAATTCATGTGGAAGAATGTTGTCTGGTAAAGATGAGAGGCCACTAATCCATTTTTAATGACTTGTTTTCCCATGTCTCAGGATAAATTGATCATTGATACCACAATACCATGACCAATATAATCAAATTATGACATACGAAATTAACTTGAGATTGAATAATCTCAACTAGATGATCAACAATGGAAACATCTATCTCTAACTGATGTCTTCCCAACTCAGAATGTGACAGGAATCAGAAGGATATTTCTTAAGATTTGATATATGGAAAGCGTCATGGAATCGTTTCAACTAAGATATAAAGGAAAACCATTAAGTAACCTTCCGAAGAAACTCAATAATATCAAACGTTCCAACATAACTCAGAGCAAAATTCCCCTATTTTCAAAGCTGATGATGACCCAAATGAGGAGACAATTTCAAGAAAGCTTTGTCACCTATGGAAAACATCAATGGATGAAGTCATTAATCTTCATAATATTTATATCAAATACACACGTTAAATATACCCCTACTTATATCCTAAATCGTCATAGACATATCCAAAGACAAACTCAATCCCACCAAATAATTGTCACCCACCTCTACCCAATAAAGAGATGACCGACACAAGAAACCATACAAAGACACAAAATGATCCATTATTATTGAAGAATAATTACTATTGTTATAAGAATACTCAAACATTCCTAGATGGATATCCCATGATCTACCAAAATCCAAGACATAGACACAGATATTATACTCAAAGATCATAATATCATACTATGTCTAGCCATATGTCAATGGATGATATTCTATAATCAATCTGACTTGAGTTCCCATCACATCATAGAGACTTATCTAGAACCTCCATGTTAACCTAGGATCCTTGCCTGAAACAATTGTAGCAGGAACAACATGTAACATCACAATTTCAAATTAATACAACTTACCATTATCTTTAACTTTTGCGATGTCTTTGATTGGAATGAAATAAGATTAATTTTTCAACTGATCAATCCCCACGTAGATAGAATTATTCCATAATAGAGTATATATTAATCCTATAACAAATTCAAGGGATATCTCAACAATTTATAAACTAAAATAAGAAGAGTTTAGAGAAAACTATAAAGTTTAAAATGCTCTACCTTAATCTATTGGTAGGTGTAACAGTGAGATAGAAAATTAGCAATGTCACACTTCATACCCATCCAACAAAATCACCATCTCATATCATAATACATATTCAAGTTACTAGATGAATGAACCATGAATAAATATGACAAACAAAAAAACAATCTTTTTAATGATTCTGAAAATAAAATGATCCCTAAAAATAATAAAACGATCTGAAGAGAGAGGATAACCCTAAATTGTATCTCTACCATATATAGTTTCTCTAAATCCAATGATATCATCATTATACTAATAATTATATATAATATACTCAATGATATATGATGATAAATGAACATTGGTAAGAACCACACCTAAAACATTCCCTTGTTAGTCCATATAAAACTAATTAAAATTCCCCATAAGGTCCAACTCTTACTCTGACTCTATAATAGATTGTGATGGAAACTTCCCACTAAGAGTGACTGCAGACACATTACCCTTCCTTGGAGTGTAGTTGATATCAAACTCAAACGTTTGATAGTATTCTACCCCCCACCAATATCTATGATTCCATTATTTATGAGAAAAAATATATCTCAAAGGCTTATCGTCCAAATAGACAATGAACTTTTCACCAAAAAAGTGAATGCCACCGTCACTTAAAAACATGAGTAACTGCAGAAAGATCTTAATCAATATTTGGTAAATTATTCTCATGATGTCAAAGTTAAATATATTTATAGGCCACCATGTCATCATGCTACATGAGAAGAATAATCAAAAATAGTGCGACAAGAATCATGGAAAACCACATATCCTTTACCTGACTCTGGTAAGATCCAAATTGGAGCTGATGTCATAAGTCATTTCATATTTTTAGAAGAAGACTGAAACATTTCATACTATGTTAATTCCACTCATTTCATGGTAATAGTAGAAAAAGGTGATGACAACTTTGATAAATCCTTGATGAAAACTACCAATAAAGTAACATGATACCAAACAAAGGAGGCCCAAGTGAAGCATATTCCTTCATGTCGTAGAGAAATAGGGACACCCAAGGTGAAACTCTAGTGATACCAAAAGTCTTCTTTAATAAATTTTCCAACTGAATTATGAGATCTTTTAGCTTCATTGGATCCATACAATAAGAAGGTATCAAAACTGTATGTGTTTCTAGAACTTGGTATATTGTACACACTAACTATCTCTATGGAGGAAACCTAAATAAATCAACTTGTAAAACATTTGGAATAAACCCAATAATTGTGGGAAGATCAACAATAAAAGAAAAATCATTGTGTATAACTCCTATAATAAAAAAAATCATGATCATTGAGTGGGAATGTCCTACACAATCACACCTATAATTCCACACTACCTGAAAACCCATGATCTCCAATCATCCACATTAAAAGATACAAAATGATGACAAAAATGAACTTCAGAATGAAGATTAAAAAAGCCAAAAAATGCTGATAATGATTTCAAACAAATCCAGATCAAGAACATGAAAAATACTAAACAAAATTTGTATTATCTATTGATTTCACACAAGAAGGATACTGAAACCCCTAATAATTCCTTTTACCAAGAGGTTTTTTATAACTACATATCAAAGGGTATGAGTTCCAATGAAATTTTATGTATATAAAAAATGGAGAGATATAAATGAATCTGAAGCACTAGCATCAAATAAAGAAATCTCTACTAAGGATGTAATAATGATAGTACTTATCATTATGACCAGACTTGCATATAACTCTACTAAAAACTCATATCTTACTTTAAGGTTCTTCACTCCTTATGCCCATGGATATAGCCCTGCAGTCATTGAAGCATCTGAATATGGAATAACAACATTTAGAGCTGATGTTTCCATACCATATAAAGGTGTAGACTTAGCTTGAATGAAGTGCTACAGATGACCATAATGCCCACAGATATTACACATATTTTCTATGGAATGACAATAAATCCAGGTGGGTTTTAACTTTCCACAGTAATAGTAAGTTGGGGCACACTAACAGATGTAATCAGTGGTTCCAAAGAGGCATGACACTGAGAACCATCTATGCTACGCCTGTAGTTATCCAACAACTTCCACTTTTTCCTAGGAATGTCCCTAAAGCTACCACTAGGTTTCAGACATGTTAAATATGATCCAACCATCCCAACCATATTAATTTCATTAATAATTTCCATTTCCTCTATTTACACATAGGTTGAATGATTTATCATAACGTCATGTGATCTGATATTCAATCAAAAACAATGAAATTACTTCTGATCCATTATTTAGTAATTCTTCATTAACTTTGGAAAATATAAACTTGCTCATCAAACTGATTGGTGTATTCCAACACCACACACCCTCTCTACTAGAAATAGAGAAACTCCAAACACTTCACCATATTTAGTGACTCTAGAATGAACTTGTAGAAGAAGAGGGTATTTAAACTCATCGAGTTAGAGAACAAATGATTTTTTGGATATATCATGGAATCCCAAAAATTATTATAGGGAATGTCATGTTTGAACACTACACACTTACCTCGATAATCTCAGGTGCATCCCAAAAGTCAATGATCAAATGAATATTTTCCAGCCAATTCTCCACCTATTGAATTTAATTAAAACCCTTAAAATAATATGGATTCTCATGAAAGAACTCATATGTTCAATCCCTGTCTCCTCCATATCTTAGTTGTATCTCAATGACTACATTTAAAACATGTCGTACATTCTAGTCAACATCACGAACTTCCCACACAATATTATCCATTAGATTTTGATCTATCTGATGATTTCTTTTAAAAGTATCAGCTACACCCTACTGAGGAACTTACAAAACAAGTCATGAAGTCATAATGCAACACACCAAATCAAAAGAAATCATCAGAAAATATATAAATCCATGTTGAATCCTGAAAAACCACAAGAAAAAACTGATATTAACACCATTAATAAAAACTTGAGACACAAATACCACTGTCCCATTGCATCTTGATTCTCATCATGAATAGAGCTATTTAGGCACTCACTATAACCTACCTATCAAGTCCAGACAATCCTCTCTCCATTATACCAAGCATTATAGGATAATAACTCTTGGGGACAACCTATGTCCTTTGATGTATTTTGAAACAAACTGACTCAGATGCCCTGACAAACTTTTACCAGAACTAAACATTCACATACCTGAAGGATGTGATTGATCCCCACTAGATGAAGAATAGCACCTTGGTATCAGAAAAAAATATAGGGAATGATTTCACACAACATAAAGTGGAAAAAACATGGAACATATATACATAAAGAAAGAAAAAACATAAGAGATAGAGATATATATATTTTCTGAAGTAGAAAGAAAATAACAGCAACCAAACAACTCAATTCAAGAAAAATAATCAAAGTACAATTCCAACAAAAAAGGGATACAAAAGTAACTAATCCATGTGATAGTGTAAGAAAAATATCACTATATCACTACCATATACCAAGACTCTGTTGACCAAAAACCTCCCAGCCTCACCACGATGTCATACCTTTCCCCCATATCCAAAGACATAAAAAAGACTATACACCACTAGAGAATTTCTCATGGTGTGAGCCAACAAGTTCAGTAGGATCCCACCCAGGTGCTCCATAACAAATATCTATACAATAACTCATGTATGGTCTTTTAAAATAAAACCCATAATAATAAACAATACAATAGTTATATCAAAATCCTTCTAAACAATTACTTTTTTCTATCCTAAAACCCTTTCAAAAATTTTTAACCCAAATGTAAACCATAATTAATTTTCACTTAAAAATGTATTGAAATATCCCTTTCTTTTGAAAATGATTCAAAATGAAAAATACCCCTAAATAATTGAAATTTAATTTACATTTCATATTCGTTGAAACATATAGAGTAATCATGATAATAATAATATGATACGAAAATATGAAAAACACTTCTTGTTTTATATTTTTCAAAAAAAATATTTTGCACTTTTTTGAAAAGAGACAAATGTTCCCCAAATAAAAAACATTAAAAACATTCATTTTTATTTTCTAAATAATGTTAAATGTTGTGAATAATTATATTTTACCAACATTAAAATGTAAATAAAAACATATTGTAAATTATTCAATCAAAATTCAATCAAAGACAATTATTTTAATTGATTAATTTAAACTAAGAAAAATACCATGTAACATTGGTAATATTTAATAAAAAATGATATTGAGGAAGAGAACATGAAATTGATTTGTAATATAACTTAATTTTGTTAACAAAATGATAAAATTAATTCATATGGAAGCTTATACAACACATTTAATAAAAAATGTTGTGAAAATAGCATGAGTCTCAAGGAAAGGATATTTAAATTAGAAATACCATAATATAAGTACCATTTGGATTTATTCATTCTATACCTCATGAAGAATAAAATTATATTATGTTTTTTATTTATTAATGAAATCATTCATGTTTATTAATTTATCATTGTTATATATATTTAATTTGTTTCAATGTTTTATTTGGATACTAAAATGCTTATGTTTACAATTGACATTTTCAGGTCTTTCATTTTATAACCACAAAATAACGTTAGGGAATTGACCATGGTATTATGGTTTATTATTCCATTAAATATATAATATTAATTGTGTAATAATTATAATATTTCATCATTTAATTATGTTTTAAAACCAAATATTTATGGTGGTAAATAAAAATTAATCACTTCATTTCATGGATATGGTTGTTCATAGGTATTCATAAATGCAATTTAATTTTTCTATTAAGTAAAAAAACTAATATAGATTATATATATTTTTTTAATAATGATAAATATGTTATACATGTCATAATTATTCATTAGTTTTATACTTATGATTATTCTGGTACAGAGAAAATGAAAAATTAATAACATCACTATGTTGAGGTGGTAGAGCACACAGAAACACAAGTGATGTTATAATTTTCCAATGGATGGTAAAATAAAAAATTCTGTAATATATTATATATAAAAATAAATATTATGTTATAAAATATATATATTTCAATTTTATAAATCATTTAAAAATACCAATGATCTAGTGAATAAAATGAATTACATCACTTCATGGTGGTGGTAGTACTCACATACATATGAGAGATATTTTGATTTCACATAGGATGAGAGAGTATATGAAAAAGTGTTATACTACATGATATACCCATTTTTATGGTATGATTGATTTTAAATTAAGAATTATCTATCATTATTTTCTACATTTGTGGTATTTCATGTGGGAAAAAGGGGTTGAAAAAAATAGGTCCATCAAAAGGAGGGTGATGGTCCATCAGCTAGATGGTGGTACTATAAGTGGGAAATCATATATATTAATCCCACAACCTAGCATGTGGCTATGGAAGAAAGACTACCATTATTTTGGAAACACGGACCCACCAACTAGCTATTGGAAACCAAAAATGGGATTCAATAATTATGTTTTAATAATTTTTGTCTAATAAGATTATTTCACTAATTCCATACATGTTTTTACTCCAATTAAAATGAAACCGCTTGCGGAGGACATAAATTATGCCCTTGGTATCCCCATCCTCTACTATTGGAATGTCAATGTCTATATTGATCTCATGAATCATTTATGTTTAATCCATGATTCTATTTTCATATATTACTTATTTTTTGGAATTGACCATATTTCTAATCCTTGTTCCCTAGATCCTTAGACTATTTAAGAAATATAATTGATAATTCATTCTTGATTGATATATCAATGTTGGATCTTGATTTTTGGTGGCATCCCCAATATCAATCATTGATCTACCACTAATGGAGACTCTCCTATAGTTTGTTTATGATAATTTAATCTCTTGGCATGATATGTTTTTATAATTTTGAATCTAATTACCATATATTAATGGGATGTGTATTCTTATAGTGAACATTGGTTACTATGCATGATCAGGGTGTATTTCTATGATGGGTCTTTGAATTCAGATTCAATGTAATAAATGTAGTATGTCCTTACCATATTGGTACTCTGAATAGTGGCATTTCCCATTATTAGTTATCGTTATGGGCCTATTTTTCTTACAATTTCAACATATGTTATGTTTGAATTCATGGTTATACCATGAGACCTTTTATAGCACATGAAATGTTATTCCTTGCTAATTTATTTATTTCATGTGTGTTATTTCATATCCTCTAGAAAGTTCATGAGATATGTTGTTCCTTAATTTATTTTACCTTATACATAGATTGTGCATAGCTGGTGGAATCATTGTCCAGTGTTTAGGATGATATGTTTTCATGATACACAAAGCTAAATCCTTACAGGAAGTGTGTGTATAAACTATCTCATTGGTGATTATATTATGTATTTTGGTAACTAAATAATCATAGAATATCCTATGGGGATTACATATAACACTTTTAAGAATTTCCATACATGTTCATATGATATACCAACGGGTAATATCCCTATATATGTGATAGATTTCATTGTTCGAACGTTACAAATGTGGATACCATCGAATGTGAGAAGATGTCAAAAAAGTCATGAGAGGATTTTCCCATAAAGAATAGTGTGAAGTTTTTTATTTATGTAAGATGGAATTACCTAGTATAATCTTGGACATGTATCTAACTACATTGGATTTTCTTCTGTCATGGGGACGATGATGTTATGGGTAGGGTTTTGGGTGGCTTGGTCTGTAAATGATTGCTCTATGTATGATTGATTGTATATTTTTATGAACATTTACCTTTATATAATTTCCTACACATCTATATACATGTGAAAATATGTTAATGATTTATGAGATGTGTCCCAATAGGTTTATTCTCACACCCTATATGGGAACCTAAATGTTTGTGAAAACATTATGACTAGGGATATTGTGGTGGGAATGGACTATATTTCATGTTACTATGGATATAGGAGTTGGTATATATACATGGTACCAAGATGAACTCTAGATGGGTACATATGTTCATTTATTTAGTTACTTATTGCTACTTTATTTTTTGACCCACCTCATTGGGGGTCCATATGATTATACTTGTATGATACAATATGTCATTTTTTTAATATTTATTTATGTTATATTATATTATTCTACTTAGTTTATAATTTATTAAATTATATTTTTATGGATATGATTATAGAAGAAATAGTTTCCCATGTTAATTTAGATCTTCACTACTAAAGGAAAGCCTATTACATAATGCAAGCCCCAAATTAGATTTTTTGGCATGTCGGATCAAACCTATAGATCTGTTTTGGGGAATCACAAAATGACATGATATGCATGAGGGAACTTTATTTTTTTCATTTTAGGTTTTTTATAAAGGGGACAGGTTGTGGGGAATACAAGAAAGGTAGTTTTCATGTCCCTATTTATCTTATATGTAACAATCCACTTTGTTATCACTTATTATATTGATGTTACAATTTTATGTGATTTCAGAATATTTATGCATCATAAGAAGGCATGTAGGTTGAAATTACACATACACAAACACACACACATATTCTTGTTATCAATTTCATTTTAGTTCGTTAATAAAATTCCTTAATATGACGTTACTCTGTCATGTATATGTACTCACCTCTATTATGATATATCTATTATATAATTAGTTAGTTTAACATGAGCATGATTTTTTTGTATGTATATATGAATTTAAATAACATAGATTTATATATGACTAGGATTAATCCTTTTGTAGAACTAGAGGAATTATATATTGTTTATGAGTATCGTCTATGATAGGTCTTGAATATAAATTCCTTTTGTGAAACTTTTTGATGGTTAATTTGTCATCATAAGAATTTTTTTAGATGTTATAAACCACATTTTTGAGTTTCATAAAAATAATGCTTCAAAGATTCCATATTGATCCTGCTAGGGATGACACATTCGCCGCACCAAAGGCTATGTATGTGGGTAAAATTGACCATGGTTATTCACCTATGTTGGTGGTATGAGTGGTAAACCCTCCCCATCATAGATTTTTATAGATTGTGCAGGTACAATGAGATGGGGGATAGTGTTTAATAAGGGTATTTCTCACTACAATGATTTAGAACAATGGGATGAAATTCAATATGAAACCCTAAGGAAGTATAATTTTGTTCATCTTCCCATTTTTACAACCATAATTATCAAAATGGATATGGGGCCAACATCATTCATATTTATTAATGCATGGATAAATCATCTGGACTATTAGATTTTTATTCAAGTGGCCCAGACCAGAATTGAATGCACATGTGAACTCTATGAATGTGTCCCAAGGAATAGAATTATTAAATCTACAATGAGGAGTTAGAGTAATAGAAAATTTTCTCTTATTTATGGGTATATTGTGGCTAAAAATAGGGAATTGGTTGAACTATAGAACATATATGATGATAGTATTGATTTAACCCAATTTAATAATTATTTAGATCATTCATCTAGATTCAATGAGAACATTTCTCTGAAGGAGTCCATTTTAAAAGTGAACTTAAAATCATAACGGGTTACAGAAGGTTATTGGAACAAAAAAAAATCAATAACTTTGCGATATTAATAAATCCCATGAGACTCATTTATTATATGTAAAGTGGGAATGAAATTACCAATGGGAAGAATGATCTCACAGAGGAATTGGTTTATTTCTATAGAAATTATTCTAAAAAAAGGGTTTTTCATATCATTTTGTTTTTAACAATGTAATCCCTTATTATGTTGTAATCACAGATAATGTTATGATTACTTGAATACCAAATGGGGAGGAGGATGGGGATGATATTATTTATCTCAAACTAGGAATTGTACTTGGGATATATGGGTTTCCAAATATTTTTTTCCAAGAATAATGGGATATATCTATGATGACCTCTAAAAGATGAGGCACAGTTTTTAATAATGGAATGATTAAAAAATGAATGAACACACAAACAATGTTAATTTATCCTAAAATAGATTATATTAATTCCATTGAATATTTCATTAATATTTCCTTTTCTAACACTAACTTAGTATTTTGTATTATGATTTTGGTCTTTAGGATCTGCACCATTATCAACAAGGTGGATTCCAATATTCAGTTTATATTTTTTCATGGTAGGGGGATCTATGAAATTTTTTGACTTCCTCTTATAGTATTAATATATTATGGAATAACAATATGAAAGGAGTAATTTCTCAGAGGTTATATATAAAAAATTTCTTTTATTCCATATTTTATCTCTTTATAGTTAAGGTGTTTAATATGTTTTGGTTTAGTGTCCATCTCAGTAAGATGATTAAAATACTCTTTAAATTGGTCTAGATTTTGAAATTGGTGAATGGAACTAAGAGTGTTATTTATCGTCCTTAAGTAAAATATATATATATATACCCTATTTTATCAATACTTTTTATCATCAAGAAGGATTATATTATTTGTTGTATACATGGTTTGGTGTAGATGGGGTAGATCAAAGCCACAAAGATCTTAGAAGGATTGATGCTTATACTAATATTATCAATGCGGATAACATGAGATTATTTTTTCATGGTGTATTGAGGAATATTTGAAATATATATAATCTTCATGATAATTAATGGTCCACTTTAGAAAATAACATAAACTTGGGGAATTATTTCATATTATTTAGTAAAAACTATATTTCCCATGGAAGGATGAATGTTATAAGATGATTGGTGGTTAGATAGGGAAGTATTCCTTAAATATATCTTTTAATTACTCTATTTTTTATAATACCTATGGTTATATATTTCAATGAATCTATTACAAAAATTATTACTAGCATCCTTCTTTGAAGGGGAAATCCCATTCCCTTACTAGTATGATTTATCTTGTTACGTTAATGACCACTTCTAGGATATGAAACACATTTAAGGAGTATATATTGTTGATATCACTTCTTAAAATCATTATAAATGTTTAAAAAATTGCATATATATCGAAAGAATCTATACAAGGAAGGATTTCGTGGCCAAATGTTGTACCTTCTATAAGCCCATCATATAAGGCACATTGTAATATAATTCGGAAAAATAAAATAAAGCATTAAAATTCTTGCATAGCTGGAATATTTCAGTAGAGAATAAGAGGAAATGCATATTTCTATAGAAAGGAATTAATAATCACCTTGTAACTAGTAGAATTTATGACCACCTTTTCTCTATCCTTAATAGTATAAATAAGACCTACAATGAGTTTATATGGTGTATCCAATGACTGACCTCCTTCAACTCATCAAACAAATTATGAGAGAAAAATTCAATGGATCTCTGTTATATTATTTGTTCAATGATAAAAATAAAGACCTAGATATAGAAATCAATGATATGCATGGATCATCTATGGATCATCTCCCACCATCATATAAAATGGTTATAAATAATTTTGAAATTATCCCAATAAGTGATACATAGGCTTTTGAGATGGATCTTTATAGATCTCTCACATGTATCATGTTCTATAATTCCTTTAATTGAGGGATGAAAAATATGGATACCAATATCTGTACCTTGAAAAACTTGTGGATTTCACTATATCAATTCATTATCTTATAAAAAATTGATTATTGCATGATTCTTTCTGACAATTGTCTTATATCCACTAGGATCAATATGTTCTACATGTGTTGTTTTTGTCACCAAGTACTTGATTTCAATGATCACCTCTTTGCCCAATCCATTTTACTAAATTTCATTGGATTATTATCTGAAGTCTCTTCTAAGTGGAATTCTTATATGTTACAAGCATTAAATTCCTCCTCACTTGGTGTAGATGTAGTGAAGGCTCAATGTATCTCATGAACATTATATGTGTTTTAGTGGATTAGCCATTCCATAAATTCTAGAATAATATGAATCTACATAGGCATGGAGAACAGGATCTGGATCACTCTACTAATGTAGGATTCACCTTATCTTCTATCAGATTTTTTGCCTCACACAACATCAGGTTTACTTGTACCCCCATTAAAAATATAAGTATTATAATTTTGTTGGGATTCATGATCATCTCAAGGATTAAAATGGATGAATTTCATTTATTTTCCATCCACCTCTTAGATATTAGTTCAAAATTAAAACATACGATGCATCCTAGTGTAATCTAGGATCTTATAGTAAGAAGGATATTTTTAGGGACTATAAGAGGACATATTTGTTACTTAGACAAGAAATTAGGGACATTAATTTCATTTGAAAAAGATATTTGATTTTTTATTTTTGATATTTACTTTTCATGGAATGAAAATTAGACTAGCTTATGGTTAGAAAATGACACCACATTCATTGTGTATAATAACAATCTTGGAACTTTCTCTACATCTTAAAAGATTTCCACACATTGGGAGGATTTCATTGACTGTTGAAGGATGTTTAATTTTGTGGGATCTCACATATTTAGCAATTGTAATAAAATAAACATAATTCTAAGAAAAATAGCGGTAGGATAATATATATATATATATATATTCATTGTCCATTATAGATGTTGTTGTATATCTTGTGATCCATTAAATTTGTGTCACGATATCTTTTTTTATAATATTATCTAGGCCTTGGAGATTTGAAATAGGTAAGCCCATTATTATTGTCGTATATATTCGCATATAAAGGATAAAAACGATGTAGAGAATATCATTGGATCTAATAAATCAATGTGCTTTCAATAGTCAAAATCATCTAAGAACTGCATTCAAGGTAGTGGATTCTTTGATCCAAAAAGAAAACGTGTCCCTAACAATAATATTTTTGGAACATTATTCTTTGGTTATTTATTTAATGAATATTTCCTAGAAATTTTTCTTGAAGGAACACCTTATATTTTGGATCAAGTGGAACTAAATTAATATTTTCAAAGAGAATTAGGAATGCTCAAAAGTTTTATCGGGATTTGTATGAAATTTTAGAATTGGTAAAAAATGGTATGTTTCCTGAATTTAGTGTTTCTAATGAGGGTGTTATGATATTTGAAATTTTTTTATTTGTTCCAAGTGACTCCATATTGATGAATTATTTATTTAGTGAAGTTCATATCTCTCATATTTTTATATATATGGATAACTATAAAATGTATTGAATACATCGAGAATATTATTGAATTGGTGTAATGCAGAAAGATATTTTTGATCTTACAATGGAATTATTCAAATTTCAAAATATTAATGATAAAATATTACTACCATAAGGGATGATTCCATATTTTCCAATGAAAATTTTGAAATAATAGAAAATATACATTGATTTTATGGTAGGATTAAAAAATAAATCTTAAGGTAATATTGAAATTTTGGTTATTATTGATTGATTGAAAAAATATGTGGATTTTTTACTATTTAATACAAACAATATTTGGAATAAATTTATATAAATTATACTAATGGGATTGTTTTATTAGATAGATTCCCCCTTTATATCTTATAATATTTAATCATATATTTAGTTTAATTTTTATTAATAGACTTTGGATTTCATCATGTACTCAATTAAATTTTTGTATAGCTTTTTATCCACTATATATTGGATTGTTAGAAGGAGTAGTTCATATAATAGATGATATTATTCATGATTTATCATTATATAATCAAGTAATTTGGTTTTAGAATCATTCGTTTGTAGAATTTTCTTATAATAGTAGTTATCATTCGAGTTTACAAATGACATCTTTTGAGGCATTATATAGAAAGTGGTCTCAATATCAAGCATGTTGGGATGATATAAGTGAGTGATTTTGTTTTTGAAAAAATTGTTTATGAGACGGTAAATAAGGTATATATTATTTAGGAACATATAAGGTAATCTGAAAGAAAGTATAAAATATAACCAGATAATTGTATGAATGATATCCCATTCAAGGAAATAGATAATGATTTTCGTCAAATATATCCACATAAGAGTGTTATATGTGTTGGTATGAAATGGAAAACAATTTTTTGTTATATTATGTAAGATTAATTTCATGGAAAAGTAAAATAAATTGAATATTTAGTGGACTTACATCCATGTTTTTCCTTGTTACATGATCTATTTCATGCTTCATTGTTAGGTAAATATGTAACTGATTTGTCAAGTATTTTAAGCCCTTATACAGTTCTTTTCAAATAAAAACATTCATTTGAGGATACTAAATTTTAGATTCTAGATTTCATAGAACATATTTATAGGAAAAATTTCCCATAACAAGTAATAGTTTTATGGTAAGACCATATAAATTGATATATAATATGGGAATAAAAAAAATCAATGAGGGGAGAACACCCTTAGTTATTTGAGTAATGAACAAAATTGTGAGGATTCAAAATCAAAAATTGTGAATAATATTATAAGCTAAAACATATCAGAAATAAATCAATATTTTTTTTATAAATATTTTTTTGGATTCAAATTCATCAAATTATTATAAATTATTTTTTAAAATTTTAAATTAATAAACAATTAATTTTATTTATCCAAATTGGTTTTCCATTTATTAAAAGATTTTAATTTTTAGATTAGACTATAAAATTTATAATCTAAATTTGGTAAAATGGAGTAAATTTTTGGATCCATCTTGTTATATTTTTCATTGGTAAATTTTTTTTGGAATTTTATAATGATTTATTTTTGGTTGAATAGTGAAAATGCGGATTTCTAATTTTTTCCATTTAATTAGTTAAAGAAATTTAAACAAGCCATTATATTTAGGATTTTATTTTAAATTATAAATATATTTATTTAAAAAAACAATATAATTAACATCCTCTGAATAAGAGATATATTTTTTATAAGTTCATTTTTAGACATAAAACGCATTTTTTCAAAAAAAAATCTTTTTATTTCCTTTTATGCACATAAATTAATAGTAATTTATACCATTTAAGTAGATTAAATAAAAAAAATGGATTTAATATTTATAATTAAGAGGTTAAAATTTAATAATTAATTAAATTTTATTTTTGGTCTTTATGAGTTGTTGTAGTGGTAAATATAGTGTTCCCATAGAAAATGGGTAAATGGTTTAATTAATGTTAAAACTAAGTGATAATGTAGAAAAATATTATATTAATTCTCTATTTATTAGATAGAATGATCCCTTATCACCTTATCATTAAATGTTTGTTTTTTGACTAATATTTTTCTCAAAGTAAGAATTTATATTGTTTAAAAAATTTCAATAACAAAAAATGTTCCACCCCTCAGTTATAAAAGGGAACACCTATCTTATCTTCATTACAAAACTTGATAAATTTACCTCAAACATTAAATATCCAAATACTTTCAAAAAATACATCCCTACATCACAGAGGTTCGTGTCTCACTAATGGATAAAACCTTGAAGGCTAAATTTATAATCCAAATATATTATTTAAAAAGTAGTTATAACTATAAAAATAATGTTTTCATATTTATTTATTCTCATAACTCCATCATATATACTTTAAAGATGATAACATAATAAAATTAATGTATTAAAAATATTTAAATGTTATTATGCTGAGGGAAAAACCATTTTCTACCATACTTCAATCCTATGAGAAATGAATTCTTCTCTCATGTGTACGTGTAGACTACCACCTCTACAAAGAAATTTGTATTGTTTTTCATCACCGAATCTTATGGATAGTAAAAATTATAAATCAAATAAATATATATGATATTTATTTTTTAATTATTATTATGGAATGATGATATATCACTTACATGTATATCATTCCATCCATTGGAAAATGATAATGGAACTCAATTTTACCTGTGGAATACAACCCCTGTGAAGTGATTTGATTCATTTTTCATTACCTACTCACATGGATTACCATAAGGATAAATATAATTACAAAATATGGAATGTGTAAATTATTTTTGATTCTTCATAAGTAAAAATGTTTTTGATTTATTTTATTTAAACTCAATTGAAAAATTAAAATGTAATTCAAGTGTTTGTATAGACATTCATCTCCATGAAATGATGTGATTTTTTTTCCCAAAAAGTATATTTTTGTGATTATAAAACAATATTTAATTTATAAAAATGATAAATATAAAATGCTTACTATTCTGGATATCTTATAATAAAGATCCTTTTGACCATGTTCAATAAACCAATATTATATTGGGGGTATAATTCTAGAAAACAAAAAATTTCCAACAAGGAAATAAACATTTTAGTAACTGTATAAATATTGTCAATAAATTAAATAAAAGGAAAAATTACAAATACATTAAAATCATAAAATATATTTTGAAATTTAAAAAACTATTGTATATTTTGTGGTAAAAATTTAGAGAATGTTCATTGACAGATATGACTTAATGTAAGGGGGATTTATTTAAAACCTTATTCTAAAGTATTCCTTTAAAAGAAATGTACTCCATATCCATATTATTAAATAATTTATTTGAATATTCTTATTTATACATCAAATATTTTTAATGGTTAAATTCAAGTACTATTAACTATCATTAAAAGGGATTAAAAATGAAACCATTCAATATTTGTTATGGGTTATTTTTAACCGTTTAAAAAAGTATAAAAAGAATTATTTTTTAATTTATATGGATTGAATTCAATTTCCCAATACTATAGCTATTATCCATATAATAAATCACCAATAAGATATAATTTTTGAAGATAATTATTATACTCTCATTCTTCTCAAAATATTTCACATAATGAGTTTTGAAAAGAAAGGGATATTTCACTACATTTTATGTAAAAAATCGAATGTTCATTTTTAATGTCTTCAATTGATTATTTTTATGGATTTATGAAGAAATGATGCATTCCTAATTTTTTTGTTCATGATTTGGTATTTGAGAATTGTATATAACCACCAGTGAGACCGATATAGCACATGATTATTGATGATCCTGATATATCTTTTTAATTAATTGGGTAATGATTAGTCTTATAAGGCTAAAAATTATGAACATAACTTTGTTGGTTATCCCTATAGGATTAATTTGGGTTGAATAATTTCTAATATGGGTTAAAGACAAGTGAACATAGGTTATAGACAAGACACTCCAAGATACTTATTTTTTTCATTCTAGGTTTTATAATGGAAATATTTTGACGAATAAAGTGTTTATAAAATTTTAATGTTGAATGATTTTTTAAGGAACATTTTCATGAAATCTCATATAACTCATTTTACTAAATTATATTTCATTCATATAATTTTTTTCAAATGTTATTTTTGAAAAGAATCCATTTTTATTATGTGGATGTGTTTTATTTGTGTGATCAATGTTTTATTGTTAAAATGATAAACTTTTTATTAAGTTATCATCGTTTTAATAGGGAATTTTTTTTATATCCCGTATTGAGATTTTTTTTCAATCCCATGGTTTCAGATATTTTTCATAGTATATAAGGGCGTGTTATAACTATATAATGGTAAAAAATTTCATATTGGACTCATATTAAAAGAAGTGAAAGTGTCTCAATTTAAAAGAGATGTGGAATTAAAACCATATTTTTTGGGGTGAAAATTATACTTTCTAGAAGATTCAACATTATTATGTAAATTTTTAGAAGAAGTTAAATATCTAAATATTAAATATCATGGGAATATAGGGATGTGTAACCCATGTTATAAATAATGTATTTAGGGGTTGATTTTTTCACATAGAATTATAAGGAGTGATAGATCCATTGACCATATATATATATAGGTAGGTGAGGGAAAAAATAATTAGTTACAAGAAACTCACATTGAATCACCCAACCTCTATTAGTGAAGAATACCAATACTATTAGAAAAATAAATTTTATTGAAACCATGATTCCACCTATAAATATATCCTAAAAAACACTAAAATTGATAAATTTTTATATTTTCAAGTTTATCTTTCAAAGTAGTCATGTGGTGAATATTTAGTGAAGAATTATAAATTTAAGATCTAAATATCACCTATAACAATTTTCTATCAAATATTATTAAAAAATTATGGAAATGATTGATTAATACAACCCATTTGTGAAAATAACAAAAAATTAATGTTTCCATTGTTATAATCATGGTGATGATAGATCTAACAAGGAATAAGAAGAAATGGTATTTAAATTAATTTTCAATGAGTTGTAACACCTTCCAACCTGAAAATGATGATATCATATTGGATATGAATTGATATTAAGAACATACAATTAGGATTTTAATATAAAAACTATGCACTAGAGTGGAAGTTCACAACTCATAATATTTATCTGATGATGTGTTCTAAAATATATTGAACACTGTGAAGGATATTACTAATAAAATTAAAATATAAATTTATGGATTCATTAATTAATTATATGTGAAGATAACCCATAATTTAGATTAATCATAAAAGAGAGAGAAATTACAAGAATAAAATTTTTTCAAATAGATATCACCATGTAATGAATAGTTATGAGTGCTTAAAATTTGGATCATGAGTTAAACCACTCATATGATTGAAATTATTGTTTTAATAAATTTATAATATTATATAAATCATTTAAATGGATTGAATACTATTCCATGCAATGGAATAAAACAAAAGTTCAATTATTGGTGTCAAGAATGCACAATTATAGGTCTATTAAAACAAGAGTATAGATATTCAAAAAATTATACATGAAAATATCAAAATGCATGAGAGGGATTATTTTATTAAATATAAATAATGATAATATAGATGTAATTAAGTAAATTATGAATGATATCATCAATATAAAACATGTTAATATTGGTTTCTAATAAAAAACATAGAAATAATTCACGATGAGTATTCATTATAATATTTTGGAAGTGCTACTACCACACACAATTTTGAGGGTGGTTATTTTTCTAAATATAATTTCTATAGAAGAAAAAATATAATGAAACCGTATAATGACAAATATATTACAAGTTAAAAGTAAACTGTACCATCCATTATAGAAAATATTATTTTCACTAAATCTATTTCCAATCAGAGTGTGAGTTTAAATTAAATATAATGATAACTACTAATGATGTAAAATGGTGATAAAACCACAACCATATCTATTGTGGAATAGAGTAGGTACGGATGTTGTTATCCAATAGTTTCACATAAATAATAGGTTTTAATATAAAAACTACATGTAATAAAATATTGAATACATTAAGTTCAAAGATAATCAATTTTTATTGGTAATTTATTGTGTTTTAAATGGTTTGGCCCTAAGGAACATGATTTTCATTATAATATATTCACATGTTGATGATATTGGAAGGTAATATTAAGAGGGGAAATATTTTATGTGATGTAATGTACATTTAAGAAGGATAAATATCTAATTATATCATAATGGTTTTGGAGCCTAGATAAATTATTTAGAAAATAGAATAAAAATAATAATAAGGAAAAAGAATGTTTTTATAATAAATCCATGCATTTGTAAGAGGTTTCTAAAGAAATAATACAATATATTTTGAGTTAAACAATAGTGAAATTAGATGGTTATTTAATCTTATGAAAAAATATTGTAATATGTTTTTTAGGAAATCATAATAATTCCAAAAAGTTTTTCCAACAATAAGAAAATGATTTTTCATTGGAGGATTGAGAGGACATCCCATTGATTTTTTCGAACAGTAAATGGGTGTGGGTGTTAATGAATTAAACATTATCTTATGAATAAGTCAATAAATACAATATTTAAATAAGAGGATATATTTGGTGGATGATATACCTAATGGATAATTCATGATTCATTAATGGTTTCCAATATTCGTTTTCTTAAGAATTCATGATAAACCATGTGGAAAAACCAATCTATCTTATCATCGTTCCAATGATTGTAGGACTACCTACCCATATCAATATAATATTTAAATGAAGACAGAACATGAACTTGTTCTTTCAAATGTTATAGTAAATAAAAAAAATCCTCTTCAATAATAATTTGATTTTCATAAGAGGGTCTCTAAAAGAAATGACCCATGAGTTTTTTAGGTGACTTATCTCAGGTTTATGACAGAGAATGATAATTTAAGGTATCCTATATTAATCCTACCAATACAGTAAGAAAGTATTAATATGTAGATACTATCAAAAATGGACTTTTCTCACCTGATGGCTAACTAGAAAAGGGGATCCCATTAAAGGATTCTATATAATTAAATAAAAATTCCATACTACAAAATATTTTTATTTTGAAAATCATATGTGAATTCATGATGAGTTAACCCTTATATGGAGAAGAAATGGGAAGAGTAACATGGTTTTGGACAAACTCTTACCCCTATTTATTCTATGAAAGAGTAGTGGAGAACTGTTGTATTATCTTATATATTGTGTTTTTTAATTTTTATAGATAATTAATGGCGATTAATGGGTAAGTGGGAGAACAAAGATGATGAATATGATTGTAAAACTATATAGAATATTGGATATCACTATATTGGAATGATAATGACATTATATATCTTGAATCATAATCATTATAAGGATATATATTGATGTTTTGAATCTATAGAGTTTCCTTGGATGGGGAGATGTTTGAGATACTTTGAAAATATATTATTTCATGAAAAAATATAATGTTTTAAAAGTTTAATGAAATATATAATTGATTATGTATTCATAAATATTCTATCATAATTTTTTCATGAGAATAAATTTTAATTTTAAGGGAGAGAATATTATTTATCAATTTTATGAAAAAATGAGAATTATAAGGGTTGATTAATGAATCATATGATTCATGTTGATCTATATGTTTTTAATTGGTGTTTTATGATGAGTGAATAAATTCTGAATGAAAAAATATCATGTGAATATATAAAATATTTGTGTATTAGGATAAAAATATCAATACATCCCTTAAGAAGAAAATTTGGTATTTGAATCATACATTTATTTTTTAAGGAGATAATTTTTATCTAAAAATTTCCAATTTATTTTATACAATGAGCATATAACACAAATAATTAAAGTGTAATATTTTATGTAAAATCTCTTTATGTAAATTAATAACATCCTCCCTCTAATTTCATTATATTTATTTTTAACAAGGGTTAAATAGAGAAAAAATATCCGACGAACATATTGAAATTATTTGTTATACTTGCATCAGCAATGAAAAAAATTTAACCTAAAGTTTTTAAAAAATTTATATTGTTATTATATTATCCAATAATATTAATTTTCATAATTGAAAATATTATCCACATTCATTTTTATTTTTAAAATTTACCCCTGTAATCATTGTTAAAAATTATTAATCTTTGAAAATATTCCATAATCCCATTGATAATGACCTTTTTATTTAATGATGCTAAGGAAATATATTTTATTTTTTGGACTTTTCTATCACTATACTAATCTATTTATATTAAAAAAATTATAGGTACATGGAATTTCAATTTTTAGTCAAAATTGTTACACAAATAGAAATATTTGACTAATTAAACCCCATAATATAACATTGAACCAATTTTTTGTCATAACCCTTAAAAATATCCAATTAGATATCTATTCTTCTATTAACACAAATGATTTGGACAAAAATTATATCTTATTTAAAAAATATTTTAATCCATAGGGTTGGTTAAATATTCCAATAATATAAGGAAGTGAAATATTCCACTAATATAAGGAAATGAATAATTATTTTAAATATTAAAACAATTTGGTGTATTATAATCAATATAAATACATATTAAATAGTTATTTTTTATTAAAAAGTTATTTTTTATTAAAAACTAAAAAACATTATTGTTAATTACTTGTGTAAATGAAAACTTTATCAATAATCTCAAAATTTATTTTTCAACACTAAAAAATCTTTGGTATTCATTAATGTTTTGAAATTTTCAGGTCACCATAAAAAAAATTAATTAAGAATTCAAAATGTCTTTTAAGATTAGTTCAATGAAAATAATTAATAAACAAAGATGTCTGTCATGAACCATCCCGGGTACCCAAGTACCCTAATACCCAAGATGACTCTCACATGAATTGAAGGTCATTCCTCATTGTAACGACCCAAAATTTTGTATAAATCTTATTTAATAATTTTGTGTGTTATTTTATTTTTTATACTCAAAAAAACTGTTTCATTTGATAACATGAGTATAATTAAAATGAGACCATTGGGTTTTGACTGTTATATGACCATTGGTCAATATGACCGCTGGAAACTAAAAATTTCGATTATTGTCTCTAAATACAAGTGATCTTGGTTAAGTAATATAGAAAGAAGATTCGTTGGCCTCATCCAGTAGTCTCAGGCCAATCGAAGCCCATCTAACGGAACTTGGGAAGGAGGTAGCACCACTGGGATTTGATCTGGACCAAACCCAAGCCAAACTTCATCGTATGAAACTATAACGGAATCGCCTTCACGAGAAGTTCAAACTGATAGAAATTACTACTCGTGCGATGTTGGCTGAGCCGCCCTCAGATTCTCCCACCTTAGCACACCTTACACTTAGGTCTTATGCGGGTGTGATAAGGGGCTATGTAAGGAGACTATAACTGCCTTGTGTAATCCTTTGTTTTAAATAAAAATTTTGATTTCTTCTTATGATGAAGTTTATGAATTTTTAAATGACTGGATAAATCTAGTATGCATATTTTTGGTGAATTTTAGAGTAAGGATATTTTAAAAAATGTTTATGTAAACCTTAAATAATTAAAATTGTGTAATGATTTTCAAAAAAATGGTCTTCTACAATTATGTTCAGAATGAAATTTAGATTCTAATAAGATCAACATAATTTTTAATGAATAGTAAATTATGAATAGTGGTTTTATGCTTAGGATTAGTAATGTGACCAAATGGATTAGTAATCTCACTTAAAGAAAGTATTAATATAATCTAGGCACCTTGAATAATTAATGTGATTCAATAAAATTGTTAAATAACGATTTCATAAATTATTAATCAAGTATTAGTATTTTCGGGTGAAAAGTGTTTTTTAATTAAAATCTAAATTAAATATACATAGAAATGTTTTTTTTAAAATGGACTTTATTTTTGAACTCAGAGCATCGATATTATGTTAAGTTAATTTTTTGGGATTTATCTGAAAAAATGATTTTTTGATGAATAGTGTATTTATTTAAATATTAAATTAAAGATATTTAAAAAATTATTTTTATAAAATGGAGTTCATTTTTTAAATCAGAGAATTGATATTTGGTTAAGGTAAAATTTTGGAAGTTTTCAGAAAAAAATGAATTTTTAGTGAATAGTAAAAAATACAGTTTTAGGGTTTCGGTATGTTTAATGACATCATGACTGCATCATGATGATGTCAGGAGATATTTTAAGGTATGGTCGACTAAATGGGATGAATTATTGTATGAGGTGTCCCAAGTGGCCAATACCATGATCAAATACCATGGGCAAGCCCATGGTTTTTCCAATACCACCAATGAGGTGTCCCTTGGCCATTATTGCCTTGTCCCCTCCCCTTCCCTATAAATACCCACCCTTTCCTCCTTCAGTTTTCACTCCCAACTTTCCCCCGACGAATATCTGGTCTCATTACCTCCCATGAAGTCCTTCCAAGGTTCCCCAGATCCCTCAAGGTCCTAACCTTCGAGTTTTAAGAGTTACGTTTTAAGGTAAGGGATCCAAACTCTCTCTTTCTTTTCAAATACTCTCTTTTAAGTCATTAATTTTATGCTCCATGTTCTTATTTTGGAGGATATTATTTTATATTAAAATTAAATCCTTTTTAATTTTCATATAATGATTGATCCCCTCTTACTCCCATTATTTCGTTTTATGAATGTTTAAGTGGCGCCGTTAGGCTGCCAAAATTTTTGTAACAGATTCTTTCACCCTTCTCATTTTTCAAGATCTATTTTCAGGTAAAGTCTTTCAAGTTACTTTTTATTATGTTGGGGTATGATGTCTATATCTATCATACTGATATTTTATGATCATATTACGAGATACCCCATTTGATCTCTTCAATTCAGTATTTTGATGTTTTAAGTAGCGCTGTTAGGCTGCCGAATATTTAAGGGATCCTTTCATCGTTCTCATTTTTCAGAATCTATTTTCATGTAAAGTCCTTGAAGATCGTTTTTATTATGTTTGTGTATTATCTCTATATCTATCATTATGATATTCTATTATCATATTATGAGAGACCCCATTTTATCTCTTCAATTCAATATTTTGATGTTTTAAGTGGCGCCGTTAGGCTGCCGAATTTTTAAGTGGTTCTTTCACCCTTCTCATTTTCAAGTTCTATTTTCATGTCAATATTTAAAGTTCCTTTTTATTATGATGTGGTATTATCTCTATATCTATCATACTGAACATTGATGTTCATATGAGGAGAGACCCTATTTTATCTCTTGAATTCATTTTTGTTGAAGTTTAAGTGACACCGTTAGGCTGTCGAATTTTCATAAAAGAAATCTAATTTTTGTCTTCCTTCCATGTTTTAATTTCAAATGGTATGTTCCTAAAATTTCATTACCATGTTCATATATACTTCATATTATGCCCCTATACTGTTTTATGGGTCATTTATGAATGTTTTACCCATGAACCCTCTCTTTTCAATGTTTTCTAAAACCCCAATACATAGTCGTTATGCTGCAGAATTTCCGTCTCAAAATGTCTCTCTCTTTTTCTAAAGTTCTTTTATTTTATTAAGTGAATAATCAAAGCTCTCTCTTCTATATGGGTATTCACATATATACCAAAATTTTCTATTTTAAATTCTGGGATTTACATTCATGAAACCTTCATTCCATTTCCATGGGTTTAAAGTGACACAAAGATCATGTCTTTAAAGCAGTTTTTAAAACGTTATGATTATGAAATGAATCCAATTTCATTTATTCTATATGGTTTTTTTGTGAAATGATTGTTGATGATATATGTGTATAACATGATAATAATGTAAAATTAAATGGTGCACCCAGATAGCATTCCAATGCATTGGGTAAAGACTTAATCTCTAGAGGTGACCATTTTTGACTAATACCTCGGTAATTTTTATTGACACCATGGGGATGGACCTTAGTGAAACGGAAATGATTGTCTTTGTTAAATGTTGTAGCCACATCTTCATGTTATGAAATATGTTGTTTTTATTATGATATGCCTCATGATTTCTTTCTCATGCCTTAAAGTTATTTTTCATGACAATGTTGATGTATCTCTTGTTCACGTGTTAAATGTTTCCCCTTGTTTACCTTACTGGGCCTTCTTCTCACCCCTTTATTTTGATGTATGTCCCCAGGTTATGAGATTTAGTAATGAATCTCGGATGAAAATAATGAGAATCCCTTCTATTATTTAAGAAGAATGTTTTATGTTTTCATGTTTTAAGTTCCTGGTTTCCAAGACACTTAACCTTAAATATCCTCAGTTTTGTATAATCTAATTAAAAGTTATGTTATAAAAAGGCTGGATTCTATAGTTGGTATCAAAGGTCAGTTTAGTTATTTTTGGAAATTAGGATATTAAATCTTTAGGAAAAACCCTATAAAAATGTTTTAATATAATAAATATTACTTGTATTTTGGTGAGTATTCAGTAAGGGGTTGCCAAAAAAATACATCCCTGTCTGGATATGAGCAGGTAGAGGTGGATCTGGCATAGTTGTTCATAGGGGTAAAATCTAAAAACACCGCTTTGATCTTGACTCGAACGAGAACTGGTACACGACAACGGACCTTCCTGCACTATTGGTTACAACATTCCCGGGGGATATGCATTGGTAAATTCATAATCTTAGTATGAACCATTATTAAAGGAACAAAGATAAAATAAAATAAGGATTCATATAAGAATATATGATCATGGATAACCTAGTGTGGAACCTTGGGGACCACAAGTTAGGATATACTTTTCTTCTACAAGTTTATCCTTCTATACTTAAAGTTTTCTTTTTATGATTATTGGCTAAGTATTTAAGCCCCTAATTATACTATTTTTCTATGTTAATAGAGGGAGATAGAAGAACACGTCCCAACAACCAATGTGATAGAAAATGTGATGATTTCCCTATTAATGTGACATAGATTACTAGAGATCATGTTGAACATATTGTGATTATGCCAAACAAGCTATCAAAAATCACAATTAATAATTGTTACGTAGTTGAAATTCATCAATGAAGAAGAAGAAGAAGTCTCAAGGATGTTCATCTGATAAAGTTGATTATGGATTAAAAGATTATTATTATTTTGGAATACGTTCACTATTTTGGGAACCCTATATGATTGAGGTAAATAGAATACTACGATTTTTTTTCTTTGAGGAATAATTGTTGACTTATATTTTTAAGAATCGAAGAATTTAAGGTGAACATATGGTAATATAGTTTACTTATGGAAAAGATTAACCTATCTTGGGGAAAATATGTTTAGGTTACTCACTTTTGTTGTAAGACGTTTAAGAGTGGTTGATGTTGTTTGGAGATAAATGACAAAGTTTATCTTGTAAGACTATGTTTTCAAATCCTACTTGTATTTGGGTTTCAATCTTAGTTTGGTTTATTTTGAGGAATTTTAAGGATAGTTATTTATGGAATGGTCTATGATGTACTTTGGGTAGTACCATGTAACTTTGAAGATTTAAAAGTAGTTTCCCTTCTAATGGGATTATGTCTTTTTGAAGAGTTGTTTTATCTTTCCCTTTCTATTTTTGGGATAATGTTTAAGGATAGAAGAAATTGATAGTTAATCTATTGTTGATTATGTGACTCTCAAGAAGATGATTCTTGTGTTTTGATGAGGACAAGTGTTTTTTAATGCTCATCGTTTGGATAAAAGACTAGTTTTGGTAGAAACTTATTATAGGATGAAACTATACTTTAAGGTAGGTATATTTCCTTGTGTTCTGATTCTATGTATTAAATTAATTCCTAAAAGGACCATAAAACAAAAACATTGTTGGTTTAAGTTTCCCACTGGGTAATCAAAGACAGTTTACACATATCATAATTTTGTGATTTTCTTGTGGTTAAATTTCTCCTAATCATGTTTTCAATCAATCTCCCTCAGAACATGAACCTTTTTTTTCTTCCATATCCAAGTTTTCTCATATGAAATCCTAGTATGGGTTAACTCGAGTGACCTTTGTACTTCCCTTTCTTTCTTTTAAAGTAATAGTTTTACTGACACCTTTTTTGATGTGGGACTTTCAATGAAAATTCGAAACCCAATTTTAAAAAAATTGCGAGGACGGAATTTCTTAAAGGGGGAAGATTGTAACGACCCAAAATTTTGAATGAATCTTGTTTCCTAATTTTGTGTGTTATTTTATTTTTTATACTCAACAAAACTATTTGATTTTATAACATGAGTATAATTAAAATGATAGTGTTGGATTTTGACTGTTATATGACCATTGGTCAATATGACCGATGGAAACTAAATGTTTCAATTATTGTCTCTAAATACAAGTGACCTTGGTTAAGAAATATAGAAAGAAGATTCGATTGCCTCATCCAGTAGTCTCGGGCCAATCAAATCCCATCTAACGGAACTTGGGAAGGTGGTAGCACCACTAGGATTTTCTCTGGACCAAACCCAAGCTGAACATCATCGTATAAAGCTAGAACGGAATCACCTTCACAAGAAGTTCAAACGGATAGAAATTACTACTCATGCGATGTTGGCCGAGCCGCCCTCTAATTCTCTCAAGTTAGAACACCTTACACTTAGGTCCTATGCTCGTGTGATAAGGGGCTATGCAAGGATACCGTAACTGCCTTGTGTAATCCTTTTCTTTAAATAAAAATTTTGATTTTTTCTTATGATGAAGTTTATGAATTTTCAAATGTCTGGATAAATCTAGTATTCATATTTTTAGTGAATTTTAGAGAAAGGATAAAAATGTTTATGTAAACCTTAAATAATTAAAAATGTCTAATGATTTTAAAAAAATGGTCTTCTACAATTGTATTCAGTACGAAATTTAGAGTATAATAAGATGAACATAATTTTTGATGAATAGTAAATAATGAATTGTGATTTTATGCTTAGGATTTGTAATGTGACCAAATGGATTAGAAATCTCATTTAAAGAAAGTATTAATATAATCTAGGCACCTTGATTAAGTAATGTGATTCAATAAAATGGTTAAATAAAAGTTTCATAAATTATTAATCAAGTATTAGTATTTCAGGTGAATAGTGTTTTTTAATTAAAAATAAAATTAAACATATATAGATTTTTATTTATAAAATGGACTTTATTTTTGAATTCAGAGCATCGATATTATGTTAAGGTAATTTTTGGGGATTTTTCTGAAAAAATGAATTTTCGGTGAATAGTGTATTTATTTAAAATTTAAATTAAAAATATATAAAAAATTATTTTTATAAAATGGAGTTTATTTTGGAAATCAGAGAATTGATATTTGGTTTAGGAGAAATTTTGTGAGTTTTCAGAAAAAATTGAATTTTCAGTGTATAGTAAAAAATACAGTTTTAGAGTTTCGGTATGTTTAATGACATCATGACTGCATCATGATGGTTTCAGGAGATATTTTAAGGGAAGGTCAACTAAAGGGGATGAATTATTGAATAAGGTGTCCCATGTGGCCAATACCATATGAAAATACCATGGGCAAGCCCATGGTTTTTCCAATACCACAAATGAGGTGTCCCTTGGCCATTAATGCCTTGTCCCCTCCTCTTCCCTAAAAATACCCACCCTTTCCTCATTTAGTTTTCACTCTTAACTTTCCCCCAACGAAGATCTTGTCTCATTACCTCCCAATAAGTCCTCCCAAGGTGCCCCTGAGCCCTCAAAGTCCCAACCTTCAAGTTTTAAGGGTTACGTTTTAAGGTAAGGGATCCAAACTCTCTCTTTCTTTTCAAATACTATCTTTTAAGTCATTTATTTTATGATCCATGTTCTTATGTTGGAGGATGTAATTTTATATTCCTGTTACTTCCCTTTTCATGTTCATATAATGGGTGATCCTCTCTTACTCTCATTATTTTGTTTTATGAATATTTTTGTGGCGCCGTTAGGCTGCCGAAATTTTTGTAATGGATTCTTTCACCCTTCTCATTTTTCAAGATCTATTTTCATGTAAAGTCTTTCAAGTTCCTTTTTATTATGTTAGGGTATGATCCCTATATCTGTAATACTGATCTTTTATGATCATATGATGAGATACCCCATTTGATCTCTTCAATTCAGTATTTTGATGTTTTAAGTGGCGCCGTTAGGCTCCCGAATTTTTAAGGTATCCTTTCACCCTTCTCATTTTTCAAAATCTATTTTCATGCAATGTCTTTCAAGTTATTTTTTATTATGTTGGGGTATGATATCTATATCAATAATACTGATCTTTTATGATCATATGATGAGATACCCCATTTGATCCTTTCACTTAATTATTTTTATGTTTTATGTGGCGCTGTTAGGCTGCCGAATTTTTAAGTTGTTCTTTCACCCTTCTCATTTTCGAGTTCTATTTTCATGTAAAGTCTTTCAAGTAATATAATATTATGTTGGGGTATGATCTCTATATCTATCATACTGAACTTTTATGTTCATATTATGAGGGACCAAATTTGATCTCGTCAATTCATTTTTGTTGAAGTTTAAGTGACGTTGTTAGGCTGCCGAATTTTTAAGTGGTTCTTTCACCCTTCTAATTTTCATGTTCTATTTTCTTGTCAAGTCTTTCAAGTTATTTTTTATTATGTTGGGGTATTATATCTATATATATCATACTGAAATTTTATGATCATATGATGAGAGACCCTATTTGATCTCATCAATTCATTTTTTTTAAGTTTAAGTGACGTCGTTCGGCTGCTGAATTTTCATAAGACAAATATGATTTTTGTCTTCCTTCCATGTTTTCATTTCAAATGTTATGTCCTTCAAATTTCATTAAAATGTTCATATATCTTTCATATTCTGTCCCTATACAGTTTTATGGGTCATTTATTAATGTTTGACCAATGTCCCCTCTATTTTCAATGTTTTCTTAAACCCCAAAACATAGTCCTTATGCTGCAGAATTTCTGTCTCAAAATGTCTCTCTATTTTTCTAAAGTTCTTTTATTTTATTAACTGAGTACTGAAAGTTCACTCTTCTATATGGGTATTCAAATATATACCAATATGTTCTATTTTAAATTCTGATATTTACATTCATGAAACCCGCTTTCCTTTTCTGTGGGTTTAAAGTGACATAAAGATCATGTCTTTAAAGCAGTCTTTAAAACGTTATGATTATCTATTGAAACCCATGTCTTTTTTGCTATTTGGGTTGTTTATTAAATTATTGATGACGATATATGTGGCTCATATTATAATAATGTAAAATGTATGGGTGCGTCCTGATAGCGCTCCAATGCATTGGGTAAAGACTTAATCTCTAGAGATGACCATTTTTGACTGATAACATGGTGAATATCCTTGGAAATTTTTATTGACACCTTGGGGATAGACCTTGGTGAAAGGGAAATTATTTTCTTTGTTAAATGTTGTAGCCACGTCTTTAATTTATGAAATATGTTATTTTTATTATGATATGCCTCGTGATTTCTTTCTCATGCCTTAAAGTTATTTTTCATGACATTGTTGATGTATCTCAAGTTCACATGTTAAATGTTTCCCCTTGTTTCCTTTACTAGGCCTTCTGCTCACCCCTTTCTTTTGATGTATGTCCCCATGTTATGAGATGCAGTAATGAACCTAGGATGAAAATAAGGGGAAGTCTTTCAAGTGTTTTAGAAGAATGTTTTATGTTTTCATGTTTAATGTTCCTGGTTTCCAAGACACTAAATCTTAAATATCCTCAGTTTTGTATAATGTAATGAAATGTAATGTTATAAAAAAGGAAATATTATATACTGATCCCCTAGGGTTGGTGAATTTCACATGACATCATACATGATAAAATAGAGAACAAATTTCCACAAAACATCATATGATAAAATGTATAAAAGTTATTATGATCAACACTCCAAAGGGACAGTGTATGAAAAACAAAACAAGAATAAAAAAGGAAAAATAAGTATATCATTGATGTACTCAACAATTGTAAAGATAAAACTCAAATGTATCAAAGGAAAAATCACCCCACAATGATAAAAAAATCCACCAGCCACAACCCCACTCAAGAGTCCAAAGGATCCAGAACATCCACCACCTTTAAGTGGTAGTTTCTGTTTACTCATACCTAGAATAAAAAAATATAAAGACTTCCAAAGGAAAGCTTTGTGTGTGAGCTATAAATCTCAGTAGGGTAATACCAAGTGTTCCATAACAAATTAAATTAAATTTCAATTAATTATATAAATTTAAATAAAATAAGTCATGGAATATCATTTTGAATATTTTTGAAAAAACATGCTTTCATTTCAAAGAGATGGAAGACATACCCAAACAAATTTCAAATAGACTTAAATAAACATTTTATATAAAATAGTTTATATAAATAAGTAATCATGAATAAAAAAATTCCATAAATCACCTATATGTATAAAAAATAAAACAATTTCAGCCACATATATTGTAAAATTAAATGTTATCCCACTTAAGTTAAAATCAAATCCACTCACACTTAAGGGAATATTAAATCAAACAAATTAGTAATTAATCATTTGAAAACACAATAAAATACAATTTCCCAACTTCAGTTCTCAATGAGCCTTCTCATTTTAAACCAAATTATGAATTTTCATTATTTTCTCCATTTCAATACATATTTCAATTTAATACTTTTTCACAATATCAATATTTAATAATTTTAATCAAAACGATTTAAAAAATTTTCTATCTTTTTCAAAAATTTACGATATAAAATTAATTCCATTGATTTTTTTTATCAAATATATATCCATTTAAAATAATGAATCAAATAATCACAAATTTAAAATTTTAAAATTAATTAAAAACCCAATTCAACATGTTCAAGAAATTATTGTTTTCAATTTTATGGAAAATAATTGTTGAACCACCTACCTTTAAACAATAATCAATAATTGACACTGGTAATGGGAACACCAATATAGGTTGAAGGAGAAGGACATCTTGAAATCAAAACTACTATCAAGATCCAATAAAATAGAGTTTTGATATATCCAACCCATTATAAGAAGGAAGGATAGATCATAAAAAACTATTAATGATGATATCCAATTGTTGATGGTGGATCAGATTTTACACTGAAACTATTATCATCCAAAGGAGGTTGGAGGATCCAAATAATAGCTAGGGATCCTTCAAAAAAATGAAATCATAATATGAAAAAACAATTAAATTATACATCACCAATGGGGGCTCATGAATTTTTAAAATAATTTTCTGATTAATTTTATACTATTCACATAGTTTAATGTTAGTGCCTCATGGTAAGAAAAATCATGCACCCTAACTATGCAAACCCTATAGACTCACTATCTAAGGTTGAACAGTTTCCCCTGAGTCGGAACTTTTTTTCGGAAATTGTACACCATTTGTGCATTCCCCACTATCTATGGGGTATACAGTGTGCATTGGGGGGAATGGTTTGGTAAAAGCAAAGGCTAACCATGCACAACCCAAATAGTCTCCAATTGTTTTTTCAAATTTCATTTGAATAAGTCCACAATAATAAACAACCAAAACAGAATAAAGAAAGAGTCAAGTATTACATGAAAAAATTTACACGACATTATAACCTACCCCATATAAACATTCATTCCTCAAAAATCCTTTCATGAAATTTCTATATCAATGGCAAAAGGCCACTAATATTTCATTAGTTCCTCAAACTCTCATAAATTAGGAGAATAATAACATTGATACCATAAAACATGGAGAAAATGTATCATCCTTCTATGAGATACATTTTTCTGAGAAACAACATTTTGGACTAAATGATGAGTCATAGATAATTGAGGCTCAACATTAGGATCCTCCCAACTCAAGACATCATATGGGTCATAAAGATACTTCCAAATCATCAATACATGAAACACATTATGAATTCGTATCAACATTAGTGGATGAGGTAAATGCAATTCCACATTCCCAAGCTACTCATTAAACTCATAAGGTCCCATAAAATGAATAGAAAACATTCTTTACCAACCAATATGTCTGTGACCCAACCTAGGTGAATCATTGAAGAACACCTGATCACCAATAGAAAACTCTAAAATTTTTAGATGATGATCTTAATATTATTTATATCAGCTTTATACCATATCCATTCTCTAAAGAGTCAACTAAATCCCTGATTTCATCTCTTGAACCAAGCCCATACCATCCAAATAACTTTTACAAATCACCAAAAAAACACAATGATGATTTACATAACCTTCCTTAGAAGACCAAAAAAGGATAAATTTTAATTATAGATGGATAACTATTTTTATAAGTGAACATAGCCAGTCCCAAATAGTAATACAATGACCCACAAAAGTTGATAATGTAATCACATATAATTCCAACAAAAATATAGATAGATCTCTCTATCTATCCATCCATCAGTGTATGATACACCATATTATAATGATCTTTAGATCCCATCTCCCCCTAAAGGACTCACCAAATACAAGAGGTCAAATTGGGATCTTTATTAGAGACTATAGAATTGGAACACAATACAAATGATCAACCTCTTTTCTATTGATATTTAGAAACACATTAACATTGGTTGTATCTTGAAGTGGTAATATGTGAGATGAAAAATTTAGCTTGTTGATCACAATCCACACCAAATTATTCTTTCGAGGTGTATGTGGAAACCCAATGATAGATTCCATAAAAATATCATCCTACTTTTATGTCAACAATGGAAGTGTCTAATGAAAACCCAAAGGTATTTGGTTCTTATACTTGAAATTATGGAAAGGGTAAAAATGAAATAAAATGTTAGCGATTTACCATATCATACTTGAAAATCAGAATCATTGGCTCATTTCGTAATTTTTTTGGTTCATTGGTCCACTATCCATTTTAAATTATGGAAATCCACAATCAAAAAGTTTATCAATGTAAAAGGTACAATATACTAGTTCTGGAAACATAGGAAAACCTCAGTGGTGAATAACCACTCAATAATGGTCTCCAAAACATAAATAGATTCCCCAATTCCCCATATTTATTTATCAATCATTTTTTTCTAAAGAATAATATCCATAAGAGAAAAATTCAACTAAAAAAATTCCCAGAAAATCTTTTACTGATGCGCTTAGATTCCTAAATGAAATTGTGAAAAAATTTCCATCATGTTTCAATCTTTTGATGATTCTTTCACAAAATGATTTAGAAATTTCATACATAGTGAATGATGAAATACATTATGTTTCTCCGAGGAATATGCAATGTAGAAATAAAAATATTGAAAAAAATCCAAAAAATCCTCTGAATAAGATTCATATATTTTTGAGATAATATATAACTCGGGATCTTGTGGTCATAAAACAATGTAACCCATTATCAGAAAAGTCAATACAACCAACTATAAAGAACATGCATCATAACTAGAGTTCAAGGTCATGGGTTTGATGATTATTCTTGTGCAACCCAAATTATAGACAACCATACTATATGATGTGATCACATTATAAAATAAATCAACCAATACCCAACTCTTATGTGTCACAAAAGACCACATAACACTTCTAGGCCACTCAAAGAGTCAACATCAGTGCATAATTCAAAATTAATTTATTTTTTTCAAAAATAAATCAAATATTTACAATCCAAAATGAACATTACTCCCTTATGAGTGGGAGCAGTCATCATAGAATCTAAATTTTAGAAATCCTATAAAAAATGGTGAAAATACTCCGCTGAAAGAAATAATCAATGATTGTTAAAAACATGTCATGGTTTCTACCATGTTATACCAAATTTCACTATTTTAGGATGCCTCGAGATACCATGTTCTGACACCACAAGTCCTAAGAAAAGTAATTCCCAAATCTAGAAAATACATTTAAATATCCCATAATAATGCTTTTGATTTTTAAACAATTCCATAACTTCTATTTGATTACACACACGATCCTCCTCAGAATGAGACTAAACCTAGATATCATCTACAAAGTCCACCATGAACATATGAATATACCCCTGAAAGATCCAATTCATCAAATCTAAAAAAATATTGGAGCATTAATTTGGAAAAATGGCATGACAAGATACTAATAAAGGCCATACCTACTTTGGAAGGGAGTTTTATGAATTTTAGGTTCTTTTATTTTTAATTTGTGATAACTAGATAAAATTTCAATCTTTGAGAACCAATTGACCCCTTTGAACAGATAATATTGGTCATAAATTAGTGGCAACATATACTTGTTTTTTTCCATAACCCAGTTGTGTTTTTGATAATCCACACATAGGTGAAGAATCCCATTAGATTTATTTTGAAAGACTGTAAGAACTACCTAAGATGACATATTCAGGACTAAATTATATTTATCTATAATATCATCTAGGAAAATATTTCATTATTTCAGTTTAGTTGGTGATATGAGGTAAGAAGGAATATATGTTGGCTGAGTAGAAGACACTAAATAAAAATAAATATATTCATATCTTATTAGTGGAAAACTAGAAAAATCCAAATTAAACATGTCTGGAAACTCAATGAAAACTATATAGAGGTCATTTCGTAAATAAACCAACATTAGGTGAAAAGAAAATACTCATATTACATTTCAAAATAGCAGATAAAAAGGTTCTACTCTACTCAAACTTGGGTCCCATTCTCCCAGAATGATAAAACACACTACATCAAGAGTAGTAGAGGAGACTCACTGAAGATAAAAAATAATTTTATCCTTATTATAAAGGATATAATCCATCCCAAAAATTATATCAATTGGTTTCATTTTGAGAACCATAAAATTACAGGTAACATAGATCTCTGATAAATATAGGACACAAGCAGGATAATGGAGACCCTACTCTCTCTTTATTTTGAGGGGAATAATAATATTCATTACAAAACATAAAAAGTTCATAGGAATATTTAAGAGGACCACAATATGAGTCAATATATATGAGTTATATGAACCATTATCAAATGAAGTAGTCAATAAATATGTAGTGATACTTATGGTATCTCTCACAGTTTCTAGATCAATATTAATATTCTATAAATAATATTCCATAGAAAAAAGATGTTTTGTTCGAGATGTATATCGTTGGAACACCTTAGATATCAATGAATATTATTTCACCATAGTACTTCTAGGTGATGATCAAACCTTTTCACTATGTGGAGAAGAAATAAAATGGAAGAATTTCTATTTGTATCCTGAGTGACTTCAATAAATATAGATCATTACTACCTTAGTAAAAACATGCATTGAATTCTTAACCTTTTCACACTAGAAGCCATTTATAAAGAATCTTACATGAACTAAAGGAGGTATGTAAGACATATCATATTGATAACTACCACAATAATCATCACCACTCATTTTTATTTTATAAGAACTCATATAATTGTTAATGGGAGAAAAAGGGACTCCCAACCACCTTAACATACTTTATAAGACTAGATGAACCGTCAATTTCCTTTTTAGCACATTAATAAAAGAAGATAGCTTTAGTAATAATACATGAGAACTAATATCTAGTCGAAGACCCATCTCAAACTATTGAGTCTTCATCTTCCCCTTCAATAAAATCTATGGTGGAATCTATATGATCTTGCAATATATTTTTGTGTACTCTCTTAAGATCCTTTCATCCTATTAATTTTTGAAAAACTACATAGCCTCAGTGAGCACCATAAACACTAGATAGAACTAACCAGTGAGAAGAACCCTATATTCCTTCTACTGTAAACCCTTATCCTTATTTACTATAACCATAAAATCCCTGTATTTCTTTCTAGTTACCTCTATATTGAAGGAGGAACATTTCACCTTAATTGAGTATTTAATATTCAAGAAATAAAAAAAATTATATCTTTATACACAAATTATTATCCTCTTCAAGACTATTAGAGCCTCAGAGCCCTAGTGGATTTTGGTGAATGAGAACTTGAGCATGATTCAGAGATTCATCCCTCTAAGGTTCGACATTTAGAGGCATAACGGGAATAGATGCATGTGCATTTCCGATATCATAGACAACAAGTGCAATATTATCAATATGATTCTTGTCTATTGGAGGATCCTCCCATAATGGTTCACTAGAAGATTCCTCCTATGGCCTATTCAAACATATTCTCTGAGAAATGAAGATACAAAACATTAAAAAACATCATTTAAGACATCAGAATATTTCACAAATAAAAAAATAAAACAAGAGAAATGGGATCATCGAATACCATTAGATAAGATATCATGACTTGGATTTCAACATATCAAAATCAATGATTTAGAAAATACAATATTTATATCAAATTATTCCACAATATTCCTTTCCAAAACCACCCATGGAGACTTAACGCTTGATACAATGATATCTATATACTACCTCTCTCATAACTACCATCAATGTCATAGAAATATATCCAAAACATTATACTAGCATCATGGAAGGAATCACAACCTAAGCCTTTTCTACCAATTTTTCACGAACCAGTCCAGATACCCTAGTACCCTAATACACAATCTAGCACTGACATGGCCCGAATGGAATTCCAAATCCCTATGGGATGAAGACTAGCACCCAAAATTATACATGATAAATAAGGGAATTAATTTTTTAAAAATAAATGTAAGATAAAATGTTTACAAGATAGATTTATCAAAAATTAAAAGGGAGAAACTACTAGAAAAAATAGGTATAGAAATCCCAAAGTATCACATAATCAAAGTACTCAAACACCGGCAAGATAAATCTCAAACATCCCAAAGGAAACGTCATACCATTATGAAAAAAGATCTACTACTCACAACCCCACACATTGTTCTAAAGGATCAAGAACATCCTCCACCTCTTAATTTTGTTTTCTATATTCTTCAATTTGGAAGAAGAATGTATACCAATACTCGAATGAAAAGGTATGTTGTGAGATATAAATCCAAGTAACGTATCACCATGTGTTCTATAATCTATCCAATAAATTTTTACTATTAATTATATAAAATTAAATAAAGCATGGAGTGACTTACCATTCTTTCATATTTCTGTCCAAAATATGGTTTCATTTTAGAGAGTTAGAAGACGTATCAAAACATATTTTGAATAGGTATAAATGAACATTTTATATAAAATAGATTACATAAATCAGCTAGAATAAATTAAAGAGTTTCATAAATCATTTGAATGTATAGAAAATAAAATGGCCACACCCCCACTTAAAGGAAAATTAAATCCTCTCCCACTTAAGGAAAAATTACATCTACTCCCACTTCATGTAAAATTACTTTAGAAAAGATATAAATTAATCAATTTAGCAAAATTTAAGATAGATTTTATTGATTACAATTTTTAACATGTCTACTCATTGAAAAATAAAATCATTCATTTTCATCATTTAAATCTATGTAAAAATATCATTCAATGAAATAATTTTTCTCAAGAACAATATCAAAACCATTTCCATCAAAATGATTTCCAAAACAATCCATCATTTTTCAAAAATTCACCCCAAAATTTCTACACAATTGAATTGGTGTTTTTATTAAATTATATATCCATTTCAAATGATGAATCAAATCATCAAAATTTCATGTTTTTCAATAATTTATAAACTAATTTCAAATTGGTCAAGTAATTAAAGGTTTCAATTATATGTCAAAGAATTATGTAACCACCTACATTTAATTAATGGTCAAAAATTAACACCATCAATGGAAAATCTAACATAGATAAAAGGTGAATGAGATTAGTAAATAAAACATAGAATAATGATCTAATAAAATGGATTTTAGATACATCTAATTCATGATGGTTCATCAAAATCCATGGAGGAAGGAATAAAAGGTTGATATAAACTATTATAGGGGGATCCACTTATCAGAGGGGGATCAAATCTTACACCATCACATTGATTCGAATAAGGAGGAGGATAGATGAGACAAAATCAATTGTAGGGATCCTTCAAAACCCTTAAAATTGTAATAGGATTGAGAAGTGTGATTCATAATATTAAATAAGAGGTTAATATTTTTAAAAAAATCTGATTAATTTAAAATTACTCACATGGTTTCCTAGGGAGGGCCGCACATTTAATCTACGTGTGTTCTTTAAGTATTCACCCCCTCCAGACTTACTGTCCAAGGGAGAACTATTTTTCTATGTGGGAACAATGTTTAGGAAAATGTACATAAGTGTGAATTCCCCACTATCCAGAGGGTGTGCAAATTTCAATGGGGTTTACTATTTGGATAAATCATGTACCAACCATGTACAACACAAATAGCCTCCAAAAAAAATTCTAAATTCCACCAAAATCACCCCCAACATGAACCAAAAATGGAAACAAATAGGGTTCAAGGAGTACCTAAAAACAAGTAACATGGTGTTATAATATGTGTTTCTATATAGATGAAACATACATTAGTTTATCCAATTTCATTATATCAATAGAATGTGCATCATAACTTCCACTCGCAAGTAAAATAATATTTTTAATATATTAAAATGATATTAGTAGGGAAATTTAATTCCTAAATATTATATTATATTCATTTCAATAATTTAATAAATGTTATTTTTTATTAATAATATTTTTATATTTCAAAAAATTATTTCATAAACATAATTATATAAAAAATAATATAAAAATAATATAATGTTATTAGGTGATACAATCTCTAAAATAATAATAAATGGATTATATTAGCCCATTATTACTGTTATACCAGAATTAGTAGATTTAACCAAAATTTAAAGATCCAAAATTGGTAAAGAAGATTTGGAATTACTTTAATATTTCTTTGAAATGAGAGAATGAGTGGAACCTTCAATATAAAAAAAAGTAGTAAATCATTAATAAATAAATATGTCACATATCGCCACCTAATTCGATACGTATACAATTTTTAATCTATATGAATGTTAATTTCAATAAATTATTTTGGATATGTTTCTATTATATTCATTAAATTTAATTATAAAATTTGGATAAATAAATCCTCATTTTATTGAAATATAATTATTTCAACACTATGTTTACACAATGTTTCATTTTTAATTCACTATTTTCATCATTTATGGCCATGTTTTTTCTTTTTAATCTCAGTCCATGTTCCAAACCATAACTCATATAAAACACTTCTAATATTAAATAAATAATTCAATATTAATATATTTCCTATATTTAGGGAAAAAGGAATATTATTATATTTTTCAGGAATGTTTTACTAATATAAGGACTTAAATTTTATATCATATTGGTCACTTATCATACAATATATTAGGAGGTCAATAATTTTAAAAGAACATTATATCTACTCACTTTTCATATTGATAAATATATTAATAATAAAAAAATATAGGAATTTCTAAAATAGATAAAAATTATGGTTTTAAAAAAATATAATAAAAATTAATTATACATTTATATTAAGGAAATAAAATTTTTTATACCTTTTGAAATATTTAAAATTATCACCATATGTATAAACATAGTCTTATTTAATTTAATTCACTCAAAAAATATCTTTTCCATTATATGTTAAATAATATTGAGAAGTTATGTTTAATTAAAATATTATTTTTTTATTGATCGTCCTCATGGATGATTTTTTTAAAAGGAAGATTACAAGAAACAAGGACAATAAACATAAAACGGAATCCCACATGAAAGGGAAAACTATAGAGGCCTAAAGGGTTGAATATCTAGGGCATCCCCTCTAATCAGGTTATTCCCTTTAATAGGGAAAGAGTGCATATATGTTGGGAAAAACGCTAATACCTTGCATCGCTGTAGAGGAAAGATGATCAACAACGTTATTTCCCTCCCTCCAAATGTAAAAAAAATTCCATTAATTATGAGATTCTTGCACCACCTCAAGACATAGGTTACAAGCCAGGGGATAATCCACTTACCATGAATAGACTTATGAAGGATGAGAGAGTCAGTTTCGATGGAAGAAAGATTAATATTATGGTTCTAGAAAATATTGAGTCCCATTAGAATATCAATAGCCTCTACCTAGAGGGAATGACCTCTACAAAGTTGATCTACATAAGTAAGGATAATGAATCCTTTTAGTTCACATAAAACACTACCACCTTTCAATTTGTTCAATGAACTTGAGCCATTAATGTTGAGCATAAACATTAGAGAAAGAGGAAACCATTAGACCTAATGAACATGATTTATAGAGAACAGATCAGAAGAGACATCCATAAGAGATCTATGATAGGGGGTCTCACACCATTTGTTGCATGATCGAACCATATCAAAGAGAATAAATTTGATCCTATCCAATAAGGACCTATTGGTGTGGATCCCCACATGTATAGCTTTATTATGAGCCATCCAAATACACCAACACCATGAGGCAAGAATAATGGTACAATAATTCCTCTTTGAGACACCATAACTAGCACCATTTAACCACCGATCGAGAAAGGGAGGGTCCCTTGAAGCCTCAACACAAAACCCCATGATGTCTCTAAAGGCCCACCACACTTTGGACGTCGATTCACTGCTAAAGAAGAGGTTGGATATGCTCTAATCCTTAGTGGTAATTAAAATAATATTAAATAACATTCACTAAATATTATATATCTTATTATTATCCTTGGTTATTTAGACTTATGACCCACATTTACTAGATTCACATTCATTATGAATAATTTAAATAGATACTTTTTGTTCCAATGAATAATATAATACATATAAAATTATCTATAAATAATTCCCCATCAATTACACCTATATTTTAGGAATTAAAAAAATTTATTGATGATATATTATGAATATATCTTAAATTAAAATGATAATTTAATGATTTTTAGTTATTATTCTATGATAGTGCCACTAGAAATGGTCAAAGATAGTTGATCTTACACAAACACAAACTTCATAGTTCTAACTCTACCCATTTCTAATTAGTGATCCAAATTGTTATTTTCTTCCAACAACATGTATGACACTATATATATTTAAAAACTATAATTAAATGATTTATAAAAAGAGTTTTAGTTTTATACATTTCATGATAATTTTATGCTTATAGTTATAGAGAATTTGGATTTACAGTACATTATATAGGGTATAATGAAACACTGTCCATTTATTCATTAAAACATGAATAATAAATTTTAACTCACTTTTCATACATAAACACTATTCTTATTTATGGATGATTAACCATAGTGAAAAGAATGAAATTTCTATAGCTCCTAAAAAACCAAATATCTTATGAAAAGATTTTGAAAATGTTGACTAATAAAAACAAAACTAGGTCACGGATATAAAAATAAATGAATTGTGTCAGACCAGTGAAATATAAGAAAACTAATGAGGATGTTTATCTTTTTAACAATAATGTATTCTTTAAATAAATAAAATATATCCATAAGTAAATATAAATCACAAATAAAATGAAACAATTGAAAATGATTTGTAGAATAGAAAAAACAAGAATCCATATTGAGAAAATTTCTTTCAAAAGAAAAATTTATCCATTAAAACCTAAAAAACATTTTACAATTTATGAAATAAAAAGAATAAAATAATCTTTTTAGGAAGTATAGAATTGGTAACTTGTAAGATCTTTTCATCACCCATATTCACTCATGTTTAAAAAAACTTGAATAAAATAATCCTAATTTATTTTATATGTGTTATCAAACCCATTATCCACTTCATTTTATAATTTTATGACTATTCCTTAACCAATGACTTGGAGAAATATATCATGCCCAACCATCATCATGAGAAATATCAGGCTCACCCACTATCATCTATAATTCTCATGTACTATATCAAGATGATATAATTTAAAATATTTTACATTTTCATCATAAAGCCCTTATAAAACACATTTAAACCAATAATTAAACCACCTTATATTTTCACATAAAAATATGGATAGATTTCCATTTTGATTGAAAATGCATCATAATAAAAAAAATTCCAAAAAAATATGGGAAATTTAATTTATATTGTAAAACCATAGAAACTTATAGTTTAATCATAATAGTAGGTATAATACAAGACATTATGAAAATCACACAATTTCATATATGGTAAAAAAGTTCTTTTACACTTAATTGAAAATAGATAAATGTGACAAGTATAAATTTTTTTTAAAAAATTCATTTTTAATTTCTTTTTAAAATAAATTGAAAGGTATTTTAATGTGAAATTTTACTACCTTTTATGTATAAATAATAATAATATTGAAACATTTTTAATAACAGGTTCATGGATGAAAAAATATTTTAAATTAATACTTTAAAATATGGTTTTCTAGAAATATAACTTACAAACATGGTAACAATTGATAAAAAATGTTATATATGAAGAGACCATGGAATTTATTTATAAAACAAATTATAACCAAAGGATTAATTTATAAATAATTTTGTACACCGCATATAATAAAACATTAATTGGGAATTGTATGAGTCTGAATGAATGAAAATTGAAATGAGAAATCCCTTACCTTAAGTCTAATTTAGATTCTTATATTATATAAATCATTATTAATAAAATTATATGGATTTTTTTAAATACTTAAGAACCTTTATAATTTCCATTGAATAATCCTTATTCACTATACTTCATTTTTTACCATGTTTTGTTTTGTTATTAAGAAGTTTAGGTTCATATTCGATATTTTTGGGTCTTTCAATTTATAACTTCAATATAACTATATCTAATTGAACATGGTAAATTAGTTTATAGTCCCTTTAAATATACAATATTAATCATTTTATTTTTATAGTATTTATATATTTAATACACTTTTAAAACCAATCATTTAAGGTGGTCAAGAAAAATTAAACTCATAATTTCTTGAGATAATAGATTATAGGTTTACGTGAATGACATTTCATTTTTAGAATTAGTAGAAAAAAATAAAATAGGTAATATATTAGTTTTAATTAATAATAAATATGATATAAATGTTAAACTTATTCATTATTTTCATCCTTATGATCATTCTTGTATAGTGGAAATGAAAAATGAATCACATAACTTCATTGAGGCAGTAGACCACACGTTCAATTGAGTGATGTTATAATTTTCCAATGGATGGAACAGTATGATGTTGTGTAATATATTTTCTATAACGAATAATAATTACGTTAAAAAAATAATACATATCAATTTTATCCATCATTTTAACAATATATATGACCTAATTAATAAAAAGGAGACATTTAACTTCATAGAGGTGGTATTCTACATGAAAACATAAGTGATATTTTTATTTCACATAAGAAAAATGATATATTTTCATTTTCTAGAAATACATCGAAAAAATCATAGGAAAAAGAAAAAACATATCAATGTTGGAAAAAATTGTAGATCGAGAGTATGCACTCTCACTTTGTCCTCAAATTTGAGGGGAAAAGATCCCAAACTATAAAATAAGGTATGATTATGAATCTAATTATCACTAGAAGAAAGGGAATCCACTATTTTGTTACCATCACAAGGAGTTCCGGATACATACACATTGTCATTAAAAAGGATATATATCATTCAGATTTTATAACTAATGTTCCATGGAATAAAGGCAATTTTTTTGAATGAGTTGAAAATGATTAGGGAATCTGCCTCCACAGCCTCTAGATTCATATTACAATCCCTAAAAATATTCATTCAACTAAAAAGAGTATTTTCATATATAATTAGAGAGTCCCCATACCCATAGATAGATGAGAAGGAAATGAAAATAGATCTCATACCATTATGAACCAGGACACCTCCACACATAAGACCGTTTTTAAAGAATTCATTAGTATTCTATTTCATACCTTGTTTTGGAGGGTTCTATTTAAACCATCTTCACAGGTTATTCAACCTCTGATGAAATGATTTAGAAAATATACCAAACAATATAGTTTTTATGGATGGAGAATTTTCCCAATGAAGAATATGAGGGTTCAACTCGGCTACTAAACAACACCACTTGACACTCATATTGAATTGGAAGCTGTGAAAATGCTCATGTATGGACTTGATCCAAGAACACTAGACACTACAGTGAACCGATGCTTAGAGTATGGATCTTGCCTTATACTCAAGATTATATACCATGATCAGTTCAACTAGGTTTGGAGAAAAATACTTGAGTTACCTCCTTGAAAATTGAAATAAAAACTCACCGAGACTCCTCTATGTTGCATATGACCATTCATGATAATAGAAGTGATGATTGGTGGATTACTTGTTTGCATCTTAGTAGTTGTTTTATTTGAAAATTTGTTGGGTAAATTTCAACTGTATCTCTTTTTTAGTTGCAATTTCCTGGTATCTTAAGCGCACAATCAGAAAACTGAATTTAGCGGGTATTTAAAAATACCACAAGATATTTCACCCATCATCCCTAATTTTTGGACCACACCTCTGTGAATGATAATATTTCATGTTGAAGACACTTTTTGGTTAGTAGGTCTACAATAATTTATCAACCTTGTTATTCAATGTTATGCTATCAAGGATGTCCCACTTCTGTGTGTTTAGTACAACCTTGGTATGAAACTAATTCTTACTGGATTCTTGGAAAGATATGTTTGGAGCAGGACAACCCAGGAATCTATTTCACATAGGATAAGAGAGGAGATAAAAAAGATTTATACCATGTAATATACTAATATATTAATTTATGAAATTTTTTATATTATGATGTATCTTCTTCTATTTTCTCATTTGAGCTGTTCTATATGGGAAAAAGTGTCTTGGGATGATTAAATTGAATGAGGGAGTCTCTAGGTTTACATAAAGGATAAAATAGGGCAATTTTCAGGTGCGTGGAGGTCCAATAGCTATATGGTGGTGTTGGAAGTGGGTACTCATTTCATTTAATCCCACTAGTTAGCTAGTGGCTATATTAGAAATCCATCTATTCTTCAAGGAACACCATCTAATCAGCTATCTGTTGGCAATCAGAAATGGGAACTAAAAATTATGTTTTCATTATCATTCAATAACCATAGTATTTTTCTTATTGCCTAATAAATTTTACACTAACTAAAATAAAATCAATGGAGAATAGTATAATGATTCTATATGTTTCCCCATCCTCTCCTCTTCGAATAAAAAAATATATATCGATAATAGAAATCATTTGAGGTTTGATCCATCTTTCTATTATCAAATTTTATTTATTTCATCAGAATTGATAATGTATATAATCTATTTTCTCTAAATATCTATATATTTTAGTTGATCGAATATATAATTCATGTTTTATTTAATTATCATTTTTAGATCTATATTTTTAGTTTCTTCCTGATGATTGATAATAAATCCACCATTGGTAATGAATGTACTCTTCTATGTTTATCTGAATTTAAAAAATTTCAGTTATATATCCTTATAATTTTTAATCTAATTAGTATATAGTAATGTGTTTTTCCTTATTATATTGAAAATTGGTTCATAGGTGTGATCTAGGTGACTTTACATAAGTGGTCTTTAAATTCCGATTATATATGATAAAGGTAGGAAGTACATAACATATAAGTACATTTATATAGAGGTATTTTCCATTTTTATTTAGGGTTATGGCCATAGTTTTGGGGCCATTTAAATCCATATTATGTTAGTATGAAGAAGTATCCCATGAGTCCTTTGGAAGTAACATCAATGTTATTCACTTATTTAAAGTTTATTACTTGGGTGATAATTCAGAGCTTTTGGAAACATGGTGAGATTTTTTGTTCATTTATTTTTTTTAAATAGAATTATTATGAAAAGTTTTTTTAATCATTCTTTAGTGTTATAGTTGACATGTGTCAATGATTCACAAAGATGATTCCTTAGAGGGGGAGCATGGATAGACAATCTCATTAGTGATTTCTCTACGTATGTTGGTGAGCTCTTTATCTACGAATAGACTAGTGGAACTCCATATCGCATTTGGTAGTGATTAGATGTATTTTTGTATGATCTGCCAATAAAGAATTTTCTTATGTATGAGAGAGTGTCTATTTTTTAGGTTTTCCAAGTGTACATAGCATCAGAGGTGAGTATATGGGCATAAGACATGGTAGGCATTTCTCTTAATGGATGGCGTGTATTATTTCCTTAAACATAGATAGAGTTTCTTATTATTATCTATTACATGCATCTTATTACATAGGATATACATCTGGCATGGTGTCGAAGAAGGTATGGTTGGGTTTCATGGATTCTTAGATAGTGCATGTTTTCTTGGTGTAAGATTAATTGTAGGCTTGTATACACATTTAAAATTCCACAATGTGATAAAATTTTATATACAAGCTCACATATTCAAAGGATTCATCAGTTGTGTCACACTAGGTATATAATCAAGCTATAAATTGAAATCTAAGTGTGTTTCCAGACTTCTGGACTAGGGACCTTGAGAAGGGAAATGACCATATTGTAGGTTTTTGATGAGATTGATGTTGGGAGAGAGATGTGGTATAGGGATGAACTATGGTTTGGTAACAATTCTCGTATATTTAGTTACTATTTCATGAATTATTTATTGTATTTTCTCATTGGGGGTCTATATGATTCTACTTGTGTGATAAAACGTTGAAGTCTTTATAACATTTTTTATGTCATCATTTGTTTTGTTTTTTTGTTTATGTTATATTAAAGTATCCTATTACTTATATTATTATAGAGGATAAAGATTCCACATGTTACTTTTTATCTTCAATGATAAAGGGTTTCCTCTTGCGTATAGGGTGGCACACATTAGTTTATTTGACACTTTAGCTCAAACCGAGGGTTTTGGGTTGGGGAATAATAAAATGATATTAGATTATTGAGGATTATTTCATTCTTTTCTTTTTGGTTTTTGTAAAATGGGGATAGGGTGTGGGGAACATGAGTATAGTAGGTCTATGTTTCTAGTTATCTTATATATAATATTCGTCCATGTTATCATTGAATAGATTGATGTTACAGTTTTATGTGTTTTTGGAACATTCATAAATAGTTATTTAGAATTTTCGATACAATTCCACATATATATATATATATTCAAATTTTCTATTTCATATTAGTTCTTTAATTTAATTCCATAATGTTACATTATGTAGTAATGTGTCTATACTGTATATTTTTATTATAAATCTATTTTTTAATTAGTTATTTGAATATGATTATGAAATTATGTTTTGTATGTATATAAGATTTTCAGTAAAATAGATGTACGGAGGACTAGTCTTGGGCCTTTTGAATGACTTTGAGGGTTATGCTATTCCTATGAGTATCTCATAGGATAGGTCTTCCATTGATAATAATTATGCGTGAATTATTACTTGTTAACATTTTTATCAGAAGAAGGGTTCTGTAGGTGATATAAATGTTCTTTTACTATTTCAAAAATATTTCAATTCCAATATGTGATAATGATCTTGGTAGGGATGATGCATCTGTTCAACCATAGTATATGAGTAAGGGTATAGATGGGTGTGATCATACACCTAATCTTGGGGTACTTGTGTTAAAACATTTCCATCCTAGAGTCTTATAGATTATGAGTCTCAATGCGAAGTTCATAGATGGGAATGATTGATTATTACTGGAATTTGAATCTCCAGTATCCACAAGCATTCCAAATAATTGGAGGTTGTTAGGAATGGATGGAAAACATTGGCCACATCATTGACTTAGTGAGAGTCCTAGGAATATAATGGTGAACAAAAAGACATTTTGAATTAGAAAACTACCAGGAGGTGGTGGAAATCCTGGGATAAGCAGAATGGGGAGTGGATTTAACTTGGGATGTATCCAACGATCTTTTCATTGATAACATCACTCCCAACACACTGAAGATGGATAAATGTCATTATTATATAGATCTTTAGTAAGTCATGATGTTGTTTTTTACTTAATTATTTTAATTCATGATTTTGTTATGATTTGTGCCTCATTTTGATAGTAATTATGCATATAGGAATATAATGATTAATATTTCCATTCATCGTAATAATATATGGCAGGTTAGTGGATTTTACGTCATGATGTTTGAATTGGATTTTCTAAAGTCTTTTTGAGATGGGGATATAGAAGGATAGACTTGTATATTTCCTTCCAAGTTACAATGCATATATTTCTTACTTTTCAGTGTTGTAGCGTATTCCAATTCTGGTACTAGGAAGAGGAAGGATGATGAGTTAAAATATGATGGAAGACCCATAAACCATATTAATGAATGAATCAGGTGACTTATGTACTTAAGATGAAGGTTCATGCTACAGAGATAGGTATTATTTATATAATGGAAAAGGTTCTATATGAAAGTGGAGAAGGACCTGATATATTTAATGGTATGATATTGTTTGCATCTATGAAATCTAATTCATTTTCCTACATAAGGTCTTCCCATTCTTTTTATATTTTCAAAAGTTGTTACATGGCTAGACATAAGGGTTACATTATCTTATGATATTATCTCTCTTTACAAACAGATTAAAAAGGGATTTATCATCTCTAATGATGCCCTAAATGTCATGTAATTGTTTTATACTATGAAAATATATTTGATTTTGTGACCCTAAATGTGACTATTTTCAAGAAATTTTTTTGGACAAACTAGTTGATTAGTTATCGAGATCATAACAAGTATTACCTGAGATGTGTAACATTTACCATGCCTAAAGTAGAGATATGTGTGTTTACAGGTGAGTCGGATGACTTGGAGGAAAATATTTTGAGATATTTTAATGTGATGGTAGATGACTTGGAGGAAAATGGTTTTATCCAACCAAGCACAACACCTTGGTGATCACCTATGTTTTTTTCCAAAAACAGAGATAGTTTTATATGTATCTATGTGAAATCAAGGAAGATAAAAATGGTAATAGTAAAGAATATATACTCTTTAACTATGATCAATGATCTATTCAGTTATTTCTAGAGATAGTTATGGTTTTATATGATTAATATCTATTCAGGTTTCCATCAGTTGCGAGTTAAAGAAGAGGACATTCCAAAGAAAGTGTGAAAGAGTATATATGCAATGTATGAGTATATTTTCTTGTGTTTTGTGTTAAAAACTAATGTATAAATTTTCATGGATCACATGAATAATATATTACTTCTCTACATTCATTCTATCATCATTTTATCTTTGGGAAATATCAAGATATATTGCAAGACATAAAAAATTAAAACTAAGAACCATTATATTTTCATGACTACACATCGATAACATAATTATTATTCCAATATATAGAATTTAAACTTCAAGATTCATGAGGTGTTTTTCCCTTGTACATATAATTTATATTTCAAGGATTTTAGTGGATTTGGATAAGGTATAGGTTATGATGTATTGGGCATGTCCCAGAAATGTGTTTGAGATCATGATTTTCCATGTGTATGTGGGGTACTATCTATGATTCATATTGAAATTATCACATTTAAAAGAACTGATTATAGTGTTATCTAAAATTGGGAAGATGTTTAATTGGATTGATCAGTGTGAGTAGGTATTCATTGAGTGAATGTGGCATTATAAGAAATGTCAAATTTTCCTTGTAACAGATATCTTAATTGTGTATGAAGTGAATTATTATGAATTTAGGTTTCTGTTGCGATAATTGTTGACATAGAGAGACTAGGTATACGCATATGGGCCAATTAAGTTATAAGCCCATGAGTGGTACTACCTGACACATGCCCAATATTTGGAATAAGTTTTCCACACTCTCAATTGTAAGTGATATTTCCAATTAGGTGATAATTTTTTTACTTAAATTGTCTCGAAAAAATTATCATATATCATCTATGAGTGGGATATCAATTTAATATAGTGTAATTGTATAGAATATCCTTATATGTTTGACATTAATATAGATTTGGATCTAGGTAAGGGTGATCTATTTGGATATTCTATTGCTATGAAGATGATAAAGATGCATGATCATGGAGACCAACCATCATTGGAGGAAAACAACATGATGATTTTGAACGATGAATATCATATGGTTGAATAAGAGGATATTAGAGTTATTATATTTATACCTATATATATCTAATATTTATTATTGTATAAAGTTAATACTAGAGAGGGGTCAGACCTCGAGTTCCTAGTGACATCGGATCATTTAGGGATGGGTGATTAAATTATCAAGAGGTCCTAGAATAATAAATCAAGATCTATTTCCTAGGATGTTAGTATCTCTATCCTATTTTATAGAGGGTATGATGATATTATTTCATGTTTTAATATGGGTAGTGTATCCAAGGAGAAATATGATGTTCAATGAAATCTTTCATCATTTTTGGTTTCCATGTTTGAAAAAGAACATCACCAATTTTATTTTGTGATGCCTTAACTACCAGATGATTAATTCTAAGAATCACTATACTAGAGGTTCTCTAAATACACATCCATTTCCTATATTTAAGTGGGATTATGTAATTATGAACATACTATTATTGTTATGCAAGACTCCAATGATTCATGATGTTGTTTTGGTAGTAGTCAATGGGATGACGATAAAGGATCACTTATTATAAATTTGGGAGGCCCTTTTAGTAGACTGAGTTGAGAAAGTTATAATTACTAGATAATTTAACACAACATGCAACTTTATTGAGAATCAAATTAGATAGATATGTACATTTCCATTCACAGTTTTAGATGGTTTCATAGAAGTATTTGGGTAAATGACTGAGACTGAGTAAAATGTATTATCCATAAAGAAACAAACAAAAACAGGGGACCATCTTGATTTTTGAGGGAATTATATGGGAATGTGTCTTGTATTTTATAGATATTTAGATGATCAATTATAATTGGTTTAATTAATCTATATAAACTATTTTTAGTATGTGATTCAGATAGAACCTTACAATGTTCTCTATAGATGACCATGTCACTCAACATTATGTTGGAATTAGGCAAGCAACATAGTAGTTTTGGAGGCTACCATACTGTAGGATACCTCTAAGTGAGTGTATATTATTATGAATTGGTTAGTCTCCACACTAATTAGGCATCTATCATAAGTAGATATGAGGAGATGACCCTTGATGTTCACAATTGGAAACCTTGTTTTCTTGTGGGTGAATCCTCGATTAAGGAGTCAATGATTATGGATTAAAGAGAATATATAACAAATAATTTTTGACATTGTGAGATTACTAATTGTGTTGGTAAATTTTCATCCAATTTGGAATGTCCACCATGATATCATCAAATCCATGATATATTTCATGTCCCACAACAATAGATGTATATAACTACTAGATTATTTAGAAACATTAAAATACATACTACATTATATATCTTATGTCACATTCCACAACAAAAAAAACCCATAAGATAATAAGATAAATTATTTAACAAATATATATTAAATAATAATTTGGAAAAGCATTAAGTTTTTAGAATGAAAATTATTTATATGAGTTAATAAGGAAAAAAATTATTTAAAATAAAATCCATTAAATTTTATTATATATTTTTAAAAAAATATTAATTTAAAATATTTTGAATTAATATTTTTTAAAATAAAATAAAAACTTGAGTTCATCATATAATAATTTACATCATATTAATTTTTGAGTTTTTTTCTCAAAAGAATGATTTTCTTGTAGAAAATTATGGTTTTTGTGATAAATATGTATTTATAAATTTTATCATTATGCAAGACTATCCTTGAAAATTAAAAAACCATTTAAATAATAATATATGTATTTAAAGAATAAAATTATTATTTTTAAAATATTCTTTGAACTTATAATTCAATGTTATATAATTTTTTAAACTAAAATAAATTGTTACATTAATAAAAAATTGGTTTTGGTCTTTTCCTATAATTAAGTGTTTAAATGGTAAAATAAAGTTTTTTATTTCCTTTAATGATTAATATAATTTAGTTATTTTATAATAAATTAATTTATATCATTTAAATCATGATACTATATAATTATTTCTTATATCTAAATTTAATGCTCTAAAATATAATTTTCTAAAAAAAGAATTTATGAAACTAAGTGTGTTGATTTAAAATTGAATTTTCACACCTTTTGAAATTTTCGGTGTAAAAATTATTTTATAATTGAAATAATAAGTACTGTGTTATATAAAAATATTAAATATTAATTTTATTATTAGTGTAACTTACTATGGTTAAACATTAATTACCAAGTCAAACACCAAATTGGGTAAATGGTAAAAAGTAGAGAAAATCCTTAAATAAATCTTACCATGTATGAAAATTAATGAATAAGAGTATTTTTTACCGTAGATTTTCCCAAAACCATATTTTTTTAATTTTGAGTCATTGACTATTTGAAAAATGATGAGATTTTTTAAAATATTCCTTTTTCTCCTCTTATAAAAGTGTAATAATAACACCCTTGAAATATGATCATCACCTTTTATTTTATCCTTTAACACTTAACCATTTACTCTACCTTGAATTCTCAACCACAAGCACAATACCCTGGTCACTCATAATTAGCTGAAGTGCTTCAATGTCAAGTGAACTTCCAAGGAAAGATCATTCCTCCAAATAAGTTAAGCATGTGTGTAGAATTATCTAGAAAAGGTAAAAGATTTTCACTCAATTTAGCTTCATTGAGACAATGTTAATATTTATTCAAAAATGAAATTTTATTTTCATTTTATATGACCAAATCATAAAGGAAGTTTATCTCAAACAGTTAAAAAAAATTCGACTTTTTGATATGCCTCTTATAATGGAATAGATGAGTTTTATAATATTATAAGAATTAGTAAGAATGATACAATGTTAGAAATTAACTATAGAGTCATATAAATATTATAGATACCAAAAAATATATATGTTAGTAGGTGATAAATAAAATTGTGGGGATACAATTTATTTAAGGGGGTTGGTGAGTTTAACAAACCATGATTTTGGATCAACTAAAATTAATACTAGGTTTTATAACAAGTGTCACACACTACACCTTACATAATAAAAGAACATCATAAAAATAAAAAGTTACTAAGAAATATATAATATAGAATATTATTGTATACCATTAATTATTTATAAATACAACATTTAATCATAGTTAATATTGAAAAATTTTATTTAAAAGAAAATACATTTTATTTTTATAATGTATTATCATTTAAAAGATAAATATAAAATTTTATTCATGTAAATTATTTAAAATAATATAATGTTTTTTTATTCCTTAAATGAAAATTTACATAACAATGATTTTTGTGTTTTTTTAAAATGAACTTCTTTCTGTCCAAAATAGTAGTTTTGTTAAGAATTATACATTCTAAGAATTTAACATTATTTAAAAAAGTTGAGAAAATTTAAAAATATTTCAAGTAACAAAATATGTATTTGGGGAATTTAGTTATAAATTTAAAATAATTATTTTATGATATAATTCTATGTACCACATATTTAGAAACCAAGTTAAATTGGTACTTTATAAAAAATATAGTTCCCACCTTTCCCACTAATTAAGTGTTTATATGGTGAAATTTAGTTTTTAATACTATTAAATGCATTATACCTTTTCTATAATAAATAAATTTCTATAATTTAAATACATAAAAAATATATTTAACTTATATATATATGTGTTTATAGATAATTAAATTATTTTTAAAAATATCTATTTTTAAAAAATTATGGTTGTTTATATTAAAATTATCATTTCACACCACTAGAAATTTTATGTGTTAAAATTATTTTCAAATTTTAACTAAAAAATTTCAAATTTAGAAAAATGAAACAATTTTATATTTTTAATTACAATGGTTAAATAGTAATTAACAAGGTAAAAGTTTACTTGGATGAACATTTAAAAGTACAAAAATCATTAAGTCACTCTATTATTTTCTAAAAACAAATCGGTAAGAGGAATTTCAGCTTTATGTTATCTCAAACCACCTATTTTCCGACATTCTATTTATTTACCTTTAAATAGTGTGATAAAATTATTGAAAAAAGTTTTTTATTTTCAAATGTTCCCATTATCTCATCTAATAAAAGGGTACCACTTCCACCATTTAATGATGCATTTAACTTCTACTTTCCATCTTAAAAATCATATATTTTAATATCTTTTGAATCCTCCACCCATAAAATAATACCCTATTCACTAATAATTATCTAAAGGCCATAAATTTTGGGGGAACATCCAATGGATGATAAAGTATCCAATTTATTTAACTGTGTCTACATAATAAATCAATAATAAGGTAAGGGATTTTATTTAAATTTAACTTCATTTAGACATATATCATATTTATTCCCTAAATAATATTTTTTGTGGTGTTCTTAGAAAATAATTGATATAAAATTACATTAATAATATTTTATTCACGGTATTGGATGTTTTATAAAATAGCCTCCCTTTTAAGGGCGGTTTGATGGAATTTTTACATCGGTTGTAACAGTTTCAACTCAAATTTATTTATTTGATAAAGAAATTATTTTTTACCTAATTCAACAACTGTGGACAATATAATTCCTATATCATAGATTATACCCTGAATTAATTTTAATTAATGATAAAATAAGACAAATTTTAATCTCTCTTGTTCATGATAATTTGATTTTTATTCCCCTAAATTTAGAAGAGGGTTTTAAAACTCAAAATTCATCTTTGTGTCATAATATCTACTGTTTGAAAATTACGATTCATTGTTAATATATCATAACGAACAAATATTTTATGTTTTATTTTCACCTTCTTCCCCCTAGAAATATTTTTTTAATATAAAATTATTCTGGATGATTATAAGATTTCATGAAAATGATTGTATTTTTAAGATAATTTCAAATTCTATTTAATGGATTTTTCATCAATATCCATGGTTTAAATTCCCACCAATATTCTGTTTTCCAAATTTTAAATTCCCATTTTTTTATCCCAAATGATCAATTTTTGTCCAATTAATATGTCTTTTTACATATAACTGAGCATCATTTTAATGAATTGGGTTTTCAGCAATGATATTTTAAAATTTCAAAAGGTTTCTCGATCCATTAAAAAATTCATTTTATCATCCACACAAAATTTAATTTGTGTAACTTTTATTTATTTTAAAGTTATAAATTATAGAGGAAAGTTTTTTAAAAATAAAAATATCAAAGTATCTTCACTTTTTTATGGAATTTTTTTCCTTTTTAATGATTCTACTTGAATGTAGAAGATTTCAATTTATTTTCACATACTTTTAATGAAATTATTATGTTCTTCTCATGTATCCATTATTGATGGTTTTTAAATGTGTTTTTTAATTTTGTTAAGATATAATTTTTTATGAAAAGTTTATGTATTTTAAATGATCTTTTATTTGAAACTCATTATTTATAGAGTTTTTAAAATCATATATTTTACATCATACAAATATGTTTTTCATGTAATTTTTAATTCAACGTTTTAAATATTTTTTAGAAAAAATTATTTTTTTATCTTCAATTTAACCTCCACTGAATATGAAATTTTAAGTTTTGTTTTGATCATACTCTATATGTTATAATGATATTTTTACATTTTTATATCAAATTATTTATTTCATTTGAGATATGTGACCATTTGAGGTTAAGAAGTTTCCATTTTCAAATGATTTAATTCATTAGGTAAATTTATGTCATTTAGATGTTTTATGGATCCAATTATATTTTCATTGTTTGATCAGTAAAAGTGAATTATTTTCATTTTGATTTTGAAATAACACATTCTTTTTTCATTAGTTTTTTATCATAAGATTACGATTTCTTTTTTATAGAATATGTATCTATGGATGATGATCGGTTTGGTCCTAAATTAGTTTATAATACATTGGATTATGATTATGTATCATAATGTAAAAATTATACTTATAAGGGTTTATCCAAATCCAATAGGTACATCTGAGGATTTATTTTCACTAGTAAAATTTTTTCCTTTAACATCACTATTAAAAAGGATTTATTAGTGATGTAAAAGAACTAATAATGAGAGTGATGTTATAGGGTTCGAATTAATTGTTCTAGTAAAAAGATATGATAAAGGAACCCTTTAACAGCACTAAAAAATCCCTCATTAAATACCACATTTTACAGTGTTTCTTTCTAGCACTAACAAACGGGTTCTTTAACAGTTCTTGTAGTTATCACTGTAAAATACCAATCATTAGTTAAAACCAATTTTTTCATAGTGTATAAAGAAATAAGGAACACATTAGGATTTATCCCAGCTAATGAGATACACCGTAGGACTTATCCCAATTTTAATGGGCAACCCATGGGGGTTAATCCCATCCCAATGAGGTATAAAGGAGGATTTATCCCAATAAAATGGGTATATTTAAGGATTTATCACCTGTAAAAGATGTAAATAGGAGGTTTTATCACAAGACCGAGGCTACATGGGAGGATTTATCCCTAAAATAAATGGTTACATGAGTGGTTTTATCAAAAACCTAAGGGTAAATAATAGAATTATACCAAGACAATAAAGGTAGATAAATTTTTGTTACAAATTTCATATGATTATGGTTATTCAACATTGAAATGGTGTAAATAATATTATGTTAAAATTTTTAGATTAATTTTTTCATATAATATTTTTTTTATGATTATTTCTTATTTTTATTTTTTTTCACACTTTTATGTCATGATAACATGACACATGATTATTGAGATGTGATTGAGCTATACCATAAGATTTTATACTCACTCCTTTCATATGATTCAACTCCATAGGTCATTATGATGATTACTACATGTGATATATCTGGTAAAGGTTCTAAAAGGGAATATAAATCGGTAAATTTTCAAAATATTAGTAAATTAAGATGTTTTTATAACCAATGTCAAGAAATTAAACATATTGATCATCATGTTGTGTGACTATTTGTGAGATATACTAATTTAATCAGGGAACCAATGTATTATCTATGTATATTTATCTTGGTTCTCTATATGGTAAAATATTTACCCTTTCTATGTTACCAACTATGTGGATGTAGATATGGACTCTAACTCGATGTCCATGGAGTGCCCAATGTGGATCATAGACTGGAGTGATAGGTTGTTCTGAGGAAATATAGTGCCACTAATCATGTTCCTTTGGTAGCATTGATAGATTTAGTATGGGACATGAGAGTGTGAGGTATATGTTCAGGAACATTGTCCATAGTTTCATGATCAGGACCAATAGATATGCCTCTCATGAATTTGGAGTTATTATTGTGGGGGAAATATGATTTCTTCATTATTAATGGTACATTGGTTTTAAAAATTGGAGTTATTTAGTTTAATTTCATACTTTTTTTTCCTTGTTGTGAAAAGGGTCTTAAGGTGACTTTCTACAAAGTGGGGGGCTCATGGTATATATTTTGTTAGAAAGAGTTTCATCAATTTGATATCAATGTTCCTCCAAACATACAGTTGTGATGAAAGTTGTTCATCGTTACTACAGACCCCACTAACAGGATGGTGGGAAGATATCATGCAACATTTATCACCCATAAAATACATGATTAGTGTATTTTAAAAAAAATATAAAAATTATTATTTAACTAATCATCTCATAATTCTAAACCTATTAAAAATAAAACCACATAAAGATAACACTCATGGTTCCCTAGCTGTCTCCAACCTATCTTCATAGAATATTGAAAGTATATATTGATCATTGAAAACATTTTAGGTTAGACCTATCCATTCATGGCCAGATTTTTCTTCATTATTTATAATTTATCATATATTAAATCATTTTTTCTAGAGCTATGGATCTCCCACTCGATCTAATTAATAATTAATGTTTTATTGATATATCAATGTTGAAAATATATTTCAAGTGTACTCATATTTATTGATCCTAAATCCAACATTGAATATGAATATCCTATGGTAAGATGATGTGAGTTTTATCTCTTCATAAGATATCATCCTAGAATGATGAATCTAGTAAATTTATAGTGATGTGTTAGGTAATGATCTAGTGAAAAAAAATTTGCGAGAAAGATCCCTATTTAATTACCCAATGGTTTATGGAATTATACTTTAACATTCTAAACATCTAATTTTCATACCATCATGTTACTTTAATAGACTTATTTTCTATGATTTTTAAGGATTATGTGCCTAGTTATGGGACCCTTTCAAGATATTATGGACGAAATAATAGTTCTCATTGTTCAGTTAATTCAGGCTTACAAAATAAGGTTTCCTTGGTATTTGAGGACATCTAGTATTACATCAGTGATTGGCGATAACCCACTGAGGTTTATCTAGTATTAGTAGAGGATTAAGACGATAATGATTATTGAAACTTCTTAAGACCACATGATCTATTATCTATGTGATAAAGAAGGGACAATAATTTATTAGTCTCACTAATTATTAATGTGTGACGTACAAGTTGGGACATCCTATTTGGATGATTAATATTGATCTCGGTACTTAAGAAGGAATATAACATATCTTGGTTATTAAAGAAATCATATTATTCACAGTTAAACTAATAAAGGATTAAACCATGAGTTTGTCAAAGGATATGAATTCATAGGATTCCTTCTTGTCCCGGTGTACATTCCTCCCTTGAAATGTTTGATTATTCGTCTGACATTCCTTGATTGTCTACTTGATACATCGGAGTATGTCTTCCTGACATGTGCAAATACAATCACATGATCTAGTTGAATTGTTTATGGGACATCACATAACCTGGAAGACATGTCTAGAGTCCATCACATAACCAAGGATAGCTTGTATAGAGTAAAACACAAGACCTGGATGGCAGATCCTAGAAGCCATCACATGATCTCTAGTTTCATACTTCGATGGTATCATATGGTCCGACTATTTTTACCCGGTGTCATTGAAAAACATGGATGACATGATTGGAGGGTGTCAATATAGTGAATGTGACATCTCTATTGGATGATTCATGTCGTGAATAACTTGTATGGGTCTCATTGCAAAAAAAAATTGACATGTTCAGAGGGCATCATACGATTTGGATGAATTTTATAGAGGAAATTGAAAGATTCAATTTTCATGTCCTGATGCCATCAAAAAACATAGCTATCTTTAACTGATTTTTATATATGATTTGAGTGATATCTCTAAATGAAATGATAAGGTGTGGATGAAAAACCTAGAGGGTTCAAAAATACATGGGTGGAATTATCGGGGGAACCTTGTGACTTTCATTAGCATGTACATGGGATTTCACATGATCCAAATTGTATACCAAAGGAGTATTTCAGGATTTGGCCGACAGGTCCTGGTTTTGTCGCATAACCTGGGTTATTCCCACAATGTTTATAAGGATCTTTTCATATCTTCTTCACATAATCCTCCTATATCTTTTGTAATTATTCAAGCCTTTTCTTTGATTTGTGTTAGATTTGTTTAGTATTATCTTTTTTAATTCCCACAAGACCGATCGGGTATGCAGTATTTTCTTCACATATCTTGCTAAAAGTACTTCATTTGATATATGAATAATCTCACAAAGTACCTATACATATATCATGCTCACATAGGTTGTTATATTTTCTTTTATTGATATAAAAGCCATCTGATTTCGAGATTAACTACTCCATGTTGTTCGCTCTGATGCCTGTGTACACCGATTCATGGATCGATAGATGATTTTTTATAATGGGGTGGGATATTCATAGGCCTCTACACCCAAAGTATGTGCCTATGTTTGGTGGGTATCATGAAATTCAGGATGGAGATGGTGGATGGATTTGATGTCATGCATTTTATGAGATCCTGTTGTAGGGTTTTCTAATGGTGTCACGTGACATTGAATGACCATGAGGCCATCCCTTGAATTCCAAATTTATATTTTATAGGAAATTAATGGGGAATTTTATAATTATTTGGGAATTCCAAGGGTATTTTATGATGTGAGGATGACATGTCTAAGGGCCTTCGTGTGACCAAGATGCCTATTGAAAGGATTTCATGTGATATAATGTGAATAGTTTGGGGCCTTTCATGAGACAAGGATGAATTATTATGGGTATTTTCAAAAGATCAAGCTAGCATAACCAAGTGATTTTGTGAGGTATTGTGGAGTGCATTATTATGTGACATGAGGTGTATGATCACCAGAGGCATCCTCCATTTCCTTTTTTCCTTCATTATTTTTTAATGGAGCAGGGCTCTCACGAGCTTGCACAAGTGTTGTTGAAGATAATCACTCTCTCTATTAAAGATAAATCATGTAACTAGAAAAGGATCATGTGGTAAAGCCTAATAATTTCATAGAAAAATACTTATGTTTTTATTTATATCTAAATATGGAGCCGAGGAGTGCTTGGGAATGTCTAAATCCTTTCACGTGAAAAGGGTGACATGCCAGTGGACTCTCGTATAGTGAGACAGACATGATTAAATGGGCATACAGTTTCTCGTAGACCAATTGGGTGTGTCACATAATATTTATGACTACAAGAGGAACCCAAATTTACCATTTCATGCCATATTTATTTTATAAGGGTTTTTGGAATATTGAGATTTCATGAGTGTTTTCAAAGACAGTAAATCTCTACATTGGTGATGAGTTGTGTAACAAAACAATAGCTATTTATTGATGCTTTAGTATTTCATGGAAACACAATTCTATTTATCTATGGAGATAGTGGGGGAGTGAAATTCCTCTTGGGCATGTCCAAGACCATACGTATGGTGAGGGCGACATGCCAACACGATTTCGTGAGAAAAGGAAGACACATCTCTAAGGTCTCGTAGTGTCTTGAAAATTTCCTAAGCATCACAAGTGAAGTTTATGTCCACAAGATGATCCCTAAATATGGATATTTTTTCCCTTATTTTCCATGTATTTTGAATGGTTTATCTGGAATCCATTGGTCAACATGTTTTGTGACAATGGGGAACTCATTTGGATGAAGTTATATAATCATCGAAAGCATTATATTCCTTTTTTGAGTGCATAAGGACTTGTTAAAGGGGATCCACATGATCTCTTATAGGTTTTGCGCTGCACATGATCACTCTCATGACCTTCTGATGGTCATGAGATTGTGTGCCTTCAAGTGGTTCATGCAATCCAAGTGATGTTTTCCACCTTCTTCTTTGTTTACATTTAAAGGAAATAATACATGTATTTAGGTATTTCCGCCTTTTTTGGATTTTATAATATTCATTTTCCATGCATCAACAATATACATTAAATTTCAAATATGACCTTTGAAACATGGATGTTAAATTATATAATATAAATTTACATAATCATATCAAAAAATCAATAAAGTAAGAATAAATGACATCATTAAGTGGAACTATATTATATGAAGCAAATTTGTCTAATATCATATGGTATTTATATATAATCATATTTTACCTAGACGAGACACAAAATAATATCGAGGAATTTAAGTCTGAAATAATGTATATGGGTGAAGTTCAAGCTCATAGAGGTTGGTATAAGATCCATGCTTGATAAATCGCCACATGAAATTATAACAAGAGCCTATTTTATTATTAGATCATGCATATAGATCATAAGGTGTCATATTTATAGAAATTAATTTTTTTTCAAAATATAATTAGATATTTATAAATAAAGATATATCATGACTTTTTTCCTTTTGAAAAGTCATTTTTGATAAATTCGATTAATGATTAAGACTATATTGTTCAAAAATTTAAAATTTTTTCCATGTAACTAAGTTTTTTTAATTGAATAATAACAATATATATTAATACCTGGTTTGTAACATCCCGACTAGGAAGCTACTAAACCGGAGCTACGAGCCGATTCGCCACAAGGCCTCAAGCACGCCTCCCCATATGCCAGAGGTTGCTGAATAGAAGCGAGGGCCAAGGGAGTGATAGTGGGGAGAATATGCCCTCATATAAGGGTATGAAAACAGCGAAAATAACTAATTATCATACGCAATGGAAAGTAAATAGAGTGTAGAATCAATAAACAACTGAAATAGAACAAGCTGTAATAGTAAAATGCTATAAAATCCCGAATAGCTATGTAATACAATACAACATTGGTCACCCACCGAGCCGACCATACAGATATAAGAACAAAATATACTGAAAGTAAAAGTACAGGGCACTACTACTAACTCCGAGCCAATCCACGTACCCAATCTCCAGACACTGTCGAACTGTAGCAGCCCTATCAGTAGAACCACTCGAACAGCTCCCATCGATCATGCAACATTGGGCCTCATCCATATTTACTATGAAACTCGTTATCAAACTAAAAAGAAGACATAAGGTCTATAGGTACACCAAGGTTCACGTGTAGGGGTGAGAAATAATCTCAGTAGGGCACCCCGAAAATTAACCTATAACTATACTGGTAAAATTGTATGCAACAATAATGTGCTCAGCCTAGCTGGAACACAACAATAGGATGTAAAACAAGCATGCAACCACAATTGAACTCAGGGTACGTAATCCATGTCAACTGGTCAAGTGCCAACATGGATGTCCATATCTATATAAGTACACATGTATAGTCCCATATCTATACACCATATATATAAATTTGAATATTCATGATTAAGTGATTCAAATAACAAGAACAATATCACAAGTCGATCCTTGGGACCTTGATCCTGATCCCCTGGACATCTTATTCAAGGGCATTGAGATGGATTTCGTGCCACTCGAGCCGTATATCAATAAGTTTATTTCTAGTATTTTAATCCTATTTACATGTACCTTCCTCGGCCAACGCCAGAAAAATATGACTCTGAACAAGCTAAACAGAGACATGTTACCATATAGTTCAACAAATAAATAACAAGTATGCAGGTAACACAACAAGTAACCCTCTAGAAATTACTCATAGACATACCCTCTGTTACTACCTAACAAGTACCAATAACCCTTTGGGAAGTACTCTCAACCTAACCCCTCTGGTTTGGTCAAATGAAAATTGTGAGACTCTCTGTGGAAGCTCACTCGGTCAATTCCCATTATAATCTAAGGTTGTTAGGGAATCTCTGAGGAAGATCACGTGGTCATTTCCCTATATAGTCCCAAGGTCTAGAGGGTCTCTGGGGAAGGTCACTCATTCAATTCCTCTTATATCCTCAGGTCAATCACAGACTCACTGAGGAATCTCACTTAGTCAATTCCTCATATAATCTGGATTTGTTTAAGGAATTTCATACAAAACAAATACTCTCTGAGGAATCTCACTCGGTATAACCCATTATAGTATATAAATCTCAGGACTCTCTGAGGAAGCTCACTCAGTCTATTCTCCAATAGTATATAATGTCCAAGACTCTCTGGGAAGCTCACTCGGTCTATCCCCTACAGTCTATAATATCCAAGACTCTCAAATGAAGCTCACTCACTCCATCCCCTTATGGTCTATAGCACCAGGTTTGTAACAGCCCGAGATTTTATGAAAAATATTCTTTTTTATTTCACTAATGTCTTGTGTTGTACGCTACACCAAAAGGAGCTTGCACAACACGCATCCTTGACTTTCCTTGCATTACACGCAATCACGACCTTCCTCGATAGCGTGTGTAATACGCAATACCGAGTTTCACTAAACAACGATATGCTATTAAAATATTATTAAAACTAGCCGTTATGAATAGTAATAACCACTTTTTAAAACTCTGTAAATCTTATTTTTCAAAATGAACTTCATTTTTTGATTCGGAGTATCGAATTTAGCCTAAGGTGAAATTTTGGTACTTTTCGGATAACTTTCATATTCTGATGAATAGTGAAAATTACTAAATTTTAATTAAAAACAACTTTTTCAATCGAAATAATTTATAGTGATAAATTATTAATTTTAGTAGTTTTAAAGTATATTTAGAATATATTTTTACAATTTAATACAATAATGGTCATTGGATGTAATTTCACATTTAAACCACTTATAAACAAGTTTCAATCTTTTGATATTTATTATCTCTTAAAAACACGCTATTTGTTTTAACAGCGGGATTTAATTATAAAATTAATTAATGAAACTTCTATGTTATGAATTTGGTAAAATAGACTTCATTTTTGAATTCGGAATATGAAATATAGCATAGGATGAAATTTTGGCATTGATCTAAAAAACATCAATTTTTGATGAATAGTGAAACTACTAAGTGGTAGGTTAAAAACTGAATTTTGCATAAAACTTAATTTTACCGCTTCTGTGAATGGAATTTCAAAAATCCGAGAGACACGGTTAATATCAAGGACTAAAATGTGGTTCAATGAGATGAAAATAATTTTTTGGTGAATAGTAACTTTTTACTTTTTTACCGCGGTTAATAGAAAATAGGTTAACTAAGGGTAAATATGATATTAATATTACCCTAACACATGTCCTAATTCCATTGGACAAGTGTAATTCGACCAGAAACAAACTTAGGAATAAAATATGACCATTTAGGCCCACTTGGATTAGATTAGGACATTTATTATTAATTTATTTAAAGAAGGGTTAAAATAGTTAAAATCAAAGTTTAATAAGTAAATCATTTTTAATATGGGGTTATACATAAGATAAATTCGATTGTAAATATTCATTAGAAAGATAAAAAGCTTTCCTACATGATGGTATTTTATTTGTAATTTTTATACATCAAATAATTTAATTTATTTATGACACAACGATGATGCAGTAATTATCTTTTTAATGAAATATTGACATAATTGATGTTATAAGCACAAAAATAAATGTAATTTCAGATTTTTTATGAATTCCACTAATTTTCTAGGTTACTATGATATATTAATGTTGATTTAATCAACTTGTTTCGAACATTTAATTCTGTTATGACTTTCACAAAAATCATATATCAAATAGTGTCAAAATTGACACAAAATAGTTTTTAAATCAAATATTATATTATTAATTGTTATTTTATTCCTAAAAATCTAAGGTTAGGCCAAATGACTTAGATAAGGATATATGTATTAATAATATACAATTTGGGGTTCGTTTGGCATGTTATAGTAAGTTTATTATCCATATAGTGAAAGAAAACAAAAAGACACGGTAAAAGTTAAATTATTAAACTTAGAGTTAAATCTAATTGATAAGGTTAACATAATACCCTAAACTTGTCTAAATCCTATTGGTTGATAGGATTTCGACCCATCCCCACTTTAGCTTCGAAATAAGACCCTTTGGAACCATTATAAACCGATTTTGACTTTAATATAAAATAATATTTTGAGATATTCCTAAGGTGCCCCTCTCCTCCCCTATAAAAGGACACCTCCTCCCCCTCCTCCTCACACCAATTTGAGCACTCAAGCTCGGCCAACCCCTGCCAAAATCCCTTCTCCACTTCCCTAGAAACATCCTAGAGGTTCTGGTCTTCCACAAAGACCAATTCTAGTGCCCTAAGAGGAGGTCTCAAAGAGGCACTTCAAAGAAGAGGTAATTACCGTAACCAATTCTTTCATCTTTATTTCTTCTTCCACTTCTTCTTCTTAGGTTGTTTCATTATGAAGTAATAACATCAGTATCACTCATATACTGATATGTTATTATAAGTATGAAACAACCCTATTTCACCATCTATCCATCCTACGGAAAAAGAAATCACCGCGCGTGCGTACGTACGGAATACCGTCTCCACGCTGTGGTGTAATCTATTTTCCACCACCACCTTACATGGATGGGTATAATGGTGTAAAGAATAACTATACATAGTTATTAGAACATCATATTGATTCTGATATATTGTATAATCCACTCCACTCCAATTCAATATTTATAGAAATGATAGCATCACTCGTGCGTACGTACGGACTACCGTCTCCACGACGCGATGAGATTCATTCTCCATGTTAACCATTTAAGAATGATTATAATGTATATATAAGAAATAATAATGAAATATATGACATTATAAACCTACTGGATTTATGTATATATATACATATGTATGTCATCTACTTACTTCCATTTCAAGACAATAAGGAAAGAAAAACAGCGTTCATGCGTACGTACGGACTACCGTCTCCATGAATGGTGTTTTTCATTTTATTTATCTATCTATTATATATATATATATAATGAATATATATGATATATAAATCATATTTTATATTCTTGAAGTAAGTAAATCATGAAATAGGTAATAATGATGTCAAGAACAACAAGTCAAAACACCTACGATAAATGAAACGATTTTACCCAAAATGCTTCTTTAACATGGAATTTACAAAAGAACGGGTAATATAATATCATAAGTGAACCATATATGATATCATAACAATGAATATGATTCTGGAATAAGTCAATAACATGATTTAAATCATTATGCAGGAGGTTTGGACACTTACAAAGCAAGTCGGACATAAGGTAAGGGAAATATCACAATCTCATTTTTATCTGAGATTGTTTATTCGTAAGTATTTACTGGGGTGTATTTTATCATCCACATCCATGTTACCTCAATATGTAATATTGTTTGCATCCACTTGCAATAGTTTAAATCCAATTTTACCCTTAGGTGAGTTTTCAGTAAATAATATGAAAGGAATCTTTTGTCCTTTTTCCGTACGAGGTACTTTTTGACTTTTCCGACAAAAGTACGAAGAATGTTTTTTTTAACTTATACGGCATGAATGGATTTTTAAAAAATTGTTTCCAAGAAGCTTCCTTTAAAAGTTTTCAAGTTTATTTTTAATCAACTTCTTTTATTTTAAAGTTGTATGACATGTTATGAAAGGAAAAATGTTTTTGAAGAAGAAAGGATATTTTCCTCAAGAATGGAGTTCAAGTGATTTTCAAAATTATTTTCCATCTAAGATAATAAAGGGTTTTGTTTTTATCCCTATTATTACATTGATTTGATCATGTTGTGATGGAATTATTTTTATGAATTCCTTTATCTCATATGAATTGATTTATGATGTCATGATGTTTCAAGAATCCCATTTTTGTTTCATGTGTTATGCGATGATGTATGTTTTATGATTATGTGGCACACATAAGAAAGGATTCATTATAAGATGGGTGGGACCTATATCTCCCTCCAATTCATTGGGTAAAGATTTTATATCTCATTAGATAGACAGGGCTGGAATGGTAGGTTATACCGGTTCAGTGAAATAGGACTGAAACGAGGGTTACTCGATTCAGAAAGGGACTTTGTCCACTAAGATAGTCTTGACAATGAGTCTTGACTAACAAGAAATGATTCTCTATGATTATGTGTGAATGCCACAAAGTTTCATGTTTTAAGTTATGATTATTGTGATTACATTTCACTGCCATGATTTACCCCATGTTATGAAATTATGATCTCTTTTGCAGGTTAAGATTTTCCAAAAGTTATGTGCTTATGTATATGATGTGATTGATATTTCTTTTGTTTACCCTTACTGAGCATTTGAGCTCACCCTTTTATGTTTTCTTTTCCCCAGGATATAAAGAAAGGTTTTAGGTTAAAAAAAAGGAAGATCTTTATGGGAGATTTTGAAGATCTTTCACCACGATTAGAAGATTATATTCCGAGTTTCCAAAGACACTAAACTATTACGATCCTTGTGTGTGTGTGTTTTTGTTATGTACTAAGTATTCCGCAAAAGTAATGTAATGTCCATGTACGATAAGCTTCGGGTCTCTACAGTTGGTATCAGAGGAAAGGTTTAGTCAACCTTTGGAAACTAGGATGCGAGTACTTTAGTGATATCCCTAGAGATATTTATAAGGTATGTCTAGGGATGTCCCTAAGGTTAAGTATACGTATCGGTTATAGTACTAGAATTACGCTAACGGTCATAGAATTAAACCTAAGATGTTAGATATTGAAGGTACTCCCCCTTTATTATGTTGTTTTCCCTAGCATGATTTTTGCCTCTCACACTATTCTTTTTGGGTTTTAGACGATGGCTGGAACCCGAAGGAACCGTGTTGATCAATGCAATGGACAATGCAATGATTGCCCTCCTGAACAAACAAATGTTATGGGAGATGGAGTGCAAAATCTTATTACTATACTTACACAAGCTATGAATCATTCTGGACTTCCAAATGAGCAGAGAAGGGAACAATATTCTATTGAGTCCTTCATGAGGCAACGTCCACCTTCTTTCAGTGGGTCTTCTGATCCACTTGTGGCTGAACAATGGATCAGTACTACTGAAAAGATATTTTCAGTTCTTCAATGTTCTGAACATGATAAAGTCATCTTAGCAGTATATCGTTTGGAAGGTGAAGCTGATCAATGGTGGAATCTTATCAAGAATACGAGGCCAAGAGATGAAATTGAGTCCATGGAATGGGACGAGTTCAAGAACTTGTTTTTCAGTAAGTACTTCCCTCGTATTCTTCGAACAAAGATGGAGAAAGAGTTTCTTGAACTGAAGCAAAGGGACGATGAATCTGTTGGTACCTATGAAGCAAATTTTACAAGACTTGCAAGGTATGCTTCTGGAATTATCATCCAACCTGAAAGTAAAGTTGATCGATTTTTCAGTGGCTTAAAACCAAGTCTTCGAAGGGAATTAGCTATAAGAGACTTTAGTAGCTATGAAGAAATTGTGTGTTGTGCTATCAAGGTAGAAATGGAAGTTGGTGTTACATATCCATCTCATGGTTTTGACAAGAAACGAAAGATGGAGTTCAAGGAGAAATCTCAGAATAATGGTGAAAAGAAGATGAATGTTTCCTTATGAACAAAGTGTGGAAAGAAGCATGGTGGAGATTGTCTTAAAGGGACTAGAAAATGTTTTAAGTGTGGAAAAGAAGGTCATAGAGCAGTTGAGTGTCGAAGTAATGGAAAAAGGGTTTCTAATGATGTGAATAAAGTAAACACTGCAGAGAACGCACCACCAACACTTCAATGCTTCAAGTGCAAGGAAATGGGGCATTATGCTAATAATTGCCCTAATCCAAGGGTTAGTGATGATCAACATGGGCAACCACTGAAGGCAAAGGACAAAGGGAAATCACATGCGATCACTATTGGCAATGTTGAATATGACAACGATGTGGTGGAATGATTAAGTGTTTATGTAATGGGATTCCAAAATAATGTTGTATCATTGAGTATTACAATATTTATTGATGTGGTATTCAAAGTGATTGAGATATTTTTTGGAAATAAGATGATATGCGCATAATGAAGACGAGAAAATGAAATGTTTAATAGTATTCATGAGCTCATGATTGATATAAGGACTAAGTGATATCATGGTGTTAGTATATTGAATTTTGAGGATTTTGGTATGTGGAAAGAGTTAACTTTTAATAGAATTCGTGTTTTCAATAAGGTTCAATGGGTATTCAAGAGAGTACAAGATTAAGGCCTTTGAATGTTTGGAATGTGACCAACATAACATATCTTATGATATATGGGGATCAACGATGGTATTAAATCTCTGGTAATCGTTTCCACTATGTTATGAGAATGGACTGCAGTATTATGTATAAGCCTAAAGATTAGACTGGATTATGTTGGACATAAGTTAGTATTGTTTAAGGATAGAAGATTTTCGATATTATTGATGAGATGTTATAGTAATGTAGTTTTAGAAAAAGGACAACCTGCAGGACGGGCAACAGCCCATCGCTTCGGACAAGGCTGTAGGAATCGAACCCACAACCGAAGTGCGACTGGCCTTTATCGCCTACCACTGGCCTACAGGAAGTCCCTGTTTAGTAGAAAGTAGTTTTATTATATTAAGGAGTATGATATATGAAGTATAAGTCCATTTTAGGAACCATATATGATTAATCTCACTATAGATCGATTTATGAATATAATTTTTGCTAACCTTTTGTTTGAGACAGATGGAATGACCCGTCATTCTATCACATGATCTGCTAACACTTCACGAATAACAAATTCAACTTCATTTATTTAAGAGATGAAGTGGAAATTGTTCAAGGCACGAACAACAGTGAGATTGTACCAAAATAAAGTAAGTATTTATTCTAATTCAAATTTTCAACTTTAGGGGAAATGATCTTGAAAACCAAAAATGTTGTCCTAGTGATCTTATACCTGATGAATAAGATGGTACCTTATATCATCACAAATCTATGGATTTGTGATTACTGGCTTTTCCATAGCCATGTTCTCTACCACTCTCCATCAGAACATGATGGTTAGATTTCTCTTCCATATCCATATTTTCACCTATGTGGAAACCCAGTGATTAGTTTATTTGGGTAATCGTTACATTTCATACTTTAGTTTTTAAAGCCATGTTTTGGTATTCCTTTTTACGATGTGGGTTTCTATAAAAGAAACTTTCGAATAGTAAACCATTTATAACCCCGACGAATTTCGAGGGCGAAATTCATTTTAAGGGGGGTAGAATGTAACAGCCCGAGATTTTATGAAAAATATTCTTTTTTATTTCACTAATGTCTTGTGTTGTACGCTACACCAAAAGGAGCTTGCACAACACGCATCCTTGACTTGCCTTGCATTACACGCAATCACGACCTTCTTCGATAGCGTGTGTAATACGCAATACCGAGTTTCACTAAACAACGATATGCTATTAAAATATTATTAAAACTAGCCGTTATGAATAGTAATAACCACTTTTTAAAACTCTGTAAATCTTATTTTTCAAAATGAACATCATTTTTTGATTCGGAGTATCGAATTTAGCCTAAGGTGAAATTTTGGAACTTTTCGGATAACTTTCATATTCTGATGAATAGTGAAAATTACTAAATTTTAATTAAAAACAACTTTTTCAATCGAAATAATCAATAGTGATAAATTATTAATTTTAGTAGTTTTAAAGTATATTTAGAATATATTTTTACAATTTAATACAATAATGGTCATTGGATGTAATTTCACATTTAAACCACTTATAAACAAGTTTCAATCTTTTGATATTTATTATCTCTTAAAAACACGCTATTTGTTTTAACAGCGGGATTTAATTATAAAATTAATTAATGAAACTTCTATGTTATGAATTTGGTAAAATAGACTTCATTTTTGAATTCGGAATATGAAATATAGCTTAGGATGAAATTTTGGCATTGATCTGAAAAACATCAATTTTTGATGAATAGTGAAACTACTAAGTGGTAGGTTAAAAACTGAATTTTGCATAAAACTTAATTTTACCGCTTTTGTGAATGGAATTTCAAAAATCCGAGAGACACGGTTAATATCAAGGACTAAAATGTGGTTCAATGAGATGAAAATAATTTTTTGGTGAATAGTAACTTTTTACTTTTTTACCGCGGTTAATAGTAAATAGGGTAACTAAGGGTAAATATGATATTACTATTACCCTAACACATGTCCTAATTCCATTGGACAAGTGTAATTCGACCAGAAACAAACTTAGGAATAAAATATGACCATTTAGGCCCACTTGGATTAGATTAGGACATTTATTATTAATTTATTTAAAGAAGGGTTAAAATAGTTAAAATCAAAGTTTAATAAGTAAATCATTTTTAATATGAGGTTATACATAAGATAAATTCGATTGTAAATATTCATTAGAAAGATAAAAAGATTGCCTACATGATGGTATTTTATTTGTAATTTTTAGACATCAAATAATTTAATTTATTTATGACACAACGATGATGCAGTAATTATCTTTTTAATGAAATATTGACATAATTGATGTTATAAGCACAAAAATAAATGTAATTTTAGGTTTTTTATGAATTCCACTAATTTTCTAGGTTACTATGATATATTAATGTTGATTTAATAAACTTGGTTCGAACATTTAATTCTGTTATGACTTTCACAAAAATCATATATCAAATAGTGTCAAAATTGACACAAAATAGTTTTTAAATCAAATATTATATTATTAATTGTTATTTTATTCCTAAAAATCTAAGGTTCGGCCAAATGACTTAGATAAGGATATATGTATTAATAATATACAATATGGGGTTCGTTTTGCATGTTATAGTAAGTTTATTATCCATATAGTGAAAGAAAACAAAAAGACACGGTAAAAGTTAAATTATTTAACTTAGAGTTAAATCAAATTGATAAGTTTAAAATAATACCCTAAACTTGTCTAAATCCTATTGGTTGATAGGATTTCGACCCATCCCCACTTTAGCTTCGAAATAAGACCCTTTGTAACCATTATAAACCGATTTTGACTTTAATATAAAATAATATTTTGAGATATTCCTAAGGTGCCCCTCTCCTCCCCTATAAAAGGACACCTCCTCCCCCTCCTCCTCACACCAATTTGAGCACTCAAGCTCGGCCAACCCCTGCCAAAATCCCTTCTCCACTTCCCTAGAAACATCCTAGAGGTTCTGGTCTTCCTCAAAGACCAATTCTAGTGCCCTAAGAGGAGGTCTCAAAGAGGCACTTCAAAGAAGAGGTAATTACCGTAACCAATTCTTTCATCTTTATTTCTTCTTCCACTTCTTCTTCTTAGGTTGTTTCATTATGAAGTAATAACATCAGTATCACTCATATACTGATATGTTATTATAAGTATGAAACAACCCTATTTCACCATCTATCCATCCTACGAAAAAAGAAATCACCGCGCGTGCGTACGTACGGAATACCGTCTCCACGCTGTGGTGTAATCTATTTTCCACCACCACCTTACATGGATGGGTATAATGGTGTAAAGAATAACTATACATAGTTATTACAACATCATATTGATTCTGATATATTGTATAATCCACTCCAATTCAATTCAATATTTATAGAAATGATATCATCACTCGTGCGTACGTACGGACTACCGTCTCCACGACGTGATGAGATTCATTCTCCATGTTAACCATTTAAGAATGATTATAATGTATATATAAGAAATAATAATGAAATATATGACATTATAAAGCTACTGGATTTATGTATATATATACATATGTATGTCATCTACTTACTTCCATTTCAAGACAATAAGGAAAGAAAAACAGCGTTCATGCGTACGTACGGACTACCGTCTCCATGAACGGTGTTTTTCATTTTATTTATCTATCTATTATATATATATATATATAATGAATATATATGATATATAAATCATATTTTATATTCTGGAAGTAAGTAAATCATGAAATAGGTAATAATGATGTCAAGAACAACAAGTCAAAACACCTACGATAAATGAAACGATTTTACCCAAAATGCTTCTTTAACATGGAATTTACAAAAGAACGGGTAATATAATATCATAAGTGAACCATATATGATATCATAACAATGAATATGATTCTGTAATAAGTCAATAACATGATTTAAATCATTATACAGGAGGTTTGGACACTTACAAAGCAAGTCGGACATAAGGTAAGGGAAATATCACAATCTCATTTTTATCCGAGATTGTTTATTCGTAAGTATTTACTGGGGTGTATTTTATCATCCACATCCATGTTCCCTCAATATGTAATATTGTTTCCATCCACTTGCAATAGTTTAAATCCAATTTTACCCTTAGGTGAGTTTTCAGTAAAGAATATGAAAGGAATCTTTTGTCGTTTTTCCGTACGAGGTACTTTTTGACGTTTCCGACAAAAGTACGAAGAATGTTTTTTTTAACTTATACGGCATGAATGGATTTTTAAAACATTGTTTCCAAGAAGCTTCCTTTACAAGTTTTCAAGTTTATTTTTAATCAACTTCTTTTATTTTAAAGTTGTATGACATGTTATGAAAGGAAAAATGTTTTTGAAGAAGAAAGGATATTTTCCTCAAGAATGGAGTTCAAGTGATTTTCAAAATTATTTTCCATCTAAGATAATAAAGGGTTCTGTTTTTATCCGTATTATTACATTGATTTGATCATGTTGTGATGGAATTATTTTTATGAATTCCTTTATCTCATATGAATTGATTTATGATGTCATGATGTTTCAAGAATCCCATTTTTGTTTCATGTGTTATGCGATGATGTATGTTTAAGATTATGTGGCACACATAAGAAAGGATTCATTATAAGATGGGTGGGACCTATATCTCCCTCCAATGCATTGGGTGAAGATTTTATATCTCATGAGATAGACAGGGCTGGAATGGTAGGTTATACCGGTTCAGTGAAACAGGACTGAAACGAGGGTTACTCGATTCAGAAAGGGACTTTGTCCACTACGATAGTCTTGACAATGAGTCTTGACTAACAAGAAATGATTCTCTATGATTATGTGTGAATTCCACAAAGTTTCATGTTTTAAGTTATGATTATTGTGATTACATTTCACTTCCATGATTTACCCCATGTTATGAAATTATGATCTATTTTGCAGGTTAAGATTTTCCAAAAGTTATGTGCTTATGTATATGATGTGATTGATATTTCTTTTGTTTACCCTTACTGAGCATTTGAGCTCACCCTTTTATGTTTTCTTTTCCCCAAGATATAAAGAAAGGTTTTAGGTTAAAAAAAAGGAAGATCTTTATGGGAGATTTTGAAGATCTTTCACCACGATTAGAAGATTATATTCCGAGTTTCCAAAGACACTAAACTATTACGATCCTTGTGTGTGTGTTTTTGTTATGTACTAAGTATTCCGCAAAAGTAATGTAATGTCCATGTACGATAAGCTTCGGGTCTCTACAAGGTTCTCATGAAATCGTGCTAGTCAGTGCATAATAATGATATAAGGCAAATGTAAACCTACAGAGATACCTGGCTAACTAGTCAATAGGGAACAACACTCCATCATACGGTCACAAGGCATGGAAAATAGGGACATGGGCACCGGCTGAACAAGTCCAAAATGTTGTAAACAAAACAAGGCACAGTCAAAACATCCAAGAAAGGTAAAATAAACTATTCACTATCAAAACACCTCTACTTAGGCAAACAAGTAATAGTAGGAATACAAATAATCATGAAAGATGCATCACGTTAGGCTCAGTAGCCACCAACCACGAAGCACCTCTGGTAAACACTACAACATCAGAAAACCATGTCAGATTTAAAAAAAATGAGTGCGGGGGGGGGGGATGCCCAACCCAAAAATAAATACATAGCCTAAATGGATCACCAATTTGGAACATGTTCTAGGTGACACCCAATCACCATCTCTACCCAAACCCGATGTAACAACTCCGGGTCGGTCAAACAATGAGCACCCACTGGGTCCCTCAAGTCCATCACTGAGGAAGTATCATACTCAGAATTTTCAAGGTAAACACGAGCGAAGGCATCCTATGCAGGATCCTTAACAAAGAGTAAGGGAGGAATACTACATGGGATCCTCAAAGGAAGGACAACATAGTAATTCCATAACATGGTTCTTGTAAAATTAAGAACAATAGAGAGATCTTACAAGGGAATCCCAAGGTCAACACACAAGCAGAGGCATCCCTCAGGGGATCACTAAAAGTATCCAGTCTCACATACTCATAGTCCAGAAGGAAAAATATCACAAGGGGAACGTCCCCTAAAGAATATGTTATGGAAAACTTCTCATATCTCATATCGTATTAAAGGTCTCGACTAAGTTGGTCGGAACACCCAACCAATCATCCACGCCAAGTCTCACTCTCAAGTGACAATAGAACTCATTAACTAGAGAAAGAACCCCCTCAATTCAGATAAAACCCCCCCAAACCCCCTTTATATGACCTCAAAAGGTCAAAAGGATTCAACCATTGCGATATACGTTGAAAAACACTCAAAATAAACTACTCACATGCCCAATTCTTACTTCCAGAGCATAAGATATCCCAAAATTACTAAGTTGAAGTAGTACATGGCCAAAGAAAATGGCCAGAACCCATTTGGCATGCCTTTGTAATAGTACAAGGCATGTACATTATTGTACACAGCGTGTACTTTACTTTAAATGGAGTGTACTATTCAAAAAAAGTCACCCCATGTTCTTTTTCACTAAAACACATCCTCATGTACCATTACATGACGTCTACTTTTTGAAAACAACTATTATGTGTTCTATTCCACATGGCTGGCCACATAGCCACCAACTACATGGAGTGTACTTATTGTACAAAGTATGTACTTAAGAAAACTTTGTCCTCCCCAAATGAGAAGAACACATGGTGGTTTCTTACTAACTCCCCACTATAAACCTTCTCGTCCCCAATAATCCCAGAAAATGGACTAGCAGCCATGCTCCCAACCCAAGCATCTGCACAACCAAGCTACCTGGACTGTCCAAAGACCAACCTTAGAGCGTTAAAAACCACCTTCTACACATAATATATTCAACTACAACCAAATTGTTACTCCCCAGCATAGTAATACCCTGGATTTAATTTTTAAAATAAAACACTGTGCTAAAAAGATCCTGGAAAACACCGAAGTTTACCCTAAATAAGAAAAAACACCCTCAAAAGGCCAATGGTGAACTCGCCACCATATGGGTTTCCTTAAAATGATCTGAGAGAACAACTTGAACAGGTTCCATCCGCCACATGTATAAACACTAAGAAATAAAAAGGAGCTCGATGTAGGGTTGTAACTCTCTTAGCACACTCAAAATTAATCAAGATATCACATAATCATCACTTACAGAAGTATACTAAGATTTCACTGAAGGTGTGCCCAGCTCCCACTAAGCCCCACTAACATCATACCAAAACCCGACCAGGAATCAGGTATGGGACAACCATTTTCACAAAGGATTTCCTAGAATAGAATAGACATTGACTTACAATGTTTCGATTCAAAACCAAGGGTCTCTAGTTCTTCCACCAATCGCTGCACAAAACCCTCTCAACTAGGTCACAAGGTCTAACCACCTAGACAAAAGATCCAGAACCTCTAAAAAGAAGGTCAAGATCACAACGAACAAAGGAATGTCAAAACTAAAACATAGCCTACAAGGGACCTAATTCTCTCTGAGTATCCTCATAAGGAATGACTCTTTGGAGGTAACAATCAAACCAAAAGAGACAAGCTGAGATAACACACATTTGGTATCTGTATACAGCAATACCACAAGGAGGTAAAGTTCAAAAGAAAATCCTTTGAATATATCGACATCATTCTCAAAGATCCAACTAGATAACCACGGACCTGAGAAACAACACCCAATAAGTGGTTAAACAAAAAGGCATTACATGCCACATAGACCAAATAGGTTCACTACACCACCTGTGCACAAGGACTGAGTTATCATCCTCAACAAAAATGCCTTAATTTAGATCCAAATAACCTGAAATCAGAGTAAAAAAGTATGTGTAAGTATACCCAAAGGTCTCAGCCGTTAGTAAAAACACATACTAGCAGGCCAATTTGATGTGAATAATACGTGCCTAGTATGATGCATGAGACGCCTCTTGCCTTTGTCGGCCAAGAGTCAAAATCCATCCCTGGCATCTTACCAAGGGTCAAGAGCCCGATATCCATAGTAAATCACAACACCACACAACATGTGTGTCTCTCAAGTTGAAAATCATATACAAATGTAAAATTGAAAAATCAGAATAGAAATCAAAAATCCTGGAAACCAGGACTTCTTACTAGAACATGTGTTCTCGACACAACATCCTGATATCCATCACAGGTTCCGACACATTACTAATACTCATGTCTACCATATCCCAAATAGTAAATACCAGGAACGAAAAGTCCCCTTATACCACTTTGTAACGTCCGGACCCAGAAGCCACTAAATTGGTGATCTGAGCCAGTTCGCCACAGGGCCTCAAGTGCACCTCCCCGTACGCCAGAGGCTGCTGAAAAGCAGCGAGGGCCTTGGGTGTGATATTGGGGAGACTATGCCCTCATACTAGAGTATGAAAATAGCAGAAATATGTATGTATCATACAAAGTGGAAAGTAATCAATGTGAGGAATAAATAAACAACTGAAATAGAACAAGATGTAATACTAAAATGTTGTAAAATCCCGAACAACTATTCAATACAATACAACACTGGTCATCCACCTGGCTCACCATATAGATACAAGTACAAAATAAACTGAACGTAAAAGTACATTGCTCTGCTACTAACCTCGATCCAATCCATGTACCCAATCTCTAGAAACTTTCAAACTGTAGCAGCCTGGTCAGTAGAACCACTCGAGCAGCTCTACTCGATCATGCAACATTGGGCCTCAGCCCTATACACTATGAAACTCTTACTCAACCTGAAAGTAGACATAAGGCCTACACATGCACTGAGGTGCACATGCAGGGTTGAGAAATAATCTTAGTAGGGAACACCGAAAAGAAACCTATAACAGTGCTGCTAAAAGTGTATGCAACACCGATGTGCTCAGACTAGCTGTAAGACAACAAAAGGAAGTAAACTCTAACGTGCAACCACATTTGAACTCAGGGTATGTAATCCCTATCAACTAGGAATGTGCCACCGAGGATGTCTATATCTATATACGTACACACGTATAGTCACATACCTATACACATATACATAAATATTAATATTCATGATTAAGTGATTTAAATTACAAGAACAACATCAGCATTCAATCCTTGGGATCTTAATCCTGATCTCCTAGATGTCTTATTCAAGGGGATTGAGCTGGACTTCGTTACACTCAAGATATATATCAATATGTAGATCTCAAGGTTTTTAGTCCTATCAGCATGTACCTTCCTCAACCAATACCAGAAAAATATTCCTCTAAACAAGATAAACAAAGACTAGTTACCCTCTTGTTCAACCAATCAAACACAAGAAAGTAGATAACACAACAGGTAACCCTCTAGAAAGTACTCACAACCATCCCCTCTAGTCCTACCTAACAAGTTCCAACAACCCTCTAGGCAGTACTCTCAGCCTAACCCCTCTGGTTTGGTCATATGAAAATTTTAAGACTCTCTGAGGAAGCTCACTCGGTCAATTCCCCTTATAGTCTAAGGTTGTCCGGGACTCTCTAAGGAAGATCATGTGGTGAATTCCCCTTATAACCCCAGGGACTAGAGACTCTCTGAGGAATCTCACTCAGTCAATTTCTCTTATTGCCTCAGATCGATCACCGACTCTTTGAGGAAGCTCACTCGGTCAATTCCTCCTATAGCCTGGAGTGGTCTAAGTAATTTCAATCAAAACAAAGACTCTCTAAGGTATCTAACTCGGCCTATCCCCTTATACTCTATAAACTCAAGACTCTCTGAGGAATCTCACTCAATCTATCCTCCTGTAGTATATAATATCCATGAATCTTTTGGAAGATCACTCGGTTTATCCCCTACAATCTATAATACCCAAGACTCTCTATGGAAGCTCACTCGGTCTATCCCCTTATAGTCTATAGCACCAGGTTCTCATGACCCCGTGCCAGTCAATGCATAATAATTTTATAAGGCCCAAGTAAACCTATATAGATTCTTGGATAACCAGTATACAACATAACAAGCATGTCAGGGAACAAAACTCCATCCTATGGTCACATGGTAAGGAAAATAGGTAAACGACCATAGGACGAACAAGACCAAAAGGTCATAAACAAAACAAGGCATGGGAAAAACATCCAAGCAAGGTAAAATAAACTATTCAATATCAAACCGCCTCTAATCAGGAACACAAGGAATAATAGGCATCTAGATTAAAAAGAATGATGCATCGCATCAGGCTCACCAGCCACTAACCAGGAATCAGCTCTGGTAAACAATACAGTATTAGTAAACCAAGTCATATATAAACAAACGGGTGCGTGTGGCCCGAACGCCCAACCCAACAATAAATACATATCCTAAAGGGATCACCAGTTTGGAATGGGTTCTAGGTGCACCTGATCACCATATCTACCCAAATCCGGTGTAACAACTCAGGGTCAGTCAAAGAATGAGCACCCACTGCGTCCCTCAAGTCGAACTCTGAGGAAGCATCATACTCAGAATTCTATAGGGAAACATGAGCGAAGGAATACTACGTGGGATCCTTAACAAATATTAAAGGAGGAATCCTCCACGAGATCCGCAATAGAAGGACGACAAAGGCATTCCATATCCTGGTTCCTATCAAAGGATGAACAAGAGGGAGATCCTACTAGGGAATCCCAAGGCCAGCACACAAGCAAAGGCATACCTCAGGGGATCCTTAGATGTATCTGGTCTCACATACTCATAGGCCAGAAGGGAACATCTCACAAGGGAAAAAACCTCTAAAGAATAGGTTACGGGATATAGCTCATCGCTCATATCTTATTAAAGGTCTAAACTAAGTTGGTCCGAACACCCAACCTATCATCCATGCCAAATCTCTCTCTCTGGTGACAACTGAACTAGATAACTGGAGGAAGAACCCCTCAATTTAGATATAAACCCATCGAATCCACTTTAGATAACCTCTAAAAGTACAAATGATTCCACCATTATGATATACGTGAAAAAATGCTAAGAATCAACTACTCACATGACCAATTCTTACTTCTAGAGCATATGATATCCCAAAATTACTAAGTTGAAGTAGTACATGGCTAGAGCACATGGCCAGAACCCATTTGGCCTACATGTGTAATAGTACAAAGTGTGTACATTACTGTACAAGATTTGTACAATTCAAACAATGTCACCCCATGTTCTTTTTCACTAAAACACATGCCCAAGTACCACTACACGGTGTGCACTCAAAGTACATGGCGTGTACTTCCTAAAAACCACTATTCCATGTTCTATTCCACATGGCTAGCCACACAGCCACCAAATACACGGTGTGTACTCAAAGTACACGAAGTTTAATTCAGAAAACATTGCCTTCCCTGAATGGGAAGAACACAAAGTGTGGACACCTGGAATATATTCCCTTTATTCTGGGTTTTCTGACGAGAAAACCCTGAAAACACCCGAAACGCCCATTTTCGCCTCCGAATCATTAGATCCTTCCTTAAGAGGCAAAAATAAAGAAATATAAAGCATAAAATACATAAAACAACATGTTTAAAGGGGATATATAGTGAAAACATAAAAAATCCTATCTTTGGGAAGAAATCGCTGAAGCTTTGGTTGATTTCACGACTCACGGATGCCTCACGCCGACTCCGCACGTTGAGAGCTTCGAATGGGTACCCCTCTCACCTTCTTTCTCTCTCATTTTATCAATATAAAAATTTTCCCATAGGTGAAGGATAAGGAGGATAGGTGTAGGAGATGTTTACAAGGAGGAGGACGAAATAATAGAGAATAAAAGAAAATGAACGAAGAAAAGAAAAGGAAGAAAAAGGGTCTTGGGCCGGCCCTAGTGCCCGACATGAGTTTATGCCTCCCCTAGGCTAAAATCCCTATTTCAGATTTAACGGTGCATAAAAAATATCAATACGACAGTCAATAAAAAATTTATTTCCAAAAGAACCTATGTGAATTATTTAATATTTAATTTAATAATACTAAATATTAAATATTTCGCCAAAAATCTAACAGCTCGGATTTCCTCCAAACTCATGTCCCAGGGTAAACACCCTATTCCAGGACCAACAGAGCAGTTAGAAAAATTATCCAAGGAAATATGGTTGGATAAAATGACTATTTTACCCATCACGAGCATCCAACATCTAAAATTCAAATTTTTTTCTCAAAACTGCAGTCCGAAGAATCCCGGGTTCTTACATGATTAATTAGTATTTTATTAAAAAAATAGTTAATATTCAAATTTATGTATTTTTAAAAAACTATCTTTCTATATATTATTTTTTATAAATAAAATATATATTTATAAATTTATATTAGGAATTGAAAAAATTAAACTCTATTTTGTATTTATAATGAAAATATAATATTCCAATTATTTATTGAGAATTTTCTTAAAATATTGATATTTTCTGAATTTTCCAAGATATAATTTTTAAAAACAACTCTAACATTATATAATTATGGTAAATAAGTTGGAATTTTAAATTTTTAAAAATTTATTTTTTAGTAAATATATATATTTTTTGAATTTATATTTTAATTTTTTTTATAAACCCATATATTAAAATTTTGAACATAAGTTATATTTTTCAAAACTAAATTGTCTATAATATTTATGATTTTAAAGTTTTAAAATTAATTTCTGTTAATTTTAAATATTTTAAAAAACATAAAGGCATTCAAATTCTAGATCCTTATATTGAAATTATAAAATAAGGGCCATTTTTTAGTTACAAAGTATAAGTTATCGTGTTATAAAATAGTTACCATGTTGAAAACTGAAATTGTAAAAATGGGTAAGCTAAGAGGTGAAGGGAATAAAGTGATGAAAACATGATATTAATAGATAGTTTCTGGTTTTTATCAACCTTATATCTTCTAATGTCAATAATTTCTCAATTTCCAATCCTTTTTTATCATTTCAAGACCTCCAATTGCTGAAATATTTGGACTATTTAAAAAATGTCATCCCATATAACTTATAAAAGAGTATATTATCTCCTCCTTTACCCTACCCCAAAAAACAACACATTTTAGACTAAAATATTCCAAAAATTATTTTAAACACTCAATGAAACTATGAGGATGTTTTATTCTTCTCAAAATTCAACCACTAAAATGTTTAATGTCTTTCTTAAAAGACATAAACTCTATACCAAGGTATAGATTTCTAACTAATTCACCCTATTTTTTATATAATTATATGTTTTTCTTCTTCTTAATATTTCTAACTATATTTTATTGATAAAATTTGAAACATTATAGTAACCGTATGTTATTATAATGATTATATAATCATTAACTTCCCTTCCCTTTTCCGTTTTAAAAAATAAAAGATGAATTGTGTGTTTTGGGGCCTATGGACTCCATCACCTTATGTATTTCATTTTACATAATAAACATATAAGGAAGGACCTAATAGTGAATTTAATATATAATTAGTGTAATTTTTTGAATATATTACATTCTTAAATGATAAAACATATTACTCTTTCCAAATTCTATGTAAAATGAAGTTGTTCACCATACATATGTGTGCACTACCACCTCCATATAACAATCATTTTCTATTTTTCATTTCATAATTCCCTCAAATGGTTGTTCAGTATAATTAGTTTAAATGATAAATATTAGTTTTATAGTATGAAAAATGTATGGTAATAAAAATTAAAGGAAATATTAATAATCTGATTGTTAAAGAATGGTAATAAAATTGACATTCTAAAATTAGTAAAATAAGATGAAAAAATATAATTCATATTATGAAACATTTTCCTATCCATTTAAATATTATAAATTATTAAAATAATAAATATATAAAATTAATTTACCCTAAATATAAACATTGTTCTTTTGGTATGAAAATATTGTATATAAATCCCCTCAGTGTCATCCATTAATCGTGGTATGTTCCAGTTTGGGTCGACATTACCACATAATTGATCAATTCCATAAAATTATATTATGGACGAAAATTAAACATAATTGATACTGTAATATGATATTAATATTTCAATAAATATTTTGTTTTGTTCAATGAATGGAAACATCAATATTTTTCTTAATAAATTAGAAAACGCCTTTTGTTTGTAATGAAAATCACTGAACCGTGGATATTGTTGATTTTATATTCATGGATAATAAATGAAACATTAATAAATAAAAATTTAAAAACATTAAATTAAAATTTTTCATGAATCATATTAACAATAATGCACGATGTGTGGTGATATTTTTGTGAAAAAATGAATAACGATGCAACTACTATGAAGCTACTACAAACATTCAAAACTATAAACACTCAATATGGTATGATACTGAAAAAATATACATGTAGATTATATTATAAATGAAAACTATAAATAATTTTATATATGAATATTTTAATAAAATTACTTTTTATTATTGTTAAGTTTGTTATAATATAGTTCAAATTCCATGCATGTAAATCATGAGTAAAAGTAAGGGTTTCTATGCCTCATTTTCAACACCATTGGATAGAATTGATATAGTGGACCATAACTTATTTTATATGGATTATTAACATACCAATTACATTGAAATATGAAAATATAAAACATATAATGATATTTTAATGTCCATTTATTCATAATTCTCTCAACCTTCATTGATTATTTCATTACCTATTCCGTAAGAGTTTTAACAAATCAATTTATGAATAATTTGGTCATAGTCTTTCTTATGTGAATATAATTTTAATTTATTAATTGGTATTAATGATACATTAATATAATTGTAATTTTATATTGTTCATTTCTGAAATTACATCTGATCATCAATAAGAAATTCATTGATTATCTGTTTTTGAAAATAAATGTTTACAATTGTTAATAATAACTCCCATTTATAAAAATGAATCTATTATTCCATGTTCATATTTTCCTTCCCATAATTTTTCTCTAGATATTTTTTTAAATAAAATATGAATTATTTTCGAGGAATAATATAATTATATTTACCCATTTATAAAATTAATGTTAAATAATTTTTTGTGACATGGTTTTCAAATAGAGGCATTACAAATATTAACGAAAATGGGTTTCCATACTTTCAAAATAAATTGTTTAATTTTAAAATTACCATTTTTAATATCATTTTTGAATTTTCAGGGATATTATTTTTATATTAATTTATAATATGAAATTCAAAATTCTACTCTTTCCATCCAAAATAATGTTTTCGAAAATAATTTTCACTATAAATTTAAAAATAATGTTTGATTGGTTTTTTGGAATTTTTGTCACTTTTATTTTTATATCAAGGTATATATATAATGAAGTAATTTTTTTATCATTATATATATATTATTAAGATTTTATTCTTTTTAGAAAATTATATTTTTGATAATCTATGATTTTGTCAGTTTTTATATGTTATGTTTTTATAATTTTTATAAAACCTATTCATTATATCTTGGTTCATTAAGAAATGTTTATTATTGATTTTTAGTGGCACACTCATATATTGATGATTATGATTGGGGTACTATGTCACCATAAAATTCACTATTTATATCTACGATCCCAATATATTTATCATGTAATCCATATTTTCAAAATGCATTTTATATCTAGGAAATTCAAATTTCTCATAATTACACAAATTTTTTATTATATTCCTTACTTTTCTATCATGTTTACATTTTTATAATTATTGAAATTTATTATGAGTTTATTAATTATTTATTATTCTTACTTAATGATATTGTTATGAAATTATATTTCTCTATCACGTTTTTTGACTTTAATCTATGGTATTATAAACATTTATTAAGATATTTATGTCTTCCTCATGTTTCCCCTCATAATTTTAGTATGATACATTAATATATGTTTTCAATTTATAAGGATTTGTACTCACCCCATTTATTATGTTTCTATTTCTCTATGTATGAGGATTATTATATCAGGTGAGATGTCTTTAGCAGTACTAGAAGAGTATAATTAATGTTAAATGTTCACAAGTTTTTAAAAATAATAGTTTATGTAGATACACTTGAAGACACTAAACTATTATGAGAATGGGGTGAGAGAATCTTTGAGAGACCTATTATTTAAATAATTAGAATATTTTATTACTTATTTCATGATTTTATTGATTCATCTTAGTTGTTAAAAAATAATGGATCGATAATTTTTTAAATTAGATTAGTTTTTTGGGGATTTTTTAAAATACCCTTAGTGAAAAAACATAGAGAATTTTCTAAGTGTATAATGATATTCTGATAAATTTATAAGTATTTATTTTATGTTTTACCCCATAAATAAATCCCTTTATAGATAGTATTTGTAGATACAGGCTCTAGAATAGATATAACTAGTGAGAATTTCCATGAAAAGGGAATGAAAGGTATTGAATCAATCATCACCTGGTGAATGGAATGCAATCCTAAATACGAAACTAGTTTTACAATATCCACAAATATACATTGGTTGATCAATGGGTATTTAAAACCCAATAATAAAGAATTATTTCCCAGTTAATTTTAGGGATAATATTCAAAATCATAAGATAACCCTTATTGATGTATCATAATTAAAATGAATATTGATATACGTTGAAGTGGTGTAACTATAGTCCAATTAAAAATGTAAAATAAAAAGGAATTTTATGGTAAAATTCCTTTTAGGAATATGATAATATCCATGTATTGTTAATTTTTTACACTAAATCTATCTATTTTGGTTTTACTATTTGTTGGAAAATGAAGGAACCATGTAAGTGATGGAAATCATAAATTTTAACTCAATCAAAAACCAATAAGAATTGGATCTAGGTTGAGAAAACTTTTGATTATTCCAAACTAGATACCCTGAAATTTAATTATCTATGTGAAAAAAATGAGTCCCAAACACACCAATGAAGAGAAGGATGGAGCCTCATGATATATCATGTGATGAAGGTGGTCATTGGAGGAATTCTCAGTTCCGTATATGCCAAAAATATTGAATAATTACTGAAGGAAGTTTCTCAAGGGGGTGCAAGATTATTTACTTTTGGAAGAGGGGACCATCATGCATCAAATTTTAATAGGAAAATTAATAAGCTAGCTAGAATAGTGGGAGTAGAAAAAACGAATAAATAGAGAATAATAAAGGAATAATTAAATAATTTTTGAAAACACTGAAATTAATGAAGTCATTGTCATAAATTGAAGAATAATAAAGATGATAGGGTAAAATAACCACCACATCCAAGGGAAGAGGTGGATCTATCTTAATGAATACATATGATGTTGATTGTGAAAATTGGGTCCTCTAATTTAAAATAGTTAATATAAGATATTTAATCTAACCATACTACGTTTCCAAGATTATTTCTAGAGTGTACCAATATAGTGTTTTGTTTATGAAATAAAATATTTTTTTTATGATGGAGGGATTTATAAATTTATGATTATGAGAATATAAATCATAGTATGGGTCCTTTGTTTAGATTTTACATAATTTATAAATTATTTAAACATGGACTCTAAATTCACTGATCATAGTTAGATTACCCAAAAATCCTCAATATTTTAAAAAATGAGTTAGGCGGAAAAAGAAAGTAGTTTCTATGAAGAGATCCAGATGTCAATATGACAACAAGACACAACAAAAAATGATCATCATTATCATCCTTTAGTGAAATTACACAATGTGTAGTCCCTTATATTTCTAGGGAATTTTTATGCACCATAATAATGGTGTATTTTGAATAACCCCCGCAAACAATAATAGTGCCACAATAGATGATGGTTCGGTGAAAATGAGGCCACATACTGACCTCAGGGTGAAGAGGAGTTCATGAATTTTTTTCAGGCTCTAGAGAATGTGGGACCATGAAATGTGTGTGGGAAATAGTATATATCAAAGATGGTATAATTTTGGTATAAGAATAACCAATCAAATAATATATGGAGTCACAACCATTCATCAACTTCCATTATCCAAGAGTATTTTACTAAGTGCGAAGTAAAATAACACGTGCAGTAAGTGGTAGGGAGATGGGTTGTTATCTATTAAAGATAGATGTACAAAAGAGGTACAAGTTATAGAGACAATATTCTAGTGTAGTTGGGGTAACTACTCTAGAATGGTTTTGGAGGGGACTATATATGTATCTAAATGATCCTAATGTATTAGTTTGTCATTCTTTGATGACATCATAATTCGATATTTCCATTAATACTACACCACCAAGATAAAATACCATGGGTGGAAGAGATAGGTGTGAGTGTTATAGAAATCATAAAAACATTGATTAAAATATCATAAATTAAACAAATTTATATTAATACGCCACAATAGGTTATAATTATTAACACAAGAGAAAATAAAATAGGTCTAAACCCAAAACTATAAGAGTTATTTAACATAAAATGGTTATTGAGAAACAAAATATTGGGATTATTCTTATTATAAGTGAATATATCTGATTCATGAATTATTAGAAAAATAAATTTCATTCCATATGATATATACCCCAAGCTAATATCATTAGAAAAAAATAATATAAATTATGCAGGTCCAATTTATAAAATGTGGATAATGTAATGACATGACCATTTATTTTATATATAATAAATTAAATATCATGATCAAAATAGTATACCAAACTAATGTGTAAAACATTTATATATTTTTAATATTAAATATGACCATTAAAACATAAATGTTATGTTAGCCTATATAAATTGAAGTTACCGAATAACATAAAAATCAAGTAAAAATCAATGGAATATAGAACTGGAAGTATTACATATGAAGACCGTTTTTAAGATCATAATGGAGGTAGATTCACTTGGATTTTTTCATAGGAAAAGTATTATAAAATTTCAAATATTTTAGGTTTGATAAAAAAATTATACCGGAGATGTTAATACTCTTTTTGATTACCACCTGATCCATGCATGATGAACCGCCACCCAAAACATCTATTAGAGCTCATATGATGCTTTGGTATTATGTGTAAATCATAAGGGTTAATTTAAATATAAACCATGTTTATGTAAAAAAGAAATAAAATATTTATATGTATTGAGTTACATGAATTTTTATACTTTTTGTAATGCAATTTTTTCTATATTCACATTATGGTAAAAATGTATTTTTTATAATTTGTACTTTTATTTCAAGAAACTATGTTTATATTTTTTGAAATAAAAAATATTAATAATATATTAATTAATAGTTTATTGTAATTAAGAATATTTTTTATATGAAAATTTATTTTTCTAATGAAATTAATTTTCACAATATATTATTTCCTAAAAAAACAAAATTTACAAAATTTAGGCTGAGATCTTGGAAAAATTAAATTAATATTTGGATTTATCATGTAAATGGTAAATTATGATTTTTTTTTTGAATTTTTCTTAAAATATTGTTTTTAGGGGAATAGTGAGAAATTCCCTTTTTAAAAATAACATGAATTTTATGACATTATTAATATATAAGTATGATTTTAAAATCTATCAGACCTTTTTAAAAGACAAAATATATATATTATTAGTGAATTTATAATTTTAGGAATGTTTCTATTAAATTATATACCTATATTTTACATTTTAGTATTTATCTTTTATTTTTTAAATAATTAATACATTATAAATTTTTTATTTTCAAAATTTAATTTTATAACTTTTAAAAATTGAAAACTGAGAAATGAAGATAAAATTTATAATTAGTAGGTGTAAATTATGTAATAATAATTGTTCTATTTTTTAATAAAAGATAACTGACCTAGGTAAAAATAATTTACCTCGATTAAAAAAAAGTAAAAATTACTAACCAAATTCATAAAGGACTAACATGTTAGAAAAAAAATTTAATTAGTGGTTAATGTGTTTCTAAATAGTAACAATTTCCATATCTATTATTTCACAATTTTTAATCTTTCAACCTTGATTGTTGAATCCCGTTATTTAACACTTTTATCTATTTAATAAAAATTTCATCACTTTTCACTTATATAAGGGGATCATATCTCCCTAATTCCCCAAAAACTAAAATCCCATTATGTTTTACCAAAAACCTACAAAAAATATCATAAAAAATCTTATACATCTTAAATAGGTTCAGGTATTCTAAAAATACTATTCCAAAAATGTTTAATCCCCTTAAAAATTAGATAATCAAACTAGTATATTATAGATTTCTAACAACTACCCCTCTTTCCTATTCCATTTTGTGTTATTCTTCTTCCTCATATTTATTTTCACTTATTTTAATGATAGTATTGAATATAATTATTATACATGTATGTTATTATAATTATGGTACAAGAATTATCCACCCTACCCATTTCTATTAACCCTAATTAATCTGTGAATTGTTCATTTTTGGGGACTATGGCCTCCGTGACGCAATGTGTTCTATTTTACACCACCACCATACGAGGATAGTCATAATAGGGAATATAAAATATAATTTTTATATTTATGAAATATTCTAGATTTTTAAATTATGTAGAATATTATTCCTTTTCACCAGTCCATAAAAAATTATTTCTTTAACTTTTTGTAGCTATGGACTACCTCATCCATAGAATAATTGATTTTTCTTTTTCTTTTTAACTCAAACTTACATGGTTAGTTTTGAGAATGGTTTTAATGAAAATATATTATTTTTAAGATATGAATATGGTTCGTAAAATTTAAATTAAATAACCTATTAATAATATGAATGATAAAAAGCCATTATAAAATTAATTGTCTCAAACATCCTAACTAGGGAGAAAAAAGTATGAGTTCATATTTTATAATATTTTAATATTGATTATCTATTTTTTAATGTACTTAAAATTTTAATATTTTTCAATGAGAAATGCTAAATATTTTTGTGATTATTTTTGTATTATAATATTATGATTAAATCACCTCATAATTATCCATTAATCATGTCTTGTTTACCAACTATATAAAAAATTTCATAAAATTATATCTTGTATGACTATAAATAATAAGTACTAGTATCTTTATAAAATCACCAAAGGCTACGAATTATTTATTTCATCTTCAAGGATACGTAATGAAACAATAATCAGATGAAATTGAAACAACATAAATAATTTGAATTAATACATTAATTTATCTATAATAAACTTCTAATGATGATGTTTTGGAGAAAAATGAATGTTGAAACTACTACTATGAATGAATTCTAATCAGTCAAAACAATAAACACACCACAATGAAAATATGTAAAAATAAACTAATTTACTTGTAAATAATGATTATAAGCGAAATTTATGAGAATTTATAGGTATGAAAGTAGTTTATGAATTAGTAATTACGATAGTTATGTTTTTTATATATGAGGTCAGCACTCATCCACAAAAATCAACAGTAAAGGTAAGGGTTTATTTATCTCATAATAACCTCTACTAGAGATGATTGATATTTTTCACCATAACATATTTTTTACAATATAATCACTACCCAATTTTTTTCTAATATAATTTTATATTCCAATTAAAACTATTTTAATGAGTATTTCATGACCTACAACTCGTATGTTTTTATTTTTCAATTCTGTAATAGTTTTATTGACTTAATTTTAGATTCTTTGGGTCTTAGTATATACTACATGAATATATTTTTAATGTTTTATTTGACCCAATATTAAACTATTTTATTTTTTATATCCTTTTTTTCTATATAAATTACATATAATTATTCAAAAAATAATTTGATAAAAGTTTAAGATATAAAACCATACCATTGGTATGAATAACCTCATTTCTTAAAAATAAATATTTTCATCCATATTTATATTCTCCATTAATCAAATGAAATTATCTTTTTAAAGGAAAGATAATGTAGATTTTTTTCTATAGTTACCATAATTATCTTTTTTTCCATTTTCAAAATTAGTGTTTAATAATCTTTTTAACATGTGGGATTTTTAAAAAAGTTATTTCAAAATTTGAAATAATCTCATCTTGCATCCTTTATGGATAAATTGTTTTTTCTTCCACTCCAAACATATTGATAAATTTTTTTCTTTTATAAGATATTTTATTAAAAATAATTATAATAAGGATATGAAAATTACTCAATTTACATCCTAGAATATGTTTTTAATGTAATTTTCACTATATATTTTATAAAAATATTCGAATGGTTTTGGGAAAACATCTATATTTTCACTTATATTATTTCCTTCAAGGTTTATCTCTCATGAAGTGACATATCGATCACCATATTTATGTAAGTATCATATGATTACTTTTATAAAATTAGATTTTATATTTAATTTGATCATTTAATTTTAAGTTATGTTACGTTTATAGAATATTCATGATACTGGTTCTTTTTTTCATAGGTTCATTAAGATATTATAACGATTGATTTTAAGTGCAACAAAAATGTATGGATGATTAAAGGTGTGGTAAAATATTTACCTACAATGTGTTGGTTTAAGATCAAATATAATGAGATAGTCAAGCATATATATAATGTTTTTTTTTCAAATAGTTTTGTGCATGATGGGTTAATTCACATTCTAAGGTTTGGACATAATGGGGTTGTTTACGTATCTTTTGGTATTATGGGTTTTCTCACAAAGGTTTTATTATATATATCATTGTGTCAAATTTAAATGTTATTTATTTGGTTATTATATGTTTTATATATGAATTTCATCACCATGAAATACAATTTATTCATGATTACAAATTTTTTTATGTATTCCATAGTTTTATAACATGCTCAAATGTTTTATGATTTTGGATAGATTATTTGAGCCATGTAATAATGTTTTACAATTAATTGATGATTTATTTATGATTTTATATTTATCCATCATGTTTTTTATTATTATCTATAGTATTATAATTTTTTATTATGATATTTATATCATCCTCATGTTTAATAGTTTTTAATTATCTAACAAAATATTATATTTTATTCTATTACCAAAATTCTAAGATCAACAATTTTTTTGTTTTGAACCCATATGTTATAAAATGAGTATAACATAAGATATTTCAAGAAAGTATCTTGATAATCATGATTATGGGGATTTTTTTTTCAAATAATGTAAATAAAATATTTCATAAATCTATTCTAAAAGACACTAATCATTTAGGTCCTTGGGTTATATGACTATTTATGAGATGTATCATTTAAATAAAGAGATTAATGTATTATTTATATCATGTTTATATTGGGTCACGATAATACATGTGTTAGATATAAAACTTGGGGGATGTATTATAAAATCGATATCTAAAAATAGGTTATTAATACTATCAACTCTAGTATATTTTACTAAATACTAGAAGATAATATGGAAGTGATCATGGGTTAAGTTGAGGTTTTTAGTGGTGTCAGGAAATATGTTATGAAAAGGTTACAATCTTGAAGGTTCCCTCTCAATTTTATATAATAATTGATTATACAAAACCCTTGGACTTATCCAAATGATGAATGAAAAAATAATTATGTCATTGATGAATAAAAGGAGAGATAGAACTAAAATTAGTGGATATTAGGAAAAATTGATTTATTTATACTTTGAGTTTTGTTTCTATCATTATCTAGTTATATTTATCATATATTTTCTAAAATACATCAATAGGGGGTTCAAAAAACTATTGTTTGATTCAAAATAAAAAAGATACTTATTAATTATAGAGTCATAGTCTATATATTTATATCTATATTGTATTCTTTAACAATATTTTATAATTGATGAAAAAAGAATAAAGGGTGATTTTTTATTTTATTATAATTTTATAGCCACAATTTCTTGTTTAACTATTTTTATATTTTATTTCATAATCCTAGTTTTCTATATATGTGATAGAATTAAATAATTTGGGGATTTAATGTTTTATTATTACAATAAAATTGATAAGGATTCAGTATTGAGTGTAAATTACATGATGAACACTTCTCCAAATTATGTTTTTTATTAAGTAGTATATCATTGGAATAATTGAAACACATGATGATTTATTTAGTTTTTTTAATATTATACATGTAAATAGTCTTAGTGTACTATGGTAATAGAGAATTAGTAATAATTTTTTATCTCAATAAAGGTAATATTTATATTATTTGGACTTTTATTCCCCATGTGTAATTGTGTGTGATAATTATTTTTTTCATTACAATGGAAAAAATTAAAGGAACCTTCTATGCATTATAAATAACATTATATCATTAGTATTTCTATATTTATATAAATTATATTTATTTTAAATCATTTTTATTGAAAAACATATATCTTAACTATTTTAACAATATATATATATATATTTGAAAAAGTGATATAATAGACTATGGAGTGCAAGAATCCTCATTAGGAAATGAAAATGGACATTAATAAAATATGTTCTATGTAGTTTCAAAAAATATTTCTTATAGCATTATAAAATCCATCATAATAAAAGGTTCCCTTTAAAGGGAATATAAATTATAAAATTTAATTATTTCTATATATTTTTATTAATTTATTTTCTAGTTATTCATTTTTTAAACATTGAAATAATTTTTATTCATGATAATATCATGAAATGACAGACTATAAACAATATTTCCATTGATTTATTTAATATTCTTGGTTAAAATAGACACTTAAGTTTAACTAATCATTAAAAATTGATAGTTTTAAAATTTATATTACTGATTTTAGTAGAACTATTTTTTAAAAAATTACATTTAAAAAAACCTGGATTAGAACATTAAAAATGTTAACTAGGATTTAGTGGCCATTATTAAAATAAAAAATATTTATCCAAATAATAATATTAAATATCATGCATTCAAAAATGATATTAATCTCAAAATTAATTATATTTTACTTCTGGATATATCTATTAACCAATTAGGTAAATATCCTAATAATTATTTTAATTATTTTCTATTTATGAGTTAAATATTGGTACACAAAGGACATTTAAAGGAAAAAGTGAAATGAAGGTAATTTTTTTCTCACTAGAAATAAAAACATTGGAACAATTTCATATTCTATAATGAGATGATGGTTTAGGATATTATAATCATTCTTTTTATTTTCCCATGAAATACTTTATCCAACCATTACAATAACATCCATGAAGAAAATAATATATGAAATTGAAAAATATAGTATAGATACTTTATATCATTAATTAAAGAGATCTATGAAGAGATTTATTAAATTATCACATAAATTGATAGATTAATATATTTCAAGAAATCATTTTTTCATGGTACAATTAGAAGTAATAGAAATGTATTGAATGAATCATCAAGAAGAAAACTAATTTCAAGATCTATATATTGAACTTAGTATCTTTTAAAGAAGAGTTAATAGAAATAAACAATTATAAAACAACTCTAAATATTTCCAATGATATGCATCATGTAAATAGTATCTATTATCCATTGATTGTAAATCAACATGATGAGATAACCATAATGGTAGGTTGATGGATATCAAAAATTTATAAATTAGCCCACTTTAATAAGGGTTTCTAGAGATTATTATTCACTTGAATAATACGTAGATAACTAGAAATAGTTGTAAAAACCTGATACTCATGTTGTTGTTTCACAAATAGAGTAATAAAAAAACAAATGTATATCTTATACTAGTGAAAATGTTCAATAATATATAATTTATTTTTCTATTAAAATTAGAACAATTTAGAAAGACCATCATCCCAAAATGTATTTTCCAATGTTTATGACCCACATCTATTTTATTTGATATTATTAAGTGATCAACCATTTACAATTTATAAACCAATGGATTATTATTAAAAAAGTTAAATTGAATTGTTAATTAAATTAAAAATTAGGTTAAGTAGTACCAAACACAAATTGGATATGTTGTGACTATTGTAACAAGAAAAATGATTAATAAGAAAGGTTCCCCTAATGTTGTATGTTTTAAAGTCGTATATTTATCGACTTATGAGGGGAATTAGATTTGATATAAAATATTGTTATTTTATTTTTATTCAAAATAGTTCCAATTTTTGATACAAAATCGAAATCCAATGAATTTATATTATTTTAAAGAGTATAAGATTTTTTTAGTAGATTCATAGAGAATAATATAATAATATAGGTGAAAAGTGAATTTTTTATATAAAATTTTTCTATTAGTGAGTCATTTATTAAGGGATAGGTTCACATCATGATCATCCTATATATGATTATAATTATGTGTAGTTAGAAAGAATCATTTCACCATGACTTTGTCCATGATTTTATTTTCTTCTTGAAATGTGAATATTCATAACTGTATTTAATGATATGAAAATGAAATCACAATTGAGAGTTTTAGATATTTCATGTAAATGAATTTTTAGAGAGTTAAAGGTTTCTTCCATGAAGTATTTATTTACTCCATTAATACAAACATCACACTGTATAGATGGAGGTTGTGAAGAATATGTGGCCTTTGATTATGGAGGATTTCAATTTTAATGCTTCAATGCATAATCCAACACTGTTATGGAGTTTATCTTTGAAAATTATTTGGTTTTTAATTACATTCTCTTGACAAATATCACCTTTTAGTGTCATGAAGTTAATTTTTATGCCCCAATATACATGGAAGCACTATTATTTGTGTTTAAATATATTTATTAAGTGTAAAGAGATATGGATTCTTACTTAACTCAAAGGTTACTAAAATTCAATATTTGAAGTCCCAAAAACATATCAAAGGTCCCTAAAATATATGTATTTACCTATAATATTTATTTCAATTAGGATAGGTTGTGATTCAATGTTTGATTTGATATTTGAATTTTGAATTTATGTTTCAATGATGAATGTTGTATCTTTACAATAGAATAATATAGAAAACAATTACTAAGTAGTTTTTCATGACTTATAGATAAAAAAGAGTGAAATAATAAGAATATAAACCCATAAAACATTCTTCGCTATTAATTGTAACTTTTATTTTAAGAGGAATCATTGTATGGTGAAAATATAAGTCATTATTTAGAATAAGGGGTCTTACAGTTGTTTTTAGTGAGTTACTATAATGGCTCTTTTTGATTGATAATCAATTTATTTGCAGTACATGAATATATTTCAGCTAATGAAGGAATAAGATATTTCATTTTATAGAGTATATTATAAAATAACAAATTTCATAGTTTTAGATTTCTAAATAGTGATGATGTGGAGGTACACTACTGACATTGGATTGGGAGACTATTTTTGACTTATGAGGAATTATTTTTCTACATTATTGAAGAGAATTAAAATTGTGTGAAAAAACAATAAATTTTTTGATGTATAATTATAAATACAGGAGTTCAGTGGTAGATAGTTATATTTATAATCCATTTACTCGTTCTATTGGATTATTTGTATTTGTAAAATTTTACATCCAAATAAAGATGTAGCAGTTCATTTTGAATTGTAATATTTTCCTATCACTATAAACATATTTTTTATGTATATGTGAAAATAAAAATCATTTAAATGACCTAATTATTATAAAATTGAAATCAGGGATGGATAATGTTTGGTGGAAACATGTTTGTTTCATCCTAACTAGTGGTGAAATATGATTAGTAGAATAATTATAAAATATATTTATTTACTAAATCACTCCAATAAAATTTAATACTCTTAATGATACTACACTAGATTAGTATTAGTGTCCACTATATAATAAAATTTATTTAGTTCAAGTAAAAATTTTAGGGAGTGTTTCTTTTTATTCTACCCCACACCCGAAGGAAAATAAAAATATGATGCCTCTAAGAATAGGATAATATGTTCAACATGAAAAAAAATTTAAAATAATAAAGATCTATTAGAAAAGAACTAAACTTTGTTGAATTCACTTTCAAGAAAATGATGAATAAATTGAATAAACATAAAATTATATAGGAGGATTAAAATAATTATAATAAAAGTAAAATGATGAAATGAATTCTATATATAGTAGTTATACTCCATTTTTGGAAGGTCTAATCAGATGATGTTAACTAAATAAAATTTAAATTATAATTTCCTTGAACCAATATTGATTATAGAGACCATAATTTGACCACTAATATCAATAAAAAATGATGCAAATGAAATATTATGAAATATGTTTTTTAAAATAATTATGTACTTCATGTAAATAAGAGATAAAGCGTAGGGTATAATGTATCAACACTAATCTAATGTCTAACTAACACAAAATAAAGACATATAAAGTTAATCATAATTCTATAAATAGATGATAATTTATGTTCCAATTATATTTTTTTGAATTAATTAGTTACACAAAGAGGATGACTCACATTATCTCGTCATATTTTTAGATTAGAGTACTCAAAACATTGAAAATTCAAGGATTAAATAGCCCATAGAGCCATATATTTTCTTAAATTCAATATAGAATATTTTTTTATTTCCCTATAATATTTAATATATTATTATTTATTTTATGTTTAAATAGGGTTGTATAAATAAATAACACAAACTTACTAATAAATATTTTTCTTAACGATTTTATAAAACCATAAAAACTAACAATATTATATAATGGGATATTTTATATAGAATTTTGGGATTATATTTTACATTTCAATATTCATAAATTAAATAAATACCCCAAAATAATATTTATTATTATAATTAATTAATTTAGAAATAAATTTTCATAGGGGATTGTGATTGCTTAATGGAAATCATTAATCTTCATAGAAATATAACAAGTTTTATTTTTTTATGAAGGGATAAAACTATTTATGATTCAATTGATGAATATATGATATTTATAATTAATTAATATTAAAGAGATGTTTAGATAGAACCCAAATATAATGTTATTTATTTTTAATTTTATAGAAAATAATGAAACATACACTTAACCTTCATTACAGGAAATAAGGGTTCCCAAATTAATGAACCCAGGATGTTTCAATATTTTCATTATTCAAAAAAAAATTAATAGAAGACACAATTATAAAATATAATATAAGACTAATAAATTAGTAAATAGGTTTTTCATATGATAGTTAAAAATAGCCTATATTAAAATTTTGAAACTAAAAAATTAAATATTTTGAAGTAAAATATTAAATAAATAAGATATACTTATAAAGATATTGTTATCCATAGTTATAAATTCATTAATCATAAGATCCAATTTTAAAATTTGTCTAGACCTATTATATATATTATAATATTACTGAACCCTCACATTTTTTTAGTTTTTAATAAATATGTGTAAAATATTTTACGGCATGAAATTATTTACCCCACTTGTTTTTTATAGTGTGTAACTAATATTAGAATTGGTCTCAATATTTCTAAAATAATCATAGTACATAATAATAGGAATTATTTGGAACATGTAAGAGTCTAAAAAAACTGAATAATATTTTTTGTCTATACGAATATAAACCATGGGACCTGAAAAGTTCATTTAAAAATATACTTCAAAAACATATAGAAGAATGGTTGGTAAATTAAGAAAATTATAAAGTATAAGATGATTTTGACATATATTTTAGTTTCCAAATTTACATGAGTCATTGAAGAATAATTAATTATTAAATATAGTATGTTTTATTATTGAATAATTTTGTTTATATTATTATATCATTTGGGTATGTTCAAATTCTTAGTGGAATATATAATTTAATATTTTAATAAAAATTATTTACAGTAATTTTGGGTGATTTATTTGTTTATTGAGAATTATTTTACCATTTCCATTCAAATTAAAATAATTATTTACAAATATATAATCATTTTTTGAGCTTTCAAAAATACTAGTTCATGGTTGGGAAAGGAATTTCAACAATACAAGGAATTTTAAAATATGGAATTTATATAAAACAATAAGGGGTTCACATAAATTCATCAAATATATATCCAATATATGTGACGTATATGATATCATTATTAGGCCATACAGGTTTCTACATATGGTTTATATATGTTTTATGTTAAATTAAATAACTAATGTATAAATTATTGAAAAATAAAATATTTTGCCTAGGATACATATAAAGATGTGTTTGATGAGATTGAAATTAACCTTACCACCCAAACATTATAGAAGTATCCATGCTTGTATATAAACTATGATATGAAATATTATACCTCTATAAATCAAGTATAATTAATAAAATATGAGGGTATTGTACCACAATTGATAATTAAATTATAACAGAATGATAATTTAGTTTAAAAAAATAATCTTGATAGGTTTATTATCAAACAACACATAGCTTTAAAAGGATTGTGATATATTATAGAAATATAATTATATAAATGTGGCCATTTTTACATATGAATTAATTAGGATATGTGAATTCTATTAAAAACATTACAATTCACATGTATAATTTTGTTACATGATAATAATTTATTAATTAATTCTCAAGAAATAAGAACTAGATTTTTAGTGAAGTCATTTTATCCTTTAAAATGTATTTTCTTCAAAATTGTTTTTAACTGTATTTGGATATATTAAATTATAACTATTTTGTACCACATAATAAAATTTTACTTTATAAAATGAAAATTATTTTTAAATTCTTCATATCAAAATTAAATTATGGCGCATTTTTGGGATTTTCCTAAGAGGATTTATTTTTTAGTGAATAGTGAAAAATTCAAATTTATAAAATACTATAATTTCTATTAATTAAATTAAATAATTTATAATTACAATTTTATTTTTTATTTTTACTTAAAGTTATTTAATATCCATTTTATTTATAACAATCTAGTTAATTCAATTTAAATTAGTAATAATCATGATTTTCGTATAAGTTAATTTGTAGCCATAATAACCCTATTTTCTAAATAGTGTTTCATGTTGTATTTTATGAATTTATATTAATTTAATTTACCTAAAATATATAAACTGAATGAAAAATGTATTCTATATTTTAATTAAGATTTTATCATTTTTAAATGAACAACTTTTATTTATAGTGAATTTGAATATTAATCATGGTAAATACTTGACTCCTCAGTATGGGTAAAATGACTAAAACATCGTTAATAGTATGTAACATGACATTTAAATAACACAATAAATTTCATTTATTATACTATATGATAATTGTTCAACCATATTAATCCAATATACAATGTTATAACAATTTTGTGCCGTTTTTTCTTTCATAATGGCCTATATATTATATTTAGTAAAGAAAAAAATAAAAAATGCCAGTCTCTTTTCTTTTAAAAACTATAATATTTTGGCATGGGTATAAAAATAAGTTATGGTTGTTTATAAATAATTATTTTAAATATTTATAATATTTATAATATTAATTTATTTTTAATTTATAATTATTTTATAATTTCCTTATATTGTTAAGCAATGCTGACAGAGTGCCTCTGTAAAGAGAAGAAAGGTTTACTTAATAATTTTAAAAGAATTAATATAAATATATTATGGATTAATTATGGTGTACCATTAATTTTATTTCCAATTATAATGTATAAATCAGTGTGAAGGGGGATTTATTCTAAATAAATGGATGTATTCCCAACTTTAAGGTTAAATTAAATAAATATTCCAAAAAATTACACTATTTATATTTTTTGTCATATAATATTTTATTAAATGATTTAAAAATAATGTATATCAGAAAAAATGAGAATATGGATGGGATGTGGTTTATAGTTTCATCTATTGACCATTTTTCTTCCAAATTTTAACTTATAATTATATTTTTATCAATTTATGATTAAAAAATATGTTACATTGGTTATGGATAAAATGTTTAAAAATGTGAGAATCTAAAGAGATATGGGTTTAAAATATTTAAAACTGGAATAAATATTAATCAACGATATTATTTTTATCATATTTCATAATTAATTATAAAATTATTAAATCAGGAAAAAATATAAAAGATTATGAATTTATTATATTTTAAGGATTATAAAATTTACAAGAGTAGACATTCCATCTTTTATAAATGGTTACCCACTCCTCTATTCATTACACCATGTTGACCAACCTAGGTCATCCAAATGCTGTCCAATTCTCTTCTCAACATCACAAGCCTTGAACATTTCATTATGGTGTTCAAAAAATTCTTTTCAAATGGTCCTTAACAAGGGATCAAAATGTGGTCTACAAAGAGGTGGTAATCATCTTACATGGCATGTTTCATTTTATTTATTCTCATCCCTCATCTAAATAAGTGGTATTTATCAGTAAATAATATTTGTAGTTCCCTAAATATAATTAATTTATATATAATTATGTTAACATCATTATCATTATTATTCTCTATTAAATGGGAGATAAATATATTGTTTGTCTTTATGTGTGGACTACTACCTCCATGTAGAAATATAATTTATTTTCCATGAAAAACATTCATGTTTAGTTATAAATATGGATTAATCATTTACATATGATATATATGATATAATTATGTGTTTTCAATGATAAAATACTATTTCTCAAATTTTCATTATTTTCATTAGAAAATATAAATATCATTCATGCTTACATTCAGACTACCATCTCCATGAATAGCATGAATCATTTTTTAATCTCATAATATGGATTATTGTAAATATGTATTTAATTAATATATGTTATATTTAATTCTATATTAAAAATATATTGAAGAATTAATCTTATTCATAGTACAATGACTGAATCTTCCAAACATAACCTTTCATGAAAAATAAACTAGTTAATACCTAAAAAGGAACTATAAAAAAATTCATATAAAAAAGTTATATATGGGAAATATATTATATTATAAGTATATAAATGATTGGGATATATAATTATAATAGATTTGAATTGATTATATAGGATGAAAGAGTGCATAAAAATCATTTTGGATGTAAGGTAATGGTTTATCATGTTACTTTTATTTCCTTGTGATATATTACATATTCCACGCTTGATTGATTTGTATGGTTAATAAATTTCTAATTAATGTATTTTATGATTATTTTAATGATAATTATATGTATTTAAAAATACCTAAAATATTCTCTCTTATATATGGTTTTTGTTCAATGTAACAATTGTTTTATGGATTCCTCCTCTAAAAATTGATTCAATGAAAAATGTAATATGTCATACAGATATCTTCTTTGTTGAGGTGTAAATACTGCCCCTTTGAAATTTTATATAATGAATATCCTTATATTACTGATATTTTAGTTTTCATTTGAGGTTATTATTTAATGGAGATTGTTATTCATAATTTACCAATGGGGTAAAGGTTTTACATTATAATCTCATTTTTATTAGGACTGTTTTTTATTAAATTTATTATGATAAGATTATAAGATATATATCTCCATAAATTTTTTAATTTCCTCATATTATGTTTTTTGGGAGGTTACATTTTTTACATTCATTTTAGTCTCATTGCAAACTCAAGGTAATGAAATAATGTTTTTAATAAAAATTTCAATATTTCCCAATTTGATTAGTAATTGTTTTCTCCCATGCCCATGTTTTAAAAAAAATGTTTTCATGAAAGATCATAATATTCTTAAATGACCATTTAATTTCATTTTTACCAATGTTTTACTTTATATAAAAATTATTCTATTAAATATCATTTTTTTCAAACAAGGTACATTGGTATATTATAAAAAATGTTAATGTAACCATTTTTTAAAGAAATCCAAATGAATTTAATTTCCAAACATATAACAGATAAATGCATGGAAGATTCCTTTATAAGTATCTAAGGATCCTTATAATGAATTTTCATTCCATACTACTTTTTTATCTTTTTATATTTCAAATAAGTTTATGAAAATGAATTGGGTATATTGATCAAGAAATATTCTTGGAATATTTTAGAAAAAAAATTCATCTATAATGACATCCAATGTTGTTACTTTTACTTTATAGGGGATTGACGCACACCAATTGTGTTGAATGAAAAATTAATTTTTATTACCACATATTTTGTAGTAGTTAACCGAGGATGTATTCTAAAAAAAAGTTCCCATAAAATGAGTTTGTTAATTTTAGTTTATTTTAGGAAAATATGATTTTAATTTTTAGTTATGAAATTTAAATTGTAAAATAGTTTAATTTTATTGATTTGAAATAACTAATAATGATGGTGATCGAAGATTGTTTGGAAGAATATAGTTCTCTAATATTATGGGTTTTCAGTCTTTATCCTAATAATTTCCTATTAATGTGCTAAGATCAAGAATCTGTTATCTCTTGTTTTCTCTCCCTTGGCTATATTGTGAATGTGCGAATAACCCTATGAAAATATCATATTGATCTACACTTCTTACAATATGTGTTATGTCATTATTGTTCTAATTGATTAATTATGGAAATCCTTGAATGATTAATCATTATTTCCAAATAACCAATAATTCGTATTGTGATTTCGTGCATGTGTTAGTAATAATCAAGCACTCACAACCCAAAAATAGCATTTTCCTTCATATATAGACAATAATGGGTAGAGGGAGAGATGGATCATCAACCTAGGAAATTGAATTAAATTTAATATACCCTTAATTCAATTAAATATGTAATTAAAAACCGAAATAAAATTTATACTATATAGAAGAAAAGAGAAAGGATTTATATTCAATTAAACATAAAAAATCAAGCATAATGACTGAAGTTCAACTAACCCCTTTCCTGATCGCTCAAAAAACTACCCCTCTTTTGATGGGGAAGTGAATTAGATTCGGGATTGGGTAGACATCACAAGAAATAAAGGTAACAGAAATTAATGAAAAAGAATGTAGTATCACAATATAGTAGCATGAAGTCATCCAGAGCTTCCCTCATAGTTCAATATTCTATAAAATCCCATGAAATTTTATTTATAGGAATTAATATGCCTTCTAGAAACCATAAATTGTCCAATTAATGGGAAAATGACTTCCAAGGTCTTTAATAGGATTCCCACTATTAATTTAATTAGATAAAATCGTTTTTTGATAATGTAAAAGGGTTTCACATTGATAGTAATATTCTTTTTGTGTATTGAGTGGGAATGAACTTATGATTTCTGAAATATTTCACATTGTAAATAGTGGATTCGCATTATGTAATGTACGATGCCAAAAATTTCATAGCATATTTCATGACATGCATTCCTCAAGTTAAATATTTTGAATAAATTAAATGATGTGTAATGTCATTTTCCAATTCTTTTTTCCTGGAATAAGCCGAGTTCCTCATTTTTTATCATGGTTGTTGGTCACTAATTTATCCTTTATTTTTATGTAACTTCTATCAACCTTCACAAATCTAGTCTATTGTAGTGCCACATCATTGAGGATCGTGAAGTGTTTTAATCACACTATTTTCTTATATTTTTTTTATAATTACTTATTGAAATATGGACCCTTACAAAAAACATTAAAACAATTTAATATTAGAAAATTAATTAAACAAATTTCATAAACATTTTGTTTTAAATTAAAATAACCTGGAAAATATGAATCTGTCAAGGATATGATCTAATGATACCATACTTGATATTTCTTTGGATGGTTTATTATTTTAAATATGAGATGTTAAGAAACACATTTTTTTCATTAGGTTATTCTATGGTGACATGTTGACAGTTTTGTGATCTTTGGGAATATTTATGAAGGGATTTTGATTATTTGATGGGTGGGCCTAGAATTTTTTATACCTGTAAATAATTGTTTGATTATTAATGTTTTCTAAGTTCAAATGGTATATGAGAGATTACCTGAAGCTTGAAAATGGTTACAAGGGTGGATAAACTATTCCCAAAAGATGGTACACATGAAGTTATCTGATGCCTAAATGAATATAGACGGGGTTTTTTCAAGCCAGAAAGTGGGTACCCTAGAGGTTATCCGAAGCCTGAATAAGGTACATAGGATGTTATCCCAAGGATAAAATGTGATTCGTGTATTAGTGTGTATCCTTGACATAATATTTCAAAAATTATGATTATAAAACACTTTTTACAAACATTTTTTTATGAACTTAACCCAATGTTTTTATATCATGCTTCATTTATTTTATTACTTTCTGGTTCTTGTCGTTTGAATTTCCAAGATTTATTATAAGACTCAGGATTATGATATTTGAATTATAAAGTGTTCATTTAAATTGTTAATATCATGTTATAATACCCTTGTATTCTTGTTATTCATAAATGGTCATTTTTATCTCCCTTAATTACCCTTACTAAAAAATTAATCACATATGTTATTTTGTTCCCCATTCAAATGGATATAATTAATGATATATTGTATGATATATATATGAAGGGTTATAGTTATTAATAAAAATTTGGAGATGATGTATATCTTTTATGTAAAATGTTTTTAGGTATGCTAATATTTTGAAGTTATTTTTACTTAGGGATAAGGTGTCTTTTCCCCCTAGATATGACTAATAAATTTACCAAGTATTCCATCGTTGTATCCAACTGATTAATCAGATGGATGAAATCATTATCCAAAAAAATCCACAGTCTAGTCTCAATGGTTACAGGATCAACTTTGTTTGTCTTAACATTCATTTCCTTTCTCTGATAATTGCCTACAATGAGATAAAATGCATCATAATAGTTGAATTTAGATGAATCTCCTTGGAGAATGCCTAAATAAAAAAATTAGAAAGTACTTGATCCATTAGTGATGTGAAGAGGGGGCCTCTTCATGAAGATAGAGCCAGGGCTTACCCATCAAAGCATTGTGGGTCGTATCCGATGATAAAACCATGACCTACACATTTTATTACCAAACCACGAAAATAGGTATTCAAATGTATTATTTCACATGGTCTCTACATGGTCATACCATAAACATGGATATTTAGATTAGAGGGGATCATGTCTTCTTCAGTGCATCCCATCTAGTGGAGCTTCCAGGTCAGGATGAGAATGATCTCAGAACCTGTATCAACTGGAAAATGAAAGACTTCCACGCCATTTAGAAGGCCTTTGAAATATAATTGGAATATGTGGCCCTCCATGAGGGATACCTCATCTTCTTTAGAGAATGAGATGAAATATTGATATTCTTCTCCCTACATATCCTTAAAATAAAATGTATATGCCAGTGATACCTCTTTTTCAAACTATAGGGGGATTTATAGGGTATCTGCTAGGGGATCATTCATCTCATTTGATAGAAGGATAGTCTCAACAGTTGTGATATTTGAAAGAATGGTGATGAGGTGATTCATCACATAGTAGTTCCATTTCAAATAAATATTTCTACCCATAATGGGTTACTCATTGGAAGGAGGGATGAATCAAAATTCTGGATGGACCACTAGATTTTGTCTTGTGCTACAAATTTCTTGCTGCTTTTTGGATAATTATCTCTGAAATACTACTGGATGACTATTAGCAGGATGAGGCCTAGATTTAGTTAGAAATTGTTGATCATGGTGTGGTTGTTGCTACTCTACCTAGTCAATTATCATATTCAGCTATGACGACATTTTTTATGGAGAAGTTTGAGAGGATTATTACTACTGAGATCTATAAAACACATAATTTATTGTCGTGGTATCATGCATATCCCGGTTCGAAGAATTGGCCTGAGTATTTGAGAAATTTACAATTCCTTGAATCCATATTTTATGGTTTTGGACAGGTGTATTTTTATGTATTTTTTGATATCCCAATATATAAGAGACCATTAAGTGATCGATCAACTTGATGGCTTTCATAGATCCACATTGCATTCCATCGTTAGATAATTCCTCCAAGGCTGTGTGGATTTTGGGTGTGATTTCTATCTTCAGAGGCATGAAGTGTCCAAGAGTGTGGTATGGATTTGGAACTATTGGGTGGACCTTCTTTCCGTTTATTCGTTTGTGTCTACTCTTCCGAGACAAAAAAGATTGTGATGTGGATGTAGAGGCATCATCTTGAAAAGGTGGAATGGCATCAAAAGGGTTTTCCCGGATTAAGCATTCATGGATGAAACCATGGGAATAAGTGGATGCTTTATGAGCCAAGAAGTCATTGTACTTCTGAATCCCATGTTTTGAAACATGTTTCCATTCAACAAAACATTCATTGACACTGTTGGGATTGGTAGAGATGTGTGCCACATTTTTTTAGACATCACCCAACTTGACCACACAATTTTTCATTTGGTCCTAATATAATACATGAACATATAAAACTATTTTAGGGTATTTCCATGGATTTTTTGGCTAGAGAAGTGGCTTGATTAATCAGTGAGATCATCATCACGGGGTTTATTTCACTCTAGAAGCTTCAAATCCCTTGTTTTATAGAACTTCTATAATTAATGGGAACCTGATCCTTCTGAATGGAGTAGGTCTGGTTCTTCCTATGTATGAAGGATACCTTAGTTTCTTGCCCTTGATGAGTGGATAGATCTTGAAAAGTGGTTAAATCCACATTCTCTCGTTGAGGTGGATTATCTTTGTGAGGTAGTGCCTATTGATTATTCACTGGGAGAGTCATTGAATGATAAGTCTACTACACTCGACTAGGCTCTGATGGAGGAGGGGGAAAACTCTAGCTATTGTGGGGCCTCCATCTATACTAAGACATTAGTATCTTTTGAATAGTATTTTCTTGTATGATATGTATTTGGAAACTGAACTACCTTCTTCTCCTATTATAAGGCTTCCCCCAATATTTTTTCTCTAACAAAAAAACACTAAAATCAACCTGGGATGCTTTAAGTGATAGTGGTGGGGACAATTTCAATCATTAAATTGACCATGCACATCATTATTAGCTTCACATGAGCCACCAACATATCACGTGATTATGTGATACACTTCCACCAGGTGATGAAGTCTGTGATGACCCATCATGAGGTTTCCTTCACACGAAGAGGTTGACAATGCTTGTCCTGTGCATGGTGGAGATGAACTAGTATAGAAACTAAATGCTGAGGTCATCCCAACTAGTGATGGACCAAATTGGTAACAAGGTATACCCAAAGAACACAATCCAATCCAATTTCTATAAAAACATCAGAATATGGCGGTCTCTAGAAGCTATGGAGTTTGAAACATGGGCCCACCGATTGATATGAAGGTTTATAGATACTATAGTAGGATTCACATCACATTTAAGGGGGGAAATATAGGATTATCGATATCCATGTGTGCTCCCATGTCATCCAACCGGGCGAGATATGTCTTTCAATCAGGTGGTATTACACTATGTCATGTCACTATAGCTTCGAGGAAAGTAGTAAGAGTTTCTTTCAAATTGTAGTGGTGGGGGTTCATATCTTGAAGAGGATGAAATACCACCAATGCCTAGATTGGCTGATAAACATGGTATGAAGGCTCAATAACTTCTAAATCATATTTTAGATTATCTTGACATTGTTACTGATGATGGTTATTACATTGCTAGGGTGAATTGGGTGAAACATACCATGGATATTTTCTATAAACCATGGCATCTACATTATCGAGATACATGGGATAACCATGATTAATTGGGAGAATCTATTCAGGAAGGACTTGTGGCTTCCTCTACTACCCATGTGATAAGAAATATTAAACTATCACGGAACACAATAATCTAAGAATCGTTTAGAAAGGACTTCATAAATGATCTTATTTTGGTCTGTAATATACTATCACAAAGTGTTGAATGCAGAATCCGACCCTTATTCTGTGCAGTATTAGATATAAAAAGGTTTCGAGAGGTTTATCCTCACTATTGAGATTCCGAATGGTGGGTAACGATGTAGGGGGGTTCCCCAAGTCCGAGTGCCTACATTTTATGGAATGTGAGGATGTCTGTATGGGGGACCACTTGTTACTGCACCATACTAGAGGACATGTTCTCTCTATCAAATATGACATTGATTTCCCCATCCTAGAAAATATAAGGGACAACCATATTTGTTGTGACTACACATAGGGGAATATCACCAATATCACTAGGTAGGTCATGTTCATGTCAGACACAGTTGAATTGGATAGTTGAATACTATCACCAACCCCAAATATTTACAGGAGATGATGCCTCTTTAATGATTAAACCGAGATCTATGAATTTGTAAACACATATTTGTTAGAGGATTCAGTGGTATTCCGGTGATAAAGGATTTTGATCCACTGAGATTGATTCCAACTCAACCATGAATAATTGATGATCGACATTGTCAAAGTTCTCCCAGCTCCATGGTTAGATGAAGTGAAAGACACATAGGAGAAAATTAATCTTCCAAATAGTCTAGAGGAAGCATGTAACCTGATCCTCAAGGATATATTATAGGATATCAATGGAAGGAATTTCATTCATTAGAAAACCATAGAAAAATCATCAGTAGACAGAAAGTCCCATGATATTTGTTATTCTGAATAGGATCCCTACTCCTTATTGACCCAAGATTATGTTTTTACATACTAAGAGACCAGTTGTTCCATAGATGTTAATTTATACGGTATCTAGTCAGCCGATGGAGGAGCCACTACATTATTTGACTACTATATACATGCAAGGTCATCTCTCGAGGGTGGTTTTGACATCATCATCATGTCCCTATAAGACTGGGTGCTTAGCACTACCTCGTGCACGGGTGTAACATGACCCATCTAAAGGTCAACCTGATTCTCATCGTCTATCAAACTACATAATAACTCTCTAGGATCCTGGGAAGAGGTAGATAATGAAAATGAAAATGACATAGATGACCACACCATGATACTGATGAAGGTATCCATGTCTTCCTCCACCTACTTTTACCAATTATGGGATTCACGAATCTTGTGGATATCCCCTTCTGGGATGAAAAAATTCACCTGATGGACATCTATGCCATACATTGATGCATATTAATATGTTGAAGGCCCCATCAACGAATAAAAACTTTCATCTAAATTCGAGAAGATTATGTTATTAAAAATGGATTGATTCTTACTATAATTATGCCTTTGGTGGTGGTTTTTTGTCATTCTACCATCAGATGTTACTTCAAGGAAGGAAAGTTCTTCGAGATGGTGAGGTCCTCTATGTTGGTGAATGATAGAATGTGGATGGAATCTACTTCAATTGGCTTTGATATGTGGATAACCTCTATATATTTTATTATCTAATAGAGGGACCCCAACTCATAGTGTTTACATGGAAGGTATGACCTCTTATTTGCTTCATAGGAACACTGGTAGGACCTCCATGTTGGTTTTTAGAGAATAGAGGGACTCCAATTTGATGGGTTGAAGTGAGAGGTGTGTCTTCAAACTGATGAAATTGGAAATAATAGGTACATCCATGTTGATAATCATTAGTATGAGAGACATCTATACTAGTTGGTTTAGGTTTGGAGAGGACCTCTGTTGTGTCTGGTTGAAACATGGGGAGGGTCTCTATGTTGACCATTGAAGTAGTGAGTAGCAACCTCACAATGGGAGGCCATGTCATGGGGAGGACCTCCATGCCTACCTAATGTTGTATATGGACGACTTATGTACTAGTTTTCAATGAAGATAAGAGGAACTAACCTTTTTACAGTGATTGAAACGGCATGAGTAGGGCCTTCGCACTAATGGGTTGTTAAATAAGGAGGGCCTCTATATCTCGAAGCACCTATGTAATGGATGTCAAAGAAGTGTGAATGGCCTCTGCATTGATAGATTTTGGGAATATTGGTAGGACCTCCATGTTGAGTGTGAGAGGTAGGAGGACCTCAACCATAGTTGTTAATAGTATGAGGAGGTCCTCCATACCTAATCTCATCGAGATGGTCCTGCCTGTAATGGCTACTTCTGATGCCAGCGTCAGATATAGTAAACCAAACGTACTTGTAGGGTGTCTAAGGTCTTGATACCACAATGAAATTGATGGGTCATTACATGTTGTTGGTAGGGATCTAGCGTAATACTCTTGAGGTATTATGATCTACTATAACTCTGGATGATGATTCCCATAGTTGTGAATCTTTACAAGATCGTGCCCGTCATTGGTGCTGGGTCATTCGGACTGATGTCAGAAGAGTAAGGGTACAATACACATGTTTTGAACCGTGTAGGACCTATAATTGTGGTAAATAGAAAGGTATAATGGGATACCTCCTTGTTATATTCTGGGAATTACTCATAGTAAGGGTGACTCAAACGTTCCCTACCTTCTCGACATAGGGAAGTGATTCATAGGATTGCTCTGGGGAGAGGCTGCAAAAGTGTTTTGTTGTTTTATTATAGAGATGTGGTTCTCAGTTTGGAAATCAAGGGTGGATTTTTTGATGAGGAATAGAATCCTCCAAGTCCTAGAGATCAATGTCCCTCATGGGAGAAAACCCTGCCAGCTTGTACCTATGTATGAGTGCATCCATCACCCTCCTTTGGATGATTTCATAACCTAAGATAGGGTGTGGGATCTCCAAATCTATATTCACATCTGATGTTAAGGAGGATGTGGAGTTGTATGGGATTACCACATTTACATTTCTCTTGCACATGTGTTTGCATGAATTTAGTAATTGATTTCCTACAGATTTGGTACTACAAAGTAGGAAGATTCACCTATCATATTTTATACAAGGAATGAAATTCCCAATGACCCAGCATTATCCATTCCTCAATTTTCATATAGGGAGATCTATGATTAATATGTCACAGACTGGAATGCCCAGCGTTTAACTACCCCAATTCTTTGTGAGTTTTATGCCAAGAAAACTATTTGCGTGGTTGGTCCTAGTTTCAAATAGCTATATTTGGTGATTTGATAATCTATTGATGTCTCAAATGCTACTAAACCCCATGGTTGATGGAGAAAAATTCCAAATCGGGTTTCAATTTTCTATTTCTGACACTTTATAATAGGTGTGAGAAACCTCGCATGAAATGATTCGTGCTAGCATCACATTATAATTCCTAGTGTTCCATCATTCAAAAGTTTGGTGGTATTCAGCACCTTGGACAATGATGTATTCTCCATTATTGAAATGGGATAATGGGATGTTGATTTCTACATCCTTGGATTCCTCCATGTATCTCACCTCCTACTCTGGGTCTCCATCCTACATTGATTCACTTCCATGAGACTTATTCTTTGTTCAATATCTTTTTGACTATGGTTAATTACATTGCTTCAATATGGACATTCCAAGCGGTGTTGACAGGGAAGTAACCTTATTTCCCTAGAGTATTAATGTTGGGAATTTCTAGCATATCTGGTTGATGGGAACATCAATCACTATATGTTTCCCATAAGAAGTCCTCTCATGGAGGAACCATTAGGCATTGAACAAAAGGAATACCATATCATTCATGATTTATTTGATTCTAATGGAATATCATACATGTATTTCACCTCAGGAATCTAATGATTTGAATAAGGTATCATTTTTTGGCAGGTCGCGAGTTTACTTTCATGTGGAGATGGGATGAGGATGATCAGAAAACCACAATAGTGGTGAATCATAGAGGTACATCCCTAGTAATAATCCCCTTAATGGTTTATAAATGGACTGATCAAGACTCTAGTATAGGAAGATTGAGGATATGTGTCCTATAATGGGATGATTACACACTATGAAGGTTGATCGGGAAACCCTTGGTGGTAGATCTGGGAGGTTCTCCCCTAGGAGGTGGACACCATGGTTTATCATTGGTCAGTATTGAACCTAAATGTGATTTCTTATATACTATGTTTTGAATATGTGGATGAAAATTGACACATTTTTATTGATAGTGTGGTACTTTTTCATGGAATCTAATTTCTCATGAGGATTTATATCGGTTGGGTTGTGTGGGGCTTACGCGTGAGAGTTTTCTAAGTGATACTAGGAGAAGAAATGATGTGGATGAGGCTAATTTTTGTAATCATAAAAAGTTGTTGGAATGATCATACAATAATTCGGAGGCCTGGGAAAAATCATAGTGTAAGTGGATTATGTGGTGAGTGTGGATGGAGTGGATGGAGTGGATTAAGTGATGAGTTATGGATGTTGGGGAGGCTACCTACATATCCTAATTGGTTAGGAATAAAATCCAACATAATTGGAGAGATAATTGGGTCTTATATCTGAGTATAATTCCTTTTGAAGTGTAGAATATGGTTGGGGATTATTCCTAAGACTGACGTGTTTGGTTGGGGGATATGCACGGAATCTTCCAATTGAGGGGACATGATATTAATGTGGATTACACATGAAAGCTTCCCATGGGGAGTGTGTATGATTGGGGATTACTCCATGTGGTATTCTCTTATAATTATGTCATATTTTATGGTTACTACAAACTTATAACCTCACATTATTCATTATCAGTGTGAGGAATTAGTGGAATTTCTAGACCAAATTATCATTTTATGAAATATGCATTGTTGAGAGATGGTGTGGTGATTACAGATTGAAGCTACCCAAGGAGGATGTAATTACCTATGGAGAGGATTCCATTCAATGATGGGAGGATCTAATTCAATGTGAGGATGATATCATCCCATGCGATGATAGGTGGAAGGAAGACCATATGATGACACTCACATATAGATCATCTTACACAAATTTCATACAGTAAGGTCACAGTTTAACATCATGTGTCAAGGGTGATGGTGCTAGTAAATTTTTCATCATGAAGATCAGATAAGGGGGAATAAATTATTATCCCTTGGACATTCATAACCTCATAACATGAACCTCTTGGAGGGAATAACTTTTGTAATTCTAGGTTGGAACAGTGTCAAGGAGTGGTCTATCAAGAGGTCCACGACAGCATTCCTATGTTGTGAATAAAAAGGAGTTAGAGTACCTATGCTGGGAAGAAAAAGGTAAATTGGAATTTCGGAACACACTATATGTTAAGTGGGCCACATGAATTGGTGGTAAAGGTCACATGGAAATGTGATGTGAAGATAAAATGATCCAAGATTGATGTAGATTCATTGGGAACTCAACCATTGTGAAAAGGTGTCAACAGTAGGGAGGGAACATTGAGAGGCCAAGGATAGGGGATTTCTGAAGTATATGACCACACAGAGGGGTGATTCATGAATCACATGGGCTTCATAATGGTCAGGGGATTCCCAAAGAAGAGGGCTTCACCACATGTAGTGACCCATCTATAAGATGATGTCCTGGTTTTGAAAAGTAGTGGTTTGTGAAGGATTCATGCTTTTCAATGGATCAAGAACAATAGAGGGCCTTTTTCATCCATAATGGAATATACCTTCCAAAAATTCATCCTCAATTTAGGTGGATAAATATAAGAACATATTCTAGGGGGTTTTCTGAATATTGGGTTTCTTAGATGATCTATATTTAGTTTTGTTTACGATGATCAGGTTCTTTATTAATTGGGGTAAATTCGAAAGTCGAAGTGTTTGGTAACCATTGTAAAAAGGTCAGAATCAATCAAATGTTGATAGGAGAAAGGATCATGATACTAAGAAGATGACCTTGATGTACATGGGGACTTCATTTATGTTCACAACTACATCAGACTCACAGAGTGTTGCGTAAACCCTTTGCACGGTCATAGAGCACTATCATACATGTATAGTATACCATCAGGGTGACACGGTTCGTGGATGGGGTGGGGAATTATAAAAGGGCTTCTCAAAGGAGATAATTAAGAGTTTATTTGGGCCGCTTGATCATGGATTCACATCCGAACTACTTTTTAATCCTTTACTAATTTCATAGAACATAATTCAGCACCAAAAACAACATTTGGTTATTTTCCTTCATTTTTTGGATGTTTTCATTTCAATCCATTGGTTGGAAAGTTGTGTGGAAAGGGGGGATTATTTTTCTACTTCAATGTGATTAGTGATTTTCCAAGGTGACTTCAAAAGATAAGAAATACTTTTTTAGAGATACTTCATGGAACGTTTTGTAGGTTATGTGATGTGCATGACTGTTTTTATGACATTCCGAAAGTCATGTGATCATGTGTCTTCTAGGATATCATGTTTTCTGAATTATATCGGCAACCTTATTCATAATTTTATTTATGGGGAAGCTAATACCAATATTTTTGTATTTCATACTTGGGGTATTTTTCAATTATCTTTGGATAGTGTTAAAAATGACCCCCTAAAATACAAATCTATTGGGAAAAGGGCTCAGTTTTGATGAATGTAAATACCCACTTGATGATTTGGAACTATTGAAAATAGTGTATTGGGTGATGTTTAGTCTTTTGGGTGAAGTTATGTATTCTATGGGATTCCCAATAAATAGTGTAGTATAGAGGGATTCATTTGATAGATACTAGATTCTCCATAGAATATACACCATGATTTCATCATGTAACATCATCGCAAAACATCCCACAAGAGCCCACCATGAGACCTCCCTACTGGCTTAGATTTCGAGAACATCTCTACAAGACTCCTTTTTCCAAGGCACCTACTTGGATCGACCATAAACTAAATTTCAGTAATTGTTTGAACATTTTAAATTGGTATGTGATAATACTGAGGGTTTCACAAGATATTTTATCACGATAAATTGATACATTGATTATGATGTGGTTAGAAAGGTTATTTCAAGGTCACATGATCACAAGCCATCAAAAGGTCAAGCCTTTACGTGATGTTTTGCATCATTTTTTATCCACGTGATCTTTTGGGCCCAAGAGATCTACAGTTCCCCTATATGATCAATGAATCCATTTGATAATTCATTTGATGCACATGAATCTTCCAATTTTTATATATTTACTTATAATTGATTTCATTTTATATATCTGACATAAACCACTTACATTTTTCATATAGATCCACACTCTAATCATATATATTGAAAACCTTTGAGGAGGGAGTTAAAATATTTGATGGCCCATCGTGATGTCATTGTGGTTAGTGTGGACCTTACTTATCATTGTGATGTTGGGTCACTTCAATATGGTCTGATAACACTAATGGAAGAAAAACATGGGGTCTATCCCCATTTAGATTTTCCTCTTATTTAGGAGTTTTTTCCTAATAATGACACTCTTAGTCCATAACTGTGATTTTCATTCATACCGTTCTCTTGATTTTGGACTACCCAAAACACATTCTAGGAGAAAATCTCCCAAGGGGAAACTTTTTTACCAGAGGAGACCGTGAATATGTTAATATACTGATATGCATGCCCATTGATTTTAATAGGAATGATTCCAAACCAGATAAAAATGTTCATATTTATCACTTAATAATTTTGACGATAACCTCCATCTAGAAGTTTGAGAAGGTTCCCAATCGCGATGTCCTATCAAGATATTGGTATGTAATGGACTTCAGATTTACCTTATGGGTAAAATATATTTCTTATGAATTCATTGAGTAAATGAATCAAATTTGGATGTATGTGGATGTATGGATATTATATTCCTCTACCTATAGTAACTTGAGTTTAAAAAAATAAAAATTTAGTCATTAGAGTCCAAACATGGAAACATTCCACTTCATTTATGGTAATGTGGGCATCAACCTCTAGGATGTGGAGAGAATATGTGGTGAATCTATAATAGGTGGGATTTATGATGGTATTTCAACCATGGTCCTCCCTAGATGATGTAATGAGGACTAATCCTCTCACCTAAGAACTGATTAGGTTCTATGACAAGGTCCTTTTGAGGGAGCCACTCTTTGATTGGATATCTAGTTCAAGATATCAGTGGGATACTTGTTCAAGAAGAAATTATGAGAGATATAATATAAGAATATAAACTCTAGTCTTATTAGGGGATCTCATTGTGCACTAGGTTCTTACTGGCCTTAGGTTTAAGAAGGAAAATTAATAAATGGGGATTTGATGTTTTCCCTTGTTTTTATTGGGTTATCTGACTATCCAATTCCTCAACCTGTACCTGAGTCAGTAAATAATTCAACGAAAATAAAAATGTGGATTTAGTGTTTCAACTTTCACGATGGTGGCCTCCATGGAATGTGGGGATCATATTTGGATGGATTTACCTATGATGGATAAACCTAATAATATTTTGCACCATTTTTACAAGGGGAAATTCAATTAAAAGATAAGCGGGCCACTTCTATATATTATGGGGTAGGACCAAAGCTCATCTAAGAGGATATAAATATTTGAAAAACTAGGGCATCCCCAATATTTTCTTGAGACTATATCTACAATGTATTTGTGGAGTTAGAATACTACAATGAAGGAGCAGGATGTTAGGGATTATGTAAGGCATTATGGAGATTTCTTATTCAAACCCGATGGGCTAGTTCTAACAAGATATATAGTTGATACTAGTGAGGCTAGTCATGAGGCAAGGGATTATATGAAATCGCTTAACAGGGGTGTTAATTCCAACCATATTGAAAGGAATCTTTTTTTCAAATGGTATGAACCATAATGGTTTAGTTATTAGTTCCTATGTATTCTCTTAATATATACTCACTCAATTTTTGTTTAATATGAGATATATCTAATGGTGGAGCAAAACATTTGGCCGATGTTCACCATGGATGAGTCTCGGGATGAGATAAACCTTCATCACTTTGATGTACTAATTGGATTATCTCATAACCATGTTGAGGTTCGGGTTCACTCATATAGTAATGGGAAATTATCCAAATTTTCATGTAAGGATTCCCAATTACCATATCTTACTGAGTAAAATCCCTGTCCTGGAAACTAGCTAGTCTCTAGAGGTCCAACATATCCAAAATCACCCCATAACGAGACAAAGAATTTAGTATTATCTTCTTTTCTAGAATAAGTTTCCACTGATACTACTATAATGACTTTGGTACTAGATTTTGAAGCTGCATCATAGTTATTATTTCATATCACATATCGACAGTGGATTTCTTGGAGGATGTAGAACTAAAGGGCTGAACTCTGGGGTATCATGCACCAATTAGAGCTACCATTATAGGGTTTTATAATGACACCACCACTCTAGGTATCATTTTTAAATAACATCCTAATGTGTTCAGGGAATTATTATAGGACCTTGAAATAGATTTATAAATCTTCAAAAATATTTAATGGATGAAAATGGTTACCCTATTATGGAAGAAGCAGTAAGGATAAACCCATTTCTATACATAAAGGGTTGTAGTTGCATTGTAATTTTACTAACATCCTTTGTGTATTTGTAGATACAGTCGGTGGATATTAAATATATTCCTATTTATTCATGTGTGGAATACTCTACTCATTTTACATATATGCGAGAAAATTTTGGATGTGATGGGGTCCGCTAATGAGAGTTACAGGAGTTAACAAGCATTGATGAGGGTCGTGATTGTAGATTCTAGAGCAATAGCTTCAGCTTCCTCACCTTCTGTGTAGCCTTCCTGGGAAGGGAATAAGAATTGGATGTGCTCTGGTTTTCAAGGTTTTCTCCTCCAGAATACCCACGTACATATGATATTTAAATCTACTCTAAATTTTTATTATTATAAAAACACATTCTGATTTTCAAAAATATGTGTAGTTCCCCAATGAGATTACTTAGAAGAGCATGCATATACCTCAGAGTATGTATACGACCATATGGTTTTTTTAACTGAACCATTGTTGTTGGGGCTATCCAATCAAGTAGACAATGTAGATTAGGCTCCAGAACAATATCTCTTCTTTCCAACTAGAGATGTCCCATTGATCACACCACTTTATTCGTTATGGTTAGACAGGATTTTGGAAGATACTAACACATGTTTTTGTTCTTCTACTATGTTAGTATTGATGGAACTGTGTTTTGGAGAAGGTGAATACTTCTTCAATATTGGACACTTTGTTTATTTGTTTCTTGTCATCCTCTATAATATTTTATTCATATATTCATAAAGGGTGGTGAGAGAATCATATCTTTGAGAAAAGTAATGAATGTTCCATAAATCCTCTCATCACTGGAAGGTGTCACATATTCACATGAGTATTGGGTCGAGGTACTGGAAATTACTTGTTATGTGATCAAGAAAGTTATGTTTCAAACAATAGTTGTATTAATTGATTACCCGGTGAGACCGTATTATTTATCATGTGGCTGATAAACCCTTGGGACCCTTGTCGTAGTGCCTTGACCCCAGAAGTCTAGAGGATCTACTACCAACTCTCTTTTGGGTTCCTCAAACATGATCATCCAATTTAGGGGTTAGATCTCCTCCTGCGTCATTAAATACTACGATGTTGACACTTCCACTTAGAGAACTCATCCCAAAATATACTCCCATCATCAGGATGAATCTAGATTAAGGACTTAGGTCTACTTCATTTTATCTATCAATGTGTTAACAAATGTAGAGGGAGATATGGAAATTACTATGTAAAATCCTATTCGATGAGCTGAATAACAAATTAGTTTAACTTCAATTTATTATTCCCAACCTTGGTTATGAGTTTTTTGACTATTCCCCTTCCATGAACAGTTGAAGGAATTGGTCTCTTTTAGTGAGGAGAATATGTATCTTAAATCAATGATGGTAGACACTGAGGATTACCCTTTAGTGAAGAAGAACCAAGACAAGGCTATTAAGGAAGACTCCAGGCATCCGATGGAGTCGGATGCTCATTGGGATGTAGTCAATGCTAGGAAGGTTGAAACTAAATATCTTCAGTATAAAATTTGCTGACATCAAAGAGAACTATCCTAGTATTAACATGAAATTTAGATATTAGGGAAGAAAATATTAGACTAGTAGGAACTTCTTGATGTATCATACAAATCCATTCATGATTCCATTAAAGATCAGAGGATTTGTAGCAAGATGTAGAGGCAAAAATTGAATTTGTTGATAAGCTAAACCAATCATTTACCTCTCTGTGTAATTGTCTTGCAGAACTCAGTTAATTTTATGAGAACATGTAATGGTGGAGTTTTAATTTTCCTACTTTTATTTGGATCATATATTCATGATAGATACATGGATATGTGTATATTATTATTATTTTATGTTATCAGTGAATAGATATTCTGATAATCTTTTGTTGTTGTCTAGTTTTATTTTTTCATACATGATGTTTTTGAAATTTTTATTATCTAATTTTATATTAACCACCAATGATTCCATACTTTTCATAATATCATGTAAACCTCAATTTCTAGAATTGAATATTTAACTCATAATTGATTCGTCATGAGAAGTTCTCATGAATTCCCACCAACAAGATATTCCTTACTGATATATATTTTGCAGTCATCTTGAGATTACCTATTTCTCAAAAGGTTCAAATGGTAGAATACATGTATCGTATGGATAGTAATTTATCTTTTTCCGAAGATGATAGGCTTGGTGATGAGAGCATGATTTTTTCTACGGCCAAATGATTGGCTTACTAGATTTTCAGTTCTTTTAAGATAAATAATTTATCTGTTTTATTTTTACGTCCCTCTATCTATGACCTTATATCACTGTAGTTTAGGGTATGTTGGGTTATAAATTTTATCTTTTTATTTATTGGACTTCTAAATCAAACAATATATCACAATACATTAGTTTCTTTTAGCTTGAACCTTCTAATGCTGTAGTTTAGGGTCTTTTAACATGGTCCTTCTATCATTGTAGTTTACAGTCTTGTAGGACATACCTTATATCACTATAGTTTATGATATTTTATATCGGTCCTTCAATCTGTTTATTTTATAATATTTTAGCTTATACCTACAATCACTGATGTTTCATACATTTTATGATGGACCTTATATTGTTATAATATCGGGTCTTTTAGATCGAACCCTTTATTAATATAGTTTATTATTGTTTATATTAGACTTATATCACAATAATTTACTGTATTCTAGATTAGACCTTTGGAAGTATATAATTTTATAGTCTTACGTACATGACTTGATTAATGATCATTAAATATGGTGTAGACATGCTATGAATGAACAAAAATTACATGGGGTATTTAGTTCTACCATTGTATTGTGAAGGATCTGAACTTGTAATAGAAGTGAGGATGGAGCTCTCGACGGCGCTCTAAACGATGAACCCTACGGATGATGACGATTCCTCCAATCGGTGCTGATGATCATCGCAGACTTCCCCCCTCTTCCTAGAGGTGGACGGGGGGATGAGTGTCTGGATCTGCCTTCTCCGGATTTGAAGAAACCCTTTAACCCCTTTTCTAACCCTAATCTATTTCCTGATTTCCCAGCCATCTCGTTAATCCTGAAGGTCCCTAATCTCCAATTTGGTGATCCTTAGCTTACAATTTCTACATCAGAGTTCTCTAAAGCATCACATCTCCTCAAGTTCACACTTCTGGCTCGTTTCAATCACTGAAGGCCATCGGTGGATGAATTTGATCCCTTTGTTTTCGACAGATGGGGATTGAAAGAGCACGCAGTTGTGGGTCTTCATGACAATTGTCATATGATGATTCACTTTGCATCAGAAGCAGATCTAATTTTTGCGTGGTCTAGGGCTCCTTGACGATGCACCGGATGAAAATTCATGCTTCTTCACTGATCATATGATTTGTATATGAACCACGATTCTCCCTTCGTTGCAACATGGATTAGTTTTCCTCAATTGCTTTTACCTTTTCAAAATCCAGAAATTTTGTGTATGCTAGGGAATGTTTTGGGTCGATACCTCTACTCTGATAGAAGAACTTCTATTGTGTTCCATCTGATTAATCCAAGAATCTGTGTTGAAGTCGATGTATCAAAGCTGCCTGTCGAATGTATTTGGATCACGGTTAGTGAAGAGTTCAGATGCAGGCTGCCTGTTGCATTTGAGTCATGGGTTGATCATTTCTCATCTTGTCGCCGGCTCAGTTATCTGGCTGTCCATTGTCATGGTGTCAAGAAATGGAGACATAACATGGATGCTAGGCCCATGAACACTGGTGAACCAGTGCTTCAAATGGATGATGAAGAACACATTGGAGGTATTTTTGGTGCTGATGCTTTTGGTAGTGGCCTTGTAGGTCCGTTGGATGGAAACAAGATTGACCCCCTAATCCTCCTGGTGGTCCTGAAGAAGTGCAGCCGGCGCATGCTGTTCATACAGCCAATGTGCAGAAGGAAGTTCTGAAATCTGGTTCAGGGCCGAATGTATCGATGGTTTTTGGGCGATTGAGAATGGATCTTGGTGTTCTAGCTGGTCATGAGAAAGTGGGAGCAGGTGAAAAGATGATCATTGATGCTGAAGAACTATCTTTCCCTGCCAAGAATGGCAGTGAATTGCCAAGTATGGAATGGAATTTGATGAATACAGGCTTCCAATATACAGGCAGTGGTCATATGTCGAGTAAAGATCTAGAGGAAATGGAAAATTGTAAGTTAGTTGCAAATAATGATATAAATGGACCTTCTTTGTGCTTACAAAATAGCTTTGATATTCTTGAGAATGAGGAATCATCTCAAGTTGAGGTGGATGAGAGTGCATGTCCGGATGGTACTGAATCTCTTGCACTAGTGGTATATGATGGTTCTTCAAAGGACAGTAAGGTAGAGGCGCATGCAATGCATGATTTTAATCTCTCTGAGAAATGGGGAGAAGTTTTTGAAAGTGACAAAGAAAATGTGATTCCTAGTAACTGTAATATTGTTCAGCGAGGGAGTATCAAGCCATCAGAAATAGAGATAGAAGGGTCTACCAAAATCAAGCAACGACCTTGGAAAGATTACTATGACATGTCTAAATCAATGGAAACCAGGTCTGGCATGGGCAGAGCGGCAGCGAATAAAGTTCGTCCAGGGTACCTCCCAACCAAATCTAAGTTATCTCAAGAAATGCTACAACACAGGATGCAATATTTGGAGATGATGAGGAAGTACGAGTCCTCAGAATGGGAGTCAGCTGGACCGGATGATGAGCTATTAGACTATGGATGTAAGAATGAATTTGGTTATGATGTGATGTAAGATGAATTGTGCTTTTCTCTACTTTTCTACCTTTTAATTTTTATTAATAAATTTGGGAATCAGGTTTTTTCCTAATTCAAACCTTCTTGGAATTGTGATGGATCATGAGGATCATATCTCCTTTCCTTCAAGGAGTTTATTCCCCTAGCTAGTAGGTTAATTACCATATGAGTCAGTATCACATACAAATAGAGGTGTCACCACTCTTTTCTAAGGGTCATGGATGGTTTATTGGGTAAATATTGGCTGATGGTGAAATAATACGTATTCTTGGTCTTCTTAGATAGTTATAATATGGGTGATATAAGTCATAACCCAAAATTTAGAGTCGTTGATAATGGAATGGGGTATAAATTCATATGATGAACAATAATACTCCGATATTTCATGTTCATCCATAATGATTTTAGGTATCACAAAAATTGAATCTCTTTTCTTGAAAAGAGGATTTTCCTTTATTATATTGGTGAAAGACCTTATGCGTCGGTATCATGGTCAATAAATGATGATATCTTCTACTTTCATAGGGTGATGTTATATTTTTTAAGGTTGATATATCTAGATGATGAGGATGGGTATAGGAATAAGGCTATCTAGGAAGGGTTCTAGAACTCTAGGGTTGTTCTTCTCTTAAATTGCGATGATCAATCCCTAGGCCATATGGTTTAGAATCATGAGGTCAAGGGTAGGAAATTTTATGGAAGGTGTTTCTACATTACATTCATGAAAGTGGGAGAATACATGATGACATAATACCCAGGACGACAAACCTTCTTGAACAGTTCAGTTTACGAATTTTAAATCATGGTACAAAGGGATTAGGTCCCAAGGATGGTCTAGAATAGTCATACCAAGAATGAATCATAAAAAACTAAAGTGATAAGTTATGTCATGGTGATGTCAAGAGTCAAAAGGATCAAAAATCCCTTTTTAGAGTGACACATTTGGTTGAAAACCATATGTACATATATAGGTGTCATATACATACATTCATTGAAAAAAAGGGTCCCTTGAAGTTAGGTATATTTTTATGACGACCATGGATTATTTTTTTGATCAATAGAACTGAAATCATGAAGTGTGACGTATGGAGATTATAAAATTTTATAGGGGAATAAGGACCCTAATTGTTTATTCACCTCATATTGAACATGTTATCTTGGAGAGGGGATGACAAAAACATTACTCTAACATTTTCATAAACAATGGGGTTCCAATGAGCATTTTCAGTCTTTGAAATGGGCTACCAAGTAGGCACTATGATCTTTATACCTTATTTATTTACACTCTATTTTTTAAACTCTATAGATGAATTATCTTGAGATTAAAGACTATAATTTTTCTCTGGAATCCCTTTTCATGTGTTTAATGAGATAGGTTTTGTGTCACTTTTTCTATAATTTTATGTTCATCTGATTTGGATCATTATAGGATTGATTTTAATGTCATATAGATCTGAAAAAATTGCATGCCCTTTAATGTTATGATGAAAATGGAACTAATATGGGGAATTCTATTGAATATCCCAATTAGAATACCCATGGTCAAAAGTACACCAATATCATTCTGATAGAGATGTGGAAATATTTTAAATCACAACTTCATGTTCATAGGTCAAGAGTTATGATATGGGAAAATCATACTGGGAGTTGTTCCGAACACACTTAAGTAATGAGTTCATCCATGGTGATGATAAGGGTCCAAAATATTAGAAATAACTTTTTAAAGAGTGACACATTTGTTTGATGACCATATTTTCATATGTCGGACCCCTAGGTATACAGGAAAATTCAAATAAATGGTTCCTTGAATCCTATTAAACAATCTAGGGCATTGATGGTTTCTTGGAACCCATTGCACTTGAGACCTGAATTGTGATTTATGGATTGAGGTGCTTATAATAAAATTTAAGAAACATTTACTCTATCTTACTAGGATAAGGTTACCATTGTCTTTTTGTAAGGGATAAGAAATGGGTGATGGTTTTCATAGTTTATCACCACATATTGGAGACATTTTAGTTTCTGTTCAGTTTAATGTCATGTTGTAAGGACGATTTCCCTAAAGTTTGTCTTCATCCATTAAGGTAGATTCCTTATTGTTTAACATCATGGGGTAAGGAAATTATACTTATCATTTAATCAAAATGTGGTAAGGTCATGGGAATTGATGTTAAATTTTTTACATGATATATTACATGCACAAGAAGGCCTTAGGTAGAATTGACTCATATGCACTAATAATAGATTTTTATGGATCATCCCGTATGAAGTTAAGAAGATTTTATATTAATTGTTGTTGTAGCTGGGTCAATGATTAGAGATACGGGTTTCAATATGTATCTGGTGATGATAGGAATAAAGGTTCTCATAGTTCATTAATAGGAAACACTCTAAAACGGTCTGAACTATAAGTAAATGTGGGAATTTTTTTAAAGATTTTTGTATCTGGGCATAGGATTGGAGCTATATGCATCACTACGTATACCATGATGATAGGAATCAAGACACATGAAGATATTTCTAAACCGTGCAGTATAACATCATAGAGAAAGGTTGGTGGCATCCTCAAATGAAAAGGTCTGTTATGGATAAAACCAAGGAATTAAATATTAGAATTACCACATATCCCATGGATGTAGAAATTAATCCATACATAGTTATTGAGGAAGTACCTTCTTGTGAATTTCTAGACTATATTTAGGTTGGGGGATTTTTTTTATATTTATTGTGATTGGACCAAGGATTATTGATTTTTCTGCCACTATACATCCTTTGACGGCAAGAAGAAGGCCACATGTAGTTATTGAGGAATGAAGGTGTGGTAAGAGACCAATCATCGACCATATTAGTCTTCTTGGGCGAGGTATATAGGAATTTAAATATTATTTAATGTAAGGGACATAAACTCTACAGTTTAATGATATGCGATAGTGAATCCTGGTATTCCTTTTAAGGACTTCCATTCATGATTGCAATGAACATGTCAGGAGATTTTATGTTTTTTTGTGTGGGAAACCCCTTATTGAATTTACTAAGCTCACACAATCTATGGTATGTGTGATATAAAAATAATGTAGTGGGTTATTATCACCCTACATAGGTGATTAAGGATAGAATATGTGAAATTTTATCATCTGGTGGCTATACCAGGATATATTATTGATGTTTCTTTACAAATCTCATTGAAATGAGAATAAAGCCACACATATTTCTGTAGACCTTGGTAGTTTAATGTCATGCGGTTATGAAATCAATCATGTAGTATAATATCATAAGGTGAGGAAATTTGTTATATAGTGTTAAATGGAAGTAACACTATGGATATATGTAGTTTTACATCATGTGGTAAAGACATATAATATGTTGTTTAACATCATTTAGTAAGGACAAGGATCCCCCAATTTGAAGAAAAAGAAACATAGTGGAAGGGACCAACACTAATGTTTTCGGAATCACTATATTTCATGTAATGGAAGGAATCAATATACGTTTAGTTATTGGATGAATAGATTCTCTTTGTTGAGTTAAATCTCACATGGGTATAGGGGTATGTCATCCTTCATTCACATAAAACTAGCGTGTGTTCGGTGATTCCTTTGTGAGGTGGTGCTTCTAATTCTTTTTAACATTATTCATTGAGGATGATATTGTGCAGTTGAACATCACAAAACTAGGATGATAGATGTTCTGCAGTTTAACATTGTCCTTCCAGAATGAGTCCTATACTGTTTAATGTTATGTGATATAGAAATAAGAAGTTATGAATTTTAACATATTATGTCTAGGATGAGAGATGTCATGCATCTTAACATCCTTCTTCCATGATGATATATGCTGTTCAGTTTAATGCCATAATACAAAGATGTGTTCCTTATAGTTTAATGTCATGTTATTAAAAAGGCCTTTTGTAATTTAATTTCATATTCAAATAATGATTCTCATATAGTTTTATCATTGTTTGATTAGAAATAACTTTTTTAGTTTAATGTCAAACAACCATGATGAGTTCCATATATTTTAACATCAACTGTTCATGATGAACATGTGTAGTTAAACATCGTAAATTGACGATGATTTATATACATTTGGATATCTCATTATGAGGATGAAATTAGGTTTTTATCATCATACCAATAAGAAGTGTTATTTACAATTTAACATTTTGTGATTAGGGAAAACATGTGTAGTTTATCTTAAGACAACTAGGAAGAGTTCTGTATAGTTTAACATCATGTGATCAGAAAAAACATGTGTAGTTTATCATTATAAAACAAGGATAAGTTCTATATAGTTTAACATCATGTGATTAGGACAAACATGTTAAGGTTAACATTATACAAACAGGATGGGTTCTGTACATTTTAATTTAATGTGATCTTGAAGATCAAGTGTAGTATAACATCTAACAACCATGTAGAATTCTATACAGATTAACATCGGTTGATCCAAAAAAAAATTTATAGTTTGACATCATACAACCAAGATGATTTTCATATATTTTAAAATAATGTTATCATGATGAACTCGTGTAGTTTATATTCATAAAACTATGAAAATTCTCAATTGATGATATATTGGAAGTTATTTCTTGACAAACCTCACATTAGTGGGTGGCGTGGAACAATATCTATCCATTGTGGCCAGTGAGTAATATTAATTTGTGATAGAACATATGTATGATGTAGGTCTATACCCATTTGGGATCCAAATTTGGAGGCTTCTTTTCTGGTATCATTAGGGTCCAAAAATCCAACACCAATTCTCTTTATAGGAATGAATAGAGGTGAACCGTTTTGGATGGCCTATGCGGTCTGATTTTGATGATACAACTTCTCTTCATCTGAGTGTCTCCCACAAATGGCTATTTGGAGTGAAGGAAACAATATTTTTATTGGTAACATTACATTGGACCCTTACACCGATGAATATGGTGTTTCTAATGTAGTAGTACACATGGTGGTATGGTAGGACAAAAAAACGTAGAGTTGTTTTTCTATCTTGGAATTCTTATCCATGTTCACCATCCTTTAGAGTATATTTGATAGTGACTGGAGGTGACATTGCACTACAAGTATAGTTTCTTCAACTATGTTGAACAATAGTTTATGTCATTGTCCATCCATACTGTATGAGGGACAACAAACCTAGAAATGTTGTGGAACTTTAAAAAGTTGATGACATTCTTCATCTTGACTCCTTTGAGTGGTATTTCATAATCCCATTTGGAAAGGAAGTCAGTAGACATATGTATGTTCTTAAACTACTTGTCTATGCTCGGGGGATATGGACCCACAATATCCATTACCCAAAAAGAAAATGGATATAAATATTTAGCTGTGTACAAAAATTTTAAGTGTTGATGGATGATGATTCATGGATTTATAATGCATGAAATTTACTAGTGAACTCCACATAGTCATGTGTCAGGGTTTTTCAGTAATAACATGACCTCTTAATTTGGTGGGAGAGCCAGGTCATAGACTGATGAGTGTCACAAGAACCTGCATGGTTTATTCTATGATGGTGTGAATCTCTCAATCTATAATGAATCATAGTAGTACACCATTGATGGTACACTTATATAATGATATAGGTTCATTTGGGACAATATATAGTGTAATGTTCGCTTCACGGTGCAGAATATATTCCCTTAAAGCTCGATATATTAGCAGAACTCAATTTTGGGAAAACAATTCTGGGATATACACATCTAGGGGACATTGGTTCATCACACTCTAGGGTGGTTTTGAACATATTTATTTAATCCATATCGAATATGATGACTGATGAGACCATTCTTGGGTGTGTTATATGGACGGTTTCTTCCTCTGGAACAAGGTATTCTATAAATATGGATACATTAGCCAACATGTTAGTGCCATAATTCTATGATTGGGGAACATAATGGAATTTGGGATGAAAAAGAAATTATTCCATCCAACCCTAATGTAGTCAGTGAGAGGGTCCAACTCTAACTTTTTTATGGAATATTCTCTATTGATTTACTTTATCAATAGTTTTGAATCCCAAATGATATTTAGGATGGATATTTTCAGTTGTAGGGATAGTTACAACCCATTTATGGGGCTTGGTATTCATCTTTGATATTCAACAAGCCTTCAGATGCTGATAAATAATAGGGAAGAACATCATTGTCTTGAGAGACATATACAATCCCGAATACAACCCTATTGAGTAATGGTTTTTCTATCATATTACAAATAAGAATTTGGGAGGAACCATAAAAATACATATTGTAAGTCTAGGGAGTGTAATGGGAATAGATGGCATCCTCATTAAGAAGCTCAGTGTCTACTTTTTTATTCTCTAGGTGAGGATTCATTGTGAGGAAATCATCTAGGTATTTCTATTTCACCAATTTCTATGATATGAATTGAATGTTTTATTACAGAAAATTGACCACCCTTTAGTTCAATAACCATGTATACATAGGACATTCAATTATCTACTTGAGAAGATCAATAAGAGATACCATATTGATTTTTTGGTGCTAAATGAATTGCATCATCATTTCACTATGAATTTTAGTGCAAGGCAGTTTTTCTTGACATCAGTTTATCAAACTCAAAACCAAGCACTGTTCGTATACAGTAGTAGAGACTCTTCTTGAACCCCACGTTGTTTTTCTATGTGAAGAGGGATCCCAATTTCTATTCAATGATAGAAGAATATAAGATTATTAACCTCCCTTCTATTGGAGGAATCGGAATTTAGGGGTGCAATAAATAATACTTGAGACATTTGAAGGCTTCTTGGAAGTCATCGTCCCATTAATAGGAAATTCTCTTCTTCATTAGCATAGTGAAAGTGGAGAGATTTTCTAGCCATGTTGGCTATGAAATTACAAATTACGGAGTGTTTCAAATAGATCCTCATCAATTGATTGAGATTATGGGGTGTTACAATGATAAAATAGCACTAATATTTTCTAGGTTAACATTGATGCATAGTGGCATACCACAAATCCAAGGAACCACCTTGATGTTACCCCGAAGGATCATTTTAGAAGATTCAACTTTATAATGTGATATCAAATCTTTCCTAATAATATTTGGATATCCATGAAGTGATCACATAACTATTGGTATTTAATGACTAGGTCACTGACATAACATCGTCTATTCATCCCAAGAACAGATTAATGATATGACACATAACATGATGATAAGTGGCACCAGTATTCATTAAGCCAACAGTAATAACCTGATAGAATAAGAACCCATGAGGCACTCCAAAATAAGTGGATTATTCATTATTTGGGGTCATATTTATCTAATTTTACCCTATATACCCATCCATGAAGGAGTGGTCTTGGAAAAAAATAGTCTGATTAATAAAAAGTTCTTTGATCATCTATAGGAAATAAAAAACTAGGAAGTACTGATTATGGTAACTGTAATCGATGTAGACCATAATATTCCCATTATTTTCCTTTAAAGGGTCAATTTTGGACATCTATATGGGGTATTTCAATTTTATGAAAAATATGGTATTGATTAGAATGAATAATTTTACATATACATTGGTGGCATGAGAGGGGTTCATCCTAATGGCTTCATATATAAATCCCCAATTGTCATCGGGTAGGCAGAGATTGAGCATAGCCACATCTGGATTAAATTCGAGAATTTTGATATAGTTCTAAGTGAAAATATATCAGTTCTTATTTTAAAATGAAATATATATCTCTTTCTCACCAATGATAATGGTGGAATAAATCAATTTTGGCTATTGGTATTCCTTTCTTCCTATATTAACCTACCTCAATTTGTCAATGGAGGTGGTTACATATTTTACAAATGAAAGAAGATAATTCCTGAGTTCATCCTCTTATTATTCCATCTTAGAGGATGAAGTTGATTTTTTAGATAGATACAACAATATGAGGGAAACATAATCACTTTTTAGGTGAGAGAGGCTATGATAAGAGACATTTTCATCCCCTATTTCTTGAGTCATTATTGAAAGACATCGAAGATGAATATTTTTTACACATTCATGGAGGACATGAGGGGATTGTAACTCTTGGGTCAGGTCAATCAAAACATCTAGATTTATGGGGATAACATAGTCATTATCTCTTAGGATTTTCAAGGGTGGTCTAAAAGGAATTGGGGTCTATGAAAAGAATATCATCATCAATAATTCATTATTTTCAATTTGTTTTATAAAATAATTATTAAGAATATATGGCTCTACATGTTTTAAAAATGAATTATCACTAAGTATTACACTATCATTTCCATTTATGGGGTATTTTTGAAAACGATGAATTGTGGAAGGCACCACCACATGGATTTAGAGCCAGGGACATCCAAGAAAGATATTGTATGAGGTTTCTTGCTGGATAGACATAATCTTAGCATCATAGGTGAGATCCCCAAACATATATTTGAGCATGATTTTCCCATGTTTCCTTTTATAATTCTCACCATACCTTTGAATGGTAAACATTGTGGGAGATTTGTCAACATATATATATCCCCAACTTTGGAGGCATTAAAACACGACGATGTTGATCCTGAAACCATTATCGGTGTGATCACATTAGACGTTGATATTATTGAGTCCTCCCAAACCATATATTGGAATGATGTTCCCTTCAATGACCACTTCCAGATCATAGTTAGTGAATGAGATGGATAAATTGAATTATAATGGATTGGTCTCCAATAAAAAAACATCAGTTTTTGTAACTTGTATCTCAAACTCTAATGAAATCTTGGGTAGGACTCAATGAGTACCTATATGGGTTATTTTGAATGATCGAAGACATCTAGGGTTGATAGAATTTCAAGAAAAACCACCAGTTTCTTTAGAATGTCTCACTTTTATTCTAAGGGTCTACGATTCTTGATGTGGGGATGCTTCGTGACATATAGTATAGGAGATGAGGCAATAAATGTGGAAGGTACTTGTGCCTATATAGAGGTTGAGGGAGAATATTATGATGCTTTCTCTGGTCATTTCTACCTTACCCATTTCCTTGGATGATTAGATAATTGACCCCCACTAGGTGTTCATTATAGAAAACTAGGTGTAGACAACTGCTGGAGGGTTATAGCACACCTATATATCTCTTTTGGGCCAACTATAGCACTTTACCATGAGTCATATCTTTATGTATTTCCTATTTTGGTGATGTGACTAAAATATTTGGTTCAACCACAATCGTAATATACCTTGTATTTTCGGTTCATGTGCATGCATCCTCCCATTTTCTAGTTATGCGAGAGAAATAGTTATTCTATGTAATATTCATTATCGAAGAAGGGGTATTCCAAGGGTATCATGTTAAAAAATAATATATGAACTCTTCATCTAATGGGGGTTTCATTTAGTGGTGTGGTTTCTATTCTATAGATGTTTCAATGAAAAAATATTAAAGTGTTGAATCTTTTTTTAGAGTAGAATATGACTCATTATCATCTATTTATTCCTTCTTCTGATGGTTTCTTCCACTATTGGGAGGATGTTTCTATGTTACCTCTTAGTGTGGAAGATCTGTGGTTGGTTTTCATAGCTATGTTTTCATGGTTTCATGATCTTAGTGAACTATATTTTGATTCATATAGCAGTGGAACATCTTCTCATGCCAAGATAAAACTTTCTAACAACCACATTCTTCTTCTGAATAGGAAATGGTTATTCAATCCACCTTCTCTTGGGGATTATCTAACACCACCAGTTTGAAATTAAAAATTACTTGAACGAAATTTTTTAAGATGAATTAATATTATATATTATAACCATGATATCTTTGGAAAGGACATTATCAATGATGGTTAGTGAGGTTGACCTCATCTAGCTTCCGTGGTTATGATAGGCTGTGTAGGTTATTCTCAATTTTTATGAGGAAATAACTAGGTAATGGTTCATTTCTGAAGGTGTCCTCTTTATTCATATGTTCCATAAACCACTACAGACCCCGGTTTCCCTCTTATTCTTAACGAGGGAGATTTTTTGGATGATTCCATTAGAAAATAGGTTTTGGGAGGTTTGAGACTTAGCTAGGTGATTCGATGGGAACTACTAATGGATTGAGAGTGATTTTTGTAGCTTTTCCTATTCCTATACATTCCCCCCATGCGGATGGAATGAGTTGAGATTTATATTCAGTTCACTGAATATCAACTTCCAAACATTGGGTTATATTTGAAAACTCATTGAACCCACCATTATACTTTATTGTGTCCATAGGTGTTTGAAACTCATCCAGGAGATTTAAAACATAGAGTTCTAGTAGTTGATACTATGAGAGAGGGGTTATGAGTGTATAAGTTAAAACATTATATCTAACTATGAATTCATAAAAAATATTATTTTCGAGTTGCAATTATTTTTTCTAGACAATGATTCAACTTTTTCACTGCATGAGATAAAATGATCAAGGAATTTATTATGATGTTCTTCCAATCCTACAATGGAACTAGTTGTTAGACTGCTTACCAAACAAGCGCTAGCCTTATTAGAGTCTAAAGAAAACACCTCATCGTGGATTTCTCTATTGATCTTGATGGCCCATCATCATCCCACATGAGGAAAAAAAGAGTGTGAGATGCGGTTTGGGGTCACTCACACAGTTAATGGTGGAGAAGGAATGATTTTAGAAATTGGGTTAGGTAAAAGTGTCATTCAGCTAATCAGGATTTGTTTTTCTCTTAGGCTGCAGAGGTGTGCATTTCCTTTCCATGGATTCCATTAAAGTAGCCATGGAATCAATGATATTAACCATCACTGGGTGAAATACTATTTGATCCACCTCCAATATATAGGGATATTTTTAGGGTAAAGGAGTTGGCCCCTATATTGTCTCCTACTGATTCATGATTCGTTCTAACACTGAATGATCACCCTGGTGAGGGAGATGTTGTCTTCAAAATGGAGGTAAGTCAAGATCATTTTTTAATTCCTAATTTATGTAGAAATGTTACATGGATCTTGATCTAGTATAATTATCAAATGAAGCTCTTAATATTGGACTAGCTATGGGAGAGATAATATTCATCTCTTCCAAAATATGATTCCTAGTGGGGATAGTTTTCACGATTGGCTCCTCATTAAGTTGTATGAGGGTTTGTAACTCATTCACATTTTGTGAAAACTTATCCTCCATGGATGTAACCTCAAATCCTCTAGGTGATGATTGGTATTTATCTACAGCAATCCATTTTTCAAAGTGTTCCTCTCGAGATGTGGTGCCTTGATATTTGGATGGGCCATATTTTGGATCCTTTTTTGGTTTGGGATGCATGCATGCTCAGTTTTTCATCCAAATAATCATCCCCTTGGGGTATATTTTCCAAATTGAATCCCTATACATTTTCATCTAAATCAAATATATCTATTATGATGATAGTAATGAAATTCATAGATGAATATTGAGATATGTTGGTTGTCCCATAAATTTCAATGCAATAAGACGATTCTTCACTACGTTCATCATGTTCGTTCATTGATTCCTTTGATAGATTGGGAATTTTTGGTCTACGAAATTTGTAAGGAATGATTTCCGTTTGAAAATTCTACTCCCTTATTGGTTTTTAAATTGTGATGTTGATGGAGTTTCCTATTGTTTTTTCCAAATAGAACTAGAAATGTAGAGTTTTGTCCTGTAGCAGGAGGAAAAGATCGGATGCTGACCATTAATTTTTTACTCTCAACCTAGAAAATAATGATTCTCTATGTAGGGATGATGATGATGAAAATTCCCCAAGACCTGTGGGGTGGAGGCTATTCTCGTACATAGTTGGAATTAATTTATTTAGTTATTGAGGATCCAATGATTCCATTCAATAATTTTATTATTCCTAGTAGATATATAAACTCTCAATCCCAATGGGTTGGGGTTGATATGGAAGCACTATTGATTTCCCCAGGGCCCTCTTAGGGGAGGATGAACATGAAGATAGTGTTTGAGATAGATATTCCCACATACCATTTGACATGGGTTTTTTTATAGTTTATATCAATAAGTCTTGATTCTGCTTGGGACTTAATGATCTAAGGGGTGGAGGTGGTAGATGATATTTGCCCAACCCTGCATGTTGTATTCCATCCTGGATGAATTCTATGACGCTACCACTATAGACCATTCGATATAGTGAAATGTTCCCCACATTGGAGATAGGTGTGATGAGGACCATGAAAAGAGTCAGTTTATATAGGATATTGTCAGGTAGATTAGAACCTTGGATTCAGTGTCTGAAATGAATTTTGATTGCTTTAAGGGACACAGTTAAAATACTTAGTAGTTTTCGTATACATTATTTCTTAATGTGTGTGCATCATGGATGTGGTTGATTCTATTATAGTGACCATCATGATTGTGCATTACCCAGTCCCTGGATTTCACCAGAGTCTCTGACATTATAATATTTCATAAATGAAGGCTTATGGTATTCTTGGAACATATTGAAGAGAAATTCTACATATTTCACCCATTCATGGATAAAAATTCCTAGAATTTCTTTGGATATATCTTCATTAAAGGTTGTTGTGATGTGGAGAAAAACATTATTTAGGTGTTTTTTGAGATCCACTATTCTTGAGTTCTATGCTATAGAAAAGGTGTCCATATCCTACTAAAAAATAGTGTATTGATGATATGAAGGTTAAAATCATTACATAGATTAGGGAGACATAAATCCTTTATTATTTTATTACTATCCCACATATTTTTATGCTGATAAGTCATTACCTCTTTTTTAGCATATCTCAGACCTCAAATCATAAGTAGTGATAGGAAAGAACATGATAGGGTTGTTTTTCAGGCTAACTCTATCCATATCTCAATGTTGTTCTCTTAATTTTCAAACTTAAATGTCTCAATATAATAATACCATTGAATATAGTTCTTGGGGACTCCTTCTGAGTGAATTGGAGTGTTGTTGGATGTTGATGGGGAACTATATATGGTTGACCCCACAGTTTTTAGCACATCTCTATATAAATGAATCTTAGTTCTAAAACCACTCTACGTGGAGGTTTATGGGAAAGGGGGTGATTTCCATGTTCGTGGGAGATTTCACTATGGAAAGGGTGACACCAACAGATGTCAGGAGAAGATTCCTTGGGATCCATCTCCACAAAACCATGTGGATGACTATCATGGTAATGATCATCTTATGCTTCAATTAAATAGTATATAGACACATTAGGTGTTGATAATGAGTCTCAAATGACCTCAAGGATACTAGAATTTAGAAAATTAGGAATATAGGTATTGTTCATCATGATTTCCAGAATATGCCGATATGCCAATTGTAATTTTTCAAGGATATGAGCCTATTATATGAACATTGTAAAAACTTCTCTATGACCATATTGTGTAGCATGAGTTTGTGCTCCCTAATAAGAAGATGATAAAATATTTCAATGAGCTTCTACATTATTGATAGGGATATGAGCCTTTCCCAATGCATGCTCCATTCTCACCTGGTGAGCCTTAGTTTGAAAAAGAGTATGAGAATGACCCTAATCCTTGGGAATATAAATATGGTCCTTTTTTGAAGGAATATGCGCCTGCCCAAAGGCATTTTACACTATCTCTAAGTGAGACCCAGTTGGAACTAGATTATGAGACTGCTCTGAATATTCATTCCCCCTAGGATATATCAACAGACAACCATAATGGTAGAAGTGATATGAGCCTCCTACTGTATTTACATGTAAGTATGATGGTGTAGTTGATCATCTAAAAAATTGTGAATATGTGATTGGATTTTGTGATATAGTGTAATATGCTAGGATGATTCACTAATAGAAATATGACACCATCCCAAGTCATGTACCATTATCACTTGGTTAGACTGGGAGATAATGATAATATTATCCCAATACTAGCCCATTGTAGTGTTTAGGTAGATTTATTTGATAAGAATGTGAGATTACCTAAGGAATGTTTCCCTATTACTTAGTGATACTAGAACAAAACATGGATATGATCATCATCCAGATCCATTGGAATATGATTCTGGACTTTTTTGAACGGAATGTCCCCATGTCCTGAGGCATGTTCTTCCCAACCCTAGTTATCCCAATTTTGAATCGGCATATGTCCCAAGTCTAATGCCTCTAACTTTACTGTAATATGATTATAATCCTCTTTTATGGGTGTAAGAATATCTGATTTATTTAGATAAACCAATTGTTCATAATGGTCAGAGTGTTTATCTTTCATGGCCATAGGGATATGAATATACTTCTTTCCCTATATAAGTACCTATATGAAAATATTCCGATGGAGTTCATCAGGTGTTTCTAAGATAAATTGTTATTATAGAAAAGTGTACATATGGATATAAGCCTACACATTTTATCACCATTATGCACTAATAGATATCTTCAATTGAATAAGGATATAATCCCACTTTTTTCCTCCTTATGCCACTACAATATGTTGGTTGTCTTGATGGACGGGGTAACAATATGTTCCTCTCCATTACTACTACATGGCTATGCACATTGACTGGTTCTAATTAATATATATTTTAATATTCTCTCAGGTTATTTCTTAAATATGCTGAAAGACATCATTAGGGAGAGTGGAAATATGAGCCCAATCCTAGATATCTAGTGCCTTCCTTGCACAGTTTTCTTTCATTTTCCCCATGCCTAGGCATCATACATGGAAGTGTGATGGGTTGTACCCTCATCAGGAGACTAACGGGTACCAATGGTTTCGTGTTGGTGATAATGGTGAATTGGATCCCTCCTCGATGGTCCATAAACTAGAAGTGATTTTTGTTTGACTCCATGGTCCACCTTAATTAGATATTGAAGGTGATGATTATCACCCTCTAGTGATATGCACCTGAAGGAGTTATATTTGGAAATGAGTGTGAATAACTTAGTTATATATTTCCATATATGATGTGGAATTTCCATCTTCAGTATTCAGATACCCTTAAGGGATGCTTCGAGGTTTGATATTATTCCATGTTGATGATACTCTCATATAATTGTGTTCAACACATGATGTTGAATTTTTTAAGGTAGTTGAGATCATATTGGGACCATTGAGGGTTACAACCACAACTGTCATGCTGGTATGATCCTTGGACGATGATTATATATTAGTTCTGGATGCTGTTGATGAGAGCAGTATCTACATTCATACAGATAACAATGAATAAGTTCACCAGTTATTGAAATTTTGTAGGCATGATATGTTCTCAATAGGGTATGAATGGTTAACACAAGTTTTCATTTATTTTGGATATTTCCATTATACTCACGTAGAATTTTGAATGAGAGGATATACTTATTTCATTAGTATCCAAATTATAGAGGAACATCTGTTTTATTTATTCAGGCTTATTAGCTTTGCTTTATATTGGATATGAAAAACAAAGTGGACCAACACATGATTATAAAATCATTATATTATTTGAGAGTTTCACATCGGGTTCACAGTTTTTCAATTATAGTAGGAAAAATGGACCAATAAATAACAACCCAATTTTTTTTTATTTGATAGATTCTTTTAGGGTTCATTATTTTTTATAGGAAAATGACAACTACTAGGTGCATTTGGTTTGTACCTTTGGTTGACTGTGAGTGGGGGGGATTAAATGTGATAAATAATCATTTATATTAGGTATTCATTTTCTTTGTTCTTAATGAATACTCCAAATGGGTCACCCATATATAACTAAGTACAAACCTATTTTCATAATATAGGTGTTCAGTTGGGGTTTTAACAACAATTATGCTTGGGGGATCAAATTAGTCGAGTGGTTGAGATGTCAGGCTAATCACACCCTATTATGGGGGATTGTTTCCCACTGTGAGACTGCATTATAGATTTAAGAAATGTTCACAAATGTCTCCTAAATTCTAATACAGGACCAATTATCCTAGAAAATTTATTATAGGTTATCACCTTTTATGTGCAGATGTGCGGGATTACATTAGTGAATCCATCTATATATATTCGAGGTTCCCCATCAGTTTCCCTATAATGAATTTCTTCTTAGATGATGAAGTTATCTAACCAGAAACATCATAATTTAATATCATGTAGGGAGGTAGTTAATATTTAAAGGATGGCATTGAGTCATTATGAGGCACCCTATATGTATTTTTTATTTCTAGAATCAAAACCCATGAAGATCATGAAACTAATAAAATTTAACATTATGGGTAAATGACATATATGCAGGAACTAAAGCACTAGATATTTGAGCTTCAACCTCGAGGTGATATCCTACATATCCTGTTTATAGTTGGAATTATTGTTATAATAGTTAAATCATGCCCTTGTGACTGAACACAAGGTAGATGTCCTCTAATGGTGGATATTTATATCATTCCACTCCAATAGTCTTACATTTTGATATTTCCCATATTGGTAGAGATTCATGATGTTAATGTGGTGACCATCATAACTCAGTAATCCCACATGAGAACTTCTCTATGTGTGAACAAAGGGATTACAAGTAATCAGACACACTACATATAGATATGGGGATTTTATACTTTGACTTCCCTATGGATGTTTTAGTATTGATATAGAGACTTAAGAAGGCATCCTATTTATCCTATTAATAGGTAGAATCAGCTTCATTATATTTTAGTTGGATTCTAAATCCACTGATTAATGAGGTAGAATGATCATCCTAAGGGAATGATTGGGCCATGATGGTTTCTAAGTCGAATACATGAAGGGACTTACACTAAGGTGGATGTTCATTTGAGTTTGGGCTCAAGCCTTTGGAAGGAGTCCTAAGTATCATTTTTATGGTAGGAATCATGGTCTTCACAGTTCAACTCACCAGGGATTACACAATTACGTTTCCCTTAAATTAGGGATATGTCATGTTATGTCATGGATTGGGGATTACACACTGAGGTTTACCTTATATTGATAGAGAATAGTTACATGAATTATTTTATCATTGAGACTCCCTATGACCGCAAGAGATATAATCAGTATGAGAAATATGGGATTGAACATAATCAATCTAATTTCTTGTGGATGATAGACTTATGTACTAGGACTATCCCGTGTATGGTTAATATATAGACTGATTCTTGAAGATGCGTCCTATATATCCTGGTAATGGTACGAATTAGAGTCATTGTAGTTCCATTGACTGGGGATTACACAATGAAATTTCCCTTCTAATCGGGGATTACACACTACGGATGGGAAAGGTTATCAATTCATGAGATTCTCATTTATACTGACATAATTTCCTTCCTAATATGTGATGATTTTGGGCTTAATGATCCGTGATATTTTACTTTACATGTCAGAGGATGTATTCCCAATATTTCTAAAGACAATCATATTATCCATCTGATTTTATTGTGGGATGCCACATAACCTGAATAACATCTCTACAAGATGTGTGATGATTAGGGATGACTTATCTGGTGGAAATATCGAGACCCAAACACCATGACTTAGAAGATATTGCATGGTCCTGACTAACATACATAGACGGAATCACATGGTCAAAATAACGTTGTTATGTTTTATCTCTATAGGAGGCTATAATGCTTCGAGGTAATCATGAGAGTCAATGAGATGCATCTGGGATTGATTCATGATCTGTGCTAACATGCCTTGGGGACATCGCTAGATCAGACTGTCATGACCAAAGGGCATCGTGAGAGACAACGGATATGACTGGGTACTATTGAGAGACATGGTTAACAAGTTATGGTGCTTCTATGTGAGTTAGGAAACATGTATGATTTAAGCCAAAATGAATTTTTGGAAACCCTAGAGGGATTCACAAGACATGGGTGGAATGCCCGGGGTTCCATGTGACATTGTATGACATGTCTAGGGGACATCATATGATCTAAATAATATAAAAAATGAGCCTCACAAGACCTGGGAATCATGTTATAGTGTTTTATCATGTCCTAGGTGGTGCATTAAAAGTGTATGATAATCCTAAATTTTTTTATTCACATAAGGCTCCCATCTATTAGTATTTGATCAAGAATATTATTTCAATTAACTTAGATTTCTTCGGCATTAGCGAGTTTTATGTCTTCCATGATCTAGCAGATATACATGATGTTTCTCACATGTCCAACTAAAATTCCTTCATGAGATCTATGAATTACCACATGGAGTGATTATTCTTACTTCATGATCATAGTAGTTGTTTTTCAGATCTTACATGATTGGAATATTTTCTGGTTGTGAGGTCTGCTGCTCTAAAAAATCTTCTCTGGAGCTTGGGTGCACTAGTGTGAGGTTATAATTTATAGTCCTTAAATGTAAATCTTTTCTACCTTTGTTTTTCATGCTGGAGTGGGAGATTTATAGGTATCACCCCTAGTTTGTTATTTAATTTTTTAGTTATATATCATGTGTGTATAAGTTGAGGTTGGTGGAAGGACTCAGCTTTATGCATTTTGTGAGTTCCCACCATAGGTCTTTATAGGGGAATTACATGTTTATAATGACCAAGAGATCATCCCACCAACCAGTCATTTATTAGATTATATTAAATTGAGGTGGTCTATAAAAATTATATGGAGAATCCAAGGTAAATTTTACATTTTCAGGTGGACATGTCTTGGTGGCTTCGCAAGATCAGAATGATTACTGAAAGTCCTTCACATGATTTTAGGAGACTTGTCTTGGACATTTCGTGAAATCAAATAGTCTACTCAAGGGGTGTTCTGAGACTATGTTAAAGAGTTTCTAAATGTTTCATGTGATATTTATTACTATTATAGGGTCCCATCCTTTTTCTCTTTATTTTACACATTTATTTTGAATACATTGTGGATGTAGAGAGGTTGTATTAGTGTTGTCTAAGATAATCACTCTTCGTCTTTGTGATGTTCCACGTGAAAAATGGAATTTCATATAGATATACATGATTGTTTTATGGATAATTCCTTCTATATTTTTTCATGAATAAAAAGGTGGAGTGTGAGGTCTCTTGAACTTTTCTGGGTCTCGTCGTGTGATGAGGATGACATGCCAGTGGGATTTTGGGAGATGATTCAAACATGTCATTAGGTTCTTTTCGTATCTTTCCAATTTTCAAAGGTGTGTCATATGATGTTTATGACTATGAGAGGATCCCTCATTCTCTCTATTTTATTTCACATTCTAATATTACAAATTTATAGGTGTTTAATGTGGTTTATCATGTTTTATCTAGGACAATCATTCTCCCCATCGATGATTCATTGTGTGACTTTTACAACCAAAAGGGTCACCTTCCTTTTGAATATTTTCACCTTAATTAATAATTATTTTTGGATGGTTCATCCCAAATACACCTATTTATAGGTCACATAACCTGGGGGAGTATAATTGGTTATTTCCGTTTGATCAATGACTGTTTGGGGTGTAAGAACCTTGTTCATATTTTGAGGTCTCGGCTTCTTCATTCCTCTTTTCCTTTAGTGTTTTTAAGAAAATAAGATAAATGGGGAAAAATCCTAAATCTTGGAACTACACGCTATGTACTTTTCCACACGTCGTGTACCATTGGCCATGTGGGATGGGTACACGGGGCATGTAGCCATGTCAGCGACGACGAGTGTAGGAACCGACTACATGTCATGTAGTGGTCCCATACACACCATGTAGTCAGTTGGCAGGAAAAAACATTAAGATGGTGGAGTAGCCACTAGCTGGGCAATAGTACATGCAATTTACTCAGGAGTACATGTCGTGTACTCATGTTGAAGGATGAACAGTTTGGCGGTGCCGCCAGAGGAACAGTTAAATGATGAAAGTACACACTGTCTACTTGGAATTACACACCGTGAATTTTATTTTTTTCACTTAAAATGGGCAGTAGACTCCCCTGTTCATAGGGAAGGCTTTGTACGGGCACAGGGCTCAGGAGCGGAAGGACGGAGCTTCAGAGATCCACTGGTCATTCGTCGGGAATCCGTTTCCACCACGAACGATCTCGTTGGAAACGCGTGGGTAAGCCCTCTCATCTCTTGGTGTGTCTCTTGCCAATTATTCCCCAAATGGATGTTATTTTCATTTAAATGGTGTTTATTCTTTTTCATATCTACATCATCCTTGGGAATTTTTGGAATCGGCGTTCACATATAAAATTCATTGAAATTTTAGGTAGGTAGCATGGTGTTTGTTTTTTTCCAATTGTCATGTGTTTTGTGCATTTTCGGGCCACGAACCCATGTTGGGGTGTTGTCTGGATAAGGCCATAGCTATTTTACATACCTAGATTTGAATAGGTAATTAAATGTTATATTAAAATGTTGTTTGGGATCAGTGCTTGGAACCAGGACCACCCCGGGGGTGCGTTCCACTGTTTAGTCGTTTGGCCTTGATACACGAGGGTATGCCTTTAAAGTAGTAATAATAGAATTTTCTTGAGAGGAAATGATTTTGAATATTTATTTACATATTGGGAATGGCCCGGTTACTTGCGCCTGAGGGAAATGTTTTACATAGCCTGTGGGTGTTGTGTTACTTAGCCCAAGGGAAATTGTTATCCGATCCTGAGGGAAACTTCTTCCATGCCTGTGGGAAGTTGATTATGTGCCTGTGGGAAACACTACCTACGCATGAGGGAAAAATCTATTAATCCCGAGGGAAGATTCTTCTAATTGGTTACTCTTTACCTGAGGGTAGGGGTTTACGTGTCTGAGGACATGATATTTCACATAGAATATTCACCGTGGTGGTATTTTAAATTAAATGACTAAAAAGAATATTAAAATGTCAATATAACTGGTTACTTTAGGTACCTATTAGTACTTCTTACTTTATTGCATTTTACTATTGCACACTATTGTTGCATGCTTACACGCATTTGGCCATTGGCTTTTGGTGGGTGCCTACTGAGATATAATTCTCACAACCTGTTTGGGCCATGATTTTTGGCCCAAACAGATTACTTTTCTGTAGGTGTAGATAAGGGAAAGGGTCTCTATTCATGTACTTGATCGTTTTTTGGGGTGTAGGAGAGCATGGGACCAGGCATTGGCTCGTGATGCCACTGGATGTTCTTTTTTTCTTTTCTGTACTTGTAATTCAGTTGTATTATATTGTATTGCAGTGTAACATGTTCTGGCTATTTTATAGAATAGTGACATGCTGCATCTTTATATATATGTATGACTGCTGGTTTACATTTTTATTGTTAGTTCTTCATTTCAGTTGTGTATGGATTACTTCTTCCACTATTTTAATACGTTTATTTTCTATTCCACTATGCAACACTTTGACACAAGAGGGCATATTTTCCCCACTATCAGACCTGGGCCCTCACTGCTAGTCGGGAGCCTCTGGCGTTTGGGGAAATTCACTTGAGGTCATGTAGAGAACCGGCTTCGGGGCACCCAGAACCGAGACGTTACAATGTTGTATCGGATGGGTTCTTTTCATGACTTACTATTTAGAGCCATAGCCAGTGATTGGGTGAATGGTAGTTGGTAATAAGCTATACCCGGGCATAGCTAACCCGTGTACATGGAAAATCCAATTTACCTCGTATTGCAATGTTATTGATTTTGTAATTTATAGTTGACACGATTTCACCGTTGGGTGACACACATGTGATTGTGGTAGTTATATTTTATTTTTGGGTTCGATTTAGTTGCAACCCGATGAGATGAGGGTATTCCATCTCATGAATCATTTAGGCACATGCTAAAAATCACATGCCATGCATAGTTCAATTCCATGTAGGTGCATTAGAAATTTCATGTTGTTGTGATAGTTGTTGTGCTAGAAAAGCAAGCTGTTGTGATAGTTGCTTGATAAAATACCTGCTACTTGATAGGGTAATTTTATGTGAGCTTGTTTATAGAATTAATGCCAAACTATGGTTTTTGTGGAGTATGGGCCCCCAATGGATGGAATTTGGCGGAGCATTGACTGTTTATTTTTTTATAAAACAGATAAGATGTCAAAATTAGATTCATGGGTAGTATGGGCCCTCACGGGTCGGAATTTGACACTTAGGTGTTGGTTTTTAGTATTTTCTGGGTTCTGGGAAAGTTTTTGGGGCATACTGTCTGGAAAACCTAGAACAGACATCGTGTAGTACTATAGACATGTCGTGTATGTTCTTCTTTTCGAGATGAAAAATAAAATTTTTGAGTACATGACGTGTACTAAGAGTACACGCCGTGTAGTCTCTTCCCGTGTCACAAACTGTGAAGGCGGCGACACGGGGAAGGGAAGTGATTGGTGCGAACACACCGTGTAGCTTCTGTACACGCCGTATAGCTTCTGTACACGCCGTGTAGTGTTGTCCCGGAGTCCAGCCGTGTAACTAACAACACGGGTCAGTGAACTCCTTTACAGAACACGTCATGTCAATGACGGACAAGCCGTGTAGTGTGAACTGGGGACTCGGTCGTGTAACTAACAACACAGGTCAGTGTCACCTCTCCTTGAACACACCGTGTACCTGTGGGACATGCCGCACATCCTTTTATGAGGATAGACCGTGTGGAATTATTCGTGTGGTGGGGCAATGGTGTGGTATACACGCCGTGTGCGGGTGAAACACACCGTGTAGTTGCAAGCCGAGTAGTCGGCCATGTCACAAATGACACGGGTAGTAGGAAAATAACACTATACATGCTGTGTAGATATTATACATGCCGTGTAGTTTTTGTTGAAAGGGAGCCGTATGGATTATCCATGTCGAAGGATCCGGGCAGGAGAAGGGACGTCAAGTACACACCGTGTAGTAATTTTACACGCTGTATAGTCTTGTTTTGAAAATTTTTAATTCCTTCTTCCTCCTGTTTCCTTTTGGGTTTCTTCATTTCCGGTTCTAAATAATCATGAATATAAGGTGTTTTTTTGACCTTGTAGTGTCATGCTGCCTAGAAGACCGCACGTTGTTTGCCCGGATAGTGACAACGAGAATACTCCAGAGATGGTGGCCCATGGGCTACCAGTAGATCCTCCAGTAGTGCCAAATGCAGCGCCAGCTGTTATACCGAACATAGGCGCGAAGGTGCTGTTTAGTGAAGGATTCATGCGGTTCATGAAGATAATTCAGGGAGCACCGCTGACTGCCACATCTATGGCTATGTTGATGTGTATCTTTCTGCATCAACATCCGCCTACATTTTTAAGGGATGGCAGACCTCAGGCTATGGATTCTTGGATAGGATCGATGCAGACACTTTTTGTGCATCTGGAGAAGCCTCCTGGGCGGAGGGTCAAGCTCGTGACTTACATGCTGCGTGATTCCTCCAAGAGGTGGTGGGATGTTACCACCCAGTCAGAGCATCAACGGGACATAGTGTGGGAAGATTTTCAGGCACTCTTATATATCATCTTTTTCCTGGAGATGCTAAGGGCAGATAGAGCTCGAGATATCTAGAATCTACAGCAGGGTGCTATGTCAGTGATGGACTATTCTACTCGTTTCACCAAGCTTCAGCGCTTTTCACCCGTGCTGGTGGGTGAGGAGGTGTTGCGATCCAGACGTTTTGAGGATGGTATTCGTTATGACATCCGAGAACTAGTGAATATTTTTAGGTTGCCTTTAGTACATGATATTGTGAACCAGGTGCTGATTACAGAGAGGAACCTATAGGAATCTAGTGGTGTGGGCCTGGGCTATTTAGCACCAGTTAATGGAACTATTTTTACTGGAAAGAGGAAGAGACATATGGACTTCACTCAGGGTGGCAGTACCAGTCAGAAGAATGCTTCAGGTGGTCAGGTCCTGTGTTACCAGTGTGGTTGAGAGGGGCATAAGATGTCGCAGTGTACACGTGATCCAATGGAGTGCCAAGCTTACGGCAAGATGGGTCATCTGCAGCGCTTTTGCAGAGTGTTTCCACCAGTGGATAGTGAGAGGGGTTCTGTAAAGACTCCGTGAGCGGGAGAAAGATCAGTGGTTTCTTACCAGTTAGCGAACTGGAATACGTCAGGGCGTGCAGACAGAGATGGTGGTCATGGCCGTGGTAGCCAGACACCAGGATCTCAGAGGCAGCATGGCGGGATAGCTCAGGGTATCCAGGATTTGTCGCAGAGTCGCGGCATTGGGCAGTCATATACAATGGAACAGACCAAGCGAGAGCAGGATCCCGGACCCTCTACAGTTAGAGGTACTATTATAGTAGCTGCTGTTTTATCTATAGTACTTTTTGATACAGGTGCTACATATAGTTTCATATATGTACCGATTGTGGAGAGACTTGGGCTCCGTGTTTCTACATCTTCTGATATCATGACGCTAGACACTCCTTTGGGGACTAGAACGGCTGGTGTGCGTCAGTGCAAGGAGTTCCCCTTGGGGTTGGTGGGTATAACTTTATTTTGGACCTCTATGTCTTAGAGATGATGGCTTATGATGTCATTCTCGGGATGGACTGGTTGGTTCCCTTTCGAGCCTTTATAGACTACTATCATCATAGGGTGAGTTTCATGTCACCAGAGGGCGAAGAGTTTCTATACAAGGTCTAGTGGGATGTTTAGGCGAGTCGAGTTGGACTAGAGCATCATGGGTGAGGTGGAGTCACATTCCAGATTGCGAGCTTATATCAGGATGACCATGGGACTTGTCAGACTGATTTCCCTCCTATTGTTGATCGATTCAGGTATGTCTTCCCGGACAACTTTTCAGGTCTACCTTCAGAGTGAGAGGTGGATTTCTCTATTGATCTTGTTCCAGGAGTAGCACCGGTGTCCATTCCGCCTTATAGGATTGCTACACCAGAGTTGTAGGAGATCAAGAGACAGTTAGAGGTGTTAAAGGTGAAGGGTTTCATTTGACCCAGTACTTCTCCTTGGGGTTCTCTGGTCCTTTTTGCGAATAAGGCGGATGGTACCCTTAGACTCTGTGTGGATTATCAAAAGCTGAACTAGTTGATGGTGAAGAACCGATATCCCTTACCAAGGATTGATGATCTGTTTGATCAGCTTCATAGAGAATGAGTGTTCTCGAAGATTGACTTGAGATCAGAATATCATCAGATGTGCGTTAGACCTTCTGATATACCTCTCATTGCTTTTAGGAGCAGGTATGGTCTATACGAGAATATAGTTATGCCATTCGGACTCACGAACGTGCCAGCAGTTTTCATGGCCCTGATTAATTGTGTATTCCACCCGTTTCTTGAATCTTTTGTCATAGTATTTATGGACGACATCTTATTGTACTCTAACACTCGACACGACCATTCCATCCATCTTGAGATTATATTGAGTACACTGAGAGAGCATCGACTATTTGCTAAGCTATCAAAGTGCCACTTTTGGATGGACCATATACACTTCCTGGGTCATTTTATCTCAGAGGCAAGAGTTTCAGTAGACCGAGAGAAGGTGAGAGAAATAGTTTCTTGGGAGTATCCTAAGAATGTGATTTAGATTCAGAGATTCTTAGGGCTGGCTGGTTACTATAGACATTTCATCCAGGACTTCTCCTGCTTAGCAGCACTATTGATAGGTCTGACTAAGAAGGCTGTGAAGTTCATTTGGTCAGAAGCTTGTGAGATAGCCTTTGAGGACCTAAAGGGAAGGTTGAAATACGCACCAATACTGATACTACCAAAGTAGGGGAAGAGCCATATAGTTTACAGTGATGCATCAGGTGTTGGGCTAGGAGCAGTGCTGATGCAGGGTGACCGAGTTGTTGCGTACGGGTCTCGATAGTTGAGGCCACATGATAGAAACTACCAGACACATGATCTTGAGTTGGCTGTAGTTGTGAATGCATTGCGTTGTTGGAGAAATTATCTATTGGGAGAGTATTTTTTGGTTTTCACCGACCACAAAATCCTCAAGTATATATTTACTCAGTGTGACTTGAATCTGAGGCAGAAGAGGTGGGTTGAGTACCTATAGTTCTACGATTTTGAGCTTGCGTATACACCTGGGAAAGGTAATGAATTAGTTGATGCAATGAGCAGAAAGACTCAGATGCAGGCAGTGCAGGAGGCCAGTGGTGAGTGGAAGATTATGGCCTTGTTCTCTGAGATGCATTTGGAGGTGCACGAAAGTTAGGGGAAAACCTATCTTTCATCATTAGCTGTGACTTCTACCCTCCTGGATAGAGTGAGGATGAGACAACTATATGATCTAGAGGGCCTAGTTCTATGGGAGTCTGTGCCAAGTGAGGAACCTCCTCCTGGTTGGACAGTGGGAGATGATGAGGTTCTGTGTTTCCGTGGACGAGTATGGGTTCAAGGGGATATACACGATGAGATAATGCGGGAGTTTCATGCTTTAGCTTTGGCAGTTCATCCCGAGGTTACCAAGATTTACCGTGACTTGAGACGTCAGTACTGGTCTCCGTGTATGAAGAGAGAAGTAGCTGGTTTTTTTATGAGGTGTTCCACCTATCAACAGGTGAAGGCGGAGCATCAGAGACCAGCTGGACTGTTACAATAGTTACCCATTCTAGGGTGGAAATGGGATGATGTCGCGATGGATTTTGGGACTGGTTTTCCAAGGTCACCTCGTGGCTATGACGTCGTGTGTGTTGTTGTATACAGACTCATGAAGGTAGCTTACTTCTTGCCGATCAAGGAGACCATAAGTGTGGATGATCTCGGAAGGCTGTATATCTGAGAGATCGTATGTCTTCATGGGGTCCCTTGTTCTAACATTTCTGATAGGGACACCCGCTTTACGTCTTGTTTCTGGTAGAGTTTTCAGAGGGCATTAGGTATAATACAAGTGCTATAGGACATGCTGCGTGCATACGTCCTAGACTTTGGGTGCTCTTGGGAGAAGCATATACCCCTGGTCGAGTTTTCCTATAACAATTATTTTTAGGAAACTATTGAGATGGAACCATACGAGGCTTTATATGGAGGGCCATACCGATCACCTTTGTGCAAGTCAAAGGCAGGTGAGGTAGCTTTGCTGGGACCACGTCTCGTGTAGGAGACTTTTGAGTAGGTCCAGTTGATTCAAAAGCGAATGGATACCATGTAGTCTCATCAGAAGTCATATGATAATCGTCGTAGATGACCGTTGGAGTTCGTGGTTGGGGATCGGGTTTTCTTGCGTGTTTCACAGAGGTTGGGACACAAGCGGATCAGGAGACATGGTAATCTTTCACCAAGGTATGTGGGGCCATTTGAGATTCTTGTGAGAGTCAGGTCGGTTTCCTACTGGCTGCAGTTACCACAGAGGTACCAGTCCATGCATGACATCTTCCATGTATCTCATTAGCGCCGCTATCATTCAGTCTCATCTCACATGTTTCAGCCTGAGGAGGTTGAGCTGGAAATAGATGCATCCTTTGAGGAGCATCCGTCCGTGTCGTTGATAGGACCACAAAGGTTCTCCGAGGCCGGTCAGTGCCTCACATACGGGTGCTATGAAAAAATGGCCGAGTGCAGGATGAAACCTAGGAGCGGGAAACCGATGAGTGTGCTCAGTGACAGGAGTTTTGCATGACTATATCTTCTCCACCATTGGAAGGGCAATTCAGGGACGAATTTCAATAAAGGGGAATTTTGTAATAACCCGGTTCTTATTTTGAGGTACGGGCCTCTTCTTTCCTCTTTTCCATTAGTGTTTTTAAGAAAATAAGGAAAATGGGGAAATATCCTAAATCTTGGAACTACATGCCATGTACTTTTCCACACACTGTGTACCTTTGGCCCTGTGGGATGGGTACATGGGGCGTGAAGTCATGTTGGCGACGAAGGCTGTAGGAACCAATTACATGCCATGTAGTGGTCCCTTACATGCCGTTTAGTCATTCAGCAAGCCTAAACAGTAAGGTGGTGGAGCAGCCGCCAGCTGGGAAACAGTCCACGCCGTGTACTCAAGAGTAATGTTGTGTACTCATGTCGACAAATAAACAGTTTAGCCGCCCCGCCAGAGGAACAGTTAAATAATCAAAGTACACGCCATGTACTTTTTTTCGCTTAAAATGGGTAGTAGCCTCCCCTGTTCACAGGGAAGGCTTAGTACGGGAAGAGGGCTCAGGAGAGGTTGGCCGGAGCATCAGAGATCTGTCGGGCATTCTTCGGGAATCCGTTCTCGCCTCAGACGATCTCATTTGAACCGCGCGGGTAATCCCTCACTTCTCCTGGTGTGTATCTTTCCAATTCTTCCACTAATAGATGTTATTTTTGTTTAAATATTTTTTCTTCTTCATCAGATCTACGTTGTTCTTAGGCGTTTTTGGAATCGGCGTTCATGTATAACGTTCATTGACGTTTAAGGTAGGTGGCTTGGTGTTTGTTTTTTTCCAACTGCTGTGTGTTTTGTGAGTTTTTTTTCACGAACCCATGTTGGGGCGTCGTGTGTCTAAGGTCGTAGCTATTTTACATGCCTAGATTTGAATAGGTAATTAAATATGATATTAAAATGATGTTTGGGATCATTGCTTGGATCCTGGACCTCCCCGGCGGTGCAATCCACTGTTTAGCCATTTGGCCAGGATACCTGAGGGGATGCCTTTAAAGTATTAATTATAGAATTGCCTTGAGAGGAAATGCTTGTGAATGATTATTTACATTTTTGGCATGGCCCAGTTACTTGCTCCAAAGGGAAGTGTTTTACTTAGCCCATGGGCATTGTTTTTTTTAGCCCGAGGGTAGTTGTTATACTAGCCTGAGGGAAACTTCTTCAATGCCTGTGGGCAGCTGATTCTGTGCCAGTGGGTGACACTACCTACGTCTGAGGGAAAAATCTGTTATGCCTGAGGGAATATTTTTGTTATTGGTTACTCTTTACCTAAGGGTAGGGGTTTACGTGTTTGAGTACAAGATACGTCACTTAGAATATTCACAGTGGTGGTATTTTAAATTAAATTACTAAAAAGAATATTAAAATGGCAATATAACTGGTTATGATAGTTACTAATAAATACCTCTTACTTTATTGCATTTTACAATTGCACACTATTGTTTCATGCTTACAAGGAGTTGGGCACTGTCCTTTGATGGGTGCCTATTAAGATATATTTCTCACACCCTGTTTGGGTCATGCTTTTTGGCCCCAACAGATTATCTTTTTCAGGCGTAAATAAGGGCAAGGGTCCTTATACATGTACTTGATTGCTACTGGGGTGTAGGAGAGCATGGGACCGAGCATTGTCTTGCGATTCCACTGGCTGTTCTATTTTTCATTTCTGTACTTGTACTTCTGTTGTATTGTATTGTATTGTAGTGTAACATGTTCTAGCTATTTTATAGAATAGTGACATGATGCATCATTATTTATATGTATGACTGCTGGTTTCCCTTTTTGTTGTCAATTCATCATTTCAGTTATGTATGAATTACTGCTTCTGCTGTTGCTGTACTTTCATTTTATAATCTGCTACGCTACACATTGAAACATGGGGGCATGGTTTCTCCACTATTCGACCTGGGCACTCACTTCTAGTCGGCAGCCTCTGGCATTTGGGGAAATCTTCTTGAGGTCACGTAGCGAACCGGGTTCGGGGCACCCGTTGAGTGGCACCCAGAACTGGGACATTACATGGGTTGTATTAACCAGAGCATAAGGACTTTGTCCAAGAGGATTCACGAGACCTACCACATGCTATGTGAGGTGCATGACTATCCCCATTAACATCACAAGTTCTTCTGATATCGTGTATTCTACGGGTTCACACATTCCTTGTGATATCGGCCACCTTCTACTTCCTATACTTTTTGGGTAAAAATAATACCTATATTAAGGTATTTCATCCTTAGTGGATTTTATAATGCTCATCCGGAGGGTGTAAACTATTACATAGAAACTAGTTTATCAGTGGAACCACTATAAGAATATTGTTTTCCCTCACGATGGATTCAACATTATATTGTTCACTCATTTTATCATTTGGCGGTTTAGCATGATGCATAGGTCCAGAAGGTTTTTTAAAATATGAATGAGATTTTTTTTATCCCTCATAACATCTACTTTTTCAAATGGGAAATACTTGCATCATTCTTCACACTCTGTATTAACATGGTTTATTCACATTCTATCCATGGAAAATTCAAAAAATAAACATAGTAAAATTACAATTATCATATTAGGGAACCACATAATCATAAATAATAAATTATATAATATCTAAATCATCACACATTATTTTAAATCTATGAAAAATTATATATAAATGAGGACATTCATAGCCTTTATTCATATCCTTTATTATAATTTATAAATAGTTTTTGAATTCCCTAAACATACCCCCAGGAGTTTCAAACCAGGTGGGTAGAAAGTCCAGTCATCATACAATATGTGACGATACAGTCCATCTCAATTCCCCCTTTTCAGAGTTATTTACCCTAGGCATAACTATTCTAGATCCACATCCAATCTTTCTATCCAAATTGGGATGCAATTTATTAAAAACCAATTTCACTATCCTTCCCTGAAATTCTAGGATATTTTCTTGTAATTTGACTTATCCTTATGGTTCCCACTAATGTTTTCTCATCATAGTTAAAGAAGGATTAACTAAAACATTTCTTAATACCAAATATAGAGACTCAAACATTTCCTACATAGAAATTAAAACATTTTATATGAATATTAATTACTTACCATAATGATTTACACATGAACTATTTAGTTCTAGATGCAATGGAACTGAGAATAATTTTTATTTTCTATAAGTGACCCATGTCATATCCCACTTATTTCTTCTTAATTAGAAACCTTATTTGATATATAATATGTAATAAATTTCAGCATAACCTTGGGATAGAAGACACAGTAAATTATATGATCATATCTATAGTAAGGGTAAACAAGAGAGATATCAACATTACATAGGAATTGGGTATGATAACCTGAGAATAAAATTTTAAAACAATACATTTCATATCATAGATCATAATCATTATTCTTATAATAATTATATGATGTTCATAATATATGGAAAAATATATATCCAAATACATGATCAATGAGATAATACCATTTCCATAGGTCATAGATTTTTTATATACACATATGCATAGAAAATATTATTTCCAAGATACACACCAATAAATTAATAACATGCTTGGATTTGGATAACAACACATGTACCTACTTCAGGATTGGGATGACTAACCATGTACCCTCTTTAAGGCTTGGGATAACCACCCATGTACCCTTTTTTGGTATTATCATAACAAACTATGTACCATTTTATTGTATTCGGGTAACCTCATGTGTACCCTCTTTTGGTAATGGGATAACATCCCATGTAACCTCTTTTAAGCATTGTTTAACCTCCTATATAACCATAAATCTCATAGAACATTAATAATTTATGAATATAATTAAGGTATATATAGGTACCACTTGTCACATAATCTATACATTTTTTCACCGAAATATCATAAAAAATACATCATAGGATATCCCATAGAATGTAAATGGATATCATTATCATTTCAACTTAATATAACCCCTGGATAGAAACTCGTTTCATAAAAATTTGATCATTATAAATATAATCCTCAATATAAAAATTAAGGGTAGTATCATTGAATCATATCCCTATAAATATTAATTAATTCAACGAATTTTATCTTATAAAGAAAATGGTTTTTAATGATTAGATAGAACATTTCTTAAGGAAAATAAAATTTTATCTCTGCGAACACAAATTTAAAATCAATTAAATTGAAAAAATTATAAAGATAATTTAAATTGAAAATAACCTTATAAAATTGTAACAAAAGAATTTAATTAATGAGTGTTCTTGAAGGTGTAATATTCAATATATGCAGTAAAAGTTAATATAAATATTTCATTCACATCGTTGGTAAAATGTAAATATATCCTCTTTAAAAAAATTAAAAAAATATTAATATTAAAAAATTTCTATAAAATTTTAAAATATGTAAAAATGAAATCAAAAAATTATCATTTAATAGGGAAATCATTATATAATATATTTTTCAAAGACATTGATAGGGATAAAAATACGGTTTTGAACATTATATTCAAATAAATATTGGTTTTCTATAAAAAATTATTTTGTAATATTAACTAGGTAAAAAGAGGAAAATGAATGAAAAAAATAATTTCATGATATAGTGAGAGGATGTGAAAATTGATGAGTTTCTTCTATGTTAGATCATAAGATCACATCATTGGAATCATAATCATATGTAACCCTAAATAAATATTGAGATTGTAATATTAAAGTATTACAACTTTGGTATCCTTTTAATCATAATCCCCATGAAATAAAGAACATTATATATAAATTTAAATATAAATAAATTTCATAATAGGTATCATAAATGATATTAATTGGGAGTAAAATCACTTCACTATATAAATAATTTTCTAATATTGCATGTGTATCACATTAATTATAGTGGGATGAAAATCTCTTACCTCATGTCCCAACATTCATCAAAAACATTTGAAACTATTTTATAATAAATGTTCTTTTATTATAAATATATTAATGAACCATAATAATATATATCATTTCATTTATTATGTATTTGTGACCTTTTTTACCCATTTAATAAAAGTTTCTTATTAACCTTTCATTTAAGATAATAACTTCTTAATTTTTCTTGCATGTTTTGGTTTGGTATTGTTTCTCTATTATATTTATAATGGTTTTATAATATCTAGAATGTTATCCATGGTATAGATATAATATATATTCATTATGTATTTATTTTGTGTAATCTATTAATTTTTTACATATAAAATGAATTACATCATTCATTGGGAGGGCATGCCATATATACGCATGAACATTGATTCTGTTTTCTTGATGGTTGGAAAAAAATAAAAGGTAAATGTAAATAAAAATAAAAATATTCATTTTTACATAATACATATATATATATATATATTCATTTAACCTATCATTTTTACCTTCTGTGAAAAATTTAAATGAGAATAGTATCAGATTGCTTCGTGGAGGTGGTACTCTAAAAAAATGCACGCGCGATGTTATCATTTTTCAATGAACATAAAGGTAAGAAGTTTGATGATATATTATTAATAAATGAGTACAAATATATCAAAAATATCATATATTAACATTAAATACATATTTTAATCATTCTTCCAGAGGTAGTGATGGAAAATTGATTACATCGGTTCATGAGGGAGTAGTCTGCGTACACATGATCAACAATTTTATTTCGCATTTGATAGAAGAGGAGATGGATATAGGTTACCAAATTAACATAAAAAACTATCATTATATGTGTTAAAATTATGTTATTTTATCATAATAGGGTAATAATATTTGATGGTGTTAGAAGAAGAAATAAAACAAAAACATAAGATTAATAGGTTTACCTCTTCCTTGGAGAGAAATTCAAGGTTTAAACCTAATTCCATCATAAGAGGATTAATAATAAACATAAGTAAAATTTGATATTTTTACTGAATTAATAATTTTATTTTTAAGGTCATTTATAAAAAAGAGGGTTTGGCTGTCTGAATTTTAGAAGAGAGTGGTTTCCATTTTATAAGTTGGGAGAGGACACACTTGGAGTATTTGAAAAGAAAATGGTACACCCATGTTTTAAACGTTTAAAAAGGTTACAAAATACGTCATTATAGATAATTATATTATATAGGATCCAAATGTTGAGAAAATATAAATTTTGAGATATTTTATGTCATTTTAAACCATATATTTATAATTTAACCCACTGGTAAACCCCATATATCCATAACCACTATAGTTATTTATTATTGTTTTTACTGATAATTTCGACCAAAAGTTAAGTAAAACATATTCTATAATATTAATTATGATTACTGTAAATATTTAATCCAATTTTTAAAATTATATTCATATAATTGTAAAATTATAATTTAAATAAAACACACAAGTGTGACGAAAAGTCCATTTTCTAAATAGAACATTTTCATAAGTATAGAATGTTCCAATATACAATCTCAGTAAAACATTTGACTCAAATTCATGAAATTAGATTAATAACTTTATAATTTATTTCATTTTACTTTTAAATCAATCTTAAAATAAAATGGATCTTGTAAATTCATGAAATGAGAACTCATTTATCATAAAATAATTATTTTATTAATATTCATCAAAAAAATAATCATTGCTGAAAAGTCTAAAAATATCAATGAAAGATAATTTTAACATGTAAATTTTAGAAATGTATTTTTGGTCAAATTAATTTTCGAAAATATTTATCAAATATATTTATTATATTTCCATAAAAATTAATATAAATATTTTGGGGAATACTATTTTTTAAGCATATAAAAAATTTACTAAAATTTTTAACTTATTTATAAACAGACTTTATTTTCCTAAATCATTTATACATAATTTTTACAAATTTTTTTATTCCTATTAATACCTCAATGTTTAAATGCTTTGGGATAATGGTCAAGATTTAATTTTAACATTATTAGTATACCATAGCTTTTTAAAACTTGATGTTCTGTGTAATGAAATTAAACAAAGAAATTATATTCATAAAAAAAATACATCATAAAATACCACGGTGTTAGAGACATGTTATTCCTATTTATTGTACGCGATGTTCATTAAAATTTATTAGAAATTTTTGTACATGATAATTCATTCCTTTCTTAGTTTAGATGCATGTAGTGATGCCACTTTTAAAAAGTATGACACCCATTGTTATTTTCATGCTACATTGACACCACAATTTTATTCACTGGATCCTGAGTCTTGATATAATATGAAAAATTATTTGAGTCATTCTCGCTTAAGATGAAGTAGGTATAGTCATGAAAGTGCAACATGAGGAACCTAAGATCAACATGGTTTGTTTATATATATATATATATCATTTCATTATTACTTTACTTATGATATATCTATACACTATATATTTAAAATTTTTATAATAGATTATCATTAGTCGTCATTGGTGCTTTCCTATTGTGCTTTACTCATACCTTCTTCGGGACTCCATTTGGTTCCTAGATAGATATTTCTAATATAGGATATAACATAGATTGTGCTTCTTTATTGTTGTATCTTATAGGATAATACATTTTTAGGGAGTATAAGGTGAGCATATACTATGGCTACCATACAATATTTAGTCTTTTATTTATTATTTTATTATTTATTTGTTATAGTATTATTTATTGTATTATATTTTTTATGATGAATTAATTGTATTTATGTCATATCATGTTCATTCATTTTCTAATTATTTGACACTTGATTGTAAATTATTACTTTTAAGGTATTATTACCTTCAATTTCCTTTCAATTTCTTATGGTTCTACTATATATCTTACTAGTCCATAGGTTATAGTCTCCCAACAATAATAACTATGGAACCTACCTTCTAGTCTATATCCATTGGCAATGGGATTCACTCTTGATTCCATGTAACCAAAAAGGATCGGTAAATTATGAGGGAACTGGATCAGGGAAGTAACAAAAACATTTGACCACAATCATATACATTATTCATTATAATAAATCAAAATTCTTTTTTCATTATTTTTAAAGTGGATCATATTAATTTTCTTAAATGAATATTTTTATCAAATTCTTTTCAAAAAATAGATATTTATCTTCTTATTAATGAGAAAATGGGGAGTACTATTATTTGTGGTTTTGATGAATTTTTAATGGTTTTTTGGTTTAAAAGTGAAATAATACAAATGTTTTGATCATGATTTATTAAATGATAATTATATATTATTATGGTTTTGAAATATAAAGATCATTACGACCCGATAACATGACGTATCTCTCAAATACATTGAGTGATGAATAGTGTTTGATTGTAAAAATGAAGGAGATAACCTGCTAGGTTACTACGATGAATTTAATTGGTCCTCACTTATTTTTCAAACAGATTAAAAAAAAATTTGACATAGGTTTTGAATATGATGTTCCAATTGACATATTTTATGATTTATATGGATTTGCTGTTGAATATTTGGATTTCATGATAGAAATAATGTTTATAAAATTTGTATTGTTAATAGTTGGGTTTTCAATTAATATTTCCATGAGTTCTCGCATTCTTTGGGAATCGTTTATGATTTTCAATGATTATAATAGTGGTCAAATGTTTTTATATTTTAAAAGGATTATTTTTTCATACGTATATTTTCTAATTTGGTGTTCATAAAATTAATTTGAAAAATGTAATAATATTCATCGATTTTCACGCTTTTTACTTAACTACTGGGATCCCTTTATTTTTGAATCACTTACTGATCTTTTTTCCACATTAAAAGTACTAAAATGATTTTAATAGTATATAAGGATGATGATTAATTATATAATGTAAAAATACCAACTCTTGGCTTATCATAAATTAAGTAAAAGTGTGTTGAAGGAAATGTGTGTATAATCTTAATGAGGAATTTTTTGAATAAATGTATACTTTATAGAAGTGTAAAAATTTATATATAAGTTTTATTTATAATTCACTAAAACAAAATAAATACCTAATCAATAGGCATAAATTATTTTATGATATATAAAATACTATACAAAAAATAATTCCATGTATAAAGAGGCATGATGTATTTGGATGGTAAGATACACAAACACATCATATTACACATAAACAAAAATTCACTATTAAAAACTCCACATAGTTATATTAACACAATTTAATCATAAAAAACTACGTTGGATGCCACAGGGAAAATACATGAGGAAAATGGATATCTAAAAATCCATAATGGGAATAAATGTTGAAATAAAATAGGTTATGAGAGTCAAGTGGCATAAAATTATTTCATAAAGAGAATGATCATAAGCTTGAGAATCTGGAATAAGTAATTGAAATCATAATATCATAAACTTATTTCAAGGGTTAGTCCCATGAAAATATTCATAAAGTAGATAATGTTCCAGGGTTCATTGAGTTCACTTTTAATTCCCATAAAAATTGTAGAAAAAGGCTCATGGTGGGTTAGGTTCAGTTCATAATTCATTACATAGCATATCAACATATATTAATATTTACCAATTTCATTATATTTCTATAAAATTTTATGCCCACTTATTTCATAACATAGTGTTCCTAGGAAAAATTCTCATGCACTATACATAGTGAACAATCTCCCATAGTGGATTAGGTTCTCTCCATAATCACATACATGAAATTTCTAGTCATATATAGATTTATATTGAATAATGGAGGGGCATATAATTATTGGATGACCAATAACATAATTAAAATAATATATATGTTCTAAATATGAGGAAAATAAACCATATATAATTATTAATTTTGATTAATACTATGGTAAGGATGTCTCTTTCATAATTCTATCTCAAGGAATAAATGTATGACAAAACATATGGTTTCCCTAAAGAAGAAGGAATTGAATCCTTGGGATGTTCATATTTTAAAAATAAACATATTTATTTATCGTTGTGTTCTAATATGGATATTATATGAGAAATATATATTAGAATAATGATGAAAACATACAACTTGGGTCAAGACTACAAGGAATGTAATGGATCTTTTTAAAGAAGGAAATTACTTATTGATTTCCATAAAATCATAACTTAATCCATATGGCTAACTAAAAAATAATTTGGGCTATTATAAGCTAATAATAAATTAAAATTTTTTCTTGGGTTAGATTCTTCATGTGAGACATGAATAAGAAATTTCCCTTGATCTGAGTTTATGTAAATGTGGGAAATTTTAACGGAAAAATATGAATAACTCTATATTAGAAATAGATATTTAAGGTGGTATGTATATAAGGGAAAAATGTACCAAAATAGAATATGTACATGAGAATAATATAGTATAAAAGGTAGAAAAATAAATAAAATGTGCAACTTGAAAATCAGGAAGAATATATGAATGGATACTTAAGCTTAAGAACAAAAAACAAATAATACCCCTTCAATGATATAAATATTGATGAATAAGTTAAAAATATATGAATAAATATATTTTATTATATTATATATCAAATTTTAATTCTGAAATACATTTAATAATAATTAAGTTCTTAACTGAAAATGTTTCTCAAAAAATTTAATTTTCTGATGAAACCCATACCAAATTCGTAATTTTTGTATCAAAATTCATTGACTCTTAAAAATAATATGGATTAATAAATACCATGAATTTAAACATTTAATATGAAAAATTTAATCCTTGTGACAGAAATAAACCAATGAAATGTTATATTTATGTATAAAATTATAACATGTACCAATGAAGAAAAATTGAAGAGAAAACCCTACCTTTTTCCTCAAACCATGATGCATCTTCAATTAACCACTTCAATAATTAAATTCGGTTCATTTGATAAAAAGATCAAGATCCTAATAAATAAATATATATATATATATATAATTTTCTCTAGCCTTTATGTTCTCTTTTGGTATTTATTTATACTATTTTTTTCACTTACATCAGTTACTCTAGGTGGTATAGTTAATTTCTTCAAAACACATTCATTTTGTTGACCATAATCAATGGTTCTACAAAAGAAATTTGAAATATCTATTATTGTATAGGTACATGTTGTACATTTCTCATATAGAACTATAATTATAATGTTTCAAGTGATACCCTAATATAAATCCAAATTAATAATGTATCTTTATAAGTCCGTTTAAGGAGGTCAAGGTTACTAAGACCATTTCTTATTAATCACACACAAAGAACAAAAAATAATATTATCAAAAAATAGAAATGTTTTCAAAAATATAATATTAGAAAAAATAACAACATTTATCTTACTACTTATAGTGGTGATGAAAACATTAAGATGTCATTCATGTAGGTGGTATTTCACATAAGCACACGAAGGCAATTTATTTTTTCTTACAATTTTTTTAGGAAATTTTGAAATGGATAATATTTTATTATAATAAAACTTCTGAATATTAAAAATTATTTTTTTATAATACCTACATGGGTTGAGGGATTTTGAATGTTGTAGTAGAAGATAAGATCTATATAATTTGGGATGAGAGTATTACCACAACCTTGAATTTCCTCCATTGGGAAACTTCTTAAGGCTAAATTGATTGGTATTTTGGTGACAATAGGGAATCAATCATGTTGATGAGAGTAGAGGGTAAATTTTTTGGTGACCAAAATCATATGAATTGGTGGACAAATAGGGTAGAGGTGGTGTCCATTTATAAGATACAAAAGGGTACTTTTGTAAACACTCATTATTTGCCTACAATATCACTCTATTGGACATGAAAAAAGTTAAAAAAATGTAATATAAGGGAGTGAGGAAAGTGGTAAGGTCGATAAATACTCTAACACCAAATATCAGACATATTTTCTTCATTAGTTAATAAACATTCACTATGTTGAACAACTTTCACTCTAATTTATCCTTTTCCCGATAACTCCACTTTAAACCTTGAAAAATAATTATAATGGTCATAAAATAAATTTTAATTATTTAATAATTTTAACAATAATATTTTATATATTTTGATAATATTATTAATTAAAATGATTATGATTTTGAGTAAATAGTTTAATAATTATCAAACCAAATTTGTAGAAACCATTTCAAAGAAAAAGTTCATTTTAAGCATAAATTTTACGCATGGCATAATTTCATCATTTTTTTTTTCCAGATATATAATTTTTTATTATAAAATTATTAAATGTTATTAGTATTTTAGAATAACTCAAATCCAAAATTTACTAATATATTATTTAATAAAATGAAAATACCTAACATAATTTTTTATTAGAATTTAAAAAATTACATTAATTATATATGGTTAAACATAGGTTTTTAAAATTTTATTATATATATAATGAATAAAATAATTACTTATATATATATTTTATGAAATACTTTTTTTTATAAAACTATATGTATTTTTTATATTCTGATAATGCAATAAAATTAATTATTTTGGAATAAACTGTAATTTTCATTATTCATCTAAAAATAATGTTTTTATTAAAATTGAAATAATAAATATTATACTCATATTCACATACTGAATCTAATATTTTAATAAATTAATTATATTCAACATGTATATATGATAATTTTTTTTTGAAAATATAAGTTCCTAAAACACATCAAAAATAGTTTTTTTTAGAAAAATATAAGTTAATTTATACAATTTCAAATATATGCTTAAAAATTAACAACAAAATTTTTAAATTAATAAAGTCTCTAATAATATAAATATTCGGTCTTATAAAATTGTTTCATGATTTTGTAACTCATACTTATAGAATAAAATTTTAATTAAATATAGGTTATTTATAAAAATGAAATTTTTTATTATTCACCTATATATAAATCATTTTGGAAAAAAACTAAAAATTTTGTATTAAACTAATATTAAATTTATAAATCAAAAAATAATATTAATTTTGTAAAATTAAACTTATATTTACATCCCCAAGTCTAAACGGTCCCTAATATAGTAAACCAATTAAACTTTTCTACTAAATTAGAATATATTAATTGTAATAGTAAAATAATGAAAAATGTGTACAATGATTTAAAATAATGAAATTGGATTGATTAATTTTTTACAAATAAGTACTAAATTATCAAGAAATTTTTTGTATGCTTCAAAAAGATGTGTTCTCCAAAAATGGGTTTTGATGTATATTGTTCACTGAAATTATATTTAATTTCCAGTACTTTTTAGATACTTTATTTTATGGAATGAATTTAAATTTTCATATCATCACGCCAATACTATATAAGGATGAATGGATTTAGGATAGAGGAGTCGCATGGCATAGCGCCTGGGGGGACCCCAGTCCGGATGAGCCTAAATTGAGCACGTCAAAGGATGCTAATTCATTACCTGATAATGTTTCTTTGGTTGATAAGAAGTTTGACCGTGTTAGTCATAAAGAGATGTTTTAGTGTGCTCCTTTGATGCAATCGGTGGTTTCCTCTGGTTCTGAAGCGTCGGGCCTCAGGAGGTTTGTAGACATTGGGAAATAGGTCGGTAAGTTCCCTAATTTGGAATGTAATCTTGATGGGAGAATCATTAAAAAGGGTCGAATCGCACATGTTTTTGCTGATCAAATTGTGATTGAAGAATGTGTGAATCTCTTCCACTACTCGATTATTGATTGGGTTATTCTTCTGAAAGGTGCGTCGCTCTAGAAATTCAACAATATTTATCAAAGGCTCTCTCAGATTTTGGGGTTTGAAGATTGGAAGATGTTTTTGATGGGTCGTGGATATTATCATGTTCACTTCTCTTCTGAGGAATCAAAACAAAGGGCATCGAGGTTCGGGTCTGTGTCACTGAATCATGGAGTTCTTTGAATTCAAGAATGTGTCAGAAAATTTGATCCTGAGAATTTCAAAGATACACATGCCCAGGTTTGGATCCATATTCGCAAACTTAATTGGCTACATTGGGATCATAGGATCATATGGGATATCACCTCATCAGTTTGAATCCCAATTCGGATGTATAAGCATATGGATGATCCTAAATTTGGACACTTCATGAGGGTTCTGGTGGAGGTAGATATGGCCTCAACTCTGGTGGAGGAGGTTGTTCTTTCGACGAGGGATGATTCGTTCAACCTAGAAATTTAGTATGAATGTCGACCTCGGTTCTGTCTCAATTTCCATTTCTTTGAGAACATGGATTTAGAATGTAATAGAAACAAGACTTGTGGTATATGCTAGCTGAATGGTCACACCAATGATCTCTCTTGGAAGGGAAAGGCCAAGGGTATGTAGGATCTAGGAATTAACACTATTCCTATTGATGAAAAATGTTCTCAGAACTCTGTGAAGGTTGTTGAACCTGATGGTCATGTGGTAGTGCAGGGTAACGACTCTCATACAGCTCATATTGATGCCCCTCTTGACTCTCTATAGAGTTCTGGTGCTGCAACTATCTCCTAGCCAATGCAGAGTGGATCTACTGTAGCTCCCCAGGGCTCTGTCCAGGTGATTGAAAATTCGAATTTCTTGATCATTGATGCGGCTCCTTAGTCTGGTGGGTAGGATCAGAATGTTTTATTTCAATTAGTGATTTCCAATCGTGAAAAATGCATTGTATAAGGATCTAACTCCTCAGGCAGTGTAGGGTCAAGTGGCGAATGAAATGAGCACTGAGCCTCCTATTGGGTCTATTTTTCATGGGTCTGTGTAGGCTTGTGATGGGTCTGTTAAAACAGTTGATATAGCTTTGGAAGCTCTATTGGGGTTGGAGTTTGATAGAACAGCTGGGAAGAAAAATGATGTTCTTTCAACTGATTTTATACAGGGGATGGAACAATTTTCACCAACTGTGAATGCATTAGATCCTAATTCTGCTGAGATTGTTAGTGGGGACAAAAATGATGATGGTTCTTTCTCTCAGGTTCCTTTGTCTAAGGCTGCGAGGAAGCCTACTTTTTAAAACAGTCAAGATCCAGTTGTTTCTTTGAATAAGTTCACACCTTTGATGGGTATTCTTCTGTCTAATGATAAAGAGGATATTATCAATGTGGAACATTCTCGACCTTCAAAAGATCCAGACCCCATCACTGGTTCACTTGCTGATTTAGATACTGAATCATCAAAGAGGAATGGTGAGAATAGGATAAAGTAGTGAAATTGCACAAAGATGGTGGGCCTATAACTAGGTCCAAATACTCTTTACAAAGAAGATTTTCTTTTGGAATTTTCAAGGACTTGGGAATTGTCCCATGGTCACAACTCTTAGGCATTTTATTGTGGCTAATAATCCTCTCCTTCAAGGAATTACTAAGCCTTGGATGCCCTTATGTAAATGGAATGCCTTCAAATGGTCAACCCTTGGTTTCTCTTTGGTTTCCCATAATGCTTATCAGAGTTCATCAGAGTCTCTTTGGGTTTTGAAGCATGATAGTGTTTCTTTGATATCTTCCTTTTATGACCAACATGTGATCACTCTTTTTGTTGAAATAAGTGGTTATGGAACGTCTTTAACTTTTTTTCATGCTTTGAATCAGTATATTGGGAGACACACGCTTTGGGAATCTCTTGAAAGCATTGTGATGGAAATGAGAAAAAATTGGGTCATTATAGGTGTTTTTAACTCGGTGATCCAGCCTGAGGAGAACACAAAAGATTGATTTAACAAGTTGGTTGTGTTTGAATTTTCCACTTGTATTTATGCTTGCAGTCTGATTGAAGTCCCAATCATAGGGGCTGATTTTACCCAGCGCGGTTACACTCTAAATGGGTTACAATCCAGTAAGCTTGATAAGTGCTTCTGTAATGTTGATGGGGGATATCAGGATTTCACTATGTCTGGTATTACTCTTCCGAGGGCCAATTCTGACCACAATTGAATTTTAATGGATTTTAATCTCCGTAGCTTCAGATCTTCTCCATTAACATTCAGGGTTAATAATGCCTGGTTATCTATTCAAGGTTGTAGGTAGACTGTCATTGAGGCTTGGGGAACTACTGTGATTGGAAGTCCCTTTCATATAATGGTTATGAAGCTGAAGGCTGTGAAAGAAAAGCTCAAAGAGTGGAGTAAGAAATCTTTTTCATACCATGATAATTATATTCAAAATGATGAGGATAATCTTTTTCACTATCAAAGTATTAATGAGGGTTAGGATGTTATCTCTAGGGAAGAGTTTCGTGAACTTTCTAAATTTAATGTGTTACTCAATTTAAAGGAATGTCTTTCCAAGGATCAATATATTGTCAGGTGGCTGAAAGAAGGGGATAGAAATACAAGAATTTTCCATTTCTTACATAGGGTGAAAAAAGTGAAACATTGCATAAATGTCCTCATGATCAATGGTGTTATTTTAAAATCTGAAAAAGATACATCTAATGCTACATGTAGTTGTTTTGAGAAGCTTTGCACTAAATAAGGGCATGATAATAATCATAAAATGTTCAGCAATATTCTTTCTTCGGTTGAGGCCTCCTAGAATGATATGCTCACTACTATACCTACAGAGGAGGAAGTCAGGAAGGCAATTTTTTCTATGAATCCTGATAGTGTGGCAGGTCCAGATGGTTTCCACAATATATTCTTTATGTATAATTGGGATATTATTCACACAGAATTTGTCCATGTGGTTAGATATTTCTTTTATCATTCTTATTTCCCTTTTGGGGCCAATGCTAGCTTTATTACATTGATTCCAAAGTAGGAGAATGCTCTTGACATTCAGGAATTTAGGCCCCTGGGAATAGGGAACAATTTTCCAGAAGTTATCAGCAAAATCCTAGAAAACAGATTGGGAAGTATTGCTAAGGGATTTATTTCTACAAATTAATCTTGGTGTGTGTCTGGAAGGAACATTAAAAACTGTTTGTATACAGCATCTGAATGTGTTAATTTTATCAGAAAAAATGTGAAGTATGGGAATATAGCTCTGAAAGTTGACATCTCCAGGGATTTTGATATGATGAAATGGAGTTTCATTTTTGCAGTGTTAAAAATGCATGGCTTTTCTACTGGCTTCATTAATTTGATTAGCTGCATTATTCAATGTTTGATGTTATATGTTCTAGTGAATGGTTCTACCGGAACCTTTTTAAATGTTCCAGGGGAGTGCAGCAAGGTGATCCCTTATCTGGCCTCCATTTTTCTATTGCAGAGGATTATTTGAGTACATGTCTTTTGGATCTTGTTCATGCTGGTCTGTACTAGAAAATGACTATTGGCAGAGATCTTTTTTCTCCCTCACATCTTATTCATGATGATGATATTCAGCTATTTTGTAAGGCTGATGGATGTACTATTCAATATATTAAGGAAACTTTTGAGCATTATGAAGTTGATTCTGGCCAAGTTATCTATTCGGAGAAATCCTCAGTGTTTTTTGGGGAAGGGGTCATCTTATCGAAGAAAAGGAGAGTTTCTCAGAAGTTGAGGGTTAAAAGAAGGTCTCTACCTTTTAACTATTTTGGGGTTTTTTATTCTGGGGTTCTGTTAAAAGGTATTATTTGGAAATTATCTATCTCAAAATTCTTAATCAAATGGCTACAAGGATTGGTAAATCTATATCTCAGGAAGGGCGGGTATGCCTGGTTAACTCTTTTATTACCTCTATCCGTGTCTATGTTTTTTCCTTATACAGATGGCCTAGAACTCTTATTAATGATTTACAAAGGTTAATTAAGAATTTTATTTGGACTGGTTCAATTCATGAGAGGAATCTTGTTACAGTTTCTTGGAGTGATTGTATTCGACCTGTTGACATGGGTGGTATGGGGATTAAAGACCATAAACGTTTTAATGAATCTCTAATTAAAATTTTTACTTGGACACTCTTTACTTCCAGTGATTTCCCTTTGGAGTTTATGTGCAACATATTTGGACCCAAGTTGCTCAATGGGTACTCTCTTTTATGTACCTTCCTTGATATGGTCATTAAATAAGTATGCTTTTCTCAGCATTGCACAATCCTCTAAATGGGTTGTTTGTCAGAACTCTTCTTTGAACTGCTGGAAAACTGTTTGGTTGTCATGTGCCATTACTGAGCATACTGAAATTCCATCTCCATTGAATTATCTTTCAATTTCTAAATTTCATAATAATGTCATGGATCAAGGGTTGCTTTCTGATTCTCTAAAAATGGAGTTGGGATGTTGTATGTATTCTGTGGTGGATACTTTAATCTGGTTTCCCAGTCTGACTAGAACATTCAACACTAGGGAGGATTATAGATTCATGTGTACTAAGCCTATGATGGTCCCTTCTTGGTTACTCGTGTTTCATGCTGCTTATATCCCTTCGGCTCAGTATTTTCTTAGGTGGAGGATTTGGAAGTGCAGATTTCCTCTGCAACAGATGATACAGCGTGCTGGATTTTATCTTAAACCTGTTTGTTTACATTGTCTTGATGCTGATGAGACTATTGATCATTTATTTATATCTTTTTTCTCTGCCTTTGGTTTATGGGATTATTTGAAGGGTGTTTTTGGATGTCATATAATCTTGGAAGGTTTCAGACAGCTTATGGATTCTATTTATCGAGCTGATTACAGTTCTCAGGTGAAACCAATTCACCTCTCTACTATCTCAATGGTTGATCCTTTTATCTAGAGAGCCATAAATGCTCTTGTATTTGACAAAAAAATTATTCGGATTTCCATTGGCATTCAGGAGCTTCAAACTTGGGATATTGCTTCTGCATGAGATCAAAAGGGAGTCATGCAGAATGATGTTTTTGACCTGGTTATTTTGCGAACATTGGGGGTTTCTGGAAGGTGTAAGAATCCAATTGTGATGAAATATATCTGGTGGATTCCCCCAACATTTCAGTGTCTTAAGGATAATGTGGATGGAGCGGCATCAGGTTCACCAGGGCCTTTGGGATGTGGTGGTGTTTTTCACACTTATCCGTGTTTTGTTAAAGGTTGTTTTTACCACTTCTTAGGAAATGGCCTGGATATTGAGGCGGAGTTGTGGGCTATGATCGAGGTTGTTCAGTATACTTTGTTTCATGGTTGGATGACCTTATGGATGGAGTCTTATTCAACTATGGCGGTTGATATTCTTCCAACGTGTTCAAGGAATGTCCCCTGGAATATGCTTTCTGCTTGGGATGACTATCTCAGGCTTCTGGATCAGATTTTTTTGGTTGTCACTCATGTTTATAAGGAGGTAAATCAGGTTGCTGATGCTCTGTCGAGGCATGTGATTGAGGAGGTTTTCTCTTTATGGTCCTTTGTTTCACCATCCATCTGCTGTGGTTTGGTTGATGTTGATGCACATGGTGATGAGTACACACGTCTTTGTTGAACCTATGTGTCTCCTCTTTTTTCTATTTTTACTTTTTTATATACATGCTTTTCTAAGGGGAGGCTTTCCTGCTCCCAATTCTTCTGATTATATTAGGATGAATTATTATGTTTTTTGTAAATATTTTATTTTTAGTGAATAAGAGAAAATGCATCTTTTTATAATAATTCAATTCATTTTCATTAAAGTAAGTAATATAAAAAGTGACATTATTTAACGAATATGATTATAAATAAATTACAAACTAATATAATTATAAAAAATACAATTAATCACATATGAATCATCATTAAATTTTTTATAAGATATTTTTTTAGGTTTAAAAACAAATTTTTTGAAAAAAAATTAACATTGTGTGATTTGAAATTAATAAATTAAATTAATCTCGATAAAAAATCTATTATAATTAAATATAGATATTTTATGCTCAATATTTATTTTAAAATTTAATTTATGGTTTATATATGTAAACTAATTGATTTTAATATAGTTTCGTGCTTAAAATACATTTTCATAAATCAATTGTTCATTTCAACTTGTGTGAAAATTTAATATTAAATAATTCCAAATATATAATTTGAAACTGATGACATGGATTTAATATAATTAATTATAATAATAAATGATTATAATTTGTTCAACTTATTTTTTGGTAATATGTATGTTTAAAAGAGAAAAATTTTGTTACCATGAATTGGATAAAATTGTGTTTCCTAAGTGGTTATTCTAATATATAAGGGTAAGAGGGCCAAATAAAATTTATTCAATGCTATTGTGTGAATACAATTTAAAAATATTTTTTTTCTACATATGAATTAATTTTCATTTATAGCTACAATATAATGGATATTAGCACATGTCGTTGAAATCATTTAAGAAATTTCAAATGCATCCCTCCCATTCCATATAAAAGGGAACCCAACCTCCTCCCTTTTCCACAAAACATGAGCCTCCATGTTGAGTTGATCAATATATAAAAAACATTCCTAATTACATCCCTTCATCCATGATCACTAGGTATTTTTCATTGAATAATCATTCATTTCATATGTTTTAAGCCAAATGATGTCTCTCAAATAATTGTTATAAATCACAACCAAGCTATTTTAATCTTATTTCTTCCTAAAAAAATTAAAACTATTTTATATATCAATAAAATATAAATCCATTAAAATATATATACCAAAATATTATAATTAGGGCTGGATCAGGTGATGTTATTTCCCAAGATTTGTATTCCACATGTTTTCATTTACCATGTGAATATTAACATATAATATAAAGTAATAATGGTAGTAATAAATATGAATTGAAACCAACCTGATGAACTATTTCTTGACGAATTTAAATCACGCCCATAGGGAGGCCCGGAGGCATCGATAGTGAAGTAAAAAAGACGATATCGGCAGAGGTGGGGAGGTGAAATGAGTAGTCAAATTGGTAGGGAAAAATTGAGCAGAGTAGGGAAAATAGGTAGCAATGTTTTGTTACAATTACAGATAGGGAATTGATAGGGGTGACTAGGTGTGAAGGTGAAAGATGGAGCCTAAAAGGAAGAAGGGAGACATAAGGAGTCGTGGCAGTGGAGACAAGGTGAGGAGTAGTCAGTTCCTACTTCATAGCTTTTTTCCACAGCGTGGGGGATCCTGGGGATTTCCCTCGGGTCGAGCTTGGTTATATTTTTGATGTCTTGAACATTTCTTTCCTCTTCTCCCTCAAATATGATGTGAAATAATTTATTTCATGTATATGTGGATTTCCATATCCATGTTTCTAAATGATTTATTTCCCATCCTTATATTTTATGGATAGTTATTATGGTATATTTATTGTCTATATATTATATTTATTAATAATAATGGGTATGTAAATGTGATTTTTTTCCTTTTTTTTTGTTTTATCTATCCAAAATTATAAATCGTCACCCATGTGTATTTAAGGTATAATGTTTCTATTAAGTGATGTAATTCATTTTTCATCACTATTTTATATGAAAAGTTATAATAGTGTATATAATTAATAAATATTATAAATATGAAATTGTTAATATTTTATAGATTATGGAAGAATAATAAATGAGAAAGGGCCATAAATTCGAAACCAAAACACGTGTGGAATAAACAAATAGTTAAAAACAATAACAATAACTTACGTAAATAATTATTAATAAATTAGTATTGAAATTTTTTAATTCGAATAAATATGGTATTACTGATATTAATTTTTTAATTTTATCTATGAATTATAATTCTAACTGATATTTTAACTGTTTAGATTTGTTAAGAAGTATGTCAGTCCAAATGTAACAATTTATCAGATTAATTATATTTCGTTATGAAATTTTTTATGTTATGAACTTAATTATGTTTATAAATTTTATTTACTACTACATTGACATATAAAATCATGGATAATTCATATTTAATCATATTTAATGTTTTATTTTAAATCATTTTATCATGGGTGATCTGATATGAAAGGTATCCAGTGGTAAGGGCTTACCATCTCAAATTTTCTTCTTTGATAGAAATTTTATACTATACTCCTATCATATTTTATGAGTTGTATCTAAAGGTGTAACTTTCATGACCTATAATCCACTAAAATGTTTCTCTGAGCTGAGTCCCAAAATTACCTCAAGTGCACCTCCTATTATGCTAGAGGTTTCTGACTAGCTAGGAGGGTCTAAAGAGTCAGGTGTGGAGATAATACAACCTCTTCAAGAGTAAGACATAGTAGATATATAAATGAAATAGTGTAAACAACATATAGTAACCCATAACCATGGATAACCAATAGTTTTCTGGGTACAAATAGTATCCAATAGTAAAATATGTCATTTCAGGCAAAACATTGCCAATGTGAAAAAAAACCCAAAAGTAAGACTAACGATAGAAATCAAAAAATGGTTCTAACTCCACGCTTGGAAACTTGTACATGAATTTCCCAATCATGACACAACTCTCAAGCATGAGCCCCTTTCTATTATCCTAACCTAAAACTATGAGGTCTACTTAGGTACCCAACGGTGGCCCGAGCTGGGTGTGAGTACATCTAAGTATACTAGAACCAACAGTGTCTACAAAACTTCTAATTTAAACCAAAGATGAATTGAAATAATAAATAATTGACAAATAAGTAAAATACCATTAATGTTCCATTTATTAACAAGCATTACCTTAGACATTTTTCAATTTACATTCATTTTTACCATTTCAATCGTCATCATATCATAATCAATTTCTATCATGTTTTCTAGGGTTGGGTATTTACATCATTTATACAAGGGGTCAATGTTGTAAACTAATAAGAATAAGAGAATCAATCAAGTCCATATATCACTAGGGATAAATACATCATGAAATATTCAAGATCCTCACCTCAAAGCCTCAGTCTGTGTGGAATTCAATGGTTTGTGGAATAGAGATTCATCCCATTCAAAAACCAATGAGTTGTGGGGTTGAGTTTATAGAATCAGTTTAACTCAACCCATGGGCATAAAATATTAATCAATAGCCCACAATACCTTGCTATGTGCACATTCTTATAAATATCCAATTGCTACACATACCATATCACAAACCAAATGCAACTAATACACATAACAATCACAATCCACAATAATTAAAATATGAATAAATATTATTCCATTACCCATTAACACTTTTCCAATTACATTACATTGCAATTTATCCTAATTCATATTTCTTATTACATGACTAATTAATTAAATCGCTAATTTTTATTTATTAACCATTATTATTTATTCAAAAATTTCAATATGTCTACTCATTTAACTCATTCACCATTTAGTATCTGGTAACACCCTACTGAATCTAAAGTACATATCATAATCTATATGGAAAATTCACATCAATCCATTTAATGATGTTTTCTTGTGAATCCAAAAAACCATTAATCCATTATCAACCCAAGGAACACTTATCATTATCCCATAAATAACTCATCATAACACATTAACATTATCAATAAGGGTTATATGTTATCACACATAAATTCCTTAATTGAACTTACTAATTCGTAGGTTCATAAATGTTAGTGCACCACATGTGTGGCCTAAAATTGGTCAAATCATCCTTAACACATCCCATTTGGACCATGAGGTGTTCATATCCTCTTTTGGATGTTCATTATACCAAAAATAACCAAAGTTATTCTAATCACAATAAGAGGGAAGAAATAAATCATACTCATATTCACAAATCCTCTTCTAGACTATGGGATATAACTTGTTGACCACCTAGTACGAATATATTGACAAAAACACACAAAATTGAGGCCTTAAATCCAGATTCAAGAACCCATTGAAGCCTCAAACTAGATTTAACTGAAGAAATAGAGCATTAGGGTTTGGTATATTATTTCCCAAGATACAAGCCCTAATATAGAAAAGAGAGGAGAGGGGAGGATAAGACTTAGTTGTATCTTTGATCTATAAACAATGGTGCTTTAAACAGACAATAAACAAAGGAGGACGATCACTGGGAGCTCTAGAGGGTTATTTTTTGTCACCAGGGTTGTAAGGGGTAATGTAGGAGAGATAGCTAAAGGGTTTTAAAATCCCATAAAGAAAAACTAAAAAAAATTCAACTATTAGAGGCACAAATTGTTTGGATGCACATTTTTTCAAACAATGATAAAAATGTGTGTAAGTAACTATTTAAGGGAATTTGTGTCACCTAGTTACCTGGTAAGGCCTAAATGCTTAAAAATTGTGCACCAACTATGAGATATACCACATTCCAAAATAGATCATCTTGGCCTCTAACCCTGCATGGTTTATAAAACTGTCTGTCAGCCATGTGTCAACCATGCACCATGTATAGGGCGCCCTAATTTTCCTTTTATTCATGTTTGGAACCCCTAGAACACCAATCGTGTGTGAAAAACTCCATAAAACAGTTACTTAACAAAAAAAGTCTCTAAATTAACTTTTAAAAAAAGTACATACCTCCGAAATGGACAAGATCATACAACCCCCACCATATAACAACTTAGCCTCGAGCCAAACTCCAAAGTATCACTGAGATTCTAAAGAAAGGAGATCGAGAAAGTGGACCCAAAAATCCAATTCCCTCCCCCATTTATCATTTTCAAAATTTCCATGTTTCTATAAAACTATAACTAATGGCACAGTCTTGTGTCTAAATAATTTCTCACAACAATCCATGATATGAAAGGAATGTTCCTCAAAGGACGCATCAGACTCAAGCTATACATCCTCAAAATTAATCAAATGAGATGGATGAATCAAGGAAACATGAAAAAGATCATGCAATCCACTATACCATTGTGGAAGAGCTAATTGATATTCAAATAGTCCAATCCTAACCACATTCTCAAACCTCCCCACATACCTAGGCACCAAGTTGCCCTGTTTTTGAATTTAATAGTGACCCAACCTCGCAGAAACGTGAGGAAACATGCTATCGCCCACCATGAAATCAAAATGTTGAATAAGACTATATTAATATGACTTCTGCCTACTCAGATCCATTTCCATGTGTTTTGGAATCAACTGAACCTTTTCTAATGTATCCTACATAAGACTTGGTCTCAATAGCTCTTACTCTCTATCTTCTAACCAATATAGTGGAGATCTACATGGTCTTCTATAGAGCACCTAAATTTTTTCCATATGAATCATATCTTAGAATCTATTGTTTTAATAAAACTCAACAAGATACAAGTGTTTTTCCAATGAACCTATGATGTCTAAAATAGAATATATCAACATATACTCTAGTACCTGAATTGTATGCTCTAACAACATCATACCTAATTCCTTCTATAATGTCATCCTGAAGTGAAATTTAAAATTTTAATCCCATTATTAAACTATAGACCTCAGTTCTATATAGAAATTACATTTTACTGAACATATAACTCGCCCAATTGGTCCACGATGAATTTCTCTCCAATTAGCATGAAATGAGCCATTTTATTTATCTGATCAATAACTAACCAAACTACATCATTCCTACAAGGTTTCCTTAGAATACCCACAAAAAAATTAATCATTACATTATCCAATAAAAAAACCCCTAGGTGATAATGCTCAATATTCACCTTATGATAAGTGAGGCATCATGCCATGAAACCCGTAACTTCATTCTCCGTTCACCAGAACCAATATTTCCCATGAATATCCTGATATATCTTAGTAAAATAGGGTTGTAAATCCTAATTAAATGCATGAGAATCATGCATAAACTCTCATTGTATACTCCTTTGTAGTACAACATGGAAAAAACACAAAAAATTCCAGCAGTACTAACAGACCATCTATAAGGTGAGACCCCACCATTAAGACTTTCCATCATAGCCAAACACTCAAAATCCTCATGATTACTCTCCATGACTTGGCCTAAGAGAGTGGACTCAATAAATATGTACATAAGGGTAATCTACTAGTATCCTTTCTACACATCTAGGTGAATCTTAGAAAACATGGACATCATACTCCACCTAGAGCTAGATTCCAAAACCACCTAATTATGAGTCTTTTGAATCAAAGAATATGTAACACTGGTTACTTTTCCTAGTGTGTAAACCAACTCGAAATCAAAATAATACATGTATTAAACCCATACCCATAGTCAGAGACTTAATTCACACTAATATAAGATGTTCTTAATATTTTTTTGAATGGTAAACACTTTGAACCACTATCCCAACAAGTAATGCCTCCATCACATTAAAAAATAACCCATATTGGCCAACTCAAGGTCATGAGTAGGGTAATCCCTTTCATGACACCTAAACTACCTTGAACCATATGATACATCCCTATCATCCTACATAAACACTAACACATGTTGAACACTATATGCATCATTGATCAAGGTTTAACTATTACCTGTCTCATTTAATATAAGGATCAGTGTGGTCATCAACCACTTCTTGAACTCCTAAAACGAATTCGCACATGCCTCAGACCACTCAAGCATAACTCTCTTATTGGTTATTCTTGATATTTGAACATCTAAATGGGATAAATCATTAATTAACCATTGGTAATACCCAACCCATCTCATAAAACTCAGAAAATAAAAAAACAATTTGGGCTTCATTCAAGATACAATTTCTTTCACATTTTCAGGGTCCATCAATATGCCTTCCTCTAAAATGATGTTGCACAATAAGTTAAATTTATTAATCAGAAAATTAGTTTAGGATGGCTTGGTGTAAAGCCTATGCTCTCTTAGTGTACTAAAGACGATGTTAATAAGTTTTTCATGATAATCATGAGTGTTGAGCCCTCTGGGAGAATTAGTTGAAATTATATTTTGATAATCCCAACTATACTCGATTACATTTTAATAATCCCAATTATGGTCAATCATATTTTAACTATGCTCGATTATATTTTGATAATCCCAATTATGCTCAATTATAGTTTGATAATCTAAATTATATTCAAGTATAGTTTGATAGTTCCTATATTAATTAATGATTAATTCCTTATTTCGGTATTTATGTAAACCATTCACATATTCATATACTACAATATTTATTTAAGAGAATTTGGTTACTGAATGGATACATATTCTAAATCAACCCATTCTTCCAATATAATGCTTAAACAGACAGGTGGTCACCATTACAGAACAAGCCTACCGATACGTAAGGTCACCGTTATGAAAAGTCAACCGATACGTGAAGGTCACCGATATGCAAAGCCTACCAATATGTAAGGTCACCATTATACAAGCCTACCGATACGTAAGGTCACCGTTATGAAAAGCCTACAGATACGTGAAGGTAACCGATAAGAAAAGCCTACCGATACGTGAAGGTCACTGATACGCAAAGTCTACAGATATGTGAAAGTCACCGATACAGACAAGTCACCAGTACAACAAGTCTACTGTTATGCAATCTTGCCGATACATCAAGCCTACTGATACAGACAAGACTACTGATACAGACAAGTTACCGATCATGTCTACCGACAGACATGAAGCTTACCGATACAAAGCCTACCGTTACTCAAGGCTACCGATATCCAAAGCTACCGTTGCAGAGAATCTGACACTGCATAATTTCATTATCATTATTTAATCTAACCAATGGTCATATTAGGTATATTTTAATGCTCTATCATTTATTTAATGAAGTTTGTTGGATGGTAGGGAACCGTACCTCGTACCTGCAAAAAGAAATCATTTCTTTCGCCAGATCTCGTGCCATAAATAGAAGAAGTCCATGTTGCTGAAATAGGAGAGATATACAAAGAGGATATACGATATACAAAGAGAACATATGAGATACATCCAAGAAGAATACACGATAATACAAAGAAGACACAGAAGCTCATACACACTCACGCTTACTCAAGAAGAGTTGTGTACATTCATGAAGATTTTGAAGAACTTCATCAACTACATTTCATTGTCTCTGAACATGGACGTCAAGTAGACGACACTTTGTTTTTCAGACAAAAACCATAAGTGGACTCAGAACCAATTATGATCAAATTCGAAGGAGTCCAGAGCTACACTGCAATCACTAGATCCATTCTAAACTCTATATCTTGCTCAGTGATTTATTATTTACATTACGAGCAGTGTGTATCATCTGTTTTAATTTTCACACACACTGTCTCCTGAACCTTAACTGTAGGATCTGTAAATCCTCATTCAAACTCCTTACATCTTTTATTTCCCACTGTGGATAGAGGTAGAGATTGTGTGTTACCTGGACAGCTGTATTTGCTGTTGTTTTGTTTCCCACGTAGAACTGTGGTAGAGGACTTTGACCTGGACAGTTGTAAACTGTTCTTAACCCTGATCTAGGGTGTGGATCAAATTTATATAAATTGTAGAGAGTACTAAGTCTTGGCTTGAGACTGAACCTTTGAGTTATATCAACTGGGCTTTATTTAGTTTTATCTATATGCTTTTATTCCCATGCTAAGTGCTTTCGATCATAAATAGTTTTTCAAAGTTACTCTGATAATTGAATTAGAATGTTTTTCCACTACTTGAAAATAATTAGGTTAGTTTCAAAAGCGAATCTAATCTTCTGATTAGATTAACTGGGAATTAATCAATCCCTTGAGAACCTAACTGAAAGTTTTCTTTAGATAAAATTCACTACAATTCAATTATTATTTTAGATTGGGGGATTTTAGTGAATGATTTTTAAATAGAAATTTTAATTGGAACTCAATTCACCACCCTCTTGAGTATCCACTCCGACCAACATTTGGTATCAAAGGAATAAAATATTTTCTGATGTACTCTGTTTTTCAACTGTGATTGTAGTTGTATTTTGAAGTTCTTAAAAATTTCTGTTATTTCTAAATTTTGATCTCTTTAAATTTTGGTTTCAACCTAGTTATCATGGATAACAGACTTGAAGGTGTTGCTACTAATGGACCACCATTTTTTAATGGAAAAAACTATGATCTGTGTAAGAATAAGATTAAAATTCATTTAGAAAGCATGGGTTTTGATATTTGGACTGATATAGAATCTGAATATAAAATTCCCACTACTCGTAGATCTACTTGGAATGAAGCCACTAAGACAACTCACAATAATAATTGAAAAGCTATGAATGCACTGTATTGTGCTTTAGGTGATGAGGAATTTAATAGAATATCTGCTTGTAAAACTGCTTATGAAATTTGGGATACTTTAGGTGTTTCTCATGAAGGAACAACTAATGTTAAGTAAATGAGATTGAGTACCTATACTATTAAATATGATAATTTTAAGATGAATCCTGATGAACCCATTTCTGATATGTATCTCAGGTTTAACGAAATTTTCAATAAAATGATCTCACTGGGAAAGGATGTTTCATCAAAGGAGCATGTCATAAGAATTTTGAGATGCCTACCTGAAAGATGGAGGGGCACTTCTGTTTCAATCAGAGAAACTTGTGACATATGTAAACTGCCAGTTAAGGAACTTATTGGTAAGTTAATGATGTACAGATAATAGCTTAAGGTAAACAAAGAAGAAGAAGAAGAACAAAAAAGGAAGTCAGTTCCCTTCAAGACATCTACTTCACAGAATAAGGATAAAGAGAAACTTCAAGATGTAAGTGATAGTTCATGATTTGAAGAAAGTGAAAGTGCATCTAACAGTGATGCAGAAATTGCTCACATAGCCAGAAGATTTAAGAAGTTTTATAGAAAGAAGAAATTTTTCAGAAAATAACATTACAAAGCTAAGTATGACAACAAGGGACACTGGAAAAAGGACTGGAAGAAATCTGACAAATCTGATGAAGTTGTCTGCTATGAATACAAAAGAAAAGGTCATATAAAAAGCATACTATCCAAAGATGAAATACAAGAAGAAATATGAGTATAAGGAAAAAAACTATAAGAATTCCATGAAGGCTACTTGGAGTGCTTCTGAGGATAGCTCCAGTGAATCTGAAGCTTTTGAGACTGAAAACAGAAATAAGGCAAACATGTGTTTTATGACAAACACTTCTGAGGTAACATCTATAACTCCTGCTTTAAATTCTTATTATTCTGAAGATGATTTCGATTCTGAAAATATGTCAAAATCTGAACTGTTTGAATACTGTGATATATTGGAAGAAACCTGTAATGAGCTAAAAGACAAATACAAAGGTTTAATGAAACAGTATGCTTTAACTATTAAACATAAATATGATCTTGACATAGAAATGGAAAATAATGCTCTGTTTCTTAAAAAACACTGAACTGAAATTGTCAAATGAGCAACTTATGAAGGATTTAGAAAAGTTTACAAAAGGTAAAGAAACTCTTACTCAAATTATAGTTAAGCAGATTGCACCTAGATATACTACTGGTATAGGATACTAACCTGGACAAAGAAAAATTAGCAAAACTAGATTTATTCCTAAATCTGGATAGAATGTGGTTAGTTGTAGTTCTGGAAGCTCATTTACCTCAATTAGTTATATTCATAGATACGAATCAAATAATGTTTATCATTCAAAATCTGTTGATTCTAAAAATTTTATGAGACACATAAGAAAAATTTGGGCACCTAATGTTTTATTGGCTAACCTGTATGGACCCAAAAAATCGTGGTACCAAAATCATTTCCTATCTAAATCTGTTTTGTAGGGAACCTGCTTAAAGAGAACCTATAGAAAGACTTGGTACTTGGACAGTGGATGCTCAAGACATATGTCAGGAGACATCTCATTTTTTCTAATCTTAGTCATATTTGATGGAGGGTTTGTCACTTTTGGTGACAATTCTGAAGGGAAAATCATCGGCTTTGGCCAGATTGGTAACCCTGACTCAGTATTAATTTCTAAAGTTCTATTTGTTGATGGACATAAGAACAATTTAATATGTATTTCATAGTTATGTGATGATGGATTCAATGTTAAATTTGAAAATGATTTTTTCCATATTTTTAATTCAAAAAATGCTTTAGTATTTTCTTCTTTGAGAAATGAAAATGTTTATGCTGTTGATTTACATTCTTTAGCTATGAAAAATATTACTTGTTTAAATTCTTGTCATAAAGAGTCTTGGCTTTGGCACAGAAGATTAGGAGACTGCAATGTACATTCACTTAGAAAACATACTTGGAATAACTTAGTTAGAGACCTACCAAAACTTTAATTCCCAGCAGATAAAGTTTGTAATCCTTGTCAAAAGGGAAAGCAACATAATGTTTATTTTAAATCAAAGAAAAAAGTGTCAAATTCTCAACCTCTTGAGTTGGTTCACATGGATTTTTTTGGACCTTAAAGAGTTTCTAGTTTAAATGGGAAGCACTATGTCTATGTTCTAGTAGATTACTATTCTAGGTATACTTGGGTATATTTTCTAGCTCACAAAAGTGAAGCTTGTTGTTACTGTGTTAAATATTGCAAGTCTGTAGAGAACCTTAGTGGACTTAAGATTAAAACCTTGAGAAGTGATCATGTCCGTGAGTTTGAGAATCATGAGTTGGAATCCTAATGCCTAAACAATGGCTATAGTCACAATTTCTCTGCCCCTAGGACACCTCAGAAAAATGGTTTAGTAAAAAGGAGGAATAGAAACCTTCAGGAAATTTCCAGAAACATGATCAATGAGTATGACCTACATATTTATTTTTGGGCTGAAGCAGTCAATAAAACTTGTTATATTATCAATAGAGTGTTGATTAGATCTGTTCTTAAGAAGACCCCTTATGAGTTGTGGAACCATAGGAAACCTAAGGTTAACTATTTCAGAGTTTTTGGTTGAAAAGTCTTTATTCTTGAAACCAAAGATAATCTTGACAAGTTTGCATCCTAGAGTGATGAAGGAATTTTCCTTGGTTACTCTATTTCCAGTAAAGCATATAGGGTTTTCAATAAGAGAACAAAATGTGTGGAGGAATCTGTTTACATAAAATTTGATGAAACTGATCCACATGAACCTAATAACTCTCTTGAAAATCTTGAAGATGATATCTCTGTTTTGGACCTCAATGATAAAGACAGTGGACCTATAGTTAAAACATCCAGTTTTGGAAATTTTCCAGAACCTACTTTTGTTGATTCCCAACCTGTTGATGAACCTGAAATCTCTAGCCTGACCTTTTCAATACCAACTAGGATTCTAAAGAACCATCCTTTAGATGCCGTTGTAGGTAATCTAGATAGAGGAACACAGACTACGGATTCTATAAGAAATCAGGTTGAACATCATTCTTTTCTTTCACAGTTAGAACCTAAAAATATCAGTGATGCTATAAATGATGAATTTTGGGTAATAGCTATGAAAGAAGAACTAAATCAATTTGGATGAAATAAAATCTGGGAACTAGTAGAAAGACCTAAAGAAACTTTGACCATTGGCCGAAAATGGGTGTTTAGAAACAAAGTTGATGAATCTGGAAACATCATTAGAAAAAAAGCTAGACTAGTTGCACAAGGTTACAATCAAGAAGAAGGAATTGACTATGAGGAAACCTTTGCACCTATAGCTAGATTATAGGCAATTAGGACCTTACTTCCCATTACATCACATCTGAATTTCAAGTTATATCAAATTTTTGTGAAAAGTGCTTTTCTAAATCGATATATTGTTGATGACTTTTTTTGTAGAACAACTACCTAGTTTCTCAAATTCAGACTTTCAAAATCATGTTTTTAAACTTTCTAAAGCTTTATATGGTTTAAAAAAATCTCCAAGAGCTTGGTATGAAAGACTTAAAATTTTCTTATTTCAAAAGGATTTACAAAAGGAATTGTTGATCCCACTCTTTTTATAAAAATAATTTCAAAAGATGTTGTAATAGTAGAGATATATGTTGATGATATTAGTTTTGGATCTTCTAAAAATTCTCTCTCTACTGATTTTTCAAAGGTTATGAAAAATGAGTTGGAAATGAGGTTAATGGGAGAGCTTAAGTACTTTCTTTGATTTCAAATCTTTCAAACTAAAGATGGTATTATTTTGAATCAGAGTAAATATACTATGGATTTACTAAAACTTTTTGGTTTGGATAGTATTAAGGGAAGTGATACACCTATGAGTACCACCTGAAAATTGGATATTGAGGAAACTGGGAAACCAGTGGATCAAACTAATTACAGAGGTATGATTGGGAGTTTACCTTATATTACTGCTAGTCGACCTGATATTATGTTTAGTGTATGTATGTGTGCTAGATTTCAAGATAACCCTAAAGAGTCACACTTACTTTCTACTAAAATAATTATCAAATATCTAAAAAATACTGCTAATTTGGGATTGTTTTACCCAAAAGGACAACCATTTGATTTAATAAGTTATTCGAATGCTGAATTTGATGGATGAAAGTTAGATAGAAAGAGAACATCTGGAACATGTCATTTACTAGGAAAGTCCATAGTATCATGGTGTATTAAGAAAAAGAACTCAATTGCATTATCTACTGCTGAAGCAGAATATATAGCTGCTGGTAGTCGGTGTGCACAGATTCTGTGGATAAAACACAATTTATTGGACTATGGATTTGATTTTAAACATGTTTCAATTAACTGTGATAACACTAGTGTGATCAATATCTCTAAGAACCCTATGTCTCACTCTAGAACCAAACACATTTATGTTAGACACCACTTTCTAAGAGATCATTATCAAAGAGGAGATATAACTCTTGAATTTATAGGTACTGAAATCCAATTAGATGATATTTTCACTAAGCCTTTATGTTCAAAAAGATTAATTTTTCATTAGACATGAATTAAGAATGATAACTTAATCTTAAACCATTAGATGAACCTCACCATTAGATGAACCTCATCGTTATATGAACCTCACCATTAGATGAACCTCACCATAAGATGAACCTCACCGTAGGATGAACCTCACCGTTAGATGAACATCGCCTTTAGATAAACCACATTGTTAGATGATCCTCACCGTTAGGGAACCTCACTGCTAGATGAACCTCATCGTTAGATGAACCTCACCGTTAGATGAACCTCACCTTTAGATGAACCTCACTGTTAGATGAACCTCACCGCTAGATGAACCTCACCGTTAGGATACCTCACCGTTTAAGGACACCTCATCGGTACATCTCTCACACAGTTTTTAATTTTCATATTAAGGCCGAGACTTTGAATTTATTTTTAATATGAGATTTATTTTATATGTGAATCCTAAATGATATTAAACCCGACTCTAGACATCACTCAATCACCGTGAACCTGTCTATTCAGATCCCTCCTACCTAAACCTCTCATACTCGCAAAACCTTAAACCTCTGATTCTGAAATGGTCCATGTGAAGCAACCCTCACTGGATGAAGGGAGTGATGCACCGCAAGCTAAGAAGCAGAAAGTAACCAATGCTGGTGCTAGTGGAATCAGTAGAGATGCTGTTCGAAGGAATCCTGTGAATCAACATTTATCGAAGTGAGAAATCGTAGTGGAAAAAGAGTTATGTGCGGAATGGTTGTTGGAAAGAAAGTCCTTGATTTTGAAGATCTTACAAGAGAAATGATGGATCGAATGCTTCATGAACAATAATGGACCGTACTATCCAGCTCTGGTAAAAGAGTTTTATGAGTTTTTCTGTTTTGAGATGTCAGAAGAGGAGAACGAGTTTATTTCCTACGTGAATGGTCAAAAGATTTTGTTTTCATCTGTTGAATGGGCTGAGAACCATAGATTTCTCATGAAGGTGATTATGGATTTTATTAAAAATCCATACCTACTGATAGTGACTTTTTAAATTATGAGGATGCCATGTTAGAGTTGACAGGAAATGGAACTCCTAGAAGGGTCATTTCTACAGAGATGGAAGGGGAGGACAAACTACTTTTCAAGTTCATTCAGCATGTGATTAGTCTAAGGAGAGGAGATTTTGCTACCCTAAGATTTCAAGATATTTATTTGTTGTATCTGTTAAAACGTGGAGTAAAGTTGAACGTGTGCCGACTTCTTATGATTTAGATTGAAGAGATGACTAGACCGAAGTCCAAGTCCAATGCACTTTTATTTTCTATGTTAATTTCTATTATGTTGAAAGCAAAGGAGGTAGCTGGACCTCAAGATGAAACTGTTGTGGTTAAGGATAACTTTTGCCTCACCAGGATTGTGTGTATGTTTTTGAAAGTAAGCTAGAACCCTTGTAATAAATCATGGGGTAATGATGATGGTAAAGTCTATGACAAGTACACTCAGGTAGATCATCCTTCTAGAACAAAGGATGTGAGGGATCCTGGTATTGTAAGAGATGAGCCAGAACCGGTCTACAGTGATGATGAAGGAGAGGAGGAAGAGACATCAGTTGAGGAAGTAGGAGACCCTGATTAACCTCCTAGTCCTATGCCTCAAAATATTTCTTATAGAGTGGCTAGCCCTCCAAAAGAACTACTAAGGAGAGAAACTATTTTGAAGGAAAATTATCCTGATACTGAGGAAGAAGAAGAAAAAACATGTCAGTATGTTGTTAAGGACACCTCTGAAGAGGATGAGGCAACCAAATCTGATCATGTTATTAAAGGAGAAAAGGAGGCTGCTGGTGAAGCAGATGATGAGGAAAATTAAGAAGAAGAGCTCAGTTTTAGACCACTAATAGATAGTACAGTCAGGACAGTGCCTAATCAGGAAGCTGAAGTAGCATCTGTTGATGAGAGATTCATTGATGACTCAGCGGAAATGAATATTGAATCTACTACAATTGTAGAGGATGTTGTAGAATTACATCTAGCAGAACAGTTGGAGGATATTCCTCAGGAGAATGTTCTAAGTTAGGGGGAGTATCTTGGTTCAGTATTTGTTTTGTAAGACATTGAAGGTTGGTCATCATATCCAGGATATATGGTTCTTGGAATTTCTTATGGAGATTCTGATGAGGAAGACCATCCCCAAAAGGAATCAGTTACCCTACTTGCAATGGCTGAAAATATGGCAACCAAGGAGGAACTTGAGTCCTTAAAGGATGAATTGAAAGAAGCACTAATAGAGTCAGTGGAAGATTAGAAGATAAGTCTGGTTGAAGAGATGAGGAATGTGGAGCAATCCGTGGAGCTATCTTTGGGATGTGCTGTTTCTAGCCCAATAAAGGAAATGATGGATGAATTTAAGGTGTGCCATACTCAAATTAAGAGTTGGACAGGCACTATGGTTGCTCTCAGACAATCAATTGCTCCACTAACTTCATTGAACAGTTCTCAAACCCAAGTGAATACTAATATCAGATATATCAAAGAGGTAGTCAAGCAGTTTGTGGAAGTGTTTGAGGCTTTTAAGAAATCAGTCAAAGAACATCTGCACAGTCAAGATGAACATGTTCAGAAGGTGGTTAGTAATCTGACACAATCTTTCAAGGAGACAGTAGCTTGTTCAGTGAAACCGCTTCCCTCATCCAGCTCCATTGTGAACCTTGATCAGATCATATCTGTTATTCAAGAAGAGTTAGCTAAGGCTAGTCCCTGTGGTGCCTCAGATACTTAGATCCTTGCTACCACTAGGGAAGTTAGTATTTTTTTCTGTGATCACCTACGGTAAGCTACTGCTTCTCAAGAGGCAATTAAAAATAAGTTGGATGATTATTTGAGAAAGTCTACACCAAGCATCAAATGACCAGCCATTTCATGCTTTTGATGGAGAATCTGAAGATGCCTCCAGTAACTTAGGCTTTCAGAGAACAAGTTAGTATGCTCCAGGAGCTTACTCCTGCCTTGGAAACATTCATTGAAAATAGAGATGATTTTGTGTCAGCAATGGAGAGAGTAGGTAGTATTATTATGGATTTCAGGAACCTGTTGCTACAATTCATGCATGTGGATGCCAGACCTGTGATTGTACCACCTGCCCTTCCTGCCTCTGCCTTTGGGAGTACACCTCAGTTGACTCCAGTTCATTCTATTCGTAGCTTGACACCTAGGATCCCATAAAAGAGCACAGATTTCAGATCTGGTACAGTTTCAGTGGCTGACCCTCCAGTTGTTCTTTCAGCTATTCCAAAGCCCTCTACTCAATCTGAACCTACACCCTCTTCTGACAATATGGGAAAGACTTCTGTTCAAGTGGATGATTGAGTGATTTTGGATGTTTTTGATGGGATTCACTTGTATTTATTTTTGTTATACTGGCTTTATCAGTTTGTGCCTTTTGTACTTTAAGGGAAATTTACTCTTACTTTCTCCACTTTACTGTGTTTATGTTTCCATGCATTCTGATATTTCTCTCATTCTACCCTTTTTTTGTTAATCACAAAGGGGGAGAAAATGCACCAAAGGCAAAAAAAATGGAGGAGAAAATGAAACTAATGAGCACTGGGATTGCAATTGAAAGGGGGAGAAAAATGAGAACTATGTTTCACAGTTTTGATTCAATGTTTTTTTAGGAAATATTTCCTCTAACACTACCTTAATTTTCTTAATACTTTGGGATAAGTTGTGATAGGTTGTGATTATCAAAAAGGGGGAGATTGTTGAGCCCTTTGGGAGAATTAATTTAACTAATATTTTGATAATCCCAACTATTCTCGATTATATTTTAATAATACCAGCTATGCTCAATCATATTTAAACTATACTCGATTATATTTTGATAATCCCAATTATGCTAAATTATAGTTTGACAATCTCAATTATTTTCAAGTATAGTTTGATAGTTCCTATATTAATTAATGATTAATTACTTATTTAAGTATTTATGTAAACAATGCACATATTTATATATTAAAATATTTATTTCAGAGAATTCGGTTACAGAATGGATATATATTCTAACTCAACCCATTCTACCAATAGAATTCCTAAACAGACAGGTGGTCACCATTACAGAACAAGCCTACTGATATGTAAGGTCACCGTTATGAAAATCCTACCGCTACGTGAAGGTCACTGATATGAAATGCCTACCAATACATAAGGTCACCATTATACAAGCCTACCAATACGTAAGGTCATCGTTATGCAAAGCCTACCGATACGTGCAGGTCACCGATATTCAAAGCCTATCGATACGTGAAGGTCACCAATACCAATAGCCTACCGATATATGAAAGTCACCGATACAGACAAGTCACCGGTACAAGAATTCTACCATTATGAAAGCCTACTGATACATCAAGCCTACCAATACAGACAAGGCTACCGATACAGACCAGTTATCGATCAAGTTTACCGATAGACATGAAGTCTATCGATACAAAGCCTACCGTTACTCAAGGCTACCAATATCCAAAGCTACTATTCTAGAGAATCCGATGCTGCTTAATTTCTTTATCTTTATTTAATCTAACCAACGATCATATTAGGTATATTTTAATGCTCTGTCATTTATTTAATGAAAGTTGTTGGATGTTAGGGAATCGTACCTTGTACCTGCAAAAAGAAATCATTTCTTTTGCTGGAGCTCGTGCCATAAATAGAAGAAGTCCCTATTGCTGAAATATGAGAGATATACGAAGAGGATATTCGATATACAACGAGAAAATATGAGATACATCCATGAAGAATACACTAAGAATGAAAATAAGACACATAAGCTCATACACACTCACGCTTACTCATGAAGAGCTGTGTACATTCACGAAGATTTTGAAGAAATTCATCAACTACATTTCACTGTCTCTGAACCTGAATGTCAAGCAGACGATACTATGTTTTTCAGAAAAAAACCATAAGAGGACTCAGAACCTATTTTGATCAAATTTCAAGGAGTCCATAGCTACACTGCAATCACTAGATCCATTCTAAACTCTATATGTTACTTAGTGATTTATTATTTACATTATGAGCAGTGTGTATCATCTGTTTTAATTTTTACACACACTGTCTCCTAAACCTTAACTGGAGGATCTGTAAATCCTCATTCAAACTCCTTATATGTTTTATTTCCCACTGTGGATAGTGGTAGAGGTTTAGTGTGACCTGGATAGATTTATTTGCTGTTTTTTTGTTTCACACGTAGAACTGTGGTAGATGTCTTTGACCTGGACAGTTGTAAACTGTTGTGAACCCTGATCCAGGGTGTGGATCAAATATATATAAATTGTTGAGAGGATTAAGTCTCGTCTTGAGACTGAACCGTTTGGTTATATCTGCTATGAATTATTTAGTTTTATCTATAACCTTTTATTCCGCTGCAATGTGCTTTCAAACATAAACAATTATTCAATGTTATTATGATAATTGAATTAGAAAGTGTTTGCACTACTTGCAAATCATTATGTTAGTTTCCAAAGCTAATCTAATCTTCTGATTAGATTACCTGGGAATTAATCAATCCCTTGAGAACCTAACTATATATTTTCTTTAGTTCAAATTCACTATAATTCAATTTGTATTTTATATTGGGGGATTTTAGTGAAAGATTTTTAAACAGAAATTTTAATTGGAACTCAATTCACACCCCTCTTGAGAATCCACTCTGACCATCAATGAGTTCTAGAGTTCACAAACATGTCATCGTTAAAGAAAACTACAAACTAATCCAGATATGGGTGAAATATTTGGTTCATTAAATCCATGAACAAAACATTTTAGTAGGTCAACCCAAATGAAATAAACACAAACTCATACAACTAATACCTACTTCGAAATTTTTTTTTTCATACATCATAAGGTCTCAACTAAAACTGATGATATCCCAATCTCAAATAAATATTGGAAACACCAAACCACCTCTCTAGTGGTCAAAAATATCATTTATTATTAGATGAGGTTATTCGTTCTTAACCTCTATCTGATTTAGATTCTTATAATCTTCACATATCCTCAATGACCCATCATCCTTCTTGGAATACAACATTAGAGATATCCAAGGTGACATGATAGGATGAATGAACCCATTTTTCTCCAAATCCAACAGATGAAAATTAAATTGTTGGATTTCATTGGATACATTTGATATGGTGGAATTTAAACTAGAACCACACCTGACAGTAACTCAATCAAAAACTCGACATATCTCTTTGGTGGTTGCCCTGAGAAGTCCTCAATAAACAAATCCTTGAATATGTCTACAACAAGAGGAAATACTGGTTTCTCTAGTCCTACATCACCATCACAAGACAAGACACCTGGGTCATGAGTTTTCCCAATTGCTGAAAAAATGGGATTAAAAGGCCTACACAAACGTCTCACTCAACATGATTGATATACGTGTCTCCTTCAAGAGAAGAGATCATTATCCTTTGAGAGTAAATGTCGATATGGTAATGACACATCATCAACCAATCCATACCCAAAATCAAGTCAAACCAAAACATCTCTAGGATGAACATGTCCAATCAAAAATGGAAGTCATAAACCTCTAAAGAATGACATTTAGATCATTGGATACCCTCAGATCGCACTCCTAATAGAGTATCAATTGACACAACACCACACACACATTCCACCTGTAGGTCCAAAAAACCACAAACTATGTGGAGATAATATTTCATGTGGAACCTATGTCTTATAAATCACTATATTGCAAGGAATCTAAAACAATTGTACCTAGAACCTTATATGGTCCAACCTTGTCACTTTCAAGTGGTGACTATACCATGTGAAGCTATCCTACACCAATGCCATGGGATTTTCCATAAGTACCTTTCACTACATTTTCGTGCTGGTATAGACACTTTCACCTCATTGTACCACATCCATCACACTGACTGATACAGCCTATAGAGCTCCAACTTCCCCCTAATACGGGGTAACTGACCCCTTCCTGTACTCTTCATCTTCCTCAAGCCTCCATCCATTCCTAACTATCGAGGGTTCATACACAAATTCTATATATTTTCCAACCTTCCACACGACCGACACTAGATTGGTGGTTAGGGGAACTAGTCGTGTAGGTGCCCTGAACTACCACACTCAGAAGAGAACACCTAATCACCAACCTAGGATAATATCCCTCTCTTCTAACTACTATACACACAATCACCCTAATATAAATTTACCAATTTATGCTTACTTCCCACAAATATTCTTCAACTCTTTCATCCAACTGACACTACTTGTCATCAACATGAATCCCCCATATAGGTTCTCTTCCGATATAAGGACTTGGTACACTACCTCTACAAAATTATTCTAATCGAAGACATTCCCCAGTGGCCTAATCTTTTTCCTAATCCTATCTAGAAAATATTTCTCCATATTTTCCTCATCTCTATCCTTAATTGGGATTAAGTGGGGCATTTCAATGAAACAACTATCTTAATCAATCATTGATGCATCCCCTATATTCAATATCAGAAACTCCATGTCGTTCTCCTAACTCAAGGTTTCTGGATAGATGAGTTCTAATAAATTTTCATTAAAATCATTCCACAAAATTTCTTCAACCTTCTAATTCTGAACCATGATGTCCCACCAATGATTTTCTTAACCTCACAAAATATTGGCCACTAACATGACTCACTTCCCATAGGGAGTCTCAAAATGAACCACAATCATTTGATAGACTCTATCTATAACTAATTTTCCTCTCACCCAAGATTTTTAGTAAAGGCTATAGGTTGATGTTGTTGTAAATCTATATTTAGATAAACCACTCTCAGTACAACCCACCCAAGGTCCCATTCCAATATATATATATAAATATAAAGAGAGTGAAGTCCTAATGTAACTCCTCTTCTCTATTATCCTGTATCACTCGGTCTTCTTACTCTACTAATGGGGGAGAATTATCAACAACATCCTCTTGTATCTCTACTATCACACATATTCATGTTGGAATCCCACTATAATGACAACCACAAATCATATAATACATGTTATAAATTTTATACTAAATTCATAAGCAAAGGCTCTCTATTATCCATAAACAAACCATTACACAAACACCACCCAAATGATGTTTATCACATCTAGGACACTACCCTTATCATACTAATAATGGACGATTCCTAACACTACTAATAGACTCATGCAGTCTCAAACCTTAAATTATTCCTCATTTCAAAACAATTTACATACATAAAACATAAAACGTTATCCTTAGTCTTCTTTTTCCCAATTCATAACATGTTGGCACTGGCATTTAACTCGCTTAAAACCATTCCTTTTATTTAATTATTTAATCATTATTCAATTTTTTATTTCACTTTTAACTTTTTAATCACTTTAACAAACACTAAATTATTCATGTTTCTAGAAGGACCTATGCACCCTAACCTTTATATCCCACACACCATCCTGTGTGTGCCTATTATGATGCATATCACTCATGCACCTAGGTTTTTGAAACAATGCGTGAATGTACAATCCTATGAAAATCTTACCAAGATGAAAATTTCATAAAACCCTCATATCACACAACAATTTCATCACAGAATAGTGAAACATCATCAAATATAAAAACACACAATAAAAACAACAATTTCCAACCCTAGGTGACTTGGGTTTTCCATTGTATGTGGGTTAGCTACTCTGAAGTACGACTTCATTACTAAGGCATGAAACCTTCAAACCCCCTTCCTACCACCTCTAAATACTATGTCACATAGAATACCTCCTCTAATACAAAATTGTGATGTATGAAACCCAAAATACACTAAATAAGTGCTCTAAGATGAGTCTCTAAAAGACCTCATGCGTTCCTCTCCTATGCTAGAGGTTTTCGATTAGCGGAAAGGATTTAAAAGCCATGTGGGGAGACTATACCCTCATTACCAAAGTAATACACTACATATAAATAAAAGAAATATAGGATACAACATATAATATCCAATAACCATTCCTAACCAACCAACTCCCAAAATAGGGTATAAATCATATTCAATTGTAAAATATGTCATTTCATGCCAAATAGTGAAATAGTGAACAAACCCCAATATAAGAATAACTGAAGAAATAAAAAATTCTCCTAATGTCCCATCTATAACCTCATCCATGCATGTCCCAAAGCCTACTCAACTCCCAAGAATGAGTCATTTTCCCTTATCATGATCTATAACCATGATGTTTGATCGGGTACCCAAGGGAGGCTGACGTAGGGTGTGACTACAAATCAGTAGACCATGACCAATGGTTTTAATAAAATATCCAATCTAAACATATTGTCCATGAAAATAATAAATAAATGAAATGTAAGTAAAAGAAAATTTGGGTTTCGTTTGTTAATAATATTTACCTTAACCAAATCTAACATTTGTTCCATTTCCACCATTTCTATCATCTTCATATCATAATCCATTTCCAATAGGTTTTCTAGGGTTGGGAATTTACATCAATTACACAAGGGTTCAAGGAAGTCAACAAATAAGAATAAGAGAAGAAATCCAGTCCCTATATCACTAGGAATAAGAAAATCACTAAAAATTCATGATCCTAAACTTGATGCCTCTGTCTAGGTGGAATGAGACCATTAGTCGAATATAGAGTTGTCCCCATCCATAACCCGTTGATTGTGGGATGGAGTTTAGAGCATTATTCTAAGTCTAGTAATGGGAATAGAACCTCATCCAATACCAAACACTACCAATACATGTTAACATGCTTAAAAATATTCAATCCCCATACATGAAATATCACAAACCAATCCCAACCATTACACATAATAATTAAAATACACAACAATCCACATAGGAATTAATTGAATTCCATAACAAATTAACACGTTTCTAATTATATTACCTTTCCATTTATCTGAATTACCATTTCTTATTCATATACTCATTAATCATATCAATAATATGCATTCATTAACTAATATAAAATATTCTACAGTTACCATATGTCAACTCATTAAACTCATTCATCATTTTCAATGTATTAAACCCTTTTGAATTTAATGTAAACATCACAATTCATATGTCACATTTGCATCAATCCATTAAAACCCATTTTTATGTCAAATCAAAGAACCCTTAAGACATTATTATCCCTAGTCACACATATCATTATCCCATTTTAACCTCAACTAAACACATCAACATGTTCAAAATGGGATCTATATTATCATGAATCAATTCCACACATGACCTTACAAACTTTTTAGTACAGAAATGTCGTCGCACTCCATGGGTGGTCGTAAATTGTTCTACTTATCATCAACCCATCCCATTGGGATTGTGAGGGGTTCAAATCTTCATTTTGATTTTCATTTTAGAAAAAATCACTAAATGTATTCAAATCATAATAAGTGGGAAACAATAATATATACTCCTATGAAAAAATCCTCTTGAAGACAATATGATATAACATATAGATCATCCACCTCAAATACATTAACTAACATAGTCCCAATCGATGAATTAGAGTTGGATTCAAGAAATCCTTGATTCCTGAACGTAATTCCCTAAGAAAATGAGTGTTTTAGGGCTTTAGAATAATATTTCCAGGGATATAATCCCTAATCTAGAAAAGAGATGATAGAATAGGATTAGACTTACTCAGAGCTTCGATCTTAAACCAATGACACTTAAAACAACCTAGAAATGATCAAGGACTATCCTTGAGAGATCTTGGGGTTTTTTGATTTTTACTAGGATTGTTAGGGGAAATGAGGTAGATTATCTGGTGAGGGTATTAAAATCAGAGAATAAAACAACTATAATTTTTATATCTTTTTTAGGGGCTTATGGTTTAGCTACACATTTTTTCATACAGTTCAGAAATAATTGTCAAAGGAAATTTCGATCACATAGTTACCTATTTTGGCATGTGTGGTTTTCAAACCACGCGACAATCAAGAAATATGCCACTTCCCCACATTTCATGGTTTGGTCTGCCAACAAGCATAATTTACATAATCGTGCACTTTCCATGCTATAACTATGTGGCTTGCATCAGTTTCCCCAGTTTTCTTTTCTTTTGAGTCCCAAATCCCTAGAACACACCTGAGGTCCAACAAACACCCTAGAAACACATAATTTACCAAGAAAGAGTTTCTAATCCCATAATTAGACAAATGCATACATTTGTGATGTTTAGTATCTTACCAATATAATTTTGATATGATATATATTGAATAACATTCTTTTCATGTTATTTAATGTCTCATTTGATGTTATCTCTTTCATGGGACATATAGCTAAAATGTTACCAATGCAGTAATATGTTTATGTTACATTAAAATATTTTACCAGAACATTTATTATTGTGTTTATGAGGATGAAACAGTATGATATATATCTCAAATATCTTATTTATTTTATTATCATCTCGTTATTTTTCTATATTTAGTGTTTTATTTTCATTGTGTGCTCCAAAAGTTCTCAATAGACTGAAATAATATTTTTAATGAAATATTTATTTATTTTTCTCTTTAAAGGGGAAAAATTACAATCAATATCCATGTTTTATTTAAAATTATTTGAATATTGTTTTAGTTATTCTATAATAATTTATTAATTTCATTAGCAACAATGTTTTTAATTTCTATAAATTTTTTTAATGGAATCTTCTAAAATTTTTCGGAATGAGGTACTTTTATCTTTTAATAGATAATTTAAAAGGCATTTTTCTTTTGACATACACAACATTAATGGTGTTACACGCCATTATTAATTATATTTTCATATAATATTAAATTTAAAATTTCCCGGTTTATTTTCTAAGAATATGTTTTAATTAATATTTCATCAATTTTATATTTTAAATAATTGATTTCACAATGAAAAGAAAAATTTTCACAAGAAATGTTGTGGTTATTTTTTAAATTTATTTTCATATACAGAACAATACATTGATATTTATTATAGTTTACTAAGGATATGATAAAATGTTATTAAATTTTTTCTAACTCAAGAATGTTTACAATTATTATTATGGAATATATATTAATCCCATTTTCTTTTTTGTGGGTTATGGTTTGTTGTAATGATAAATGTTTTCATGATCATGGTGCATAGATATGAATTGATTATGATATGAGATAGGTGGGTCTGTTATATCTTTATAAATAAGTGGGTAATGATTAATGTTTTGATACCATAAAGGGTACATGGGAGGTTATCCCAAGACCAAAATAGGGTAAATAGGATGTTATTCCATACCCAAAACAGGATATATTAGAGTTTATTTCAAGTCTAATCGGAAATATAGGTGTTTATACCTAGACATACATGTGATAAATGTAACACCCCGAAATTTTATGAAAAATATTCTTTTTAATTTCATTAATGTCTTGTTTTATACGCTACACCAAAAGAAGCTTTCAAAACACGCATCCTTGACTTTCCTTCCATTACACGCAATCGCGACCTTCCTTGATAGCTTGTGTAGTACGCAATAACGAGTTTCACTAAACAACGATAAGCTATTAAAATATTATTAAAACTAGCTGTTATGAATAGTAGTAACCACCTTTTAAAATTTTATAAATTTTAACTCTCAAAATGGACTTCATTTTTGGATTCGGAGTATCGAATTTAGCCTAAGGTGAAATTTTGGTACTTTTCGGATAACTTTCATTTTCGAATGAATAGTGAAAATTACTAAATTTTAATTAAAAACAACTTTTTTAATCGAAATAATTAATAGTGATAAATTATTAATTTGAGTGGTTTTAAATTATATTTAGAATATATTTTTACAATTCAATACAATGTTGGTCATTGGATGTAATTTCACATTTACACCAGACATAAACAAGTGTTAATATTTTGATAGTTATTATCTCTTAAAAACACACTATTTGTTGTGACAGCGGAAATTAATTATAAAATTAATTGATGAAACTTATATTTTGGTAATTTTGTAAAATATAAATCATTTTTGAATTCGGAATATCAATTATAGTTTAGGGTGAAATTTTGGCATTTTTCTGAAAAACTTCAATTTTTGATGAATAGTGAAACTACTAAGTGGTAGTTAAAAAATGAATTTTTTCATAAATCTTAATTTTACCGCTTCTGTGAATGAAATTTCAAAAATCTGAGAGATACGGTTGATGTCAGTAAGTAAAATGTGGTTCAATGAGATGAAAATAATTTTTGGTGAATAGTAACTTTTTTACTTTTATTTACCACGGTTAAAAGTAAATAGGGTAATTAAGGGTAAAAATAATATTAATATTACCCTAAAAAATGTCCTAATCCTATTGGACAAGTGTAGCTTGACCAAAAACAACCTTAAGTGTGAACTATTATCATTTAGGCCCACTTGGAGTAGACTAGGACATTTATTATTATTTAATTCAAAGAAGAGTTAAAAGAGTTAAAATCAATGTTTATTTACTAAAACATTTTTAATATAGGTTTATACATAATATAATTTCTACTATAAATATTAATTAGAAAGATAAAAATATTTCCTACATAATGGTATTTTATTTTTAATTTCTATACTTTAAATAATTTAATTTATTTATGACACAACGATGATGTAGTAATTACCTTTTTAAGAAAATATTAACATAATTGATGTTATAAATGCCCAAATAAATGTAATTTGAGACTTTTTATTACTTAAATTAATTTTCTTGGTTAATATGACATGTTATTGTTGATCTAAGTAACTTGGTTCGAACTTATCATTCTGTTAGAAATTTCATAAAAATCATGTACCAAATAGTCTCAAATTGGACATAAATTAGTTTTTAAAACAAATATTATATTATTAATTGTTATCTAATTCCTAAAAATCTAAGGTTCGGAAAAATGACTTAGGTAAGGATAGATATATTAATAATAAACAACTTGGGGTTCTTTTGGATTGATATAGTATGTTTATTAACCATATAGTGTAAGAAAACAAAAAGACACGGTAAAAGTTAAATTATTTAACTTAGAGTTAAATCTAATTGATAAGGTTAAAATAATAACCTAAACTTGTCTAAATACTATTGGATGAGAGGTTTTAGACCCATACCCACTTTATCTTCGAAAGAAGACCATTTTAAGCCATTATAAACCGAATTTGACCTTAATATAAAATAATATTTTGAGATTTTCCTAAGATGCCCCTCTCCTCCCTTATAAAAGGGCACCCCCTCCCTCTCCTCCTCACACCTATTTGATCATTCAAGCTCTGCCAAACCCTGCCAAAATCTCTTCTCCACTTCCCTAGTATCATCCTAGAGGTCCTGGCCTTCTTCAAAGACCATCCTTAGTTCTTTAAGTGGAGGTTAAGTGAAGGCGCGTCAAAAAGAGGCAATATCCATTACCGATCTTTTTCAATTTCTTTCTTCTTCAACTTCTTCTTCTTTAGTTGTTTCATGATAAAGTAATAACATCAGTATTTCTTATATACTGATATGTTATTATAAATATGAAACAACTCTAATTAACCTTCTATCCATCGTACGGAAAAAGGAAATCACCGCGCGTGCGTACGTACGGAATATCGTCTCCACGCCGTGGTGTAATCTCTTTTCCGACACCACCTTAATTGGATGGGTATAATGGTGTAATGAGTAAATATATATGATTATTATAAAGTGATATTGATACTGAAATAGTATTCATACACTTCAACATAATTCCATGACCATGGGAACTATATCATCGCTCGTGCGTACGTACAGACTACCGTCTCCACGACGCGATGAGATTTATTCTCAATGATTAACCATTCATGAATGATTATAAAGTATATAAAATAAGTACTAATGAAATATATGACATAATAATGATACTGGATTTATGTATATTTATATGTATGTCATCTACTTAATTCAATTCAATTCAATAAGGAAACGAAAACATCGTTCATGCGTACGTACGGACTACCGTCTCCATGAACGGTGTATTCCTTTACATTTACTAATTTAATATATATATATATATATATATATTCTGAATATATATTATATATAAATAATTTTTTACATTCTGGATATAAGTAATCATGATCCAAGTAATCATATTAATAATTACAAGTTAAAAACACGAACGACAAATGAGACGATTTTACCCAAAACGCTACTTTAACATGAATTTACAAAAGAACAGGTAATATAAAGTCATAAGTGAACCATATATGATATAATAACAATTAATATGATTCTATAATAAGTCAATGACATTACAGGAGGTTCGGACACTTACAAAGAAAATCGGACCTAAGGTAAGGTAAAATATCACAATCTCATTTTTATCCGAGATTGTTTGTACTTTGGCATTTACTAGGGTGTATTTTATCATCCACATCCATGTTTCCTCAATATGTAATATTATTTCCATCCACCTACAATTTTTTAAATCCAATTTTACCCTTCGGTGAGATTTTAGTAAAGGATATGAAAGGAATCTTTTGTCGTTTTTCTTATGAGGTACTTTTTGACTTTTCCGATAAAAGTATGAGAAGAATGTTTTTTTAACTTATACAACATGAATGGATTTTTAAAAAATTATTTCCAAGAAGCTTCCTTTACAAGTTTAAAAGTTTATTTTTAATCAACTTCTCTTAGTTTAGAATTGTATGACATGTTAAGAAAGGAAAAGTGATTTTGAAGTAGAAATGATATTTTCCTCAAGAATGGAGTTCAAGTGTTTTATCAAAATTATTTTTCATCTAAGATAATATAGGGTTCTGTTTCTATACCTATTATTACATTGATTTTATTATGTTGTGATGGAACTATTTTTATGAATTCTTTTATCTTATATGAATTGTTTTATGATGTCATGTGGTTTAAGAATCCCATTTTTATTACATGAGTTATGCAATGATGTATGATTTATGATATTGTGGAACACATAATAATGGTATCATTATGATATGGGTGGTACCTATATCTAACTCCAATGAATTGGGTAAAGATTATATATCTCATGAGATAGACATGGCTGGAATGGTAGGTTATACCGGTTCAGTGAAACAGGACTAGAACGCGGGTGACTCGGTTCAGAAATGGACTTTGTCCACTAAGATAGTCTTGGAAATGAGTCTTGACTAATAAGAAATGATTCTCTATGATTATGTGTGTATTCCACAAAGTTTCATGTTTTATGTTATGATTATTAGGATTTCATTTCAATACTATGATTTATCCCATGTTATGAAATTATGCTCTCTTTTGCAGGTTAAGATTTCCAAAAGTTATGTCCTTATGAATATGATGTGATTGATTTTTCTTTTGTTTACCCTTACTGAGAATTTGAGCTCACCCTTTTATGTTTTCTTTTCCCCAGGATTTAAATAAAGGTTTTAGGTAAAAAAAAGGGAAGATCTTTATGGGAGATATTAAAGATCTTTCACCACGATTAGAAGATTACGTTCCAAGTTTCCAAAGACACTAAACTATTACGGTCCTTGTGTGTGTGTTTTTGTTATGTACTAAGTATTCCACAAAATTAATGTAATGTACGTGTACTTCAAGCTTCTGGTCTCTACAATAAATGTATTATTGACTATCCTCAACACAATATTTTCATGATTATGTTATATTCAAACATTATAGAACACTTTATGACATTGTCTTATATAAATTTTATTCTCTCATGAATAATGTATTTTTTTTACTTTTTGATTTATATCATATGAACCAATGTGTTTTTTTCCATGAATCATGACTCTTAAAATTATATTATATGTATATGAAATATCAATATATTGTTTTAATATCTATAAACTCGTGATATGATTACATATGATCAACGATTTATATATCCCTAATTTACCAAAAATGACAAGTTAATCTTATGATTTCTTATGTTCCAATTTTATGACAATGTATTAAATGGTTTTATATTTGATATGTATACCAAGTATTCTAGTTGTAATGAAATATGTGCTATATTATATAGACATCTTATGTACTGGTTATTTGTAAATCAAATTTTCCAATGAAAATAATCCTTTATGGTTCTAACAAGAATTGTAATGATATATAATGATTATTTACAAAAAACAGTTATTACATTTATGTATGTAAGTTTTGAGTTGTTATAGTTGGTATTAGAGGATATTTTAGTTAATTCTAGAAACTACGATGAGAAACATTTATTGAAAACCGTAAGGATTTGTCTATGTATAGGATAATATCCTAGGTTATGATGAACTATGTACATTATCTTTCCTAGAAAATATGTCTTGGTATAGAAACTAACAAGTGGATGTGGTTATGGATCAAATACACCTATGGGTAAATACACTATATGTGGAGTATTATATATTAAAATTATTGTCACCAATTCATGATTAGGGGACCTAAGAATATAAATCCATATAGATATTTTTGGTGGATATGATCTTGATATTCGTCATTTTCAATATTAATTATTAGGAATAATTTTAATATATAATAACATTTGATTACCTAACACAAACCTAAAGTGTATTAATTTAGATATCCTGTAAAATATTTCTCATGATTGGTCACTCTGATTAATTATACAAGATGGTCATACTAATGATTTTTTTATTATGTGAGTGAATATAGAATGATATTTTTTTAATCATGTATTAAACAGTATCTAAATACACTATTTTATTTTAGTTATATTTGTTCTTGTATATCATAAAAATACAAATGAATGTTAGGTTATATACATAACAAATTGACATTAATGATATTAATATTTTTTAATAGTATGATTATTTCATCTAAACTCTACGGTTCTTCTCTGATTAATGTTTTTGGGAATATATTCCTTGAAAATAAAATTATTAACCTTCTATTTATGTTTGTTATACTTTTTGGCATGTGTATTATTTATTTTAATAAATCCCTTACTAATTTATGAAATAGGTAGTTCAAATTTTCTATTCCAAACCAGCCTATGTTTTAATAACAATGAATGTTTAAATGAACACATTCAATGGAAATTAAATCCATTACATGGGTATTGATTCATATTTAAAGTGGTTAATTTTCTAAAATGGTTTAAGAGAAAATAAAAATAGAATATATGTCTATTTTAAAGGAGTTTGTTGAAGTTTTTATGGAAGAGTCTCATGTATTCCTCTGAATTGTGATTTTGTCTCTTTATGAATTATCAAAAATTATCATAGACATATTTAAATGATTTAATATAAGGTTACCCTAATTAAGTTTTAATAATTAATGAATAATAATTAGTATAATCATTATAATGGTTTTAATAATAATATTTTCATCACCTTGGTGTGCATTTGTTCTTTTTTTATAATAATGTTGTATAAATCGGAATGTGTATTAATTTTCATGATCTTAAAAAATGATCAATAATAAGTATCACCGACCCTATATTGCTTCATTGAATGATCAATAATTATGAGCTCAAAATTATTCCAAGAATGACCTTATATCTAGATAATATCATTTTATGGTCAATAGTGAATACATGGAAAATAAATAAATCCAATTCATGTATGAACACTCTAAATTTAAACTATTTCCAATTGTTTTTACTAATTTATCCATATTATTCAAGGATTTTATGAATATAGTATTTAACGATGAACTTGACCAGTTTATGATATTCTTATATATTAAATGTCTAATTAATTTTATAAATATCCCATGTAGATTATAATAAAGACACTTCGGATAGAGAAGATATATGAAAAAACTAAACAGTGAGATTTTTTTCTATAAATTGATTCATTTTTTGGTCATATAATTTCTATCTATGGTATATTGATGGACCCATCATGGAAATAATTTATTAAACATTATACCATAAATATACCGGTGAATATGATTTCTATTTTTAATGGATTGGATTGATTTTATCAATTATTTGTAAAGGATTTATCATGACCATATAATCCACTCCAAAATTAAAATAATAATATTTTAGGTGATTTTATACTAATGAATATGAATAAAATATCAATGAACTAAAGAAAATGTTGGTTAGGTAACTTATGCTAACAAAACTATATAATAATTTTATGTATTTATAGTGATTCATTGATGAGTGGTATATGATGTATTCTTATAGAAAATGGTATGGTGATATCTTAATCCTCACTCAAGTTGACAGTTCGTATGAAATATTATGCCACACATGATTTGGAGTTAGAAGTTTTAATCTTTAAATTTTAGATATGGATAAATTGTAATTACATAGAATTCTATGGCATATATATTGGTCATAAAAGTTTAAAGTATATATTCACCTATAGTTATTTGAAATTTCACTATAGTAGATAGTAAAAGTTAATTAATGATTACGGATTCTCAATAATTTTTTTGCAGTACGAAAACATTCTTGGTGGATGATTAGTTGAGTCAAAAATATCAGGGTAACTTATATATGATAAGGATCATAAGGGAAGGAAATTTTATTTATTTTCAAATGGTTTTCCTAGAATTCATAATGTTTACCATGTTAGTGTTAAACCATATATCCACGTATGTATTAAATAGGTGAAAAAGTATGATGTTGAGCAAAAAAGGAAGAAAATAATTATTCCCTAGTTCAACCGCGATTGTGATGGAATGAAATTTTTTAGGAATTGAATATGTGTTTCATAATTACCAAACATGAACGAATATAAATTATAAGAATCTCATAGATAATAATTTTATATTTATCATAGAAATATGATTATGTATAGGTATTAGTAGAAGAATTATTGTGGGATAAAATGAAGATAGATATTAAAGAGTATGTATCTTTGTGCTGGAATGTTAGTAAGATAAGGCTATGAAACTAAATTATAAGGTGATGTTGCAATCATTTACTATACAAAATTAAACGTGGGTAAATATCACCTTGGGTTTTTTTATTAGACACCCAAAAATATCTAACATTCATTAGGTTATTTGTTTTATAATCAATCGCATTTTAAAGTTAGTACCTTTCATATCTATTAGAAAATATTTCTCTCTTAACCATATTCCTGGGATATATATTATGTAACTAGTAATGTTTCATGGAGTACAAAAATATATTATATTTAATTGAGATCTAAGGTTTATATTGAAATTATGGATATTTCCTTTGAAATATCTGGATCCAGAGTAAGGTTTTAGTAATACGTATCATCCTTGGAAGGAATATTAGTAGCAGATAAAAAATTTAAACACTAGGGGATATGTTGTTATCCTTTTCAATAAATTTCAATTGTGTTTTGGATCAAAAAATTATTATTATATTGTTTTAATACAAAATTATATTTCCCATCTACATTATTATCGATCATTGTGATACCCTCTATAGAAAATTAAAATCTCTGATATAGAAGGGTAGATTTAGAGAAATAAAACATTTGGGGAATGATATAAATGAGAAAATAGTATAGAAGGTTAGATTTATGTAACAACACATCTTGGAATCTACGAGTTAACAAAATCATTACGTTTAAAATTTTTGGAACAATCTTCAATTTAAATTTTAAAAAAAGGTAATCCTATGAATTTATCCATGAAATAATGTTATAATATTAATAAGTGATAGAATATTGAACCCTATGTATATTGTTATCTTTGATAAGAATTGTCATCTAAAGATTGTAGCTTCTTATATAGAGCTTCCACTAAACCTCACTCAAGTTCATGATCTCATTATTGTATATATTTTGAGGATATATATATTTTTTATTAATACATAATAAATTAAAATGAAATTACCACTAGGGGTTATATTTCAAATGGATATAAAATAAATGAAATTGTGAATCTGGAAAATAAATTTCTACGAAATGAGACTACTGAATTTGATAATGTTCTTTAGAGGTATAAAAAATTTGATGAAGCCACATGGGAACCCGATGATTAAATGAAGTAGAGTTATCGTACTTATTTTGAATTAGGGTTATGGAATTTTGTGGGTAAAATTCACTTTATGGGTGGTAAAATTTAAAACCCCAATATTGTATATGTATTTCCCTGGAATAAACATGATGTACTAGAAATCTCCCTTTAAACGAAACTCCAAGTCTAAATAAACCCTGATATAATACTCATTTATAATATATCATTTCAATTGAAAGGATATATTTTTCGTAACTATATTGTGAAAAATATTTACAATGGTTTTTGAAAATAATTTTTTGGATTAACCCATAATTGATAACTACAAAATTTTTAGAACATTTTTTTAAAGTTTTGAAATATTTTTTATTTAAAAAATATTTTTTTATTCATTTTACGCATTGAAATTATAGATAAATTATAAATTTTTTTATAAATATTATCTAATGGAGTGAATATATTTTTTGAAATTACATGTCAATATTTTTTAGGGTTAATTGTTTTGGATTTTTTAGAAGATATATTTTCAGTGAATAATTAGAAATACCAATTTATAAAAAAATATTACTTTTTATTAATAAATGAAATTTAAAAAGTATAATTTTTATTAAAAATGTTATCATAAAATAACATTATAAAAACATAATTTTAAATAATCCAATTAATTTATATCAATCTTCATTATTCATGATATTGGTATAAGTTATTTTTTTGATTAAAAGCATATTTTTATAAAACAAATTATCAATGAAATTTGTTTCTAAATTAATAAATTTTATATTTATTAAAATATTTGATAAAATTAATATATTATATATTCAATATAATATATTAAAATTCATTTTATTGTTTTTACATGTCATATAATGGAATTAAATATATTTTTAAGATTAAAAATTCATTTGTCTAAAATATGATTTCATTTCGTTTTATGTACGTATTTTAAATTTAATTATTCCTATTTTATATACTTAATACGGTGAAATAAATTATATATTTTGAATAATAATAATAAATATACTTTTATTATTTCAAATAAATTTATCCACATTGAATTGAAAACATAGTAAAATCTTGTTACTATGGTTAAAGTTAAAATTCGTTTACTAGGGGAGTTAAACTAAGAGATAGGGGTCATAATGCCACCTAAAATTTTATAATTATTAATTATTGAAGATATAAAAATATCATATTACTATAAATTCAAATTATTTTTCACTTCGATCGACATTTTAATGAACATAATCTTATATAATTGAAATCATTAAATATTTCAATGTGTTTCTCCCTCCTCATATATAAATGTGCACATATTATCCTCGCATATTGAAATAATATCAGCTTTATATGTCATAAAATTAAAAAAAACTTATCATATTCTATAAAATCATACATGGGCCCTTTCTCTTCCACTAATACCAATCCTTATAGGCTGAAGGTGTAATACGAATGTGGTTTCCCAAAAATGGGTAACAATTCATAACCAAGATAATTAAATATTATTTATTTTTTACACCTTCTTAAACCTATTATACTAACCATAAAATTAGTATTCCAAAATAATAAATATAATAGGGTGTTATTATGAGCACATAAAAACCATTTTATACTAATTCTTCAACAAATGGGACGTGAATGTATCACTCGTTCATACAAGTGGATTATAACCTCCACATTGTGATATCATTCATTTTCCATCACCATAATTAATAGTTAGTTATTATGATATTTTTAATCTACATATTTATTATTTATGATATAATAATTATTCTTTACAGTTAATTATTTTTTACCTTTCTTTTCTTCCATTAAGAAAATAGTTGAAAGCATCAATCATGCGTACATACATAATACCATCTCCATAAAGTGATATAATTATTCTTTCATCACAAGTTTTAATGAATGGTTAAAAAATATCATCTAAAATTTAAATACTAAAATTTGGAAAAGGTTATTATTTTTGATATTTGGGTACCATTATCATTGTGAATGGACCATAACTTCCAAACTGAAACATACATGGATAAAATTGAAATATTTAACAATAATAGATAGTGATGTTAATAATGAAATATTAATAAATAAGTGTATAAAAGATAAAAGTGTACAAAATATGAAATTATAGGAATTAATATGGTTCTCTTATAGAATTATAAAAAATTTAAATTATTTATAGAAGATGTTATATTGATTACAAAGAAAGTCTTATATGAGTTAATGGGTTCTGTCATATTTTTTTGTTGAGGCAAGTTTGATGTTATTAAAAAATTTATATTTATAATCTATTAATATTTTTTTTGGAAATTAAACACCATTTATCCTAGCTATTTAATTGTATATTAATAATGTATTAATATTTTTTGATCCAATGGTATTTGATTTGAATTTTACCAAGTTGTAAGGATTTACCTTCCAAAATTATCTTTTTTGGGTCATGTTATTCTATACAGATATCTTCATTAATGTGGTTTATATATGTACCCTTTTATATATTGTATCATTAATATCCTTATTTTATTGAAATTTATTGTTTAATTTAATTTTATCTATTTAAAGACCCATATGAATCAAAATATACCAAAGAATCAATGGTATTATGATGCACTGCCAATATTTATCAAGTATTGTTTATGTTTAAATTTTAAATAATTAAATTACATTTTCTATCCCTCAAAATTCATATTTATTTTAGTATATTCTTATTATCTCAAGATATTACATATTTTACTTTCATTTTCCCCTATTTTGATACTCAAGAGACAAAAATATTTTTATTTGAAAAACTAACATTATTTCTCTCTTAATTTGGGAAGCATTTTCTTTCATATAGATATTTTATTTAAAAATAATTCAATAATTTTATTACTATTATACAAATATATATTTAATTCACTTTCAACCATGTTTTACATTTTATATAGAGTTTTTATAGGACCCTTAATTATATTTTTTGAATGTGGTACTATTAAAATTTTATAAAGAACATGAAATGATTTTTTTAACATATAATGAGTTATATATTTTTCTAAAAATAACTAATTCTATTATCTTTGGGTATTCCGTTACATTTTCTCATGGCTTATTAAAAAAATTACCTAATAATTTGAAAAAAAAATTGTTCTTAGATAAGTGATTTCAAAATGAAAATTTCATTTTCCTCAATAAATATAATTGTGAATTTTCAAGGTATATCCATATATAGAAACATATTTTGAGGTTTCTTATGATTTACTAGAGTTATTATCAAATGTTATTGTATTAATTAATTCTATATATATTTTATGATTATGATATGAAACCCATTTTCTTTTCCAAATGTTATGATATGATGTAATTATAAATGATTTCATGATCATGTGGAATATATATAAATGGATTAGGATTATTTGATGGGTATGTTTGTTATAGACAAATAATAGATTAGATAAATAATAATGTTTTATAAGATAATTACGTACATGATAAATTTTCCCAATCCCAAAATACTATACACTAGAGGTAATCCTAAAAAGTAGGATATATGGGAGGTTATCCGAACATTGAATTTGATACATGGATGGTTACTACAATTATTACATGTGATGAATTACATAGTTGGTATAATTGACCTATTAATTATTTGATTATTATTGTTCCATAGTTTATTAAACTCATTTAGGACATTATATTATGCCCAGGTCATTCTCTAAAACCTCTTGTCATATGATTCATTTATGATTAATGTCATATGAACTACAATTATTTCTAAAATGACTCATTATTATATGAAATTTTTTATATCAAGTTTATATGTTGTTATCATGTTCTCAAACCCTTATTCTCATGATATTTATACACATGATCATTGATCTATATCTCCCTTATTTTATCCTTAATGAGAATATAAGATCAACCATCCTTTGGTTTCCTTCTCCATAGGATATGTAGATAATTATTATGTATGATCTGTATAAAAAGGATGATATTTGAGAAAAACTAAGTGGGGTACTATATCAATATTTTATGAACCTATTTTTTCATCTATTTTTCTATTTATGCCCACCAAATAAGAATTAGAAAAATAAGAAGGGATGAAATACCTAAACATTGGTGTTACCTTCCCCACAAAAAAAGGAAGCAGAGAATGGTCAAGGTTTTTTAGATCACGTGAGCTAAGGCATCGTGATAATGTGACCATTTCAAGGTCACAAGAAGGCTCCATGTAGGGTGCATGATCCACAACATGTCACGTAGAGTCCCCTTCGATGAGCCCTCTGTCTCTCATGAAGAATCTCTAGAAAACTAAGTGGGCACCCATAGGCTGCATGGTTTGTCATTGGTATAAACCTAAAAAACCACCTAAAATCCTATTAAAATATGGTGTGATGATATTTCAAAGGCAAATAACCCCAACAGTCACAGATCTCATGTGCGCAATCATCATTTTTAGGGATAAAATCTCTTGATGATATTCAGGCCAACTCACAAGACCTCCAAGCCTTTGTTGCATAAAACAGTGGAAATAAATGAAAGGAGGCAAGATGTCTGAAAGACATGTGATGTAAAACCATAGAGTCATGTGATGCACCACATGACCTTGGCAGCATGTCACCCATACCACATGGAATTCCCTAGGTTTATTCATAAAACACCCTAGGGCCTTAAGAAAAGACACACAATTTTGTCCACAAATTTTTTCACAACCACGAGAAACCCATATTGTTCATGTGAGGAATCATCTAAAATTCAAGAAAAAATACTATATATTTCTCTTTTAAACTCACATACCCATAGAACTTTGTAGATAAAAAAGGAGATATAAAGGGAGGATGCTAGAGGGTTCATTGTCACTGAAAGACATGCGACGTGCCCTCGACAATCCCCAAGATGCCACAAGTCCATGGTAAAATGTATGTCACATCTCATGAAATCCATTTGGATTATTAGGATCACCACATGACGTCTTTGATCATTCCTGGACAACTCGTCAGCACACTAATGGTTGAATGAATAGATTTTCTCAAGCTCCCTCATATGAACCCTATTCGTAAAACAACACATTAACAAAACCAAGATAAATATGCGCAATAACACATATGAAATATCACATGAGCCCCAAACTGTATCACATAAATCAAAGGAGATCAAAAGAATTTAGGTGAGATGTGTTTGTGGTCGCTAAAAGATATGTGAGACACCTGGCGCACCTGCAACACCGGCCTTTGAGAACCAAGATAAGTCACCGAAGCTCTTACAGATGTCTCCCAACTAGAACATAGTTATTATAGAGGCCTTTGGTTGTGTCTAACATGACACCATTGAATTCCTTTAACTTGTCCACATGACCAATCAAAAACGTGTTTCTAGAAGGAAATTACACTACTGCTATTTAGGTGATTAGCTTGAAGCGTTCTACAAAAGAGACTCGAAACGCTGTGTGGAATGATGTTTCCTTTGTCAACTCTAACCTAGACTCATGGAAGATACACCACACAAGCCGATGACAAATCATAGTGGTGCTGCATGTAATTTATCCAGTCCAAATTGAAGAATGTGTTGGAATTTGACGGCTTCTATGCACACCAGACGCTCTAACACTTTTGCTGACTTATCTTAGAAACTGATCAAGCGATCCACTAGCTTTTAATAAGGTAATATACCATCAAGTAGTGGAAGTATTCATATTCTATGTGAAAAGATATTCATTTGATCCCAAATATATCAATAGGAGGACCTATGGTGTGTTATGCGTGAAACATTTCACAAGTCCACCATATCATGCAATGCATAAGGAGAAATGACACTGGATAAAACTAAGGCATTCACGGTAAAAGGGATAGAGATAATATCAAAGACAGAAGGCTTAAGGGGAAGACATGCTTGCTACCATTCATGTGCTTCTCGTGTGTCACCCAAAGACATGCGACAACACCAAGGAATATCACACAGATATTTTGACAATCCTTCAGCATGCCATTTGGGACACCCAGAGTGCTCCAGACATGTCAATTCCATCCACACAGTCCCCTCATGGAAACTACATTGATCTCGTGAACCCTCTGGGAGTATCACTCATGACCTGTGAGGTCCTTTAGAAACATCACCTGACTCATATAATGGAACTTGTTCATGACATCTGAGTCTAATGAAGGCATTCAAATGTGATGAACGAACCCTCTAAAAAAGTCAACTAAGTCTCTGAATTCCCTCAAAGATTTCTAGTTAGGTATCGTGGTTTATCCTAGAAGTAATCCAAGATTCGAGATGCCCATTGGGCCATGACACACTAACTCTTTAGACACCCTCCATATGTGTCAAGATTGGCCATGAGATAGCTCCCAATACATACCAACTATTTCATGCAATGCCCTCCAGAAAAGAAGGCCATGTCAATAGGGAATCTCAAGAATCTATTACAATGTTCATCCTCAGTGTCCAAGCCCCAAATATTGGGAATCCTCAGTGTTTAATCCCCAACATAAATGGAACTATTACAACTCTGATTCACATCATGACTGAGATTCGTAGGCCACCACCTCCCGAGGTCCGAGTTCCATATCAACCATCCAGGGTGATCCCAGTATCCAAGCCCCTTACTCAAGGAAATGAAATTTATTCGTTATGATACCATGTTTCCCACATTGATCATAGTTCATATGGTATTAGGGAGAGGTAATGATCACACTATCTTCACTTTTGACCTCTATAATGGTACAAGGATAAATTAGTGATTGACATAAAATGAACTATAATGTCTCTATTTCATGACACTCCCAGGATATTTAGGATTCCTTCTCAAGAACTGATCTATGTAAAAAACACCCCAAGGACTATTATAAGACCCAAGCCCCATGTCATCACACCATGAGGTTTACTATATGTTATCCCTTGTATCTCACACCAAGCATAACTCATGTGGGATTTGGGAGAAGAAATGGACACCACATAGAACATCAAGGATATCAAAAAAGGATGGAAATACCATTATAGAAACCCCTATGGGTGGTATAGTATGAAAAATACTTATATACAATGGTACATACCATGGTGATAGTCCCAATGATGTGAATGAACTATGTGGTTTTTGATTCCTAGAATAACAAGGATATGTTGGATGCCTCATAAAGGTTCAATACATTACTCAGAATATTAACCACCTATTTACATGATAAAACATTCACAAGAACTTCGTTATATCTCTCAAACATATAATTGAACTCTGATTATTATAAAATAATTAAGAACCTTAGATAAATATAGATGGATTTACTAAAAATATCATGCTCCTCTGCATATAAAAGATAATTAACCTATATTTCTTTTGTTAGGGAAACTGTTCATGTATCTAGATTAGGTAGAGATTCGTTAACATATCTTAAATCTATAAGAGAGGCTCAGAGTAGGAAACAATTCTCCAAAAGGGTGCGATGAGCCTGACCTCCCATCCTCTCGACCAATGTGAGTCCCTAAGAGTCGTTGGGCATAAAAACCTAGTTAATCATTGGCCTTTGAAAAGATGGTCTGAACCCAGTTATAAATTGGGGTATCCTTTTGACTTTTAGGGAAAAGTGATAATGGTAACATGATGAGCGAGACCCATTCCTCACCATGAAATCCCAACAACAAAAATTGTGAACCCAACGTTAATCTCTCCAATAAAAAATGATTGGGTTATAACCCTCCAGGCCATGTTTTTTCCCTCATATGAAAACAAATCTCAATGTCTTGACATTTATCTCATAGGACACATTGTTTTCCACACCATATACACAAAAAAATCCATATGATTAGTATAATCGTGGATTCTTGTAATCCCTTCCTCAAGCTGATAATTATATTAAAGTAGAATGGTTGAATCTGGGAATATCTGTAAAATTTTTTCAACCATGAATATCTTATTGATCACATTATGCCGATGACAGTGCACTAATTGGTGACCTTGTTTTTTATTGTATTAATGATAGCACTATACCAATCCAAGATGATGTCTTTATCATCCAACACTCTTCATGGTAACTCATCTGATACTATGAACCCTGCGGGTCATACGAAAACCTCACGTGTCTGATGAATCCTATAGAATGTAGAGTATATGATGATCTAGGAGAACCACCAATATGTTACAATCCTAAACATGGAGTCTTCCTCAAAGATTCTTCACACACAATAGCCGGTGAGTTGTCATCGTCTGAAAAAGGTTGCTATTAATCTAATACCCCAATTTTTGTAGACCAATTGCTTCTATATTATATCCCCAATGTGTGATAACCACCACCTTCCAAATCCAATGAAGGTGGACCAGGAATCCAAATATGTCTCCCTTTTATACCATGTGCCGCCGATGAGGGCACCTACCGACCACCGTCACCAACATCACCTCTTTGGTACCCATCAGTCATGTATTGGGGGTACTATATGATGAAAAGATGCCTCTGATGCATATGAATAGGCGTTGAGGAAGAATAATCAGAGGAGAAGGGTGTAGGAAATTTATGAGAGGGCACAAATTCCCAATAATGATGATAATGCCTACTGACATACTCTGGTGGGATCCAATAATCATGCTCATATCCTTGTTAACTCGAGACAGTCCTATAGGCGTATTCCTATAGCAATCCCGAAGAGGGATCATATTCTCACTCATATTGATGATTCTTTCCAGTATGCTCTTTAATAGACAAACAAGTAGGCTCACATCTATACTTTCTTAGAACAAGTCTTTCAAAATATTCCCAAAGTAGGCATTGGGGAGGTTCAAACTCTTACCCCTTACAAAAATGCTCTCTGGCATACCCCTATGGAACAAGGAGGAAATAAGTTGGTGAATATCCTTGCTTCGATCGAAGATGTATTCCAAAAAGTAATGGATATAAAGAATGTAATGGATTATATCCCTACACACATGTTGTTGAAATGCCAATATATTTTAGCAACGAGTGAATAGCACAACTGGTATATTCTTGCACTGTTGTAGATAAAGGGAAATGTACATACCTCTATCCCTACAGCTAGTAAAACTAAACGCACTAATAATTATGATCACATGGTTTTACTTGATAAAGTGAACATTCAAGATCCTTCCCATGATGATTATCAATATATTTTGATGAAGGGGGAGGCATTGGACGAAATTCATATTCCTGTTGCAACTGGTGATCGCCAGGTGAGAGCAGCACATGTCTCAAGATAGTGAAACATTCCTTTAAAAAATGTTTCGAAGCATAATAAAAAGGCATATGATCGAGCATATATCTCTATTATGGTTAGGGATAACCATGTGAGAGGTGCACATGCCAGGAGATCGGACCATTTTCTTATCAAAGAGTCTTCTCCGAATACTATAGAAGATTACAAAAGTAAGGTGCATATTCATACATTCGATGACGAATGAATGAACCAGTATCATTCCAAGGTAGTACTTGAAGAGGTTTATATTTTTTCTCCCATTCTGTAGGTCTATCAGCATATTCTAGTGAGGAATTCTAATTTTGACCAGGCTCACATATCTTTCCAAAACATGGATCAGTAAGTGTGTTTAGTACATGTATCAGGGAAGGCTCATACTACTACCAAGAATGACTAGAGGAATATCCCTATGGCCCAAGATTGGGCCCATTCACCCATATTGACTGAGGCTCAAGTGAGAGTGAAACATAACATAGGACAGACTCATATACATATCAATAATGACATAGCTTATTGGAATATTCTAATAGCATCTTAGTAATGGAATCAAACTCCCCAAACATCTGGCAGTTATATCCAAGTTCCCGACACCATAAGGCAGTAGGTCCATATCCCTACACTATGAAAACATAACCCATATCCCTAATCTACTCGATTCCAGTGTCTTTGGGGTTATATGAGACATATTCGGAATACTACAAGGGTCTATCTACTCTTATATCGATGTAGAAGAAGTAGTTCATTACCACGATAGAGCTCATTGTGGTTGTATGGAGATGAGTTACATGGACTCTACCCCTGACATCCACCATTGTCAGCCTCCCCATGAAGACAACTACCATGGACAAGGAAATCATCCCTTTATATAGACATCTCTTTATAGTGAGGTGAACCAACCCCTAACACATTTATATGAAGAGGTGATCAAAACACTAGGGCCTACCATATTTGGATCCCCATAAACATCCAGAAACACTCAATTCATGTCAGTAAGTGACCATCAGAGCCATTCTCTATGGTTTGACCAGATGGAGGCCAGTAGGTACAATGAAGAGGAGTTAAAATTAAAATATGGAGATATTTGGAAATAAATATCATCCCAATCATGTTATGGAATCTCTCTAATTCTAGCTATTAAATCCTAGATGAATTAGGAAGGGATTTCCTTCTTTATCTACACCAGAAGATATGGGCTACTCATCAGGGAATAAAGGATCAATATCTCCCTTATCCGGGATCTAAGGGTCTCCTTCAGACCATCAACTACTATTTTTATAGTTTGACCTAGCGGTTATCTCCATGGCTTAATATCAACAACCAGAAAAGCACAATTTGAATATGAAACATGATTTCCTCCATTGCATCGTGACACTTCGACATCTAATCTCTGAAGCCGCATGTGGAATCCAAATCCAAGGATGGGGAAATTATAGAGAATTAAATTTTACTACTCCACTAGAATAGTAGATACCATAAAATGCAATATCAAGAAATGTCATATCCTCCAGATAAATCATGGTACTGGGTAATGCATGAGCTATTTTGTTGTAGTAATAGAATTAACCTCCTCTATAGGTGCCTAGACACCACAAATGTGGAGGGTGAATAGCCAAAATTACTTCAAATTAGGACCCTCATTGTAATAAGAGGAGTTTCTAAACATAGATATTGAATTTTTGATCACCTAGATAAATACCATCAAGGAACGATCCTCATCATGGATGACCATTGCACCAAGCTCCCATGAAAGCATAGTTGTGCCACATCATGGAGGCCACTACAGCTACTGCCATAGTGGTAATCTAGGAGTGGACTCGGCCCTCTAGTCTAGAAGAATATCTCTCACTACCGGTACTCCTTAGATCGTTAATTCCGAGGAGGATTCATGTCATATCCATAGTAGCCATAGGAATACCCCATCCCATCGGGCTTTGGGAATTTATATCTCAATCACCACCTCTAGGATTATTATCACCCAAGATGACCCTAGAGACATCAGAAGTGATTCTAGATCATCACCACCCCAATTTTATGGGGGCATTTTTATATTTATTTCCATCCTTGGAATAATCAATTCCCAGACTACAGTGATCAAATCCTCAATAAAAGGACCGTTCAATACCAATGGAGGACCCCAATGACCCCCACCACATAAGGATAAGGGAATTTTCATCATCATCTGAAACAAAGAGAGAATCATTATTCCCTATGTTGAGAGGAAGGAATCAATGGTTAGAGCTCCACCAATTCCTCCCACTACAAGACACACCTCTACTGATCCGGGCCCTCTCAAAAACCGCGACCAGAAACTCCATCCACGTAATTGTTTATAAACCAAGAGAATAGAAACATATGGTGAAGGATATAAAACCCTTCCATGGTTGTAAGCCAAACTAACCCAATAAAGTTGAGGTTCTAAACACAGAACCTGATAGAAGCCATGTGAAATCGGATTGTTGCATGGAATGAAATGGTATAACCATGATGGCCTGATACTCCTCTATAAACATCATCATTGTCAATGTGGAAGATACTAATCAACACGTAAATACGAATGCATAGGGATGCAATGTGGAACATGTACCATAGGAATAGGGAGATTTGGATGCACCAAATGAGGTTGTGCGCACTCAGAATCTGAGTAGGATCCATAATTTGGTACCCCAGAATAATGAATGACCATGTCCGTAGAGGAATACTGGAAATGTTAAAGGAAAATATGTTATCACACTATTGTTTACATATGAATAAGAATAATTTTAAATATTTGAGAGTGAGATATGAGCTCTTTGAAAATATTATAAGGATTTAATCAATGGAAACATTACAACTAGGTATCTTCTCTAGCCAGAGGTGATCATTCTCTCTCCCTTGTCTAATATGCTAGAAAGAGTAGTATATGAATATCAATTGGGAACATGATCTAGAAAACCAATATTTGTAAATGAGGATTACGAAAATGATTGGGAAATCCCTCCATTGCCGAAACAACTTCTCTCTCGCTAGGGTAATCACTCAGTCATAGGAGGAATTGAGAATGTGAAGGAGGTGAAAGTGGGACCACCTCATGGGCCTCTACCTGCTCCATGTGGATGGGAGGCAGCACGAGAAACAGTGCCCCCAGACCAATGTACAACCATTCAATTCGTTTCCCATTTAATTGAAGCTGTGGAAGGGTGATGTACGCATGTGAAACCTAAAATGATGTCATACCACAAATTGAGGGATGATACTCCACCTCAAACAATCTTTGGAAACCACACGTTTTATACCATTGATGGTACAGGTAACCCTAAAAAAAATCTCACACACTTTTGTCTTGATGCGGGGTGATGATAGGCCCTCATGATCTGTCAGAGTAAACAAACCTGAGGTGTTTCGTATAGAAATTGAAAGGACATGATTTTGTGTGGTATAGAAGTCTACTTGTAGGATCAATTTTAAGATGGAAAGACATTTTTCATCAGTTCTATTATTAGTTTAGTTAAACATCAAGGAAAACGATGATCATCAACTTGAAAAACTGTAAGCATTGTGAGAATGATAGTGTACCTGATTTCATAGCGAGATGGAATGGTTTAAACTAGCCTCTTAGTATCCCTCTATTGGAGGAGAAACATCTAGAAATCTGTGCTAATAATATCAGGGATGATTTGTAGACAATGATAATCCCCATGAAATATCTAGGAATATTCCATTATTTTTCTAAAACTACCAAACATCTCTAATATGTTATTCAACAAACCTGATCCATGTCTCGAATCATGCCCGCAGCACAGGGGTTGAAACCAGGAAGAGTAGAATCTGCCACTATCACCCGCTATCCTACAATAGTACCCATCCAACCACACATGAAATCTATGAATTTCCCATCACCTCCCTCTGAATGGAAATTGTCACAGAATCAACCTCAGCCACAAGCACATAGAAATCAGCATCGCTCGATATTTGAGGAATGGATGAAAATAGTGCAATCCTTCAAAAATAAATTGTTCACCAATTCATTATTAGCAGCCATGGACAATAACCTTCTCACACTATTACAGACCAAGAGGCCTGTTGAATTCAACATGAATGATCATCCTGATTACTACTCTTTCCACAGAAGGTTGGATCATAGCATCTAGAATTGCTTCATCTTCAAGCACTTCCATCAAGGCATGATCGAATCTAGAAATGTGACGTTAGATGATTATCTAGAATATGTGTTCATCATAACCATAAAACGGTTATAAAAAGAGGAATGTTGTCAAAATATTTCGACTAGGTGAGTGAAAAATATTGACAACTTGATGACATGGAAAACAATTGATCAAGCTCATGGAACTTTTAAGGCACAGTTGTGAAAACTCACAATTGATTCACCACACATTAAAGAGGCTACATATGTGTCTCCCATGGGTGGGTGTGAACAAAAAAAATAGGAATATAGAATATGATGAAATGTATTCTCTCCCAATGCAATACCTGACTCTTGTATATTTCTTCCCTGCAATGTTTGATGCATTGGCACCATCCCACCAAATGGAATCCTCATTCGATGAAGATATCATATTTGGTTATGGCATCGTAATAAACATTATGAACCCATTTACTGATGATGATTAGGCCCCCAAATATGATTTTGTTACATGGAAAAGGGGAATAGGGGCCATTTTCACAGAATTAGAGGATATAGGGGACATCCTAGACATGGTAAGACTCAATACTTTGGTAATATCCCCACATTAGATGTATATTTAGCTGATAATAATTGGAAATATCTCCACAAAGATCATAGGATGGAAGGATGTGACTTAAATCCCTCTAGCTGCAACTCACAACCGATTGTCTTTCATGATAACTTAGTGGGGGTTCATTCTGATCAAACCAAGCAACGGGGAAGGCTGACGCAACATGTTCCATTGATAATGGATACTCCCTCAACTTCAGAACAATCTCCAGGTCCATCTACCTCATATTCTATAGCTCCGGATCCACATACAATGGATCATACCTGCGTCAAGAAGCATATACGTCTACTGCGAAAACTGGATGATCTGAAATAGATAGCTACAGTTCCAAACACGCTTTCAATATTTGATTCACTTAATATTTCAAAATAACTCAGGGAAGCATTTGTTCAATCCCTATGTAGCCCACAAGAGTTCAAAACAGAAGTCGCCAGATTCGAGATCTATCGAGTAGAGAGTATTTAATTTCATGTCTCCATCTCATTCACCGACTAGGATATGTTGCAGGATATATGAGGTCACATCAGTCACTTATAAGTTTCAAGAAAATTCAATAATGTCAATGTCTAATGCTTACTGATTGATAATGGGGTTGGGATCATTATCATCTCTATTCAGACCCTACAACATTTGGGGAATGGAGAAGGGTACATATCCCCTAAAAATATAGCAATTTAGGGATGTGATAAGCATGAGAAAAGTCCTCTTAAGAAGATCAACCTCAAGGAAAAACATAGGAACCTCACATTTAAGATCAAGTTCATGGTTATCCATCAAGAAACCATATATAACATCTTTCTTGGAGGGCCTTGGCTCCACATCCACTAGGCTGTGCCATCCACATTCTACCAATGTCTAGTATACACCTTCAATGGGAAGGTCATCATACTGCATGGTGAAAGATATCCCTTTAAGACTTTTAGATCCATATATGCTGAAGTAAAATTATATATAAAGGGAAACAAGTAACTGATATCAAATGATTACATACGGGTTGTATCCCCTAATGGCTTAGGGACTTCCCCTTTCAATCCCTAGAGCATGGTCAATGATGATTATGTGCTTCCTATAAACATGGTCATGATAGAAACAGATGATGACGTTTCTCCCATTGGCCTCCCTCACCCAAATAATCATGGATAGGCCCCCATATCACCATATTCACCAAAATATGTCTCATCATATTTATATAAGGATGAAGATGATCTCAGAAATTCCCCTTCATCATTTGAGGGGGCATTTCCATCTCCTTAGATGAACATAGGCAGATAAACCTGGAGACAGAAGAAGATCCAAGACCTACTTTGATTAGCACTACTATGCCCCTTGAAAAGAAATAGATGTAAATCACATTTCTAAAGTAGCATTATACTTGTTTTCCTGGAACTATACAGAAATTCCCAAACTAGATCTAGATGTGTCTACACACCATTTCGAACAACCCAATGACAATCGAGGCGTCAAGTATGTTGCTAGGAGAATGAACCTCTCTCATGACACCAATGTAACGGTGGAAGCTGACAAGTTAATCAAAGACATATTTTTCAATGAAGTAAAATAACCAATATGTTTTTGCCAACATAGTCCCTATCAAGAAAAATGATGTGAAAAATAGGGTCTATGTTGACTTCTGAGACCTTAATCGGCATTTCTAAATGAAAAATTTACTATTTACAATCACATAACTCTTGATCAATGAAATAGCTATCTTCCAAGCCCTTTTCTTTATGGATGGATACTCAAAGTATAACCAGATAAACTGTCCCTTGATGATGAATAAGCCACTACTTTCAGAGAGCCATAGGGACTCTTTTGCTACCAGGTCATTCCCATTGGGTTGAAAAATGTTGGTGCCACATATCATCATGCCACAAACCGCATCATTAAGCCATTTTGGGGAGCATATTCTAATGTTATATTGAAAACAAAGTCATAAAATCCCAATAGTGTAGTGATCACTTCACGGAACATTAATCAATTTTTGAGAAGCTTTGATATCAAAGTCTAATGATGAATCCACTGAGGTGTGCATTCAGGGTAGCATTCAGAATGTTCTTCATCTTTGTGGTATTCCAATATGCCATTAATATCGACCTAAAGAAAACCAGTACTATTTTAGCAATATGATCCCCTAGAAATCTCAAAGAGTTGAGGGGTGCCAAGGGACCCTCTCCTACATTCAGTGATTCAAAGCGAATAATTTCCATCAATGATCTTCCCTTCACTAAGATAGTGAAGAAGGGTGTCACCTACCAATGGGACGATGATTTTAAGAAATCCTTAAAAATCCTCATGTAGTTCTTTCTTCACCCACCGGTTTTGTGGCCTCTAGTGGAATAGAGGACACTCTTTATATATGTGGTAGCTTTGGAATTCTCATTCGGTGCCATCCTCACATTTAATAATGATTTAGGAAGTGATAATAGTATTTAATACCTCATACATACCATGTTGAGTACTGATACATGAAATTCTAGTTTTGAAATGAAGTACCTTGCACATATCTTTGTAGTGAAAAAGATGAGGCATTACTTACAGCACAATAAATTCCATTTTTTATATCATATTGACCTGTTCAAGTATATATCTTGATTCCCCATGTTGAATATGTGATTTACATGATGGGAAATCAATATATAGAAATATGAAATCTATTTCATATCACATAATTCAGTGAAAGGTCATTCTGTAGAAGATTTTCTTTGTAGCACATCCTTCCCCATTAAATACACATGAGGACACTGATATCCTCAATGAAGAGGTCTTCTATTCCCAGGACACTCCCCATACATGGGAGATGTATTTTGATGGAGCCTCCTGGAGACCATTCAGAACCTGAATGGAAAAACCAATGTTCAAAAATGTTGTTTTATGGATTGTATTTGTCTCTCCAGAAAAATCAATTTTGACCTACTCTTTCTCATTGTCGAAAGGTTTCACCAACAATGAGACCATGTACCAAGCCCTCATAACTATATTGGAACTCTCCCTACAACTACACATCATCTAACTGAATTTCATAGGGGACCCAGAACTAGTGATAAAGAAGATCGATGGTGAATATTCCTTTAAGAAGGAAGAGATAGCCCACCACATTGACTATGTTAGGGGATTGATTGTAGATGCCCCATTTGATCCCTCTTTGAATTATATTCCCTAAGCACTGGATGCTTTCAATGATGCATTGGGTAATGTAACATTCATCTTCAATGACTTTTTCAGGAGGAAGCAACAATTTGTATCACAGACTAGATAATGGTCTCGTCAATTGTTGTATGTGATATGAAATAAATCGATCATTTCAACACCACAAATTATGGGATGTACCTATAACCACCCCTAGATTTAGGGAGCCTGTAATATGTTATCTTTGTAATGAGACTATCCTAATAGATCAAGCCAGAAATGAATATATTCAGCATCGAGAAGCATGATTCATTCTTCAAGATGGCACAAATGATATGAAAATCCTATACAAACACAGATTTTATGGGGTTCTTCTTAGGTAAATAATTGAAGGAGATGTTCTGACTATCAAGAAGGAAGTCCACATAGGATCTTGATGTTCCCAAAAATATGGGACCAAGCTTTCCCACACAATCATGAGGTTGGGATTTTACTAGAAAACCATGGTATAAGATTGTGTCAAATTAACCATGAAATGTCATTAATGCCAAATTAATGAAAACATCACCCATTATCCCATGGAGTTTCAACACACAACCAAATATTCTTGGCTATTTTCTATTTGGGGTATGGATGTAGTGGGGCTATATCCCCCAACCACAACTAAGTAGTTCAAGTATATCCTTACTTCTACCAACTTCTTTTTCAAATGGGATGAGGTAATACCCTTAAAGGATGTTGGAATTAAGAATATCATAAACTTTATGAAGTCACATATCATCAAAATTTTAAAATCCCCTTACACAATATTGACCAAAAAATACACCAACGTTTTCTCCACAGAGTTGCAAAATCTATACTAGGAGTAAAAATATATTCCATCAATAATACTCTATACAATTTACTCAAAAATATGGTAAACAAGGATATGAGATCTTACATGGAGAAAATCCTCCATGCTTTATGGGATTACCATACCACCATTCGTAATGCTACACAAGCAATTCCATTCTCACAAGTATATGGGACAATGGTAGTTCTATGCATAGAGGTCTAACATCCATAATTCTGAATATCCATTTATAGTAAACTCTATGATGATTAACAATTTCAAAAATTGCTGGACAAGTTAGAAAATATGGATGAGAAGAGGTTTCACATAGTCTAGAAATCCATCTAAATCAGATTTCATTGGACGTCAATTAAAAGGTTGACCTCCACTCATTCCTTTATGGATAACTGGTGTTAGATCTCAAAACCCCAATGATGCTAAGAAAGAAGCCCATGAAATTGGTGCCCAATTGTGAATGACCTTACATCATACATAAGTGAAATAATAATGAAGCCTATTCGTTGGCCACCATTGATGGGTAGTGTGTCACTTCACCCACCAATGTGAGGTTCCTCAAGAAATACTCTACATAGTTATCCTAAAATTTGAAATCCACATCAGAGTAAGCCATATTATTCTCCCTTTCTACATGAAGTTAAACTACATGGAATGTCTGATCCTAACCACATTACATTAAAATGTATGATGTTTATACTTACTAAATGACATTAAACTGCATGACTAATTTCCTCACCACATGACATTAATCTACATGGATCAATGATATACACCTATATTAATGTATAGTCAACAACATATTTACCACATGACATGAAACTGCATGGATCTCCATGTTTTCCACAATAAAGGACAACATGAAACTTAGCTCAGTCCGACAGAGTATAACAATCTTTCACTGCCCCTTAATATCACTTCGGACCTATATACCACACTTCATTTCATGAGTGTGTCGATCCGCCGCAAACCTTCCATGGCCCTTGAAGAGGATGTTCAACTTCATGTACCCATTGTTTGGAAATACATAATTGCTCATGGATCCAGAATATGTTCCTATGGATTTCAAAAAAATGTGTCACTATAAAAAAGGACATTCCCAATTTAATGAGCCGTAAAATCATCACAACAAAACTCAACATCTCAGTGTGTCTGAAATGATCCATGTATGGAAATCCCATATCATTTACCATCGCATGAGGAACCCAATTCATGATTTACAACATTTCCATATCTTGCTCAAAATGATGTTGTAATACTCTTAACCCTTGGTATCCTAAATAGCAACTTGTGTAACATCTCCAATATTTGGTTCATGTGGGACATTACCATAAAATTCATACATTTTGGTTGAAGCTCTATGATCTTAAAATCTAGTACATAATGGTCCAAATAGCGTGACCTTAAACTACTATCAAAAGAGACATGATACTTGTAAGGTGGAAAACCATAAAAGGGATACCTCAACTAAAATCTACTCTCCTTCCTCTAAACTCCTCATCCTTAGAGTTTAGGAAATAGTTAGGGTGCAAGCCCAAATTAAGAATATAACTTATATGGTCTACTCTATATACCTAGTAAAATCTAGACTATGCTCACTAGACCCCCTAGTATTGGAATAAATTTGAGAAATGATTGTTCACATCTCCTCATTGTGAGAATATGTTTTAAAGGTGGTTGAGAAACTATTATGGTGCTCTAACACTTTGTAGATCTTACATTTTCCATACATACCACTCCATGATCTAAATCATCATAGGTCATCAAGAACCTTTCATTTCCCTTTTATAATAAAAGATATATCTCAGATCATCCATGATACTGATATAGAAGGGAACATACCCACTGACCAGAGACATCGTGGCCCTGTATAATGGGATTTCTGATTCTTGTGAGCCTGGTGTCATCACAATGGAACATAGAACCCCATTGTGTTTTAAGATATCCCTATTGTGAGTGTCCCGTATCTTCCTCACTACTTGATCACTTTGGACTATGATTTTCAGTATCCATATTAGAGTAACATATATGATCTGATATTTTGGATATTGTTTCACAATTTTTTTTACCCATTATCATGGCCATAATGTGACCCTTTATTCATTAATTTCTTGGTGCCCACACCTCATGATTCTAAACCACAAGGCATAGGGCTCGAGTAGTTCATTTGGTGATAAGTCTCCCTAGGGTTCCAAAACCTATAATAGATATACTCCCACCCATACCCAACATCATAATCCATATTTTTTAGACTTCACAGATATTTCATATCCCTTGGAAAGGAATATAGATCTCTCAGGTCAACCATGATACTGACGTAGAAGGGCTCAGACCCACCGACTGAACACACTTTGTCCTGGAATAAATGGTCTCCTAATCATTCTGAGACTTAAATAGAAATGTGGAGAAAAATGACACCTCATAGAATTTATGTATATACCCAGCATGTCTACCCCATCCCATATTACTTGGCTCGTACTTTTATATTTTGAATTACATCACCGACATTCCACCTATTCAGGTGGGCCTAGCTTCCTGAAAAATTTCCCACATCCAAATTAACCACATATTCCTACTATAGATCTTGTAAAAGAGGGGATAATAGATTTATTTTTCGATGATTTTGATACATAATGAATTTAACCTTCCAAATAAAGGCTTCTCCTTCTTGTGAAAATGTAACTCCAATCCTCATGAGACCTAGAAGTACTGTTGCATAACTCTATGCCCCATTGTTTTTAAGTCATCCAGATCTAAAAACCTTATATTCCATAATGGTCGAAGCTAAAAAAGACCATAAACTAAAGGATAAATGGTATGAGATATAAATAACTTAAACTAAAGCAACAGATATTCTGTGTGAAAAAGACCTTAAATTAAAGCCCATAGATGTTGTTGTAAGGACCTCTAAAAGGCCTAATTACTTTTGAGATACTTTTTATTGTTGTGAAAATCACTCATTCTTCATAACATATATATTTATTATATGATCACTCTGAACATTAGAATTTTTTTATGTGATACCATTAATAACTCTAGAGGGCATTAGTTTTCCTTAGAGTCGGGTCCCTATAATCTCCATAGTTTCTCCCGAGGGGGGGGGGCATATAGTTATGACTGCCAAATAAGCATCAGAAAAATTACAAGGTATGAAATACCAAAACATGGGTGCGACCTTCCATAAAAAAATGTAGAAGATGATGGTCGAGGGAACATAGATTACAAGATCCAAGGACTCATGATCGCATGACCATATTAATGCTACATGAAGGATCCACCCTAGGTGCATAACCCACATCAAGTCCCATAGAGTCCCCTTTAATGATCCATCATTCTATCATGATTGATCCACCTAAAAATGATTGGGATCCCCTAGGCCACATGTTTTTTCAATTGAAATATCCTATCAAACCACCTAAAATTCATTGAAAATAAGAGGGATGACATTTCCTACGTAAAGTCTTCTAGCCGTCGTAGAGATCATGTTCTAGATCATCAATTGGAGGGATAAAATACCTTGATGATATTAGGTCCAAGTCACAATACCTCTATGTCTTCTTCACATAAAATAAATGAAATAAAGGAAAGGAGGTGAGAGGGGTTCTCAGTCGCTAAAGGACAGGAGACGCATGCCCCTGGCGGCCTGTGAAGCACTAAAAGACCACCATGACATGTTATCCACACTATACGGAAGCCCCAAGTGTATCTAGACAACCCCATGGCATTTCAGGGATATATGCATTTTTTTGTCCATGAAATATGTTCATAACCTCAGGTGACCCATATTTGTCATGTGAGGCGTCATCCAAAATTTGAGAAAAAAATCCTAGATATCACTCAGGAAAACTCTCATAGCCCCTGACCATTGTTGAATAAAACAAAGGATATAGAAATGGAGGTGGAAAGAGGATTTTTTTTCACATAAAAACATTTGATGGGCCCTAAATAATACTCAACATGTCAGGAGTACTATAGGACATATCTGTCACGTATTGCGAAAGCCCTATGAATTATCAGCATCATCACATGGAAATGACTGAGCATGCCTGGACAAATCCTTAGTGAACCAATTTCGGAACAAATATATTTTTATCATGCTCCCTCATATGAACCATTTTGTTCAAGTGACACATAAAAAAAATATTCTCATTAACACACATGCAATATAACATGACTCAAATCCTTTTTCACATAAATAAAAGGAGATCGAAAGGGAGGAGGCTGGAGGTGTTAGAGTTCTCGAAAAGATATGTGATATTCCTAGGGATTCCACAACACGATCCAATGAGACACAAATACAAGTCACCCAATGTGTTGAGCATGTCCCTCAATAGGCACTAAGTTCGTGTGAAGGTTGTGGGATGTTTTGAACATGATTCTCGAACTCTCAGTAGATACACTGCAAAAACTAGAGCGACATTAGAGTAGATATTCCTATAAATTCTCCACTCAAACATGATGAAACGGTTGGACTCTAACCCCTTCTATGCTAACTAGAAGCTCGGACTCTTCTACAGACTTCTTCGAGCAACTAATCACATGACCAACCAATTTTACATTTGGTAATATATCGGTCGATAATTGGAGTAGTCGTACACTTTGTGATGGGTTCATCATGTGATCATTCATAGATCATGTGAAGGATCTATGGTGGGTTATTTGAACAAAATTATGAAATTCCACTTGATTACATGAGACTCAGGGTGAATATAAAATGAATATAAACAAGGAATTCACAGTACAAGTACTAGAGTTAATATCCAAGATAAAAGGCTTAAGTGGAAGACATGATCACTTCAACTCATTCGCTTCACATGTGTCACCCAAATACATGTGAAAACACCAAGTCACATTACATGGATATTTCAACACTTCTTCAGCATTCCATCTTGGGCATGTAGAGTGCTCTGGACTTGTAAAATTAAGCGAGATAGTTCCCTTGAAGTCGATAAATTGATCTCACAAACCCTCTGGGTCTATCACCCAGGAGTTGAAATGTACTTTGGACACATCCCCTAAATCATATATAAGTTCTTCTTCGTGATAGACGAGTATCTCAAAGGAATATATATTTGGATACAGAACCCTTACGGCGCCCTATGGACATGTTATCTGAGACTCGTGATGCCCTTAAAGCTTGTCGGCCAGGTCTCGTGATGTCTCCTAGGAGTTCCATACAATTTTTATGACACCCCTTGGGCCATTACACACCAACTCTTGTGACACCCTCCACATGCGTCAATCCAGGTCATGAGACAGCTCCCATGAAATGCCACTAGGGTCATGCGACAACCTCAAGACAAGAAGTCCATATCAATATGGCATACTAGGACTCAATAACATTTTCCATCCTCATTTTGTATGTCCTGAATATAGTAAAAACTCATGGTTTAATAATAAACATAATGGAAACTATGAAAACTATGATTTCCACCAAGTAAAGGATACATTTTCCACCACCTACTAAGGTCTGAGTTCCATATCAACAATCCAATGCAATCCTAGTATCCAAGGTCCTTACTCAAGGCAATGAGTTTGATTGTTTGAGATCCCTTTTTTTCCACAACAAGCATAGGTCATGTGGTCTTAAGGAGAAGTAATAATAACATCAGCTATGCTATATACCTATAAAAATGTATAGGTAAACCTCAGTGTGTAAGCCCCGACATAAAATGAACTACGGTGACTTTGATTACTACCATACCCAGGATATGTAGGACATATTCTCAAGGCTCGAGCACTATACTAAACACCCCAAGGACTATTCTAATACCCAGTCACCAATTCTTCAAGTCACGTGGTAGACCATTTTTTATCCCTTGTTTCTCACACTAAGCATATCTCATATGGGATTAGGAAGATGTAATGAACACCTCATTGAACATCATGAATATCCATCAACTAGGGAAGTCCCCGTATAGAAACCCTGATGAGAGGAATTGTATGAACATCATTAATATACAAGGGTAAAATCCTTGGGGCATATACCAAGGATACAAACGAACTACTTAGGTTTTGATTCATGTAATAACTAGGAGTCATAAGGCTCCTCATAAAGGATCAATTCCTTTCTATAAAATATCAACTGCCTCCTTATATAATAACACATTCAGAAGAACATGGTTATATAACTCCATCATATAAGTGACATCCCATTACTTGAATATAATGAAGATCCTCATATATATATATGGATTTTCTTAAAAGAACTTTTCCATATAAAATATAATTGACCTAGAGTAATTTTGTTAGGGTAAAAAGTCCATTATCGGGATTAGGAAGATATACATTAACATATGTTAAATCTATAAGAGATTCCTAGAGTAGTAATAAATTCTCCCTAAAAGGATGTGATGAGCACAAACACCCTTCCTTTCAAAAAAATTGAATCCCTAAGAGTCTCATGGCCTAAAAACCATGCTATCCACCGGCCATTGGGAAGCTGTTATCTGTGTAGTTACAGATGGGTGAAACAATGGTAGTTTCATAGAAATGTGAAATTGGTAACATGATGATCAAGACCCATTTCGAACCATAGAATCTCAATGAAAGAGTTTCCAAATACATTAATCTATTATTATTATTTTTTCCTTTATTTTAATGATATATAATAAATATTTATCTAATATGTTGTAATATTTATATATGTAATGGTTTGGTCACAAACTTTGATATGGGAAAACAGAGTCTTTTTTCCTTTATGAACAATTATATGTTAACATTATTGATTCTCCATCAATATATTCTAGGGTGTATATATGCTTTATCCTATAGATATATGTTCAAAAATATTTTGTGATAGTTGGTTTTTCATAATCACCATATTTCAAAGTCTATCTCTCATTGTAGTGAGTTAATTGTTTAGGTAAACACCAATTTTCCATCACACCCATGGATAACATGGTTCATTATATTCATAGAAATTTCAATAACTAATTGAGTTAACAAGTGGTGAAAAATTATCATCATAAGGGGTTTCTAATAATCAATAAAATAATATAGATTCATCTTTAAAAAAATTCATCTTTTACAATATCATGTTAGGCCGTAATTTCTTATGTCCAACCTATATAAATATTAGGTCTATATATATAAATTTATATTGGGTTATCCTATACTCTTCAATATAGACCCTCAAAGTGATATTTAAATCCATACTTCATTGTGAGTTCGAAATAGATTAACATTAATAATATCATATCCAATGGGAGTGTATATCCATGTGTGTAGTTAGGCCTATTTGACATGAAATAATTCACAGTTGAGTTAATACCAAACACACCCTCTTCAGTGTTATTAACATTGGTTAAAACCATTCTATAACATTCCCCACCATCCAGTATCCAGATAATGATGTCATTTGAGAGAATATAAGAAAATCTTTTATTTCAAAAATTATAGGGTGACCTCCTATACTTAGGATTATCCCTTAGAGTTCTACCTAGGGGTTTCACTAAGGTTCTATCCTTTTAATCTCTATTAAATGAACCTATCTATGATACAATATATAGTCACCCTTTCAATAATCAATCATTATTTCAATATTCACAGAGCACTTTCTTAATAATACCTACCAAGAATATAATGTTCTAGTGTATTTTGAATATAATATTTAGAAATAATAATCATAAATGTAATAAAATATTATTTATTTAAAACTACACAATGTTCTCATAAGTCACTTATATCATCTAAAACTGCATTAGACAACTTGGGGGAAAACATGGGGAAGGGGGTGAGATAGAAATCACATTAAGGGTATAATCATAGAAATAAAACAAATAAAAGTCAAGTGGAATTACATTATATCATAAAGAGAGTGATAAAAGAATGAAAACAAGGAATAAAAAACAAAAACCATGAGATCATATAATCATTGAATATGTGGGAAAATATAATGAATTTTATCATTAAAAAATGTATGGGGACACTCCCATGAACATTATCATAATGAAGAGAATGTCCTGTTATCGATTGGGTTCACTCATAATTCCCATAAACATAGTGGAAAATGTATCATGGTGGATTGGGATCACTTCTTACTTCCTTACATATCATATAATGAGATATACATCTATCTATAGCATGTTTTAGGGATATATATTTTTTATCCCACCTTTCACATAATCAATTTTGATTATGCTAACCACCCATACACCATACATAGTGAACAATATACCATAGTGGATTAGGATCACATCATTATCCCATAAAACATATCATGATATATAAATAGTTACCTAATACAATTGAGGGATATATAATTATGGTTTCCCCCATCATATAAATAAAATAATATATATGCCTTTCATATGTGGAAAAAAATCCATACATAAATCATAAGCATGTTCAAGAAGGATGTGTGATTCATAATTTTATTTCAATGATTAACCAAATGGTAAATATTAATGATTCCAAGAGTAGATTGAATAAAACATTTTTTATGTTCATATATCTTAGTGAAACATAGTACCCCATTAATTATTTAGAATATAGATATTTCATGATAAGGGTCTCGAAGAAGAATGAATAAAAACATACCACATGGGTGAATCAGTAGGAAAAATTAAAAAGATATATTTAAGAAAAGAAATGAATCATTTTTATAAATAAATCCTTAATTTTAAAAATATTGTATTTTATATATTAATTCAAGTTTATATATTCTCTTCATGGTTCAAGAATGTTGGATGAGGGTGATTCTGGATGTGAGACAGGAAATTGGAAATCACCCTTTAATTCGGTTTACATAAAAGTTGGAACATTGAATCAATATACAACCTATATAACCCTAGAAATGAAAATGATATACAACAAGGTATATATGAATGGGTAATATTTCTAAAAAATATAATAGATTCATGTGAATTATATGTAATAAAAAATAAATAGAATTTATAAGTTTTATGTCCTCAAGGAGGTATAAAAGATCTCTTATAGATTATGAAATATTATTATAAAAAAATTTAATAAAATATAACAAGAATTTAATTTGTGAATTATTGTAATAATTTAAATTCATGATATTATTTCTCCAATTTTTAGTATACACTCCATTTACAATTAATTACATGCATAAATGGGAGTGTTATCCAATGAAGGAAATTTCAAGATGAAACCCTTACAACAATTGTAATTTTCAATAAAAAAAATTATTATGAGATTTAAAATAATATGTATCTATAAATACCAAAAATAAATTGATGTGGTATGAAACAATAAATTCATATTCATTATATAAAAAATATAAATATGATATTATTTAATTTAATTAACACTTCTGTCAATGAAGAGAATTTTAGATGAAAAACACTTACCCCATTTGTAAAAGCACTATACACATACACTTAATTCATGAATAATTAAATTCATTAAATTGAATATATAATTAATAAAATTATTAATATATATTTTATTTTCTAGGACCACCTAATTTCTTTTTTGTATTTATTATTAATATAATTTTCCCTTATAGAGGTCTGTTGGGGATGTTCATATAATTTTTACATAACACTTTTGGTTTTTTTACCATGGTAAAAGGATTTTTACAATAACCACCAGATCTAAAGAATTTTTTTGGATTATTTCATTTATTATTACATAAGACAATAATTATACTATGTAATAGGTTATCCAAAAAAATATATCGAAATGAAGAAATGTACATTTAGAAGTACATTTATGGTGGATAAAGTTACTATGATAGTTTCATTTTAAACACACATATAAAAAATAAAAATTTTGTAATTAGAGAATATTAATTATATGAAAAATTACGAGTAGTTTAGTAAATAATTTTTTTTAACCTACCAAGTATGGTGGTGATGGAACATTGAACATGAAATTCAAATAGGTGGCAGTCCAAACACATTTGATGAACATTTCATTTTTTATATTGACTTTGGAGTGACATATAAAAAATATATATAATTATAATAATAACATATAAGAATACTAAAAATTATGTTATTACCATACCATCATGCATAGTGTATATTTGTTAGGTGAGGAAGAATAAAATTTCTAAAGAGGCTCGGTTGAGATTATTACTCCTCCATTGGAAGTTCTATATCAGGTAACTCTTTAAGGATATGTATCATGGAATATTTGTGAGACTAAGTCTTAAGTGGAAGGGGAATAGTATTGAGTATATAATAAAAAGTATTTGTGGTTGATTCAAATTTTTTGAATTGGTGGAGATATTTGGATGCAGTTTTCTCCATTTATATGTGATGAAATATACACTTTTAAAAAAATCACTTTTTTTCAATAATATGACTCCATTATTATTGGATAAAAGCTCCAAAAAATATCAAATAAATATGTCTGAAAATATATACAGCTTATAATCCCTCCACCATTCAATATAAAACTTGTTTACCACATTCTGTAACCATTTTCATTAAGCTAAATTACTTTTAACATAATTTTACCACACTGTAGTAACTCCACTTTAACAATTAAAAAATAATTTTTTAAAATAAAAATAAAAATTTTAATCATTTAATAATTTTAAAATTATTTATTTTATTTTAGAAATCATTCTATATAATAAATTTCACATGAATTTGAAAAATAAAATTTAGTAATAGAATCCTTAATTGATAAAACCATTTCATAGAAAAAGTTTATTCCAATATTAAAATATAAATGTGGAATAATATATTCAGTTTTTTTAATTTTGAAGATATAAAATTATTTATATATAAAAATTTAAATTTTTATTCATTTCAATTCAAGTAGAAAAATAATTTTACCAAAATAATATTTAAATAAAATTATTGACAAAAAATAGTTTTTTAATAATATTATGAAATTAAATTTATTTTATAAGGATAAACATTGTTTTAACATAATTCCCCTCATAATGGTCTTGATTGGTGTAGAGGAATGTACTATACCATTGGTGACTTCCTGATAAAACCAAAGTCTACATATAAGTTCCCTAGGCCTTAAGAGGATTTAGGGAATGATTTCCCCTTTCAAAGATATATCATTCAAATAAAATAACCTACCCAATATCAAAATGATGAATTTGTAAAAATAAAATAAAAATAAAAACATAAAAATTCTATTAAACCATATAAGTATATAAGAGGAAACTCAATGACATAATCCGGAGGACCAAAGGATCAAAAAATACAATATTCCAATGTTGCAATAATGAGAAATACACAACCTTCCCTATTCCCCAAACCACATGACAAGCCCATGTTATCATAGAGAATAACTAAAGACATGAGATACCTTTCCTTCACCATTTTCTTGATAGAAGATTTTTAGAAATGAAATATAATTCCCATGAAGGGGGCGATTCTGAACTCAGTAGGATTTCCATAATAACTTCTCAACACATGTTACTAGTGAAAAACATGTTAGCACATTTTATTATATAGTATTAAATAGTTAAAAATATCCATAACAAATACAGAAAGTAATTTTTCAATGGAAATCATCAAAAATACTTTACACCATGTGTCATTAAATTTGGAATATTCTTTTCCATTTTCACACACACACACACGTGCATTGTGTGACTATTTGTGGGGAAACATCACATCCATACTCCATCCCACATGATGGTGATCCTTTATGGGAATTATCCATCCATTTAAAATCAAACCAAACCTTTCTTAAAATATTATTCTAAGCCATTTCAATGAAAAAAATATTTCTTTTAAAATTATTTCCATAAATACTTTACATCTATCCTAAATCATAATTTTAATGTAATTATTTTATAATATTAAACAACATGGTTTTTTCAAAAACCAATAACATTCCACATTTTCTATTACATTACCAAAAAATTCCCATTATTAATCATATAATTATTTCAAATTGATTTAAAGAAAATCATCCAGTTAAAACTATGACATCAAATAGAAATTTTGTGGATTCAAGATAGAATCCACGTACCTCACAATTTATTGAAGAAAATAAAGAATGACCTGAAAAGATTATATATATGATCATAACTAACATTATTTTAACTATATCCAATAAGATACCATCTTAAAATCATTCATAACATATATATATTTCCATAATTCACAAGAACTATGGTTGCTAGAGACATGAGAACCTTATGTCTACGAAGAATTAGGATGAATGTGAACTTAATATTGAATATAGGCAACTAATTCACCTTAATTCAAATATGGATCACCCTCAGATAAAATGGAATCATCTCTCGTGACTTTTTTGAAATTAAATTTCAGTTAAGGGGGGATTCGGGAAAATAGGTTAGAAGGATTAATTTAGAATAGATCCATATTATATAAAGGAAAAATTGTATGAAACATGGTGAGGAATCACAGATTTTAAAATAGTACCCAAATAGAATGGTGATACTATCTTAAGGGTGAATATATCTTGGTTAGACCACAATATTAGGCTAACAATGAGTCAATTGGGTTTTTCCTTTGATTCGATATTTCTAGTTTCGCTTTTGAATTCACAAGATTTTCCTAACTATGCGAAAATTGTGCATCAAAAAAATGACTACATTCTCCCCTTAAACATTTTCATAGTGATTATGCAAGGTTTATACTAACTATAAAAAAACATGCACGTATATATTTACCTAAAAAGGATTAAAAAACACATAAAAATATCCAAAAACATAACATAAACATTGTATTGACTAAAAATACATGAATAGATATTCATGAAACTAAAACTGATGGTGCTCCAATCCCTACTACATTTTCCTTTCCATCCATGAAATATAAAAAACCATTACTACCAAGAAATGCTTCATGCCATTACTCAACCATTTCCTTCTCACCCTCCATTGTATCATCGTAAATCTGACTATGTCATCATATAACCAACACTAGACCGATTATTTCCCCACACAATATCTTCACTTGATTAATAAAATGTACTAAAACATGAAATGATATAGTATCTAAATCAAGGTCAACATGATCCCATTGAATCATATGGTAATGATCTAGTTTTTATTTCTTAAAATGAGATACATGAAATACATTTTAGACTAAACTGAACATTGGTTTAAAAAACATCTAATATTATGCCTCACCAACTCGTTCAGGAATTTCAAAAGGTTCTTTTTATTGACGATATAACCATCCCTTCATATAAAAATTATGATACCCATTCCATGTGGATATTATCAATAATACATGATCACTTAACTCAACTGAAAAATGTCATAGATGATGATCTATATATGATTTATGAAGACTTTAACAAATATCTATTCACTTTCATATCAATTAAATCATTATTGTTGTATGTTTCATAGGGATGGTTTGAATTAGTGGAGCCTCACCATTATCTACCCAAAAAAGTAGATAATTACAAGCACATCCACAAAATAATTGAAAACAATCCATATGTATCAATTCATGGTAACAGTTACGATTTTAGAAAAACATTATTGTAATATGATCCTCCCAAGAGCCACCAAAATCTATTACACAAGCCCTAAGCATGTCCTCCAAGGTTTAGATTTTCAATTCATAAATCCTATACATTTAGGGACGATAAAATATACTTATACTCAATTGTGTTAAAAGTGAATGAAACATGGATTTGTAAAAACATTTTATAAACTAGGGGTGTTATTTGAATAAAATCTTGATTGGGATGTCGTGCCTTGTTAAAATTTCCCAATTGTAAATTTTGGATAGGTCTTCCACTGAAATCATTTCACAAATCAGGAGGAAGTGAGATAACATTGGGAACCGATCAACTATCACCTATATGGAATCATGTTTCCTGATCATCCTTTGTAGGCCAATGAAGAAATATATGGTAATTATTCTACATTACCCATGGGAATCAATAGAAACTTAAACATAGGAGCTATCCAATTATTCCCTAAATTTACATAATGAATGGTTAGGAATCCCAATAAATATCCCCCAAAATATATTTTCTTGAGAACAGAAAAAAATTCATTTTTAATTCAATATTCATTTTCTATATCCCATGGAGAACAACCCATTTTTAGATGCAGTATGAACTAATATGTTATTCTAGATAATCCAAAATTATTACCTTATGATCTCTAAAGTTCAACTATGAATTCACATACATGTTTTTTCCCTCAATGGTATACCCACCATTGAATTTGTACCTTATAAAAACAAAATTAGGATTGGATTACATGATAAATTTATCATGCTCATCCAAATTTGGAATAAACAAAAAAATAAAAGAAAAATATATCACTAATTTTCATAGAGAAATAATTATCTATATCTAATATAAAAATTATTTCTTACCATTGGTACAAATAGAATTTATCCAATTGATCATATAACTTACTACACAAAGATTATACCATAAATTTACCTTTAGCTATTGTATTCATCAAGAAGATGTCAAACAAGAGGAGATACTCTATAATTTTGGGATGTCATTTATTTATATATATTTGTTATGAAATTTGTATCAAACTCTTATTATCCATAAAAACTTTTAATTTCTACCAAAATACAAAATTATTCCAAGTATTTAATGCATTGGAAATAATAGCTAATTCCAATTTTTCTGTTATGTAGTTCTTCTCCTGGAATCATAACTTCCATGATACATAAAAAACAAAATTTTCTACTTTTTTGAGAATCAAATCCATCCCATATAGTGTTGTGTACTAATAGATTATATAATTCAACCCATATTCTAGAAATGTGAGTGTAGGTTCTCATGTAATTCTAAACTTGTGTTCTTGAAAGTGTTTCTGACATTTTTCATTCTATTGGAATAGAACCCCTTTATTTGTCAAGGTTATCGTCGCTAATTCTTAATTTGAACATCACATAATAAACATATATAGTATCACAACATGAATTTTATTATTTATTTTCTTCTTAGAGATAAAAACATCTATATTTTTATAGATCTATAAAAATACCTTTTTATGAAATAACATTTCCAAGGAAGCATACCTTTTTATCCTTATTTCACACTATGATAACATGGAATATAGATGAGGTTCTAACATGATTCCAATCACTAAATCCATTTGTCTCCCATTATATTATTTTTTTCATTAATAAAATTGTATATAATCAATAAAACCCACCAAAAAGTAATATTTATACCTCTATAAATTTTAATTCATTAATTTCATAAAATATATATGGTTAATTTATATAACCAAGACTCATAACTACATATTCATAATGGCCATATATTTTTTTAAAAGATATCATCATAATATTTTCCTTATGAACACTCAATTAGAAATATCCTAAACCTATTTCAAATTTGGAGAACAATTGGGATCTCATAAAATAATCCAATAGATCTTCAATGTGTTCAAGAGCATACTGATTGTTTATCAAAACTTGGTTTATCTTTCAATAATCCACAAAAGTTCTAAGAGTTATATTATCTATCTTTACAAATAGAAATCGTACTACCCATAGAGATACTCTTGGTTGAATGAACTATTTTTCTTTCTACTATTCTAAAAATTATTCAATTACGTCAATTCTGTTTGTTATATTCATTTTGATGGAAGAGAAATTTGACTGGTCCCATACAAATGGTACTTCAAAACTTCCAACTCTCATTTGTGTGGAAACCCAAATATATATTTTTGGAAAAATTCCAAGAAACTAATCAAAAGTAGTTAAAAAATATACATTCCCAATATCATCAAAATATTTCAATTTCAGTACTAGAATCTAATAAGATTGTTTCCCTAAAACTAGTTCCGAAAGTCATAATATACAATACTTTATGCTCCAATGTATATTGAAAATATTCTTGACAACAACTAGATATGTGAAACTATCCTTTTGGGAATAATAGTCAATATCGACCTTGAATCTTGGCAGGAAATCCATACGCAAAATCAATTCATAGATATTATTCAACCCCCTAGATAAAACCCAAAGAAACTCATCCCAATTTATAGTTATATAAAAATAATTACATTTTATGGTCAGAAACTAACATTGGCCAAGAGGGTTTTTATGTTTTAATACTAAAGGAGTTGTCTCAACAATAAAAACATATTATCAACAACACAAGAAGATATAAATGATTGAGGTTCTCCCATTTCAAAAAATCATTCATAAGGATACAATTAAAAATATGTATACCCATCATCATTGATGGACAAGATAGATCATCCATGATCATTTTATCAAATCCATATAATCTCCTACTCACTGCACTTTTCTATTTATTACCCTTTTGAGGTTTTACTAGTTTAGAGTCATTGTGTTCATAAAATCACATTATATTTCTCTATTATAATGAAGATAATTATTCTACAGAACTCATCCCATCAAAGAATAATATTCTTAATAAATATGATATGTTTTTTTAGAACACAACTATGATTACTTTTAATACATCACTAATGATATCCTATATTTTTTCAGAGTGACCTGCTCTAGGTTTTTCAATATAATCTTATTTAGGTGAACTAGTGAGCCACTCAAAATCAAACCGTCTTAATTTTGGGTGGATGAAGAAGATTTTATGATCCCATTGTTATATTATGAGGTTCCTTAAAAATATATAAGTGTGTAACCCTCTTCCTCTAGTTCATAAAATTAGTATACCCACATGTTTTTGTAGGAATAAACATTCTCCCAAAAACCATATTTCCCATAAAATCCACTATCTCTTTATTCAATATTTCTATATACTCTATAATATTGAGGATTCTTATCTTTAACCAATGATGTGGCCTCAAACCTTATTAAAAAAATTCATGCATTCATCGATGCACTTGTAGCAACATCTAGTTAAATGAAAACAAAATTAATATAGTTAATCATAAACACTATCATCAAGAGATCCCATTATTTCAAACAAAAAGAGTATTTTGATTAATCAATATGAAATGTGTGTGGATAGAATTTTTTGTTGGAAAATTCCTAAAAACCCTCACATGTGATGCCTTGGTCAAATTTATAATGAACTATTATTTTTAAGGACCCAACCATAATCATATAATATAATGGTAATTTTAGAAAATAATTCACATTATTATAATATCTAAGATATTTTCAGTTTAGTTTTTTAGTGAATTAAGTGAAACTCTTATAAAGTAAACCCATACACTACAAGAATATACAACTAAACTGTATCCATTTTTATACAAAAAATAATTTTTAAAATAAAAAATAATTATTTACTTGATAAATATTCAAAAAGATTATCATGATCTCATCCTTGTCCCTAATCATTGTTAAACACTATGAAAAAATTTTAATACTTGGGAGGAGCAAAAAATTATTAGTAAGGGAATAAAAATAAATAAATATTTTATTCCTATAAAAAATAGGAAAACACTTATAAAATTTACTTATACATTTATGTTCTTTTTTATATGAACAAAAAAAATTCCTAAAAAAACACACACATTTTTGTGTTTAAATATTTTTTCTAGAGTAGTGGAATTTTTTTACAACCTATACTAAAATGATATGGAAATATATTTACATGAAAAATATAAAAGAAAACTTTAATCTGTTTTCAGTATAATCATATCCATATTTTCTAGACAGAATTACTTAGGATGATTTTTTCATACATCAAACATGATAATATTATTCTATAGATTAAATAATAATAAAAATGTATAAGTGTCTATTCCTCCCAAATTTTAGAATTATCAAAAACTAAATTATTTATTTCTATTTAAAATAATTTCTCAAAAAAATAAATATTCATTAGAATAAATCTACATTAATAATTAAATTTCAATATTAATACCCAATGTTAATCATATATCATTCAATAAAAAAATAAACAAAAATTTTATCCAAAAATATTCAACAATAATACTAAAACCCAAATCTTTGATGAATTTTGTCACATAGTCATCCAAAATAAATTTAATATTTATCAACAAATAAAATCAATAAATCCTAAAGTCCATACCAAAATTTAATTTCCATATTCACAAAATGTTCAAGATATACAACCCATTTCCATAAATAACATGAATCACCATAAATATTATATCTTTCCAAAAGTTAAATCAAAATTTATTTCTCAATTAAAATATCAATGTATTATATTAACCTAAATCATATAAGCTTTCCAAAATATAGAACATGTTCCATAATTACATTAATCATTTAATCACCACATAATTTTCCAATTCCATTTTTATCAATGTGATAAACATATGTTCCCAAAATTATCTAATCCATTATCAATTAGATAGTTTAAATAATGAAAAAAACATACTAACTAGGAAAACACACAGGATAGTGTTAGTTGATTCACCCTTGTCACACTTGGGTCGTTGGTATGATCCACACTAACTTCCTAGATTCGATGGGTTGTAACATGATTTGTGAGATCAAATTTTGTAAATCTATATTAATATAATCCTTATAAAATTATATAAATTTGAGAAACATACTAAAATATAACCTTAATATATTCATATTTAAGTAAATGTTTTATCCTCGATGGTTGTCTCATTCCTTTCATTTATAATAATAAGAACAAAGAACCCATAATTGACTCAATATCAACGATCATATAAACTATAATGGTTTTATATAACATCAAAATTATGTCCATAATAGGAAAACAGAATTAATCCTCAAACAACATTTGAAATTATAAATATAAATGTTATATATAACTCAATCTCAATAAAAATCTCACTATATTCTCCATTAATGAAAATATTATTAATACATTTAATTATTTCATCTTCATTAAATCTGCATAACTCTTAAATCCCATATATATAAACATCTTTATTATTCAAATTTAATAAAAATCCCTTAAACATTATTTTATATCTAATTCTATAATAATTTTTTCTTTTACACAAAAAATATGAATGTTTTACTAAGATTGAACTATGTCAAAATATTATCTAAGAAACAATTCATACAATTACATTGATAATTGATGTTTCCTTATCTAAATTTAAAATGAATTATGAATTAATTAAATATTATTATTAATTTTCTACTAATCCAATTCACAAGACATCTTCCTTGGACATATATGTTCATAATGAAAAATGATCCACATTTAAAAAATTCAATTGGTAACTCATGAAGAACGTATTTCCTCTTCTTGGATTTAATTAAATTAAACCTTTTTTCTTTCACATTTTATCAGTTTATGACCTCCTTTACCACATATAAAACATTTAACCATTCTTTTAAGTAATTTTCCAATGTGCTTGGTTCTATATTCTTAACACATAGGTCATTGAATATATTTTTTATTATTATGAATATTGTCACTAGAACATCCATAGGGCCTCATTTATCTCATATTTGATACATTAGGGAACTCATCATGGTTAAAGTGGTTAATAATTACTTCTTATAGATAGTTTAGAAAAAACAAAAGAGTTCTTATTACAAATAAAATTTCATTAGGTTTCTTATTTAGAAAACCACAACATTTTCCTTTAGATCTATTACTACCATAGTGCTTTTAAGATCAATCCATTTACTAAATTCCCAGTGGTTAGTGTGATTATATAAATAAAATATTTATTCATTATCTTATAAGTATGATAAACACTAATATATCCTTATTCATGTTATCTTAAATCCATTCAATTTATCCAATATAGCTAGGAATCTCCCTACAATGCTAACCATGGTGACTATATATTACTTGAAAATTATGATTAAACAATTCCATAACATCTAAATTTAACTAAATTTACCACTAATTAACACTATAAGGACCCTTACTTAAACATATAATAATATAGAGAATTTAAACTAGAATCTCATTATTTAAATCCCAGGGGTATTTTTAATTTAGTGTTTTTTAAAATTAAGATAAACTTTTACAAAGTAAACCCATTCAATATAAGTGGACACTTTTATGTAGTATCATTTTCTTTCATAAATTAAATGTCTTTAAAATAAAAATATAATTATTTTCATGATAAATAATCATAATTTTCATCTTAATATCATCCATGTCCCCATTATTCCAAAAACCCAATGAAAAATAAATTAAAACACGGGATGAGAAAAAAGTTTTAGTAAGGGACATATAAATAAATAAACCCATTATTCAAGTAAAAAATGCAAATAAATTTTACCTTTAACACCAATGTTCTTTGAGTATATGTAATTAATTATTTTCACATGAAAAAACATAGACAATCATTTTTCTCAAAGAGAGCCTTTAAACCCCATAACAAGCGATTAAATCCCTTTTCGGGTGTCTTAGATCATCATTATTATAAAATCCAATGAATTTTTTTTAATTTAAATAACCATATGGTCAACATGAAATCTAATAATTACCCAATTTTTTGTTGAGATATAATGGGTATCACCCATTTTATAAGATATATTATGCTCATTTGCAATCTTTAATGGGTATCAAACCTTCATATAAGCTATATATAAATCAACCATTTTTCATGAGCTATAATATGTCTCAACCCTTCGTATAAGCTATATCAGGATTACCCATGAGCTATAATGAGGCTCAACCATTCTTTTAAGCTTTATTGGGATCAATCATTTCATAAAATTCCCCTCTACCATATCATTTAAAAAAAATAATCCTTGCGTGTTCATAAAAAAATATTTGATAAACCCTTATAAACCTGTAAATAAATTTATTTTGGATATTAAAATACCATTTTATTTTAAAAACCCATTATCATTTCATAAATATCCAAAACAATATAAATTGGTTTTTTTATTGATGAAAATCGTATAATAAACATTTTCTTGGAAAAAGTATTTTCCATTTTGAAAACACTTAATTTAAAAAAAAACTATTCAATTATTTAGAAAAAAATAATTGAAAATAAGACTTTAATAATGTAATTTAATGCTCCAAGAATTAAGATACAATGATGATGAGAAAATCCAATCATTTTATATTAGTTAAAATAAAAATCCTTTTTTACTTTTGCAAAAAGAATCATTAAAAGAATATTTTTAATAGAATGTCCATTAGAAATATTACATCATTGATGTGAGCTTCAATCAAATTATTCAATTTTGGGTATCCACTATAATTCCCCATAAAATATTTTAAATACAAAATAATATAGTCTAATGTAGTTTCACACATAATCATTGTTGGAAAAATTCTGTGAAGTTTAATTTTAACCCAATGAATTGAAATTGAGTAAAGAAATCTCAGACAACCTTGTAAATAGTTGAATCTATTAAGTTAATAAGGTTTCCTTATGAGTTTTTCATTTCTATATGTTTTGACATTCACTAACACTTTATCTTAAGTTAAATTATCTTTATTTAAGGAATAATTTCTTAATGAATATTTTTTTTCTCTTAGGAAAATTTTTATCCTTACACATACAGAAGATTTCCTTTATCTAAGGATAATTTTTATCCGTACTCTTATGGAAAATTTCATTTCTCTATGGTAATTTTTTATACATACCCTTAAGTAAAATTTCATTTCTATTAGGAAAATATTTATCATAACCCTTATGAAAAATTTTCGTTCTCTAAGGAAACTTTTTATTCATTCCCTTAAGGAAAATTTTCATTATATAAGGAATGTTTTTATTCTTTCCCATATGGAACATTTCCATTCTCTAAGGAAATTTTTTATCGTTACCCTTAAGGAAAATTTCATTTCTCTAAGGAAAAGTTTTATTCTCACCCTGGTTTTAATTGTTCTTCTAAAACCAGGTTCATTTTATTACTTGGTCAAAATTTTGGATCCTTATCTAAATCCTCGGAATTATATAGTTCCTTCGACTTTGAATTCTCTGAAATTCTGACATTGGAATATATATAATTCAGATTCCGAATTCAGTGAATAACAGAATCAAAATATATGTGTTTCTAGAATCTGATTGTTTATATTTTTAGTCTCCAAATTCTATTTTTCCATAGATAGAAGATATTCTGATTTTATTAGCATATTTAATTTTTCTTACACATGTTTTTATTATGAAACAATTTCGTAAAACTTGTTTATAACTAACCACTAGTTGAGTGACACATATACAGGTCCCTCAAAAATTCATGGAAAAATATGATCATTAGAGGAGGGATATGACTGTTGAATTTTTTCCTATAAATAGGAGCTCATTTGAATGTTCTAATTATCATTCTAAGATCTTATCGATTACATGAAGTGAAGTGATTTTTAGAGAGATAAAGACTCTCATGCTTTGTGTGTTTCATGAACATCATGTTCATAATAGAACATCCTGTTCATCTTTCTTCATATGAATCTGACTATTTCTAAGTATAATCAAGGGAATCTGTGGATAAGAAGATAGAGGTTCCGACTACCTTAACATTCAACGGCTTGCGATGATAGAAAGAAAAATTTTGATATTCTTATAGAGGGCTTACCCTAGTGTGGGTAAGACAGTCATTCTTGAATGTATAAATCAAGTGACCATTATCCAATGTTTTTGGATACACTAATCCTTGGGTTAAAATAATTCCTTCTTGTTACTTGTTATTGTTTCAAGTTATATTTCTACTGTATTTTGATAAAGAATTAAATTATAACATTTTTATACATTATTGTAATTTTATTTACTCTGATAAATATGAATTTATAATATTTAAGTTAGAATCTTTCTCCAATAAAATGTTTTGTAAGTTTCATTTCCAGATTCATCTATCTGATCCCTAAGAAAGTTTGTTTCAAAGATTTAAACTAAAATAGGGGTTTTAAATTTACCTTGTTTAACTTTGTTAAACATAGTTTTCCTTAAGGTTAAAAACTAATGTTTTTAAACATACAATCCCCCCTCTCTTGATTGAGTATCAACATATACTATTTAAATCCTACAATTGGTATTATAGTAAGGTCTTTGATATACATATACTCATACATAATTTTTCTTTCTAAAGCTTTATTTGTTCTAAACATTCCTTCTTAACGTATCTTTTTATTGTTTTTCATAAATATTTTTATTTTTTTATAAACTTTTTCTATTAATGAGTTATGTGGAAAAGATATTTTCTTATAGAATGTATTGTATGAATATTGGTTCCATTGAAAACATTAATCCTACTACACCTCCAATTTTTTTTTGTAATGATTAAGAGTACTGAAGAGATACGATAAAGACCTTTGTCATTAACATTGTAGTAGAAACCATTTTCATTCTTACTGGAGATTAAAAAATTCCAGACAAGGAATTCAAAACCTTCACCAACTATGAAAAATTAAGATATCAACTAAATTTCATGGTAAAAAATAAATTGTTGTGTTCAAAGACTAGTAATATATATATTCCCATATCTTCTTGTGAAGCTTCCAACTGCATCTATAGGAAACATGATGTTACACATTTTGGGACATCTAATGTGATTGAAACTAAAAGATCTATATTAAGTGTTGAATATCAGGGATTCTTATTTCCTTATGGAGAACCTATTTTTAAAGTAAAAAAAAAAGATTTATGATTATTTTCAATAGTCTTAAATTTATGGGAGAGAAAGGTCTTGATGATGATTTTCTTGTAGATAAAATAATTGACATCATTCTTAATGATTTGAAATCTAAAATCATAGTTATTGATGAGAATTGAAAAGTTTATATCATTAATCATGATGTGTTATTTGGAACTCTTTTTCACAAAGATACCAGAATAAAGAGAGATGTTTATTTCAATAAAAATAAGAATTGTAGTGGACATGTTGCTTTAACTAATACATTTAATACCAAGTCTCAGAATATTGAACCTTGATTTAAATATAATAAAGACTATGTTATATATGATTCATATGATAGTGATCATTTAGAGAATGAATTTAAAAATCTTTCATGAAGGATTAACATGATTTTGGGAGCGAAATATTCTCAGTACCGATATAAGAAAAAATATAGAAAGGAAAATAAATATTCTGAAGAAACATTTTTTGAATTTAAAAGAGATGGGCATATCAGACTTTATTTTCCTATGATAAAGAGAAAATATAGGAAGTAAAATCATTATGAATGAAACAGAAAGAAGTATTACATGTCTAAGTCTAAGTAGGTCTTGAAAGTGAATGATACTTAGAGTGCCAGTGGTGGTGGCTCTTCAGATGAGCCATCAGATTTTGAATCTTCTGGTCTGAAAAATATTGGGCTTATAACTATATTACCTTTTTAAAATCATTGTCTTATGGCTATAATACACAATGCTGAATCCTTATCCAATATTTCTTTAAATTCTAATTTTCCAAATGAATAATATTATGAATATTAAAATGATGAATCTTTCTCATCATAATATAATAACATACCTTCACTTAAAGATGTTTCTAGATTTTCTAAACTACTTGAGAATGAAAATTGTAAGATAAAAAAGAATATAGATAAATGAAATTATTGAATTTCTATTTTGAACATAGAAGTATCATACCTTTCTAAGGATCTTTATTTGAAAAAATCTAATTTTGAAAGTGTTTCTAAAAACCTTAAAATGTTAATTTTGAGAAGGCTAAAATTATTAAGGATCTTGAAAGTGTTATTTCTATGAAAAATATTTTAGAGGTTAAATCATGTTCTAAGACTAATAGCATTGTGGATAAGCATTTAGTCATTAAACTGAAACCCAAATTTTTTTCCTTAAAACAATTTTAAACAAATTTTTCGTTAGGAAGTAAAGAATTTGATAAAATGTATTCTCAACTTCTTCCTCTAAGTAATAGTTCTGGATTTAGTTATACCCACTCGAAACCAGTTTTTAGTAATAATTATTTGGTTCTAAAAGTGCTCCCTTTTTCATTAAGTGTCAATGTGGTGGACATTGGGAGAAATTTTTTTTTTAAATAAAATTCAATCTTTAGGTTTTCAATGAAAAGGTGGATACCTAAAATTTGACATTTTGAAATTTCAAAGGCCAAGAATGTTTGGATTCCAAGATTCTAATACTATCATTTTTATGAAAATAAAGAAAGTACCAATATCAATATATAATACATAGATAGTGGAGGTCCTCAGAACATGACTAGTAATGAAAATTTATATGAAATGATTTCCAAGAAGAAAGGATGAAATGAAACATTCAGAGATAATGCTCAGGGACATATTTCTATTATAGGTAAAATTGTACTTCTTGGAAAAACATTAATTTCAAATATTTTTTTGTTAATGGTCTTATGCACAACCACATTAGAATAAAAATATTATCTGATGAATGTTACCTTGTTTATTTTATGAGTGATTTATTCTTAGTAGAAAATTCCAAGGAAGAGTTTACTATGTATTCCAATAGGCATGAGAATGTATATACACTAAACATTGAAGCCTTAGAATCCTAGATCTACATTCCATTAGTGAATTGGAAGATCAATATTTGTTATGTCTGAGAAGACTATGACATTATATCCTTAGGAACTAATGAAAAATCTCAATGAATAGACTTATTAGGGATTTACTAGTTTTTTTATTTGATTCCCAAATGTTTGTGGTCCTTTTCCAATTTTCAAGTAACAAAAATCAATTTTTAAATAAATCGGTGAAGTCTCAACTTCTGATGCATTACAGTCAGTTCATATGGATCTTCTTTTCGAACCGAAACTGGATGTATTGAAGCAAAATACTATATAATTGATTTAGTTAATGATTACAGTATAATTACATGGGTTTATTTTCTAGCAAAGAAATATGATCCTTATTCTGATTTCAAAATTTTTAGATCCTACGTTAAATACGAGGAAAACCTTAAATTGATAACTATTCATAGTGATCATGGATGTGAATTTTAAAAAATCATATTTTGAATATTTTTGTAGTAAGAAGTCATTAATCATAACTTCTCATCTCCAAGAACTCCCTAATGGAATGGTGTTGTTGAAATAAGAAATCTAATTATTCAAGAGATAACTAGAACAATGTTGAGTGATTATTCTATTGCTAAACACTTCTAGGCTGTAGCAGTTAGTACTTCTTGTTATACTATAAATCTAGTTTTAAATAGAACTTTCTTAACAAAACACCTTATGAAATTTGGATAGGTATAAAACCTATACTTTTTAACTTCATTATATTCGGGTGAAATGTATTCATCTGGAATACTAATGATAACTTACAAAAATTTTCAACTAAATATGATGAATGAACTTTCATAGTGTAATCCACTTCTTTTAAGACCTATAGAGTCTTTAACAAAAATACTTGTTCTGTTAAAGAAACACTGCACGTTAAATTTCATAAAACGGATCCTTTTTTTTTTAAACAACCCTCAACCAATATCTTTTGATACGTTTTCAAAAACTTATTATTATCCACTGATAAAAGATTTTTCTAATAAAGAAAATCATCAAGAAAATTTTTCTGAAGTATTTACCCCATTATATTTTCTACCATATGTTGATTAATAGGTTTTACAAAACCCAAATAAGTTGTTTGTTATGAATTAACTTAGTGATAGTATCATTGGTTATGTAAATAGACCTATAAGTACTAGAAGTTACTTAAGAAATGATATAAAACATATAGAATTCCTTTCTTAGTTAGAACCAAAAACCACTAATGATGATTTAGGTGATGATGATTGGATTAAATACATGAAAACGAGCTAAATTAATTTGAAAGGAATAAAGTCTATACCTTTATTGAATGACCTAATTAATCTATTATAATTAAAGTAAAACGGGTCTTCAGAAATAAGTGTGATGAAAATAAAAACAGATTAAGAAACAAATCAAGATTATTTGCTAATGTCTATTATCAATAATAAATAATAGACTATGAAGAAACCTATGCTACAGTATCTATACTTGAATATTTTCAAATTTTATACTCATTTGAAGCATTAATTAATTTCAAAATTTTTCAAATATACGTGAAGTTTATTTTAATTAATGGATATGTTCAAGAGGACGTTTATGTTAAACACCCTCCGGGATTTGAAGATACAAATCATCCTGAACATGTTTTCAATCTTACCAAATCTATATGTGGACTTAAACAATCCCATAGAGCCTGGTATGATAGACTTACTGGATATTTGTTATAAAATAATTGTCTTAAGGTAACTACTGATCCAACTCTATATATAACGAAATATAAGTAAAATGTTTTTATTTTTCAAATATACATTGATGACATTAAATTTAGATCAACTCAGCACTTAATAACAGATTCATATGTGAATTTAATGAAATCTATGTTCAAATGACTATGATGGGTGAGTTAACATTTTTACTAGGTTTTCATATTTTTAAAAATCAAAAAGGAACATATATATCACAACATTAGTATATATAATATCTTCTTAAAAAGTATGCTTATGACAATACCAAATGTATAATCACTCTAATAGGTACCTCAAATTCTATAGATATTGATAATGTTGGGAAAACGATAGATCCAACACATTTTAGAGGTTTGATAGGAAGCTTATTATACATGATAGCTAGTAATCCAGACTTATTATTTTTAGTATACTTATGTGAAAGATATCAATATAATCTAAAGGAATATAATTTAAATGTAGTGAAATGAAATTTTCACTATTTAAAGGGAACCATGAGTTTAGGACTTTTCTATACTTCTATATATTATTTTGTTTTAAAGAAAATATCAGATGCTAATTTTGGTGAATGTAAAATGGATATAAAAATTACATCTCAAACATGTCATTTCATAAGAGATTTGTAAGAATCATGGTCATGTATAAAAAAAACTCAGTAGCACTTTCCTCTGCTGATGATGAATATGTATAAGCTGGAAGTTTTTGTGCTCATGTGTTGTGCATACAACACACAATCACATACTATGGCATGATTTTTTTTTAAAAAATAGATATTTTGTGACAAAAATAGTTTCATTTCCCCTAGAAAAAAACCCTCCACATCACTCTCATGTGAAACACATAGATATTAGGCATCAAATTTTTAGCAATCACACCCTTAAAAGAGATATCATTCATTAATTTATGATAATATAAGATAAAATTGGTTATATTTTAACACAATCATTATTCTCTGATAGGTTTGAATACATTAAAGAACATTAGGAGTGATAATCATACTACAATCTTCCATATTAACTTTTTTTTGAAACCAATCTTCTTAAATTAAGAAAATCATTTTCATAGGGGGTTTACATTTTCTTTTTAAGGAACATTTTTAACTTAATCAAATTTTTCATAACCAAACTTTTTCCTTAATCCAATTATTCGTAACCAAAAATTTAATTAATCAATTATTTCGTAACCCAAATATTTTCTTAATCTAATTTTTCATATACAAAATTTTTTCCTTAATCACTTTTTTCGTAATTTTTTTTCTTTAATCAAATTTATCATAACAAAACATTTTCATTAATGATGTTTTTCAGAACCCAAAACTCCAGAATCAAAATTTTTCTTTCCTCACCAAATTTTTTCTAGAATACAAGTTGTTTAAGAAAACCCATATCTATAATGAAAATCATTTTATAAGAAATATAAAAGGTATGAGTTCTTATATAAATGTTCGTAATAGAACTTTTTTCGTATTGGTTTTTTTAAGAAAGCTCTAGTAGATTCACTTTCCTTAAATCTGATTTTTACTTAAAACCTCAAAAGATTTGAAATTAACAAATCCTTCTTCGGCATTCATCTCAACTGTCAGATCAGATCGTGATTGTTTCAACTGTTAGATCATTTTTAGAATTTCAAAAATCTCTTTGACCCCTATATAAACACCCCCTATTCATCATTCCATGTCTATTTTCATGTCTTTTGGTACAGAAGCTTTGCCTCTTCTCAAAAATCATGTTCTATTTTTCTATGTCTGATTTGACTTCAGATGACACTGGAAGCCTCCCTTCAAGAAACAAATGTATTTAGTTAAGGAAATAAAGGATTGGAAAATCTATAAGGAAATATGTGTTGATCCAAAATTATTTGAAAAGTACAATTCCTTGATTATGAAAAATATTAAGAAAAATGGATGGGAGTGATTTTGAAAAGCCAAGCCAAAAAGTTAGGATCCAGTTTACCCTATCATTCTTATAGAATTCTTTTAGTCAGTATGTTTTGATGAGGAAGGAGGAAGGGAAATGTTTTCATTCAAAAGAAATGAGAAAAATTATTCTCTATATTTTAATATGGCATAAAATATAATTGGTATTCTTTATAATGGTGATGCAATTTTCTGTAATCACATGTTTTTAGATCAGTAAGCATACTCATGGAAAAATTAATCTAGCTTGTGGTAGATTTCAAAACCAATCCTATTGGTTATGATGCTCATAGGAGATCATATAATGAAAATAAGAAATGAGATAAAAGAAAAATTGAAGAGTGGAGAATTCTTGATGACTTCTATGATTTAGTAAAAGATGCTTTTGATAAGTTAGATGATTGAATAAAAGATCATTCAACAAGTTTTATAGAGAAACTGAATCATGAGTAACTATCTCGGAAGCATGAAGGTAAAGATCTGAATGGGATGTTCAATTAAGTTACATTAAATATAAAGAGATAAAGTTAAATCATGATAGATTTTGAATAAAAATTCAATCAACAACAAGAAATAGTGAAGTCTCTAGAAGAAATCATTATGTACCAATATTAAAAAATCAAGGCTCTAGAAATGAAAAATCAGGATCAAAAATAGTTTTTCAAGCGTTTTGAGGAAGATCATTAACATATCAAGATGTTGAAGGCTGCCTTAGAGAAGATGATTCCAAAGCGAATCAAGGATGAGTTATTTTCATGTCATTCTGATCGCTTGTTGTGTTTTTTTCCACTATCAATTTTTCTAATCATAATGAAAATTTTGTCATCCTTTAGTAGATTTTTTATAGTTCTAATATATCAGGTACCATTTTTTCCATTACCTCTATTCCTTTTTGAAAATAAAAAAATGGAAGAAATGAATGATCAAAAGAATACTAAGTATAAAGAATATACTTCCCTATGAAAGTGGGAGTTTATGTAAGGGGGAGTATAATTAAATAAGACATTCTTATAAAAAAGTGACTTATACAAGGAATTCTAGAATAATATCCTTATAGATTTCAAAACCTAAGGGAGAGTTAGTTGTATTCAAATTTCATAAGTAAAGAGAGATAATTTTTCTTAAATGTTCAAAAAGAAAAATACATATCCCTGGTATTATTTTTCTAAAGGTTGTTTATCCCTTCCAAAAATGGCGACATTTTTTATTCAATATGGTTTCTTTATGCATTTTCCATTATTCTATGTTTTGAAAATCACGAAAACATTATCTTAAAGAAAAATTATCTTTCTATAAGGATTAATTTATTTAGGAAAATTTCCTTTCTCTATGAAAAAGTTTTATCCATACATTTTAAAAAAAATTCATTCTCTATGGAAAATTCTTATCCTTACTCTTAAGGAAAATTTCCTTTATCTATGAAATTTTTTATCCATTAACTAAAGGAAAATATTGTTACTCTATAGAAACTTCTTATCCTTACCCTTAAAGGAAAATTTCCATTCTATATGGAAAATTTTTATCCTTACCCTTAAGAAAAATTTCCTTTCTCTAAGGAATGTTTTTATTCTTACCATTAAGGAAAATTTATTTTCTCCATGGAAATTTTCTTATTCTCACCCTTACGAAAACTTTTGTTTCTCTAAAGAAAATTTTTATCATTACCCTTAAGGAAAATTTCATCTCTCTAAGTAAACATTTTAGGCTTACCCTGGTTTTTATTTTCCTTCCAAAACCATGTTCATTTTACTACTAAGTCAAAAATTCAGATCCTTATCTAAAAAATTAGAATCTTATAGTTCGTTAGACTTTTAATTATATGAAATTGGGACTCCAGAATCAATATAATTTAGATTCTAAATTCATTAAAAAATATCATGCAAAAAATCCATGTTTCTAGAATCTGATTGTATATATTTTTTAGACCCCAAATTATAATTTTTCCTTAGATTACGGATATTCATATTTGGTTAATCTATTTCATTTTTCTTACAAATGTTTTTATTTTGAAACAATGTTGTACGATTTGTTTCTAACTAACCATTTATTGAGTGAAACATGTACATTCCCCTATGAAAATCAAGGAAAACTGTTATCATTGGAGGAGGTAACTGATCGTTGATGTTTTTCCTATAAATAAGAGCTCATTTGAATGAGCTCATTATCATTCCAAGATCTTATAGATTATATGTTGTGATGTGATATCTAGAGAGAGAAATACTATAATTTGTTGTGTGTTTAATGAACATATTATTCAAAAGTAAATAGCTTGTTCATATTGCTTCATGTGACTCTGATTGTTGTTGAGTACAATTGAGGGCTTTTTATGTTAGGAAGAAATAGGTTCTAACTACATTAATGTTCTAAGTATTAGGGGGATAATAATACATATTCTGATATTCTTATCTAGGGCTTACATAGAGTGGGTAAGACATACTTTCTTGAATGTGTAAATCATATTATCTTTATCCAAGGTTTCTGGATACCTTACACTTTGGGTCAATTGATTTATTACTTGTTACTTGTTCTTATTTCTTGTTTTATTTCCAATTTATTTTGATATTTAAATAAATTATAAACTTCTTGTAAATTCTTGTAATTTTATTTACTCTAATAAATAAGATTCTATATGCATTAAGGTAGAATCTTCTTCTATGAAAATTTTTCTTACGTTTCTTTTCTAGATTCATCATTCCAGACCATAAGTATGTTTTTTTTCATACTTTACAACTAAAAGAGGGTTTGTTAATTTACCTTTTTTAGATTTTTTTAAACATATTTTTACAAATGGTTAAAAACTAATGTTTTTAAACATACAATTCTCCCCCCTCATGTGATGGATAATCTACATATACTATTTCAATACTATAATTTTAATCATTGAATGGTCTCTGAAATACTTATACTCACATAAAAGTTGTCATTATCAGTATTTATTTGTTCTAAATTTTATTTCTGAACTTTTCTTGTTCAATTTTTTCTTAAATATTTTTATCTTTGTTTATATACTTATTCTATTAAATATTTTTGTGGAAAAGATATTTTCTTATATAATGGAAGGTCTGAATATTAGTTCCATTGACAACCATAGTCCTACTATGCCACAAATGTTTGATGATAGTGATTATGAGTACTGGAGAGATAGGATGAATACCATTATAACTAACACTAGATTATACAACATTCTCATTCTTATTGAAGATTAAAAAAATCCTTACAAGGAAGTCGGAACCTTCACCAACTAAGAAAAATCAGAATATAAACAAAATTACAAGGTACACAATACTTTGTTGTGTTCTATGACCATGAATATATATAGTCAAATATTTTCTATGAATCATCCATATTCATTTAGAAAAAACACGAAGTTACACATTTTGGGACGCCTCATGTGATAAAAACTAGAATAGATATTTTAAATTCCTAATATCATAGATTCGTAACCTATTTGCAAAGTACAACTAATATTAATGAATATTGTCAATAGTCTTTAATCTATGGGAGAGAAACGTATTGATGGTGATGTTTTTTTATATAAAATAATTGAGACCATTCCCAATCAGTGGGAATCTAAAAGGAAATCAACTTATGAGAATAAAAAATTATCTAACATTACTCTTGATGAGTTATTTTGAACTATTCTTCTGTATGAAACCAGAATTATAATATATACTAATTTAAATAAAAAGAAGAATGGTAATGAATGTGTTGATTTTACTACTAAATCTAATGCCAAGACTCTGGAAAGGGTAACTGGATCAAATGTTAAGAAAGTTTATGTTATATCTGAATCAAGTGACAGTGATCAATCAGATATTGATTTATCCAATCTTCCTCAAAGGATGAACAAGATTGTGGGGAATAAATATTTTCATTACTAATATAAGAATAAATATAGAAAGGACAAGAAAGACTCTAAATTAAAGTATTCTGAATGTAAAAGGGCCAGACATATACCACCTGATTGACCAATGCTAAAGAGAAAAGATAGGAAGGAAAAGCATGATAGAATAAATAGAAATCTGTATTACAAGTCTATTGCTTGGAATTTCATGAAATCAAATGATACTTGGAGTTCCTGTGGTGGTGAATCTTTAGATGAATATCCAGTTTTTGAATCTTTAGGTTAGAAGAATATTGGCCTTATAGCCAGATTACCTATTTAAAATCATTTCCTTATGGATAAGGTAAACAATGATGTATCCTTATCTAATATTTCAAAAAATGATAATTTTCTAAATGAATAAAATTATGAATCTTCATATGATGAATCTTACATATTAGAAGATATTACCATACCTTCATTTTAATATGTTTTTTTCTTTTCTAAACGACTTTAGAATGAAATTTGTAAGATAAATTAGAAGGTAGTGAAATAAAATTATAGAATTTCTATTTTAACGAAAGAAGTATAAGATCTTTTTAAGGATCATGATTAGAAAAATTTTGATTTTGAAGGTGTTTATGAAAACCTTAAGGAATTTAATTCTAAAAAGGATGAAATTTATAAGCATATTGAAATCCTAATTTCTATGAAATAAATTTTAGAGGCTAAATAATGTTCTAAAACTAATAACACTATGAATAAGAATTTAGTCATTATAATAAAATATGAATTTTCTTCCTTAATGAAATTTTCTCAAATTTTACTTCAAGAAGGAAAGAATTTGATGAAATGTATTCATAACTTATTCATCTAATGAATAGTTCTGTATTTAGTTATACCTACTCAAAAAGTTTTCTAGTAATAATTATATTGTTCCCAAAAGTGATGTCTTTTAAAATAAGTGTCAATGTGGTGGACATTGGGAGAACTTTTTTTTAAATAAAATCCAATCTTTTGGTCTTCATAAAGATTATTTTTATATTGAAATGTAGATTCCTCAAATTTTACTTTTTGTATTTTTCAAATCCAAAATTTTTGGATTTCAAAAGTATAATTATTTATTTTTTAGGAAAATAAAGACATTACCAACAACAATACATAGTACATGGATAGTGGATATGCTCAGAATCTGACTGGTGAAATTTTTTTTTGAAAAGATTATCTAGACAAATTTAGGAAAATGATATTTCAGATATAATGCTCAGAGAGAAATTGTTTGTATATGAAACATTTTTCTTCTTGAAAAAACTTTAATTTAAAATATTTTATTTGTTAAATGTCTTAAAAACAACCTCATTAGTATATTACAATTATGGGATGAAGGTTACCTTGTGAATTTTCAGAATGATAAATTCTTAGTACACCATTCCAATGAAGAGTTTAATCTTCCTACCAATAGGAATGAGAATATATATACACTAAACATAGAAAAACTTAGATTCCAAGATTTACCTTGACATATTGAAATGGAAGATCAATCTGGGTTATAAAATATGAGACTGGGAAATTGTAACCTTAGGAACCTATGAAAACTCTCAAAGAAAAAACTTGTTAAGGATCTACCAGTGCTTAGATTTTATAATTCAAAAGATCATGATCCTTTTCAATATGTGAAGAAACATAAATCATGTTTTAAATCAATCGTTGAAGTCTCAACTACTGATGAATTTCTATTAGTGAATATGGATCTTTTTGGTCCAACACAAACTGGAAGTATTGGAGGAAAATACTATGTATTTGTTTTAGTTGATGATTACACTAGATTTACATGGGTATATTTTATAGAAAATAAAATTGAAGTATTTATTATTTAAATACATTTAGAGCTGAAGTTAAACATGATAAAAACCTTCCACTGATAAATAATCATAGTGATCATGGAGGTGAATTTTAGAATTCATATTTTGAAACTTTTTGTGGTAAAAATGAATTACTCATAACTTCTCATCTCCACGAACTCCTCAATAGAATGGTACTTTTGATGGAAGAAATCTAATTCTCCATGAGATAACTATAACCATGTTGAGTGAATATGGTTTTTCTAGAAACACCTCACCTGAAGTTATTAGTACAATTTGTTATACTATAAATCATGATTTAATCAATTTTTTTTAAAGAAAACAACTTATGAATTGTGGAGTTGTAAAAAACCATGAATTTTATACATTAAAGTAATTAGTTGCATTGTATTAATCATGAACACTAAAGAAAACATACATTAAGTTGTACCCAAATATGATAAATGCATTTTCCTAGGATATTCCACTACTTATAAGGCCTATAGAGACATTAACAAAAAATACATGTACTTTTTAAGAAATAGGACATGTTAAATTCGATGAAACTGATCCTTTTGTTTTTAAACAACCACAACCATGTGTTTACAAGAACTAATTATCAGCCTTTGATGGAATATTTTTATTATAAGGAAAATACTCAAGAAAATGTTTCTAAAGTATTTACACCAAAATATTCTCTACCATATGTTGATTAAAATATTTTACAAAGCCCAAATCAGATGTTTATTAAGAATCATCCCAGTGGTAGTATCAATAGTGATGTAAATAAACCTATAATGACTAAATGTTTGTTAAGAAATGAAATAGAACATATAGCATTCCCTTCCATGTTAGAAAAAAACTGACTAATATTTAGGTGATGATGATTGGATTAAACAGATGCAAGATGGGATAATTGAATTTAAAAGCATCAATGTCTAGACCTAGGTTGAAAGACCTAAGGAATCATCTATAATTGGAGTGAAATGAGTCTTCAAGAATAAGTGTGATGAAAATGGAATCATAGAAAGAAATCAATATAGAATAGTTTCTAAAGTCTATAATCAACAAGAAGGAATAGAATATGATAAAACCTATGCTCTAGTACCTAAACAGGAATCTATTCATATTTTACTCACCTTTTCAGCATTATTTAATTTCAAACTTCTTGAAATGGACGGGAAGTGTGCTTTCAATAATGGATATGTTCAATAGTAAGTTTATTCTGAACACACTCCAATATTTGAGGATAAAAAGCATCCTAAAAATGTTTTCAAACTTAACAAAGATTTATTTGGACATAAACAATCCCTTAGAGCCTGGTATGATAGACTTACATGATTTTTGTTACAAAATAACTATTTTACTAGAATTGCTGATCCTACTCTTTTTATTAATAAAGATAAGAAAAATGTTTTGATTGTTCAAATATATATTGATGACATTATATTCAGATCAACTCAGCAATATTTAACAAAATCATTTATGAATTTAATGAAATCTATTTTTAAAATGAGTTTGATGGGCGAGTCAACATTTTTCATAGATTTTCAAAATTTGAAAAAATCAGAAGGATCTTATATGTCACAGTATAATTATGTTAAAAATATTAAAAAAATATGGATATGAAAACAATATAATTATAATCACTCTAATCAGTACCTCAAATTCTCTTGATCTTGATGAAGTTAAGAAACCATTATATTAAACATTTTTTTAGAGGTATGATAGGAAGCTTACTATACTTGATAACTACTAGTTTAGACATTATGTATTAAGTATGATTATGTTAAAGGCGTTAATCTAATCTAAAGGAATATAATTTAGAATAACTGAAAAAACATTTCTACTATTTAATTGGAACCATGCGTTTAAGAGTTTTCTATATTTATAGAAATGATTTTGTTTTAAAAAGTTCTCCAGATTATCATTTTGGTGGATGTAGAATGGATATAAAAATTACATCTAGAACATGTCTTTTCATAGGATATTAGTTAATTTATAGGTCATGTAAGATGAAAAAATCAGTAGCAATTTCCACTACTGAAGCTGAATATGTAGCAGCTGGAATTTGTTGTGCTCAGGTGTTGTGGATGCCACACACATTCACATAAAATGGCATGAGTATTAACAAAACACTGATATTATGTACAAACAAAATTTCAATTTCCCTAAGAAAAATCCTACACATCACTCCTATTAAAAACACATAGATATTAGGCATCACTCCTTTAAGAATTACACACTTAATGGAAATATCATTCTTTAATTTATCAGAACACAAGATCAACTTGCTGATGTTTTTATATCATAATTACCATCTGATAGACTTGAATACATTAAAAAATGATAAGAATGATAATTTTATGGTAATCTTAAAATTTAATTTTTGATAAAAACAATCTCTTTATATTGAGAAACTCATTTTCATTGGGGGAGTACATTCTCTTTTTAATCAAAATTTTTCCCATATTCAAATTTTTCGTAACGAAAAGTTTTCCTTAATCACATTTTTCGTAGCCAAATTTTTTCCTTAATCAATTTTGTCTTATCCAAAACTTTTTCTTAATGAAATTTTTCATAACCAATAATTTTTTCTTTAATCAATATTTTAATAACCTATTTTTTTCTTTCTCCAAATTTTTTGTAACCCAAATTTTCCCTTAATCAAATTTTTCAGAACCTAAAACTCTAGAATCAAAATATTTCATTACATAAATTTTTTTTATAGAATATAAGTTGTATAAGAAAAAACATATCTATACTGAAATTATTTTTCTAAACAATGCAGAAGAGTATGTATTGTTACATAAAGTTTCATTATCGAATTTTTTTCTTGTTGGTATTCGTAGAAAACTCTATCGAATTCACTTTACTTAAATGTAATTTTTCCTTAAAAATAAAAATATCAGAACCTAAAAAATCCTTCTTTGACATTCATCTTAACATCCATATTAGATTGTGGTTGTTTGAACCATTTTATTATTTTTTGGATTTGTAATCGTCGTTTCGACGCCAATATAAAGGCCCCATATTCACCATCCCACTTCGTTTTTCTTGTCTTTTCAGGCCAATGATCTTCTTCTCTTCAAAAATCTTCTTCTATTTTTCTATGTTTGATTAGACTCCAGATGTCACTAGAATCCTCTCTGCATAAACATATGTCTTCAATTATGGAAATTAAGGATTATGAAATCTATAGGAAATGTTTATTTGATCCAAAATTCTTTTCAAAGTATAATTCCTTGATTACGAAAAATATTTAACTGCATTGATGGGAGTGTTTTGGCATAGCCAAGCCAAAAAATAAAGATCCAATTTACCTTGACGTAATTATATAATTCTCTGAGTCAGTATTTATTCATGAGGAAGTTGGATGGAAGAAGTTTTAATTCAAAAGCTATGGGAAAACATATTATATATATATTTAAATGGTAGAAAAAATAATTGGTATTCCATAGGAAGTTGAGGAAATTTTATGTACTCACAAGTTACAAGATCAGTAAGAATGCTAATGGAAACAATTTATCAAGCTCGAGCAATATTTCCAAAAATTTCATATTGGTTATGATACTCAAAAGATATCATGAAAGAAAATTACAAAATGTTCTAAAATAACAATTGGAAACATGATAATTATTGATGTCTTTCAAGATTTTGTAAAAGATACTTTTATAAGTTAGATCATATAATACAAAAGCATTTAATAAGTTATAGAGGAAAACTGAATCTTGAGAAAAAACCCTTAAAGAAAGAAAATAATGATCTGAAAGGAAAGTGAAATTTATTTTATTTAAATCTAAAGAATGAAAGGAAACTCAGGATAGTGTTCCAGGAAAAATTCAATCAGCAACAAGAATTAGTGAATTCCCAAGAAGAAATCCTTAAGTCTCAGGATGAAAAAATAAATCCCCTAGAAAAGAAAAATCAGGATAAGGATTAGTTTCCCTAGATGTCCTTTGTAGATCATAAGTATCTCAGGATGTTAATATCTACCTTAAGGAAGGTCCTAGTGAAGGGAATGAAGGATGATTGATTTTCATGTCATTCTGATATTTTTTTTTATTTTTTTCCTTTTTCCAAATTTCCAATCAGAATGAAAATTTTATTTTCCATTAGTTTTTTTGTTTTATATAGTTCTAATCCTTAAGGCACTATTTTTCCATTCTCTCTATTAATTTATAAAAATCACATAGGGGGATAAAAGAATGATAAATTGAATACTAATTATAAAGAAGATAATGAACTATGAAATGGTGGTTTAAGTAAGTGTGTATACTTAAAAAATACATTCTTATAAAAGAAAAAAACATCTCCAAGGATGTAAAGAATATGATCCTTAAGGTTTCTAGAACCTAAGGGAGTTTTATTCATATTCATATTTTATATGTAAAGAGAGATAAGTTTTTCATTTAAAATTTAAAAATGATAAATCATTATCCCTTTTTTTCTTTTTTAAAGTTTGTTTGTGGTTTTGAAAAAGGGGGAGATTATTGAGTCAATAAGGTTTCATTATGACTTTTCAATTCCTCTATGTTTTTAAAATCACAAAAACATTATCTTAAGGAAAATTATCTTTCTCTATGGATTATTTTCTTAAGGAAAATTTCATTTCTATAAGGAAATTTTTTATCCTTACCCTGAAGAAAAATTTACATTTCTCTAAGGAATGTTTTTATACATACACTTAAGGAAACATTCCTATCCCTAAGGAAAATTTGTTCCCTTACCATTAAAAAATTTAATTTATATAAGGAAACATTTTATACTTACGCTTATTGAAAATTTCTTTTATATAAGGGAAATATTTATCTATACCATTAAGAATTCATATCCTTATCTAAAGTATTAGAATATTATAGTGCTTTAGTTTCTAAATTCTCTAAAATTCAAACTCCAGAATCTATAAAATTCAGATTCCAAAATCTTTAAAAATCATAATTCGAATATCCATGTATCTAGAATCTGATTATTTATATTTTTATACTTTAAATTATATATTTCCCTAGATTCTAGATATTCATATTTTTAAAGCTATTTAATCTTCCTTACACATGTTTTTCTAATGAAACTATGTCATACAATTTGTTTCTAAATAACCATTGGCTGAGTGACACCTGTATAAGTCCCTTTGAAAATCACAAAAAAATATGACCATTTGAAGAGGGAGCCAACCGTTGATGTTTTTCCCATAAATAGTAACTAATTTTAAGGATATCATTATCAATATAAGATCCTTTAGATTACATTATTTTAATTCATTTATAGAGAGATAAATACTCTCATGATTTGTGCATTTCATGAACATCTTGTTCAGCAGTGAACATATTTTTCTGCTAGCCTCGTGCAACTCGGATTGTTTCCAAGTACAATCAAGGGCATCCATGGATATTAAGATAGAGTTTCTAACTACTTTAATGTTAGAGGTCTTGCGGGGATAGTGAGAAATATTCTGATATTCCTATCGAGGGATTACCCTAGTGTGGGTAAGACTGACTTTCCTAAATGTATAAATCAAAGGAACATTATCCAATGGTGTTGGATACCCTACTCTTTGGGTTAAAACATTTTCTAGTTGTTACTTTTTTTTGTTTAATGATTTATTTATATTGTATTTTGATAAATAAAGAAACTAAAATATTCTTATACTTTATTGTACTTTTATTTACTTTGATAAATATGATTCTATAACATTAAGGTAGAATCATTCCCTAAGAAAATTGTTCATAATTTTTTATTCAACAATCTTATTTTCGAACACTATGAAATTTTGTTTCATATATTAGAAATAAAAGTGGGTTTGTGAATTTACCCTTTTTAACTTTATTAAACATCGTTTTCTTAAGGTTAAAATCTAATGATTGTAAACTTACAATTCACCCCCCTCATGTAATTGAGAATCTACATACATTATTTTGATCCGATAATTTGTATCAGAGCAAGGTATCTGAAATAATTATACTCACATGTATGTTTTCTTCCTCAAGATTTCGTTGTTCTAAATTTTCTATCTTAAAGTTTCTAATTGATGTTTTTCTTAAAGATTTTTATCTTTTTTTATAAATATTTTATATTAATGAGTTTTTTGTAAAGGATATTTTCTTATAGAAAAGAAGGTATGAATATTGTTTCCATTGAAAACCATAATCCTAATAGACAACAAATTTTTTATGGTAACGATTATGAGTACTGGAGATATTAGAAAATGAAATTTTTCATTAATATTCAATTAGAAAACTTTTTCATACTTACTATATATTACAAAAATCCATAAAATCAATTCAGAACCTTTACCAACCAAGATAAATCTTAATATCAACTAAATTATAATGTACACAATAATTTTGTGTGTGCTGTGACCAAGAATATATATAGTCAAATATCTTCTTTTGAAGCTGCCAACTACATCTAGAAGAGACATAAAGTTACAAATTTTGGGACTTCTAATGTGATAGAAACTAGAAGAGTTGTGTTAAGAGATAAATATCATGGATTCTTATTTCTTTATGGAGAACAGGTTTTCAAATTACAACAACGATTTATAAATATGTTCAATAGACCTCAATCTATGTTAGACAAATGTATTGATAATGATTTTTTGTAGATAAAATAATTGACAGCATGCCCAATTAGTGGGAATATAAAAGGAAAACTATCGATGTTAACAAAAAGTATCTAACATTACTCTTGATTATTGATTGGGAACTATTCTATAGCTTGAAACCAGAATGAAGAGATATGTTGATTTCAACAAAAATAAGAATGGTAATGGAATTTTAGATTTCACTACTACATCTAAATCCAAGACTCAGAAAAGGGTTACTAGATATAAAGTTAAGAAATCTGTTGTTATATCTTAATTAAGTGATAATGATCATTTAGAGAAGGAATTTTCCAATCTTTCTCCAATAATTAACATGATTGCGGGAATGAACTATTTTTAGTACCGATATTCTAAGAATGATAGAAAAGAAAATAAATATTTTGATTTAAGCCCTTTTGAATATAAAAGGGCTAGAAATATCAAACCTGATTGTCATATTCTTAAGAGAAAATATATGAAGGAAAGGAATTTTGAATGAAACATAATGAAGCATTACAAGTATAAGGCTAACAAGGTCTTGAAATAAAATGACACTTGGAGTTCCAATGGTGGCGACTCTTCAGATGAATCTTCATATTTTGAATCTTCTAGCCCAATGAATATTGGTCATATAGCCAGATTACCTATTGAAAATCATTGTCTTATGGTTATGGTACACAATGCTGAATCCTTATCAATTATTTCATTAAATGATAATTTTCAAAACGAATAATATTAGGAAAATTCAAATAATGAATCTTCCTCATCATAACATAATACCTAACCTTAATTTTATGAAGTTTCTAGATTTTCTATACTAATTTAGAATGAAAATTTTAAGATAAAAAACATAGAGATAGAAAATTTTAGAATTTCTGTTTTAACTGACGAAGTATCTTATCTTTCTATGTATCGTGACAAGAAAACATTGGATTTTGAATGTGTTTATAAAAACATTAAATAATTTAATCCTGAGAAGGATAAACTTTCAAAGGATATTGAAAGTGTTATTTCTAAGAACAATATCTTAGAGGCTGAATCATGTTCTAAATCTAATTACATTGAGGGTATGAAATTTTTCATTAAACTAAAATCCAAGAAAAAATTCTTAATGAAACTTTTATCAAATTTTAATTTAGGAAGGAAAGAATTTGATAAAATATATTCACAACTTCATCCTATTAAGAATAGTTATATATTTAGTCATACCCACTCAAAACTAGTATCTAGTAAGAATTATTTTGTTCCCTGAAGTGTACCCTTTTTCAATAAGTTTCAATGTGGTCGACATTGAGAGAAAAATAATTCATTAAATAAAATCCAATATTTAGGTTTTCATAATGCAAATTCTTCTATGAAAATGTTGATTCCTAACATTTTACTTTCTGAGATTTCTGGATCTAAGAAATTATGAATTCCGAAAGTCTAATTCTTTCATTTTTAGGTAAATAAAGAATGTACGAAAAAAATACACAGTACATGGATAGTGGAAATTTTCGGCATTTGACTGGTAACAAAAACTTCTTTGAAAATATTATCAAGATTAAATGAGGAAAAGTAACTTTTGGAGAAAATGCTTAGGGTGAAATTGTTGGTATAGGTAACATTGTTGTTCCAAAAAAAACATTAATTTCAAATGTTTTATTTGGTAAATTTATTAAGCACAACCTCATTAGCATAAAACTATAATGTGATGAAGGTTAACTTGTAAATTTTAGGAATGGAAATTTCTTAGTACAAAATTCCAGGGAAGAGTTTATTATTTTTTCAAATAGGCATGAGAATTTATATACACTATACATAGAAAACAATAGAAGGCAAGATCTACTATTCCTTAGTGAAATGGATGATCAATATTGGTTATGGGATAGAATACCAGGACACTATAACCTTAGGAACCTATGAAAACTCTCAATGAAAATACTTGTTAAGGATCTACCGAACCTTAGATTTGATTCTTCAATATTTATTGATCCTTGTCAATATTAAAATCAACATAAATAATGTCTTAAATGAATCAATGGAGTCTCAAAATCTGATGCATTATAGTTAGTTCATGTGGACCTTTTTGTTCCAACACAAACTGGTTGTATTGGAGGAAAATACTATATATTTGTTTTGGTGGATGATTACACTAGATTTACATGTGTATATTATCTAGAAAATAAATCTGATGATTTTTATTATTTCAAAACATTTATATCATTTGTTCATAAATGAGAAAAACCTATCATTGATAACTATTCATAGTGATCATGGATGAAAATTTCAAAATTTAGACTCTGAATCATTTTTTATTAAGAAAGGAATTACTCATAACTACTCACCTCCAAGAACTCCTTAACAGAATGGAGTTGTTTAAAGAAGAAATCCAATTCATCAAGCGATTACAAGAACCATGATGAGTAAATATTCTATTTCTAAACAATTCTAGGATGATGTTATTAGTACTGCTTCTTATATTGTAAATCAATTTTTAATCAGACCTTTTCATAAGAAAACACCTTATATATATTAGACTGGTAGAAAACCTAGACTTTCTTTCTTCAATTTATTTGGTTATATAGTATTCATCTTGAATATTAAAGATAACTTATATAAATTTGCACCCAAATATGATGAGGTAATTTTCTAGGCTATACCACTACTTCAATGTCCTATAGTGTCTTTAACAAAAATAATCATACTATTAAAGAAATAGTGCATGTAAAATTTGATGAAATTGATAATTTTTAATTTAAACAACCCAACATACATCATCAGATGTGTTTTCAAAACTAATTAACGACCATTGATAGAAATTTTTTCAAATATGGAAAATACTCAAGAAATTTTTTTAAGTAATTAACCCATAAGATTTTTTACCATATATTGATGAATAGGTTTTACAAAACCCAAATTAGTTCTTTCTTAAGAATCATCCCAGTGATAGTATCATTAGTGATGTAAATAAACCTATATCTAATGGCCAAAAGGCCTTTATTTTTTTATTGATTTTGATAATCAACCTTTTAAGCAGTGAGGTGGAACCCTTAAAAGGCCCATATGTGTAAGTATTACATGGCCTGTAGGACTTTAGATGAATTAATTTTCCCACAGGCTTCAAAAATTACATACAACCCAGATTCGCTACTTAGAACTGGTCCTCCCCAACATCTTCATCCTGAAATCAGCTCTCCACCATCACATGGCTGTTTGGCTAGAAGTTCCTTTGAAATGAAATAGAACAAAAATTATTCCTCTCCCATTTAGAACCAAAAATCACTAATGAAGTGTTAAGTTATGATGTTTAGATTAAATCCACTAAATATGCGTTAATGAATTTGAAATGAACAAATTATGGACCTTGGTTGAAAGACTTAAGAAATCTTTTGTAATTGGAGTAAAATGGGTCTTTAGAAATTTGTGAAATGAAAATGGAATCATAATAATAAATGAAGATAGATTAGTGTCTAAAGTCTATAATCAACAAGAAGGATTAGGCTATGAAGAAACCTATTCTCTAGTATCTAAATCTGAATCTATTCATATTTTACTGACCTTTGTAGCATTATATAACTTCAAACGTTTTCAAATGAATGTGTTGTGTGATTTCTGTTACGGATAAGTTCCAGAGGAAGTCTATGTTGAACAACCATCTATATTTCAAGATCAAAAACTACTTGAACATGTTTTTAAACTTATCAAAGCTTTATAGGGACATAAACAAGCCCCTAGTTCCTGGTATGTTGGACTTATGGTGTTTTTGTTACAAACAAATTATGTTAAGGGAACTGCTGATCCAAAACTTTTTATAAATAAGATAAGGAAAATGTTTTGATTGTTTAGATATATGTTGATGAAATTATATATTGATTCACTCAACAATATTTAACATATTCATTTGTGAATTTAATGAAATATGAGTTTTAAATTAGTATAATGGGTGAGTTAACATTTTTCTTATGTCTTAAAATTTCTCAAAAACCAGATTCAACATATATATCACAACATAAGTATATTAAACATTTATAAAAAATTATTGATATTAAAACACTAAAAGTATAATATCTTCAATTGGTACCTCAAATTCTTTTGACCTTGAAGTCGACATGACCACAAAAAAACCAGAGGACATCGTCTTCAATGAAAATGACTACCGAGCTAAGGTCCACATTGAATGTGAAAGAATTCCCCCTACTATGAACTTTGCAAGATTGTTGGACATTCATTGTTAAAGTTTCATGTTGTCAAAAGTCAGGTATCCCAACCTTCAGGCGATGGTTGGACTCAAGTCAAGAAGAAGAAGACAGGTAAGGCTTCGGTCTCTATCATCCCTGAACCTCTAAAGAAGAAGGTTGAGGTCTGGGTAAAGAAAACCACTCTCCTGGGTGAATGCTCTGGGGTCACGTGGGCTGATCAACTGGAAGCGGAAGAAATTGAAAAGCTTGATCAGGATATTCGGGATGATATCAAGCATCTGGTTTTGGACATCAATGAGAACTCTATCCTGTATGTGGGGCAAAGTCCAGCTTCAAACACTACATTAATGACCTCACATGTCCCTTCTTTGGGTAGTAATCCTCGGATTTTGGGGTAGGAAGATTGCCAAACCCTAATTCCCATTGGTATAGATGTGGCAGTTGTGTTGAAGGATTCTCATACCCCCATCGTAAGTAAAATGATGGAGGTGCATGTTAAGATGAATGATATATCTCTCCCTCCTCAGATTGATAATGCAGGTAACCTCCCAGATAATGCTCCATGTTTACATAATGCTTATGGTATGGTTGAGACTACTAAAGAAATGCCATGTTCACCCACTATTTATCTAAAAAATCCAATAAATTCAAGCTTGGAAAATCAAAAAACTATGACCAGCCTCATTAAAACTAAAGGGTAAATTAGTGATATCTCTATATCACCTAATGTTAATCAAGATTTGGGAATGGATAAAGAATTAGAGGTTGTCACTACGACCACAACCTTGATCTATAATTCAAATGAAAACACTTTATCCATTGATAATTTTGGTGATTCTAACATTCCGGTTGTGTCATTGATGAGTAACAAGGGATTTAAGACCACCCCAACCTCTTCTATGAAACATAGGATATAAAATGGGAAAAAAGGATTGGGTAGTTCAAAACAGAAAAATGGGTGCTCTCTCTCCAAATACATGTTATAAATGGTTGTCATTTTTTGGAACTGTCTGGGTATAGAAAACCCGGAAACTACTATAATTCTTATAAGAATTGTTTTGACTCATAAGACTATGTTTTTGGCTATCGATGAACCCAAAAAAAATTCAATGAAATTCAAACATTTTGTTTCATTTGGTTATTTCATTCATGGTACTTTAAACAATGGTAGTATTGTTGACTTTATTTGGATTTGTTTATCACTACACATTGAAGGATGTCACTGATTTTTTCTCCTTTGACTTATTTTTCACCAGTGATTTCAAAAAAGATAATTCACGTATTTTATGTACTTTTGTTTATGAAAAAAATAGATATCAAGGGCGTAGGTTTCTTCAGAATGGCCTTTGTTTCTTGGGAAACACCATTCAATTTCCTTGGTTGGTTCTAGGTGATTTTAATTCTATTCTCTCCCATAGTGAAAAATTTTTCCATCTCATTCTCACATTTCTTATAGGGATTTTTGGAATGCCTCAGATGATTTATGTTAGATTGAAATAAACCTCACAGCTGCTAAATACACCTGGTACAGAAGGCATTACAATAGGATTGTGTCTAGTAATCATGATAGGGCCTTCCTGAATATCCCAACATTGGATTCTAGGGATACTCTCTTGAGCATCACCTTATCAAAACTATGTTCATACCATCACCCTAATCTTGTGAGCTACCTCTCTAAAAGAAGTACATCTAGCACACCTTTCAAATTTTACAATTTATAGACTAGTGATTTAGAAAGCACCCTTCTTATTAAAAAATAATGGGATTCCATGTCTCAGTATAATGATTCTTTTTTCTTGAACTTGAAAACTTAAACATCTTAAACAGTTTCTTCAGAGTTGGTGTGGAGCTTAATCAAAAAAAATTGATAAGGACATAGCCACACTAGAGGCCGACCATAATCATGTTCAAAAACACTTCAACAAATGATGATTTCTATGTAGACTCCCTGAATGAAATGAAAATCTCTTTGAAACATAACTCCCTTCTGGTCTGTAAAGATAACATCCGCAAGAAAGTCTTTAAAATGAAATGTCTTATTGATGGTGACTGTAACTCCATGTTTTATAATCTTCTTCAAAGAATTTGGAATGTTAGTAGACCGCTTACCTTTCTTAAAGAAAATGATAATCTATATGATTATGAAGTGACCATAGCAAATAATGTGTTTACTAATTTTGAAAATATTTTAAATGGTCCAAGTATTAACAAAGATCTTCGGCCTGATGTCATCCCTAGACTGGTTACTAAGGAGAAAAATTTATTTTTTTTACGGGTGCCTCTTAATCATTAAATTAAAGACACCATTTTTATTCTCAATCCCGACAGTGCCTCGGGCCCCGATGGTTTCAACAATGGATTTATCAACAACATTGGGATGTTATCCAAACTGATATTTGTAAGATTTTCAAATACTTCTTTCCCACAGGTGTTCTTCCCCATGATCTTAATTCCCAATTTCTCACTCTTATTCCCAAAGTTCCCAATGCTTCTAAAATTAATCTTTTCAGACCTATTTCACTCGTCAACTCTTTATACAAAATAATCACTAAGTAGATAGCCAATATAATTTCCTCTCTATGACACAAAAACATTAATTGGAATCAATATGGGTTCATCAAAGGAAGGTCCATATAGGACTACATCTACCTTGCCTCGGAATTCACTAATTCTCTTAACAAAGTTTATATAAGAGGTAATATGATCATAAAGCACGACATTATAAAAGCCTTTGACACCATTTAATGGAATTTTATCTTCAAAGTCTCCAGAGTTTCGGTTTCAATGGGCCCTTTATAAACCAGATCCACTCTCTCTTCAAATCTACTTCCCTTTCCACCCTTGTTAATGGATCTCGTAAAGGTTATTTTAAATGCACAAAAGGAGTTCATCATGGTGACCGTTTATATACTATCATGTATTCCATTATAGAAGATTATTTTAGAAGGATTCTTACAAGCCTTGTTGAGAAAAATAAACATAAACCCATTCAAGCGGCCCAAAATCTAAATGTGCCAACACATCTTCTATATGATAATGAAACTATCCTATTTCTCAATGGGAGAAATAGGAAAATTCTCAATATTAAAATTAGTTTATCTCGCTATGAGGAATCTCTGGGAAAATCATCAGCTGGAAAAATAGTCTATCTTCTTTGGAAAAAGTTTTCCCACCAATAGGAAATCTAACATAATCGAAAACATAGGTATCAAGGAAGGTACCCTCCACTTCACTTACATGGGATTTCCCTTATTCTGGGGAAGACCTAAATCTACATACTTCACTTTTATATAGACCATGTTATCAGCCAACATTCCTCTTGGAAAGTAAAATCCCTATCTATAGATGGAAGGGTTTTCCTTATTATGTCATCAATTATATATAAAATTGTTTACTTTCTTATGATCTATAAATGGATGGCTTCTCTCTTAAATGAAATTAATGGGTATATCAAAAATTTTGTTTGGACCGGTAGCATCCTTGAATAAAAGCTTGTCACCATCCCTTGGTCTACCTACTGCAAACTATTTGAGAATGGTGGTCTAGGAATAAAGAATCTCAATTTCATTGATGTGGCCCTACAACCCAAACATACTTGGAAATTAATCAATCATAATATTGAATCCATTGAATTTCTTCAAAAACATTCAATGAAATTTTTTAAAAAGGAAGACTGGGCAATGCCAACTATTCGATATGGCCCTCTATTAGAGACTCCTTTCCCAACATTATGAGTAACTCTATATGGATGGTCAGTATGAATTCCTCTCTTAATTATTGGAATGATAACTGGTCTGGAACCCCCCTCATTGTTATGTTGCCTCTTAACTCCCTTCCAGACAACATGAAATTCATTATCCAGGAGGTGATGCACTCCCATAACCTTAACCTCCCTATGTCCATTACACATGTTGTTGATAATCATCCCTTCTCTAATGCACATGGTTTCCTCATTTGGGAACCATCTCACAATGGAAATTTATATTCTAAAAGTTTTTGCAATAATAGTTTCTCTAACTCTGATCCTTTTTTTAATTGGTGGAAACACTTTGACAATTATTTGATCAAACACCCTAGATTAAACTTTTTCTAGATGATTGTGCATAATCTAATTCCTACTGAAGTATCCCTTCAGTATTTTGGTATCCAACTATTCTCTCAATTTCATATGTGTCATCAATATAGAGATGATAGTTACCATATTTTATTTATCTTGTGCTACATCTTCTACTCTATGGAATTATATTACTGACCTGTAAGACTACAAATGGATTTGTTCTGACTCCATACTTTCTCAAAAAAAAAGTGTTCTGTTGAGTTTGATTACTCGGGACAAATAAAGAATCTCTTTCTTTCCGTTTTTTTTGTACTCTGCCACGTTATCTGGTATCATATAAATAATATCATTCATAATAAACACCCATTAAATCTTAATGCAGGTCAGATGATAATTCTAATTGTTGTCCAGGACGCCGCCTTGATTCAAAAAGCTCACTGCGACAACTCCGTTGGGGATTTTATGATCCTTTGGCATCTCAGAATTGAAGTCATATACAAAAAACTGAGGCATTCAATTGATGTTTTTTGGTAGTTTCCCATTCCATGTTGGATCAAGGTCAATGTGGATAGCACTTCCAATGAAAATAAGTGTCCTGCAGGCTTTGGAGCTATTTTCAGAGATTTTCTGGGTCAATGGAATGGCTGTTTATATGGAAGTTGTTGTAACTCCTCTTTGCTAGAAGCAGAAATAATGGATCTGAACTTGGCTATGGAATTTTTTAATATCAAAGTCTAGAATGACTTCTGGATTTAATGTGACTCATCCACCATTGTTCAAGCCATCTGGAATGGACTGGTCCACCTTGCATGGTCACTTACTTCCTAATGGATGAACTGTATAGACTCGCTCTAGAGATCAGATTCATTTCCACTCATACTTATTGTGAAGTGAATATAGTGGCTGATAGTCTTGCCAATAAGGGAATCAACCAAAGTGTTATGTGATACGAGGACCTCCCATATGAGCTTCTTACTCCCTATAATAGTTATTGTAATAAAGTCCATTCCTTCAGACTATTGTAGTTTCCTTCCATTTTGTAATAAATTACACATTGGCATTTGACCAAGGCATCACCTATTAAAAAATTCAAAATTTTCCCTTAATAAAACATTTCGTAACCAAAATTTTTCCGTAATAAATTTTTTCATAACAAAAATTGATCCTTAATCAAATTTTTCTTAACCAAAATGTTTCCTTAATTATTTTTTTTATAACCAATATTTTTTCCATAATCAAATATTTATTCACTATACTTTTTTCCTTATTCATACTTTTTGTTACAAAAATGTTTCCTTAATCAAATAAATTCAAACCAAAAACACCAAAAAAAAATTATTTCCACAAAATTTTATAAAATCTATATTGTTTATGAAAACCATTATCTATAAGGAAAATATTTTTCTAAGAAATCTGAATTATATGTTTTCTTATAAGAATTTTCATAATTGATTTTTTATTCATGTTCATATTTTCAGAAAACTCTATCGGATTCAGTTTCCTTAAATTTGATTTTTTTTCTTAAAACATCATAAGATAGAAACATACCATATCCTTCATTGAAATTAAACACAACTGTAAGATCATATCATTCTTGTTTCAAACATTGGATAATTTTGGGAATTCGAACCATCACTTTGATGCCTATATAAAGTCCCCCTATTCCTCACCCCACATAGGTTTTCAGTTATTTTCGTGCTGAATATCTACCTCTCTTCAAAAAGACCATTCTATTTCAAAAAGTAAGATTAGTCTTTGAATGTTGTTGGAAGCCACCCTAAAGAAAAAAATGTCTTCAATTAAGGAAATAAAGGATTGGTAAACTTACAGGGAAAGGTTGGTCAATCTAAATTTATTCACAGTGTATAATTCCATGATTATGAAAAATAATAAGCTGAATGGGTGGGTGATTTTTTTCATAGTAAAGCCAAAAGGTCAGGATCAAGATTACCTTGACATGCTAATAGAATTATTTAAGTCAGTATGTTATTATTGGGAAGGAGGAAGGGAGAAGTTTTCATTAAAGAGCTATGGGAAAAAATATTATTTATATATTAATATGGTAGAAAATATACTTGGAATTTCTTGTAAATGTGGGGAAATTTTCTGTACTTACATGTTTTCAGAACAATAAGCATGCTCATGATAATTTCATCATATATGAAGTAGATTTCTAAACCATGCATATTTTTTATGATGCTTATAGGAGATCATGAAAGGACATTAGAAAATGGTATAAATAAACAATTAATGACTTGATAATTACTGATGACTTCCAAGATTCATTAAAAGATTCTTTTGATATTTCAGATGAGAGAATAAAAAATCTTACAATAAGTTTTACATAGAAACTGAATCATGAGCTAATAGATCGAAAGTAAGAAGATAAAGATACTAATGATAAGTTAAATTTAGTTGCATTAAATTTGAAGAGACAAAGGGAACCCATGATATATTTCGAAGAAAAATTCAATCAGTATCAAGAAGTAGTGAAGTTTGAGGCATAAATCCTTATGTCTCAAGATGAAAAAATCAAGGCTCTGCAAAAGAAAAATCAGGATTAGGATCAGTTTCTCATGCGGTTTGAGGATAATCATAAGAAGCTCAATAGGTTGAAGGTTACCTTAAAAAAGATCATGTCAAAGGAAAAGAAGGATGAGTTTTTTTGCATGTCATTATAATATCTTATTGAATTTTTTTCCTATATCAAGTTTTTCAATCATGATGAAAATTTTGTTATCTTTTAGTTGTTTTGTTTTTTATAGTTCTGATCGTTTAGGTACCATTTTTTTTCATTATCTCTAATTATATTTGAAAATCACAAAGGGGGAGAAAAGAATGATCAAAATAATATCATGTATAAAAAAGATAATTCCCTATGAAAGGGGGAGATTATGAAAGGGGGTATACTAAAAAAATACTTTCATATACAAAAAAAAAACTTCTCCAAGGATATCAAGAATATGATCCTTCTAGATTTCAAAATGTAACGTCCCGGACCCGGGTGCCACGCAATGGTGCCCTGAATCTGGTTCTCCATGTGACCTCAAGCATATTTCCCCAAACACCATAGGCTACCGAATAGCAGCGAGGGCCCAGGTCTGATAGTGAGGAAACTATGCCCTCATTTGCAAAGTGTAGCGCAGCGGAATACAGAATAAAACATACATCAACAACGGAAGCAGTAAACCATACATAACTGAAATACACAACATCAGTGGATATAACCAACAGTATATAAATGATGATACTACATGTCTCATGTCCTAAGAAAATAGCCAGAACATGTTATACATCAATACAGTACAACCAAAAGCAGAGTACAAAAAAACAAAGCAAAACAGCTAGGAGCGGCATAGCGAGCCTAGGCTCAGTCCCATGCCCTCCTACTTCTCAGCAACAGTCAAGTACCCATATAGGGACTCTTTCCCCTATCCACACCTGTAGAAACGTAATCTGTTTGGGTTGAAAAGCGTGACCCAAACAGGGTGTGAGAAATATATCCCAGTAGGCACCCACCAAATGCACGTGCCCAACTGCGTGTAAGCATGCAACAATAGTGTGCATTAGTAAAATGCAATAAGGTAAGCAGTACTGAAAAGTAACTAACTTAACATTTAAATTTCCATTTTATTATTCATTAAATCCATTAAATTTAGTATCGTTCTGTGCTCAAGAGAACCAATCCCTCAGACCAACCAGTATCTCACCCTCAGGCTAATATAGTGAACCACGCCCTTAGGCTATACAGAATCTTGCCCTCAGGAATTGTAACAGAATTCTCACCCTCAGGCATACAAAGTGTCACCCTTAGGCACAGAAGTCAATCCCTCAGGCATGCCAGTTTTCCCTCAGGTGGAATAACGACATCCCTCAGGCTAAACAGTCACGCCCTCAGGCTAATATAGTAACGCATGTAGGCTAATATAGTCACGCCCTCAGGCTAATATAGTCACGCACTCAGGCTAATATAGTCATGCCCTCAGGCTAATATAGTCATTCCCTCAGGATAATATAGGTAACCAGGCCATGCCCAATAGGTAAACAAGCAGTAACAAGTAATTACCTTCAAGGAAATTCTACAATTACAATTTTAAAGGCATACCCTCGGGTATCCTAGCCAAATGGCTAAACATTGAAACACACCCTAGGGGTGGTTCCGGATCTAGGAAATGATCCCAACCAGCATTTCATTATAAAAATTTAATCAACTATGAAATTCTAGGCATTAAATATAGAAATGACCTCAGCCACACGACACCCCAACATGAGTTCATGGCACGAAAACACAAAAAAACGCACGATAGTTGGAAAATAACACAAAGCCACCTACCAAAAACGTCAAAGAACGTTATACCAAACGCCGACTTCTGAAACATCCAAGAACAGCATATATATGACGAAGAACAAAACCCATTCAAACATAAATAACATACGTTGGGAGAAGAATTGTTAAGAACGGTAGCAGGAGGAGGAAGGGATTACCCGTGCGGTTCCAACGAGATCGTTCGAAGCTGAATCGGATTCCCGACGAACGCCCAGTGGATCTTCAAAGATCTGGCCTCCTCCTTTGGCCCCAAAATGGCTCAAGTGTCTCCTCTTCCAAATGAGAAGGCTACTTCCTATTTTAAGCTGAAAAAACAAAGTACACGGTGTGTACTTATGAGTACACGGCATGTACTCCTTTCATTTAACTGTTTAAATGGTGGCACCGCCACACTATTCAATCGTTGACCTAATTACATGACATGTACTCCCAAGTACACGGCGTGTATAGTTGCCCAACTGGCGGCGACTCCACCGCTATATTATTCAAGCCTGCCGACTGACTACACGGCGTGTAAGGTACCACTACACGGCGTGTAGTCGGTTCCTACACCCTTCGGCACCAGCATGGCTACACGCCCAATGTACACTTCCCAACACTACCAAATGTACATGGCGTGTGGATAAAGTACACGGTGTGTGGTTACAAAATTAGGATTTTTCCCCATTTTCCATACTTTCTCAAAACACAAAAGGAAAAGGAAAAAGAGGAAGCCCGTACCTACAATATAAGAACCGAGTTCTTACAAACTCCCCCCCCCCTTATAGAAATTCATCCCCGAATTTCCCTTCCAAGGGTGGAGAAGATAAATCTTAGAACAACTCTGGCCACTGACCATGTATGTCAGCCTCCTACTCCCAGGTCTCGTCCTACACTTGGCCATGCTGCCATATCAACTGTACGAGAGGAACTGAACGGCCTCAGAGAACCTTCATGCTCCTGTCAATGATATGGACCAGATTATCCTCAAAGGACGCATCATTCTGAAGCTCAACCTCCTCTGGCTGAAAGGTGTGAGATGGGTCTGAATGGTATTAACGCAACTGAGACACGTGGAAGACGTCATGCATGGCTCGACACCATTGCGGTAACTGCAACCAATAGGCAACTATCACGACTATCTCCATGATCTCAAATGGCCCCACATACCTCAGTGAAAGCTAACCATGTCTCCTGATCAACATGTGTCCCAGCCTCGGCGAAAAACGTAGAAAAACCTGATCCCCAACCACGAAATCCAAAGGTCGTTTGTGGCGATCAACATAAGAATTTTGACGAGACTGCGCGGTAGCCATCCGCTTCCGAATCAACTAGACCTACTCAGATGTCTCCTACATAGGCTGTGGCCCCAGTAAAGCTACCTCACCTGCCTCTAACTAACACAAAGGTTATCGGCATGGCCTACCATATAATGCCTCGTATGATGACATCTCAATTTTTTCCTAAAAACTATTTTTATAGGAAAACTTGACTAATGGTATATGCTTCTCCCAAGATCCCCCAAAGTCTAGGATGCATGCACGCAACATTTCCTCTAGCACCTGTATCGTCCGCTCTGACTGGACATCTCTATGATGGTGGTATGCTGTGCTCGGAAGCACCTGTGTACCCAGCGCCCTCTGAAAACTCTTCCAGAAACGAGACATGAAGCGGGCGTCCCTATCTAAAATTATAGAACGAGGAACCCCATGAAGACGTACGATATCTCGGATATATAGCCTTCCGAGCTCAACCACACCGAAGGTCTCCTTGTTTGAGAAAAAGTGAGCTACCATCGTGAGTTTGTCCACAACAACCCACATGGCGTCATTGCCACATGGTGACCTCGGCAAACCCGTCATGAAATCCATCATGACATCATCCCATTTCCACTCTGGAATGGGTAACTACTGTAACAGTCCTGCTGGTCTCTGATGCTCTGCCTTCACCTGCTGACAGGTGGAACATCTCGTAACAAACCCAGCTATCTCTCTCTTCATACCCAGCCACCAGTACTGACGTCTCAAGTCTTGGTACAACATAGAAACCCCGGGATGAACTACCCAAGCTAAATCATGAATCTCGTGCATCAGCTCCTCATGTATATCCTCTGGAACCCATACTCGTCCATGGATACAAAAAACCTCATTGTCGCCTATCGTCCAACCTGGAGGAGGGTCCTCACTTGCCGCCAATTCCCGTAGAACTAGGCCTTCATAATCAGATAGCTGCCTCATCCTCACTCTGTCCAGGAGGGTAGAGGTCACATCTAACGAGGAAAGATAAGTCTGCCCCAATCCATCATGCACCTCTAGATGCATCTCATAAAACAAAGCCATGAGCTCCCACTCACCACTGGCCTCCTGTACTTCCTGTATCTGAGTCTTCCGGCTCAGTGCATCAGCTACTGCATTACATTTACCAAGTGTATAGGCAAGCTCAAAATCGAAGGACTGTAGCTACTCAACCCACCGTCTCTGCCTCAGATTCAGGTCACGCTGAGTAAAGATATACTTGAGGCTTTTGTGGTCGGTGAAAACCACAATTTTCTCCCAATAGATAGTGTCTCCAAAAGCGCAATGCATGTACAACTTCAGCCAACTCTAGATCATGCATCGGGTAATTCCTCTCATGTGGCCTCAACTGTCGAGACCCATATGCGACAACTCAGTCACCCTGCATCAAAATGGCTCCCAGCCCAATCCATGATGCATCACATTAAACTGTATAACTATTCCCCTGCTCAGGGAGTATCAGGATTGGTGTCGATGTAAACCTTCCCTTCAGGTCCTGAAAATCTTCCTCGCAAGCTTCCGACCAAACGAACTTCACAGCCATCTTAGTCAGACCTGTCAACGGTGTTGCTAAGAGGGAGAAGTCCTGTATGAAGCGTTTGTAGTATCCAGACAGCCCTAAGAAACTCCGTATCTCAAAAATGTTCTTAGGCTACTCCTAGGAAACTACTGCTCTCACCTTCTCTGGGTCTACTGCAACTCCTGCCTGTGAGATAACGTGACCCAGGAAGTGATTCTGGTCCATCCAAAAGTGGCACTTTGAGAGATTTGCATATAGTCGATGCTCTCTCAGTGTAATCAATAAGATCTCAAGATGTATGGCATGGTCATGTCGAGTGTGGGAGTACACCAAGATGTCATCCACGAATACTACCACAAAAGAACCATGATATTGATGGAACACACGATTCATCAGATCCATGAAAACTGCTGGCGTGTTCGTATGTCCGAACGACATAACCGTATACTCATATAGACCATACCTACTTCTGAAAGCCGTGAGAGGTATATCAGATGGTCTAACGCGCAGCTGATGGTATCCAGATCTCAATTCTATCTTCAAGAATACTCGTGCTTCATGAAGCTGATAAAACAGATCATCTATCCTCGACAAGGGATATCAGTTCTTAACCTTCAATTGGTTCAGCTTCCGATAATCCACGCAACGCCTAAGGGTACCATTTGCCTTCTTTGAAAAAAGGACAGGAGAACCCCAAGGAGAAGTACTGGGTTGGATAAAACCCTTCGCCTGCAGCTCCTCTAACTGCCTCTTGAGCTCCTGCAACTCAGGTGTGGCTATTTTATAAGGAGGAATGGACACCGGTGCTGCTCATGGAACATGATCAAAAGAGAAATCCACCTCATGCACCGGGGGTAGACCTGAAAAGTTGTCTGAGAAGACATCCCTGAAATGATCGACAACTGGAGGGAAATCAGTCTGACAAGTCCCCTGGTCATCCAGATATAAGCTCGCAATTTGAGCTATGATTCCAGCTTGCCCATGATGCTTTGGTCTAGCTCGACTCACCTGAACATCCCATTCTCCCTTGTATAGAAACTCTATGCCCTCTAGTGTCGTGAAAAGCACCCTGCGACGATAGTAGTCTACAAAGGCTCAGAAGGGAACCAACCAGTCCATTCCGAGAATGATGTTATAGCTCGTCATCTCTAAGACATAGAGGTCCCAAAGAGAGTGACACCCATCAACCTCAAGGGGGCACTCCTTGCACTGACACATAAAAGCCGTTCTAGTCCCCAACGGAGTGTCTAGCGTCATGATATCCGAAGAAGAAGAAACACAGAGCCCAATGCTCTCCACAATGGGTACAGATATGAAACTATGCATAGCACCCATATCAAAAAGTACTGAGGACAAGACAAAAGCTACTAGAATAGTACCTCTAACTGTAGAAGGTCCGAGATCCTACTCCTGCTGGGTCTGTGGAACTGCATATGCCTACCCAATGCCGCGACCCTGCGACACATCCTGGCTACCCTGAGTTGTCCCGCCCTATTGCCTCTATGATCCTGGTGTCTGGCTACCACGGCCACGACAACCATCTCTGCCTGGACTCCATGACGTATTCCAATTCCCAAACTGGTAAGAAGCCACTGGTCCTGCTCCTGCACGCAGAGTCTGCACAGAACCCCTCTCACTAGACACTGATAGAACCACCCTGCCAAATCACTGCAGATGACTCATCTTGCCGCAAGCTCGGCACTCAACTAGGTCTCGTGGACACTACGACCTCTTGTTCCCCTATCTACCACACTAGTATCACCTGATCGGTCCAACTGTAGAAGCTTCCTGGCAAGTACTGCCACCCTGAGAGAAGTCCATCTGTCTCTTCCTCTTGCCAGTAGAAATAGTACCAGTAACTAGTGCTGAACCGCCCTAGCCCACACCACTAGATTCCCATAGGTTCCTCTCTGAAATAAACGCCTGGTTCACAATCACGTGTATAGTAGGCAACCTAAAATCATTCACCAGCGCTCGGATGTCATACCGAAGACCATCCTCAAAACGTCTGGCTCTAAGCGTCTCATCACCCACTAGCACGGGTGCAAAGCACTGAAGCTCCATAAAACGAGCGGAATAGTCCATCACTAACATAGAGCCCTACTGTAGATTCTTGAACTCTCGAGCTCTACCTACCCTCAACGTCTCGGGAAAGTAGAATTCATAGAAGACTGCCTAAAAATCTTCCCACGTTAGTCCCTGTGATGCTCTGACTGGGTGGTAACATCCCACCACCTCTTGGCGGAATCACGCAGCATATATGTCGCGATCTTGACCCTCCGCCCTGGAGGCGTCTCGAGATGCTCGAAAATAGTCCTCATCGACCCCAACCAAAACTCTACAGCCTGTGGTCCTCCATCCCCTGAAAAGGTAGGCGAATGTTGCTGCTGAAAGATACGCGTCAGCTCGGCCATAGATGTAGCATCCTGCGGTGCTCCCTGAAAGTTCTTCATAAACCGCATAAAACCTTCACAGAACTGCGCCTCCGTGCCTGTGTTCGGTATAATAGCTGGTGCCGCATCGGGCTCTACTGGTGGATCCACTGGTAATCCATGGCCCAACATATCCGGAGTATAATTGTCACTGCTCTCCTAGAGAACAACTCGCAGTCGTCTAGGCGGCATGACTCTACAAGGTCAAAATCACGCCTCAGATTCAAGATCATTAAAACTGAAAGCGAAGGAACCATAAAGGAAGAAGAGGAAGAAAGCATTAAAAAAAATTCAAAACAATACTACACGACGTGTACAATGACTACACGGTGTGTACTTGACTTCCCTTCCCCTGCCAGGGTGCTTTTACACGGCTAAGACACACGACTTCCGTTCAAAAAAACTACACGGTGTGTATAATATCTACACGGCATGTACAATGGTATTTTCCAACTGCCCGTGCGGTCTCTGACAGAGCCGACTACTCAGATTACAACTACACGGCGTGTTACACCAGCATACGGCATGTACACCACCCTCGTTTCCCAGCCACACGGCTAAGTCCACACGGTCTGTCCTCAGACAAGATTACACGTCCTGTCCTATAGGTACATGGCATGTTCAAGGAGAGGTGACACCGACTCGTGTTGTTAGTTACACGGCCGAGTCCCCAGGTCACACCACACGACGTGTGCATCATTGACACGACATGTGCTGTAAATGAGTTTACCGAACTGTGTTGTTAGTTACACGGCCGGACTCCGGGTCAACACTACACGGCGTGCACAAACTACACATCGTGTTTTACCCAAACCCTTACCTACCCCGTGTCACCACCCTCATGGTTTTTGACACGGGAAGGGACTACACGGCGTGTACTCCTGGTACACGTCGTGTACTAAAAAAATTCATTTTTCTTCCTGAACAGAAGAACATACATGGCATGTATAAAAATACTACGCGGCGTGTATACTGGGATTCCAGACAGTATGCCTCAGAAACGCCTTCAGAACCCAGAAAATACTTAAAAACAACACTTATGTGTCAAATTCCGACCTGTGGGGCCCGATACTCCCCACAAATCAATGTTTGACAACTTATATGTGTTATAACCAACAAACAGTCAATGATCCACCAAATTTCAGTCAATGGGGCCCATAATCCCCAAAAACCAAAGTTTGGAATCCATTATATAAACAAGATCAACTAAAATACCATATCACAAGGCAGGTATTTATCACGCAGCTACCACAACATCATGCTTTTCTAGCACAACAACTATCACAACAACATGAAAATTATAATGCACCTACATGGCATGGAAACTTTGCATGGTATGTGATATCAAGCATGTGCCAATGTGATGCATGAGATGGCATAACCTCATCTCATCGAGTTGCAACTAAATAGAACCCACAGATAAAATATAATAACACAATCCACGTGCGTCACCCAACAGTGAAAACATATCAATCGTAAAATTGCAAAATCCAAGGAATGAAAAATACGAGGTAGAGTGGCTTTTCCATGTACACGGGTTAGCTACGCCTGGGAACATCTTATTACCAACTACCGTTCGGTCCTATCCCTGACTATGGCTCCAAATAGTAAGTCAAGAAAAGAAACTCCTATGATACCACTTTGTAACGTCCCGGACCCGGGTGCCACGCAACGGTGCCCCGAATCGAGTTCGCCACGTGACCTCAACCGCATTTCCCCAAATGCGAGAGGCTGCCGACTAGCTGTGATGGCCCAAGTCTGATAGTGGGGAAACTATGCCATCATTTGTCAATGTGTAGCGCAGCGGAATACAGAATAAAACATACATCAACAGTGGAAGCAGTAATCCATACATAACTGAAATACACAACAGAAGTGGATATAACCAAAAGTATATAAATGATGATACTACATGTCTCACATTCTAAGAAAACAACCAGAACATTTTATACATCAATAAAGTACAACCAAAAGCAGAGTACAGAAAAACAAAGCAAAAAAGCTGGGAGCGGCATCGCGAGCCTAGGCTCAGTCCCATGCCCTCCAACTTCTCAGCAACAGTCAAGTACCCGTATAGGGACTCTTTCCCCTATCCACACCTGCAGACACGTAATATGTTTGGGTCGAAAAGTGTGACCCAAATAGGGTGTGAGAAATATATCTCAGTAGGCACCCACCAAAGGCCCGTGCCCAACTGCGTGTAAGCATGCAACAACAATGTGCAACAATAAAATGAAATAAGGTAAGGAGTAATGAAAATTAACTAAATTGACATTTAAATTTCCATTTAATTATTCATTTAATCCCTTAAATTTAGTATCATTCTGTGCTCAACAGCACCAAGCCCTCAGGCCAACCATTATCTCACACTCAGGCTAATATAGTGAACCACGCCCTCAGGCTATACAGAATCTCGCCCTCAGGCATTGTTACAGAACTCTCGCCCTCAGGCATACGATGTGTCGCCCTCTGGCACAGAAGTCAAGCCCTCAGGCACAAATGGTTGCCCTCAGGCGAAATAATTATAGCCCTCAGGCTAAACAGTCCCGCCCTCAGACTAATATAGTCACGCCCTCAGGCTAATATGGTCACGCCCTCAGGATAATATAGTCACGCCCACAGGATAATATAGGTAATCGGGCCATGCCCAATAGGTAAACATGTAGTAACAAGCAATTCCTCTGAAGGAAATTCTACAATTACTACTTTAAAGGCATACCCTCGGGTATCCTAGCCAAATGGTTAAACAGTGAAACACACCCCTGTGGTGGTTCTGGATCCGAGAAACGATCCCAACCAGCATTTCATTATCAAAATTTAATCATCTATGCAATTTTAGGTATTAAATATAGCAACAACCTCAGCCACACGACACCCCAACATGTGTTCATGGCACAAAAACGCACGATAACGCACGATAGTTGGAAAATAACGTAAAGCCACCTACCGAAAACATCAACGAACGTTATACCCGAATGCGGACTCCTGAAACATCCAAGAACGACGTAGATCTGACAAATAACAATACCCATTCAAACATAAATAACTTACGTTGGGAGAAGAATTGGTAAGAATGGTTCCAGGAGGAGGAAGGGCTTACCCGTGCGGTTCTAATGAGATCGTCTGAAGCCGAATCGGATTCCCGACGAACGCCCGGTGGATCTTCAAAGATTCAACCTCCTCCTTTGGCTCCAAAATGGCTCAAGTGTCTCCTCTGCCAAATGAGGAGGCTACTGCCTGTTTTAAGCTGAAAAAACAAAGTACACGACATGTACTTCTGAGTACACGACGTGTACTTCTTTCATTTAACGGTTTAAATGGAGGCACTGCCACACTGTTCATCTATCGACCTGAGTACACGACATGTACTCCCATGTACACGGCGTGTACAGTTGCCCAGCTGGCGGGGACTCCACCACCTTATTATTCATGCCTGCTGACTGACTACACTGTGTGTAAGGTACGACTACACGACGTTTAGTCGGTTCCTACACCCTTCGGCACCGGCATGGCTACACGCCCCGTGTACTCTTCCCAACACGGCCAAAAGTACACGACATGTGGATAAAGTACACGGCGTGTAGTTCAAAAATTAGGATTTTTCCCCATTTTCCATACTTTCTCAAAACACTTAGGGAAAAGGGAAAAGAAGAAGCCCATACCTCTAAAATAAGAACTGGGTTCTTACACAAAACCTGATGAGGAGTTAGTTGTATTCATCTTTTATAAGTAAATAGAGATAATTTTTATCTTTTAGAAGTTAAAAAAGTGAGATCATTATCCCATATATTCTTTTTTGAAAGGTTGGCTGTGCTTTCCAAAAAGGGGGAGATTATGGAGTAAATAAGGTTTCGTTATGAATTTTCCATTCCTCTATGTTTTGAAAATCATAAACACTTTATCATAAGGAAAATTATCTCTCTCTAAGGATTAATTTCTTATGGAAAATTTAATTTCTCTAATGGAAATTTTAATCCTTACCCTTAAAAAAATTTCCTTTCTCTAACGAAAATTTTTATCCTTAATCTTAAAGAAAAGTTCATATCTCTACATAAAATTTTTATCCTTACCCTTAATGAAAAATTCCCATTCTATAAGGAAAATTTTTATCCTTACCCTTAAAGAAAATTTCCTTTCTCAAAGGAAAATTTTTATCCTTACCCTTAAGAAAAATTACTTTTCACGAAGGGAAATTTTTGTTCTTAGCATTATGGAAAATATTATTTCTATAAAAAAATTTTATTCTTTCTTTTAAGAACAATTTACTCCATATAAATAAAATTTTTATGCTTACCCTTAAAACAAAATTTCCTTTCTCTAATGATGATTTTTATCCTTACACTAATTTTCATTGTCCTTCTAAAATAATGTTCATTTTATTAATAAGTCAAAATTTGGATAATTATCTAAAACCTCATATTTTTATAGTACCATAGACTCCCAATTATCTGAAATTAAAGACTCTAGGATATATAGAATTTAGATTCCAAATTTATTGAAAAATAGAATATAAATATCCATGTTCCAAGTATTTTATTTTTTATATGTTTTAACGCCCAATTTTATTTTTCATTAGATTCCAGATATTCAAATTTGGTTAAGCTATTTAATTTTCCATACACATGTTTTATTGTGAAACAATGTCATAAAATATGATTCTAATTAACTATTGGTTGAGTGAAATGTGTTTTGGTCTCTCCAAAAATCAAGAAAAAATATGATTATTAGAATAGGGAGGTGACCGTTGAAGTTTTGCCTATAAATATGACCTCGTTTGAAGAAGCTCATTATCATTCCAAGATCATATAGAATACATGTTCTGAAGTGACTTTTATAGAAACAATGATGCTCATTCATTGTGCATTTAGTGAACATCTTGAACAGTGGTGCACATATTTTTTAGCATTCTTTTTATGACTCTTATTATTTCTATGTACAATCGAGGGCTTCTAAGGATAAGAAGATAGAGGTTCCGACTTCATTAAAGTTTGAGGGATCCTGGGGATAGCAAGATAGATTATAATATTCCTATTGAGGTCTTACCCTTGTGTGGGTAAGACATAATTTCCTGAAAGTATTAATCAAAAGACCATTACCCAAGGTGGTTGGGTACCCATCTCTTTGGGTTAAAAGATTACCTACTTGTTACTTTTTGTTGTTTCAAGTTTTATTTCTGTTTTATTTTGATAAAGAAAGGAAATCTACCTTTCTTAAAATTTCTTGTAATTTTATTTACTATGATAAATAAGATTCTATATTATTTAAGGTAGAATCATTCTCCAAGGAAATAAGTATTATATTTTATTTTCAGATTCATCTTTCCAGACCCTATGAAAGTCTGTTTCACAGTTTAGAACTAAAAGAGGGTTTTTGAACTAACCATGTTTAAATTTATTATACACATTTTTTCTTAGGGATAAAAACTAATGTTTTTAAACATTAAATTCACACCCTCTTCTATTTGAGAACCTACATATATTATTTTTATTCTATAATTAGTATTAGAGAAAGTTATCTGAAATTCATATACTCACATATAAGTTTTCTTACTCAATCTTTCATTGTTCTAAATTTTATTGAATAACTTTTCTTCTTCTTGTTTTCTTATTGTTTTTATAATTTGTTTATAAACTTTTTCTATTAATGAGTTTTGTGGAAAAGATATTTTCTTATATAATGATGGTTATAAATATTGGTTTCATTGAAAACCATAATTCTACTAGATCACCAATTTTTTATGGTAGAGAGTATGAGTATTGGAGATATAGGATTATGACCTTTTTCATTAATACTAGTGTATAGAAATTTCTCTTGCTTCCGGGTGAATAAAAAATTCCAAACAAGGAAGTCAGAACCTTCACCAACCGAGAAAAATCGGAATATCAACTAAATTACATGGTATGCAATACTTTGTTATATTCTATGACCACTAATATATATAGTCAAATATCTTCTAATAAAGATACCAACTACATCTAGAAGAAACTTGAATTTACAAATTTTGGACATCTAAAATTATTGAAACTAGAAGAGATATGTTAAGAGATGAATATCATTGATTCTTATTTCATTATGGAGAACCAGTTTACAAAATATAACAATGATTTATGACTATTGTTAATAGTCTTCAATCTATGGGAGAGATAGTTCTTGATGATGATTTTTCTATTGATAAAATAAATGAAATCATTCCTAATGAGTGAGAATATAAAAGTACAACTAATGATGAAAATAGAAAAGTATCTAACGTCACACTTGATGATTTATTTGGAACACTTCTTCCACATGAAACCAGAATGAAAAGAGATACAGATTTCAAAAAAAAAAGAAGAATGTTAATAGAAGTGTAGCTTTCACTACTACATCTAAATCCAAGATTCTAGAAATGGTAACTAGATCTAATGATTAGAAATATATCTTTATATTTGAATCAATTGACAGTGATCATTTAGTGAATTAATTTTCCAATCTTGCTCGGAGGATGAACAAGATTTTGGAAAATAAATATTTTTAGTACTGATACAAGATGAATGATATAAAGGACAAGAAATATTCTAATATAACATGTAATGAATGTAAAAGGGCAGGATATATCAGACATGATTTCACTATTATAAAGATAAAAAGATGAAGGAAAACAATTATGAATGAAACATAAACAAGTATTACAAGTCTAAGGATAATAAGGTCTTGAAAGAAAATGATACATGGAGTTCCAGCGGTGGTGACTCTTTAGATGAATCTTTATATTTTGAATCTTCTGGTTAGAAGAACATTAGTCTTATATCTAGAATAAATATTTAATATAATTATCATAAGAATAAAGTACAAAATGTTGAATCCTTATCCAATATTTTGTTAAATGCTAATTTTCCTAATGAAGAATATTATTATCCTTCAGATGATGAATCTTCTTTATCAAAATAAAATACCTTACCTTTATTTGAAGTAATTTATATATTTTATAAACTAATTTTGAATGAAAATTCTAAGACAAAAAAGAATATAGAGAATGAAAATTTTATTGTTTCTATTTCAAATAAAGCAGTATATGATCTTTCCACGGATTTTGATTAGAAAACATTTGATTTTGAAAGTTCTTATAAAGAAATTAAATAAGTTAATTCTATGAATGATAAAATTTCTAAGGATCTTGGAAGTTTTATTTCTAAGAAAAATATTTCAAATGCTAAATCAAGTTATAAAACTAATAAATTTGAGGATAAGAATTAATCATTAAAATAAAATACAAAATATTTTCCATAGATAAACTTTTATCAAATTTTACTTTAGGAATGAAAGAATTTGATAAAATGTATTCACAACATCTTATTGTAAGGAATAGTTTGGATTCGGGTATACTCACATGAAAACTATTTTTAGTTATAATTACTTTGTTCCCCAAAGTGGTCCCTTTTTAACTAAGTGTCAATGTGGTGGACATTGGGAGAAAAATTGTCCTTTAAAAAAATCCATTATTTAGTTTTTCATAAAGCATATTTTTGTTACAGAATGTGGATTTCTAAAATTTTACTTTCTAAAAGTTTAGGATCCACGGAATATTGGATTTCGAAAGTCTATAACTTTCATTTTTAGGAAAATAAAGAAAGTACCAAAAAAATAGTTGGTATATGGATAATGGATGCTCTCAGTATATTATTGGTAACAAAAACTTCTTTGAAAAGACTATCAAGACAAAAAGTGTAAAAGTAAATTTTGGAGACAATTATTTGGGTGACATTTTTGGTATAGGTAACATCATTCTTCCCAAAAAACATTAATATAAAATGTTTTATTTGTTAAATGTCTAAATAAAAACCTCATTATAATAATAAAATTATGTGATTATGGTATCATTATGAATTTTAGGAATGATAAATGCTTAGTACACAATTCTATGAATAGTTTTTTCTACCAATAGGCATGACATTTTATATACACTAGACATAGAAAAGCATAGTAGCATGTATCTAGTTTGACTTATTACAATGGAATATCAATATTGGTTATAGAATAAAATACTAGGACACTGAAACCTTAGGAACCAATGAAAACTCTCAAAAAAATAATTTTTAAGGATCTACCAGAGTTAGATTTTATTTTTCAAAAGTTTGTAATCCTTGTCAATTTGGAAAGAAACATAAATCATGTTTTAAATAAATCAGTGAAGTCTCAACATCTGATTAATTACAGTTAGTGAATATGGATCTTTTTGGTCAAACAAAATCTAAAATTATTAGAGCAAAATACAATGTATTTGATTTTGTTGATGATTACACTAGATTTATATGGGTCTATTTTCTAGAAATGAAATCTAAAGATTTATTTATTTTCAAAACAATTATTGAAAAGTTAAAAAATGAGAAAAAACATTTCATGGATAACAATTAATAGTGATCATGGATGAGAATTTCAAAATTCATATTTTGATAATTTTTTTAGTAAGAAAGGCATCACTCAAAACTTCTCATCTCCAAGGACTCCTCAACAGAATGGTGTTGTTAAAAGTAGAAATAAAATTATTCAAGAGATAACTAGATCCATGTTGATTTAATATTCTATTTATAAAAACTTTTGGGATGAAGCTGTTAGTATTTCTTGTTATACAATAAATACAGATTGAATCAGACATTTTCTTAACAAAACACCTTACGAATTGTTGATTGGTAGAAAACCAAGACTTTCTCACTTCAAAGTATTTTTTTTCAATGTATTAATCTTGAATACTAAAGATAATTTATAAAAAGATTCAAAAAAAGCTGATGAAGAAATTTTCATAGGCTATTCCACTACTTCTAAGGCCTATAGAGTCTTTAACAAAATACGTGTACTATTAAAGAACCAGTGCATGTTAAATTTTATGAAACGGATCCTTTTATTTTTAAACAAAACCTACCTATATCTTCGGAAGTGTTTTAAAAAACTAATCATTAGACTTTGATAGATAATTTTTATAATAAGGAAGATGCTCAAAAAATTATTTCGGAAGTATTTAACCCAGATAATTTTCTACAATATGATAACGAATGGGTTTTACAAAACCCAAATTAGTTGTTTCTTAAAGCTCATACCAGTGATAGTAGCACTGGTGATGTAAGTCAACCTATGAGGACAAGATGGTTCTTAAGAAATGAAATAGAACATCTAGAATTCCTTTCTATGTTAGAACCAAAAAACCATTGATGGAGATTTAGGTAACGATGATGGGATTAAAACCATGCAAGATGCACTAAATTTATTTGAAATAAACGATGTCTATACCTTGGTTGAAAGACCTAAGAAAACTTATGTAATTAGAGTAAAATGGGTATTTAAAAATAAGATTGGTGAAAATGGAATCATAGGAAGAAATAATTCTAGATAAGTATCTAAAGACTATAGTCTACAATAAGGAATATACTTTGAATAAACCTATTCTCTAGTATCTAAACATGAATCTATTCTTATTTTACTCACCTTTGTAGCACCCTTTAATTTTAAACTATTTAAAATGGATGTGAAGTGTGCTTTCCCTAATGGATATATTAATGAGGAAGTCAATGTTGAACAAACTCTTAGATTTGAAGATACTAAACATCCTAAATATGTTTTTAAAATTACAAAATCATTTTAGGGACTTAAACAATCCCCGATAGCTTGGTATGATATACTTATACAATTTTTGTTACAAAAAAATCATTTTAAGTGAACTGTTGATCCAACTATTTTTATAAATAAAGATAAGGAAAATAATTTTATTGTTCAAATATATGTTGATGAAATTTTATTCAAAAAAACTCAACAATCATTAACAACTTCACTTGTGAATTTAATGAAATCTGATCTTGAAATTAGTATGATGGGTGAGTTAACATTTTTTTAGGTTTTCAAATTTCATAAAACCATAGGGAACTTATATATTACAATATAAGTATATTAAATATCTTATTAAAAAGTATTGATATGAAAAAAATAAAAGTTTATGTACTCTAACATGGACCTGAAAATATATTGATGATGATGAAGATGGGAAACCAGTAGATCAAACAACTATTAGAGGTATGATAGGATGTTTATTATACTTGTCAGATAGTCATCCGGACTTAATGTTTTTAATATTCTTATGAATAAGATATCAATCTAATCCAAAGGAATCTCATTTAAATGTAGTGATAATAATTTTTTTTTATTTAAAGGGAACCATTGATTTTGGAATTTTATATGATTTTTGAAATGATTTTGTTTTAAAAAGATTTTTCAGATGCTAATTTTGGTGGATGTAGAATGGAGAGAAAAAGTACATCCAAAACATGTCATTTATTAATAGATTCATTAGTTTTTTGGTAATTTACGAAGCAACACATAGTAGCACATTCCACTACTGAAGCTGAATATGTAGTAGCTTGATGTTTTTGTTCTCAAGTGTTGTGAATTCAAAATGCACTCATAGACCGTGGCATGGGTTTTACCAAAAAAAATATTGTGTGATAACACATGTTCCATTTTCATAAGAAAAATATCTATACATCACTCCCATGGAAAACACATAGATATTAGGCATCACATTCTTAGGGATCACACACTTAAAGGACATATCACTCATCAATTTTTTGGAATGCAAGATCAACTTGCTGATATTTTTAAAAAATCATTACCCTCTGATAGATTTGAATACATTAAAAAAATTTAGGAATGATAACAATAAAGTAATATTCCATATTAAATTTTTTGTTTAAACTGATCTATTTATATTAAGAAACTACTTTTCATAGTGGGAGTAAATTTTTTTATTACTCAAAATTTTCCCTTTTTCAAATACTTCATAACCAAAATTTTTCCTTAATCAAATTTTTCAAAACAAAAATTTTTCCTTAATAAAATATTTCAAAACCAAACTTTTTCCTTAATAAAACTTTTCATAACCAATATTTTTTCCTTTATCAAGTTTTCTTTAGAAATTTTTTTTTCCTTAATCAAATTTTATGTAATAAAAAATTTTCAATAATCAAATTTTTTGGAACCCAAAACTATAGAATGAAAATGATTCTTTAATTAAAATAATTCCAAATTCTATGTTGTTCATGAAAAATATTATCTATACTAAAATTATTTTTTTATTTAATCCAAATTTTTTTTTCTAATTAAATTTTTGTTATTAGTTTTTAATTATTTTTTGTATTTTAAGAAAACTCTATCTGATTCAGTTTCCTTATAACTTAATTTTCTTTAAAACCAAAAAAGATCAAAACCTACCAAATCCTTCTTTGGGATTCATCTCAACTGTCAGATCAGATTATGTTTGTTTCAAACATTGGGTCATTTTGGAAATTCGAACTATCGCTTTGAGAACTATATAAATGGAAACTTATTCCTCTTCCCACATCATTTTTCAATTATTTTTCTGTCGATGCTCTGCCTCTCTTCGAAAAACTCGTTCCATTTTTCAATGTTTTATTAGACTCTGAATGTCACTGGAATCCTCCCTACAAAAATAGATGTCTTCAGTTAAGGAAGTCAGGGATTAGAAAATCTATAACGAAAGGTTGGTTGATCCAAATTTATTTACAATGTATAATTCTTTGATTATGAAAAATATTAAGCTAGATGGATGGAAGTGTTTTGGTGTATCCTAGCCAAAAAATTGGAATCCAGTTTATGCTGACTTGATTATAGAATTCTTTGAGTCAGTATGTTTTTATGTGGAAAGTGGATGGGAGAAGTTTTTATTCAAAATCTATGGGAAAACATATTCCGTTTCTTTTAATATGAAACAAATATACATATAATTACATATGAAGGTGAGGAAATATTATGTACTCACATGTTTCTATATCAGTAAGCATGCTATGGAAAAATTCATCAATCATGAGGCATATTTCCAAACCATTTATATTGGTTATGATGCTCATAGGAGATCATGCAAGGAAATTCCAAAATGGTCTAAAAGATCAATTGAAGACTTGAGAATACTTTATGACTTCCAATATCAAGTAAAATATTCTTTTGATAAGTAATATGATAGAATCAAAAATATTTCAATAATTTATATAGAAAAACTGAATTTTGAGAAACTAGATTAGAAGAAAAAAGATAAAGACCTGAATGTGACGTTAGATTTCAGTTGCATTAAATCTGAAGAGGGAAAGGGATCTTGGGATAGTGGTTGTTGAAAAACTTGACCAGCAACAAGATGTAGTGAACCCTCAGGCATAAATCTGTAATTATCACGATGAAAAAATTAGGGATTTACAAAAAAAATATGGATTTGGAACTGTTTCTCAAGGAGTTTGAGGAAGATCATATGGATCTCAATAATATTAAGGCTACCATAAGGAAGATCATGTCAAAAGAAAATAAGGATGAGTGATTTTCATGTAATAATAATATTTTTTTTTATTTTTTCCTGTATCAATTTTTTTAATCATAATGAAAATATTGTTATCCTTTATACTTTTTTTATGGTTCTAATATTTCAGGTACCATTTTTTCTATTCATTCTATTTATTTTTTAAAATCACAATGTGAGAGAAAATAATGATCAAAACAATACTATGTATAAAGAAGATAATACCCTGTGGAAGGGGGGGTTTATGTAATGGGGAGTATACTTAAAAAAGAATTTCCTATACAAGAAAAAGGAACTTCTCTAAGGATGTCAAGAATACTACCCTTAGGAATTTCAAAACCTAAGGGGGAGTTTGTCATATTCATCTTTCATAAGTAAAGCGAGAAAAGTTTTATTTTAAAATTTCAAAAACAAAAATTTTAATCCCTTGTATTCCTTTTTGAAAGATTATTTGTGATTTCCAAAAAGGGGGTGATTTTTTAGTCAATAAGGTTTCCTTATGACTATTTCATTCTTTTATGTTTTTAAAATCAGAAACACTTTATCTAAAGGAAAATTATCTTTCTCTATGGATTAATTTCTTTAGGAGAATTTCAGTTATCTAAAGAAAATTTTTATCCTTACCCTTAAAGAAAATTTGCATTCTCAAAGGAAACCTTTTATCCTTACTCTTAAGAAAAATATCCTTTCTTTAAGGATAATTTTTATCCTTACCCTTAAGGAATGTTTCATTTCCCTATAGAAATTTTTTTCCATAACCATAAAGAAAATTTATGTTCTCTAAGGAACATTTTTATCCTTATCCTTAAGAAATGATTTCTTTCTCTAAGTAAAATTTTCCTTCTTACCCTTAAAGAAAATTTACTTTCTCTAAGAATATTTTCTTATTCTTACGCTTATGTAAAATTTCCTCCATCTAAGGAAAATATTTATACCTACCCTTAAGGAAATTTTTCTGTCTTTAAGGAATATTTTTATCCTTACCCTGGTTTTCATTGTCCTTCTAAAGCCATGTTATTTTTATTATTAATCAAAAATTTAGATCCTTATCTAAAACCATAGAATATTTTAGTACCTTAGAAACCAATTTCCTTAAAATTTGGACTTTGGAATCTATAGAATTTAGATTATGAATTCTTTGAAAAACAGAATCTGAATATCCTTGTTTCTATAATCTGATTGTTTATATGTTTATACTTTGAATTCTATTTTTCCTTATATTCTATATAGTCAGATTTAGTTAACCTAATTAGTATTCCATAAACATATTTTTATTATTAAACAATGTCAAAAAATTTGTCACTACATAACCGTTGGTTGAGTGACACTTGTACAAGTCCCTCTGAAAATGAAGGAAAAATATTACCATTTGATGACGGTGCCAACCGTTGAAGTTTTTCCTATAAAAAAGAGATTATTTAAATGAGATAATTATCATTCCAAGATCTTAAAGATTTCATGTTGTGATGTGATTTCTATAGAGTGAAATACTCTCATGCTTTTTGAGTTTCATGAACATCTTGTTCAGCAGTGAACATATTATTCAGCTTGCTTTGTGCGAATCTGATTATTACATAGTAAAATTGAGCGATTTTGGGGATAGTAGGACAGAGGTTCCAACTATTGTAATGTTAGAGGGATTGTGGGGATAACAAGATAGATTCTAATATTTCTATTAAGGGATTACCCTAGTTTATGTAATAAAAACATTCCTAAAATTATAAATCAAAGGACCTTTAACCAAGGTTGTTGGATACCATATGATTTGGGATAAAATATTTTATACATATTATTTTTTCTATTTTGAAGGTTTATTTCAGATGTATTTGGATAAAGAAATAAAGAATAACATTCTTATGCTTTTCTGTAATTTTATTTACTATGATAAATAATATTTTATACTCTTTATAGTAGAATCTTTTTCCAAGAAACTATTTCATAAGACTTATTTTAGAATTCATCTTTACAGACCCTATGAAATATCATTTAATAGTTTAGAACTAAGAGTGGGTTTGTTAATTTACCTTGTTTAACATTTTTAAGCATAGTTTTCCTTGAGGTTAAAAACTAATGTTTTAAATATATAATCCCACCCTCCTGTAATTGAGAATCTATATATATTATTTATATCCTATAAATGGAACTAGAGGAAGGTATCTGAAATACTTATACTCACATATATGTTTTCTTCCTCAAGCTTTCCTTATTCTAAATTTTTGTTCATAAATTTTCTTGTTCAAGTTTTTGTTAATGAATTTTATCTATGTTTATAAAATTTTTCTATTAATGAGTTTTGTGTGAAATATAATTTCTTATAGAATGAAATGTATGAATATTGGTTCCATTGACAACCTTAATCCTACTAGAAAAAAAAATTGGTAATGATTTTGAGTACATGAGAGATATGATGAAGACATTTTTCATTATCAATAGAGTAGAAAACTTTTTCATGCTTACTAGAGATTAAGAAATTCTAGAAAAGGAACTCAGAACCTTCACCAAAAATGAAAAATCAAAATATTAACTAAATAACAAGGTATAAGATACTTTGTTGTGTTCTATGGATAAGAATTTATATAGTCCAATATCTTTTTGTGAAGCTCCAAACTGGATCAGGAATAAACCTGAAGTTACACATTTTGGGAATTCTAAAGTGGTAGAAACTGAAAGAGCTATGTTAAGAGCTGAATATCATGGATTCTTATTTCTTTATAGAGAAGATGTTTGTAATGTACAATAAATATTTATTACTATTGTCAATATTATTCAATCAATGGGAGATAACGGTTTTGATGGTGTTTTTTTAGATAAAATAATTGATATCATTCCCCATGAGTTTTAATCTAAAATTATAGCTATTGATGAGAACAAAAAAGTATATAACATTACTTTTGATGATTTATTTGGAACTCTTCTTCACCATGAAACCATAATGAAGAGATATGGTGATTTTGAAAAAATGAATAATAGTAATGGAAGTTTAGATTTACCTACTACATCTAAAGACAAGACTCTGGAAAGAGAATCCAGATCTAAAGCTATGAAAGATATTGTTATATGTGAATCAAGTGACAGTGATTAGTAAGATAAATAATTAGCCAATCTGGCTTGAAGGATGAACCAGATTGTGGGAATTAATGATTTTCAGTACCGATATATGAAGAATGAGAGAAAGGATAATAAATACTATGATGTAACCTATTATGAATGTAAAAGGGATGGAAATATCAGACATTATTGCCCTATGATAAAAATAAAATATAGGAAGTAAAAGCATTCGGAATGAAACAGAAAAAAATATTACAAATTTAAGGGTAATAAGGTCTTGAAAAAAATGAAACCTGAAGTGCTAGTGGTGGTGACTCTTCAGATGAATATTCATATTTTGAATCTTCTTATTATAATTATATTGGTCTTATAGCGATATTATTGATTGAAAATCTTTTCTTTATGGCTAAGGTATACAATGATCAATCCTTTTCCCATATTTCCTTAAATGCTTATTTCCCAAATAAAGAATATTATGAATCTTCAGATGATGAATCTTCCTCATCATGATATAATATCTTACCTTCATTTGATGAAGTTTCTAGATTTTCAAAACTATTTTAGAATGAAAATTGTCAGATAAAAAAGATGATACAGAAATGAAATTCTAGAATTTATGGTTTAAAGAAAGAAGACACAGATCATTCTAAGGATCTTGATCAAGAACCTTTTTATTTTAAAAGTGTTTCTAAAAACATTATGGAAGGAAATTCTAAGAAGGGTAAACTTCTTAAATATCTTGAAAGTGTTATTTCTAGAAAATTAGAGATCAAATCAAATTCCAAAACTAATAACATTGAGGATAGGAATTTAGTCATTACACTAAAATCTAAAATTTTTCCCAGAAATTAACATTTAACAAATTTTACTTCAGGAAGGAATGAATTTGATAAAATGCATTCACAACTAATTCCTCTAAGTAATAGTTCTAAATTTGGTTATTCCAAATCGAAACATGCTTTTATTAAAAATTATTTTTTCCCCAAATTGCGTCATTTTACACTAAGTGTCAATGTAGTTGGTATTGGGAGAAAAAAATTCATTAAATAAAATCCAATCTATAGGTATTCATAAAGCTTGTTTTTCTAAGAAAATATGGATTTCTGAATTTAAGTTTCTAAAATTTACAAATCCAAGATATTTTGGATTCCAATATTGAAACTCATTCGTTTTCATGATAATAATGAACGTACCAAGAACATTACATGGTACAAGGATAGAGGATGTTCCCGAAATATGACTGGTAACAATTTTTTTTTTTAAAATACTATCAGGATGAAAGGAAGAAAAGTAACTTTTGGAGATAATTCTTAGGGTGAAATTTTTCGTATAGGTAACACTGTTCTTCTTAAAAAAAATTAAATTTCAGATTTTTTATTTGTTAATGGTATTAAGCACCACTTCATTAGTATAAGCCAAATTTATGATGAATGTCACCTCATAAATTTGAGGAATGGTAAATTATTAGGAAATAATTCTAAGACATTATTCTTTCTACCAACAAGCATCATAATTTATTTGAACAAAACATTGAAAACCATAGAATCCAAGATCTACCTTGGAGTAGTGTAATGGAAGATCAATCTTTATGATGGAATAGAAAACTAGGATATTTTATCCTTAGGATCAAAAGAAAACCCTTAATGAAAAGACATGTTAAGGATCTACTAGAGCTTATATTTAATTCTTCAAAAGTGTTTTTATCATTGTCAATATAGTATGAATCATAAATAAGGTTTTAAATCAATCATTTAAGTCTCATCTTATAATGAATTATAGTTAGTTCATATTGATGTTTTTGGTCCAATATAAACTAGAATTATTAGAGGCAAATACTATAAATTTTTTTAGTTTATTATTACACTAGATTTACATGGCTCTATTTTCTAGAAAGGAAATCTCATGATTTTTCATATTTCAAAACTTTTAGATCTATATTTAAAAATGAGAAAACCCATTCATTGATAACTATTCATAGTGATCATGGATGAGAATTTCAAAATTCAGGTCTTTAATATTTTTGTAGAATTAAATTCATTACTCATAACTTCCTAGCTCCAACAACTCCTAAACAGAATGGTGTTGTCCATAGAATAAATTAAATTCATCGAAATATATCTAGAACCATGTTGAATGAAATTTATATTTCTAAAAACTTATGGGATAAAGATATTAATACTACTTGATAGACTATAAATAGTGTTTTAATCAGTCCTTTTCTTAACAAAAAACCTTAGGAATTGTGAACTAACAGAAAACTTTGCTTTTCTTACATCAAATTATTTGGTTTCAATGTATTCATCCCAGATAAAAAAGAAAACATACATAAATATCCACCCAAATAAAGTGATGGAAATTTCATTAGATATTCCACTACTTTTAAGACCTATAGAGTCTTAAAAAATATGTTTACTGTTGAAGAAACAATGAATTTTAAATTTGATGAAACTAATACTTATGTTTTTAAACGACCCCAACCAATAAAACTAGATGTGTTTTCAAAAATAGATTATTAGCATTTGATAGAACATTTTCTAACAAGGAAAATTCTAGAGAAAATGTTTTTGAAGAATTTACCACAGATGATTTTCTACAATATATCGATGAACATGTTTTTCAAAACCCGTATCAGTCATTTATTAAGAATCATCACAGTGTTAGTATCATTAGTGATGAAAATCAACAGATAAGGACTAGGAGTTCCTTACAAAATGAAATAAATCATCTTGAATTCCTTTGCCAATTAGTACTAAAAATCACTGATGAAGCATTAGGTGATGATGATTGGATTAAATCCATGCTAGATGAGCTAAATTAATTTGAAAGGAACAAAGTCTGAACCTTGGTTGAAGGACTTGAGGAATCTTATATAATTCAAGTAAAATAGGTCTTAAGAAATAATAGTGATGAATATGGAATCATAGTAATATGTAAAACTAGATTAGTTTCTATTGACTATAATAAACAATAAGGAATAGATAATGATGAAACTTATTCTCTAGTAGTTAGACTTGAATCTATTCGTATTTTACATACATTGGTAGGATTCATTAATTTCAAAACTTTTTCAAACGGAAGTTAAGTGTTCTATCCATAACAGATATGTTTACGAGGGATTCTATGTTGAACAAACTCATGAGTATGAAGACCCAAAACATCCTGAACATGTTTTCATAATTACCAACTCATTATATGGACTATAACGAGCCCTTTTAGCCCGGTATGATAGACATACACGATTTTAGTTAAAAATAATTTTGTTAAGGGAACTACTGATCCAACTACTTTTATAAAGAATGATAAAGGAAATTTTTTGATTGTTTAAATATATATTGATGACCATATATTCAAATAAAGTTAAAAATATTTAACAGATTAATTTTATAATTTAATGAAATCATATTTTAAAATGAGTATGATGGATGAGTTAAAATTTTTCCCAAGTTTTTAGATTTCTAAAAAATGAGATGGAACTTATATATCAAAACATAAGCATATTAAATATCATATAAAAAGGTTTTGATATGAAAAAACTAAAATTATAACCACTCTAATTAGCACCTCAAATTATATTGATCTTGATGAAGTTGGGAAACCAGTAGATCAAACATCTTTTAGAGGTATGATAGGATGTTTACTATATATGATAGCTAGTCGTCCGGATATATTTTTTTCAGTATGCTTGCGAGAAATATAAAAATCTAATCAAAAGTAATCTCATTTAAATGAAGTGAAAATAATCTTTCTCTATTTAAATGGATCCATGAATTTAGTACTTTTCTATACTTATGGAAATGATTTTGTTTTAAAATGTTTTTTTGGATTCTGATTTTGGTGGATGTAGAATGGATGGAAATAGTGCATCCATAACTTTTCATTTCTTTAGATATTCATTAGTTTTTTGGTCATGTAGGAAGCAACCCTCAGTAGCACTTTCCACTGCTAAAGCTGAATAAGTAGTTGTAGGATGTTTCTGTACCCAACTATCATTGATGAAACACAGACTCAATGACTATGGCATGAGTTTTACCAAAAAAACATAATTTTTGATAACACAACAACCATTTTCCTATGAAATATCCATGCACATCAGTCCCATGCAAAAAACACATAGATATTAGGCATCACTGTCTTAGGGATCACACACTTAATGGATATAACATTATTCAATTTATTGTAACGTAATATCAACATAATGACATTTTTACTAAATCATTACCCACCGATAGATTTGAATACATTAAAAAAGTTAGTAATGATAATTGTAATATAATCTTCTATATTAAAATTTTCATCAAACCAATCTCCTTGTATTAAGAAAAACTTTTTCATAGGACGAGTAAATTTTCTTGTTATTCAAAATTTTTCCATTAATAGAATTTTTCATAACAAAAATTTTTCAATAATAATATTTTTCACAATGAATATTTTTCATTAATAAAATTTTTCATAATTTTTTTTCCTTAATCAAATTTTTCCTAACTAAATTTATTTACTTAATCATGTTTTTCTTAACCAAATTTTTTCCTTAAAAAAAATTTTCCTAATAAAATTACTTCCTTAATAAATTTTTTTTGAAACCAAAAGACCAAAATCAATGTTTTTCTTTCCTTAACAAAATTTTTTAGAATCTATGATTTTTATGAAAAACCATATCTTTAATAAAATTATTTTTCTAAGAAATTCGGAAGGTATGTATTATTATTTAAATTTTAAAAATAGATATTTTTCCTTTTTTTTAAGAAAACTCTATCATATTCACATTCCTTAAATATGATTTTTCCTTAAAACATCAATAGTTCAATAACTACCAAATCCTTATTTGGAATTCATCTTAACCATCAGATCTGATTGTTCTTATTTCAAACATTTCATCATTCTAGGAATTTGAATTATCACTTCATTGCCTATATAAAGTTCCCATTTTCCTTTCCCCACATCGTATTTCAAGTCTTTTCGTATTAAAGATCTACCTCTCTTCAAAAATCTCTTTTCATTTGTCTATATTAGATTACAAGATTGATATTTCTAGAAAACCACCCGACAAAAACATATATATTCAATTAATGAAATCTTGGATTGTGAAATATACAGGGAAATGTTGGTTTTTTCAAAATTCATTACAATGTATAATTCCATGATTATGAAAGATATTATTCTTAATAGATGAGAGAGTTTTTTTATAGCCAAGCCAAAAATTCAAGATCTAGTTTCCCCAATCATTCTTATTGAATTCTATGAGTTAGTTAGTTTTTATGAGGAAGGTGGAAGAGAGAATATTTCCTATAAATACTATGGGAAAATATATTATTTATCTTTTAATATGGTAGAAAATATATTTGGTATTCCATATGAAGGTGAGGAAAGTTTTTGTATTCACAAGTTTCCATATCAGTAAGCATGCTCATGGAAAATTTCATCATGCATGAGGTAGATTTCCAAACCATTCATATGGGTTATGATGGTAATAAGAGATTATTCAAGGAAATTAAAAAATGTTCTAAAAGAACAATTGAATACTTGAGAATTATTTATGACTTTCAAGATTCAGTATAATATGATTTTGATAAATTAGATAGTTGAATAAAAAATCATTCAATAAGTTTTACAGAGAAACAAAATCTTTAGAAACTAGTAGAGATATAAGAAGATTAAGATCTGAATGGGATGTTAAATTCAGTTTCTTTAAATATAAATAGAGAAATGGAACTCAGGATAGTGTTTCAAGAAAAATTAAATTTGTAACAAAAATTATTGATGGCTTAGGAAGAAATATATTTGTCTGAGGATGAAAAAATCAAGGCTCTACCAAAGAAAAAGCAGGATCATGAACAGTTCCTCAAATGCTTTGAGGAAGGTAATAAGGATCTCAATAAGTTAACGGATACCTTAAGGAATATTGTGATGAAGGAAAATAAGGATTATTGATTTGAATTTCATTATTATCTTTTGTTTTATTTTTTTCCTGAATCAATTTTTCAAATCATAATGAAAATTTGTTATATTTTAGTTGTTTTTTATGTATAGTTCTAGTATTTCAGGTACTATTTTTTCCATTCTTTAAATTCCATTTTGAATATCACGTGGGGTATAAAAGATTGATAAAAATAATAATTAGTATAAAAAAGATTATTCCCTTTGAAAGGGGGGTTTATCTTGGGGTATACTTATATAAGACCTTCTTATACAAGAAAAAGAAACTTCTCTAAGGATGTCAAGAATACGATCCTTAGGGATTTCAAAACCAAAGGGGGACTTAGTCATATTAAACAGTCATTTGTAAAGAGAGATATGTTTTTCTTTTAAAAGTTCAAAAATAAAAATCCTTATCCCTTATATTCATTTATAATGGTTTTTTTGTGATTTCCAAAAAGTGGGTGATTATTTAGTGTATAATGTATCTTTATGACTATTCCATTCATCTATGTTTAGAAAATCATAAACACTTTATCATATATAAAATTATATATCCCTATTGTTTAATTTATTATGGAAAATTTCCTCTCTCTATAGAAATTTTTTTTCCTTACCCTTAAGGAATATTTCCTTTCTATAAGGAATATTTTTTCCTTTACTCTTAAGAAAAATATCCTTTCTCTATGGAAAATTTTTAACCTTACCCTACCGGAAAATATCATTTATCTACGGATAATTTATAACCTTACCCTTAATGAAAATTTCCTTTCTATAAGGAAAATTTTTATCCTTATCATTTAGAAAAATTTCCTTTTTCTGTGGAATTTTTTTTTCTTACCCTTATAGAAATTTTTTTTTTCTATAGATAATTTTCTTATTGTTTCCCTTAAGGAATATTTTCTTTCTGTAAGGAAAATATTTATCCTAACCCTAAAGGAAAAATTCCTTTCTCTAATGAAATTTTTTATCATTACACCGGTTTTCATTGTCCTTCCAAAACAAAGTTCATTTTATTACTAAGTTAAAAATTCAGATCGTTATCAAAAACCTTAGAATATTATAGTTCATTACGCTCTGAAATCACTGAAATGTAGACTTCAGAATCTATTGAATTCAGATTTTTAATTATTTGAAAATTTGAATCTAAATATCCATGTTTCTAGAATCTGATAGTTTATATATTTAGACTCTAAATTCTATTTTCCTATGATTCTGGATATTCATATTTGGTTAATCTATTTTATTTTTCATACACATGTTTTTATTATTAAATAATGTCTTAAGAATTTTTTCTAACTAATTTTTAGTTGAGGGACACGTGTATAGGTCCCTCTGAAATTCAAGGAAAAATGTGACCGTTGGAGGAGGGAGATGACCATTGAAGTTTTTACTATAAATATGAGCTCATTTGAATGAGATCATTATCAGTCCATGATAATAAAGATTAGATACAATGAAGTGCTTTCCAGAGAGAGAAATACTCTCATTCTTTGTGTGTTTCATGAATATCTTGTTCAGTTTTAAACATATTATTTAGCTTGATTCGTGAGACTCTGATTGTTTCTGAGTACAATTGTGCGCTTTAGGGGATAGAAAGATAAAGGTTCTAACTACCATAATGTTCGAGGGATTGTGGGGATAGAAATAAAAATTCTGGTATTCCTATTAAGGGCTTACCCTATTGTGGGTAAGATACAATTTCATGAAAGTATAACATAATGGTCCTTTATCTATCGTTGTTGGATACCATACTCTTTGGGTTAAAAGATTTCGTAATTGTTACTTTTTCTTGTTTAAAGTTTTATTTATGCTGTATTTTGATAAATAAATAATGTACAACATTCTTATACATTTTTTTCACTTTTATTTACTCTAATAAACAATATTCTATATACTTTAAGGTAGAATCTTTCTACAGGAAATTTTTTCTTAATTTTCTCTTCCAGATTCATCTTTCTAGACCCTAAGAAATATTTTTTTCATTGTTTATAACTAAAAGTGGGTTTGTGACTTTAACTTGTTTATCTTTTTTAAAAATAGTTTTCTATGAGGTCATAATAAAATGTTTTTAAACATATAATTCACCCCTCTTGTAATTTTGAATCTACATATACTATTTAGATCCTATAGAATAATATATGCCTCACAAATGAATAAATTTTAACAACACAATAAATATCATGAAATAGAAGAATTGACGATATAACATTTCAAAGGATTATTATAAACACCTCAAAATATAATATGGGTTCCTTACATCAATATATTCCCTAATGAAACAAAATTGAGACAAATTTTTTTTACTAAAATTCATTAGCAAAACGACAGTACATAAATAATAAAAAAAATTGTTTAATGAGAGATAAAGAGTTTTGTTATCATTTTAAAATCAAAATGGCATTTATAGGAATGTTTTAGAGAATATCCTATCAACTTTAATTGGAAATTAAACACATCATAAAATAAGGTGTCGAAATAGAAGATAGAGATGTCCCTTACCTTTTAGTCGAATGTGTTCTATACATGATCTTAATTCCCTGTATAATAAAACTAGATTCAATAATTAATTAATTAATAACCTTTTACATTTTTTATTATAATATTTTTATTTTAAATTATAGCAATTTTGATGAGTTATAAAGATCAATTTCATCATTCTTGGAGCATTCATTTCATGGGTTCATGGCTAGTTCACTTGTGTAAAATTAATGATTTTTTTAAACACAAAAACTGAAATTGAATGATATCCATTATCTTTAACAAGTTAATTGGTGCAATATATCATTTTTCTTTATTTTAGGGGTATGATTCATTTGATAAAACTGTAATGATAAATTTTTAATTAATTTCGGCGGTTTTTTTAACCATGATGAACCAGTCTTGCTTTATTTAATATTATATATATATATTACTTCTGGAACATGAATTAAGTTATAATATAAATATTAAAATATTATTTATCCATAATAATTTTTTCATGACCATCCATCAAGTAGGTAATATAAAATTAATAATAATTATCTATTGAGATGGTTATCCCCATAATTTAGACAATGGTTTCATTTCATTGAATAAGAAGATATAATAAAAGGAATTGATATAATATATTTATTTATAATCATAATATTAAAATATATAAATTATAACATAGTTATTATTATTGGTGTACGAATGAGGTTAGGTGAAGTTATAAGTGGGAAAAAATTAGGTGGGGTTGTTTGAAATTGTTACCTCTTTAATATCACCTCCTTGAATGATAGCTTGATGAACATGGAATTTTTATTTGTGTAAGAATATAAGAAATATGATTTGGGGAGATTAGGGATGAGAATTTTTGGAATCTATTTGAAAATTTTTAAGGCTTGTGAGAAATAATGGGTTGGTGTTCAGTTGTATTAATACATTGGATGTTGTGATTTTAAGTGATTAAATAATAATTATTTTATATTTATATCCTACGTCATTTGGGTGGAATTAATTAAAAAAATTTGGCTGATAATTAATTTTTTTAAGTGGTGGTTAAATATGATCAGAACATCAAACACCCATAAAATGTTGTAATTCTTTTTGTATTTTAAGGATTTACCTTTAAACATTAATAACCAACATTATTTAACATATATTGTGTAAATTTATTTTACCATGGTAACTTTTTTATGTATAAAAATTAAAATGACCTTATTATCTAATTTAGAGCTTTTTATTCCAATTTTCGAATCCATTTTACCAAACAACATTTTATTTATTTGGAGAAATAAATTTAAAATAAACACAAAAATGCAATGAACAATTAGGTTTTCAATAATTATTTTTTTCCAATTGAAAGTATATTTTTACTAAATTTATGACTAATAAAAATCATTTTTTGAAAATAAATTAATATTTAATTATATATTATATTTAAATTTGATTTCAAAAATTCTTTTCTAGGGATTATTTTAACTAATTAAAAAGGATAAACATTATGTACTTTAAAATAGTTTTTAGAAAAATCTTATTTTAAAAATAAATAAATATATTCTAAAACATTATAAATCGATATTTCAAAATTAATTACATGGATTAAATATAAATAAACAATACATATTTTATATGAAATCAAATTAATATAATAATGGTAATTTTAAGAATTTTAATATATTGAAAATAAATGAATTTTTTACAATAATCAGTATTTTTAACTATTTACTAAAAACAAAACATTTTCTAAAAAATTCCATAATTTGAAAAAGTTTAAAAAATGATATTTTAACTTAAAAAAAATTTCATCAATGAAATTAATTTTCCCAAATTTTAAAAAATTATTTATAATATTCACTCTTAAAATTCAATGAAAACCATTTTTTGAAGAAAATGAAAATTTTGAAGTATAAAATGAATTTCTAAAAATATAAAACTTATTGAAAAATGACTAATTAATAAATTATAAATGATTATAACCATTATATTTTTTATAATTTCATTAATATTATTCATTTATTCCAATTTAATGGTTAAGATATATTAGTAACATTTAAATAACAATATTTAGTTGTTTGTTTACGTTTGATGTGGATTACCTTGTATTATATTGTACGTAGTGGTTCTTTTTAAAATATTGGGATGATACAATAATTTCCTACAATGGAATGAAAAATACTCCAATATATATGTTAAAATAATTAATTTCAACCCAAATGGTTTCCCAATGAAATTGGAGATCTAATTCATCCTATACTACTAGTCTTCTGCAGTATCTCTCTCATAATCCACCTAAAAGAATATTGGAACAAGGATTTATAATTGGAAAAAATGGTCTAATATCCATGGTTAATATATTATATTACCATTATAAACATAGTATAAATCTTTTTCAATGCTTTTAACCAGTTTTTGGTTCACTTGTGGCCCAACTATAACAATATTTTTTGCATCCACTTCTTTATGGATTCTACGATGCCTACCCGGTTCCATTGTATATATCTAACAAAATTTTGTTTAGTATCACAAATTAAGAACTAGTATCTTAGAAATTTTAATCTACCACATCAAAACATATCACAACATATCTTTCTATAATTTAACAAAAATCAACAATTTAACCATTTTTTTAAATACACCAACCATGGCATTCCATATAAACCATTTGGAATATTTTAAAAAATTGTTATTATTAGTCAATATAATAAACCATTTTAGTCAAAATGAACAATAAAATACTACTGATTAGTCTTACCATTAATACATTCCATTACAAAATCATCGTCTAAACCCATAACCCTGTGGTGACCACTCACATACAAGTGTCTTAAAATAATAATGTTCCAAAACACCCTAGTGACTTGATGTTATTCATATTGATGTTTTCTACAAATATTTATGCTCTAAATTTCATGTTCGTTAAATATTACACTTTACATACATCCCTTGAGATAGGATGATACTATTTCCCACTCCAAGTCCAAACAAATGTGGCATCGTTTCCCACATCATGATCTGCACAATGATGATACCATTTTCCCAAAAATGATATTTGGAAAAAACAAAGTGGATACTATTTTTCTAAAAAAACATATTTAGACTAATTCTGAAATATACAATTTGTAACATCCCACCCTTAATCGTATGATTTAAGAGTGATGTTAGAGCTATGAAACCTTAGGTGACACTGCCAAGACACCAATGGAAGGATATAAATTCCAAGAGACTCTAGAATATTTTCAAAAATATTTTCCCCTTGAAATATGAAACATGAAATAAAATAAGTTAACAACAATCCCATCGATTAAATATTAAACATGTATAAAAATATATCTCAAAACAGAACCAACCCAATAAATAATGTCACAGTACAAGGGAAAATATAATAGGTACTCAAAATTTACAAGGAAGAACAAAATTCAAAAATATAATGTGAAATCAACCAACAACACCAAACTCGCTCCAAGCTCCACTCCACATGCCAAGACCATAGTATCTGAAAACGTCACTAAATAATTGATATACCTTTCTATTATCTTTTTCAAAATAGATGGAATTTTAAAATTCACAATAGTTCCCAATAAGGGGGTGAATCTAAAGTCAGAAGGATTTCCCCAATAAATTTCCAACTCACAGCACAAGAATAAATCTTGTTATTACATTTTATAAAATAATATATAGTAGTGAAAATAGTTTATATCAAATCCATGAGCTACTTTTATAATTAAATCATTAATTAGTTTTTATAAAGAATATATCATTTAATTTGGAATATTCATTTCAGTTTACAAACACCCAACCACAGACACACACTCAATATTGGTGTCACCATTGATGGTGGAACCTCATATCCATACTCTGTCCCATTTAACTGGGGTACTTAAAGACAATCATCCTTCCAATTTAACACATTCTAAATAGTATATTCCTACATTATTCCATGACATTAAAATAAAAACTTTCCTTCATTTTAAGACTTTTCAAAAAATACATTACATGCATAAATACAAAACATAATTTTGAAATAATCATTTAAAAAAAAATTAAACAGTGGGGTTTTCAAAAAACCATTCACTTCTATGATTTATAAGAAAACAAAAATTGATGATATACATCAACAATAAAACAAATATTTTACAATAATTTCACGAACATCATTTAATTAAAACTAAACCATCAATTCCAAATAATGTAGATTCTAGAGAGAAGCCACATACATGAAAAATGGTTGTTGAAAATAAATAAAGACATTCCACTTCTCTATATATGATCCCAAATCACATTCTCTTCACTAGATCCATCAAGATACCATCATCAAATCATTCATAATACACAAAGACACACACACACACACATATCCTTTATGGACTAGATATATTATTCCTAGAGATAGAAAGAGGAAAACCATGGATCTAAGATGAGTGTGGAAGAATGGGTAGTTATTGATGAATTCCATCCTAAATTAATCTTTAATTAACCTAAGATCACTATATGATTGAAGGTAATAATATATAATATCTTGAGAGTAAAAGGATTTCAAGTTTTTGATTGAATATCGATAAAAATAGTCTATATAGATTTAGTTCATATTAAAAACACTTTTAAAGGAGGGCCAGTTATATTTCGCTTGGTTTTGATATACAAATAATAAACCCCTGTGTGAACCATGAGTTTCTACATTCATAAGGATACACCATAAAATATTGGCTTGTATGTCAAAAACAGTGCACAAAAACTATGTTTTTTCCTCTCATTCATGATTAATGGATTCTCTTAGGCATTCAAATTGATCGGCCAAACTGCATTCCAAACCTGTACCTACATAATGTATTATGCCTCCCCTTTCATGGTTTCCAAGAGATGTTATATGATTTCTATTAACAGTTAATAAAAAATAATCTCTTTATGGGATAAAAACATTCCAAAATCCCTCAAATCCTCCCAAAACATAACCTTGAAATTTTATGGACTAAAATAGATGAATAAAACGACATGTACCTAAAATAGGGTGGGTGGGTGGGGTTCTATATAGATTTTATAAATTTTAAAAAGATCTTAAAAATGAATAAAAATATTCACTAAATAATCATTTTTATAATTGATGTTTTTTTGTAATAATATATGACATTCTTATATTCAAAAAATGTAATAAAAGTCTATTTTTAAACAGTGTTTTTTACTATTCATATATAAAAAAAATTATAAATACCTAAAACATTAAAGATATGTATATTTTAACTTATTGTTTCCAAATATGAAATTAAATTTATTATATTCATATTATATTAGTGATTGAAATTTTATTTATATATAAGTTCGAAAAACATTATAAAAAGTTATACATGAAAAATGAAACTTGAGATGTAAAATGTTAAATATGGGTTGTTAAATTAAACCAAACATTTTTAAAATAAAAAACTGACATATGATATATATATATATATATATCTGGTCATATAAAATGGTTTTAAGAGTATCCAATTCATACTTTCTACTAATAATATCTTAAAATTTATTTTATTTAGAAAAATATTCTTTTTCATTATTCACCTAAAAATAACTCTTTTTTATGAAAGAATCAAAATTTCATTTGAAATTAATAATTATTTTTCATATTTAAAAACTATGTTTATTTTTTAAAATATAATTTAAATATTTTTTTAACTTTTTATGAAATCAAAGAATAAATTATAAAAATGTTTTTATAGGAATGAACTTTTTAAATTTACAAGGCATTCTTATCCTTAATTTATATAAGACAATAATAAATATATAATTATTTAATAAATATTTTTTTATTTTAGTAAAAATTTTAACAAAAATATACATAGTTTTCGGTAATGAATGTTACAATGTATAAAAAGTATATATTCATAAAACCACAATTGAATTAATAAAATTTTTAAAAAATAAGAATAATTTTTATATAAATTAATATATTTGAATGTTTTGTTACTCATATTTATAAAAACCAATTTAATGCTTGGGATTTAATATTATAAAATTTTTCATTTTTGTTTTGTTTTTTAGTTTTTTAAGGAGAAAAAAATCAAATATATTTCACATAATTATAGGGAAACATATATTACAAATGTATGTCATTATAATCTCTGAATCAAAAAGATCATGGGAGTTCATGATAGTGAAACATTATTATAAAACATGTATTTATATATTTTTTATGATATGAGGTATTGCAGTTTGTATTTTTTCACCGAATAGAAAAATTTATTTGTCAGAATCTTGTTATAAAATTAAATTTAAAGGATATTAATCATTGGATTATATTATCAACTGAAAATATATGAGGGTTTCCAGGATATTTTATATAATCAAAGTTCCTTAAAAAATAGTATTCTTCATAAGAAAGAAAGATATTGGTAGGGAATGGAATCAATTGGTAGATATAATTTTGAATCAACAACCTATATTGGTTGGAATTGGAACCAAAAAATTTGTAACCATGTTTACATAGTTGAAACTAGCTATTAATTTTGGTATAGATACAAAAATTTTATTGAACTCTTAATTGAGGAACATTTCTATAATAGAGGATTATAAGAAATATCTCTTTATACCATTTGTGGAACCCTTAATCAAGTGGTAGTTGAATGGTTGATTAAAGATATAGAAAATATATTCAATGATTCATTTTATTATAAACATCAAAATTCAATTCATTCAATTTATAATTTTTAAGGTAAAGAAAATCAGCGGGGATCTCTAATTATGAATACCAAAGAAAAATATGATATTGATTCCATGGAGTGTTAAATATTTATGATATCATTCTTGAGAAATATTTTTATAAAGACCATTGAAAAATAATTCAATGGAATTTTTTAGAGTTGATGAAAAATAACAATGAGTCCGAGGATTATTATTTTGAAATGTTTTTGAGAGTTTCCTTGTTTGCATGAGATATCATTTTTGGAAAATTTGAGTAGAATTTACTGAACAAAGACATTAATAAAAACATTATACTGATGTTAATTGGAATCTAATTATTAAAAAATTTATGGGGAGGATTATTATTGAGCTGATAAAATTGATATAGAGTTTTCTGTGTTTTATGACATGGGATTCCATCTATATAATGATATTATTGTTCTAATTATTATATCAATTGAAATTTCATTTCATGAGATTATTGATAATAGTGTTGATATATATAAAACATGGGTGTTCTATACTTTTAATCACCTGAATAATATTTTATCTAATAGAAGATAACCCAATTTGTTACTCTTATAACTCTAAAAGATATAGTTGAAATTAATAATTTCAATAAATATATAAAATTTTATTTTAATAAAACTCAATGAAATCCATTATTGAGAGAGGAAGTTGAAGTATTTATGGTTAAAAACATTCCAAGCTTAATATGTACATATCACAATTAGAATGGATGAATCAGTGGATAATTATTTTTTAAGTTATTCAATTTGGATCTTGATTCATTGATGTGTTGAATAACTATAAGGTTCTATCATTATGATGTTGCTGAATAGAATCCTCCATGTTAAATTTTATGTGATGGTTTTATCCCTTAAGAATAATGGAATTTTGGAGGTTTCTACTATCAAAGTCATGAAATTTCTAATCATTTATAGGATCAGAGGAGGTCATATCTTATGAAATAAATGAATATTTTAAAATTGGGATAAATTCATTGCTTTTAAAGGATCCAATATTGTCAAGTCAATGATTTTCCTCAAGGATGTAACCAATATTAATGATTTTTCAATGTATATTAGAAATTTTATCTTTTTATCTTAAAAATGATTTCTATGTGGAAATGGTAAATGTAGATTCAATATTTCATTTAAATGATTTAATTGTTTGAATAGAAGAAATTTTTAGGAGACTTACCTATAAAAAATAACAAGAGGATAAGTGTGTTCAATTGATTACATTATATTGTAAGTAAATATGTACAGATAACAAACTAGAGTAATATTTTTCCATAGTATTGAAGAGTACAATTAAATAATGATTAACAATATTTTCACACAATATGAAATGATATATTTTAATTAGTAAGGTGAATGAGAGAAATAAAACATTGAGGATGAAGGAAAAAACATTTTATTATATTAAATACCACCCAAATCCATAAATTAAAGAATATAAAAGCTAATGATATGAATTTAGTAGTGTTGTGGAAACAAAAATGGGTTTTATCTTTGATTAGATCTCATTTTGGTCCTAAAAGAAAATAGGGGACTCATAAGAGAGAATAAAATTCTCAAGAAAGTTATTGATTAATAAAAATACCTTAATGATTCAAAATATTAAAAAAAATTAATATGGATAATTATTTAGAAATAATGTTGAGACATATTAATGAATTTTTTTACTTAAAAGATAAAATCATTGAGAATAAAACAATAATTGTAATTACATTGATTGTGAAGGTAATGAATGTTTCATTAAAGTTATCTTGGAATTCTTTGAGCAACACCAAAGAAGCTCTGTTTTGAAATGTAACAAATGAGTCCATTTGAAGCCCCAAAAAAGTATAGAAATGATTCTAATAATAAAAGTAAACCCTATATTTTTACCTAGAAGGTTTACTTTGAAAATTCAGGTTTCTAATTCCATCAGTTGTAGTGGTCAAAAAGGAAATATGATGGTGATTTTCTCCCAAACAATTTAATACTTTCATACTTATAATATCATGTTTGGAACTATAAATTACAAGGTAAAATTAGTTTAGAAAGAGATGGTTAATAAGGCTAAGGATAAAGGAATTTTCAAGATAATTGATAATTTATCCAAGAGTGAAAATATTGAATAAAATCAGTGTATATAAAATTAAAATGATAAAAGAAAATAAAATGTTTAAAAATAGTTTCCTATCTGAGGAGATTTTACATTGAAAGATGACTTTAGACTATTTTTTCCATGGACTCAAAACAATGTGTGGTGGTATAATATCGCACACCAACAATCTAAGTGTTGTTTTGGTTCAAGGTTTATTGCAAATAAAATTCTTATAGGAAAACGAGGAAAATATATTTAAGAGATGGTATAATTGAAAAAAAACATTTGATTCTCCTAAGGATAATTTCTTGATTTCCTGATCAACAGCCGTAGAAAATCATCATGTGCCTCTAAATTATACTGGATAAAGTTATGTAATAATTTAATTTCCATGTATATTAAGTGGAGGAATAATCAATAGTTTATAATGGTGGTATGGTTCCCATAAAATTCTACTAATAGAGATAATATATAGATACTTTTCAGAGTTTTTACTTCATACATGACTGAAAATAAAAACAACTTGAATGATATTAAAAAGTATAATGGAAAAAATATTACATTTAGTGACAATTTATAAATCATTATGAACGGAGGTTGATACTCCATGATTTGTAAGAATAAATTCAAAAATATTCTATTTATTGTATAATTGAGGTAGAAACTATTTATTATTTCTCAATGTTCTAACCATGGGTATCTGGTGATATTTTACAAGGATAATTGTTTCATAAACTATTTTATGGATAGAACAATTATATTGAGGTTTAAATAGACATGAAATAACATTTTCAATGATTGTGATGTTACAAACTGATTCTTTGTGAGTTTGAAATATTATAACCTTATTTCTAATAGAAAATTGTTCTATTTAAAAAATAAGAATTTTGAAAATATTTTCAAGCATGATTCACTGAAAAGTCTATTGATGTTAAATCATGAATGACCCATCATATATCCTATATTTCATTGAGGAAAAATGAATTACTATTTTCACAACCTAGTGGAAATAAATATATAAAAACCTATTAATTTATTACACTCATATGTTTGTGGACCATTGTGAAATTCATTAAAAATAGATAAATATTTGATTAAATTTGGTATGGATTTTTGTCATATGAATTATTTATTTTATATCTAGTTAATCAAAAGATCTTGAGAATCTCAAACTCTTTTTTGATGTGTATAAGACTAGATAGAAAGTTCATTAAAAATATTTATAGATGATAATGGATCCAAATAATATATTAAGTACCTTATGTCATACCCTTAAAAGAATGGGTTAAAAAATAAATATAAAGATATATAAAAACTATAAAAAATTTAGTGCCTGAGAGAAGAATTTGGTTTTATAATACATGAGAAGAATAATAGAATCAAATTTGGTCATATCAAATTTATTTTTTAGATAAGAAACAATTGTGACTATCTATATTCTAAATTAGTGCTTAATATGACCCCATTTGGTCACAACTCCATATTAGTTGTGTATTAAAAATAATTCATTCATGATAATGATGAATTAATTTAAAATTCCATTAAAATTCACAATTAAATAAATTCATTTACTAAAGATATATGTGATGAAAATATATAAATATTTCATTGTTACACACCAAGTAGAAGGGTAAACCGATAAAATATATACGAGGTGATTTTTCGGAATATTTTGTGTTTTTAAGGGAAAATAAAATTTCCCCCAAAACATAGTTCTCATTCACAACAAAAATAATTAATTCTAATAATATTTCTATATATAGAATTAGGAGAATCCGAATTAATGAAAATATTTTTATATCTCTTGCATAGATTATGAAAAAAAAATTAGTTGCGAAGGCTTTAAGTAAGGATGTTCGTAAAAGAAAAAGATGATAAAAACATATTAAACCTATAAATATAATTATAGATAGATAAAAATTATTATATACACAATAAATATAATTAATGAATAATCACACTAACATGAATTCCAATATTGAGCCAAAATGCGTAGATGAATCTCTACAACATGACAGTTGGATTTAAACGATGGATGGAGAACTACACTTAAATGGATATAAGAGAAATTGGAAATTAGGTTTACAACATAAATAGAAAAAAAATTATTAACATGATGTGGGTAATTTGAAATAAGATAATATGATCAATGAGATTATAATTTTTTCCAAAATTGATGTGAAATGTTCAATCAATAATTATGAACATAATGAATTTTTCTACATTGAATGTCCATAAGGATTAAACCTCTACAATGATGGTTAAAGAGAATGCATGTCGAATGTAGGACATTATGGGATCAAGAAATAATCTATAGAATAGTATTAAAATCTATATTGATGCTTATTGATCATGTAATTTAAATGTAAAAATGCAGGTTCAAAATTACATGATAAATGAGATAACATAAATTTGGTAGTTATGACTTCATATATTGATGATAATTTTCATTAGAAATTTAGAATATTATTTTTTTTGTATTTTTCAATATAAATAAGACATATATTTAAATTTATTTAATTAGTGTGATACTAATTTTTGGGATTGGAGTTTTTAAATAAAATATATTTTATCTATCTCTTAGAAAAGAACAATGATCAAGAGCCTCTCTATGTCATTGTAATAAGAGAGTCTTGAGAGTTTTACACACTTTGGTAGTAAGAGAACAATTTCTCCATGGATATTAATGGATTGTTCATAAATTAAATCGATTTATGAAGTCTTATTTGGAACCTACTCTATTTGACAGTTTCATGATCAGAAAATGTATTTATATTTATACATTGTGAATTATTTTATATAAACCCAAAGTTGTTATATCTTCTAAAAACTTAGTAGAACATTTTATACCTCAATGAGTATATTTTTTTGGATTGAGGAATAAAAAACAATTATAATTTTGAATTTATATATATAACTATATAGATTATAGTGACCCTCACTTTTCAAACATTATCATCACATAACGTTTTCTGAAAAATTAAAACATTAAACAAACACATGCAAGAATACCATACTAGTCTAGTGCCTTTGGAATCATGGAAACTTAAAAATTGGATAATATGTGACCTAAATCATCTACAATTAGGTTATTTTTTTACAATAAGCCTTATTATACATATCAAACATAGAACGTATAATCATAACCTAGGAGAAATAAAACATAAAAGTGGTGATCTCGATTGCTCTATAAGGGTAAACATGGTTGACATGTAAGAATAAACATAAGAATAAGGGTATGATAATGTGATCATGAAAATAGAAGATCATACCCTATATATCAAATATTATAATAGAGATTATGTAATAAAAATTTGTAGTTCATAAGAAATTAATTATAATGAAATAAAGTGCACAATACATGAAATTATAACACAAGAATAAAACATGGAAGTGTGGAAAACAATAATAACATAATTATTTCCATAGTATCCAAGGAATCACTACCAATACCATATTAGTAGTGTGGGTTCACCCCCATACTATAATATTATTCATGGTTCACTCCCATGGACATCATAGTAGAATTAGTTCGCTCCTCATATCATCTTTTTAGTCATGGTTCACTCCCATGGCCATCATAGTAGTTAGGGTTCACTCCCAAGACCATTTTAGTTTATCTTGTGAGATATAAATCATTACCCAATGCATTGGATGGAGATATTGGTCCCACCTGTCACATAAATAGATCATACATACATATTCCAGAAGATCCTAAATAATCATATCATAACACATGAAATTAAATGGGAATTGTATAAATGTAAACATTTCATTACCACTGGGAAAGAGACCGATTTAAAAATCATTTCATCATAAACATTACCCATGAAAAGAAGCGGGGTTCAAAATCATATAAACCGTAAAAGAGATATTGGCATCATAATAATCATGCCATAAAAATTAATTCATTAAAAGAAATAATATTAATGGAAACACTGAATAATTTTCCTAAAAATGCATGAGTAACAAAAAGGGATGTTATTTTATATGAAATATAATTTTGAATGATCTTTTAAAAACATTTATTGAGAAAAATATCCTTTCTTTTGAGAAAATTTATTTTTATAACATAAAACCTTTTGAAAACCTTTTTCATTAAAAATATATTTTAAAAACTAAAAAAGAATTTTTGAAAACAATAAAAAAAATTTAAAATCCTTTTCCCATGAAAATTATCATCAACGAACTTTTAAAATCATTTTGAAAACATTTAAAAAACATAATTTTTTAATAAAACATATTTTCGACCGAAGAGAGTGACTGTCATATTTTGCATAAAAAAATTATCTTCAGTACCAATGAGTGGAAAATGGTACTAAGATTAGAGGATATAATGAATAAATATAGGAGAAGGAACCGCATGAATATTCTTGAGGTTGGGATCATATGATTTCATTAAGGAAATCATAAACATAAATAATCTCGGAAAGTGATGAGATTGTCTCTACAAATTATTATAACTCTGTAACATAGGATAATAGTATCCATGTACGAAAATGAAATTAAATTAAGCTTATGAAATTATTAAAATAAGATATTCATGATATAACTTGTAAAATGGAATTATATACACCTTGAAAAAGATTTTAGGTACAAAACAAAACACGAATCTCAACGAAGAAAAATTTAGATAAAAATGTTTTACTGATTCGGTAAATTTTGAAAGCTAAACCCCATGAAATAATATCATAAATTTCTCATTTTAATACCAATAAATTTATTTAATGGTTACATAGAATACAATCCTGGGAATTACATTCACCAAAAAATTGGAAAGAGTGGTGAACATAGCTTGAATCTCACAGAAATTAAATATGAGATGAAATCCCCTTACCTTGTGTCTTGACTCTCTTAATAGTCATACAAGTTTCCTATATAATAAATATATGTATATTATAAATATTTTATAGAATACTATTCTTATATATATTACCATATATTTTTTAATTATAACATTATATTACAGCTATTAACGATCCTATGTTAGGGTTCAACTTCGGGTAATATTCAAATTGTTCTTCACATCTATCTTAATTTGTTATTTCATTGGTTATTATACATATATCATGATTCTATAATATAAATAAGGATAAAAATATAAATTATAGCAACTATATGTATATTATAATATTCTATCGAATAAATAAGTAAAAAATGTAATATATTGTTCACGGAGATGGCAAGTCGTACGTACGCATGAATGTTGTTTCCATTTTTATTATCGTATTGAAACAATTATGTAGATGAAATATTTATATATGTGCATGAATATATATTTTTCATTTTCCAATAGAATTAATCAATAATATGTATCATATATGTTCACTAAACTCATCCTTAATACATTACATGTAGTGTGTGAATGAATCACATCGCTTTGAGGGGGTGGTAGTCCACACATCCTCAAATGAGATTATCATATTAATACCAGATAGAATATAATGATATGTATGTTTTAAAGGAAATAAAGAAGCATAAAAAATAGAAAATAAAATATATTTCAAATATAATATCGTTTCTATCATAATGGCCACCATGATTGGTGGTAGAGGAGAAATGAACAATAATAGTTTCGTGATGTAGTAGTTCGTCGTACATAGAAACAGTATGTTGAATATCCATTAAATGGAGGTATGTGCAAGTTTAGGTTGAAATATTTTCATAAAAATATCAATGTATATTTAGGATACTACTTTTTTCAAACAATAATGGAATAAAAAGAGTGGAGGATATAGATATGGAAAATAAAGGAACATATATTGAGAGAAGACATTGGCTCAAAATCGGGTTACCCCTTTTGGTTTGTGACCAAAGGCTTCCTTGAGAAACTCTCTACCATAAAGTAAGATTCAATGTATAAGTGAAGATTTGTGGGAGTCTAACTGTTCAGAGTTTTTTTAAACTTAAAAGGCTTTATAGGTATAAGGAATTGGAAGAGGAGGTGGAATTTTATAGTTGAGGAGGGGTGGAACTTTTGTAAACATATGATGAGAGAATTCCACCCATGCTTTTCATATTTTATATGGACCAAATAATCAACCATGGTCAAGAACATTTATTATTCAGTATAAATATGTCCATAAAATGGGTGTTTGACATGTTTCTAGGTCGTTTTGGGTCTAAATTTAAATATTTATTACTTTATTAACATAATGTTTCTCTAAACCGATGTAATTAATTTTAATCAACATTACTAATATTTTTAGTCAAAAACAAAATAGATATTATTAGAAATTATAAATTATTATGATTCAAAATGTCGAATCCATTTTTCCAAATTTTAATCACATAATTTGAAAAAATTATTTAAAAATAATCCTGCTGTCCGGATGACGCTATGGGTTTTTATTGTGGAAAGGATCAAAAGTTTGTTATGTCTTTATGTCCAATTTAAATGTGTGAATGGTTCAAATGAATAAAGATGGATTAATTGATAAAAATATTATCTAATTAAACATTTATATCAAATTAAAATATAATTTAACCTTATAAATAAATGAAATAAAATTACTTTTTGAATTAAAAATCTGTATTTTTTACAATTCATCCAAAAATGAAGTTTCTCAAAAAAATCCCAGAATTTCACCCTAATCTAAATTTAACATTATAAATTAAAAAATATTGTTTATTTTATGAAAATAAATTTCTGAATGTGTCTAAAATTAATTTTATTCAAAGGACAATAAAAATAGTATTTTTAGACATATATGTAATTTACCAAAAATTATATCTTTCATTATCAATATGTTTTATTTATATAAAAAATTTTAGTCAATATTTAAAAAGTAGTTATTACTATTCATGTCAATATATTTAATTGATATGTTATGATTATCTTATTTAAAAAATAAAATAATGTTTCGTAGAAAGTCACTATTGGGTGTATCGTACGCCTACTTAGTGTTGTGTGTATAGTAAGCCAACTCGGTGTCTTGTGTATTGTACGCCAACTCAGTGTTTCATGTAACATACAAAAATTTATTTTAGTGTGAATTGGATCTTTGACATAGGGCATTGAAATATTAAATTTTTAATTTATATTGAAAAAATTTCAACAAAAAAATGGGTGTTAAACTTTACACCCATTAAAATGAGTTTCACTATCAAAATCCATCACTCGGATAAAAACAAATATGGATTGTTATGCTTAATCATAGCCTTAAGTTACTAAATAGATTCTTATATCTAGTGATTTTTTCACAAAACATTGACCAAGTGAGTGGTATTGTTTTGTAGAACTTTCTCTGATTGGTCTAAAATTTCAATAGGTTTCTCTTCATAAGAAAGGTCTTTCTCCAGTGATATGTCCTCTAGGTTCAGTACATGTGAAGGTCCTAGTATGTAAATTATCAAGAGCAATACATTGAAAACATCATATACTTGAGAGTGATTTGGAGGAACTTCCATGAGATAGGCTACTCTCCCGATATGATCAAGACTTTTAAAGGGGTCGGTATCCCTTGGACATAGTTTTCCTTTCTTCCTAAATCTCATAACTTTCTTCAATGTTCAGATTAATACAAAAACATTTTCACCAACATCAAATTATAGACCACATTAATGATTATCAGCATAAATTTTCTATCATATTTGATCTTCCTTGAGATGTTTCTGAATAGTTATAACCTCATCAACCATTTCTTCAATGATCTCAGGTGATAATACAATTATTTCTACAACCTCATCCCAACACGTTGGAGCTCTAAATTTATTCCCATAAAGGGATTCATAAGGTGTCGTCCGAATAAATAAATGAAAGATATTACTGTAAGAAAACTCAACTAGATGAAGATATTGATCCCAAACACCTTTGAAATCTAGAGAACAAGATCTCAATATACCCTCTAGGGTTTTAATTTTTCATTAAGACTCGACATCTTTTTTAGGATTATAAGAAGTGATGAAACTCAATTTTGTATCATGATCCTTCTAAATACTTTGCTAGTAATTTTCTGTAAACCTTAGATCCTAATATGGTACAAATGAATTTGGTACTCCATGCAACATTACCACTTTCTTAATGTATATTATTTCTAGACGATCAAGATAAAAATATTCTCTAATAGCAAAGAAGTGTGTTGAATTATTAGGGTGATCAACTACCAATAATATAGCATTAAACCCATTTGAGTTTTTGGGTAGTCCAATTACAAAATTCATAGTTATGTTTTCCCATTTCCATTATAGTATGGGTAATTGATGCATCATCACTTTGGAATTTTTTCTTTTAGTATTAACTTGCTGGAATAACAAACACTGAGATAGAAACTCTGTGATATCACTCTTTATACCATCCCTCCAAAATCATTATTTTCATCCCCTATACATATTATTACTTCTAATATGAATAGAGAATGAAAAACTATGAGCATGTTTTAACAGTCCCTTCTTAAAATATGTAAATTAAGGAACACATAAAAGGTTCCTAAACTTTATCATTACATCCTGATCATGGATAAACATACAAAAAATTTTAAACTCCTTTTATAGTTATTCATATTCCTTATCTGTATCCTTAATATTAACTTGGATAGGGGGTTGAACAATCATTTGAGAAAGATAAGGTTTTCCCCTTCCTTCAGTATTCCCAAATTTATCCTTTTCAAATCTAGAAATGTTGGATCTTTTATGATCCTCATCATAGATAAGCTAGCATGATCTTTTTGACAAAAATCATAGGTCACCTTGTTCACATTCCTATGGTGTTCATGAATTGAGCATTCATAATCCTTTATCAACTCTAACCATCTTCTGGGGTCAAAGTTCAACTCCTTCTATGTGAATATTTATTTCAAACTTTTATTATCAGTATTTATATGACACCATTCCCTATAAAGATAATTATTACATATGTTTAATGAAAGAATTACTGTTGGTAAATCCAAATCATGGGTTAGATATTTTTTTCTCCTGAATCTTCAACTATCATGAGCCATATGCTATAACCATGTTATTTTTTATAATAAAACATCCAATTCCAATCTTGGATGCATCACTAAAAATTATAAACCCTTATATACTATATGGTAAGGTAATAACAGGTTCACTAACCAACCTTCTCTTTAGTTCCAATAAATTATCCTCGCATTCATCAACCAATGTAACTTAACACCATTCTAAGTTAACGTGGCCAGAGGATTAGATAGTTATGAAAAATTCTACGCAAACCACTGAGAATGTCTAACTAAACCAAGAAATCATTGGATCTCAGTCACTATGGTTGATATTGGTCATTTTTCAAAAACCTTTGTCTTCAATAGATTTACTAATATACCATCTTTTGAGATTATGTGACCCAAAAATGAACCCTTTTGCATCCTAAATTCACACTTTGTCAATTTTTCATATAACATTATCCTTCCTTATGGTCTTCAGTAAAATATTCATGTGATCCTCATCCTCTTACATTCACTTTTAATATTTAATAATTTCATCTATAAATACTACCACAACTTGGTCAAGGTAATCTCTAATGACTTTATTCCTTCAATCAATAAAGATGATATGGGAATTAATAAGACAAAAAAGGCATCACTATATATTCATAGTGACCTTTCCTTGTACTTAATTTCATACTGGGTATATCCTCCTTCTTGACCCTCAATAGATGATATCTAGAATGAACTTCAAACTTGGAAAAGTATTGATCTCATTGTATTTGATCAAAAAATAATCAATACTAGGAAGAGGATACTTGTTCTTGATTTTGATCTTTTTCATCTCCCAATATTTGATGCAGAGTCAAATTGATCTATTATTATTTTTCACAAAAAGAACCATTGAATCCCAAGGTGACACACTTGGATGAATGAATCCCTTATCACGGGTTTTAGAGAGTTTTTTCTTTAATTCCTACAACTCCATCAGGTACATCCTATAAGTAGTCCTTGAAATTAGAGTGGAACTAGTTATAATATCTATCAGGAACTCAACTTCACAATATCATGGTAGACTTGGAAAAGCTTCTAGAAATAAATCCACTATGTCTTTAACAATAGGTATATAATTGATCTCAATCATCTCCCAAACCACTTAAGATAAACAACCCTTTTGAATGGGAATTAATACCAATATAGTGGATGTAATCTCCACAAGAAGATCAGACTTATCCTCACACTGATGGATAATCAGAGGATGGTTTGAAATATCAAGAGTAACTTCCCAAAATTAATAATTGATGTAAAATTTATGCAGATAATGCCAATCTATGACTTCTATGACATCAAATTTGATAAAAGTATGAATGAAAATATTTGTAAGAAGAACATTCTCACAATCTTTAACCAGAGAGAAATCATAGACACAAGATGAAATCATCACACCCTTAGGGGTTTACACTACTAATTCCATCTCAAATTATTTTGGAGGAATCTTAACACCCATTCCAAATGATTTAGTTATAAAAACGTTGGTAGATATAGAATAAAATATGAAATTATAAGTTCTATAGGGGATGGTAAGTGCCCCTTTCATCATGTAGTTATCAAACCCCTTATCAGATATAGTGATTGCATGAGAGTTACCCTTGTTTATTGGCTTAAGATGCTACTGACATCAATAATAATCATCATCCCTTGGGTTAGGGTAGTAGTTATCATAATTTCCATTCTCCATAAACTTGTATCACTGAATCGTGGTTGGTTTATTTTATGTTTCCTTTTCCTCATTAGCGTTTTGAGCCAAATTCATCCCATCACCTCATTAATATATTTCATTATATCCTTCCTTTCCAAACATGAAACATTTATTTGACACCTTAAGGAAATTTCCTAAATGATTCTTCCTACACTTAGATTATAAAAGACACATTAACTTCTTTTTTCCATGGTTTTTAGGGAATGCTTTAAACTCAATATTCTGGTTCTTATCAAATTCTTGAGATTGATATGTGAAACTTACATCTATTTCATCATTGATATCATAACACAACACCTATTCATAGATACTAAAGTCACTTATGATCAACTCCCTAATGATACTTGGATTTAATCCACTAAATAACTTATTAACTTTATATTTAGGTTGTATGATAACTCCTAAATCGTAGCTCACAAGTCACATGAAATTAATCTTATAGGAACCAACAGATTCATCATCCCTTTTCTTTAACTGAAGGAACTATTTCTCTATCATGGAATGATGAATTCAAGGAATGTACTTATTGAAAAATAAATTATTTTAGTTTTCCCAAACCGTGGATTCAATCTCATCGTACTTCCTAATATTCTTGATTAGAGACCACCAATAATCTGTTTCTTCTTCTAACTGATAAACAACCAGAATCTCTTTCTCATACTCTAGACACTGAATAATGTAGAATATATTTTTAGTGGTACTAATCAATTTTTCAGCAATATGTGGATCAGTATAACCTCAAAAGGATGTTGGATGTTGCCTCATGAATGACTCAAAATAATGTTGTTCCTTCATTGGCTCATTTAAAAGTCCACAATGATTCATATCATAAGAAATCCATGTGAGCATGGAATCAAGGTTTTTCATTCCAGCTCCCATAGAATAAGGATGTTCAAGAGGAAAATCGTTGGAACTTCCATGATAATAGCTATTAATGTGGAACCTTCGGGCTCCATATGTTGACTGAAACCAAAATCATAGAGTAAGAAATAGTTATCATATTGAGGAACCATATATTCATGAAAATTAACTTTTAGAATGTCTAACTTAGGATACCTTCTTTAATAAATGATACCTTATGCTTATAATTGGTTATTCCAAGCAATATTATTTTTAAATACTTCATAATATTTCGTGAAGAGTTTGTTAATTCCCAAAGCATATCCCTATGGAGTGTTAATTTAGGTGTGTAGCGAGTCCCATTTTTGGGTACCAAATTACCACGATTCAAGCCCTGAAAAAATTATTCAAGTTGTTACTCCAAAGTATATTTTCTCCCGAGACACATCCACTTGTAGTATTTAGAAATGGTTTTGTTTTCTATGAATGAACTGACACTATCCTTATCTAAAATTTTAGGACATTTTCCTACACTTTTCCTTATGCTAAAACATGTCCTTTGGGACCTCAATAAGGTTTTTCCATTGTAATACAAATAGGTTAACTAAAATTTTCCTCTGATACCAACTACAGAGACCATATCTTTTCAAACATTAAAATTACATAACTTTTGATGAAAACACAATACAGTTAACAAATGTACGTAGGAAGACTATACAAGTCTGGTTCCTTTGGAAACATGGGAATATAAACACTGCTACATATGTGAGCTACATTATCTCCCACTAGGTTATTATTGAATATCCCCCTTCTTAGATATATCAACCATAGTACATATCATCATATCCTGGGGGAAAGGATACGTAGAAGGGGTAAGCTTAAATTCTCAGTAAGGGTAAACAAGGGAGACATGTAAGAATAAACATGGGAATAAGGGTGTGAGAATGTTATCATAAAAATAATATATCATACCATTCATATGAAAGATCATAATAGAGATCGTGGAATAAATATTTTCCATTTATAAGACATGAATTATAATGAAATAATGATCATAAGACATGAAGTAATAAAATATGGATGTGTGGAAAAATAAAAAATCACATAATGATTTCTATATTAGCAAAGGCACCACTGCCAAGACCATCTTAGTAGTATGTGTTCACTCTCTTAACCATAATAGTAGTCATTATTCACTCCCATATCCATCATAGTAGAATGAGTTAACTCCTCATACTATCTTACTTGTCACAGATCACTCCTATGGCCATCATAGTAGTAAAGGTTCCCTCCCAATAGCATCTTAGTTTATCTCATGATATATAAATATTTATGCAATATATTGAAGGGAGATATTTTTCCCACCCATAAAAATATGAAATCATACATACATATTCCATAAGATCATAAATAATCATATCATCTACCTTGAAATAAAATGGTTATAATAAACATATAAACATGTCATAAGTTGTCGAAAGATATAGTTTTCATAACATTTAATCATAAAAGAAACCCTTTAAAATAAGAGGGTTTCAAAAGCATATATCGCATCAAAGAGATAAAGGAATCATAAGAATTATGCCATCAAAAAAATAATCCATTCAAAGAATGAATATGAATGGAAACAATGAATAATATCCCCATAAAGGTATGAGTAACACCAAGGGATGTTATTATAGATGGTAAGTAATTATTAATGATCTTTAAAAAATATTTCTTATGGAAAATATCCTTTCTTCTTTGAAAAATGATTTTTGTAACATAAAACCTCTGGAAAACATTTTTCTTTGAAAATTTCTTCGAAATCTTATAAAAGAAGATTCAAAAACAATAAAACATTTTTAAAATAATTTTTCCTTTAAAATTTTCTTCAATGATATTTTAAAATCAGTTTTAAAACATTTTTCAAAAACATGGCTTTCTAATAAAATAAATTACCAACCGAATAGAGAGACAATAATATTTACATAAAAACATTTAATAATGTTTTAAAGAGTAAAAAATGGTACTAATTATTGGGGATATCTTGAATAAATATAGGATAAGGAATATCATAAATAATATTGGGATATGGATCATAATATTTAATCAATGTAAGAATAAACATAAAAAATCTCGAAAAGTGATGAGATTTTCTCAATAAAATCGTATAACTCAGTAAGATGGGATCAAACTCTCTATGTAAGAAATGGAACTAAAAAAGACTTAATATATCATTAATTGAATTAGATTCATGATATAAATTTTAAAATGGAAGTATGTACACCTTTAAAAAGAGTTTAGGTGCATAAAAATTATTAAACTAAAAGATGACATATTTAGAAAAAACAATTTTACTGATTTGGTAACTTTTGAAATCTAAACCCCATGAAAGAAAAATCATAAAATGGTCATGTTAATTCACATAAATTTAATTAAAATATACATATAATATAATCATGGGCGTCGCATAAACAACACAAAAAGAAATTGTGTCAAATATAGCTTGTAACTTACATAAATTAAAAGCGAGATTAAATCCCCATACCTTGTGTCTTGACTCTCCCCATACTCGTACAAGCATTCTGTATAATAAATATAATAATATTATACATATTTTATAGTATTATATATTTATATATATTACCTCATATGTTATTATTATGACCTTATATTTCCACTTTTTTATGATCCTATGTCCACGTTTCACTTCGGGTAATATCCACATGGTTTTTTGTGTGTGTCTTAATTTGTTAAATTGGTGGTTATTATACTTATAACATGATTAAAAATTTAAATCTTGATAAAAATATCATCTATATCCAGAATATTTATATTATAATTATATATCTAATAAATATGTAAAAAATTAAATACATCATTCATGGAGATGGTAAGTCATACATACAAATGAATGTTGTTTCCAATTTTATTATCACGTTGAATGAAATTATATAAATGACACACACACACAGATATATATATATATCTATGTGTGTGTGTGTTTGTGTGTATATATATATATAATTATTACATTAGACTTAATATATCATATATACCATATAATTTCATTAAACCCATCGTTAATACATTCCATGTGGCGTGTGAATAAATCACATTGCTTTGAGGGGGCAGTAGTCAGGACATCCTCAAACTAGATTATTGTATTAAAACCAAATGGAATGTAAAGAGATATATAGTTTAAAATGAATATATAATTTAAGATAAATAATAAATATGATATATAACATATATAAGAATATTTTATATATAAGTCCTTATCCTTAAACCTTACTTAATATTTAATCAAATGAATAATTCACATTCAGGATCTTTTCAGGTTTAGAGTTTTAGTGAATTAGGACATGACTATTACATCTCAAAAGATTAAAAAGTAGAAACTTCTACTAAGATTCCATAAAATAAAAACTCTTTAAAAGAAACATGTCTAGTTCCATGTTTTAGGTAGCATGACTTTCCCTTGATCCCATCCTTGACCGTATTCCGCGTTAAGTCCTGCGAAAAACATTTCAAAAACTTAGGATGAGAATAAAAAGCTCAGTAAGGGATACAAAAAGAATGAAAACTGTTAGTTTTTCAAAACAACAAGTAAACCATTTATACTTTATCAGTGTAATACCTTTCACCTTTTAGAAGTAGTAAAAAAACTCATCAATGAATAAAAGATCATTACTTACCCTTTTGTATCCAAAAGATTACCATAAAACCCATATTAAGAACACGTAACATATAAAGGTAACTTGGGAAAGAATCATACTTAAGTGGAATAACCATACGGTCGACTTCCAAACATATCACTTAATGTAATAGCCATACAGCCAACTTCCATACATACTTAATGGAATAGCCATACGGCCGACTTCCATACCCAATTCATTGGAGGTTATAACGTAACCACCCGTCCTGGTATTCACGGCACCAACCGTCATATGGATTATCATGTAACCACCCGTAAAATGTCCAAGTACCATCATTACACATAAAATATTGAAAATATAAACATTTCAATAACAACATTTCATTTTCAATCACAATAAGAAATTCCAAGATATTGAATTAAGCAATCCATTTTCAAAAACCATTTAAAATAGATTTTTGAATCAAAGAGTCCCATACCACTTTGAAGGTTTTAATGGAATTATAATTTTAAAACATTAATGTACATACAAATAAATACTAAAAACCATTTTGAAAACATGGACATTAAAGATAAATATTTAGAATAACGAATCTTTAAAACATTTAAAACTATATTTTTGTTAAAGAGTTTTTAACAAAATGAGAGACTCTTGAATAAAAATAATTGTGGAATAACATGTAATCTGAGCTTCATAATATCATGAGAATAAATGGATTCATGATATAATATGTCAAATGACAGTATACACACCATATAAGAGTGAATTGGTGTATAACAACAATTAAGTCTCAATGGAAATGTAAACTGAGATGAAATCCATTATAAAGATGGTATATTTAAATTAAGGATAAATGTATCACATAATTATGTGTTAGAAATATAAATACATCCAATATAAGTGGATATTAAGTGTGAAAAAATCAGAGGTCATTCACACATAATCATGGAAAAACAAAACCAATGACATAGATATTTAACTCAATGAAATGAGATTGAGTTATGATTTCCCATACAAGTTGGTATGAATTTATCAATGAGATGATTGTGTGTAGAAATACCATATCCACAAAACGTTTTGTGGAAATTACAAAATAGAGATTACACACATAATCTTGGCATAATAAAATCAAGAAGTAGAGGTTTAACCGAAATAATTTAAAGTGGTTTAAGAAGTTCCCTTACAGAAATCTGACAGCCTAACGACGTCACATTAAAATTCAGAAAATGAGTTGATGAGAGAGAAAATGGTATTTCATCACATGGACATAGAATTTACATAAATAAGGATATAGAAGAACATATCCCAACATAAAAGTATGTTAATTAAAAGACATAACAAAATAAGTCTTTTAAAAAGAGGAGTGTGAATGGTCCCCTTACCTAGTTGGGTAACTTTCGAAAAGTACACCCCATGGAAGAAGGGTCATAAAATGAATATGTAAATACCCATAAATGAAATTATACTAAAAAAATTGTATAATAATGGGCAGTACATACACCACTCAAAGGATATAGTGGAAAATGTAGCACAAATGTCCCGGGAATAAAAGTGAGATGAAAAATCCCTTACGAAAACTCGGCAGCCTAACGACGCCACTTAAAGCTTCCAAAAATGGATTTATGAGATCAAATAGGTTATCTCATAATATAAAAATAAAAAGTAAATTATGAGGAATATTAAAGAACATCCCCCATCATAACAAATAGGAGAGTAAAAGAAGTTACATAAAGGAGAGTACTTAAAAAGAAAGAGAGAGGTTAGATCTCTTAGGAAAATTCGGCAGCCAAACGGCGCCACTCAAAACTTCCAAAATGGATTGGTGAGAAAAAATAGGGTCTCTCATCATATGAACATAAAAATTAAAGTAGGAGTAATATAAAAGAACATCCCAATCACAAGAAAGATGAGCTTAAAAGGAATTACATGAAAGAGTGTACTTAAAAAGAAAAAGAGGGGTAGGATCACTTACCTCAAGTCCAACTTGTGTGTGTCTTAATTTGTTAAATTGGTGGTTATTATACTTATATCATGATTAAAAATTTAAATCATGATAAAAATATCATCTATATCCAGTATATTTATATTATAATTATATATATAATAAATATGTAAAAAATTAAATACATCATTCATGGAGATGGTAAGTCATACATACAAATGAATGTTGTTTCCAATTTTATTATCACATTGAATGAAATTATGTAAATGACACACACACACACATATATATATATGTGTGTGTGTCTTTGTGTATATATATATATATATAATTATTACATTAGACTTAATATATCATATATATCATATAATTTCATTAAACCCATCGTTAATACATTCCATGTGGCGTGTGAATAAATCACATTGCTTTGAGGGGGCGGTAGTCCGGACATCCTCAAACTAGATTATTGTATTAAAACCAAATGGAATGTAAAGAGATATATAGTTTAAAATGAATATAGAATTTAAGATAAATAATAAATATGATATATAACATATATAAGAAGATTTTATATATAAGTCCTTATCCTTAAACCTTACTTAATATTTAATTAAATGAATAATTCACATTCAGGATCTTTTCAGGTTTAGAGTTTTAGTGAATTAGGACATGACTATTACATCTCAAAAGATTACAAAGTAGAAACATCTACTAAGTTTCCATAAAATAAAAACTCTTAAAAAGAAACATGTCTAGTTCCATGTTTTAGGTAGCATGACTTTCCCTTGATCCCATCCTTGACCGTATTCCGCGTTAAGTCCTGCGAAAAACATTTCAAAAACTTAGGATGAGAATAAAAAGCTCAGTAAGGGATACAAAAAGAATGAAAACTGTTAGTTTTTCAAAACAACAAGTAAACCATTTATAATTTATCAGTGTAATACCTTTCACCTTTTAGAAGTAGTAAAAAAACTCTTCAATGAATAAAAGATCATTACTTACCCTTTTGTATCCAAAAGATTACCATAAAACCCATATTAAGAACACATAACATATAAAGGTAACTTGGGACAGAATCATACTTAAGTGGAATAACCATACGGTCGACATCCACACATATCACTTAATGGAATAGCCATACAGCCAACTTCCATACATACTTAATAGAATAGCCATACGGCCGACTTCCATACCCAATTCATTGGAGGTTATAACGTAACCACCCGTCCTGGTATTCACGGCACCAACCGTCATATGGATTATCATGTAACCACCCGTAAAATGTCCAAGTACCATCATTACACATAAAATATTGAAAATATAAACATTTCAATAACAACATTTCATTTTCAATCACAATAAGAAATTTCAAGATATTGAATTAAGCAATCCATTTTCAAAAACCATTTAAAATAGATTTTTGAATCAAAGTGTCCCATACCACTTTGAAGCTTTTAATGGAATTATAATTTTAAAACATTAATGTCCATATAAATAAATACTAAAAACCATTTTGAAAACATGGACATTAAAGATAAATATTTAGAATAACGAATCTTTAAAACATTTAAAACTATATTTTTGTTATAGAGTTTTTAACAAAATGAGAGACTCTTGAATAAAAATAATTGTGGAATAACATGTAATCTGAGCTTCATAATATCATGAGAATAAATGGATTCATGATATAATATGTCAAAGGACAGTATACACACCATATAAGAGTGAATTGGTGTATAACAACAATTAAGTCTCAATGGAAATGTAAACTGAGATGAAATCCATTATAAAGATGGTATATTTAAATTAAGGATAAATGTATCACATAATTATGTGTGAGAAATATAAATACATCCAATATAAGTGGATATTAAGTGTGAAAAAATCAGAGGTCATTCACACATAATCATGGAAAAACAAAACCAATGACATAGATATTTAACTCAATAAAATGAGATTGAGTTATGATTTCCCATACAAGTTGGTATGAATTTATCAATGAGATGATTGTGTGTAGAAATACCATATCCACAAAACGTTTTGTGGAAATTACAAAATAGAGATTACACACATAATCTTGGCATAATAAAATCAAGAAGTAGAGGTTTAACCGAAATAATTTAATGTGGTTTAAGAAGTTCCCTTACAGAAATCTAACAGCCTAACGGCGTCACATTAAAATTCAGAAAATGAGTTGATGAGAGAGAAAATGGTATCTCATCAGATGGACATAAAATTTACATAAATAAGGATATAGAAGAACATATCCCAATATAAAAGTATGTGAATTAAAAGACATAACAAAATAAGTCTTTTAAAAAGAGGAGTGTGAATGGTCCCCTTACCCAGTTGGGTAACTTTCGAAAAGTACACCCCATGGAAGAAGGGTCATACAATGAATATGTAAATACCCATAAATGAAATTATACTAAAAAATTGTATAATAATGGGCAGTACATACACCACTCAAAGGATATAGTGGAAAATGTAGCACAAATGTCCCAGGAATAAAAGTGAGATGAAAAATCCCTTACGAAAACTCGGCAGCCTAACGACGCCACTTAAAGCTTCCAAAAACGGATTTATGAGATCAAATAGGTTCTCTCATAATATAAAAATAAAAAGTAAATTATGAGGAATATTAAAGAACATCCCCCATCATAACAAAGAGGAGAGTAAAAGAAGTTACATAAAGGAGAGTACTTAAAAAGAAAGAGAGAGGTTAGATCTCTTAGGAAAATTCGGCAGCCTAACGGCACCACTCAAAACTTCCAAAATGGATTAGTGGGAAAAAATAGGTTATCTCATCATATGAACATAAAAATTAAAGTAGGAGTAATATAAAAGAACATCCCAATAACAAGAAAGATGAGCTTAAAAGGAATGACATGAAAGAGTGTACTTAAAAAGAAAGAGAGGGGTAGGATCCCTTACCTCAAGTCCAACTTGTGTGTGTCTTAATTTGTTAAATTAGTGGTTATTATACTTATATCCTGATTAAAAATTTAAATCTTGATAAAAATATCATCTATATCCAGTATATTTATATTATAATTATATATATAATAAATATGTAAAAAATTAAATACATCATTCATGGAGATGGTAAGTCATACATACAAATGAATGTTGTTTCCAATTTTATTATCACATTGAATGAAATTATGTAAATGACACACACACAGATATATATATATATATGTGTGTGTGTGTGTTTGTGTGTATATATATATATATAATTATTACATTAGACTTAATATATCATATATATCATATAATTTCATTAAACCCATCGTTAATACATTCCATGTGGCGTGTGAATAAATCCCATTGCTTTGAGGGGGCGGTAGTCAGGACATCCTCAAACTAGATTATTGTATTAAAACCAAATGGAATTTAAAGAGATATATAGTTTAAAATGAATATAGAATTTAAGATAAATAATAAATATGATATATATAACATATATAAGAAGATTTTATATATAAGTCCTTATCCTTAAACCTTACTTAATATTTAATTAAATGAATAATACACATTCAGGATCTTTTCAGGTTTAGAGTTTTAGTGAATTAGGACATGCCTATTACATCTCAAAAGATTACAAAGTAGAAACATCTACTAATTTTCCATAAAATAAAAACTCTTAAAAAGAAACATGTCTAGTTCCATGTTTTAGGTAGCATGACTTTCCCTTGATCCCATCCTTGACTGTATTCCGCGTTAAGTCCTGCGAAAAACATTTCAAAAACTTAGGATGAGAATAAAAAGCTCAGTAAGGGATACAAAAAGAATGAAAACTGTTAGTTTTTCAAAACAACAAGTAAACCATTTATAATTTATCAGTGTAATACCTTTCACCTTTTAGAAGTAGTAAAAAAACTCTTCAATGAATAAAAGATCATTACTTACCCTTTTGTATCCAAAAGATTACCATAAAACCCATATTAAGAACACATAACATATAAAGGTAACTTGGGACAGAATCATACTTAAGTTGAATAACCATACGGTCTACTTCCACACATATCACTTAATGGAATAGCCATACAACCAACTTCCATACATACTTAATGGAATAGCCATACGGCCGACTTCCATACCCAATTCATTGGAGGTTATAACGTAACCACCCGTCCTGGTATTCACGGCACCAACCGTCATATGGATTATCATGTAACCACCCGTAAAATGTCCAAGTACCATCATTACACATAAAATATCGAAAATATAAACATTTCAATAACAACATTTCATTTTCAATCACAATAAGAAATTCCAAGATATTGAATTAAGCAATCCATTTTCAAAAACCATTTAAAATAGATTTTTGAATCAAAGTGTCCCATACCAATTTGAAGCTTTTAATGGAATTATAATTTTAAAACATTAATGTCCATATAATTAAATACTAAAAACCATTTTGAAAACATGGACATTAAAGATAAATATTTAGAATAACGAATCTTTAAAACATTTAAAACTATATTTTTGTTAAAGAGTTTTTAACAAAATGAGAGACTCTTGAATAAAAATAATTGTGGAATAACATGTAATCTGAGCTTCATAATATCATGAGAATAAATGGATTCATGATATAATATGTCAAAGGACATTATACACACCATATAAGAGTGAATTGGTGTATAACAACAATTAAGTCTCAATGGAAATGTAAACTGAGATGAAATCCATTATAAAGATGGTATATTTAAATTAAGGATAAATGTATCACATAATTATGTGTGAGAAATATAAATACATCCAATATAAGTGGATATTAAGTGTGAAAAAATCAGAGGTCATTCACACATAATCATGGAAAAACAAAACCAATGACATAGATATTTAACTCAATGAAATGAGATTGAGTTATGATTTCCCATACAAGTTGGTATGAATTTATCAATGAGATGATTGTGTGTAGAAATACCATATCCACAAAACGTTTTGTGGAAATTACAAAATAGATATTACACACATAATCTTGGCATAATAAAATCAAGAAGTAGAGGTTTAACCGAAATAATTTAAAGTGGTTTAAGAAGTTCCCTTACAGAAATATGACAGCCTAACGGCGTCACATTAAAATTCAGAAAATGAGTTGATGAGAGAGAAAATGGTATCTCATCTCATGGACATAAAATTTACATAAATAAGGATATAGAAGAACATATCCCAACATAAAAGTATGTGAATTAAAAGACATAACAAAATAAGTCTTTTAAAAAGAGGAGTGTGAATGGTCCCCTTACCCAGTTGGGTAACTTTCGAAAAGTACACCCCATGGAAGAAGGGTCATACAATGAATATGTAAATACCCATAAATGAAATTATACTAAAAAAATTGTATAATAATGGGCAGTACATACACCACTCAAAGGATATAGTGGAAAATGTAGCACAAATGTCCCGGGAATAAAAGTGAGATGAAAACTCCCTTACGAAAACTCGGCAGCCTAACGACGCCACTTAAAGCTTCCAAAAATGGATTTATGAGATCAAATAGGTTCTCTCATAATATAAAAATAAAAAGTAAATTATGAGTAATATTAAAGAACATCCCCCATCATAACAAAGAGGAGAGTAAAAGAAGTTACATAAAGGAGAGTACTTAAAAAGAAAGAGAGATGTTAGATCTCTTAGGAAATTCGGCAGCCTAACGGCGCCACTCAAAACTTCCAAAATGGATTAGTGAGAAAAAATAGGTTATCTCATCATATGAACATAAAAATTAAAGTAGGAGTAATATAAAAGAACATCCCAATGACAAGAAAGATGAGCTTAAAAGGAATGACATGAAAGAGTGTACTTAAAAAGAAAGAGAGGGGTAGGATCCCTTACCTCAAGTCCAACTTGTGTGTGTCTTAATTTGTAAAATTGGTGGTTATTATACTTATATCATGATTAAAAATTTAAATCTTGATAAAAATATCATCTATATCCAGTATATTTATATTATAATTATATATATAATAAATATGTAAAAAATTAAATACATCATTCATGGAGATGGTAAGTCATACATACAAATGAATGTTGTTTCCAATTTTATTATCACATTGAATGAAATTATGTAAATGACACACACACACAGATATATATATATATGTGTGTGTGTGTGTTTGTGTGTGTATATATATATAATTATTACATTAGACTTAATATATCATATATATCATATAATTTCATTAAACCCATCGTTAATACATTCCATGTGGCGTGTGAATAAATCACATTGCTTTGAGGGGGCAGTAGTCAGGACATCCTCAAACTAGATTATTGTATTAAAACCAAATGGAATGTAAAGAGATATATAGTTTAAAATGAATATAGAATTTAAGATAAATAATAAATATGATATATAACATATATAAGAAGATTTTATATATAAGTCCTTATCCTTAAACCTTACTTAATATTTAATCAAATGAATAATTCACATTCAGGATCTTTTCAGGTTTAGAGTTTTAGTGAATTAGGACATGACTATTACATCTCAAAAGATTAAAAAGTAGAAACTTCTACTAAGTTTCCATCAAATAAAAACTCTTAAAAAGAAACATGTCTAGTTCCATGTTTTAGGTAGCATGACTTTCCCTTGATCCCATCCTACACCGTATTCCGCGTTAAGTCCTGCGAAAAAACATTTCAAAAACATAGGATGAGAATAAAAAGCTCAGTAAGGGATACAAAAAGAATGAAAACTGTTAGTTTTTCAAAACAACAAGTAAACCATTTATACTTTATCAGTGTAATACCTTTTACCTTTTATAAGTAGTAAAAAAACTCTTCAATTAATAAAAGATCATTACTTACCCTTTTCTATCCAAAAGATTACCATAAAACCCATATAAAGAACACATAACATATAAAGGTAACTTGGGATAGAATCATACTTAAGTGTAATAACCATACGGTCGACTTCCACACATATGACTTAATGGAATAGCCATACAACCAACTTCCATACATACTTAATGGAATAGCCATACGGCCGACTTCCATACCCAATGCATTAGAGGTTATAACGTAACCACCCGTCCTGGTATTCACGGCACCAACCGTCATATGGTTTATCATGTAACCACCCGTAAAATGTCCAAGTACCATCAATACACATAAAATATTGAAAATATAAACATTTGAATAACAACATTTCATTTTCAATCACAATAAGAAATTCCAAGATATTGAATTAAGCAATCCATTTTCAAAAACCATTTAAAATAGATTTTTGAATCAAAGTGTCCCATACCACTTTGAAGCATTTAATGGAATTATAATTTTAAAACATTAATGTCCATATAAATAAATACTAAAAACCATTTTGAAAACATGGACATTAAAGATAAATATTTAGAATAACGAATCTTTTAAACCTTTAAAACTATATTTTTGTTAAAGAGTTTTTAACAAAATGAGAGACTCTTGAATAAAAATAATTGCGGAATAACATGTAATCTGAGCTTCATAATATCATGAGAATAAATGGATTCGTGATATAATATGTCAAAGGACAGTATACACACCATATAAGAGTGAATTGGTGTATAACAACAATTAAGTCTTAATGGAAATGTAAACTGAGATGAAATCCATTATAAAGATGGTATATTTAAATTAAGGATAAATGTATCACATAATTATGTGTGAGAAATATAAATACATCCAATATAAGTGGATATTAAGTGTGAAAAAATCAGAGGTCATTCACACATAATCATGGAAAAACAAAACCAATGACATAGATATTTAACTCAATGAAATGAGATTGAGTTATGATTTCCCATACAAGTTGGTATGAATTTATCAATGAGATGATTGTGTGTAGAAATACCATATCCACAAAACGTTTTGTGGAAATTACAAAATAGAGATTACACACATAATCTTGGAATAATAAAATCAAGAATTAGAGGTTTAACCGAAATAATTTAAAGTGGTTTAAGAAGTTCCCTTACAGAAATCTGACAGCCTAACGACGTCACATTAAAATTCAGAAAATGAGTTGATGAGAGAGAAAATGGTATCTCATCACATGGACATAAAATTTACATAAATAAGGATATAGAAGAACATATCCCAACATAAAAGTATGTGAATTAAAAGACATAACAAAAGAAGTCTTTTAAAAAGAGGAGTGTGAATGGTCCCCTTACCCGGTTGGGTAACTTTCGAAAAGTACACCCCATGGAAGAAGGGTCATACAATGAATATGTAAATACCCATAAATGAAATTATACTAAAAAAATTGTATAATAATGTGCAGTACATACACCACTCAAAGGATATAGTGGAAAATGTAGCACAAATGTCCCGGGAATAAAAGTGAGATGAAAAATCCCTTACGAAAACTTGGCAGCCTAACGACGCCACTTAAAGCATCCAAAAATGGATTTATGAGATCAAATAGGTTCTCTCATAATATAAAAATAAAAAGTAAATTATTAGGAATATTAAAGAACATCCCCCATCATAACAAAGAGGAGAGTAAAAGAAGTTACATAAAGGAGAGTACTTAAAAAGAAAGAGAGAGGTTAGATCTCTTAGGAAAATTCGGCAGCCTAACGGCGCCACTCAAAACTTCCAAAATGGATTGGTGAGAAAAAATAGGGTCTCTCATCATATGAACAAAAAACTTAAAGTAGGAGTAATATAAAAGAACATCCCAATCACAAGAAATATGAGCTTAAAAGGAATGACATGAAAGAGTGTACTTAAAAAGAAAGAGAGGGGTAGGATCCCTTACCTCAAGTCCAACTTGTCTTGTTCGTTTCTTTATATTCCTGAATAATAAACTTTGGTCAATTTATAATTGCTTATGGTCCTCCAATAAAGATTATTATTCAGTTAATATCACATATTTTAATGTTATAATTATTGGTTAATAATATGAGTTCATATCAGACGTCTTTGTCGATGTTTGGTACATGAGTCAAAAATTGAACTTTTTGGAAAATAATTTTCCATGTAGTTATAGGTATATCATTTACAGAATAGTATTGATGATTTAAATATCATATATATCCAGTATATATTCATTTTATACTATTCAATATCATTTGGAGTTAAAAAAATAAAAGCACCGTTCATGGAGACGGTACGCCGTACGTAAGCATGAACGCTACTTTCATTTCTTTGTCATATTAATGAAATTAAAACAAAATGATATATATATATATATATATATCTCTTATAATTCCAGAATGATATCCATAATTTAGATGTAATATATTACATATATATCCATTATATATATGTACTTATTATAGTACATAACATTTTGAGATAAGAAATGAAATGTACCATTCATGGAGATGGTAAGTTGTACGTACGAATGAATGCTACTTCCATTTCTATTTAAAATTTAATGGAATAAAAACATAATTAAACATAATAGTATTTTAATTCCAGTATGGAATCATATATAATATCATTTAATATATCCTTTATACGTACCACATATAGTATTAACCAATCAAATCACATTGAGGGGGCGATAGTCCGCACTTCCTTAAATGATGATATCGCGTTTACCCATAATGGAAACCATAAAGGTATGCCATAAATGAAAAATAAATAAGCTTAAGTAAAACACAAACATATTATATATCATATATAAATATAGTGTCATCTAAATGGACACCTATGATGGTGTTAGAAGAATGTTGAACAATCATCGTTTCGTGAGACAGAAAATCGCCAACCACAGAAACAGTATGTTATTTAACCATTAGATGAAGGTGTGTGTAAGTGTAGCTCTAATACTTATTATAAAAAAATCCTAGTATATTTAAGATACTGTATTTTTTACAAAATAAATGAATAAAAAGAGTTTAGGGGGTTGGAGAAGCAAAATAAAACAAAAGGACTCAAGTGAAGACATTACCTTAAAATCGGGTAACTCCCTTTGGTTTGAGCTAAAAGGCTTCCTTGGGAAGACTTCTTCCCACTTTTAGGCTTAAAGGCGTTAGAGAGGGATGTGGAGTGACAAAATGGGAAGGGGTTGGCTGAGCCAAATGGTTTGGAAGTGTGGGTAAGGAGGTAGAGGTGGGGGCCTTTTCTAAGAAGAGAGGAGGGGCACTCTTGGAAGGTAAAGAAATGTTACTTTATTTTAGAATGAGTTTCGGATTTTAATGGTCCCAAATTGATGTGGTTCGAGTATAAGGTGATAAGGGTTCGAAATCCCCCCATCCAATAGGTTTTGGACATGTGTAGGACTTAGATTTTACATTATTGTTCCATTTTATTTAAATCGTTAAATAATGTGGTCATCGCTGCATCATCATGATGTCATAAATAATTTAATTTATTTAATGTCTAAAAATTATAAGAAAAATATTATGATGTAGGAAATCTGTTTATATTTACAATTACAATTTATAGTCAAAAATATGACTTTTATAACCCCATGTAAACATTTGTTTTCAAAACATCTCATGTTTGTGTCATTTTTACTTTAACATTAAATAAAAAGGTATTTGTGTCATTTTCCAACCAAAGTGGCTCCATGGGGTCCCCAAGTTGACCCATGGATTTTCTTGGTCGGACATGACATATCCAATGAGGTTAGGACATGTGTCTAGGTCATTTAATTTTATTAAAACATTATGTTTACCTTAAACTACACTAATTACCTCTAATCGCGATTAAAAACTTAATAAGTTAATATTCGCCAAAAAATTATTTTAATCCCATTGAACCACATTTTACTTCTTAATGACAACCATGTATGTCGGATTTTTGAAATTAAAAAGACAAAGATGGAAAATTTTCATTTAAATGGAAAATCAGTTTTATAAGTACCACTTAGTGGTTTCACTATTCATCAAAAATTGATGTTTTTCAGAAAATTACCAAAAATTTACTCTAAGATATATTTGATATTCCGAATTTAAAAATGATGTTTATTTTAAAAAATTCAAAACATATTAGTTGCATTTCTTAATTTAATAATTAATTCCCACTGTCAAAACAAATAGCGTGTTTTTATGAAACAAAATGTATCAAAAGATTCAAACTAGTTTAAGTCCGATTTCAAAGTGAAATTAATTCCAACGGACACTATTGGATTAAATGGTAAAATTATATTATAATATGACTTTAAAATCAATTCATAAGATAATCTAATCATATAAATAAATTAGATTAAAAATAGTTTTTGAATTAAAATACAACATTTTTCACTATTCATTAAAAATTGAACTTTTTCTGAAAAATACCAAAAATTTACACAAAGTAAATTTTGATGTCCTGATTCTAAAGAAAAATATTATTTTTTTCAAATATAACACATAAAATTTTAAAAAATTGGATTTAAAAGAGGTTCGCCATCAAAGGGAGGTTAATCGACCTTTTAAAGAATATTAGAATGTTTACGCTTAAAATTGGATTCATTCGAATTTTTAATCCTCTAACATTTATTGCAAAAGGTAAAAATATTTGACAACATATATAATCATTTTGTAGTTATTTCTGTTCATTCCTTCCATTACAACGGCTATGCGTTAACTACTATTTAAAATAATATTATTTTATTATTATAATGCAAAGTAAGATTCCCAAGAAACTCGTTGTTGCGTGTTGGGTACGCCATCGAGAATAGCGTCACCTTTAATGTCATATTAATATTTTATTCACAAATATGGATAAATGTGAAAATTTCTTTCTCTTTATTTACATGGGGTGTTACATCCTTCCCCCCTTTTGGGAATTGCGTCCTCACAATTTTAAAATTGGGCTTGGAAACATCCTTGAAAGTCCCACATCGGAACAAGAGTCGGTAAAACAATCACTTTAAAAAAAAGAGAAGTATAGAGGTCACCCGAGTTAACCCATACTAGGATTCCAAGTATGAAAATATGTACATGGAGGAAAAAACAAAGGGTAATGTTCTGATGGAGAGTGATAGTAAACAAGTCTAGGAGAAAGTTAACCATAAGAAAATCACAAACTTGTGATGGGTTAAACGGTATTCGATTCCCCAGTAAGAAATGTTAATAGACAACATTTTTGTTTCATGTTACTTTTTATTGAGGAATTTATCCATAAGGAAGCATAATCACTTATCATGTTGACTTTCAACTTTTATTATATTCCTTACACAAACTCATATTTTCTCCAAAAGATGAGTATTTAGGAAGACTTGTTTATATTAAGAGTACTATAATCAACTTCTAGAGAATCACCTAATCCACAAAAGAGAACTATATAAATCCCATATCATTATACATTAACCAAAACCAATACCAAAAAGGATAGTACACGGTCAGATAATATAGAAAAGGATAACCCTTTATAAAAAGAAAATCTATTCTTAATCTCTAAAATTTTTCCAACAAAACCAAAAGTTCAATGAGGACCATTTGATAACCAATTTGTCCATATAATTATTCAAAGTAAACCAAACTAAGATTGAAACCCAAATATTTGAAGGACCTAGTCAAATAGTCTTCCAAGGTAAACTTAACTTTTATCTCCAAATAACATCATTTGCTCTTAAATTATCATATTGAAAAGTAATTAACCTAATCACATATCCTCAATGATAGGTTAATCATTTCGATAGATAACCCAAAATAAACTTACTACTAATTCCTAAAATCATCTAACTAAAAAGAATCAGTCCATCTAACCAGGGACTTCACGTAGTCCAGTGGTAGGCAATAAATACCAGTCGCACTTTGGTTGTGGGTTTGATTCCCACAGCTTTGTCTTACGCGATGGGTTATCACACGGTCTGCGTGTTGTCGTTTTTCCAAAACTACATAATTCATAAAACATTCCCCAAAATGAGATAAAATCTTCAAAAATAATCATAACATATTTTAACCTCATGTTTATCTCATGACTTTCATTTTCCATCATAACATATAATAACCCATAATTACCTCAAAAGTAAGGATCATATAAACTCTAATGGTTACCTTTATAATTATTACAAGATCTTCCACATCGATTGGCCATCTTGTACCTGATGCATTACAGATCATACCAAGGTTTAATTGGTTGATCATGACTCCTTGATAGTTGGTTTAGAACAACCACAAGTTTCCTCATTGAATCCCCCATTTTATCTAGTATCTTAATCAGAGAACCACCATAGTTTCCTTGAAACCTGTTGTATCTTTGGTGCCTGCTAGATCCATCCATTCACTAAAACAGAAATGTCAGTGTGAGAACATCAAAAAAACCATCATGTACTAATGAGGAAGGTAAACACTATGATATACTATCTCAGTCAATTTATCTAAAACTAGGAATCTTTCTGAAATCCTAACCATTATGGTAATGTCACTTATGCTTAGGGGATACCCTAACCAATAAAGTTATCTAAACCTCCCTTTGATACCAACTATAAGGCCCCAGCCTTAAACCTTACTTAATATTTAATTAAATGAATAATTCACATTGAGGATCTTTTTAGGTTTAGAGTTTTCTAGAATTAGGACATGACAATTACATCTCAAAAGATTACGAAGTAGAAACTTCTACTATGTTTCCATAAAATAAAAACTCTTAAAAAGAAACATGTCTAGTTCCATGTTTTAGGTTGCATGACTTTCCCTTGATCCCATGCTTGACCCTATTCCGCGTTAAGTCCGGTAAAAAACATTTCAAAAACATGGGATGAGCATAAAAAACTCAGTAAGGGATACACAAAGAATGAAAACTATTAGTTTTTCAAAACAACAAGTAAACCATGTATACTTTATCAAAGTAATACCCATCACCTTTTTGAAGTAGTAAAAAAACCCTTCAATGAATAAAAGATCATTAGTTACCCTTTTTTAAATAAAATATTACCATAAAACCCATATAAAGAACACATAACATACAAAGGTAACTTGGGACATAATCATACTTAAGTGGAATAACCATACCATCGACTTCCACACATATCACTTAATGGAATATCCATACGGCCAACTTCCATTCATACTTAATGGAATAACCATATGGCCGAATTCCATACCCAATTCATTGGAGGTTATAACATAACCACACGTCCTGGTATTCACGGCACCACCCGTCATATGGTTTATCACGTAACCACCCATAAAATGTCCAAGTACCCTCATTACACATAAAATATTGAAAATATAAACATTACAATAACAAAATTTCATTTTCAATCACAATAAGTAATTCCAAGATATTGAATTAAGCAATCCATTTTCAAAAACCATTTAAAAGGGATTTTTGAATCAATGTTTCCCATACCACATTGAAGCATTTAATGGAATTGTAATTTTAAAACATTAATGTCCATATAAATAAATACTGAAAACCATTTTGAAAATATGGACATTAAAGATAAAGATTTAGAATAAAGAATCTTTAAATCATTTAAAACTATATTTTTGTTAAAGAGTTTTTAACAAAATGAGAGACTCTTGAATACAAATAATTGCGGAATAACATGTAATCCGAGCTTCATAATATCATGAGAATAAAGGGATTCATGATATAATATGTCAAAGGACAGTACACACACCATATAAGAGTGAATTGATGCATAACAACAATGAAGTCTCAATGGAAATGTAAATTGAGATGAAATCCATTATAAGGATGGTATCCTTAAATTAAGGATAAATCTATCACATAATTATGTGTGAGAAATATAAATAAATCCAATATAAGTGGATATCAAGTGTGAAACAATCATAGGTCATTCACACATAATCATGGAAAAATAAAACCAATGGCATAGATATTTAATTCAATGAAATGAGATTGAGTTATGATTTCCCATACATGTTCGTAAGAATTTATCAATGAAATGATTATGTGTAGAAATACCATATCCACAAAACGTTTTGTGGAAATTACAAAATAAATATTCCACACATAATCTTGGCATAATAAAATCATGAAGTAGAGGTTTAACCCAAATAATTGAAAGTGGGTTCAGAAGTTCCCTTACAGAAATCTAACAGCCTAACGACGTCACTTTAAAATTCAGAAAATGAGTTGATGAGAGAGAAAATGGTATATCATCACTTGGACATAAAATTTACATAAATAATGATATAGAAGAACATATCCAAACATAAAATTATGTGAATTAAAAGACATAACAAAATAAGTCTTTTTAAAAGAGGAGGGTGAAAGGTCCCCTTACCGAGTTGGGTAACATTCGAAAAGTACACCCCATGGAAGAAGGGTCATAAAACGAAGATGTAAATACCCATAAACGAAATTATGATACACAAAGTGTATAATAATGGGCAGTACATACACCACTCAAAGGAAATAGTGGCAAATGTAGCATAAATGTCACGGAAATAAAAGTGAGATGAAAAATCCCTTACGAAAACTTAGCAGCCTAACGGCGCCACTTAAAGCTTCCAAAAATGGATTTATGAGATCAAATAGGGTCTCTCATAATATGAACAGGAAAAGTAAAGTATGAGGAATATAAAAGAACATCCCCCATCATAACAAAGAGGAGCGTAAAAGAAGTTACATGAAGGAGAGTACTTAAAAAAAGAGAGGGGTTAGATCTCTTATGAAAATTCGGCAGCCTAACGGCGCCACTCAAAACTTCCAAAATTGGTTGGTGAGAAAAAATAGGGTCTCTCATCATATGAACCAAAAACTTACAGTAGGATTAATATAAAAGAACATCCCAATCACAAGAAAGATTAGCTTAAAATGAATGACATAAAAGAGTGTACTTAAAAAGAAAGAGAGGGGTGGGATCCCTTACCTCAAGTCCAACTTGTCTTGTTCGTTTCATTATATTCTTGAATAATAAACTTTGGTCAATTTATAATTGCTTAATTACCTCCTATAAAGATTATTATTCAGCTCATATCACATATTTTAATGTTATAATAATTGGTTAATAATATGAGTTCATATCAGACGTTTTTGTCGATGTTTGGTACATGAGTCAAAAATTGAACTTGTTGGAAAATAATTTTCCATGTAGTTATAGGTACATCATATACATAATAGTATTGATGTTTTAAATATAATATATATCCAGTATATATTCATTTTATACTATTTAATAGCATTTAGAGTTAAAAAAATAAAAGCACCGTTCATGGAGACGGTTGGCCGTACGTATGGATGAACGCTACTTTCATTTCTTTGTCATATTAATGGAATTAAAACAAAATGAAATATATATATATATGTTATAATTACATAATGATATACATAATTTAGATGTAATATATTACATATATATCCATTATATATATGTACTTATAATAGTACATAACATTTTGAGATAAAAATGAAATACACCGTTCATGGACACGGTAAGCCGTACGTAAGCATGAACGCTACTTCCATTTCTATTTCATATTTAATGGAATTAAAACATAATGATACATAATAGTATTTTAATTCCAGTATGGAACCATATATAATATCATTAAATATATCCTTTATACGTACCACATATGGTATTAACGAATCAAATCACTTTGAGGGGGCGGTAGTCCGCACTTCCTTAAATGAGTATATCACGTTTACCCATAATGGAAACCATAAAGGTATGACATAAATGAAAAATACAGAAGCTTAAGTAAAAAATAAACATATTATATAACATATATAAATATAGTGTCATCTTAATGGACACCTTTGAAGGTGTTAGAAGAATTTTGAACATTCATCGTTTCGTGGGGCAGAAAATCGCCAACCACAAAAACAGTATGTTCTCTAACCATTAGATGAAGGTGTGTGTATGTGTAGCTCTAATCCATATTATAACAACATAATAGTATATTTAAGATGCTGGAGTTGTGTCAAAATAAATTAATAAAAGGAGTTTAGGGGGTTGGAGAAGAAAAATAAAACAAATGGACTCAAGTGAAGACATTACCTTAAAATAGGGTAACTCCCTTTGGTTTGATCTAAAAGGCTTCCTTGGGAAGACTTCATCCCAAAGTGAGGCTTCAAGGAGTTAGATAGGGATGTTTAAAGACAAAATGGGCAGCTGTTGGCCGATCCAAAGGCTTTGGAAGTGTGGGTAAGGAGGTAGAGGTGGGGACCTTTTATAAGAGGAGAGGAGGGGCACTCTTGGAAAGTAAAGAAATGTTACTTTATTTTAGAATTCGTTTCAGATTTTAATGGTCCCAATTTTTTTGGTATCTAGAATAAGGTGATAAGGGTCCGAAATACCCCCATCCAATAGGTTTTTGACCTGTTTAGTTCTTAGATTTTACATTATCTTTCCATTTTATTTAAATCATTAAATAATGAGGTCATCGCTGCATCATCATGATGTCATAAATAATTTAATTTATTTAATGTCTAAAAATTATAACAAAAATACTATGATGTAGAAAATCTGTTTAGATTTCCAATTATTATTTATAGTCAAAAATCTGACTTGTATAACCCCATGTAAAATGTTTTCTAGTAAAACATCTCATGTTTGTGTCATTTTTAATTTAACATTAAATAAAAAGTTATTTCTGTCATTTTCCAATCAAAGTTGCTCCATGGGGTCCCCAAGTTGACCCATGGATTTTACTGGTCTTCCATGACATATCCAATGAGGGTAGGACATGTTTCTAGGTCATTTCATTTTATTAAAACATTATTTTTACCTTAAATTACAATAATTACCTCTAATCGCGATTAAAAACTTAATAAGTTGCTATTCACCAAAAAATTATTTTAATCCCATTGAAATAAATTTTAATTTTGAATGACAACCATGTATGTCGGATTTTTGAAATTCAAAACACAAAGATGGAAAAATTTCATTTAAAAGGAAAATCAGTTTTATAAGTACCACTTAGTGGTTTCACTATTCATCAAAAATTGATGTTTTTTAGAAAATTACCAAAAAACAACCCTAAGCTATATTTGATATTCCGAATTCAAAAATGATTTCTATTTTACAAAATTCAAAACATATAAGTTGCATTTATTAATTTAATAATTAATTCCCGCTATCAAAACAAAGAGCGTGTTTTTATGAAACAAAATGTATCAAAAGATTGACACTAGTTTAAGTCCGATTTCAAAGTGAAATTAATTCAACGAAAACTATTGGATTAAATGGTTAAAATATATTCTAATTCCAACTTAAAATTAATTCAAAATATAATCTAATCATATAACTAAATTAGATTAAAAAGTGTTTTTGAATTAAAATATAACATTTTTCACTATTCATTAAAAATTGAACTTTTTCAGAAAAATACCAAATATTTATACAAAGTAAATTTTGATGTCCCGATTTTAAAGAAAAATTTTATTTTGTCAAATATAACACATAAATTTTTTAAAAATTGGATTTAAAAGAGGTTCTCCATCAAAGGGAGGTTAATCGACCATTTAAAGAATATTAGAATGTTTACACTTAAAATTTGATTCATTCGCATTTTTAATCCTCTAACATTTATTGAAAAAATTAAAAATATTTGACAACATATATAATCATTTTGTAGTTAGTTCTATTCATTCCCTCCATTACAATGGTCAGACGTTAAATACTATTTGAAATAATATTATTTTATTATTAGAGTGCAATGTAAGATTCCCAAGAAACTCGTTGTTGTGTGTTGGGTACGCCATCGAGCATAGCGTCCCCTTTAAAGTCATATTAATATTTTATTCACAAATATGGATAAATTTGAAAATTTCATACTCTTTATTTACCTGGGGTGTTACATTATATCACAATATCCACCATGATTGGTGGTAGAGGAGAAATTAAAAATCATCGTTTTGTGATGCAGTGGTTCTCCATACACAGAAACAGAATATTCGATATCCATTAGATGGAGGTGTGTGTAAGGTTAGGTAAAAATAATTTCAAAAAACATACTAGTATATTGATTCTAATGTTTTTTTCATAAAATAATTTAATAAAAAGTGTGGAGTGGTGGATAAATAAAATAAAGAAAAAGAGCTTGAGAGAATACGTTACCTCTAAATCAGACAGGCCCTTCTTGTTTGTGCCAAAAGACCTCCATGAGAGGCTTTATTCCCGAAGTGGGGCTTAAAGGTATAACAAAGTATTTTTGGGAGGATACATGGCCATATATTGGAATAACTTAAATGGATTGAGAAGTGTGAGGAATGGATAGAGGTGGTGGCCTTTTATAGTAGAGGAGGGGAGGAACTTTTTTAAATATTTTAAGAGAGAATTACACCCCTGTTTTTCATGTTGCAAGTGGATACAATAATTAATCAAGGAATATAAAATTAAATTATAGGTTATAAATATTTCAATACAATGGTTTTGGGACATGTGTCTACGTTTTATGGTTCTTAAATTAATGTTTTAGAACTTTATTAACCTAATTTTTCTCATAACCAATGTAATTAATTTTAATCACCGTCACGAATATATTTTATCAAAAAAACGTTAACCTTATTATAAATTAAATATTATTATTATTTCAAATATTTAATCCATTTTTCAAAATTATAATCATATAATTGTCATAAATTAATTAAAAAATTCTACTGTTGGGATGACAATAAATGTTTTCATCATAAAAACAATCACATTTTTTCATGACATTAGGTCTAATTTAAAGGTCAAAATTGTTCCAGTGACCAAAATTGTTTTAATTTATGAAAATATTATACAATTAATCATTATAATAAAACTACAATATAGTTTAACCTTATAAATAAATTGAATTAATAATCAAGTTTTAATTAAAAGACGTTATTTTTCACAATTCATCTAAAAATTGAAGTTTCTCAAAAACTCTTAATATTTAACTCTATGCTAATTTTGAAATAATAAATTAAAATTGAGGTTTATTTTATCAAATTAAATTTCTAAATGTTTCAAGAAAATAATTTTAATAGAAGGTTCTTTAGGAAATATTTTAAGACATAGAAGGACTTTACAAAAAATCATATCATTAATTACCAATATGTTTTATTTTTATTAAAAAAGTGTATAAAATTGTTCAAAAGATATTATTGATATTTATATAACTAATTTTAATGGCTAGGTTATTAATATATTATTTAAACAATAAAATTATATTTCGTAGAATCTCAATGTTGTGTGTATCGTATTCCAACTCAATATTGCATTTATCGAACTCAAAATCAGTGTTGTGTGTATCATACATCAAATCATTATTGATATAATTTTGGAAAAGTTTGTTTATTGTGAATGGAATATTTGAATAAATTCATTTCAGGATGAAAATTTTATTTTATTTTTAAAATGGTCCATAATACTCTGGGTATTACACGTATTGATAAGGAGACATTGGAGATCGAATATAGAGTTCTTAGCTGCTTTATTTATAAATGTAATATGTGTTGAATGGATCTAATATATGAATAATTATATAACTAATATATTAAATAAAACTATATATATTGATATGTCAAAATAGAAAACTAATATGATGTAAATTAATTAATATCTCGAAGACATTAGGTTAAATGTTATAGAAATAGTAGTTCCTAAGTTTGATAATCAAAGTGAAATCATCATGACAAAAAATGCAAAAAAAAAATTCACAATCTATGAATATTTATATGAAGTATAACAACATCATAGATATAGTGAAAAAATTGGGTTTTTTCATCGAGGTATTTTTTAATCAAGGGGAAAATCTTTGATATATTGAGATAGCCTCTAATAATGGATTGATTTTATTAAAATAGAATGTTGTATGTATCACATTCATCCAAAATTTCTCTATTAGTATTTCATTAGTATGTTTAAAATTTTATTCATTTATATTTTTGGATAAATGGATAGAATAAAATAACCTTTTCAAAATGGTTGATAGAATTTGGGTTCTTTTATCGGTGATCGTCAAGGTATAGTAGAGCTAATAAGTCTTCCAAATTAGAAAGATATTTAGGTGTTGGACATAGGTGTGTAAATTATAGGTGATTTTATTATATAAAAGTTATTAATTAAGAAAAATGGGAATATTTAAGTCCCCTTTAATTTATTAAGGTCTAAAAACCCTCATGAATTTTAATTGATGAAGGAGGAGTTCATATTATTTGATTTGACCCCAATTGAGAGATATTGAGTATAGAAATGATCTAACACTGGGTGATGGATTTTTTTAAAATTGAAAAATTATTAAATGGTGTGGTGTTTAGAATAAATTTATATTATAGGCAGGCTATAATTTTTTTCTTGAGAACATTTTAGTCATGAGTTTGATATTTCTTAATTTTTCATTAATTAGAAATATTCTCTTATATGTGTTGGAAGTTATTTAGAGCTTTATGAGAATTAATATAGTGAAGGTATAATATAAATGAAAAATAATTAAATGAATGGTTTTATCACATTGTAGATGATTTGAGTTAATAAAACATCAGATATACTTTAATCAATTTGACATAGAATCACCACTGAGTTATTCATATACATTAATTATTTAATCACCCGTGAGTGTAATCATGCCATAGTTCTATTGGTTTCACTATGAAAAGAATAATAGAGAGATCAATTAATCCTATGTGGGAGCCTATATTGCATTGTTAATATGGTGTGTGGAATTAATGTTTCTAAAATGTGGATTCACATGTCATGGATGATATGGTAATGTTTCAATGGTCCATCTTATGATATATAGAGAAGATAGTTGTTCCATGAAGAATTTGTTAATTAATATCCCATAAGTTGGAGAAACTACCTTCGAGGGACTCATGAATGACCTGTGAATCATTTTCCACAACAAACATGTCGCTAATTGTGGAGATTAATAGTTCCAAGACCATAAGCCTGGCCAACACCTCCACCTTGAAAGATCCCCTCTCTAGAAGGAAGCTGCAAAGGAAAAAATAACTATGCCTCAGTTGTACCAGATGATTTCTCCACCTCGAATGACTCCCCATGAGTAGGAACCATCGATATTTATCTTGAACCACTATGGAGGTGGTATCCATTTGATCTAGTGGAATTGTGGGAATTTTTTAATGGATCTTTTCGATAGAGTTGTTATGGTAAAAAAGGGTTTAAGAGAATGAGAAAGGGCATGTATCTTAAATAGGTAAGAAAGATCAACCACCAAACTATTATTCTTCATAATCAGCCCCGACCTCAAATTATGACGACCTTTGATGCAGGGTGATTTCAAAGAATTCTAGATGCATACACTCAATGGATAATAATATGGTCCTCACTTTCTCCTCTTAGGTATTCAACCCAACACATTAGATCCAATGTTAGTGAAAACCATAAATGGAGTAACTCTGGATCGCTTTTCCATTTATTGCCCCCATAGAACTCCATAATCAAAATAACCCAATATACAGAAAAAAAGTGAAACATTGATTCTTCATCTAGATGGTGGCAGGAAAAACACTTTAAGGTGAGGTGAATAACTTTATGTTGAATTGAATCATCTGCAAGCACAAAAATATTATGAATCCTCCATAAAAAAAATTTAATTTGGATGAGAGCTCCATGAACTAATTGAATTTTCCATGGTTTCCCTAGACATTGGTAGTATTCAATATACTTCCATATGCCTTTAACTAAAATATCATAAGGTGATATTTTCCATTCGTGATTTAAGTATCACTAAGAGGGGGATTGGTTCAATCCATGATATGTATTTCTTTTAGGTTTACAAACATTATAAATAACCTTCACCACCAGTTAAATATATATTTATTTTCTAGAAACAAATAAATCACCCAACCACAAGAACACATGATTTTATAAGGTTCTATACTCTTCAAGGTTTTCTAGTCCTTTTTATAGTTTTAAAATAATCCAATACCGCACAACTCTCAATAAAACTACCCTTTTTTGGAATACAATGACTAGGATATTACCTTAAACATGTGTAGAACAATGTTCTATACACTAGTTCATGTAATTCAAGTTGTAAAAAATGATTTTATAAACCTTTTGTAATAAACATTTTATGGCGAATCTTGATCAACTTTCATAGATATGATCTTTGAAAACAATTCTTAGCATTCTTACCCAGAAGCTCGTAGGATCTTTCATGACATCATAATGATACTTAGTCCAATTTTGATATTCTGAATCCCATGTATGATTAGTAAATATAAAAATAATACTCTATCAGAGTAACTATTGAATCAAATATGAACAACTTCTTCTTTAGTATGGAAACCACAGTCTGGTTTTCCAAAACAGAAAAAATAATTACGATTTTCTCTCTTCTCCTTTTTATCTTATATATAGAAAAACCACTTCAAGAAAATACTATCAAAAAAATATTATTTATTAAATTATAGATTTTTTATCTTCTATGTCATGAATAATTGAAGTAAAAAAACACATTTTACTCCACTCAGATTTATAGGCATAGTTTAAAAGGGATCATAAAAGGGTTTTCCCAATTTAATAAAACTCATGAATCATCAATCTTCCCTAAATAATAGATCTTTATTTGAGTCATTAAATTCCCCTTGAAATCCGTATCTTTATTTGCCTATTCTATTCACCCTGAAATTGATATCTTTCTTTGACTTCTTCAACTATCTTTGATTTTTGGATCATCTCTTGATTTGAGCTCCCTTTAATCTGGATAAAAAATATTCAATAGGATTCTGATTTTTCATTCTAATTTCCCATTAAAATTCTCCATTATGATGGCCACCCTAGTTTCTTAACCCACATGAAAATATGGAACTAAATACTTCTTAAAAAACCTAAGTCTAATTCTTATTGTAATTCTGATTTCCAAATACAATTTCCACAATTTGATAAAGGAATTTGGTCACTATGATTGCCTTGACCCACTTGTAAAAAAAGAGTTGAAGATATTTCATTGTGTTTCTATTCACCACCTGAAATAGTATCTTCTAATTCTAATTTCATCATTATGATGGAATAATATGTTCAAAAATAGTTTATTCATTACATTCTTCTACACCAAATTTATTAATTAAAACATATTTCCTCTCTTTAAAATTCATGGAACCAATCCTCATTCTAATTTCTTCATTATAATGGAGAAATTGGATTATTTCAAACTTCATCAACCATTTCTACTTATTCATTTTTGAATATGATACTGTAGATATTTCAACACTTAACACCTTTATATTTTTTTCATTATGATAATTATCAACTTTATTTAATGAATACTTAGAACTTTTAGAGTTTGTCCTAATTAAAAACCATCACCTTATGTTTATATAATTATAATCAACTTTCTTCGACAATTAAAACTTTTTGTCTAGTAATATCATAATGGTGGACTGATACTGAAATGTTTTTACTTCAATAACAACCTTCTTTCCCAGAATTCTATTTTTAAAAATGGCATCCTTCATTAGTTTTATTATGTTTAAGATCTAATTTAACATCATTTGACATTTACTATTAAATTATTACAACTTACCTATCATCCAACAACATCTTTCTTTCCAATCAAGCCTAAATACAATTCTAATCACCTTTTATCTAGCCTTCCTTAATAAGTTTTTCATGAAAATTTCTCCAAATAACATAATATATTTTAGAAATACAAATCAGAAAGGAATCAATAGATTTGTAATGGATCCATGTTTAATCTAATTCTCATCCTCATTATGATCAGATCCTCATTCTAGACCTAAAGTGAGTGCAATAGACCTTTTCTTTCTGAAAAAAATCCACTTCTCAGTATGAAGGGCTTTCTAATGCACTGTGATTATGATGATATGAATTTAATTTGTGAGTGCAATTATCAAAAAAATTGAGGTTATTTATCCTTATTTAATATTTCATTTATAGTAAAATACATCACATGAATATGACAATTTTTCTATCATCATTATCCCAAAAATCTCCCCCATTTGAGTTTTTTTTCAACCAAGATTCATAAATCAAAGAACATTGTAACCCCATGAAATGGATTACTAATCCACAATTATAATCTCATGTGAGATAAATCAATTTAGGAAACAATAATTATTAATAGAAAAAACAAGTTTGTCCACAATTAGTTACTCTTAAAAAATTTCTTTAGCTTTGTTCCTCAACTATTCTTCCTCATATTTCTTCTTCACATTTTTTCCTCACATTTCTTTCTTATATTTTATTCCTCATCATTCATCCATAGCATTGTTCCTCATCAATCTTCCCTACATTTATTCCTTATTATGTCTCAACTTCTTCATCATCCAAAAATATTAAAAATATTACTTCAACCACACCATTAACCAGTTAAAATAGTTCACAAACATACATATTGGATTCCCAGCTTACCCACAACTCTCCATTTATTAATGCTTCTATAAGGATATATTTATGAACAAAATTCCCCCTTAAAACATTATCCATATATAAGATGACAAAGGGGAAAAACATACCTCAAACATCAGGAGAATGAGGTGGATTCCCATTTTCAAATTCAATTTATAAAAATTTTACTTTTGAAAAAGTTTTGTGAATATGTAAGCAACAGATTATAATTTAGAAACAATCAAAATCTTCAATTAATTCATCACAAGATTATATTTAATGAAGTGTTACTTTGAGTAACTATTTTTTGAATGATAATGTTATATGAGATTCCTTATAAGGTTTATTTCATTTTAATTATCATATTCCAAGATAAAGGGTAATTTTACAACAAAAAGTATGTCTTCTAAATGAGGTTTCATCCACATAAGTTCAATAATTGCTTTAGTGGATGGAACATACTCACTCTCAACCATAATAAGAGTCACCAAATTGTGTTTCTTTTTAGTCAAACTAATATTATATTTTCCATAGAAATAAAACATCACCAGATATGGATCTTCTTTCATCAGCATTTCCTACCCAATGAGTATCTTCATACACAAACAAGTAAACATTTTATGAGCTATAATACCTGATTCAAATTTTTTTTATTCCATTGATATATGTGAGAATTATTTCTCTAGAAATTAAATTTGATTCTTTAGAAGAACTCTAAAATCTTACACATAAGGTATCAATATAAATAATTTTAAGTCTTCAGGCAGTCAAATATAACAAACTTAAAATCATATTTCAAAACACTTTCTGGTCAACTTCTTTTCCCACTCTCTGTTTGGAAAACATGGTTCCCTCAAAATTCAATTTGGAAAATGGTTTCCAATTTTATATTTTGAACTTCTAAATATTTCCATTAGAATAAGTTTCTTCATAAAGAAAATTTTGTTTCTTATTTTGTAAAAGTAATAAAAAAGTAAGTATTTCATTTCCTCCAACATGGACAGCTCAAATAACATTTTCTTTTCATCAAAGAATATTTCACAAGAACATTAATCATTCCATTAAAAGGTAATATTATAAATATAAACAATTATGAGGATTTAAATCTCCTGAAATCCCTTGATGTAAATATTTCTATGAACTCCTCCATTTATTAAACTCATATTCCTCAAGAAAGTATCCAATTTGGAATTCTATTCTATTAGAGCTTGTTTTATCCTGTACGATGATTTATTAGTCATACATATATAAATTTCTCCTTTACCAAAAATAAATCCTCATAGTTGTTCAATGTAAACTTTATCATCACGATCCCCATTTTTAAATGTGGACTTCACATCCATTTGAAAAAAATATGCAACTTTGTTGTGAAGTAATAGAATGAAAGATTCTGATTGTTTCTAACATTTCCATCAATGGAAAATTCTCATAAAAATCAACACCATCAATTTTTTCTAATCCTTTTCATAATAATATTCATTTTTTTCTCTCCAAATTACCTAATTAATTAATATTATTCTAGAAAAAAAACTTTTAAATAATATCATTTTTTTATCAACTTGGGAATGATTTTCAAGTATCACTATTTTATATCTGATCAAGTTATTCATTCATGTCCTGAACCCATTCTGGATTCCCAAAAGATTTATTATCATTATTCGGTTTGACTTTTAAATTAAATTAACTATGGGTAACAATTTTTTAAGATCATATTGTTTAAAAAATCTAATATTGATCTACTATAATGTTATGATCCTCCACTAGATTCCGCATAATAGGATGAGTTATCTGAGTGTCATTCTCATCACATAAAATGGATGTGTCTGATTATAATTCTTCAGTTAGATTACCATTTTCGTCATCCTTATCATAATTATTAATAAATCATTCCTTTTAATACTCAAAATCCTTATCATCATAAGTATATTTTTCCTTCTCGTCCCTTTCAACAACTTTCACATTAGTAGAATCACCAATTCTTCTTATATCATTGATTAAACATATGTATCCTATTCCTTCTAGAAAATACCCATGAAAAATACCATCTTCAAAACTCTGAACAATATTTTCAAGGTTTCCACCTTTATTATTTATTATGCAAGGACTCCCAAAAGATCTTAATGGATTCAAACATAGTGTTTTCCCAAAAAAATCATATATAGTCATTTATGAACTTTTCCTATAGAAACAAAGGTCTTGGATATATGCATCTGAAATCATTGATTTCTTATAAATGTAATGAGAAAGAACATGTTTAAGTAGCATAGTTCACTTCATTTCAAACATACTTTTATTCCTCCATTATGCAACACCATTTCTTTTGAAGAGTATATGGTGAACAGAACATGGGATAAATTTAAAGCTTCTCAAGATAAATTTCAAATTATCCATTTTTTTATTCACAGAAATTATCAATTCTTCACTTCCTCCTTAAATACTCACATTCTTTCTCATCACTCCTCTTGAAACGATTAATCATTTTATTAGAATCTTAATTTTGATACATATCCATAACACATTTAATGCGAGTAAATACATAAATAAAATTTATGATGTTCTAATCTCTATTAGTTTTTTTTATTGAACTACATATATCACATTTAATAAGGTCAAGGGGTTGTTTGGAACAAATATGAACATTCATATGCTGCGAGTTAGTAATTTTTCCCTTTGGACAAATAGTGCACCACAAATATCTTCATCTTGTAATTTCAGGAATATCTCAAACACAATCTTACTTTGATATCATGATAATTTTTATTTGAAACATATATCCACTACTTTTGTGAAAAATATGATTTTCTTCCACTATACCCATGTAACATTAGTTTTTTATTTCACAAAATTAGAATATGTTACCTTTTTAACTTTTGACACTTCTAACTATCTTTCCATCATCCTCACTTTTCAAAAGAAACCCATCTTCTTTGAAGATAAATTTTTTACCCTCTTCACAATGCTTTGAAAAACTCATCAGGCTGTGTTTCATTCCATCAATATATAAATATTTCTTATATTTAATATATTCATTAACAATGATGGTCAATCCCCACATTTGATTCTCATAGATTCATAATTTCCAAATGACCTTATTCCTTCTTTCAAGACTTTTTCATTGTTGAACAACATCAATCTCTTTTCATATGAGAAAAACAATCAATATCAGGAATCCATGTTCATTTTCCTTTTATAGTTTTGAAATCGGTTTCTAGAATAAGAGATTTTTATTTTATTTTCTTTTCTTCACCTATGGGTTATGAGAATTGTTAAGAAACTTATTATTGATGGTAAAAAAACAAGAATAATATTATCATGATGTCCAGGTTGTTCACATATTTCAAAAATAGTTTCTAGGGGTTGTAACTTATTCTAAACATTCACACAAAAAATATCATGTCTCTTCCAAACATTCTCATCTGACCTCTTCTTTTTTAGATGATTAACCCCCCCCCCCAAACCATTCCTTCCATAACCTGTGGAAGAGTAGTAATTTTATTGCATAAACTAAAACATACATTTTTTGATATATGAATCCACCAAAATACCATTAGTATCCATATAAATATTAATTTCCTCTAAAACATTCAGAGTGACTATTTTTGTGAGTATGTTTCTCAGAAACCTTCCTAACAGATCTTTGTTGACCACCAACTATTTTTTTTCAATCGAAAGTTTCTTTTCATCTTGGATTTTTTTCAGTATTATTGGAATTAATCGTAATAGGAACCTTTCAAGACTCTAAATTTTTATAAATACTTCCAAACTCAGAGTTCATAGAAACTTCTGAATTCTCCACATTATTAATCTTGTCCATGTATATATCTTTACAAACATTCCACTTCTCATTAAAGATTCCATATATCTTATCAACCTTTTAAGGTAAATTTATTTGGTCCTTATTTGGTTCTTTCTTATGAAAAAATTCCCCAACATCAGAGATATATTTTTTGAAACTTATATCCCTATATTGAGCTTTATAATGTTTTTGACAGTAATGTTATAAATCTTCTTTTTTTTCTTCATTTGAACTTATAGATTTTCATTAAGATTCACTTATTTCTCACGATATTTATTCATATCAAAAATCTATTCCCCCATCTTTACTTTATCACCAAGAAATAATTCATGAATATTTGATGAATAATTTTCAATTTTCAACTTCTTGGATTCTTTTTTAAGCCTCTAAGTCATCATCATACGTTATTAAAATTAATCATTAATATTATACTGTAATTGCTTTTCTTCTTATTCATAACTAATTCATATGAGTTTTTTATTATTAAATGTTTCAATAAAAGTATATTCTTCTATTTTTTAAAAACATTTTTCATATTCAAAATCACTATTTTCTTCTTCATCATCTTTAGTAAAAAATATAATTCTTTGGGATTTGGACTACCTTTTATCCTTCCCCATGAAAAAATATTTATCGTTATCACCATGTTTGTTCCATGAACATCTCGACCATCTTTTTTCTTCATCACTATCATCTTCTTTATTTTTATGAGAAAGATTATCCAAAAATTTCCCAATATCTCCACATTCAAAAAAAACCAGTTAATGTTTCTATTTATGTTTTCATGTACCAATGATCACAATTTTTCTCAATAAGGATTAAATTTCATCAATATTTTTACATACCTCGTTTTTTTGGAATCAGAGTCATCAACATCATCTTTCTCAAGAACCTACTTAATCTTTTCTTTATTGGTGATTTTGAAAGATATTTCTATATCATTTTTTATTTTTCACTTTATAAAATTTAGAATTCTCATTTTATAAGTAATAAAATTACTATAAAGATCATCTAGAGGTTGATCTTCAAGGTCTCTATGTTCCAATGAATAAACATTGGCATAAAACATATCCATAAGGATTCAAAATATATTTTTAATGACTTTTGAATCTTCTAATTTTTTTCTAACAAATATAGTAGTGATGACTTTGTTAGTCACCATGGAAAATAGTTTTCTAATAGATTCATATACACCCATATTCATATATTCATAGATCAATTTATTGATTTTAAAATTTTCATTCATTACTTTTTTTATTTCCTTCCTAAACGTTTTGCAACTTATCCTAGATAACTTTGGAAATAGAAACACCTTTCACTCTTAAAAACTCACTTATAGAATGTGATGAGAGTACAGAATTTCTAGATCATCCATCATTAACAAAATTCTTTTTATCGACAGGTTTACGAGGAACCTTCTTATTAATATTATAAAATACATATGTTGTAGTTTCAATAACATCATACCCAACATACTTAATATAACACATCATTCAATATTTCAAAATATGATATTTCATTCCATATAAGAACAGAATCCACTTTATATTCACACAATTCATATTATCCATCATAAATTCTCTTAAAAACATTAGAAATGAGAAAATTATGGGAACCTTCCGCTCAGATATCAATTTTTATTACCCAACAAGGATTCAAGTATCACTAAGAGGGGGGTGATTTGGTGATAACATTTTCTTTTATGTTTCCTTATATTAGAAACAACCTCCTCCTCCTATTAAATATTTTTTATTTTATTAAAGAAATGAAACATACAACCACATTAACACAATAATTTACAAGCCTCATTATTCAATAAGAGTATTTACTCCTTAGCATGTTTTGAAATTAATCCAATACGTCAAAAACACTTGAAGACAATCCTTTTGTGGAATAAAATGACTTGGATTTTCTCATACACTCATGTAGAAATATATTCAATACAATAGTTTATATCATTTAAGGAGCATGAAATGATGTAATAAAATTTGTGTGACTAAAATGTTAGGGTGATTCAATATCAACATTCAAAAATATGATTTTTTAAAACAATTATTCACATTCATACCTAGAAGCTGGTAAGAACATCATTGAATTCATAATGATACACAATATGATTTCCAAACCAGATTTTTGTGTGATATTTCTCAATAAAAAAATAATAATGTTTCAAAATACTTCTTCAAACAGTTCAAATATTACTTCTTCTTTAGTCTAGAAATCCATGTCTGGTTTCTCAATACGGAAACCTTGATTATGATCTTATCTCTTCTCCTTTCATTATTATATCAGGAAAAAACACTTCCAGAAAACAAAAACCAAAAACTTCTTCTAGCATAAATTTTGGAGGTTTTATCCCTAATTTTGTGAATAACAGAATACAAAAAATACATGGAGTAATCTCCTCATATTTATAGGCTTGAAAGAATAGTTTGAGATAGATTCTGAAAATTATTTCCCACTTTACCAAACCTCATCACTTTTCGATCTTCTTTGAATCCCAGATGTTTCTCTGCCACATTCATTTCCCTGTGAAATATGGATCTTTTTTGGACCCATTCAATTACCCTTGAAATTCATATATTTCATTGAATTCATCAGCCTTCCATGAATTTGGTATCTTTTCTTGATTTCATATCCCTTCAAAATTTATAACAAATCATCAATATAATTCTAATTTTTCATTCAATTTTTTCCATTACAATTCATCATTATGATGGTCATATTGATTCCATGACCCAGTATTAAATAATGAACAAAAGACTTATTATTTAACATTGTTCCAATTTTGATTCTAATTCATATTTCTTGAATACGATTTCCTCATTTCAATATAGGAATTTGGTTACTTTGTTTCTCTTTACCCACTTGCAAATATGTTATAACTGAAGATATTTCATAAATTTACTTTGCACCACTTGAAATAATATCTTCTCATTACGATTTACTTATTAAAATTTAATAATATTATCAACAATAGTTTTTTTAATTTTGCTTCCCTCCCCCAAATTTAATGAAGAAAACATATGTATTCTCATTACAATTCTCAAAAACAACTCTCATTATCATTTCTTCATTAAGATGGAGTCATCAGATTCTTTCAAATTTCATAAACCACTTTAATGTAATATTTTTTGAATATAATACTAGAGATCTTCCAAAACTCAACTCATTTAACTTTTTTGATTATGATACTTATCATATTAATTATCCAAATATTTATATATTTTGAATTTTGGTCTCACTAAAAACTAGAACCATCAGTTTCTCCCATTATGCTCAACCTTCACAACCTTTAATAAATTTTGGTCTGGAAATCTCATTCTGATAGACTGAGTCTAGAGTGGGTTTACTTCAGAAAAATACTTCTTCCAAAAAACTATTGTATTAAGAATGAATTCTTACATGACATTGATTACGTTGAATATCATATTTATAAATGAATTACTAGACCAAGGAATGTATTGTAACTTCCCTTTCATCCAAAAAAATATTTATTTCCATTAAAACCTATATATGATTGGCATTACCTTTTCTCCCCCGTTATTTCATATGGATTGCATCATAAGTTTTCCAAATAACTCATGATACTTATTAAATACAAATATTCATAGCATCTTCATATTTGTAACAGATCCACGATTAATATGATTCACATCCACATTAAGATCAGAACCTCATTCTGAACCCATGGCGACTCTAATGAGACTTTTCTTTGAGAGAACTTATTCTACTCAATATGATGGACTTTCTTAAGAATAGTTAGTATGATGATTTGAATTTATTTGAGGTTTCAATTTTCACCAAAAACAATGTGACTAAATTTATCCTTCTATAAGAATTCCTTGATAAAAAAAACAATACCTAAATATGATAACCATTCATCATCATCTTGGTCCTGACATGAGGATAATCCTATGAAACTTTGATCATCCTTATTAAGATTAGTCATAATTATATTTATGGTCTCCCACTGAATGTTATTAATTATATAATGAATGTAGTTCATGTAGTCAGAAGCTTTCTTGAAAAAATGGTTTGTCATGGGACATCCTATAAAACCAAGTCTGATACCCACCTAGTTAATATCCCTAAAATTGATACCCCCCATCCAATGATCCATCGAGTACCATTTTGAAGATTTTGAATTTAAATTTCAATCATACTTTAAATAGTTTTTGGATTACCCCTTTCATTACTGATATTCCTTCCATATCACTCAGAAGTGAAAACATACTAGAGCGACCTACCTACAATGGCCTCTTATTAAAGGATTGCATGAAAATAATCCATGGAATCCATAAAATCCTAAGATTAATTCCTCCATCATCAATCATATTATTTAACCTAGTCCATGACACCCAATGATCATTCCCTTCGGCATGGGAGTCTAGAATAAAAGAACATAAGAGATCCTCAATCAACTTGATAATGGTTTTCAGCACCATCACAACAAATAGAGTATGAATAGGTTTTTTTCACCTACATTAAATCCCATTAAATATTTTTTAAAATAAATTAATTTTATGTTTTTCAAAGGGGTTACTTTTCAAGGAAGGAATATTATTTACATGTATATGTGTGAACGTTTATTTTCTCGACCTTTGATGTTTTATAAGATACTTATGCTCTACTCCTCTATATTTTTAAAAAAGAAAATTACAATGTTCACAGTTTAATATAATATTCTTTTTAAGTTATTTTCAATGTAAAATGGAAATTCTTATTTTCATATCAATTTTAATAATTCATATAAGAGTGTTCTTCATCTATTTTTTATCAATAGTACTCTTTAAATGATAACATCCATATTCTTTATCTATATGACTTATAGAATTCCCTTTAAAATAAATTGGATGATCCATTAATGAATTTTTCTTGCATATCATCCATCTATATATGTATAATTTTCATCCAATGGCTTCCCCTATGAATAAACTATGTTTCATTAAATTGGAAGAATTTTATTCACTAAGATTCTAAATACATTGATTGAAATGGAATTTCATTCTAAACTATATATCATTTTCTAATATGGTGTGAATAATATATACTTAATCCCTTTTATTGAGAGTTATTTATGAAGAATAATGCATAATTTAAATGAATATATAATTATTTTCAATGGGGTTCTATTGTCAATCCATAGTGGTCAAATCCCGATTACTTCCTTATAGGAAAACCATGTTAACAATATAAAACCCATTTTATTTCAATAGTTCATTTGTTATATTGATATAAATCATGTTGAAGCCACATGTATGATTTTAATTTTTCAATTTATAGGCCTTGAATTATATAGTGTCACACCCCAACAATTATGTTATTTTAATTTTTTTCATTTATTTGTTTTAGACCTTTTTGTAAAGCTCTTCATCAATTTTTTGGGGAGTGGTTTTGTGTTTCAGATGTTTTGGTTTTATTTTGTACCTATCTAAGGTTGATGTGAATGATTTTAGGGTAAATCAAGTTTCCTATTATGTGAGATTCCATTTTAGTAGTTTTTTTCATACATGGTTTCACTTGTAAGGCTGGAGTATAGTTTTTCATAAACCATGAAATCCTAAGGACAAATTGGGATTTTTTGCATTAGATCAGTTGAAAGGATTACACATGGTTGAAGGAAACCATACGGTAAATGTGAAATATTTATCTTTTAAAATGATAGGGTTGAGTTGCACAGTCAGTGCACCATTTCCCAAACTGTACGTCCAGCCTGTGAGGGTGTCCCTTCTATCCATTAGGGTGCACACAATTGGTGAATGGTTTTGAAAACGATGCGATCAAACTGAGGGAGTTTTCCAGGTTCATAAAATAGGAAAATATCTATTCTACCCCTATTTAACTCAAAATCCCATAATTTAATTCTCCCATCATTCATTTGGCCCATTGGGATCATAGGGTGTCTTCCTCCCCCTTCACCTAATATTTGGGAACTTCTCATCCATGTATTGGGTGGATTTCTCCTTGGGTAAGTCTTCTTCTTTTTCTTCCATATTCTCCTCGATTTTATTCTTTCATAGATTAGTTATTAATTGGTTAAAACCATGGGTGATGGTTGGATATTGATGGTTAATTTCTTATATGTTAGGGTTTTCTAATTTTCTTCTTATCTTAGTTCTTCCTTCTCACATGTATTCATTTCATTCCCTTTTTGTTGAGGTAGGTATTTCTATATATATTCATTTTGAAGAATGTATATAAATTTTTTATATTTCAAAATTATTTTTTGAATATGTTCTTCATGTTTTGGTAGTGATTTTTTGATAAATTATGGTTTCCCCTTGTTGGAATTTTGATGAAAATGGTTTTTCGATGGTTTTCTTTAATTATGACTATATCTATATGTATACAATGTGTTTTATGAAATGGTAAAGTATCTGTAAAAATTAAAATTTTCACATTGTGTTTTTTGGGACATATTTTTGTTTTGAAAATTTGGTTTTCATTGTGAATTGTGTTTGGTATGTGGTTTAAGTGATTATTTATGGTTTCATGTTTACGTGATGGTTACAATGATCTCTTCGATTCATAACCTAAATCATTCTTTAATATGGAGATGTCTCAATTATTCCATTTCATTTGGGCACATTTTTATTTGCACAGAGTGCACATTTAGATGGGATCAAAAGTAGTAATTAATTAATTTATTTAATATCAAAATAGAACCTATTTTTTAAAATGATTCTCTTCCATTTCATTTATTCATTATCCATAATCTACCCAATTGATTATTAAATGGTTTCTTATTTCCTAAATGATCTCAATGGTGGATTTAAAATATTTTTCTTAATGTTTGTCCTATTTTCACCTTAGAACATGCGATGGTAATTAAATGATATAATGTTCTATTTGGAGCCATTCCACCATGAATGGTGTTATACCTTGAAATTGGAAATATTTATGGAAATGATTTTCTTTTTTTTTAACATAATGTCCTGCTTGTTAGTTTATTGTGATTTGGTACACGATTTTGAAACTCATGTGACATTTATACCTTTTAGATCATTAAAAGACTCTGTAAGTGGTGGTAACCTATATGGTTTCACCTTTTAAGAGAGGATATCTACATATTTGGTGTAATAGCTTGGTCTATGAATTCACTATGAATGATATGGGTTATTAGTGTTATCCATGTGTGTGATAGTCTCTTCCTTCTCCATGTACTTTCATCATGGGAATCCAAAGAATAATATAGTGGTTTGAGTTATAGTTTCTTATTGCACCCAATTGGATGGGAAAATTCCCTTTGGGTTTTTTTCTATACCAAGTGGTTTGTGGAACATGTTAGACTACATTAGAGAATCCATGTACGTTATTTACTATTGAGCTACACTATACACTATTATGTGGTTTCAATATTAGTACATACATGTATTGCATCAATATATGTTTAGTAAATCCTCTTTATTACTATCTGGGTGATCTGTTTTATTCTATTTCATTTGATTATCATCCTTGCTGGATTCCACATGAATTAGTATTTTAATTATTTTTAGAATATATCATTATCAAATTTTTGGGTTCTATCTTTTTTATTCAGTTTTGAAAATGGTTTTGTTTTAAAATTTAAATCTGTATTAAAGAACAGAAAGTTGTGTAGGTTTATTTCTAAAGTAGATTTATTGGATGTGGGATTGGTTATTAAAACTATAAAAACCATATTTTCAAAATTTATTGTGAAAAAAATATTTTTTTTACTATTTTAGGAATGTAAATGGATTGATTTTTTACTGGTTACCTATTGAGATAATTTTTATCATGCCATACTTGGTCTACAAGTTGTCAATATACCCGACTTATTTTTTAGGTTCGTGTATTTGGTTTGGGTTTTCCTTTTGAGTGGGATGGTCTTATAGTTAGTGTTGACCAAGAGGTTATATAGAGATCGGGCCATGATTCGATTTGGTTTTAATTATATTTTCTACATTCTTTTTTTGAGTTGTTTTATTTGAGATATCAATGATTTTATCAATGTTTAGTTATTTTTCATTTCTTAATTCAGGCTCTGTTTGGTATATTTGTAATTGTTATTGGGTGAAATGGTTACCATCTAGATAATATTTGATGCAATGATCTAGTCTCTATCCTAGTGTACATTTTTTTTTCTATTATTTGGTGGTAAACTATGTTTCATAATAAGGTTGTGTTTAGTTCTAGTTTTTTTATTACATAGGTTGAATTCCATAGCTGGGTCATTGTTTTACTCAAACCATGTTATCCAATTAATAAACTATAGAGCTTCATTGTTGTGTTTTATTTTTAGTACACATCTTGTGCACAATAAAAGAAAACTATGTGGAAAGAGTTTAGGGTAGACCTTTCAAAATGATATAGATGTGTTTCCCAAACAACACACAGTTTTCCAACACATGTAGCTTGCTCGTGCGGGTTTCCCTCTTGTCCAGTATGGTGTGCATGGTTGGGGAACATTTGAAAAAACATCTCTAGTTTTCTAGGTTCTAAAAAAATGATAATTCATATTCTAACCCTATTATTTTTTATCCAAAAAACACTTTTTCACCTCTCATCATCTTTGTTTCCCCTTGGGAGACAAATTTTGCTACTTCCACCCCTACTCATTAAATATGGATGTTTCACCTTCATGTTTTGGGTGGTTTTCTCCTTTAGGAAGTCATGTTATCCATCTACATGTTTCTTCTTCTTTATTATCTTTGATCCTTATTGGCCAAATCCTAGGTTGCAGTTTCGATAATTTTTGTAAATTTAATTGATTTTATGGTGTGTGGAATATCTCTCAATATTAGTTCTTCCTTATCCATGAGTTACAATAAAATATAATATTGTTGAGGAATGTGAATCCTTCCATTTCCTTTCTAAATAATTTCATTGACTGAATGAGTATTCCAATTTAATTTTTATTGTGTTCCTCACAATTTGGATTTGGTTGTTTAATGAATTGTGGTTTCCCAATATTGTAATTTTTATGAAAATAGATTTTCATAGGTTTTCAATAATTTTTATTATATCTATATGTATATGATGTTTTTAATGAAATTACAAAGAATCATTAAAAATGAAATCTAATTTTTTTTCCTCAGTTATGTTTAGGCAATTAGGATTCATTGTGAACTATGTTTGGGGTGTGGTTTTGGTTTTTCATTAGGGAATTATGGTTTTGTGTAAAATGTTTTCATATCTATCCTTGATTAATGACATAGAGTATTCTATAATTTAGTGATGATTCAACTGTTTCATTTGATGTGGGAACATATGTATGTACATAGGGAACACATTTGGATGGGCTCACAAGTCATAGCAGATTTCTTTAGAAAATGTCCCTCATCAACCCTATTTTTATATTGTTTCTCTTCTATTTCTTTTCTTCTTCAACCCTCCAATTAAAAAATTGCTCCTAAATTGTTCCTTGTTTTCAATATGATCTCAAATGAGGTTTTATATATTTTTATTAAAGTTTGGCATGTTTTGAACCTTGTAAATTATCTAAGTAACCAAACTATATAAAGTCATGTTTGGCACATTTCATCCTTGAAAGGTGTTTTTCCATCATATTTGCATTTTTTTTATAGAATTTTTATTTTGGAAATTTAATGGCGCAGAAGGTATTTCATGGTGATCTGGAAAATGGTTTGAAACACCTATGACATGATATCCTTATTGGGTCTTTTGGTGACTCCTTGTGTGAAGGACACCTATATGGTTTCCCCTATGAAAAGATGGTCTATGTATAATTTGTGTTGTATTTTGGTCAAGGAATTTATAGTAAAATCTCAATTTAAATTTTTTATACAACATGTGTGATTATCATTTAATTATCCATGTACTATTATCAGGGGATTGATGGACATCATCTAGTGGGTTGAGTGATGGTTTCTTGCTAGTACTTTTAGATGAACTAGTACCCCTAGGATTTTTTGAGAGGCCAGGTGGGTTGTCCCACTACTAAGGCTTGTTTAGAGCATCCTGGTAGGTTATTAACTATATGTATGCACCATATGCTGAGAGGTAAGTCCAATGTGAGTATGTACATGGATTTATTATAGATATTTCTAATAAATGATCATTATTACTATTTATCTGATTTTTTATTTGTTCTATTTTATTATCTATCTTTCTATATTTCACATATATATACTACTTTATTTATTTTGATTATAAATATTGATTAGCTAGTTGGGTTATACATTTGGAATTATATTTTGAAACTGGTTTTATTTTAAAATGGAATTCTATTTTAACGAAAAGAATATTATGTGGTTTATTTTCTAAAGTGGATGCCTGGTTGGTGTGATTCGTTTTTAAAATGATAAATACCATATGTCATAAATGTGTTTTCAAACTTTTGTTTTTGAACTGTTTCTAGAATGGGAATGGATGGATTCTATAGTGCTTACCTACTATGTTATTTTTTCTCAAACCCTACTTATTACACTCAACATTGGTAGAATCATGTATATTTTCATGTACGAGTATCTAGTTCATTTTATATTTTAGAGTGTCCTAGTGTTATAGTTTGTGGTAACCATGTGGATACATGAAGATCTAGTCCAGTTTTGGTATGGTTTTAGTTTCTATTAATTGTTTATTTTTTTCAGATTTTTTATTTGAGTTTGGGTTTTTTTAATGACATTTGATTATTATTAGTTTCTTTCTATATTATTTTCTGGATTAAATATAATATTTTTTGGTTAAAATTGTTCTCGTATAGACTATATGTGATACTCGGCACTAGTTTCCATCCTAGGAGGATCGGGAATGCATCATGATAATTTTCACAGGTTGTGTTGGTATTCAAGTTAGATGGTAGCTGAGAATGGTTCATGAAAAAATGGTATCTGAGTATCCCATTATTATTTTGGAAATGAGGTAGCTATGTGATAGGATTTTTAAGACATAAGAGGTAGGTGTGGAAGGAGATTCATGAATTCATAGTCATTCTAAGATTTATGTTACCAAGGGATGTCCAAGATTTGGGTATTTTTATTTTATTTCATGATTTCATTGATAGTGAATGAAAATGTAGGTGAACAAGTGTTTTGAAGTGGTCTTACATAGAGTAGTGACCTATGTGTATCATGATTTCATGGTTGGTTATCTCTTAGGGCTTAGTTCAAAAAACTACATCGATTATTTATTCATTCCTATTAGTTCCCTATCTAGGAGTCCACTATGAGTTATGTTATGGATTGGTTTTGGTCTGTGTGCGTGGATTTTCAAATGTTAAGTGGTTTTGGGGAGATAATTTCTAAAATGGAAATTCATTTTAGTATATTTTTTTTTGATAAAGTGTCCTGGGAGGTAAATGGTTTGAAATTTGGAATAGCATTGGTGATTTTCTTTTGAGATATTTAGTTTGTGAGATTTTTTTCAGTATGGGATGATCTTTCAGTTGAGTTTCAATTGGTTGTCAATTTGGATTCTTTGTCTTTATTTGTTTTAGAGTATTACACCGAGAAGGGTCCCCATGGTTTTCACTGATTCAACAAATCGATAGCCCTATCTAGAATCCTAATGGTGTTTTGGATTAAAGATATTCTCAGATATATCCCATTTTTTGTATATTATTGTTAATTATATGATACATAATGGATTAAAAAGGTGAATATTTTTTGATCGTTTTGGGAAATCCTAAAACAATGAGATTTCAGGCTCTTTGGGGTTTATTTTAATATAAATCTTTATATTGGTAGAAGATGATCAATCTATAATAATTGTATATTGGGATGTCCGGGGAGGCCTTTTTGGAAACTTTTATCTAATGGTTCATTCGTGAGGATGTTAAATAAAGGAAAATGATAGATCTCTTGAGCATTCAGAACAATCAACAGATGGTGAAGACCAATATCAACCACTTTAAAGAGATAGTATATTTTTCTTCAAATATAACATTATTGAATCAGTTAAAATATTCTATCTTCATCTTTAGTATGATAATAGAGATCATGGAGAAATTTCTCTTGACCAGTGATGTTTTATGGAATTTATTGGATGAGGATTTTCTAACTGCGTTGGCTCCCAGAGTTAAATATGAATCATTTGGAAAATCAGTGTATCTTGGTGCTTAGGAAGGTTCTCATTTATAAATAAGTGTATGATAGAGGAACCTATTTCATATGTGTCACCTTCATTAATTATTAATACTATTTCTTTGAACCATTCACTCATTTTCTTCCAGTGTGTTTTTTTCATTCATTAGAAGTAGTCATCTCATAAAACATTAAAGGTGTGTTAGTGATGTTGTTGTTTGGGTCACTTGGAGAATACCTAAAAGTGGTGATTCCAGAGGAGGATGTCTTAGTAGGAGGTTGTTTCTATAAACTATTGGTAACCAGATGTTTCAAGACATATGGTCTCTACTCATATCCCATGTAGTGAAGCATTTCACAGAGTTAGTAATTATTGGGTGTAGTGTAGTTCATCCATTTTTTCACCGATGTCAAAGTGTTGTTGGTTTAGTTATGTTATTGTAGTTTTTTACTATTGTAAGTTCTTTATCATTATAAAATGCATTGTTTCCACATTTCATGTATTTTATGGTTTTTTATTCTTTTTTATAATTCTATGTGTTTAGAATTTTTGTCTCTCTTATAGTTTTGGTTTCAGGTGGTGCTCATTTTAGATATTTTTTTTTAAAAAAAAGTGGAATTTTGGTTTAGTTCACTACATGGTTTTGAGTTTCTCATGTTGAGGACCCTTGGGGTGGAGGGTCTTCTATGTGGGAGTTTATGGGTCAGTTTGTGTTGGGTTTCACTTTTTGGCATTGTGGTGTTAGTCAGGTTCTTGTGGTGGGGTAAACCGTCATCTTTGTCACATGATTCACTTTGTTCGGATTTTATTATGAGTTGTTCGAGTGTGACATGTGGATTTTAAAGGTAAAGTAAGAGTTTCAGGTTTTAGTTTTGGACATTTGTTCATATGGGTGACTATATTTGGGTAAAATGATTTTTTGGTGGGGAGAATTATCATGATCAAACCATAGATTTATTTTATTTTTTATCATATTTATGGCGTTTCATATTTTGGTTGAGGTCGAAGTCATGTTTAGTGTCATATTGTTTGTGTTTTAGATGTTTAGGGTTTGTTTTGGCCCTATTCAGGATTAATGTTCTTGTTTGGGGTAACCATGCCTCATGTTAAGGATGAGGGAATTTCTAGTATTTTTCTTCTTTCATGGTTTGACGTGAATGGAGATAGAACATATTTGTCCCAAACTATATATGCCAAAAGAGAAACTATGTGGCTTCATTGTGGTGTCTTATCATAGGATTACAGTTTCTAAATGGTTATATTAAACAATATAGAAAGTGTATGGGATGGATCTGTAAAAATAGAAGAGAAAAGTTACTTATCTAAAACCGGTTTTCTCATATTGTGTAGGTATCCCTTGTAGGTGTCCCTCCTCTCCATTTGGGTGACCTTGTTTGGTTCATAGATTGAAAAACCATGTTTCCAAAACATTCATGTTTCCTTAGTTCATAGTAAGTTTATATTCCAAATCAAACCCTCATATGTTTTAACCCCAAATCCCATATTCTCAATATCCCATTATTCATGAATCCCCTCAGGAGCCGTGGATGGATTCCACCTCCTAAATTCCTTGGATTTGGGTGATTATCCTTTAATTTTTTGGCAAGATTTATCCTTGAGTATGTATACTTCTCTTTGTCCTTCCTTATTCTACTTTTTTCTTATTATTTCATTGATTGGTTCCACCTTGGAAGAAACCTAGGGAGAGGGTTGGATAATTTTGGTCTATTTTTTAGATATTAGGGTGTGAGGATAGATTTTTATCTTATTCTTTCCTTATTATAGATTTCTATTGCATTTTTATTTTGTTGATGTAGTTGTTTCCATCCATTTTTTTGAACAATTTATTTTTATTCTTGAGAATTCCAAACTACTTTTAAATGTTTTCTTCATACTTGTGAAGTAGTTTTTTAACAATTTATGGAGTCCTTGTGTGGTAATTTTAATGAAAATGTGGTTTAAAATGTTTTCATTAATTATAAAAATATCAATATTTATATAAAATGTTTCATTAAATTCAAAATAATCTTTAAAAATTTGAATTTATCACCTTAGTTCGTTTTTGTCCATGGTTATGTTTTGGAAATTTAGTTTTCATTATGAATTGAGTTTATTGTGTTGTTTAGGTTCCTCTTTATGAATTTACAGTTATGTGTAAAATAGTTGTGATGTTTTCCTTGATTTTTAACATGGAATATTGTTCAATTTGGTGATGTATCAACTATTCTATTGGATGTGGGTGCATATGTATGTGTAAAGGGTGCACGTTGTGAAGGGATCAGAAGTGATAGTGTATTTCTTTTGAAAATTTCCCTTTGGAACCTGGTTATTAAAATGATTTTTGTAATGACCCAGTCATTTAGAAATACAATTCCCTTTCTTTTAATGACTTATGGATATAGAAAACACATGAATTTTTTTTATTTGGATTAAATAAAAAATTTAGTATCATTACTGTTGATAATATAGTTGTTGAATAGTGATCACACAAATTATATAAATATAAGTATTTAAAAAATCATTTTGATATAAAAAAAGAGAGGATGACCTCATCTAGGGGACTCAGGACATGAAATTCTCATTTATTAAAGCTCGGAAAGGATGTAACATCACTGAGATTTTCTCTTGACCAAGCCTAATTCAAGATTCAACACATTAAGCGTGAACATAATCACCTACGGGAGAAGTTCATGTTAATAGAGATTACCATCCAGGTGATGTTATCTGAGCTGACCCAAGAGGTTGTCACCATCGCACACCTTACCCTTAGGTCTTATGAGGTTTTTATAATGGGTTATGTAATAAGGTATTAATTACATTTTTTTAATCTATTTTTTTAAATAAGTGTCTTATTCCATCAATTCCTTTATAAGAATGGTCTTTTTAAAAAAAATGATGATTTTGATAAATTTATTATTCAGGTAAAAAAAGTAATTTTGACTAATATATAGATAATTATATAAAACTAAGGTATTTATTAATAATATTATAAAAACAATTATTATAAATGATTATTATATCAATTCCTTATCTATAAATGACAGGGTAATCAATTTGATAAGAGTTGCATTTTTTATATAATAAAATAAAATGATTATTTCAAAAGAATTTATTTTAATGAATTAACGAATTTTTGAGAAAATTAATATTTTATTAAAATATTATTAGAGAATTAATTGTTTGAATAATAAATGAGTATATAATTTTTATGAAGTGAAATGTAATTTTTATTATGGTTTGAAAACTGTTATTGTTAAAACCCGTGAATTTTCAATAAATGTTGATTTTCATTTTTAAAGTGAAAATTAATATATTTATAAAATTATTTAGATGAAATTACTCTTATTTTTGGAATAAGGATATTAAAATTATCCAATAAGAAATTTTTTATAATTTTTTAACAGAGTCGAGTTTTGGGGTAAAAATTATATACCATATAAAAAATATATGCTTTATGTCATCATAATGACTCGCAAATGATGTAATAAATACTATAATGGGTATTATAGGACAAATATATGTTGTTACATGAAAATAATATGACTTTATATTTGTTTTATTTAATTTATAAAGCCTCTGTGAATTCTCCAAGACATGAACAATATTTTATGATTTTAAAATAATTGTTTTTCATTGTTTGACTCACCTCCACATAATAAAGTGAAATATTTTAATATCTTCATCCCCTATCCTTATAAAATATTTTTTTCCACTCCAATTTTGAAAAAACCATTGTTATAATCTGTTGAAGGATTTTTGGTTTTAAATATTTAATTATATTGATTCAAAATCCATTGTTTGTGAAATATTAAACAATTCCTCTCTCATTCCCTATATAATCATACCCAAGCTCCAACTTCTCTTCACTAAAAATATTTGGAGAACATAACTAATCTTCCCTACCATATCTATAATCCTCCCAAGGTTCCCCATTCTCTCAAAAATATCTTATTCATGATTTTGAAGTCACCCACTCAAGTAAGGGTTTCCTTACTTTATCATTTTTATCAAAGTTTCTTTATATATTTACAACATTTTAATTTAAATTAAAAATTATGGGTTATGATTTCCAACCTCCACAATATATCCATTATTATTCTTTTATGATGGGAGACCTCTTTATCTCTCATTAAACCCTCTCTTGTACACTAGTTACCATGCGGAAATATTTTAAGAGTTATTCATTTTCTCCTCTTTCCCCATGTTTCTCTATTATATTATGACTTCTATTTCCAAATACATTATGTTGGGATATGTATTTATGTGATACCATTACATTAAATTTCATGTAAATTTTATGGTAAACCCATTTCTCTCTCATCATCCATTTTTATTAATTTTTATGTTACGTCGTTAGGCTGTGGAAATTGCACTGCGATTTTTCATGCCAAAATCATCGTGTAGGGAATAGTATGCCCATTTTTTATCAAGGGTATTAAACTTTATGAAGATATAAAAATTTATTATATACTTTCATGTATTTATTCCACATTCCTATATCTTGTAATAAATTATGATGTTGAATGAATCCAGGGTACATGATCTATGTGCAACACTTATGCATGTGATTGAAATGTTTTTGAAGGGTGCGCCCTGATAGTGCCCCAATGCATTGGATAATGTTTAGTATCATGATATACTATGTGAAATTAGGTTTTAATCAGGATTATTCATATGCAATGAGGGATTTAAAAATGTTAATCCATGTTTAATGATCCTTGTCTCATGTTAATACCATGTTGTATATTATTTCCACAATTCCATGTTATGATAATCATGTTATATCATGCAATTATGTTCATGTTTCTCTTATGCTACATTGATATGGAAATTTTCTAAATTTTTTTGTATTCTTCATAATTGGATTCATTCTTTACAAATGAACTAACTTTTGGAATTTAATTTTTTTATTAATGTTTTGTAGGATTGGAATCATGAACGTTTGTTGGTAATAAAATGACATAAGGTCTTGTTGGAAAATTTTGACCATAATGGTGTTTAAAATTGGAATTGGAATTTTTTTTTTGAAATTATTTTGGTTTTTAAAATTTAATTTACAGGTTTGGTAATTTATAAGGATTTGGAAAATGATTTTGAAACTCATATGACATGTCAGACCAGTAGATACATTATATGATTTTGTGTGGGATGGTGAAATATGTGGTTTCCTATATGAAGATAGTGTCTTTTTATTGTTTGTTTTATATTTTTCACTATGAAAGAATAGTGACATCTTTGGGTTATTGGTTTATTCATATCATGTTATAGCCTCATCATTCTCAATATAGTATCATCATGGGATTTATAGTCATTATCATGAGGGTTGAGTGATTGTTTCTTTCTAGTTTCAGTTATACAAAATATTTCCCCTGGATTTGATGAGTGGACAGGTGGGTTGTGACACTAGTGAGTCTAGTTTAGAGAATATAGGTTGGTAATTAACTATATATATGCACTATACGTTAGCAGGAGAGTTTTATGTAAGCATGTATAGGGATTTCTTCTAGATATGTTTAGAATATTACAATGAATACAATCGATATGGTTTGTTTTATTCACTTTCATATGATTATATTTTTTTCTATAATTGTTATTATTATACTATTTTCTTTATTTTTAGCATAGATCTTGATCACTAGGTTTGGTTCTACCTTTTTTATTGGGTTTGGAAACTGGGTGTGTTTTCAAATATAAGTCTATTTTAAAGGAAAGAAATATATGAGGGTTGTTTTCTAAAGTGTATTTTTTGGTAACGTGAATATTTTTTATAAGTACGTAAAATATATTTTGTAAATTAATTTTTCAACTAGAAAATTATGACTATTTTTAGAAATTATATGGACGTATTCTTTGGATTTTCCTTTCTAAGATATTTTTTATCACACCCTACTTATGCCACATGGAATCAGTAGACCCGAATTATTTTGTAGGATTAGGTCACTAGTTTGGGTATGCCATTTGAGAGGGTTAGTCTTGTTGCTATTAGTGACCAAGAGGGTTCATGGATAACCCGTTATGTTTCAATTGGGTTTTAGTTTTGTTTTTAGTTTATTTTTTATTTAGTTATTATTTTATTCGAAATGTGGTAGATTTTATCATTGTTCAATTTTTTTAGATTCATTTTGGATGCTCGATTTTGATTATTTTTAACTATTTATTTAGTTAAATCATTCCAATATATATTATCATTGATGTTCAAAATTGGTCACCTATATGAGATGATTGGGAATGCCTTGGGCCTTGGTGTGGAACTAGATCGGGTGTTGTGTTGGATGGAATCCTATCTTGGTTCATGACATATATCCCTTTATTTTATTCAGTAATTTTCCATTTAATATGAAATCATGTTGTGTGGGAAGAGATTATAGCCACCATTGGTGGGTGGGAACCTATCCTATCCAATTATAATATGATAATAGTGTATACAGTATTTTCTTAAGCTTGTGATGTCATTTAAATATTTTCTCTACATTCCTATGAAGCTGTGCGCTTATGATATGATACCTTTCACTCTACTCTCTTATATTAAAATTTATTTGTACTATTTTTCTAGAATAATGGCCCTTAAATTTATTATACATTTTTATTCCTTCCATGTTTTCTCTATTATCATGTTTATTACATTTTTGGGATTTCAATCTCATCCTTCTCATTGTGTATTTCCAATGGATATCCTGTAGAGTTATAAGCGGACAAATGGGAGTTTGGTGCACCAAATGGTTATAAATAAAGGAAATGATTATATGGTATATAATATTATATTTATGTGTTTAAAACTCCCAAAAATAGTAGACTATATATCCTTGGATTTTGTTTTTTGAAAACTATATAAAATATTGGAATCAATATGTGTTTAAGGATTGGGTCTCTATAGTTGGTATTACAGAATTATCCAGTTATTTAGGGATATTATAATAAAATAAAAATAGTGAAAACACTATGGATAAGTTGATGTATATGATAATATACATAAATATTTTGTATTTTATATATTGATCTAGTTTCCTAAACATTAAATTCCTTTCTGGATACTATAAAGTAGATTTGGTTTTAGCCTAGATGCATTTAGGGGAAACAAAACTAATAATATTTGGTCAGGAATATCTCAATCATTATTCTTGTTCATGTTGAATGGACCCCAACTAATATCTTATCCATACACACATGGGGATATTATTATAATATTTAACATTTTCTTTCTAAACCACAATGATGGATTTAGAATTATTATTTAATTACAGTTAATAAAATTAGTGAACCTGGTAGTAAAATAACCATGGACAAAATTGATTAAAGCTAAAGATTTATAAGATAGGTAACACACATAATTAATGAAATATTTCACTAAATATTATAGTTTTTTATTTGTAATTTTTTTAATTTTAGTACTATAATCCCAAAATATTCTTTTAATCTAATGGATGGGTCATGATGGAAAAAAATAATAATTAATTCAATGGATAATGAGGTGATTTTCCCACCATAAAATCTATTGGGACATGAATTTTTGTTAGAAATATTTTTATTATTAAAATTAAATATAATTATGATAAAAAATGTGAACAAAATTCAATTACATTTCACACTAATGAAATGAAGGATTGAGTCTCATGAAAATTAGGCTGATGAATATGATGAATGAAAAATGGTAAAATTTACATCATGTAATAAATGTGGGAATAATCACACAGGGAATAACTTAATTGAACAAGAAAATTTTTCATTCTTAAAAAAGATGGAGATACATCATCCTACTACTAAGGACAAGTGAAGCATTATTTTAACTCAAAAGAGTTTGAAGAGTTGTGATCTAGTTTTGTTTGAAGATTTTAATGTAGATATTACATTTGAAATTTAATATTAATTCATGTCTATATTTTTTGGAATCATGATTTATTTTTTCTTATAAAATAAGGTGTCGCAATTTAATTAAAGAGAGGAGAATGTAACATCCTAATATTTCAGAACATATATATTTCAATTAAATAATACTCAGCATGATATCTTTCTGCACATATATTATTCAATTTAAATAATCATCATTAAAATAACATTATTAAAACATATTATATATCTATATTATATATAAAATGTATAAATTCATTATATTTTACAATTGAAATGTAAAATAATTAGAAAACCCTTTTTTAGGAATGTATTTTCAAATAAAATAAATCTTCTATTGCTTATTTTAAAATTAAATGTTAAATATTTGTTTTTATGTTTTTTAATTAAATAAAAATAAATTTATTTTTTTAATATTACAATCAATGTTCATTATTTTTTATTTTTTGTAAATTTTCAAAAAATTTCAAATTTTTACTAAAAAATGTTGTGTTCAAAAAATTATAGTTTACATTTATTTATCAATATATAATAATGTAAAAAAAATTTAAAAACCATTTAGTTGATAAAATATAAAAAAAATTAATTTTATTATAAATTTTAACATTTTATTTAAAATTGGAAAACTCATTCCAAACATTTTTATAATTAATTTAAATTGAAAACATTAACAATGAAGACTATTTTATATATTCTCTTTTAACTAATAATATGTTTGTAAAATTACATTATGGATTCATTTTAATTTCAATAAAATAATTTTATTTATAAAAAAATAACTTATGCTATAAAAATAATTTCCATAAATAAGTTTTACTCACACATTAATTTTAATCATAAAAACTTATTTATATGAATTTTTTTTATTATTATGAACACTTATTTTGAAATTAACATGTCCAAATAATATTAATTTAATTTATAAAACTATATTCATATTTATAATTATAAAACTAAATAATTATGATAATATTTATATTAAGAGAGAATTTCTAATTCATTAATCTGGATGAAAGTAAAAGTTGCCAAGGAACAATTATACATAGTTTAATTGAATGGTTAAAGTAAAAAACCCAAAAAAACTAAAATATGTAACCAAAATGAGTTTACAAGAGATTTTTCATGCATATCATGTCCCAAGATACTTATTTTTAATTTAATTGGTGTTTTAATGGGTATAGTATTTTGAAAAAATTTAATAGTTAATAGTATTTCTAAAACTCCTCTTTCATTCAATTATAATAGGACATAATTACAATGCTTCTTTACCCACCCATACCTCAAAATAAAATATTGATTCTATAACCATTTTAACATTTAATAATATTCTCCCATTAAACTAATAAGTTTTCTTTATTTATATTCATAACCCCTTTATTTCCAAGGAAATCGTTAAGGAAAATCAATGTTCCCAGTTTTAGTATTACTCTCCTATAATTCTATCTTTTTAATTTTTTCACTTTTTAAAACTCACTATCATTTTTAATATAATTAATTAAGTATCATATATTTTATGAAATTTAATTACATTAGTGTAATATAAATTACTCATTCTTTTATATCATCCACTTTGAAAAACAAATGCACCAATCATACGTATCTACAAATAATCAACTTCACGAAATAATGTGGTTAATTTTTCAATTGAAACTCAAATATTTACAATTAAGGATGTTTTTGATGAATATATATTTTGGTTGGGTCACTAAAAAATTATTAAATTTCTACATTTCATCATTTACCTTTACTCCGTCCATTCCTTGAGAAATTAATTCCTTAATCGTGTGTATGTTCGGACTACTTCCTCATCGAATGATGAATTTAATTTTTTGACACCACAGATAATTAATCATAATATGAGTGGACTTTATGGAGATAGATTATATATTTTAATTTTATAATATTTTATGTATTTTATATTAACCCAATTTAATAACACTGTCTTACTCATTATATGACTAAGGCATACTTTTGTTTGTCCTGTTTAGAACCAACATGAGGGTTAGTGTAATTGTTATATATTGAATTGTTATATGTTTTATATAATAATAAAAATATATAATAATATTTTATTAATTTCTATTTAATTTTTATGGAGTTATAATGATAATATAAAATCATATTATTAATAAATCATATGTGTTCAGAAAAAACAATCAAAAGAAGTTTGTATCTGACATCAAATTTATGATTTGTAATTAAACAAACATGGGATGAATGTGCAAAATTATAAATAATTATTTTATATATAATAAATAGTCATAGTCAATATAGTGATGATGAAAGTTTTATCAAATATTATGGATCAACATTTATATTACAATGTTTTTGAATGATTATTAAATGTGTTAACATCCAACACTTAAAATATGATAAAACAAAAAAACATATTCATTGTATATAATTACAAATAAATTATATAAAATTGTTAAGTGGGGAATAAGGTTCTGAAATATATTATTAAAATAGTTATTTATATTTATAAAAATTTATTATTTGATCTACTAAGTAGATAAATAAGGAAATTGATTTATCCCTCAAACTCCCTTTGTTAATTCACATTTTACTTTATACACAAATTTCATTTCATATGATCTATATTTTGTTGAAATATTATTTTATATTTAAATAAATTCAATTACTAGCATTTGAGGTATATTTTCTATCATTTTTTCCACTAATGATTTTAAATTATGTTTTACTAAAGTTGTTAAATTTTATTTGAACATGGTTCTTTTTCAATGAGTTATTATTTATATTATTTACATTGATCATAAAAGACACATTTACCCGCCATTTCTTTTTAAATATTTGGTATTTATATTATATTTGAGTATATTAATAATCATAATTAAAATGTTTCAATTTTGATGATTAATTTATATTTCAAAATGTTTCACTACAATGAATGATTCAAAACCTAAACATTACGATATGTTTCTTCTATATATATGATTTACTTAACAAAATTATTTTATTGGAAGTTACATGTTTAATTAATACTTCTGTTTAACTCTTTTCAATGAAATTTGTTATAAAATTTTTCATAATGTGGGTTTTGTTTGATGGTTTTATTGGAAAATGAACATATTCTGTATCATTTGATAAAAATTTATTTTTTCGAAAGTGTTGTTTTAGAAATTCCAATTTCCCTATATTCCAAATAGTTATAAGCATATTTGAAATAAATTTTTTCTCTTTTAAACTTTTTTAGAAAATTATTTTTAATATTTCCCACATTGGTCATTTTTTATAAAGGGGTTCACTCTTACACATATATGTGAGAACTGGTCTTTTTAAATTGTAATTTAATATGATATATATTCAATATTCTTACCTATTTTTTTAAAAAATGAAATTTATATTATCATTGTTTAATAAAATATTCATTTTTAAATATTATCAAATGAATATGGAAGTTCTTATTTTAAAACTAATTTATATATATAATCTAAAAATGCTATTCATTTATGTCATATTCTAATCAACGGTATTCTTCACCTGATACCATCCACCTTATTTATCTTGATGTGTAATGAAAATTTATTTTAAAACAATGGTATGATCCATCACTAATTTTTTTTATGAATTATCCATTTCTAAAAGAAATATTTACTTCTAAATTCAAAATCTATTAATTTCTAATGTTCAATTACTTCTATTGAATGACATTAACCAATATTCCCAATCCTTTAATCAAATATTGAAATTGTTTTATAAACAATATGTCATGTTTGTATAGGGTTTAAATAGCATATTCTTTATCATTTTTATTGAGATCTATTTACCTAAAATTATTCTTAAATTTAATGGACACCCATTAATTTTACATTGGTTTATCATGTCACCATTATTGATTAAATCATTAATTAATATTTCTCAAAAACCACTATAAAAGGATATAAACCCCAATTTATTTCCATCAGTTTTTATGATATGTTGATTGAAATAATGTGGAACACATATGTATTATTTTCACTCTGTTATTTGTGGGAATATAATTATATATCCATCTAATGTAATGTGTAATTTTTCCATCTAGTGAGATACAATGTGTTTTGTGGAATGATCCTAGCCAAAAAGGGATTGTTCATAGTTATCCAAACCAATAATTTTATGTCAATATGGAAGTGAGCCTTAACTTCAGTTTAGGATTTCATTTTTATGTTTTCACAACAATCCTTTGATTTTATGCACTTATTTTATAATCATTGTCTAATCTAAATGCATATGATATAATATATTTTTCCATGTGTTAGATATTATGGTCATTCTCATTTTTATATCATGTTATGCCTCTTGTCTCTCATGTTATGATTTACTATTATGTATACCCATAGTAAGATATTGATCCAATCCCCTTTCATATTTTTCTAGGTCCCCAAGTAATAAATGAAATTAGAATGCATTCTAATCATAAAAGGTTGTCTGGAAATTTTATGGGGGATTTTTAAGACTCATTATAGAAATATTAGCTTATTATATAATAGAGAAAAAAATGTTAAATTGATGGTAAGGCTTCATATTAATTAGATTCAGATTTTTCCTAATTCACTGAAAATAAAATTTAAAATGTATTATTATTGTACACGTGTGAATTATATTATAATCATATATGAGTTTCAAATCCATTATTGTATGTAATGTGTTTTCAGCACTGGATTATAGAGCATGAGGATGGGAAAAATAAATAAGAGTTAAACATACAACTAATGTTTATGTATTTAATTTAGAAAGTATTTTATTATGTTTCTAACTTCCAAAATTCACTCGAACACTAGTATTATTCAAATATTTTGAAGTTATTTATATTAAAAATTATTTAATATTGAGTGTAATACATTTATTTCAATATATATGGTATCAAAAAAAGGTCATATTAATTTTTTTGTATTAGGTTAAAAAGATAAGAGTAAATATATATTTAATAATATTGATCAATCTTTAGGAATCCTTAAGTTATGATTTAGATGTTATAGATGAGCTATTATTCTTATGTTCAGAAATTTTCTAATATTATATTTAATTAAATTAGAAATATTTTACTGTTAATTTATATTAAAGAAGTATAATAAATATGATCAATCATGTTAATAACAAATATGACATGTAATGTGATGCATTTATGAATTATATGCCTAAAATTATCGGTGTAGGGGTCAAAAAAATAATGGTGTTGTATTCTGAAATAAATAAAAAATTTAAAAATAATATGAATATTAAGGATTTACCTAATTACTCTATGTATATATCAGTCTTTGATAAATTAATTTATACAGCAATAACCACCCTCAATTGGTTGATCCTTTAATCCTTTAATCAAAGTGAAATGAAATATATAATGTGAAAATATTCTCAATAATATGATTCTTTGAGAAATTTTAAATAGATCTTTACCACTAACATCCTATAAGAAGTAAAAGAACTATAATTAACCCAAATATAGAATGATAAGAATAGTGAAGACTTTTTCATGGTGGAATGTGATAAAATCAAGTGAATATTTTATAATAAATATTTTCCATTAACTCTCCATATTGAAATAGAGAATGATTTTATTATGGTTATGAAATTGGAAGAAAATTATATATTTTTTTATCATGAAACAATACTATGTATTGAAGGGAATAACTCATGTAGTGAAATTGACCCAAAAAAAGATTATTGGAACTTATTTTTTTCTAAAACCATTTTGTTGATATTCTTTATCAATTTGAGTATTCAATAGGGTTGATGAAATAATATGAAGTTCCATTAATTTTAAAATTGATATGGGTGAATCTCAGTGGGTCAATGGGGCTAGAGATAAGGAGGGATGAAATAATTCTCACTCTGCAGATTCATCATATCAACCTTATGGTTTGAATACTTTTAAATGACATATATTTTAAAAGTGTTGAATGAAGTATCCCTAAAATTTCTATAAGGGAATAAATAAAGTATTAGAGTGTGGAAAAGAAGCATATAATGAAAATTAGTGATGATGGGACAATAAGAATACAATCACTAAGATAATTAAAAAGATAGTTCCCCTTAATCATCCTATAGTGATCAACTATTTATACTATAGAAAACATAGAAATGATGTAACATAATTAGAAAAATACATATTATTTTAAATATTAAGGATTAAGAAATATCCAAATCCAAGAGAGAAAAGAAGATATTATACTACGACTAACATTGAGGTAAAGTAAAAAAAACAAAGTGTTGTCATATATACATATTAGTCAATAAGAAATAGTAAATTTTTAATTTCATCCTGGTTCCAAAATTTCATTTATATGATGTATGTTATCTATAAATATTAAATCATTGACTCCAGATATAGTGGTTATGATATATGTGAAAATATTAGGTGGCCCAATTATTGTGTCTCATCTATATAAATCATACCTAACTTGTTTGTATGGGGAATATTATTAAAATATTAATAATTAACCTTTTAGATTAATTTTGATTCTATTCTAGGCAAGGAATTTTTTTGTTATATTTAGTTCATATCAATATGTAATGGAGGGTAATCACATTACATGTCCCAAATCGTCCTATTTTCATATACAAGTGAAAGGGTATTTATGAATCACAAATAAAATTCTTATCAAATATTGATATTTTTCTACTTATGAAAACACAAATCTAACTCAAATGATTTGGATAAAGGAATGGATATATTATAAATACATATCAATTTTTTGGAATTTGATGATGTATTCTTTAATAAAATTTTATGTCTTCCAATTGATCAAGATGATCAGTTCTCAAAATAATATATTCTTGGTTTTTTTCCATATTAGTGATTCCCAATAAAAGTTACCATATCAGACTGTTTGAGTTAATGGAGAAACAATAATAAATAATATATATAGTTTTTTTACACCCCAGTGTTTCTTCAAGGATTTCCTCATCCATTTTTTTCATGATGAATAATTTTTTAATGTTACTATTCATTGATTATCATGGTATTAAACAGATCATGATAAATAACAATTATGTTCTACCATTATTTAATGACATGATCGACTAGATATGTAAGGATCAATATTTCAAAAAGATTTATCATTGATCAGGATATCATAAATTAATGGTGAATAGGTGGATATCCCAATGATATCTTGTCACACAAGATATAGAAATTATGAGTTTATAGTGATTATATTTGGACTAATTAATTATCATAATATATTCATAGAATAATGAATATATTGGTTATATATTATCTTAAAATATTTGTGGTGGTTTTCATATATTATATTATCATTTATTAAATAAGTATAATAGAGAATAAATAATATTTTAGAATTGTTGTAAATACATTATGAAAAAATAATTTTAATGTAACATATAATAAATGTTACTTCTAAATGGATAATTTACTATTATATTGGACTTTTATCACAAGATTATGGATATCCCTAGATAAATTAAAAATTATAGTGAATAATTTATGTACCTATTCAATAATTGTGATGGAGATCCATATTTTACATAGATTATTTTGGTACTATCTATGGGTTTTTTGAAATTTATCACAATTTTCAAGCCTACAATGTTAACTATAAATAGTAAAATATATTTTTTAAATAAATTTGAAATAGGATACATGGATTCAAGGATGTTACAAGTTACAACAACTATACTCATTATACCTTCAATTTTAGATGTATTTTTCGCAATCCTTGACTCCTAAAATATTTTATTCCATTGTCTACTAATGAAATATGATAAATTGATTTATTATGGATCAAGAAAAATGATTTTACCTGAGAAAAATTAATAGGATTGTCATTTAGTGATTATATGAGAAATATTTTCCTTATAAATCTAGAAGCATTTAGATTATAGAGAAATAAGTCGAATATTAATTGGTCAGAAAAAATTCGAGCATGTATTCACATAATGGGAACAAAAAATTTACTGATGAAGATAGTTACAGGTGATAAATAACTTGGACTATATATTATGCTATAATAATGTAAAATGAAATTACATAAAAGATAATTCATGTTTAAAGGATCATTTAATCCAATACATTAGTAAAATTCAATGGGATCATGTTTTCCATGTGAGGAAAAAAATATTTGAAATCAATAAGGATTTTAAGATATCATATCTTTGATAAATTACTTATTTTTATCTATATGTGAAATTTTTAAGGATATGAAATGGAATGGTGTTGATATTGGAACTGTGATTATTGAAAAGGAATAAATCCAACACTTATTCAGAAGATGAAAATTTTTCAAAAGACTAGGGAATTATGTTTTGTTACAATATTATATCAAGATTAGATATAAAAAATATGAAAACAACCTAAACATGGGGAAAATATATGCCCATATAAACATAGTGTCACACCATATTTCAAAACCAGCCTTACATCATGTTATTTCATGTTCCCTATATGAAGAAACTGGGAACCTGATCTATCCACTGATATTATATATGATCCAAACTCCCATTGTATATACAAGGACCCTTAGATAATCACCTTTTATGTGAATTGAAACTAAATTGGAGGGGTAGACAGATAATAGTGAAGGGGTATCCAAAGAAATAGTTTAGTGAATAGGATCTTTACTAAGTTCCTCTAAATTCTATAGTTATGTGAGTTTTATTTATAAAACAAGTGAAATTGGAAGAAATGAAATATTAATTTCATATTTTTATTAATATTAATCTTTAAATATAACTCCCCAATAGTAATTATCAAGACTAGGGAAAATATTATTCCCTAAGAGATTCATTTTTTGGGATAGAGAATTCTAATTAGCTGCACTATCCATCTAAATACTAGAATAGATATTTATTTAATAAAAGGATTGTCAATGCTCCTAGGGGATACAAAATTAGTGGGCTATTTTATTATTCCCTTAGGGTGAGATGTTAATGTATCTATTAACCAACCATCAAATGGTTCCTAAGTCTTCCAATAAAGAAGCATTATACAGTCCTCTTAAAGTGTTCATGCCCATAATGCCTACATGGGAGCCTATTCTTCTAGGTTCTCTCATGGATGAACATTTCTCCAAGATTACTCAAATAGATTCAACCTTAATTCAGTTCACTCCGTTTGAAAAAACATTATATTAATTCATCTACCTAGTATATTATGTTCACATTCCTCATCTATATCCTCATGTTTAATATGGATGGTTTATTCACAATAGTGTGAACCCCCATCAATCATTTATTCCATTGATAATGGATCATTCCCTATTTTATTTCCTAATTAATATGTTTCTAATTGTGATAAAAATAATTTCTTCCATTGATAATAAGAAATGATATAATAAATATTAAATTCCATCCTCTCATTTCACATTATTCCAATTCTTTCTACCCCATATCATGAACAAAATCAATCATAGCATCTAATTGACACCATGCATCCTCCTTGTAAAACAATGATTCATATGGGAATCCTAAAATGAGTATTCTACAATGATATAATGATTAATGAACTTATCTCAAGTCCATTAATTATGTTATATACATCCATAAGTTGTCCTCCTACATAGTATAAGGCTCATAAGGATACATCACCAGGGTCATATTCCATGTTTTACAAGGATATTTGTAGAAAAACATAAAAATCCCAAACCCATTCCTTATATTAATTCCTTCCATGATGTCAGCATCCTAACCAAACAACATTAATAAATTGGGACTATGTCTAACATATGATTACAAATAATAAAGTGAGAACTCTGGGTGATATGATTCTTATTAACCATGATATGTATTATGAATATATATTGTTAAATACTGACACCCTAAAACATACCATGTGTATATGATAATTTTTAATCCCAAAATCAGACACATTGGTCCATATTACTAATGAACACATATACACTTGGAAATATTCTATTTTAAACCCTTCCTCACTAGGCCATATTTTCCATGAAACCAACCACACTTTCTTCTATATAATTATTAATAAATAGGATGAGCCAAAATGGAATACTCATTTTTTATTCCCTTGAAAAAAATTATAGATAACCTTTTAAATAGTTGTATTAGTAACATTATAGAAAACTACATATCATGATATCTAATTCTCATGAAATATAACAACTCTGAATGAAACCTCCATACATAACCTTAAACGTCTCTTCACATAACCATAGATATATAACTATAAATGGAGGAACATTTGGTACTTTTCATGTGACCTTAAAAGGATTTACGTGTCCTGTTATGTGCCACTAAACTACCTGTGTTTCAACTTCCATCTATAGGATACATTGTTATCCCCTATCAAGGAATCTACTAAAACATCATAAAACCTATAAACAGAAGGGATTCTGAAAATTTATTGAGTTTCTATTTATGATTTTCCAAAACATAATGTAGTCAAAGAAACATATTTGTGGTTTCATTTGGTTATATAAAATGATGTTCCAACTAGTAATATTATGTGTTCGCAAGACCCATACTCCCATATCCATTTACAAAAGCACATACATTACAAATAATAATAAATATTGAATAAATATTCCCATATATAACAATCCTATAGTTATAATATCAAAATAAAATATTATAGTATATTAATATTAAATACCTTTTTGGTTTATATCACTACAAAAGTAATAAATATTTTATAACTAGAAAACCCATCTATTTCCCTACTAATTGATATATATATTTTCCACTATATGAGAAAATAAAAAATCTAGAATAAGTATTCAAAATCTCTAAAAAATTATCAACATAGGATATACAATCATACATATCATTTGAAATACATTTCTTTATAACCTACTGATGTGGAAACATAATATATGGTGAGAAAACTCTCATTAAAGAATATATATAATGGAATGTTTCAGGCATATAAGCATTGGAAACATAATTTTGAATGGATAAATAATATGAATAATTACGTAATCAACTAAAAATATAAGAATACTATAAAATTAATATAAACTGAAACATGTATATCAATAATACTAACCTCATATTGATGTAAAATATAGTGGTGGTCATTGAGAACATATTGTCAATGCATTATGAAAAAATATTTACTTTTTTAGATCAAATTCAATACATTGTTATGAATTTAGTAATAATGATCCAAATACCTTAACATATTCTCCTAATATATTTATAGTCATTTAGGGGTTATATAATTATACAAATCACCCATCACTTAATTATGTCCAATTCATCATAATAAGAATCAACATGACCACCTGAATCATTCCGTAAGGATCCCTTGAATGAATAAAAACATTACAATCATCATTATAAAAAATATAAAATGATAATAAATAATAAAACTGTGTTATTAGTAAATAGACATCAATAATCTTTTCCCCATTTAAATAAAAGAGAAAACTTTATCACAAATTATCTGTAAAATGAAGAAGTATGGTCAAAATATACATACTTAACTAGTAAATAACGATTGGTATTGGAATAAAAATATAATGTACACCAATGTTTTTACCACTGTTAATTGAATAAAATTCATTATATTCTAAAATAATATAATCTGAATTTTGTATAATTTCATTTCTAAATAGTATTGATTAATGTGAATAAAACTTAATCAATATCGGAATAACATTATCATAAACCATCATGGGAAAGAACTTGGACATGTTTAAAAGAACATAACCCAAGAAGTGATACATAATTTCCAGAGGGTTTATGTTAAAATTATGAATTTAACTAGAATTAAAATGAGATAATAACACATAATTACTTAAAATTTTATAATTTACCCAACTTAAATGAAATATCTTCTAGATAACAATCATAATTCCAGGAAAAAAATTTATGTTACAAAAAATACATCCCATTGGGGAATCAACTAAAGCAATAAACACAATAATAAGATTCTAAAAAATCTAATGATATATAAATTGTATTAAAAAAATTATCCAACATATATTAATACACCATTAAATGTAAACGTAATGAAAAAAATGTATTACATCTCAGATAATTAAAATAGGTTCCAATTAAACCCTTATGAATTTAGAATATTTCAAACCAAAACCCTTTGAATGATAGGGATTTTATGGAAAATAAACAACTATTAGAATATTATTCATAAAATAAAATCTTAAATTGGGAGTATATTAACCATATAATATATTATTGGTGCATAATACAAAAAATGTCTCAAAGGGTAGAATTTAATATGAAAAATCTTATGTATATCTTCACCCATTCTAAACATTCAATAAATTTTCTAAATAATTCTATTAAGTTAATTAAATGCATACCCATAACCATACTCATTACAATTATCATTTATACTCCTCATGTATAATCAACATATCTATTTTTACCTATTATTAGCACTGGTTGTATATAATCTTTATTACTAAGAGCTAGTTATATAAAATCCATATTTATATATTTTTTTCCAAATTACATAACAATTAGATTATATTTTGTTCTGTAATAGATGATCTTTGACTTTTTACAATGATATAATTTCATTTTATGTCAGTTTTGGTTATGAATCGTGAAGATGAAATTAGTGATGACCATGTTTTATGGATTCTTAAAAAATGAAATATGTTCATGAATTGATGAGTTACAAATAGAATAACCTTACCTAAAACAGAATTAAATGAATATATATATTTCTATTAAATAATTTCTTGTAATCATCCAACACATAATTTTTTTAAAATTTTCATGTAAGTGGTTAAAACAACTCATTTCGGTTACTTAAATTTACCTTGGAATTATAATTTGAAATGAAGGTATTTTGCAAACAATCCACCACCACTAGATTTTAAACACAGTTAAGGGTTCTTGGAGAAGAAATGTTTCAAATTTTAAACTAGAAATGTAATGATTTTGTTAGAATAGAAGTGGTGTAATTTTTACTCATTTACAAGTGATGGGAATAATATGTTTTAGGCCACAAATAACCTTTTCAATACATTTATGTTGTGATTCCAAGTTTAATGGAACCAAAATTAAAAAAAGTGGATAGGGAATTTAATGTGGGTTAAAAACCACCTAAAATACTCAATTGGGAGACATGATTGTATTGGGACGTTGGTTTCTCATAGATATATATTTCATCATTTTAGAATAATATTCAGTAAATTAAACAATCACATGCTTGAGGACTGTAAAAGATTATTTTCATTAAAGACTTTGAACATAATCATCTAATCAGGTGAATGATCATAAATTTTTCCAAAAAAAACATCAAATTTATTACTGTTAATATAAATAACCTACCTAAAAACATTATTTATAACTTGGATAAAGTAAATATAATATAACATGACCTCAAATGAATAGTAAGTGTAAAAAAGGGAAATACAAAAACATAATGTGAGCATAAGGGTTTGATATTGTAAGAATAACACTTGAAAATTAGACCCAACATATCATAGAACACAATCTTGAGTCATGAAATTGATATTAGATTTTAATTAGTCATTAATCATAATTAAATCAATGAAAATGATTTTGGATAGAATAATATCCCTATAAGGAATTAAATTGTGTCATACATATAAAAATAAAAAATCCAATCCTATGTAGTCAAGGCTCATTGATATAACCTATTGGGGAACTCAATGGGCAGCCACACATCCTATGGGGGACACACCACCATCCATAGTTGCATCCCTTTCCTCATTGTGGAATGGTTAAACTCAACAAACCATTATATTAGTTTAGGATCACCCTTAATACCATCATAGCGAACAATTTTCCTCACTGAACCAGGTTCACTCCTCATTCCAATCCTATATACCTCATGAAATATAAATTTTTACCCTATGAATTGAGAGAAATATATGTCCCACCGATCACATAATGATAAACATATTTTTCTTTTACACAAGATATTAAAACATTAATAATATAATATCCCATGCAATGAAATAGGATTAATAAACATTCCATCTCATAATAACATTTAGAAAAGAGAAAGGTTTTATAATCATTTTATCAACTCATCATAGCATAAACAATGGAAGATTTAGTTGGTTGCATAAGAATTTTATCATAGTATAACTTGTAGAAGAGAAATTGGTATCATAAACAAAATTCTAGAATAAATATAAATAATTTAAATAATAAATAATAATTGTATCCTTGGAAAATATCCCCAGTGAGGAATAGGTAACATCAATGGATTTCATCATATATGGAATATGATTTTAATCTACCATTTAAAAAAAATCACAGAGAAAATATCCTTACAAATTTGAAAAAAAAAATTACAGACATAATGAATTTTGAAACTATTATTATTTTATATAAACTTGATAACTTGTAATGGAATATTCAAAAAAATAATGGTAATGGGGAGAGTATGTTTCATTCATGTCTTACATGTTAAAAGAGATATTCCATTCACAATTTCGGTAAAATCCAAATGAGAATTATTTGGAAAACAGTATAATGATTCAATTAAAAACTATTTTTAAATACTAAAATATGGGTAAAATTTTCATTAAAAATAATTTCAAAAATGTTACAAACTTTTTTGGAAATAGTTTTAGAAAACATGGTTTTATAATAAAAATGGGTTTGGACCAAAAGGATAAGTTTTTTTAGAAAAATGTAATTTTGAAATCTTGAGTACATGAAGTGTGGGAAATGAATAGAGAGTATTTGTTCCCATGAGATATCTATAGGAGAATAAATTTCATGACTCTATTGAGATATTTATTATAAAATTTATCATTGAAATCATAGTAATAAATATTATTGGTAAATGATGAGATTATGACATAAAATGTTTACCACTTTGGTATCATTAAAATGTAATCCCCATGAATTGATATTATACAATATAATTACCAAAACATTATTATAAATATATTCATGATATTAAATTTCCAAGGGTCTATATATACATCTGTTAAAATAATATAGATTCATAACATGTCCATATATCTCAAAGAATACAAATAAAGACAAAATTCCACTACTACTTTGTTAACATTTGAACCATAAACTCCATTAAAGAAAGAACACAAAATGGATATGTAAATAACCATAATTATAAGGATAATTTTCATAAAAATCATGGTATTTATTTACACCACATAAATAAAATTTATGAATATGGCATGTGTCTCATAGATATAGAAATTCTTTTTAAAATCCCTTACATTATATCTCGACTTACTTCGTACACGTTCAAACATCCTATATAATATATATAATTTTTTATACTTTAATTATTGAATCGAAATTATATATATATATATATATCATACCATATATTATTTACTCATGTCCGTTTATTTATCATTTATTATTAATTCCATGTTAAAATCATGTTTCTGTTTACAAGTCCTTCGTTTTTCATGTATCTTTTGATTTGTTATTTTCATGGTCCTCATAATTTTATCATGTTTCAATATTTTCCAAAATAATTATCAGGAAATAATTATAATATTTATACATAATATATAATTTTAATACCAACCATTAGTGTTGGTTTTGAGAAATGAAGTATGTTATAATCATAAAGCTGGTAGACGATACATAGGAATGAGTAACATTTCTATTTTTCAATGATAATTATGGAAAAGATGTAAGTAATATTATAATTATATACTGATAATAATATACAAAAATAATATATATTTTATCTATTATACTCATATATATCATCCAGTTGTGGTGGTAATGAAAGGATAGATTCAAATCACATTGTGAAGGTAGTAGTCCACACATACACAAACGATGTAATCATCTCACAGTGAAGGAAAGGTAATAAATAAAATTATATATTATCATTTAATATATATGTATATATATTTCATGAATTTAATTGTTATGTTATGTTTATCACCTATATTTATCCTTCCATGTAAAAATTTATTGAAAACGAATCACACCACTTCACGAGGTAGTAGTCCTCCGTACACACAAGTGACATTATTGTATCCCATATAAAATGTAAATTAGAAAGAAATATATGAAATAATGACTCAAAAAGGTATTATTATATTATAATTATAACATATAAACTTTATATACATCATCATATCCAATCATGAGATGTTTTAATGGAATAATTAACAACATCAGTTTGCAAGGCGGTAATCCGATGAACACACAAACGGTGATTTCCTAAGCCATTTTATTTATGAGGAGATTGTTTCAAATAATGTACATAACATAAAAAAATACCAGTATAATTAATATTATTATTTTATTATATCATAATGGTTTAATAAAAAATTAATGATGTTCAGAAATAAATTAAATAAAACACTCATTGAAGTACATTACCTCTTTTTCTGGTATCCTCTTTTAGACTGCACCACTAGCCTTCTTTGTTTGGATTTATACCAAAAATAAGGATTCTAGGAGAAGCAATGGAGATTTTTTAACTTATTAGGGAAGTTATTAGACAATACAAATGATTTTTGATGCGAAGAATAGAGGATATGGGTGGCCTTTTATAAGTGACATGAGTGTTACACTTATTTGTTTTTAAAAGAAGAAGGCGTACCCATGTATTTAACTTTTAAAAAGGATAAAAAATGGGTAAATACCAAAAATAGAAAATATAAGGTCCAAATAGTTCCATCCAACTGGTATTTTAAATGTTCTTAGGTTATTTTTAACCCTTATATTCTAAGTTGAAATCCCAGTAAATCAGAATTTTCCTTTACCGCAGTAAAGAAGTATTAGTGTATTTATTTTTCATTTTTCTAAAAATATATTTGAAAATAATATATATTATAAATTCGTATTATTATATATATGGAATACAATTTTTTAAAATCTTTTCAAAGATTTTGAGAATTATAAATTAAAATTAATCAGGCAGATATGAAGATAAAGAGTGTTTTAAATATGAAAGTATTCAAATGTTTATGACATTTTTATATACTAATTCTATGTTAAAATGATTCCAATTACTTATGTTTTATTAATATATATAATTTACATATTATCTATATTATATTGAAATTAAAATTAATCTTTATCAATAATTTAAATGAGTTTTTATTTTTTATTAAAATTTATAAATTTTCAATATTCAATGACAAATGAATCTTTATAGAAAAATCCCAATAATTTATCATAATATAATTATGATATTATAATTCAAAAAATGTTTTTTTTAAATAAAATTTTTAAATGTGGTAAAACATAATTTTAAAATAGTTTCTCAAGAGGGGCAAAAATTAATTTTTAGGAAATATAGGTTTAATCATTAGAATGGATTTATTCTTATCTCTTATCTAGAAAACTCATAAGACGAATATTATATATTTTTTTGAATATATAATTCACAAATTTCATTAAAATAAATCACTAAAAGGTATTCGTTTAATTATTTATTATAAAACATGTTTATTTGTATATTTTTTTTCATAATATGATTTCCTTTATTTTCAAAAGGCTTCATTTTCACTTATAATTAATTGTTCTCTAATGAATTCATAATATATATATATATCTGTGTGTGCGTGTATAAACTATATAAACTCATAATTTAGTTAATCATATTCTTAACTACCATTCCATCATCTATGTGATATTAATCACATTAAATAATAATATTTTAATATAATTTATTATTTCATCTAAACTTGATGTTGGTTGTTGCTATAGAAAAAACCAGTATTATGTGTAACAAAAGGAAAACATATGGTTTAAGTTAATTCAATCCATAATCAATGCTCTGTGTAACACAAGAAAAACACATTATTATGTGTAACGTAAGAAAATATCATTATTTCCTCTAACCAAATCTAAAATCAGTTTTGCAAGTAATGAAAATTATCAAAAAGATTAAATTACATTCAAATAAATATATTTCAAAAAATCATGGGGTGTCACATTATACCCCATTTTAAAATTAATTTCTACCTTGAAATTCATCCCTTCTATCAAATGTTTAACATTTGAAAATTCATTCTTAGAAACACACGTATAAAAAAAATTAATAAAACATCCTCTTGAAATATAGAAAGGGATGTTTAAATTAATCTATTATAACACATACTTGGTTTCCAAATTGGATAGCATAGGTTGGAAGTGAAAACTTGGACGTAGAAGAGAAAAATAACACCCAAATACTAAAAATACTGATAAAGTACATTATCATGAGAATGATAATTTCCATAATGGTATAAACCAAAGAGGTAATAAAAGGATCATTGATATCATAAAAATGATTATAACATGAAAAAAAAATTGTATCCTTTTCCAAATATTATTCAATTTATTCTATATATTGACATAGAATATACGAAAATTTTCATACCTAATATCTATTTATTTCATAGGAATGATTCCATTGTTTGGTGGTAACTTAATAAATTTCCACATTATATTATAATCTAAGAGATGAATATTTCACATCAGAAGAAAAAAATAACATCTATAATAAAATGATAAATCATTTCATATGTCTCCACTAAAAAATGTTCAAATTTGTTATCCAATAAAAATAAATCTTCATGTGTTTATGTAATATGTTAATCACCAAAACATCATATGAATTTAAAACTAAAACATTTAAAAAATGGATAATCCTATAACCATTCAGACATTAAATTTTTATAATAAAGGTTACTACATTTCTCAAAATAGAAATCACATTAATCCACTATGTATCATAAAGAAGAACTTGATTTCCACAGAAAAAACATGCCAATTCCTTCACCAAATATTCTCTTAAAACATAGTAATAACCTGAATTATCATAAAACCATCATAAAAACATACATGCTTCATCATTCTTTATATAAAAATTAAGTATTAGATATAATCCTTAAAATATTTAAACACTATTAATGAAAACATAAACCATGTTTTTCAAAAAAATCATTTATAAGTTTTTATATCATAAAAAATATCTTGTTTACTCTATATATATCAATTATCACATTATCAAAACTAAACATCATTTTATGAGCCTCGTGAATAAATTAAGGGTTATATTCCCATAATCACGTGTTTCCCACAAAATATAACATTTCATTTAAGTTACATTTCAAGACCATTAGTTCTATTCAATATATTCTTTCAAATCTGTAAAAAAACATATACTAAAAAACCATTGAATGTTTCCTAATTTATATAATATAATCATCAAATTACAACACATTAATACTTATATAATTACACTTAATTCTTAATCCATTAACATGTATTTAACATCTTATTCATTAATACCTCTTTCCATTAATTTTACATTCATAGTCTCTCTATCATAAATAACACAACCATTACAAATACAACCTTATTGACTCTATTCACAAGGTACCCTCTAAGGGCATAGATTTTCATAATATATATGTAATCCACATTTGAAACATTTGAAAGTCATTGATACATTATGGAGACCATTATCCCCATCCATTACATTAACTAAACATTTCATTTTTACCGTCTAATTAAATTCTTTTGTTTCTTTTCCACACTCAAAAAATACTCTTGTCTATATCAAAAATTCCCTTGAGTTCTTTTTTCCCACATTTTGAACATATATGAAACTGGATATTATATCCTATATGGTATCCATTTCCTTAATTTATCATTCTCATATTTGGTTATTTTTATAGTTGGTTTAGGTACATGTTGTTAATTATGTTCCATGAAAACTAATTATGTATCATCACAACATTCATCACTCTATTAGTCATCCACTTTTGATTCTCATTAAGAAATTTTCTATCGCATTTTATTTCAACCAAATTTCTTATATATTAATGAATTTAGAAAGACAAAAATTACTTTATGAGAAACAGTATTTCAAGTGGGGAACCACATAATCCTAAAAAGATATTTTAGTGTATCTAAATCATGATTATATCTTTTTAATCTATAAATACATAACTTTATCAAATGTCATTCATATTAATCCTCTATTTTAATATTTTTTGATTGTTCCTAAATATTATATGAATTTCCAAAGTATATCCCCAATGAATGCAAAACCAGGTATGAATCAAATCCCATTTTCATGCACCAAGTGTTGATCAAATCTAGATCAATGAACCCTTTTCAAATTTTCTATAATTATGGAACTATGTTACAAATCCTCATTATATTTTTGTATATAGAAATCGGAGTAATTGTTTTTAAACCATGTGCTCTATCCATTAGAAAAAATCAAGGCAATTTATTTACATCTTAACTCATCCATAGACTTATCCATAACGAAATCCAAAGACATATCCTTATAAAAATCCCTAGGGAACCCCATATTGTTTTCTAGTACTTGTTTCAAAATGATGACTAATCCATTCCTCTGATTCCAAATATATTGTACTAAGATTATTAAACATGTATATTAGATAATGTTAGATGAATATTTAGTATATTACACAAACACATGCCCAAGGACCATTGTAGTTTATTTCCATTGTAAACATGGAACATAATCATCTAATTGGGTCAAATTTCAATCATTTTATCGAATAAAATGTTCCCATTAAGGACTTTTAATTTACATAACCTTCATAATATCATTATTCATAACCTTGGTAAAAAAAGAAATGTTGAGTTATGATGACTAGTAAGGGTAAAAAAATGGAAATAAATAAATGTAACATGTGCATAAGTTATGAGAATGTGGGAAGAACATATGAAAAATATACCCTTAAAATCAAAGATCCAATTTCTATGTCATGAAATAAATATTGGAATTTCATAAGATATGCATCATAAGGAATTCAATGAACATTATTCAGGATAAAAAAACATGGGAATGTTACCTAGAATTTCCGCATACATGTAACTATCAAAAATCCATTTATTAGTTGTCAAGGATCATTGGAAATTATTATTAATGGACTCTATGGGTGTCCTTACCTCTTGGGCAGGACACAACACCATCCCCAATGGAATCCTTTTCAGCAGAGTTGAATGGGTTCACAACCCAAAAAATCATATTAGTCATGGTTCACACTTAATACATTTATTTTTTAAAAATTCCCTTACTGAACTAGTTTTACTCCCTATTTCATTCTTATCTGTCTCATGTGATATAAATCTGTACCCAATGCATTAGAGGGGGATATAAGAGCCACACATACCATAATGAAAAATATATATATGTGTTCACAAAGATAAAAAAACCTACATTATATCATCATACATGGAATTAAATGGGTGTCATAATCATGTCATAATATCATTTCTTATAGAAAAGAGATAGGTTTCATAATAATTTCGTCATTTCAGTGTAGCATACACATACGAAAGTCAGTATGATAAGGATTTTATGATAGTATAACATGTGGAGGACTAATGGTTTTCATTAACATTATTTAATAATAAAAATACACCATCAATATAATGAGTAAGGATTGTGACCATGGATCACATCCATAGTATGGAATATGCAACATCAATATATTTCGTTCTAGATAGAAAATGATTTTTATTTACTATTTAGTACATTTCATGATTAAAATATTTTTTATAATTTGAAAAATACTTTTTGTAACAAAAAACATTTTGAAAATATTTTCCTTTGTAAATAAACTGGAAAATTTATAAATTATTCTTCAAAGAAAATAATATCCATGATGTATGGAATTTTTATTCAAGCTGCACATGTTTAAAAAAAATACCCCATTCATATTTTTGGTAAAAACTCAAAGGGAATTGTTATAAAAACAACATGAATATTCCTTTAAAAAGTTTTTAAATATTAAAACAAGAGAAAAAATTATTTAATAAATCAAATTAAAATGTCTAAAATCATTTATTAAAACATTTTTAGAAAACATTATTTTTTACGGAAAAGGGTTTTCAACCAAAAAGTTTCTTTTTTATAAAAACATTATTTCTAAAATCATTGGAAAACGAAGAGAGTAAAATTATGGGTGAAAATTCATTACCATAACATAAATAGATAAAAATAACTTTCTAGAGTTTCTCAAGAGATGGATAATTCTATTTGATCAACAGAAATATAGTCATAAACAATCCCAATAAAGGATGATATTGTAACATAAAATCGTTACCACTTTGGTTACATGAAAAGATAAGACCGATAAAGGAATATCATTAACTGAAACATAAAATATAAAGAGGATTATTAATTTCCTTATATTAATTGTCAATGGGACTTTAAGTACACATATAAAATAATATAAGGGAATAAAATAGCCTTATGTATCCAAAAAGAAAAATTGAGACAAAAAACCCTTATCGACGTGGTAAATTTTGAATAGTAAACCACATGAATGATATATCTTAAATTTTTTTAATAACCCATAATATTTAGTATTTTAATAAAAAATAAATTATTGGGATGTATATACATCACATAATATAAATAGTTGGTGAATATTTTATGTGTCTCATTGAAGTAAAAAAGTAACATAGAAATCCCTTACCTTAAGTATCAACTTTCTTCATGAATATTTTCACCACCTAAAGAATAAATATTAGTTTATTTTACATTTATGACAAAAACGTACATATATATAATAACATAAATTATTTAGTTATTTCCTTTTATTATCTATTTTTTGAAAATCCCTTGTTGAAATCATGTTTCATTTAAAAACTACTTTATTTTTTTATGTATGTCTTGATTTGTTAATTTTTTTGTACCTATTAATTTTATCATTGTCAAATAATATCAATAATATTAATAATTAAAAAATTATAATATTTTAACAATAATTATAATTTTTTGACTAATAATTAATGATTTTTTTTAGAAATCTATCATGTTATGATCATAGAGATGTTCGGATGTATGTATGCATGAGAACCATTTCCATTTTTCAACAATCATTGTGGAAATGAGGTAAGTAATATTTTATCTTCAAATAATTATCATTATATAAAAAATAAAATATTATTTCTTTTAATATATTTATATATCTAATCCATGTGGTGTGGTGATGAAAATAGAGAGTTGCATCGCTTTGTAAAGGAGGAAGTCCGCACGTAGATGAATGATGATATAATCATCTAGTGAATTAAAAGGTAAGAAATAAAATGATGTATTATCTTTTAATAAGGATATATATTACATAAAAATAATTATTATTTAATATAAATTACATATATTTATCCTTAATTCCATTGAATTTTTTAAAATGATTCATATCGCTTCGCGTGACTATAGCCCTTTGTAAACACAAGCGATGTTATAAGAAGTTGAAAGTAAAAATGTTATATTTTATATAAAAACTCATGTGGTGTAAATATATTATAAATATCATATATATATATATATATTATATCCATAATATTACCCAATTGTGCGAGGTGTTAATGAAAAAACAAATGACATCAGTTTGGGAGGTGATAGCCCAAAATACACACGAATGATGATTTCAAAAACTATTTAAAGTATGAGTAGGTGTTCTTATAACATGAACACAACATATCAAAATATAAATATATATAATTAGTGAATAATACATGATATGTGGTGACATTTTTTAAGTGAGGATAGTGTCACACTATTTATTTTATGAAACAAAAACGTGTAACCAAATTTATAACATCCCAAGAGGTACAAAAGGGACCATTTTAGATCATAGAAGACATAAGGTTAAAATATGGACATAAATGTGGGTTTTAAATGTTTTTAGGTCATTTTAACCCTTATTATATTAGTTTAACACCAGGATAATCAGTGTTTAGCTTAGCAGTGGTAAATAATTTTTGCAATTTTTACTATTCATTTTGATAAAAATATAATTTAAACATATTAGATAATATAAATTTTTCAAATTCAAAATATGGAAAATATTTTATCAAATTATATACCTATAGATTGAAATTCATAATTTTAAATTAATCCCATAGATATGGTGAGAAACTATTTTTTCAAAGGGAACATGTTTGAAAGATTTTAAATTTGTTATTTTAAAAATCAATGGGAAAATGATTATAAAGAATTAAATTAGAGTAATAAATAATTTATTGATAAAATTTTACAATAAAAAAAAATATAAAATATAATTTAACTTTATAAATAAATAAAATAAAATTATAGAAAAAAATTAAAATCTATTATTTTACATTATTCATCTGTAAAAAAATTATTAAAGAAATCCAAAATATTTACCCTAAGATAATTTTTATTTTATATTTTTAATTTTTTATATTTGATATTTTTTCAAATAGATTTTATCAAAATTATGAAAATTTATTTTAAAAATAGTATTCCAAAGCGGAAAATTCAATTTTAGAAAATACAGTTTTAAGCATAAAACTCTATTTATTCTTATCTTTTTCTAAAAAACACATAAGATTAATTTTAAAATTTGGATTGAATATATAATATATAAAATAATTTAAATTAAATTAATAAAATTTAATATTTTTTGATGATGAAAAAGGAGTTTATGTAGATAATAATTGTATTTCAGAAAATGATTTCTTTTATTTTCAAAAGTTATTTATTTTCATTTCTAATTAATTAGTCACCAAAGAATAAATTTTATATACATTTATAAATATCATAATTTAATAATTTAGTTAATCCAATTCATATCCACCATTATAAAGGAAGTATGAAAACTAACATATTATATAACAATATTTTATTTGTATTTCAAATTTTATTTAATCGTGGTTTTGTGTGTGATGAAATACAAACTCAAAATTTTTCCTAAGACAAGAAAACCATAGTGCGGCATAAAACACAAGCCAAACTCAATGACACATAGAATACAGGAAAAACCCAATGTTTCATGTAATGAAATAAAAACTCAATGTTGTCTATAAAATATGAAAAACACAGTGTTGTGTGTAACACAAAATATCTAAAATCATAAATTCATTTTAAGATTTATTTTGCACAAAATCTCTCGGAGTTATAGTTTGAGTGTTTTATGTCTTTTTATATTGAAACTTTTACATTCACACAAATTTAATTTTACCTCAGTAATAAATATTTAACAATAGTAATTAATTTTATTTCTATAATTGTTAAAGAACCCCTTTCATATGTATAAACCTGAAGGATTTAAATAATGAAATTATTTTATCAAATATAATTTCTATGGTTTTGAAATTTTAATTATAAAATTATTGCACATAACATGTAATTTGTTTTGAAAATGTGTGATATTAAGAATATGATTAATTTCTAATCCATAGTTATTATAATTATCCATCCATGTAACATTTTTAGTCTATTAAAAATCAAATAAAAGGATTGATTCTTTTATGGAAACCAAAAAATGATTCTCACCTAGATTGTACTTGATTCAATGATAAGAAAAAAAACAATTTTTTCAATTAAACTAACAATTTAATTATGTTCTCAAAATGATAGAAAAAATAATTATAAGATAAAATAATATTTTATTATGCATAATTTTATTCCATAAATACATATTATATTACATAATTGTTTTGAACCTATATGATATATATGCATAATCCTAAAAAATATAATTCAATAAAAACATATTATTCAATTAGAAATATCTAATATTTATAAAAACATAATTAAATATTCATAAATTATTATTATTTAGATAAAAAATATATTCCCATATTTTCAAATTTAAATTCTAAAATTTATAAATTCTGTTATTGAATATTATTGTAAAATATAATGAAAAACAATATTTATTAGATATTAACATTTTCAGTTATTAATCTTTACTATACATATTCCATTTCATTTATCAACTAAATTGGTGTTAAAAATAATTAAAATCAAACAAAACAGATCATAATTAATCATATGTTTATATATTTAGAAATTAATATCAGATAAATAATCATTTTGTTATAAAAATACTTCTCTAATCAATAAGTGATCTAATTATTCATTCTTGGAAACATAATTGAATTTAGTTCATATTATATTTAGAAATTATTTTTATTATACATATATTTTATTAATATATTAAAACCATTCATTCCCATTAATTTAATTAGTAGTTTTTAATAGTTATATATAAAATTTTATATTTGAGTTAAATATATTGCAGTTTTTCTTCAGTTCGATATTTTTTGTGGAAAAATCTATCAAAAACATTGAATAATTTATTGAAATAATTTACTATATTTTCTAGGTGATATATATAGTTAATGGTAAAGAATAAATAACATAAATTAAATCAAGTAGAGATTCCCAAAAATGCATTAAAATTACTTGAGATAATATCCAACTCAAATCCTTATGACCAACGTAAAAACCCAATTAACTCTTTAAATATCGTAATGGTCACTTACCTTTAGAAAGTACCTCCAAGAAATCTAGAAACTCTATGGGAATGGGGAATAATACTTAATATAATATAGAACATTTTATGAATCCCTTACCAATTAATGGGATCAATGAATAATTCTATCACTTTCAATGTTACATTAATTATTTTCTTGTTTGATTCTTGTTGTTTCCATCTGGAAATCCCTTCAAGACTCCATTACTTTTAAAAGGATCCATCAAATTAATCATATTTCAACGATCACTATATGTAAGATAATGTTAACTTTTATCCACCCCATCCAACCATTCCCAACCAAAAGAAAAACCTAAAATTTTCCCCACTGATAATTAACACCTTGGCCTTGATGACCAGAAGGTCCATATTATGGAATAAGATTATACAACACAAATTTTTTATCACTATGGTCTGGGATTATCAACATAATAGATCCATCCTGATATTGGTATCAACCCATGAATTCATGTTAGATATAAAACCCCAGGATAAATGTTAGTATTTATGGTTAACTAAGATGTAGTGATCCATTTTAGTCTCACATGATCTCTTAAGGAAACTCTTATTATAGTAAATCAAACTTTTCTAACTTATATTTAGGAGGTGATGTAGTTTATAGAGATACCAATTTCTTCTCAATAATAACCTCAGATGAAAAATATTCACCTTCATTTTCACCAGTTCTATAGGAACCCATCCTCTCCTGAGTGTGTTGAAAAGTTAACTTTAGATTTATTATTCTTGATCACTCATATCAGGGAAGAAAGAAAGAGGGGTCAACTAAGGTGACATGTTATTCAATTTGAAAAACATTCTTGTATTTATTTTTTTACTTATTCCTATTAATCTTATTGGTATATTCCAATAAATTCTCTGGGATAGTATTTAACACTTTTTTTTATACAGACATATCATGATTACTAGATTCTTACAGTGGAAATGGTGTTTTGACCCATTTATGACAACAAAATTACGAATATAATTGAAATATTATTTTTGTATCAAAATAGGAATAATATATCACTATTACCATTGAGGTATTTCTTTGGAATATTCTAAATACAATAACCCTGGAGCAAGATTATATCCCTTCTTCAATATACAATTCCCATATATATATATTGATGGAAACCTAAGTAGAGGACTATATTTCTACTAACTATGAAGAAGCTATCTGAATATTTCAATTTCAATATAGGAAGAGGCTCAAATCCATGTGTCCATTATAATTTACTCTTATCATATTACTACAGTTATAAGATAGTAGGCGTGTATCCTTTCTCTCATCAAAATTACTCATCAGCAAATCAATTTATCCTCCAGATACACTTGTAGGGGTGATCCTACTAGTTCGTGTCATTTTTCACACTATGCCACCTCAGTTATTTAAAATTTTCTAAACCTAATCTCTTAGTTAAATCAATCGATAATATTCCCTCAGAGGTAATCAATAATATAGAAGTATGATTATATCGTCACCCTTATCATTACCGACTTTATTGATCCAATTTAATATATATTTCTATCATCCTGTAAACATAATAATTTTTTATCAATTAGGGAAAGATGATATGGATACCAAGATCTACCCAAATATAACCAGAACAATTAATTTGGACTTCCTCTATAGACCATTTTGCATAGAGTCCCTCTATATAGAACTAAATATGTTAGTATCTAAGGTCACTTCATGGAAACATGGATGTCAATATTAGAGTTCCTCCCTAAATTATATTTTTTGATGGTAAACCCTACAACATAAAAATTGACAAAAAATTTGGTCACTTTATTTCTAACACATTCAAAAATTGATATTCACGGAGGTATTATCCATGATAAAAAAGATAATAACCCCGGATTTCCTCCCCATGGAATATATTTTTGAGATCCTCCAAATGATAATGTAATTGAAAAGAATGGTCATCTTCACTGTGAAAGAAAATATAAAAGTGACCACAATGGACCTCTATATGGAGATCATTTGGAATTCCCTCTATAATTTGATTTATCTTTTCAATGTGATGGTCCTCCCAATATTGAGTTTTCTTTTTATTTTCCCTCATACCAATATGCACTCAAGAAAATTATCCCAACTACATCTGTTTCATCATCACTTAATACATATGTCTTATCCCAATACAATGCTTTTTTGAGGGAACAATAATCTTATACTCCTCAAAATCCATTTTTTATCTTATTCCATAGAATATTTTCAAACTGATCATGATCCTCATGAAAAATATGTAGTGAATAAACCATTATGTATGGTTCATAGAACCCGTAATAATGTATGATGTGAACTCTTTGTAAATATGTAAGTAGTTGGACAAACGTAAAATAATAGTCATGTTCAAGACAATTTATAGTCCATACTATGAAATTTTGAAGATGATAATTGATTATTATATCACTTAATTTATTCATAATATGTATAAAAATGTCCTCTATGTCAAGGATACATATTTATCTTATGGAGAATATGTCATACATATTTTGATGTTTGGTGATATTTTTAATGAAGTTTAAATAATTTTTTTAGAAGCCCTAGAAATTATGGAAGGAGAGCAGTATGGGTGTCTCTAACATTAATTCCCAAATATCATAATGGAGCTTCAACATATGATCATTAATACCCCACCTAGTTTTTATATCTGTATGTTGGAAGATTATGGTTCCTAACAAATTAAGTATTCTCATAGGACGACATGGATCATCCCTGAATATATCTTGTAATGTTATCTCATCTTAAAAATTCATAATCCTTGGAATTACATTTGTTTTTATTTTTTTAATTCTAAAATATAAGATTCCGCACACTTGGTGGAATTGAGTCATCGATACACACCTACACTAGGCTTCTGAAAAGTTGAACCATTCCACCCATTTACGGAAAAAAATGTTTAAAACCATTTGAAAATCATCTTTGGAATGATATTGTTGCCATATATTGAAAATATAATTTGTTTTATCCCAAATTGAAGCCCAAAATATTTTTAGTTTTCTAATAGAATTCTTTTCATCATTATTATACAATAAACCCCATATTTTATTAAAAGAGATATTTTACCCCAACCACTACCAATATGATCATAAAATGTACAAAAGAACTTCTATGTGATGGAATTAGCACCAAATAAACCTAGAAAACAAGGCTGTGGGCATTGTTAACCCCCTAGGATATTTGTGTTTTCCAGACTATGAGAATCTTCAGAAGAAAGACATTCTTGGTTCCTCCAAGTTAAGGATTGATCTACCTTATTGGTTTATCATTTAGTGGAGACTATTTGGGGATCACTTAAGATCAAATACTATAAACTAGTCTTCAAGAATCACCGAGGAGGGCTAGTGACACCTTACATGGGCTATAAACTATAATGGTCCACTGAAAAGAAAAATATCATGGGGTGTTTAATTTTTCCATTAAAATTTATTTAATAGATGAAAAATAACCCTTTAATTGTGATAAATATGTTTCACATAAGGAACTCTTTTTATCAATGAATTTCATTGTAATAAATCATATAGATATTGTAGAACATGAAAATAATGTATACGAACACAATGATAAGGATTGTATTTGGGGTATGATTCACATTTAATTCAATGAAGAAGGTGTAAGGATGTATCCTCAAAGGGTTACTTACGATCTGGGAGAACTTATAAACAATTATTTGACATCCACTTTGCCAATATTGAATAAGGATAACACTAATGGTTGAGGTATATACCATACACCACTCTAAGAGAAAGAGCCCCTCCCCACTAAGCAGACAACATCTAAATATGATGTTGATATAGAGAATCTAAGGTCACTAAATATCAAGATAATAAATTGAAAATTTCATCTTGAGAAAAAATCCAATTTGAAGATGAAGTATCCTATACTAAAAATCAAATTTTGTATGAGTTTATTGATCAACCATCAAGAAGAAGGTCTACTTATCTTAACAATGTGCAGTCTAAAAACAATAATTTTATTCTTTTATTATAATGGGAAATTAACCACCCAATATTGGAATTAATTACACTAGGTCTAATCTGGATAGATATAAATAGAAGGTACAAGTGAATTTAATATATCAAGATCCTCTCATGGCCTCCACTCATTTATTTCACCATACAAAGATACAACCTTTTCTCATTGACTCGGTCAAGTCCCTTTCTACTCAAATGTAACCTAAGGTGGGGTGACACATTCTTGTGTTTCCTGAAAAAAAATCATACACCAAATCTATGGAATTGGATCTTCATCCATCTAATTTTTTGAATATAAACTTCTTCATAATCAATGGTAAGGGGGATTTATAGTGTCATCACAAGAACATAATTTCATTACGTATCCCCATAATGTGGTCACTAAATGAAAATTTATTGTTTAAGTTGTGATGATTTATATAAATCTTATAAGGATTTGTATTTTTTTGGTATTTATACATACTGAACATTTCTATCTCAAACTTTAATGATCTATAGTGATGGTTATATTATGATTTCAACTCCACACATAGAAAAAAAATGATCCTTGACCTCAAGAGATTCAGAAATAACAAAACCAAGAGGTTGTATTATTCAATTCCAAGGGGAAATGAAATACATATTCACTAAATATAAAGATTATTAAAGAGAATATATTGGATATATTCACATTACATCTTTTATATGCGTCCTAAACAAATAGTATCCTCTTGATGTATCCTGATAGATTCTTGGAGTATTCAATATTCAATAAATAACTAGAGGGATAAATTTATTTCTCTAATTCTAAATATCACCCAATGACATCAGTATAAGGGAAAAACATGAAATGGTATAAACTATGACTTCCATGATCAAATTGGTGTTAGTGATACATAAAATTCCCCATCCTATTCAATATGAGGTTGTTCCTACTGGTGAGTAACAAACACAGCAACAACACCTACTTCATGATGTAAATAGTGTCCAAAATTTACTTAAATTCAATGTCTATAGTGATAAGATCTTCTAATTGTAAAGTTGTTATGTCTCAAGGGTCATTATAGATTCCTTGAATAATTACATGGTAAAATTATAAAATATTATAAATCATAATTAAGCCTTTAAATTAAAATTATTTGTATTCATCTCATACCCTAGGATGATGGGGAAAACATCAAAGACTACTTCCTCTTCCAGGATTTAATTCAAAATATCATTTAATCAAAAGTGTTTATATAGGGAAAACATATATTATATCTTTCATGAAAACCTGATACATAACTCAAAAAGGATAGAGAGTTGATCAAAATTCATAAAACCCATATATAGAATCATTATTGTTGTATTCATATAAAATCATGAAAATTGGAACACACCAAACTCATGTAATTATTGAATCAGTAAATTGTGACTTCCATCCTCCGATGAAAATATATTAGACATAATTATAATCTCATTATACCACTAGTTGATAAAAAATAATGTAAATAAAAAATAAATACAATGATGAATCATCATTAATTCCCATTCATGTTCAAACACTCGAGAACAACATACCAATTTCACATGGAGGATGGAAAATTTCCCACAAAATGAGACAATGTGCACTATCAAACCAAACATTATTTTCATCATATTAGGACAACAATATGAATTCTTAAATGTCATTGTAACACCGAAACCCCAGAAGCTTGGACATGGTGCATTATTTTAATTATTTGGCATGAATATATGGAATCAAATCCCAAAGGACAAAGTAGTTTAGTATTTTTGGAAAACTAGATACATACATAAGTTCAAAATTACAACTTGAAAATAATTAGAACATATAAGTTATATGGGGAACATCCAACAATCTAAGATTATCCTTGTAGGTAAATCTTAAAAAACATCTTCATTTCCTGTGAAAATAAAACATAAGAAAGGGATGATCTCAAACGCTCACTAAGGGTAAGAAATACATCAGAAGTTATCGTAATAATAAAACAATTTCTTGGTGAATTATTGAAAACACATGCCTATACAATAATTAAATTGAACATATTATGGAAATAATATTGTCTGAGTAAATAATGTCATAATAAAACATTACCATTGTTATTCTACAATTTGAATAAGCACATGAGCATTCAATTTATAGCTTCATAAATATGGAAATTCATATGCTAGAAATTCATAAATATACTGTCAAGGCCAAGGAAACTATGTCTAAAAAAGATTTTTTGCATTAGCCAAACCCATAAATATCCATTTTGTCAAGTTCTCATGCCAAGACTATACTTTGTCTCATGAGACCTACCGATGCACTGAAGGGATATAGAGGGCCCCACCCAATACTTACTAAGTCTGATACATTCCTCTTATGAATGGGGATAAATATAAACAACACATATATTCATATTAAAAATATAATATTAAATTTATATAACATTCCCCATACATTTAACATAAACAATTACCATTCGAGGTAAATTGGTGAATGGTATCATGATAGAATATCAACATTCAAACTAATAAAAAACCATTCAATAAAACATGGTGTATGATATTATAGTGGATAAACCAAAATGATGTAAAAGATTAAATAATTTATTTTGACAAATAAGAATATACTTTTACTTGAGACCATGGAAAATTCCATGAGGAAATAATCCTTAAACAATCCTATGTGTCCCATACCACCTTGAAACATTCAAATAATAATCCATTAGATATCATGAGAATAAAGAGACTCTCATTATGATATAAAAATATAAGTGCGTACACCACAAGCATGAAATAAGTGGTGAAAATGGAATATTTCTCATAAAAGTTAAAGTGGGATAATAAAAATAATTTATACTTTGGAAATAAGAGTAATTTTGGAAAATAATATTTTTCATGAAATCAGATTGTAACATGTACATTGCATAAAATTAAAGGGAAGGTAATTGAAATTATATTTCATTATTAAATAATGTCTTATTGAGGGGAAATAATATAAATTGAGTATTTAAAGAATCATTAGAGATAAAATATTAAGTCTATGAAAAATATTAAAGCAATTTAAAGCATAATGGCATATTTTCATTCCAAAAACTAGAAATTCACCAAAATATATTTTTCAAGTAAAAATGTGGTATTTTATAAAGATAAATATGTCATAAAGTATATTGTTGAGTGAACATAAAAATATGTATAAATTTTGAGAAGTACCTTGAATCAGCATGCATTTTGAAACAATTTTTTTTGAAATATTCTTTTAAAACATGTACTCACCATAAAATTATGAAGTATTCTTATCGGTACACATGTATAGAAAATTAATTCATAATTTATGAGGATTAAAATGTAATAAATAATATTAAAATTGAGGTGAGTAGAGAATAAGAGCAACCCGAATTAAAATGGAGGTTCAGGTAGAAAATACACAAAACTTTGTAATAAATTGATTCATATGCCCCAAAATTAATAATCATAAAATGATAAATTGAATATTATTTAAATAAATATATTCTTGATATAAAAAAATATATTTTCATTATACATAAACCATACACAAGTAGTAGTAGTTAATAAGGATTATATCACAAAAGTCGGAGTGAGATAAAGAAACACTTACCTTATATCTGATGGTGTTCTTCACTTAATCTTAGTGTCCTGGATATCCAAATTAAATTAATTAATTAATATTTTCAAAACCTATTATTTATAAAATTTATTTTTTTCCTTATTGTGTTCATTCATGGACTTCTTTATGGGTTTAAGAGTTTCAATTTCCTTGACCGGTATTGTTTTCATCCTTGGATTTCATGATCAGTTTACTTATAATAATGTATGAAAAAACATGTAGAATGAGAATGGATTTCTTTAAATGAAGATATATTTTCTTTGTGAAAATAAATAATAATACATAATTATAAAATTTATTTGGTTATTTTCAGTGAAAATGAATCATTATATAAAACTTTCATGATAATATTTTGGGTTAATTTGTGGTTTTTGATCACAATGAAATCATTTTTTTATAAATTAAAATAATGTGTACAAAAGAATTAAAGAATGTTATGTAAGTTATAATAAAAAAATTATAGTCTATTTCATCCATAAAAGTGGTTACCTAACCATAATTAAATATGAAAATAGAAATTGAAATCCCATCGTCCTTAAATGTGATAAATTAACACATCTCAGAGGGTGTTTTCATTTTTATTATAAAATATTGGGAAATGAGAGATGATGAGTAATTACTCTATTATCATAAAGAAATTATAGTACATGTAAGGTAATGGATTTATAAAAAATATTTTATGAAATAAGGTGATTAAATAAAAAATAAAAATAATAACCAAAAAAGAAAATAAATGGTGAGAAATCCATTATGAAAATTTGGAAGCCTAACGGCGTTGCTTAAAATTTCATAAAATATTTTGAGGAGGTGAAAAAAGGGTATCTAATCATTCTTAAATAATATGGAATTTTAGTGGGATATGGAATTACAAATCACAAAATAATCCAATGGAAATTAAAAATAATAAAATAAAATGAAATCTTTAAAAATAGAAGGGTGGTAGATTCCCATACCTTGAAGAGTAACTGCTAAAACACGAAGGTTGAGACCTTGGTATTGAGGAAACATCAGGGAGACTCCTATGGAGGTAAAACTACTAGATCTTTGAGGATGTTGAGTTAGGAATGAATTCAAATGATGGAATGAATGGGTATTTATAATAAATGAGAGGTAGTTTTTTATTAATTTCAAATCACACCTCATTAGAGGTTTTTGAAAAGCCATGGGCTTTCCCCTGGTTTTTTCCCATGGTATTAGCCACTTGGAAAACCACATGTTATATTTTACTATACAGAAGTATAATATCATTTTATAATAATTATTACATCATTATGAAGTTATTAAACATACCGGAAACTCAAAACTGTATTTTTAGTATTCAAGACAAATTCAAATTTTTTATAAAAATCACAAAATTCCCCACAACTATTTTTCAATTTATAGAATTCTAAAATAATATACATTTTTCAAAATTCATTTTATAAATATTTTTAATTTAATTTTTAATTAAAATCATTATTTATTCCAAAAAGAACAACTTTAAAACTATAACTCATTTTATAACACATTGAGAAATTAATCAAGTTCCCATAAAATTATCTTATAACCAAAATATAATAAAGTAAAAATTTATGATTAAATTTTATGAAAATAAATTTCCATTTTAAATTGTTAAAATAATACAAAAACTGTAAATAAAATATTTGTGTCATACCGAAATACCAATACTTATAAAAAATAGTTTTTTTACTTTTAAGATGTCTAACTTATATTTACACATTCATGGGTTAAGTTTCTATTTTTTGTCCAAATTTATTATTCATAACTATTTATTACTATTCATAAGGGTATGTTACTATTCATAAGGGTATGTTACTATTCATCAAATATTAAGACAGTCTTATCAAACACTAAATATATTACTAAATGAAATTGTGTATGTCAAGTTTTGTTGAAATTCCAATTACAGAAGTGGGAAATATAGGTTTATTGGTTAGGTTTGAATAATGTGTCATTTTGTAGAGACTCATTATTTTCTGCATTCTATATTAAATCTATTTGTAAATTCTTGGTGTATTACATTATTCCACCCTTAATAGAATTGTGTCCTCACAATTCGAAACTACACTTTGAATGGTAAATTTTGATGTTTAAAAATTCCATTGTTGGAATCCCACATAGAAAATAGGGTTAATAAACTATCCTCTTAAAAATACGTTAAGGGAAATGAGGTGGTCACCACAGAAAATATGCTTTCGAATGTTATGACATTAGTTCGGAGTAAAAACCAAGACATGAAAAAAAAATATAACTATGATGTTCTAATAGAACATGATAGAGAACATGTTCAAATGAAATTTGAGTACTAAAAAACTATAAACTACTATAAAAATTTAAAAAACAAAAAAATTAATTGATATAATCAATTAGTATGATAATATGAAAAAATTTTATCTAAGACACTTTTCTTTGAGTTAAAGAATAATTCCACTCTATAAGGTTATAAATATACATTTCTATTTAGAACCTCATCCTTTTATTTCACCTTGAACTATCTATACCTCATAACATAGCACTGGTTACACCATATGGTGATATAATACATTATCATTTAAAATATCATTCAATGATCAACTTAAACAATTTCATAAATGGATAAAAATTACAAAATATAACGATTCAACACTTTTTAATGAATGCCTCTGAATTTCTAAGATGAACATATCATTAACCCTTAATCAACGTGAAGAAGCTCTAAATTTCCACATTAAACACATGTGAATAAAATCATCATGCATCATCTTCAAATATGGTATTAACGTCAATTACCATAAAAACCATATTGGAAACATGCATTCTGCCATATTATTTATATAAGATGCATGTAATTGGATATATTCCTTAAAACCTATATTTTTTGTAAAATCCATCAATGATAACATAGACCAATTCATGAAAAGTTAATTATCAGTTCCAAGGTAGTCAACACTTATCTGAATCAATCACTTCTTAATTGTTATCTAAATATTAGATATATATATATTAAGGGTTTTCTTTACCTCAATCATGTGTTCTGTAAAAAGATTAACTTTCTACTGAATCACTTTCCCTTTGTACCATTCACCATGCAACCTCAAATAATTAATGAAATAGTATTACAATACAATCCTCGTATATCTCATAATTCTTATAACAAGAATATCATAACATAGTTCTAGAATCCTAAAATCTAAATACAATTTTTATTCTACTTCAACAGTAGTAACTTCATAAGCTTGACCTTTATCCCTTTACTTTTTCATAGCTGTATTTCTCTAATGCTTGGGACATTAATTTGAGTAGTTCCACATATCATTATAGTTGACGAACTGAATATAGGAAACTTTTTTCCTTATATTTCAATGGTGATCACGGTGGCATTTTTCAAAATAAATAAAGAAAACTCATTTTCCTCTTAAGTGTATACCACGTTGCATCCTTCCACAATTATCACGTGTGGGAAAATACTTCTTTCCCTTCTTCCCTTTATCCAAATTTTTCCCAGTTATTCGGTTCTTCTCATGTTTCTTTCCAAATCCAAGATACATAGAAAACTATTTTTCCTCATTTATTTACACGATATTATCTACTCGTATGATGATAACGTTTGAGTTATTTTTTCCCTTCAAAATACTGTCTTCAAACCATTGAAGAAACGATCATTCTTACTTGTTAAATTATGTAGTTTTTTGTGGTTCTCATTCCTTTAAGTATACTCTCTTTCTAAACCATGGAATACAATATATTAAATTATGAATCAAAATGTATAATATAAAATTATTAAAATACATATAATAAATTGAAATACTATACATAACGAATCTCAAAATCATAAACATGGTTATGTTGCTGAAAAAAATTAAATTTAATTCTTTCATAATGATTTATAAAAAAATTTGAATTATACATTAAATATCCCCTATGAGTGTCAAACCAGGTGCACAGTAAGGCATGTTTTTGTGTACTAGGATACCCCAGGTCAAGACCAAAACACTTTGTTGGAGTTTCCACTCCATGGTACATATGTTCCAGAACAACATCCACTTCTAGTGTCCTGACGGGTATGTATTTTCTAGAAAGATACACATAATCTATTCCTTACCAAAACTTCCAGGATGTTCTTGAATGTTTATCATCAAATAATAACTTATGGTTTTTTAAATAATTTACATTTTATAAATTTAGTTTCCATGTTTCTATTAAACATCCAATGATACCAACTATAAATCCCCATACCCTAGAAGCCTAGAGTTGGTGCATTATTTTAGTAAATTGGCATTAATACAAGGAATAAAATCCCAAAGGACCGAGTAGTTTGGTAGTTTTGGAAAACCATATACATACAAAAGTCTAACATTTCATCTTTAAAAGAAATAAAACATATATGTTTTAAGGAGACCATCCACCACTATAAGATTATCATTACCGGTCAATCATAAAACCATCATCATGTATAGAGAAAATGAAACATGAGAAAGGAGTGAGCTCAAACGCCCAGTAAGGGTAATAAATAAAGTGAAATATATCATAAACATAAAAAATAGGTATGGTTAATAATTAAAAACACATGCCACTACAAATAGTATACTTGAACACATTATGGCCGGAATATTAGTTGAGTAAAGAATGCCATAATATAACATAACCATGGGTATTATACTAGTCAAATAACCACATGAACTTTCAATTACTATCTTTATAATGAGGTAAGTTCATAGGCTATACAATCTAAAATATACCATCATGGACTCGTCCAAGGAATCAAAAAATGTTTATTCCCTTGGCCAAAACCATAAATAACCATTTTGTTTAGGCCTCATGCCAAGACCATAGTTTGTCAAAGAGAACTACTGATGAACCGAGGGGATATAACTTGACCCTCCCAAAACATACTAAGTATAATGAATTACAGTTATGAATGGGGATAGACATAAATAACAAATAAATTCATATTGAAACTATCATATGAAATGTAAATATTGTTCCCCATACATTAAACATAAACAATAACCATGTGGTGTAAATTGGTGAATGGTATCAAGATAGAACATCTACATTCAAAATAATAGGAAACCATTAAATTAAAATGATGTATGATATAATATGAGATAAACCTAATGATCTAAAAGAGTCAAAAAATTATTTTGACAAATATGATGACACTTTTAAAAGAGAGCATTGAAAAATCCTTGAGGAAATAATTCATAAACATTCCAAAGTGTCCCATACCACCTTCAAACATTCAAATACTAATCCCTTATAAAATCATGAGAATAAGGAGACTCTTGATATGATATAACAAAGTATGTTACATATAACACATGTATGAAATAAGTGGTTAACATGGCATATATCTCATAAAAGTTAATGTGAGATGAGAAAAATCATTTTTACTTTAGAATGAAAAGTGCTTCCGGAGACCCTTTTAATTTGTCCTGAAGTCATATTGTAAACATTAAAATAACAAAAATAAAAGGTAAGGGAATATAAATTATATTTTAGTCTTAAATAAAGTCTTATTGAGGTGAATTGTTTTTAAAAATAATTAAAGAGTCTTTACAAATATAAAATTTAGTTTATAAAAAATATTAAAGGATTTTAAAGCATCAAGGAATGTTAGCTTTCATAAATTAATTAATTCTCCAAAATTTATTTTTCATCTAAAAATATGTGATTTTATAAATATAAATATAACATAAAATATATTATATACTAAACTTCATAATATATAAAAATTTTGAAAAGTTCCTTGAATTAACTTGTATTTTGGAATAGTTTGTTTTTTGAAAGATTATTTTAAAACATGTACTACCCACAAAATAAAGAAAGATTTTTATTGGTAAACATGTATAGAACATTCACATATAATTTATGATTAAAAAATAGGAATAAATAATAATAACATTGTGGTGAGTAGATAATAAGAAGAACCCGATTGAAAATGGATGTTCAGGTAGAAAATACTTAAAACATTGTAATTAATTGAATCGTATGCCCCAAAATTAATAAAAAAAATTATAAATTTATTTTAATTAAAATAAATATATTCATGATACGAAAAATTAATGGGAATTATACATACACCATACACATGTAGTAGTGGTGAATAGAGAATATCTCTCAAAAATGGGAATGAGATGAGAAAACCTTTACCTTGTGTCTGATGGTGTTCTTCGCTTGATCTTAGTGTCTTGGATAACAAAATTAAATTGATTAATTAATATTTATGTAACTCATAATTTAACTAATTTATTTCTTATAACCATATTTATTTCATTCTTGTACTTCTTAATGGGTTTAAGAGGTTCAATTTCATTGTTCGGGAGGTTTTTCTTCCTTGGTTTTCATTATCAGTTTACTTATATTCATGTATGGAGAAACACATCAAATCAGAATGGTTTTCCAGAATTGAAGTTATATGTTATTGTGGAACATCAACAAGAATACATAATTATAAAATTAATTTTGTTTTTTATAGAATATGAATCATTATATAAAACTTTAACGATAATTTGTTGGGTTAATTGGTGGTTTTCGATCCCAATAAACACAATTTTATTTATAAATTAATATCTTGATCAAAAAAGGATTCAAGAACCTTAACTAAGTAATAATACATTTATTATATTTTAGTTCATCCATAAAAATGGTTTTATGACTAGAACTGAATATGGTAATAGAAATTTAAAACTTGTCATCCTTGAATGTCATAAATTAACACATCGTGGAGGGTGTTTTCATTTTTATTATTAAAGATGGAGAAAGGAGACATAATGATGAATTATTACATTATCAAAACAAAATTCTAGTAAATTTAATTAAGTATATTTATCACAACATTTGGATGAAGGTAAGTGAGGAAATAAAAAAGAAAAGAAAGGAACTCATAAAGAAAAAAAGATGAGAAATGCATTAAAAAAAGTCAATATCATGATGGCGCTGCTGAAAAATTCCTAAAAAAATTGATGAGAAAAAAAGGGTCTCTAATCATTCACAAATAATATGTATTGTAAGTAGGATATGTAATGACATATCCCAACATAATCCAATTAAAATTAAAAATAATAACATAAAATGAATGCTTGAAAAAGGGAAGGGTGGTAGATTCCCTTACCTTGTAGAGTAACTCCTAAAACATGATGGTTGGGACCATGGGGGCTTGAAGACATCATTATAGGACTCCTAGGGAGGTAAAACCCCCAGATAATTGAGGAAGGTGATTTTTTAATGAAATAAAATGAAGGAATGAGTTGGTATTTTTAGTAAATGAGATGGAGTTTTTTATTAATTTCAAAGGACTTGTTTTTGAAAAACCATATGCTTACCCATGATAATTTTCCCATGATATTATCCACTTCAGACACCTAATGTCATATTTTACTGTACACAAGTCTAGCTGAATTTTATATTAATTATTAAACCATTATGATGTCATTAGACATACTGAAAACTCAAAACTATATTTTTACTATGCACAAAAAAATTCAGGTATTTTTGAAAAATCCCAAAAATTCCCCATAGCAATTTCGGGATGTTTATAATTAAAAAATAAATCCATTTTTTGAAATTAACTTTCTAAGTTTTTTAATTAAACTTTTAAGTAAAATCATAATTTATTCTAAAAAACAACTTCAAATCTATATCCCATTTTATAACACATTGAGAAACTAATCAAGGTCCCATAACATTATATTTTAACCATAAGACAATAAAATAACAATTTATGATTACTTTTTCTAAAAATACATTTCCATTTTTAATTATTAAAATAATAATTAATTTTTAAATAAAATTTTTATGACATACCAAAATACCAATACTTATACTATGACCATTTTTTCAGTTTAAGATGCCTATAGTTTATAAATACATTCATGGGTGAAGTTTATATTTTTTCGGAAAATTTACTATTCATAACTATTCATAAGGGTATGTTACTATTCCCCAAAATATTAATTTTTCCTTATCAGACTGTAAATATCTTTCTGAATGAAACCATGTATGTCAGTTTTTTTAAATTCAAATTACAGAAGTTGAAAAATTATGTTCGCTAGTTATGTTTTAATAAAGTGTTGATTTGTCGAGACTTAGTGTTTCATTCATTCTATATTAAATCAATTTTTAAATAAATGTGGTGTTATTTTCATCCACTAAATATATCCCTTGAACAATGATTATATATATATAATCAAGCTCTCTATCCACAATTAGAGAGGTGGTCATAGAGGGATTGGAGTTTCGGGAAGATAATGTCTAGGTGGACCCCAACATTGAGTCATCATCTTTCCTGAAACCAATATACTCTTCCAAAAACTGGAAGCAAGAAATGTAATGAGTTCAATGAGAACATCATTATGATGACGAATCAATTATTTCACCTTTAAATCCAGTCAATATAGGGGGTATACCAAAAGACATACAACTAACCATTCTATACTATGATGTAGGATGGTAGGTTCTTCCAAATACAAAAAACCAAAAAATAACATTTGATTTTTTAAGATATATATTCCTCTAATGAATTATATTTCTACCATGAGGCCTCATGCTAGATAGTATCATCATAGTATAAATCATAAACCACTTATTCAAAAAGAATTAAATCTTGAAGCATCATCCCATAATACCTGGAAAAAATCCATTTTATATCTATATCACCCATCAAAAGTTCTAAGGGATTGCATAAAAAAAGATATTTAATTCCACTATGATTTTGAAAAAGATGTTTCTACAAATGATATATATCCCATAGATAATGGGATTACTGTATTAATTACACAAATATGCATTATTGAATAAGATTGGTAGGTCTATATACTAGGATACAACATACCCCTATACATGTTTCTCAAGCTAGATGGTATCAAAATATCATAATCCCATGTTTATAATGGATCATGGATCAAACTCAACCCAATATGAACTCTCTTTTGATTGCACTATAATGAACATAGCTTATCACCCTATAATTAGACGATTAAAAGGTATGCTAAACGTTAAGAAAATATACTTTAAAAGGTCAAGATAAGATCCAAATTTAGTGATATTAATTTGGAGTATGAGTATATGTTGGACTATTATAACCGAAATAATTATGTATTTCTATGAAGAAAATTTATTCAAATACACATGGATGTGAAATCATAGAATCATCAATTCCTAATGTACTCCATTAATGGAAATGTTTTCATAATGTACAGTGATAAATCCCCCTTTGAATCATGTGAGTCTAATTATAGGTACACAATGTTCTAAAATTTTTGTGAAAAATAAAAAGGTATGAAACATTAATCAAGTTGCAACACCCAATGACCTTATAAAAAATATTATTAAACATTGGGGAGAACATGGTAAAGATTTCATGTTTCCCTTTTAGGATATTCATCCTAATATTATCGATTATATAATTCATTAGGCCATGTAGGTTTCATTATATAATTGTCTAAAATATCCAATCACTATCATACTACATGTTAGTCATGAAAATGCCTCCATTGAGCAGTCTTCCACCAAGGGGCAGAGTACCCACAACACAATACATTTAAATAATTAATTCCCTTGGGTACCCTTTTTTATGTAATAGATGATTTAAATTCACTTCAACCAAACAATCCTTTTTAGTCTAATTGTTATGAATCTGAAATTAATAATTAATGAATGGAGATTGGGAAAATTCTCTCCAATTATAATGGTGTTAGAAGCAACATGAAAAACAATCCATTTGGAATAAAAATATCATTTTAAGGTAATTAATATTCTACCTACCATATTTTAGATCTCATTATTCATATATATCTTCCTCTCCTGATAAAGGATAAAAGGAAAATGATCATATTAATTATTATCATACAATAACTGAGGAATATATTTTTTCCACTATTGATTTAATTATATATTTTAATTGTGGTTATACATGAGAATACATTGCCTATATTGGTTACTTCCTCAATGACCCATAGGGAATGGGATAAATTAATGTCCTTAATGGTGTAGAATTTATATGTCATTACATAGAACTATAGTGAAATTCCTAGATTGGATCCCCAAGTGGATACATAGTATTTAGTTTATAAAAAGATCATTATGACGAAAAATTGTTATTGAGTATAATCCATCCATCCCATGATTCCATGGTTGGATATGGAAATCATAAAATTATCAAGGAAAACACCATTCAGGATATTGAATTTAATAAAATAATAATGGTATCCATTAATTTAAGGGAATAAAATGGCTACAAAACCAATGTTGATTTCCTAGTCCTAATTACATAATAATTGATCATGGTACCAACTATAATTCAATACCATTTCATTATATAATACTACATTGGCTATAACTAGGATGGTATTGATGAAAAATATGAAGGGGCTAATGATATTATGGAAACCCAAGGTGTATAAAGTTATTAGGTGACTTCTTTTTGGATAAAGTGAATTAAAACCACATACCAACATTCTATGCCTCACATATTGAATTCCTCCATATGGAAACCCATCAACTAATATATAGTTTATTTATTAATTAATCCAAATAGAATTGAGAATAACTATATGATCATGAAATATTTTTCAATAAGATATTGCATCACATCATGAAGATGAACCTCCTTAAATGTTCATTATGGAAAAACATTAGGGACATTCCATAAATTAATTTTATTCTATCCTGGAATCAAAATGGACCTAGAAATGAAAATGTTGGTACATTATATGCAACCTATGAGAAACCCAATGTAATTGAGTAGATTCAAGGGATATCTTTACTATATCAAATGATTCATATCCATCATTTCTAAAAAAAAATTCCCTTAAAATTCTTATAAGTAAAATGGAACCCATAAAAAGGATGATAAATTTAAAAAATACATTAATGGTATCAATAAGTATCTATATAATCCATAATTTTCATTGATTCACATGGATGATATGACACTCATACTCTTTGTAGAGACCTATACACATTCCATTGGTGCTATTTTTTTATCAGAATAATGATTTTTTCATAGTAAAGTAATTATTAAATATAGAATATTCTGATAATGCAATTTTCTACATCAATGAAACCATTTATTAATGGGAGATATAGTTATATTGTTATTTTAGGTGACCTGAGGGGAGGAGGATGGAAACCCAAAGCTCAACTGGGTAGTTGTGGGGATTTTTTTTCTCCATAGAAAAATATATTACTTCTTATTCATTTATAATATTAGTTGGGTGAACCAATAGTGACCCAAAATACCAGGAAGTTATTATAGGTTAGGAGTTTTCCTAATATACTACTATGGACTGACAAACTATTAATGTTAATTGAATTTTAGTAATAAAAAAATAGACGGTGAATACCAAATCAATTATGAATAACTAATTCCCTTAAAAGATTATGTGTGAGGGATGATAGATCAATTCTCTTCAGAACCAATGGTATCTCAATATATGAATTCATTAAACACCCATATATGTGCATTATCCACTGTATATGTATCTTTTAAATATCTATATTATGAAAAACATATCATTTATAATGCACATAATTGGTTACTTTCCCCATTCATCAGTAATTATATGTAGTAGATCTCCATCACTCCAAGGTTTTGAAAAGAATTTTCTTTAAATAAATTTTCACATTTTAGAGTTTTTTATACAAAAAACATTTAACTAAATTGAGTTATTATATATTATACAATGAAATATATTATTAGAAATGTAAATGAAATGAAACTAGAAAAATAAAGGATTTTTAAAAGTAAATGGTTTTAATTTAAATAACAATAAAACATTAGTTTTATTGAAAATGTTTTCTAACATAAAAATCTATGTCAAATTTACTACTCAAGAGTATTATTACCCAAAAAAATTATTATTAAATTCATTTAATTATTATTAAAATTATTTAGTATCAATTAAGAAATTTATATGGAAAATTTTTAAGTTCATCTATAATTATTCAATGGAAAATGAAATTTTTATGTTAAAAAGAATTACAATGAATATTTATTATAAATATTTAAATTAAAGCTAAATTTAAAATTTTCAATGTTTAATTTGTTGAAATTATCCTATGAAGAATTATTGAGATTTTACTAAATTGGTTGGAATTTAGTTAAATAGTGAAATATTCAATTTTTTAAAATTTCATAATTTAAGAAAACAACAAGTATAAGCATTAATTAAAAATTTATAAACCCATTTAATTTAACAAATCCATATATAAGGAGTAAAATGAAGCATTGAAAATTTATACATTTAATTTTAAAATTTATAATCATCATTTTAGAACATATATTACCTTTTTATTATAAACAAATTTGGGATCTTTTCCTTTAATTAAATGTTCACCATGGTCCAAAATACTTTGGAAAGATTTTAAAGTTTAAAAAATTATTTTTTAACCATAAATTTATATTTTTCATGGTAATAAATACTGTAAATGATTTTGGTGAGAATTATTTATTTTTCTTATGAAATATTTTTTTATAAAGATTTTTTTATTACATTATGATTAATTATATAAAAATTGATTTTTACCACCACTATAAATTATATCTTGTAAAAAAATTGATATTTTTATTCATCATTTTCATATTAAGTAATGTGTTCCATTTCAATTTTATTTATAAATACATGATATAATAATAAATGTTAGTTTATGTTGTATAGGATAAAATGGTTACAAAGGGGTTATATTAATAGAATAGGATAAAAATATCACAAAACAATATATATAACTAATTTCATGTGTTTATTCCCAAATAAACAAATGATATCTATGAAATTAAACTAATTTAGAGCTATATTTAAAATTTATTTTAATAAAAAAAATATTTTAAAATATTATACTCCTATCACTTATAAATGTAACCCTACACCACCAATTCAGTGATCAAAAAGAAGTTAAAATTACTCCCATTAATATTCAATATTTTCATCCAAAAAATCTATTCCAGAATTCGGGATCTTCTTATACCTATAATATTCTACATACCTCTCATTACCTAGAAGTCCTTTAAAAGTGGATTCCATTTCTCAGCATAATAGTTATCTTCTTCTTGATTATTCTAAAGTTATTTCATCATCTAACCCATCATAAATCTGATTTTTCATTATTAAAAATATTAGGAAATTAAGATTATATAATTATAATATTATTATTATGAAATGGCATGTTTTTCCTCACTCATATATTATTAAAATTTCTTTTTTAATTTTTTTTGACCACATATATGAATGATGTTATTATATTTATGCAATGGATGACTAAATAATTTTATATACAAGTAATATTTTCAAAATTTAAATAATTTATGTTGTTTTAGAGATTTCTTATATATATAAACATTCTTTGGAAATTTTCACCATAGGATCAATGAAATGACTACGTGACTAAAAATTATATATAAAAAATACTCAACACCTTCATGAACCTTATATATAAGTGAAACAATGACCCAAGGGAAAGTAATATAAGCACTGAATGAGAACATGCATGGAAAACTACATTTTTAGCAAAAAAATATTGATTTCAAAAAATCACTATTATCAAATGAAAATTCTATTATTATTTGATTTTAAAAAGATATATTATGTTGAGAGGTAACTATACACAAGAAGGGAACCAAAATAACAATTTATACCCAACATCAATGTCCAGAATTCAAAAGTTCAAAAGTTATACAGAATCCAAGAAGATCACATTATGAGATTCACCAACATTATCCTTAGTCAAGTCACCAGCCATATACAACATTAGACACCACTATCAATGGTTAAATTCATCATCATTATCTTAGTCACCATCCAACCACGAAAATACAATCCAGAAACTATTAGTGACCATGAAATCAACTATAAACCACTACACATTGTCTTTGTCTTCCCCCCAGTAAAACAGAGACAACCAAACAACCAAATAGATTAAGGTAACCCTAATAAAAAGCATGAAACATCCCCACAACACTATTGAGAGATACACATGAAGCCACCACCATAACCAAGCATGCTCATAAAAAAAATAAAACCAAAATTCAGAACATGACTGAAAGACCATCAATGAAATCAACCATTGAGAATAAGAAAACTAAACATCACATAGCACATCTGAAATAAAAAATAAAATATAAAATCAAAATCATAAGTCTCATGTTGGGAACACTGATATTCATTGAACAACATAATATCCCAAAACTTCATATTTACCTAAGATCCAGATATAACTAGGAGAGGATAAATAGAACGTTAGTTTAGATCAATGGTTTGAGTAGTTGAGGGCCCCTCCTGATAGTAATATCAATGAGATAGAAAACCAAGAGCCATCAAAAAATGAGAAAACTGACCCAGGTATCTCCTGATACTCTTTCACTACCGAACCACAATTCCCAAAACCACTTTGAATAGACAATCCATACCTTAGATGGAGAGGTATATAGGAATCAGAGGTAAGAGCCCTGGAAAGTGTGTATGAGAGATTCAACAATATACAACCATCTTCAGGATCCCAGGACCACCTGAAAAGTATTACATCAAATCAATAGAAAACCAGATAACATAGAATCCACACTAATATAATAAGAGAATGTAGTATGAGGTGATAAGTAGAGAGAAAATGAAGAAAATTTAAGAATGAAATCTCTTAGATACTCTACTAGACCCGAACATACAAATAATTATATTTATAATAAATATATAATTAATATAAATTTATTTTAAAGTATGTTAGATCATTTCTTATTAGTGAAGTCAAATGTAATTTTTTATCATCTCAATTTTTTTGAGCCATGTTCATATTATGAACATATTTTCATTTTTATTTTCTATATGATACCTCATTGACATTTCATTTTCTGAATTACATCACATTATTGTTATTTTATTTCCATTTTAATATTTTCATTTTTGAATGTTATGATTTTAAAATTTTTGATTTGGTTTATTTAAAATAATTTCTTAAATTATTATGATTTTTTTCAAACTATTCCTTTTATATGTCCATATTATTTATACCACATAATGATTTATCATCACTATATTTGAATTATTGGTCATGTTTATGTTTATCTAAATTTTAAATTATTTATAATTATTTAAATGTAATCTTCTTGAAACTTTCTATGTTGTTCATATTTGACTTTCTTTACCAGTGCAAAAATATTTATTTTATCATTTACTTCTCACTTAATTTTTCTGGTATCCATGACCATTATTAATTATTATGAATCCTTTCAATGATTTCATGATTTTTATAAAAAAATATTCATTTTAATATGATTTTTTATTATTAAACTTTATAAAGGAAATGGGTGTTTCATCCAATTTTTCAAATCACATTTTTATTAATATTATATAAGTATTTTTCATCTATGATAATGTCCAATTATGATTTTTATGTGGTTTAGAGGATAATCAATACTAATTCTGTTGGACTCCTCATGTGTTAATCATGTTTTAATAAACACAAATCTCATTAATGTTAATTAATCTTGACCTTCAATGCACATCTTGCTAATTCTATTCAAACTCAACAATAGGTGCATATCATGTTTTTATAATAACAAATCTTATAGATGTTAATTACTCTTTACAATTTTTATGCATAATCACAATTCTCTCATATATTATCTCTAATGATTAACCTTAACCCATATTCTGCATGTCACTATCTTAGTCCAAATACAGAATTTTTTGTCTAAGTATAGATACACCATGAAGGAATCACCATAACCCAGACACCGTGACTAGACACCATAACCCAGACACCATGAAGGACTCACCGTGACCAGACACCGTGACCAGACACCGTGACCAGAAACTATGACCAGACAGCATGACCAGACACCGTGGCTAGACACCGTGACCAGACACTGTGACCACTCACCATAACCCAGACACCGTGAAGGACTCACGGTGAGTATACCCCGTTATCAGACACCGTGAAGAAGACACCATTTCCATGATCACTATGACACCGTTTCTTATGATTTTGTCAATATTATTTTAAATGATGCTAACAGTCATATTTGTTGTTTTTAATGAAATTAATGTTATTTAATGTTAGTTGTTGGCTTGATAGGAAACCGTATCTCGTACCTATGAGAAGGGAATCATTCCTACTGCCAGAGCTCGTGAAATATAAAGAAGATTGATCTGCATTAGAGAAAATATGTGCGCTTGACACGTCTTGACACATATACTACAATACATGGGATCTCTGTATTGGACCGAAGAACAATACGGAGCACAACTGTGATGAACACATTGCATGATCCTCAAAGAAGTTCCATACATTCAATCCTACATTTCCAAAGAAAACACGATGAATCAAGATACTGTAGAACACAAGATGAACTACGACTGTCTATTTTTCAACAGAAAAACCAGAGAAGGACTCTGAAGCATTCCTTCTCCATCCAACGAGTCCAGAGATACATTGACAATCACTAGAGCCATTTATAAACTCGACATCTCTACTCTATGATTTATTATTTACTTTTTGAGCAGTGTGTGTCATCTTCTTTATTTTTACACACACACTGTCTCCTGAACTTTAACTGGAGGATCTGTAAATCCTCACACAAACTCTTACATATTTTATTTCTCACTAGGATTGTGGTAGAGGTCGTGTGTGACCTGAACAGCTGGTTTGCTATTGTTTTGTTTCCCATGAATAATAGTGGTAGAGGTCTTGGACCTAGACAGTTTTTGTAAAACTGTTGTTTACCCTGATCCAGGGTGTGGATCAAATTCTTATATATATTTGACAGGACTATGTCTCGGCTTGAGACTGAACCTCTTGTTATATCTACTGTGCATCTTTTATTTAAGTTTAATGTATATGACATATATTATATATATTCCATGGCTATTACTTTAAAATACAAAATTATTTTGAAGCTACCTTGATAGTTAGATTAGCAAGTGTTTACACTTATTGTAAATCAGTCGATTAGTTTCAAAACTTAGTTTGATCTTGTGGTTAAACTAACTGAGACCTAAGAAATATTTGAGAAGCTAAGTGAACATTTACAATCTGTATAAATTCACTATAGTTTAACTTATTTTATAAATAGGGGGATTTTAACTAGACAATATTTTAACAGAAATTTTAATTGGAACTCAATTCACCCCCCTCTTGAGTGTCCACTCTGACCAACATTTGGTATCAGAGGTTTAGTTGTTTGTTCAAAGATTTTTGAAATACTCAATATTTCAACTGTGATTTTAGTTGCATATTTAAAGATCGTAAATTTCTGTTAGTTCTAAATTTTTTATCTCTTTAAATTGTATTTCTAAAATCTAGTTAGGGATAATAGACTAGAGGGTGCTACTACTACTAGTCCACCTTTCTTCAATGGTACCAACTATGCTCAGTGGAAACTTAAAATGAAAATTCATTTAGAAACCATAGGTTTTGATATTTGGACTGCCATAGAATCAGAATATAAACTTCCCACTACTGATAGATCCACTTGGGATGAACCTACAATGACTACTTACAATAATAATTATAAATCCATGAATGACCTGTACTGTGCTTTAGGAGAGGACGAGTTTAACAGAATTTCTACTTGTAAAACTGCTTTTGAAATTTGGGATACCTTGGGCATTTCTCATGAAGGAACAACCAATGTTAAGGAAATGAGATTAAATACTTATACTATTAAATATGATAATTTTAAAATGAAAAATGATGAACCTATTTCTGACATGTATCTCAGGTTTAATGATATAGTCAATACAATGAATTCAATTGGAAAAGCTATTCCAGCAAAGGAACAAATTATGAGAATCTTGAGATGTTTACCAGACCGATGGAGAGGCACATCTATTTCAATCAGAGAGTCATGTGACATTGCTGCTCTACCTATTAAAGAACTCATTGGTAAGACTATGATGTATGAGGAAGAACTCAAAGTAACATAGAAGAAGAATATGAACCTAGAAGAAAGTCTGTTGCTTTCAAATCTTCAACTTCAAAGGACAAGGATAACGAGAAACTTCAAGATATAAACGAGGGTTCAAGCTGTGAAGACAGTGAAAGTGCTTCTGATAGTGATGCTGAAATGGCTCACATTGCCAGAAGGTTTAAGAAGTTTTATAGGACAAAGAAATTCTTCAGAAAATCAAATTAAAAAGGAAAGTATGACAATAAGGGACATTGGAAGAAGTATTGGAAAAAGCCAGATAAAAGTAATGAAGTTGTCTGTTATGAGTGCAAAAGAAAAGAACATATTAAAGAAGACTGGCCAAAGATCAAATTCAAGAAGAAATATTATTACAAGGACAGTAAGTACAAAAAGGCTATGAAGGCTACTTGGAGTGCTTCTGAGGACAGCTCCATTGAATCTGAATTTTCTGATACTGAACACAGAAATAAGACAAACATGTGTTTTATGACAAACACTTCTGATGTAAAAGCTGAAACTCTTGCTTTAAATTATTATTATTCTGGAGATGATACTGACTCTGATAATATATCAAAATCTGAACTATTTGAATATTGTGATATGTTAGAAGTAACCTGTAATGAGATGAAAGACAAATACAAATGTTTAAAGAAATAGTATGCTTTAACTATTAAACATAAATCTGATCTTGATATTGAAATGGAAAAGAATGCTCAGTTGCTTAAAGAAAACACTGAACTGAAATTATCTAATGAGAAAATTAGAAAGGATTTAGAGAAATTCACAAAAGGAAAGGATACAGTAACCCAAATTCTAGGAATTCAAGTTGCACCAAAATACACTACTGGAATAGGCTACAAACCTGGATAGAGACAGTTTACTAAGAATACATTTATTCCTAAATCTGGACAGAATGCTACTAATTCTAGTTCTGGACATTTATATGCTTCAACTAGTTATATTCATAGTTATGGATTTAATAAGGTTTATCATTCAAATTCTGTTGATTCTACAACTTTCATGAGACCCATAAGACAAATTTGGGTACCAAAAGCTTTGATTTCTAACCTGTCTAGACCCAAGAAGATCTGGGTACCAAAATCATTTCTTATCTAAATCTATTTTGTAGGAAACCTCCTTAAAGAGCTCCTGTAGGAAGACCTGGTACTTGGACAGTGGATGTTCAAGACATATGTCTGGAGACTTCTCATGCTTTAAAATCTTATTCAGGATTGATGGAGGTTTTTTCACCTTTGGTTATAATTCTAAAGGGAAAATCATCGGCTTAGGCCAGATTGGTAACACTGACTCAGTATTAATTTCTAATGTTTTATTTGTTGATGGACATAAATATAATCTTTTAAGTATTTCTCAGTTATGTGATGATGGTTTTAATGTTAAATTTGAAAATGATTCTTGCAATTTTTTTAATTCTAAAAATGCTTTAGTATTTTCTACCCTGTGAAATGAAAATTTTTATGCTATTGATTTAAATTCATTAGCTAAGCAGAATATTACTTGTTTAAATTCTTTTCATAAAGAGTCATGGATTTGGCACAGAATATTAGGACACTACAATATACACTCTCATAGAAAACTTACTAGGAAGAACTTAGTTAGAGACCTACCCAAACTTGAGTTTCCAAATGACAATGTTTGTAATCCTTGTCAAAAGGGAAAGCAACACAAAATCTCATTCAAACCAAAGAAAGAAGTCTCAACTTCTCAACCTCTCGAGTTGGTTCACATGGATTTGTTTAGACCATCTAGAGTTTCTAGCTTAAATGGGATGCACTATGTCTATGTCTTAGTAGATGACTTTTCTAGATATACTTGGGTATATTTTCTAGCTCACAAAAGGGAAGCTTGTTCTTACTTTGTTAAATACTCCAAATCTGTAGAAAACCTTAGTGGACTTAAGATTAAAACTCTGAGAAGTGATCTTGTTCGTGAGTTTGAGAATCGTGAATTTGAATCTTACTACTCACACAATGGCTATAGTCACAATTTCTCTGCCCCTAGGACACCTCAAAAAAAATGGTGTAGTAGAAAGAAGGAATAGAACCCTGCAAGAAATTACTAGAACTATGCTTAATGAGTATGACCTGCCTGTTTATTTTTGGGCTGAAGCTGTAAATACAGCTTGTTATATTATCAATAGAGTCTTAATCAGACCTATTATTAAGAGGACCCCTTATGAGTTGTGTAACCATAGGAAACATAAGGTTTACTACTTCAAAGTCTTTGGCTGCAAATTCTTTATTCTTAATACCAAATATAATCTTGAAAAGTTTGCATCCAAGAGTGATGAAGGAATTTTCCTAGGTTATTCTATCTCTAGTAAAGCCTATAGAGTTTTCAATAAGAAAACCAAGTGTGTGGAAGACTCTTTTCACATCATGTTTGATGAAAATGATCCACATGAGCATAAAACCTCTCTTGAAACTCTTGAAGATGATCTCTCTGTTTTGAACCTTAATGATAAAGACAGTGGACCTATAGTTAAAATGTCCAGTTCTGGAAATTTTCTAGAACGTTCTTCTATTGATTCCCAACCTGTTGATGAACCTGAAATTTCTAGCCCTACATTTACTAGATCAACTATAATTCTGAAGAACCGTCCTTTAGATGATGTTGTAGGAAATCTTGATAGAGGGACATAGACTAGAGATTATCTTAGAAATTAGGTTGAACATCAAGCCTTCTTGTCATAGCTTGAACCTAAAAACATTGATGATGCTATTAATGATGAATTTTGGGTAATTGCTATGAAAGAAGAACTCAATCAGTTTGAAAGAAATAAAGTTTGGAATCTTGTTGAAAGACCTAAGGACACATTCACAATAGGCACAAAATGGGTGTTTAGAAATAAAGTATATGAATCCGAAAACATAGTAAGAAATAAAGCTAGACTAGTTGCACAAGGCTATAGTCTGGAAGAAGGTATTGACTATGAGGAGATTTTTGCTCCAGTATCCAGATTAGAAGCTATTAGGATTTTACTTGCTTATGCTGCATATCTAAATTTCAAATTATATCAAATGGATGTCAAGAGTGCATTCTTAAATGGATATATTGCTGAGAATGTTTTTGTTGAACACCCACCTGGTTTTTCAAACCCTCATTTTTCAAATCATATTTTCAAACTATCAAAAGCTTTATATGGTTTAAAGCAAGCTCCACGAGCTTGGTATGATATATTAAGTACTTTTCTAATTTCTAAAGTTTTACAAAAGGAATATCTGATCCTAATCTTTTTATAAAACAAATTTCCAAAGATGTTTTAGTTGTACGAATTTTTGTTGATGATATTATCTTTGGATCTTCTAAAAATTCTTTATGTACTGATTTTTCTAAAATGATGCAAAATGAATTTGAAATGAGTTTAATGGGCGAACATAAATTCTTTCTTGGTTTTATAATTTTTTAAAATGATGATGGAATTATTTTAACTCAATGTAAATATAATAGAGATCTTTTAAAACATTTTGGATTGGATAGTACAAAATGTAGTGACACACCCATGAGTACCACCTGTAAGATGGATCTTGATGAAAATGGTAAATCTGTTGATCAAACCACTTATAGAGGAATGATTAGAAGTCTACTCTACCTGACTGCTAGTCATCTTGATATTATGTTTAGTGTGTGTATGTTTATTTGTTTTCAAGCAAACCCTAAAGAGTCACATTTAAATGCTGTAAAGAGAATTTTCAAATACCTTAAGCATACACCCAATTTATGACTATTCTATCCCAAACGACAATCATTTGAACTAGTTAGTTATTCTAATGTTGACTTTACGAGATGTAAGCTAGATAGAAAAAGCACCTCTAAAACATGTCATCTTTTAGGCAAGTCACTAGTATCATGGTGTAGTAAGAAACAAAATTCTGTTGCATTGTCAACTACAAAAGCTGAATACATAGCTTCTGGAAGTTGTTGTGCACAAATTTTTTGGATGAAACACACATTACTAGACTATGGATATCAATTCAGAAATGTCTCAATAAATGGTGATAACACAAGTGCTATTAATATTTCTAAGAATCCTGTTTCTCATTCTAGGAAAAAACATATTGATGTAAGACAACACTTTTTGAGGGATCATTATCAAAAAGGTGATATCACTTTAGAATTCATTGGTACTGAATATCAACTTGCGGATATATTCACTAAACCATTAAATTCTAAAAGATTAGACTACATCATACATGATCATGGTATGATTAATCATAAATTAATATCTTACGGATCTTAATGTTTAATACTTTACTGTACTTTACATTATGGTTTTATACTTACTGTTTCTAAGTTACTTTTTTATGCTCACAGTCTGACAACTCACTGTCTCACCATGACTATATAAACTGCTCACTGTTTCACCGTGATGACTATGAACTGTCTCACCGTGATGGCTAGTTTTATGTCTCACTGTGAGAAGTATGTTAATTTTTATTTTATTTTTACCCGTATCATGGTAATTTTTATTTCACCGCTATTTGATTTCCCGCGTTTGTTTTTTTATGACGTTTGAAATTCCCAAATGATAAAACATAAGGGTTTCATTCGACTCCTTACCCAAATTATCTCTTGAACCTTCTCTTCCCTCTCGCCCGAACCTTTAGTGAATGCCAAGGATGAAGCGTCCATCTTCACCATCGTCTGAGAAGCGCCGCTCTAAGAAACAAAGGAGGATACCGAGGATAGCTCCTGAAGAACCTCTAATCCCAAACTTGGTAAGACGTATCGTTGTACCTGAAAAAGAGGTTTGCCCTGAATGGTTGATGTCTAGAAGATCATTGGTTTTGAAAGTTTTAAAAGAACAAGGATGGCTTGAATGGTTCACTGGACAGAATATACCGATTTACCCAAGGTTTGTATCTCAATTCTATTAGTATGTGAAGTTCCCTTTTGTGTTTGGAGAATGCTTTTTGGTGACCAGCTGGATTGATAGTCAGAAGTGCTATTTCTCTTCAATGTTGTGGGTTTCATGCCTAAGAATTCCATATTAAAGAGTGTGTGAATATTACCAGAGACACCCTCCTCCCACAACTGACATCTTTGTCCTAGAAATTTCTTTCGAAAATCAAACTAGAAATAGAACCAAGCGAAGGGCCATCGCTGCTGAACTGGATGGGGAGATAAGACTTTTGTTCAATTTTGTTCAGAATTTGGTTAGTCCAAGAAAAGAAGATTTTGTTGTGATGAAGTATCATGATGTGTTCCTGATTCACCTGTTGACGAATGGCTAAAAGATTGATCTGTGTAAGTATGTTATCAACCATATCTGTGATCTGATCAAAGTAAATTCTAATTCCACCTCCCTTTTTTATCCAAGGATTATTTTAGCCATGTTAGTCTCAAAAGGAATGGTTGGACCGAATGAAGAAAAAATAGAGGCCTTTGATTTCTGCATATCCATTCCTATCATCAGAAGGATGAAGATTAGCTGGAATCCCTGTAAAAAGAAATGGGTTGACGATAGTTATCAACTGTATAAAAAGTTTAATCCACTTGACTATCCATGAAGGCCTAAGAACCTAGCTGATCCTGGTTTGGAACCAGAAGAAGTGGCTGAGTACTCAGAAGAAGAAGAACAAGATGAAGTAACAGCTGAAGTTCCACCTAGAGAAGAATCTGTAATACCTCCAATGGAAACAGTTCCTGTTGAAGTGTAAAGGGGTGTTATCCCTGCTGTTATCCCTACTGAAATACCTCAAGGAGAGGAAGTTGTTGTTGAAAAGGAAAGGATTGAGTATCCTTCAGTTGTTCTTCATGAGGAAGAAGCTCATCCTAATGCTGCAAGGAAATTAGTTTTTCCTGGTTCAGAACAGAAAGCAACCTTTGAGGAAGTTTATGTTGAAGAGACTCTTTCTGTTGAGAAAGAAGCAAGTCTGGAAGCTTATCCAGTGGAACAATAGGTTCCTGATATTATTCCATCTGCTGAAGAAAGAATGGAAATTGCCTTTCAGCTGGAAAGGCAAAAGATTTCTAAAGATATTAGGGATGATCTTGTGTATCTTTTCCATGTTCCAAAACCTCAAGAATATGAAAGGGAAGCAAAAGTTGAGGGGGAGGAAACTTGAAATCTTGATATTGTGGAATCTGGATCTGGTGAAGTTCTCAACCTTTGGTCACTTTCTCTGTACACTCTCGGTATGAGTTCCCAAGCTTTTATGATGTGAATGAGTCACAGCAAATGACTGCAACTGGAATAGATCTTTCTTCTCTATTTCAATGAAGTCCTTAGTTCATTCAGAACCAGAACCAGAGCCCCAACCTCAATCTGGATCAAAATATAAGTCTGAAGATGACTCTGACCCTTAATAAAAATCTGAACCTCTACCTTTACCTTCATCCTTACCTGAGCTTCACTCCTTTGTAACCAAGGATGATCTGAAAGTTTTTGGTGAGACTTTGTTAGCTGGTTTTGAGAAAATAGTCTCCACTCAACCTCGCCCAGTGACTCAATTAAGTCAATAAGATGCATCAATTCTCTAGGAAAATATTCTCTTGCATATTCAACCAAGGATAATCCGAGAAATTCAAGAAGTCCATGTAGAGAATAAGCTGCTGAGTGATGATGTTGCAAATATGAAAAGTATGGTAGCAAGTCTGCAGAATGAGCTATCTGTAAGATCAGAGCATGCTCATGTTTCTGCCCCTGCTCCTGCTGTTGTTTCTCTTGAGTCTTGTGATTCCCTCCTTGCTAGGGAGATTGTGTCTCATGTTAATCCTTACCTACTATCTTTTGATGAAAATATTGTAAAAAGGCACATGAAGATTCTAGAACACATGATAGAGCTTGTGGAAACTCTGAATATGCTTACAGATGAATACAATGGATGTTTGCAAAATGTTCTGAAACAGCTCAAAGTTCTAACCGAAGCTGTCAAGGTTTCACCTACTTCTGGTCAGACCTCCACACCTGCTTTGGATGATTCTCTGCTGAGATCCATAATTAATGAATAATTACAGAATTCCTTTAGTGGCTTGTATCTATCTTCTTTGTCAGAAGTGATTAAGAATAGTGATAGAGCATTGGACTTGGTTATGATTCATTCAAAGATAGCCAATGATGCTCATAAAGAGATCTCCAAGAAAATAGATTTTTATCTTTCCCGGATTTTCCCTAAAAGTGACATGACAGATCACTTTAGATATCTTGTGGAAAATCTGAGAATCCCTCCGGTGACTCAAGCTTTTAAAGCTCATGTTCAGAAACTTTCAGAGTTCACCAGATTGTTGGACAGATTTCTGGAGAGTAAGGATGATTTTGAAAAGTCTATGTAGTATGGTGGTGAAATCATTACTGATGTCATCAATCTTTTTGAAGCTGTATCTTCATGTGAAGTGTACTGTTATAGTTTCTCCAGCCTCTGCACCCCTTAGACCTGGACTACCTTCCTTAGAATCAACTACCATGACAGTTAGCCATGCACTTTCTCAGATCCGGCCAGTCCTTCTTGACCAACCTAAGCCTAGATATTCTACTTCTCCTACCTTGGCTCCATATGTTTTTGATGGTCTACCCTTACCCTCATTGTCAACCACTTATATGCCTTCTTTTACTTCATCACTATCTCCTGCTGCTGATAAAGGCAAGACAAAAATGGATCCTAAAAGAGTTTACCGACTGTTTTTCTTTTTGATGGGATGTCATTTCTTGTTCACAGTTTGTACTTCTCCTATACTTTGTATTATGAATCCTTTTTTAATGACAACTGCCGAGTTTCATTTCCTTTTCACTACTTTTTTATTATCCCAAAAGGGGGAGAAAAACCTACAGGTATCAGTTCTATAATAGTATAAATGGGGGAGAATATTGCAAGTATCTATTCTATAATGATTTTTCTATGCTAGTATCTTTTATATTACATGTCTTTTATATTCTACCTATATATGATTTTTGATCATCAAAAACGGGGAGATTGTTGGACTCCTCATGTGTTAATCATGTTTTAATAATCACAAATCTCATTACTATTAATTAATCTCGATCTTCAGTGCACATGTTTCTAATGCTCTTCAAACTCAACAGTAGGTGCATATCATGTTTTTATAATAACAAATCTTATGGATGTAAATTACTCTTTACAAGTTTTATGCATAATCACAATTCTCTCATATATTATCTCTAATGATTAACCTTAACCCATATTCTTCATATCACTGTCTTAGTCCAAATACAGATTTTTTTTATCTAAGTATGGAGACACCGTGAAGGACTCACCGTAACCCAGACACCGTGACCAGACACCGTAACCCAGACACCATGAAGGACTCACCGTGACCAGAAACTGTGACCAGACACCGTGACCAGACACCATGACCAGACACCATGACCAGACACCGTGACAACTCACCGTAACCCAGACACCGTGATCAGATACTGTGATGAAGACATTGTTTCCATGACAATTGTGACACCGTTTCTTAAGATTTTGTCAATATTATTTTAAATGATTCTAACAGTCATATTTTTTGTTTTTAATGAAATTAATGTTATTTAATGTTAGTTGTTGTCTTGATAGGAAACCGTATCTCGTACCTATGAAAAGGGAATCATTCCTACTTCCAGAGCTTGTAGAATATAAAGAAGATTGAGCTGCATTAGAGAAAATACATGCACTTGACACGTCTCAACACATATACTACAATACATGCGAGCTCTGTACTGAACCGAAGAACAATCCGGAGCACAACTGTGAAGAACACATTGCACGATCCTCAAATAAGTTCCATACATGCAATCCTACATTTCTGAAGAACACACGACAAATCAATAGACTGTAGAACACAAGATGAACTACGACACTCTGTTTTTCAAAAGAAAAACCAGATAAGGACTCTGAAGCATTCATGCTCAATCCAATGAGACCAGAGCTACATTGAAAATCACAAGAGCCATTTCTAAACTCTACATCTCTACTCTGTGATTCATTATTTACTTTTTGAGCAGTATGTGTCATCTTCTGTATTTTTACACACACACTGTCTCCTGAACTTTAACTGGAGGATCTGTAAATCCTAAATCAAACTCTTACATCTTTTATTTCCCACTGGGATAGTTGTATAGGTCTTGTGTGACCTGAATAAATGGTTTTATGTTGTTTTGTTTCCCACGAATAACAGTGGTAGAGGTCTTGGACATGGACAGTTTTTGTAAAACTATTGTTAACCCCGATCCAGGGTGTGGATAAAATTCTTATATGTATTTGAGAGGACTAAGTCGCGGCTTGAGACTGAACCTCTTGTTATATCTGCTATGCATATTTTATTTATGTTTAATGTATACGACATATATTATATTTATTCTGCTGCTATTACTTTAAAATACAAAATTATTTTGAAGCTACTTTGATAGTTATACTAGAAAGTGTTTACACTTATTGTAAATCAGTAGATTAGATTCAAAAGTTAGTTTGATCTTGTGGTTAAACTAACTGAGACCTAATCAATCTTTGAGAAGCTATGTGAACATTTAGAATTTTTGTAAATTCACTACAGTTTAACTTATTTTATAAATAGGGGGATTTTAACTAGACAATATTTTAACAGAAATTTTAATTGTAACTCAATTCACCCCCATCTTGAGTGTCCACTCCGACCAACAAATTCTATCCGGAATATTTATTGGTAAGGATTATGATGATTCATTATATAAATTATCATTAAAACATTTCATTTTTAATATATTAATTACTCTATGAATGAATGATGAATGTTGTATGTTCTTGTGGTGTAAATATATAGGGTTTTTCATTATGTGATGGGTGGGTATCTTATATCCCTCTAAGGAATATATTAATTTAATTTCCTAATCGAGGTCACTTTGGAGAGTTACTAGACTATTGGCATGAAATGACCTCACGTGCAGCTCCCCAAATGCTAGAGTTTGTCAGCTTGTGGTGGGGTTATAATGGGGTATTATAGAAAGGCTATACCGCTTGTGTTTTTCTCTCAATGTAATAAAAAATTATTAAATTTACTTCATAGAACATAAAAATTGATAAATATAAACAAAATAATAATGAATGAAATTCAGTAAAGTCCCAAAAACCATTCCACATACAAAACAATTGACCACCCTGTGGGATGGTAACATATAAATAGTAGTACAAAATTGAAAAAAATTATGATAGATCCACAACTAAACAAATAATAAAAAAATAAAAATATTTAACCTAATTTAATCCATCTATATCAACCCCATTTTTCCTTGCCTCAACCAAAAAATCTAATTGTAATAAACTTTTTAGAGTTTCCCTTGTAGAAATTTGCAACGAAATCATGAGAAGTGTGTAAGAACATAAATCAACAGGGAAATAAAAATTATATATTGAACTAACCATTATAAACTCTGATATCTTCTTTTGATATGATCATCTATAACAATTATGTAAGAATATTATAAATAATAAATAATTAAAACTCTACTTTCAATACATATGTTCCAGACACCAATTAATCATTCCTTCTTCATGTAGTATCTGGCTGTATTTGAGTATTTCATGGTGACCATGCGGACTAATTAATATTTAGGCTTCAAATCCATGGTAGCCTAAACCATATCCTCATGACTCTAGGGTCTCATACCATGAAAGTTCGAACATCAAAACATCAAATCCTTTGAACCTAAAAACATTTACATGATGACTCTAGGGAGGTAATCCACAACAATCTCACATCTAATATCCAAATACAATGAACCTATAAATATTAAACTCACGAATTTGAGGATTTAACTTGTGTTAGTAATTAAACTGAGCTCCAAAACAATGAATATCCATTACTGTGCTCTAAATCCCCAGTATCTCCAACGGTAAATAGATGCTTAAAATTCATTGCAGCCCCAATAAATTTTTTTATATCAATTTATAGGAAATATAACTGTATCAAATCTTCGATGAGTTTTTAGGAAATGTGAAATAACAGAAAATAACGATACAATGGGGAAAACCACTAGAACTTTTAATTTTATCTGTATCCCACCACATCAACTCAGGGTCGACCTATACTAAGGGTAGCTACTAGAATATCCTTGTTCAATAAAAATAAAGAAACAAAACTTGAATTATTTAATCTCAAAATTATATATTCTTAACACCCAAAAATATATAGACATTACACCCCTCAACTCCCAAAATAGGGTAGAACGTCCAAATCAACTATATGAGGATTCAACACATGAGAAAATATCAATGAAATTTCCTATGACAAATGATTTTCTTCATTTTCAATCAAGGTTAGTCTTCTCACCTAACCAGATATGTGTATTCCTTAGAGTTTTTCTCTTTATCTTACACACATAAAACGAGGGAAGGGTCTCTTGTCAAACACTTTTATCCATAACCTAATATCTTAAAATCACACAATGGACCTTCTAACATCCCCCCATTAAAGATCTTTTAATCCCACACTCACAACCTACATAGAGGTGTCACAAGGCTATATAGACTAGATACAATGTCACATTAGTTCTCAAATCACCTCTCAATAGGTCTCAAAGACACCATGTATTGATAGGGAAATACTTTGTCATATTGGTATGGTTAACACATGTAATAGTAAACCTATTTCAAGATGTGGAATAGGATCACACTCAATGTAAATCAGGTCTAAAAAGAAAAGGTTATCCTCCTTAATAACCCAATGGTCAAATGGTTTTCCAAGGGAAAATCCTTAACCATCAATTATAGAGACATTTTTCTAGTTCACAAGTCACCTTGTGTTCCTAGGAACACAGTTTGATTCACTCATAGAGATCAATCAATTTTAGATAATTAATTAAACCTAAATATTGACCATAAACAAAAAAAATGAATTAACCTAAGGTAACAACCTCCCATTTTTATCAGGAACACCTCATCCCATATAAAAAAATAAATATTAAACATAGTTTTATCAAGTGAGACAACATAAATATCCCCAAAAATATTACAACATATTCAAATAATGACATTTTCAGCCCCAACCAACCCAGCCACATTCACGATTAGTAGATATCTTCTGAACAACATGAGATCTTAAATCAAGAAAAATACAAAAAAATAATTTTTTATAATCTTTATAATTAATTAATTATATCAATAATATCATGGAATATTTTCCAAAAACATACTGGGTATTCACATTACATGTTAACCATTTCAAATCAGCCATAGATGGATAACAATAGACCTCTGGTACCAACTCAGGACAAACCCTTAAAATCCAGGATCAATTCCACAAATAATTTAATCTAATTTGACTAAGAAAACATAACTAATAGCATAATTTTCGTTAACTTAAAAAAATGTATTGTTGGAAGATGATGTGTTCCCAGTATTTCATCTTCCTAGGGTGAAAAAATTCCAATAAAGAATTTCACACCTTTACTATTCTCAACTAAATTATACATTTATTACCTAAACAAAAAATACTATAAATAATCCTATAAGTGGAAATATATTTATCTGATTATGGACAGTTTCTCATATCTTGGATAGTAACGAAATAATTCCCATGAATTTAATGGTAATCCAAGGGGAAAATGAAGGAAATTTGTGGGGGTTGGATGGATTTCATGAGAAAACCATAGAAAAAAGATAGAGTTTCAAATTTTAATCTTGGGGAGAGGTGGAGAAAATGGATATTTTTATTTGAAATACCCCCACTATATTTCTTGTATTAATACATTTGATAGCTAGTGGTACCCCTATATATGAGGGTGCCACTATCAATACATAAACTAGGATGTTGCATGTTTCTCATCGTTGATTTCTTTATATTTTTAGTTTAGTGGCCAAGAAACATTAGAATTCATCTGATCCCCACCCACTCATTACAATACCATGTTTATCACTATTTCCCATCCAAAATATTTCAATTCAAATGTTAAAACTCCCATAAAATAATTCCAAATCATTATTCAATATTCGACCATCTCAAATATTTTAATTTTAAATATTTTTTCATATTGAATAACTTATTTTGGATTTAGGCACCATAAAATCACCACAAGAAAAAAAATATAATCCTTGATATTTCTCATAATGAATTTCTTACACTGATAAAAACCTAATTGGTTCACCAAAACATCACTAACAATCATATTTTGATCTCAGAATTCCATGCTTGGGTCTTAGTCAAATCTCAAATCTATGGTTCTTAAGCATTAAAATAATGATCCAAAACTCCCATCCATTTCCCAAATATATATATGAATCTTTTATTATCCATCCCAAATCGATTCATGAAAACTGAAAAGATAATTCATCACTTGGACAGTGTCATCACCATAATATACATCATCTCATTAGTACAAATTCCATTACATGAGAACATCCTCCATTTGAATAAAATAAATTTTTCAAGGCATGCCTTTCATAATTTTCATTTTATCATCCCTCATCAATAAAGAAAACATAATTTAAATACTAGTATCCATCGTCACTACTAATCCCATGTTAGAATGGATTTACCCCAACTATAGATGAATACCATGATCATTCCATCATTTTAAAAAAATATCTATCAAATCTCTATTATTACATATAATATCTATAACAACATAGTAGATGATATTCCAGGATCACCACAACCTAATATCCAAAAAAAATCTTGCCTCATTCAGTTGGACCATCATGAAAATTATAAAATCATGCCACTGACACATCACTGATTCACTCGTCATGATACCTTTTGTCTGGGTATCAATACCATGATCAACATATTGTGCCCACTAAATCCCAATCCTGACTTCCAGTGTTATTTTCTAGTCAAAATGACATCAGTCCAAAATAATAGTCATGTCCAAACATATTCACTAATGCATCTCTGATATAAAACACATCAAGATCATCATAATTCAACCTAAACTAGATGCATCAGATGAGAATATATCCACTAAGAAAAAATTAAATCATGTTATGCTCTCATCAAGTCATTGGAATCTAGTTAAAACCAAATCCATTTACTAATTGGTCTCTCAAAACCATATCCCCACCCCTACAAGGTCATATAATCCATACCATAGGGGAGAAATTCCAAAATAGGAGTATCATTTTTGTCACTTCATTGGATCAAAACCCAAAAACTAGGACCCATTTCATTTTTATCACAAAAAGCAATGATTTCACTTTGTTATCTTTCCCTCACCTGAGAAAAATAATGAATCATCAACTACAACAAATTATAAGAATCTATTAAGGGAACCAATGAAATTTTACGATGGCCTATGGTGATTTATCAACCATGTAAATTCACATATAATTTTCCTCAAATGTAACCAAAACATGATCCCTTATTGAGAACATGTTTCACCTATCATTCCATGCTCACTTCACCCTAAGAAACATGTTCATTAACTAGCTCATAGATTGACCATTTCACTACAGCTGATATAATTTTGAATTCCCCTCAACTATAAAGTGATATTTCAAAATCCTTATCAAAAACCTAGTTCATTATTCCCAAAATAATATCATAAAAACTACTCATCCCTTAGTTCCCCTATGGCCACTCCTGAATCATTGTTTTAATTGCACCACATGTAATCATTCGACATGACCTCAATGCCATTGAAATGTAATGTATACAAATCTAATTCCACCAAATTATAAATGAGAAAGGCACAACACACCTCCCATATTATTTCCACTTAGTCCAAATAGAATATAATGGGTATACACTTCATTGATACCCAGTTACAAAAACCTACTAAATCTAATGAATGTCATATATCACCTAGACAAGGATGACAATGTTCCATGACATGAATGTATCATTATAAAAACATATCCCTTATAAATAATCATTAAAATCAGTAAATAAACTAATTATAAGATTAAGCACATGTTTATCCACCATCCATATCCCTTAAAACCCAACGCACATTTACCTACCCTCTCATCATGCAGCTAAGGCATATCAAAGATTAACTTTATCAGCAACTTGACAGGTCCTTTCTATTGAAACCATCACTGATACTACATGTTCTAGTATTTTTAGTTTATTCTACAAGAAAACTAAGTCATCACCATAATTATGTCATATACTCTATGGAACCATAATTCATAGACATCAACATGAGCGCACAACCATTCTCATCACCTATAATGTCACCACAAGGCTAACATAATCCCTCAAATGAGTCACTTAAAATTGTATAAAAAATGAGCTCACTATTTTACCAAGATGAAACTAAGGACATATAGGTCACCATCAATCCAAAATATTTAGTTCTCATGTAATGGTCAATTAGACTTACCACCAATCCCACAATTTAAACCTCTCACTAAGGTCAAGCCTCGTGGAATTTAATTAATTATCTCATATCAATCAATTGTATCAACCTGAAAACCACCATTATAGATTCTCAAAATAAGAGACAAATCATATTTTAAAATCAAAACACACTCTTAGTATATGTATTTCCATGTTTACAACCAAATAGGGATTACCCTTTGAGAAACACAATACTATTGTTCAATCGAAATATGTGTAATGGGATTCTCATAGACAACAAGTACAAAGAAAAATATTTCTAGAGGGTTAGGTTTATAATAATTTCACCCCATTCTATATAGAAAACCACCATATAGTTTGTTCCTAGAAATTTATGTTACTAAACCTAAACAATTCTCACTCTGATAGTCCTTATCTCTAAGGCCTAGAATTTCATTAATGACCTTTTATGGTCTCTAAAAATACCTTTATAGAGGAACCATTACAACATAATCATCAAAGATTATCTAACTATAGGATTCATAAGACATGCCACTAGAATAAACAATATATACATTCAAGGACAACTAATTAGAATTCTCAAAGTATAAATTTAAGGAAATGATGTATGAGAAGTTTCAAAATCATTAAACAACCTTATCCTCTATATAGTGATAAAATCACTCATAGGTAGAAATACATATCATGATGGTCCTATGTGGCTAAAATGATTTATGAATAGACAAGTAATTCCTCCATGTTAAAATAGTAATATGTCCACTAATTGGATTCTTTCCTGTGGGAAAGGAGTTAAAATCCAAAAACTAAATAATCATACATCCAAAACAACATATTACTCATTCTAAGTGATAGTAAAAAATATTCAAAACCACAAAATCAAAGAATATAAATCCCATACTAATGGTAACCAAGAATTCCATAAGGAATAGGGTCTGTGATGCACCAGTCTATGTATTATAACATGTGTAAACACATACTTATGTCTTTTATCTACTAGATCCTAAAAAAATAGGAAATAAATAAAAATAAACATTGATAAAACATTGTGAAATCTAGTTATGGATCACTCTATACTGTAATTTGGATATTAGTGTTATGTGACCTCAATCCCATCTCCCCATATTCCATTGGTTGCCAACCAATGATGGGTTCCTAAGGATGATACATAAGAATGATATACCCCCTCTGTCAAAGTGTTTAAGGGAATATAAAATTAATAAATACATATTATAAAACATGAACCAAAAGCTGAGGAACATAATTATTAAAAAAAATGATAATGAATGTGAAGAAGTAAATCCATACATACATTCCATTCATAGAATAGTTGACCTACCACTTGTTATTTCACATATATACAAGTGAAAATATAAAATAATGAACACTGAATCAATGACTACTCATATCGTATCCTAATCTAGATCCAAAAATTCATCTGATATGTACCAATCAATTATACTATCCTGGGACTCAACCCAAACCTATGACTATAATGACTGTGTGGTAGATGCTTAGGTACCCATGTTCAATAGTATCCTGAGACTGGGGTTAATATATAACTAAATAGGGAACCAAAAATATGGTTCTATACTAAACGGAATATTATATGATATTTTCATATGAAATTCATAACTATATCAATAAAATAATGACGAATGAATATATAAAATAAAGAAAACATCAATATCAGTCCTCAAGAAGGAGATTTCAATTGACCATGCATGCTTTGTCTAGTTTTAGGGTGTCATTAATCATATCGTGATGACCATGTGAACCATGTGACATGTGGGATCAAAATCCATGGTAGCCCTAACTATATGGACATGATTTTTGGTTCCCATACAATGGATGTCCAAACATCAAAGTTATAAGTCAATGGTTTCTCTAAATAATAAAATTATGACTCTAAAAATATCCCCATGACTAAGGGGATGTAACCCTTGGATGTTCGATAATTGAACACAAAATTCATCGCAACATAAGCATTAATATCTAAATTTATGGTATCCCCGATCATAATTCTGGGATCAAAATCCTTGGTAACACCAACCATAAATCTGGGATCTAAATACATGGAATTATAACTATATCATGTCTTACACAAATTTTAAGGCATTGTTAAACAACTAAAATTATGGATAGGGTTAACAAAACTCCCAAACCCTTCAACACTATCTTTTTCAAAAACATGGGTGCATGGTGTTAGACTATTATCTGGGTACCTATCAGGGTTCCATCTATCAATAAAAAGAGTGGAAATATTCATGGATTCCTTAGTATCAAACTATTATTGGGTTAACACTTGACACTTGGAAGAAATAAATCCCTTCAACATCAACAATAGGGTATCACAACCTCTCTAGGGACATAAAGATTCCTGAAAATTTTCCATCATTAGAGAGATGGGAAATTACATATCTGAGTCGCAAAATTAACTCACAATCATTTCACTCATTAAAACTAATATAGATTATCATACATTATTCTCACTTTGATCTAATCACATAAAATTTAGATAGGGTTACCTTTCCCACACTCATCATAATAACCCAATAGCTTAAAGGTACACAATTGACATTCAATGGTCCACCGAACTACTGTGTTCTAATCCCAAATTCCACTCTAATGTGGATGTGTCTCAATCATTTTTTCATGTTTGAAAATATAACATTTGTCCTTCTACACCATTAAAGTGGTATAGAATCAATTGGGTATCTCAAAGTTCACACATAGTCCACTTGGACTAGTTTCCACATGTCACGACATAACTCCAACAAGAGGGAGACACAGAGGATGCATTAGTTACCCGATGTCTCATAAGGTTTGGTCAACCTCCTCAGGGGTTTAAAGCTCATAACATATATTAGGGTTCAATAATAATCCTTTGATGGTTGAAATATTGTTCTAATATAAAATAACCCTTGATGTCCTTCGTGTTCATTTCAGTTCAATCATGGCACTCAATAAATTTCCATATTTATGAAAAATTAAACCTTTAATGTAAAGAAAAAGAATATATTAACTGAATGACACCTCATCCAATTTTGATCCCACATGAATCACACCACATGAAAAATAAATATAAAACATATGGATAGAATGTAAAACAATATACCTAGAAACAAATATTTTAGATCTTAGAGCATCATCCTGACTAGAATATCTCCATTCTCGAACGTGAATCGCATTTTTTCAAGGAGATAGTCGATATAAAGAGGATGGACTTGAAATAGAATTATTATTATAATAAATTATAGACACATCATTAATGTCAAGTTCCAATCCACTTTCCATGGATCCAGCCATCACATCATCTATAATGGAAGGAGAACCTGTCGTTGGATCAATTTATACCCTTTGATAACATGTATTAATGGTTTTTTAGAACGCAACTCATGTCTCAACATATAAAATCTATCAATTACCCTTATAATTGTATTCCTATGTACTTTATATTTTTTAATTGGATAATTAGTAAGATTTTCATCAATACCAAAATTGTCACTGGAGTAAACAACAGAAGATAAAGACACACTCTAAGTGATAGAAACAACCTCCCCACGATGACTCGTGTGACCACATCAGAAAATAAAGGACAAAATTTCCCAGATCTGGGAAAAATATAAGTAGTATTTCCATGCTTTAAAGGCCACCCATTTCATAAAATGATACCCATCCCTAAACTTTATACAAATTCCTTCAATTGGTGGTTTATAAATTTAAACATCGGGATAGATACATAGGTATAATGGGTGACAAACTAAATCGAGTTGACTATCCAAGAACAAAAAATGATTGACCAAATGGATAACCATAATGATAATTGACAAATTTTTGAAAGAAACAGTTATTTAAAAAAACTTTCCCAATTATCTATATTTGTATAATCTCACTTCATATGGAAATCATAATACCATTTAAATAGGTAGAAGCTGGACCTGTTGGATATGTGAGGAGATTGGGACAATGTGATCATCAGGTCCTACACTAATGAAATGTGAACTATAATGTTCTTATTAACATAAATAATGTTGATCTCATGGTCTTCTAATCTCCAATTTGAAAACATGAACCTATCAAAGGTGTTAAATAATGGAACCTATTTTTCAAATAAATCCCCAAAGGTGGGGTTTAAAAGAGTCTAGAATTTAGTGAACTCTTAGGAATAAAATGAGATATGAGGAAACAAGCATGAAGACCAATAATATTAGAAATAACTACAATCACATGTTATAGATAAAGTATATTTTGGTTGGAGAATGGGGAAAAGGAGGGTAGATACCATAAGGAAACATAAGGGAGTCCCTTCCCTTTTTTGGCTAGGAAGGGACAAAAGTTGGAGGAGAAATATCCATATGGGGTCAACAGAGTCCATGAATATCAATTCATTGGGTGGTATAATGAATCAGTTATTAATAAAAATTTTATTAGAATGATAGAAAATGGATGTAGATAAAGGAAACATTTTGGATCTCATTCATCTCTCTATAGATTAAATGATCGAAGGGTTTTTCCATGTCAATTATATGAAGGTTGAGGTTAGTAGTATTTATGATAGAATGATATAGTTTATGACAATGAAGAACAATGGGTGTTGACCAATAAACAATTCCACATTTTTTCTTGAGGATTTAATAAAATGAATATCAAATTGGAGAAATATATCGAGAAATGGGACAATATGGACAATAATTTTTAATATCTTTTCAAATATGACATGAATATGTGTGAAATTTCACTCCAATAAGAGTTTTATAGGGTTACAACTTCAAATAATCTTCAAATCATCTCTAATAAATTTGTGATTTTTTGTGTTCTTAACCCGTTTTTTACTATGTTTTTTTCATAAAATTTCCCATTAAATATATTTTGAAATTAAAATATATATGTGTTTGTGTGTGAATAAACATCATTTTAAAATATTTCTATAGATTAGATGTTGAATCCTCAGCATACCAATACTCATTCATGATCAATAGATGTAGTCTCAATGACCTGATCTCATATATTTCACTTAGAATCAAAAATTAATTAATTATAAGAGTTATAGTAAATTAATTAATTCAATTTTTTTGGTCAGAGGGGATACTCAAGAGGGGGGTGAATTGAGTTCAAAATAAAATTTCTGTTAAACTATTTCTCTTAAAATCCCCCAATTAAAAACTAAAGTAAACTGTAGTGAATTTGTAAAACTGTAAGGGTTTGATTAGGTTCAAAAAATATTGATTAGGTCTTAGTTAATTTAATCAGAAGATTAAATTATCTTTTGAAACTAACCTACTAATTTGCAATAGGTTCAAACACTTGATAGATTAACTATCAAAGTAGCTTTAAAAAATTTGTATTTCAAAGTAATTAGAAGTGGAAAATAAAGTATAAAAAATACTTTAGACTTAATCTAAGATTCACAGCAGATATACCCATGTGGTTCAGTCTCAATCCGTGACTTTTTCCTCAGAAAACATTTATATAAATTTGATCCACACCCTGGATCATGGTAAACAATAGTACAGAGACTATCCAGGTACTAAGACCTCTACCACAGTTCAACATGGGAAAAAACAATAGCACACTATCTGTCCATGTCTTACCTGACCTCTACCACTATCCATAGTGGGATACAAAATAGTTATAGAAGGTTTGTGTGAGGATTTAGAAATCCTCCAGATTAGCATAAAATAATGTGAGTGTATAAAATATATAGAGCACACACACTACTCGAAATGTAAATAAAAGATTCAATAAAGAGTAGATATGAGTTTAGAATGATCTAGTGATTTTAAGTGCAACTCTGGAGTCCTTTTTATTTCTCAGAAATGCTTCTGAGTCTTTCCCTATTTTTTATAAAAAAGAGGGTCGTTTTCTTCAAGTCCAATTTGATCAGCTTGAGTGCATGAAGAGCTCATTGTAGTTCTTCACTCCTTGAATAAAATTGATTATGTGTTATCTTCTTGTGTGAATGGCTTCGTTTATGTCCAGATTTCTTTGAGTGTAGATGAAGACTTTATTTTCTATATGTATGCACCACTTTTCATCACTCTTCAGCCTTTGTTTTTCACACACTTCATGCACCTTCTTAGTTACTTTCTGCCCGGTCTTTGTCCTTCCTTTTATAGTTTTCACCTCTGGAAAATGGGAATGATTACCTTTTTATAGTTACGAGGTACGTATCCCTAACATTCCAACAACTATCATTAAATAACATTGATTGAATTAAATTAATCAAATATGATCGTTTCATGATAAATCAATAATACTATCTGAGTATGGAGTTTAAGAAAGCCTGTTGTCGGTAGATATGTAACGGTGGACTATGTATAGCAGTGACAGCCTATCGGTAGCTCATTGTCCTTGTACAGGTAGCTCCTTGTATTGGTAGTTGTTACTCCATGTATCAGTATCTCTATGTACCAGTGACTCCAATCAGTAATTTTGTTTCTATTGGTAGCTGGTTTTGCCTAGAAGTAACTCGCTTGTATTGGTAGCTTGGTGTATCAACGACTTTCTGTATCAGTGATTATTTTTATCGGTTGACTTTGTATCAGTATCTTTTGCATACCAGTAGCTCTATTCTGTACCAGTGATTAAGTGTATATTGGTAAACTTGTTCTATCGGTAGCTCTTTATCTATGTCCTGCTTATCGGTAGACTTACACATACCGGTAGCTCTATTCTGTTTTAGTGATTGTCTATTAAGTCTATCAGTAACCTTTGTCTATTGTTATACTATGTACCAGTAGGGATCTATTTGTTTGTATTAGTAGCTACATGCATACCAGTAGACTTAACACTTATCTATTCTATGCAACACATATTCAAATTGAGTTATAATTATTTCAAAGTTCATATAAACATAGATAAAAATATTTCAAATATTATTATAATATTATTACCAACAAGATAATAGAATTCCATAGATTGAAAGAAGTAATATGCAGATAATCATTATTTGGGATTATCAAAGTATGTGGAAGCATAATTGGGATTATCAAAACAGGTGAGGAAAAAAATTTATTAATATAATATTTGGAAAACACTCAATTTTTAATCACACCATAATCTATCAAAGTCAATATTGAAATGAGAGGCCCAAAACAGAACTCTTGTACCAAATCATTCAAAACCACTATGTGTCAATTCCATTAAATTAATGTTACCAGAAAAAATTAAACAAGTCCTCGGTGTGATATACATTTGATGAAAAAAATAGGGGTATTCAGAATTCATCTCAAGATGTTATATTCCTAGGCTTCGTCAAATCCTTATCGAAATAGGGACACATAACCTCTCTTTGGTCCATCCTAAATCAAAATAATGTTGAATCATCACAGATGTGTAATGTAATAGAAAAATGGAAGGAGATGATCTCATACATTGGATTTCTATTGAAAATTTCCACGACCGTCTCCCCTAACCAAGGGGGATGAAGAAGGTACATAGTGTGGGGGAAACCATCTCACACAAGGGAAATCCAAGAGAAAAATAAGGGTATTTTCCACTAAAATATAGTAAGGATGGGGATTTTATCAAAAATACCCCCACCTGATTTCCAGTATATGTCCACTGGCTATCCAGTGGTACCCCACTATAGGGGGTGCCACTATTTATCAACTATCTATCATGTTCCTCACATGTAGATCAGTAGTGCATGCTATAGTTTTTTTACTATTGTATCTTGGCCACCCTAGGTTGATTTTGATATATTCACATTCCTTCCCATTTCTAATTAGGCACTATTACATATCCAAAATGTGTTAGCTGAGATAATCAAAGTCTCATAGCACCTTTTTGAATCATAGTTAATGATTCAACATTCTCAAAATATAAAAAGTAAATTTTTTTCATGAAATTGAATCACCTGTATAGACAAAAGTAATTATAGGTAATGTTTTATATCTCATGATATCAAAATGGTACAATGGTGGTTACTCATTAACCTTTTTTACATGAGAAATTACCCTACCTCTAAATGTTTGGAAGGCAATCAAACTAAATCAACAAAAAATTGATCATTTTATCCTGTCATTTTATATGATGAAACTCTTTGTAGTTACCATTAACATGGGTTATGATTCCCATGATTATGTTTATTCCTCACTATTATCCCACATAATATTACATATTTTATCATGGATCAATATTGTTGAATCCTAACTCTTGTTTATGCTAAAAGTAATTATTCCAGGACATGATGATTTATGATTCATGTATTGTTTGGCATGTCTCTATTTTTAAGGTAATTTTATTCTAAATATGTTCTCATACACATAAGTCCATATTTTACCAAATTATGATATTTGATGGAAATTTCACATCTATACCCATATTGGGCATCTAAAATCACACTTCATTTATGTTTTAATGTGTCTAGAAAGGGGTGTCTCTTGAGTATATTGCATAATGGTAACTCTTAATATTCTTAAAAATTAAGATGGTTATTTACGTAACCACAAAATACACTAATACATTGGGTTATGGGGTGTGAATTACTATTAGGTTTTTTGAAAATTCATCTATAATGATATAATATTCCTATATGTTATGCTAGGGTCACCTCAATCGGTATTATAGTAGTGTTTAGTCTGTTTTTATGATTATGCTATGAAGGAAAAGTATATAGAATATAAAACAACCTATATGAAGATGAATGAACCTAAAATATAAAAGATTAAAATGATGGTGTAACTTTTTATGATTTCTTATGATTTATTGTTCATTGTTATATGATATCTTACTTTGAAATTTTTTTGATGCTCACAACAGCCATTTTGATTTGTTAAGTGATTAAAGAATGAATCATGAAATTTATTGGTGATAGGGTTCCTCAATATATAAAATATCTTATTTGAGTCTCCTACTAGGAATTAATTTATTTCTTAAGAATTATCTAACAGTATTTATTCATACCCACAACAGTTAGAAACTTAATTATCACCAATAACTCTCAAGGGGTGATGATAACATCCCTTTTATTCAACACTTATCCAAATTACATTTTGGGAAATGTTTTTCTTGTAAATATGATTATTTTAACATTAATGGAATTTTATTTTATTTTGGGTAGTTATTGGATCTCATGGTATGGGCCCCATATACATATCTAGAATAAGAAAATTAAATTTCACATTCGATATTATCCCCTGATCATCTATCGATGAAATTATGGATAAGAACTCCAAATGGATATCACATACATTATAGGGGTCATGATACCTACCAATGTGGGACATATTGCTCAAATGTTTGGGGGCGTTCCCAATATAAAACATATTAATATATTTTGGGAACATATTGTTGTATTTCTTAAAGATATTCCCAGTCTCACCACATATCATGAGGATGAGTTTTCTATATATTTCATACCATTTCCTGGACTCTATCAAGGACTCCATGTATAATGGTCTTGATTGAATTGTTGGAATTGATGAAGAAACTCCAATAGATTTTAGATCTGGGATTTATTCTCTGATGTTTTTTACTATGAGGTGAATGATTCCACATTATCATGATGAGTGATGGATCATTACGTCTATACATTGATTACCATAAAGAATACTATTTTGTAAACAAAAAATAATATTCTCTACCAGTATTTATGAACTATTGGATCAATTTCGAGGGGTTTAATACTTCAAAAAGGTAGATCATCGATATGGATACCATAGATTAAGGGTAAAGATAGAATATATACCTAATAGAACATTCCATATAAGTTATGGACATTGTTAATTTATTTTAACACCATGTAAACATAAATTTACCCTATAATAACCATGGATATGATGAATAGATTCCTTAAGGATTACATGGAAATGTTCATAGTAGAATTTATTGAGGATTTCTCATAAATTGTTTGATAAAGGAAGATCTGAGAACCTGATTCTTCCTTTATGGTATGGAAGTAATTTTTGGTATTTAATTAAGAAAATTGAAGGAAAACAAGCTGATTGTTTGTTGCAACACTGTTACACAATATGATTGGGGGTTACACGTCATGTAATCCCAATGAACCCCCTATAATGATGTTAGTGGGCCTTTTAATTATGTGTATGGATGTAGGTAGAAGGAGGAAAAAACTGGAATATAGATGGAATGTGTTTCCAAGTACACACTATGTAGTTTTCTTATTTTTTGTTAATATGGGATGTAGCCTCATCTTCTTCTCCCAGACAGAACCCTCGCTACGTGGTTCTTAAACAGAAACACCAATGGATGATTTCCCTCTCGATTTATCATCTGATCTCTGACTCGAACACCATCGGGTGCGTTGCAATCCCCTTGGTGAGTTCTTATTTCCTCTTGATCAATTTTTCATGATTTATTACTGCATACATGTCATTGAAGAATGATATTTTATGCTTATTTTTTAGATATACTTCGTTCTAGGTCGAATTAGTGGCCAACACTGGATGAGGAGATTCATATGAGTATGAGGTAGGTGGTCTTGTGCCTTTCACTAATTGTCTGGATTTTTATATATGTCAGAGTGCCACAAACCCATTTTTTGGTTGTCACCTTAATTTATAATTGAACCATGTTGTTTCCTAGTGGCATTTAGGTAATTGAATATTTGTTCTTAATAATCTATAGGGTTTTACCATGAATTAGGGCCACCCCATGCGTACGTTTTCCCTTGAATGGCTAGTTATGGCTATTTGGCCTATGATTCCTATAAGGCATGCCTTGTTCTCCATTCTTGGTTTGTTTAAAATTATTTTGGTTGAATAAGTGAAATGATTATGTGAGATAATTTATTATTAATCATAGGATTACTTTATATTAAATGATAGGCTTGATATATAATATGTGACCATGAGAGTATTCGAAAGGAAAAGCCTTCTGGGGTTAGTTCTTGTGTGATATTATATTATATGCATTTGGTTTTGACCTTTTCACAGCAAATGAAATGTTTAATTGAATATTAAATTATAAAAAGGTAAATATAAATTTTATAATCATGGATTTAGATTATAATTACATGAACTTGTTTATCTGACTATTGTACCCTATACCTCGGGTGACCCATTGATCCTTTAGGGGATTCCATGGATGAACTAAAATGGGTTTTATATGTTTAATTAGTGATCAAACCAGGAATGTAGTAGAATGGTTCATGGAAGCTATATTTAACGGTCGAACAAGTCATTGGATGAGGGATCCCATGGATGGTTTCTATTGTAAATGATTATATGTCTTATAACTTACTTGGGTCTTATTTATAGGATCCAAGGACGACCTAATTGATATATACTCACACCACACCATGTGTGAGACTTGGTTCTTTAAAGGATTATACAGACGGGATCATAGGATATATGTGGTTTTTAAACCAAGAGTAACACTTGAAATCCAATTTTAGAATGTCAAGGACAGAATCAAATTATAAATTATATATTGAATCGTAACGACTTATGACGTGTCTACCCAGCCAAAGCACAATATTGGATTTGATTTTCACTTTACTTATTTAGATATCCTTATTAGGTATTCATTGTTCTTACATTTATATAGGGGTTGTTGGGATTATTCTAGATCCTAAGAATTATAAAATTCAATGTAATTAAACTATTAATGAACATGAAATTATTGTGAATGGAAACCATTTATTATAGGACGGTTTACTTTTGAGTACTTCCAGGCCTACTACTTCCACTATTGTACATGGTCTGTTATATATATTCACTTATAGATTCACATTGTTCTAGGGTTTTTTCCTAATAGGATTTAGTATCACACCATGTTTGGGTAATTTATTTTTCACTAATAGTTTATATTATTGTAGGTGTTGGTAAAGGAATGTTCCCTTCTATAGGTACTTGATATACTTCTTGGGATCATCAGATCATAGGGCCAAGACAAGGCTTGAGATACTTCTAAGTTTTTTTCTATACTTTTTGTGATTTCATTATGTATTACTATAGTGTGACCAATTTTGGCTATTTTCTTAGAACATGTAACATGCAACATCTTCTTTTGAATTGTATAACATCGGGTTATTTATATTATACGTCTTTAATTTTTTAATTCATTTTTATAGTATTACTTTGTATGATATTGATTTATTATTTTATTCCACATTGTTACACTCTGAAAGTGAGGGAATTATTTTCCACCTATCACACATAAGCCCTCACTGCTAATCGGTAGCCTCTATAGTTTGGTGAAATTCGCTTAAGGCCATGTGAAAAACAAGGTACAAGGCACCTTTGAGTGGAATCCAGATATAGTATGTCACAATGTTGTATAAAATGGGTTTTTATTTTCTATTTTCCCATAATGTTTGGAAAAATTAGATAGGTATAGGAATAAAATTGATTTTTGTAATAAACTGTGTTTGGGAGTAGATACCCCGTGTACAAGGAAAATCAATATTTCCTCAAATTGAATTTTGAATCATTGATCTTGAGCTATTACAATAGATTATATTTAACCATTGGGTGATGTACTTGTATTGTGTTGTAATTATTGATATCATTGTGGTTCTTTTTTGTTGCAACCCAATGATATGAGGGTGCTCCATCTTATGCATCATATAGTCACCTGTTAGAAATCACATGCTTTGCATTCTTACCATGCCATTTAGGATAATTTCTAGTTTCATGTTATTGTGATTTGTGTAATGATACATATGAATACTCTTGTGATATGTGTATTTATAAATTCTATCATTGAATTTGGATGGATAAAAAACATTATTCTTTTATGTGTATGGGGCCTCCTGGATCTGGATTTAGTGGATCATGTTGCAGAATTATATTAAATTATATTATTATGTGCTATAGGTGGATTCCAATATTGTATTCTCTAGTATTATGTGTCCCCATTTATCCAAATTTTTCATACCCATAGTGTAATTTTCCAGAATAGTGTTCTAAAGAAGTTCTGGGGGATATTCTTTCCCGTAGCCTAGACAACATTACATGTGGTTTTTTAAAAACACACTATGTGTCATTCTGTTCGGGAAGAAATAATTTTATTAAGTACATACCATGTACTATGTGTACAAATTTTTTGTTAAATGACCATGTATCAGACCATAAGAGAAGAAACACATAATAATAATGGTTTTGTACAGTGCACAATGTATACTATAGGAACACATTGTGTAGTATTACACAGTCAGAACCCATGTGGTTCAAGCCATGTGAATATACACATCCAGGAGGGGAGACTCGAGTACACTCCATGTGCTAGTATAACATGCAGTGTATTTTTGTTGGTTACTCGCCCAGGCTAGCAGAAGTACACACTTGGGTAGTATCTTGAGGGTACACGCCATGTATGGTGCCTACAAGCTATATACTCTTCTATTTGTATCCTTTGACGGTTTTCGTATCCTGTTCAGTTATTGTTCTCTAAAACTGCAATCCTTGAGAATAAAATTGAATTGAGGTGTGTACATTACCTTATAGATTCATGCCACCATGATGACTTCTAGCTGTATGCTAGGATAGTGATGATGATAATACCCTGGAGGTGGTAGGCCATGGGCTACAAGTGTATCCTCTAGTCTTTGAAATTGGAATACCAACTTTTATACCAGATACAGGTGCTATAGAATAGTTCTGTGAAGGATTTATGAGGTTTATGAAAATCTTTCAAGGAGCAACACATCCTTCTACGTCTATGGAAGAGCTGACATGAGTGTTACAACAACAACATCCACCCAAATTTTCTAGTGATGGAGGACCACAAGCTATAGAGTCATGGTTAGAGGCCCTGTTTCTTTATCTTTGAGCATCTAGAGATGCCTCTTAAGAGGAGGGTAGTGCTCAAAACTTGTATTCTCCATGATTCATCCAAGATATGGTGGGATGTTATCACTCATATGGAGAATCAACGAGATATAGAATGTAGATATTTCCAGAATGTATTAAATGATTATTATTTTCCTAGGATGTGGAGGGATGATCAAGCCCTGGATTTTATGAATATGGGATAGGACACACTTTCATTTAAGGATTATTCTACACATTTTACGTATCTTGATCAATTCATACCTTTTTTGATGGGTGACGATGTAGCGAAGTCTAGGGGATTTGAGGATGGTATCAGGTACAATGTCTGATTGCAGGTAAATTTCAACAAGTTGACTACTGTATCAACTATAGTGAATCAGGAACTAATTACCGAGTGTAATCTGAGGGAATATGGAGGTGTAAGCTAGGGAGGTTCGACAACAAGATCTAGTATCATCTCAAAAGGTAGTAAGAAGCATCGTATAGAGATTTTTTTTAGTGACATTAGTAGTTAGAATGTATATTCTGGTAACCAAGTAATGTGTTACCAGTGCGGTAGGATAGAGAATGAAAGCTCGTAGTGTTTGTATGACCCAATCGAGTACCTGTCATGAGTCAAGATGGGCCACCTTCAGAACTTCTTTAAGATATTCCTACATTTATATAGAGAGAGAGGGTCTTCACCAAAACCATGTTCATGAGTACAGTCAACCAATTCTCTATACTTAGGGAACTGTAATGAATTGGGCCATTTAGGCTGAGGTGGTGGTTGTGTCCATGGTAGACAGATCCTAAGATCTTAGAGACAAAAGGGTGGATCAGCTTAGGGAAGCCGGGGAGTGTCTTAGGGCCACAGTATAGTTCAGACTTATGTAATGAAATAGACCCAGGAGAAGACGGATCCTAAACCCTATATTATCAGACGTACTATTCTAGTTGCGTCTATAATTTATTCTATAATTTTTTATATAGGGGATTCAAATTTTTTTATATACATTCCCATTTAGGAGATCCTTGGTCTCTGTATTTTTACTTATGATGATGTAATGAAACTAGAAACTCAATTAGTGATTAGAACAACAAGTGTGCGTCTATCCAAGGTGTTCCCCATTGAGGTTTTTGGGTGACACTTCTTATGGGACCTCTATATGTTATAGTTGACAGAATTTTATGTCATTCTCAAAATGGATTGGTTTTTCTCCTTTTGAGAATTTGTTGATTTCTAGCACTATAGGGCGAGTTTTACATCACTAGATGGAAGATTGTTTCTACATAGAGATGAATGGGATTTGTAGGAGAGCCAAGATAGACTTGAGAATCGTGGTTTGGGAAGGATGATAGCTCAGATAGTGAGTTTATATCTGGATGACCCGGGAACATGTCATGATGTTTTCCCACCAATGTTTGACCGTTTCAAAGACATCTTGCCAGATGATTTTTATGGTTTATATATGGTGATATAGGTATAGTTATCTATCAAGATAGTTCTAGGAGTTTAACCAGTATCCAATCCTCCTAATATGAAGTCTCAATAGAGTTACAGGAGGTCAAGAGACAACAAGAGGATTTAGAGGTAAAAGGTTTCATCCAACCTAGTAATTCTCCCTGGGGTTCGTAGGTCTTTTTTACAAATAAGGAAGATGGTACCCACAAGCTATGTATGGATTATCAAAAGTTAAACCAGATGACGGTTAAAAACATGTATCCTCTTCCTTGAGTAGATGATCTATTTGACTATCTTTGAGGAGATCAAGTTTTCTCATAGATTCATTTGATATTCGGTTATAATAAGTTTTGTGTTGGACCATCAGACATACCATTCACAATCTTTCAGAGCAAGTATGGCCTATATGAGTATCTTGTTATGATGCTCGTTCTCAAGAATGCACACACAATATTCATGGCACCAATGAACCAAGTGTTCAATACATATATTGATTCATTTTTTGTGGTTTTTGTGGATGATATCTTGGTGTATTCTGATAATCTACATGACCGTGAAAAACATCTTTATATCATTTAGTGTACATTGGGAGAGAATCATTTAAATGATTATCTCACAAAGTTCTACTTCTGGATGGATCGTATTCACTTCCTAGGTCACATCATCTTAAAGACATGAGCATTAGTGGACCTAGATATGGAGGGAGTAGTAGTTTCCTTAGAGCAGCCTAAAAACGTGTTTGGGGTGCAGAGTTTTATAGGGATGGTTACTTACTATAGGCACTTCATACAAGACTTATCACATTTAGAAGAATCATTCACAAGCCAGAATAAAAAAGGGTCTAAGTTATCTATGGATATATTTCTACGATACTCCCTTTTAGGTGCTGAAAGGGATATTAACTTCAGCACCAATACTGATTTTTCTAGAGCCAGGAAGGGGTTACATTGTAACTAAAGCGCATCAGGTATCATGAAAGGAGTACTTCTTATTAAATGGTATTGATCCATTGCATACAAATGATGGTAGTTGAGGCCACAAGAGAGGAATTATCCGACGCATAATCTCGAGTTAGCTGCAGTTTTTCATGATTGACGCTTTTGGAGACATTATTTACTATGACAACATTTTGTGGTGTACACGGACCACACAAGCATCAATTACATATTTATGCAACATGATCTAAATTTAGGGTAGTTAATGTGGGTGGAATACCTTTAGTATTTTTACTTAGACCATGCTTACATTCCTGGTAAAGGCAATATAGTGGCTGATGTACTGAGTATGAGGACATAGATATAGTTAGTGTAGATAGTAAGTAGTGAGTGGAATATTATTGTTCTGTTATATGAGATGAATTTGGAGGTGCACGATATTCCGGGGGAAATATTTATTTCATACATAGCTGTTACCTCTACCCTACTAAAAATTGTAAGGACAACGAAGCTATCAGATTCTAATGGCCTATTTATATTGGAGAGTGTGGCAGGTGAGGACCCTCCTCCTAGATGGACCATAGGTGGGGATGAGGTTCAATATTAATGTGGTCGTGTATGGGTTTCATCAGACATGTGTGGGGAGATAATGTGTTATTTGTAAGCCCTTATATGGGCATTTCAACCTGGTATCACCAAGATGTATCAGGATTTACATCGTCACTATTAGTGGCCATGTATGAAAAGAGATGTAGTTGGTTTTTTCAGGAGATGTTACACTTATTAGTAGGTGATGGTGGAACACTAGGGACCAGACATAATTTTATAGTAGCTACCCATTCTTGAGTGGAATTGGGATGATTTCGCAATGGATTTCATGATGGTATTAACAATGTCATCGTAAGGTAATGATGTCGTATGTGTTGTTGTCGACAGGCTCACGAAGGTTACACATTTCATTTCAATCATTGAACCCATTTGATTTGATGATCTTTGTAGGTTGTACATAAATTAGATTGAATGAATGCATGGGGTCCCACATTCTATCATTTTAGATAGGGATTCCTAGTTTACTTCTCATTTCTGGAAAGGGATACAGAGTGTGTTGGGTACACAGGTGCTACTGAGCACAACGTAACACCCTCAGATAGTTGGCCAGTTATAGACCACAATTTAGGTACTGTATGAAATTCTTTAGGAATGGGTCCTAGATTTCAGGGGTTCTTGGGAAAAACACATACCCCTGGTCGAGGTTTCCTATAACAATAGCTTTTAGGATATTGTTTAGATGAATCCATATAACTCTTTGTATGGTAGACCATACCGATCAACCTTGTGTTGGGTGGAGGCTGGAAAGGTAGTTATGTTGTGACCGTTTCTTCTTTATAATATCACTGAATAGCTTTAGGTAATTTAGAAGTGGATGGATGTTGCATTGTATCATTAGAGATATTAGGCTATTCTCAACAATTGACTTATAATTTCAAGGTTGGGGATCGAGGTTTCTTACATGTTTCACCAAGGATGGGACACAAGAGGATCAGAATATAGGGTAATCTTTCACCAAGATATGTTGGGCTGTTTGTGATTTTGGAGAGGGTCGGGTGAGTTGACTATCGGTTAAAGTTACCTCAGATGTATAGGGATACACATGACATCTTCAGTGCTTCCCATTTGTGACATTACATTTCATACTCATCTCATGCCTTTCAGCCTGAGGAGTTTGAGTTATATGTAGATGCTTCCATTGAGGATCATCCTATTCAAATTGTTTATCATAGAACATTAGTTATCTGAAGCCTGTTCGTTCCTTTAGTACGGTTGTTATGACAGAATGACCGAGTGCATGAATATTCATGGGAGAGGGAGGATAATGTTTGATTGTAGTGGTGGTATTTTTTATCAAATGTCTCTTCACCATCCATGGAAGGAAAATTTGAGGACAAATTTCTTTAAGAGGGGAATTTGATAAGAACTCGGTGCTTCCATTAAGGAACAAATATTATTTTCAGTTTGTAATTAAGATAAAGGAGGAAAAACATGTTGAGTGCTGGTTGAAACACAATTACATGACGTGATTGGGGGTTTCATGTTGTGTAATCCCAGTGTATGTTGTTTAATGATGTCGACAGAACATTTTAATGACATGTAAGGATGTCTATAGAAGAAGGGAAAATTGAAATATAAACGATGTGTATTTCCAAGAACACATCGAGTAGTTTTATTTTTTCTGTTAATATTGGAAGTAGCCTCATCTTCTTCCCCCAAATAGAACCTCACTACCTGGTTATCAAATAATAGTTCCATTGGAAATTTTCCCACCCAATTTTTCATTTGAACTCTGACGCAAAAACTATCGTATGTGTTGGAATCCCTTCCGAGATTTCTTCTTCCTATTGAGTTCTATTTAATGATTTATTCTCTCACAAAAGTTATTGAAAATTGAGAATCTATTCTCATGTTGTAGATATACTCTATTCTATGTCTAATTAGAGTTTGATGCTCTATGAGGAGAGTCCTGAGAGTATAATGTGGTGGTCTCAATCCATTCTCTAATTGTCAAGCAGTTTATATGTTCTGGATGACCGCACACCCATTGTTTGGGTGTCGCCTTGATTTAGAATTGAACCATTTTTTTCTTATTGGTTTTATATAATTGAATATGTGTATTTCATCATGTATACTGTTTTTTACCTTGAATTATGTCCACCCAATTTGTGTGATTTCCCTTTAATTACCATTTATGGATGCTTGTCCTAGGATCCCTATGAGGCATGCCTTGTTCTCCCTTCTTGTGTTGTTTAAAATGGTGTTGGTTGAATAAGTGACATTCCCACGTGAGATAATTTATTCTTAAGCCATATGATAGATTAAATTACATGATAATATTGATATATGATATGTGCCCATGTGAGTATTTGAACGGCCAAGCCTTCTGAGGTTGGTTCTTTCTTGAGATTATATTAGATTATTTTGGTTTTGATATTTTCAAGCCTAATGAAATGATTAATTGAATCATAAATGATAAAAGAGTAAATAGACATGGTTGAATAATGGATTTAGATTAGAATTCCATGAATGGGTTCATTTGAATATTGTACCCTATACCTCAGGTGATCCATTGATCCATTAAAGGTTTCCATTGATTAAATAAAAGGGGGTTCATATGATTAAGTTGTGAGAGAACCGCATATGTAGTGAACAAGTTCATAGAAGATTTATTTAAAGGCCAAACAAGTCATGGAATGGTGGATACCAAGGGTGGGTTCTATTGGAAATGTTTATATGTCTTGGTAGGTACTTGGGTATTATTAATAGGATCCAATGACAGCCTAGTTGATATATACTCACACCACACCTAGGGTGAGACTGAGTTCCTCGAAGGATCATATAGATGGGCTCAAATGATGTAGGTGGTTTTTACACCATGAGTAATACTTAAATTACAATTTAGGAATGTAAAAGATAGACTCAAATTATAAATTGAATACTCAATCCGAATGACTTATGACACATTTTCCAAGCCAAAAAATAAGCTTGCATTTAGTTTTCACTTTACTTGTGTAGATATCCTTCTCAGGTATCTAGTGTTCTTACATTTACATGGGTGTTTTCAGGCATAGTCTGGAACCCGATACATATATAATTAAATGTGACTTAACTATTAAATAATATGGAATGATTGTAAATGGAAAGTAGTTCTTTTAGGACAATTTAATTTTGAGTACTTTCTAGCTTACTACTTTCACTATTGTACACGTCATGTTATATATATTCACTGACATATTGGAAAAGATATTGGGTGGTTTACTACTAGTATTTAGTCTCACACCGTATTTGGGTCATATTTTTTGGCCCAAACAGATTATATTGTTGCAAGTGTCGATAAGGGAATGTTCCCTTCTACAAGTACTTGATATGGTTCTTAGGAGTAGGAGATAATGGGATGAAGCGAAGGATTGTAATGCTTCTAGGTTTATTATTTATATTCTTTACTTTTTGTAATTTTATTATGTATTACTATAGTGTGACATGATTTTGTTATTTTCCTAGAACATGTAACATAACGCATCTCCATTTGAATTATATGACATCTGGTTATTCATAGTATCAATCTTCCATTGTTTACTTATGTTGTATGGTATTACTATTTTTTCTATTGATTTATTATTTTATTTTGTTGCTTTACACTCTTCCAATTAGGGAAATGTTTCCCCACTATCACACCTAGGCCCTCATTGTTATTCAGTAGCCTCTAGCCTTTGGGGAAATGTGCTTGAGGACATGTGGCCCACCAGGTACGAGGAACCTTTGAGTGGAATCCAAATTTGGGATGTGACAATAATATTATATGAGAACTATTATATTATATTTACAAATAGAGAAACTATATTAGAAATATTTCAAGTGTGAGTTCTGGATACTAAAAAAGAATTAGCATAGAGTCCTGTTATATAATCTGTGGGTGTTTGAGTGAATCCATTAGAGACAATCGTGTATGAATAATGGTTCATACCAACCATTGTGACATAGATCTATATTTTTCATTGTTTACACTGATAATACCAACATTTTGATGAAAGTATATCATTATTTTAAAATCTTTTAAGTGTGATAACATATAAGGAAGAGATGATCCGATAGTATAAAGAAGGAAAAGAAGACTTCATGGAGCATAAGTAGATGTCAGTTCAAAAACATACACATACACTACCCTGCAATGGATATGGGATTTTCATATATTTTTATTCAAAAATTAATGGTATGGGATATTTTCATATGAAAAATTATAGGAAAAATACTTAAGATTCAAATTAATTTAAGACTCATGAGAAAGATTACACAATGAATCATCATGAGATGGAAAAGGTTATCTTTTCATTAATAATTTGGTGAGACTATCTTGATGGTGGAATTATTGATTTGTATACTGGTCATAAAAGAATAATATAAATATTCACATTTAAATAGTGGAACAAGTTCCAAGTGTGATGGAATGTGTTAACTAAAGAATTTGATTTCTCAATACACAGGCATTCTTGAAACACACTGAACTAAATCATTGGATTTAGAATACACGATGTGATAAAAATATTAGGTGACATCATAAAGACACCAGAGGATGGTAATAAATTGGAAGGAGTCAAGAGATCTTTGAGGGATGATATTCTATTTTAAAAAATAAAACAAACTAAAAATAAATGTTATAAATAACCAAAATACCTACATGATGAATTATTATAAATTATAAACCTCCAAGTTAATCAATTGAAAATAGTGTTAATGTGATAGAATAAAAAATAGATAATAATAAGGGGTCCATAAGATGACATAACACAATTAAAAAAATAATGACATCACCCTAATTATCTTCTTATTATCTCTAAGATATATTCCCACATGTCATTCCATTTTATCAATATGAATCACTAAAAAAGTAAGATACCTCTCCCTTCCATGAGTTCTGGTTTATAATATCAACAAACTCACTATAATGACTATATAGTGGGTGATTATATAACTTAATATGAAATACGTATTGAATTCATAACACATTCCACTAGGTAAATAACGTGTTAGAATAATGTATAAAATTTAATTTTATAAAATTGATGAATAAATAAATAGAGGGTATGAATTTCAAAATAGTATAAATTATAAAATCTATCTAATTTAATTATTCAATCCTTTCCTTTCTTTAAGTAGGCCCCACCCCCATGTACGACATTCACACACTCATGCTTTTCGAACGATAATATCAATATTCATGATAGTTGATCAGTCCATTAATAGATCATTAAAAGGTGAATATCCCTTGTCCCATTAAACCATTGGCATAGAGTGGCAAGCATATTTTAGAAACGCCTCATATATAGAAATATGAACACACACGACCAAATATAACAAGATCATTATCTTAATTAAATAATTCTGTGGAAATGCATTCATTAATTTAAAACATTTTATCAAATATTATTATGGAATCAAAACAACAAAATATTATAAAAATAAAAATTTTAAAATAATAATCAAAGGGATTTTCCAAAATCTATAAATAAACTAAAATATTCCAAACCAGGCTAGTAAAAAATAAATTTTCATCATGAATCAGACATGTAATTCATTTCAATTGAAGAAAAAAATTTCAATAAATCTTTTCATTTATGTTATAGATTATTTGTGGGTGACAGGCACGAAAAATACCGCACAATAGTTAAATAAATCAATTAATGACATGGAAAAATCATAAGATCTATTTTTCATATTTCTTCCAGTCAATAGATATGTCAATATATCATCTAGATCCACAAAATAATACACAGATATAAGTATAACAAATTAAATAAATAAAATTGAGAGAGAAGTGGAGTGTAGATAAAAGAATAATAATGGGGAAAAAGGACATATCATTACTTTTAGAGATCCAACACACATTGATTCCCTAAAATATTCCTCTAAACAAATGGAAATTAGCATGGGAATCTACGGAGGAGGAGGAGATCAATAGAATTTGAGTGGAGGGAAAAAATATTGTTTATGGGCATTAATATGACTTAATTTATAGACTTTGTTTCAATTAATGAACTTCACATAATTAGGATAAAATATTTTTTGAACCATGTATCAACTGGTTGAATTATATAGAACATCACCCATATGGCCATATGGTTTATACCATATTGTTTTAAAAACTATACACCAATTTTGTGGTGCTAATATCTTAATGGAAAACCCTCACATGGTTGAATTACATGGTTATATGAATAGTGAACCATTTGTGTATTTTTTATTTCTCATTATTGACATGGTTTCTCCTAGAATTAACATAGTTTGTAAAACCATGATCTAACTTTTTTCATGTTTAGTGACTCCTAACACCACATTTCGTGATTTCTCAGGGATAGTGTATGGTATATGGAAAACATATTCCAAACATGAATATACAATAGAAAAAAATAATCTATAACATTCTGTGAAATCATTGGGCTCATCCCAAGTTTTATAGATCCTCAAAATAGATAAAAAAATTGTAAATTACTAGAAATTGGGGGAGTAAAATTCTACACACTTTTGGTTTTCCATCCATGGAAATTGTGGGAATGATGTTTCTTTGGAAGAGATAGGGCTATCGATCCAACATTTCATTTTTCATATTCCCACATATCTTCCTTAATATGAACATGAATCCATGAAACATGAACTACAATAAATCAATTACCATGCATGATTTTCTCTTTCATATTCACAATTTGTATCATCACATGAGTCAATAGATCACCCACTTCATGATCAAAATGGTCCCATCAATTAAAATGGTTAGGATTGGGTTGGTACTTCTTAAATTAATATATAAGAAGAACATTGGAAATATAATTGATCCTTATAAATATGGAAAAATGATAAGAAAATTTCCCAATTCATTCAATTACCTCAAAATAGAAAATGTACCTAGGAGAAAACATTCCTTGTTTACCAAAATGCTGAAACTGTATCCTTAGAAAGAATATCCAAAAAATAGGATCAACCATATAAAATAATAATGGTCATCAATGATGATCCTCAGATGATTTATGATGACTACAATCCATTAGTATCCTCTTTCAAATCATCTAAATCTTCTAGGTTATCACATTAAATTCATATTCTATAAAGAAAGTATGAATTGTTTCCACAAATATCCTAGCGAGTGATATGGATATAAAAAAAATGATTCAAAAGGATCCATATGTTTTGAAATTTGATAATAATTACTATATGATAACTCCCCTAAGGGTATACAATCCACCCATAAGTCTTCAAAATCCATCACACGAGATCTAGACATTTCTTCCATCATTTTGATCATACTTTCAGATTATCCATCTCTTTAAGGGGTATGATATATCCACATGTTCAACTAGGTTTTAAGGGCTTTCTATAATGACATCTGTAATGGGGATGTGATCCTAGGGTCCCAAAAAATTGAATTCAAACTACTGCACCAATCATATTTACAAATTCTTCAATATATTGTTGGGAGAAATCATCTACCTTATTAGATTCACGAATATGGATGAAGTGAGCTGATGTAATTATCAAATACACAATCAAAATAATGAAATAATGATTTCCAAAAGTTATTGATTGACCTTTGAAAATATCTATAACTAGTTTCTCTAATTCACCCTTGGGAATAGGTAAATAATGCATCTTACTAGCTTTCCCTTTGTGAACCTCCATGACTTTATAACAAGTGAGGTATATTAAGACAGACTCTATTATGTTCCTCTTTATTCCATCCAATTAAAACTATGATATGAGTTTCTTATAGATATTTTGAATACTAGGATGATAAAACCATATTTAATGGAGGTTGGAACTAGTAATTTGTTCTTGATAAGTTAGAGGAACCATAATCTTATTTGTAAAATGTGGAATAAATCCCCAATCATGTGTTCATCACTCAATGGTCCCCCTAATATTAAGGTTTGACCTCATGGTTAAACATTAAAAATTATACATATGAAAATATTTAACCTTGAAAAAAATTAATAATAATAATAATAATGAAAAATACAACATCACCTTTCTTAACACAATTTAGAAGTATATCATCTATAACTAAAATTACATACCTCTAATCTGAAACCTCTTTATCAAAATTATAATATGACATCCCACTCAATGAATCATATATAAATGTGTATTTACATACTATGTAAATCAATTCAATGGAATATATCTATAAATATTCCATCTATCTACACTGTCTTATATTTAAATCCATTTTTGAGATAAAGTTATTGAATCCCTCTTTATTGGATAAAAATAATGTTTTCTCAAAAAATTGATAATGAATACATGTATTCAAGGTATCCACTATAGAGAATATTTTAAAATAATTTTTCCAGTAATTATTCTCATTTACACATATTCATCAGGACAAAAGGGATAAAACATGATCTCCCATCATGATTTAAAATCCCAACCCATAAAAAAATACAATACAATAGACGTTATATCATTTTTCTGAATATAGAAATCTCACGATAGGTTCTGAAGTAAGAAGAACCCTATTCCCTTGAAAATATTTATTGCACTCATTGATTTATTGTAATGGAACACCATTAATTTTAAATGTAATCATCACTGATGAAATTCATTAAAAATTATGGATAAAACATCAATAATATCTTACTATGCTATGGGAAATGTGTATCTTTAAAACATTATTAATTTTTTTCCAATAGATAAAAATATTCACCTTTTCTGAATCTATAGAGACTTGTATTTCTAAAATGATGTGTCCAAGGAATTTTAGTACTCATATATAAAAATACAACTTCTAAATATTATCATTAAGGATATTTTTTCACATGAAACCAAACACTATATCCATGTATTTTGTATGATGATCCTGAGACTAAGAATACACCACAATTTAATCATAAACCACCAATACAAAGTACAAAAGATATATTTGTAAAATATTATTCGTTAATTCTATAAAATTTTATAGTTCATCCATAATCCCAAAGGGCATAACCAAATATTCATAATGGACATAGTAACTCTTGAGATCTATTTTTAGTATATACTACATTGAAAATCCTAGTTAAAGATTTTATAATCATACATTAATCTTAAAGAACAATGATAATCACATTCATTGATCAAATAGACTATCATTCTATGGAAGAGGATGCTAATTTTTTATCACAAATTGGTTGATCACATGATAATACCCAGAGAGCCTAATAATTTAAACTACCTTACTTAATCAAGAACTGATGCTTCCCTTGAAGATGTGATCTTCAAATGAACCCTTTACATTTTGTCTCTTCTAGTGGAAAACATAATTCAATTAATTTTGTTAGATTCATCCTATAAGACATTAGTGAAATGGGACTAGTCCCTTAAAGGAGTACATTGTTATATTTTACTTCTCCTTTGGGTGGAGACCCAAAGATATTTTTTGTAACAACATTTAGAAATTATTCAATGATGGTCAGAAAATAACTACGTGTGATTGCATCAGAAGTTTCAAATGTTGCTATTGTTAACTTGTATGATATAGTTCCAACAAATAGTACTAAAGGTCTTTTCTCCTTGAATTAATTTCCCTGTCAACATTAAAGACATTATTATCACCATCAGAATATATGAAACTGAGTTTTTAAGCATAATAGTTGATGTGGACATTAAAGGATGTCTAACAATCCATTCCCCAAAACAAGAAATTGGTGTCCTTGTTAAAAAAGAAGATATACCATAAAAACTCATCCTAATCAATGATTATAGAACAAGTCTCATAAATAATGGTTGTACACGTCATTTTTTCAATAGGTTTTTAACATTTGATGACATTAAAAATAATTTAAACTCGAAAAAACATATAAACCACAGAACAATACACAAAATATTTGTGGCATATCACCTTATCAGATTATGATTTTATAAGAGTAGTATTCAAAATAGGCATGCCTCACACCAACGGTAGACTAAATTTAATCTTTTTATTCATATTCTCTATGGTGTTATAATAATCCCCTTGGATTTCACAGATATAAGGATTTGATTTGTGTGGATGATATTTTAATAGTTGAAATGCTACCACAACATCATTAAATATTCCCCAATCTGATTACAATTGTGATATGATTGAGGTGGTGTCATAAAATCTCATTTATTATGATTAGTAAAACAGTATTTGAAACAATGACCCTTTATTATGGGTCATGGATGAATGTTAGTGGTTCTCATGGAATAATTGTGGGATGTTCAGCACTTTTAAAATGGTTTTATCTTTTCCACATGTTCCCCACATTAGAGTTCTAATCCATTCTTGTAGAGAAAACGGTACAACCTCCAATTGGATGTTCTATGATATTTATTTCCTCTACATTTCCCTATTAACTATCTCTGTATGATCTTTAATATTTTGGAAAACTCTCATCAAATTATTTTTTAACAAATTTCCAAACTCAATATCTTGAGGACATAAAAAAATGAATATATATTGGATCACTGATGTCTCAAATTAATCAATATTTTATTCCATTTCATCTTATCAGTTTCTATAAAATATACACAATACATTTATCTACAATAAGAATAAAACACAATTTTTTCATTACTATATAGAAAATGAAGAATTAGAAAATTCCAAATCACTAAAACAAATAATAATTATAACCATTATTTCAAAAATCAACCTATTTAACTACTTTTATAAATAATCAAATTCGGATGGAAAAATGGATTTCTAGTGGGAAGTATCAATGTCATTCCATTATATGTAATACTCCTCAGGTAAAGCCATGATGATGAGATGAATCATAGCCACAATAGTTATGGAAATATTTTTGTACCCAAACCATATTGGTAACTTGAATTTCATCATTATATTATTTTCTATGAATTTTTATGCTATAAATTTCATTTTTGATATTCCACCCTCCATTAAACCATAATAGAAATGTAGATGGAACAACCAAGACTGATACCATTTATAACATCCCCAAAAGACTCGTTGGCTTGAGAATATATGGATAGTGACTATCTTTTAGTGGCATCCCAAAGACACCAAAGTATAACATGGATGCCGAGATATTGAGATATCATTAGGGGATCATTTACCCTCCTATAATAAATAAAACCAACTAAAAATACAAGGTATTAATCGAAAATCTACCTATCTAAATCCATATTATAAATAATACAACATCAAAGTAAATCAAAATACAACAGTATAATAGAGATAATGAAAATACAATATTACAAAATAATGTTTATGTAAGAAGACATAAAAATATAAAACATGGGTGGTGTTATCCCAAGAATTACATGACTAGATCTATGCTCCAACTCCACATGTCACTCTATTGAATCAAGAAGAATCACTAGAAAAATAAGATACATTCCCCTCTCATGAGTAAAATTATACAATATCTACAAAATATGTTCCCAAGTATGGGGTGAGTATATCCCTTAGTAGAAAATTCTTTGATACTTCCCAACACATTCCATTACTACTACTAGCCTTATGATTTTTATTAACAAAAATAGTTTTATGGGATAAGTGAGAACCTTGAAAAAACAAAAATTCCCAGTTCAAACCATAAAATAAACCACATAACCATTCCAAAAAAAATTAAAATATGTTGATTTATTCACCATATAAATACTCGAATAAATAGATGTAACATATTTGTAAATAGGTGTTTTGATAAGGTCATTAAAGAGGTAGACCATATTTTCCCATGTCTGGATATACTCTTATATGTTTATTGTCCCCTCATTGATTCCTCCTTCAAATATCTGATCATTCGTACAAATCCAAAATCTTTTCACATCATTCATATCAACTCTCAAATTTCTAAAATAAATTCTATCGGCCTGTTTTTTGGTACGTTGTAAATGAAGGAATCCAATAATAATACATCTTTAGAGTGAATGAGAATCACCCCTTATTAATTAATTTTATATTTATCACTTCTGTCCTGCTCTCGAACAATGATGCATTCATTCCTTTAGATAAAAAAATGATGGGTCTTTTTTTACCACCTTGTTCATTCTTAGGTTAAAAACTAGTAAATAAAGCTTTCTCACCTTGCTTACAATGGTTTTGTGGCACATCTTCTACTAGAGATCTTGCAATGGATCTTACCTCATCTCCATATTTCTATAATTTTCCTTTAATATGGTTTCCACATATATTTCTATATTAGAGTAGTCATTTCATTGACATTTTTTATTTCCATTGATGACTAAAAAATTTCTAAAAACAAGGATAATTTTATTTCCATTCCTTAATATATATTCTACATACATGGTTGTGTGAGGTTCTTGCTCAATTTATTTCATTTGTTGAGAGTCTCTTCCATTATCACTCAATTATGAATCCTCACAAGGTCTTGATCTAGCCTGCATTTTTTTCCATCATGGAATATATGTACTACATCATTCAGGATCCATAATTTCCTTCTCAGTCTATTTCATGGATGAGAACATATTTTTCATCTTAATTGAGTTAGATTACTTGCATCTCCCAAAAGGTCTCCTCCCCAGAGTAGTAGATCCCTTTCTACATAGGTATAGTTGAATACATGAAATTTTCATTGAGTCAAAATAGTTTGGGATGAAATATCCCCTAGTATCAGTTGTCTATATGAAATCAATACCATTTCCAGTACCTAAAATATTCACTCTATTAGAATAATATGGAGTGGCCATACATTTTCAAGAACCTCCTAAAACTAGAATAGATAATGTGAAGAAACTCAAATCATGTCTTAAAATAAAAATGTTGTCTTCATCCTTTGAATTAGTATCCATAGGTCTTGGTTATTTATGAAGAGTATCACCAGAAGATATTATGTTACTATATATATGGAAACCTAAAAAAAATGGGGAATAATCAACAAAAATCAAATAACTTCCACTTAATGGTCTTTATGACCATTTCACCATGCCGAAATTTAATTACACAGTCATTTGTAGGATGACAAGAAATCTATCTACATCTAGAAGACAACTGCATGTTTGGAAATGATCTCTTCCACAACTGTAATTCAGACCCACTCAACTTTTGCTTTAAAAATGTGAACTTCAACTCATAGATTCTTTGAAATTTTTTGAAAAACTATAGAAGTTATAGCATCTAAACATAGGAAACATCTAACCATTTTTTCAAGCATGCGAATGATCGAGGGTGTTAGAAAGGAAGAGGATGTTTATGAAAACTTAACAACAATTTCATTGTTAAGGAATCAAACATCATATGAAATTCATAAGACCATAAAAATAGTAGTAATTAAATCCATTATAGATACGATACACAAAGGACCAAGGGGTAACCAAATCCTCCATATATGATAACATAACCATGAAGGTAATCTTGTCGAGAAGTTCGACTGTCACCCGATCCTGTAATCCCTAATAACCAAACCCAAATCTGTCAAAGGATTCGATTGAGAGATGTTTTTGACTAAATAGATCTATAATAATTAGGTTCATGAGGGTTGATTGTTTAGAGAAATCTGATTAAGAAATAACAAGTTGAGGAGATCCATTAAATAGGTCCAAAACACTAGGGATGCGTGAAGATTCATGAAAAAAACATTAGGGCTAAGTGAAATTTCATATAAAATTGAGAGTAAATCTGGTTTGAAAAATGGTGATAAGGGGAGAATAAAATCCCCAGAGGGTGATGATGGATGATTCTCCCCCTCCGTAGGGGTATGGAAAAAACCCATGGCCATCACCGCATAGGGATGGCCCAGGGCTAAATTGGGGTTATGCAAATCCTATGTTTTTATACACACATTCTATTAAGACAACAACATATTAGAAAATTTTTCAAATATAATTATTTAAAATAAAAGGGAACAAATAATCTAATGTAATAGTTCCAAAATATATTATCATAAGGAAATCAATGTATACAATACAATTTATATAAAAATGTTATTTAATTTTATCCATATTATTTTTATATCCACAAATTTTTCAAACTCACACACACATGCATTGTGAATGATGTTAAAAATACTCATGATGAGTGATCCATCCTCCCTTAGTTCATCACAAGGTAATAATCCCTTATTATATTAGGCCTTTACCATCAAGCACTGATTCTATTCAAAAAATCACCATATAATAAAATATTAAACCACACCACCATTTATTAATAGATCAATATGAAAATCTAATCCTTCCGTGGAATTCATTTCTTCATTTTTAAAAAATTTCATAAAAATATTTCCTGATAAAAAACAAAACTGTAATATTGAAAAAATAAATTTAAAATTACAATCAAATAATTTTTACAAAATTCATCCAAAAATACATTTTCTCAAATAAAAACAATAAAAATACTTTCCTTCAAGGAAAACCATCATTTCTATTGTATACTAATATAAAATTAATAAAAAATTAATAAAAATTTGATAATAATTCATTATGGAAGATAATACATATACCTAAAACTGATATAGAAATCGAGGAATGGAAGAAATAAAATCCAAATTCAGTATTGAAAGTCTTTCCCTTAAATAGATCAAATAATATCTCATAAATATCTACAAAATAATATATATATATATATATATATAATATTAGATCTCTGGCTCTGAGTGAGATGAGAAATTTATATCTATGAGGATCATGGGTGAAAAATGGCTTACTGTTGTTTTTTAAGATCAAACACACATTGAATTACTAATGGATTATTACATATCAATGGGAATATACATAGATGCATAGGGAGAAAGGGGATTTTGAGATCCTCTGAGAGGAGAAGGAGTAAGATTGTTTTGGGCCTAAATATCACTTAATGTCAATTTTTTTGGAGCATTTAGTTCTTGTTGCATAGTTAGATCACATGGTTTGTTGAACTGTGGACCAACCATGTGCATGATACCGTATATAACCTTGGTAGATGAATGGTTTGTGTTGTATGGATCAGAGAAATATGGAAACAAATGTGGTAATATTACCTCAAGGCAACACCCTCATATGTTTTTATTGAGTTGTTTGAAAACCTAAGGGACAATTGTTCATTTTTCTTTTTCTCTAATGGAAATATTTCTCCTGGAATGTTCATGGTTTGGAAAAATTGTACTCTAACTATGCCCCAGACTGTTGATAACAAACATCTCCTTGAATGGGTTTATTAATATAGTTCAAAATTTCAAAAAATTATTTTCAAATCATGAACCTTCATAAATACATCCAAAACAATTCATAACCATACAAAACCTCCAAAAAATTATCCTCGATGTTATATAATATAATAAAACAAAATGAAATATTATCATACCTGGAATAATGGGTGTTAAAATCTATGTAATTAAAATATGGTTATAGATTCTTTATGTGTAATGGACCAAAAAACCCTATCATTGATAAATAATGAAGGGGGTCTAAATCTTCTTCAATATTCAAAATATTGAAATAGAAATCATAAAAGTAGGTAGGTAATCAAACCACTCCCGGATAATTTACTAACCCCTATCTATGTAAACTATAGGTTGGATCGAAAATATGATGTAACATCTCATCCCCAGGCCATTGTCTTGAGAATGACTCAGATTCCACTAACATTGTCTTATCCCCTAAACACCAAAGGTTGATAACAATTTCCAAGGGAATCACCAATTCATGGGGGATGTTTGTCCATTTTTACAAATAACTAAAAATAAAAATATCAATATAATTAATTTATATATATAATGATTGAATCAACATAAGACAAAATCCAATATGTAATATAAAACATAACTTACGTGTTGCATATACAATAGGAATGTGACCCAGAAAGACTATAAGACTGGCGATTAAAAAGGACTATTAATTTCCATCTAAGAAGGACTATTAATTTCCATCTAAGAATGATCCCATGATCTAAAATAAAACCAACTTCATGATCCTAACACCAACACAGAGGACCAAAGAATCCACCAGATTCACTAAAAAAGTGAGAGATCTCAACTTTTCTATAGGAATTATAAGAATGGATGCATTTTCACCAAGATTATATATAGGGGAGAGTATACAAGCATAGATGTGCATCCAACAAAATCTTCTCAAAAATGCCAATTAAAAAATAACTAGTTGGATCAAATTTTTTATAAAATAAAAATGAATCTAAATAAAACAAACAATAAAATGTCATTTATATATATATATATAAATCAAAGTAGAATACATTAATACATGAGATTCATAGTTTCCATAAAACCACAGACACGTCATGTCACCCACAAATTCCATAAACACGCACCATTATTATATGAATTTCCACTAAAGAAGAATTTGTTGAATATACCAGATAGATGAGATGAACCAATGTTACTAAAACCTTACCTATCACATGGAAAAGTAACCAAATTTACCCCATTATAACCAAGTTTGAATGAAAAAGGCCTAGTCTAAAGAAAAATAAAAAAACTAAACCATCCATTCCAAACATCATTATCAAACACATATTTTATCAAAAAAAATTAAAACACATTATCTCTAAATTATTTTGTCTAGAATAGAATAAAACCAAATTTTTTCCAAACAATAATGAAAGAACAAAACTAGAATTTGATTCATAAAATCACTAAGATATCAGGTTATTTAAAATATTATAGTCAATTAAAAGGAACCTAGCTAAAATACTTTCTTCAAATATAATTTATGAGAAGAATCAATAAAAGAATATATCAGACATCATCATCTCTGAAATCATTTAGTTTGGAAGGCAATTAAATGGGATGAAGAATGTATATTTTTAATAGAAGTCAATGGGATAATAATTAAATTCAATATTCCCTAAAATATTTGATATGTTTTCATCATCAAAATTTGATCTTCCCCTCTCAAAAATTCAGAGTCCATTTTCGCTATATTAAAATGTGTCACCTTTAACCACACCATAAGTCATGTCATAGTGAACTCTCACAGGTGGTTTTAAATATATTTTTTTAAATAATACCTCATACAATCAACTTTAGAATACACAATGGCATAACGACAAAACATATTATATTTTATAAATACCATATCCTCTACTGTGGAATGGTTAAGTCATGTTTCCCATCATAAAAAATTCCCACCCAGGTTCAAAATGGCCATATACTGAACCCCCACCCCCACCACTGCCCCCACCACAACCCACCCACCCACATGACCAAAAATACACCAATGGTTCCAAACTTGTTTCTGTAGTTGTGGAATCCCATAACTACACCATAAAAAATGGTGTAAAAGACCTTGTGGTTTTACATCCATGATTCTAAGTATATTCCACACCCATAATAGTGACATAACATAGTCCATAAACACTATTATTCTTGTAGAGGTGTCACCATTTCCTACTAGTATACTCCCAATACCATTCCTAGTAAAATATCATCTCACATCGTTTGGTTCCCATGACATTTTGAAACTAGAATCTATGCCCACAATAGCCAAAACATGAAGGACCACAACTTACACTAAGGTCTCCACCATTATGTATTTAATCCATGAGATCCAAATAACTTATAAAAATATACACCCTTATAAAACTACCAAGACTAACTAGGTAATAATTTAATCCTATAGATACTTAATTAAGAATAAAATAAAACAAACTATAGTTTTCATATTATCCCCCACATTATGAAATTGTTCAATAGAAAGCTAGTGGTTGGAGGTCTAACAGAATCCCAAATAACTTATATAGAATAATAGTATTTTTTTCCATATACACTCACTAGAAATAACCATGATTTTATAACCCATGTTTCAATGGTATGTATCATTATCATAAATGTTTATCATGCATATTATTAGGATAAAATTACAAAATGAACTAAGAGAAACATGCTTCAAAAATATACAAAATTGATTCAAACACACATTAATATCACTAGTACATGAGAATAATATTATACTATAATTTAAAATCAATGGATTAATAATAACCATTAAAACATCGTAGATATATGAACTAAAATTTAAAAGGACCCAATGCACTAGGGAGGAATGCATCTTAGTTAAAAAATGATAAATCCACATTCATAAAATACCTATAATAATAAATGTTCTACCAACCAATAATTCTAATAGATAACAATGATATCTAAAATATAAAAACTACAGATAAACATGGTTGATTATAAATCATTTCTAGTGTGGAATTTTAATAAATTATTGATAACTGACTAAATACGAGAATTTTTTAAAACATGAAAATTCCACAGAACTGTAATATTCATCCTACTAGATCAATGAAAAACCATTAACTTAATGATCTCTAAAACTTACCCGTGTATTTAATATGATATACTACTCAAGGTTAACTATGGTTCTAATGTTTAAATTTTTTTTAAATATACTCATGTCAAAAAAATGTGTCTTTAACAGAGAATATAGATGTCCATACACCATTGATGTTAAATAATACATATAAATTCCATAATTAAAATCCATTATAAACATTATCATCATTAATTGAAAGAAGTACCCCAGATCTATGATTTAAATACCATGTTAATAACACTAGTAATAAAATGATTTCAAAAAAAATTATTGTGAAATCCAAAAATATTTTTTTCCCATGTAACTACAAAAATGTACAATGTTAGAATATTCATAGTGTTCAATTATTTACCTAATTTAACTTGTGTGTTGTAGAAGTAATCAAATGAAAAACAACTTGGTTGTGGAATGGTCCGGCTATATTTACATAGGGATAAACTATAATTTCATCATGACCACATTATATATTTCTCGATCTCTTCCCACCCACTGATGTATCCCCAATATTTGGGTTTAAAATTATGATAATGTCATCATTATTAAACTATTTAACTTCTTTATACATGAATTCCCATGATATAATTGTATTTAATGTAATAGAAAACCAAAAAACTAATTTGAAAATGAAAGAAATGTGCAGGAAAAAGATATTGATTTGTGAATCATTATTGATCCTGAATTTATGAAACCAAATAGTGATAGTGTTACAAGTAAGGAATTTCCCCAATTTCTAAGTATTCAATGGTCATAACTAGTCATAAAAAGATAGGGTGAGCCTATACATGAGAAAACTTGAAATTTTTATAAAAAACTCCATTAACTATAGAGGGAATGAGTCCTTAAGTTATATAGAAATGATATCATTCAACTAGGATAATTATCAAATTTATCATTAATAGAGTACATGACCTTGTACACTCCTAGACACTGAGAACATTCCAAGTAGGTTACAAATCCTAATATTATGCCTAACCCACTATATATAATTTTTAAATTCACATTATGTGGTTTCTAAGTCTTTCTATAAATAAAATTATCATTCTAGAATCATTTCCCATCAATAAAAAAAATAAGAAAAATAATATATAATGAAATTATTATGAATTTCCAATTGTAGTAATCAATGTTATATTTAATTATACTAACTATTTCCCTCCCCTTATCATAATAATGTACTTCTAGGAGACCCAATGCCACCAACGTTTGACCTTGTCAATGGTAATTGAACATAGTGGCAAAAACTTACCTAGGAATATATAATTACACTTTTGGTTTCATGATATGTATCTCCTAAGGAATCATTTTAATAATATTTTTTTTAATTAATCTTCAATGTATAATCTTTTTTATAGAACAATAACAACCGACCAAATAAGCAAAGTAATCAAATGCTGTACACAACAATTACCAGAAAAAAGTCCTAATAAGAATATCCAACATAACAAACAATATCAACACCAAAAATTTCCAAATAAAACATCAAACAAAAATCTCACATACACATTAACTCACTACACTCCATTACTGTAATCCATCATACGGATTCTATTCACCAATTCTTAATCTAATAACATTACCTAATATATATATATATATAAATTTATATAATTCTCAAAAAAAAATATAAGCTGTATTTAACCTTTTTTAATTAAAACATCCCTGTTAAATGAACTCTTTAAATCATTTATATAGTTTTTACATGACTAAAACAATTCAAAAATCCATTTTTTGTCAAATCTATTTAAAACTAGAAAGAAACAATGATGCATTTAAAAAATATAACATTCTAAAAAATAAGCTGATAATAGATTCCAAAATTATAAATAGAATAAATTGAGTAATTAATTTCTCAATGTTCTATTTTATGATAACTCATAAATATTAAATAATAAAATACCAAATAAAACATTCATTAAACAATCAAAAAATTTCCTTTTTTATATCCATTTTTAAATCTATGAAAAAATTGTAAAATTTAACCGATAACGGAGATTATTTAATAATGAATTCTCTTTATCAATAAAACATGGATAATAAAACCAAATTAAATATTTTCAAGAAAATAAATCCCATAAAATCCAAAAAATAGATAAAATATAATCTAAAAAAAATATTACAAAAATATTTAAACCTCATTCTATTTCACTGTAAGTGTTACTATATTCGGCATCAAAAAAATAAATCATCTGGACAAAGAGCATAATTTTTTCATGTTCTTTGAAATATGAAGTATATTAATTTAGTAGAAACTAATAAGGAAAAATATATTTTTTCTGTATTTTTTATTACCAAATATCAATTAATTAATTATTGAACATACATTATTTACAAATTATATTCTATAACCTATCAATTGTGCTAAATTAATGAAAAATTAGAAACACAAAGTTTACATGTGATAGAATTTGGTCTCGTTCCATTATTATAAAATAATAACAATAGGAGTTAAAAAAATTCTAACCTTATAGCTATCTATCCAATGATAATAAAAAGAAATTTCACTTTCTATGAAACTAATTATACTATAAATTATTAGAAACTTATCTAAAAATAATGGGAAACTAAAAAATTATATCAATTTCATGTCTAAACCAAAAAAATGATAAATTTTATATCATTATTTTTTTATTGAAAATATAATTTAACGAGTTTGAATTTATAAAATTTAAATCAACACATTAAATATCAAAAATAAACGATATACAGATGAAATAATTAAGTGAATTGTGTTTAATGTATTTATAAACTATATACAGGTCATCAATTATTTAGAAACTATGAAAAATATATATGATCATTATTTAGGGAAATTCTCTTGAAATTTTTAACATGTTCATTGTGTAATAAGGATTCGACATATCATTTTTTCAGTCATCTCCAATAATATCCATTACATGATTATACTCTACTTTCACAAAAATTTCATCAACCAATAGAAAATAAAATAATGATGCTAATTGAATTCCAATGAGAATCATCACATAACACAACTCCTTCATGGCATCCAAATGACCCAAGATCAAATCTGGGAAGGGGTGAATTTCAAGGGGTACTATAGCAGTATTGTAGCAGGGCACTATTGTAGTACTGTAGCAGCGGAAGAATTGTAGCAGCGGCGACACTGTAGCGGTGAAGTGTTTATAGAAGTAATTGTAGCGGCGGTTGTACTATAGCAAGTATTGTAGTAGTGCAGGTACTGTAGAAGTACTATTCACCGAGGGGTCCTTTGGGCCAAAAAATGGGCTTTCAAGCCTTTTATTCCGGCCACATGGCCTTGGGAATTAGAAATATATGATGGGTCTCCCTCTAACAAGTCTAAAGAGGTCTTTGCTTTAAATAATAAATTGAGTCCTTGGCCCCAACCTTTAAAAAAACACCATGGGAAGACTATAATACTAGTGAGAAATATCCTTAAAAATTAATGATATTAAACACCCATGAACTAACCCCATGACGATTATGTGAAAACATTCCTATAAGTTCTTAAATACACTTTATGTACATGTTATACACATGAAACCTTATATTTTTCTTAAGGAGGTTAGCTAAATAATTTATTCCATAAATTTTATGTTTTAACATGTCGTATCTCAATTCCAACAATTATAATTAGAAAAATGTATAGAACTAATACTATTAATAAAATCCCTACCACAACCCATTATCTTGGGAGGTACTAAAATTCTAATCAACATAGGTGCATCCCCTAGAAATCAAAGGCTTCTAGTAAAATCAATAGACATCACCAAATCATGTGAAATTTTTTTCATTCAATGTGAAGAACCTAAATTAAACAAAAATAAGAAATTAAATTAACACAAATGATGCTTGAATTAATACATGATTAACTCCAATACATAACATAAAACTGATCATAGCTACAATAATTACAAAACAAATATCACCATTTATGTGTATAAGACTGGAAAATCCTAATGAATTTCAACGAGTTACAAGAAGGTATTAAAAATTTAATATTTTCACTTTTACAATGGTTGTGTTGAAATATTTAGGTGAAACTTTTATAACATTTCAAAAACAATATAGTGAATAATTTTATAGATGATTCACATACATAATCCTACTCAATTCACTATGGATGTAAAATATATATATATATATATTAAACATCACTTCTGGGGGGGAATGAAAATATATATTTTACATAATATATCTCAATATTGGTAATTCCATCATGAAAAGGTTGGACATCATAGGTACAATGTTATGATGGAACCATTATCTACACCGATATGGAAATTGAAAAACATAACCCTCAGTTTTTTCATCGATTTTCCTAAGACAGCTAAAGGAAAAGATGTCATCTGAGTAGTGTGGGATCGACCTACAATGATGGCTAAAATCATTGATATCTGAGTGTATTTCTCAGTTGATCATATTGGTAAATTATAGAAAAAGTAATTCTTAAGGTTTTATAAGTAACATTATAAATTTTATCTAATTGATAACTAAGGTTCACATTTAATTTTGAACAAGTCGTAAACATGAATTGGATATATATGTTTACTGTAGAATGACTTGCCTTCCTAAAAAACATGTTTACTCTAAAAGGTCCATTCATACATTATAATTTATATGCTGATCTTCCATTATTTAATTAAAAGGATTTTTGGATGAAAATATTCCTCTGATTTAAATCACTTATAATAATAGTTCCAACACTAGAATTTTACTCGAACCATATATGTGTCTATATGAAAATCAATATAAAATACTAAAATGATGTGTTGGATTTAGATTAAGGAATCTATTAGTATATTATATGATATAAGAAATTAAAAAAAAATATCAAATCATTAAACAATATATAAATAATATACTATGTCGATAGCTGATTTCTATAGGAAAACATCATAGAGTTATGAATTATGAATTTAGTGACAAATTATTCCATTCAATATCGCATTTCATGAGTGTTGTGAGTCTTATATTCAAGTGGTTGATAAAGCCTCTATTCCTATGAATCTCCAAGATCCTTGATCATTTTGGGACTATGGATTGTCACTTAACTATTTCACCAAACCTCGGTTGGGTACATGATGTCTTCAATGAATCGGTTTTTTTGAAATAAATACCAGATCAAATATATGTAATACATTAAAACTATATAAAATTGGAATTATATCATTCTTATAAGAAATAAATAGATGAGATCATGTGTTTCATAGATAAAGTATTCTCAAAAAAGGCCATCAACCTTGCCAATATTCTATAGTGGAATCAATAGTTTGATTAAGATGTGTGGGAACCTGATGATGATGTGATACAAATTTACTCTCACTAGTTTTTACTTAGGAAATATAATTTTATGGATCGAATTATATTTTTATTGCTATAATATAACCACTTGTGACATTAATATAAATTCCACTTTAAATAAATTCAGTGTTTTCGATAGATTATGACACACCCACCATTAAACTAATGTGAATAATGCTATATTATAAAATAAGAAAATTATAACAAACTAAAAAGAAATATAATTATAAAAATATAACTATTTTTAAAAAAATGGTTTCAACATTACGTAGGAAAATCTCATTGGTTTTATAAAAACCATTTTCATAAATCAATCATTTATGTTAAATATACTTATTTTGAGGAATTTTACCCAGAATATATATTGAAAAAATTATTAAAATTATTATCCAAAACAATTTTCATAATTTATGATATAATTATGTAATTATATGATAAAATACATTAATTATTCATGGATAATCAAATAAGTAAATATATTTTTTATAAATCATTATTAATTAAATTTTATTTAAAAGAAAAATCAATAATTTTTATAATTTTATTTAAGAAAAATGAAATTCATTTTTGGTATAATTATATCAAAATTTTATTACAATTAAATTTGGTTATATTTTTAAATTGGTTTTTTAGGTGAATAGTGAAAAATCTATTTTTACTAATACCATGAATTTTTTGACATTATCCTGATATAATCCTGACATAAAAAATTATAAACCATTTTTATTAACTAAATATGTACTTTTTTGAGAAAAATAATAAATTTTAAATTACATTGATGAATTTAGAAATATATTCTTGACTTTATGGAAACTAAATAATATTTATTTCTAATATAACACTATTTCATTTTTTTTTCTTCATATAATTAATAACAATGATCAATCTGATTATGCATTATTTTCATGTCACAATACTTTTATTTTTTTATTATAAAAAATAAAATTTCTTGGCAATCAATATTATACATTATTTTTATGAAAATTATCTATTATGATTAAAAATGTAATTTTAAATTAGGTTTTGATATGTTTTTCAAAATTATATTTAGAATAATATTTACCACCTCTGGAAATAGTAACATTTAAATTGGTTTTTACATTTAATCATAATTTTTATATTAAGTTACAGTGCTCAATTAATTTTTCATAATAAAAATAATTTACAATTCTAAAAGTTATCCATCATCGTAATGGTTTAAACAGATAAGAAGTGGATAAAATAATAGATAAGGAGACAAATATCACAAAATATTGTCTCTATCATAATATATGAGTTGATTTTGGACCATCCCTATGATACCATTTAAATTTTTCTAATTTTAATTCACCTTCCTTATGAATAATCCCCCTTTTATTTTAATAGAATATTTTTCACAAAAATACCACTCCTCTACCATATAAATGTGCCCAAAAATTACCCTTTAAATTTTCAAGAAAAAAATGGACTCTTATCTTAAAATTACAATATTTTAATCACTAAAAATATTCTAACCCATTCTTGATCTTTTGGTTTAATGAAAATTCTTGTAATCTCTCATTTCTGTGAGGTCCTCTGAGAAGAGTTTCAAGCATTCAATGTAAGAGATTCCTTCTTCTTGTGTATTCTCATATCTATTAATCATATATATAATTTTTTATTTTTATTTATCACTTAGAAATAATGAAACTACTATGATTTTATAAAAATAATATTATCATTATGAAATAAAATGCTCTAACTCATTTCATTATCCAAACATACTCTTGAATGGGCAGGTACTACTACCTCCTTGAACGTTGTTATAATGATATTATCATAGATGATTAAGGGTTGTAATATAATGATAATATTATTTCAAATTAATTATTTCTATTTTTATAGTATATTAATTATTATATACATGTTTTTATTCAATAATAAAATCAATTTTCTTTATGGAATAAAAATTTCCAATAGTGATTTCTTAATCATTCCATAAAATTCATCACCATAAGATCCATGAATTGACCATGAGACTCCAAAAAAATCAAAAGATTATAAAAAACATCATTGGAATTTTATATATGGTGAATCTATGACCATTGAATAATGATTAGGAGCTCTGAATGAGAACATTCAAGGAAAACTAAATTGTTATTGTAGCACCATGAGATTTTAAGAATTATTTTTTTTCAAATTAATTTTATATTTTTGATATTTTATGTAACATAACCACTATTTTTATCTTACATTATGTGAAATCTTGAGTCTTTATTGCGTCACATGAAACAAAAATCTTATCATGTGTTACATGTAACATTGAGTTAAATAAACTTTAATATACTATTAAAATTTTATTTTTTTAATATGATAGTTATAACCATTCAATAGAAATAGAGGGTATAATTAGGGTTAACTAAATTAAGAAATTATATGTTCTACACATTATATAAAATTAATTATTTGGTAAAAAATTAATTTGAAGTTAAAATAATAACTATATGTAAATAAAGTAAATCATTTTTAAAACAATACGTACAAAAACACGTTTTCCTCATTAAATTAAACAAATCAATTTGAGTGAATTAATTGAATGAAAGATATATAGTATAGTATTAATAAAGTAATTAAAATTTAGGTTATGTGATTTATATATAAGAGATATGAATAAACCCAATTTTATGCTTAAAAAGAGTATTTTTCTAAAAAGTATTTTTTTCCTTTTTTAACATGGTTTTAAAATTAAATTCTAAAACTTCTAGAAATTTTTTTAACAAATGAAGCATCATTTTTGATATCTTAATTTATATATTATATTAGGTTTAAGAAATAATAAAATTATAAAAATATTAATTTTTTGATGAGTAGTGAAATGTAATTAATTTTAATTGAAAACTGTATATTCATTTAAATTATATATAAATGTATATTATATTTTAAATAGATTTTAATGTAAAATTAGTTTAATTAAATATTTATTATTTCAATTCAAATCATTGAAATCAATATCATATTGAAATTGGATATAATGTCATTTTAAATTTTTGAACATTATCACATTCAAACCCTATTTCTCATCACCTTTCTGAGATTAATTTTAAATAAAAATTTCAACTAGACATAAATCCTACCTAGATTGGATTTTGGTTCAAACATATTGAGGATACTAATGAAGAGGTAACATTCACTAAAAACTGTTTTTGTTTTATTTTAACCGTCAAATAATTAAATTGTTCTTATAAAATGATGATATAGTAAACATATTATATTCAATATATTTTATGTTTTTATGTTAAGCCCCAATCATAATTTTCCATAACATGGGACCCCTTCTTAGGAGTAAGCCTTGAGTCTCAAGTGCCCTTAACATGGGCCTGCTTCTCAAGAGTAAGCCTCAATCTTAATTTCTTTGGATTTGGGATTCCTTCTGAGGAATAAAACCCAATCATAAGTTCCCTCTAATTTGGGCATCCTTCTTAGGATTAAGTCCTAAATTAAGTATCCAAATCTCCATAAAGCACATATACCTTTATAGACCATGTTCCCGAGCTTCTTCACTAAATTATGTCCCAATATTCGTCTATTTGGGCAGTCATACATACATAATACCAACATCATTTCTTAGGATTATATTTTTGTGGCATAATCATCAGGTTGAACTGATACATCTTGTTCCTGACACTGAGCATGACTCACGTGAGCATAGAGCGTAAAAGTAATTATGAAATCTTTCTTTATGCCATCAATCATGCATAAACTCCATACTTCATCACTCAAACTACGTGGGTTATTATTCCTTTTCTAAACAAGGATACTTAGGTATCCCATCTATGGGCATGATCCCATATCTGAAACAATCCATGTCCTTCTGAACGACAATAAACATCAAGTGCCCCATTAAGTGGCTTTAAAACTAGTATGGTTATTATAAATACCATGAGATTTATATATAATTTGTTGAAGGATACAATTGACAAAGAATATATAATACATATGGATGATTCTCTATTGATGAAGAACCTCAAATACATATTAAAGATTCTCTAAATATCATACATATCAATCATTTATTGTCAGATCTAAAGGAAATCCCATTTTCATACTTGTTAAATTAATAAGGATTCACGAAAATAACTCCAATCTATAAGAGATTCCCATAGTAGACAATAAATCCCCCCAAAAGGGTGTGATGGGTTCGACCTACCATCCTCTCGACCAATGCAAATTCTTAATCCTCATCGGTCCACAACTAATGATCGCCTACCTTTGGAAAGTTGGTCCAAATGGATATAGAATCACTGGATGTTTCTGGTTCTACAAATAAAGCCGTTAGAAAATGATTGGAATGTTTAAACCTTAAAAAAACACGGGCATCCCCATTTTTGAGTTTATTTATTCTGTCCCAATATGTTCTCAGTAGAAATATTAACAAGAGTCTTGATACTGGCTTGATTCATCTATTAAAAGGGTGGTACAACACCTATGGTATCTCTCTTATATTTTTTGCTGATGTTATGTTATTTTTCCTCAATGGTAGTGCCAATTCCATTAAAAATATCAATTTGAAACTTTCTGATTATTGCAATAAAGCTGGTCATCATGTCAATAAAAACAAAAGTTGTGTTTTTATCTCCAAAAAGTGTTCATCTAGGAGATCTATGCACATTCATAAATAAATAGTATTGGAAAATAAAAGTTTTCCAATTTAATATTTGGGTGCCCCTTTATCTAATGGGAGAGTCAAAATTTTCCATTTTGATTCCTTTGTGTCTAGAATTATGGGATGGATCCAGAATTGGAAGGGTCGTTTTTTATTCTTTGGGGGAAGGATCACTTTGGTCAAAACTGTGCTCTCTTCCATTCCTAGGCATGTGTTACCTCTGTGTATACCTCCCAAAGTAGTGATTAGGAATATTGAAAGGCTTATAAATTTCTTCATATCGGACTCACATCATGAAGGACGTCATCATTGGGCTAGTTGGTCCAGTCTAGCAAGACCTTTTTGGGAGGGGGGATTTAATCTCAATGGTGTTGATGATAATATGTTGTGTATACAAGCTAAACTGGTATGGGAGGTTATTTCTTGGGTTTCTATATAGTCTGATTTTATCAAGAGGAATTATAGGGAATTACCTTTTGATTGGGTTGATAGTGGTAATGGTTCTCACCTTTGGAATTTTTTAAAAAGTCTTGTTTCTCTTATTTTGGATAATTCTCACTGGATTGCAGGGTGTGGTGACTTTTCTTTCTGGAAACATAATTGGGCTGGTTCCATTATATTTTATCCAAGTATTCCAACCATGAATATCACTATTAGGTAGGCAAGTGCATACCCACTATTCACTGATGTAGTGTTAAATGAGGTTAAAAAGAATGTGTTGTGTAATATCTATTTTTATGAGGATCTAGAAAAATGTTACATTAAGTATTCTTGTAGTGGTAATATTTCATGCTAATATTTTCATTCTATTGTTCATCCTTCCCCTATTTTGGACTATTTTTGAACTAGAATTTTTTGTAATAACCTTTCTACTAAATTTAGTTTTCTTCTCTAGATAATCCACAATGGTGTTATTCCTACTGATGATAATATTCAATGGATTTTAAATCCTCTTAATTAGAAATATAAATGCTACTTATTCTCTCATTCTGAGACAGTTTTTCATCTTTTTTTAAAAAGTGATTCGGTTGTTCATATTTGGGTTCATGTTGATGGTTTTATTGATTTTAGTGGGTGTGTGGATACAGTGGATGAATTTATTCAAGCATGATGGAATTCTCAGGAGAGTGGTTCCTCGAAAGCTAAGCGGTGGTCTTTGCATATCCTTGCTGCTTGCTGGACTTTATGGGAAACGCTGAATGTTACTGGTCATCATGGCACCCATCCAAACTTGCAGTGCATAAAATTTAAATTTTTGAACCTTCTCTATTCATTTGTGAAACAGTGTAAATGTGCGATTATTTCTCTGGATCTGCATTCTTTTGTTTCATCGAACACTTTGAAAGATGTAAAAATTTCTAGGACGAGGTCTACTGGTGTATCGGTGCGATGGAATCCTCTTATAGATGGGATTAAATTAAATACTGATGGCTCCTGTGTTCATGGAGTTATGTGTAGTGGCGGTGTTGTTTGAGATGATCTTTTTTCGGTTGTTGTGGCTTTTTCTGCTTTCTTTGGGGAGCGTAATTCGATGGTCGTTGGGGCACTAGTGCTTCTTCAAGGTCTCCAAATGTGTAGGGAAAGATCTATCCATCTATCTGAAATTGAATTAGATTCTTCTTTTGTTATTAATGCCCTAAAAGGTAAAGTATATTTCCCCTGGAATATTACTTATTCAATCTGTGGTTGCAAGGCTTTCATTCATTCAAACATGTTGGTTCTCCGTAAATGGCATGAAGGTAATATCCTGGTAGACTTCCTGGCTTCTAAAGGCAATCAAGATGAAAGGCTTCATATTTTTTCTAGCACATGATCTCTTCCTATTGAGTGTTCTTTGATTTTCCTAGGGGATTCCCTCAGTCTTCATCATTTTTAGCCCCCATGAACATGTTATCTTTTTTTCTTTCCTGTATCTCTCTTTCTTTTAATAAAAGTTTATAATTTTCAGTCATGACCAATAACTACTCCATATACATCAAATGGTTTAGGTAATCATCATTCCTATGTAAACCGGACTAGAAACTAGAGAAATGTCACTATTTTTTCAATTAACAGATCTCTAATATAGAAATAATGATGGATTTTTTATATATTATATTTATGATTTTACTATTCTTCTAGAATTGGTATTTCTTATATATATTCATACTCTCCATTTTGTAAGAATACGATAATAATGCTCGTATGTACAACACACTAAAACCTCATTAAATGATATAATTCATTCCACATTAAATTATAGTAAATAGGGATGAATCTAATAATAATAGGTGATATATATGAAATAATAATTTTTTTTGTAATGAAAATATATCATTTACCTTTCTTTATTTCAATATAATTACAAAATGGAAATAGTGTTCATGTGTGCACACAATATACCATCTCCATGAACAGTGTATTTTTTTCTATCACAATATTTTATGGAGTACTCGAAATAGATAGATATTGAATATATATATAATTTATATAATTTTTAAAATTATTGTGTTTATTAAATCAAGATCAAATTAGTAAGACCAAAAATAAAAAAATTTAAACATTTATGAAATACAAAGCCGTTATTTCCTGAAATGTAACATTAACATTGAAATGTTAACAAAGGGGTTCTAAAGGTCATAAAAAATAATATACGGTATGGTATATATAAATATTCTTCTTTAATAGATATATAATAAAACTATATTTATTATACATGAGGTTTAACTTTTTACAATGGAATTCAATACCTAAGGTAAGGGATTTCTAGTCTCTGTTATTTCTGGGAGACATAGAAATTCACCACAAATATTTTTTTATCTATTTTATATAAATACCCATTGAAATTTTATTTCATTAATATCCTTTATTTTAATTATATTTAATGTTATAATTTTATTTTTTTCCTTGTTAGGGATTATAATTCAAATGATTATTGATGCAGAAAAGGATTTTTTTTAACTTTTTTTGTCAGACACATTCCATATTCACAACATGATTCATTTATATGTTGTATATAGTTCACTTAAATTTATTTAATTATTCCTTTCACTAAAATTATTTTTATTTAAATATCCTTTTTTGGATATAAATTTCATTTGATTTTTGGTCAAAAGATAGAAAATTAGTAAGGATGTTTTGTCTAAATTTTCCTTCTTTGAGACAAATGATTGTGTTAAGCACTTTTATTATTATTTAAACTTTAAATACAACCCCTTTGACATGTAATATCATTATTTTATTTATCCACAATATATTTTTAGATTCGTTTAATTATATTTTTTAATGGGGATTATGTTTCAATGTTACAAAAGTTGTAATGAATTTATTTTACATTCTCATCATTTATCTGGATTGTTTATGAATGTGTTTCTGATTATATAATATTTCATACATATCATAATAAACTCATCAATTTTCTTCTCCTATGGTTATTTCATTATAATAATTATTTCCCTTAATTTACCCCTCTTTTTATACTCATGAGATCAAAATTTTATTATGAAGAAACATCATCATTTCAGAAGAAGAAAAACATTTTTTCTTCTAAAAAAATTTTTATATAAAATTTAAAAATCATTTTTCCATTATTCACATGATTTTATAAATACTTTTTTACCAGTGATTTATATTTTTTAAAAATGTTCTAAAATAATTATCCATGTGTTTTTAATAACAATACTTATTAAGATTTTAATGAGAATGTGAAGGGAATCATTGTTTTAGCATGTATGATATGAAATTCATTTCCAACATTCATGAAAATTATTTTCCTCAAAGAATTATATATCTAATTTCAATTATCTATTTATGTAAAAAAAAATTATTATTTTTTATCATTAATATTTTTCAAAATGGAAAAGGTACATTCCTTGTGAAATATTTAAAATGATTTTTAATACATCGTTTATATGATTTTATGAATATATTCAAATAAAATAATTTCCAAAATATTTTAAACTATTTATTTTTAATATTTTATTTTAAATTAATTATTATTTTACTAACAAAAAATTCCATGTTTTTTCTTTCAATATAAATCTCTATTTAAGATAAAATGTTTCATGTTACTTCTGATATAATGGGGTTATTATCTATGAATACCATTCATATTCATTCTATTAATGGTCTGTTATTATGAAAAAAAATATGTTTATGAAACAAATTTCTCTTCCTTGGGTTATACCATGATAAAATTTTTATGAACCCAATACTGTCTTCCATATTTTATTATTTTATGAAATAGTCATATGATTATGAAACCAATTTATTTTCTATTGGTTATGTTATGATGAAGTGTTTATGAAACCCATTTCATTACATGTGTTTCTATATGATGAATGTTTCATTATCCTACCTCACAGATATGCATGATTTTCATTATGGGATAATGGTTTCCTAATAAAAAATTATGGTGGTAAAATTATAAAAAAGGATATTGGTTACACTATAAACAAAGATAGGTGGAGCCTAAATATCCCTCAAATGAATTGGATAATGATAAATATTTTATTATCTCAATGGGTACATGTGTGTCTAGAGGAAGAATAATGATGTTATAAATACAAAATATCCCAAGTGTAGTAGAAATTAAGGGTTTTTTTCATTTATGAATAGGAATAATTTAAAAGATATTTTTAAAACATTCTTGAGGAAAATAAACATTTTATTTTGAAAAAAAATTAGAAAACATTTTCATCAAAAATCGCATTAATAAATATTTTATTTAAAAAATGAACCATTTAAACATGAAAAGGAAGATTAGATGAAATGAAAATGGGTAAATCCTTACATGTTATATGAGGTAAAAAATAAAATTCCTTTTGGATTGTAAAAATATTATAAAAATTACTTGTTTGAAAATCTATAAGAAGATTCCATTGAAAAAATTGGTAAAAATAAAAATGGTAAAAATTTATTTAATAAATTATTTTGGAATGAGTAAAAAAATTAAGACCTTTTTCAAAACTGTATTTTTAGAAGAGAAAATTCTCTCTATTTAAAGAGATAAATGATGTCGAGTTTACTTGAAAATATTTTGTAAAATTTTTTGAGTAACTATGATTCTAGAAAAAGCTCTTGAATAACCACAGAAGGGTAAAATAAATGTTTTTATTATAAAATGATAAAAAAATTACTCTAATTTAAATTCAAGTGTAAATTATACCAAAAAAGATGGTATTGTAAAGTAATCCCTTTAAAATATTACAACGTTGAGGTGAGAATCAATCAGTTAATCAGTTCTATGTATCTACTATAAATACACATAAATAATTGAAAATGGATAAATAGATATTAAATTTGATTATAAATATAATAATATAATATTAACGACAATGATGTAGTAATAAAACCCAATAAAATGAAATTTCGTTATAAAATTCTTTTCCACTTGGTCACTTTTAACTCACATCCACTTAAATGAAATTACTCTAAGTGAAACTCCAAATATAATGAAGAATGAATATATCATCATATCATATGAAAAGGTTTCAGTTTTTAAACCATATATATGAAATTATATTCCCAAAAATAAATTTATTATCTTAAAATAGAGTTAATAATCACAAAAGGAAGTGACATTGTGAATATAACCATTAAAAAGTTTTCTATGAATCAAATCATTAAACATTCCAATGTGTCCTAAACCACATTGAAAAATCTAAATAATAATATCCATGAATAAATATTAAATGAAACATTTAATATCATGAGGATAAATATATTCATAATATTAGATGTCAAACGGTAGTATATACACCATATATAAGAAAGTTGATGCATAACAGAAAAATAAGTCTCATTGGAATGTAAATTGATAAGAAATACAATTCAATGTGTTTCCTTATAGGTGAATGTCCTTTAACCACAAGAATAAGGGTTTTAGAATATTCATTTACTTACAACATAACCATTCACATATTTTTAATAGCATATATCATCTTCCTATAATCTCTTATTACCCAATTTTTAACTCTCTTTCATTGTTTTCACTATTTAGGGAGTTAATTGCCTTGTCTTTTTAGTTTGTTTTGACATGTTACATGATGTTGTTATTACATAGATAATGGTTTCATAATCTCTAGAAATATACCATGATTTAATTATCTTATATATTTAGTATATATTTATTTCTAATAATCTATATTATTTTTAGATTGGAAATGAAATTCATTTTTCATGGCGACGGTAGGTTGTATGTGTGCATGAATGCTACTGTCATTTCCTCATCATATTAAAAGAATAAAAAGAAAAATATATTTTTATATTATAATTATAGTACAATATATCAATTTTATATGTTACATAGGTTTATTAAAACCATATTTTTATATTCTATGTATAGTGTGGATGAATCACATCACTTTGTGGGGGCAATAGTCCACACTTCCACAAACGTTGTTCTTATATTACCAAAATGATTAGTGAATAAATTTATGTGTTATAAAATAAATTAATAATTATAAATAAATTATAATTATAATATATAAAATATATTAACAATGTTTAAATCAGAAATCCTTCCGTCAGAGGCTGAAAATGAAGAACCGACAACATCGTTTTCCAAGGCGGTAGTTTTTCCTACACATAAATGTTATGTTTGTTACCCATTGATGGAAATGTGTGCTAGAGTTGGTAGAACCCTTATAATAAAAACATATCAATATATTGAGGAAACTATTTTTTTTATATAATCATGAAATAATAATAATTTAATGTGTATAATAAATACCACTAAAGATCTTGAGGAAGGATGTTACCTATAATTAGGGTAAATCCTTTTGGTTGTCACCAAATATATTTCATTGATGGATTTATGGCCAAGGTATGGATTGTAGGATGAGGGATGGGAATTTTAGGAGATATTTTTTCAGATCACATTTGACCCAATAGTTGTGAGGAAGTGGGAGGGGTGAGTTACTTTTTATAGTGGTGAAGGATTTACAATCTTAATATTTTTGGAAAAGGGAACTCCACCCATGTTTTGCACACTCTTAAGAATTTTGTAAAAGGGAACTCCCCTAACATTTTACCCATTCAAATTGGATCCATGAATAGTAAAAACTAAATAATATTTTTTATAGGGTCAAAATATAGCCATAAAATGGATTTTGGACATGTTTCTGGGTCATTTTGACTCTTAAGATTAAGGTTTAGTCCCTTGTTAAACTTTATTTCACCTTAATCATTGTAATTAATTATAAATACATTCAATAATATTTTTGGTAAAAAAACATGTGAAATTTGATAGAAATTATAAATTATTTTGATTCCAAATATGGAATCCATTTTTTCTAATTCTGACAATATAATAGGTGAAAATTAATTTAACTTTAATCCTGGAGACATGACGACGATGAGGGTTTTTATAGTGAAAACGTTGAAATGTTTTCTAGGTTTTAATATCCAATTTCATTGTTAAATTGATTCAAATGACCTAAATTTGATTAATTAATAAAAATATTAACTAATTATTCTCTAAAAACATAATATATTATTTAAACATGTAAATAAATTAGAATAAAAAACATTTTTTGAATTAAAATTCAGTATTTTTAACTATTAATTAAAAAATTAAACATCAATGAAAAATAAAAATAATTAAAACTAACTTAATTTTTGTGTTTCTATTTCATAAATTAGTTTTATTTTTTCATACTGAATTTATAAAATTTCCAAAAATTGGATTTGAAATAGGATCACCATTAAAAGGTGGAAAAAGTGCCTCAATAAAAAATATAGGTTTTTATGCGATATATTGTGGTTTTTTCTATCTTATGCTTATTATATGTTTTGGAAACCAAAAATATTTGATAAAATATATAATATATATTTCATTAATATCATTTACTCATTGAAATTAATTTAATTTATTTGGATAAAACGCCTTTGTGAGCATACAAATAGTTTTCGATAAAATATTCAATTTATTTTAAATTGGTTATTATATTCGTTTGTAATTATTTTCTAACCACTGAATATGTTTAATATTTATTTTAACTATATATTTTCATATGTTATTTTCTACTATTCATAATGGCTAGTTTATAACTTCTAATATTAAATAATAATATTTTAATAATATATTATTATTCGGTATAACATGGTCTTTTGTGTAATGTATGATTTTGAAGAAAGTACTTGTTCTATGTGATGTACGCTATTTCAGTGTCTCATTAAATTAAAGCTATAAAATATGTTAAATTAATTTCATAATAGTAAAAATATTTAATATTCTTTGGATATTATATTACCTTACGTGTTTGGTATTTCATGTCATACATGCTATCAAATAAAATGTTTCTATACTTAATTTTAGGGCTGTTACATTCTCCCCAACATGATTAAATTGTTTCCTCCCAATTTGAATAAAATATTGTAGATATACTATTTTATATTTTATATTTTTTAAATCACATGTTCTGAGAAGGGTTTATATGAAATCCTCTAGAAAATAGTGAATGGGAATTACAAAGGTCAAATGGAATAACATATAACAGGGTCTCTATATAAGATATCCCTAGTGCGAAGTGGAGATACGTACATAGAGAAAAAGAATAAATACTTATGGGGTAATATTGAGGTCAATGGTTAGAAACAATTGAATCATTAATGGAAATTTTAGGGCCTTAAAAGCATATATTGATGATGATTTAGATGACCATAGGTTCAAAAAAATAGGTTATTAAAAAAATTATTTAAAGATAATTTCTCTCATGTTGGGAAATACCCTTATTTCTTAATAGTATATGTAAATTGACATACATTATATTTTTTAATTTGTAGGGTCTCGAAAAAAGAATCTAAAAAGGGAAATCAAATACCACAAAAAGTTGATGGATGAAGGGGATGCATGTGGGGATGAAAATTTGTTGAAAAATATTAAAGGAATCTAATTTGGAAGAGGACCCAAACTAGTTTGCGTACTAGATACTAAGAAATGTCAACTGAAGGCACAAATAACAAAACATGTGGTACACAGGTGGCTTGCAAAACATTGGCCCGTGAAGCTTTGGCCAGCAAATCAGGTCATTTTTGGAACGAATGATGAAAGGTGTCAGTAAAATGAGAACCATGGAATAGTGGAATATAAATTACACTTGAGAACCACATCGATGGTCAAAACATGATGGAGGGGTACATCCCTGCTTTCTATCCATGTGGACATAGCAATTCACAAATGATACAAGGCTAACAGTGCATCACAAACCACATCGTTCGTGAAAGTGAGGTGTTTATTTACGCCGCCACAGAGAGAAAAAATGAAAATATCAGTTGAGTTTGTCATGTGGGGGCCAAGAAATTTCACCATGGGCTTCAATGAAGGGTGTATTTTGACTGTATTTACACACTTCTCAACACTCTATAAAAGGATCCCTAGGGGAGGTGATGAAGAGAGGATCAAGTTTTTGGAGAACTAGGAGTGTAATAATTGAAGACTTATAAGGAAAAAAAGTCATCGATGTATGGAACCATGAATAGTATCCATTAGGTATAAACACAATGTGAACCATAAAAAGAGGAAAACATAATAACATGGGTAAACCTTGAACTTAAAAGGAGATCCATGAACCACACTCCATTTGTGGATGAACATCTCACGAACTGTGAGATTAATGCCCTTTTTCAATCTTGTCTATCGTGTAGCATATCTCTATGCAGACAAAACCCTATGCGGTGAAGAATTATACCACACGGAGGTACTTGAGCGCCACATACCACTACTGTATGAGAACAGATCCTCAGGCCACGTACCACCATAGTACACAGCCCACACCTAGATTTGTGTACCACCGTGGTATGCGGACCGCTTCAAGATCCTTGTACCAACTTGGTACACGGGAAACCCTTCTACTCGCATATAATAACACTAAGTAGAAGGCACCTCTCCACACGTGAAAAAATGGTACACAAAGTAGGGTATCATCAGGCTTTCCACCATCCCGTACCGATCATACCCTTTAGTTTCCATCCCATTCTCCAAATCCTCTCTACAAACTACTCCATTGGAATTAGTACAAAGCCTCTTCCTAAGCCTCCAAACCTATATGAATAGACCATCGGGTGCATTAATGCACCATTTTTAGTCTCCAAACCCATTGTAAGGAGAGTCATGAAGGTAATCCATGCATCGGTATAGACCACTACAATGTTGTTAAGACTACATTCCCTTGGTAACTCATTGTCCTACCATGGGATACTAACATGGACCTCCTTGTTCTAGGGATCAAGGGTAATCAATTTATTTTCCATTCAATGTGGGGAGATGATATGTAACACCCCAATATTTCATAGTAAGTTATTTTCTTTAAATTTTTAATAGCTTACGCTACAAGGATCACTGAGTTCGAGCGCACGACATAATAAAAAAGCCATTCAAAAAGCGGTTATGAATAGTATTCACTGAATTTTTAATTTTATATACTTTGTATAATTTTAGAATATATATTATGTGTTTCTTAGATATAATATAAGAACAAATTCATTTTTTCAGAAAAAAAAAGTATTTTTCAATAATGTAATTTTACCACCTTTTAAGGGTGAACCCTTTTTAAAACCAATATTTGACACTTTTATATATTCAATTTAATGAAATTAAATTACTATTTAGAATCAGGACATAAAAATTTATTTTGGATAAATTTTGTGTACTTTTCTGATAACATTATTATTTTGATGAATAGTGAAAAGACTAAATTTTATTTGAAGACAACTTTTTTAATCAAAATAATTTATAGTGTTAAATTATGAATTTTAATGGTTTAGAAGTATAATAAAATTATATAGTTATCATTTAATAAAATGTAGGTCATTATAAGTAATTTCACATTTAAATTTGAAATACACACAAATCAATCTTTTGATATTTTTAACTTCTTAATAAACCGTTTTTTGGTTTTGACAATGTGAATTATTTTTAAATTAATTAATTCTACTTTTATGTTTTAAATTTCATAAAATATAATTATTATTTTAATTTTTAATAAAAAAAAATTAGCTTAGGGTGATTTTTTGGTATTTTTCTAAAAACATTCAATTTTTTATGAATAGTGAAAAGCACTACATTATTGATTAAAACCCAACTTTTTATTTAAATAAATATTTATTTTATTTATTTAAGTAAAAATAGATACATAATATCTATATTATTTCAATGGGATTCATTGGATTCATTTTTAAAATAAAATTAGATGCATAAAATTTTATTGATCTTTTTACCGCCTTTTACCCACCTTTTAGGAGCACTTGCAAACTTCCATTAAACATAATTTTACCACTTCTGTGAGTTGAATTTAAAATATCCGAGAGACATGGTTTACATCATTAAGTAAAATTTGGTTCAATAAGATGAAAATAATTTTTGGGTGAATAGTAACTTTTGACTTTTATTTATCACAGTTAAAAGTAAATAGGGTAATTAAAGGTAAAAATGATATTATAATTACCCAAACACTTCTCTTAATTATATTGGATAAGTTTAATTCGACAAAAAAAACCTTAGAAATTAAATATTTTCCTTTTGGTCAAATTGTGTTAGATTAGGACATTTATTATTATTGTATTTAATGGAGTTAAAAGTGTTAAATTCAATGTTTAATAACCAAAATATTTATAATATGTGGTCATATAAAAGATAAATTGAACTATAAATATTCATTAAATAGATATAAATATTTCATACATAATGGTATTTTATTTATAATTTTTAGATATTAAATAATTAAATTTATTTATGACACAATGATGATGTAGTAATTACCTTATTAAGGAAAGATTAAAATAATTGATATTATAAATATCCATGTAAATGTAATTTGAATCTTTTGATGAATTCCACTAATTTTATAGGTTAATATGAAATTTTATAATTTATTAATTAATTTTAGTTTGAAGTAAAAATGTTGTTATGATTTTCTCAAAAAACAAAAACTAAATAGAGTCAAAATTGACCTAAATGAGTTTTTAAAACGAATACTATATTATTGGTTGATATATTATTCCTAAAAATCTTAGGATCGGCCAAAGATCATAAATAATATTATATATTTCATTAATGAACCACTTTTTGTTCTCATGGAAGTTTAGAGTATGTTTATTAACTATATAGTGTAAGAATACAAGAAGACACAGTAAAAGTTAAACTATTAAAAAAATTGTTAAATCTAAAAGATAAGGTTAATATGGGGACTTAAAATTGTCTAAAACATAGTTTTTGAGAGTATTTATACCCATACTCACCTTATCTTTGATATAAATTAATTTTAGAACCATTTGTAACCAAAAAAGATTATTAATAAAATATTATTTCAAGGTTTTCCTAAAGTGACCCTTACCTCTCTTATAAAAGGGTACTTCCCATTCTCTTAATTTCAAACCTCCAAAGCCATTTGGATCAGATAACCCCTTCCCGAATATCCTTCCGACTACTGTCACTAAATCCTAGAGTCCTTCCTCGGATCATAAATCCAACCTAATGAGTCCTTTTGATCAAATCAAAAGGAAGCGCCCGAGGAAGAGGAAATAATTTCACCACCCTCTTTCAAGTTCTTTTCTTCTTCCACCTTATCATTATTTGTTGATTACATTCCAAAATAATAAATCCAGTACCTCCTACATAATATTATTTTATTATAAATATGGTACAACCATATTCATTAATCTATCCATCCTATAAATGAAAAAGTCGCCATACATGCGTATGTACGGCTTACCGTCTCCATGTCATGGTGTCGTTTATTATTAAAAAAACATCATCATTTGGATTGGTATAATAATGAGAATAGCTGAGGTAAATAAAAAATATAACATGTTAATGATTCTGTATACATGATATACCATCCAATTTTATATGATTTCACCATCAAAAGTATGATATTGTCTCTCGTGCGTACGTATGGCTAACCGTCTCCATGATGCGATGAGATGTCATTCCCCATCATAACCATTCAGTACTAATTTTCATTTGATGATCAAATTTTTTTTTAGAATTTATATCATTCTGTATATTAATCAAATACATCTTATTCATATCAAAAATGGAATAATTAATAAATCATATGAAGGAAAACGAATCAGTTAACACCCGAAACCATGATACTACAAAAATATTATTAACAAAGAAATATTAGAAGATCATATATGATATCATATTTATGTATGTGTTTCATGTATAATTTAATAAGAATTATTTAACTATTATACATGATTTTAATGTTCCCTCGAAAAAGGAAAAGTACAAGGTAAGGGGTTTCTTATCTCACTTTTAATTCTGTGAGATTTCTATTGTTCCCCACTTATTTATTGCATGTGGTGTATTGTGTACTACCATTTGATATATATTGTCATGATTATATTTATATTAATGTTATTATGTGATTCATTTAGTTGTTATTAACTTTTGGTCATACGACTTGATTGATTACAATGTGGTAAGGGGTTCTCATCTCACTTTTTATTCTAGTAGGATTCATGCTATATTTTCCACTATTACCTTTTGTGTGGTGTATGTACTTCCCGTGATTATATTCTCTGTGTAATATTCTTTAATTTATAGGTATTTACATCATCATTGTATTATCCTTATTTAATGGGGTTTATGTTTTGTTAGTTACCAAATTGGTAAGGGAATTTCAAATTTCAGTTTCCACCCATTGGGTTTTACACAAACTTCATTGATTATGTTAGTCCAAGATTATGTGTGAATTCACTATTTATTTACTTATGTAGTAATTTACACTACACTTTTTGTGGATATACTTTTTATACACATAATCACTCCATTTATAAATTACCATGTCATCTATATGAACATGTAAGGGTAATCACAACTCAATTTCCATCCATTGAGTTAAACATCTAAGTCATTGGTTTTCTTTTTATAGGAATATGTATGAATGTAATCTGATTGATTTTCAATGAATATCCAATTATATTTATTTTATTTATATTTTTATCACATAATTATTTCATTTCCTCATCCTTAATTTATGGATACGGTCTTTATAAGGTATTTCGTCTCAATTAACATTCCTTTGAGACCTCATTATCATTTTGAACCAATTTACTTTTATATAGTGTATATAAAATCCTTTAAAATATTATATCATGATTAAATTTATTCTCATGTTATTATAATGTTTTGATTAATTTTATTTCTCAATTACTTGTTTTCAAGAATTACTTATTTGTTTAGTAACCCTTTAACTAAAAAATTGTTTTAAATGTTTTAAATATTTATTCTTCTAAATCATTCTCATTAATTTACATGTTTGAAAAATGGTTTTAAGTATTTATTTATATGGACATAAATTTTTTGATATTAAAATTACATTTTCAATTTTCAATTTTGTATGGGACACTTTGATTCAAAAATCTATTTGAAATGACTTCTTTGATAAATAGTGCGACATTTAAATGTTTTCAATAAAAAGGGGATATTTCTCTCAAATAGTTTTAATGACGATTTTAATCTATTTCAATATCCTTCATTGTATTTTATTATTTATTAAGGTTTATTTATCATAATAAAATCACCTATATTATATATAATGAGTTATATTTGACTGTGGATGTGCTATTTTGAGGCCATTCATGGTTTATGGTAAAAATATTTACATTTCGTATGCTAGTTTTAGTACTAATTTATAGATTATGTTTCATCCTTTCGTATAAGGAATGCATTGGACATAGTAAGTGACAGGTGGAGTCCGCTATATCTCCTCTATGAATTGGTAGGTCTCATGAGAAAAACTAGTGTCTTGGCACAAGGCCATGAAAAAATCTTATTTGTAGTCCTGTCACAATTCCTTGACTATGTGGTTAAGATGTCCAACATTATACATTCCATCATTATGAAATTGGATATTGATATTACATGTGAATATTCGACTAGTAGAATATCAATGTGAATATGTAAATGGAATTATTTGATTTATCTTTTCTATATTATGCTGATGTTTAAGATTAAAATAATTCTGTTCTAGTCTTATACATTTCCTTAAATGTTTATTCTTATTTATGACAGTTTCTGCTATATTTTTATCCATACTAGGCATCTGAGCTCACCCCTTTCTTATGTTTTATTTTTTCCCGGATGCAAACAAGTATATTACGATTAACCTACAGGAATTGGCTAAGGGATATAATAGTGTTCAAAGGGGACACAATGTTGTTTTTTATTTCATGATGTAATGTAATACTTATGTATGTATCTACTACTTCCAAGGGTACTAAATTGATCGGTCTTTCGGGACATGATTCCTTGTATCATGATAATTTTATTTAATAGTGCACTACTTCTAGGTAACTGGGGTCGGGGCATTATAGTTGGTATCAAATGAAGTTTAGTACAAACCTTGGAAGCTAGATTTAGAAAAACTCTGATTAGAAAACACTACCCTAAGATAGAAACTGTGGATTAGTGTAGAAGAAAATACAAAAAATTGGTAATGTAAATATTATATGGGTTTTCCAAGCAATATATCCCTGTATAGATATGAGCAGGTAGAGGCGGCTCTAGAACAGATATACCTCGGAGTGAAAACTCTGAAAAAGAGTTTCGAGATTGACCCGGGGTATCGTGGTACATGACAACAGGTCTTGATGCACTCTTGGTTACAACACTCTGGGGGATTTGCTTAGGATAATTCACATTTTCTTTACAACCTGATTTGAAGGAAATTAATATAAGATGAGAATAAATAGCCTTGGTTAATCATAAGGTATTTTAGATTGAAAATAAGGTGTTATGATATTTTCTAAATTATTTTATTACTTACACTATGCTTTCTTGTTGTAGTCAAGGGATGGATTCTAAAGAAGTCATAGAAACCTTGAAGATGATGTACAGGGTGGGAACATTGGTGGGAATGATCAATGAAATGGAATGTTGATAGGTGTAAAATATATTGTGTTCATTCCAAATAATTTTTCCAAAAATATGATCAACAATATAAATATTATCAAACTCCCAAACTCAAAAAAAGAGAAAGGTGGTGAATGATAAAAGCTCTAGTAGTGGAGATGATAGTGAAAAGGACACTCAATTTTCATCATGAAGCAAAATGTGGAAGGAGAGACCTAGGAATGTGTCTCAATGGAACAAACAAATTCTTTATTTGTGGGAATGAAGGACATAACGTAACGAATTTCCAAGTAAAAGTGAAGATTACTATAGAATAAAATAAAAATGATCCTATGAATCCGATTATAGGAATTTTCCATAAATGTAAGGGACCTTGGAATTACCTGAGTCAATGACCTATTATATAGGATAATAATTAAGTCAAGGAAGAACCTATGTGGAAATAAATGTATGAAGATATTTTTAAACGTATGGGATTTCATTGGAAGAATATTCTATTGTATGTGTAACCATGCAGTTTGTCATGTGAAAATGATATTTGAGGAAGAATTATCTTTTCTTTTGTGGATATATTTATAAAGAACCATTTTCTTTTATATGATCCTTGAATTTTAGGTAATTAAAGGTTATTAATTTTTTGGATAAAAAATGTGAGGTATTATATAATATTTTTGGTTAAAATATGATATAATTATTATGAAGAATTTATCTCATTTTGGGAATGTTAAAAACTATAGTTTTTGAAAAACAAAAACACCCAGACTGTGTGACAAATCGTTGCATTAGAAAAAGCTGTGGGAATCGAACCCACAACCAGAGTGCGATTGGGATTTATCACCTACCACTAGACTACGTTAAGTCCATTGTTAGTGTGACTAATTCTTTTTAGTTAAATGATTTTATTGATCAATAATAAGTTGATTTGTGATCTTATGTATCATCAATTGGATATATATAGTATACTAAAATTATTTGGTGATTATGTGATAAATGTTATTTTAGAAGACGTTCACTATGTTGGGAACACTATATGCCTATGGAAAATAGAATACTATTGGATTTCATTTGAGGAGTAATGGTGGGTTTTTATCTATGTTTTTATTTTGGATTTATAGATATTTGGGTTATTTATGGAAATTATTAACCTATCATAAAGAATATGTGATTAGGTTAATTACTTTTAATAATGTGAGTTTAAGAGTAGTTGATGTTATTTAGAGATATAATTTAATGTGGAAGATTATGTATTCAAATTCGTCTAAATTTTGGGTATCAATATTAGTTTGGACTATATTGAAGGAAATTAAGACAATGGTTTATTCAATGGTATTTATTGAACATTGGGTATTTTCGGATTAATTTTAGAAATTAACATTAGAATTTCTTTCCCTAAAGGATTATCCTTTTTGGGGATCCTCTGATCTTGTACAAACCATTTTGGTTTTGGTTAATATCTAAATACAAGGGAAATATATAGTTTATCCTTTGTGGGTCATGTGATTCTCTAAAGGTTGATTCAAGCGCTGCAAGTGTGACCAAGTCATCTTGAATACTCATCGTTTGGAAAAAAAGATGAGTTAGTGGTAGAAATTTATTAAAGGATGTAACTCTACTTAAAAAGATAGAATATCTCTTTACGTTCTTATTCAATCTCATAAATAAATTTCTCAACTTTATGAAATGGAACTTAAAACAAAAAACATTGTTCGTTTACTTTTCCTATGGGGAAATTAATGACCGTTTATCCCATCACAAGTTTGTGGTTTTCTTATTATTATCTTTCTCCTGATCATGTTTTCTATCACTCTTCATCAAAACTTGACACTTAGTTTATCTTACATATCTATGTTTTCCTACATGGAATCCTAGTATGGGTTATCTCGGGTGACATTTTTTACTTCCCTTTCATTATTTAAAAGTGATAGTTTTATTGACTCTATTTCTGATGTGGGACTTTCAATGAAGTTTCCAAGATAAATTTTCAAATTCTGAGGATGCAATTTCTAAAAGGGGGTAAAATTTAACACCCCAAGATTTCATAGAAAGTTATTTTCTTTAACGTAATTCAATTGCTTGCGCTTCATGCAACACCGAATTCGAGTGCAACATGACTTACCAAACGAGCCATTCAAACAGCAGTTATGAATAGTATTAATTGAATTTTGAATTTTATATACTGCATATAATTTTAGAATCTACATTATGTGTTTCTTAGACATAAAATAATAACAAGTAAATTTTTCCAGAAAAAAAGAACTATTTATATAAAATGAAATTTTACCACCGTTTAATAGTGAACCCTTTTTAAAACCAATATTTGATACTTTTATATATTCAATTTAATGAAAATAAATTCTTCTTTAGAATCGGAACATAAAAATTTATTTTGAATAAATTTTTGGTACTTTTCTGAAAATGTTCATATTTTTATGAATAGTGAAAAATACTAAATTTTAATTTAAAACAACTTTATTAATCGAAATAATTTATAGTGTAAAAAAATGACATTGAATGGTTTTGATGTATAATCAAATTATATTTTATACATTTAATACAATGTTGGTCATTATAAGTAATTTCACATTTAAATTTAACATAAACACATATCAATCTTTTGATAGTTTTACTTCTTCAAAACCTTCTTTTTGGTTTTGACAATGGGAATTAGTTTTAAATTAATTAATGATACTTCTATGTTTTTAATTTGGTAAAATAAAATTAATTTTTTTATTTGTACTACCAAAATTATCCTAGGGTTAATTCTTTGTATTTTTCTGAAAACATTCAATTTTTGATGAATAGTGAAAAACACTACGTTATTGTTTAAAAACAGACTCTTTATTTAAATAATTATTTATTTTCTTATTAAATTCAATATATATACATAAAACCTATATTAGATCAATGTTATTCATTAGAGTCGTTTTTATAATAAAATTAGATGTATAAGATTTTTTTGAACTTTTTACCATCTTTTACCCACCTTTTAGGAGCACTTGCAAATTTGCATGAAACATAATTTTACCGCATCTATGAGTTGAATTTCAAAAACCCTAGAGACACGGTTTACATCATTAATTAAAATGGGGTTCAATAAGATGAATATTTTTTTCGTAAATAGTATCTTTTGACTTTTATTTACCACGGTTAAAAGTAAATAGGGTAATTAGAGGTAAAAATGATATTATATTTACCTAACACATGTCATAATTTTATTGGAAAAGTTTAATTCGACCAGAAACTACCTTATAAATAATATATAATCATTTTGGTCAAATTTTATTATATTAGTACATTTATTATTATTTTATTTAAAGGAGTTTGAAGTATTAAATTCAATGTTTAATAACAAAACTATTTTTAATATAGGCATATACATAAGATAAATTGATCTAGAAATATTAATTAGAAAGATAAAAATATTTCCTACATAATGGTATTTTATTTATTATTTTTAGACATTATATAATTAAATTTATTTATGGCACAATGATGATGCATTAATTACCTTATTAATGAATGATTAAAATAATTGATATTATAAATAACCAAAAAAATGTAATTTGAAACATTTGATGAATTCCAGTAATTTTATAGGTTCATTTGGCATGTTAGGGTGGATTAATTAATTTTTTTCGAAGTAATCATGCTGTTATGATTTTCACAAAAACCAAATACTAAAGTGTCAAAATTGACCTAAATGAGTTTTTAAAATAAATACAATATTATTGGTTGATATAATATTCCAAAAAATCTAAGGTTTTACCAAAGGGATTAAATAATATTATATATGTCATTAATGAACCACTTGATGTTCTCTTGGAAGTTTATATTAAGTTTATTAACCATATAGTGTAAGAATACAAGAAGACACGGTTAAAGTTAAACTATTTAACAAAGTTATTTGGATCCACTAAAACCAAAAATAATTTATAATAAATTAATATTTCAAGGTTTTCGTAAAGTGACCCTCACCTCTCTTATAAAAGGGTACTTCCCCTTCTCATAATTTCTCATGTCCAAAGCTATTTGGTTCAGCCAAACCCTACCCAAATATCCTCCCAACTACTATCACTACATCCTATATACCTTCCTTTTATCATATAGCCAACCTAAGGAGCCCTTTTGATCTAATCAAAAGGAAGCACCCAAAGAAGAGGTAATAATTTCACCACCCTCTTTTATGTTATTTTCTTCTTACACATCCTCTTTATTTTTTAATTCCATGCCAAAATAATAACTCCAGTACCTATAACATACTGTGATTTTATTATAAATATGTTAAAACCATATTCATTATTCTATCCATCCTATAAATGACAAAGTCACCATACGTGTGTATGTAGGGCTTACCGTCTTCACATCGTGGTGTAGTTTGTTATTCTAATGCTTCATTATTTTAATGGGTATAATAATGAGTATAACTGATTTAAATAATAAATATAACATGTTAATGATTCTTTATATATGATATACCATTCAATTATATACTATTTCACCATCAAAACAATGATATTGTCGCTCATGTGTACATGCGGCTTACCATCTCCACGATGGGATGAGATGTCATTCCCCATCATAACCATTCAAGAAAAAATTTTATTTTATGATTAACAATATGTTTAAATACTTGATATAATTTTTTATATGGATCAAATACATCCAATCTATAATAAACATGACTTATGTAACAAAACACATAAAGGAAAACGAATTAGTTAACACCCGAAACAGTGATACTACTATAATATTATCAACAAATCAATATTATAAGATCATATATGATATCATATTTATGTATGTGGTTCCTGTATAATTTAATAACAAATATTTAATGATTATACAGGAGTTTAACGAACACTTGACTAAGGACAAGGACTAGGTAAGGGGTTTCTTATCTCTCTTTTAATTCTGTGAGATTTCCATTGTTCAAAAATTATTTATTGCATGTGGTGTATTTTTTACATAGAATGGATATAAATTATCATTATTCTCTTTATATTAATGATATTTTTTGATTCATTTGTTGGTTTTTAAATTTTGGTCATACGACTTGATTGATTATAACGTGGTAAGGGGTTTTCATCTCACTTTTTATTCCCATGAGATTTATTCTATATTTGCCACTATTAAATTTTGTGTGGTGTATGTACTGCTCGTTATTGTATTATTTGTGTAATATAATTTAATTTATGGGTATTTATATCATAATTTTATGATCCTTCTTTCATGTGTTGTATTTTTTGTATGTTACCAAATATGTAATGGAATTTCAAATTTCAATTTCTACTCATTAGGTTTTACGCAAACTTCAATGATTATATTACTCCAAGATTATGTGTAAAATCACTATTTATTTACTTATGTAGTAATTTCTACTACACATTGTGTGAATATACATTTGATACACATAATCTCTCCATTGATAAATTATCAAGTCATTGATATGAACTTTTAAGGGTAATCTTAACTCAATTTCTATTCATTGAGTTAAACATCCAATTCATTGGTTTTGTTTTTACAAGAATATATGTGAATGTAATATGATTGATTTAAACTGAATATCCAATTGTATTGAGTGTATTTATATTTTTCACACATAATTATTTCATTGATTCATCCTTAATCTAAGGATACAGTCTTTATACGGTATTTTGTCTCAATTTAAATTCCTTTGAGACCTCTCTGTCGTTATGCACCAATTCTCTTTTATATGGTGTATATACTATCCTTTGACATATTATATCATGAATACCTTTACTCTTATTATATTATAATTTTTTATTAATGTTATTCCTCAATTACTTGTATTCAAGCATCGCTTACTTGGTTAAGAACTCTTTAACTAAAATATAATTTTAAATGTTTTCAATATTTATTCTTCTAAATATTTCTCATTAATATCCATGTTTTAAAAATAGTTTTAGGTATTTATTTATAGGGAAATAATGTTTTTGAAATTAAAATTACTTTTAAAAGTTTCCAAATGGTATGGGACACTTTGATTCAAAAATATCTTTTGACAAACTTCTTTGATAAATAGTGCAACATTTAAATGTTTTAAAAAAAAGGGGATATTTCTCTCAAATAGTTTTAATGACTATTTTCATCTATGTCAATATCCTTCAGTGTATTTTATTCTTGATTTAGGTTGATTTATTATAATAAAATCATCGATATCATATTTAATGAGTTATGTTTGACTGTGGATGTGACATTTTAATTTCATTAATGGTTTGTGGTTAAAATCTTTACATTTTGTATGCTAGTTTTAATATGAATGTTTAGATTATGTTTCACCCTTTCTTATGAGGAATGAATTGGACATAGTATGTTATGGGTGGAGCCCGTTATAGCTCTTAGATGCATCGGTAGGTCTCATGATACAAACTAGTGTCCTAGCATAAGGCCTTTACAAAATCTTATTTATTGTCATGGAACAATACCTTGACTATGTAGTTATGATATCCAGCATTATTCATTCCATCATTATGAAATTGGATATTGATATTACATGTGATTATTCAACTAGTATAGCATCCATGTTAATAAGTAAATGGGATTATTTGATTTATCTTTTCCATGTTATGCTAATTTTATGTTAAGTCTTGTGTTCTTGTTATATTCATTACATTAAATTTTTTTTTCATATTTATGACAGTTTCAGCTATATTATTATCCTTACTGAGCATCTGATCTCACCCCTTTCTTATGTTTTATTTTTTCTAGTATGCAAAGATATATATTACGATTAACCTGTAGGAATAGGCTAAGGGATATAAGACTGTTCAAAGGGGACACAATGTTGTTTTTTTATTTCATGATGTAATGTAAAACTTATATATGTATCTATTACTTATAAGGCTACTAAAATGATTGGTCTTTTAGGACATGATTCCTTGTATCATGCCAATGTTATGTAATAATGCACTGATTCTGGGTAACTAGGGTCAGTACATTACATGATATGTCAATGGAAATGTGCTTTCTTCTCGCTTTGATGAGAAGAAACTATCCTCTTTATTCCCATAACCCATTCAAAGGGTGTTCCTCTTGGAGTAAGCCCCTGGCCTTTCGGGATGGACCTAACGACCTTCACTTTTGTTTCACATTGAATGGTTCATTTATCTGCATCCTCATCCAACATCAACCTAGCAGCCTCTGTCGTGGGATCCACTTTTTTCCCTCATCAAATAAGATAATTGTGCCTTTGTTGAATCTCTCACATCCTCTTGTTTCTCACACTGAGCATGACTCACATGGGCTTAGGGTTTTCTGATAATACAACATTGGCACAACCCACCATTATCAATGAGAACGTTGATTCCCACCACAACTGGGATATGTAGGAAGCCTTCATTTAAGCCCGAGCTCTATCTCATCTCATCCATGAAATGAGAGATCATGCCCCTTCAAATGGGAAGCTCTTACCTGTAATCTATAATCAAGTCACAAACAAACATATTAAATATGATAACTCTAATTCTTACCACAATATGGATATGTAATAACACTTTATCTAGGCCAAATCTACATGTCATCTCATCTATTAAATGAGAGATCATGCCACCATCAAATGGGAAGACCCTATATGTAACCCCAAATTGTGTCACAAACTAGTTTTTGAACTATGATAAATCTAATTACCAACACAACTGGTGTAACATCCCAAGTAAGTAATGAATAATAGATATTTTTATCTATGTCTATTAATGATTAAGATAGTGTTTTAGAGGCTTAAAATGAAAATAAATCCAATCTTAAGCATGGAATACACTAATATTCTTAAATGATTGTTTTAGTGCCTTATGATGGAAAACCCTTTCTAAATCTATCTTTTGACAATTTTATAAACTATGTTTGTCAAAATAAACATATTCTTTATGATTGGGACATCAAAATTTACTTTGTGTGAATTTTTGGTATTTTTCTGACAATGTTCTTTTTTTAATGAATAGTGAAAAATACTACATTTTACATCAAAACTGCTTTTTAATATAATTTATTTATATGATTAGATTATCTTTTGAATTGTTCATAATGTGTAATATGAATATATTTTTACCATTTAATCCAATGGTGGTCATTGGAATCAATTTCACTTTGAAATTGGACTTAAACTATTGTCAATCTTTTGATACTTATTGTTTCATTAAAACATGTTATTTGCTCTGGCAGCGGGAATTAATTATTAAATTAATTAGTGTGACTTATATGATTTGAATTTTGTAAAATAGACTTCATTTTTGAATTTTTAATATCAAATATAGCTTAGGGTGAATTTTTGGTAATTTTCTGAAAAACTTCAATTTTTTATGAATAGTGAAACCACTAAGTAGTACTTATAAAAACTGATTTTTCCGTTTAAATGGAATTTTGCCATCATTGTGTTTTTAATTTCAAAAATCCGACATACATGGTTGTCATTAAGAAGTAAAATGTGGTTCAATGAGATTATAATAATTTTTTGGTGAATAGTAACTTATTAAGTTCTTAATCGCGATTAATGGTAATTAGTGTAGTTTAAGGTAAAAATAATGCTTTAATAAAATAAAATGAGCTTCACACATGTCCTACCCTCATTGGTTGTGTCATGGCCGACCAATAAAAGCCATGGGTCAACTTGGGGACCCCATGGATCCACTTTGGTTGGGAAATGACATAAATTACCTTTTATTTAATGTAAAAGTAAAAATGACACAAACATAATATGTTTTACGAAAACAATTTTTACATGGGGTTATAACAATCAGATGTTTGATTATAAATAGTCATTGGAAAGATAAAAATATTTCCAACATCATTGTATTTTTTTTATAATTTTTAGACATTAAATAAATTAAATTATTTATGACATAATAATGATGCAGCGATGACATCATTATTTGACGATTTAAATAAAATGGAAAGATAATGTAAAATCTATGAACTACACATGTCCAAAACCAATTTTATGAGTGGATTTAGAACCCTTATCACCTTATACACGAATTATATCAATGTGGGTCCTTTTAAAACCGAAACACATTTTCAAATAAAGTAATATTTCTTTACCTTCCAAAAGTGCCCCTCCTCTCCTCTTATAAAAGGCCCCCACCTCTACCTCATTTCACACACTCATCAAGCCTTTTGCTCGGCCAACCCCTGCCCATTTACTCTCTCCACATCCCTCTCCTAATCCTAGAGGATTCCCTTTGTGCAGAATCCTTTCAAAAGAAGCCTTTAGGCTCAAATCAAAAGGAGTTACACTTATAAAGGTAATTAATTCTATCATGTTCATTTGTTTTATTTTTCTTCTCCAACCCCCTAAAATCTTTTTATTTACTTCTTTTGTAACATCAACAGTATCTTCAATATACTAGGATTTTGTTATAAGATTTATTTGAGCTACACTCTCACACAACTACATCAAATGGTTAAAGAACATACGGTTTCCGTGGATGGCGAAATTCTGCCTCCCGAAACGATGATTGTTCAATACTCATTTAACACCTTAAAAGGTGGTCATTATGATGTCACTGTTTTTATATATGATATATAATATGTTTATGTTTTCCTTAAGCTTCTATTTTTTTCATTTTGGGCATACCGTTATGGTTTCCATTATTGGTAAACACGATATCTTCATTTTAGGAAGTGCGGACTACTGCCCCCTGAAAGTGATTTGATTCGTTAATACCATATGTGGGATGTGTAAAGGATAAAGTTAATGATATTATATATGTTATTATACTAGAATTATAATATACTCTTATATAATTATGATTCCATTCCAGAAATACGAAATAGAAATGGAAGTAGCGTTCATGCGTATGTACGGCCTACCGTCTCCATGAACGGTGCATTTAATTTCTTACCTCTAAATGTGATGTAATATTATAATACATGTATATTCTGAATATATATGTTATCCAAATCATTAATATCATTCTGGATATAACTAACCTTTGACCAAATTAACAACATGTAAGTGTAAGAAGTCTATTTTTGACTTAAGAACCAAATACTGACAAAATGAATACTATTAACTTAAATGATTACATGATGTTCATAACATGGTATAAAAGGAATAATGAACTTGAAAAAGGTCATAAGAAAGTAGATATTAACTCAAGTTTATTATTCAGGAGATTAATGAACGGTCGGGTCAAGTCGGATACGAGGTATGGGACTTCGTCTCAATCTCCTTTCATTGAGGTAAATTTTATTTTATACACAACTTTCTTTTATACGGTGTATAAACCCCTTTTGACTTTTACGTTTATTCAAAAGGAATATTTATTTATACAAAGCGTTTACTAAACGACAAAAGGGAATGTTTTTGTCGTACGTATGCGGCGACAATGACTTCTCCGCCGTCGTGACCGTTATTTGAGTTTCGGCTTCCTCTACAAGCCATAACTTATTTTCAAAATAAAAATAAATACCATGTTTTAATTTTCTTTTATTTTGGTATTGAAAATGGTTTTCACAATGTTTTTGTGTTGTATTGATATCTTGTGATTGAAATGTGGAAATTTTATGTTTCCTTTATGCATGTTTTATGTGATACGATTATGTTATGGTTCTTGGGCATTATTATGAAGACGGGTGGTTCCGTGATAAACTAAGGGCGGGTGAGCCCGATATAGCTCTCCAATGCATTGGGTAACGCGAAGGAGTGAAACGTTAAGGTTTATCTGAAGAGATTTTAGGGAATATACTGTGATGGGTATTCCAAACGTAACCAAGAGGGTTACTCCCTACGTAAGAATGTTATGAATGCCTCAAGATACCTTTATGTCTTATGATTTATATGATTTATTCATGATTTTATGAGGTATGTTAATGTTCCTATGTTTTATGGGTAAAGTATGCTTTCATTCATATGTATATATGAACTCATGTTTCCTTTCCATATTTTTATAACCTATACTGAGCTTTTTATGCTCATCCCAAGTTTGTTTTTGAAATGTTTTTCACAGGTCAAGGGAAAGGTACATGATATGATGATAGTGTCAAGGAAGTGTCAAGAAATAATCCATGTATTATTTTAAATGAGTTTCCATTGATGGTAATGTATAATACTATCTTTATGTAACCACTGTTTTTATATGTGGGATGTAATGAAAGTTTTATGATCTAATTCTCTAAAACTCTAAACCCGAAAAGATCCTCAATGTGTAATCTTGTAATAACTCATGATTAATTAAGGTTTAAGGCTGGGGCCTTATATTTGGTATCATAGGTCGGTTTAGATAACTTTAGGAGTTAGAATTATATTAAATGATTATCCAAAAAAATTTCTTTGAAATGATATAGCATTTGAAGATTACCATGTTGCTTTATCTAAGACATGTTTGTTCAGAATGGTTTTCCGCAGAGGAAACAGTGAAGCAGTTCTAGGAAGGCATACAGAAGGAAATTACATTCCGAATCAGCATCTAGAAATGGTCGGAATTGGAACTGAACAGTTTGTTGCAGTAATGACGTAGTTGACTCAAGCGTTAAATGGTGGTGGTATACATGCACGAGATCATCCAGATCAACCGCAGAGGAACATGTCATTGGTGGAACATTTCATGAGGCAACATCCACCATCATTCAGAGGATCATCTGACCATGTGCTAGCTGAAGGGTGGATTAAAGCACTGGAGAAGATTTTTGATGTCATGGGGTGTTCAGACAATCAAAAGGTTAGTCTTACTATTTACCGTTTGGAGGGTGAAGCATATCAGTGGTGGTCTATGGTTAAAAATATCAGGGATGCCGATGAGATTGATGCTCTTGACTGGGATGAATTCAAAGGTATGTTTCATGAGAAGTATTTTCCTAAGACTGTTCGACTTAGGATGGAAAAGCAATTCTTGGAATTGAGGCAAGAAGAAGACTCAGTGGCTGCCTATGAAGAAAGGTTCACTCGATTGGCAAGGTATGCTCCAAATTTTATCCAAGACCTTGAAGTAAAATCAATTGTTTTTACTCAGGATTAAAGCCAAAATATTGAAGGGAATTAGCTTCTTGTGAGATTAAAAGTTATGAAAAGCTTGTTCGATGTGCTGAGAAGGTGGAAATGGAGTTTGCCGATGACCAAGTGTTCTATAACAACCAGTAGAAGAAGAGACCGAGGTGGCAGGAGAAAGGTAAGAATTCTTCAAAAAAGTCTGATGGTAAGAGAATTATCTTTCCAGTTTGTGATAAATGTGGCAAAAGGCATGCTGGGGAATGTATTCTGAATTCTGGAAAGTGCTACCAATGTGGTAATATGGAACATAAGGCTCGTGATTTCACTGAAAAGTATCAAGGTGAAGGTAAGAACAAATTTGATTTACAGTTAGTGAAATGTTATAAGTGCAATGAGATGGGTCACTATGCAAATGAGTGTCCGGCAAAGAGCTTGAGTGATGGGAAGCAGTTAGACTATAAACAGAAAGGGGTGGTGAAATCCTTTGCAACTCCTTCAGCAGATGTCGGGCCATCAAATAAAGTTATATCAGGTACTTTGTTTGTTTTTTCAGATTATGCCAGCGTGTTGTTTGATTCGGGGTCTACACATTCTTTCATCTCTAAAACCTTTTCTAGTAAAATGGGAATACCATCTCAAGAAATGACTCCTGAACTTTTGGTAAAAACACCTGGGGGAAATGTTGAGGCAAAAAGAATTTATAAGAATCTTCCTATCCTTATCTGTGGAAAGAACCTACTTGCAAACATTATTGTTCTACCTCTAGTAGAGTTTGATGTTATCCTGGGTATCGATTGGCTCTCTATTTACCATTCTAAGATTGACTGTAGAGCTAAAGAAGTTTCTTTTCAGATAGACTTTCAGTTTGTTTACAAGAATGAACCCTTACTTTTGATAACATATCAAGAGGCCGAGAAACTTGTAAAAGATGGAAATGAATGTTACCTTGCACACGTCGTTGAAAATAAAGGAACTGCTCAGATTAATGATGTGCCAGTGGTAAATGAGTATCCTGATGTTTTTCCTGATGAGTTTCCTAGAATAATACCAGATTGGGAAGTTTAGTTTATTGTTGACTTAGTTCCTGATGCTAAGCCAATTTCAAAACCCCTTTATCGAATGGCAGAAATTGAACTTTTAGAGTTGAAGGAGAAATTGCATGATTTATTAGAGAAAGTTTTCATTAGACCTAGAACATCACCATGGGGTGCCCCTGTTTTATTTGTTAAAAAGAAAGATGGATCTATGAGACTTTGCATTGATTATAGAGCCTTGAATAATATCACTGTTAAGAACAAATATCCTTTGCCTCATATCGATGATTTGTTTGATCAGCTCCAGGGAGCTCAGTTTTTTTCAAAGATTGACCTGAGATCGGGGTACCATCAGCTGAAGGTAAAGGAGGCATATATTCCGAAGACCGTGTTCCGTACAAGATATGGCCATTATGAATTTGTAGTAATTCTTTTTGGGCTAACCAATGCACCTGCTGTATTCATGGACTTAATTAATAGAATTTTCCATGAGTTCTTGGATAAGTTTTTGGTGGTTTTCATTGATGATATTTTGGTGTTTTCTAAAAGTAAATAGGAGCATGAAAGACATTTATGGGTTATCTTGCAAACCATAAATGAAAAGACACTGTATGGGAAATTCAGCAAGTGTGAGTTTTGGTTGCAACAAATTTCTTTCCTTTGTCACATTGTTTCTAAAGATGGAATAACAGTTGATCCTGCAAAAACAAAAGTTGTGGAAGAATGGACAAGACCCACAAATATAACCGAGATTCGTAGCTTCCTTGGTTTGGCGGGCTATTACCGAAGGTTTGTAAGAAATTTTTCACGGTTATCTAGTCCAATGACTAAGCTAACTCGGAAGGGTGTTAAGATTATCTGGACAAAAGAATGTGATGATTGTTTTCAGGAATTGAAAAGAAGATTGGTGAATGCTCCAGTTTTGGCACTACCTTCCAGGAATGGTGAGTTTGTTATATACAGTGATGCTTCATTGAAAGGACTTGGTTGCGTCCTAATGTAGAATGATCAGGTAATTGCTTATGCTTCACGACAGTTGAAAACTCATGAGGTAAATTACCCTACACATGATTTGGAATTAGCTGCTGTTGTTTTTGCTTTAAAAATTTAGAGGCATCATTTGTATGGAGTAAAGTGTGAAATATATACCAATCACAAAAGTTTAAAGTATATATTCACTCAGAAAGAGTTAAACATGAGACAGAGGAGATGGCTAGAATTAATCAAGGATTATGATTTTACAATTCATTACCATCCGGGAAAAGCAAATAAAGTGGCTGATGCTTTGAGTCGAAAAAGTAATGCTTCATTAACAATGATGCGTTTGGAACGTGATCCTTGGTTAAGGATTTGATGAAATTTGGCATAGAAGTTGTTGGTGCAGGAAGTCCTTATGTTTTGTTTCAGGTATCAGTGAGATCTTCTCTATCAAATAGAATCAAGCAAGCACAGAAGCAAGATAGTGAGTTGCAGAAAAAGGTAGAGCTGGTTCAGAAAGGTAAGTTTCCTGAATTCAACATTGATAATGATTGTGTTTTGAGATTTGGGAAGAGATTGTGTGTGCCTTGTGATTCACATTTGATGAGAGAGTTGTTATGTGAAGCTCATAGTTCTCCGTTTTCAGTTCATCCGGGCAGTTCTAAGATGTATAGAGATCTGCGGGAGTATTACTGGTGGGATGGAATGAAAAGAGACATTGCTGATTTTACTGTGAAGTGTTTGACATGTCAACAGGTTAAAGCAGAGTGTCAGTTACCGAAAGGGATGATTCAGCCTTTACCAGTGCCATAGTGGAAATGAGAGAATATATCCATTGACTTTGTTGTTGGATTACCTAAGACATCTCAAGGTAATAATGCAATCTGGGTTATTGTTGATCGCTTGACCCAATATGCTCATTTCCTTGCTATACGAGATACTTTCTCTCTTGATCAACTTTCCCATTTGTATCTTAAAGAAATAGTCAGGTTACATGGAGTTCCTCTCTCCATTGTATCGGATCGGTATCACAGGTTTACTTCTAACATTAGGAAAGGCCTTCAGAAGTCGTTGGGTACTGAATTAAATTTTAGTACAGCTTTTCATCCTCAATCAGATGGTCAGTCAGAACGAACAATCCAGACATTGGAGGATATGCTACGAGCTTGTTCTATGGATTATCAGGTAAGTTGGGACCAACATCTTTCTTTGGTTGAATTTTCATATAATAACAGTTTTCATTCCAGTATACAGATGGCACCATTTCAGGCATTATATGGGAAGCGGTGTTGAACTCCAGCTTTCTGGGATGAAGTGGGTGAAAGGAAGTTGATGGGACCAAAATTGGTAGAAGAGATGGGAGAAAAAGTTCAGTTGATTCAGAAACACATGAGAACAGCTCAGAGCAGGCCGAAGAGTTATGCGGATAACCGGAGGAAGGATCTATCTTTCGGGGTAGGTGATCATGTTTTTCTCAAGGTTTCTCCTTGGAAAAGTGTGATGAGATTTGGTAAGAAAGGAAAGTTGGGTCAATGGTTCATTGGACTATAAGATATTCTGGAGAGGGTTGGATCAGTTTCATACCGAGTGGCTTTACCTCAGAGTTTATCTCAGGTACACAATGTCTCTCACGTTTCGATGTTGAGAATGTATATGCCAGATCCATCTCATGTTTTGAGCCCAGAGGTAGTTCAGATGGAAGATAACCTATCTTATGAGGAACAACCGGTCCAGATTCTTGACCATAGGGAGTAAGTGTTACGGAATAAGGTGATTCACCAGGTAAAGGTTTTGTGGAAAAACCACATGATTGAAGAGGCGACATGGGAATCTGAAAATGCAATGAGGGATAAGTACCCCCACTTATTCGATAAGTAAATAAATTGCGGGGACACAATTTTCTAAAGGGGGGAAGGATGTAACATCCCAAGTAAGTAATGAATAATAGATATTTTTATCTATGTCTATTAATGATTAAGATAGTGTTTTAGAGGCTTAAAATGAAAATAAATCCAATCTTAAGAATGGAATACATTAATATTCTTAAAAGATTGTTTTACTGCCTTATGATGGAAAACCCTTTTTAAATCTATCTTTTGACAATTTTATAAACTATGTTTGTCAAAATAAACTTATTCTTTATGATTGGGACATCGAAATTTACTTTTTGTGAATTTTTGGTATTTTTCTGACAATGTTCATTTTTTAATGAATAGTGAAAAATACTGCATTTTACATCAAAACTGCTTTTTAATCTAATTTATTTATATGATTAGATTATCTTTTGAATTGGTCTTAATATGTAATATGAATATATTTTTACCATTTAATCCAATGGTGGTCATTGGAGTCAATTTCACTTTGAAATTGGACTTAAACTAGTGTCAATCTTTTGATACTTATTGTTTCATAAAAACACGCTATTTGCTCTGACAGCGGGAATTAATTATTAAATTAATTAGTGTGACTTATATGTTTTGAATTTTGTAAAATAGACTTCATTTTTGAATTTTTAATATCAAATATAGCTTAGGGTGAATTTTTGGTAATTTTCTGAAAAACTTCAATTTTTGATGAATAGTGAAACCACTAAGTAGTACTTATAAAAACTGATTTTTCGGTTTAAATGGAATTTTTCCATCATTGTGTTTTGATTTTCAAAAATCTGACATACATGGTTGTCATTAAGAAGTAAAATGTGGTTCAATGAGATTATAATAATTTTTTGGTGAATAGTAACTTATTAAGTTCTTAATCGCGATTAGTGGTAATTAGTGTAGTTTAAGGTAAAAATAATGCTTTAATATAATAAAATAAGCTTTACACATGTCCTACCCTCATTGGTTGTGTCATGGCCAACCAAGACAAGCCATGGAGCAACTTGGTGACCCCATGGATCCACTTTGGTTGGGAAATGACATAAATTACTTTTTATTTAATGTAAAAGTAAAAAATGACACAAACATAATATGTTTTAAGAAAACAATTTTTACGTGGGGTTATAACGATCCGATATTTGATTATAAATAGTCATTGGAAAGATAAAAAGATTTCCTAAATCATAGTATTTTGTTTATAATTTTTAGACACTAAATAAATTAAATTATTTATGACATAATAATGATGCATCGATGACATCATTATTTGACGATTTATATAAAATGGAAAGATAATGTAAAATCTATGAACTAAACATGTACAAAACCAATTGGATGAGTGTATTTAGAACCCTTATCACCTTATCCCATAATTATATCAATGTGGGACCTTTTAAAACAGAAACACATTTTCAAATAAAGTAATATTTCTTTACATTCCAAAAGTGCCCCTCCTCTCCTCTTATAAAAGGCCCCCACCTCTACCACATTTCACACACTCCTCAAGCCTTTGGATCGGCCAACCCCTGCCCATTTACTCTCTCCACATACCTCTCCTCATCCTTGAGGATTCCCTTTGGGCAGAATCCTTTCAAAGGAAGCCTTTAGGCTCAAATAAAAAGGAGTTACACTTTTAAAGGTAATTCATTCTATCATGTTCATTTGTTTTATTTTGCTTCTCCAACCCCCTAAACTCTTTTTATTTACTTCTTTTCTAACAACACCAGTATCTTCAATATAATTTGATGTTGTTATAAGATTTATTTGAGCTACACTCTCACACAACTACATCAAATGGTTAATGAACATACGGTTTCCGTGGATGGCGAAATTCTACCTCCCGAAATGATGATTGTTCAATACTCATTTAACACCTTCAAAGGTGGCCATTATGATATCACTATTTTTATATATGATATATAATATGTTTATTTTTTCCTTAAGCTTCTATGTTTTTCATTTTTGGCATACCTTTATGGTTTCCATTATTGTTAAACACGATATCTTCATTTTAGGAAGTGCGGACTACCGCCCCCTGAAAGTGATTTGATTCGTTAATACCATATGTGGGATGTGTAAAGGATAAAGTTAATGATATTATATATGTTATTATACTATAATTATAATATACTCTTATATAATTATGATTCCATTCCAGAAAAACGAAATTGAAATGGAAGTAGCGTCCATGCGTACGTACGGCCTACCGTCTCCATGAACGGTGCATTTCATTTCTTACCTCTAAATGTGATGTAATATTATAAATACATGTATATGCTGAATATATATGTTATCCAAATCATTAATATCATTCTGGATATAATTAACCTTTGACCAAATTAACAAAATGTATGTGTAAGAAGCCTATTTTTTACTTAAGAACCAAATACGGACAAAATGAACACTATTAACTTAAATGATTACATGATGTTCATAACATGGTATAAAAAGAATAATGAACTTGAAAAAGGTCATAAGCAAGTAGATATTAACTCAATTTTATTATTCAGGAGATTAAAGAACGGTCAGGTCAAGTCGGATACGAGGTATGGGACTTCGTCTCAATCTCTTTTCATTGAGGCATATTTTACTTTATACACAACATTATTTTATACGGTGTATAAACCCCTTTTGACTTTTACGTTTATTCAAAAGGAATAATTTTTATACGAAGAGTTTACTAAAGGAAAAAAGGGAATGTTTTTGTCGTACGTATCCGGCGACAACGACTTCTCCGCCGTCGTGATCGTTATTTGAGTTTCGGCTTCCTCTACAAGCCATACCTTCTTTTTAAAAGAAAAATAAATACCATGTTTTAATGTTCTTTTATTTTGGTATTGAAAATGGTTTTCACAATGTTTTTGTGTTGTCTTGATATCTTGTGATTGAAATGTGGGAATGTTATGTTTCCTTTATGCATGTTTTATGTGATACGATTATGTTATGGTTCTTGGGAATTATTATGAAGACGGGTGGTTCCGTGATAAACTAAGGGCGGGTGAGCCCGATATAGCTCTCCAATGCATTGGGTAACGCGAAGGAGTAAAACGTTAAGGTTTCTCCGAAGAGATTTTAGGGCATATACTGTGATGGGTATTCCAAACGTAACCAAGAGGGTTACTCCCTACGTAAGAATGTTATGAATGCCTCAAGTTACCTTTATGTCTTATGATTTCAATGATTTATTCATGAATTTATGAGGTATGTTAAAGTGCCTATGTTTTATGGGTAAAGTATGATTTCATTATTATGTATATATGAACTCATGTTTCCTTTCCATGTTTTTATAACCCATACTGAGCTTTTTATGCTCATCCCAAGTTTTTTTTGAAATGTTTTTCACAGGTCAAGGGAAAGGTACATGATATGATGATAGTGTCAAGGAAGTGTCAAGAAATAATCCATGTTTTATTTTAAATGAGTTTCCATTGATGGGAATGAATAATACTATCTTTATGTAACCACTTTGTTTATATGTGGGATGTAATGAATGTTTTATGATCTAATTCTCTAAAACTCTAAACCAGAAAAGATCCTCAATGTGTAATCTTGTAATAACTCAAGATTACGTAAGGATTAAGGCTGGGGCCTTATAACTGGGATATGTAGGAATCTTTTATCTTGGCCCAATATCCACATCATCCCATCCTTGAACAGAGATATTTTTCTCTATTCAAATAAGAAGCTCTTATACGTAATCCCAAATCATTTCACAACCTAATCTGTGAACTATGAGAACTCTAATTCCTAAATAAATTGAGATATGTATGAATCCTTATTCTATGATTGACCTCCAGGGAATCTCATCCATGAATGTACATATCATTCCCCCTTCAAATGAGAAACTACTACGCGTAATCACCTTCCAAGTCACAAACCATTCTATGAACTACGAGAACCCTAATTCCCAATATAACTCGGATATGTAGGAAGCCTTCATCTAGGACCGAGCTCCATGTCATCTCATCCATGAATGGAGATATCACACCCCATTAAAATATGCATCTCCCTTGCGTAAACACTAATCAAGTAACAACTCAAACCAAACTACAAGTTATTTTATTTCAAATCAACTGGGATATACAGGAAGTCTTCATAATGTGAAAACCCAATACACCAAGAACTCTAGAATTATACGGTCCATATTCTCGGTGGGGTCATATCCATCCATGAGACCGTATATTTCTAGGGAATTCCTGATATGCCTCATTATAATCTCCATATTGGATCATGAATAAGATCCTTTCACCAAAAAATCATTGTCACATGACGTTTAATTACACTGATGGGTACCAATCACACAACCTTAAAAGGTGATGTGTCTAGTTAAGTAACACCGTACGATGTGGGTTATGATTCCTCTGAAGAGGATACATAGGAAACCCACATCATGGATTTGATCCCACTATCGAAGCAAAATCCATCCCCCTTGGATGATGATAAACTCATGAAAACCTGATCATAGGGATTAAACTTGCGGTTTCACGGTAATTTCTAATCCATGTGTCTCCATGATTGATCTTACAACCTAGGGGTAATATGTGGGCACACTCATCGGGAAATAACCAAGGATTCGTGAACATATGAACATTGCATAAATCTATAAGAGAGTCTCAGAGTAGGCAATAATTCCCCCCAAAAGGGTGTGATGAGCCCGACCACCCATCCTCTAGAATAATGGAGTCATGAAGTGTTGTTGGATAAATCATCATCCAACGAGCACCTTACATTGGAAAGAAGGTCTAGGAATCTTGGATACCACTTCCATTGAGTGTTTTTGTATTTGTGAATAATCCCATTGGAGACCATCCGAGGACATCGTACCCAACATAGGCCAATTTCACAAACACATACCCCCTTTTTTAAAATCTCCCACCATGATCATGCAAATGAAGAACCTCCTTAATAACATAAAAATGATACACTTCCCAATACAGGTGGGACCACCTCTCTCTATCAATATGCCATGTGATGGAAATCAGGTCAAACCAAATATGGTGAACCCAAAGTGAATCCTTCACTATGGTGAAACATTACCCCACATCAGGCACCTTTCACATTCAAGATGAAGTGGTCCATGAAAGGTCATCAATTTCACAAATGATAATCAGATTATACATTGAATGAGTTTTTTTGTATGTGTATGTCATATATATATATATATATTGAATTTAGAAAATATTTCTTCAATACTAATGAAATATCAACAAATTGATCATCCATGCATGTTAGTGACCACACAATAGGATGAATCCACAACAAAAAACTGCATCCCCTTGCCTACCCAGTGCCTTCAACACTCGGTTTAAAACATGCTGATCAGAGAGTACCACCAAAAAGGTACCCTCCCTACAATGGAGGACTCAAGGTAGGATCTCCAATCAGTGAAAGCTTTGTAGCCACCTCTCCAGCTACAACTGACACCCCTGTATAGGACGGCCCTGCTGAAAATCTCAAACATCTTCTTGAATCTGTCTCTAGAGAACGATAACATGTACGTTCATTATCATAGGGAGGAAGATGAAGTTGATGCCAATTCCATTTTCCCAAATTCACAGGAACCCCACATGATAGATACTACCTGAGGACATCACCACCAGTGGCATACTATCGGATATCCTCGCTCTGAATAGGATCCCAAGATGAGAATCCCAGCTAAAGTCCAATGGACATGGGCCCCTCGGTTTTCCCACAAAGGGAAGAAAATAAACAATTAGGAATAGGTTATCACCTTGGATATAGAAGAGTATTTCCACTACACGAACATGGTGGCATGTAACAGGTAGGCATACAATCAAAACCCTCCTGCGTAAGCCCGCCATGTAAATATAGTTGAAATATATGAGTAGATGCATATCCCTAATCATCCCTATGAAGCCCACCCTGAAAATAGGGTGGAACAATATGAGAAAATGCACATTTTTTCTAGTGCTCACCAGTCCAATCGCACTGATGGAGTATGAAATTAATGGAATTTGAAAATTTCTACAAATGCATAAGAATCCCATCATCCATATAGGATAACACCCAGCTATTAGAAGGAAAAAATCCCTAATGAAACAAAACAATACCACTACCAAAATAGGGTGAAAATTTATGGGCATTCATTCAACACTACCAATGAACAGGAATCTCACCAATCAAATATGGTGGAAATCCATATCCATATGCAAAGTAGTACATACCACAACATAGCCCACCAATCAAATGATGGAAAGGAAAAAAGAGCATAGTCAGACTCTTGCGGATGAAAATCATTCCCTTGAGAAAAATACAGTGGAAAAAAAGAAGACACAAATGACTGCTCGTGAATAAAAATCCCAATAGAAAAATATTGTGGAAATTAGAGAAAACATTCAGTGGGAGACTCGTTCATCTACCCCAGCATAGGAGAACCACCAGTACCCATTGGAAACTCATGGAGGACCGGAGCAGGAACAAACTTATATTCCAACATCTGATTATGAATTCATACCCATTCTAGCTAATGACATATCTCAAACCATATTGGCCATAAAAGAGGATCAAACGTCAATTCTAGAATATATCCCTCAGATATTTCAAGACAACATTATGTTGGTAGAAAAATTGACGAGTCAATCCCATGACTCATTCTCCCTGGGCGGAGTGACTTAATAACCAAATCAAATAATCACTTTGGAGTAGACCAATGTGTATGTTGTAGTCTAAGAGTTTCAACTACCATATTCTGTAATACAGTGGTTATCGAATCAGGAAAAAATACCAATTTTATCTAGGGGAGGATAGTCCAATGTGGTGGTTGTTCCAGGGTAGGTGTATATCCCTTCTAGAACATTGGATGTCTATTAATTTATCCTTAAAACATCATAAAAACCAAATAAATAGGGACCCATACAGGAATTTTGTTACCGATAATAGGTGGGCCCATTTTCACATAATAGAGCATGTGAAAATGAAAGGCACCAAAGATGACCAGATAATGAAGAGAACATTCCTGATTATGCTCTGCTAGAAGCTAGATTTATTGATTCCCTCAAACATAAATCAAAATAGGCTCAATAACCTTTTATTCCATTACCAAATTATTGAAGTGATTGTAGTATTTGTAAAGCTCCTCCCTGCAATGTCGCTACCGACAGCTAAGAAGGTCCTTCCCTAAGCACTCATGGTGGCTTACGTTGTGGGCCATAAATGGTCGATCACAAGAGCCTATATCCTGATGTGCGTTAGGATATCCCTCCCTCTGAAAAAAGATCATAGATTAAGAAGTTCCTCCCCATGTTGAAGTCATCCCTCACTTTTCTCCTTGTATTATATTTTGTATATATATTTCTCCATGTAGTCAGACATCAAGCGGGGATGGTAGTCCACATTAAGAAAGTAGTAACTACGGAGGCACTCCCCACCATGACATCAATCAATGAGATTGTTATCACTTCATTGTAGTACATCATGAAGGCTCTCCCCAGAGTGTACACTACAGATACTCTCCCTAAATCTAGAGATATGACGGTAGTTCTCAGAAAAATTGAAGAAATTGTGAAGGTCCTCCCCCTCCATGATGCTAAGTATCAAGAAGGACCTCCCCTTTCTTTCTTCCACCCTAAAGGTCCTACTTAGGGTATACACCACAGAATCCCTATCTACGGCTAGAAAATAAGTTATGGTGGTTGTCCTCACCATCAAAAAACTGACTATGAAGGGCCTCCCCACAGTCCAAATTTACATTATTGGGAAGGTCCTCCACTTATCGTGTCAAATGCATGAGATCCCTCATATGTGAAGGAACATGAAAAAATAGAGCATGATGTATGGGATAATCTCTCCATGAAAAGAGATATCCTTTATCAACATGATGATGGTACGGGTCCATGATCATCTATTACGACACCCTCGTACAATTCAAATATCAATAAGACACCCTCTAGCCATGTTGATTGGAATGAAATCATTAAGGAGTAGTCAAACTGAGAAGATTAAGAAAAAGTGTCCCTAGAGGAACATAAAAAAGACATGTTTATTGTGATAAAACAACTTTATAGGGATGGAGTACCAGTGATCGATTGGTCCAAAACCACTTTTCAGTTCAATATACCAAAAAAGTTGTCAGAAGAAGGTTTGCATAACATTCTACTCAATAACTGGAAAACTCTCCACCTGTTAAAAGAAATGGTTTTTCCCTATGATGGGAATGAAGATCATGTTAAAATCGTGGGAGATATTCGCCTTCAGATTAACCTTGAATCCCTTCTATATACACAATTTCCCCAATTAGAAAGGTGAAAGAAATACCTTGGGTTGGCCTGCCTTCATACACTTCACAAGTGGCATTGCCTTATCAGTAACATCCCATCTGGTGTTCATATTCGAGGATGGGTAGAACATGGATAACTACACTTCACCCAACTTTCCATCTAGTAGAACTCACCAAAGGGGATATCCTTCAATTTTTTCATCCCAAGGTGGCAGTAAAATTAATTTCCTACTCAATAAAGATGGAATGCTTGATAGGAACCGACCATGAGTAAGTCTTATAAGTGTCCGACCGAATGAGAGAAATCCATATAGAATCTTTTGAACTAGGACACTAAACATCAAGAAGGAAGCCTATTTTATATAATATAATAAATGGTCATTGTTCATGTCCTCAAAAGCTAGAATTTCACATGTGGACCAAAAACCCAATCCAGGTCATGTTCGCATGGGAATTCATGTGATCTAGAAGGTGGTAATAGTAGTAGAGGCCACTGAAATATGAGAATATCCCCAGCCTATAGGTATGGGGTATTTTTAACTTAAAATTCCCTCATAAGAATAGAAAATACAATCCTAGGTACAAAAATAGATGATCGAGAGAAACCCCAACCCATAGGGTTGGGGGTATTTTTACCTCAAATTCACACCCAGAAGATCTCTTTCTTCTCCTTTCGGGGGAGAACAATTGTTGGAGAGGCCACCCATTCCATCTCGTACTATGACTCACATAACTGAAAAAGGTAGCATACATCAAGGTCATATCAGGGCTCCCTTTGAGTCACTCCTCGCCAATAAAATTGAAGATTATTATAGAATGGCCAGAGAAGATCCAACAAAGGATGAAAATAATCTCTCATACCATTCAGCACCTGGTACCCCACCCCCAGTGGGGTATGCATTAGTGAATTACATGGACTTCATCACCATAGACCTCACTGAAAATGATACAAATAATTTGGAAATAGGAGAACATGGTTGCCTCCCATAGATGTTCAACACCAAGCCTAGAGGGGTGCACAATAGAAACCAATGTGTTTAATTAAATCTAGACACCCCTTTAGTCAATCTTCCCTTACCTCCTATGTGAATACTGAATAAGGAGAAGAATAAGATAAAGTTCTATGACCTAGATCATCCTCCCCATGTTGATGATTCCCCTACACTTGAGTAGAGGTTCAATCAATAGGAGGACGAGATAAAAGAGTTATGGTCACTCAATGATGGTCTGTTAGAAGAAACCCATCCTACGAGGTATGATCCATAGATACAATGTAAACACACACTTCCATCAGAAATACCTCCACCTCAAGGGATCATACTGATTAATGAGTTAAGGTTGGAAGAATTATTCAGCGTGGTGTTGGGATGATCAGTCTACCAGAACCCAGTCCATGTAGGATATCAATATTTCTATTCATTAGGGAAGAAATAGGAACAGATTTAGGAATATCCAAAAAGTATTCCCCTGGCTGGGTGTCTGCCAAAATGTACAATAGCACTAGAACATCTGATCTTGCCCGCTACTACACTTATTCATCATCAGTTCTAACAGTACATTCATTAAGGGCTCTTAAATACCATCACAATATTGACAACTTGACCAAAAGTGATGGAAAGACAGTGCGCTCTAGTAAAACTGGAACATAGGCCTTATGCCGACCAGGTGATAAACATCCTACCTCCAACCAATTTATAGAATCTTGAATTTATAGTGTTTAGTGGCATAGGGGACCTAGGATAGTATCTAATGCACTAATCTTCCTATTATGATCCCATGATGGGAACTTCTGTGAAACAATATGCTGTGGAGATAAAATGATTTTTCTGAACCCTACAAGGTTCTTCCTTCATGTTGTACACCAGTTTGAAATCTAACTAAATAATAGGATGGGAGGATCTCCATTTCTAGTTCCTATTTCAGTTCAGCTCGACATTACAAAAAAATAGTAATTTATCTCTAGAAATGAAAATAGTGAGAGAATGAGACAGTCTTAGATGTCATCACCAAATGGAATATTCTGACTTACTCCTTGAACATTCCATTCCCCAAGATGAGATACTTTCCAGGAGAATAGATAATATTTGAGGTGATATGTGAATGATGCTCAAATATTTGAAGTACACAAGTTGGTTTGAAGACATCTCCCTCATCGCTCTAAGGATAGAAGATTCATTGCAATGTACTAATCTCAAGTCCCATGAAACCTCATTAGCCCCAACAAAAATAGTAAGGAGATATGGAGCAGTGTCTATCATTCTCAAGAAACACCCCTACACCAACTCCAGCTAAAAGGCCCCCACCAAACCATGTAGGTCCCTCTAGACTTCAATATCCACCTCTACTTGGCCTAGATGAGTGGATAAGGGATAAAATAAATAATGTTTTGGAATGCATAAATAAATTATACTCATTCTGGGATGGCCAAGTCTGTGGTTAATTCATAGATGACATTAATTGCAACCTACCTTGGATTACATAGCCAAATAGAGTTGATGAAGTAGGTCTTGAGGATTAAAAGTATTATTATACCTTCCATCAAATATTGGTACAAAATATTCATGAGTGATTTATCTTCAAGGACCTCCTAAAAAAGATGATAGGTTTGGGATAAGTCAAGATGGGACCCCCTCCAATGCAAGTGTAATATGTTTCCACCAACGATCCTAATAAAGAAGGGGATTGGAAAAGGATGTTTAACAAAAATAAGCACAAGTTTGATAGTTACATTACTCAAAAAAAGTCAATTGAACTCATGAAATAATCCAAGAACTGTTGAAGCAACCAACCACACCTCCAAAGGCTCTTAATGAAACCCCATCATCAACCTCAGCTCTACTATGCTGAAGAGGATAGCCACCCAAATGGCAGTCAAATCAAAAGGGTGTAAATCAAGTAAAACGAGAAAAACATGTGCCTAGGACAAGGATGGATTTGACACTCTTAGATTCCGGGTCAGAAAATCTCAAGTAATGGGAACCACCCTTCAAAATGGCACAAAAAAAAGAAAATGAGGAGGAAATAAATTATTAGAATAGGAGATGATTTTTGGATTCTTCAATCTCATCAATTTTAATGATATTTTCTCCATCAATGAGTAAAATTATCAACCAAAATTCGCCACACCCAACTGTGGAGCCAAAGGAATAAGCTAGAGAATCCACGGATAACATGGGATACACATTCATAGATAAAATCATGTTTATGACCTCAACCCCACTCAAATCGTCAGTGTTGCAGAAACCTATTGGAGGACCCTCTAACAGATTCAATAGGGAAAGGAAAATTACCCTACCCCCACAAGAACCCACTTCAGCCCAATCATCCTAGAGTACCCATCAGAAGAAGATAAAAGGACTAATTTCCCTCATCATGTGAGCATATATGACCAGAAAAATCCACCAAGGACAAAAGCTCCACTGGATTAGATTCCAATGGATGACTCATCTTCATCAAATGATTAATCCCCTAAAGAACATATCAAATAACATCCCAAAGTAGGGATGTGCATGCATTTAGATCAGAAATATGACATTCTAAAACCACTATATTTAGTACTAGATAAGATCTCAATCAGGGATGTTGTTAATCTAATAGAAGATCTCAGGGAAGATATCATAGAGTATTTGCTGACTTCCTATGATTTTGAAGTCGAAGTAGCCTCCACTGAAGTCCACCAGATAGAGATCAATTCAGAAGAATAGCATTCAGTCATCTCCTTCACATATCAAGATGAATATGTCATTATACAAGGATGCATCGAACCCTTATACATGTCTGGAATGATGAATGGTTTCGATGTCCGAAAATTCTTCATCAAAAAATATCTCTAGGGTTAATATCCTCCCACTACGGACACTCCGTCGGCTGGGCTGAAATGATGATAATATGATGCCACAATGAATAAACTTGTTGGGATATGATGAAATTGATTAGATGCCTGTAGACCAAATAAAGATCAAAACCTGATTTGATGACCAAGTATCTCACCTATAATTTATAGTGGACTGAAATAATACTGCCTTCAATTCTCTACTAGGGAGGCCCTCCCTATATAAACATGGAACAATCCCCCTTTGGACCATCAGCTCCTCAAATATAGCATCAATGGATAGAGTGGGAAATTTCATGCTAATAAGGCCTTGTTCGAGTCCTGTGAATCATAGTACATGGATGCAAGGCTCTATGATCAAAAGGGTAAACAACCCTCAACAGATGGAATTGACTAGGTAACCACCCCAAATGGTTTGGAAATGTTTCATAATGATCTACTCAAGAATCTTGGGGAATAATTCATACTAACCATCAATCATATTGAAAGAAAAAGTCCAAATTTGGACACATATTCAGTGGTCCTCTTGATCTGAATTACTACGACCAAACCAAACAATGTCAAAAGGCCCATTGACTCCTGAGATAATGAAGAAGGTTCAGATTAAAATACCCCTGAACTGACATCAAAACTCAAAAAAATCCCTACCCCACCCACTTAGGTATGAATACGTTTATCTTCATTCAAAGAAGATGAGGAAACCCTTTTACCCATTGCTTTATCTTTTCTATAGAATCCCCCATCAAGGGCCAAGGAATAAGATACGAGCTTACCTCTCAGACCCCAAAATAGGAACTCTTCCTCAACTATGGAGAAATAATTTCGAGGATTGTTTCCCCATCATATGCAAAGGGTATTATGATGAAGATGTAGGGGAAGAAGAAGAAGAAGAAGAAGGCCGAAGGGATTCCCCTTCAGCATTTTAGAAAGGAGTTTCCACCACCATTGATGAAATCAATGAGTTCAACATGGGTACGGATGAATAAAAACTACCAACTCTGGTTAGTGAAGACATGCCTTTTAAAGAGAAAGATATATAATACTCTTTCCTAAAATAGAATCTAGATGTTTTCTCCTGGAAATTTACACAGAAATGCCAGGTCATGATCCAGTGGTGGTTACTCACCACCTAGGCCTGCCATAAGATCTTTTTGGTTACAAGAAAGCTGCCAGAAAGATAAACCCAAAACATGCTACTAAAATAGAGGCTGAAATTAAAAATATCTTCCAAGTTAACTTCATTTTGGAGGTCCACTACCCCATCTTAATAGAAACAATTAACCCCATCAAGAAGAAGAATGGGAAGATCAGGGTCTGCATTGATTTTAGGGACCTCAACTAGCACCTCTCTAAAGATAGTTTCCCAATCCCTGTCACGGAATTTTTGATCAACGCAACTGATGGACATGAGGTTCCCTATTTCATGAACGTCTATTCAAGACATAACTATATATGAATGTCCTGAAATATGAATAATCCATTGCCTTCAAGGATCTCTAGGTATTGTATTTCTACAAGGTGATGCATTTCTGTTTAAAGAAGGTTGGTGCCACATATCATCACTCCATGCACCATATTTTCTAACCCTTCCTTGGAAGGTTTGTTGAATGTTATGTGGATGATCTGGTGGTTAAATCACGACAATGATCGGAACACCTGGCATCCTTGAATCCATATTCAATAAACTATGATTGAAAATTCTAAAAATGAATCCCCTAAAATATTCTTCTGATGTCCCAAAAAGGAGATTACAAGGCTTCATTATAATCTATTAGGTCATCAAAGTCAACCTTGAGATGAAAAAGGCCATCCTTGGCAGGTCACTACCTCTCATCCTCACTGAGATGAGATGACTCTAAGGACACATGGCTTACATTTGGTGTTTCATATCCAACCTATTAGGAAAATGTATGTCATTCACCAGGTTGATGAAGAAAGGGGTAGAATATCAATGCACCAGAGACTGTAGAAAGCATTCAACAATTTCAAGATGTACCTCTTAAGTTCATCAATTCTAATGTTGCATGTTAAAAGAAGAAAACTTATTCTATATGTTACCACCTTAGAGCGATCCCTAGGATCCTTTCCCGCAAAAAAATGATTCTAGTAGTGAGAATAGTCTCTATTATGTCATCCAAAAAATGAATGATGTTATGAATTGTTATTCAGATATTGAGAAGAGATTTCTTATTTTAATATTTGTGTTCCAGAAGATGACACATTACTTACAACACCACAAATTCCATTTTTTCTCTCATATCAAACCACTCAAGTATATTCTCATCCATCAAGTGTTAACAAGATTCCTATCATGATAAGCGGTCTTCCAGCAATAGTTTGATATATTGTTCATACCAGAGAAGGATATCAAAGGCTAGACATTAGTAGATTTCCTAGAAAAGCACCCCTCAATAAGATGGACCCATCATATGTTGAGATACTAGATGAGGATGTGTTTTTATTCAGGAGAACTCTCAGATGTGGGAAATTTTCCCTGATGGTGCCTCCAAAAGCCTGACCAGAAAAAGAATGGAACACCCTTAATCGAACAAAGTGGGTTTGGGACTCATACTCATATCCCCAGAAAAAATCTGTCTGAACCTATTCATTCATACTAATAGAATGATTCACTAAAAGTAAATTAGTGTCCCATGTAATCATTGTACGACTAGAACTAGCACTCCATGTTCAAGAATAACACTTTAAGATTACATAATATTCATAACTAGTCATCAAGAATGTCAATGGTGACTATAATATTAAGAAATATGAGATGATCCCTTTTATTAGCCAATTCTACGAACTGATGGAAGAATTTCTGTCAGAACCCACGTTGAATTATATCCACTTGTCACAAAATGTGAAAGATGATGCAATAGAAAATGAGTCCATGGCTCTGGCTGATCTAGATCAGAATGAAACAGTCATTAGTATTTTCCACCAATAGAAGGTCTTAACATTTGTTTAGGATAATCTAAATGAAATTAATGAGATTGGTCCCATATCCAATCCATTTGTTCCTACCACTGGCTAGATGACTCCCGTTGTGGACTATCTTCAAAAGGGAGAACTCCCACTAGATAGTGCTGGAAGAGAAAAAATCCAATGAGGAGTAGTCTAAAATAGCACAAACTGTAAAAAGGTCCTTTATAAGGGAGGTCATGGTGGAGTCCTTCTCAGGTGTGTTGATAGTGAAGATATTGTCGCCTTCATGAAAGTAGTGCATGCCAGAACTTGTGGGGCACACCAATCAGCATCCAAACTCTATCATCAATTTTTTTGTCTTGGGTATTATTGCCCCCACTAATATAGGATTATGCTTATTTCACAATAGGTGACATTATTACCAAGTTCATGGCAATTTTATCCATCAACCCCTAGAGTTTCTTCACACTGCTAACTACTCCAAGACATTTTACATATGGGGAATGGACATTAGTGAGGGCTTGTTCAATAAAATTACTAGGGAGAGGCAGAACCTCTATTGGCTTGGGGTTGTTTCTATTATGATTGTTTGGTTGTAATGATGGATGTGGGGGTTTCTCACCTTTTCCTTAAAAGTGATTTGATAATAAAAAATGAATTTTTAGTCAGACTTTGTATAACCATACCCTCCCGTCATGACCAGAAAATTAAAATATATTCTCACAGCCACTGACTTATTTTCCAAATGTGAAGAAGATGCACCCCTATACAAAGTTGGTGAAAAATGATTATTAAGCTTTGTGAAAGCCAATATCCTCACCCATTTTGGGGAACCTCGCACAATAATGATGAACAACAGCACTAATTTCTGCTCTGTTGAATTAGAAAAACTCTACCAGGAGTATGGTATCAAAGCTAGCCAGTCATCGTGATACCATGCAGCCGTCTATAGAAAGATAAAAGAATTCAACAAGACGTTATCCAAAAAACATCAAAACATGGTGGAAAAGGATAATAAATCATGGATGGATGAGTTCCTCCATGTTATTTGGGATTATCAAACCACAACCCACACTGCCACTCAAGCAACCCTATACTCATTAGTATATGGGATTGAGGTGGTTCTACCTATTGAAATTAAAATTACATAGCTTTGAGTTGTTGTTTCTGATGAACTATCTACAAATGTGAGATCCCAAAAATGGTTTGATGAGTTGGAGTGGTTGGATGAGAAAATATTATACACTCTGCACCATTCAGAAGTCTACCAAAATAAAATTACATGAGACATCAATAAGAATGTTTTCCTATGATATTTACTCAAAAGAGAAGTGGTGTTGGTCCTCAGATCCCCAATGATACTCCAGAAGAAACCTCCATTGTTGGAGGTAAAATGGGACAAACGATATAATATACCAAAATTTTACTCCAGTGGATCAAATTCCCTGATTTCAAGGGATCGAAAACTCACCACATCCACCACGAATATGAGATTCCTAAAGAAGTAATTTGAGTAATCATGATCAAGGCCATATTAGTTCCATGACATTAAACTACATAATTCCACCTATGTCCTCTCCAAATAATGTCAATCTATACAGAAGATGTCTTGATCACATGATAATAAATTGAAAAATAAAGCCTTCTTAGCTGCATGGCATTAAACAGTATGGTCCCAACAATGTTCTCAACCAGGGGAACATTGTCTCTGGCATCGGTCACATACCATGTCATTCTTTCAAACTACATATATCATGATTCCAACCCTCATCTAATACCTAGAGACACCTTGACCGTAATTCTTGGTCCATCCACCACATTATGTGGAATGCTGCTATTGTACCCTATGTATCCCCTTTACTGTAAGGTAACTCCCCATCATTCCATGTTTCTCACACAGAGTATTACTCCCGTGAGCATAAGATTGGTGGTCAGGATTTCCCCCAAAGAGACAATGAATAAATTTGTATAATAATACCATCATCTTGAAATCATGGTATAAAATCCCCCCCCCCCTCTTCATGCATAGGTCGGACTAGCATAGAAGGGTTCTGTAGAAATATGTATGGCCTGATTCTTGCCCTCGTAGGATACGTAGTGACACCTAGATTCTACAACCTGGTCTAGACACCAATCAAAATCAATAATTACTCTCTCCCTATGTATAGGTCAAACATGATTGGTGAAAATTTTCTTCATTACTGCAAAATGTTAAACTATGTGGCCCCAATAGTTTTCTCACCCTAGGAGACTTTAACGCCTACATCGGTTGCCTAACATGTAGCTATAGTACTATATGTGTCATGATTCCTACCCTACAGGATATGTAGTGATGCCCGGATCTTCCAACCTAGTCCATTAAATATTATTCAATGAAATAGGTAAAATTCATCTTCTCTATGCCTGGGTCTGATTGGTATAGGGAATTATAAGAACTACGTGTGGCTTGATTCCTTCTCTCATAAGATACGTAGGGACACCTGGATTCTTTATCCTTGTTCATCCTCCACTTAAAATGAATTTCATCCTTCATACATATAAATCATACATATAAAAGGAATATATTTCTAGAACTATGTAGAGTTTGATTCAAAATTAACTATGATACATAAGAAACCTCCATATGGTTGATGCCCTACATTTCACTCGCATCATCCATTTCATGTCGATTCACATTCATCCTTGATGTATGATGTTAAAATATACATGATACCAGAACTATGTATGGCTTGATTCCCACCTAATAATGGGACACGTAGTGATTCTTGGGCCTTCCGAGGTCCCACCATTAGGAAACAAATACCCCATGTACATATAATCAAAACATGGATAGAGAAATCCATGAGTCCTTATTGCCGGATGTTAAAATACATGGTCGAATAAGTCTTAACCCCATGACATTAAAATGTAAGGTATATTAAGAACTTCATATGGATTGTTTCTCAGTATAAAGGGATATGTAGAGACACTTTAGCTAGAAATCCGGGGTCTAACCATGCAGAGTAAAAAAAGAAGAAAAGAGCCCCCAATTCCCTACATGTGAAGTGTAAATATATTCAAAAGATTTGAAATCTAGTGTATATTGTCTAGAAAGAGTCAAAAGACCATTCTCACCTTTACATCAGAATCAAATCTATGTAAATTATCTCTTACTTCCAAATTAATCATGACAAAAACATTCCTCACGTACACATGCAATCTTATTTTCAAATGTTAAACTCCTTGCCCTAGAAAATCATTAGTCACCATAATCATCCACGGATATTAGGAATGGATGGATAGTTTATTGAGGACACCATTGCATGAAAATTAATATTATTCCCTCGACGCCTTTTATACATTGCCTATAAAAATGTCTTATCAACCAAAAGAAAATTTATCCTCAAGAGAATTTGTTCTAACTTCTATACACTCATTAGCTCATAAGCCTCGCGCCATCCCTCTTTACTCGAGGGCTCTCAGAATCATGGTTTACACATTCTTACCCTTCTTAAGTCCGGGGTGTACTAGGAATATCCCAAACGAATTGTCTCATATTTATGCATGATCCCTTTGATATTTTGTCCTTGCAATATGATGGTTAAACTATTTTGTCCAAATACATTCCACATAATGTTAATATGTATGGAAGAATTCATAACCACATAAAATTAAACTACATGGACCAAATCCCAAACTTCAGGGCCCAAAGTCCAAACTTCTTAACATTAAAAAACCGAATGGTACCCTAACTGTAGCTAAAATTACCCCACTCTTTATGCATAGACCAAAATTTGTGCATGAAACCTCATCTAGGGATTCCTTGAACATCAATGTTGGGCCCCAATTCAACATGGGAGTCAAAATATCCAACCACAGATACCATTTAAATCTATATATAATGACTCCCAATTTTGTGAATAATTAGATAATTCCATGAATAATCATGGCTTTAGTGATTCTGATGTGTTCAAGGAAACCTTATCCCTTTGGTAGACTCTGTTCTTTGAGTGATATTGGATTATCATAACCCTTCGAGGACATCAGGAATAGAGGTTCATTGTCTTGTAGAGACCATTGTATGACTATGTACATTATGTATTGGCATCTCTACATATGTTTCCCAAAAAAATGATTGTCAACCAAAGGGAAATTCATCTGTATGATAGGATTTTCCTATTTTTATATGCCTAATAGATTCAAAGCCCCATGGGATTCCTCCTAATCTAATAACCCTCAAAACCGTGGTTTACATTTCCTTTCCTAAAAATTTCATATAAATGTCAGAACACCTCGTCTCAGTGACCCCAAGTCACTAAGGGCTTCTATATAGACATCCTGAATGAATGATATTTAAACCACATGATATTCGATACATGTTATTCACCCTTAGGCCAGGTCACATCCAAGGGTATTTCCAATCATGACCCTTCTCAATAAATCAATTTATATTGGAAGGTTCGAAATACGCTCTCACCTCATTGGTGAATCAGTATCCAAAATAAAAATGCCCCATCCATATGTGTGAATTAGATTGGCATAGGAATGTTCCTTAAAATAACTACATACCGATTGATTCAAATCATCATAGGATATATAGTTATATATAAATCTCATAATCAGATCCATCTTTTAAACAAAAATTTCTCATCCCTACCTATGCAAGGGTCAGATCTGCAAAGGGAAACAACTCGCATGGATGGGATAGAATTGCCTCTACCAATTCCTGGTATTCACAATAAATTTCAACCTGAAATTTTCTTTTTTCATGTTTAGGAATCCCCCTTTTCATGATACATACATTGTGTCTAGAAGGGTCCAAATATTTATAATCCTCCATGGACATTGGAAATAGAAGTTTAGTGTCCTGTAAACACCTTTTTTGACAATGCACAAATTCCCCCGCATACCTCCATACATTTCCCACAAAAATGGCCTATCAACCCGAGGAAAATATTTCATCATGAGCATCTCTTCCTGCCTCTTTATACCCTATGAAATATATTTCCCAACTTGACCCTTGAATTAGAAGACCCCTCATATTATGGTTTATATATTTCCCCCTTTTAAATGCCAAAAAAAGTGAAAGACATTTCTGGAAGAACCATTATCGAGTAAGTGAATCATTTAACCTTCTTTAATCATAATAAGATAATCTCACAAAACAAGTCCCAAATTTCTTGGTTGTATGACGATAAAATACACCAGGCATTAACACACCTTTACAGAAGTCAAATTTATCTAGGAGTGTTTCTTTATCCAAAGCTAACACAAATTCCCTTATTACATTCTGATTCCATTCCTTTAAAGAATCACCCACTATGGTCCTCAAAATAAATATAAATCCAAAGTCCTATTAAAACATCCTCGCCATCAGAAATGGAAGGCCATTTTCTTGATGAATACTTTGTTTGACTATGCATAAAAATTTCATGGTGGCATAATATACGTTTCACACAAAAATGGACTATTAACCAAAGGAAAATATACTGTCATTAGAGTCTATTCCTATCTCTATACAACATATATCTTCTACGCCCCAAATAATATCCCATATCATGAAATCACAAGTTGGGGTTACGAAAAATCCCTCATACATGTCTGATTGTTGCTGGGAAAATATGGGTTAATGAGTCTTGAACTAAGGCCCTTACCCTTCAAGTTATGGTCCAAGTTGTTCGGCCGAAAACACCAGTGTTGTTCTGGTATAAGTTGTTCAACCTAAAACATCATTGCAGTTCTGGTCCTAGTTGTTCATCCTAAATCATTAGTATAGTTATGTTCCAAGTTGTTTGACCTGAAACATTATTGTAGTTATGGTTGAAGATATTCGACCTAAAAAGTTAGTAATGATATTTCAATTCTTGATACTTCAAACCTCCCATGAAAAAGAGACACTACACTTACTAAGAAAAAAAGCTAGAAAGATCACCATTGTTAAACTTCGTGTGTCTTCTCGCTAAACCTATGCTACATATGGTTTTGGAAAAAATGATTATAAAAAAATCATGATACACAGAGCTTGTTACTTCGAAAAATCACAAAGGGTGTCATATGAAAAAATAAAGGTATACCCGCTATACCCACACCATAACATGATTAGGAATAATTAGGGTGATGACAAAAAAAGTCACAAAGTTTGTAGGGTTCTCCATGTGATCCTATACTGATTCAAATTGTGCTCACTAGGCCCATCTATTCAGTAAAAAATTAGTGTGTGACATGATTATTACTTTATCTCGGATTATGATTCAAACTAATATCTAGTTGACCTTATTTGCTAAAATACAGTTGATCACAAATGACTGAGATTGCAAGAAAATATTAAAAGAGGAACACCAGAAAAAATGTTTCTACTTTATTAAAAAAAGAAAGTTAAAATAGGAAGTGAGAGTGGAAAGAACATATAATATCTAGAGCCTCTCCTTGATATCAATGTAGAGGTAGTACATGGAATCCCAACGGATTACAATGAGTCCTAACTCTCTCTTTCCAGCTGGTCAATAACTACTCAATGTGGTTTTTCAAGGGCCTCTTCTAAAACTGCCCTCTCCTCAGCTTCAGCTTCAACTATTGGGTGAAATCACTTCATAACAGTCAGGCGGTGTCTCCCTTTCTATTGGATGGTCTCATAATTATCATTTTATTATTCCAGTTGTGATTTAAGTTTGGCCATGTGATCCTTGCACTCACATAGCTCCTCTATCTAAGAAATCACTTGGTCTTGATAACTGGATTACTTATCTTTTAGATGATGAAACTTATCAGTAATATCAAGGAAAGTCTGAGATTGGTGGTGAGAAGCATTGAAATAATAAATATAACATTCCCAAGAAGCAAGATCCACTCGATTTATAATAATTTGGTGCATAAGGAGGCGCATGCATCAGTAATAAAAGGCTCTTGTACTTAGATCGACATAGTCATCTAAAGTTATCCTTCTTGTTAGAAAATAAATTATTGGAGTTTCCATAGTAAGAGTACGAATTTGACACAATTCCCTCATCCACACATCTTGATTCCTCTTAATAACATTATAATCTTATTCCTCCTCCACCGTGATAGGTAAATAATGAATAAGTATCATTAATGTAAATGGATGCACCCTAATCATTTTCACCAAAGAAAGGGGACCTTTCTTCTTAATAGATGGTTCTTCCTCTATAAATAAATAATGGGTTTGGATGCAACATTAGGAACATTGGGTGATGTCCCACTCAGAAGAGCTTCTATAGGACCACAAATGACATCGGCCAAATATATTGGATCTGAATCTCTCTATACAAAAATGGGTTGTGTGGTTGAAGTCATTTCCAAGTGCATGTGATGATGGGTATAATTCTTTTTCACCAATGGAAGGAGAGAAGATAGTATAATTGGAATAGTTTGGACAGGATCTGAAATGTCTAACAGTCTCTGAACCCACTGAACAAGCATTTCCAATAACCCATCAGCATAGAAAAACACCCACATCTGGACATAATCTAATGATAAGTAATTTGAGGCTACTGTGGGAGGAAAAAGTACTTACAAATTTGAATTCGCCCACTTCATGGACAACCACTATTGGAGAAGTATTATGGGGTGAGAATCCCACTTCACCAGGGTGGTATGGAAAGATGTGACCTACTGAAGGCATCCAAACTACCTAGTGAATCTATAAAGAGCGTAAGGCTTGAAAATGGTCAATATGTCTATACATACAGTCCAGAATCCAACTCTAAGAGTGATAATATAAGAATTTTCTTTAGGGGAGACTCTCCTAGTATCTATCATTGGCCCATGGGGCACCGTATAAGGTGAAAAAAGAAGTGGGAGACATCACTTAGAAATTCAATCAGGCCATCCTCGCTCAATGATTTTTTTATGGATGACATAAATGTTAAGAAATGTTGTATGGAAGTCATAATAATGAACTATGGAAGTATGTTGGTACTCATAGCTGGGGAAATGATCTGCCATACAGCCATATAAAAACCTAAATGGCTTCCTAAGACAATGTGGGGGTTTCCAATCCTACATCTTCCCTAACAGTTCACAGATTCAAATAAGAGTAGGAACAACCATGATAATGGGATTTCCCTCCACCAATGTGGCGACTAAAATCAATTTGCATGCTTTAAAATAATTATAAACATCATGAGAGGGGAAGATCAACCCATTTAGGAATGTGGATAAGGAACCTACCTGTCTGAGCTCATTCGACAAGTCTCGGCGTATTTAATAACCCCAAGTGGTCTATTGACCTGCCTCAAGGGTAGCGTAGTAAGAAATAGGAATGAGCCCTTACTGTTGGGTCAGATGGGTTCCGCAATGGAAAACTATCATCCTTAGCCAGTTAACCTACAAGAATAGACATGTCCAATCCTCACATGAGATAAGTGAGAGAGAATAAAGGGGATGACCAAGTAGCCCCTCTTCCATAAGCAATAATTCATCTAGAAATGGGGATACATGACCAACATTCCCCCAGGAGTTATCCACTAGTAAAAATTAATTATACATATTGTCAAGGATAGGAAGTCCCCCTATCTGGGAGATTTCCCATAGACTAATCGCCACTTCACCATGAGATAATTGAAATGTGTTTGTCCCCAAACACCAATGGCTGAGCAGCTCAGGCATTATATCGCCCATCGAAAACATGAAGAATTGGGAGACCCAAACCACTTGATATAGGTTGAAATCATTTATCAGTAGAGAGGATTCAAATAATTTCTGGTGAAACAAAAATTCCCAATACCACTCATCAAAAAATTACCCTCCCGATCAGAGGTCACATTTTGAGCTCCACCCTCATTAGGGTTACCTCAAGATAGGTTAATGATAGATGGATAATCCAGGATAATGGAATATTATGATGTAATTTGAAGGTGTTGGAAAAATTGATTCCACAAAGAACTGCTCCGGGTATACTCACCCCCATTACTTAAAGTAGTGACAATTTCTCTGGCAGTAGATTTCTTAAACCTATTATGCCCATGGGACATTCTGGATTGTTTGAAAATAACTCCATGATCAATACCTGGTAAAGGAGAGTTGTCCTGGAGCACAAAATTATAAAGCAACAATGGATTAGATAGTGGATAGGCTATTATCTCTTGTGAAAGGAGATCTTGGAGAAAACCCCTTTCAGAAAAAACAACATCACATAGTTTATATTCGACATTCTCGTCTATGGATTCCCTTATCCAGATCACTTTTCATGAGACAAGTGGATGATTTATTCCTTCCTATAACAAAGAGATCCACAGAATGGGTCAGTCCAATTAAAATGATTTGTGAAAAAGTCCATAAAATTCCAAAGGACCAAAGAGATATGCCCAGGGCAAGGATCCACTTATTGAAACCTGCGAACAGAATGTGGAGTGCATTCCCCACAAACTGAAAGTATGCAGAATGTCCTGCAAAGAGCTGGCCCACAGAGCATTGGCCATCAAGCCAATCAGTACATGAAAGATGAAAGTTGTGTACCAAGCCTCACTATATAGATATTCAAAAGATCATTATTCAGAGATTTAATGTATAATTTGGAAATAAAATGTTTATCTTTCGAAATGTTAAGTCCCCAGGATGGGTATGCGACATAGTGTCTTACTATGCGGAAATTCAGACATACATTTTGAAATTCCATAGTTCAGTTCACAGATTCAATGTTTGGTTCATGGATGAGGAAACTATGAAGGGTAATCAGTTCATGGAATGCAAGTCACAGTTCGCAGATGATGAATTTTGTGAAGGACATAGTATGTTAAAGTAAGGAAAAACGAGAGTGTTGAGCACAGAAATTTTCAGCAGGAAACCAGGTAAAAGAAAAATTAACTAGGCCCCCAATATATATGCGTGATCCCCAAATGGGTCCACCTTTTTACTAAAACTAGTTCTATTCAGAACTTTTTTCTAAATCAAAATACCCTCCACTTCATTCTGACCAAACCTTATTTTAAAGGGGTCATTTTTAGGGTCCCAGAAAAAAAATCCACAAAGGGAAAAATATACACCCACAAAATTGTCAATGGAAAGTTATTCTTGCGGGGTTGAAAAATTAGAGGAAAATATTGAAGGTGTCAAATTTGGTAGTGGATCCAAACTATTCTACATATAGGGTATCAAGAAAGGTCTAAAGAAGGAAAAAAATTCTAACCAAGTGATACACAGGTAGCCCGCAAAATGCTTTCCCATGAATCATTGGATAATTAACTGGGATATTCATGGAATGAATGAGGAAAGACATCCGTCAACCGTGAACCACAAAATAGAGGCGGATAAATTTCACCCATGAACTACAGATTTGGTGAAAACATGAAGGAGAGGTACACCCCATTAGACCATCCATGTAGACTATGCAGTTTTCAGATGAGACAAGGCTAAAAACACCCTATGAACTGCGTTGTTCATGAAATTGAGGCGGTGATTTCCACCACTCTGAATTGCAACACCCCAAATATCGGTTGACTGGGTCATCTGCAGAGAGATCAATTTCCCCATGGGATTCCGTAAAAGTTGTTGTGTTCCTGTAGATATATCCTCCTCATAACTCTATAAACAATCCTCAAGGGAAGATGAGGAAGTAATTATTGGATTTTGGGAGAACTGGGAGTCTATGGACGGAAGAATTCTATGGAAAATATTCGGTGAAATACAGAACCACAAATGATTTCCCACAAGTATAAATACACCACAAACCATAAAAAGAAGAAATCATAATAACGTGGGTAAACCGCGAACCTAAAAGAAGAACCGTGAACCATACTCCGTTCAGAGAAGAACTTCTCGTGGACTGTGAGATTAAAGACGCTTTTTTAATCCAAAGTACCACATAGCATATCACAATGTTGATGAAACCCTACACGGCATAGAAATATTGTGCTCAGAGGGACTCCAGCACTAAATACCATAATGAAATGTGAACAAAGCTCGAGGCCACATTTTACCATAGTATGCAAACCACAACTAGATTCATATACCACCCTGGTAGACAAACCACATCTAGATGTGCATAACAACCTATTATACGGACAAACCTTCTACCCGTAATGAAAAATGCTATTCAGAAGCTACCCCGCCCTGTATTAACAAATGGTACATGTAGTAGGGTACCTTCGGGCTTTCTACCTTTCAGAACTGATCATGCCCTTCTATTTCTATCCCATTCTATGAATCATATCTACAAACCAGTCCATTGGCATCAGGAAAATGCCTCTTCGTAAGCCACCAGACCCATATGAACAATCCATTGGGTGTATTAGTGTGGCCTTCTGAGTCTATATACCCAAGGTATGTGGATTCACGAAGGTAATCCCCACACTGGTATGGACCACATGAATGTTCTTAAGCCTAAATTAACTTGGTAACCTAGATTCAAACCTTGGGATACTAACATGGACCTTCCCATTCTAGGGATCAAAGGTAATCACATGCTCTTCTATTCAATGAGTGGTAGTGATAAGTCAAAGGAATTGCACCCACTTTTCCCTTTGATGAGAAGTAACATTACTACCCTTTCCCAAAACCCATTCAAAGGGTGTTCCTCCTAGATTAATCCCCTGGCCTTTCAGGATAGACCTAATGACCTTCACTTTCATTTCACATTGAAGGGTTCATTTCTCTGCGCGATCGTCCATCGTTGCCCCGACAGCTTCCGCCATGGGCTCCACCTTTTCTCTTAGTAGAGAAGAGAAAGTGTACCTCTATTGAATTTCTCACATCCTCTTATTTCTTACATCGGTCATGATTAATGTGGTCTTAGGGCTTTGTGATAATACAACATTGGAATAACACACCATGAACTACGAGAACTCTGATTCCCACCAAAAATGGGATACGTAGGAAGAATTTATCTAGGACTGAGATCCATGTCACCTCATCCCTGAAATAAGAGATCATTCCCCCCCCCCACTTAAAATGGAATGCTCCAATGTGTAATCCCCAATCACGTAAAAAACCAGTCGGTGAACTATGATAAATCTAATTCCCACCACAACTGGGATACGTATGAATCCTTTTTCTAGGCTTGAGGTCCAGGTCACCTCATCAATTAAATGGGAGAACATTCCCCCTTAAAATGGGATACTCCTATGTGTAATCCCCAATAAAGTCACAACTTTATCTATGAACTATGATAACTGTAATTCCCATCACAACTAGTATATATAGGAAGCCTTTATCAAGGAATGAGCTCTATGTCATCTCATCCATGAAAGGAGAGATCGTACCCCCCTTCAAATGGGTAGCTCCTATGCCTAAGACCCCATAAAGTCATAACCCAGTCTGTGAACTATGATAACTCTTATTCGTGACATGAATGGGATATGTAGGAAGCCTTTATCTATGCCTGACCACTATGAAATATCATCCATTAAAGAATAGATAATTCACCCTTCAAATAAGATGCTTCTACACATAAGCCCCAATCAAGTCATAACATAGTATGTAAACAACAATAACTCAGATTCCTAAAACAAATGGGAAAAATAGGAATCCTTTATCTGGGCCTAAACTCCATGTCATCTCACCCATGAATGGAGAAACCGTTCCCCTTTTAAATGGGAACCTCACACATGTAAACCCCAATCAAGTCACGACTCGGTCCAAACTACATGAGATTTGATTCCAAAGAACTATGATACGTAGGAAGTCTCCCTTAGGTCCATACTCGATACCCATAGAACTCTAGCGTTATCCAGGCCATATTCTTGGTGGGTTCATATTCATCTAAGAGACTGTATCTTTCCTAGGCATCCCAGGATTCCTTGGCATAATCCCCACATTTGATATTGACTAGGACCTTTCACCTAAACGTCCTTTTCGCATGACGTTAAACTTCATGGATAGGTCCCCATAAAAAGATCTTAAAATTCTAATTGTATAATTAAGAATCGCCAAACTATGTGGGTTTGGATTCCTTTTAAGAGGATACCTCAGAAACCTAGATCATGGGTTTGATCTTGATATTGAAGTAACTTACATCCCCCTTGGAGGATAATAAATTCCAGAACACCTCATCATACGGATTAAACAAGCATTGTCTCAGTAATTCCTAATCCATGTGTCTCTAGTATTAATCTAGAAACCCAAGGGTAATCAGTGGATAAAATCATCAAGAAATAACCACATATTCATGAACATATGAATAATTCAAAAATATATAAGAGAGTAACGGAGGAAGAAATAATTCCCCCTAAAAAGTTGGGATGATCCCGACCTCCAATCCTCTAGACCAATAGAGTCCTGAAGTGTCATTGTCAAAATCATCATTCAAAAAGTATTTTAATTTGGAATTCAGGTCCATGAATCATGGATACCAGGGTCATTGGATGTTTCTATCTCTGTAAATAATTCTATTGGAGACAATACAAGGACATTGTACCCAACATATGTTGATTTCATAGGCACATACCAATTTTTTCAATCACCCACTAGGATCATGAAAATGTGGAACCTTCTTAATCACATGAAAATGATACATTTCCCAATCATAGTGGGACCATCTCTCCCTTTCAATGCATAGTGCGATGTGAATCAGTTCAAAACAGAATTTCAACTGAAAAATTCCATGTTTTGGTTGTGCCTATATCAAATTTTAATTCATTCACTACTTCATTAAATTGATATCCAAAAATTAACATTGATGACTAAAGAACTAAAATATAATTTTAATGTATCTTAAGGTCTATAAAAGTATTACAAGACAAACTATTGGTCTCCAACTATTCTACAAATCTATTATGGTTAATATATTAATCTATAAAAATAGGTAAAATACTACTTCGTCGTTAATATTTATTCATCAAAGTTTTATACTAAAATCAATGACATATTAACCAATATATTTCATAGGTTAGTTGTTGGAGTTAAACCCTCATTCTCCTTTAGTCATCGGTTCATGTCCCGTGGCCTTGCCGGATTAGATGAGTTGTGACCTAGCATATATGTTTTCCTTTTCTAAAACCATACTGATATAATTTCCAAAATAACTATGGTGGATATTCATGAAATAAGGTTAATCCCAAAATATACCTTTAACTACGGTTTTCAATACAACCTCAATATATAAATACTTCATCCACTTATTTCCACATAGAACCTTCCTTGGTAAAAGGTTTATCCTAGGACGTTGATTTTGATTTTATATTCAAAGGTTTCATAATGGTTTATAATGAAAATTTTAATTATCCCAAGTATATTCCCTGGGAGTTTGAATCCAATTACATTGTCAGGAACGTTGTCACATACCAAGTAACACCATGTTAAGGCCAACACAAATTTTTAGAGTTTTAACTCTTATATACATATGTTCTAAAACCACGTCCACTTGTGGTATCTAAATAGAGATGCATTACTAGGAATACCCACAAAATCTATAATTTAGAAAAATTGTTCTATATTATTCTATACTTATCCTAAAAATCTACATTAGGTTTATGTTATCTAATCTATTTCATTCTAAATCTAGTTCCCAAGGATAAGAATCAAATTCATCTAATACCATCTATAGTGACCCGACCCTAGAGAGCCCCGAAATAGAATCTACTACCATTACATTGGCATGATTATAAGTAATAAAATCCTAAAGGACCAAGGAGTTTAGTAGTCTTCATAAACCTGATACATACATTAGTTTTGTATTGTAAAAGCATACCCCGATTACATTATTATATTTTAAATTCAATGATAAATTTATTCCATCTATAATATCATAGTATATCTCTCAAAGTACACTTCATGAATTCCTGAGGAAAGGAAAAAAATAACGGGGAGCCCAAATTCTCTCTAAGGGTAAGGTGTAGTGGAAGAAATAATGAATAAATGTGAATAATCAGCATTTCAAGGTAATAACTGAACACACATTAAAGACTGTCAATAAATAATGAAAGGAATGTATAAAAAATTTGAAAAGGTAAATAAATAGAAATAAATTCTATTCAAATAACTAGATAAGGAAAAAATATATTTTGAAAGGTAAGAAACTGAAAAACACAATATATTTAATCACTAACCTAATAATTAAATGAATCTGTAGATATATCGACACAGAATCTCATGTATACATAATACCTTTATCAAAATGAAGGAAATTCTTAGTTATTGAACGTCATGTTTGAGGTACATGATAACCTTTACCGTCATGAAATTTCACACGGCTGTTTAAAACTACATGTACAAACCTATTTAATTTTCAATACATATTTGTTTCAAGATAACCTCTCAATGAATATATGGGATATATAATGTATGGGACCCACCCATCAATGTTATTCTAAATAATTCCTCATATCAAATAATAAAAATAAATAATATGCCTTATTAAATATTTATATTGAATAAAGAATTCATATTTATTAATATTTCCCTATATAATCAAATAATTATCAAATTAGACTTCATATGTAAAAATTATATATGATTTTTGAAATAAAAATATCCATGGAAATGATATGGATAATTATGGTTAATTCAATGTCTAATGATCTTAGGAAATTGAATATTTTTAGGGGACTAAAAAATGAATTAAATAAGTGATCTTGAATACTATAATTGGAAAAAAATCATAAAACATCCAGAAAAAATAATAAGGATGGTATCAATAAAACTTTTCACAAGTGGAGTATAAATATAGGGTTTTTATTATTAATGGTTACTAATACAATAAAAATATTTTTGAAAACATTCTTTGGGAAAATATCATTCTTATTTTCAAAAACATATTGAAAATCATTTTCATTGAAAATAAATTATAAAAACATTTTCCTTAAAAAATTAACCATTTAAACATGTAATGAATACTTAGAATAAATCAAGGCAGAAAATACATATATATCAAATGAGGTAAAAATAGCATACCATTTTTTAGTAAAAAGGATAAAAAAATCCTTGTTTAGAATTTGGTAAGACGATTCCATTGAAAATATTGGTAAAAGAAAAAAGTGTAAAAATTTCTTTAATAAATCATTTTGGAATGGTTACAAACATTTCTAAAGAATTTATTTTAGAAAAATATTTTTTTTAGAAGAAAATAGGTTCTCTAAATAAATAGATAAATGTTGTTGGGTTTTCTTGAAAACATTTTCTAAAACATTTTAATACCGAAGAGTGCGAAAATGGTACTATTACTTGAAAAATATCATGAATAACCAAAGTAGAATAAAAATAAATGGTTTATTAGAAGATGATCAAATAATTTCATATTATGTAAATTCATGTGTACACAATCCTAAACAAAATTATCTTATAAATTTAATCTTTGATTGAGGTGAGAATCAATCAAAGAGAAGATTATTTGTATAAACTATAAATCCACATAAAAAAGTGTAAATACATCAAGAGATATTCTGAGTCATTATACACACAATTAATGAATATTAAATACAAATAAAAACTAATATAACCCAATGCAACAAAATGGGTTATGAAATTATTTTCTACTTGGTAACTTTTAACTCACATCCCCTTAGATGAAATAACTCTCACTGAAACTCAAAATATTATGACGATTGAATGATTCATGATATTATATAGAAATATAAATGTATATACACCATATATAATAAATTATATTTACAATTATAATTTTTTTTTTCAAGATAATGTTAAAAATTATAAAGGGATGTGAGATTGCAAATACAATCATTAGAAATGTTCTCAAGGATAATAATGTTTAAACATTTTAATGTTCCTCGTACCAGTTTGAAAATATTGATTCATAATATCCAAAAAGTAATATTAAATGAAAGGTAGAATATCATGAGAATAAATAGATTAATGATATAACATATAAAAGGTAAATATATACACTATATAGAATATACTTTTTTCATTACAACAAATAAGTCTAAATAGAATGTAAATTAAGATGAAATCTATTACTTTTCATTTCATTTAGGTCGAATGTCATTCAACCTCATGTATATGGGTTTTAAAAATGTCAATAACATATAACATTACAATAATCATATTTATAATATCATATATTATATTCTTATAAAATCTTATTACTTTTTTTAATAATATTTCTTTATTTTCACTATTTCGGGTGATAATTTCCAAGTCTTTCAAGTATGTTTAGACTTGTTACATGTAGTTATTAATATGTAGATCATGGATTCATCATCACAATAATTTAAAACATTATATAATTATCATATATATTAATTATATATTTATTGATAATAATCTATAGTATTTGGATACAATAAATGAAATTCATTGTTCATGGAGATGGGGGGTATAATTATGCATGAATGGTACATTCATTTCATTGTCCTGTTAAAACAATGAATGTAAAACAATATATGTGTGTGTTTGTGTGTGTGTTTTTTATAATTCAAATATCATATATATTTTATATATGTTATATTTGTTAATTAAATCCATTCTTTATACATTCCATGTATAGTACGAATGAATCACATTACTTTGAGGGGGTGGTAGTCCACACTTCCACAAATGATGTTATCGAATTAACACAAAATGGAGTTTATAAAGGTATGTGTTATACAACAAATAATAAAGTATAAAGACATTATAATTATCATATATAACATATAAAAACAAATTTTCCATCATAATTGCCACCACGAGAGGCGGTAAAGGAAAAAAAACTACATCATTTTGGGAGGGAGTAGTTCACCAAACACAAAAATGATATATTCATTAACCATTAGATTGAAGTGTGTATAATTATATTTATAACCTTTATAAAAATAATTATATTTTAGATACTATAGTTATTATATAATAATTGAATTATAATTATTGAATTGTGGAAAAACAAATAAAACTAAAGATTTTGAGGAAGGATGTTACCACTTATTCAGGTAACTCCATTTGGTTTGCACCAAAGGGATTACATGGATAGATTTATGAATTAGGTGAGGCTTATAGGATGAGTGGAGGGATATTTAGGATAGTGTTTGGTAGATATTGGTTGATCCAATGTACCATGAGAGTTGTGAGGATGTGGGAGGTTCTATTTACTTTTATAGTGGAGGAGTAGTGGTACTCATGTAAATTTTGGAAAAGTGAATTACACCCATGTTTTTCAATTGTAATTGGAACCAATATTATAAACAGTTATAGATAGGGGAAGTATAGGTTTAAAATAGGGACATACAATGGTTTTTTTTAGAAAAAATTAGATCATTCTGGCCATTATGTTTAATGTATAGTCCCCCATTATGCTTAATTTCAACATAGTCATTGTAATTAATTTTAATTACTTTAACTAAATGTTTTTGTAAAAAAAACTAATTTGACCATATGAGATATTATAAATTATTATTATTCCAAATAAATAATCAAATTTTAAAATTCCTATCATACAAGTTTATTAAAATAATTTATATTTAATCCCACATATGGGATGACAATGTGGGTTTTTAAAGTAAAAAAATTAAAATATTTTCTAGGTTTTCAAATCCATTTTCAATTGGAAAGTTTTAAAAAATTTCATAAAATTTTTAATTAATAAAAATGATCTAATTAAACATTTAAAAAATAAAATATTATTTATCCTTATAAATAAATTATAATAAAACACCATTTGGAATTAAAATTCAGAAATTTTCACTATTCATAAAAAAAACTTAAAGGAAAATAAAAAAATTAACTCGAACATAATTTATCTATTTAACATTAAAAAAATATTATTTTTTCATAAAATGGTTATAAATGATCCTTAAATAATATTTAAAATAGGTTTTCCATTAATTTTTTTAAAAGTTACTTAATAAAAATATTCGTTTTTATATGAAATATTGGGGTTGTTCTTTTCTTTTGATTATCAAATCTATTGGATTAATAAGAAAACAATTATTAAAAAATAATATATATATATATATATATATATATTTCATTATCATCATTCTCAAATTTTAATTAATTTAATTTATTAGGATAATACCCATTTGTGAGCATAAAAATACTTTCTATATACTATTTCCTTTATTTTCAATTGGTTCTTATATTCATTTCCAATTAATTTGTAACCAATGAATTATTTTTATATTTTTTTAAACCATAGATATTCATAAGTTACTTATAACTATTCTTAAAGTCTGGTTTATATCAAATTATATTAAATAATTATATTTTAAAAATATATTATTGTTTGGTAAAACTCAACCTTGCGTATAATGTATTCTTTTGAAGAAATTCATTATAGCATGCAACATACACAAACTCATAGTCATGTAAATTTTATGATAAATAATTTATTGAAATTATTTAAAATTGTATATATATTATAAATTATTGGGATATTATATCGCCTTACGCACTTGTTGTTGCATGTCATACATGCTATTGAATACAATGTTCTTACTTTTGAATTTCAGGGTGTTAAAATCATGAGTTAGATAGTTATGTTCAGGTGTCATAAATTTACAAGATTTGTATGAAATAAAATTATCATATTTCATTAAGAAATCACTAGTGCAGAAATCGTTTTTTACGTCACCATTTTTTACGTCGGTTATATATAACCGACGTAACAATGCGGCGAGTAGATTTTTCACGTCGGTTATTTTAATAACCGACATTACAAATCGCGCCTGTTGAGTTTTTACGTTGGTTATCTTATAACGCACGTAAAAAACCAATGCGTGGGGGGTTTTTTATGTCGGTTATTTTGTAACCGACGTAAAAACCCGATATCGACGCGTTTTTTACGTCGGTTATCAAATAACCGACGTAAAAAACCAAAGTGCAGTGTGTTTTACGTCGGTTATTTTATAACCGACGTAAACCCCCCCCCCCCCCCCCTTTTACGTTGGTTATTTTATAACTGACGTAAAAAACGCGTCGATATCGGGTTTTTTACGTCGGTTATAAAATAAGCGACGTAAAAAACAAAAGCACGGGATATTTTTTATGTCGGTTTTAAGATAACTGATGTAAAAAAGCTAAAAAATAGTTTATAACGCCGGTTATATAATAACCGACTTTATAAATCATTTAAAAAAATTAAAGCCTGTGTTCTGTCATTTACGATTTTCCGATTGACAGTCGCCAGCTCATCTCTCTCTCCCGCGGTAAACCCTAATCGGCTCGTCGATCGCCTGCATTACACTCATTTTGGCTTCATTGTCTATCTTCTTCACTCCTTTCGGATCTATCATCTCAACTCGTGACATTAAAGTAAGGCTTCCACGAATTTATTTCGTTCGTTTTTGTTTCGATTCTTGATTTGCTTTTCGTTCGTTTTTGAATCACGTGGAATTTTTTTTATTGCAAATGGTTATTATGTTCATTCAACTCAAAACACTCAACTCGCAAATGGTTATTAATACATTTAGGATTAGCTTCAGAAAAATCTGAAAAATAATGGGTGGTATTGTAACGTTCCATTCTTCCAGCAACATTATTATTTCCTACTTAGCTGGAATGTGTCTTTCTGGATGAAGATTGGTAGTACTTATTTTCATAAAATCATATTTTCAATATGATTGTCCAGAAAATGATTTTCATGAATGAAATTGGACCAGGTACAATAGGTAATACATATCCTTAAAATTTCATTCAACATTCTTACATCATAATATTTTTTCAGAAAAGTATGATTTTTAGAACTCCTAGATCAGAAAACCATCATCTGTTTTCATCTGCATTCATAAAAATATCAATTCATACCTATTACAATCAAATATTTCATTCTGGACTCATGGTGATTCTGATAATACATTTCTTCTTTCAGTCATCTCCTAAAAATGATGGACCTTTTCATGCAAAGTGTATCTAATTTCTTGAATACGATGGTACATCCGATTTTCAACAAAATCAAGTGAGGTGATTTCTTTTATTATTAATAATTCATAAAAAAATTATAATACCTAAATATTATTATCATCCTTTTCAGATTTTTCATTATAAAAAAGGTAAAGGGTACTTTCTTCTCATTCTCAAGTTAAATTATATTTTTTATAAAGGTCTTTTCTATCTAGGTAGAAATAATTTAATGATAATTAGATTGAATTAGGTATATTATCTTATCTTACCATCCAAACACATTTTTATGTATTTATAATTATTATGTTTTGTAAAAACAATTATGACCCCCATTTCATTTTTGTCAGTTAATTGATCTACGAAAGTGTTATAAATGATTTGATGATCACGATTCACCCATATATATGGTTAGTCATTATGTGACATTTGGGTCCATAATATCCTTCTAATGCATTCGACAATGCATTATATATCATAGATCAATATGGGATACAGATGGTTATACCATGTCCAATGTGTTATGTGATGTGTCTGGTAAGAAATATTATAATAAATTATAGGAAAGGTGATTAACATATCCCAATATGAGGTGAATGAAACTATGTTTTCCCTGGACATATTTTATGACTTATATGATTATGTTTGTGGCACACTCTTATGTTATTCCACATACCAATGTTGTGATCTTGTGAATAATGTTTTTTAAATCATGTTCCCACTATCATATAAATCATGTCTTATGTTATGTTAAAATTGTTATACTTGGACTCAGGTTTTATGATCTATGATTATATAGAACTGTTTCACTTATCTTTTTGATCATGTGATTTGTGTATGCTCTTATACCCCCATGGATATATTTTTATGAGATTAGATATTATATTTATATATATCATGTTTACCCATAATGAGTATCATAAATCAAAACTTTTATTATTTTCATTCCCTAAGTTATAAAAGTATGTATTATGTAGGATGATTCAAAAATTTAATCTGTGAGATGAGTTGTTTTATGTGTGAAACCCAGGCCAAACACATATGTATTTTTTTATTGGTATTACATATATATAGTTCGACATATACTTTTTTTTACATTACCATGATATTAACATTACTTTTTCTAAAGAAATATTATTGTCCTTAGATTATATATCAGATCAAAAGGATATAGTAATTCTAATATATAATCAGAATGATCATATAATATGAAAATATTATTACTCATAAAACAAATGGTCTATATTCAAATTTTTTACATGACACTTACGATGTATAGCTATTTGGTGTTGGGTACTTATGAAAACTACTACTACTTTCAAGATTTGTTTTATATTTTAAATTGTTTTACATTCAAATTATGATTTTTTTCATATAGACATGTTTTGTCTTATCTTAAAAATATATATTTTTTGTTGATATTTGTTATAAGTAATAATGAGTCGAAGTTGGATTACGACACATCAAATGAGAAATGAATTTGAGGAAGGTGTTGATGCCTTTTTGGAATTTGCAAAATGAAATGTTCCAAGTATTGACATTTTTTTCTGTCCATGCCTGAAATGTTTGAATATGAAGAAGTTGAAAAGTAGAGAGATAAAAGATCATCTGATATGTCATGGTTTTAATCCGAGTAACAGCCCTTGGATTTGGCATGGTGAAACTGGACGGAATGTCACTGATGATGATGATTCGCAAGATGGTAACTCCGATGGAATTGAATAAATGATTCGCGATATTGTAGCAGAACAAATTGAGATAGAACCGACAGTTGCATGTCTATATGGTGATGCTGAAAAACCATTATATCCCGGTTGTACGGATTTTACGGTTCTGTCGGTGGTGTTAAGATTGATTAACCTAAAGGCGAAGCATGGATGGAGTGACAGAAGTTTTACAGAGCTGCTATAATTGATGAAAGACATTCTTCCAAAAGATAACGATCTTCCAGATTCACATTACAAAGCCAAGAAAATATTATGCCCGATGGGATTGGGATACAAGAAAATACATGCCTGTCTGAATGACTGCATTATATATAGGAAGGAATATGAATTTCTATCAGAGTGTCCAAAATGTGGGACATCATGGTATAAGGTGAAAGAAAAATCACAGGGTGATGTAGAGATTACAAAGCTCCCTTCAAAGGTATTTTGGTATCTTCCTATAATTAATCATTTCAAACGTTTATTTTCTAATTCACATGATGCAAAAAGGTTAATATGGCATGCTGAAGAGCGGGTATGTGATGGAAAAATACGTCATCCAGCTGATTGTCCACAATGGAAGAAAATTGATACGCAGTATTTTACATTTGGAAATGAAATAAGAAATCTCAGAAGAGGGTTGTGCACATATGGAATGAATCCATACCGAACACTCAGTAGCACACATAGTTCATGGCCTGTTTTATTGGTAATTTACAACCTCTCTCCTGAAGTTTGTATGAAGCGCAAATATTTCATGTTGAGTACAATGATCTCTGGTCCAAAGCAACCCGGTAATGATATTGATGTTTACTTGTCACCGTTGATTGATGATTTGAAACTGTTATGGGCTGATGGTATTAGGGTGTGTGATTCTTATAAAATGGAATATTTTCAACTGAATGCAGTGCTTCTGTTCACTATAAATGACTTCCCAGCGTATGGAAATTTGTCTGGATACGGTGATAAAGAGCATAAAGCATGTCCAATTTGCGAACAACAGACGTCCTATTGTCAATTGCATCATGGAGGGAAAACAGTGTAAATGGGTCATCGAAAGTTTTTGCATATGGAACACCCTTATAGAAGACTAAAAAAGGCATTTAATGGCTCACAAGAATTTGATACTGCTCCAAAACCTTTATCCCATGATCTGTATTTTGAGAGGGTGAAAAACCTTGACGTGACATTGGGAAAGACATAGAAATCTGGTAATGATAGACATATTTGGAAGAAAATGTCAATTTTTTTTGAGCTACCATATTGGAGGTATCATGAAGTTAAACATAATATTGATGTCATGCACGTGGAGAAGAATATCTGTGATTCTTTGATTGGAACATTGTTAGATATTAAAGGAAAGACTAAAGATGGGTTGAATGCAAGATTAGACTTACTATCAATGGGAATACGTTTGGAGTTAGCTCCCACTCCTAAAGGAAGACGAACATTTCTTCCCCCGGCTTGTCATACATTATTGAAGAGGGAGAAAATTAGCTTCTGTCAGTGTCTTAATGATACCAAAGTGCCTCAAGGTTATTCTTCTAATATAAAAAATTTTGTCTCATTGAAGGACTTGAGGTTGATAGGTATGAAATCACATGATTGTCACGTCATGATGCAACAAATTCTACAAGTTGCATTGCGTGGAATATTGCCCATTCGTGTCAGCAAGACTATAATGAAGTTGTGTTATTTTTTCAATTCAATTTGTAACAAGGCGATTGATGTGAATGCTTTGAGCATTTTGGAAAAGGATGAAATTTTTATACTTTGTCAATTGGAAATGTATTTTCCTCCAACTTTTTTTGATATAATGGTGCATTTAATGATTCATCTGGTTAGAGAAATAAAGCTTTGTGGACATGTATATCTTCGTTAGATGTATCCTTTTGAAAGGTCTATGAAAATATTAAAGGGTATGTTAAAAATCTATATCGACCTGAAGCCTCCATTATTGAAAAGTATATTTCTGAGGAGGTAGCAGAGTTTTGTATGAGCTACTTGGATGCGGTGCAACACATAGGTTTGCCTCCATCTCGCCATGAATGAGTTAATAATGAGGGAATGGGGATTCGCGGCTTGAAAGTCAAATCATTTTCAGCTGAACAGATGAAGAAGTTATAATCATACATCTTGAATAACATAGATGATGCTCAAACATATATCACATTGCATATTAATGAGTTGAAACAATGTAATCCAAAGAAGAAAGAAATGTGGATTTTGAATGAGCACAACAAAACTTTTTTGTCATGGATTAAAAAAGCCTTTTCTTGGTAGATCAGATGTATCAGAGATATTAAAATGGATAGTGGGTGGTCCATGTTTAAATGTGATAACATGGTCTAGTTATGACATTAATGGTTATACATTTCATACAAAAGCTCAGGACAACAGAAGTGCAGTTCAGAATAGTGGTGTATTGGTGTTTGCAGAAGCAATGCATTTTTCGAGTGCTAAGGACAAAAACCCAATTTCTGCATCAAATGCATATTATGGAGTGATTGAAGACATATGGGAGGATGATTACATTAAAATTAAAGTTCCCGTTTTTAACTGTAAATGGTTTAACGGTAACAACAGTGTCAGACACGATGTATTTTGAATGACACTTGTTAATCTGAATAGATTGGAAGACACAACAGATTCTTTTATAATGGAAACACATGAGAAACAAATTTTTTATGTAGTAGATCAATCAGATATGCAGTGGGCTGTTGTTTTACAAGGGAAAAAACAATATTTTGGTGAGGATGAACTTGATGAATATGCTAATTTATGTGAGATCCCTACTTCAATGGAAATATTAACAGAACATAATGACGATCATGTTGAAGACATAGTTTGTGCCATAAGGAACAATCACGACGAAGGAATTTGGGAAAACAATCCATCTGTACATTCCTAAAATTACAGGTATCATATGTTTATTTCTTGTTTACATTTATTTTTTCCATAAATGTTAGATATTGTAAGTTTTTTATTTATTAAAACATGTTTTGAAATAAAATAAGTATATGTTATTGTTTGTTTTAAGTTTGTTTAGTTTACTTTATCATGTTTATAACCATTACATGAATTTTAAAATGATTATTTTTGTTCACTGACAATTAATTTACCATGTTTACAATGTTTACCAGGTTTACCATTTTTACAATTTTTACCATCTTGACCATCTTGACCATCTTTTCCATCTTTACCATTGTTTAACATGCTTACCATATTACCAATGTTTACTATTATGTAACCTAGTACACTTTTCTATTTTCTGATTACAGTAGTATTAAAATATTTGAATTTGTATATTTGTTCACTGACGTTTGTTTTTTTGATTTGAAGGATAATGACAGATCATTCAGATGATCAACCACATGATTATGGGGAGGAGCATATTGCTGGTCATACCTCTAGGGATGAACATTCACATGCTCCTATTATGACAAAGAGTTCAAAGGTTGGTAAACGTGGTTGCACATGTTTACCAAAATTATCACTTGCCCGTATGCAGGATCAGAGGATAGTAGTTGAGTTTGATGATGATGATATTCCTAGAGGTCCGAATGCCAATGATTTTAAGAGTTTTGTTGCAACTCAGACTAAGACCAATGTAAGCATTCTGTATGATGATTGGAGAGGTGTGGATAAAGCGATTATCTCTCAGTTGTGGGAGACGATTTTGGTAAGATCTTTTGTCATTGTTTGACCATTATTTTAATGTTTCTGGTATATATAATATGTTTATCCTCTTCTTTATCAGATGCCATTTGATATTCCTGACACTGGAGGAGTCAGGAAGAAATTCTTATCGTTGGCTACCAGGAGATGGGGGGATTTCAAATCAACCCTCTCATCTGATTTCATTTATGGTCATAGGAGTCATGACAATCCATGTCGTATATATCCTTTTATAGATGAATACACATGGAGATAGTTTTTTGAAAGTAGAAAAAAAGAGTCATTTCTGGTAAGGTCAATGTAAACTTTTATATACTTTCTTATATAAATGATTTTATTAATGTTTTGTTAATGATTTCTTATTCTTAAATTACAGCAAACAAGGAAAGCTCATCAGGAGATCCAATCTAAAAATGTATACCCTCATAGTTTATCTCGGGGAGGGTATACATTATTGGAAGAAAAAATGATAGCGGAAAAATTTCAACAACTAAGAGTTGAGTCTTCAAGCTCTAGAGAGGTGGCTCCTCCATCCCCTCCATCTAGACATGAAAAATGGAAGAGAGCTTGGAAGGTACAAAAAGGTCAATATCTTTCGGAAGAATCGAGAATCATAGCTGAGAGGATTGTAAGATATCTATTTAATTTATTTAAGTTAACTTTTTTCTTCATATAAGTTTCAATCATTACAGAAATGTTCAACTAATTAATACAGGACTCTCTTGAGGAGCCGATTTCAGAGGGGACATTTACAGCTACTAGTAGGGAAGATATTTTATTTGCAGCATTGGGAAGGCCCGAACATCCTGGTCGTGTAAGAGGATATCCGACAGGTGTATGGGTAAGAAAAGTGTTTCCATGCTCTTCAACTTCTAACATTGAGGGGGTTTATAAAAAAAATAGATTCCTTGGAGGCTGAAGTTCAAAATATTAATGCGACGATGGAAGACAAGATTAGAGATTCGGTGCAGTCTATGTTTGCATAAATGCAAAGACAATTTCAGACTGCAGCTCCCACTCCTCCACCTCCCCCTACAGACCCCATTATTTATCCTCCACCTCCGCCAGTAGCTCCCACTCCCCCACCTCAGCCTGCGGACCCCATTTTTTATCCTAAGCCTCCGCCGCAGCTTCCTACATATTGCGAGTTGTATATTGATGATTCTCAACATCATATAGTAGCATACGGGTTGGTATATTGTATAGGAGATACAGTTCATCATCAATAATTAGAGGTAGAGAATCAGAGGGTCACTGTACCAGATATTATAGATAGATCAGCTAGGGTACCAATACATACAGATGAGGTGGCAACTGTTGGACAGAGTATCGGCCATTTTTTAGTTTGGCCATCCAGACTTCTTCGACTCATTACCATAGAGGTATGGATGTTATATCTTTTATTTTATTTTTTTATTAAATTTATTTTATCATTTGAAAACTACTATAATTCTCAATTTTTTTCACAGGAATACTTCAAAGGTAAAGAAATACTGTAAAGACAACAACAAAGACAACAGGCTATGACATCAGATATAGATTCCAGTGGTCTTGACAGATTGTCAAGATATTCACATTTGTTGTTGGGTTTTTATGAGTTTCCAATGGAATCTCATGTTTGTGGATGTGAAATAAGTGTGGGGATTACAAAATCTGATATCATGGAGCTTGTTACTGGAGATAAGTTGGGCATCAACGTGGTGAAAATTTTTTCCATGTAAGTCTTAACACCTTTTCCCTATGTTATATTTATTAAAAATGTATACTTATATATGTTTTGTATTAGGTATCTTTATAAAATTTGTGAGAGGAATGAACTGACAGAAGTATATGGATTCATGTACCCGCAATTGATTTCCCCTGAAGCATGTGCATTGACTAAGGAACAAAGAATGGTTTATATTGCTGAAAGATTTGAAAATAATATAATCCAACAATGTTGGATGATGTGTTTTTGTGAGAGGTATGAAACACATTTCTCTCAAAGATTTAATTACCTTTTAACATAAAAAACCACTAACATTAAATTTCCTTTTATCAGTAATCATTGGATGTTAGGGATTTTTTGCCCAAGGGAGAAAGCTCTTTATTGGATATGCTCTGTTCATGGTGATGTGTGGGCAAGTTTTAAGATTATATTGGAAAAGTAAGTTTCAATTTCTCAATAGTTTTATATATTATAATGAATTTTAAATTTACCCCATTTGTATTATTTTCTAACAGGGCATGGGTCTACTTTCGAAAAAACACAAAGAAAAGAAATGCAAAGATCAAATATGTAAAGACGAAGGTAAATTTCCATTTATAATTTGTATTTTTTGATTTATTACATAAAACTAATATATTGAATTTACACTCATTCAAAACAGAATTGTCATGAACAACAAGGCCTCATCGAATGCGGATATTATATGTTAAGATTTATGTATGAAATAATAACAACTAGGACAGTTGTGAATTTTGACCTGGTACGATTTCCTCTTAAACTTTGCCATCATATTTAAATTTGATTTATTCATTATACACGTTAACTATCTTCTTTTTCATTTGTAGCTTTTTGATGACCCTCAACCCTATACTGCTGAAGACATCAAACACGTACAAGTGGAGTGGTCAAATTATTTTATAGGTTTAATTGAATTTTAGTTGTTTGTAATGTAAAATGTAATTTTGAATATTGTCCTTTTAATTGTCTATTTGGTAGTTGTTTAGGTTTGATTTAGTTTTTTTTAAGTTGATAATGTATGTTTTGAATGTTATATAAGTGAATGTTTAATTTTGCTCTACCTCTTGTTTTGGTCTACTTTTGATGGTTCTTCTGGTATGGATTTGGGTCTATGGGGGAGGGGTTCCCAGGGTGTGGGGGTGTGTTCAGTGGGGTTGGTGGTGTCCAGCGGTCTGGGAGGGCTGTCCGGTGGGGTGGGGGACAGTCTTGGGGGTGGCAGGGATGTCCAGGGGTGTGGGAAGCCGGTCCAGGGGTGTGGGAGTGCTGTCCAGGGGTGGGGGTTGTCCAGGGGTGTGGTGGGGGCTGTCAAGTGGGGTGAGGGGGTGAGGAGGTGCTGTTCAGGCGGGGTGGGGGGGGGGGGGTTGTCGAGGGGTGTTTGGGGGTGTCCGGGGGTCGGGGGCCGTCCAGGAGTGTGGTGGGGGCTCCAATGGGGTGGGGGAGGGTTGTCCAAGGGGTATACATGAGGGTGGGAGCTTCAATGGGGTGGGGGATGGCTGTCCAGGGGGTATACATGAGGGTGCGGCTCCAACGGGGTGGGGGAGGGCTGTCCATGGGGTATAAATGAGGGTGGATGCTGTCTAGTGGGTAAGTTTTATATGTTATCTATTTACATGCTTATTTTTGATGTACTTCTGTTTTTGTGGTATGATTTCTTGATTTATTTTCTGGTTGATTCTGGTGGAGAGAAGATCACTGCATTCTGTTTAAAAAAAATTGGGTTTATCACGTCGGTTATTTAATAACCGACGTGATAAAATGCCTGGAAAATAGTTTATCACGTCGGTTATTTAATAACCGACGTTATAAAAGGCCTGGAAAATAGTTTATCACGTCGGTTATTTAATAACCGACGTGATAAAAGGCCTGGAAAATGGTTTATCACGTCGGTTATTTAATAAACGACGTGATAAAAGGCCTGGAGAATGGTTTATCACATTGATTAATTAATAACCGACCTGATAAAGGGCCTGGAGAATGGTTTAGCACATCAGTTATTCAATAACCGACGTGCTAAACGGCCTGGACAATGGTTTATCATGTCGGTTATTGACTAACCGACGTGATAAACCCCCTCCCACCGGTTTATAACGGCGGTTATATAATAACCGACGTGATAAACCCCCTCCCCTAGTTTTTCACGTCGGTTTTATATGAACCGACGTGATAAACCACGCTCAGCCCGGTTTATCACGTCGGTTCTTATAGAACGGACCTGATAAACCACCCTCACCCCAGTTTATCACGTCAGTTCTATATGAACCGACGTGATAAACCCCCTCACCCCCTGTTTATCACATCGGTTGTTTAAGAACGGACGTGATAAACCATTTTCCAGGCTGTTTATCACGTCGGTTCTTCGATAACTGACGTGATAAACCATTCTCCAGGCCTTTTATCATGTCGGTTCTACAATAACCGTCGTGATAAACCATTCTCCAGGCCCTTTATCGCGTCGGTTCTAAAATAACCGACGTGATAAACATCGCGATTTTATGTTTTTGACGTCAGTTTTTAATTAACCGACGTCAAAAACCTTATTTATAACATCGCACGTATTAACGTCGGCTAGAAACCGACGTAAAAAATTAAAAATAACCGACGTAAAAAACGTTTTCTGCACTAGTGACTAACCAATTCCATTCTTCAATGAATATCTATTCTTAACTATCCCATCAATTCTAGTTGGTAGACTCAAAATCAACACATTAACTAATATCCTCTTTAGTTCATCAAAACATTCTAAAAATTCCTTCATCCAAACAAACATAATCTGTTTACTTATAGTCCTTTTTAAGAGGTTATCCAATAGGGAAAATTCCATAATTAATCCAGGATAGTGACTTGAAAAACAAATGAAACTACATACCTTAGTTATGTTTGTTCTTGTAGTCCATTCTCTAATTTATTATTTATTTACAGGATCGACTGATATTCCATCCATAGAGACAATATGGTCTAGAAAAAGAAAATTATTGAATCTATAAATCAAACTTAATAATTTTCCCATATAACTATTCCATTATAAGTGTCTTAAGAAAAATCCAAAAGTGATTCACATGGTTCTCAAAGGTTTTAGAATAAAAAATATATTATCAATGATTACCAAAACAAAATCATCGAGATTTTCCTTGAAAAATCTAGTGAATGGGTCCACAAAAATAGAGGTTTCTTTAGTCAGTCAAATTGGAATTACTATTAACTTGTATTGTATATACGTTTTTCAAAAATATGTCTTCTAAATGTCTTCTTTCTTTACATACAATTGATGATACCCAAAATAAAGATCATTATTTGAAAAATATTAGGTTCCAGGAATATTTTCTAAAAATTCACCAATGAAACATAGATGGTAATTATTAATTATTTTAATAGCATTTATTTCCCTATAATGAATGAATAATATCATAATTCCATCATTATTCTTATTAGAGTATTGAGGCTCCCCATAGTGAAACACTATGCTGAATAAATCCCTTATTATCAAAATCCTATAGGTTTTTTTCAACTCTACAAATTCCATAGTGGTCATTATACAGTGGGTCCTTCATATTGGCCTTGTATTAGGAATCAAATCCATAGAAATTTAGATGTAATTCTATGGGTAATTTCAAGTTAATTACTCAAGAAAATACAATAATATATTCCATCACAATAGATATTTTCACAATTTGAAAATTACCTCCTTCATCACAAGGTGTTTTTTCAGTTATTACCCAAGAATTTCATTCATTATAGCTATTAGGGTGGATCTAAATAATAATCAGATAAGGAAGCTTCTTCTCTAAATAAGATGGATTCTTCATCTTCCTCACAAATATTAATTTCTTTCTTCTTGTAATAATTTTTTTGATCATATTTAGAGATTCATTCCATACTGGGGATTATAACGAAGTCAACCATAGGTATGATAAAAAGGTATGTAAGTAATGAAAATCTATTTGTCATAATGGGTACTTCCTGACACATATTTTTTAAAATCATACTTCCCTTAGGATTTTTGACAGAATACACTATTGTTAAATAAAATGGGATAATTCTAATTTTCTTAGTAAATTGGGTAGATATAAAAGGGTTTGATGATATAGAATAAAATAATCCATTGGTAAAATTTAAAAATAGGATTAATTTACATGTCACTATGTCATTGGGTACTTCATCCACATCTTTTTTGATTGCATAAAATTTTTCATATCCCCTTGGACTCTTATGTGGTAAATTACCTTGATGTTTGGGGCATTAATTTCCATAGTTCCCCATATCCATATAGTTTAAATAGTAGATTATTTTTTTTCCTTATTCCCCTTACATTATTTATATTATGACCCATTTATACCACTTATAAAAAAATCCCAGCTACTTCAACATATTACTATAGTGATTGTACCCACAATTCTTATAAGGTGGGAATTTATTCATTCCATTCTTCTTTATTGAGACATTCACTTTTTCATGGTGTTAAGAAGACCTCATATTCTCTAGGTTTCTCTTAAATATTTATGATCTCAATAATTTCTTCTCTTTCTTTTATATTGAATAAAACTTTGACTTTGTATAGTGAGAATGTCAGATAAACCAATGCCCTTTAGAGATTTTTCTTAAGACCTTCAAATAAGTGGTCAATCTTTCACTTTTTGTTTCATATATAATACTTAGAAAACATATATAATCTTATAAAGGTAGAATCATAATATGAAATCTACATCTTCTTCATTTATGGTATTCTGGATCAAGGACCTCCATTTATCAACATCACCTTGGATATAATACACATAATGTGTAAAATTTTCCATTTCACTCAATCCCAAACCCATGAATATCTTCTCTAAATACTTAATCCATTGCCCTATTGTAATTGGATTTGTAGTCCCACAAAACAATGGGAGATTCTACCAAGTAAGATAGTCCATTATATGATATTATCTCTGTGGAATAGGTTTCTCTATTTTGGAAAGGTTATTTATCATAACATGATTAAGTATCCCCAATATTGACTAAATATGATTCGTTCCAGTACTATATGTATAGGTTTCACCAACAGAGAAATCACTACATTTACCATGAGTATTGATACCCTTATTCATTCTAGGATCCATTTTCTAACTATAGAATATAATGGATTTACTCATAAAATCATAATGTATAATTCCAAATATGGTATAGTAAATAACATAAATTTATTAATCGTAAATCTTAGAATCATAAACATATGTTTCTTTGGAGACACCATTCCATTTAAAATCATTATAATGGTTGGTAAAAATAATTTGAATTATCCTAAGCATATACCCTGGGAGTGTGAAACCAGGTGTGAAGTAAGTTCTGTTTTTATATACCAAGTTACGTCAAGTCAAGCTTGACACACCTTTTTTGGAGTTGGGTCCCCTAGGTATATCTGTTCTAGAACCACATCCTCCTATTGTATCCAGACAGGGATCTCTAGCTAGGAATACCCATATGATCCCTACCTTAACGATATTCTAATATATTCTTCTACACTTATCCAAAACATACATCATGGGGTTATGTTCCCTAGTCAATGTTTTCTTAATCTGGTTTTGAATGTTTCAACTAAACTTTCTCTGATACCAACTCCAAAACCATAACCCCAGAAGCCTGGAGCGGGTGAATTAATTTATTACATTATCATGATTAAAAAGAATAAAATATAGAAATACTAAACAGTTTTTCAATTTTAGAAATCCATATTACATACTAAATACCCATAATACATTGGGAAAACAAAATAAGGCATGATATAAAATAAAATGAAATGAACATCATCATAGAAATCTCATTCAAATATTTCTTCTGCACATCCTGAAGAAAGGAAGCAAAATAAGTGTGATATCAAATGATTATTAAGGTTATGTAAAATTAAATAATTAATTATGAAATAAGAATAATAATTTTTTCATGTTAGATAACTGAGAACACAAGACACAAATAATGGGATAAAACAAAATCAATATAGAAAGGTAAATAATTGAAACACATGCCATCTAACAATAATCATATAATGGGTTTACTAGGGGTTAAACTTAGAAGATACGTTGTAGGGTGATCCAAATGGATTGAGATGTGTGAATGACTAGTTTTGAACAAAAATAATTTTTGACAACATGAAAAATTAATTATCGCGGTTAAGATAAAAATGGGTTTACAAGGGGTTAAACTAAAAGATAATGGAAAAAAATAAAAAAAAAATATGATTTCGTTTTTGTGGATATATTTTTATGTTATCCTTAAAAATATCTAATATAAGGTAATTTGGATTTTTTTCTTTGGAATGACTATATTATTTTGGAGTCTTCTTGGAAATTTCTATGTAGATTTCCAGTGGGTTCCTTTCCCCTGCATATAAAAGGCCCCCACCACCCTTCACTTATTCACAACTCTCAATCAATTTTTGGTTGGCCAAAACTTGATCAAATCAGATCCCAAAATCCCTAATCTCATCTTATAAGCCTTAGTATAAATATAATGACAACCTAGAATGGATTTTTTCCCAAGCCTAAGGAGGATTCCTAAACTAGAGGTAATGTTCATCGGCTAGCATTTTTGTTTTATTTATCACTCTACATCCCTAAATTATTATTGCACCATGATAATATTTTATACTCAGTATCTTCAATATAATGAGTTGTTTTTATGTTATTTTCATTACCTAAATCCATCTATTCTTCCATCCAATTGGTTATGAAATCATTATTCATTTTTACAATGGACTACCGCCTCACGAACTAATGTCATTCATTTTTCCGTTACCACCACTCAAGGATAGAAGTAATTATTGAATAATTATTAATATATAAAATTTTTATATTATTATACTTATTTATTTATTATAATTGACATAACTTCATACTAAACATTTTTTTGGAATATTATAACATTATTAGTGTGTACCGAAGACTCCCACCTTGAGAAGCAATGTGATTAATTCATGCCTTAATAAAAGTTCATAAGGGAAATTTTAATGAACATAGGTTTTATATATTATATAAAAATCTTCTAGTAATGAAAATATATCATTTTTATTTACTTATTTCAATTCGATAAGAAAATTTATATATCATTCATGTGTACATATGACATACCGTCCCTATAAATGATGAATTTAATTTTCTATCACTAAATTTCATAGATTACTTATATAAATATATAATGAGTATATATGATATTTATATCATAGTTATACTTTTATAGATAATTAAATCATTAACAACATAAGAATACAAAAAAAATCAATACATATATGAAAAACAAAGTCGTTATTAATTGAAACGTATCTTTAACACTGAATTGTTAATAAATAGGTAATAAAGGGTTATAAGAAAATAATTTATTTTCTATGATATATATAAATATTATTCATTAACAATTTATAAAACTATTATTTATTATAAAGTAGGTTTTAATGTGTATTATTGGATTCAAGTCTTAATGTAAGGGATTTAAAGTCACTCTTTTATTTATATGACACATATAAAAATTCACCACTCATTTCATTTCTATTATGTATACTGATGTGGCCTTAATATCTATAGATTTACAACATATTTTTATTATGTTTTAATCATTTTTTTATATAATTTTTCACTTTTGGTAAAATAATTACACTTTTTTTGACTTTATAAGTTAATTAATTAATTAATTAATATTTATAATTAATTTTTCATTTTTATCCTTTAAAATTATTAATTTAATATTACATTATTTTTTGGTTATTTTTACTCATTAAGTATTGTCTTGGAGTGTCAATTTTATTTTTGTTTGGTAATTAATCAATAACGTTAATTATTCTTAATTAAATAACCTAATCATTATTTTAACATTTTATTTTTGGTTTTTTATTCTTTTTATAAATTACATTTAATTTTCAATTTATGTTGTCAATATTATTATTTCAATAATTATTTTTTGTTTTTAGTTCTTTTAATTCAATTTATAAATTTATAATCAATTTATAATTTTTCTCTTCTTATTTTCTTTTTGTATTAAATTATTTTAATTTTTTGAGAAAATAAGTTTTTTTTAAGTTTCATATATTTAATTATATAATTCAGATTTTTTATTTTAATTTCATTAATTTATAATTGATTTATTAAGATTAATGATAAATTTTTATTTTTTAGTAACAGATCTTGACATGACTAGTGAAACAGTGACATAATGAGTCACGGTGAGAGTTACCACTAGATCCTCATATCACTTGCCTCCTCATTCCCTCAACAAGTCATCACCACCGTTCTCGTTCCACTAGTAAATATCGTTGAAAATATTTCCATTGCCACCTTTACTTAACGAGGAGCTGATGTCAAAGAGGAGGTCATGACTGAGGAGAATCCAACACTATGACTGAGCGGGAAGGCAGAGATGTGGTCCAACATCCTCAAGAATCTATCCCCTTCTCCCACACAGAGAAGAAAATAATAGGGGGAGGGGATAAAAATAAATTAAATCATTAAATAAATATAAATATAAAACAAAATAATATTTATAATAATAAATAAAATAATTAAACTAAATAAATATCATAATTAATAATTAATAAAATTAATTAATAATGTTAAATAAATTATCCAATTAAATGTTTCATAAATAATAATCATAATAAATTAATTTAACTATAACAATAATATATAAACAATATTAATAACTTTAATAATAATATTTAATAAAATAAATAATTAATAAATTTAAAAAAATATTAACTTTATAATTTAAAACTAAAAATAATCTTTTATGAAGATATTAAAATATTAAATTTAGTAAAGCTATATATATAATTTAACTAATAATAATTGTTAAAATATAACATTAAACGAATATGTTTTATTTTTTATCGATTGTTTTTTGATTTATAGTTAAAAGTAGGAGCCCAAATGACATCCAGATTCAACCGACTACCCGAAATAGTTTGTTAGATGGGGACTTTGAAATTTTCAAAGGAAATGCAATAGATAAAGATAAATGATTGTTGATTTGATAATAAAATAACAAATTTAGATAAAAGATAGTGGTGGTAAACAATGATGACAAGGGACCTTAATGTTAAATAGGCAGCAATAGTGGAGGTTAGGGTACTCATTTGACATATTCTAAGAGACCATGGGGAGTCGTAGTGGCATATTAAGGAGACTTATTGGTAATAGAGACTTAGAAATCTGGGAGAGCAGGAGTAGAAGTGGATATCTCTCTTCCCCTTTTCATTGCCAATTTCTGATCACGTAATAGAATGATTTCAATTTTTTTAATGAACATGATCATAAGATAAACATTTTTTTTGGGTAGATTTTTTACCTGTTGGTATTTCTCTTCTTCTCTTCGTATCATTATTTTTAATAATGAATTAATAATTGATCGGTGAGATCAATTTTAAATTCATTAATATTTTTTCATGAATATATTTATAAATTTTATAAATTCCAGATTAGTTGCTGATATTGGTTTTTAATATATTTCTATAAATACTAGACATCAAATATTTGGATATTATTATGAATATTATTCCTTGAATACATTACAATTGTTATTATAGATAATAAATCTAGGAGTGGCGAACTCCAAGATTTCATTTTCTGGGTGTTTGATCATCTTTAAAGGGTGATTAAATCTCTATTTTTCTAAGTTCATGAAATAATAATGTTTTTGTAAAGAATATATCAATAACGACCAGTAATGTTAGAATTCCTTAGATATTTCTTCTTGAATTCTTTCAACTCAAACATTTCCCATGTTTTCATACATGTATTTCCTTGTTAGTTTAAACATAACTCTTGTTTCATCTTAGTTATTTAAAAAATAAGTGTTTCTTCATTACTTCATTCATAAAAATATAAAAAAAGTAAAAATAAATAAAATAATTCTACCTACAATTGAAAATATTGGGTATGTTTTGAACATTTGGGCACTCTTTTAATTTTTAATCCATTCCTCGGGTTCAACCCTAATAGCTACTATTAGTTTTAAGTAGGAAAATAAAAAAAATAAGCTTTCACAAGGTCTCAATGATGACAGGGTCACGTTTTCAGCATCATTGTCAGCGAATGATTAGAGTGACCAATTTTATTTTATAAAAAAACTTTTCCAAATGATTGACATATTAAGAAAATCTCAAAAATTTATAAAATTGAAATCTAATGTAAAAAAATTTGCTATAAAAAAAATCCTTTAACGGTTTTCTAATATTTGTTCTGAACTATTTTGTTTTCTATTAATTTGATTTTTTAGGTAGATTTTTCCCTATTATTGATCACTTCATGAACACAATAGCATCTGATTTTAGACTAGATCCCCTAAACCAAGAATTAGAAAAACATATTACTGCTCTAAAAATGAAAAACAAATCTGAAATGGAAAATTTAAAAGATAGGGTTCCAGTTAATAATCAAAAAACATTTAATAAAAAACTCTTACATGGATTATAGAGGAATTGGATGAGGTATTTTCAACCCCCTCAAGTTTCAAAAAACCCCTCATCCATTATACTTTCACCTATATTCATGAATTATGAATTTAAATAGTCCCACCACTCACTTTGTATAGCTTTCAACGGACTCTCTAATGAACGATCTCTAGCCTTCATTAGATATTTCTACAACACTCTGAAACAATTACAACTTTTAAGACTCACTGAGAATGAGATTATAATGAGATTATTTCATTTTTAATTAAAATTATTTCTTTTAATTTTTTCTTGAGTCTAGATGATACTGTTTTTATAAATTGGGATCAAGTTTATAACAAATTCATCATGAAATTTTAACCACAAATACTTAAAGGAGAACATATATCCAAAATAAAAAAAATTACCAAGAGAATGGTGAAGCCTTTCATGAATCTTGGGACAGATTTAGGGACCTACTAAGGCATTATCCCCATAATCAAATCTCACACCATATCCTCATGGAAACCTTTTATGAATGTCTATATTTCTCTATTCAAAACCATATTGATCAATCTAATATGTGAAATTATAAGGATAAAACAAATGAAGAGTTGAGAAAAATTTATAACAACCTTTCACTAAACTATCAACAAAAAAACCAAGAATAAAAAGTGTGAATATAAATTCAAACACTGGATTTGGAATATAAATGAATTCTCAACTAGCTGAAATCACAAACCAACTACAAACATTAATAGAAAATATATAAAAATTCTATAAATCAAGTGGGATTTCAAAACTCAACCCATTATCTTAGAGAAGTGTTTCATGTGTTGTAACACTGAGAATTTCTATCCTAACATTGATATTCCATCACAACAAGAAAACTCAAATTTTGTAATCAATGGTCCTAGGATGAATAACATGGATGACCCATGTTCAAAAAACTATAATAAATAATATAGGAACCATCCCAACCATTCATGTAATGAAAAATGAATGATTAAGAAACTGACTTTCCCTTCCTAACAAAACAAACTTAGAAAATATTTTAAAAACCAATCATAGGCAGAATATTTTAATTCAAAAGGAAAATTTGAAGGTCAAATGTTTTCAAAATTTGATAAAATTTTAAATAGAATAGAGTCTCAAGATAACAAATTAAAGACTCAATAGAATAAGAAAAAAACCCAAAATAAATTTTATAAAATTCAATATTATGATAGAATGAAAAATATGGTAACTCAATTGGGCCAACTAGCTAGAGACATGACATCTAGGGATAAAGGTAAATTTCCTTGAATAGCGAGAATCAAACATAGGGATAATTTCATGGTTTTGGTTAAAATATGTTGGCTTCACACTCAAACTAAATCTGAAAAAGACTCTAAAAACATCCAAACTAAAAAATTGAATGAATTTGGAAAAAAAAAATCTGCTTTGTACATAATCAAGAAAATAATAGAATAATGTTGGAAATAAATTGAATCTCAATTTTCCAAATGAAAATATATCTAATATTTTATTTGAAAAAAAAATATAAGAATAAGGATAAATATTTTGAGGAAATGTGAGACATTTCATCTATTCTTAGTAACATTTACCCACCTATACCTTTCCCTATAAATCTCAAACTAAAAAGTAACAACAAAGATAAAATTATTTAGCTCCTGGGGCCTTTAACAAGATCCAAGTGAACATATATTTCTTCTAAGAAATAATACAAACTCTATCTTACCTAAAATATCTAAAAAAATTCAAATAAAAATCCTCTTGAAGAATTTTTCACCTACAGCCTCACTGAAGAGTGTAGTGTTGTACTCTAAATGAAAATCCCACCCAAGATCAAGGATCAAGGTAGATTTCTAATTACATGAACCATATGAAATTCTAGTAAAAAAAATGCATGTGTGAGTTATGTTCTAGTATCAACCTTCTTACACATTCATTATTCCAACAGTTGTGATTGGGTGATCTTCAACCCACCACAGTCATCCTACAATTAGCTAACTGCTCATTCACACATCTTGTAAGAAGGGTATATGACTTGATAGTTGGAGTTGGGAAGCTATTTTTGTCTGTATAATTTTTAGTCCTTGATATGGAGTGCGACCAGGAGGTTCCCATCATTATTAGTAAGCCCTTATAGGATACTGATGGGGATGTCAAAGATGTGTCTAAGGGTCATATGATCTTTAAAATTAAAGAGAAACATGAAGAATTCAATGTTTATCAAAATATTAATGGACTAATATTTATTGAAAATTTATCTATGATAGATTCTCTATAAGATAAAACTACAATGAAAATAAACATGAAAATTTTTAGAAACTAAAAATCAAAACATTTATGAAGAAATTAATATAATAGGTGAAAATTTCTTATCACATGATGTTGAATTTGATAAAACTGGGAATACAAAAAATCCAAAAATGGAAAATTGTCTTGTTTCTCCTTCTATTAGAGATGCATCTTCTTCTTATAAACATAATGAACTTTTGAGTGAACTTGAGGGTTATTCTGTTGTCACAAAAAAACTGAACATTTTGATTTAGTATAGGTAGATCTTATTAAACAACTTGAAGATTCTTATTTAATAAATCTTTTGAACTCAAATATGGAAACTTTTGATTGTGAGCTATCCACATTGGACAATAGTGTTGGGAATCCTAAAAATAATATAGAAGTTCAAAATCTATATTAATTTCAATATCCTTACGAAAGAAATTTTGAATACCTTGGACCTCCAAGGACAAAGACTCTTCCTTCGAGTGAAGAACCACCCACTCTTAAGCTTAAACCACTTCCTTCGTATCTTAAGTACTTATTTTGAAAGAGAATTCTACTTTTTCAATGATTATATCTATTGAACATAAATATAATCAAGAAAAAATTAGTTAAATATTCTGAATAAATTCAGTTCTACCATAGGTTAGACCACAACTAATATCAAAGTTATTATTCCTTCATTATTCACGCATAATATCACTATGGATCCAGAACACAAACCAAGATTATATTGTCAAAGAAGACTGAACTCCAATATTAAAGATGTTATGGGAGAGTAAATCATTAAGCTATAGGACATTACAATTATGTATCCTATTTTATATAGTAGGTGGGTTAATTTGGGCCAGGTAGTCCCCAAAATGGTGGTTCCACTAATATCAAAAATTATAAAAATGATGAAATTCATTCTAGAAAGGCCAAAATAAGTTTAGTATTTATAGAATATAGGAATCTCAAATCATCCACTAGGAAGGATCGTTTTTTAATGGCCTTACTTGATCACATTCTTTAGAGGATTGCTGAAATGAGTTCTTATGTTTTTTGGAAGGGTATTTTGGGTACAAAAAAATTCCATTAGATCGATAGGATCAAGGGAAAACTACCTTTACATGCCTATTTTAGACATTTTCTTACCAAAGGATGCCCTTTAGACGTGATGGTTCTCCAGCAACATTTTAATAGTGTATGATGGAAATATTTTCTAACATTATTAGGAGAATCATAGAGTTTATCATTGATGAGTTATCTGTTTTTGGTAGCACATTTGATACTTATATTAAAAATATAGAGTAATTATTAGAAAGGTTCTTAGAGACCAACCTTATTCTTAAGTGGGAAAAAAAGTTTTTGTTCACTAAAGGAATTTGTTTTGTAAATAATGTTTCAAAAATTGGTTTTTAGGTAGACAGTAGGAAATTTTTAGTTTTTGAAAAAATACCACTTCCTGATAATTTTAAAGGTGTGAAAAGTTTTCTAGTTCACACTGGGTTTTATTGGAGGTTTATCAAATACTTTTCAAAAATTACAAAACCCTTATGTTCCATTCTTTTCAAGTATTCCCCATTCCTATTTGATGATAAATTTTTTTATAAATTCAATTTTCTAAAGGAAAAAATCACTTCATCACTTATCATTACTGTACCTGATTGGAAATTACACTTTAAACTAATGTTTGATGCTAGTGACATGGTTGTCAGAGTTTTATTAGGAAAAAATAAGGATAGTATTTTTCTTATGGTATACTATTCTAGAATACTACATGATGGGGATAAAAAAATATACCACTATTGAAATGGATTTTTAATCTATAGAATATATATAGAGAAATTTATGCAATATTTCTTGGTTAAAAAGTCATTATATTCACTAAATATCACACAATATAGTATTTTTTGTCTAATAAGGAGGATAAACCCAGGCTGATTATATGGATCATCTTATTTCAAGAGCCTGAATGTAGAATTAAAAATAATCATGGAGATGAAAACATAGTAGAATACCACCTTTCTAGGCTTCCACATACCCAATGTTAATATCCAAGGGATATTAACTCTTCTTTTCCCGATGAGAATATTCTCACTGTTTCAATAATGTAGTCTACATGGTTTGTAGACTATAAACGTTTACTGTTATATAGAATTATTCCCAAATAATTGTCTAATAACCAATGGAAGAAATCATTTTGGAGCACAAGTACTATCTATGGGATGAACCTTTTCGTTTTAGAATATGTGGTGATGTAATTTGTAGAATGTGTGTTCTTAATTAGGAAATGCTTCTTATACTAGAAATTTTTCACTCTTTACCGTGGGGAGGACATCATGGAGGAGAATGGACAGCAAAAAAAGTTCTTCAAGATGGTTTTTATTGGACCACATTTTTTTAGGATTCAATGATCTTTCTTATAGGATGTGATATATTTTAGAGATTGGGAAATGTTGGGAGGAAGTAGGAGTTACACTAAAAGAGTATTTTAGAGGTCATGATTTTTGAAATTTGGGGTTTATATTTCATGGGTGTATTTACATAATCTCGTTAGAATAAGTACATTAAAGTGGTTGTAGATTATATGTCTAAGTGGGTTGAGGTAGTATCACCTCCTAACAATCAGGAAAACAGTGTAATAAAGTTTTTTAAAAAGAATATCTTTTCATGATTTGGACTGCCAAAATCCTTTAAAACTGATAATGTAACACACTTTAAAAAATACAAGTTTGAAGCATTAATATAAAAATATATATGTTTTCATCAAACTATTACTTCTTAACATCCAAAATAGAGTGGATACATAAAAATATATAATAGGGAGGGGAAATATATCTTAGAAAAAATTGTCTCAAACCCTCAGAAGGATTGGTCTCTTAAGTTTGACGAATCATTGTAGGAATACAGAACAGCTTTTAGGACCCCAATTTATTTGTCTCCGAATAGGATATTGAGAAATGATTCCATTTACCTTTGGAGTTACAAGAAAAATAATATTGGGATATTAAATATTTAAATTATTATTTTAAGATTGTTGGAGATAGGAGACTGGTTGAACTGAGGGAGGTGGATGAGATAAGAAGAGAGACTTATGTCAACTCGAAGATATATAAAGATAGATATAAATTTTTTAAAGATTATGTCATTCATAATAGAAAATTTAAAACTAGAAATAAGGTCCTTCTCTTTAATTAAATACTTAATAACTTTCATGGAATATAGATATCTAAATTTTCATGAACTTTTACAGTTATTATAGTGCCTAAAAATGGTGTTGTAGAGATTTATGTGGTCTAGACCTTTATGGTTTTTGTTTTTTGAACAAAGTGTTTCTTACTATTGTCCATTCTATCTCTATTTATAATGGTTATCTATTTCTCAACTTGATGGTTATTATTATTAGAAGAAAAATTATACTACTATTGGTTTCACAAAGGAGCAGAATTCCCTTAATAAATTAGTTTTGAATAAAATTAATATAGGGAATTTCATTACTTTTATTTTTCTTCTCCCAATTAATTTAAAAAAAAATATTTATTCCGTAGCATGTTAATAAATCACCATTGAAATTGAGTCACCATTCCACTGCTAGCGGTAAGTCACCACAAATATGACTCACTAGTATGTTAGTGGTGGTGAGTCAGTAATTTTCTACTGCTGCTGGATTTTTTTTTCATATTCTTATTTGCTGAAATTTGGTTTTAATGGTTTAAAATCGTCACTTTATGCAATTAACTATGGTGGGAATTTCCCATGTATGGTATTTCTTTATTAGGGTTTTTAGCTTAAATTTTTTCTACTCTATTTTACAACTGTTTGAATCAAAATTTTCAAATTGTTGACCCTCTTCTAACTTTACATTCAAATCGTTCACATCATATTGATTTGAACTCAATTAAAAAGTTCTATTCAATATATTTAATGGGTATTCATTTAAATATTCTATAAAATAATTTTTTTTGAGAATATTCTTTTTGAATTTCACTGAGACCCTTAAACCTGTCATTAATCTACTTTATTGAAGATCTATTTTGAACTTTTAAAGTCAAATTATTCTTCTCCACCTTTGAATTCAACTTTGGGGAAAATTTTGGGTTTTAACTATGGGGGAGGGGTCAATTTATGTTTTTAATCTATTATTTACTATTAGCCCCAAAAATCCCACTAACATTAATTTTTTGTTAAATAATGATCAAATTTTTTAAAATTCCAACCTAATTTTAGTTTCTTTAGGCTTCACATTGTATGTCAAATCATTCATGACTAACGATAACATTTTACTAGTAGTTAAGAGGTTCCCTGAATATGAAACTTGTGAGGGAGAATGATTTATGAGTGATTTTCCAATGTGACTTTATGAATATTCCATTTGGGATCTAAGTTTTAGAGTGATATAAGTTACTTTATTGGGGAGTTATGATCATAACCATAGGAAACTATAAGTTTGAACTTTTTCCAAGGGGACTTTTCCATTTAATTATTAAAAAAGTTATTACTTTAGTGATCAAATTTAAATTTTGTTCATATAAGTATTTTGAAAATAGACTAAAATTGACATATGGGAACCCACATTTAATCTCTAAGACAATAGGCATAGTGTGTGTAAGTAATCCCTCTGTAAAATATTATATAACAGCATATGCACTATTCATAGAACATGCTAAATGGCTAGGGAAAATTGAAAAATTAAATAATGTACCGAGTTATTAAAGAAGTAATTTCTTGTATTTTTTTGTGTATTATTTTTAAATATTTTATGGAATTATTTCGAAACCAGGATTTTCAACGATGTGAAATTCTGAGTCCCAAAGTTCCTAGGATAAATGTTTGAAATAAATTAAACATTTAAACAGTGCGCCTGAGTGGTCTTCCTAAAAACATGGAATAACTTTTAAATGGGTGCCTGAATCAGAAATTTGTGGGAATCATTTCATCTAGAGCAGAAAATTTACCTCAGGCAGGGCAAAACATTGACCGGTATGAGTATGTTGCAAAATATAGTTTTTGGACTTTTAATGGAAATAAAATAAATTGAAAATTAATTTATTTTAAAATTTTTATTTTTACACAATGGCCTAATTCCTCCCTTTTAAATACCTACTTATGGAAAGTCTGTAGGGTTAGCCACATAACCCTACAAATTGAGGATTGTTATTGGGGCGTTGGAGGAGAACCTGTTGGCAGACGAAGATGACAATGCAATCAATAGAGGAATCTTAGATTCGACAGACCTCACCAACAAATGCAATGTGATGATCATTATTCTACTGAATCGAGGTAGGGGTTTTATTTCATTGTTTTTTTCCCTGTTCTTTGATTAAATGATGAATGTGGATCAACCCATGAACATGTTGCTCCACAGATCACGCATTCTTGCACGATGGTTTTATTTTTGGTTTCGTTGGGGTTCGATTTGGGAATATGATTTGTCATACATGTGGTATTATCATTTTATTCTCCTTGTTTAATCCTTATAATGGGAGCGGATCAACGTTGTGACGAACGAAAGAGTAGGTTCATTCCTCAATTTGGTTTGTTAGATTTCATTCCTCTTTTCTTTGTGTTCTTTGTGTTCTTTTTGGGTCGATGAACAATAGATCATTTCAGGTTTTTTTCAAAACACAATGATCCCAAATTGGAGATATGACATCGCAACGACCTAGTGGAGGTGTGATGACGATGGCAGACGACAAATCGGCTCGGATTGGGAGAAAATGTTCTTCGAGCGTTCTTTGTGTGTGTGGATTGATACGCATTTCTGGGTCCCATCAGAGACTGTAAAACAACGGAGATGACGTTGAGATATAGGGAGACATAGAATCTGTATTTTCATGGAAAATGGATCGTCAAAATGAAGATAGAATCTTCGGTGAAGCACGGAGAAGCTGTTTTTTTGATTCTATAAATTTATGGAACACACGGTGTGCATCCTGAGGAACGCACTATGTGGACCGATGGCGATGCATATGTTTTGCGTGCGGAAAGCAGTGAAGAACTCGGATTTTGTCTAGGGAGACACATCGTGTGGACCCCACTCAGCAATGACTAGAGTCCCGCGTGATAGGAAGCATAGACAGGGCATGTATCAACTATCACACAGTGTGTGGGTCCTAACATGGGCTCGACGTGTATCTCAGACGATACATGGAGGGTGTGAATCAAAATATACTATTCAAAATATAAATTTTTAATAATATTACATAGCTTTTTAATTGGATGGTGTGAATAAAATTTACTTTATGATTTATATACAATTTACCTACTATAAATAAATACATAGTAAATAATCACTAAATTTTTAGTAATGTCATTTTATTTTTCAAAAATACAATTTCCTCAAAAATATATTTTTTTGAGAAGATATTAATTATTATAAATTCTAGAAAATATAATTGATAAAATTAATTTAGTTTTTAAATTAACAAATAAAAAAATTGTGTAAAATATTTGTATTTTTCTAAAACATTTGATTTATTAGTGAATAGTGAAATATACAAGTTTTTGTAAAGATGAAAATTTTAATTTCATATACTATTTCTTTGTGATTTTAATTTCATCTCAAATTAAAAAAAGTACTATTTAATTATATATAATTATTTATATATATTTAAATCATATTTATACAGTATTTTTGGGTATATATAATTGTGTACATAAAAACTCATTTTTACGAAAACTTTTTTTTTGTGTTTTTAAAGAATTTATATTAAAATTAATTTCATCCACTTATATTGATTGAATATTGAAGAATATATTATATATTTATAATAAATAGGTTCAAATTATTTAATTAATACTTTTATTTTTTGTTTATATGAACAGTAACAATAGTAAAATGTATCACCTTCGTAAAAATAGGTTATTCTATTTTAAAACTAAGAGATAAGACCATAGATGTTCATAAAAACTTATATTAGATAAATTAAATTATAACCTTACCATGTATTGTTCAAAATTGAGTTATTTAATTGAAATTTTTCCATGAAAATGACATATATTATTTAAACCAAAAGGATGAAAAAAATTCACTATCTTTTTTTAATATCATTAAAGTGTCCTCATAGTTTAAGTAATTAGTTATTAATGATTACTTATTTTAATTTATTTCCCAATGAAATTATATTCAAGATGATAATTTATTTATAATTTTCAATAATTAATTAATTACCTTAAATACTTACACAAGGAGGATGTAAAAATTATTAAATTAATAGAAAAATCAAATAAATGATATTAAAAATATGAATTATATTTTAATTTTAAATAATTAGGATTATCCAAAAAAATTATAGATTAAAATTACTTTTTTGGGAAGTTTAAAAATAAATTTTTTCAAATTATATGTGTCTTATTAATGTTAAAAAAGTGAATGTAATGAATGGTGTCAAAAATTCACAATAATGATATTTTATGAAATTTATATTTTATTAAATTACCAAAATATATAAAAAATACTGAATAAGTATAAAATTTATCATATATGTTATAAAACATAATTAATTACCAATTTAGTATTCATTAGTTAACATATATGTAAAACAATAATCTTTTAAGAGTGAAAAATATTTTACCTTTGTTAATGATAAAAATGGATAATTAAGGTGTTAAACCAAAAAATAAGACATACAATTTTAATTAAACCTCTTTTAAAATTATTTAAAGATGATATTTATACCTTATACTACCTAATAATATAATTAATTAATTATTTGACTTATTTGGATCTAGAATGGTCTTATTATAATTTATTTTTTAAAAAAACTCCAACACTTATCCTCACCTCAATTATAAAATGGCACATCCTCCCTCACATCATTATAACACATTGACACCTATATATAGAACATACTCTAAAATATTATCCCCTCAAATTACCTATCCACATTATAGAGGTTTTGGTATTCCCAATAGACAACTCCGAAAGAATCTTAGAGGATATCTAAAGAAGTTGTTTTGATTAAGTGGTAATCCCTCAAACATATAATATACTTTTTAAATTATTATTTAACTCATATAAATAATTTATATTTATCACAAAATAATATATTCATATTCCTAAATATTCATAAATAATACTATTATCATGAAAAAAACATTAACAACCATTTTTCTGTGAAATCAGAAGTGAAAGTTTCTCTCGTGTGTACATAGAGCTTACCATCCCCACGTAGGGATACAATTCATTTTTTATCTCCATATTTTATGGATAGTAATTATGAAGTATATATGATATTTATCTCATAATCAAACTTATTTAATTATATTATCATTTATACCTTCTTATCATCCAATCCTTTGAGAATTGATAACATCACTCATGCGTACATATGAACTACCATATCCACAATGGGATGTGGTTAATTTTTCATTTATATTTCAAATAGATTGTAATAAAGCTTAATTTTATGAATATAAATTATATATATGACATAATAACAATTATTTATGGGTGATTTGTTATTTAAATTTCTTTTATTCCATTAGGAGAAAATTTGAAACAATGTTTTTATGTACGTACGATCTACCGTCTCCATTAATGGTATTATTAATTTTTATATCTCTTGTTTTTATAAATGATTATATGTATGTATATAATTAATATATATTATTTTCATACCTTTATTAACATTATATAGATGATGGATTCTTTATCAACATATAAGGATCATGACTACTGAATTAAAAATTGCATGGAAAATGAAGCAGTTATGACAAAATATAGTGATCTTAACAACAAAATATTAAAAAATGGGTGATAAGATATTATAAATAAATAATACATCATATGATATATATATTGTTTTTGAATAAATTTATAATAATTTGACATTTAATTTAAACACATTTTTAACATTAATGAGGAAAACAGTGACCTGAGGTAAGGGTTTATTTCACAATCACATAATTATTCAAAATAAATTATTTTTATGTCTCATTTATGGACTATTTATCTTCCATGACCATGTTTTATAAAAAAACAAAAAGTTTTTTAAATTTCTCTGAAATAATTTTGGGGTAATTTTTACCCTTGTTTGACTTATTACTAAACTTTTTTAGAGGAATTCTTGTATGATTTTTTAAATGAGGTATTTAGTGACTTTTGTGACAAAAATATGGAAATAATTATTTTTTCACAAATATAGTGTGCGTTTATTTTTACACTATCATGATTCAATAATTCATTGAATTTTCATTAAAATTTCTATAAGTATATTTCCATATAAATATTTTTCACTTGTAAGTGTACACCATTTTTAAAAAAAACTAGAAATTTTTAAAGTGAAAATTATTTAACCTCAAGAAGAATTCCAATTTTACGTATGGACTATATTTTCATGTAGTAAACATTATGAGTGACTCGGTTTCTATTTATACATGTTCAAAAAGATATATATTTTTGTGTATGTAACAAATCCATGTATTATGACAATGTTAAACACAAATTCCTTATGTTCTTCAATTAATTTATGATTCATGTCTTAAAAACATCCAATATTCATTTCATTACTCATGATCCTATTCTATTATATGTAGAGTGTACATTTTAAATGTTAAGTTCATGTTCTCAAACCCTTATGCTCATGTCATAGTTGTATGATTATTGATATCTCCATTGTTCACCCTTACTTAGAATTTGAGCTAACCCTTTCTTCAGTTTCCCTCTCCTAGGTTATAAAGAACGGTTTTAGAAGTGATATGTCAAAGAGTGGAGCTAGTTATAAAGAACATAGTGGGGAAAAATGTATATCATTTATGAACCATCAATTTTTCTATCGAAGTTTCCAAAGGAACTGTACTGTTACAATTATCACATGGATAGAAATTTTATGATATAAATTCCCATATATAATTATGTAATAGTTATATGAAAACATTGGGTAATTATAGTTGGTATTAGATGAGGGTTTATTTATCCATTGTAAACTACGATGAGAAAAAATTTAGTAAAGCCCTTAGTTATTGTCCAAATGTTAAGATAACATCACAAATGTTTTCATCACGTATAACCAAGGTTAAACCCAAGGATTCATAGATTGAAAATGAGGATTCATGATTTAGACACTATAAATGATTATATATTTTACCAATATTATTATGGTTTCCCACACAATTATTTTGGTTATAGATAATGGATAAAACTAGTAGAATTCAAGTTAATGGTTAATTTAATAGAAAAAGAATGATATTCATCTTAATAAACAAATTTAAAGTAGAGATAATATTATAAACCTTGTTTTTAGGCCTAATCACCAATCTCCCAACATTTTAAAATATATCAACAATGATTATTTTCTTGATAAACCTATGAATATGAAAAAGAGAGTTCCATAACGACCATATATGAAAGAACGTTCACTTTTCAACATGATAATAATTTGGGAAGATGTATGGTGTAGAACACCTCAATGGAACATTAATATATTTTTTTATAGAAAATATGGACATATAAAAATTAGTTTTTGAGGAAAAGTTAGTGGTTTGGCTGAAAAAAATAATGGAAATATTGTTTTCAATAATGGGTCACTGATAGTTGACCATTTTTTATGTGGAATGTATGGGTATTATGGAAATCTATGTATTAAGGGTAATGCTTGAGAAAATCATCAAAAATGATAAATTATTAATATATTTGTTGTTGATTATGAGGATATTATTCATGAATTATGAAAGGAAATAAGTTTTAAGGAATAAGATTATGAATTATGGCTAATGGATTTAGAATGAAGTGGAATGATTGAAATAAAATTTATTGTCATTTGAGAATTTTGTTGTGAATTTTTATTATGAAATTTATTCATGAATATTAGAATCATGAAACATATACGGATTTCTCCTTAGTTTTTTTCTTGAGGAATTGAAATTATACATTCAAGGGTACAAATAACCCAAAAGATTTATTTACTAGAAAGATTTTCTTTTTTGAAGACAAATGATTGAGGGAAATAAAACCTTTAATATGTTTCCAAAGTGGAGATAATAATGTTTATTTTGGATAAAGAGAATTTTCAAACTGATGGGATAGTATTTGTTGTTGAGTTAGATGTTCTACTTTTTTACTTTTACCTTCCTTTAATTTTAGAAATCAAAAACACTTTCTTAAAAACATTTTTAATACAATTTTCTTTCCTAGGTATTTTAGAATATTTTTGAAGAAAACATTATGTATTACCATTCATAAAATAAGTTATAAAGTATTACATATTTAAACATTATATTATTCATTACAATTATTATAATGAGTATGGGCCTAATTAATCAGACATTCCTTTATTATAATTAGAAGTTATACATTTTATCTTTTCTTTTTTACAGAACAAATGATTAAGAATCAGAATAATACACATACTGATAACATCATACTAATACTCCTATGGATTTTCATATTTACATTATTACATAAGTTCATCAGACTGGATGTGTTTTTAATAGGAATATGAAAAACCTATTTCTAAAATAAGGAACATATTTTACACTATAATAGTGTTAACTAATATGCCATCGAACATTCAATTATGATGAGTTTTCATGTTCCAAGAGTCCAAGTCCATTGAAATAAACATAGATAATATGATTTTTGGGAGGATTCCAATAAATACAAATTAATTAGAAGAGTTTTGAGTGGGTTTATAAAATTCTCTCTCTAGTTTTTTTGAATATTACTTTTCAGGAACAAATAATTCTTACTCTTGTAATTTTTTAAAAGAGTCCTTTAAGGAATCCTTTTGATTTTTTATCCATTAAAACTTTTGTAATTATAAATATGTTTCATCATTGTAATATTTGAAATATTTTAGGTACTAGAATATCGAGAATTTGATCCATTGGATCAAGGGCTTACAGGGATAGTTAAAAAGAAACATACATTGTATCGAGGGATTCCAAGGTTAGGAAGGAAGTGTCATTTTGATCATGATATTGAGTTCTTTCTTGGTACGGAAATAAATTCATGAATGTAATTAAAAATAAATTGATACCTTTAGATAGGGTTATTGAATACCTTAATCCAATGGATAGAAGTGGGTTTTCTTTTAAACATCTTGTAATTCATTCATACATTTGTTAGATATTGTATTACTTACTGTTTACAAGTTTTATATTATTATACACATTTAATATAAAGTTATTCATCATAATCATATTTGTTTTATTTTCTATTTTATCATATTTACTCTAATAATGATAAGTTCTTTGATTAATCAGATCAATCGTGATTCGTATCTTTTAACTCTGATATAATCAGACCACTGTATGGTTCTAATTTTATAATTTTTTTTCTAACTAAATGTTGAGTCTGATAATTATACTAAAATATAGTTGTGAGTTAATTATTTTATACATAATAAACAATTTTCTAAACTACAATTCACCCCTATTGTAAATATAGTCATTTGAGCAACCCATTTGATCTAAAAATTGGTATCAGAGCTAGATTCTTCTTCTCAAATACATGGGGAGTTTTTACATTCATTCCTGTTGTATGTTTTTAAAGTTGTTTTTAACAAATAAAAAATTTCAATACATTCCTAGGCTAACAAGTACCTTTTCAAAAAGAATTTTCATTATTTTAAAGATGTAAGGTCTTAATATTGGATCCATAGACAATCTCAATCCAAACTAAACACCTCTCTTTGATTGTATAGATTATGAGTACTAGAGGGATAAGATGAAGACTATTGTTATCAACACATGAGTTTAAAATATTTTTATTATTACTGGAGATTATAAAATCACTAATAAGGAAGTTCCAATATTTAACTATCAATAAATATAGGAGTATCAGTTGAATTACGGAGTAAATAATACACGGTTATATTCCATGAAAGCGTATATTGTAAAATATCATCTTGTGAATAAACAAATAGTATATAGAAAAATATTTAAGGTAAATATTATCAAATATCTATGGTTTTTTATACTATGAGAGCTATGTTAAGGGAATATTATCAATATTTTTATTTCCTTCCTCTTAAATCTGTTGCAAAGATGCACAATATGTTTATGAAAATCATTTATAGTCTACAATATACTGGTGAGAGTGGTCTTGATGAAGAAATAAATGGGTATAAATAATTGATATTATTTCCAATGAATGGGAAGATAGTAGAATAGAAGTCAATTTGATAATAATGTTAACTAATATTACACTACAAGATCTCACTGGAACACTTATGCAGTATGAGGGTAGACTCAAAAGAGATACTGAAATGGCCCACATAAAAAATGGTGGTGTTTCTTTTTCTACAACATCTACATTAACTTGTAAAGTAAAATATTTAGTGAATTTTTTTAAAACATTGAGAAAGATTAATGTTATCGCTCAATCCAATAAATTTTTAAAATAACCATGAAATTTTAAGCTTCATTTAATTTTTTATTGTACAAATAAAAACTGTCAGATCAGATTGATGTCATCTTAGCCATTGATTTTGATATGGCATATGAACCATCATAACTGATGCCTATATTAAGAGGGACCCCCCTTTTTCCACATCTGTTATTATAGTTTACTACTCCTGAGTTTCTTACCCCTTCACATTTCTTATACCAAAAGATCATGTTTCGGTCTGATTCACTGGTTTTAGTTCAAAATAAAATAAAAACCAAGGTGTACTTTGAAAATAGGTATTTTATTAGGGAAATATTGATATAAATATCCTTCTTTGAAAAGTATGATTCAATGTTGAAAAATATTACATTTTCACAGGGTTGGGAGTTTGTTTTTGTTGAGAAACTAGATAAGAATATTGATTTATCGTATCCATATGTGGTTCTTGAATTTTATACACCAACTAATTTTTTTATGGAATGAAGTGAAAAATCTTCATTCATGATGTATGGAAAATGATATAAGTTTTGTTATTAGAAACATTAATATTTGGTTGGAATACCTTCTAAGGGAGAAATGTTTTGTCCTTCACATAAGTTTCTCGATTTTCTTGGTATATTTTATAGGATAAAATCTAAGGATTTTTTTTGGAATAATAAAATGTTATAAATGTTTCCCACCAGAAATTATATAATCATGTAGTTTCTATATGGATAAAAGGATACTTCATTCCAAGTAAGTGAGATAGAGATACTATAAAAGTATATAATATTTTTGTATTGGATTTTTTAGTGAATTTGTGAAACATTAATCAATAATATTTTTCCCTTTACACATTTGACAACATCAAAACTAAAACAATAAAATCTATGTTTTTTTTGTTTCATATTTAATAAACAAGATTGTTGAAAGACTCATGGAAATTTTCAAAGTGGAAAAAAATGGCATCCAAAGAAGGATAAATTTTTTATAAGTGATGCTATAAGGAATAGAATGATATTAGTTTTTTTTTAAAATAGTGATGGTTTTTTAAAAGGCTACTGAAGATGAATTATAGGTAGAACAAACACGAAAGTCTAAAAAAGAATGATAAAAAAAGAAGAGTAAAGCTAAGACCAACCCACCTACGAACAAAAAGAAACAAAAAATAGTTCTTTATAAAGTTTTTAATGAGTGGATGAAAAAAAAATTTGATAATAATTTAGGGGATCTATAGTTTGGACTTGATCCCCTAGAAGAAAAATCATTAAAAATAAATTCTTCTGAAACTCTTGAAGAAGAATCGAAGAAAATGAAAATGTTAATATATTCTCAGAAATGTGAAAATTTATTAAAATAAATAGAAAGTGACCTTGAAAATGTTGTTTTACCTACTTCTTAGTCTGATCATGTTAATCTAAGAGTTGGTTTTTCTTTTGAAGAAATAGTTATTGTACGTATTGATATTCTATATATAGATGAAAAAGGAATATGAATGTTTATTGAACAATATTTTGTTCCAGTAGTCTAAGAAAATCCATCGGAACCCCAACCAGTGGGTAAGGGAGATCTAAAAACTATGAGACAACCTAAAGAAGAGCTTGAAACGGATGTGAATAAAGAAGTTGATAGCGATGAAAATCATGACAAATAAGGTCATAATAGTGAATATGAAGGAGTTAAATACAAATAAGTAGAAGAAGAGACTTATGAAGAGGATGAATATGATAAAGAGGAATAATATTAGGATGAGAATTAAAAGGAAGATGATAATGAAAAAACTCATACCAAAAAAGATTCACAAGTATTGTAATCATCATTATCATCATAATTGGACTTTCCTTCCAAGGTTAATAATGAATAATAGTTATATAATTTTGAATAATAATAATCCTCATTAGAATAAGAAGAAAAATCCTCATGAAATAAAGAGGAATATGATCATCACTCTAAAATAAAATATGACGATGATAAGAATATTGACATCCTTAAATTTTCTTATGATCAAAACAATTCAAATAAAGTTGAAAAACTTTTTTTAATGTTATATAAAAAAATTAAAAAGAAGTTTTACCTATCTTAATAAAACATCCTAATGTTCAACACGATCTATCAAAATCTCCTAGAACATTTTCTCAAGAAGGAGTTGATTATATTATTCATGTTTTCAAAAGGATTAGAAGATCTATTATGTATTATTCAATGATTTAATAATGGGGAAATTTAATTCAAGATAATATTGATCATAAATTATAATTTCTAAATTTTTTAATATACAAGGTGATTTTGAATGAGGCAGAATTAAGCATTTTTCAAGAATATGGCCAATCTCATAAAAAGTCACACAATCAAATTGTTTAATGGTCAAATAAATTTGATGCATATTTTTGGATTCATGGTGATCAGTTTTTATAATAAATGAATGTTTAGTAAAATAATAAAATTATTTTAATGAATTATCATCACACATTTCTAAAAGAGTTGTGTTTTTTGAGTATTTCGAAGTTGCATACAATGAAAAAATCATGGATGTTAGAGCTTTAACAAAGACAATTTGAGACATGGAGCTAGATATTTCCCGACTATGATCATTTTAGGATAATGTTTACATATTGAGATACAAAAAAATCATTTTTTGAAAATTATTAGATTCATGAAGAAAAAGTTCATAATATGGAGATATATTTTCATGAATTCGAGGAGGAAAAAAAATTCAAAACCCATATAAAGAAATATTAATTACTTTTATTATGAAACCTCATTATACTTGTTCTGTAAAACATTTAAATGTTTTTTTAATTAGTTATTTACCTCTTTATCCAAAGGTAATTTGTTTGAATATTTTTAAATTCTGATTTTATGAATTTTATTTCACATATTTTTTGGATGATTAAATAATTCATTGTGTTGGTTTACATATTTTTACTTAACATTTTAGTAAACTCTGAAATTTTCCACATTCCTTTTGAAAATCACAAAGGGGGAGAAATATCCAAAATAGGGGATAAATTTTTATATAGGAGTGAAACTCCTAAATATGAGATTTTGTTTATAAAGGGGATGTTTTTTTGCTAAGGTGGAGAATACCCTTCAAAGGAAAACATGTTTTATCAAAAGGGAAGTTGTTATTCTAAGTAAAAGATCATAATATTCATCATCATACACTATATCACAATAAGAAGAGTTATAAACTTAGGTAAAGTTAAGGTTTTAATTATTAACATTGAATATAATGTTCTTAAAAGAACATGGAGTGTAAGTTTTTTAAATTAAGTTTTAATTTATGTTTTGTAAGTTTATGCTTTACAAAATTGGGGATCTTATTAAGTAAGATGTTTTAGTTTATACCTTTCTATTCCTTTTGTTTTGTAAATCACATACACTTTATTAAAAACATGTTTACTATGTTTTTATGTCCAATGTATTTTAGAATTTTTTGTATAAAACATTATGGTTACCATATATAGAATAATCCAAAATGTAATATAGATATATTCATTGTATTATTCATTATTATTATCATATTGAGTATGTGTATGATTAATCCATCTCACCTTTATGAAAACCAGATGTTAGACTTTTTTTCAAAGTATTTTTTACTAATGAAAGTCATAACAATTGGAAGGATAATAGTATCAATAACATCTGACTAATACTTATAAGGATCATAATATTGAAATTGATAAATAAGTACATAGTTATAACTATGTTTATAATCATAATACTGAAAACATATTTCTAAATAATGGAAAATATTATTCACTATAATGGGGTTAAATAATATGAAAATGGAAATTTAGTTCTGATGAGCTATCATATACTAGGTGTCTGAGGCCATTGAAAAAAAACATGGACTATATGACCGATGGCAGGATGACTTTAATTATCAGTAAATTTGGTGAGTTTTAAGTGGGTTGATTAAATTCTCTCTCAAATTTTTATTAAGATTACTTTGTGTAGATAGCTCTTTCTTAGTTATTTGAAATTATTTACACAGAGTCATTCTAATGAAAACTTGTGTGGTTTACTCTATTATAACTTTTTTAATTGTAATTATTTTTAATCATAATAACTATTGAGGGCTTCTAGTGATAAGAATATGGGGAATCCAATCCATTGGATCGAGGCCTTATGATGATTGAAATATAGAATCGATCATTGTAACGTTGGTTTCTGAGGATAGGAAGATAGATATGTTTTGACCATCATATCAAGGTATTTCTGGGTATGTGAAGTTAGAAATAACTATAAGTATAAAATAGTGGATACATTTAGTTTGGTTTATTTACTATATTACTCTCAAAGTAAAAATTTGATTATCTTTTAAATATCTTGTATGTCATTCTTACATTTGTTAGCTATTTTATTACTTGTTGTTTACAAATTTATTTTGCACTAAACATTTAATATAAAGTGAGTCATCATATTCATCTATATATTCTATTTTTTATTGTATTTACTCAAATTACAATACAAACTCACATGATCGGATCAATCATGATTATGATCTTTTAACACTAATATAATCAATCCACTATCTAGTTCTGATTCTATAACACTTTTAGTATAACTCAGGGCTGAGTCAAATAATTATACTAAAATAGGATTTTGAGTTAATTATATTAAACTTCTTAATCTTATTTTTCACACTAAAATTCCCCCCACTTATATGTACAGCCATTTGAGAAGATCATATGATCCAAAATTTGTAACCTTAAAATTGGATAGTGAAATGATGCAAATGTGATTTATGTCATATTTGATAAAGGTTATTTCATTTTTTATTTTAGGAATATATTTGATAGTCTATGGATTTATTTGAGGAAAAAGGATTCTGTTTTCTTTTAGAAGCATGAAATTTTCACAATTTCATTATAGTAATTTAGTGATTACCATGTTTAAAGAGAATATATGAACAAGTTGGAAACATATTTGGTATGTGACATTAATATCAACATTGTGTAGTAATGATGAGTTTATTTTGTAATTTTAGTGACATTGTTTCTAAATTTTTTGGTCTTGAATATGGTCAGGCCTATTTTGGAAGAGTTTTATGGTTAAGTATTATTGGATTAAATAAAGTTAAACCTTTGATATAATTTTATAAATTAATGTATTTATACATGTTGGATAACTTATGAAAAGAATTTTATATTTTTGAAAAATATAATTATAGGAGGGGTATCTTGTAACCCTTTTGTACAGTATGTGATCCATTAGTTATTTAGGCATCGAAAATATATCTTGAGTATTTACAATTTAGAGAAAGGATAAATTTGTAATCTATATTGATTAAAGGATGAACTTACACATTTAAATTATATATATTTCCTTATATTTTTAGTCTATATAGAAAAATAATTCCTCAACACTTAGAAAAGGATCTTAGGAATGAAAAAATGTTTTCCTATAACCATTAATATCATTGAATTGATGGTTTTTTCACAAAAGGTGTTTATAGTTTTGTGATTTCTAAAATTCTCATGATAATTAAGTTTCTTGTGATCAATTATCATTGGGAACTAATTTTATTCCAGATCTATATCATCATGTCACACTAATGTTCCCTTATTTGGAAACCATGTATGTGTAGTCCCAAATAACCATTGCACTTCCCTTTCTCCCTTTTTAAGAGGACTTTTTATTAAACATTTTTTGGATGTGGATTTACACAAATAATTTTCCAAACAAATATAAATTAACCACGAAGAAAAAATTTTGGGGACAGAATTTATTGTAGTGACCTAATTAAAAACCCAGAAATTTAATGGAATATTATTTTAAATATATTCAACTTTGATGATATCATCTGTCACACACAACCACAAGATTAAAAAAACCATGATATATTATTTTTTATTTTAATTTTATTTTATTTCCTATCTATTTAATTTGGAGTTATGAATAAGATTACCAAGAGTACGAATTATATAAATTTTCCTCACTCAATATAAATTCTTAGTAATTAATAACTCATTTTTTAGTAATGTCATATTATTCTTTAAAAAATGTTTTATTAAAAAATAGATTTTTGTTTCTTTTTGTGAGAAAATATTAATTTTAGTAACTTTTTGAAAATATATTTGTTAAAATTTACATCATTTTTTAAATAAACTTATCAAATTTTTCATTTGGTTAATTTCTTTTCTGAAAATTTTAATTTTTTTGGAGATGATGAAAATATCAATTTTTATAAAATTCTCATATTTTATTTCATAAAATGTATCCTTATGATTTTATTTTGATCACATAGTAAAATAATAATTATTTATTTATAAATTACATAATTAAATTTATTTGAATTGTTATTATACATGATTTTGTTATAAGTGTATTTCTATGATTAAAACAAATTTCTCTAAAAAAACATTTAGTTTCTACATTTATATACAAATTAATTTCTAGAAATTATAGAAATTGAATCCTGAAAAAATTTATTTATTATTTATAATCAGTATTTTATAATTTTATAATTAGTTACCTTTTATTTTTGGTAATTATTAATAATAAACACAGTAAAATTTATTACCCAAATAAAGGGTAAATCGATTAAATCAAGGTTAAAACTCAGTTATAAGGCCATCATAAATCTTCTTAAAAATAATTAGATGAATTGAATATTTCCCTTAACACCTATGATTCCAAATTTTTTTAATCTAATGGACACTTTTCTATAAAAATGACATATATAATATTTAAGCAATCAGAAGTGACAAAGTGTCACTCTCTTAGTTTTAAATTTTATTTATGTGATAACATAGGGTGAAAATTCGTTATGAATGAATATTAATTATAAATTTTATCATAAATAAATTTAATTCATGAATGTAACCTATTTATAGTTTTTAGGAACCAAAAAATTACCTTCATAACATACACAATGCGGATACAATAATTATTTATTTAATTAAAAAAGCATATAAATGGTAATAAAAATATTTAAAGTATTGTCATATTATATAATTGATGTGACCCAAGAATTTTATAGATGAACATGATATTTTTTTATGTTTTAATATAATATTTTATAATTATATGTATTTTTGGATTTTATTAATGTCAATGTAAGAGATAGTATCAAAATTGACAACAATGATATTTTGTTAAAATATCATTTTATTAAATTATTATAAATTCATAAAAATATTAAATAAGGATAAATGTGATGAAATTTGGTTGAAAATAGCATCCCTTATCAACTTATGAGTCACCAGTTAATTATATATAAATTTAAAACATTTTAAATGTGAAATATATGTTACCATAGTTTTTGTTGAAATAGGTTAATTAAGGGGTTAAACCAAAAGATAAGGTTTAAATAGAAAATAAAACAATAAAACGTTTTATTTTTGAATTTATTTCTACTATATAATACCCTATGTTATAAATATTTACCATTTTGAGTTATTTAACCCTATAATAGTCCTAATATATATATATATATTTTATATAAAATTCCAAAAATACACATCACCTCAATTATAAAAGGGAACCTCCTCCCTCACTAAATTACACCACTTTTAGAATTGCATCTCAACCTTTATCTGAAATATTATATTCTACACTTCACTAGATAAATTATAGAGGTTTTGGTCTTCCCAAAAGACAATTCCATGATCCCTTTAAAGGGCATCGACAATAGTCATTTCAAAGAAGAGGTAATTGCTCTAACCAATCAAATTCTTTTCTTATTGTTCCTTAACTAATATAAATCTATGATATATATCTTTATTTTAATAATTTATTTATCCTAAATATTCCAAAATATTATTATTATTATTATTATTAGTATTATTATTAAAACACTATTATACAATAACATTACCAATAAATAAGAAGTTCAATTATCTCAAATTCATACGTATAACATAAAATCTCCATGCAGTGATACTATTCATTTTTCAACATTTTATTTTATGGGTGGGGATTATTTTGGGATATATATATATATATATTATATTAATACTTTTGGAAAGAAAATATAATTTCTACCTTCTTATCATCAAATGTTTTTGGGATATTATAATATCACTTGTTCATACATATGGACTACCATATCAATGTTGTGATGTGATTTTTTTCATTTATATTGAACATGGAAATTTATAAAAATTAATTTTATGAATATATATTTTATATGTGACATAATAAGAAAATTTAAAGGCAAATTATTAATTAACATTCTTTCATTCCTTTAGTCAAAAATTGGAAACAACATTCATGCGTATGTGTGACCTATTATCTCCATGAATGGTGTATTTCATTTTTTGTATCTTCTTTTTATGAATGATTATAAATGTGTATATAATTAATATATATTATTTTAAATCCATTATAAATAATCTATAAATGATGGGACTGTGATCTATTTATAATGATCGGGAAAAGACAACTAAAACATGGTTGGGAAATGAATAAGTATCACCCATAACAGTGCTTTAAATAAATAATTATTTATAAATGGGTGATTAGATATTATGAATAAATCATAAAATGTATGATATATATGAATATCATTATATAATAAACGTAAAATAAATCAATATTTATTATTCATGATGTTTGAGCATGAATTAGGATAGGTGATACTTGAGATAAGAGTTTATTTTACAATCTTGTTATTACTTGAGAATGTTTATGTTTAAATATCTATTGGGGAATTTTTCTTCTACATGGCCATTTTTTGTAAAAAAATATAAAAAAATACAAATTTTTTTCTATTCTCCAACAATTTTTTTGTTATTTTTACCAATGTGATATTTTTTTAAACAGTTTGAAGGGACGATTTTTTTCTTTTTCTAGAGAAGGTATTTTCTGAATTTTAAAAAAATTATGGAAGCAGTGTCTTTAACTTGTACTGAATTAGAATAATTTACCTTCATAATGTATAAATAATGTATTGAAGCTTCCATCGCAATTTTAAAAGCTTATTTTCAATGAAAATGTTTACATTTATATTTTCATTTCATTTTTTAAAGGGAAGTGATTTTATAATAGAACATTTACTTACCATATGAATTATTCGAAATTATCTTATAGAAAAAAAAATCATTATAAGATGACATCACTTGTTGATTCTTATATTTTTTTGGTGGTATGATTCAAGGATTCATCCCTTATTTTTTCTGGATGATTTATTTTTATGATTATAATATGTTTATGAAAATAGTTCTATTTTACATGGGATATACTTTAATGAAATTTATTTCCTTTCATGAGTTATTTTAATGTTAATGTTATATTATCTTTTGAAACATGTATGTATGATTTATGTGACGGGTGGTGTTGAAATAGTGGGTTCCCTAGACCCAACTATTCAATTATTTTTATTCCCATATTGTGTATACTGTTATCTATACCTGATGTTTGCTTACCAATATACTGTAGAATTATCTATTTCCAATATTGAAATGGTAATGTCCATAGATTAATTTTTGTATCAAAAGGTTATAGTAGATTCTAGGTTATAATGAGAACCTTGGGATACCCTGACATTAATATTAAATAAATCTTTTATGTTCTAGATACATCTTACTGATTGGAAATAGTAGATATTTTACTATTGGGTGATGGGGTCTCATAAGCATTGAGAATTATTCTCATAATGTTCGCACATGGTGATCTTGTGTAGTAAGATCATGAGGATAGACCCACCAATAAAAACACCACAAGTTTTTTGTGTCATTGGATGTTCATATCTACAATCATGTTTAATGGCCTCTGGGCTTGAGATCATTTCCACTGTATACCATTTGATTGCGTACATTGATGCAAGATAAAAACCATGATATTCAAATTTTTGCAATGTAGTTTGTTTTTTCTGCGTCATTAGTGGCATGACATAGGATTAACGGTCAAGAAAGGACTTGTCGATTCTAGGTTATGGAAATAATATATCTCGGGCCATGTTAATAAGGATGGAAGCACCTTCATAAGAACTTGGCCATGTTAGTCGAGGGTGAATCCATCTAGTTGGATCAAAAAATAAAAAAAAAGAAAAGGGAGATGGTACAATTGTGTGTCCTACTTTATGAGATATTAAAGAAATAGAGATTATATTACACAATTCATGTTAATAGTTTGGTTTTTGGTACTATGAAAATCCTAATCTCTTTTGGGGTAATGATGGTTTTCTAGATCTTGGTCTTGGTCTATGAATAATATTCCCTACTTTTGAGATAAGGGCCTAGAGGGTTATACACAATAGTGTATTCAAGAATCTTCCCAATTTAGATGAATAAGAGTTTTGGACATGGTGGGCCCCACAATTGGGGTTTGGTATTTTTTTAAGGTCAAATTATCACTAATGAATTAACTAAATTCATATTATTAAAATTAAGAATAATGAGAATTAAATTTATTTATTAAATGTATTTACATGTTTTAAGTAAATACATGAAAAATATTATTAGAAAGCATATTAAAATATTCAAGGATCAATTAATATTTATGGGAATGATGAGTTGAGTTAATGAATAATTTATTATCATGTAATATATTTAACAGATTACAAGAAAGTGATAATAATATTTATGACTCCATTTAGTAGTCATAAAAAGTCATTTATAGCGTGTTATATATTTAGGAGGCTGGGTGGAAATACCAGATATTTTCATAACACTATATAAATAGAAGGGGAGATGAGTTTTCCATTTAATATTCACAACCTCTCTCTCTCTCTCCTCTTATCTCTCCCACATCCTTGATAGAGGATCTGGATCCAATGAGCTCAGATCGAGCTCTCTCTCAGGCATAGAGAGTATGGTGATATAGTGATCATTGGAACATTGAAGGAGTCGTGGGATTTCCACGATATCTTGAAAACATTGAATATCGGCACTCCTATAGTTTATTGAAGCATGAGTGGATGATCTATAGGAATTTGGATTCAGATTCACCATGGAGAGATCACAAAAAACAAGCTGACGTCATGGACGACTTTGGATCTAAACTAGGAATTTTATGGATTTGGTTTTATGTTTAAAAATCATCACATGAGATCATCAACATAATCTAGGATGAAAATCGTCGAATTCAACAAGTTTATGTTGAACGTCGGTGAAAATTTTAAAAATCCAACTTCTGTGGATTCCGAAACATGCCTGGTGACTTCAATTGGTATAACAGGGACCCATGAAGGTTTTTATGCAAAAAAAATTAAATTTTCATTAAAACTTAAAGTGATTTTTGTTACAGTACCAACATGAAGAACACATTTTAATCTGACAACAGATGACCAATCTGTGGTCAACCAATGTTTTAAAGTAGATTTTAAGTAGTAGATAAATGAGGTTCTAAATCAAAGAGACTTTCTTTAATCAACCAAATATGTTGTTAACACTGGAATAATGTTTTTCGGTGAGGTTTAATAATTATTATTGTTATAATAAATTTATTATAATAGTAATAGTTTGTTTATAATAATATTTTATTATTATTATAATTTTATTATTATATGAATTTTAATTTTTTCTAGTCAATAATAGTCTTAGAAAGCCTTTTTAAAAAATAATTAAAATGGATTGGGTGGATTGGGTGTGGAATATCAAGGAGAAACAAAAAAATTGAAATAAATGGGGCATAGAATTTTTGAATTAAAAAAAGGAGACATTGGGGATTCCACGTTGGGAGGGAACCACCCTCATATCACCTCCAGAATGTTGACCCCAGTTGGTCATCTCTTTCCTTTTCCATAGCCCACCTTGGCCGCACCCTCCTCGCCACAGCGCAACTGTTGGATATTAAACCCATATTCCATGGACGGTGCCAAACATCCACTGTAGTAATGGAGGATTGGTGATCCTAAACGATGGATTCTTCAACATGATTGGCGTTGAAATCTTAGACAACACCTACTGCAACCAACAGTGGAAATTTATTATCAATGTGTGATTTTTTTGTATGGATGTATCCCTATAAATAGTGAGGGTCGTGTTTGTTGTATTTCATCATAAGAGAGAATGAAATAAATACTGTGATGCTGCTCTATTTCTCTTGATGCAATCAATTCCAGTGATCTGTATGGGTTTTCAGTTTGCATTACCGCTGTAAAAATCCTCCATCAGTGGTATCATAGGAGGTTGAAGGTGTTTCTATCGACCTGCAGCAAAAGAAGATGGTGGTTGAAGGTGTTTACCCTAGTATTATGCGAGATCTGTCAAACCACCTTCATCTAAGGTTCTATAGACCTGCAGCAAGAAGTAACTGAAGATGACGATGCATAGTTCCAACAATTCAGAATCTGATGTGAATATTTTCATTATTTTCATTTTCCCTTTTTGTCAAAAGTGGAGTTTTTCTTTCCCATTTATCAATACCCAAAAAAGTTAAAATAGTTTTCTCTCTCAAATTCCCAGTTTTTCTCCATTATTATTATTTTTTTCCCTCATCCAAGTCCCTCACATCTCCCTTCCATTTTTCACTCAAAACAATCCCACCTGGCCTTTTTGCCTCCTCCCATCTCATATGTGTTATGAAAAAAAAAATAAGTTGCACTCCCAACTTCAAAAAAAATTGGGGTGTGCAATTCAAAAAAATATTCAATCTACACTACTAAAAAAAATATATAGCAGTTTGCACCTCCTGAAAAAAAAATTCTCTTCCATATATCTGCATCTTTTTTTCATAAAAATATTAGTGTGTCACCATGGCGAATGCATTTTCAGAATCTATGATCATGAAGTTGATGAAGAACAATTATGATAACTAGTGCATCCAAATGTGTGCGGTACTTGGCACCAAAGATGTCATGGACATCGTGGAGGATGGATACACCGAGACGGAATCCAAATCAGCGGAGGTTGCTCTACTGAATGTTCAAAAGGCCACTCTTCAGGCGGAATGAAAGCGGGACTGTAGGACGAAATCTAATATTTATCAAGGCCTTGACACAATGACTTTCGAAATAATTTCTTCATAAAAATCATCGAAGGAGATCTGGGATACTCTTCGCAAAGCATTCCAAGGCACCGACAAAGTAAAGCAGATTCGACATCAATATCTATAGGGTGAGTTTGAATCCCTATTTATGAAAACTTCTGAAACTTTTTCCGAGTATCATACCCGTGTAATGTTTTTGGTGAATGAACTGTGAAGAAATGGAGAATATATTGCTGACATGAGGGTATGTGAGAAAATTTTTTGATCCCTTGATCCAAAATTAGACTACATAGTCATTGACTTGGAAGAAACAAAAGACCTTGAGATGATCTCTATCGAAGAACTCGTGTGGTCTCTTCAACCCTACGAGTTGAAGGTGAACGGATGGAGTGATAATAATGGAGTAGAGCATGCCCTGTAATCAAAGATGTATCTCAATAACTCTGAAAAGGAGCAAGGGGGGATATCTCAAAGAAACCAAGGTAGGGGATTCCATGGACAAAAGACTGATCTATGAAATGGACGAGGAGGACGTGGTGGAAGAACTCAAACTCGAGGAGGTCGTGAATATCAAACATATACTCCACTAGAACGTGGACGAGGTAGAAGGGGTGGATTCAACAATCCAAAACCAGAAAAAAGAAACATTCAATACTATAATTGTCAAAAATGTGAACATTATGTCAATGAAAGTTGGTATAAGCAACCCATGGAGAATGACATCGAGGAGGAACATATCTTCAAAGTAGAAGATTTTTTTGATGAGTCCCATGTATTGATGGCACAAGAACTTGTTTACAAACCAGGATGAATGGGTTTGAGGAGTAATTTCATTTGGTGATCTCTTGATAGTATTTGTCTATGGAAGAGGTGATATTATGATCAAGAAAAAATATGACCATCATGCTTTCATCTCCGACGTCTACTATGTACCTGACATGAAGACCAACATCTTGAGTGTCGGACAGTTGGTGGAAAAAGGATTTCACATAAGATTTCAAAATAAACAAATGTTGATTGTCGATGATAGAGGAAGGTTGATCAAAAAAGTGCCGATGGTGAAGAACCGTATGTTTCCGCTTATGATCCAACCCAATGTACCATGGCGTTTGGCAATGATACATGATGATAATGACTGGCTATGGAATACTAGGTTTGGTCATTTAAAAATTGAATGTTTAAGATTATTAGGAAGCAAGAAGATGGTGAATGGTCTTCCTATCATCCGACACCCGAATGAAATTTGTGAAAGCTGTGTTCAAACAAAACCACATTGAAACAGCTTTCCAAAAAAGGCCAACTGGAAAGCCGCACCACCACTGGAGCTAGTTCACACTAACATGTGTGGTCCATTGAATCCAAAATCAGATGGAAAAGGAGGTATTTTCTGAAATTTATCAATGATTATAGCAAAAAAACATCTATATATTTCCTTAAAATGATGTCAGAAGTTTTTGGCGTTTTCAAATAATTTAAGGCACCGGTTGAAAATCAAAGTAATCATCACATACAAACATTGAAATCTAATCGAGGTGGGGATTACACCTCTGGTCATTTTCAAGAGTACCTCATGCAGCATGGAATTCAACATCAGCTGACACCGGCTTACACACCCCAACTCATTGGAGTAGTCGAAAAGAAAAAATAGAACCATTCTCAACATGGCGAGAAGCATGTTGAAAGACAAAGGAGTGCCCATGACATTCAGGGCTGAAGCGACTTTGTGTGCAGTGTATCTACTCAAAAGATTCCCAACAAAAAAACTTGAAGCAATGACACCCCATGAATCCTGGAGTACATACAAGTTAATTGTGAGTCATCTTAAAGATTTTGGTTCTATTTCCTACGTCAAGATCCCGGAGGAAAAACAGACAAAGCTCAAGGACAAAGGTATGAAATGTGTTCTTATGGGATACAGAGACCGAGCAATGAGATTTTTTTTGTATAATACCATCACGAAGAAGATTATATTCAGCAGAGACAATCTTTGATGTAAAGGAGATATGGAAGTGAAATCAAGATGATGATTCTAGAGAGGTACGAGTCACTTTAGAGGATGAAAAAATAGTTGAAGAAGTACCATTAGAGGAATGAAGAACTAAATAACCACTAACTCCAACATCGCATACTCTGAAATCTGAAGACATCGAACGAGAACTCTCTCATATACATCCTCAAAACGTTTGAAGCCTTGCAGATATATATGAGAGAACAGAACCAATTGAGGAGTATGTAAATTTGTATTGTCTCTTGGTCACATTCGATTCGGTTAGCTTCGAGGAAGCTAAAACTGATGACAAGTAGAAGAAAGTGATGGATGAGGAGATTCATTCCATCGACACCATTAAAGGCTACAATAAAAAGGAAGGCTTTGACATTGCTGAAGTCATTACACCGGATGGTCAGCCTCTTGGATATGATGGAAAAATCCTAGGTCACATGGAATATGAGTTTAAGGGGGGATGTTGGATATTAAACCCATATTCAATGGATGGTTCCAAACATCCACTATAGCGATAGAGGCTTGGAGATCTTCAAAAAAGGCTGCTTCAACATGCTTGGCATTGAATGCCAGGATGACACCAACTACAACAAACGGTGGAAATTTATTATCAATGTCTGATTTTTGTTGTATGGATGTATCTCTATAAATAGGGAGGTTCGTGTGTGTTGTATTTTATCAGGAGAGAGAAAGAAATAAATATTTTGCTACTGCTCTATTTCTCGTATTTCAATCACCTCTAGTAATCTGCATGGGTTTGCGGTTTGCGTTACCGCTGCAACGATCCTCCATCAGCAACTACCCATCCTCAGTCAGCGCCACCACTGTGCACCGCCTCTTATTGTAGCGGCGCGTTGCCTCGCTAAGATTGGCACCTTGCTGGACTGAACCTGGCTGACCTCTGTGGGACCTACCACCAACCCACTAGTGATCAGAATCTCGCTCCAGTCGACACTCTCCCACGGTGGTGAACCCTTAATGGACCGACTCTCCAATGTGTGTCGTGCCATCCTTGATCATTGTGACCTCCTGCCCCACCGGCTTTCCTTGGCGACCTCCTCTCTTCTGTGTTGGATCCCCTTATCCCGCTGCTGATAGGGAGCCCCGCCACCTCAATAGGCCATCTACATCAAGATATGGGACTTCTCTCTACCTCGGAACTGCCTCTCTCTGATGGGCTAGATCCCTGTCGGCTCGGCTACAACCCTATGGTGCCTCTCTACCTTGTCCCTTTTCACTACAGCCCTCCTATATCTGCTCTTGGGACTAGCAGAGATGTACCCCTCTGGAACACATATTTGGCTAACATGCCTTTCTTGAGCAGCCAATTTCACCCCGTCAAAGCAGCCTCTACCTTTTCAGCTTTCCCCATCCCAGGGTAACTCCCTACAATTCATCTGCCCAGTCTGTTGTGCCTCAAAACAGGTCTGTGCATTTCCCTATCTCAAAACAGGTGTGGGTAGACCTACCTTGGAAAAATGCCCCTTTATGAGGTCACCACGGCCCAGGATGGGCCTACAAGGGTTTGGTCCGACCAGCGCAGGCATTACCCAGTGCTTCCAAGGCCTGAATAATATATTTTTTTCAAAAGTTAATTAAATTATTTAATTTAATTTTGGTTTTAAATTAAATTAATTAAATAGTAATTTTGGTATTATAAGTTATTTGTTGAATAAATTAATTTAATTTGGTGATAAATTAAATTGATTTATTTAATTTATTTTTTATTTTTAAAAGTAAATTAATTAATGGGGCCAAACGAAAAACATTGTTGAATTAAAATAAGAGTGAAATTTTAATTAAATAAAAATTCTTCTTGAGTTTATTTTAATGCAAGTTTAATTTAATTCTGCATTTAATTAATAAATACCATAGTTAAAATGTATTGGACTCATCATGATCCCTTGGACTGACCAATGCATGTTTGTTGCATGTTTATTTATTTATTTATTTATTTCATTGTTTTGTAATAAGTAGTTAAATATGACTCTATGTCTGATGTCTCAGTGTCATCTACTATTTCTACTAAACCTAGGTGTTCTCATGCTTATGTGTCACCACCACATTCAACCACATCACCTAAATCTGGTATTCAATAACTAATAACCCCTCCACTAACTGCTCTCACCATGGCATTTCCCCTCGCTTTTCATCTACAATGACTACATTACCCCGATTCCACCTCATGCTTAGGGTTACGAACTTCCATATTCTTCCTCCCGCGACAAGCGCAGTCTACATCCATTTCATCCCATGGTTTTCGCCTATGCACCACGTCTCCCATACTGCTTCAGCCGTCTTCAGCGAACCCCTATCGATAAATCGGTCACATTTTTTTTCTCCCAGAATCACCCAAAGCCTTTATGGTTTTCTTCAATCAATCTTTAGTCTCCATCTTTGATCAACTGCTATTACTGAAGGTTTCCTTGCAGCTTCCTCATTTATTTCTTTCATCCATCTTCCTATGAGATCTATATTCTCACGCTACTACCCAACTTTAGGGTTCCGTCGATTTTGTCTTAACCAACTCTTACCTCCTTCTTAATCCCTCCTCCATCTCCATCTTTTACTCTGGAGTCCTGTGGATACCGTGAAGCATAACAGATTATGAATATTTGTAGCATTCTTCTTCAGTGCCATCTATAGATAGCGATTTCCTACCACTACTCTAACATTCATAGTCAATCATCGACTACCTCCTACTACCTGTGTTCGTCAATAGGAATCTGGCCATCATAACCCTAACTTCTACATGCCTGTGTTCAATACCCAGAAACCCTATGCTAATAAACTAATTTATGGGTGTAATACGGTGTTGTAACGTCAAGCAGCATCCTTCACTCCATTACAAGTCGGATTAGAAACATATTAATGTCGGGGCATCTCTCCTTTTCGGTAAGACTCCTATTACTGAAGTACAATGTTTGAAAGCCACTACAATCGTCTCACAATGCAGAATCCACTTACCAGGATCCATGCAACACATTTCCCATGACTAGGGATCATCTTCATCTGCGACACCACTACTGCTTCTAGACTTCTGGCTCATATGTACATTCTATATTACTAGAAGCCATATATATTCCTCTGTTGAGGCAGTCTAATTTTTAACATCCTAATAGAGGTATGTTTTTATATTAAGGTATTCAAAATTAGTACACATGACGTTTATGGTTACCATATATACTATGATAAATTAGAATCTACTATGACTCGTATTACATCCTTGAAATCTATTCTGGCAGTTAACACAACTGCTTGGAATTACACAAGGGTCAACTTAATATTACACTAGATGATAACATGCAACCCTGGAATACCTATCTAATATTATTGAAAAGATAACTACCATTATTTCTTAGTTTCAGATAACCCTCTTTCTTATTTACAGATTTAATGTGTCAAATTTCTATAGTTGTATACTATTACGCAATTACATCTTTAGCCAGTTAACTGATTTCCTTCAATATGTATATTACATTTCTTTTATTTACCACATTGTATAAAATGGTTTCCTTGAAGACCTTGACATTCATATATAATGAAACCCAAACCAAACATGCATTTCTACGTCTATAGATGTAAGGTTTCAGAGTAGAAAAATAATTAAGGAATGGCAAAACAATTGTGAGTTTTCTATTTTTTTTAGTTTTAAAGGATACATTTGTTATCTTTCTTTCAGTAATTGTATAACTTACTACTGTCACAATAACAATTTCAAAATCTAATGGAAATTCATCAATGACATTGATAAATTTGTCTGATACTTCAATAAGTGAACCACTGTCTGAAAAAGGCTTCACAAATTGAGTGATTCACAAGCCATCAACACCATTATCTATTAATGGTCAATTCTTTCTGTATATGCCTGTTTAAAAGACTAATTATTCTAACTACATTGCATAATAACACAAATCATTTGTTATTAACATCTTCATGTATAGTACCTCTACAATATACAGGTCAGAATAAATTTCCTACAAGATCAAGCAAGCGAAAGCAAAGAACAACTGCCTTCAGTTGATCTCCAATTTCTTTCTGTGAGTATGATGTCACTTTTATATTAACAACAAATTATAGGACACACAAACTAGATAATAATCACCTAAAACGTGCCTCACGTCTTTCCATAGATATCATGATTTATGATAACATTATATCGGATTTATCACTTGCCTCCTTGATTAGGTAACCACACCTCATGAATTGATTGTCTTCTTAATGTTACATCGATAATTTCAGTTACTATCATGAATGACATAAACTACCTATCTGATTCATAGCATACCTCCTTGACAAGGTAAGAACAACTCATGATTTTACATATTTCCATTACCTTTAAAAACTATCATTTCTAACGATTTACTCTGCCAACATAGATAGATTAAATTGTACTATTCTTGGGGATGACAGTACTTTTTCATTGATAGGTATGCTGTCCATTTTAACACAAGTATTTAACATCACACACACAAACAATTTTATATATTTTTATAAAATATATAATAAATAATATAGAATAGTAAACTATTTTATGAAAATAATTCTAGATTATAGAGAACAATCATTATCTCATGATACATCAATTTCTAAGAGGTAACAAACGCATGCATACATCAATAGTTTCATACATAATATGGAAACTATTACAGGTATGTTGACATAGACAGTTACGTAGAAACATAAATCCCTTCCCTTTAATGTACTGGACTAAAAATTTATATCTGATTGGCTACTATAGGAAAATCAATAGAAGAGCAAAATGCAGACAATATAGGTTTCTGTATTTACTGAACATACATTACTACTGCAAAATAAATGCAACAACTAATGTGATATGTTTTATTGGTGTGGTAAAATGTTTATTCTCATCATTCAAATTTTAGTTTATTTTCCTATGATATAGATGAATTTATTTAATTTTTTTGTGTTGTTTTTATTATATAATTCTCGTTGTTATATATTTCTAATGTAATGATATACTGTTTTCTATAACAGTTCAAGATGACGTGTAGGGATGTTAATATTGGCCTTACAAGGAAACTAGGAGTTGTTCTATATTTCCTATTTTTTATCTCAGTGCATGGGAATACATAAATGAGAATTAGAAATGTGTTTGATTACCCAATTTATAGTAGATTCCCCAGATTATTTTTATAAACTATCACATCACATGATTGTTTTGTATGAATCCCAGTCTCGGAATGTTAATGACAATGAACTGTGAACTGCTTCAACATTCATTCCATCTGACTACTACCATTGTAAAATTCACTTATTCTATGTAAATTATCAATTTTATTGTCATGTTACTCTATAAATTATATATATTTATTTCTTATATACATACCTTTACATCATTTATATTTATTTATTTTTCTTATTATTTAGGACTTTTCTGCTACAATTAATTGGTGTAATTTAGTGAAATTTCAGTTGGGACCAGTATCAAAACAACAATGCACAAGTTGTTAGATACGTTTTAATCTATACGTGATTTTTTTCATAATTTATGATTATTTCTCTGTATTAATTCATTATATTATCCAAAATTATTTCAATTATTACTTCTATGACAATCAACTCTGAACTACTTCAACATTCATTCCATTATACACCTACCATTGTAAAATTCACTAATTCTATGTAAATTATCAATTTCAAGGTCATGTTATTCCCCTACTCCATCCTACTAATCATTTTCCATGATAAAGACATACTGAAATGTGAAAATTCAACATTTTATATTGAAAGTAGTAATGTGTAGATTCAAGAATTTTTATTTTACATATTTCACTGTTTCTGTTTGTAGGGGGTTCCCAGGGACCAATGATTTTTCTATAAAGGGATGATTAAGTCACCACCTTATCCCATAATCACCCTATTCCTATCAAGGTATCTACAATTTTCACCACATATTAAAATAAGGGAGTTATTATTACTAGATCTCATGAGGTTCCTAGATAATCAACTATAGATGGGCCATTTTTAGCTACTAGAAAGAATGGAAACCTATCTATTCGTGCATTTTAAAAATATAAGAAATCATTTCGAATTCAAACGGAATTGACTGAAAATCTGACGAAAATTCTAGTGGTGTGTGTTCCCTTTTAATCATTATGTGATATTTGGGTCACACTTTTAATTCATTCTTTTTAATATGTATGTTATTCCCTATGTTTGGTTGTAAAATGATATCTACTATGTTTTTTGATGAAACTGCACCCTCTTCTGTCACTTTAATTCTTGTAATCAGTTCTTTTTTATTTTTCAATTGGGGAAAGTATTTTAATTTACTACCTTGTAGTGTAAGGGGATAGGCTTAAACCGAGAATCAAATGGAAGACAGTTGGTTGGCAATACATCACAATCATCATCTGGCACAATACATCCTCATGTTTCTTCACTTACATCTACTACACAAATTATTGTTGGGTCAATGGAAACTATTTCAACTCTGCATACGGTTTCCATGTGAACTCCTCAATGTAACATAGATTCTTTTCCCAATCATTCAAACATACACAATGTTGAAGGTATAAAACATGCTCAGCCAACTTTTCAAACACAACTAGATAATGAGTATCCATCTTATTCATCTGATCATTATCAAAATATATATTTTGTATGGATTAATAATACATTATTTACAATTATGTATTAATTTATGCTTTTACTAATTTCATTTCGTATTCAGGGTCATGTTTCACAGGTTCCTTTAACCAGTTCATTTTAGATGTTTAGTCCTTTTAATTTTATCAAACCCAATATATTTTATATCTATTATTATATTACAGTGGGTTTATTAAAATTACTGTTAACATTTTTATTCTATTTATTTACTTGTTTCATTATGAATTTTCTGCCATTGGGTCACAGATGACATATTCAATAGTTATAAGGGGGTTTAAGAAGCACAGGATAGACCATTTCTTGACTGGATGCTGAGGGTGACAAAATCTTTTGATAAATGTTATGGATGCTTCAAGGAGGTTGGAGTATTGGCATAAAAATATATGGCCATCTATTGCAGATTCATACTCCATCGGGTGTTTCCTAGACTTTAGTAAGTGATATTTAATAAGCTTATGCTACTACTACCACCATTCTTCAACTACCCGCTTCCTCCCCGTATCCCAATCCACCATGTTGTTATTTTCATAAATCACTTAGCTTCAAGATGTATACAAAACATTTATTTCATAGTCTATAGTGTAATTATATATTGGTTTCTAACATTTTTTATTCAAATTAATTCTCTTCCCAAAATGGCAGAAAAGCATGACTTATATGCATTTTGAAACGATTTGCAAACATTCTTCTAAAAACATAAACCACTTTTCCTATATCTGTTTAAATTTTATTTGGTTGTATCTATATTTTCCCCTAATATATTCCATTTATATGTACCAATAATATATAATTACAAATTAATAAAAATTATTATTACTATGTAACTATTGCAAATAGTGTTCTATTTTCAATAAAAACCCATTAATTTAATAAGTCGTGCGTACGAATAGGTGAGGACTAGTTATATGTATAAGGGCCTATGTGACCATTATTAGAGTTTTATATTATACCCTAATACCTCCTATCCTATTTATTAGTAATGTTGTATAATTAATAGGCGATTAGTGACACATTTTAGGAAATGTTATCGCGATTCACAAGACAATAGCTTATACATTAGATAGGAAAATGTTGCAATTCAAGTTGCAAGACATTCAACTCCAGGTACTACACCCAGGGTCAAGGTTGGTCCAATATTCACTCAATGGATCAACCATTAGTACTGGCACATGATCAGGTCATCATTTTATTTTTTTCATGGTTTATTATTATTTTTATGTGTATCTATCTCAAAAACACATAGAATAATTATAAACAACCATGAATAGATAAAATAAACATATGGCGTGATGGATTTTTCTTTTTCATGCATGGTAAATTATGAGTGTGATCACATAGTACATGCTAATAAAATGTAAAAGTATTTATTTAATCACATTAAAAATATGAAACCATCAATTAAATATTAAGTCCAAACCATCTTCCATTATTTGAATTTGGACAAAACCATTTGTTTGGGGTGAAAGTCATGCCATAGTTGAGGGTGACTCTTACTACCGGGGAGTTCCTATAAGAGTGGTTGGTTGAATTAATTAATGTGGAAATAAAGATTATACATTGATAACATTCTATAATTTTAGAGGTAAGAATTGATTAAATCATGTTCTGATTTTAGAAGTTGGGACATCAGTCAACAGATCATAGAACTGCAAGTTAATGCGGTTGGTCAGTCAAACATTCATCTTGAACTCTCTAAATAGTGGCGTAGCCATAGCATGTAGACTATGAGGGTAGGTTCTAGGATCGTTTACACTAGATTACTCAAGCGATATATTATTATGATTCTAGCATAGAGGCTTCGTAGAATTCGACAAAATAGTGGGGGAAATTTAATGATATACTTAATTAATAAAAATGTATAAATCAGTAATCTAGATAAAAAGTATTAATATTCTAAAATTATACTTTTTTAGAAAAATTGAATGTTATACCATAAATAAACTATGATGAAAAATGGGAAAAGTAAATTTCATCACTGGTAAGATTATTAAAAAATAGTACAGGAGTTTGTGCATAGAACTATGATATTGGAAACTTAAAGGTGGTAGTATCCCCAACACCTGTTATATTACCTCATAAAGTGAGGGTGAAATTTATTATAGGATACTAATGTATCGAGCATATAATAGTTATGTCATTATGCTTTCATAAAGGTCGGATGTTTGTTGTTTTCACTACATCAAGACATGGATGATGTAATATGTAGTCTCATATTCGATAATTCTGGATAGAGAAAGTGAAGCAATGATATGAATCGGTAATGGTTACACTAGATCTATATAAATTGAAAGTCTGGTTATGATCTTTAAATAAACCTATTCTAATACCATTTTCACCCCTTTACTCAAGTCTTATTTAATGTTACCAAATAAATCAGTTTTGAGTAAGGGCTTCATTACATTTTAGGTAAGGTTCACCAAGTTAACAGGAATATAAAAGGGAGTTAAACCATTAATTCTTCTGAAGAACAAATTGAAAGACAAGGAGAAAAGAAAAAAGTAATGTAATTCCAAGGGAAAATTTAAAAAATATTTCAATGAAAGAAGTATTAATAGCATGTTATTTTCATTTCGTATTATGAAATAAAACTACGCATGTTTAATTTTAATAAACTAAATTAAAGAAGCAAGTTACCACTTCCTCTTCTGGAATATTCATCAAAGTAATTTTTTGGTTATACTTCTTGGGTATTAAATACAATATTATTGACACATATGTGTATTGATGTACAATAACCAAGTAAGTATATAAATATTATTAGCAATTTATGTGTGTTCTCCAAGTGGATAAGAAATGGTGATACCAAGGCCAATGGGGAGAAGTACGCAACTTCTTTATTTCCTAGTGAAATATTCAAGTATTAAATTTATTGGGTTTAACAAAAACCTTAATCTCATGTGTCCCTGGACACAAGGAGACATTATTTCAGGTTTTGGAATTAATTTGGTTTGTAGTATTTAATACTCAATCACTAGTTTAGTGGTACATGAATCATATATAATGAGTGATAAATATAAAATTGTTAGACTTATACCCAGTTATGGTAAGAAAATTCTTTGATAAGAAACACAAAAAGAGGACATTATGTATATACCGAATATAGTATTTAGGCTTAGTACAACTAAACACATATGGTTTTATCAATGTCTTTATATTGTACAAAGAAACATTTAGAAATATAGGAATGCCACAATGCTTTTAAAATTATTTCCTTCAGTGATCATGAACTGATTCAAGGGAAATCTAGTGGCAAAGATACGTTATATGATTCCTTTAATTCATTAAGTAATAGGAAAGTGAAGTATGATATCCACATGTTTAGAAGATATGATTTTCATTGGGCTGACATACCGATGAATATCTTGACCAAGAGTTGGTCAATAACGATAATGTGGCATAGAGTAATTACTAAACACACATTACATAATCTATGTCATGAAATTTATGATAATGAGGAGGATTAACAATGAACTATTTCATGTAAATATTGATCAACAAAATGTAGTGTGGAGTAATTCCTAAATGCACATTTTATACATGAAGGTAATGATGGAAGGAGTATCAACGTATCAATTTGTAGAAATATCCATTATATTTCATGACATGCTTAGTAAATAACGATGATATCTCACAATCATATGACAACTATAATGAAAATGGATATCATATGAGTCATTGTATGCTGGAAATCTAATATGTCATAAGGAAATGTGTTTGGATGCAAATAGTTTGTTAGGACATAAAAAAACACGAATCATGAACAACCACAATGTGATTATATAGTAATCATCCTAACGGTTTCTCGTGATATTATTACCTATATCCCTATGATAGAAAAGTGGTAGTCAAGTTATAGATTACAGTTCTATAATAGGGTGCACATGGTAGGATAATAGGAAGGTGAGGGTGACCCAATCCCTCCCGGGCACTAAAAAGAAAGTTCGCTCCATGGCACATGACACTAGAATCCCATCTAGTGTGCCCAAGCTTAGCAACATTGGTTTATGTACTCGATCTCAATACAGGAAACTAAATGGGTAGGTATCCTCACACTTTGACATGACCAGGAAATCTATGGCCAATCCTAGATTCCTTTTCTCCAAATGACTTCTTTTGTCATCTAGAATGCCTGAGGCACTGGAGATCACATCAAATCAGACTTTGTGACCTCATAGACTTCCAAACACAAGATCTCCATTGTAACAATTATTTATCACAATCAAATGTCAGGTAAAATCTCTAAGTTCTCAAGTAAAATTAACTATTATGTTTGAATTTATACCTAACCAGATAATAAAAACATATAGATATTTTGGAATCAGATCTCTTCAGTCGTTCTCTCCTAGGTGGGAGACTAGTTCATCATAGTGGAGGTCTCCTAAGGGCCTCACTCTTTCATTATCTTCTTTATTTATGCAATCTATGACTTCAATAAAAGGGAATTTCTATGGGGAGGCCTTAACACTTTTAATCCTGGGAACCTCCCTTGTTTTGCTTTGGGATATTTCAATATTGTTTCGAATCAAGAGGAGAGAAATGGTCATGGGCCTTACAATAGTAAATTATTCCATAAATTCTTCTAGTTATTTACAAGACATGGGATTTTGGACCTTGGGTTCAGAAGTGATCATTTCACATGGTGCAACAACCATTAGGGGAACTAGAGGTTGTGGAGTCTCCTAGACCAAGGCTTAGCTAATGTACATGCCTTATAAGTGTATCCTAATTCCGAGGTGATGCACTTGGCATGTGGGATCTCAGATCACTCCCTACTCATTCTTTATATTTCCTCAGGAAAAGATATTCTGGCTTGCTTTTGATTCTATCCTCATTAGGCAAGACTTGCAGGATATAATGAGTTGGTGAGCACCTCATAGAAAGATACTATATCTAGGAACACATGGTAATATTTTCACTTCAAACTCTGTTAGCTCAATGCAAAGCTCATGGTGTGGTCGAAGGACAATCACCTACTCGATAGCATTGTGGGATTGGACATGCAGGAAGTCAATCATATTGAAAGGAAACTTGAAGATGATTGGGATGAACGAATCTTCACGGCTCTTTCCAATAGAAAAGTGGTTTTCAGGGTTATGATTCTGAGATGATAACACCATATAAGAAAGGATTCCCGAATCAAGTGGCTTAAATATGGATATAATAACTTTGGGTACTTTTATGTGTGTATCAACGAAAATAAAAGGGGGGCCTGTCTGAGATTTGAGCTGGATGATGGATCCTTTTCTGATGACATGGATCCGATATGGGATCTTTAATGATCTCATTTTCAAAGCCTTCTTGTTGGCCCTCACATACATCCTTCTCATAGGTATCCGGAGGATGATCTTAGCTTCTTTGATGTCATTCAATCTACTTTTACTACTCATGAAAATGCGGCTTTGAGCGCCATTGCCCAAGAGGCAGAAATTCAGTAGGCCATGCAGAACCCTGATCCTGATAGAGTGGCTAGTCCAAGTGGAATCCCTAAAGCATTTTATAGAGAATCATGGGAGTCAATTAAATTTGATCTGATTAAGGTAATTTAGGAAATTTTCCATTGAGGCCTGCTACCTTGCATTGCATGCGATACATCTATAGTGATCATTCCTAAGTCTAGGACACCTTACTCTATTGAGCATTTCTGCCCTACCAGCATGTGTAATGTCCCCTATAAGATCCTCGTAATAATCCTTAATTCCTGGATATCCCTTCATCTTCCCAACTACATTTTTCTCAAACATCATAGATTCCTTAGGGGATACTCTATCTAGGGTAAATAGCTCTTTCCCAGGAAATGATCAAATATGTTAGTTTAAAAACTCAGGGCTCTAATATGGTAATCAAGCTCAATATGAGCAAGGATTATGATCTCATCGAATGGGGATTCATCAAAAAAGTATTGGAAGGTATGGTTTTGTCCACATGGATCATTGATATTATTTTTCACTACTTTAGCTCATCATGGATGTTAATTATCTTCATGGGAAAAGCCTTCAGTTTCCTTAAGGCATCTTGCGGTCTTCTTCAAGAAGACCCCATCCCACCAACCATTTTCATCATCACCCTAGAAGCTCTTAGTCGAATCATCCATTATAGCATCAGGAGTGGTGAGATCCTTTCGTTTCACAGAAGAATGTGTCTTCCTTATCTTTCGCACGTCATGTTCTTGGATTAATCCATTGTCATCTTTAATGCGTTTATTAGGTCAGTGAGGGGTTTTAACATGGTTTTGGAGGCATACAACCACTAGAGTGGGAAATTTATCAATAGGAATAAGAGTATCTTCTTCATATCCAATTGATTCCCAGACATTTGGACCCTTTCAGTGAGTAATTGTTTGGGTATTCAAAAGGTCAATCTTCCCATGATCTATCTCGGAGCACCCATGTCTTCGAAAATCCTACGTATCTGAGACTTCGACCCCCATTTTAATATAGTCACCAAGAAGATTTTCAAATGGAAAAATAGGTACCCATCTTTTGAGGGTAGGAACACATTAGTTAACAATGTTCTCCTCTTCACCCTAGTTCACGCTCTTTCACCCATTGAATCCCCCAATGGAATCATTAAAAACATGGATAGGGTTCTCTCATGGTTTATTTTGGATCCCTTGTTCAAGGGAAAATGGAACTATGTCTCATGACCCAATATGGAAATATAAAGCAGTGAAGGGGGTATTAAAGTCTGCAATCTTCATGATACCATCACATGCATGCAGGTAAAATTTTCTTGGGAAGCGTTAGAGTAGTGCATGTTGTGGAGATATTCCATGCATGCATTCTATGTTGAGGACATGGATGCTTTTTATAAACCATTTTACACCCTATATAAAGTATTTTCTCTATGTATTATGTCTATCTTACCCCATGTTCGTTGGATCATTGGTTTGAGCTCCATTTCTTTCTGGCATGACAACTGGTGTGGTGAGGTCATCAGCTACTTGGGTTGCCCTGCTACTAATATCTCTTTTAGGGAGTCTAGCTAATATCCTTCCACCATCAATGTAGTTATGGATATGAACTTTTTGGATTAATTTCATCTCATTGAGCTTTCTTTTTTCCTGATAAATATTTTTTCACCCCTTCATTTTCAGGATTGTTCTCCACCAAATAATACTGTCACGTTCTTCCTCTAGATACTAGAGGATACACATGGAATGAGGTTCTATGGGATAAACTCATCCCCTATAAATATAACATTCTTGTAGGGAGAGTTTGCAATATATTTCTTCCAACTGAGAAAAAAATTTGGATTTGCTGTGTGAGTATGGCTTCCACATACGTCTGATGTAGGTGGAAGCTGGAGGGGACTTCAATTCACCTATTATTTGAAAGAAATTAGGCACAAGTAGTCTGGTCATTCTTTGGTGAGTTTACTATAGTCTCCATAAAAAACATGGGAGATGGGCCCTTCATGGTTCATTAGTTCCATGGCTCGGGCAAGGTGGGATAAGAGAGAAAGGTGGGCACCCTTGTTCTGCAGGCAGACTGTTGGTGTTTCTGGCGAGCACATAACAAATACATTTATGATGGGGTGGTGTTGTTTGGTTGAATGATCATCTCCAAAACCAAAGCTCTGCTTCTAGACATGAACAAGGCTCTCAATTTTTGCAGGGAGGCTCCTACACTGCAGCGGCTCAACCATAACCCCCGCGATGTTCCTTTCAGAGCTAGCCTTTCTTATGGTAAATGGGTATGTTGGCTTCCTCCTCCCTAGGGATTAAAACTTAATACTAGTAGATCTTGTGTCTTTTTAGTAATGAGTGGATGATGTCTTGTCTTCGATTATACCATCTCGGTCATAATGGCGTTCTCTATTCAGTTGGGGCATAGTACCTCGCTTTTGGCTGAAGCAAAGACCATGTTCACAGAGCTCTCAGTTTTCTAAAAAAGAGGACTAGAACTCATGGAAGCTGAAACAGACTCAATGGTGGTGCACAATTCTATACAAGGTATGTGAGCTACTCTCTGGTTCACTGAATAAATCTTCCGTAAGCGTCTTGTTCTCCTCAGCACCCACACGAAAGTGTCCCATACATGGCTGGAAGGTAACATGGTAGTAGAGCACATAGCCTCTCCTAACATTCCTAGAATGGAGAGCCTATTTTTTCATAACTTTCAGAGTCTTAATCCAAAAGGGATTAACATCCAAAGAGGACATTCTCTAGGTCTCCACTATTTTAGACCCCTATAATATTTCTCCTGTCCCGTTCTGTGGGCCTTGTATGTTTTATTTTCATTTTGAATGAATGAAATTTATATATATATATATATATATAATGAAGACTATGACCTCTAATTGAGATAGGGGTTTCCATATTGACCAGGGATTAGTCTATTCTTATAGGTTCACATGTAGTCGACAAAAGAACTAGTTCCACAAGTGCATGTGGAACAGATTTTGTTCCAAAAACACATACTGCGTTGGAAACATAAAACCATTTAGATGGTATTTATATTAACTGCTTTTGGTGATAAATTACAATTTCATCAAGTAAAAAAATAAGAAAATTAGCAAATATTGACAATATCAATTAAAATTCAATAGTGGTTTCACAATTATAGTAAAAATAGGGCTTGAATGGTAATACCAAGTCGGTATTCCTAAATCTATTAAAAATTTACTCGTCATAGATAATTTTCCATTGTCATATTATTTGTTATTTGATTTCATAACCATAAATCATGGAAGGTGTCTATATGACACAAACAGAAAGGGATTTCCATGACATAGAATGCTAATAAAGGATGAAAGTTATTGAAATCCAGTTTAGGATTAAATTAAGCAATAAGATAATCTAGTATTCATTTGTAATGAATGTTTGAAATGTGTCTACCAATGGTTAGTGGGAGGGACAAGGTTTTACAAGTAAAATATATTTGAAAACATATATAAAACAGATCAGTCTTCATGTTATCTAAGACAAAGTTGGAATTTGTTATCTAGTTATTGACTTAAAGTAGCAAGCTAAGTTATAGGGAACAAGATCTAATGAGGTGGATATAGAGGTTGCATGGAACTAGTCAATCATACATATAGTGACATGGTATTGAAAAATAAAAAATGGAACAATTAAAAAGAATAATTGTTAATAATTTCACATGGAATAATCTCCCTCGGTTGACAAGTCTTGGCATGGGAAGAGATTAACTCAAGTAGCTAAAATCAATACACTTATGTGGTGAATTAATAATTTATTCTGTGATATATAAAATAACATGTATTTCCAGTAAATACTTTGAAGTATGCAAATATCAATTATATCTATGAGAAATGTGAGTGAAGAAGCTGAACCTATATATTTGTACTATAGTAATTACAAAAAACATATACCTGGTAAGTGGAGAAGAAAGGATACTAGTTTTATGGGGACCCAACCTTGTCTTCCTTAGTTCCATGTGATTTAATATCGTATATAGGCTAAGTTGATGAGTGATACAAGATCATATAATCCAGTGGTATCTATACCTATAAATGCCTAATACATATAATCTTTTAAGGTAGTTAAGAAGAAATTAAATGCAAGGACTTCATCAGTTCTTAGAATCACACCAAGTAAGAAAAATATTATCATAATATAAATTATGATATTCTTAATGGCCAAGATTTCATCTTTTGATAGAGGATGAAAGGGATATACTCAGGGATTCCATCTCTTGAGAAGTTTTTCTCAAGGAGATGAGGTTGAAAATAGCAGAATAGCCACATGAAAAAAATCATGGATGGACCATCAGATAAAGTTGTTACTTAGTAGAAACATGATCTTTATCATGAGGGTAGCTAACATGTTTGGTTAGCAAGGTGTATTTAGTGTAAGTGGAAGTGTTGAAATAGTGGGTTCCCTAGACCCAACTATTTTGTGCTTTTGATTACTGTATTATTTATATTTTTATCTATACATGATGTTTTCTTACCATTATAGTGCATACTTCTCTATTTCCACTATTGAAATTGTAATGTCTATAGATTAATTGTTGTATCAAAATGTTATAGTAGATCTCATGCTATAATGAGAACCTTGAGATACCATGACATTAGTCTTTGATAAAGGGTCTATGGTCTAGATATATCTTACTGATTGTAAATAGTAGATATTTTACTATCAGGTGATGGGGGCTCATAATCATTGAAACTTCTTCTCATGAAGTTCACACTTGGTGATCATGAGTGGTGTGATCATGAGGACATACCCTCCAGTAGTAAGACCACATGTTTCTTATGTCATTGGATGTTCTTATATACGATCATGTGTAATGGTCATCTGACTTGAGATCATTTCCAATGTATGAACTTTGATTGTGTACTTTGATGTAAGAAGAAAACCATGATATTAGAATTGTGGTGAGGTAGTTTGTGTAGGGTGTGTCTTCATGACCCCTCCCACGGGGCCTGTGTGATGACTTCCCTAAGCCTGCATTCCATTGGCTAGGGGGCTAGCGACTAGCACCTGAAAGGCATATCCCTATAACGGGAAGACATTTCCTTTAAACATTTACAAACACATAGACTAGAATGCGAAAAAGATGAAACCACGAAGTAAACTACTATATTAAAGAGTACAGAAAGTGAAGGGGGCTGGAATACAATCCCAATTGAAAAAAGTACAAGTACAACTGAAAAGTACAAAACAAATGGAAAGTGAAAGGCCCATCCTGGATCATCCACCACAGATCCTACCTAATGTGTAGGTCCAGATCACCTCCTCCGGACTCCACATATGCCCCTCTCCCCCGCATAACACCTAGTTCTGGATCCCTCAAACCTCAGCCCAGCTACTCGTCATCTACATAAGACACAACAAGGTTCAGGCGAAGCCCATGCAGGGGTGAGTATAATAATACCCAGTAGGGGCCCTAATAACCGCAAAGTTCTCTCATAATTCAACAAAGGAAAAACCAAAAATCATGATCTCAGTATCAATAGACAAGCAATACCCACAACTCAATTAGAGTCTCAACTCAAAACAGGTTTTTAGTGAAGTATAGAAGTATAGATGATTATCTGCGAAGCTAGATCATCTTATTCTGTCAAGAGGAACTGCCTCTAACAATACGGAGCCTGACCCACATAGGATAAGTAGGTAACTAACCCCCTCAAAGACCCACAGAGGATCTGATCCACCCAGGATCATTATATCGTTGAACCATGGTGGTCCGCTCTAAGGTTGGTCCTCACCAGGTCACGAGATGCTGATCCATACAGGACTGCTGGGTGATGATCCACACAATACCCCTAGGTGCTAATCCACATAGTATCTCTAGGTGATGATCCACATAGGATGACTAGGTGTTGACCCACACATGATCAGTCGGTACTAACCTCCATAAGATATGTCTCCAACCTCTGGCTCACTTCCAGCCACTGGATTCCTCGCACATGGTGTGTTCGAGTTCCGTAGAGTCTACCACTTGGGATATCGGTCTTACCTATACCAACACTAAGCTCCAAAAAAGAGTACCCCAAAGATCCACTATGTCTTAAGGGTTGCAACATGACAGACGGCGCATCAATCAGATTCCCGGTCTGTATGTTATAATCATTTTAGCTTCAGGGCCCTGGTTGGATTGAAGTTCTATCCAACCCAGCCTTACTCCAAATACCTACAAAACTCAAGAGGAGTATACCAAAAAGGACCATCTCAATCCATGGTTCCTATCAGCGTCGACGGTTCATCAAATGGATGCCCAATTCCCATGTTACTACCCTTTAAATGTTTTTGGGCCTGGGTCCGGTCCGACCCTATCAGACTGACCCAGCTCAACCCGGTCTAGGCTTGGCCATGGTGGACTCGGCCCATTGGGCTGAGGTCTGGCTCATCCCACAAGAGGGTAGTCCAGCAAAGGATGTCTTGTAAGGGTGGCCAAACCCATATAGGATGACCCCCTAAGGGGCAGCCCAACCCGCACGGGGGAGGCCCCCAAGGGAGACTGCCCGGAACGACGGAGGCCCACTAGGGAGGAGGCCCACTAGGGTGGTGGCCTAGTAGGGTGTTGGCCTGGCCCGAGGGGGAGCGTGGCCCGACATGAGGTGGGGCACTGTCTTGTCTAAGGGGGAGCGGGACCCTACCTGAGGGGCGCGTGGTCCGGTCCAAGGGGGAGCGCGGATCGCTGTGGGGTCTACCCATGATGGCGTGGGGGGTGTGACCCCTCGATCTCCTATACAGTCGAACGGCTCAGAGGCTGTTCGGTTAGTGAAGTGGTGACACTGTGTGGGTGCTTCTAGGTCACCAAGAAACCCACCAGAGGTGCTGGTGTGGCCTCCACCACAACTTCAGCTGCGACTTCTGTTCGTTGGCGGTGCACTGGGCATGCCACCTCCCACTTGCCGAAAGCCCGGTGGTCATGCCACCTACCTTTCCGTAGTCGGGCATCATACTGACCGGCACCTCTCTTCACCATGGATGACATGTCTCGGCACTTTTCTCAATGGTGGTTCCTGACGGCGTGCTGCACCCCCTTCGTGGTCGACCGGTGTCGGCTACTCCAATGAACGTTGTGGCCCTATACCGCAGCCTCCTCTTGCAGCGTGCATTGGTGCACGACCTCCTTCGTAGTCGGTGAGTGCCTCTGTGCCAGTGGCCTTCCATAGAGGGTGTAATATTAGAAAAGTGGTGGATGGTTCAGGCCATGTTCGTTTGGCCTACTCCTTCCACATTAGCATGTAAACAAGGGGGAGGATAAATGGTGTTAAATAAATTCCCATGAAATCAAAAAAAGAAATCAAAACCCCTACCTCGAAAACCAATTGGAGATCATCTTTGCTTGAAGGTGGATCGTGTTCTTCATTCCTGCAACTGGTTCCCAACCATGCCACTCGTACGTCATCCTTAGGTTCATGGTTCGGTGTCACTCGTTACCTCCCGCTAGGATCAGCTCTGTCCTCTAAGGGTTCGGCATCATGGCACTCCTTCAGCACTTTGATTCTTGGAAAAGCTGTGCTGATACCCCTCCCCAAACACAATATATATAGGAGAGTGGGAGGGTAATTAATGACATGGGGAATTAATGGGGATCATTTATTTGTAAGCTTCTTAATTTCCCAAACATTATTGTTACTGAGATTATAGTGTCAAGCCATTTAATGTCTTGACACACCATTCTCCACACACACCGCTTATTCATTGGAGGTTATAAAAGAAAATAAAATTATAAAATCTTTTTCTTTATTTTCTTTTAAAAAGTCACAAAAGTTAACTATTTCTATAGACCTACTACAGTCATAGTGAAGTCTCCCTTAAGTGACTCCCGACACTGCTGATTCAATGGTGCCCTCATAATTTTAATCTGAGCAACGGTTCAAAAGTCAGAAAATACCTCTCACACGAATACTGAATGTACCTGAAAAAAAGTTCAGAAACTCATTTCGGGCACATTGGGCCTCAGGATCAGGTTCCGTCAATTTTTGAATACATTTAATAATTCCATGCAATATAAAAAAAAATTACATGTAAATTCTAGGTCTTTACATTCTCCCCACAAAAGGTCTTTTCATCCATGAAAGCCACAACATAGACTAAGGAAACAAAAGGGGGTACTGATCACGACTCTGGGCCTCCCGCTCTCATGTTCTCTCCTAGACGTTCCCATGCTGCCAGTGGATTCTCACTAGAGGTATCGACCAACCACAAAGGATATGATCCTGTCAATCCTTAATCTCCATTAGAACCTCTGTAAACGTCAACCCATCATTGAAGTCTAGCTCACCGTGGTCAATGATGTGAGATTTTTCATGCATATATCTCCCCATCTAGGATATGTGGTAGACTTCGTGCACCCTCTCTAACTGTGGTGGAAGTTCCAAGTGTTATTCCAGCTCGCCAATCCTTTGAAGTATCAGAAAGGGTCCAATAAACCTCAGTGATAACTTGCCACCTCGGCCAAATCTCCACAGTCTCCGTCGAGGAGAGACGCACAAGAATATGTGGTCCCCATCCTAGAACTCTAATGGACTCTGTCTCCTATCAGCATAAGAATTCTTCCTGCTCAGTGTAGTTTTCATCTACCCCTGGATGGTTTGCACCTTCTTAGTGGTAGCCCGAACCAGCTATGGACCCACAAGTACTAACTCCCCTGGGCCTGTCCATCATAGAGGTGATCTTCATGGTTGGGAATATTGGGCCTCGAATGGTGCCATACCGATGGTGGAGTGATAAATGTTGTTGTATGCAAACTCTACCAAGGGAAATTGATCCTCCCAAATGTGGCCAAAATCTAGGACGCATGCACAAAGCATGTCCTCTAGTGTCTGTATGGTCCTCTCTGTCTGACCATCCGTATGAGGATGAAAGGTGGTGCTCAAATGCAGCTGAGTCCCGAACACATCCTATAATCCCTTCCACAACCAGGATGTAAAACATGCATCTCAGTCAGAGGAGATCATCAATGGAACCCCATGAAGTCACAAAATATCCCGTACATAGAGGATTCCCAAACCCTCTACCGATCCATGCTCTCAGATAGGTGGGAAGGGCCCAACTTGGTGAGTCGGTCAACAATCACCCAAATGGAATCATGTCCCCTGGACATGCATGGATTCCCTGTCACAAAGTCCATCGTTATCCCATCCCACTTCCACTCTAGAACCTCTAGTGGTTGTGATAAGCCTTCTGGAACATGATACTTGGCCTTCACATGCTGACAAGTGAGGCATTGAGAAACAAACTCCTCTACAGTCTTCTTCATCCCTGGCCACCAATGCTGATGCCAGAGGTCCTGATGCATCTTTGATACAGCATTATATACTGCCATAGGGGACATATGGTACTCCCTCAACACCTCCTCCTGTAATTCCACTCGAACCATGGTACGTCCTCTGAAGAGGATGACATGGTCTCCGCCTTTATAAAATCCTTCAGGTGTCTATCCTGAGGATATCTGAACACGTCGAGCCTCAAAGTCAGTTTCCCCAAGTTTCACCTCCCTGACTCGTTGAAGGAGTAGGGGTGACTATCATAGACTAGAGGTAAGCTTCTCCATCTCTATCCACAAAATATATCTACAACGTGGCTAGCTACTCTATTTCCTGACTCAGCATCTACAGACCAGACCTCCTGCTGAGTGCATCTACTACCACGTTCCCCTTCCCAGAATTATAGACTATCACAAAGTCATAGTCCTGGAGGAACTCTAGCTGTCACCGCTGTCTCAAATTTTTGACCTTCTAAGAGAAGTTAAAACAGATACTCTTGTGATCAGAGTAGACTATAAAGCATTCTCCCATCACTTAATGTCGCCACATCTTCAAGGCAAAGACCACTGTTGCTAACACCATGTCATGGGTAGCTTAGTTATGTTCTTGTAGTCTCAGCTATTGTGAGCCATTGGTTATCATTACTCACTCTTCAATTAAGACACAACTATGTCCAGTCCCTGATGTGTCACAGTATACTACATACCCAATGCCTTCTTCTAGTAGCCTCAATATGGGGTAACTCGTTAGTCTTCACCTCAACTCTTGAAAAATCTACTGGAATCTCTCCATCTATACGAAGGGATACCCCTTCTTCTACAATGATAAAAAGGGTACCGTAACTCTGGAAAAGTTAGGCACGAATATTCGATAGTATCCATACAACCCCAAGAAACATTGCACCTTGATCACACTTCTGGGTGTCTCCCAAGCAAGTACAACCTCTTTCTTTGTTAAATCCATTGAAACTCTAGCCTCCAAGATAAAGTGTCCCAGAAAGTGGACCTCTTGTATCATGAACTGGAACTGCGAGAGTTTACCATAAAACCGGTGCTCTCGGAGTGTATCCCAAACTATCTGCAAATGATATGCATGCTCCTCCACCATAGCTAAGTATATCAAGATGTCAACAATAAACACCACCAAAAGGTGATCGAGGTATGGCTGAAAGATCATTTTCACAAGTCCCATGAACCCTGTTGTGGCGTTGGTCATTCCGAAAGACATAGACAAGAACTCACAGTAGCCATACCGACATCTGAAGGCCATCTTCAGTACATCCTCATCTCGTACAGTGAGCTGATGATAGCCTGATCTGAGGCCTATCTTCGAGAACCAACGAGCTCCCTTCAGCTGATCGAAAAGATTATCAATCCTCAAAAGTGGATACTTGTTCTTAATAGTCACTAGGTTCATTCACCAATTGTCCACACAGATTCTCAAACTCCCATGTGCCTTCTTGGTGAAAAAAATTAGGGCTTCCCATGGAGAAACACTAGGCCTTATGAACCCCTTTCTCAACAAGTCCTCCAACGGTACCCATAACTCACAAATCTCTGCGGGAGCCATCTGATATAATTTTGTAGATATTAGTGTCGTCCCAAGGTATTGGTCGATGTGAAAGTCTACCTCTATACATGGTGGTAGTCTTGGAACATCATCTGAGAATACATCGGCATACTGGTCTACCACTATAGGATAGATCGGACTCTCAACATATACTGCTTTGAGGGTAAGGCTAGCCAAGTGATGTGTAATCGAAATAACCCTTCTTTGGGTAATTCCATCATGTTCCGTAAAGGTTGCATTCTTGCTAGTTGAATGATATCTTGGTCCCATCCGTGCGTACACACTGCACTTTGTGCCTAATAATGTCAATCTAAGCATGGAATGTGGATAACCAATCCATACCCAAGATGAAATTGCAAGGCCTCAATGCCGCTACTAGGAGATCCTAGCCGAAGCTCTTTCCTCCTATAGTAATCTCACAGTTCTTGCACCAGTGTTTAATGATCGAATATTCTCTCCTAGGAGTCTCTAGTTGTATGGATTGAGCCAACAGCTCCACTAGAATCTCTGAGCTCTGAATGAGGGTTGTGGCAATAAAAGAGTGACTATCACATATGTCTATAAGTACTTAAGCTAAGGCGGGGTAGACACAGATCATACCTCTAATCATCTCCGGAGCATCGTGGTAATAGGCCTTAGATACCTGGATCTAGTCTCATCCTTATCCACCTACTCCCTATGGTCGGAGTGGAACACCTTGTGGTGGTGGTGGTATAATCTTGTATCACCACCCACCACCTGCTTCATGGCCAGCTCCTCTACCCCATCCTCCTGCTACCTGAAGACCTCCTCGATCGAACATCTACCTCTAACATTGCCTCGGTGGTCCCTCGACCGTCTTCTAGTCGTTCGTACAATGGGTCGGGCAGTCACGATCCATGTGACCCTACCTTTCACATGTTTAACACTTCTTGTCCCTTGCCTGAATTCCTCTACCGTGTGATCCCCACACCTCTGACCTAGCGTCCCAGGTTCGTCCACGAAAATTTCTAGTCTGCTTGGAATTTTGTGTCATCTGCCTGATACCGGCTATAGATGACTCTAGTACTTGAAGTTTGGTGGTGTCTCTCACTGTGGGTGCCTACTCAGCTATGAATATCTCCACCAAAAGTGATCTCTCTAGTACCCCAGCCTACGTCGGTATGTTGAGAGATACCATCAATGCTCAGATATCCCATAGAAGTCCCTGATCAATGGTCTGGGCCTTGAAGAAAGGGTACCATACCATGTTGGTGGAGTAGCGGGAGAGATAAATGAACCACGCCGAGTACTGGGCCACTGTCATGATGCCCTTCATTAAGTGTAGCAGCTCTTGTATACACATAGAGCGTAACTTCGCTGAGATTAACTCTGCCCTAAAAAGTCTCTCAAAGTCCGCACAGACTAGGGTCACCACGTCGTGTATCTGGAGTATCAAGCTCCACCATCTTCCTACTAATTCCTAGAAGATACTAGCTGTTAGGATCACCATAACGTCAGTTTGTGCCCCAACCAGGAAGAAAACTCTGGATATGGCCTCCAACCAGTCCTCAGCCTCCTGCGGGCCCGTCTCACCACGGAACCACAGAGGCCTCTACCGCTAAAACACATGAAACACACTCAGTCTGCGTGCACCATCTGCTGGTGGGGCTGGAGGAAATGGCTTCCCAAAAGGTAATGGTGGTGCCAGTACACCACCCGAAGGTGCTAATTCCATAAGGGGTCCTACATAGAGGCCTCATCGCTCGGTGGACCTTCATCTCATACTCTCTTAGGAATCATGGATGGTTGTCTATGTGGCAGCATCCTGAAAGAATACAGGTGTGCCATAGTCAAAAATTTATACATGGTGAGCTAACTCAAGAAAAAATCAAAAGGAAAAACTTTCCAAAAACACACACAATTAGTGTTTTTGTAAACTAAGTTGGAAATCAGAATTCAGGGTCATGGTGTATGGATACGTCGACCACCACACCAACACTGGACTCCCTAAATAGAAAACCACACTCATAACACATAACACTATAGGTAAATTGAAAAGATCATAGTCCAAGTTCTTCGGTAGAACCGACTCCTCTAATACCACTTTTTCATGACCCGTTCCCAAGGGCCCGTGGTATGACTACCCTAAGCCCGCATTCCTTTGGCTAGGGGCTGGCGACTAGCACCAGAAAGGTGTATCCCTATAATGGGAAAGGCATTTCCTTTAAACCTGTACAAACACAAAGAATAGAATGCAACAAGATGCAACCACGAAGTAAACTGCTATAGTAAAGAGTGCTGAAAGTGAAGGGGGCTAGAACACAAGCCCAACTGAAAAAAAGTACAAGTATAACTGAAAAGTACAAAAGAGCTAAAATGTGAAAGGAATATCCTATATTTTCCACCATGGATCCTACCAGAAGAGTAGGTAGATATCACCTCCTCAACAGTCCATGTACTCTTGTCTCCTCTGTGTACCGCCTAGTCCAGGCTCCCTCAAACCTCAGCCCAACTGCTCGTCATCTGCAAAAGACACAACAAGGTGTGGCAAAAGCCTGTACAGGGGTGAGTATAATAATACCAGTAGGGACCCCAAGACCCATGATGTTTTCTTAAAATTATGCAAATGAAAAAACACAAAGAAAGATCTCAATCTGAAAACAAAATAAATAGATGCGGCTCAATTAGAGTTTCAGATCAAACTAGGTTTTCAGTGAATTATAGAAGTACATATATAATTCATGAAGCTAGATCATCTTATTCTATCAAGAGTAACATCTGTTGACAACACCGATTCTGACACACACAGGATCGATAGGAAACTAATACCTAAAATGACTCACACAGGATCTAATCCTCTTTAAATCTATAGGTAACTAAATCCTACAATGAACCACATAGGATTTCATCTGCCCAGGATCAATATATCACTGAACCATGATGGGCCATTATAAGGCTGGTCCTCGTCAGGTCATGAGGTGTTGATCCACACATGACCGCTAGGTGCTGATCCACCCATGACCACTAGGTGATGATCCACACAGGACCACTAGGTGCTGATCCATACAAGTTCGCTAGGTGATGACCCACGTAGAATCACTCGGTACTAACATCCTTATGATCTTTCTCCCACCTTCACCTCAATACCAACCGTTGGATTCCTCCCACCTGGTGAGCTCGATTTCCGTAGAGTCTTCATCTCGAGATATCAGTCATACCTTGACTGCCACTATGCTACACAAATGAGTAACCCAAAATACCATCATGTCATAAGGCTTCCAACGTGCTAGATGACGTGTCAATCGAACGCCTTGTCTGTGAGTTTTAAGTGTTTTACATCTGAGGTCTCGATTGGATTCAAGTTTGATCCAACTCATCCACACTCCAAATATCTCCAAAACTCAAGTGGAGTATACCAAAAAGGATCGTCACGATCAAAAGGGTCCCAACACCATAGTCAGTTCATCAAACGGACGCTCGGTTCCCATGTTATGGCCCTTTAAAAGTTTTGGGGCCCAGTGGGGCCTGGGTCTAGTCCGACCCTGTCAGAATGACCTGACCCACCTCAGTCTGGGTTGAGCCGTATTGGAATCGACCTGCTGGGAAGTGGCAGATTCGGCCCACTGGGCCGAGGTCTGGCCAACCCTTCAAGGGGGGCGGCCTCCAAAGGACAACCTGGCCTGTATAAGATGACCTGCAAAGGGGCGTCCCGGCTTGCAGGGGAAGCCCGCAAAGGTTGCGGCCTGCCAGGGTGGAGACCCAGTATGGAGGTGGACTGCTAGGGTGGTGGCCTAGTTCGAGGGAGAGCACGGTCCGACCTGAGGTGTGGCACGGTCCGGTCCGAGGGGGAGCACGGCTTGGCCTTAGGGGGGCACGGTCCAGTCTGAGGGGGAGCGTGACCCGTTGTGGGGTCCTCCCTAGTTGGTGCAGGGGGTGTGACCCCCCAGTCTCCCAAATATCCATACGGCCTAGAGGCCGTTCAATTTGCGATGTGGTGGTGCCACGTGGGCACCGCTCAGTCACCGCAGAACCCATTAGAGGTGTAGGTATGGCCTCCACCGCAACATTAACCACGACTTCTGTTTGACGACGGTGCACTGGTCACACCGCCTCCCACTCACCAGTGGCACGGTGGTCACACCACCTCCCTTTCCACGGCTGGTCGTCATGCCATCCACCTCCTCCATTTTCCGTGGCTGACGAGTTGTGACCATTTGCTCACCGGTGGCGTGCGACAGCGGGCCACACCACCTCCATGGCCTGTCGGTGCTGACCACTCCGATGACCACCATGGATCTGTGCCCCAACCTCCTCTTGCAGCATGTGTCGACGCATGACCTCCTCCGTAGCTGGTTAGTGTTGCCGCTCCTGCGACCTTCCATGGAGGGCGTATGATTAGAAATGTAGCGGATGGTTTGGGCTAGGTTTGCTAGGACTTCGATCTCCATGTTAGCTCATAAAAAAGGGGGAGGATAAAGGGGTTTCAATAAATTCAACTGAAATCAAAACAAGAAATCAAAACCCCTATATTGTAAACCCATTGGAGATCACCCATGTGTGAAGGTAGATCGCATTCTTCATTCCTGCAATAGGTTCCCAACGATGAAACTCATACGTTGTCCTTTAGTTCATGGTTCAGTGTCACCCACAACCTCCCATTATGATCAGATTCATCCCCTAAGGGTTCAGTGTCTCGACACTCCTTCAGCACTCCATTGGTTGGTGAGGCTGTGCCGATACCCCTCCCCAAACTCCATATATATAGGAGAGGGGGAGGGTAAGACATGACATGGGTAATTAATGGGGCTCATTTATTTGGAATATTCATAATTTCCCCAAAATTTCTGTTACATAGATTTAGGTTCAAACCATTTAATAGGGTGACACACCACTGGCCCCACACACTGCTTATTCGTTGGAGGGTATGAAAGAAAATAAAAAAATAAAATTATTTTATTTCATTTATTTTGATAAGTCACAAAACATAACTTTTTATCCAGACCTACTATGGTCAAATTGAAGACCCCCTTAAGTGAATCCCAGTGCTATGGATCCAACGGTGCCCTCATATTTTTAATCCGAACAACGATTTAAAATTCAGAAAATTCCGCTCATGTGTTTACTAAACGTACTCGAAAAAAAGTTCATAAATTTATTCTAGCCACACTGGGCCTCGGTATTAGGTTCCATCAATTTTCACTGACTCGTTGTAATTCCATAAAATTAAAAAAATACATGGAAAATCTAGGTCTTTACATCATTATTGGTGGCATGAAATTGGTTTAATGGTCAAGAAAAGATTTGTCGCTTCCAGGTTATCGAATTAATATATTTCGGACCATGTTGATATGGATGGAAGTACCTTCATAAGACAATGCTTTTGGAAATCAATGGTAAATTTTTCTAGTTGGATGAACAAACAATAAAGTAAGAAAAGGATGATGAAATGAGTGTGTGTCCTGCTTTATGAGATATTAAATACAAAGAGATTAAAATACACAGTGCATGTTCATAGGTTGGTTATCACTACTGTGGAAATCCTTATCTCATTAGGGGTTATGATCAGTTTCTAGATCCCAATCATGGTTTGTGAATAGTATTCACTACTCTCAAGATAAGGGCCTAGAGGGTCACACACAATAGGGTATTCATGAGTCTTCCCTCTTCAGTTGAATAAGAGTTTTGGACATAGTGGGCCGCACCACTGGGGTACGGGAATCGTCCAAGGATAAAAAATCACCAACGAAATAAATAAATTCATATTATTCAAGTTAATATTATTGGTAATTTAATTTATTTAATAAATGTATTTACATGTTTTAAGTAAATACATGAAAAATATTATTTAAACAAATATTAAAATAATCAAAGTTGAATTAATATTTATGGGAACAATGATTCAAGTGAATGACTCATTTGTTATCATGTAATATATTTAATATATTAAAAGAAATTGATTATAATATTTATGACTCAATTTAGTAGTCTCAAGAATTTAGTTATAGCATGTTATTTATTCATGCGGGTGGGATGAAATATTATATATTTTCTTAACACTCTATAAATAGAGGAGGAGAGGAATTTTCCATGTACTATTCATAGAATATATCTCTCCTATTATCTCTTCCACATCATACAGAGAGGGGATCTAGATCCAAGGAGCTTGGATCATGCTCTCCTTCCGGAATCACGATTAGGGTGATGTAGTGATCATCAGATTGTCAAAGAAATCGTGATATCTTCATGCAAGCCCCAAGATTTCAAAAATCAATGCTCCCAATGTTTCTTGAAATGCATGTGAATGATCTATAGGAATTCATATTGATATTATTTGAGTAGTGATCACCAACGATGAGCAGATGTTTTGCACAAATTTATATCTAAACCATGTATTTTACGAGTTTTATTTTGTTCTTAAAGTTATTCATGTGAGATCCTCAGTTTAAACCAAGTAGTGAATTTCTGAATTTTACAATATCATATCAAACATCAGTGATTTTTTTTAAATCCCACTTTTGGGGATTCCACTGTGTGCCTGGTACCTCAATGTGGGACCAATATCTCAATATAATGAATTGGTTAAATTGGGATAATTCATGAGGTAAATATTTTTTGTGTGAAAATAATTTTATTTTCAAAAATTTATGTGTGGATCTAGTTTTGATGTCTATAAATAATGTGTGGACCATTTTTCATGTCCATAATTAAATTCATGGCCTTGGTTTTCTTGTCCATTATATTATGCATAGACCTAGTCTCTTGTCCATATGTTTATATAAGGGACAAATTTCATGTACGTATTTAAATTAGCGATCTAATATATTTTTATACATGTTCAAAAAGTTTTAGGTTTACATGTATAACTAAAATCCCTCATGTAGGTCAGTGTTATGATCTCATAAATTTTTATCTTTGATTATTTTTTTATTCATTTCTTATGAAGTAACGATCTCTATTCCAGGAATCAAGATTATAATCAATGAATTGTAGTCTATATATTTCAAATGGGAAGGCCATGTACTATCCCCTCATTATCATGTTATACTTATCTAATTATTGATATATCCCTTTTTAACCCATAATAATAATCTAAGCTCACTTTTTCCTATGTTTAATTTTCCTAGGATATAAATAAATGTTATAGAAATGATATTATGTATGAATATATCTATGAAGCGTGTCTCGTGTGAATATTACTTATGGGAATGATGATAAAATTAGAGAAAATAATTTTTTATGTATCTAATCACTAATAAAAATTGAACACTATGTTATTTGTGTAAATTATTATGATATTTGTTGAATATTCATCTATAATGTTATATAATTCATGTCTTTAATTCCTGGTTCTTGTCAATATAAATGAATTCAACACCTCCTCTAATCAAAGTGATCCAATATTCTTTTTGACAGATGCCATGATTTGTAGGATGTATTCCATAATAGATCGTATACAAAATACAATTCAAAAATCAGATCATGAAAATAAAGTACACATCCCCTATTAGATATAAAATTTTCAACATTTATAATAGCCCAAATTTCTAGAATCTCCTCTATAAAGAAGGGTTTAATAAAGTTATCATCATTTGAATTAAAGCGGGAGATAATGTCACTTTAATTTAAAAATTCCATATTAGTGCATGTGGTGTTTACATGATAGGAACCAAACTATACCATAAAATATTGAGACATGGATTCATTTGGAAATAAATTATGTATTATTATGATGAATTCATGAGAATGTTCCATGCATCTATTATAAATACCAACTAATTTTATCAACCCCTTGAATTATTCAACAGTACCTCATTCTTCTTTCTATTTTTATACAGTCAATAGATGTCATGGGACCATATTCACCATATATATCTATGACACGAATGTATATCCATATTACCTCAAAAGTATTATCTAAATGGGTAAAATTTAAATCCCTTAAGGATGTTAGAGAAATTTCTATCACCAATTTTGTAAATTCTAATCACATCACAAGTTTTTTCATCCCACACACAATATTTCTGAAAACAAATAATTAATTATATGATTTGAAATTGATGATGGACTATCAGGAATAAAATATATAGTCCAAAAATTTATCTCACCACCATATGGTATAAAATTGGAAGATAATTTCCTTCATCAGATGTTTATCTAACATCCTTTAGATGTTTATTGATAGATACGGTTAGTATTGTAAGAAAATTGTCTTATATTCTCTATGGGAATATCAAAACATGATCTATACTTCCACAAATGTGACTCCATAATTATTTGTATAGGTTAAAAGGAAATTCTATCCCATTGAGTTCAACTACCTTCACTTTTAATTCCACTCTATAATTAAATGTTTAAATATCAGAAGTCCTAGATATTTAAAAATGAATTAGCCAATATTAATGAAAAAAATATTCATATACTATATATCCTTAAAATATAATTTAATATATATATATATAAAAATAAACAAGAATATTTACTAAATCTCATTAATGGAAGGATAATTTGTATTTTCAAGAGAATTCCACAATACAATAGATGATGTCCCTGAAACAGGAGTCCAAATGGGAGGGACCTTGTGATATACATGTGTTGTAACCCAATTGATCTTATAGTTGAGTCAGATGTTTTAATTCTTACTTTTCAATCCCCTTGGTTTTGAAAATCACAAATCCAATCTTTAAACTATGTTTACTACATTACTTTTCCCAATTATTTTATTATGTATTTTTATAAAACATTACTTTTTACCATAAATAGGAATAGTTCTAATCTATCATGAATATAAACTTATCATTCTTCAATATGATTCATCCAATTAAGGATGCATCTAATTAATCACACAAACCATTGTTCTTAGTAGTATTTATATTTTATTATAGTCAATTTTACTAACAAAAGTCAAGACCGTCATATTTTTTTGACACTGATACATCATAATAATTCTTATAAAGAATATATATAGTCAGATATCATCCTCTGATGTTACCAGTAGTATATGTCTTAAAATGGAAGTAAAAAAATTTAGTACTTAAAAATTAATTGAAAAATTAAGATCCATGGTTTTTGTTGATTTCGAAGACATTGGTTTTCTAATTGGTGAGATAGTTTCCAACATGTACCAATGGTTCGTGAATATTATCAATAGTTTATAGCCTATTGGAGAAAAATGTATTGATGATGATATTTTGGTTGTAATTATTGTTGATATAATAACAAATGAATGTGAATCTAAAATAACAACTATGGATAACATATGGAAGATTACCAATTTAACTCTTGGTAATTTTTTTAACCCTCATACAATATTAATGATCATTAAAAATAGATGATGAAAAGTATAAAATGAAAAACGTTGACGTAGATTTCCCAACTACTTATACTATACCTACCAAATTTCATTCAACAGATAAAGTAGTGAAATATACAAGTAAAAATGAATAAGTTGTTGAATATTATTCTATATCATCAAGACCTTATGAAAATGAAATAAAAAAATCCAATAATAAGGATAAAAAAATTGTGGGAATGAAAGGGTACCAACATATATAATAGAAAATTCACAAAGAGAATGGTGACCAGAAGGATTATGAGGTTACATGTTATTAATGAAATAAGACAGGAAACATCCGACCTCATTATCCTATGTTGATGAGAAAATAATGTAATGAAATAAATAGTAATAGGAATACAACGAATTATTATAAGTATAAGAATAAGAAATGTTTGAAATATCATGACACTTTTATTTCCAGTGGTGGAGATAGTTCTTCCAAAATTTCTTTCGGTAATGATAATTATGGATATAGGAATATTTCCTTATTTGCAGAAGTACACATTGTAAATAAATGTATTATTTCTAAATTATATAGCGATTAACCCCTTACCATTTTACATTTAAATTATAATTTTCTCGAAACTGATATTGAGAGAAATTCTAAATCTTCTAATAAGGAATCATCCTTATCTGATGAGGAGAATACTCTTACTAGTTGTGAAAATGTTTATATTATTTAAAAATATTTAGAAAATTAAAGATGAAATGTTTTCTAAAAATATTCTAATGTAAAATCAAAACAAACTAAGGTTGATTCAAGAAGAACTCATCTTACTAAGGAAATATTAGATGTTTCTAAAAAAATTAAAAAAAATGAAAAATAAAATATTTTTAAAGACTTTCATAATGTTATTTTTGATATAACATTTTTTTAAAATGATTTTTTAAAACATATTTCTAATACTACTAAAAATAATTAAAAAAATCTCTTATAAAACTGAATTCAGAAATATCTAGTTTGAATAGTGTCTACACAATTTTACCTCCATAAATGGAAATTTTGATAATATGTAAAAAAAATTAGACTTCAAACTAATATTTATAGAATGGGTTATAAAAATAAAAGTACTATTTTTAGTAACAATTAGTGTGTTCCTAAAAGTTCTCCTTTATGTATAATGTTTAAAAGTGGTGGACATTGGAAGAAAAATTATTCATTGAATAAAATTTAATATATAAGACTTCATAAGGCTTATTATTCCATCGAAATGATATTTTATCATTATAATAATTCATGAAATGTGTGGTTACCCAAAATAAAATTTCTAGAAAATATAAGACCTATGAAGGTTTGGGTTCTAAAAAACTAATTAATTTTCTTGAGAAAAATAGAGAAGGTACCAGAAACAAAAACATATGGTACATTGATAGTGGATATTCTAGGAACATGACTAGAAATAAATATTTCTTTATGAATATTATCATGTTTAAATATTTCAATGTTTATTTTGTAGATAATTCTCAAGGATAAATCATTAGTATTGGTAACAATGTAATTTTTGGAGAAGATCTTATTTAAAATGTTTTATTTGATGTTGGACATAAGCACAACCTTATAATCATAAGTCAATTATGTGAAGATGGTTAACTTGTGAACATTAGAAATGATAAATGTATAACACATAGTTTTAAAGTTGAATTTATTCATTCTATAAATCAGAATGATAATATGGATATGCTAAACATAGAAGACCTTAGGATCTAAGACATACCTTTTCTTAGTGAAATGGATAATAAAACATGGTTATGGAATAAAAGTTTAAGACATTATATCATTAGAAACATATCTTGGATGACTTATAAAAGACTTATTGTAGACTTACTATAAAATAGGTTTCGTACATATAATATTTGTGGCCATTATTAGTATGTTAAGAAATATAAGTATAGTTTTAAATTTATTAGTGAAGTATCAAATTCCCATGATTTACATTTAGTGCACATGGAATTATTTGGTCCTATCAAATGTAGAATTATTGTTAGAAAATATTAAATATTTTTCTTAGTTCACAATTACACTAGACACACATGGGTGTATTTTCTAATAGGAAAAAATGAATCCTTTTGATATTTTAAAACATTTATATCTAGAGTTAAAAATGATAAAAAAAACTCTCCTGGATAAATATTCATAGTTATCATGGTGGAGAATTTGAAAATCTTTAGTTTGAAACGTTTTTATGTATGAAAGTCACTGACCATAATTTTTGAGCTCCTAAAACCCCACATCAAAATGGTATAGGTAAAATAAGAAATATAATTCTTTAACAAATAACTAGAACCAGGCTTATTGAGTACTCATTTTCTAAAAATCTATGGTATGAATTAATTAGTATATCCTTTTATCATATAAATCATGTTTTAATTATTCCTTTTATAAATAAAACTCTATTTGAGTTGTGGATAGGAAGAAAATAATAATATTCTTAGTTAAAATAATTTGGACTCAATATATTCATCGTGAATACTATAGATGATTTACAAATGTTTTCACCCATATATAATAATGGAATTATTTTAGGTTATTCCACTATTAGTAAATCTTGTAGAGTTTTTAATAAAAACAGAAGTGTTGTTGAGGAAACAGTGCAAGTTAAATTTGACAAAACTAATCCATTTTTTTAAAAAAACCTTAACCTACATCTTTAGATGTTATTTCTAAAACTCATTTTGAGCATTTTTTAGAAATTTCTTATCATAAATAAATAACTCAAGAATATGTTACAAAATTTAATCCTCAAGAGGATTTTATACCCATTGTTTAAGAACAATCCTTTGAAAGACCAATAAGCTAGTTGTTTTTTAGGATTCATCCCAATGAAAGTACCATTGGTAATGTTGATCAACCAATTCAGACTAGATGTTCCATGATACGTGAAATTTAACATCAATTATTATTATCAAAATTTGAATCTATGAATCCTGATGAGGCTTTTTTTATAATTATTGGATAAAATCTATTCATTATGAGCTCAATGAGTTCAAAAGGAACCATGTTTGGACTTTATTTGAACAACCCAAATAAACTACTATAATTATATTAGATTGGATTTATTGGCATAAATGTGACGATAGTGGAATAATAGTTAGAAATTAATCTATACATTTTGGTAAGGTTTATAACCAATAAGGGGGAACAGACTATGAAGAAACCTATACTCTGGTTTCAAGAAATGAAGATATTAAAATACCTATTTTAATTCACTACTACAAAACTAAGATATAGACATGGACCTATAGCCACAACATACCAAAACCATGGAAATAGGTTTTTATAACAAGGCTGTAGCCATGGTATTATATAAAATTGTGGCTATAGTGTAAAATTTTAAAGGTTATAGCCACAGTTTCACTAAACTGTGGTTAAGGATTTTTTTTCAAGAGATATAGCCACAGTTTGGGTAAACCATGTCTATAGGTTAATTTTACAAGGTCTATAGCCATGGTTTAGCTAAAACCATGGCTATAGGGTATTTTTTCAAGGAATATAGCCATGGTTTTGGTAAACCATGGATATAGGGCTTTTCTCCAATGTCTATAGCTATGGTTTTGGAAAACCTGAGGCTATAAAGTAGTTTTTTTCAATTTCTATAGCCATAGTTTGTGTAAAACGATGGATATAGGGTATTTTTTCATTTTATATAGCCACGGTTCCACAAAACCATGGATATAGGTCTCCCTCCCTAGTGTTAAAAAAACATTAACCCCTAAAAATGATAGGAAGGGTTATAGCCAGAATTTATATTCTATAGCCACAAGTTTTAATAATATATATAACAATATATATTTATATACCAAAGGATGTTTGCGGTGTAGTTTAAAGGTGGATGGTGCACATAGCGGTGGTACAAATATCGAATCTGGGCTAGTGCACATTATTTTTGGGCTATAACCCCAGTTTACTGGGGTTATAGCCATGGTTGAAACTCATGGCTATAGACCTGTGGCCATAGTGTAAAACTGTGGCTATAGCCCAATGGCCACGGTGTATAGTTATTGGGGATATAGCCACGGTTTGGAAAAACATGGAAATAGGGCTATATCCTTGGTTTGGAAAACCATGGAAATAGGGATATCACAATTCCAATACGTGCCACATCCAGCTGGAACTATGCCTATAGATTATAGCCATAGTCTTTGATAGTGGCTATAACCTGATTTTACAGTAGTGATTATAGATTTCATTAATATAAAACTATTTAAAATGGATGTGAAGGGTTACTTATATAATGAATATGTTCAGTAGGATTTTTATGTAGATCAACCCTCTCGTTATGAAAATACAAAAAAATCCTTAACATATTTACAAACATTCCAAAGTAAATTATGGACTTAAACAATCCCCTAGATCTTTGTATGGTATATTAACTTGATTTTGGCTGTAAAAAAGATTAATAATGAAGATATAGATCCAAATCTTTTTATAAACAAGTAAATAAAAACATTATGATTATAAAAATATATGATGATGAAATTATATTTGGTTTAACTCAAGAATCATTAATATGTTCCTTTTTAGATCTTATTAAATAATAGATTGAATATGAAAATACTAAAATTATTAGTACTCCCTTTTGGTACAAACAATATATTAGATCTTGATGATGCTGGTAAACCAATTGATTAAGAAAAATTTTAGAGGTATGATTGGAAGATTACTTTACTTAATAGCTAGTCATCTGGATTTATTGTTTTATGTATACTTATGGGATATATATAAAGACAATACAAAAGAATATAATCTAAAATACGTAAAAACTATCATCATCCAAAGGGAAATAAAAATTTAGACTTATTCTATTTTTTTAGAATTTTTTTTGAAATAATGTTTTTTTTCAGATGATGACATTTTTTATTATAGAATGGATAGAAAATTTACATCCCAAACATGTACTTTTTTAAGAGACTCATTAGATTGTTCATCATGTATGAAACAACACTTAGTACCACTTTCCACTATTGAGGTCAAATATATGGTATCTAGATGTTTTTTGGATCATCTGTTTTAGATACAACACACACTCACTAGCAATTGTATGAGTTTTACTAAAACTAAAATACATTATCAAAAAAAATTATATTTATTTTAGTAAGAAAAAAACATAACTCACATGCTAAACCCAAATATATAAGGCACCATTTACTTGAGGATCACACACATAAAATAGATATTATTTTACAATTCAGTAGAATAGAAAAAAAAACAGGCTTGAATTTTTACAAAACCCCTGGGTTTCAATATATATGAATATATTCAATAGAATCTAGGAATGATATTGCTAAATATTCATATCTACTTATTTTTTACTTGTATCATTATATTAATAAACTTCTCTTTATAGGGGGAGTAAATATGTTTTATGTTTTCTAAAAACATTTTTTATATCTTTTAATTTTTATAATATTTTTATCTTAATATCTTTCTTCAGTATAATTTTTTTAATATAATATTTTAAAAATATTAAGTATCATAATTAGTTTTTATTAAAAATTATCATAATTATTTCTCATTATAAAATGATCATAATAAGTTTTCGTAATAAAAAAATCATTATTAGTCTTCATAATAAATATACCGCAATCATTTTTCTTAATAAAACTACAATAATTAGTATTTTTAATAAAGTATTTTAATCCATTTTTCTAAAGAAACCAATAATATTGGGTTACTAATATTGATGAATCATTCTATTACTAAAGGTACTGATCTTTTATTTTAGTTTTTTCATTAATTCATCACTTTATTTTACAATTATAGATATGTTTCTTATAGTTTTTTTAAATGATGATTTATTTTTAAAAATATTTAAATATTTTTATAATCATAATTATTCTCACTATGATAAAAGGTTTTAAAACAATCTTCGATTAAATATTTATCATCAAATATATTAAGCCTTTAATCTAAACTATTGAATGTATTTTTAAACATGAACTCAAATTTCTCACAACAATATATGGGTAGGAAAATCCATGTCCCACATCAGTTTTAAAAAACTTTTCTATTGAATTCATACCATCCTAAATGTCACTAGTCTAAATTTTTTGGCATTCATCTGATCTCCATCAAAGTTCTCACTATAATGGATTCGAAGGAAGATTATAAAAATAGGAATGTATTCAACAAATTTATCATTGAATGAAAATTGTTTGATATGTACAAAAAATCCCAAAATGATAAAATCATTACAAGGATGGTAAAGTGTATTTATAGAGAAACATGATAATGATTTTAATTTTTATTATCCTGATTCAGTAAGAGAATTTTATGCCTCTATTGAATTTTTTTACAAAATATGGTAAGTATAAAATCTATTTTTATATGTTTTCATATATATATATATTATTTATATAAAAGTGTTGTAGATTTTGTGGGTTTTCCCGCTGGAGGTGAAGATTATATAACATTTCACAAATTTCCTAGAAAGTTGGATATTTTAAGAGAATGAAAGAAGAAACATCGCAATTTCCAATCTATGATAAGGTGAAGAAATATTCATACTTAGCACCATATATAAGAGTATTTGCCTTATGGTTGTTGGTTTAAATAATTCTGAGGAAGGGTTTTAAGGATACCATTACAGTTTTAGATAATTTTTTTTGGAAATCATGATCAATAAGAGGTAAATAAACACAATGAATATTGTTTTAATTATAGTGGAGGCTATAAATATTTTGAAAATTATGTATAATATCATTTTGTTTCCATCGTTCATTAACAAGTTACATGTGAAATGTATGGTACTTTTTGAAGATGATAATAAATATTACATAGGTAGAGAAAATATTTCATTCATTGGATAAGATATAATTTCATGATTGAAATTGGTGTTTGATATAAGGTCAAAGAAGTCTCTTGATAATGTTTAAGGTGTTTCATCAAAGAAGAAACCATTAAATAAATTTGAGGATTTTAAGAACAAGGTAATGTCAAAATCATCCCCACCAAGGAAAAAAAATAAAAAAAAATCAAATCCAGATGATGAGTTTGAAAAACATAGGACACATAAGTCATAAAATAAATTTAGAGATGTAGAATTTGGGTATGATTTGGGTGATGTTTTAGCATTAAAAAATAATGATGATGAGGAACATATAAATTCATAGAAGAAACGAAAATAGAATAAGTGGTTGGAGGAATCTATATTATGTAAATATATGTTAATGGATGTAGAGAGAGTATCTAAGAATCCAATTATAACAAGTTATCATACATTTATAATCTTCATTGATTCCATTAGGGAATTTTTTGAAAAATATCATATTCTTGAAATAGTTACCTCATTCACAGATAAGGTAAAAGAGAATGCAATTACTAAAGAATCGGTCCTAGTTTATGGTGATAAATAAAAATAATTAGTGACTAGAAAGGTTGGTAAATGTATCATCATGTATTTGAGGAAGATATATCTAAATCATGAAGATGCAGTGGAAGAAGAAAAAAGAATAAATAGAAGAAGAATAAATAGAATAAGTGGATAAAGAAGAAGTAGAATAAGAAGATAAAAAAAGAACTAATAGAAAGATGATGATAAAATAGATACTGATGTAGGTACAAAAGAAAATAAAACAGTATAATCGTCAACATATCCATTACCTACTCAGTATGGTAAGGATACATATATAGTAAGGCCTCAAGAAATATTTTTTATCATCATCATAAAAGGAATAAAGGTCATTAAAAACAAGAAAAAAATCATCCTTAGATGAATCTGAAGAACACAATCAAGTTTCTCATACAAAAGATTCATAATAAACTAAATCAGATAAGATAGTGGATGTTGTTCAAGTTTAAAATGATAAGATTGTTTCTATGAATGTTAAAGATAATTGTTATGAGAAACATGATGCAAAATCTTCTAGATAGTGACCTCCCAAACCATTATTTGGTTCGTCAAACTCTAACACAACTGTATCTAATAAAGGATTCAATTATATTTTCCAAAAAATGAATATTCTATGTGATATTATTACTTATTTTTAAATGTTATAGGCTATGCACCTACTCATTGAAAATAACCTCCATGAAAAATTGAAGTCTTGATAATTTTTAAAAATTAATTCATCCATTTTGAGGAAGCGTTGAAAAGTTTTCAAGAAAATTCACTTAGATTAGATCATACAATATGAATTTAAAGTGGTCCAATAAAGTGGATTGTAATATCTGGGAAGATTATGATCAATTTATTGAATTAAAAAAACTTTTGTAAGAAACTATTTAATCTTTTAACAAGTTATCTTCTGATGTATCTAATTGAGTGATGTTCATGGAGGAATTATGAGACACAAAAGAGGATTAGGTAGAGGAAGTAAATGATTTGAAAGAAAAATTTCTATGTATGGTATTTGAGAATAGCATGTTGAGATCTTGTGAAAATGATATGACACATATAAATTAAGAGGTTTAAATCCTGAAAATTGTAGCTCGAAGGTAAGTAGTAATAGAATAAATGACTATGAAGCTTTATAAGGACCGAGAGGAGTTCAAAATGATGAAGTCTTTTGTCAAGAAGCTTATTAATAAATATTGACCACTTTTAATTTTGAACTATGAAGGTATTTTTTTCATACATGTGAATATTTATTGATTGTGAATATCTTTTCATACAAATAATTTGTGATTGAATGTATTCCATTTATGTTTAGATATAGGTTCTTTCATTTCATTCACGGGTGATTAGTTTTTTCAAATAATTTTTTTTTCATATTTTATCTATAAATAACATATGAGGTTTCATAATTTCCCATCTCTTTTTTAAAATCAAAATGGGTGTGAAGTAATAATATTTGAAGTGATATTTTTGGGGAGAATATATTTTTTAGGGGATAATTCTTTTAAATATATAATCAGAGATATTTTTTGATACATTCTATATATTTTTCTTTTATGGAGATTTATTAACAAAAGGGAGAGAAGATTTGATAATTTAAATATTATCATAAAAGAGTTATAAAATCAATGTCTTTATTAAGTATATCATCAAAATTATTTTTAGTTAAAATGATAGTAATCATTTCAAGTTATATTATTTCATTTAGATATTTTTCTTTTCTTCTTTTAAAAAGGGGGTGATTTTTGAGTCATAATTTTACTTCTTATTTTTTCGTTCGTTATTTTTTTTAAATAAAAAATACCTTCATAAATCAATTTTTACTAAATTTTTATATCCCATGTATTTTAGTGTGTTTTTATAGAAAAAATTACTTTTTACCATACATAGAAATATATATATTGTATAATGAATATAGTATTATCATCGTCAAATATTATTCATCATATTAAGGATGAAAATTATTAATAGGATAGACCATTGTTCTAAAACATGATTATAATTTTTTCTTTGTTTATTGTATTTCCAAAAGTCGTGTCCATTAAATAGATACTAGTATGTATACATTATACAAATCCTTAAAAGTTTTATCATAATGAAATATGATAAGGAATTCCATCAGACTATCCAATGTTTATAATTAAAATATATACACTTGATTATATTGGATATAATAACAGTTATCATCATAATGGTCCTAAAAATGATATTTTGAATTCATTTATAGATGATATGTTAAGTGAAGTCTTTCTAATTCCACTACAATCAACTCAAAATATCATTTTCAGAGATTTTCCTATAAATATCTAGTCATTTTAAGAGTTGTTATCTGATAAATTTTCTCAACTCAAGTATTATAAGTATTTTTTATTGTGAAATGATCATTCATAGTATTTTTAATTGTTAATAGAGTTTTAGTACTATGGAATCCATTTCTAGGTAGTTTCTGATAAAATTAATTCTTTTCTATTCAGCGTAAAATCAATTTAATGATCGAGGGATTTTAAGGATGGGAAGATGGTGAAGTCGATCCATCATATCGATAGCTTATAAGGATAGGAAGAAATATTGGTATCATTATATTGAGGGATTTCAGGGATAGTAAGATTGAGATATTCTGATCATCATTTTAGAGGATTTCCTTGTAAGGAAAGATTGACCATTACTGGAAGTAGAAAACTTTTCATACCATTAATCATGGTTTTTGGATACCTTCAATCTCATGGTTAAAAGAGAGAAATTTGTTAATATATCTTTTCTGCCATTATTAATTTACATGCATTTGTATACAACATTTTTACAATTATTTATTCCTCTTTGAATATTACAATAGAATGTTTGTTTTAAAAATGTCTCTTATCATTTTTTATCATTGTATATGTGATAATGATTAAAACATACAATGATAAAATGGGGGTTCAAAACCCATTGGGCACAGGTTACTGTAGCATTACTGTAGCGGGTACTGTAGCGGCGGCGGTACTTTTGATCGGCGGGTACTGTAGCGGCGGCAGGGCACTGTAGCGGTGGCGGTACTGTAACGGGTACTGTAGCAGCCGGGTTACTATTCACAGAATAGGAATTTGGCCAAATATTTGGGCCTACGGGCTATGTAATGGGCTTCAAGCCCACTGGGCCTTCGGGCTATGTAATGGGTCTCCCTCTACCCAGTTAAAAGAGGTCTTTACTTTGCTTTATTAATAAAAATGAGGCTTCGGCCCCAACCTTTAAAAAAAAATTAAAACATACTCTAATATAATCACTTTCTAGGTTTGATTCTAACACTCTGATCATAAAAAGATTCGTGAGTCTGATCCTTTCATATTAAGATGCATTGTGTTTTGATTTATTTTATTGTTTTTTAACTACAATTCACCCCTCCCCACCAACACTCTTGTAATTATAACCATCATATATTACTCTTATGATCCAAAACTTATTCCCTTATTACAATTGGAGGGGAGTATATTAGGCTACGAGATAATGAATAATTTCTCAATAATTACCTTGTATATTTTAATTATGGATCTAATGTCCTCACTAAAATAAATTAAACTATATAATATAAAATCAAGTACACATTAATCAAAACTAAATTGAGTTTTCCCTTTTCATGTGACCCTAAAACTAAATGATATCCAAGTCCTTGTACAACACCGCCTTTTTATGGACCTTTTTTCCTATAAATGAAAATTTCATTTATGTACAACAATGAACTAAATCAAAAATTCCTTTCACAAATAATGGACTTTTTGTATGTTACATGAAACTTATACTTTGAATACATTACATGGAACAACAACTTGGAGTACTTTATATGCAACCCTGATGTTTCTATGAAACATTATTTTATTATTGTAAATATTAATAGTGATAATTGTAACCTAGTCATTAAAATTAGTAATATAAATATTAATAAATAAATTTCAAATATTTTATATCATAAATTTATATAATTAAAACATATTGAAAATAAAATATACAGTTTTTTGTAGAGTGCTTATATGTTTAAAATTACCATTTTCTCAAAATAATTTGTTATAAAATCCATCAATGAAAATATTAATTTTAGAAACATTTATAACTATAATTTGGTTAAATGAACTAAATTTCTTTGTTTATAATGTTTAAATTATATTAGGGTGAAATTTTGGGATTTTTCTAAGAAACGTCCCTTTTGGATAAATAGTAAAAAAAATTACGAATATTAATTCAAAACTACTTTTTCATATAATTTATTTATAGGGGTAAATTATATATTAAGTTTGTTTAAAAGTTTAATTAGATGATATTTTTATCAAGTAATCCAATTTAACTCACTAAAATCAATTAAACATTATAATTAGATATACAAACCTAGCAAACTTTTTAATGCTTTTACTATTAATACTGACATTGTCGACCCAACTAAGATATTAATTTTAAATTAATTTATGGCACTTATGTGATTATAATTTGGAAAAATGGATTAAATATATAGAATAAGAAAATTTTATAATGTTTAACAAATTCAACATAGTTTTTAAGCATAAATATTAGTGAAAGTAACTAATATTAATTTCAGTGATTAAGGTAAAATTAATCATAACTAACTATTAAACCATATATTTAAAACCCAGAATGAATTATACAGTTGTAAAAAACTGATTTTATGTAAATTAATCATCCATTCACCTTCCATTATTGTTTTGTTTTGGTTTTAATATCTTTTTTAGGTAAAAACATGGGTACACCTAACTTTTTTTCAGAAATGCCAATTGTATCCTTTCTATTCCCAATAAAAGGCCACCATATCTCAATATTCTTCACACCTCTCTAAATGTTTAAGTTAGGCCAATAAATTACAATTAAAATTTCCAAAATCCGCATACTAATAGAATCCTCACCTTGTATTGAAATCAACCCAAGGAATCCATTTGGCACAAACCAAAATGAGCTACCCAATTAAGAGGTAATTTATTCTCTAGAGAACCTTTCATTTATTTTCGTTGTACACAAACTCCAATATATTTATTTCATTCTTGTATAAAATCACCATTATACTCAGTATAGTAGGATTTTCTTAGGATATGGTTTCTACCTACACATACACACACCTCCATCTAATTGGTAACAAACATATTGTTTATGTGTACAACGAACTACCACCTCATAGAACAATGATTGTTCAAATTTTCATTTATCTCCTCCCATGGTGTACATTAATATGGAAAATCTATTTTGATAAATTTTATATTATATTTATTATAACATTACTTTTCTTTATTCTTTTTACAACAAATATTTTTTTATTTTCTATTTGGTGTATATATGATAATTTTGTTTAGACTACCACACTCTCAAAGTGATGTGATTCAATCACACACTACATGGAATGCCTTAACTATGATTTTAGTAAATTTATATGATAATATTATATAAAAATATTAATAAAATAATTTTATATATTCATATATATATACATATTTGATTTACCCTCTTTCTTTCAATATAACAATAAAAATGGAAACAATGTTCATGCGTACGTATGGATTACTGTCTCTATGAACGGTGTATTACATTTCCTAATTATATATTCTAAAGATTAATTTAGAAAAGATATACTGAATATAAAATATATTTATATAATTTCTTACATTATATAATCATTATATTATTATAAGTACCCAATATAACAAATTAAGACACATGCGAAGAATAGAGAGAATATTACCCAAAGTGAATCCTTAACATACGATTATTAAAAAGAGGTTAAAATAATGTCATGATAAAAAATATATGGTATTAGATATAAGAATATTTTTATTTAAAATATTTATAATAAATTTTTATTCATTATAAAGGTGGTTTGAATAAGTACGATGAGAGTCAAGACACAAGGTATGTGGATTTCATCCCACTTTTTATTTACATGTTATACTTATTAACCACCAATTCCTTTTATGTGGTGTTTATGCTACCCATGGATGTATTCAATGATTCTTATAAACAAATTAATGTGTATTTATATATCCATTTTATAATCATTCTTTCGTAGGGATTAGTTTTCAAAATTTACCAATCAGTATAATTGTTTTTTCACAATTTTCCTACTTTGAGACTCATGTTTTGTTATGAAAATAAATTATTTTCAGGGTTTATATACATATATTTTAAAGGTTATATCATGAATATAATTATTTTAGTTCTATTTTATGATTAATTAAATTTACATTTCTTATACGTAGATTATGATCCAAACTAAGCAAGTGGTAAGAGTTTATTGAAATAATCCCATCGTTTTTGGATATTGTTAATGCTTATGCTTATTTGATGAAATATTATGATAAATCTCTCAAGAAAACTCATCAATTTTATTCTCATCAGGATATTAAAGATATAATAATGTATTAGTACCATTTATCCACTATTTGGAACTTTATATAATGTTTTTTGTGAAATCTAGCCATCTCTTACTTAAGATGGAAATCTATTATATTAAAAAAACTTGTTTTGAAAAATGTCTTTAGAATATCATTCAATCCAATTTTAATGGAAAAATTATTCTAAAAACTTTTTATGTTTTCCAATGCTTCCTTTATAATTTTTCAATGATATTTTCAAATAAAAATGTTTTTGATTTTAAAAAGGCGTTTTCAATGCATAAATGATATTTTCCACAATAAATGTTTTTAAAAGATATTTCAAAATTATTTCCCATCTATGATAACATCCATTGGTGTTACACATTCCTTTGTGTAGAAATTATTAAATATTTCCATTCATATTATTTCTGTGAATGTATTATGTTTTTATGTAATTATCTTTTTGAAACTTATTTCTCTTTCATGAGTTATATGATTTTGAAACCTATATATTTTGATTGGTTATGTTTATGATTAAATGATTATGAAACCTATATTTTTCGATAGGTTATGATATGACTACATGTTTATAATAACAATTTCATTTCATGGGTTATGATATTATTTTTAATGATATTTTGGAACAGGTATGTGTGATTTTACTATGATATGGGTGGGACCTATATCTCCATACAATACACTAGGAAAATATTTATATATCATGAGATAAAAATTGTTGGAATGAAAAATAAACATAGTTCAGTATTATAGGGATAGAATAGGAAATTAATTCTATTCAATATTACAGGTATGGAATAATGAGTGAACATGATTCAACATTACATGGCTGGAATAGGGTGTAAACCTAGTTCAATAAAGGACAATGTCCACTAATATGGTCTCCTAAACAATTGCCTAACTACTATGAAAGTAATTATATATTCTTATGTGTCTATTAGATTTCCATGTATTATTCCTCTATTATTATTTCATGGATTATGTTCTTTACTTCATTATGATTATTTCCTTAGGAATTATCAATCTTTATACCATGATTCATTTATTTAATTTTTAACATATAGGGTATGATCTTCTAATTTCATGATAATGTTATCATACCCTTATTCTCATGATTATGATTACATATATCCTTTTTCTACCCTTTCTAAGAATCCAAACTCACCCCTTTTTATGTTTCTTTCCCCCAGGTTATGAAGATATGTATTATGTATGATGTGTATAAGAAGGGTTCTAGACATGAAGAACCTATTGGGGGATGTTATATCCCACTTATGTACCATTTTTTATGTTTCTATGTTTCAAAATGCACTAGAATAACACAATTTTGAGCATTGATTTGTATAATGTTATAAGTATTCTGAAAATGTTATGTAATGTTAATGTACGAGAAAAGAGGGTCGCAATAGTTGGTATCAAAGAAAAGGTTTAGTTAACTGATGGATGCTAGGATGATAAAACCTTAGTGAGAATATATTGTACATTTTTAGGGATAATTCTAAGGATATGGAAAGGTATAAGAAAATAATATAGAATTTTGGAAAAGGATAGTGTGAGTGGTTTCCTAGAAACACATCCCTATCTGGATACTACAAGTGTATGTGGATCTCATAAAGATGTACCTAGGGATAACAACTCGGAAAAGATGTTCCATATCTGACTCAGGGTAATCTAATACATGGCAACATGCCTTATTGCAAACATAGTTTGACACTCCTAGGGGATATACTTTTTAAATTCAAAAACTATTCATGAACCATCATGAAGTGTTTAAATATAATTTAACTATGAATAACCTAGGATAAACATCAGATATCCTAGATTAAGGAAGGTCTCATAATTTAGACATCCTATAAGTGACATTTCATGATTTTTTTATTCCCTAATATGATCATTGTTTCTTACTTTATACTTTTGGTTTTATTAAATGGATAGAACCGGAAGAAACTGAGTTAATGGTGATTGTGGTGGAGAATACAATTATTTTCCTCTAGAGAAACTGAATTCTATGGGAGTTGGAATGAAAAAACTCATTACTATGCTCACACATATTTCTCAAGCTATGAATCATGGTGTTATTCGAAATGATAAAATGAGGGAACAACATTCTATTTTTTCTTTCAGGGGGAAACATATACCTTCTTTTAGAGGGACTTCTAATTCACTTATTGAATAACATTGAATCGGTACTACTGAAAATATTTTTTCCATTCTCTAGTGTTCAATGAATGAGAATTTTATTATTTTTTATTATCATTTAGAAAGTGAAGCAGACCAATGATGGAATCTAATCAATAATATAAGGTATCAAGATGTGATTGAATCCGTGGATTGGGAGGCGTTCGAGAACTTACTTATCAATATGTATGTTCATTGGATTTTCCATACCAATATGGGGAAAGAGTTTTTTTATCTGAAGAAAAAAGAAGGTGAATCTATTGGTACCTACAAGGATAATTTCATGATACTTATGAGGTACTCATTAGGAATTATCATCCAACCCAAAAGTAAATTTGATAGGTTCTTCAGTGGCATAAATCCATGTCTCAGAAGACCATTCTCCATATGAGACATTATTAGTTATGTAGATATTGTGTGATATTCAATCATGTTTTAAATAGTGGTTTGAGTCACATTTTAATCTCATGGTTTTGATAATAAAAGGAATATGGACTTTAAAGGAAACACTAAAAACTATGGAAAAAGAAGATGGGTTTTTTTATGTTATAATAGTGGGAAGAATCATGGAGGAATTTTCTTTCTTTGGTATAATAAATGTTTTAAGTGAGGAAGAGAAGGTCATAAGAAAATTGATTATCAACATGATGGGAAGAAGTTTTCTGAAAATGATAATAGAGAAAAATATGACTAGAATAAACCTCCCATGATTCAATGATACAAGTGTAAGGAGAATAGTAATTATGGTGACCACTGAACAAACATAAGGGCTAGTGATGATGATCAATTTCATAAACATCTTATGATATGGTGAAAGGTGAAATACCATGAAATCATTATTTCTGATGAGGGGTGAGATAACAACATGATGAAAGGTACACCTACTATCTAATCTAGAACTGCTAATGTCTTATTTGAATCTTGATCTACCCACTCATTCATATATGAAGAATTTTCTAAGGGTGTTATAATTCCACTAGAACAATTAGATGTCAATTTACAAGTGGAATCACCTAATGGTACGATGATTGAACCTCAAGTATATGATTCATATTCAGTTATACTTTGTGGGAATTTACTTATTGAAAATATTTTAATTATTCCTTTGGAAGAATTTCATGTAATCTCATGCATGGATTAGTTTTCTCTGCATAAATCCCATATCAATTTTCTATAAAAGAAGGTTACATTTTATATTTCAAACACTTATATGATCATCCATAAATGTGATGATAATCATGAACATCCTATATAGATTACATCCAGATATGGGTCTTAATTCCCATTTAAGAGGTTTGCATAAACTTCCACCAAAATGTGATGTTGAGTTCTCAATATAAAGTATAACTAGATACAATCCAATCTCAAATAATCCTTATATAATGGGGACGATTGAGTTGTAGTAATTTAAGAAGTAACTCCAAGAAAACCATGATAAGGGTTTCATCTGGCATAGTGTATCACCTTGTTGTTCACCTATTATTTTTTTTGAAAAATAAATATGAGTCAATGAGACTCTACATTGATTATTATGTGTTTGAAATGTTTAATATCAATATTAAGTATCCTCTTCTACATATTGATGACTTGTTTGATCAACTATGCGAAGCTCAATACATTTCCAGGATTGGCCTTAATCATGGATATCATCAATTGTGGGTCTTAAAATTGGATAGAACTAAGATGATATTCCATAAAAGTTTTAAAAACTATGAATATATATTGATTCCTTTTGGTCTTACTAATTCTCCTACTATCTTCATGGATTTAATGAATAGATTCTTTAGAGATAACTTTGATCATTTTGTGGTAGTCTTTATAGATGATATTATTATCTATTCAGTCATAAAGGGAGAGCATGAAGATCACTTGAGAATTATACTAAAGATCCTAAGGTTGGATAGGCTATATAAATAAAATTTAAATAGTGTGAATTTTGGCACAAAAGTTTCATTTTTAGGCCACATAATCTCAATAGATGGTATAATAGTAGATTTTTCAAATACGAAGGCTATTGAATGTCAGCCAAGACAAAAAATGGTGACTGAGATCTATAGATTTATTGGTTCAGTTGGATATTATAAATGGTTTTTTGAAAAAAAAAATCATAACAATCTTATCCTCTAACCATGTTAACATGGAATGGTGTCATGTTCTTCTATATAGATGAATGTGAGGAAAATTTCAAGGAACTGAAGAAAAGGTTAGTCAGTGCACCTGTGCTTAAATTACCCTATAGTGAAGAAGGGTTTGAAATCGTTATCAATACATCAGTGAAGGGATTCATATGTGTTCTTATGTATGATAAAATGGTTATCGCTTTTTTTCTCATGGAAATTGAATATTCATGATCAAAATTACCCAGATCAAGATTTGTAGTTAGAAACATTTCCTTTTGCATTAAAAATATAGAGACATTATATTTATGGGAAAAAGTGTGATATATATACTGATCATAAAATTATTAAATATATATATACATAGAATGTAATTCCCTGATCCTAGTTACCCATAGTTGGTGAATTATTACATAACGTTTTCATGATCACAACAGATCAAGTCTGAAATACGGATCAATTTAGTAGCCTTGGAAGTACTAGATACATAACTAAATTCTACATTACATTATAAAATGAAAAAGAAACATTGTGTCATTGTAGAACAAACTCATATCCCTAAGACTATCTCTATAGGTCATTTATAATATACTACTTCACATCCTGGGAAAAATAAAACATATGGAAGGGGGGAGCCCATATGATCAGTAAGGATAACAATACAGCAGCAACCTTCATAAATATGACTAAAAATTGAAGGCAATGTAAATGACTAAAACAAAATCCTTTTAAACATAAACATCAACATAATATGAAAAATATAAATAAATTAATTCCATTTACCTATTCAAATGGATATTCTACTAGTCGAATAATCACATGTAATATCAATATCTAATTTCTTAATTTTGGAATGCATAATTTCGAACATCATAACCACATAGTGAAGGCCTCATGCCAAGACTACACATATTTTTTTTCATGGCCTTCTTCCAAGACTCTAATTTTTTTCAGGAGACCTACCGATGTATCAAGGGGAAATAGAGATACCCACCCATCACCTACTAAGTCCAATGCATTCCTCATATGAAAAGGTTGAAATATTATATAAACATTATTATTAAAACTAGCATATTAAATGTCAATACCTTAACCATAAACCATGAAGGGTATTAAAATAAAATATCCATAGAGAAAAATATCACAAAACCATAAATACAATATGGAAGATTTTATCATAATAAAGAAACTTCAAACAAGGATAAAATCCAACAAAGAATGTTGACATAGATGATATCAAAACAATTTGATATAAATATATCTTTCTATTTTGTAATAATTTAAAATCCAAGTAATTATAAAATAAAACATTTATTTTTAATATATTTTTATAAGATTGTAGTGGATGTTTTGAAGTTTTCATAATGGTGGAAAATATCCACTCCCGTTGTATATGTTAAAAAACATTCTTTTCTTAATATGTCGAAAAGATCATAAAGTGCCTTGTTTGGAAAATGATGGAATGATTCCTTTAAAAAAAAAATTTATAAAATGTAAAAAAAGGGTATAAATGACCATAAAACATAGTCTAGGAAATTGTAAAAATGTTTTGAAATACATTTTTAAGAAACACAAATGTGTAAGATAATGAAGTCCCATTAGATACTTACGTATAAAAAACCATGGATAATAAAGAGGTCGTGAAATTTAACCCATACCATGTACTTTTCCTTAGTTAATGGTACATTAAACTCCTGTATAATAGTTAAATAATTCTCATTAAATTATAAAAGAATCACATACATAAATATGATATCATATACGATCCTCTAATATTTCATTGTTAATAATATTTCAGTAGTATCATTGTTCCAGGTGTTAACTGATTTGTTTTCCTTTATATGTTTTGTCACATAAGTCACGTTTTTTTATGAATAAGATGTATTTGATTAATATCAAGAATGATACTAAGTTCTTAAACATTATTTATTAATCATCAAATAAAAATTTTCTTGAATGGGTACGATGGGGAATGAAATCTCATCGCGTCATGGAGAATGTAAGATGTATGTACGCACAAGCGACAATATCATTCTATTGATCATGAAATAGTGTGTAATTGGATGATATATTATATATAATGAATAATTAAAGTGTTATATTTATTATTTACATCAATTATACTCATTATTATACCCATCCAAATAATGAAGTGTTCAATAACAAACTACACAACGAAGTGGAGACGATAAGCAGTACGTACGCACATATGATGAATTTTTCATTCATATGAGGGATAGAATAATAAAAATGGATGTAATATATTTATAATAAAATAAAAGTATTTATAAGGTACTATAATTATTATTTTTTAAGGAAACAACAAATAAATAAGAGGTGGAAAATGAAAAGATCATTGAAAGAGGTGATGAAATAATTTCCTCTTCTTCGGGTGCTTCCTTTTGATGTGAACAAAAGGGATCCTTAGGTTAGATTTATGATAAGATTAAGGCCCCCTAGTAGAATTAAGGGTATTTGGAAGGATATTTTATTAGGAGTTTACTGAACCAAAAGGCATAGGAGCTGTGAATTTGAGAGAAGGGCAGGTGCCTTTTTAAAAGAGAGGTGAGGGGCACTTTAGTAAAAAACTGAAATATTAATTTATTATAATGCCATTTTAGGTTTCTAATAGCTTCAAATGGATTTATTTCGAGGATATTTTGTAGATGGGTTGAAATACACTCAACCAATAGGTTTTAGATATGTTTATATCACCATATTAACATTATATTTTAGATTTAACTCTTAGTTAAATAGTTTATCATTTACCATGTTTTATTGAATTTTAATATTATATGGTTAATAAACTTACTATAAAATTCCAAGAGAACCTAAAGTGGTTCATTAATTAAATTTATAACCTTATATAAGTCCTTTTATCAAACCCAATATTTTTAGTATTATTATATCATTTATTAAAATAGTATTTGTTTTAAAACACTCATTTATGTCAATTTTGTCACTGTTTACTTTTTTTTAAGTCATAAAAACTTTATTACATAGAAAAAAATACATTTACGAAAACCTAGCATGTCATATTAAACTATAAAATTCATTTATGTCATTAAAAGTTTCAATTTACATTTATTTTAATATCTATAACATCAATTATTTAAATCTTTCATTAATAAGGTAATTATTACATTATCATTATGTCATAAATAAATTTAATTATTTAATGTCTAAAAATTATAAATAAAATAGAATGATTTAAGAAATATTTTTATCTTTGTAATTAATATGTATAGTCTAATTTATCTTATATATAACCTTATATTGAAAATGTTTATTTACTAAATTATGAATGTAACACTTTTAACTCTTCTTTAAATAAAATATAATAATTGTCCTAATATAATCCAAGTGGATAAAAAGGATCACATTTTATTACTAAGGATGATTTTGGTCGAAATACATTTATCCAATATAATTAGGACAATTGTTTGGGTAATTATAATATCATTTATACATTTAATTACCCTATTTATTTTTAACCGTGATAAATAAAATTCAAAAGTTACTATTCACCAAAAATTGTTTCCATCCAATTGAACCACATTTTACATACTGATGTCAACTGTGTCTCTCATATTATTGAAATTCAATTCACAGAAGCAGTAAACTTATGCTTTATGTAGAATTGAAAATGTGCCTAAAAGGTGGGTAAAATCGTTAAAAAGTTCAATAAAAATTTATATATCTAATATTATTATAAAATTATTCCAATTAATTAAATTGGGTTAATATAGGTATTATGTATCTATTTGAAATTAAAATAAATTTAAATATAAAAAAATATTTAAATAAAAAGTTGGTTTTAAACAATAATGTGGTGTGTTTCACTACTCATCAAAAATTGAATGTTTTCAGAAAAATACCAAAAATTCACCCTAATCTAATTTTGATATTCCAAATCCAAAAATGAAGTCCATTATAAAAAATAAAATTTATAAAATTTCAATAAGTGGTTATTACTATTCATAACTACTTTTTAAACGTCTAGTTTGACTGGTCGTGGTGTGCTAGAACTTGAAGTTGCGTACAACGCAAGCTATTGTATTATTCAAAGAGAAACATACCATGGAAGCATGGGGTGTTACATTCTTACACCCTTCAAATAACTTATTCCTTGAAATTTCTAGAATAATACTACATTAAAAGATATGGGTGGTTCTTCATCATAAGTTCTTTAGGTTTCCACATTGCCTCTACCTTTTTGTAGTTTCTCCAAAGAACTTTTTCCAAACATGTCATCCAGTTTCTCAACACTTGTTCTTTGGTATCAAGAATTCTGATAGACTATTCACAGTAGAAAAAGATCAGAATTTAGTTATATTTCTTCATAGGTGAATACATGCGTTCGGTCAGGCATGTATTTTCCCAATAGTGATACATGGAACATAACATGAACTTTGGAGAGACTTGGCAGCATTGCCAAACGGTAAGTGACAACTCCAATTTGTTCTAAATTTGGAAAGGTCTGATGTACCTGGGACTTAATTTTACCTTATTACACAATCGTATAATGCCTTCCATGGAGATACAATTTAGAAAACATGATCTCCTGCTTGAAATACCAAATCGTTCCTTCGGTTATCGACATACATCTTTTTCCTATATTGAGATAATTTGATGTGGGTTTGGACAATCTTCACCTTTTCCATTGTTTCCTCAATAAGTTATAGTCCTAAGAGTTTTCTTTCACCAACATCATCCCAAAAAGTTGGAATTGAAATCTATTTCCATATAATGCTTCATATGGTGCCATCTGAATACTTGAATATAAGCTATTGTTATAGGAAAATTCTATCATAGGTAAATACTGATCCCACATACCTCGAAAGTCAAGTGAGAAAGATCTCAACATGTCTTCTATTTTTTGAATAGCTTATTCTGATTGTCCATCAATTTGAGTTGGTAGGCAGTGTTCAAACTAAGTTCAGTTTCTAGGTATTTCTGAAGAATTTTCTAGAATCTTGATATAAAATGGGTATCACGATCAGAAACAATCGATATGGGTACAACATAAAGTCTTACAACTTCATTAATATATAGTCTTGCTAAACATTTAAGAGGTAAATATTCTCTTATAGCGAGAAAAGGTGCTGACTTGGTAAGACGATCAATATTGACCCATATTTTGTCATTCCTCCTAGGATTCTTTGGTAGCTCCATGAAAAAGTCCATCATAATATAGTCCCATTTCTACTCAGTTATGGAAAGAGGTTACATGAATCCCCTTGAATGTTGTCTTCTAGCCTTCACCTATTGAAAAACCATACATCTTGACATATAATCAAAAATATCCCTCATCTTGTTTTCCGACCAAAAATTTTCCTTCAAGTCTCTATACATATTAGAGATGCTATAGTGTATAGAGAAATTGAATCTATGAGTATCATCCAACAGTTCCATTTTTAGATTAGGTATATCGGGAACACAAAGCCTCTTCCAAAATTTAAAAATTATATCTTCCTATATGAATTCAATAAATCTACCATCATTCACAGCATTAATTTTCTTTTGAAACTCCTCATCATCATTCGGATAACTTTTTATACTTTCTAGTAAAGATGGTTTGACAACCATTTGAAAAAGTATTTATGTTTCACCTTCCATGATTATTCCCATATCCATATTTACTAGATCCATGAATATATGATACCTTTCAACTCTCATATTGTTTATCAATCCATTATCCTTTAATCTCAAAGCATATTCCACTTTATTTTCCTTCCCTATTTAGTAGTGTATTGTTAAATCATAATCCTTGAGTAGTTCGATCCATCACCTTTGCCTCATGTGCAGTTATTTTTGTGAGAAAATATACATTAATCTCTTGTGATCAGTATATATCTCATATTATTCACCATATAGATAGTGTCTCCATATATTCAAAGAAAATATTATAGCTTCTAAATCATGATCATGAGCAGGATAGTTTTGTTCCTGAATTTTTAACGGATGTTATGCATAGGCAATAACTCTATCATTCTGTATAAGGACACTACAATGTCCTTTCTTTGAAGCATTAATATAAATAACAAAACCATCATTCCCTGATGGTAGAGCCAAGATAGGATCATTGAATTATCATATATTCAATTATTAAAAACTTTATTCACACTCTTTTTTCCAAAAAAATTTAACCCCTTTACGTCTAATATTGGTAAATGGGTTAGCCAATCAGGAAAAATTCTGGAAGAAACATGGATAGTAACCCACTAAAAAAATAAAATTGTGTACCTCAGTTATACTCATCGATGCTGATCATTCATGGATTGCAATATCAATAGATATTCCATCCTTAGAGACAACATGTACAAGAAAAGAAACATCCTAAATCCAGAATTCACACTTTTTAAAAATCCCTTATAATTTATTTATTCTAAGAGTCTTTAGAATAGTGCACATTTGATTTTTACGATCTTTGTAGCTTTTGGAGTATATCAAGATATCACTAATAAATACCACTAAAAATTATTCAAGATATTCCTTCAAAACTCTATTCATTAGTTCCATGAAAATAGAGGGTTCATTAGTCATTCCAAAATTCCTTACTGTATACTCATAATGACCATACTAAGTTCAAAAAGATGTCTTTGGAATTCCTTCCTTTTTCACACACAACTGATGATATACAGATCAAAATTCAATCATTGAAAAATATTGAGCTCCATGAAGTTGATCAAATAAATCATCAATGTGAGGTAGGGGTACTTGTTATTTATTGTTATATCATTGATCTCCCTGTAGTTAATACACAACCTCATAGATCCTTCTTTCTTCGTAACAAAAAGAACATGGGCTCTCCATAGAGAAACACTAGGGGGAATAAATCCTTTGTTACTCTATTCATCAAGTTGTTTCTTAAGTTGCACTAATTCTACAGTGGATATTCAATTAGGGGTATTTGATATGGGCCTTTAACTATGAATTATGTCAATAGTAAACTAAATTTCTCATTCTAGAGGATGTCCAAGTAAATCTTCTGGAAACACAACAACATATTCTTACAGAATAGGTACATCCTATATTTGAACATTCCATTCCTCACCCAGAGTTATTTCACTCCCTTCCTCTGTAATAATTAAATTTAGTAGAGCTACTAGGGGTGGATATAGATGAGAATCAGATGGTGACACTTCTACTCTAAAGATAATGTATTCCTTAACATCATCAAAAATTGTAACCTCATTCTTCATACAATAAATTTTCACATCATGGTCCAAAATCCAATCCATATAGAAGACTATATCAAATTAAATCATGGGTATGCCAATAATACTAGCAAATAAAGCATGTTTCTATGGCATAATGGTAACTGATTGACAAATCATTATTGCAATGATACTTTCCTTATGAGTTTTGACTAAAAACTCCCTTGTCATGCCAAATTCAAAATATCTAATTTTCATAGCGAACTGGGAAGATATGAAAGAATGTGATGATCTAGAATCAAATAAAGCATTCCCTAATTTTTAGGAAACAATTAAAGTACCAGCCACCACATTATTAGGAGCGTCTACCTCAGCTATAGTGATTGCATAATGTTTTCCATGATCCCTTGGCCTTTTTTGAGGTATGTTTCCTTGGTGCTCAAGAAATTCATTTTCATAATTCCCCATTTCTTAAAATTGAATAATTCATCATTGAAAGACTTTTTCTTTCCCTTACAATCACGATTTTGGTGGCCTTTTTCTCCACACTTTTAACAAAATACCATCCCCTTCAGGCAAGTACCAGGGTGTTTCTTCCCACATGTACTACATGGTGGAAATTTAATCCCATTATTTCCTTTTTCATTGTGTTCATCAGATCTCTTCTTCTCTTACTTCTCTCTAAAGTCATAAGACTTAGAGAATTTCTTTTTTTTTGTATTGATAGCACATGATACTATATCTTCATATGATGAGAAGAATTGTCAAACTAATGCTTGATGGATAAATGGTTATAACCCATAAAATAATTTATCAATCTTACTTCTTGGGTTATGTATATAATCTACAACATGTCTTGATAACCTTCTAAAGATAGCCTCATACTTTGAGACATTATCATCCTCCTTTTTACTCAGACTTAGAAATTTCCTTTCCATATCCACTCGATGTTCATGAAGAAAGTATTTTTCTATGAAAATCACTTTAAACTACCTCTACTCCATATTTTATAATTCTTTATCCTTCTTTGTGTTTTGAATTAATGACCACCATTGATCTGCATCTCTTGTGGGGTGATAAACTACCATGAAAACTTTTTCCCTTTCTCTATTCCCTAAAGTATGAAATATTTTTCTAATGAACCTATCCAACGATCAGCTAAAAATGGATTTTCATTCCCATTTAATGTTGGTGGTTGTTTCCTTACAAACAGTTATAACATTGATCCTTCGCGATGTGGATCCGGGTGATCAATATGGGTATGTTTATAATTTATAACCTTAGTGAGTTATCCCAGTATGGCTACAAGATGATCAGCACCAGTTTCATCACTAGATCCACTATAATTATTAGGAGTAGGAGGTAAATCCCTACATGTATTACGTACGTTGATACGGTTTCCATTCCCACCACTAAGTGCCATTTCAAAACAATGGAATACACAAGATTAGTTTTTGAATCACAATGTGTAATTCTAAACATGTAAAATACTCAACATAAATTGAAAATTTTATTCATATAATCCATAATCAGAAAAAAAAATTCTTTGGGGAATTATTTACTCAAAAAACCTTCTTAATGGTTTGTAAATAAAATTTGAATTATTCTAAGAATATCACATTGGAGTCTTAAACTAGCTGCGTAGTAATTCATGTTGTCATGTACCAGGATACCTCAGTTCAAGCCCAAAACTCATTGTCGATTTTTTCACTCCAAGGTACATCTATTCATGAACCACGTCCAATTGTAGTGTCCAGACCGTGATGTATTTCTTGGAAAACCCACAAAATATCTACATTACCCGATTTTTTTGGAAGTTCTTATATACTAATACTCAAAGTCTATCTTAGGGTAATGTTATCTAATAAGAGTTTTTATAAATATAGTTTTAAAGGTTTGTACTAAACATTCTCTGATACCAACTGTAACTCCCCAACCATAGTTAACTCCGGTAGGTGCATTATTACATAACATTGGAATGATCACAAGAGATCATGTTCGAAAGAATGGTCAATTTAGTATCCCTATAAGTACTAGATACATACATAAGTTTTAAATTACATAATAAAATGAAAAAATGACATTGTGTATTCATAGAACACACTCATATCCCATAGCCTATCCTTACAGGTCAGTCATATTATAATTCTTCACATCCTAGGAAATATAAAACATAATAAATGGGTGAGATAAGATGCTCAGTAAGGATAACTATATAGCAGAATATTTCATAAGTAATCATAATCATTGAAGGAAATGTATAAGACTAAAACACAAGAATTTTAAACGTAAACATTAACATAATATGGAATAGATAAATCAAATAAATCCATTTACTTATTCACATGGATATTCTACTAGTTGAATAATCACATGTAATACCAATAGCTATTTTCATAATGATAGAATGAATAATGCCAGACATCATAACCACATATTCATGGCCTCATTCTAAGAATAGGAATAAAATTTTTGTCAAGGACTTGTTCAGAGACACTAATTTGTCTCATGAGACCTACCTATGCATCGAGGGGCTATATCATGCCCCTCCCATAACTTACTAAGTACAATGCATTCCTTATATGAAAAGGTTTACACATAACATAAAAATTCGTATAAAAACCCATATAAAAAATGTCAATAATTTAACCGTAAACCATGAATAGTAAAAAAAATATAACATCCACAGTGAAAAATATCACAAAACCTTCAATATAATATGGAATATTGTATCATAATAATGAAACTTCAAACAATTTTAAAATCCAACAAAGGATGTTGGCATTAATGAAATCAAAAATATTTGAGAGAAATATATCTTTCTATTTTGAAATAATTTAAAATTTATGTCATTATAAAAGAAAAATTTTATTTTGAAAATATTCTAATAAGCTTGTAATGGAAGATTATAAGGTATTTTAACAGTGGAAAATAGCTGCACTCACTGTATAAGTTAAAAAAGCATTCTTTCCTTAATTTGTCGAAAAGATCATAAAGTACCATGATTAGAAAATGACGAAAATATTTCTTTCAAAACATTTTATAAAATGTAAAAAAGGTTATAAATTAATTTAATACATAGTATAGGAAATAGTAAAAAAAATTTCAAATACATTTTTAGGAAACACAGATGTGGATGATAATGAAGTCCCAGTAGATACTTACTTATAAACAACCTCGGATAATAAAGAGTCCATGATAATTGACCCTTACCTTGTAATTTTCCTTAGTCAGTGGTATGTTAAACTCATGTATAATAGTTATATAAATATTATTAAATTATACAAGAATCAAATACCTAAATATGATTTCATTTATGATCCTCTAATATAGCTTTGTGAATAATATTTCAGTAGTATCATTGTTTTGGGTGTTAACTTATACATTTTCGTTTATATGTATTGTTATGTAAGACACGTTTTTTATGGATAGGATGTATTTGATTCATATACATAATGATATTAGATTCTTAAAAATTATCTTTTAATCATCAAATGAAAATTGTTCTTGAATCGTAATGATGGGGAATGAAATCTTATCGTGTAGTGGAGACTGTAAGTCGTACATATGCACCAGTGAAAATATCATTCTATTATTGGTGAAATAGTACATAATTGGATGGTATATTAAATATATAGATTCATGAACATGTTATATTTATTTTTTAATTCAATTATAATCATTATTATACCCATCCAAATAATGAAGTGTTGAATAACAATCTACACCACGACGTGGAGACGGTAAGCCATATGTACGCATGTATAGTGACTTTTTCAATCAAAGGATGGATAGAATAATGAATATCGTTGTGCCATATTTATAATACCGTCACAATATGTAAAAGGTACTGGGTTTTTTATTTTGGTATGGAAACAACAATGAAAGAGGAAGTGGAAGAAGAAAAGAACATTGAAAGAGGAGATGAAATAATTACCTCATCTTTGGGTGGTTCTTTTGATGTGAACAAGAGGGATCCATGTTAGGATTTATGATCAAAGTAAGGCTTATAGTTTTAGTTTAGGATAGATGGGAGGATATTTGACCATGTTTTTCCCGATTCAAACGGAATTGGAGTTGTGAATTTCGGAGAAGGGAAGGTTCCCTTTTATAAGAGAGGTGAGGGGCACTTTAGTAAAAGCTTGAAATATTAATTTGTTATAAAATAATTTTTGGTTTCTGATAGCTTAAAATGGATTTATTTCTAGGCTAAGGTTGTTATGGGTCTAAATACTTTTATCTATTAGGTTTTATACAAGTTTATGTCACCATATTAACCTTATCTTTTATATTTAACTCTTGGTTAAATAGTTTAACATTTACCATATATTCTTGTATTTTTATATTACATGGTTAATAAACATAATATAAAATTCCAAGAGAACCTAAAGTGGTGCATTAATGACACATATAACCTTTTATAAGTCCTTTTTCCAAACTCTATATTTTTAGGAAAATTATATCATTTAATAAAATAGTATTTGTTTTAAAAACTCACTTATGTCAAATTTTACAGTATTTAGTTTTTGGTTCTTCTGAAAGTCAAAAAGCATTATTACTTCAAAAAAATACATTTAACAAACCCTAACATGTCAATGTTAAATATAAAATTCATGTATGGCATCAAAAGGTTCAATTTTCATTTTTATATATATATAACATCAATTAGTTTAATCTTTCATTAATAAGGTAATTATTTCCTCATCATTATGTCATAAATTAATTTAAATATTTAATTTATAAATTTATAAATAAAATACCATGATTTAGGAAATAATTTAGGTTTATAAGTAATATTTATAGTCTTATTTATATTATCTATAACCATATATTAAAAATGTTTTAGTTTTTAAATTTTGAATTTAACACTTTTAACTCTTCTTTAAATAAAATACAATAAATGTCCTACTCTAATCCATGTGGATCAAAAAGTAACATATTATATTACTAAGGTTGATTTTAGTCTGAATACACTTATCAAATATAATTATTCATTGTTTTGGGGTAATTATAATATAAATTTTACCTCTAATTACCCTATTTACTTTTAACTATGGTAAATAAAATTCAAAAGTTACTATTCGCCAAAAATTATTTTCATTCTATTGAGACAAATTTTACTTTCTGATGTCAACCATGTCTTTTGAATTTTTTAAATTCAATTCACAAAATTAGTAAAATTACGTTTTATGTAGATTTTCAAATGTGGCTAGAAGGTGGGTAAAAGTAAATAAAAAGTTCAATAAAATTTTATATATGTATTCTTATTAAAAAATTAGTCCAATGAATTAAATTAGATTAATATTGGTGTTATGTATCTATTTGACTTTAAAATAAATATAAATTTAAAAATAATTATTTAAATAAAACTTCGGTTTTAAACAATAAGGCACTATTTTCACTATTCATAAAAAATTGAAAGTTTTCAGAAAAATACCAATAATTCAGCATAAGCTTATTTTGATATTCCAAATCCAAAAATGATTTCCACTTGGAAAAATAAAATTTATAAAATTTAAAATAGTGGGTATTAGTATTCATAATTGCTTTTTTAAACAGTTAATTTGATTGGTCGTGGTGTGCTAGGACTCGATGTTCTATACAGTGCATGTTATTGTATTATTCAAAGAGAAACACACCACAGAAGCTTGGAGTGTTACATTCTTCCTTCCTTAAAATAATTTTTCCCTCAAAATTTCTAGAATACTACTACATAAAATGATTTGGGTGGTTCTTCATCATAAGTTCCTCAGGTTCCCACATTGCCTCTTCCTTTTTATGGTTTCTCCAAATAACTTTTACCAGATGATTTGTCTGGTTTCTCAACAATTTTTATTTGGTATGAAGAATTATAATAGGCTCTTCATAGTAAGATATATTGGGTTTTAGTTCCATTTCATCATAGGTGAGTACATGCATTAGGTCAGGCCTGTATTTTCTCAACAATGATATGTGGAACACATCATGAACATTGGAGAGACTTGGCAGCATTTCCAAATGGTAAGATACAACTCCAATTTTTTTTAGAATTTTGAAAGCTCCAATGTACCTAGGACTTAATTTTACCTTCTTACAAAATCGCATATTTCCCTTCCATGTAAATCCATTTAAGAAAACATGATCTCCTACTTGACATTATAAATCCTTCCTTCGGTAATCACTATAGATCTTTATCTTTATTTGATCTACTTTGATGTGGGTTTGGACAATATTTACCTTTTCCATTGTTTCCTCAACAAGTTCTAGGCCTACAATTTTTCTTTCACCCACATCATCCCAACAAGTTGGTGTACGACTTCTCTTTCCATATAATGCTTCATATGGTGCCATCTGAGTACTAGAATGGAAGCTATTGTTATAGGAAAATTCTACCAGAGGAAAATACTGATCCCACATACCTTGAAAGTCACGTGAGAAAGATCTCAACATGTCATATATGGTTTGAATAGTTCATTTTGAATGTCCATCAGTTTGAGGGTGGTAGGAAGTTCTCAAATAAAGTTCAGTATCTAGGGATTTCCGAAGACTTTTCTAGAATCATGATGAAAAATGTCGATCACGATTAGAAACAATAAATACGGGTACACTATGAAGTCTTAAAACTGCATTAATATATTGTCTTGATAAAATTTCAAGTGGTAAATCTTCCCTTATAGAATGAAAATGTGCTTGATTAGTAAGATGATCAATAATGACCCATATTACATCATTATTTCTTGAAGACTTTAGTAGACATATGAAAAATCATATCATAATATTATCCTATTTACACTCATGTGTGGGAAGAGGTTTCATGAATACCCTTGGATGTTGTCTTATAGCCTCCACCTCTTGACAAAACATACATCTTGACACATAACAAACAATCTCCCGCTTCTTGTTATCCCATAAAAAATGTTTCTTCAAATATCTATACATCTTAGTTCTACTAGGGCGTATATATAAATTGGAGCTATCAGAATCATCCAAAAATTCCCTTTTTAGATTAGGTATATCGGGAACACAAATCCCCTTCCCAAATTTAATAATTCCATCTTCATAAACGAAGTAAATCTATCTCCCATCATTCACAGCTTTAAATTTATTTTGAAACACCTCATCAATAGTCTGAGAACTTTTTATCCTTTCTAGTAAAGATGGTTTAGAAACAATTTGAAATAGTATTGATGTTTCACCTTCCATGATTATTCCCATATCCATATTTACTAGATCCATGAACATAGGATCCCTTTCAACTCTCGTCCTATTCATAACTCCACGATCCTTTCTTCTCAAAGCGTCATTCACTTTATTTTCCTTCCCCGGGTGGTAGTGTATTATGCAATTATAATCCTTGAGTAGTTAGAGTCATCTGATTTTCCACATGTTGACTTATTTATGTGATAAAATATACTTCAAACTCTTTTGATCAGTATATATCTCAAATTTTTTACCATAGAGATATTGTCTCTCTATCTTCAGAGATAATATTAAAGCTAATAACTCAAGATCATGAGTAGGATAATTTATTTCATGAATTTTTAGCTGCTATTAAGCATAGGAAATAACCCTATCATTATGAATAAAGATAACACAAAGTCATTTCTTTAAAGGATCACTATAAATAACACCCATAACTCCCTGATGGGACATTCAAGATAAGGGCATTGACTAATCTTCTCTTCAAATCTTCAAAACATTCTTTAAACTCTTTTGTCCATAAAAATTTAACCCCTTTATGTGTGATCTTGGTTAATGGGTTATCCAATCAGGAAAAATTCTGGATAAAATGCCAATAGTAACCTGATAAACCAATAAATTTGCGTTCCTCATTTGACTCCCTAACCCCAGTTACCCATAGTCGGGGCATTTTTACATAACATTGGCATGATCACAAGGAAGATCAAATATCGAAATATCGATTAGTTTTGTATCCTTGGAAACACTTGATATATTCATAAGTCTTACATTACGTCATAAAAATGAAAACTACAACAACATAGTCTTCATAGTACACACTCATATCCCCATACACTATCCCGGCAGGTCATTCATAAATTACTTCTTCAAATCCTGGGAAAAATAAAACATTGAAAGGGGTTAGATCAGATGCTCGGTAAGGATAACAATATTCCAGAAACATTCATAAATAAGCATAAAAATTTAAGGTAATGTATAACTAAAACAAAAGCCTTTTAAACATAAACATCAGCCTAATATGGAAAAGATAAAAATAAATAATGCCATTTACTTATTCACATGGATATTCTACTAGTCGAATAATCACAAGCAATACCAATAATCCCTTACATAATGATGGAATGCACAATGCCAGACTATCATAACTATATAGCCAAGGCCTCGTGCCAAGACTACAAATAAGATTTTGTCAAGGCCTTATGCCAAGACACTAGTTTGTCTCATGAGACATACCGATGCATTGAGGAGCTATAGTGCGCTCTACCCGTCACTTACTAAGTCCAATGCATTCCTCGTATGAAAATTTTGAAACATAACATAAACAATCATATTGAAACTATCATACGAAATGTCAATACTTTAACCACAAAACATGAATGGTATAAAAATAGCACATCCACAGTCAAACATAACTCATTCGATACAATATGGAACATTGTATTGTATCATCTTAACCACAATCGAGAATAATGAAGGATATTGACATAGATTAAAATAATCATCAAACTATTTAGAGAAATATCCCCTTTTTCTTGAAAACATTTAAAAGTCCCAATATTTTTCAAGAATCCATTTAAAGTATATTTTTGAATCAATGTGTTCCAAACCACTTTGAAACCATTAAAAGTAATTTTTATTTTAAAACCATAATTTCCATATAAAAAAAATCCTTAAACCCATTTTTAAAACATGGACATTAATGAGAAAGATTTAGAAGAATAATTCATCAAAACATTCATAAATGATATTTTAGTTAGAGTTCCTAACCAAAGGGGAGACACTTGAATACAAATAATTGAGGTAATAAAAACTTTGTAATATCATGATAATAAACGGATTCATGATATACTATGTCAAAGAACATTATATACACCATATAAAAGTGATTTAGTGTATACCAATAAAGGAGTCTCAATGGAATATAATTTGAGATGAAACTTATTATAAAGACCCTATCCTTTGGTTAAGGATGAATCATTGGAATAATTTTGTGTCAAAAATATAAATACACTCAATATGATTGGATATTGAGTGTAAATCAATCAAATTAAATTCACACATATTCTTGTAAAATCAACCCCAATGAATTGGATGTTTAACTCAAAAAACAGAGATTGAGTTAAAATTACTCTTATCAAGTTCATACTGATGACTTTAGAATTTATCAATGAAGTGATTATGTGTATCAAAATTATATCCACATAAAGGGTAGTGGGAATTATGAAATAATGAAATGGATAGTGATTCCACACAAAATCTTGGAGTAAAATAATCAATGAAGTATGCGTAAATCCGAATGAGTGGAAATTGAAATTTCAAATTCCCTTATTGATTTGGTAAATTAAAAAACATATACCCCTGATAGAAGGACCATACAATGATGATGTAAATATAAATGAATTATTTATATTTCACAGTGGATACAAACATGGGCAGTACACACACCACATGCAATAAATAAGTGGTGAACAATGGAAATCTCACGGAATTAAAAGTGAGATAAGAAACCCCTTACATTGTACTTTTCCTTGGTTGGGGGTAGGTTAAACTCTTGTATAATGGTGAAATAATTTTTATTAAATTATTAAATAATCATATTAATTAATATGATACAATATATGATCATTTAACATTGATTTGTTATTAATATCTTAGTATTATCATTGTTTCATGTGTTAATAGATTCGTTTTCCTTTATATTCTTTATTATGTGAGACATATTTGTTATGGGTGTAATGTATATTATTCATATCCAGAATGATATAATGTCAATAAAAATTATTTTTAATAATAAAATGAGAATTATACATGGATGGATATGATGGGGAATGAATCTCATCGCGTTTGTGAAGGCGGTAGTCCGTACGTACGCACGAGCGACAATATCATTCTTTTGATATTAAAATAATATATAAGTTGATGGTATATCATATATACAGAATCTTTATCAGGTTATATTTATTATTTACATGAATTACACATCATTATTATACCCATCAAAATAATAATGTTTTGAAAAACAATCACACCACGACGTGGAGACGGTAAGCCGTACGTACGCACGTATGGTGACATGTCATTCAATGGATGGATAGAATACTGAATATGGTTTTACCATGTCTATAATAACATAAATGTATATATAATATAATGGAGTTATTATTTTATAATGGTAATAACAATGATCGAAGAAGTGGAAGAGGAAAGGAACTTGTAAGTGGGTGGTGAAAACATTACCTCTTCTTCGGGTTCTTCCTTTTGATTTGATCAAAAGGGCTCCATAGGGTGGCTTTCTGACACAAATAAGGCCTCTATATTGAAGTGAGGGAAGTTGAGAGAGTATTGGGGCAGGTTTTGGCCGATCTGAAAGGATTTTATGGTGTGAATTAGTGAGAAGGGAGAGTACCTTTTTATAAGAGGGTGAGGGGCACTTTTGGAAAAGCTAGAAATATTATTTTATAATAAATTCATATTCAGTTTATTATGGACCGAAATTGGATTATTTAAAGTTTAATAGGGGGATACGTCGAAAACCACTCAACCAAGAGGTTTTAGATAGGTTTGGGTCACTCTATTAACCTTATCTTTTAGTTTTAACTCATAGTTAATTAGTTTAACATTTACCATGTCACTTTGTATTTTTATATTATATAGTTAATAAACATACTATATGCATCTAATAGACCCCCCAAGTGGTCCATTAATGATACATATATCATTAAATAAGTCTCCTGGTCAAACATTTTATTTTTATGAATTTAATATCAATTAATAATATAATATTTGTTTCAAAAACTATTTTATTTCAAATTCGACACTATTCAATAATTTATTTTTGTTAAAGTCATAAAAACTTTATTATTTAGAAAACAATTCATTTAAGAAACCCTATAATGTCATATTAAGCAATAAAATTTATGGATGTTATCAAAACTTTCAAATTATATTAATTCTAACATTTATAATACCAATTATTTGATTCATTCAATAATAAGGAAAATACTGCATCAATATTGTGTCATAAATAATATTACTTATTAACTATATAATAATTATAAATAAAATACTATTACGTAGAAAATCCTTTTATATTTCTAATTAATATTTATAGTAGAAAATATAACATATATAACCATATTTAAAAATTGTTTTGCTAAAAGATATATGTTATGTCATTTTTGTATTTATTTTAACTTAATTAATATAAAGTGTCATTATCACTTACAGGTGGCTCCATGAGGTCCCAAAATCGATCCAAAGATTCCCATGGTCGGCCATGTATCAACCGATAAGGTTAGGACACGTTTTAGGGTAATTTATTATTATTATAATATTATTTATTTACCCTTATTTTCTGGATTTACCCTTTAACCATGGTAAATAAAATATTTACCGAAGTAATTATTCAAAATGTCTAAAAATAAAAGTTACCTATTTACCAATATGGACATCCTGATTTCATATATAGAATCCATTTTTCAAAATTCAAAGCACATGAGTGGCAGAAATTAATTTAAAATTAATTCCCATTGTTAAAACAAAAAGCCTGTTTTTAGGAGATAATAACTATCAAAAGATTGGCACTTGTTTATGTTCGGTTTAATTATAAAATTATGTACAATGACAAAAATTGTATTAAATGGTTAAAATATATTCTAAATATATTTTAAAACCACTAAAATTCATAATTTATCAATAATAATTATATCGATTAAATTTTTTTTATTAAAATTTAGTAATTTTCATTGTTCATCAAAATATGAAAGTTATCCTAAAAGTACCAAAATTTTACCCTAGGCTAATTTCAATATTCTTAATCCAAAAATGAAGTCCATTTTGAGAGATAAAATTTATAAAATATCAAAAAGTGGGTATTGCTATTCATAACGGCTACTTTGATTGGTCGAGGTGTGTTACAACTTGAAGTTGCGTACAACACACACTACTGTATTAATCAAAGAGAAGCGTACCGTGGAAGCTGGGGGTGTTACATTCTCCCCTTCTTCAATAAATTTCATCCTCACAATTTTCAAAATTGGGCATTGGAATATAATGGAATGTCCCACATCAGAAAAGATTCAATAAAACTATCACTTTAAAAGAAAGAAAGAGAAGTACAAAGGTCACCCGAGATAACCTTTACTAGGATTCCATGTAGAAAAACATTGATATGGATGATAAAATAAGTGTCAAGTTCTAATGGAGAGGGATAGAAAACATGATCAGGAAAAAGTTAACAATACAAAAACCACAAACTTGTGTTTGGACAAATGGTCATTAGTATCCCAGTAGGAAAAGTAAACGAACAACATTTTTTTTATTTTAAGTTACATTACATAAGGATTAGGAATTCATTTCGGAGATTGACTAAGAAAATAAAGAGACATACTTACTTTTTATATAGAGTTTCATTAATTAATAAATTTACACCACTAAATCATTTTTTTAAACGATGAGTATTCAAGAAGACTTGGTCACACTGGAAGAGCTAGAATAAACTTCTATAGAATCACATGATCCACACAGGATAAACAATATATTTACATTGTCTTTAGAGATTAATCAACACTAAAATGGTTAGTACAAGATCTAATGATCCCCCAAAAGGATATTCCTTAAGAGAAAAAACACTAATCTTAAATTCTAAAATCAATACTCCAACATTAAATAAATACCATTCAATAAACAATTGTCCTTAAAATCTTTCAAAATAATCCAAACTGATATTGAAACCCAAAACATAGAATAATTTGGTTATGTGGTCTTCCATGTTAAATTGTATCTCCTAATGACATCAACTACTCTTAAAGTCACAAATATAAAATTAATTAACCTAATCACATATTCTCTATTATAGGTTAATCATTTCCATAAATAACCCAAATCATTATAAATCCATAATAAAAACGTAGATAAAAATCCACCATTACTCCACAAATGAAACCCCATATTATTCTATTTTCCTTGGGCATATTATAGTGACCCAGCCTTTTCTTACATTACTATTACATCATTTAAAAGATAAATAACATAATAGTATTACACCTAGAGGATCCAAAAGTTTAGTGTCTTGGGTAAACTAGGACCACACATAACAAATACAACATCCACCATAAGCATTTATTTAATTTATTCTTCACTAGCTTCTTAGTGGCACTTGTCCTATCCTTAGTACATGTATCCACCTGAGGATATACCTCAAAAGGGGAGAAATAGATGCCCAGTAAGAGGATATATAAAACCAATATAGCATGGGGTGATCATAATCATACAATGGGAAAAAGATCATGAACATGAGAGGAGCATAAATAGAAGACTTGAAATGTGGAATTGCATAAAAATGAAACATCGTGTCTTAGTGGTTAACTACCACAAATAGTTGTGTATCAAGCTAGAATCGTTTTCACACATAATTTCACATTTACTCAGGAGATTCATCACTTTACCCAATGCATTGGAGTGCTATATAATTCTGGGTGCACCCGTCATATTTAAACATTCATATTGCGCTATATAATTCCGAGTGCACCCGTCACATCATAACATCATCATTTATCATGAATGCCATAATGAACATATAATACAAATCATAAAAATGAACCCATGAAAATTAATGGGTTTCATCTCATAATAACACCTTCATAAGCTTTGGGTTCCCAAAAGAAATAGGAAATAACCCACATGTTACAAGAACCATCCACTTTGAGTGACAAGTAAAAGGGGTATTCTTAAAAGAATAGTTCTTTTGGAAAACATTTTGTTGGACATAAAGACCAGTGAAAAACATGTATATCCCATAAAAGTAAAGGAAATTATGAAAAAATGATCTTTGAGGAGTAACCGTATCAAAAATGGAGTGAAAGAGGGGGGACCCGAAGGAAGAAAATTGGGTTTGAGATTTCCCCTTACCTTGTACCTAAATACTTCCTTCTCTTTAATGTCCTGTATAATGACATTGTATTAATTAATTAGAAATCCAGAACCATTTGTACATTAATAGGGTTCATTATGGTTTCATTATGTCATATTATCTTCTTTTGGATGATATATAGAGTTTAAAAAACATTGTTCGGGGATGTTCGTTTTTATGGTTTTTCTTGGGTGGTTCACTTGTATTCTTAAACTGATGTTCGGGTATATTGTGGGTAAACATCAAGAAATGATATTACATGTTATTAGTGATATTTAAAGAGGTTGAATTATTTTAAAATTAATTATATTAGATCCATGTGGGTGAATCATTATATAAGAATTAAATGATGATTATTGGGGTTAATTTGAGCGGTTTTTGGATCACAACGAACTTGGTTTAACTTCTCACTTAGTAATATGGCCATAGGTTATTTACAAAACTTGAAATATAACATGATACATATAAAATATTATGTTAAACCATAAAAAGTTTTAATGACCAGAGTTGAAGGTAGAAATTAAAGAAGAGAGCATGTCGTTTTTGAAGGTGATAAATTAACACCTCATGAACAACGTTCTCTTTAATAAAATAAAAGGAAGAGGAAAAGGGTGTGGGTGATATAATATCCAATTAGAATCATAAAATTACATTATATATATAATAATGGAGTTAAAAAACAATTTGTATGAATATTGGTGGGGAGATATCAAGAAAGGAACTTGAACTTGAAAGGAAATTAAAGGGGAAGAGAGAGGGAAATTACCTCTTGAATCCTTCACTTGAGAACCTCCTTAAGGGACTAAGCATTGTCTTTTGATGAGACCAGAAGCCCTTGGACGTGAGGGAGGGTCTATGACAGATGGTTGTGTATATATTAGAATATTCTTGAAGCTTTAGAGGTGTGGTTTGGCAAGAGGAGGGGGAGGGCTTATTTATACATGAGGAGCGATGCGTTTTTAGTATAAAATATTAAATAAAATAATATATCAAGAGTTAGACTTGTAATAGTATTTTTTTGACATCCTGAATCATATATTAATATAATATATTTATTTTTAGGCTTTAACGTTTTTTTATCATTCGATTTCATTAATTTATTAAAAGGGAAGTGAAAGAAAGAGAAAAAGGCACTTTAAGAAATCACCTTTTGACTTTAGGATTTGGAAAGTTCTTTTTAGGTTTGAGAATTGGATTTATTGTATTATAAGGAAACATTTATGAAATTCAATATAATGTTTCCTAATCTAAAGTTTTAGAATGTTTATGTCCTCATTACATCATTAATGATGCAATTTAGTATACCCCGATTATGCGAAAAACTGTATTTTTTACTATTCACCTGAAAATTGAAGTATTTCAGAAAAACCCCAAATATTTAACCCCACCATTTTTCGACATGTAGAATCCAAAAATGAAGTCAATTTTTCAAAAATAATTTTCTAAATTTTATTAATTTAATATTTAATTAAAATCATAATATAATTAAAAACAGTTTTTAAAATTAAAACTGATTTTATAGTGCTTCCAAAAATTACGTAGGGTCTTATAAAATTATCTAAAAACTATAAGAAATTGACTCAATAATTTATGAATACTTTATATGGAAATAAATATTCTTTTAAATTAATTAATTAATTATAATTAATTATTTATGACTTTGAAAATACCAAAACATTTACTAAGGTCAAATTGTCACATTCTAAGATGTATAAATTTTATTTAATTATTCATAGGTAATGTTACTCTTATGTTGGATGATTTTCTATTCATAAGGGTCATATTACTATTCATAAGTGTATGTTACTATTCATAAGAGTAGGTCACTATTCACTAAAAAGTATTTTTGTATCATTAGACTCCAAAAATCATCCGGAACACAACTGTGTATGTCGGATATTCAAAATTTCAAACAGAGGGGTGACAAAATTATGTTTAAAGTTCACTTATCACTTAGTAGTTCATTATTTTGTGTTTTCATGTTATTTTATGATATAATTATAATAAGGGAATTTCCATTGAAAAACTATGGGTCGTTACATTCTTCCCCCCTTACGAAATTTCACCCCCGAAATTTCACTTTACACAAACAGGTGAGCATACTTCTCCTTCATTGCCTCTTCTGGTTCCCAAGTTGCTTCCTCAAACTTATGGTTCCTCCAAAACACTTTGACAAGATGGGTTTACTTGTTGCATATAACCTTATCACTTCGGTCCAGAATCTTTATTGGCTGCTCCTCATAGGAGAGATCGTCTTCCGCTTTACCACCTTTGAGGTTAGTACATGTGAGGGGTCTGGTATGTACTTCCTCAGTAGTGATACATGAAACAAATCATGAACTTGAGCCATATTTGGTGGATGTTCTAGATGATAGGCCATGACTCCTATGCGCTCAAGGATCTCAAAGGGGCCAATATACCTTGGGATTATCTTCCCTTTCTTCCTAAATCGCATGACTCTCTTCCTTGGAGATATTCGAAGGAAGACTTTATCTCCAACATCGAACTCTAAGTCCCTTCGATGGTTGTCATCATATCTCTTTTGACGACTTTGACAAGCTTTGATGTATTTCTGGATGACTTGAAGCTTCTCTATCATCTCTTGAACAAGATCAGGTCCAAGTAGCCTTCTTTCTCCAACTTCATCCCAACAGGTTGGAGTTCTACATCGCTTCCCATAAAGAGCTTCATACAGAGCCATCTAAATACTCGAGTGGAAGATATTATTGAATGAGAACTCAGCCAATGGGAGATGCTGATACCATACACCTTTTAATTCTTGAGAGTAGGCTCTTAGAATATCTTCAAGCATCTGAATAGACCTTCCAGACTGGCCATCAGTTTGGGGGTGATAGGCCATGCTGATATTTAATTCAGTACTCAAAGCATGTTGAAGGCTCCTCCAGAACATAGATGTGAACCTTGGATCACGGTCAGAGAAAATTGAGAGTGGAACACCGTGCAGTCTCACCACTTCCATCACATATATCCTTGCAAGTTATTCAAGTGATAGGTCTTCCAGAATAGCGATAAAATCGGAAGTCTTGGGGAGTCGGTCAACCACAACCCAAATCGTATTATTTTCCTTTGACGTCTTCGGGAGGCCTGTGACAAAGTCCATAGTAACATTTTCCCATTTCCACAAGGGTATAGGCAATGGCTGCATCATACCTTTGGACTTTTTTTGCTCTGCTTTAACTTTCTGACATACCAAGAACCTTGATATATATTCCAAAATCTCCTTCATGTTATCCCACCCAAAGTGTTCTCGGATATCATGGTACATCTTAGTACTCCTAGGATGGATAGAGAAAGTTGTGCTATGTGCATTATCCAATAGCTCCATCTTTATCCTGGGTGATGAAGGCACACAAAGCCGCATTCCAAACCAAATCACACCATCATCATCGATATGGAACTCTTATAGCATCCCTTCCTTTACTGTATTCACCCTCTTTTGTATCTCCACATCATCCCTTTGTGCTTCCTTAATCTTCTCCTGGATGGATGGTTTCACAATAATTTGGGAAAGGTAGGATGTATCCTTTTCCCTTATGATTTCCAAATCCATCCTTTGCATATCCAAGAAGATATGGTCATTCTCAATCCACAGTATGGAAAGAGTAGCATGTTCTTTTCTGCTCAGAGAATCAGCTATATTGTTTCCCTTTCCAGGAAGATAGTGAATAGAGCAATCATAATCCTTGATTATCTCTAACCATCTCCTTTGACGCATGTTGAGCTCATTTTGTGTGAATATATACTTTAGGCTCTTATGGTCGGTGTATATGTCACACTTCTCACCATAAAGGAAGTGCTGCCAGATTTTCAAGGCAAAAATCACGGCTTCTAGCTCTAGATCATGCATCGGGTAGTTCTGCTCAAGTATCGTCAACTGTCATGAGGCGTAGGCTATCACATTATCATTTTACATGAGTACACAACCCAAGCCTTTCATTGAAGCATCAATGTATATCAAAAAACTTTCTCCACTTTTCGGTAGAGTGAGTACAGGTGCAGTGATCAGGCTTCTATTTAGCTCCTTGAAGCTTCCCTCACATTCTTCCATCCAGACATACTTTACTCCTTTCCTTATTAACATAGTTAGCGGGCTTTAAAATCATGAGATGTTTCTCACAAAACGTCGGTAGTACCCAGCTAATCCAAGAAAACTACAGATTTCTGTGACACTAGAGGGCCTGGGCCATTCCTCAATTGCCTTTGTCTTTGAAGGGTCCCTAGAAATTCCCTCGCTTGTGATCACATGTCCCAAGAACGTGACTTGATTCATCCAAAAGTCACACTTTCTGAACTTGGAGTAAAACTTCTCCTTTATCAATGTCACCAACACAAGTCTTAGATGTTCTTCATGTTCATCCTTGATCTTGGAGTAGATGAGAATATCATCGATAAACACTACCACAAATTTGTAGAGGTAATGTCTAAAGACTATATTCATCAAATACGTGGAGATTTCATTGGAATTAGTATGTCCAAAGGGCATCACCAAAAACTCGTAGTGCCCATACCTTGTACGGAAGGCAGTCTTCTGAATATATTCCTTCTTCACCTTTACCTGATGATATCCAGAATGAAGATCCACCTTTGAGAAGTATTGAGTGCCTCTTAATTGTTCAAACAAGTCATCAATCCTTGGGAGAGGATACTTGTTCTTTATGGTGGTGTTGTTGAGTTCCCAATAATAGATACACATCCACATTGTTCCATCCTTCTTCCTCACAAAGAGCACTAGTTCACCCCAAGGTGATGCACTAGTGTGTAGGATCCCTTTGTCCAGATTCTCTTGCAGCTACTTCTTTAAATCCTCCAGTTCAATAGGATCCATCCTATAGGGGTACTTTGAGATAGTAGTATCTCTGGGTATGAGTTCAATTGAGAACTCTACCTCACAATCTGGGGGAATTCTGGGTAACTCTTTGGGTAATACATCGCCGTATTCCCTCATGATGGGAATTTCCTCAGGGTTGTAACTTTACTTCAACTCAACAATTTGGGCGAGGTATGCTTATTCATAGGGAATCAAGACCCACAACATTGAAGGATTTTTAAAAGGAGATTCATGATCTTCCTTGCATTTATAGAGGAGAATGGGATGGTTCATAATATGAAAAGATATTTCCTTTTCCCAACAGTTGATATGTGCTCTATATAACGAGATCCAGTCCATTCCCATTATTGCATCAGATTCCACCAAGGGAAGTATTATGAGATTTGAAGGAAGAATCTTCCCACATACATCAATAGTAGAAGAGTCAAACACTTGGGTTGCAATGATTGCACCAATTGGTGTTTTTACAGATATCTCTACTTCATGGTTTCGAGGCTTTGATTCTATTGTTCTAGTAAACATCCAAGATATAATGGAATGCGTAGAACCGGATTCAAATAAGACTTTTTCCATTCATGAGTGAATAAGAAGTGTACCTTGTATGACTTCATTATCATGATCCTCCTCCGCAGTAGTGATGCCATAATACTTCCCTTGTTCCTTTGGATTTGGTGGTTTCTGACGCTAATTACCCTCAAGAACTCGAGGTTTAGTGCACTGGTTTTCATAGAGCCCTATCTCATTACAGTTGTATCATTGAAACATGAGTGGTTCTATCCTTTCATCAGCTATATTGTATTTCCTTTTCATGTCTTTTGGATGCTCTTGAGCATGGTTTTCTTCTTTCCCACACTTGAAGCATTTTCCTGTCCCTTTGAGACAGTTCCTATTGTGAAACTTGTCACATTTTTTGCATGTGGGTCGTTTATTTTTCTTCCCACCTTTGTCACTAGATCCACCAGCTTGAAAATATATCTTTCTTTTCACATAACCATAGCCATGGGACCATTATCCAAACTCCATCTCCACTTTGCGTGCACACCAAACAACTTCTTCATAACTCCAAATGTCTCTAATTACAAGAGCCTTTCGAAGGAGTGGTTTTAATCCACTAAAGAATCTATCGATTTTGCTATCATTGTTGATAAAAAACCCGAAGCATACCTTGCAAGCCTTGTGAAATTCACTTCATAGTTGTGACAAATTCTCCTTCTTTTTGCTTGAGCTCTATGAATTCTCTCTCCATCTTTGTGTGAAGAGTTCATGGGAAATACTTATTAAGAAACATTATCTTAAAGTCTTCTCATTCCATCTCTTCAATTTCCTCCCTTGGCTTGGTGTTCTTAATCAAAGAACACCTTTGATCAGCTTCTCCATCTAGATGATAAACGGCAAGATTCAACTTCTCTGTCTCAGAATAGTGAATCACGGAAAATATCTTCTCCATGGAGTTGACCCGCTGTTCCGCAACTAGTGGATCGGAAGATCTGCAAAACGACGGTGGTTGTTGCCACATAAAACATTCAATAGCCAGTTTATCGTTCTTTGGTGAAGGATCAAGTTCCCCATTATTATGGTTATTGTTCATAAAATGATATAATTGGGTAATCATAGCCATGAATTTTTGAACTCCACCCCCCAAATCATTAGGGATGTCATTCGCGAAATCATTACATTGGCCCTCGCAAGAGTTGTTGGCCTTATTTCTCCTGGTTCCCATCATTTTCTAAAATAGAAAATGTTAGAGAAAAACATATGTAAAAAAGTCATGAATAACATATTCATTTAATCAATTATACCAAAAACATAACATATTGGATCCCTAGGTAAATATTCTTGTGTGCATATTTTAACATAGTCGCATACTAGAGGTTTTCTCTAGGGTTCACTAATCCTAATTCCCAAATTAACTAAACATTTCCTCTGATACCAACTATAGTGACCCTTCCTTTTCTTACATTACTATTAAATCATTTCAAAAGATAGACAACATAATATTATTATACATAGAGGATCCATAGGTTTAGTGTCTTGGGAAAACGAGGACCACACATAGCAAATACAACATCAACCATAATCATTTATTTAATTTCTTCTTTACTAGCTTCTTAGTTGAACTTGTCCTCTCCTTAGTACATGTAGCCACCTGAGGATATAAATAAAAAGGGGTGAACTAGAAGACCATTAAGAGGATAGATTAGAACAATATAGCATGGTGTGAGCATAATCATAACATGGGAAAAAGATCATGAACACGAGAAGAGCATAAATAAAAGACTTGAAATGTGGCATTGAATAAAAATGAAACATCATGTCTTAGTGGTTAAAAACCACATATATTTGTGAACCAAGATAGAATATTGTTCCCACATAATTTCACATTTAATCATGAGATTCATCACTTTACCCAAATCATTGGAGGGCTATATAATTCTGGGAACACCCGTCACATTTAAACATTCATATTGGGCAATATAATTCAGGGTGCACCCATCACATCATAACATCATATTTTATCATGCATGCCACAATGAACATATAAAATAAATCAACTAATGAACCCATGAAAAGGAATGGGTTTCATCTCATAATAACACCTTCATAAGCTTTGAGTTTCCAAAAGAAAGATGGAATAACCCACATGTTACAAGAACCGTCCACTTTGAGTGAGAAGTAAAAGGGGCGTTCTTGAAAGAAGAGTTCTTTTGGAAAACATTTTTTTGGACACAAAGACTAGTGAAAAACATTTATATCCCATAAAATAAAAGTAAATGATTAAAAAATGATCTTTGAGGAGTAACCATATCAAAAATGGAGTGAAAGAGGGAGAACCCGAAGGAAGAAAATTGGGTTCGAGATTTCCCCTTACCTTGTACCCGAATGCTTCCTTCTCATTAATGTCATGTATAATGACATTATATTCATTAATAATAAATCCATAACCATGTGTACATTAATAGGGATCATTCTGGTTTCATTATGCCATATTATCTTCTTTTGGATGATATATAGAGTTTAAAAAGCATTGTTCGGGGATGTTCGTTTTTATGGTTTTTCTTGGGTGGTTCACTTGTATTCTTAAATTGAAGTTCAGGTAGATCATGGGTAAAAATCCAGAAATGATATTAAATGTTATTAGTGATATTACAGGAGATTGGAGGATTTTATAATCAATTATATTAGATCCATGTGGATGAATCATTAGATAATAATTAAGTGATGATTATTTGGGTTAATTTTAGCGGTTTTTGGATCACAACAAACTTGTTTTAACTTTTCACTTAGTAATACGGCCATAGGTTATTTCCAGAACGTAAAATATAAAATAATAAATATAACATATTCTGGTTCAACCATAAAAATGGTTTCTTTACAAGATCTGAAGGTAGAAGTTGAAGAAGAGATCATGTCGTTTTTTATGGTGATAAATTAACACCTCATGAACAACGATATCTTTAATAAAATAAAAGGAAGAGGGAAAGGGTGTGGGGTGATATAATATCCCATTAGAATCATAAAATTACAGTATATTTATAATAATGGAGTTAAAAAAATTTGGATGAATATAGGTGGGGAGAGATCAAGAAAGGACCTTGAATTTGAAAGGAAATTAAAGGAGAAGAGGGAGGGAAATTACATCTTCAATCCTTCCCTTGAGAACCTCCTTAAGGGCCTAAGCTTGGTCTTATGATGAGACCATAAGCTCTTGGACGTGGGGGAGGGGATATAGGTGATTATTGGGAAGATATTGGACAATTATTGAAGCTTGAGAGGAGTGGTTTGACAAGAGGAGTGGGAGGGCTTATTTATACATGAGGATGGAGGTGTTTTTAGTATAAAATATTAAATAAAATAATATATCTAGAGTTAGACTTGTAATAGTAGTTTTTTGAAATACTAAATCATATATTAATATAATATAATTCGTTTTAGGCTTTAACTCTTCTTTATAATTCGAATTCATTAATTTATTAATAGGAAAGTGAAAGAAAGAGAAAAATACACTTTAAGAAATCACCTTTTGACTTTAGCCTTTGGAAAGTTATTTTTAGGTTTGAGAATTTGATTTATTGTATTATAAGAAACCATTTATGAAATTTAATATAATTTGTCTGAAACTAAAGTTCTAGAATGTTTATGACATCATTACATCATTAATGATGCAATTTAGTATACACTGATTATGTGAAAAACTGTATTTTCTTCTATTCACCCTAAAATTGAAGTATTTCAGAAAAAACCCAAAAATTTACCCCTACAATTTATCGACTTGTAGAATAAAAAAATGAATTCCATTTTTCAAAAATAGTTTTCTATATTTTATTAATTTAATATTTAGTTAAAATCATAATTTACTTTTAAAAACAGTTTTTAAAATTAAAACTGATTTTATAGTGCTTAAAAAAATTATGTCGGGTCTTATAAAATTATCTAAAAACTATAATACATTAATTAAATAATTTATGAATAAATTATATGGAAATAAATATTCTTTTAAATTAATTAATTTAGTGTAATTAATTATTTATGACTCAGAAAATACCAAAATGTTTACTAAGGTCAAATTTTCACTATCCAAGATGTATATATTTTATTTAATTATTCATATGTAATGTTACTCTTATGTTGGATGATTTACTATTCATAAGGTTCATATTACTATTCATAAGGGTATGTTACTATTCATAAGGGTAGGTCACTATTCACCAAAAATTATTTTTGTTCCATTAGACTCCAAAAATCATCCTGAATACAACCGTGTATGTCGAATTTTCAAAATTCCAAACATAGGGGTGACAAAATTATGTTTAAATGTCACTTATCACATAGTAGTTCATTATTTTGTGTTTTCATGTTATTTTATGATATAATTATAAAAAGGGAATTTCCATTGAAAAACTTTGGGTCATTACACATATAGCGTTCTCAACAAAGCGAACATCTTCCAAAATAACATTTATCACTTAATCACAAAATCATTTTCTTATACTAAGGGAATTCTTTTGATAAGACATAAGAACCCAAATCAACTTATTATTGATCAATAAAATCATTTAACTAAAATAATTAGTCACACTATCCTGGGACTTCACGTAGTCTCGTGTTATGCGATAAATCCCAATTGCACTTTGGTTGTGGGTTCGATTCCCACAGCTTTGTTTGACGTGACGGGTTGTCACACGGTCTACGTGTTGTCCTTTTTCAAAAACTAAATTTTATAACATTACCAAAATAAGATAAATTCCTCAAAATAACCATTACATAATTTAACCATGAATTTTATATCATACCTTTCATTTTCATCCCAAATTATAATAACATATAATTGTCTCAAACCCAATGATCATATAAAACCAAATGGTTATTTATAACTATATCCACAAGAGAAAAGATAATTCTTCCTCAAATATCTTTCTCTCATGGAAAACTGCAGGGTTACAAATACAAGAGAAAATTATTCCAAAGAAAACACATCAACAAGGAGCACTAATAATTTTTAAACATTTATCCAACCATTTATTTCCATATAGACTCTTCTTTGACCATGAAAATATCCTATAGAATAGGGCATTCACTCAGGTAATGGCCAGGTCCTCTACATTTACAACAAATGACTGTAAATGGATTCTTGGGACCATTTTTATTTTCTTCCATAGTACACTTCATTTTTTCGGCAATTATTCACTTTATGTCCTTCCTTCCCGCACAAAAAACATTTCTATGTCTCATTGAGATACTTTCCTGGGAGTCTCTTTCCACATTTCCTACATGATGGAAATTGAGTATTCCTTTCTCCATGTTCTCCACTGCTAGTGATCTTACCATTCATCACCTTTCTCTTATTTTTTGAGTCTGGGAATTGGTTAATATATATTTTGTTGATCATATTTTTGGAAAACTAATTTGGCATGAACACGATATCTTTTGCGCCCATCAACATTCCATTTTGTTTCTCATTTCCACCACTGTTTCAAACTTGTACATCATTCTCAATGTTACTATGACTTCCTTGGACTCCAGCCATTGACTAAAACAAGAAATCATTTTGTGAGTAACAGTAGTCATAAAATCATTTAGAGAATATCATGACACCATATTATCAATATGAATCACCTTAGGACTAACCAAGGTCATTTATTATCATCTTATATTAAAATACATCAAATTGGTTTGTAATGAAAATGTAAATTATCCTAAGAATATTCCCCGGGAGTGTTGTAACCAAGAGTGAAGCAAGGCCCATTGTCGTACAATAGTTCCAGTTCAAGTCTCGCTCAAAGCGGTGTTTTCGGGTTTTACCCCTAGGTACATTTGTACCAGAGCCGCCTCTACCCGCTCATATCCAGACATGGATTTATTTCTCAGAAGACTCACTAAATCTCCACAATACCAAAATTATAGGAAGTTCTTCTATACTAATCCTCAATGTCTTTTTTAGGGTTATGTGCTCTAATCAGAGTTTATCTAAATCTAGATAACACATTTTGTGCTAAACTTCCTCTGATACCAACTGTAACGCCCCGACCCCAGTTACCCAGAGTCGGTGTATTTTTACATAACATTGGCATGATCAGAAGGAAGATCAAATCTCAAATGACCGATTAGTTTAGTAGCCTTGGAAACACTAGATATATTCATAAGTCTTACATTACATCATTAAAATGAAAACTACAATAGCATAGTCTCCATAGTAAACGCTCATATCCCCACATACTATCCCAGCAGGTCATTCATAAATTACTTCTTCAAATACTAGGAAAAATAAAACATTGAAAGAGGTGAGCTTAGATGCTCAGTAAGGATAACAATATAGCGGAAACATTCATAAGTAATTATAAAAATTTAAGGAAATGTATAGCTAAAACAAAAGTCTTTTAAACATGAACTTTGGCATAATATGGAAAAGATAAAATAAAATAATTCCATTTACTTATTCACATGGATATTATACTAGTCTTATAATTACATGCAATATCAATAATCACTTTCATAATGATGGAATGCATAATGCCAGACTATCATAACCACATAGCCAAGGCCTCGTGCCAAGACTAGAAATAAGATTTTGTCAAGGCCTTTTGCTAAGACACTAGTTTGTCTCATGAGACCTACCGATGCATCGAGGAGCTATAGCGGGCTCCACCAGTCACTTACTAAGTCCAATGCATTCCTCATATTAAATTTTTTAAATATAACATAAACATTCGTATTAAAAGTAGCATACGAAATGTCAATACTTTAACCACAAAAAATGAATTGTATAAAAATAGAACATCCACAGTCAAACATAACTCATTCGATACAATATGGAAGATTTTATTGTATCATATTATCCTCAATTGAGAATAATAAAGGATATTGATATATGTTAAAATAATAATCAAACTATTGAGAGAAATATCCCCCTTTTTCTTGAAAACATTAAAAAGTCACACTACTTGTCAAGAATTCATTTAAAGTGTATTTTTGAATCAATGTGTCCCATACCACATTGAAACTATTAAAATTAATTTTTATTTTAAAATCTTAGTGTTAATATAAATAAATCCTTAAACCCATTTTTAAAACATGGACATTAATGAGAAATAATTTGAAGAATAAATCTTCAAAACATTCAAATATAATATTTTAGTAAGAGTTCTTAACCAAAGGAGAGAGACTTGAATTCAAATAATTGAGGTGATCAAAACATAGTAATATCATGAGAATAAAGGGATTCATGATATTCTATGTCAAAGCACATTATATACACCTTATAAAAGTGATTTAGTATATAACAACAAAGGAGCCTCAATGTAATGTAATTTGAGATGAGACTTATTATAAAGACCGTATCCTTAGGTTAAGGATGAATCAATGGCATAATTATGTTTGAAAAATAAAAATACACTCAATATGATTGGATATTCAGTGTAAATCAATCAAAGGAAATTCACACATATTCTTGTAAAAACAACACCAATGAATTGGATGTTTAACTCAAAAAATGGAGATTGAGTTAAAATTACTCTTATCAAGTTCATACCGATGACTTTAGATTTTATCAATGGAGTGATTATGTGTATCAAAAGTATATACACATAAATGGGAGTGGTAATTATGAAATAATCAAATGAATAGTGATTCCACACATAATCTTGGATTAAAATAATCAATGAAGTATGTGTAAAGCCGAATGAGTGGAAATTGAAATTTCAAATTCCCTTATTGATTTGGTAACTTAAAAAACATATACCCATGAAATTAGGATCATAAAATGACGATTTAAATATACATGAATTAAATTATATTACACAATGAATACAAACATGGGTTGTACACACACCACGTGCAATAAATAAGTGGTGAACAATGGAAATCTCACAGAATTAAAAGTGAGATAAGAAACCCCTTACCTTGTAATTTTCCTTGGTTGGGGGTAGGTTAACTTCATGTATAATGGTGAAATAATTTTTATTAAATTATGCAATATTCATATACATTAATATGATATCGTATATGATCTTTTAACATTGATTTGTTAATAATATCTTAGTATTATCGTTGTTTCGGGTGTTAAAGGATTCATTTTCCTTTATATTCGTTGTTAAGTGAGCCATATTTTTTATGGATGGAATGTATATTTTTCATATCCAGAATGATAGAATGTGTATAAAAATTATTTTTAATCATAAAATTATAATTATACTTGAATGGATACGATGGGGAATGAATCTCATCATGTTCGTGAAGACAGTAGTCCGTACGTATGCTTGAGCGACAATAACATTTTGTTGATATTAAAATAGTATATAATTGGATGATATATCATATATAAAGAATAATTATCATGTTATGTTTATTATTTACATTAATTACACATCATTATTATACCCATCAAAATAATAATGTTTTGAATAACAATTACACCACGACGTGGAGACGGTATGTCGTACGTACGCAATTATGGTGACATGTCATTCAAAGGATAGAGAGAATAATTAATATGGTTGTACAATGTTTATAATAACATCAAAGTATATATAATATACTGGATTTATTATTTTATAATGGTAATAACAATGAAAGCAGAAGTGGAAGAAGAATGGGACTTGAAAGAGGTTGGTGAAAACATTACCTCTTCTTCGGGTTCTTCCTTTTGATTTGATCAAAAGGGATCCATAGGATGTCTTTATGATCCAACTAAGGCCTCTAGGATGAATTTAGGGAAATTGAGATAGTATTTGGGCAGGGTTTGGCCGAGACAAAAGGCTTTAAAGGTATGAATTAGTGGGAAGGGGGAGTTCCATTTTATAAGAGGGCTGAGGGGTACTTTTGGAAAAGGTAGAAATATTATTTTCTAATAAATTAATATTCGGTTTCTAATGGCTCCAAAGTGGATTATTTAAAGTTTAAGGTGGGTATAGGTCGCAAACCACTCAACCAGTAGGTCTTAGACAGGTTTGGGTCACTATATTAACCTTATCTTTTAGTTTTAACCCTTAGTTAATTAGTTTAACATTTACCACGTCACTTTGTATTTTTATATTATATGGTTAATAAACTTACTATGTAAATCCAATATACCCCCTATTAGTCCATTAATGATACACCTATCATGATATAAGTCTCTTAGACGAACCTTATATTTTTATGAATTTAATATCAATTAATAATATAATATTTGTTTTTAAAATGCTTTTATGTCAATTTTGACACTATTCAATAATTGATTTTTGTTAATGTCTTAACAACTTTATTAATTAGAAAAAAAATCATTTAAGAAATCCTATAATGTAATATTAAGCAATAAAATTCATGGATTTCATCAAAATCTTCAAATTATATTAATTTTAACATTTATAATACCAATTATTTGATTCATTCATTAATAAGGAAAATATTGCATCATTATTGTGTCATAAATAATATTAATTATCAACTTTCTAAAAATTATAAATAAAATACCATTATATTGGAAATCTTTTTATCTTTATAATTAATATTTATATTCTAAAATCCAACATATATAACCTTATGTAAAAATTGTTTTTCTAAAAGATATATGCTTATTATATTTTTGTATTTATTTTAAATTAATTAAAATAAAGTGTCATTATCACTTACAAGTGGCTCCATGGGGTCCCCAAATCGACCCAAAGATGCCCATGGTCGGAAATGTATAAACCAATAAGGTTAGGACACGTTTTAGGGTAACTTATTATTATTATAATATTATTGTTTTACCCTTATTTACCAGATTTACCCTTTAACCATGGTAAATAAAAATATTTACCGAAGTAATTATTCAAAATGCCTAAAAATAATAGTTACCTATTTACACAATTTGGACTTCCTGATTCCAAATATGGAATCCATTTTTCCAAATTCAAAACACATAAGTGGCAGAAATTAATTTAAAATTATTTCTCGTTGTTAAAACAAAAAGCGTGTTTTTAAGAGATAATAACTATCAAAAGATTTTCACTTGTTTATGTATGGTTTAATTGTGAAATTATGTCCAATGAAAAACATTCAATTCAATTGTAATAATATATTCTAAAAATTCTTTAAAACCACTCAAATTCATAATTTATCAATATTAAGTATTTCGATTAAAAAAGTTGTTTTTAATTAAAATTTAGTAATTTTCACTATTCATCAAAATATGAAAGTTATCCGAAAAGTACCAAATTTTCATCCTAGGATAATTTCGATATTATTAATCCAAAAATGAAGTCCATTGTGATAGATAAAATTTATAAAATTTCAAAAAGTGGGTATTAATATTCATAACGGCTACTTTGATTGGTCGAGGTGTGTTAGAACTCGAAGTTGCGTACATCACACGCTATTGTATTAATCAAAGAGAAGAGTACCCTGGAATCGTGGGGTGTTACACCTTATTTATACTTTTTGGTGTTATTTATTCTTTTATTGACCTTGTATTTTAAGGATCAACATAGATTCCATCCTTAGAGAAAATATGTCCAAGAAAAGAAATATCCTGAATCCAAAATTAACACTTGCAAAACTTCCCAGATAATTCATATCTTCTAAGTTTATTTAGAATAATTCTCAAGTTATTTTCATGATATTTTTTATTTTAGAGTATACCAAGATATCATAAATTAATACGACAACAAATTCATCATGATATTCCATGAAAAATTTATTCATTAGATCCTTGAAAATAGAGGGTTTATTAGTTAGTCCTAAAGGCATTACTATAAACTTATAATGCATGTACCTAGTTCGAAATTCTCTCTCTTGGATGTCTTTATTTTTCATGCACCACTAATGGTTTCCAGATTGAAGGTCAATCATTGAAAAATATTTAGTTCCATGAAGTTGATAAAATAAATAATCTATGTGAGGTAAGGGATACTTGTTAATTATTGTTATAACATTGATCTCCCAATAGTCAATGCACAACCTCATAGATTCGTCATTCTTCTTAAAAAAATAGGGGATCCCCATGGAGAATCTCTAGAGTGAATAAATCTTGTGTTACTCAATTCCTCTAGTTATTTATTTAGTTACACTAATTACATAGTGGAAATTCTATAAGGGGTCTTTGATATGGACCTTGAACCATGAATTAAGTCAATAGAAAATTAAATTTCTCATTCTGGAGGATGTTCATGAAAATATTATAGAAACACATCAAAATATTCTTACATAATAGGTACATCCTCTATTTGAACGTTCATTTCCTCACCATAGTTATTTCACTCCCTTCCTCAACAATAATGGAATTTAGTAGAGCTACTCCGGGTGGATCTACATGAGAATAAAATGGTGACGTTTCTGCTCTAAAGATAAGTTATTCCTTATATTCATTAAAAATTGTAACCTCATTCATCATACAATAAATTTTCACATTGTGGAAAAAATACAATACATATAGAAGATTATATCAAATTAAATCATGGGTATTACAATTATATTAGTAGATAAAGTACATTTGTATGCCATAATTGTAACTGATTGACAAAGCATTATTGCAATGATACTTTCCATAGGAGTTTTGACTGACAACTACCTTGTTAAAATAAATTGAAAATATCTAATTTTCTTTGAAAATTGGGGAGATATGAAAGAATGAGATTATCTAGAATCAAATGAAGAATTGCCTAATTTTGAGGAAATTATTAAAGTTCCTTCCACCACATCACTATGAACTTAAAACACAGCAGTAGTGATCCCATAAACTTGGGCTTGCTCCCTTGGCCTTTTCTAAGGTATGTTTCCTTGGTTATTAGGAAATTCATTTCCATAATGACCCATTTCTCTACAATTATATAATTCAACATTGAAAACCTCTTTCTTTCCCTTGTAATCATGATCTTGATTACCTTTTTCTCCACACTTGTAACAAAATACCACCCCCTTCAGGCAAGTACTAGGGTGTTTCTTCCCACATTTACTACAAGGTGGAAAGTCAACATTTCCCTTATTACCCTTATTTTATTTTTTAGAGTGATCAGTAGATCTCTTCTTATCTTGATTCGCTTTAAAGTTATAAGACTTATAGAATTCTTTTTCTGTATTGATAGAACATGAGACTATATCTTCGTACGATGATAAGGATTGTGAAATTAATACTCAATAGAGAAATATTTTAACCCATAAAACAATTGATCAATCTTAATTCATGGGTTATGTATACAATCCGAAACATGCATTACTAACCTTGTAATTTTATCCTTATACTTTGAGACATTCTCATCCTCCTTTTGCCTCAGACTTAGAAATTGCCTTTCGATATCCACTTGATGTTCACGAGAAAAGTATTTTTCTTAGAAAATCTCATTAAACTCCATCCATTCCATATTTGATACTTCTTCATCCTCCTTTTCATTTTTAATTAATGATCACCATTGATTTGCATCTCCTCTGAGGTGAAAAATTTCCAAGACAACCTTTTCCCTTTCACAACTACCCAAATCATGAAATATTTCCTCTAATGAACTTATCCATTGATCAGCTAAAAATGGATTTGTAGTCCCATTTAATGTTGTTGTTTTTTTCCTCATAAAGCATTGTAAAATTTTTCCACCATGTTGTAGATCATGGTGCTCCATACTGGTAAGGTTATTATTCATAACCTAAGTGAGTTTTCCCAGTATGGTTATAAGGTGATCAGAACTAGTTGCATCACCAGCTCTACAATAATTATCATGAGTATGAGGGAAATAACTACATGTATTATGTGTGTTGATATGGTTTCCATTCCTACCACTAAGATCCACTTATAAACAATGGAACACACTAGATTAAGTTATGAATCGCAATGTGTAATTCCATACTTGAAAAATAATTGACATAAATTGATCATTTTTGGCATATAATCCATAATCATTAAAAAAATATTCGGGGGAGTATTTACTCATACCCCCTTCATAATTGTTTGTAACGAAAATGTGAATTGTCTTAAACATTTCCCTCAGTAGTGTCAAACCAGGTGCGTAGTAATGCCTGTTGTTGTGTATCAGGATACCCCGGGACAAGCCCGAAACTCCTTGTTAGAGTTTACACTCCTAGGTACATCTGTTTTAGAACCACATTCACTTATAGTATCTAGACATGGATTTATTTCTTGGAAAATCCACATAATATCTAAATTACAAAAATTATTGGATTTCCTTCAATATTAATCCTCAATGTTTATTTTAGGTAGATGTTATCTAATTAGAGTTTTTATAAATCTTGTTTCCAAGGTTTGTACTAAACATTCTCTAATACCAAGTATAATACCATGACCCTAGTTACCCAGAGTTGGTGAATTATTACATAACATTGGAATTATCACACAATATTAACTCTAAAATACCAATCAGTTTAGTAGCCATGTAAGTACTAGATACATAAATAAAATTTAAATTACATTATAAAACGAAAAAAACATTGTGTATTCGTATAACACACTCATATTTCTTAGCTTATCCCTGCAGGTTAGTCATAATATACTTATTCACATCCTAGGAAAAATAAAACATAAGAATGGGGTTAGCTCAGATGATCAGTAAGGATAACAATATGTAGAAACATTAATAATTAATCATTAACATTGATGACAATGTGTAAGAATAAAACACAAACCTTTTAAACATAAAATTCAAAATATTATAGAAAAGATAAATCTAATAATTCCATTTACTTATTCATGTTGATATTCTACTAGTTTAATAATCTCATTTTATATCAATATCTAATTTCATAATGATGGAATGCATAATACTGGACATCATAACCACATAGTCCAGGCCTCGTGCCAATAATACAAATAAATTATTTTTTAAGGCCTTGTTCCAAGACATTAATTTGTCCCATGATACCCACCAATGCATTGAGGGGATATAGCGTGCCCCACCCATCACATACTAAGTCCAATGCATTCCTCGTATGAAAAGGTTGAAACATAACATAAATATTCTTATTTGAACTAGAATACGGAGTGTCAATACTTTAACCATAAACCAAGAATTGTATAAAAATAGCACATCCATAGTCAAACATATCACAAAATCTTCAATACAATATGGAATATTGTATCATAATAAAGATACTTCAAATATTCCTAAAATCCAACAAAGGATGTTGACATAGGTGAAATCAAAACTATTTGAGAGAAATATCTCTTTCTATTTTGAAATCATTTAAAAGTCATGTAATTATAAAAGAAAATATTTATTTTGAAAATATTCTTATAATATTGTAATGTAAGTTTTGAAGGTTTTATAATGGTGGAAAATATCTTGTACCCACTATATAAGTTAAGAAACATTCTTTCCTTTATTTGTCGAAAAAGTTATAAAGTACCTTGTTTGGAAAATGACAGAAAGATTCATTTAAAAAAAATAGAAAAAGTAAAACAAGGTTATAAGTGAATTTAACCCATAGTCTAATAAATTGTAAAAATGTTTTAAAATACCTTTTTAAGAAACATGAATGTGGATGATAAAGAAGTCCTAATAGATACTTAAGTATAAACAACATCAGATAACAAAGAGGTCGTGAAATTTAACCCTTACCTTTTACTTTTCCTTAGTCCATGGTATGTTAAAATCATGTATAATAGTTAAATTATTGATATTAAATTATACAAGAATCACATATATAAATATTATATCATATATGATGCTCTAATATTGCTTTGTTAATAATATTTTAGTAGTACCATATAGTTCAGGTGTTAACCAATTCTTTTTCCTTAATATGTTTTGTAATGTAAGTCATGTTTTTTATTAATATAATGTATTTGATTCATATAAATAATTATATTATATTCTTAAAAATTATCTTTTAATCATCAAATGAAAATAATTCATGAATTATTACGATGGGGAATTAAATCTTATCGGGTCGTGGAGATGGTAAGTCATATGTATGCACAAATGACAATATAATTCTATTGAAGGTGAAATAGTATGAAATTGGATGGTATATTATATTGTCCAAATAGTTAACATGTTATATTTATTATTTACAGCAATTACACTCAATATTATACCCATCCAAATAATGAAGTGTTGAATAACAAACTACACCACGACGTGGAGACGGTAAGCCATACGTAAGCACATATGGTGACCTTATCATTCATAAGATGGACTGAATAATAAATATGGTCGTACCATATTTATAATAACATCATTGTATTTATTTTGGTATGGAAATAACAAATAAATAGGAAGTGTAAGAAGAAAATAACATTGAAATTGGTGATGAAATAATTACCTCTTCTTCGGGTGATTCCTTTTGATGTGAACAAAAAGGCTCCGTAGGTTGGATTTATAATCAATGTAAGGCCTCTAAGTTGAAGTGAGGGTAGTTTGGAGGTGATTTTAGAAGGTTTTTACTGAGACAGAAGGCTTCAGAGGTGTGAATATTATATAAGGGGATGTGCCCTTTTATAAGAGAGGTGAGGGGCACATTAGTAAGAGCTTGAAATATTAATTTATTATAATTCATTTTAAGTTTTTAATAGCTCTAAATGGATTTATTTCTAGGATAAGGTGGGTATGGGTCTAAATAATCTCAACCAATAGGTTTTATACAAGTTTAGGTCACCATATTAACCTAATCTTTTAGATTTAACTCCTGGTTAAATAGTTTAACATTTACCATGTCTTATTTTTTTATATTACATTGTTAATAAAAATACTATAAAATTCCAGGAGAACCTCAAGTGGTTCATTATTGATATATCTAACCTTATCTAAGTCCTTTTTCCGAACATTATATTTTTAGAAATAATATATCATTTAATAAAGTATTATTTGTTTTAAAAACTCATTTAGGTCAATTTTAAAACTTTTTAGTATTTGTATTTGGTGAAAGTCATAACAAATTTATTACATAAAAATAAATTTAATAAACCCTAACACATCATATAAAACAATAAAATTCATGGATGGCATCAAAAGTTTCTATTTAAATTTAATTCAGTATTCATAACATCAATTATTTTAAAATTTCATTATTATGGTAATTACTTCATCATCGGAGCCTAGGAGTGGCAGATTCCCCCCCCTCCCCCTCCTACAACTAGGGTTTTCCCTTAAATCTGTCTCCTCCCCTCCTCTGGCTTGGCCCGGCCTCAAAGACAATGGTCTCCTCTTAGATCGAGGTCGTTGGGAACAGATCTACTTGGTCCAACTTTGTTCTGGGCTCAGTGGTGGCTTCACTTCTGCTTTGGGTTATTTCCTCAGCTATGGTCTGTTTGTTGTCACCTCTACTGTGCTAAGTGATGACCTCAGCATCCCTAGATTCAGGTTCTCTGCTCAGCGTCATCGTGCAACTCTGAGTGGTCTGACTTCGAGATCTTTTAGTGGCTTTGTCTCTGAGTGGCTCGGTGATTGCTCCTTCGGGGGCCTCAGGATCTTGTCAAAGCTATCTCCATTGGCCCAATGCTCACCATCGGCTTGCTCTACTTGTTGGGGTTTCCGTTGTGGCTGTAGTGTACTCGGCGTTGGCGTGTTCAGTAATGGTAGATCTCACTCTGGTTCGGCTTCTTCCCTACTCGACATCGGTCCTCGTGTGCTCCAGTGTGCTCGTGGTTGGTTCCAGTGGCTTGGAGGGGGGAGGAAGAACATTTTTGTGCTTTTTTTTGTTTCTAGGGTTTGTTTTGGTAAATCTCGGTGTATGCTTGAATGGTTGTGACTTTGGTGGTTTTGGCTGCTCATGGGTTTAGTTGCTAGAGATGAATTGTATGGTTTGTTGGGGAACCCATACTTTCTTCAAGGCTTTGCTTTAGATGATGATAGATCTGGCCATCCTAACTATGCATTATTTTTTAGACATGGAGGATTGAGAGGGTATGACGCAACCATCGATACCATGCCCATGCACTCTTGCACGAGACTGCTTTTTGAGCAGCCATGCATTGGTGGAGGCATGAATTAATGATGTTGGTGTTGCGTTGAAGTACTCTCTCATAGTTTTGTTCTGGGTTTCAACCCCCTTGTTTCTCGACTTTTTTTAAAGTCTTTATTTCCTTGAATTCTTACCCCCTACCCTTAAAAGGGGACTTATCTAAAATCAATAAAAAATTTGGACTTTAGTCCATTTACTCTAATTTCTCCATCATCATTGTGTCATAAATAAGTTTTATTATTTAATGTTTAAAAATTATAAATAAAATACCACGATGTAAGAAATATTTTTATATTTATAATGAATATTTATAGTCTAATTTATCTTATGAATAATCCTATATTAAAAAACATTTAGTTATTAAATTTTGAATTTAACACTTTTAAATCATTATTAAATAAAATAAAATAAATGTCCTAATATAATACAAATAGATAAAAATGGATAATATTTTATTCCTAAGGTTGAGTTTGTTCAAAATACACTTATCCAATAAAATTAGGATGTGTGTTGTGGTAATTATAATATAATTTTTACCTTTAATTACCTTATATACTTTTAACTGTGGAAAATAAAATTCCAAAGTTATGATTCAATAAAAATTATTTTCACCCTATTAAACAAATTTTACTTACTAATTTCAATTGTATCTCTCGTATTTTTGAAATTTCAATTCACAGAAGCAATAAAATTATGTTTTATGTACATTTCCAAATGTTCATAGAATGTGGGTAAAAACGTAAAAAAGTTCAATAAAATTTTATATATATAATCTTATTATAAAATTAATCCAATGAATTAAATTGGACTAATATAGGTATTATTTATCTATTTTAATTTTAAATAATTATTTAAATAAAATGTCAGTTTTAAAAAATAACGCAATGTTTTCCAATATTAATCAAAAATTGAATGTTTTTAGAAAAATACCAAAAATTTACCCTAAGATAATTTTGAAATTATAAATCCAAAAATGATGTTCCTTTTGAAAAATAAAATTTATAAAATTTCAAAAAGTGGGTACTAATCTTCATAACTACTTTTTAAATGTCTAGTTTGATTGGTTATGGTGTGATAGAACTCAAAGTTGCGTACAATGCAAGCTATTGTATTATTCAAAGAGAAACATACTATGAAATATTGGGGTTTTACATAGAAGAAGTTTAATATTCACTAGATAATATGGTTAGAGTTGAAAAATTATTATGAATTCTCAATACTTTACCAACCATGGAAGGAGGAAAAGGTGGTTGATGCTTTGAGTTAGAAGGACCATGCTAGCTTATTCATGATAAGGATCTCAAAAGATCCAATATTTCAAAATTTTAAAAAGATAGATCTAGATATCCTGATGGAAAGGGAGAATATTATCTTTCTCAAAGGAATTTTCAACCCTCTATCCTAGTAAAGATTAAGGTTGAGTTGAAGTAAGATGAAGAGCTCCAAAAGAAAGTCAGAAATTTTCATCAGTTTAACCTTGAGTAGGAGGGAATGTTAAGGTTTAGGTACTGTGTATATGTTCCTTCCATACTACATTTGAAGAAGGATCTGTTAGAGAAAACTCATAGTTATTAATTCTCTATTCATATTAGTAGTATGAAGATGTATATGGATTTTAATGAATACATATAGTGGGATTTCATGAAGATAGATATCTCAAGGTTCAAATCACAATGCTTGGTATACAGAGAGGTTATAGATGAAAGACAAAAAGTATAATGGGATGTTTCATCCACTACCCATACCAGAGTGTAAATGAGAGAATATCACTATGGATTATGTTATTAGACTACCCAAAACCTCTAAAGGGTTTAATGCTATATGGGTGGTATTCGATCACCTTACAAAGTAAGTACAATTAATTGCTATTAGATAATAATTATCTTTGGGTCATTTTTTCAGTATATCAATTAAGGAAACAATAAGGATTCATGGAGAATCATATTCTATTGTATCATATTGGGATTTGAGGTTTACCTAAATGTTCTAGAGAAGTCTTCAGTAAGCATTGGATACAAAATTGAGTTTCGGCACTACTTATCTATAATGAACCAGCCCAGGTACCCTAGTTACACGATAACTGAGCTAGACCTGACATATCTTGAAAGGAGTTCCAAATCCCCATGGGTTGGTGTCAATCACTTAGAATCATAAAACATGCAAGTGGTGATGACTTTTTAAAAAAACATAGTTGAAGCAAGACAAGTAAGTAAATATGCATACAAATTAAGCTCTACCAAGAATAAAGTATTAGTATACAATGTGGAATTAAAACCCAATGAACTACATCCCATGTCCCAAAATAAGGGAAAAAACTAATTTCCCTAAGGAAAAAACTCACCACATCCATGGTTCAACAGTTGGATCCACTTCCAATAGATCATTTACCCTTACTCAAACATTAAAGGTGATAATCAAAAAACACTTGAAGGCACAAGTTGAGTGTGAGGTAAAATTCCCAGTAGGGTCTCACCAAAGATTCCATAATATATTTCAAAAATAGATCAACCAAATGAATTATTTTAATTTTGATGATAAATGGGTTTTTTATTTTAATGCACATATAAAAAAATCATGTTATACAATTCAAATGATGAAAAATACATAATAAAAAGGGTTTTCAAGTGATATAATATTTATAAAACAATGGATTAAATAAAAAATTTATATAAAACACTTTATATAAATACATAAGACATGTCAATCAATTCAAAAATATATATATAATTATATCTCAAATATAAAACAAGCAAGCACCATGGTTATCTTCCAAATATGTACAAATGTTTTTGATATAGGAATCCACACTCTCTAAGTGATCATGGAAGCATGTGTATACCCAAGTCCCTCTAAAACATTCCAAAGGAGACTCATCACCATCCCATTGGGGTTGTGCCTACTGAATTTATGTTTTATAATGTTGTATAATCCTAGATTGTGTCCAAATAACTCACAAACTACCTAAGGCATGCATGTGCTCTTGAAAAATCATTGAGTGGAAATTTATTTTAATACTAATTATCTTGAAATTCGATCCCATTCCAACTATTTAAAATTCCAATTTTCCATTTTAAAACCAAAATTGGTTTTAATAAAAAACATGCATCTTTAACAAGATAAAACTGCTGGGTTTCTATCAAAACATTTTAAGCCATTTTCACAATTTTAAAATCAATTCAAATCCTATTCCATAAATATCACAATCTATTTCTATAATTAAATTAAAATTTTTAATTGAAATAGTTTCCGTAAAATTCAAAATTTATATTAAACAATATAAATCAATCAATTTCCAACTACACACCCCAATTTAATGGAATTGGGGGTTTTCCTAATTTTCAAGCCAAAAATATTTCAAATATCTTAATTCAATGGAATTCGGTTTTATCAAGTCAATTTAAATAATGTTTGAGTAGTTGAATTTAAATTAATAATTGAAATAAATCAAGAAATTCAAGGTTATTCAATTTGGCCAAATGGGATAGAATTACCTACCTTTTCCCGAAACCAACACTCACAACAGAACCCATCAATGTGAATGAAAGTGTATATGACCTCAAAAAATATACCTATAAATTAGATAAAAGATTACATAGCATTGATCCATCAATTTCAAGATGATCCATTGAAATACCAAATGAGTAGAAATATAGAATATAATGAATGGGGAGAACACTTACCTTGGAATCCAAACCACAAGTGCAACGACGATTGTACAATGAACAAAAGAACCTAAAAGGGTTAGAGGGATCTTATATTTCCTAGTTAATTCCTTGGGTTAATAGAAATGAAACTAGAGAGTAGGTAAAAAAGGATGTTATCTGATATTACTGTTTAAAAACTATAGTTGAGGTATTACACGATGTGTAATATTACAACACATTTTGAAATAGTTATGTTTCATAACTACTAAGAATTATATAGATTTATATTGAAAATAATTCATTAAATAAAATATTATATGTAAAGGCGCATCACAATGTGTATCCTTTCATGGTGTGAATCTTCTCATGAGATGAACCTTCTCACGATATTCACCTAGCATGCATTACACATCGTGTAACTTTGTTACACAATGTGTAACCCTCCAGAAGCTAGTAAAAAAGTCTTGTTAAATATGAGGGCCCAAAAAGTCTATGACCTCTCCACTATAGGTATCCTCCCAATTCATTATCAGACTACCTAGTTTGTGAAAACAAAAAATCCATGGCATGGTTAGATACATACCTGTCAGATCCGTAATGTGATGTTGTAACCTCCCCAACATAATTTTTTTCTGCCCCCAGAAATCCTCTAAAAAAGCTTCAATGAAAAAAATATGGGGCCACTACTCTCTCATTAGTACCTCACATTCCCACATCTCATTATTATTATAACCATGGTACCATATAACAAGATCCAAAAGTATCACCCTCCCATAAAGTACCTTGGACACAAAATCTACTATCCTAACTGGCCACTCAATCAAAGATAAATCATCTTTAATCTCTAGATAACTCTCGCTCAAAACATGATATGGATAAGATAAATAATTCCATAGTTGTGATATATGAAATAAGTTATGTATCAATGTCAGTAGTTGTGGGAGTGCTAAACGGTATGTAACTTTCCCCACCTCTTCAACAACCAGAAAATATCCCAAAAATTAAGGAGAACGTTTCCCTTGCTTCCCAAGACATCGATGACCCAACAATGTTGAATCATTCAAGAAACACTAGCCACAAACTATGAATTACAATGGTCTATGGAAATTATAAGAATAAAAATTATATTGGATATGTTTCGTAAAAATTATATGATTAATTAAATAAATCTTTGTTGTCGTCTCTTCCACGAAGCATGGTCCAACCAAGGAACTTTCAGCAATCTTCGAACAACACAACATATATTTTTAAGGACGACCATACAAGGATTCAAAAAGATCTATTATGATATTGGATTGGTAACTATTGTTATATGAAAACTCAACCAGTCCCATGTGATCACCCCAAGCCCCACCAAAATTGAGAAGACAAGCATGATGTATTTCCTTAATAATCTGTATACCTCTCTCTGTCGGGTCATCCAAATACAAATGGTAGATTGTTCTCAAAGGATCCTACGATCCTAGTTCCTCCTGAAGGACTCTTAAGAACATATAAATGATCTAAGGATCCGAATCTGAAACTATATAAGATGGAACATTGTAAAAATAAATAATCTTTTTCACATAGTGATTTCCTAACTCCTTGACATTTTCTTTATCATGAATGGGTATGATGTGAGATGAATTGGTTATCCTTCCAATAAAAATCCATATAAAATTATTCATTCTCTAGGTATGAGGCATCCCATCAACAATGTACATAGAGATTTCATCCCACATCTAATTAGGGACAAGAAGTAGATGATGTAAACCTGAGTGGTTATGATGCTCGACATTAACATACTATCATATATAATAGTGGGAAACAAACTCAAAAATTCCTCATCTCATACTTTGACACTATAATATTACCACATTTTATTGTAAATCTTAGTGGTTACTAGGTGTACCACCTATTGAGAATTATGAAAATCCCCCATCACATCCTTTTATGCTGCTAGTGGCACAATGAAGTGATATTGGGAGCATAGAACACCCAATATGGGGAATTATCACTGGGAAACTATCTCACCACCATAAAGAGGTTATCTATTTATATAGAATTCAACAATAAGATCTTGATCCTAAAGAATAAATTTAAGAAGAGTATAAGTCTACTGAATTCTGGCTAAAGAAACTTCATCCCCTTTCACTTGAACTTTAGTATGAAATTATGAAAATAGTGCCATAAAATTCCACTATTTTGAATATTCTTTCATATCTTGGGTTGTAAGTTTCTTTCTTAATGCATCGTCAATGAAATTACCTTTCCCAAGGTTTAGGTGAGGTCAATGTCAAAAGATTCCAATTACTCCACCCAATGCCACTGGAGCAAGTTAAAATATTGTTTAGATAAGATATAACTAAAGATATTATGGTATGAAATCACAGTAAATAATTATCTATAAAGGAAATTCAAAAAACTCTTAACTGCATTAATTAAGGATGAAATTTAAATATTGATGGTATGATAATTCTTATAGTGTGGCCTAAGATGATGAGATCCATAAAAAATACATGATCACCCTATATAACAACACATCCTAAGCCTTGACTTGATGCATAATAAAATACCACATAACCTTATCCATCCTCTGGAAGAGTCAACATTGCTGCATTATTCAAAATATGTTTCATCTCAAAAAATAAATTTATCATTTATCATTCTCAGAAAACATCAACACCTTCCATGTTAGAGAATTCATTGGATAAGATAAAATCAAGAAGTCCTTCATGAACTAGAAATAATATATCTTTAAGACCAAGAATATCTGAATCTCGAAAATATTTCATGGATTCTCCCATTTCATAACAGCCATCACTTTCTTAAGATTATCTAATATACCCTATTAAGACAGCACATGTCCCAATAATTTCACTTCGTATATCAAAAAATCACACTTTGAGGGCTTGGTATAAAATTCATGATTTCTCAGTAGTCTCAGAACTATTCCTAGAAGATGTACATGATCCTCCTCAGACTTTGAGTAAATGAGGATTTCATCAAAAAAGACTACCAAAAATATATCAAGAAACATGTAAAAAATCTTTTTCATCCAAACCCTGAAAAATACATGATAATTTTTTTGACCAATGGGTATAACAAGGCACTCATAATGATCATACATACTCCTAAAGGCGGGTTTCAAAATATCTGATTCATTTATCCTTAACTGATGGTAACCAGTTCGAAGGTTGATCCTTGAAAACCACATCACCCCTTTCAAATGATCAAATAGGACATAAATATATGGAAATGAGTACTTGTTATTTACCATGAATTGATTGATATTTTAGTAATCAACACATAAGAGAATGGAACAATAGGACTTCTTAGTGAAGTGAGTCAGTACCACCCAAGGTGAAACACTAAGGTGTGTATAGCCTTTCATAAAAATAACATCCAACTAGAACTTTAGGTATTTTATTTCAACTCGATCCATGTGGGAATAGAGAATTAAAAATTAACAAGTATTAGGAATTAAGTAAATGGAAAACTCAACCTCCCTTACCAGTGCAAACCAAGAGAAATCAGAGAGAAATACATTGAGAAACTCGATGAAACTGGTGGGATATCACCAAAAAAATATTCACACAAAAAATCAAAAGAAAACACTGATGTTACCTTCCCCAGCTCTGGATAATAAGTTCTGTCCATGCTCAACCTTGGGTATCATTCCCCATGAAATACAAGAGATTCACCACTAGGTTTTTTAAGGTAGACCTATTAAAGATAAAAAAAATAAATTTTTTCATTATTTGAAATTATCCAATCCATTCTAAAAATAGTGTTAATAGGTTTCATGTCAAGGACTAAAAAACTCTATGCTAACACTACATCTAATAGAGAGAATAAAAAATTAGGACTATGGATACCCTTCCCTTTCTTCATTCTAATATGGGTATTAATATCCATTGCACAAGATAAAATCTCCACAAGAATATTTAATAGATAAAAAATACGAGGTGAAATAAATGAATGAGATGCACCAATTTTGAATAGATAATTCACTAATGGTGAAGCTACAGTAATGGTAACTCTCATAATAATTGGACCCGTATCGAATTCCTCAATAGACTATTCCACTACAAGGAGTATAAATGATATGGAAGAATTTATGTAAGTGTCCTGAACATCTACATGAGATACATTTCTTGGGAACCTCATTGGAAACCCACATAGAATGTTCTATCCTGAAAAACTAATATAAAACCAATGGACTTTATCCTGGAACTATAATATGTATAGAATGAACCTACCTTTTAAAATTACCGTGATAATCACCACACTTAAACTTTCCCTTGAAGGAACTGATGTTGTCACTAGGAGAAAAAAGAACTCTTGTTAACCATAACTCTCTAGATAGATCTATCTTTACAATCATCACCCTATCCAACACATCAACATAAGATAGAAGCTTCTATAAGAAAACTTGATAATGAATATATGATCAATTTCCCAGCTTGAACCATCGACCCTTCAACCTCTCATCAGATACAATCTGAGGCACAAACTACATAAGTTTAGTAATGCAATTTGAATACTGAGTCACTGTTCTATTGGCCTGTTCGATCATGAAAAACTCCAAATACTTTTCCAACACCATTAAATATATATAGAACTATTTATTAAAAAGAACCTCTATGTATTTCTACTCTAAGACCTCATGTTTCTTTGTCACCACCATCATGTCCAATCCTCTCCTAATCAGTCCTTCCATTGTAAAGGTGTAACTCTTTACATTGACTTCATCTGATGCCTCTAAGAACTCGATCATATATTATATCATGCCCATCCATTCCTCAAAATGATGAGGTTCATTGGATCCTTGAGAAATGGTGTCTTCTGGAGAAGGAAATTTTTATAATGATTTCTATGAATATCCTCCAGAGGTTCCACAACTGAATCCCAAATTAGAATTGGAGGTGGTGCCTGTCCTATAGCTTTGACAGTGCACACAATCACCTCGACAAGATTCAAGTCCACTAGATGGATCTCTCATTGTGGTTCATCTGTAGCTTCCTCCTAGATCCAATTCACACATCTTCTTAGATTCATGATGCTACACAACATCAGCAGATAATAATAAATACATCATATTGGAACTCAAATTGGGAAATAAGGAAATTAATCCCAATAGAAGGAACAAAAATATTTGGATATCACTATATTTAAATCTCCATAGGGAAAATACTAGAACTAATCCACAAGACAACTCTATCTAACCACCTCGGGTGACTTAAGGTTCATTGTGGTTAGAGTTTAAAAAACTCAATTGAAACTACCTCCTAAGTCACAAAAAGATTTCTAAAATACATAATGACTTCAAGAAAAATTTTGAACATCCCCCTCTGATGCCACTTTTTCCTGAACCATCCCATGTACCCTAGTAACAAAATAATCGATCCAGATATAATATAGTCTGAAGGGAGATCCTAATACCCACAAGATAGAAACTAGAACCTATAATCACACAACTGGCAAGTGGGAACAAATATTTCACAAAACATAAAGGAAGAAATACAAGAAAGTCAATATTCATAAAAAATAAACTCCACTGGGAGTAATGTACTAGAAATAAACAAGGAATTAAATCCAAAAGTATTAAAACCCAAATCCAAAAAACATCAAAAAAACCAAAGTTCCTATGGAAATAACTCACCATGTCTATGGTTCAACAATTGGATCCACCTTCATGATATTATTCCCCCTTGATCTAACATTGAAGGAGATAATCTAAAAACACCCAAAGACACAATTAGTGTGTGAGATGAAATCCCAGTATGGCCTCAAAATAGATTTTAAATAGATTCCATCAATAGATAAACCAAATTAATGCTTTAAATTTTTTGGTTATATAGTTTTGGAATTATAAATCATATGTAAACAGATCTTGTTATACAAATAAAATGATGGGAAATACTTAAATACAATACTTTTCAAGTGGTGAAATATTTCTAAGACAATGGATTGAATAAAACATTTATATAAAAAAGTTTATATAAATCTAGAAGAAATGTAAAGAAGCTAAATAATTTAGTCATATATTTATATCTCAATTTAAAAACAAGCATGCAACATGGTCATCTGCCAAATGGGTAAAAAATTACTAGACTATAGGACTCTGCACTATCTAAGTGATCAAAATAATATTTATATACACATATTCCTTTGAAACTACCTAAGGAGATGCATCACCATTTCATAGAGGATGTGATCTACTATATTTAAGTATTAAAACAATTTATAATCCTCGAGCGTGTTCAAATAACTCAATAACTACCTAAGGACTGCATGTTCTCTTACATAATCATTGATAAGAAATTTATTTTAAGACTACTTAAAATATAATTCAACCCCATTCCCCCCATTTCAAACCCATTTCAAATCTCCAAATTTAGTGGAATTGGGTTTTATCAAATCACTTGAAAGAATGTTTCAACAATATAATTTAATTCATCAATTGAAATAAGATAATCAATTGAAGTTTATTCAATTTCGCCAAATGTGGTGGAATATACTACCTTTTTCCAAAAAACCAACACTCACAATTGAACCTCTCAATGAGATAAATGGTGCAGAAGAAATCAAAACTCAACCTAGAAATGGAATCCAATAGTAAGGAGTATAGATCCATCAATTTCATGTCGATCCATTGAAATACCAAAGGAGGGGAAATAGAGGAATATAAAGAATGAGGATACTACTTGGGGATCCACACCATAAGTGAAACGATGATTGAATGTCGAAACAAGGAACCTAGAAGGGTTAGAGTGCTCCAAGATCACATGCTGAAAGATTTGGGTCAAGAGAATAGAAACTGGAGAGGTGGGAAAAAACGAACTCAACTGAGATGGATTTTTAAAACCATCATTCGAAGTATTACATGACATGAAATCCTATTACAATTAATGAAATAGTTTTGTTTCATAAATTTAAAAAAACTTGTCTCTTTAAATTTAAAACAGTTATTTAAATAACTAAATAAATGTAAAGAATCATCACAACATATAACCATTCATGAAGTAAAACTTCACATGAATTGAACCTTGCCACGGTATGCACTTAGTGTCTATTACACATCTTGTATCCTAGTTACACGATGTGTAACCCTCTAGGAGCTTATAGAAAAGTCCGTTTGAAGCTATGATTACAACAAATATCTGACTTCACCATTATAGGAGTCCTCCCAATTTGTTATCAACCCTACCTAGACAATAAAAATTAAAAAACACTAACATGGTTAAAGATATACCTATCAAAACGGTAACAGGATGTTACATTATCATCCTCAGATAGATGGTAAGTCTCAAAGAACAATTGAAATCCTAGAGAATACGTTGAGATATTTTTCTCAAGATTTCAAACGTGATTGGGATCAACACCTTCCTCTAGTTGAGTGTTCTTATAATAATATATTTCACTAAAGCGTTCACATAGAACTATTTGAAGCCCTATATGGGATGAAATGTACATCCCCATTATTCAGGGATGATGTTGGATAAATAAATCTATAGGGACCTAAGATCATGAAAAAATTATTCCAGACGGATATAACCTTTCGGCAGCATATGAAGGCAGTTCAATGTCAGAAAAAATATTAGTCTAATAACTGAAGGAATGATCTATAATTAGAAGTTAGTGAAAATGAGTTTTTATGAATCTTACCCTAGAAGAAGGTTATGAGATTCAATAAAAAATGGAAACTAATCCATACATATATCAATCCCTTTGAGATTCTTGATCATATCAGGATGGTACCCTATCACTTGGAACATCATAAAAATCTCTCTCAAGTACATGATGTGTTCTATGTAACTGTCATAAGGATTTATATACCTGCCCCTTTATATGTACGTAAATCATAAGTCATACCACTGGATCATGATATGTCTTACGAAGAATAACTAGTTGAAATTCTAGACTGATTAGAGAATGTTCTATGAAATGAGACCACAAAACTGGTCAATGTTTTGTGGAGAAATCACAAGTTAGAGGAATTTACATTAGAACTTTAGGATATTACGGAGCATAAGTATCCATATTTTTTACCCAAGTGACAAATTTCGAGGTCAAAATTCATTTTAAAGGGGTAGAATGAAACACCCAGAGTTTTTATGGACCATTTTTTGAATAAATAAATTTTCATTTATGTCTTGCAATGCACTATGTCAAAAAATTATTTCCCACGGCACATAGTTGGAGTAAATTACATGGAACATCAACATTTTTTGCATTATATGGAACCACAAATTGGCATACATTACATGCAACACTGATGTCTCTACGAAATATCATATTACTGTTATAATTATTTAAATGAGATAGTTATAACCTAGCCATTAAACATACTACTATGAATTGTAAAAAATAGTTTTAAAATATTTTTTATAATATTTATATATAAATAAAACTTATTTATATTTAAAGATAAAAAAATTTCTAATGTCTTTATGTGTTTGAAAATACAGTATTCTGAAATGAACTCCTTTTAATATCCTTATATTAAAAATAACAAAATTAATTTTATTAACACTGGTAAATAAAATTTTCTAAAATAAACATTATTTTTTAATTTATAATTTTGAACTTATATGAGCGTGAAATTTTGTGATTTTTCTAAAAAACCTGACTTTTTGATGAATAGTGAAAAATAATGAATTTTAATTCAAAACTAATATTTCATATTATTTATTTATAAGGTTAAATTTTATTTTATGTTGGTTTAAAAGATTAATTAGATAACATTTTTAACAATTAATACAATTTAGGACATTGAGTTAAATTTCGAATTAATATTGGATATAAAAACATAGCAAACATTTGACTGTTTTTACTTTTAAAACTCGCATTGTCATCCCTACTACGGGATTAATTATAAATTATTTTCTACCAATTATGTGATAAAAATTTATAAAAATGGATAAAATATTTGGAATCAAAATAATCTATAATTTATAATAACGTCAATTTTTTTTTGACTAAAAATATCAATGAACTTAATTAAAATCAATTACATCGATTAAGCTAAAATTAAGCTTAACTATGGAGTAATCGATAAATTTAAGACCCAAAAGAAATTATCAATATTTACAACACATATTGGTATTAAATTACATATACATGAACCTTAAATTACTTATTTTTGTTTGTTTTTATTACTTTTTTTCGGTAAAAATGTGGGTACAGCTAACTTGTTTTAAAAAATGCCAAGTCTCACCTTTCATTTCCCAATAAAAGGAAACCCCATATCCCTCTTATTAAAAAATCTAAAACCACTTAGGTTCTTCCAATATCTTTCCAATACACTTCCCAACACCCTTACCTATCTCCTAGAAGCCTCTCCATGGGTAAAAATAAACCTAAGGAATCTTTTTGGCAGAAACCAAAAGGAGTTACTCGATTAAGAGGTAACGTCTTCTCTCAAGATCCTTTATTTTATTTTCTTCATCCACCCAATCCAATCCATTTATTCCATGATTTTATAAAAACATTATTATCCTAATTATACTAGTATTTTTATGCTAAATTCTTTACCTACCCTGACACACGCCTTCATCTAATGGGTAACAAACATACTATTTACGTGTACAGCAAACTACTGCCTCGTGAAATGATGATTGTTCATTTTTTCCTCTACCACCTCTAATGGTGGACATTATGATGGAAAATATATTTTTTATATTATATATTATATCTATTATATATTTAATCTTATTTTTTTACAACACATATCTTTTTACATACCATTTGGTGTAAATACAATAATTTTGTTTGAGGAATTGTGGACTACTGCCCCCTCAAAATGGCGTGATTAGTTTACACACATGAAAATTATTAAGGATGGATTTTTTTAAAATATATGATATATATTATATAATAATTCTACTGTAATAATATATATATATATATAAACATATATCTTTGACCATTTATTTCAATACGACAATAATAACTGGAATATCGTTCATACATACGTACGTCTTACCGTCTCATTGAAAGATGTATTACATTTCATACTTGAATATTTTATATATTATTATAATACTGATATAATGAATATAAAATATTTTTATATCATGTTTTATATTATAGAATCATGATATAAGTATAAGGTCCAAAGATATAACAAATTAAGACACATGCAAAGAACAAAGTGAATATTAATCATAGTGAAACCTTAACATAGGATTGTTAACGAGAGGGTAATATATAGTCACGATCACACCATATATGTTATTATATATAATAATATGTTATTTTAAAATATGTATAATAAATTTTTAATTTATTATACATGTTATTTTAATGAGTATGGTTAGAGTCAAGAATCAAGGTAAGGGTATTTCATCTCAATTTATATTTCTATTAGATACATGTTTTATTCACCACCCATTAAATTTATGTGGTATTTATATTTCCCATGAATGTATTAAATGATTATAATTCTTAAATTTATGGGTATTTACATATAAATTTTTTGAACTTTCTTTCATGTGGTTTAGTTTTCAAAAGACACTAAACCAATAAAATAATTTTGTCTCAATTTTCCTTTTTTGACACTCATGTTTTGCAATGCACCTAAATTATTTTTTGAGGTGTATATACTTCTATTATATATGTAATATCATTAATATAACTATTTTAATGATATTTTAATCTTTATTTAATTTCATTTTCTTATATGTAGAGTATGATCTCAAGTAACCAAGTGGTAAGAGTTTATTGAAAAAATCCCATTGATTTTCAAGATTTTTATTGATTATGATTCTTTGATGAAATATTATGATTCATATCTCAGAAAAAATCATTAATTTTATTATCCAATGGTTTGTACAAATATCCTCATGTATTGGTACAACTTATCCACTCATTGGTACCCAATACAATGTTTTTAGGTAAAATCTGACATCCTCTCTTTGGTCAAGAATCTATTGTATTCAAAAACCAGGTTTTCAAAAATGTTTTAAAAAATGTTTTCAAAAATGTTTTTAAAATATATTTGAAGCCCGTTTTTAGGTAATATGGATTTAAAAAATGTATTATGGAATTCAATTCTTCCTTTATATGTTTTTAAATTTGTTTTTAAAGAAATATTATTTTAAATTATTTTATGTTTTTAAAATCGTTTTTCAATGCAGAAATGATATTTTACTCACGAAATGTTTTTAAAAGATCTTTTGAATTTTATTTATCATATAAGATATAATTTATTGGTGTTACTAATGTATTTATTAAAAAATTATTCAATGTTTCCATTGATATTATTTCTCTTAATATATTATGTTTTGATGGCACGATGTCTATGAAACCTATTTTTTTTTCCCAGGTTATATGATTCTGAAACATGCTTCTTTTCATAGGTTATGTTTATGATGAAACTATTATAAATGTTATATTTTTCTATAGGTTGTTATATCAATACATTTTTATAATACCCATTTCATTTCATTGATTTTGATGTTATTTTTAATGATATTCTGGAACATGTAAGTATTATTTCACTGTTAGATGGGTGGGGACTATATCTCCCTCCAACTTATTGGATAATGATTTATATCTCATGATATAGACATGGATTGAATGAGATATGAACTCAGTTCAATATTACATGGCATAAATTAGAAATAACATCAATTCATAATTATATGGTTGGAATGGGGAGTGAACTCAGTTCAATATTATAGGTTTGGAACTAGGCTTGAACCTACATTAGTAAATGAATTTTTCCACTAAGATGGTCTTAGTAGAATTCCTTAACTACTATAGAAATATTTATATATTCTTATGTGTCTACCAAAATTCCTTGTTTTATTCAAATGTTATGATTTCATGGATTATGTTCTTTATTTCATTATGATTCATGTCTTATAAACAACCAATATTCATTCCATGATTCACATATATAATATTTTATATATAAGGTATGATCTTCTATTTTCATGATCATGTTCTCATACCCTTTGATCATGATTATGCTTACATATCTCCTTTGTTTACCCTTATTGAGAATCTAATATCACCCTTTTTTATGTTTCCTCCCCCAAGTTATGAAGATGTGTATTATTTATGATGTTTCTAAGAAGGTTTCTAGTCAATAACAACCTAGTGGGAGATAATATAGCGCAATTTTGTTCTAGTGTTTATGTTTCCATGCTTCCAATGGAAAAAAAATAATATGATCATTAGGTGGCTATTTGTATAATGTTTTAAGTATTCCACAAATGTCATGTAATGTTAATTATTAAAAAGTGATGGTCACTATAGTTTGTATCAGAGAAAAGGATTAGAAAAAATTTACAATCATGGATGATAAAACCTTAGTGTGAACCTTAAAGACATGTATAATGATAATATAAGGATAAATAAAAGTATAGAAAAATGCCTTGGAATTTTGGAAAAGGATAGAGTGAGTGGTTTCTAGAAATATATCCATTTCTAGAAACTACAAGTTAATGTGGATTTTGAATATAAATACATATGGGAAAAACTCCTAAAATATGTTGTGGGATTTATTCAAGGTAATCTAGTAGATGACCAAAGGCCTCACTACACACCAAATTTGACACTCCTGGGGGATATGCTTAGGAAATTCAAAAACACTTCCTGAACCATCATAAAGGATTTAAATATAAGTTAGCTATCAATAAACTAGGAAAAACCTAAGGTATCATATATTAAGGAATGTTTCATAATTTCAACTTACCAAAAGTGTGTTTTCATGATTTTATGGTGTCTCAATATTATAATTGTGTCTTACTCTATGATTTTAGTTTTATTCAATAGATAGAACCTGAAGAAACTATGTTAAAGGTGATTGTGATGTATAATTAAATAATTTTCCTCCTAAGAAACTGAATTCTATGGGATCTGGAATGAAAAGCCATGTTGATGTTCTCACACAGCTCTCTCAAGTTATGAATCATGGTAGACTTTGGAATGAGCAAAAGTGGGAACAATATTCCTTTGATTCTTTCATGAGTAATTTCCATATTCTTTCATAGGGTCTTATGATCTGATTTAAGTTGAAAAATGAATCAATACTATTGAAAATATATCCCTTGTTCCCTATTGATCAGTGAATGAGAATGTTATTCTGGATATTTATCGTTTCATAGGTGAAGCAGACTAGTGGTGGAATCTAATCAAGAATATAATGAAGCATGATGAGATTGAATCCATTGATTAGTATGAGTTCAAGGACATATTTTTCAATATTAACTTTCCACGGATTCTTTATACCAATATGGATAAATAGTTTCATGATTTGAATCAAAGGGATGATAAATTTACTAGTACCTATGTGGATGGTTTCACAAGACATACAAGGTACGCTTTAGGTTTTATCATCCAACCTGAAAGTAAACATGATTGGTTATTCAGTGTCTTAAATCCAAGTCTCATAAGGGTGTTTTCCATAAGATACGTTAATAGATATTAAGAGATTGTGTATTTTCCAATCTACGATGATTTGGATTTTGGAATCACGTATCAATCTCATCGTTTTGACATGAAAATGATGATCAATTTCAAAGGAAACTATCATAACCCTAGAGAAAAGAATAAGAGTTTTTTATTATTCTCTAAGTGTGTGAAAAATCATAGAGGAAATTTCCTTAAGGAGTATCATAAATGTTTTATGTGTAGAAGGTAAGTTCGTTGGGTAATTGATTTTCAAAATGAAGGGATGAGGTAAGCTAAAAATTCTAATAGAGATAAAACTACATAAAATTAACCTCCCACGATTCAGTGCTGCAAGTGTAAGGAAAAGTATAATTATGCTAACCACTACCCAAAACCAATGTCTGGTGATGATGATCGATGTTAGCAACATATTAAGTCGAGGGAAAAGTGGAAATCTCATGAAATCACTATTTCTGATGAGGGTTGTGGTAACGTAATAATAAAAGTGAAACTTAACATCATATATAGAACTACTAATGTCATACATTATTATGGATATATTCACTCTTTTATATATAATGAATTTTATAAGGGTGATAATATTCCACAAAAAATAATTATATGTTGAATTAATAGTGAAAACCCATAATGGAACGATGATTGAATCTAAAGTCTATGATTCCACTCCGATTTGAATTTTGTTGGAATGTGATTCCATCAAAATCTTATCATTCCTCATTTAATATAATTTGATATCATATTATCCATTGATTGAAATTCTCTAAATAAATCCCACATCAATTTAAAAGGAAGGGAAGTCACATTTGATATTTCAAACCCTCCTATGATCACCCATAAATGTCATAATAAGTATGAACTTCCTTTAGAGATTAAATCCATTTTATGGGTCTTAATTCCCATTAAAAAGGGTTGTTTATCTCAAATTGTTGGGGAGAAAATTGACAAAAATGATATAGCTATTTTTTGTGATTTTGTGGATGTCTTTATAGGAGAGTTTCCAAAACATCCACTAAAATGTGAAGTTGAGTTCTTAATTGAAATAATTCCTTGTTATACACCAATCTCAAAGAATCATTGTGGAATTTTATCGATTAAGATGTAGGAATTGAAGAAGAAACTCCATTAAAACACTACTATGGGATTAATTCGGCCAAGTTTGTCACCTCGGAGTGCACCTTTTATTTTTGTGATTAAGAAAAATGGATCAACGAGACTCTGCATTTATTATCAGTAGTTGAACAAGATCCCAATCAATAAAAATTATCCTCTTCTTCATATTGATGACTTCTTTGATCAACTGCATGGTGCTCAATACTTTTCCAAGACTGACCTTCATTTTGGATATCATTAATTTTGGGTCAAGAAATATATTATACCTAAGATGACATTCTATACAAGCTATGGATACTATTAATTTATAGATATGTCTTTTTATCTATCTAATTAACTAATTATATTCAAGGATTTAATGAAATGAGTCTTTAGAGATTACATCAGTTAGTTTTTTGTTGTCTTTATAGATGATATTATTATATATTCAAATTAGAATGAGAGCATGAAGATCACAGTATAATTTTACTAAAGACCCTAAGGAAGGATAATCTATATAAAAAAATTAAAAAGTGTGCATTTTGGCTTCAAAATGATTAATTTTTTAGGCCACATAATCTCAAGAGATGGTATATTGGTATATCCATTAAATATGGAGGTTATTGAATGATGTCCTAGACCCACCACGAATACTAATATTAATATATTTCATGGTTTAGATAGATATTATTTATGTTTTGTGGAAAAGTTTTCATGACTATCTAATCATCTGAACAAGTTAACTCAGTGGGGTGTCAAGTTCCTCTGAATAGATGAATGTGCGGAAACGTTCATGGAACTGAATTTAATGTTAGTCAGTGAACCTATGATTACATTACCATATAGTATAGAAGGGTTTTTAATCATTATAAATGCATTAAAGATGGGGTTGTGATGTTTTCTTATGTAGAATAACATGGTTATCACTTATACCTCATGATATTTGTGGATTCAAGAGAAAAATTACCCATATCATGATTTGGAGTTAGCAGTGTTATTTAATTAATTAAAAATATGGTGGGGTTATATTTATATATAAAAGTGTGATATATATACTGATCATAAAATTATAAAATATATATACATGTACAAGAAGTTGAACATGCACGAAAGAAGATGGTTAGAGTTGATAAAGGATTATAAATGAAAAATATATTATAACCCTAGGAAAGAGAACAAGGAAGATGATACATTAGTCAGAAGCATCATGATATCTTATTTATATTGAGGATCACAAAAGATACAATATTTTTGGATTTAGAAAGGATGGATCTAAAAAGCTTAAAGGAAGGGGGAAACTATTATTTTTCTAAAATGAATTTTAAACCCTTTATCCTACTGAAGATTAAGGAAGTATAGAAGGAATATGAAGAGATGAAAAAGAAATCCAGAAAAGATCTTGATTTTAACCTTGAGAAGGATGGAATTATAAGGTTTAGGAACCATGTATGTGTTTCTTCCATGCTAGATTTGAAGAAGGATCTATTATTGTAAGCTCATAGTTTTTTATTATCTATTCATCCTAGATGTATGAAGATGAATAGGGATTCCAAATAATTCTTTTGGTGCGACGGAATGAAGAGATATATCATATAGTTTGTATCTTCAATATTGGAATGCCAACAAGTTAAAGTAGAAAGACAAATGTCTAAAGGGATGTTTCATCTGTTACCCATACAATAATGGAAATGATAGAACATCACTATGGATTCTGTCATTGGACTAATAAAAACCTAAAAAGGTTTTAATTATATATGAGTGGTATTTGATCTCCGTACTCAGTTATAAAACTTCATCACTATTAAATAATACTTATCTCTAGATCATCTTTCCATGATATACATTAAGGAAGTAGTCAGGTTTCATGGAGTACCACATTTTATTGTATCATATCAAGATCTGAGGTTTAACTCAATGTTTTGGAGAATTATTCAGCATGCACTTGATATATAATTGAGTTTCAACAATATTTATCATCTGAAGACAGATAATCAGTCTGAAATAACAATTTAAACCCTAGAGGATATGTTGTGATCATGTTCTCTGGATTTAAAAAGTTTTTGGGATCAACACCTTCCTCAACATGAGTTTTATTACAACAATATCTTTCATTCAAACATTCATATGGTACCTTATTAAGAACTCTATGGGAAGAAACGTAGAGCACCAATATGCTGGGATGAAGTTGGAGAAATAAAGCTATTGGGACCTGAGATTGCTGAAGAAATGCTAGAGAACATTAAAACCATTCATCATCATATCATGGAAGCTCAATGTTGGATGAAAATTTATGATGACAAAAGACAAAGTAATCTAGAATTTCAAGTTGGTGAAAAGGTGTTTCTATGAATGTCACCTTGTAAGATGGTTCTGAGATTTGGGATGAAAGGGAAACTAATCCAGAAGTATATTAATCCTTTTGAGATTCTTGATCACATCAGGAAAGTAGACTATCGCTTATAACTTCCTCCAAATCTCTCTCAAGTCCATGATATGTTCCTTGTATCTCTCTAGAGGAAGTACATACTTGACACATCACATTAACTAAACAAAGATGTGATATTTCTAGAGTATGATCATTCTTATTAAGAAAAACTGGTTGAAATTATTGACAGATCATAGAAAGTTATTCAAAACAAGACCACCCACCTAGTCAAAGTTTAATAGATGAATCACCAGTTAGTAGAAGATACATGGGAAATTTAGGATGCGATGAAGTAGATGTATCCTGATTTTTTTACCTGAGTGACAAATGTTGAGTGTGAAATTCATTTTAAGGGGGTAAAATGTAACACCTCAAGTTTTTATGCACCTTTTTTTGGAATAAATTAAATTTTAATTTATGTCATCTAATGAATTAATTCAATCATTCCTTTCACACTGCAAAAAACATGGTGTACATTACACAGAACATAAAATTGGCATAAATTACAAGGAATGATTAATTGACCTACATGACACAAAACACCAATGTTTATATGAAACATCATTTTATTTTTATAATTATTTAAATGAGATGATAATACCTTATCCATAAAAAATAGTAATATAAATAGTGATACATAATTTTAAAATATTTTATACAACTGTTTTATATAAATAAAACATTCTGATGGTGAAAAATACATGTTTTTGTAAAGTCCTTGCATGCTTAAAATACCATTTTCTCAAATGAAATACTTTCAATGTATTTCTAGTAAAAAGAATATAATGAATTTTAAACACATTTAGAAATTTAATTTGATAAAATAATCTTAATTTTTTAATTTATAATGTTGAAATTATTTTTGGGTAAAATTTTGTGATTTTTCTAAGAAACATCACTTTTAAATGAATAGTTAAACATACAAGATTTTAATTCAAAACCACTTTTTCATAAAATTTACATATAAGGTTAAATTATATTTTAATTTATTTTAAAATTTTAATTAGATAATATTTTTATCAATTTATAAAATTTATTTTATTTAGACCAATTTCACAGTAAAATTAAATATAAAAACTTAGCAAAATTGTGAATGTTTTTACTTTAAAAACCCATATTGTTGACCTGACTGCGGGATTAATTTTAAATTAATTCATGCCACTTATCCGATTATAATTTCAAAAATCGGATTAAATATTTGTAATCCTCATAATTTATAATGTCTAATATGGTAAAACTAGTTTTTAGCAAAAATATTATTGAAATTAATTAAAATTAATTACATCAATTATGGTAAAATTATGATTAACTAAGGAGAAAACCATAAATTTATGACCCAAAATGAATTATAGACTTGTCCAACAACTATTTTCTGGTAATTAATTGTCCATTATTATGTTTTTTTGGTATGTTGTGAATTTTGTTAGCTAAATACTTGGATACACCTCACTTGTTTTAAACAATTTCATTTTTGTCCTTTCCTTTCCCTTTATAAGACCAAAACCTACCCCTCTTCTTCACACCACTCAAAAAACATTGTTTTAACCAAATCAGCTCAATGAACTTCCACAAATACCTCCAATCCTACCAGAAGCCTCCCCTTGTATAGAAGGGAACCCAAGAAAGCCTTTTGGCACTAACCCAATGGAGTTACCCGATTAAGAGGTAGCGTCTTCTCTCAAGATCCTTTATATTATTTTCTTATCCAAACTCATTATTCAATGATATTATAAAAACAATGGTATCCTCAATATAATAGGTTTTTTTATGATAAGGTCTCGAATAACTCTTACACACAGCTCTATCTCACGGTTAATGAACATATTGTTTATGTGTACGACAAACAACCGCCTCACGAAATAATGATTATTCAATTTTTCTTTATCTCCTCTCATAGTGTACATTTGCATAGAAACTATGTTTTTATATATTATATATTAAATTATATATTAAATTTATTTTATATTTATTTTATATTTAATCTTTTCTATTATATTTAAAATACATATCTTTTGACTTTCCATTTGGTGTAAATACGATAATATTTTTGTTGGAGTGTGGACTACCACCCCCTCAAAGCAATGTGATTCGGTAACACACTATATAGAATCTATTGAGGATTGGTTTAATGAAATTATATGATATATAAGATCTAATAATGATTCTTTAATAATTATATATATACATATATATATACACACACATATTTCATTTACATTATTTCTTTTAATATGACAATAAAAATGGAATCATCGTTCATGCGTACGTATGAGTTACCGTCGCCAAGAACGTGTTTTCCATTTCATAATTCTATGTTATATTTATTATTATAATAAAAATATACTGAATATAAAATATATTTATATCAAGGTTTATATTATGTAATCATGATATAAGTATGAGGACTGAAGATATAACAAATTAAGACACATGCGAAGAACAAAGAGAATATTACCCAAAGTAAAACCTTAACATATATATATATACATATCTCACTTTTTATATCACTAAGACACATGACTTATTCAAAACCCATTCCTTTCGAGTGGTGTGTATAATGATCAAGTATTTATTCCATGATCCATATAATAAAATTTATTAGTATTTAAATATCTATTTTATGATATTTATTTAATGGGATTTAGATTTCAAATGTTACAAAATCGGTAAAATAGTTTTGCCTCAATTTTCCTTCTTTTGGACTCATGTTTTCTTATGCACCTAAACTCTATTTTGAGGTGTATATACTTCCATTTGACATATTATATCATGAATATAATTATTTTAGTGATATTTTAGGATTCATTTAATTCAATTTTCTTAAATGTAGATTATGATCCCAAATAACGAGGTTGTAAATGTTTATTGATACAATATCGTTTCTTTTCAATATTGTTAATGATTATGCTTATTTGATGAAATCATAGGATCCATATCTTAAGAAATATCATGAATTTTATTTTAATCTTGTAATTCAGGATATCCTGATGTATTATTACCATTTCATAACACTTTGGTAGTTAATATAATGTTTTAAAGTAAAATTTGATCATCTCTCTCTTCGGCTGGAAATCTATTTTATTCAAATTCCATTTTTTTTAAAATGTTTTAATAAATTTTTTCAAAATATCATTTAAGACCAATTTCAAGGGAAAATTATTTTTAAAAAAGGGTTATGTTTTTCAATGTTTCCTTTATAAATTTTCAAATTTATTTTCAATGAATTTTTTTTAAATGGTTTTATATTTTAAAAATAATTTCAATTCAAAAATGATATTTTCTAGAAGAATATTTTTAAAATAATGTTAAAAATTAATTCCCTTATAAGATAACATCCATTGATGATACTCATTCCTTTATGGGGAAATTATTCAATGTTTTCATTCATATTATTTTTCTAAATGGGTAATGATTTGATGGCACGATGTTTATGTAACATGTTTCTCTTTCACATGTTATGTGATTTTGAAACCTGTTTCTTTTAACGAGTTATGTTTATGATGAAACGATTATGAAACCTATATTTTCCTATAAGTTATGATATGATAACATGTTTATAATTGATATAGTTAATATTTTAAATATTATTAATATAATTTCAATGATTTAATCCCTCTCAATTATTCAATTTGAGTGTAATTGCATCATTTATTAATTTTTGGTGTATTTTGGGCTTAAATGTGAAAATTGGGTAATTTTGTAAAATTGATTGTTTTATATAGTTTCTGTTTTTTGGGAATAAATTTTATAATATAGGTCCAATTTAAGTGAATCATTTTTTAGGCTTAATATGATCTTGGGATTCAAATATATCTTGTTGAAAAAGATCCAATTCGAAACACAATGATACATAAAGATCAATCAAATAGAGAAATCAGTTTGGATGGCAGAATGGACCCCACCAAATTAAATCAACAATATATCATTCATCTGACCTTATAATGAGTTGATTCCAATTTCTCTAGATAGAGGAAAATAAAATTATAGTTCAAAATAAATTTTATAACATATGTATCTCATTAAGGCATCATTTGGGCTCATCCAAGTGGAGTGGGTGAAATAGTTTTTGGAGGCCAGAAAAGTAATATCCATTGACTCGGCCATATCGTTCATTGAAACTGTCCAATGACTCTCCAATTTTGAGGGTTGATAGAAAACATCATTTACAACATTCTATAAGGATGAGAATTAGTGAGTTTCGGCCTTCTGGTGGGCCAAAGAGGGGAAAACTTCTGGAGGAAAGATTCTGGAGGATCAAATTTCCGTTCTTTCTTTTCTTTGTTTACACTTCTTAGTCTTGTAATGTGTTATTATTTCCCATTATTCACAATTACCCATACCATGGTGAGGTAAAATTCTATGTGACTAGGGTAGGAGAGGTTTTTCATTTTGTATTTCATGAGTTCTTGCTATTAATGTTTTAAAATCCTTTTTTCTCTTCTGCGAATCAATTTCAACTTGTTATAGGTGTTTTTATTATCATGTACGATTGTATCTGTTCTTAGATTATTTTGTTTATTTATATTTGGTCAATGATCAATATCTCCCTCCACTAGTTTTTGGTTTATAAATTATGGAATATAGTAGGACATAGTTGTGATGTACTCAGTGATCACCGGTACGTGTGTGAGGAGTAGTGAATGTTCTTGATTACTTGGGATAAACAAGACCCGATTGGGAATTGCCTAAGATAATTAGGGGTATTCTCTAAAACTCTATTACACATTTTAAGGATATTTGAACAACTAGTGGTTTTATTAAGGTTTATTATCACATTTTTATTTGACCAAGAGTGTGAGAAGAAATGATTGTGGATTCTTACTCTTAATGATTTAGCAGAAGAGAATTGGGTAAAGTGAACTGTGATAGAATTACAATTGGAAAACTAGCCCTAACCTAATCAAAATTTCATATAACAAATTTAAATCACATCATCTATCAATTTGTTTTAAAACATTCACTAAATTTCTTTACTTCATTTAGTTTCATTCTTGTATTTTCCAAATCTAACAATTTCAAAATCAACATCACTTCTTTTTCTGATTTTAAGTGACAAAAACTATTGTTGAGCACTCCTCTCTAGAGACAACCTAGGTAACCCACTATAATACATTTTAACATAGGTTATATAAGTTTTTTCCACACCCCACTATAGGCTTGTGTCAAAACATGGTGTCGTTTCCGGGGAGGTAGCGCTAACTTTTCTTTTCTTTTCATTCAAAATTGCATGACTCGAACCTCCAAAACTGAACCTTTACCCATAGATCCGGAAATTTAAAGAAAATTTTTCAATAGAATTAGAATCATTAATTTACAATCTGAATTTGATGAAATTCCCCTTGGTCACTCAAGTGAAAATTCTAGTGTTCACTTTGAGCTTTCCATCATGGCTGAAAAACAAAACCTAACTCTTAGAGACCTCTATAAACCACAATTCCTTAATAAAAACAATCAACTTGTCATGCCAGTGTTACAAAATGATTTTGAAATGAAACCTAATATGATTCCTTTTCTTAAAATGTTTCACGGTTTGGAAGGTGAAGATAAAAACAAACAGTTTAAAGAGTTTACACATGTTTGATCTACTTTCAGACCCCATGGAGTTACTGAGGAGAATGTTAAGTGGAAGGCATTTCCGTTTTCATTGGATAGAGCTGCTAAAGAGTGGTTGCACGGCCTACAACCAGGAGATTTATAGGACTGGAATGACCTAGTTATATGTTTCATGAAAATATTCTTCCCCACCTCAAGAAGCATAACCATTTGAAAAGAAGTCTCTGCCATATGAAAATCCTATGGAGAAACCCTTTATGAGTACTGAGAGAGATTTAAGAAGCTATGTGCTAGCTGTCCAAATCAAGCCATTGATGAACATCACTTTCATATCTTCTTCTATCAAGGACTACTGGAAAATTACAGAAACCTTCTTGATGCATCATCTGGTAGTGCATTGATTGACAAGTTTCCAGAAGAATCCAAGGACTTGATTGAAATGATTTCCCAGAACTCACATTAGTTTGGAACAAGAGGTATTCATGAGGTATGCACTTCTCATCAGTCACCCTTATTATAAACTAGGATTAAAGAGTTTACTAGTTAGGTGAGACAGATGGCCTTGAAGTCAGTTAGTGGCTAATAAGCGCTAGCTATGGTATGTGGTTTATGCTCATCACCCGATCATTTCATTGACTAATGTTCTGAAATACAGGGTATGGAAACATGTGCATCAACCATTCATCCAAGACAATTCCAAAAAAAAATAAGGATGTAGAGATCCTCACCAAGTTCAATATGTGTTTGGAAATCAGCAGAATCAAGGTAGACCCCCTTACCAAAACAAGTTTCAAAGCCAACCACCATTCCAAAATCCACCACCATTTCAATATAAACTATCTTATAACCAGCCTTCTTACCAAAAACCAACAAATCTCCAAAGACCCTATGAGCAATCATCCACCAGTGCACAACCCCCAATTAAAAACCAACAAAAATCTAAGTTTGAAGGAATGAAATAAATTGTTAAGGATTTTTCCAACAAGTTTGAAAGTCTCATGGGCTTTATGAACAAAAATCCATGTAAAATCCCTTCCCAAACAGTCCCAAATCCAATAGATAATGTTAGTATTATAACTACAAGATGTGTAAATGAACTCCTACCACCATCCACCATTGAACATGAAACAAGAATACCTGATGTGGGAGATAATGAAGTTGGAAATGATAAAAATTCTATGAAAATACATCGAGAAGAATATAAGAAAGAGGAAGAGGATAATGATAGGCCAAGGAAGATGAAACAAGAAACACCATTTCAAATGAAACAAATGAATAATAATGATATACCACCACCATTTCTATCAAGGATAATTGAATCAAAGAGGTTGCAAGAATAAACACTGCAAAATGAAATTCTAGACACCTTCCAGAAAGTGGAAATCAACATACCTCTTCTTGAAGCACTAAAACAAATTTCAAAGTATGCTAAATTTTTTTAATGATCTTGGCACCAAGAAAAATAGAATTCAAGGGAATGAGAGGATCAGTTTGGGAAGAAGTGTCTCTGCCCTTATCACACCACAATTTCCAACCAAATGTCAAGATCCAGGGAAGTTTTCTATTCTATGTGCCATTGGTTAATTAAATTTCTCAAATTATTTGTGTGATTTTGGTGCATCAATTAATGTATTGCCTCACTCAGTATATTCTTGTTTGCATATAGGAGACTTGAATTCCACAAGAGTGGTGGTACATCTTGCAAATAGATCCATAGTTTTCCCAGAAAAAGATCTAGAGGATGTCATGGTAAAAGTCAAAGATCTTTTATTCCCTACTGAATTTTATGTGTTGAATATTGAAGATGATAGGATCCCATCAAACTCACCCATAATTTTGGGGAGACATTTCTTGAAGGTGGCCAAAACCATCATCAATGTCCATGAGGGGACACTTACCATGGAGTTTGGAGAAATCACTGTCCACTTTAATATTTTTGAATCCATGAGGCACCCATCAGATGATCATTCACTCTTCCCACTTACTCATGAAGATGGAATAGAAAAAATTAAATAATTAGGTATGTTTTATGAATTATTATCATTAGGAGAGAATTTTTATATTAAAAATATCACTTGACATATGGATGCCCAAACTCATGGAGATTCTGATTTCCTATTGGAAGAAGAGGTAAAATCTGATTTCATTGACAATTTTTTAAATGATGATGAAGATGATATGATTTATTGTGTGTAGGATGTCAAACCATTGGAAGTGGAGAACCTCAATTTAGTTTCATCACATGATCATCCCCTGATCTAGAATTAAAACCACTCCCTACTGATTTAAAATATGTTTACCTTATGGGGGAGAGAAATTACCATTAATAATTGCTAATAATAGATCTGAAACTCAAGAAAAAATCATTGATTGATATTTTGAGAGAGAATTTCCAAGAAATATGGTGGATCTTAGGTGATATCCCTAGAATAAACCCAAAATTTTTCTCACATAGATTTTTTCATGAAGGAGATTCCAAACCTACCGGAAAACCCCACAAGAGGTTGAACCCCACCCTGATAGAGGTTGTGAAAAAAGAGATTGATAAGCTGTTAGAAGCTGGGATCATCTATCCCATATCAGATTCACAATGGGTTATCCCCATCCATGTAGTCTCATAAATAACCGGCCTAACCATTATGAGGAATAAAAAGAATGAATTAATCCCTATGAGAATTCAAAATAGTTGTAGAGTATGCATAGATTTATGGAAGTTGAATCAGGTCACTCGAAAAGATCATTTCTCTATCCCTTTAATTGACAAGATGCTAGAGAGGTTTGCAGGTAGAACTCTTTATTGCTTTTTGGATGAATTTGCAGGTTATTTTCATGTACTCATTGCTCCCGAGGATCAAGAGAAGACTACCTTTACTTGTCCTTTCAGTGCTTTTTCATATAAAAGGACTCCATTTGGATTTTGTAATGCCCCGTGTACATTTCAGAGGTATATGGTAAGTATATTTTCTAATCACATTGAAGATTTCTTAGAGGTTTTCTTGTATGATTTCATAGTTTTTGGAAATTCTTTTGACCATTGTTTGAAAAATCTAGGTAACGTTTTGAAAATTGTGTTGAAAAAAAACTGGTTTTGAATTTTGAAAAGTGTCATTTTATGGTTGAGAGAAGAATATTCCTTGGTAATTTCATTTCTCTAAAAGGCATTGAAGTTGAAAAATCAAAAATTGAAGTGATAAATTCTTTGCCTTACCCAACTTTTTTAAAACATGTTAGATCATTTTTAAGACATGAAGGATTCTACAAGAGGTTTATCAAAGATTTCAGTAATATTTATCTCTATATCTATAGATTACATTTGAAAGATGCTTATTTCAATTTAAATGGCTCATGTAGGGAATCATTTTATGAGTTGAAAAGGAGATTGATTACACCATCAGTAATGCAGCCACCCAATTGGGAATAACCATTTGAGTTACTTTGTGATGCTTCAAACCAAGCAGTTGGAGCAGTACATTCTCAAAGAATTGATGGTAGGCCACTAGTCGTTTCATATGCCTCTAAAACCTTAGATACGGCTCAATTCAACTACACAACAACAGAGATATAGTTTTTAGCAGTTGTTTTTTGATTTAGAAAAATTTAGATCACATCTTCTTGGAACTAAAGTCATTGTGTTTTCAGATCATGAAGATATTAGGTACTTGATGAAGAAGGCTGAAGAAAAACCGAGTCTATTGAGACAAATGCTACTACTATAGGAGTTAAACCTAGAAATAAAAGATAAGAAGGGATCTGAGAACCAAGTGGATGATCACTTATGTAGACTACCCATCACCACGGAAGTTGAAATTCCAGACACTGAACCACTAAATGATCACCTTCCAGGAGAGCATTTTTACTTGAATGATGGAGAAGTACCTTGGTATGATGACATGGTAAATTTTCTAGTATCATCTCAAGTCCCATATCATTTAAATTATCAATAAATTCACAAATTGAAATCTGAATCTAAATATTACATCTGGGATGATCCATTTCTTTGGAAGATCTGCATTGACCAAATGATAAGAATATGTTTACCTAAAAATGAAATTGAATTAGTCTTTAAGTTTTGTCACACATTATCTTGTGGAGGCCACATTGGACCTAATAGGAAAAAAAGGAAGGTTTTAGAATCTAAAATTTATTGGCCAACACATTAAAAATATTCTCGTGAATTTTAAAAATAGTGTGAAAAAATTCAATTTAAAGGAATTATTTCAATGAGATAAGAAATTCCCCAAAAGCCACATAATTTTTGTGAAAATTTTGATGTTTTGGGGATTGATTTTATGGGACCTTTCCCAATTTCATTTGGAACATCTTATATTCTTATTTCTATTGATGATATTTCCAAATGGGTGCAAGAAAATTCAACTAGGACTGAAGATTCTAAAGTTGTTTGTGATTTTATCAGGGCTAACATATTTTGTAGGTTTGGAGTTCTCAGAGCCATAATTAGTGATCAAGTGACTCACTTTTGCAATAGAAAAATAGAGGAGTTCTTGAAAAAGTATGGGATTAATCATAAAACATCAAATACCTATCATCCACATACTAATGGGAAAGCTAAAGTGTCCAATAGGGAAATTAAGGGAATTTTGTAAAATACTGTTAATCTCCGTAGGAAGGATTGGAGCCAAAGGTGGGAAGACACATTGTGGTCTTATAGTACAGCCTACAAACCCCCAATTAGAATGAGTCCCTATAGGTTTATTTATGGTAAAAGCTATCACCTACACGTGGAATTGGATCACAAGGAATACTGGGCTGTGAGAAAGATGAATCTGGATCTTGAAGGTATTGGGAAATAAAGATGATTGCAGTTATTAGAGCTAAAAGAAAATAGAAGGGAAGTATTTGAAAATTATAGTATTTACAAAGAGATAACAAGAGTGGATCATGATAAACTAATCCAACTGAAAAACTTTCATCCTGGAGAAAAAGTGTTGTTATTCAATTAAAGACTCAAGATGATGCGAGGTAAACATCATTCTAGGTGGGAAGTTCTATTTATAGTTACTCATGTATATCCTTTTTGGTGATGTACAGATTGTAAAGAATGGATAAAAGGACCCATTCAATTTTAATGGGCATAGGTTGAAGAAATTCCTTGCGACCATGCCATCTAAGCCAATGGAGGAGATCACACTCCTCCAACATGTTCATCAATAAACTTCATTAGGTCGTACCTCTCCTTTATATTTCATTGATTTTTGTGATTCAATTTTAAGTATTCTTAGGTGTTAAATCTATTTGAATTCATTAGAGTTACTGAATCATTTAAGTGTGGGGGAAGGAACCTTTGTAGTTTATTATTTTAATATGTTGTTTGTTTTCCTATTTATATTAAAAACATGCATGTGTTTCAAATTTTGTCTGTTTTTTTTTCAAGTATTGAGTGATTTTGAAACTTTTGTGCTGAACTGATTATCTAAAACATTTTTGAAACCCATGGCCATGGGCTAAATAATTTATTCCATGAAACAGAGCTTAAATGAATACTGAAAATGACATTGTTTCAAGTTCAATAATTTGGAAATTCCATGAAAAATACTCTTTGTTTAATCCCATTCCACATATTACTTTCTTTATATTCGAAATCAAATTCCCGTGAGGCTTCTGAACCTATTATTTTCATATGCTTTACATTCACCTCACTTCTTGAGAGAACAAAACCATGCTTTTTTATCAGAATTTGATTTATTCCTTTCAAAACATGAAAGTTTGGGGTACATGTGTTTTAAATGATTGAGGAATTTATTTGGTTTGAAAGCCCCCTTTTCAAGATAATCCCATTCATTCTATCCTACCTTGTAAATTTAATCATTTTATGCCATAGAAGACATGAACATCCTGTTAGGTAAGCCACATTATAACACAATTTTCCCTATCCATCCTTCTTTTGAAGTGAAATTGCATGATCTAGTTGAACTTAAGTATGAGGGAAGATGTCTTGTGTGGTGTTATCTCATTTTCTGAAACATTGGGTGGAACATAAAATGCTTAAGAGGTGTTATTTCTATGAGAAAACATCATTTTTCTAAAAGTTGTGCCTTTTCTGGAGCTTTCGCGATGAGAGAAGTTGTTCCTTTCTGGAGCTTCTAATGAAGGTAAAAAGTTGTGACATTTCTGTAGCTTTCACGAAATATTATATTTGATAAGATTGAAATGTTTTTCTATTAAAATGATGAACTTTATGAACATTACTTGATATTCCATGAAGAAGGAGATTATTTTCTACTAAGTGGAGTTAAGAGAAGACCACACTTTTGTGAAAATTAGAGTAATGCAATTTTGCTTCAAACAGAGCCAAGACCTCTTCATTCAGCCTCAGAATTTTTACATCTAAATCCTACCAACCTAAAGCCACAAAACAACCTTGAAAAGTCCCCATGATAAACATATGTCTTTGACTCACATCGGGTGGAGATGTAGGAATTTATCAAGCCTATGGTGACCTTTGTATGAGTTTGGATGAGAAATACATTGCTAAAAAATAAAATTTGTGTGATGAGAGATAATAAAAGTTAGGTTAGTGTTTTGTGTTCGTGGGAGGAGAAATTAAGATTAAATATTTTAAATTATCTTAATTTAAGAACATGAAATAATATATTTTGTGGAGGCAGGATATATTTTGTTTCTTGTTTTCAAATTGGTGGATCTCATGGATATGTGTTTTGAATTTACTTTGATTTTATATTGATTCTGGCTTGTCCAAGAGTCCAAGAGATAAGTGTGGGGGAATTGATAGAGTTAATATTTTCAATATTTTAAATATGTTTTCAATGATTTAATCTTCCTCAATTATTCAATTTGAGTGTAATTGCATCATTTATGGGTTTTTGGTGTATTTTGGGCTAAAATGTGGAAATGAGGTAATTCTCTAAAATTGACAGTTTTATGTAGCTTCTGTTTCTCAGGCATAACTTTTAAAATATTGGTCCAATATAAGTGAATCATCTTTTAGGATTTGTATTCTTGTGGGCTTCAAATGTGTCTTCTTTACCAAGACCCAATTCGAAACACTATTATACCGAAAGATCAATCAAATAGAGAAATCAGTTTGGATGGTAGAATGGACCCCACCGAATTAAATCAACAATATCTCATTCAGACGACCTTATAATGAGATTATTCTAGCTGGTGTCAACAGAGGACATGAAAATTATGGATCACAATAAATTTGATAAAATACAGATCTCATTAAGGAATCCATTGGGAATGTCCAAGTGGACTGGGTGAAATAGTTTTTGGCAACCAAAAAAGTAATGTACATTAATTCATACATATCATTCTTCAACCTGTCCAATGTCTATCCAGTTTTGAGGGTCTATATCCAACTTCATTTCCAACATTCTATAAGTAGTGGCCTCAATGAGTTTCAGCCGGATGGTGGGCAGAACAGAGGCAAACTTCTGGCGGACAGATTCTGGAGGATCAAATTTGAGTTCTTTCTTTTCTTTGTTTTAGACTTCTTAGTCTTTTAATGTGTTCTTTATTCCCCTTAATCACAATTAAACTTATCATGGTTGGGAAAAATTCTATGTGATTTGGGGAGGGGAGGTTTTCCATTTTTTATTTCACATTTTCTTTCTATTAAGGTTTTAAAATCCTCTTTTCTCTTCTGCGAATCAATTTCAACTTCTTATAACAGTTTTTATTATCATGTATGATTGAATCTAATTTTAGATTATTTTGTTTATTTATATTTGGTCAATTTTCAATATCTCCCTCCACTATGTTATAGTTTATAAATGATGGAATAGACTAGGACATAGTGGCGAAGTACTCGGTGATCACTGGTACGTGTGTGAGGAGAAGTGAATGTTCTTGATTGCTTGGGATAAACAAGACCCAATTGGGAATTGCCTAAGATAATTGGGGGTATTCACTAAAACTATATTACACATTTAAAGGAGGGTATACCAAACTGAGGCTTTAGTAAGGTTTATTTTCACACTTTTTTTGACCTAGAGAGTGAGAATAAAAAAAGATTGTGGATTCTCACTCTTAACTATTTAGCAGAAGATAATTGGGTAAAGTGAAATGTGATAGAATTTCAATTGGAAAACAGACCCGAAACTGATCACCATTTCATATCACTTATTTAAATCACATCATTTTTCAATTCTTTTTAAAAACTCCCCTATATTTCATTACTTCAATTAGTTTCTCTCTTGTATTTTCTAAATCTAACAATTTCAAAAAAAACATCACTTCTTTCTCTAATTTTATGTGACAAACACTATTTTTGAGCACTTCTCTCTGGAAGCAACCTAGGTAACCCACTATAATAAATTTTAACATAGGTTTTATAATTTTTTTCCACACCCCATGACAATCTTGTGTCAATAATACCCATTTCATTTCATGGGTTGTGATATTATTTTTAATGATCTTGTGGAATGTGTATGTATGATTTCACTATAAGATGGGTGGGAATTATATCTCCCTCCAATGAATTGGGTAAATATTTATATCTCATGGCATAGAAACTTATGGAATGAGACATGAACTCGGTTTTGTATTACAGGGCTAGAATGGGAAATTAACTCAATTTAGTATTACAAGGCTAGAACGAAGAGTGAACGTAGTTTACTATTACAGGGCTAGAACGGGGTTTGAACCCTGTTCATTAAATTACTTTTTCCACTATGACAATATCACTAGAAATTCATTTACTACTATGGAAATAATTATATATTCTTATGTGTCTTTCACAATTCCATCTTGTATTGCTATTTTATTTTTTTAGGGATAATTTTTTTACTTCCTTATGATTCATGTCTTATGAACAACCAATCTTTTTTCCATGACTCATGTATATGATCTCTGATATGCAAGGTATGCTATTCTATTTTCATGATCATCTTCTCATACCCTTACACTCATGACTATGCTTATATATCTCCCTTGTTTTTCCTTACTGAGCATCTGAGCTCAACCCATTTTATGTTTCCTTCCCACTAGGTTATGAACATAAGTATTATGTCTGATGTGTTTAATAAGGATTCTAGTCAAGAAAAACCTAGTGTGAGATGATATATCTCACTTATGTGCCAGTGTTTATGTTTCCATGTTTCCAAAGGAACTATACTAATACGGTATTTAGGAATCTATTTGTATAATGTTTTAAGTATTCTGAAAATGTTATGTAAATATAATGTATGAAAATATTGGGTCACTATAGTCCATACCACATGTTGTTAAACAATATAAAATATAGTCTATCTTAGATGAGTTTAACATAATCAGTGTGGTTTTTACAGACATTGTATTATTCTTCTTTAGGGGGTATAATATTGGAATCTTTAAATCATAAATTCTCATATGTGAGGGATCAATATACATGAGGTTTTTTTATCGTGGATGTGATGGTTGTGCATGCGCTAATTAAACATAATTTCATGGTTAATCTAAATATTTATTGTGAAATATGGATCTTTTATGTCAAGCCTAGAAACAAATATAATTTGTATACTATGTTTTACTCTATATACATGGTCATTCCTAATTCATGTTGGGATTCACCCTCCTCTCTCTCAAGGGAATCCATACACATTTTCTTCTCTTCTTATCCAATACATGTGATAGATCTATACATTGATATCAAAATGGAATAAATTTATGTTTCAAGATCCCTAATACAATATTATATAAAGTTATTCCATGATATCTTATCTTAATCCACACTAATGATTTTATCCCCATGTTAAGCCCCACCCATGTGAATGCATCTAAAAATCTCAGGTCATGTCATCCTATAGCCATATAATAGGATGGATATAATTCATGTTTCTTGTTTTTTTATAATTAATTAATGACATTTTCCTCCCTTATTTCAAATGTAAGACTAACCACTTCCACTCTAATGAATATCCACATTTAAAAAGAGATGATTTTCCCACAATCTCTGTGTAACATGAATCTAGATATATCCATACACATTGTGACTATTATATTTCTTATCATATGCCTAGATAAAAATAATGCTATCTTATATCTCTTCTCCATAATAGTATTTGTCCCTCTCATTCATAGTTTGTTCTCAAAATTCACCCTACATAGTGAAACCATTTACAAAAACTGTGAGATCCTATCATTGGTATAAAAATATTGATTTTCATGCTTTGATTTTATAGTAGAGTAAAATTATAATCATCCTAAAATTACATATGTAATGATTTATTTATTTAAATATATATATTGAAACCATGTGATATCAACCTAATTTTATATTTCAAAATTTATATCTTTAATATGAGTGTTGATACAATTGTTATTTCATATTAGGTGAATTAAAAGAGCATGCCACTAGGTTGAAGGAACTATGATTTTCTCCATACACATGATACTATTCTTTTATGAATCTCAAATTTTTAGGAATTGTGTGTGTCTTGACTCTTTTTATCTCATAATACATTGTGACTCTTGAGACATCGTCCCATAAACTGAATGAAATTTACATTAAACTCAATTTCCTCCCACATCATAAGGTCTTCATGTTAAATTTAGGTCAATTTTCCCTCTATTGTAGGAAATTTCCACATAAATTTGGTTAAAAATATTTTACCCTCAACGTTAAACTTGAAATCTATTCATTATATGACCTTAGTATTCATGTAAAATATGAAAAAAGTCTTGTTAGGTTGAAAACCTATAAAGGGTTGTTTCTTAAAAATCCAAATATTGACTTGGTGGGATATTTTTTCCCAATGGATTAAGTTAATTTTAAACTGATGAATGAAAATATAGATATATTTTATGGATCAAAACCTTGAACAAGAAAATTTTAGTAAATTATCACTCAACCCACTTTTCTAGAAAAATGTTAGAGAGAATGTTTTTCCAACTACACATGACTATAAAATGTGGAATATGTATATTTTCTGATGATACAAGTTCATAATTTCAAATGAAGGATATATTTTTATTTATTTGTTCTATAACATAAGAATATTTATCATCATAAGCCATTAATTCAAAATAGTTATGAGAATATTCTTCACCAAAAGGAAAACTATTCTTGTTATTGTTATATGGGATAACATATCTAATATTATTGACCAGAGTAATGTTTTCCTATAGAGGATAAGTTTCTCTAACTCCATGTATACCAACAAAATTTCCATGGAATCATGTATTAATATATTAGTCTATGATTTTCCTATATATGTTTTTTTAATCTAGTCATTTTTATATTAAAATGTCTCCTCTTAATATTTACAAATTCCCTAATCCAAAAATTCAATTGGAGTAAATTTTTTCACTAATGCTACACACATAAGGATTGTACCCATAATAAATGAAGTATTATAACATATTGTGACTCCCAATTAAATATTTTTTTTATGATTATTATATTAGGACCAATGTTTAATGTGGTCAAACACTCCCCTTTGAAAACATATAGGGTCTGTGTTTAGATTGATTCTTAATATTTCAAGATATTTTGATAAACCCATATATCATATTATAGGAGTATAGATAAAATATTTTCCCCACATTATACTACTATAAGGTTTCACTTGATCAAAGATGTGTTTCCTATAGTGTCCTGTCACTAGGAGAGAACCATTAAAATTTTCCTAGTTCATGAGTAAAATCTACATAAAAGGATATTATATATTGTATCTTGTTATACAACCATAAATATATGACATTAGATGCCTTATGAAATATCATTAAACATAATGAAATAATGGTCCTTATTGTGTAAATTATAACTAATTGGAATCGATGTTCTTATTGAATGAAACTAAACATCATGACATATGGATCGTGATGTAAGTCATTAAATTTTCTCTATGGTCTAACTTATATAACATGATTTTAACTACATGAGATACAAATCAACATAAGGGTTCCCAGTGAATGTTTTTTATCCCTAAACATAATCTAAGATAAAATTTCCTTCCTTGATAAATAATTCATAGTGTTTACATTTTCTATTATTACATTTGGTATATAAAAACCGATATACACTAGGATACTATCCTATGTATGGCCATATAGCATCTTCTAGTTTTGGTTTCACACCATAATAAAGAAATTTCTATATATGAAATATGTGTTACATGATTATTATCAACACATGATACATTGAAAATAAGATGTATATATTTCAGAACCATCTATAGATCATCATCCATTTCCAATTCCTAATTAATGTTTGATGGTAGTCTAATCTTGGTCATCATTAGACTAGAGTGCTCCAACAACCTCTTGAGTAAGTTGTTTGATATTCCACACTTCATGCCTTTTGTGTTTTGATCACTATAAACCTTTCCTGGATATCATTAATGTTTCAATTTGGCTCTTAAATGATACATATCAGTGGTAATGATAAATGGGATACCGTAGAAGGCACTATTAACTATATACATGTTTTTATCACAGGGATAAAGTACCATAAACCTATATTACCTCTATGAAAATAATATTAAAACTAGAATTTGAATATGTTTAACAGTCATACTGAGCATATTTTTTTCTATCACTTCATTTCCAAAATAAAATATATATTGTCTTTATTTACCTAATTTTATCTCCTTATTAAAAGATTATTTCAGCGCACCTAGTTCTTGAGTCCCATATGGGTTATCACATCCTTTAATTCTCAGTATGAGAACTATAAAATTATATTATTTACATCAACACATGAGACCATATATAAGATTATTGGGATCTTGATTCACATTGCCATTATCATTATCTTTTCAAATGTACAATATCACCATTTGGTCAAGGTGAATGACTATTTTATTAACCCAAAGTTTCATTCCAAGATATAACAACTTGTTAACATGAAACACTATGTTCATGAAATATGATTATAAAATAATTTCAACAATAAATGAGATCATTTGTACACCAATTTTACACTAAAATAAAATTTATTCTTTCTCTTCCTACATTGACGTCTCATCCATTGGCCAAAGAAATAAGACCTTAATCTTTAGCAATATTTTTAGTCTAGGACATGTGACCTTAAAACACAATAACTCATTTTTTAGAAACTATGACCTTAAATAACATTCACTAAACATGTGTTATTATTTAGTAGTGAAATTGGGTTTCAATCAGTATTAGGGTAACCTTTTCGTTGATTTTATTTATTCAACATCATCTTCTAGTAAATTTGGTTTGATGATAAACTCAAGACTCTATTTTCTATCTTGAAAAATCATAAACTAAAAAATTAATGTTTAATAGTACTAACTTAGATGAATACCCACAAATGGAATCCTGGTAAAATTTGAATCTCTGGTCAATATGTATACATCATACATTTCCTAATGAAATAACTTCATTTCATAAATTGGAAAAGGGTCCAAATTTCTTTGGATAAAAACCAATAAAGAGTTGTATATAAAAAAAATCCTACCCAAAATTCCTGTACCATTTCATGAAATAGGAAAAGTATATAAATAAAATTGAATAAAAAGGCATAAAAAAGTTGGTTCCACCAAATGATTGCATAAAATTTCATGTCATTCTTTCAAGGTCACCTGACCATAGAAAATAATGTAACACACCTCACTCAATTACATACATGTTCATATGGTTTGTGAAAAGTGAAAATGTGTAATTTCAAGGGAATTAATCCTTTTTCAAAATTTGATTCCCCATTCAAAAATCCACATTTATTATTTTCATTATACTAATTTAGTTATCTATTACATATCTAAATGGATTATCCTTAGATTATGGAAATGATATGTGTGCCCCCATATCTATGCTACTAATGGCTAAGTGAAAAATACCATGATCTATAAACATACCACATAAAAATTGAACAATCCTTTTATGTGGTTATGGTATATGTTCTGACATATTCAGTCATCCAATATACATATAATTTCACAAGCTCAAGAAAAATTCATTTAAATGACACAAGTATAACTTATAGTATAGTATATGTGAAAGTATATTTGGATAATCTATATTCATTTAATTTAACACTCTTAAGAGGTTTCCAAATTCAATTATCTATTCACTCATGAATATTTACGAGCTTACGGATATGGTATATGTGATGTCATATTCATACCACATATATCCATCTCATGTAACATATTAAAAATAAGTGTGAAATATTCATGCATTTCATATGTGATTCTAGTATTTAGTTGTATTTATTTAATTGGTTTATTTCTAGACATTGTCAAAATATCTTCTGTTATAATTATATTACACATAACGAGTTTCACCAATCATCTTGAATTTATAATTTAGGTGATAGAGGAGTCCTAAAATTATTGAAAATTGAGGATGTTTTTTCTATTACCAAAGCCTAAAATGGTAGCATCCAAATATTACTGTCACCCAATAGATTTTATATAGGGGGAAACCTCCAACAAATGCTTCCTTCTAATGGAGAGTAAAAAATTAATTAGGGAAAACTAATATAAAACTTTATTAGTCGGTCATTGAAAATAAGTAAACACCTGATGAGATGCTTTAATTAAATTTTCTAGACATTATCACCTAGAAGCTTCATATTAATCTAATGGATGTGTCTTATTGACCAGTTCAATTATTTCTTATTTATTCCTCTCAATTATCTCAATATATATTAGATATTTTTAAAAGTGTGTTATCATTATTACTATTTGATACATATATGACTTTATAATTACCCATGATACCTTTCATTGTATTGATTTCACATGGAGGATTATACTCATAAATACATGAAGTTAATTCTACTATATAACCAATCACTCCAAAAAAACCCTAATTTGTTTGATTATAGAGTACATATTTTAGTAATAAAAGCCTCCTACATCAAATCTAATATATATTTTTTGAGGAAATATTATATGCTCCACATATTAGAAATCATTTTCCCAGTGACCAAAACATGAATATTCTTCATTACCATTGGCATGTTATCCTATCAATGGATGTGGAATGAGAACCATAGGTTTCTTTGTCATATGTAATTAGGATGTAATCACGGATTAGTTCACCGATTATGAATGTCCATGTGGGTAAAGATAATTTTACATGAATTTGACTTAAAACTTCTATGTCAGATGGTACTATTAGGGTGTTCGGTTGGCATAAATTTAGTGAACAAATAAGGTGAAAAATAAATTTGTATATTTTACATGGGAATATTTCAATATTTATTCTTAAACTAAAATTTCATGTTTATAATCATGAGGATTACCTTAATCAATTTCATAGCCTAACTCAATAATTTCATCTCCCTAATATTTTTCCTCTTAGGATTCTACCTTAGTATATAAGGGATTTTAGTATGTTCATAGAGAATCTACCATTAATACCACAACCATGATAATTTTTAATCCATGATATATCATACTCAATAGAATGGAAAATTAGATATTTGATTAGTTGAAGGTTGATTGGATGGATAAATTCCATATTTGTCATCATCAGTAAGAATTGATAGAAAATCATTGGTTGTCTCTTTACACACACTCATTAGATGAGAAATAGGCTTACCTTCTTCCTACACAAAAAATTTATTTCTGGACATAGATTGAAAGTAAAGCTATTTTATGGAATCCCTATCAATAGTTTCAATGATTTCATCATCCTGAAATGATATTCTATAAATAAAATTATCTTGAGAGTCATTTTTGTATGTCATAAGTGTCCCAATAGGATCCCCATATAGAGTTATCATTAAATGAGGATAAATTCAAATGATCTGGTCTAGGTTTTAGGAATCCATGTTTATTGACATTAGGCCAGAAATTTCTAGAAATGTGGTCAAAATATAATGTTCATAGAATAAAATAATGTTCCTAAATACATATCCAACAATGTGATCACTTTCAAACCATATAGAAACACAATAAGAATATTGGTACTATGGAAAGTTTCACCTAAATGAACATAATCAGATAGGTGCTAATGTTTCCAAAATGTTTTTATGTAATGTTTCACTTGTAACCTTAGGTCTTGTTATATGGACATCATAATGATTGTATCCCTTAACCTAGTATGATAATAAAATGGTGGTAATAACCACCCACTAAGAAAAAAACTTGAATCCCTATTAGCCAAATATATAGGGTCATTTTTTCATTTTCTTGGAAGTCCCATGGAATTTATTGACCATCATTCATGATAGATTTGTTGGTATTACTATTCCCACTATATTGATCAGTGGGAATGGTCCTTCACATCTTCACCACATGTATTTATATATTAGCGCACAGAATTATCTATAACCAGGTTATTAAAGGGATATTGACAGATAATATAACTTCAATGTTTATCTCATCATCAATCAACATTAGTAAATCCATTACATGAACTTAATTTTACTTCACATCATCCCAGGTACAACTAGTGGATAGAAACACACCATACATTTCAACGTGAAATGGTACTCCCATTTTATTTTAATTATCCTATAGTTTTATGCCCACTTCCTCAAGTGGAAAGTGGAAGGTAGTGGTTTTGGAAAATCACTAGAAATACATATTCATGTCATGGTCAAGATGAGGGTAAAAAAGTGAACTATAAAGTCTCAATACCTTCATAAAGCTCAACGGTATTATGTAAATCCATAAATTTTTGTGCTAATAAAACTATGAAAATATTTCCATGATCACTAATTAATGAAATCCCTCATATGGAAAAGGCCACACTAAATGCATTTTACTTTCTAATAACCTAATACAATAGTTTTTGTAATGGTTTGGTATACATTATGATCATACCTAATCACCTATAGATCATAAATCTAGTTGTACACTGCATCATTTCTTTAATTCTTTTTTGAAAAACAAGTTAATGGATATTTTCTCCCAAGTGATATGACGTGATGACATGATTTTTAAAATAAAAAGATTCATCCCTAGTCCAAAAAGTGTTCTGTCGATTGGATGGCAGAAACAAATAAATGTATCCTATTAAATAGTGGTTAACTGAGTATATCTGATAGAAGAAGACATGAGATCACATGATGGTGTGGTCTGATGTTTTTTAATAAAATGAATTTGAATCCTCCAAATTCTATTAGATCACTCATAATATCATTAGAAAATATTCTTAGTGATATAAAAGTTTTTTCTAGGTAATTAAATTAGATTATCTGCCATAGTATAATAAAGAAATCATAAATAATTATTATGAGTATGGGAACATGAGAGGAGTTATTGAAATCAATATAAAAAACATCACTAAGTGTGAATTTTATCTCAACCACTCATGATCAGGTCATGATTCTCCATTCACAATTCTATATTTCCTACACCCTAAGGAAGACGACCATCTAATTATTTTAATTTTTCCATTATAAAATTTCTATAATAGTATTTTTACCCTTAACAATTCATTTCATATTTCTCACAAACTCATCTTGTTCTTAAGTACTCACACATATCATAAAAAAGGAGGTTGTTCTCAAGAATACCTGAGTTCAGAACAAGACATATGGGATATGGGGGCATGAATGCTTCATTATTTTCTAAAGAATTTAGTTCACATATAATGAAAGGGGTCATATATTCATATATTTAACTGAAAAATTCTTTCATTAGAAAATCTTATTGATAAATATGTACCAAGAAGAGTGAACTACTCCACTATTACATGAGTGTGTGCACTAATCCCAACAAATTACTTTGTCTTGTATTTACATATATATTTTATTCACATATATCCAATAAAATCTAATTTGTAGAAGATCCATTTTTTAGTTACCTATTTTTTTTAAAGGATTATTTTTTTCTATAGGAAGATAAAAAAATCAAAGTATTTGTTATGAAAGAAAAGATCATATATCATATCACATAGAGCTCCAGAAAATGTGAACTACCCTTAACAATGTGTTAGTCATGTTCCCAACTTATTTTATTGTCATACTATGTTGTGCGATCTTCATTTATCTATTCCACATCATGTTACCCACTTAAAGAAACTTGGTTCTTTATGCTGCCATTGAAAATAATTGGGCACTCTTATTGTATTACATTGTCTCATACCAACTCTAGCCTCCTCTAGAACATTCAGTGGAATTTGAGTGTCTTATTTATATCATCCAGTTGTTCTTATATTATGTATTCCTTATAATATGGATATTTATAAATTTTACTCTATAAAAATTGAGGGCCTTGGGGTGTTTCCAATCATGCATTAATTTTAGGAGATTCCCTGTCATATTTATGCTAGTGGATCCTTCCTTGGACTATGATACTCATACTAATTATGTTATACCAAGTATCTTATCAGCACCAGCACCCACTGTTCTCTTTTATTCAAATCAATGAGCCTAATACTCAAATGGAATTCAAAATAGGCGTGTTCCCCATACTTATCCATATTAATGATCTTAGTATAAGTCCATTCAATGTGTAATATAGCTCTATATGGATGCCATTAATCTAGTGTATTCCCTAAAATGAACCTTAACATAAATCATATTTTAGGTTAAAAAAGGATACACTCTTCCAATATCTATTCCCCACATTATACCTTACCATTTTACATTTCATGATGTAAAAATCTTTAATGTATGATATTAAAATCCATATATCGATCATGAGATATGAACATAAACAATAAAAATGAAATAAATAAAAATTTCACTCTTGTTAACTAGATTATATATAATACCTATATGAGGTATAATCCCAATAAAGGAATACATTCCTTTCCATCATACTTGTTTTAATCCCCAACGCATCCTCACTAGACCATATTCTTAATGAAATGTATCTTCATCAAGAAATATTCCCTATGAATCCCTCTCTTGTTGGAAAATATTCCATATGAGTCCAAATGTATCCTAACCCTGGTAGTTAATAAAAAAAGGATGATCTAGAAAGGGCCACTCAAGTGTAAGTCCCACACCAAACATTTCTTGAGACATTTCACCTTGTAATACTTTTTGTATAACATAAAAAGAAATTAAATTATTTATATTATGAATGAAATTAATCTATATGGAATAGATCAATGATACATGATCATAAAAAACACCACAACTTTTCATGGATACATATCCTTAATGGATCCATATTGGATGGAATTAGAAGTTATGATGTGTCCCATTTAATATAAATAAACTATGTGGGTTCTAATTTCATTTATTAGTAATCATAGGATTCACCTCTAATGGGATTTATCCCAACTCCACTTCACCTATTGAATCATTGTACAATAAAAAATCAAGAGTCTCTAGTTGTGAATCATTAAGAAATCATATAATAATCTAATAAAATTCTTGATTATGATTGATAATCTGAATTTTTGTAATTTGTGGTAATATTATTACTATTAAGGATTCCAAAACATGAAATAAGCTAGTAAGAGGGTGTTGTATAAGTCATAATAACCATTTAAGGGTAGAGAAAACTCTCATGTTCTTGAATAATGTGAAACTAAAAGATTAACATGTAAAGTCCAAATGATGTCTTCCATTTTAAATAACGACTACATGGACTAAAAAAACTCAGCAGATATGGTGGTATATTGGAAGAAGTTTCAATTAAAAATATGATGGGTGATATAATAAATGGTAAAATCTAATTGATAAATATTGATAAATATATATTTCTATGAAATGTTATATAATTATACATATAATCTGATACTTAAATAAAAATGTGCTATTTAATGATGTTCATAGGTGAAAAATCATTATTCTCTTATAATGAAAAATTTCTCAAACCAGACTAGGTTTTCCTAACCCAACACACAAGTAATCTAATGATAAGTCCTGAAAGGTGTTCTTGATCCCCACATGCTAGAAGTTGTATCATGGAAATAAGAATACTTCATTGGTAATTGTTTCAAAAATAAAAAACTAAGAACAACTAGTGGAATTAGAAAATTAAATCCAACATGGTATATCTATAAGTTGTACTTCCATTAAAAATCAGGTAATAATCTTAAAATGTAATATAGGAAAAAATTAAAAAAAATTGATACTCAAAAATTAACCTATCATAAAAGAGATGTGTTAATTTTAATTTAATATGAAAAACACATGAATGGTTTAATTGTTAAAAAAATAAAAAAAAAAATTAATCCAAAATTCAAAACATAAGATATCTCAATAAAATTATGGGATACCATAAAATTTCATCATCAAACCTTATCCCTGTGTTATCCAATAAAAAGTGTATTTTAGAATGAACAAATCATGAACCAAAAGCTGTAAATAGTTACTAGGTGAACTAAAACCATGTTTTATAAGTAATATTAGAGAAAAATTATCCATTTTATATTTATAAAGAAAATATTCCATCAATTTCATTAAAATAAAAAATCAAAAAATGTAGTTTGATATAAAATACATGAAATATATGTTTTAATTGTTTTTGAAAAAATCCATTTGAATTCTTGAAATCCATATTCTAAATCCAATTTTTACTTTAAAAGAAAAATTTAGTTCAATAACTATTAAAACTATTTTTGGTATTTTTCAAAAAAAATATCAAACCCCATTTTATAGTGATAATAAAATAACACAAAAGTTACCAAATAATAATACTTGTTTAAAAACATGAGTATGAAAGGTAAAAAACACAGAATCAAGAAATTAATTTCTCCCATATCACATATATAATCAATTATTTTTACCAATAGGTGACTCTTAAACAATATAGTATTTTTATTCATGTCACAAAAGAGACAAAGAGAAGAAACTCATATCATGATAAAATTGTGATTCTAAAATTTAGTTGGATCATAATAATGTTTATATGTATGGAAAACTGAGTATGTGATGTATAATAATCTAAAACTCTTATATTCCTAGTGAAAGTACACTATAAACACTCATGATAAAACATATATGGTATTACCATTGATGTTTCTAACATAAAACATCCAAGGAATTTTCTACCCATCCTCACTCTGTACCCTTACTGATATAGAGTCTCATATTTCATCAAGGAATCCTAGTAATTTGTTGATGATTAATAGTATAAAAAACATCTCCCAATTTCATAATTAAATACCTACTTTTCTAGTTATTTTATCCAATATTAGTGAGAAAATAATTTATAATATGTTGATCATATATTAGAATTATATCACAAGGAAAACTATTAGAGTATCAAATCCTCATCCCACATCGAAAACCCCTTTATTATAAATCCCTTGTATATTTACATGAGTATAAATCAATAATCAATTTTCCATCTCATTATATAGAAGATTATAAAACATGTTATGTAATGGGAATCCAACCAAGGATGTGTCTTAGTTTCTAAGGAAACATTTATATAGGATTCCACCGAGTCCTTTTGATCATAATTAATAGTCATATATATATAATCCTTTCCAAGAAAAACATTTTCTAAAAAAAATTGTTTTTAATATTTCAGTTGAGGTGAAGTGGAACCTCAACCATAAATAAACATGTCAAAAAATTATATATTTATGATAAATAACTTCATTGAAATTTTTTTACAAAAATATAAAAAAATTACATATGATTAATGTAAAAACATTCCAATGATGCTCACAAAAAATCATTGATAACAAATTTCAAACAAAGTAGTCCCCCCAAACCCATAAAACACCCCATATGAAATATAATGGTGTTTAAAACAATATTTTAGTTATAGATTTATTTAGGATCCTTATATAAGAATGATTTTATGCAAAATGGGTTCAGAAAATTCATGAACTAAATGTTTTTTTCAGAATAATAAATTTTAAGGAAACCCCTACCAAAATCAAGAAAAGATGGTGAAGAATAATTAAATATGGGAATAAGAGGACCAAAGAAGAAAATTACACACAATAGACAACAAGAACCAAAAGTTAAAGTAAAACACTCAATCTATGCCTCACCCACAATGGTTGAATAGGTAGAGTAAAAAGAATAAAAAATAATATTTGAAATTAATTTAACAAAAAACGTGTAACAGAGAAATATAATTGAAGAACTCCTCAAAGAAACAAATATAATATCCAAAATCTATATAAGATTAAAGTAATGAGGGTCTTCACTATGTCCCTCTTGGTTGATATGTTCAAATGGTGTCGAAGGGAATCCTTAGTGTATTTTAATTTAACAAGGGTCAAAATACAAAATCATAAAATACAAATATAGGAAGAAACACCTCATAGTGTGTCCCTAATATCCATGGAATGACATACATCCCAATAAATCTTTAAAACAAGCCTTCCTGACTTAGGTTGTGGTTCAACCACTTATTTATAAACTATGATCATGATGTTTAGGAAATTGTTTCTTTGAATTCATTCCTCGTGATATGATTCACCTTTCTATATTAGCTCAACATTATGTCATCACTCATAACACCCCTATCACAACACAATAATCACTCATTATATAATGGACACCTATATATTGGGTACTTATATGTAAGAGTAATTTACTACAAAGGGGGACCCCTACACATGTACACAACATGACGTACTATAGTCACGAAATAACCTTTATGCTTATACTATTTTTCACCAATTCAAAAACCTCACAAATTATCTAACACTTTTGTATAAACATAACATGGTGTTCTCTAATAAATGATGTGATTTTTGAATCCTAGTGAAAAAAATAAAAGAAATATATATGTATTTAAAATATTTACATATCATTATACATGGATCCCCTATTCCACAATGTGATCTAGGATCTACCTTGAAAATCATAACATCCGTTATTATATGAATCCCCTTGTCCAAGGCATGACCTACTACCAACACAAAATTAGAGAACAAAAAGAACCTCATAAATGCCTCCAAAATCCTAACCAATTCCAAAAATGTAAATAAAATATCAATAAATAATAATTTATATATGAAAATAAAAATTTGGTGGTGGTAGTAATCACCACCATATAACATTATACCATTAGAAATTAATTGATAATTAATGGAATGACATAACCATCCTAGCACAAAATATAGGGAATTATATATTCGTGAAGGAAAATCACCATATAAAAATGATTCCCAAAAAATCTTATAATCAAAACATACAACACATAATAAAAATTTCAAAATATATCAACTATTACATAGAATCCCCATAAATAATCATCATGGGTTCAAGAACTACGTTAGGTATCCCCATTATATAAGGGAAAAATTGTAAATTTGGGACCTATAGAAAAATACAACCCAACATAATTATTCTCCGTCAAATATAATAATCAAAAATTAAATAATTATTCAAATGAAAATAAAAATATACAAAACAAATAACTAAAATAATCCAAAAGGAGACAAATATAACAATCATTAAATTATAAAAATGAATATATCAATAGCCTGTCATTATATGAATAAAACATGCAATGAAAAATAAATTAACTGGATACCTTAAAAATGATCTAATATTGTACTATATAGAAATTGTATGATGTTGGGATTCCTTAAACAATTGATACATTAATTTAAAAAAAATATGAGGATGAACTAATGGACCAAAATAGTTATATTTCGTCATAACTTTTAAATAATACTTCTTAGAGTGACCTAGATAAATTCTCTAAATCATTCAAGAGATCGATCCCCTATCAGTGGGATAATATATGAATTAAATGATCCCGCTAAATCATCCTAGTTATTTAAATTTGGTTTAACAAACATCAAATTCATACATGAAAAAGAACCATCACCAACATCGAATAAAAAAGGATCATCAGCATTTTCTCGATACCCATTTGAATTTGACTCCACCCTCATAGTCTTATTGAACACATCCTCTGAAAACTCAAATTTGATGAAAAAACTCTATAATTGAGGTGTAGGAAGAGATATTACTTAATGAAATGAAAATTTAACGATTCTTAAAATACTAACTCAAGGGGAGAAAGTAAACTTATTTGAGAAACTGTCAAAATTATTTTTCACATTTTACTCACCTTTATAGAGTTATAAAAGATCCAAAAAAATTTCTACCTTCACCTATTCTTAGTAATTACATTGTATAATTTTTTTTATTATGGATCCCCAATTCCTATTATTTTAAAAATTAAGTTGAATTATGATCACTCACCATTACTAAATCAATACATGAATCATGTTTTATGTTTGGATTACCCTAAATGTATTTTTATTTTCTATTAATTATAATATTTTTCAATAATTTGTAAAAACATTAATCCACTTCATAATCTTGTTCAACCCAAAAAATAATTGAACGTTGAAAAGTTTTGAGCAATAAAACTCTACAAAGAGTTTGTGAAAAACTTATGGTAAGGAATATTATATTAAATACCTATGTGATTCTAACCCATTCAACATTCTATTATATCTACTTCCTATGATCTTTTTAGTCATCTTAAGATCCGTACTCAAAATAAAATTTGAAATAAAAGAATAAATAAAAAATTATCTTGGATCATGTAACTCCAAAAAAAATTAATCCATTGATAAAAAGTATATGCAAGTAATATTTATATCTAAAATAATAAAATGAAAAATATAAAACTAGACTAATTAAAAATTTTCATTAAAATAACATTCAAAATCATTTGTGTTTTCTCAAAAAAAATCATCAATTACATTTTTCAATGCTAAAATCATTTTAAAAGACGTAAAAATATAATTTCATATCGATTCAGTTTAGAAAACAATTTTATAAATTTCAATATATAACTATTTCCATTTAATTTCACGTATTTCTTTTAAATCATCATTGAAACATGACCATATGGCATCAACACATCATAATAACTACATTTAATTTCCAAAAATACAAAGAATCCATATCTAATGGATATTGAAATATAGAAAAATTTTCAATATAAAAATTTCATTTTATTACTATCTATGAATGGATTGGTTTCATGGGTTTTTTGGACAATGATCCGACCAATAAATATCCTTTTTATGTTATATAATATTATGAGCATGTGATTGACACTATTTTCTCACCATGTGAGAAAACAATGATCCTATAATTCTACCCCCATTTTCACCAAGAAGCATGAAAACCATTAAATATCCATTATTATTTTAATATTATTTAAAAAATAATTAGTCCAAATTAGTATATACCAAAATAAATGGAGGATGGTTGAAAGGATTCACGACACTCAACCTAACTTCCCATGGAAACTTGAGGCCCTGAAGAGGAAATACATTGTGAGACTCTTCCCATACCCACCACTTGTGTTTCAATGTTCCAATATCCTATCTTCCATTAATACAAAGATAACAACCAAGATAGAATACCAATATTTCATGAATTTACTCAATATATTCTGATCAAAAACCTGATTCACCCTATGAAATGGCCCAAAGGGTGTTCCTGATCCTGACATGATCATAAATAGTGTTAAGGGATCAATAATACATACATGGAAGCTAATTCCCCATATAAATAAGCACTAAAACATAGTAAATTATATGAAATATTTTTTGATTGTTAATCTATATTATGAATGTTAATGAAAAATTAAATAAACTATTTAAATTACAAATAAATAAAAGCATGATATAAACAAATGAAATAAAAAATGCATCCAACTCAAATGTAACGTATCAAAAAATATTTATATCAAGAGAAATTTAAGATCACAGAAAAAAAATATGAATTAGACACCATATATACTGTATAAAATATAGTAAAATAATTTTAAAATACATCACTAAATATATCCCAACAACCTCAGGGTTCATTATTTATCATCATCATCAATCCCACACCATGATCATTCCATGAGAAAGAGTCTCATCGATAAAGTTATTCAAGTACCCAAACATGTAAAATCAATTGATTATAACAACATAGATAATTGTACGTATGATGTGAGAATGATTTCCCTATAGTTTGGAACCATGAAAATAATTCATAGATTTTTTAAATAAAGAGTATATAAATTCATGTTTTAAATAAAATATTAAAATGTATGATTTTGAAATTTACGAAAAACAACCCATGAGCATACTTCAAATATATTTTTTTGAATCCATGTAGAAAACTAATATTAATATTTAGATCGATAATAGTTAAATCAAACTTTAATCCTTTTTTCTAAAACATTACTTCCAAACCCATTTTATTCTCAAAAAATTTATGAGGTTGTTAGAAAATAATGCATCATCCGTAATAATAAACATGTGGAAACAAGGTAGATAAATGGGAAATAATTTAAGTCAATTCCACATTAGGATATATATATATATATATATATATTCATATCAAAAAAATTTATACCAATATGCAACACCAAAAAAAGAACACTATTGAATCACATAATAAAAGAGATAAAGTTTTGTATCAACTATCATGAATAAATAGTAAATGTAAAATGTAACATGATCATAATATTTTGAAATAGTAATGAAACCTGGGTAAGGATTATATAACTTTGAAAGAATCATGTTGTCTTTGTGTGACTATTTGAGATATACGTTGGAAAAACCATTTACTGTCCTACCATTGATGTTCCAAACATGTAATCCAATGGGATTTCACTAACAAGAATCACTATGGATAACTCCCTAAAAGTAGATACTCATCCTTTATTAGTTTATCCTAGTGATTACATGAATAGAACTTGCATAAATATGATCTATCAATCTCCCAACTTCATACTTATGGTTGCCATGAAGTTAGAAATTAAATGTGGATAAACATTTTATAACATATAAATAATAAATTAGTAAAATATAGAAAGTTATAGTATCATAATATCACATCCTCAACAAACCTCCAACACAACTTCAATAAAAAACTTATTTTCATTTAAATAAGAATCAACCGATAATTAGTTCCATCTATCAATATAATAAATAATATAAATCCCATAAGATGACGGGTTTCAAATAACATTTGTGGGATAGTTTTTGAAAAATATTTTACTCATGATTCCAATTGAGTATTAGGATTACAACCATTAGTCATATACTAAAATTACATTATTTTAAACCCATTTTCATTACCAAGTGTCATTTTGACATATCTTCTAATGATAATAGTAACATCAAATGTATGGTAACATATCCAATATATCACATATTTATGCACAAATAAAATAATTAAACAATTTGAAGATATATAAAAAATAAGTAACTTATAAATAATAGAAGAACATAGAAAATAAAATCATAAAAATACATTAATTATTGACTTCTTACAAAATAGTCCTTAAAAACCATTAAAAACCCCATGTATAGTCATGGTAAATTTTAAAAAAAATTAGTTAATGTTTAATTAAAAAGAATATGCTTATCCCCTTTATAAAATAAATTCAATACAAAACATATAGTTCTAAAAGTAAAAGGATAGAAATAAATCAAAAAATTTAAAATTTTATTCCATGTACTCATTAAAATTGGTAAAACAAATTACATTCTCTAGGGGTCACCATATAAAAATTATTTCATGGTAAATGGGTTTATAATATAAAAGAACTACATGGGTTATAAAGGAAAGGAAATTACATTGAAACACCTCCATCAATAAGTAATGGATAGTCAAAAACCATTAATATTTTATGAAGATGTCCAATTAAGAAAACCATACATCCTATAAAATATAAACAATATGGTCAAGTAAAATCCATAAATCATTATTGTGATGTAATGACACATGGTGTGACGGATGAAGATGAAATTAGAGGAGGTCAATTGGATGAAGATAAAATAGAATAACTAAGGATAAACTTGAATAACATCACTTAAAATTAAAGATAATTATATTAATCCATGTCGTATATAAGGAGGAAAAATAAGACATATGACTCTGTAAGATGAGAAATGAAAAGGGTGTAGAATGGAAGCCTCAAATTGATTTTAATTCAACATGTGTAGAGAAAAATTTTCATAAGAAAAAATTTGTAAACAACCATAATAATATGGACCTACTAGTGATATGGTGGTTATCCTCTATAGACACTTCATGTAATGATCTTCTTAAATTATGGTGTGGAAAAGCTACTTTATGAAAAACCGATGATCTTTTTCACTATACCATCATTGAATTTTCACCCTTGATTATAGTGGAAAAAAACACAGATCTAAATAAAAAATTATCTTGATCTAGACACCATCATGATGTTTCATTCCTCCCATGTAGTTAAAAGAACCATCCAAGACTACTCCAATTATATATATTTTTATGAGACACCTAATCGCTATGAAACACTTGTATGTCAAAGTGTAACCAACTACCCACCCCTATAATATTCATAAATTATTGTAACTATAAATATATGGAATCCATATATTAGAGTATCTTATTAAATAGGGTGACCCATACTAAAGGGCATGACATATCCACCCTCATCATGTTGCGTCCATAATCCTCACTTGATTTTTCAACAATTAAAAAACCAAATACATCACCAGAAAATTATGTATCTCCACAACGTGGATCCCATACACCAAAACATGATATTATAATCCCATGAAAAACAAGATATGGTACACATAAGGATACCAGGTTCTTAATTATCATCATAGCATGGAGAACCCATGATATAGTGTGATCCTCAATCAGAAACACAATGAAATCATACCAGTATTCATGCCACGATTCCCATAGGAAACAATATAACTTTCTATAGACCTAAAAATACATACCACCCTAAAGCACCATAAAAAAAACAAAAATATATCCCAATTTATGTAATTGAAATAAAAATAAATTAATAATACATCATAGATGAAAACAACCCAATGTTTATGGCATATAAATAAGTATAAATATATATAAAAACTTCATGTTGTATAATATTGTAACATCCCGGGTAAATAAAGAATATTAAATTTTCATATTTATTAATATTTTTGAATAAAATATTAATATTTATTTAAAGGGGATGCTATTTTTTAGGGTGTTCCCAATAAGCAACAATGACTTTCATTGAAATCTTACGTTGCACACTAATAATAAAATAATTTTATTCTAAATGATAGATAACGTCTAGTCGTTGGAATATCGGTAATGAACAGAACTAACTAAAATATTGTTATATATGTTTGTTAAATATTTTTACATTTTCCAATAAATTTTAGAGGATTAAAATGAAAATGAATCCAATATTAAAAATAAATATTCTAATATTCTTTAAAAGGAAGATTAACCACCTTTTGATGGTGAACCCTTTTTAAATGTACTTTTTGTCACTATTATATGTTATATTTGAAAAAATATGATCATTATTTAGATTAAAGACATCAAAATTTACTTTGTGTAAAATTGTTTTATATTCAGATAAAGATCATTTTTAGTGAAAAATGATGTATTTTAATTCAAAACTTCCTTTTAATCTAATTTATTTATATTATTAGATTATATTTTTAATTTTTTTTAAAGTCTAATTAAAATATATTTTTACCATTTAATCCAATAGTTTTAATTTGAATTAATTTCACTTTGAAATTGGACATAAACAAGTGTTAATCTTTTAAGAGTATTTTTTCTTAAAAACACGCTAATTGTTTTAACAGCGGGAATTGATTATAAAATTAATTAATGAAACATATATGTTTTTAATTTTGGTAAAACTGATATCATTTATAAATTTTTAATATAAAATATATCTTAGGGTGAATTTTTGATATTTTTCTAAAAAATCTTCATTTTTAATGAATAGTGAAAAATACTGTATTTTAATTCAAAACTGCCTTTTCATCCAATTTATATATAGGGATGTATTGTCATTTTAATTGGTTTAAAGGTTTAATTTAATTAATTTTTTATCATTTAATACAATTTTGGTCATTGGATGTAATTTCACTTTTAAAATGGATGTAGAAACAAATCAATCTTTTGATTGATTTTACTTCTTAAAAACTCGTTTTTGGTTTTGACAACGGGAATTATTTTTATCTTAATTACTAAAATTTTTGTGTTTGGAATTTGGTATAATGGATTCCATATTTTGAATCATAAGGTCCAAATTATGTAATTAATACTCTTTTGTTTTTGGACATTATGAATAGTAACGACGGTATTTATCTTTAATTATCGTGATTAATTAGTAATCTGGTAGTTATGATTAATAAAATAAAATCATAATAATATATAATGACCCCAAAATGTTTTCTAATGCAATTGGTTGTGTCATTTCCGACCATGGGATACCTTATGACAACTTAGGGACCCCATGGAATCACTTTTAGGTGATAGTGACATCTTATCATTTTATTTTTAAAGAAAGGAAAATATAACAAAAGTATGTAACACCTAAGTAAAACAATTTTAATTTTCTCTAAATAAATTCTCTCTTAGACTATAAATAGAAATTGGAAAGATAAAAATATTTCCTACATCATGGTATTTTGTTTATAATTTTTAGACATTAAATAAATAAATTTATTTATTACACCATGATGATGCAGTGATTACCTCATTAATGAACGATTTAAATAAAATGAAAAGATAAGGTAAAATCTAAGAATTAAACTTGTCTAAAACCTATTTGATGTGTGTATTTCGAACCCTTATCACCATATACTCTAAATATATCATTTTGGGACCTTTAAAATCCGAAACTCATTTAATAATAAAGTAAATTTCCAAGACTTTCCAAGAGTGCCCCTCCTCCCTCTTATAAAAGGCCGCCACCGCTACCCCCATACCCACACCTCTCAAGCCCATGGATCATCCAAACTCTACTCATATAGTATCTCAACATCCCTATCTTATTCATATAAGCCTCACTTTGGGCAGAAGTATTTTTGAGTATGCCTTTTGGCTTAAATCAAAAAGAGTTACCCGATATAAAGGTAATGTCTTCTCTTATGTTCTATTGTTTTATTTAACTTCTCCAACCCCATATACTCTTTTTATTACTTTATATTTTAACAATAAAAGTATACTAAATATATTAGGATTTTTCTAGGTGAATTATTAGAGCTACACTTACACACACCTCCATCTAATGGTTAAAGAACATACTGTTTCTGTGGGTGGCGAATTACTGCCTCACGAAACGATGATTATTCAATCTTCTTTTAACAGATCTCATGGTGGCCATTAAGATGTCACTATATTTATATATGATATATATTATGTTTATGTTTTACTTATGCTTATTTATTTTTGATTTATGCCATACCTTTAAGGTTTCCATAATGGGTAAACTGAATAATTTCATTTTAGGAAGTGTGGACTACCGCCCCTGAAAGTGATTTGAATCGTTAATGCCACATGTGTGATGTACAAAGGTTGGAGTAAATGATATTATATATGGTATATTACTTTAATTATAATATATCTATGTATCTTTGTGTTTTAATTCCATTAAAGTATGAAATAGAAATGAAAGTAACGTTCTTGCGTACGTACGGCTTACCGTCTCCATGAACGGTACATTTCATTTCTTATCTCCAAATGTTATGTACTATTATAAGTATATATATAATGGATATATATTATATATATTACATATAAATTATTAATATCATTATGTAATTATAATATATATATCGCTCATTTAGTTTTAATTCCATTAATATGACAAAGAAATGAAAGTAGCGTTCAGGCGTACGTACGGCCTACCGTCTCTATGAACGGTTCATTTCATTTTTTATCTCAAAATGTTATGGAATATTATAAAATGAATATATAATAGATATATATGATATTTAAATCATTAATACTATTCTATAGATGGTGTAATTTTAACTACATGAACAATTCTTTTCAAACAAGTTCATTTTTGACTCATATACCGAACATCGACAAAAAACAACTGATATGAACTCACATAATTAACTAATTATTATAAAATTATAATATGTGATATTAATTGTATAATAATCATTAAATTAGGTCCTTAATCAATTTAAAATTTACCAATGTTTATTATTTAGGTATATAAAGAAACGAACAAGACAAGTCAGACTTGAGGTAAGGGATCCTACCACTCTCTTTTTTTAGTACTGTCTTTTATGTCATTCCTTTTACGATCGTATTTATTATGTTGGGGGATGTTATTTTATTCCTATTACATTAATTTTTATATTCATATTATGAGATACCATATTTGTTCTCATCAATCCAGTTTTGGAATTTTTAATTGGGGTCGATAGGCTGCCGAATTTTCTTAAGGGATTTCTTAGCTCACTTTTAATTCCATGAGATTTCTATTATTCGCCACTTATTTATTTCATGTGGTGTATTTTCTACTTATGTTTGATATATAATATCATTTTTATATCTATATTCATGGTATTATGTTATTCAATTGGAGTATATTATCTTTTGGTCATATGACTCGATTGATTACCACGAGGTAAGGAATATTTATCAAACTTTTTATTCCTGTGAGATTCATGCTACATTTGACACTATTTACTATTTTTTTATGTATGTTCAGCCCATTATTATATTATTTGTGTAATATAATTTATTTTATGGGTATTTACATCTTCATTGTATGACCCTTCATTCATGGGGTGTACGTTTCGGAAGTTACCCAATTCGGTAAGGGAACCTTTAACCCTCCTCTTTTTAAAAGACTTCTTTTGTTATGTCTTTTAGTTTACATATTATTATGTTGGGATATGTTCTTATATATCCTTATTGATGTAAATTTTATGTCCAAATGATGATATACCATTTTCTCTCTCATCAACTCATATTCTGAATTTTAAACTGACGTTGTTAGGCTGTAGAATTTTTTTAATGGAACTTCTTAACTCAATTTCAATTATTTGGTTTAAACTTGTACTCCATGAATATGTCATTATATGAATATGTGTGAATACCGCAGATTGTTTTACAGTTAATATCCACTTATATTGGGTGTATTTGTATTTGTCACACACATGTATGTAGTTGATTTATCCTTAATCTAATGATACTGACTTTGTATGAGACTTCATCTCAATATCCTTTCATTGAGGCATATTTTGTTTTATATAGAAATTTAATTTATATGGCATATAAACACCTTTGAATTTTAATTTTATTCAAAAGTAATCTTTTTATATGAAGCGTTTTACTAAATGACAAAAGGGAATGTTTTTGTCTTACGTATGCGGCGACAACGACTTCTCCACTGCCATGAACATTATTTTAGTTTTGGCATCCCTACAAGCCATAACTTTTTTTTAAATAAAAAAATAAATACCATGTTTTAATTTTATTTTATTTTGGTATTTAAAATGTTTTTGATAATTTTTTTATTATATCAATGTGCTCTATTGATATCTTGTGATTCAAATATAGAAATGTTATGTTTCCTTTATGCAGGTCTTATGTGATACGATTATGTTAAATATATTGGGAATTGTTTATGAAGACGGTTGGTTCTGTGATAATCTAAGGGCAGGTAAGCCCATGATAGCTCTCCAATTTATTGGGTAATGTGATGGAGTTAAAAGCTAAGGTTTCTCCGAAGAGATTTAGGGAATATACTGTGATGGGTATCCCAAACGTAACCATGAGGGTTTCTCCCTATATAAGAATGTTATGAATGCCTCATGTTACTTTTTTGTCTTATGATTTATATTGAGTTATTCATAAATCTTATGATTTCCTGAGGTATGTCAAAGTTCTTATGTTTTATGAGTAATATATGATTTCATTGATTCTTATGTATACAGGAAAAAATGCTTTCTTTCTGTATTTTTATATCCCTTACTGAGCTTCTTATGCTCATCCGAAGTTTTTGAAATGTTTTCCACAAGACTTAAGGTGGAATACAGTCAAGGATGGGATCATGGAAATGTGATGATGCCTAAAACATGGAACCAAAAATGTCTCTTTTGTTCAAATGTTTATATATTGTGAAAAAAATGGAAATTCAATAGATGTGTCTACATTGTAATCTTTAAGATGTAATAGTTATATCCTAATTCTCTAAAACTCTAAACTTGAAAAGATCCTCAGTATGTATTCTTGAAATAAGTCAAGATTATCAAATGTTTTAAGTCTGGGTCTTTATAGTTGGTATCAGAGGTCAGGTTGGATAACATTAGAGGTTAGAATGTTGTTTAAGCATAAGTGAAAAGTTGTGTATAACCACAATGGTTAGTAATTAGATGGAGTCATTGTTATTTTGGAAAGTGGGATTGAGTTTGAGATAACTTGGATAAGTATATCTTAGTGTTTATCTTCCTCATTAGTACATGATGATTTTGTTGATATACTCACACTGACATTTTTGGTTCTAGTAAACGGATGGATCTAGCAGGAACCAAAGTGACAATGGGTATGAAGGAAACTGTGATGGTTCTCTGATCAAGAGACTGGATGAAATAGGGGATTCAATGAGGAATCTCATTGTTATTCTAAATGAACTATCAGGAGTCATGATTATCCACTTGAACCTTGGTGAGTTCCCTAATGCATCATGTATGAGAGAACCAACTCGACGTGAAAGTTTAGTTAATAATTATAAAGGTAACCATTAGGGTTTATATGATCCTTACTTTGAGGTAATTATGGGTCACTATATGTTATGATAGAAAATGAAAGGCATGAGATAAACTTGAGGTTAAATTATATTGTGGTTATTTTTTATGATTTTATCTCTTTTTGGGGAATGTTTCAAGAATTATATAGTTTTGGAAAAAGGGAAAACATGCAGACCATGTGACAACCCGTCGCGTCGGACCAAGCTACAGGAATCGAACCCACAACCAAAGTGAGACTGGTATTTATTGCCTACCATTAGACTACGTGATGTCCCTGGTTATAATGACAAATTATTTTTAGTTAGATGATTTCTTGAATCAAGAATAAGTTTATTTTGGGTTATCTATGGAAACTATTGACCTATCATGGAGGATATGTGAGTAGGCTAATTACTTTTCAGTATTATACTTTAAGAGTAACTGATGTTATTTGGAGATAAATGTTAAGATTTACCTTGGAATACTATGTGATTAAATCCTTTAGAGATTTGGGTTTCAATATTAGTTTGATTTACTTTGAAGAATTTTATAGACAATTGTTTATCGAATGGTCATTGTTGAACTTTGGGTTTTCTTGGACAAATTTTGGAGATTAAGAATAGATTTTCTTTTAATAAAGGACTATCCTTTTTGGGGATTATATGATCTTGTACCAACAATTTTTTGTTATGGTTAATTTCCTATGAAATGGTGAATATATAGTTCATCTTGTGTGGATTATGTGATTCTCTCAAAGTTGATTATAGTGCTCTTAATATGAACAAGTCGTCCTGAAATACTCATCGTTTGGAGGAAATATGAGTTTGTGTTAGAAATATAGTAAAAGTTGAAAGCCTACATGACAAGTTATTATGTTTCCTTATGTTTTAGTTAAGCTCATAAATAAATTCCTCAATGAAAAGTAACTTAAAACAAAAATGTTCTCTGTTAATTTTTCCTACTGGGGAATCAAATACCGTTTAACCCATCACAAGTTTGTGATTTTCGGGTGGTTAACTTTCTCCTAAACATGTTTTCTATCACTCTCCATCAAAACATGAACATTTTTTTCTTCCATATCCATATTTTCCTACATGGAATCTTAGTATGGGATAACTCAGGTGACCTTTGTACTTCTCTTTCGTTCTTTTAAAGTGATAGTTTTGGTGACTATTTTTCCGATGTGGGGCTTTCAATGAATTTTCTGAGCACAATTTTTTTAATTACAAGGACGCAATTCCCAAAAAGGGGGAAGGATGTAACATTCAAGGTAAATAAAGAATATTTCATTTTCATATTTATTAATACTTGTGAATAAAATATTAATATTACTTTAAAGGGGATGCTATGTTCGATGGCATACCAAATACGCAACAACGAGTTTCTTTGAAATCCTACCTTGCACACTAATAATATAATAATATTATTCTAAATGATAGATAACGTCAATCCATTGGAATAGAGGGAATGAACTGAACTAACTATAATATGATTATATATGTTTGTTAAATATTTTTACATTTATCCAATAAATTTTAGAGGCTGAAAATGCAAATGAATCCAATTTTAATAATAAATATTCTAATATTCTTTAAAAGCCCGAATAACTGCCGTTTGATGGCGAAACCTTTTTAAATCTACTTTTCGTCAATTTTATATGTTATATTTGACAAAATATGATCCCTATTTAGAATCAGGACATCAAAATTTACTTTCTGTAAAGTTTTGTTATTTTCTGATAAAGATCATTTTTAGTGATACATGTTGTATTTTAATTCAAATCCTTTTTTATCTAATTTATATATATTATTATATTATATTTTTAATTGGTTTTAAAGTGTAATTAAAATATATTTTTACCATTTAATCCAATGGTTGTCTTTTTAATTAATTTCACTTTGAAATTGGACATAAACAAGTGTCAATCTTTTAATAGATATTGTTTCTTAAAAACACGCTATTATTTTTGGCAGAGGGAATTGATTAAAAAATTAATTAATGAAACTAATATGTTTTTAATTTGGTAAAATTGATATCATTTTTAAATTTTGAATATCAAATTTATCTTAGGATTATTTTTTGGTATTTTTCAAACTAATAATCATTTTTAATGAATACTGAAAAATACTGCATTTTAATTCAAAACTACCTTTTCATCCAATTTATTTATATAGTTATATTTTCATTTTAATTGGTTTAAAGGTGTAATTTAATTATATTTTTATCATTTAATACAATTTTGGTCATTGGATGTAATTTCACTTTTAAATTGGATGTAAAAACAAATCATCCTTATGATAGATTTTACTTCTTAAAAACTTGTCCTTGGTTCTGACAACGAGAATTATTTTTAATTTAATTACTGAAATTTCTATGTTTGGAATTTGGTATAATGGATTCCATATTTTTAATCAGAAGGTCCACATTATGTAATTAAAACTCTTTTGTTTTTGGACATTATGAATAGAAACGGCAGTATTTATCTTTAATTATCGTGACTAATTAGTAATCACGTAGTTAAGGGTAATAAAATAATATCATAATAATTTAAAATGACCCAAAAATATTTCCTAATGCTATTTTTTGTGTCATGTCTGACCATTGGATACCTTGTGATAACTTATGGACCCCATGGAATCAATTTTAGGTGATAGTGACATTTTATCATTTTATATTTAAAGAAAGGAAAATATAACAAAAGTATGTAACACCTAAGTAAAACAATTTTAATTTTCCCTACATAAATTATCTCTTAGAATATAAATAGTAATTAAAAAGATAAGAAGAATTAATACATCATGTTATTTTTTTATAATTTTTAGACATTAAATAAATAAATTTATTTTTGACACCATGATGATGCAGTGATTACCTCATTAATGAACGATTTAAATAAAATGAAAAGATAACCTAAAATATAAGACATTCACTTGTCTAAAAAATATTGGATGGATGGATTTATAACCCTAATCACCTTATCCTCTAAATATATCATTTTGGGACATTTATAATTCGAAACTCATTTTATAATAAAGTAACTTTCCATGACTTTCCAAGAGTGCCCCTCCTCCCTCTTATAAAAGGCCCCCACCTCTACCCCCATACCCACACCTCTCAAGCCCTTGGATCATCCAAAATATACTAATATAGTCTCTCAAAATCATTTTCTTACTCATATAAGCCTCACTTTGGGCAGAAGTATTTCCAAGTAAGCCTTTGGGCTTAAATCAAAAAGAGTTACCTGATTTAAAGGTAATGTCTTCTCCTATGTTCTTTTGTTTTATTTTACTTCTCCAACCCCCTAAACTCTTTTTATTACTTTATTTTGTTACAAAAAAGTATATTAAATATACTATGATTTTTCTAGGTGAATAATTAGAGCTACACTTACACACACCTCGATCTAATGGTTAAAGAACATAATGTTTCTGTGGGTGGCGAATTACTGCCTCACAAAATGATGATTGTTCAATCTTCTTTTAACAGCTCTCATGGGGGCCATTAAAATGTCACTATATTTATATATGATATACATTATGTTTTTTTATGATTATTTAATTTTCATTTATGCCACACCATTATGGTTTCCATAATGGGTAAACTAAATAATTTCATTTTAGGAAGTGCGGACTACTGCCCCCTGAAAGTGATTTGAATCATTAATTCCATATGTGCGATATATAAAGGATGGATATAATGATATAGTATATGATATATTACTTTAATTATAATTTATCTATGTATCATTATGTTTTAATTCCATTAAAGTATGAAATATAATTGAAAGTAACGTTCATGCGTACGTACGGCTTACCGTCTCCATGAACGGTACATTTCATTTATTATCTCCAAATGTTATGTACTATAATAAGTATATATATAATGGATGTACACGATATATATTAAATCTAAATGATTAATATAATTATGGAATTATAATACATATATCTCTCATTTAGTTTCAATTCCATTAATATGACAAAGAAATGAAAGTAGCGTTCATGCGTACGTACGGCCTACCGTCTCCATTAATGGTGCATTTCATTTTTTATCTCCAAATGTTATGGAATGTTATAAAATGAATATATACTAGATATATATGATATTTAAATGATTAATACTATTCTGGAGATGGTGTAATTATAACTACATAGACAATTATTTTCAAACAAGTTCATTTTTGACTCATATTCCGAACATCGACAAAAACAACTGATATGAACTCACATAATTAACTAATTATTATAAAATTATAATATGTGATATTAATTTAATAATAAACTTAAAATTAGTTATTTGAGAAATTGAAAAGTGATGAATGTTTATTATTCAGGAATATAAAGTAACGAACCAGACAAGTCAGACTTGAGGTAAGGGATCCTACCACTCTCTTTCTTTTTAAGTACTGTCTCTTATGTCCTTCCTTTTAAGCTCCTATTTATTATGTTGGGGGATTTTATTTTATTCCTATTACTTTAATTTTTATGTTAATAGGATGAGAGACCATATTTTATCTCATCAATCAATTTTTGGAATTTTTATGTGGCGTCGATAGGCTGCCGAATTTTCTTAAGGGATTTCTTAGCTCACTTTTAATTTCATGAGATTTGTATTGTTCACCACTTATTTATTTCATGTGGTGTATTGTGTACTTCTATTTAATATATATTATCATTTTTATATCTATATTCATGGTATTATGTTATTCAATCGGTGTATATTATCTTTTGGTCATATGACTCGATTGATTACCACGAGGTAAGGAGTTTTTATCACACTTTTTGTTCATGTGAGATTCATGCTACATTTTCCACTATTTACTATTTTGTGGTGTATTTTCTGACCATGATTGTATTATTTGTGTAATATAATTTAATTTATGGGTATTTACTTCTTCATTACATGACCCTTCATTCTTGGGGTGTACGTTTCAGAAGTTACCCAATTCAGTAAGGGAACCTTTCAACCTCCTCTTTTTAAAAGATTTCTTTTGTTATGTCTTTTAATTTAGATATTATTATGTTGGGATATGTTCTTATATGTCCTTATTGATGTTAATTTTATGGCCAAGTGATGAGATACCATTTTCTCTCTCATCAACTCATATTCTGAATTTTAATGTGACGCCGTTAGGCTGTCGAATTTTTTCAAGGGAACTTCTTAACTCAATTTCAATTCTTTGGGATAAACTTGTACTCCATGAATATATCATTATATGAATATGTGTGAATTACAATGATTGTTTTACACTTAATATCTACATATATTGGGTGTATTTTTATTTTTCACACATATTTATGTAGTCGATTTATCCTTAATCTAAGGATACAGACTTTATACGAGACTTCATCTCAATATCCTTTCATTGAGGCATATTTTGTTTTATACAGAAAATTCATTTATATGGTGTATAAACACCTTTGAATTTTACTTTTATTAAAAACGAATCTTTTTATACAAATCGTTTTACTAAATGGAAAAAGGTAATTTTTTTGTCTTACATATGCGGTGACAACGACTTCTCCACCGCCATGAACATTATTTGAGTTTCGGCTTCCTCTACAAGCCATAAATTTTATTGAAATAAAAAAAATAAATACCATGTTTTAATTTTCTTTTATTTTGGTATTCAAAACGGTTTTGATAATGTTTTTATTATATCAATGTTTTGTATTTATATCTTATGAATAAAATGTGGAAATGTTATGTTTCATTTATGCATATTTTATGTGATACGATTATGTTATGGTTCTTGGGCATTGTTTATGAAGACATGTGGTTCTGTGATAATCTAAGGGTGGGTGAGCCCATGATAGCTCTCAAATTCATTGGGTAATGAAAATGAGGTAAAATCTAAGGTTTCTCTGAAGAGATTTAGGGAATATACTGGGATGTGTATCTCAAACGTAACCATGAGGGTTGCTCCCTATGTAAGAATGTTATGAATGCCTCATGTTACCTTTTTGTCTTATGATTTATATTGATTTATGCATAAATATTATTATTTCATGAGGTATGTTAAAGTTCTTATGTTTTATGAGTAATGTATGATATTATTGATTCTTATGTATACATGGACAAATGTTTTCTTTCTGTATTTTAATATCTCTTACTGATCTTCTTATGCTCATCCAAAGATTTTGAATTGTTTTCCACAAGACTTAAAGTGGAATACAGTCAAAGATGGGATCATGGAAATGTTATGATGTCTAAAACATTGAACTAGACATGAATCTTTTGTTCAAAACAGTATATTTTGTGAAAAAAATGGAAACTGAATAGATTTTTCTACTTTGTCATCTTTTAGATGTAATAGTTATGTCCTAATTCTCTAAAACTCTAAACATGAAAAGATCATCCATGTGTATTCTTTAAATGACTCAAGATTATCTAATCTTTTAAGGATGGGTCCTTATAGTTGGTATCAAAGTTCGGTTTAGATAACTTTAGAGGTTAGAATGTTGTTTAAGCATAAGTGAAAAGTTTTGTATAACCACAATGGTTCGTATATTAGATGGAGTCATTGTCATTTTAGAAAGTCAGAATGAGTTTGAGATAACTTGGATAATTGTATCTTAGTGCTTATCTTCCTCATTAGTATATGATGATTTTGTTGATATACTCACACTGACTTTTTTGGTTTTAGTGAATGGATGGATCTAGCTGGCACCAAAGTGACAATGGGTATGAAGGAAACTGTGGTGGTTCTCTAATCAAGAGATTGGATGAAATGGTGGATTCAATGAGGAATCTCATGGTTATTCTAAACCAACTATCAGGAGTCATTATTATCCACTTGAACCTTGGTGAGTTCTCTAGTGCATCATGTATGAGATAACTAACTCGATGTTGATGTTCAGGTAATAATTATAAAGGTAACCATTAGGGTTTATATGAGCCTTACTTTTGAGGTAATTATGGGTTACTATATGTTATGATATAAAATTAAAGGCATGAGATAAACTTGAGGTTAAATTATGTTGTGGTTATTTTTAATGATTTTATCTCTTTTTTGGGGAATGTTTCAAGAATTATATAGTTTTGGAAAAAGGGACACCACGCAGACCATGTTTCAACCCGTCGTGTCGGACCAAGCCACAGGAATCGAACCCACAACCAAAGTGAGACTGGTATTTATTGCCGACCATTAGACTACGTGAAGTCCTTGGTTAGTATGACAAAAAAATTTAGTTAGATGATTTCTTGAATCAAGAATAAGTTGATTTTGGGTTATCTATGGAAACTATTGACCTATCATGGAGGATATATGATTAGGCTAATTACCTTTCAGTATGAGACTTTATGAGTAACTGATGTTATTTGGAGATAAATGTTAAGATTTAACTTGGAATACTATGTGATTAAATCCTTCAGAGATTTGGGTTTCAATCTTAGTTTTATTTACTTTGAATAATTTTATGGACAATTGTTTATCGAATGGTCTTTGTTGAACTTTGGATTTTCTTGGACAAATTTTGGAGATTAAGAATAGATTTTCTTTTTATAAAGGATTATCCTTTTGGGGATTATCTGATCTTGTACCAACATTTTTTTGTTTTGGTTAAGGTCCTATGATATGGTAAATATATAGTTCATCTTGTATGGATTATGTGATTCTATTGAAGTTGATTATAGCGCTCTTAATGTGAACAAGTCATCCTGAAATACTCATCGTTTAGAGAAAATATGAGTTTGTGTTAGAAATATAGTAAAAGTTTAAAGCCTACATGACAAGTAAGTATGTTTCCTTATGGTTTAGTTAAGCTCATAAATAAATTCCTCAATGAAAAGTAACTTAAAACAAAAATGTTCTCTGTTAATATTTCCTATTGGGGAATCAAATACCGTTTAACCCATCACAAGTTTGTGATTTTCTGGTGGTTAACTTTCTCCTAAACATGTTTTCTATCACTCTCCATCAGAACGTGACCCTTTTTTTTCTTCCATATCCATGTTTTCCTACATGGAATCCTAGTATGGGTTAACTCGGGTGACCTTTTTACTTCTCTTTCTTTCTTTTAAAGTGATAGTTTTGCTGACTCTTTTTCCGATGGGGGGATTTCAATAAAGTTTTTGAGCCGATTTTTTTTTAAATTGCAAGGATGCAATTCCCAAAAGGGTTGAAGGATGTAACATCCCAGGTAAATAAATAATATTTCATTCTCATATTTATTAATACTTGTGAATAAAATATTAATATTACTTTGAAGGGGATACTATGTTTGATGGAATACCCAATACGCAACAACGAGTTTCTTTGAAATCTTACGTTGCACACTAATAATATAATAATATAATTCTAAATGATAGATAACGTCAAGCCATTGGAATAGAGGGAATGAACCGAAATAACTATAATATGATTATATATGTTTGTTAAATATTTTTACATTTATCCAATAAATGTTAGAGGCTTAAAATGAAAATGAATCCAATTTTAAGAATAAATATTCAAATATTCTTTAAAAGGCTGATTAACCGCCGTTTGAAGGCGAACCCTTTTAAAATCTACTTTTTGTCACTTTTATATGTTATATTTGACAAAATATGATCCTTCTTTAGAATCAAGACATCAAAATTTACTTTCTTTAAAGTTTTTTTATTTTCCGATGAAGATCATTTTTAGTGAAAAATGTTGTATTTTAATTCAAAAACTCCTTTTAATATAATTTATATATATTGTTAGATTATCTTCTTAATTGGTTTTAATGTGTAATTAAAATATATTTTAACCATTTAATCCAATGGTTGTCATTTGAATTAATGTCACTTTGAAATTGGACATAAACATGTGTTAATCTTTTAATAGATATTGTTTCTTAAAAACACGCTATTAGTTTTGATAGAGGGAATTGATTAAAAAATTAATTAATGAAACTTATATGTTTTTAATTTGGGAAAATTGATATTATTTTTAAATTTTGAATATCAAATATATCTTATGGTTATTTTTTGGTATTTTTCTAACAAATGATCATTTTTAATGAATACTGAAAAATATTACATTTTAATTCAAAACTACATTTTCATCCAATTTATTTATATAGTAAAATTTTTATTTTAATTGGTTTAAATGTGTAATTTAATTATTTTTTTATCATTTAATACAATTTTTTTCATTAGATGAAATTTCACTTTTAAATTTGATGTAAAAACAAATCAATCTTTAGATAGATTTTACTTCTTAAAAACTTGTTTTTGGTTCTGACAACGAGAATTATTTTTAAATTAATTACTGCAATTTATGTGTTTGGAATTTGGTAGAATGGATTCTATATTTGGAATCAGAATGTTCAAATTATGTAATTAACACTATTTTGTTTTTGTACTTTATGAATAGTAACGACAGTATTTATCTTTAATTATCGTGATTAATTAGTAATCAGGTAGTTAAGGGTAATAAAATAATATCATAATAATTTAAAATGACCAAAAAATGGTTCCTAATGCTATTTTTGTGTCTTTTCTGACCATTGTATGCATTGTGGCAACTTAAGGACCCCATGTAATCACTTTTAGGTGATAGTGACATTTTATTTTATTTTTAAAAGAAAATATAACAAAAGTATGTAACACCTAAGAAAAACAATTTTAATTTTCTCTACATAAATTATCTCTTAGACTATAATTAGTAATTAGAAAGATAAGAATATTTACTACATCATGTTATTTTTTTATAATTTTTAGACATTAAATAAATAAATTTATTTTTGACACCATGATGATGCAGTGATTACCTCCTTAATGAACGATTTAAATAAAATGAAAAGATAAGGTAAAATCTAAGACTTACACTTGTCTAAAACCTATTGGATGGATTGATTTAGAACCCTTATCACCTTATCCTAGAAATATATTATTTTGGGACATTTATAATCCAAACCTCTTTTTATAATAAATTAACTTTCCAAGACTTTCCAAGAGTGCCCCTCCTCCCTCTTATAAAATGCCCCCACCTCTACCCCCATACCCACACCTCTCAAGCCCTTGGCCTGTCAAAACTCTATTCATATTATCTCTACACATCTCTCTATTACTATTATAATCCTCACTTTGGGAAGAAGTATTTCCAAGGAAGCCTTTGGGCTCAAATCAAAACGAGTTACCTGATTAAAAGGTAATGCCTTCTCTTATGTTCTTTTGTTTTATTTTGCTTCTCCAACCCCCTAAACTCATTTTATTCCACTATTTTGAAACTAAAACAGTATCTTAAATATATTATGATGTTTTTATGAGAAGGATTCGAGATACACTTACACACACCTCCATCTAATGGTTATAGAACATACTGTTTCTGTGGGTGGCGAATTACTACCACACAAAAGGATGATTGTTCAATATTCTTTTAACACCTCTCATGGTGGCCATTAAGATGTCACTGTATTTATATATGATATATATTATTTTTATGTTTTCCTTATTCTTATGTATTTTTCATTTATTCCATACCTTTATGGTTTCCATAATGGGTAAACGCGATAATTTCATTTTGGGATGTGCGGACTACCGCCCCCTCAAAGTGATTTGAATCGTTAATGCCATATGTGCGATGTATAAAGGAGGGAGTTAATGATATTATTTGTGATATATTACTGTAATTATAATATAACTATGTATCATTATGTTTTAATTCCATTAAATTATGAAATAGAAATGAAAGTAACGTTCATGTGTACGTACGGCCTACTGTCTCCCTGAATAGTACATTTCATTTCTTATCTCCAAATGTTATGTACTATTATAAGTATATATATATATAATGGATATATATGATATATATTACATATAAATGATTAAAAACTTTCTGGAATTATATTATATATATCTCTCATTTCGTTTTAATTCCATTAATATGACAAAGAAATGAAAGTAGCGTTCATGCGTACGTATGGCCGACCGTCTCCATGAATAGTGCATTTCATTTTTTATCTCCAAATGTTATGGAATAGTATAAAATGAATATATACTGGATATATATGATATATAAATCATTAATACTATTCTGGATATGGTGTACTTATAACTACATGGACAATTCTTTTCAAACAAGTTCATTTTTGACTCATATACCGAACATCGACAAAAACATCTAATATGAACTCACATAATTAAATAATTATTATAACATTATAATATGGGATATTAATTTAATAATAAACTTTAAAGGATTTCCTTAATAAATTGTAAATTTACCAAAGCTTATTATTCAGTAATATAAAGAAACGAACAAGACAAGTCAGACTTGAGGTATGTAATCCTACCTCTCTCTTTCTTTTTAAGTACTCTCTTTTATGTCATTCCTTCTAAGCTCCACTTTATTTTGTGGGGGATGTTATTTTATTTTTATTACTGTAATTTTTTATGTTCATATTATGAGATACCATATTTGATCTAATCAATCCATATTTTGTAATTTTTAAGTGGCGCTGATAGGTTGCCGAATTTTCGTAATGGATTTCTTAGCTCACTTTTAATTCTATGAGATTTCTATTGTTCACAACTTATTTATTTCCTGTGGTGTATTGTGTACTTTAATTTGATATATATTATCATTATTCTATCTATATTCATGTTATTATGTAATTCAATTGGTGTATATTATCTTTTGGTCATACGACTCGATTGATTAACACTAGGTAAAGAGTTTTTATGTCCCTTTTTGTTCTTGTGAGATTCATGCTACATTTGAAACTATTTAATTTTTTGCGGTGAATGTTCTACCCATTATTTTATTATTTGTGTAATATAATATAATTTATGGGTATTTACATCTTCATTGTATGACCCTTCTTTCATGGGGTGTGCATTTCGGAAGTTACCCAATTTGGTAAGGGAACCTTTCACCCTCCTATTTTTAAAAGACTTCTTTTGTTATGTCTTTTAATTTACATATTATTATGTTCGGATATGTTATTCTATATCCTTATTGATGTAAATTTTATGCCCAAGTGATGAGATAACATTTTCTCTCTCATCAACTCATTTTCTGAATTTTAATGTGACATTGTTAGGCTGTTGAATTTTTTCAAGGGAACTTCTTAACTCAATTTCAATTCTTTGGGTTAAACTTCTACTCCATGAATATGTCATTATATGATTATGTGTGAACGCCTCTGATTTTTTTACACTTAATATCCACTTATATTGGTTGTATTTTTAATTTTCACACATATGTATGTAATTGATTTATCCTTAATCTAAGGATACCGACTTTGTACGAGACTTTGTCTCAATCTCCTTTCATTGAGGAATATTTTGTTTTATACACAACATTATTTTATACAGTGTATAAACACCTTTGACTTTTACTATTATTCCAAAATAATAAATTTATATGAAGCATTTTACTAAACATAAAAAGGGAATGTTTTTGTCTTACGTATGCGGCGACAATGACTTCTCTGACGCTGTGACCATTATTTGATTTTCAGCTTCCTCTAAATGACATAACTTTTTTTAAAATAAAAAAAGAAATACCATGTTTTTAATTTTCATTTATCATTGTATTGAAAAAGTTTTTGATAATGCTTTTATTATATCAATGTGTTGTATTGATATGTTGTGATTGAAATGTGGAAATGTTATGTTTCCTTTATGCATGTTTTATGTGATATGATTATGTTATCGTTCTTGGGAGTTGTTTATGAAGATGGGTGGTTCTATGATAAAATAAGGGCGGGTGAGCCTGTGATAGCTCTCCAATTCATTGGATAACATGAAGGAGTTAAACTCTAAGGTTTCTCTGAAGATATATAGGGAATATACTGTGATTGGTATTCCAAACATAACCATGAGGTTTTCTCCCTATGTAAGATTGTTATGAATGCCTCAAGTTACTTTTATGTCTTATGATTTCTATTGAGTTATGTAAAAATATTATGATTTTACGAGGTATTTTAAAGTGCTTATGTTTTATGAGTAATGTATTATTTCATTGATTCTTATTTATACATGGACTAATGTTTTCTTTCCATATTTTTATATCCCTTACTGAGCTTCTTATGCTCATCCCATGTTTTTGAAATGTTTTACACAGGACTTAAAGTGGAATACATTCAAGGATGGGAACAAGGAAATGTCATTATGTCTAAAAAATGGAACTAGACATGACACTTTTGTTCAAGAGTTTATATTTTGTGAAAAAAATGGTAACTGTGTAGATGTGTCTACTTTGTAATCTTTGAGATGAAATAGTTATATCCTAATTCTCTAAAAATCTAAACTTGAAAAGATCCTCAATGTGTATTCTTGAAATAACTCAAGATTATGAAATGTTTTAAGGATGGGTCCTTATAAATATGATGAAATATATATCTAAATATACATCCATGTTCTTAGTATAAAAACATGTTAATTCATAACAATTAAAATTCTAAGGTGATGGTGAAACTATAACTAATACCAACAAGGAAATAGGATAATATAACCATGGATATTGTCAAAGGTCTTCCATATATATATAATTGATAAAATTCAATATTTTTTTTAAATATTGTCATATAAATATTTCTTACTTCATCGTAAATAAAATATCTTCTCATTTTATAAAAATATAGAGATATATATCATATATTTGGAGAGGTGGCATGGAAAAACTCAATCATTTGTATTTTTTCAAGATCTTATGTATACCTCAATGATTTGGTAAATCCATTTAAAATAATTGAAAAATAGTTGGAATGTTAATATTACATACCTTACTCCACCATAAGGTCAATCTGAATGGACTATTCAAGCATTGGACAAAAATCTCTCATCCATATCACTGAACTATAAAGGATGTTGGGGTTAAAAGATCTAACTAGTTGAGTTTTCATAAAACATTAACTTCCACCCATAGATATATATATATATATATAATGTATATAAATAAATCTATAAATTCAGCATGATGGGATACAATTTGGGAAATGATACTAATGGGAATGTAACTTGTTGATGAAACACAAAAAATTATAATCTATTCTAAAATAGATTTGAACTACTTGGTGTCATCAAGTGCTTTATTCTCAAAATTATTTATGTGAACTAGATTGTGTGTTTGGGGACAAATTTTTCATCCCAATATATCCATGGAAGATATTTATTAGGTTTTTGATGATGTAAAATCTAATTTTCTAATAAAGAGTCCCCTTTGAGATTCTTCATCTTGTTAGTATAATGACCTATCAAATTTCCCTTCCACCAAACCAAACTCAACTGCATGATTTTTTTTATATGTGTCTATTGAGGGAACATATACCATATCCTTCATATTTATTGAATCCATATGTCATACAGTTGAATATTTACCCCTCTTATATAGACCAGCCAAGGCAATTCTTAGTTTGAAGAGATAAAATGTTATGATTAAAGAACACTTGTTATGTTAATGTTTTTTATGGAATATTATATATGAATAGTTAACATGGGATCCAATATAATTGATAAAAAATTAAACTAATTTATTTATGCCTTAGGTATTGAGATTATATTTATAAGATGGAACTTCTAAAGTGTTGAATAATGTAACAATCCATGAATTTTAGAAAAGAAAAATTTAGCAATCTAAAATACATGTGGTACAATGCATAGTATAAATCATAGAGAATATAAAAATAGTTTTATTACATAAACAACAAAATTACTCATGATGTATGAATAATATCTATATGGTCATAAATATAACAATTAGGATATATTGTAATTTCATGGCCTAGGTGCCACACACTAGTTCCCCATACCTGTTGGTCACATAACCGTAGGCATACATCCTTGTATGCAAGTAGATGTTGACTAGCAGTGATGGTGTAGTATATAAACTTGGGAGACTATTCCCTCATTACCAAATCATTGAAATAGTAGAAATAAAAAACAGTATCCAAAATATAATAACCAATAACCATAATAATACCATAACCAATACATACAATTATAACATGATCAATCAAAACATGAAAAACAATATCCCAAAAAATATTATATATGTCATTCCATATATTTGTCAACTTTCCATATGAATATCCAAAATAATAACACACTAACAACTCCCTAATAGGATCCTAAGATCATTTATTCTTACCTCATCCATGCTCTATCCCAAACCAACCATCATACATTGGTCTCTTTCCCTTATCCTATCCTAGAAAAAAAAATATATTTGGGTATAGATTAGGCATCTTGAGTATGGTGTGAGCAAAAAATAGTTGGCCACAACCAATTGTTTCTAAAATAATACTTAGTCTATAAAAATGTAACTACTTGAATAAATAATAAAGTACAATACATAAAGTAAATAGTTATCACATGTCATAATTCTTTAATTTCCCATATAATTCCTCTAGGTTCTAAATGACACCCAAACCATCAATACCTACTTTGGCCCATGTTGGATTCAAAACCACATATCCTATGAATAATAAATTCCATCTACTAGGGTATTTAAATAAAAATTTAATTCAATTTTCAAATCATTTCCACATGGATACCCTGTCTATAGCTAATGTCACATGCCTAAAATAGCATGTATGGAACACCATGGGTATTTGAAGCATCATTCGATGTCCCACACCTCACTATTCATACGGGTATTTAGAGTATCAGTTCATGTCCCACACTCATTATCACATATTGGTATTTGAATAATTAGTCCTTTTCCCACAACCATTATCATATAAATCAAAATATCTCATATTCCATACACATCAAGGTTAATAATAAGTACCCTTCTTATTAACATTCCCATCATTATACAATATTTAAATTTATCATTTAAAATAATTGTTCATTACCTTAATAACATTGAATAATGATTATTCTTACCGTTAATCCATTTATCATCATTTAATCACATAATCAATTAACCCCTCAAGGTTAATCCAAACAACCCTTTAAGTCCAATTTTCAAAAAATTCATACTCACATTAGTAAAATAATTTCATAAACATGTTTTTAGTTTAATACATTCAATTCCAAAAAAATCCCAGTGTGGAAATTTCAATTACTCAAATACATACATGAAATTATAATTGATACTATGAGAATTGAAAATTTTACCACCTACCTCAAAGTCCTTGATGAACATTCCCCAAACCAAAAATATCCAAATGGATGTGGAATGATCAAGTACACAATGACATGGATGATCTAAGACCAAAACCTAAGATCAAGATCAAACATATTAAAATCCATCAAAACCTATAACTAAAAAATCTCTAACAGATGCAAACCCATCCCTCTTATTCAGGAAATAGAGAATAGAGATAGAGATATCCAATTAGGGAAGAAATCACATACCAAAAAAAAACCTAATCCTTAAATAGTATCTACAATTCATTAAGATCATGGTTCATGGAGCCTTGTAATCCTTTATAGTAACACCAAAAAATCAATTCATATTAGGATGAATAATTTTGTTTATGGTTAAAAAGTGTGGGTGTTGAATTTTAATTAAATTTTCACGGGATTAAAAGAATGAACATACAGTTTCTTATATTGGGTGAACAATTCTCCAAACTGTGTTCCATAATTGTGTGCCTCTTCATAATGGTTCATGGTTTTTACTAAGATGTACACGGTTTGAATAAACATGAACCAACCATTAAAATACTCTCTATTTGAGGGTGCATGGTTTTCTATGGCAGGGCTCATGGATTTGGAAAATCATGTCCCATCCATGAACTTTCAAAACCCCTAAAAATGTTCAAATTTAACTTAATAATGCCCAATACAAGACTGACCAAGGTATAAATAAATATGGTAAAAGAGTACCTCAAAATGTGAATGAGATACCTCTAAATTATGTGGAAATCTTACAATCTCACAACCTTATAATAAATCTTCCTTAAGATGTACTCCCAAGCATCTTTAGGATTCCATGATAAAAAGGTCATGCTTTTAGGACCACATTTATTCTTCTCTATCCAATTTATTTCTCAAAAACATGTCTATGTTTCCGCAATACTAAAACTATCATCATGAACATTCCCCTCACCATTTTATCACTGTGATCCATAACATGAATTAGATGATCCTCAAAGGATGAATTAGTATCAAGCCCAAAATCATCAACATCGACCATGTGAGAAGGGTCAGGGTGATACCTCCAAATATGTGACACATGAAAAATATTTTTTAGCAATATACCATAGTGGAAAGGAAAATTTATTCACCACCTATCTGACTCTTTCCAAAATATCAAATGATCCAACAAACCTAGGTTCCAAATTTCAATGACTTTGAATCCTACGGTGACCTAATATAGATGACACCCAACAGAATACATGATCACCCACCATATACTCAAGGGATCATCTGTATCTATCAACATATTAATAATTCTTACTCTATGATGTTTCCATACATTTCTGAATCAACTGAACCTACTTTGATGTGTCTTGTATTAGAGTCAGTCCCAACAACACTGAATTACCTACATCCATCTAACATAGAGGTGATCTAAATGGACTACCATGAAGTTCCACATACGGTGGAATATAAATAATGACCTTATAATTTGTTTATAGGATAAATAATTAAGTGATAGGTTCATCTACCAAGACCCACTAAAGTCTATAACAAATGCCTATATATTATCATCCAAAAACATTATTGTAATCTCTAAATCAGAACATTTATATAGCTGAAAATCTATATAAATTAATAGTTTTATACCAAGTACCTTCTATAATCCCTCCTAGAACAACATAGTAAAACATGAGTCATAGTTTGAAAATATATTCCAAAAAACCCCATGTAGACATGATATCTTCTGAACGTACAAGTCAGCCAAGAAATATACTGAGAAAGTCTCGTGGATAGAAAATAAATATTATGTTTTCATCATTTAGTCCAAAATCAAATAAATAACATCATTCTTCCGATGTATCCTAGGGAGACTGACCACAAAGTCCATAGTAACATCATACCACTTTCATTCGAGAATGGGAAATGGATATCATAAAACAAAGAGTCATTTATGCTCAGCCTTCACCTGTTGACAGGTGTAACATCATGTTACAATCCCTGAAATATCATTTCTCATGCCTATCCACTGATAATATTGATGTTAGTATTGGTACATTTTGGTCAAAATAAGAAGCATCACCACCTTCAGGGCATGAACCCCATGCATTAGCTCCTCTATGATACTAATTGGCAAAAAAACTCAACCCCATACATAAATAATGTCATCATCATATGCAGTAAAATCTGATGGTGGCTCCCCACCTTATAATATTTCTCATAAGAATAAACACTAAGGATAATCATAATACATATACCTGAACTTGATTGAAATTGTAGACTCTAATGATGCTGATATAAGATTTATCAACTCCTTCCCCCAAACCATAATATGCATATCATCCACAAGGTTTCCAAGTTCCACTCGGAACATGTCTAATGAACATCATGAGCCTATTTATTCCTACTCGATTTTTTAGAAACACTATTTCCCTTCCCAATAATATATTAAAAATCAATGTCAAATGACCATGTATACTTAATCCACCTCTCACCCCAATAATTTAAATCTTATTTTGAAAAGGTATATCTTCTGGTATTTTGATCGGTATATGTAGTAATCATTTAAACCAACAAATAATGTCACCAACACATTATGGAATAAACCACTATAGAAAACTCGAGATCTTGTATAGGGTAATTCCAGTCAAGTGGCCTCAAATGTCTTGACCCATATGATCATTCAATATCCCTTCATCTATAATCATCGAATTCCTATCCCATATGGGTCAAAAAAACATGGTTTAATCATCACTTTGATCGGGTAGGATTAAGATTAGAGCTGTAGTCAAAAGCCTCTGGAATGCCTAGAAATAATTCTCACATTCCCTAGACCATTAAAACATAACTCCATTATTGGTCAACCCCAAATGTGGTTCTTCCAAGTTTGAATGGTCTTGGATGAACCTACAATAATATCTAGCTAAGAAATAAATTAAATGAATATCAAAAACATTCTGGGGATACTCCTAGGAAACCAAAACATGTACTTTATATGAGTATGCTATCAAACTATCCTCTGAGATGATGTGACCGAGGAAATGTACATGGTTAATAAAGAATTAACACATAGATATTTTGGCATATAGATTATGCCCTCTTAAGGTACTCAAGAATATTTCATGATTTTTGTTCATGATCATCATTAGTGTTGGACTACACTAAGATGTCATCAACAAAAACAACCACAAACTAGTCAAGGTACAAGTGGATGATTTGGATAATCAAATACATAAACATTGTAGATATGTTTTTCATCATGAACGACATCAAGAAAAACTCAAATAGCCCATAATTGAATATAAAAGCTTTATGTGATATAGAAGAAGGTCAAACTATCAACTTATGATACCTAAATCTCAATAAAATCATGGAGAAAACTCATGCACCTCTCAGATATTCAAAAAGGTGGTCAATACATTGAAGATGATACTAGTTCTTCACTATCATCTAGTTCAACATCCATTAATCACCACAAAATCACAACATCCTTTCATACTTAGCAAAAACAAAACAAAAACTGGAGAACCCCAAGGTGATGTACATGGATGGATAAATCTATTATCCACCAACACCTCCAGTTGATTATTAAGGTCCTTATTCTCTTCTCATGCCACTCTATAATGTGTAATGGAAAGCGACTCACCTATAGGCTTGAGATAAATTGAAAACTCAACATCCCTATCAGGTGGAAGCCTTGGTAAATTTATAGAAAACACATATTAGAAAAAGTATACAATGGTTGGAAATACATCATAATTACCACCCCATTATCCATTAAATGACTAGAAACCAGGGAAATAATCTCTACTAGTTGTGGATGAATTATCCCTCTTGGGCCTACCTTGATATCCCAATCTCCATTATGAGCATAAATATCAACATCAGAAGATATTAAGGTCACCTTATTGTGGTAACATCATTTCTGGTCTCAGTATTTTACCAACTGGTCTATACCCAAAATAAAGTCAAACCCTGACATATAAAGGATTTAGATATCCCATATAAAATGATATACCACAACCTTGAGAAAAGACCCCTTGAATAAACAGATATCCCCCACCATACTAATAATGGTGTGTCAATCATCATAACCCCACTAAAAACATCAATATAAGACTAAAAACATTAACAAGTTTAGAAGATATAAAATATTCAGATGATCATATATCAAATAAATCACTATAAAGGGTAGAAGTTATATGAAAAGTTCCTATAACTGTTGAGGTTCTATCATCTCTAACCACAAGTACATGATAAATTGCATGCAATTGTCTTACCCCTTTTCCATGTATAGTAGCTACATGAGTCTTTTGAGCTGCACCACTATTCTAATATGATCACTCTTTCCCCAAACTACCAAATCCACTACCTCGACCATTATGGCCAGAAGAACAGCATCTTCCATACTAATATGGGATATAACACCCCCTTCCATCACTATGATTCTTCCAAGATCATATGTCATTACCCATCTATCATGGGATCCTAAAGAACCATTTTTGATGTCCCATACTATTTCAAGATCAGTACTCTATCGGTGGTCAAGGAAACTTCCTATGTAATTGACCCGACCTACCACACTGGTGGAAGATCACCTGATTAATATCCTGATTAACCGAACCTCTCCCCTAGCCACTCTTCTTTCCACTACTGTAGTTAACATTATCATAGTGGGGATTCCTACTCTCAGAATATAAAGCTCATTTTCATCTAAAATAACCTACCTATCCTCCACTACAAGCCTCCTTTAGGTTACCATTAAATATTATATATTTATTCACCAACTAAGACAACCTCTTTATCCTATGGATGTAAACACGTACTTAATTAAACATTTAATCTCTTCTTGTAACTGTTTTTCCACTATATCCACATATCCTTCCAATTATGGATCAAATTTCTACAAATCAGTGAGGCAACCAACATATTCCATCTTGGATATACTCCTCTAGGTTAACCTCATAAACTCATCGGCCCTCTACTGCTTGAATGTCTTAGGGTAAAAGTTCTACAAGAACTTCTCCTGAAAGTTATTCCAATCCATATACTCTAGTTTTCCATAACATGTCTAGATATCCCGAAAAACCATTTATTAACCATGAATAATATAATCCACCACATTGACCTTCTTCTTAATGTATGTCTCTAGGTGGTCAAGCATCATTTTTATAGATTCAATCCAGAACTTAATTGCCTTAGGTCAACTCACTTTGTTGAATGTTGGAGGGTGCTTCAACTGGAACTACAGTGTAAATTTGAACATATTTCACACAACCCATCATTGGTATCATCCCATAAAATTAATAAAGAAGGAAATGTTCTCTCGAAACTGCTCTCCAACTTCCTCACACAAAACTGTTGGAGCCTCTGGTTTCTCAACTGGAGGATCTTTTCTAGCCATGTCCTCTTGTCATCCTATCAAAATACATCTGTATGAAGTTATACCACTATAATTCCAAAAAAACATATTAGTACACATAATACATCATTAACACATTTATGTAATAGGGATTCACATAAATATATTATAAGTCAACCCCCATGCCCCACCACACTATCAAAACCAAGGAACTAGCACTACCATGAACCATCCCTCGCTAAGGTCATGAAAAACATTAGGTAAAACATTCCCATATATCTAGGTTTCCCCTTAGACACCCATTCATCCATTTAATGAAAAATAATCTTCATTTTCAATTTTATTCCTATATCATATTAGGAACCCTTTTCATTTAAATTAAACGAGCATGAAAAACAATTAATTTAAACAAATCACCCCAAAACCTTGTTTTCTATGTATACCTAAATGATCCATGTAACTTAAAAATATTGAGTGTATATAATAAGGAATGTTTAATCAACACTTGTTCCATACATAGCAATGAGTGAAAAAAAATACCAACACATAAAAATGGCATTACTTGAGGGGAAGTAGCATTTACAAAAAAACATCAATAACAACATTCCCACCATGGGTTCATGGTTTTACTCCCGCACACAGGTCTACTAATCCCATGCACAAGATCTTGACCAAGGACCTACTCATCCTAGCCATATGTATCCCATTCCCATATAGTAAGACAGAAGAAAGAAAACAAAACTACTTTGATACCACATTGTAACATCATGACCCAGGTGTCACACACTATTGCTATGGGCAGATTGGTCACATGTCCTTTGAAATTCCACCCCTTGTTCGAGTGGTTTTCAACTAGAAGTTTGGGTTTAATATATATAATTGGGATACTATACCCACTTTAACAAATAAGTACAATAGTTCAAATAATTATCAATATCCAAATGATAATAACCAATAACTAGAATAATACCATAACCAATACAAACCTATAATTCATGATAAACTAGAACATGAAAATAATATCCCAACCAGAATAGTGGATATGTCATCCCATATATTCATCATGTTTAAATTTGTTAGAAGAAAATAAATACACAATAAAAACTCCCCAAGAGAGTGCCAACATCAGGTCAGGTTCCCTCATCCATTATCCATCCCAACTCTATTATCTAACATAAGACTCTTTCCCTTATCCTATCTTGTAAACATGAAGTTTATTTGGGTACCTATCACGTATCTCAAGTAGGTTGTGAGTACAAATAATTAAGACACCACCAATGAACTATAAAACAATATGCACTCTAGAAAAATTTATGAAATTGTACAAAGAATAATGTACAACACATACAGTAAATAGTTATCACATATAATTATTCATTAATTAAAAACATAATTCCCTTGGGTTCACAATGAAACAGAAAACATTAGTACAAGCATCATCCCATGCTGGAGTGAGACCCATATATCATTGGGATAACACATTCACTATATCATGTTTTTTTATTAAACATTTAATTTTAATTTCATATCAAAGCCACATGGATCCCTAGTTGAAAGATAATATCAAGGGCATAGAACATAGTTTATGGCACCCCATTGATATTTTAAGGTTTATCAACACCTCATTGTTCATTTGGTTATATGGAGAATAATTCCTTTCCTCAAATTTTTTATCAAATATGGTTATTTTGAGCATCGGTACTTGTCACACACCCATTATCACATATATCACAACATTACATATTTCATATACATTAAGGTAAAGCATCATTAAACATCTTATCAACATTCCCATCATGGTTCACCATTTAATGTTATAAATTTAAATCATGGTTCAATAATTAAATAACAAGGAATTATATGAACATTTCACAATTAATCTGTTTATCTGCATTTAACCACATAATAGATTAACCACTCAAGGTAGGGACTAACTAACATTTAATTACCATTATCAGTAAATTCATTATTGAATTAGTCAAGAAATTTCAAAACCCCGTTAATATTTTAATTAATTAAATGAAAAAATGAAATTTACCGTTGTGGAAATTATAATTACAAAAACACATACATGCATTTGTATTCAATACTATCAGAATTGAAAATTAGACCACCTACCAGAAGTTCTTTGACATATATTTTCAAACCCCAGAGTCCCATAATTGATGTGAAATGATCATGAAAACCACAATGTGGGAGATCTTGGACCAAAACCTAAGATCAAGATCAAACATATTAACATTCATCAAAACCTAGATCTAAACCATCTCCAATAGAGGGAAACTCATCTCTATTCATCTTGAATGTGATATAAGGATGGAGAGATAAACAATTGTGGGAGAATTCACTTCCCAACAGAATACTGGAATTTCCATCAAATCAAAGATTCGTCAAGATTAAGGTTTGTGGAGCCTCGTAATCCTCCCTAAGACCTCAAAAAACATTGGAAATCATATTTGGATTAATAGGGTTGTTTATGATTAAAAAATAGGGGGTTCAAGAATTTTAATTAAATCTTTATGTGATTAAAACTAGAACGCACATTTTTGTAGGATGGGGAGAACATTTTTCCAAACCATGTGACGTAACCATGTTCTTGATCTTTATGGATTATGGTTTCTACAAAGAGGGAATGTGGTTTAACAAACAGTGTGCCAACTATGCTAATTACCTTAGTTAGAGTGTGCACAGTTTGCTGGGGTGGTGTGCTCGATTTGAGAAAATTATTTTCCATCTATACACTACCCAAAAAACCTAAAAAACATCCTAGTCTCAACTGAACACACCCAATAAAATCCTCAACCAATGTATAACCAAAAAAAAGTAAAAGACTTATTGAAATCGAGTATGAGACATATTCAACAAATATTAGGATCTTATAAATATACCCAAGAAAATAATGATACTTGAAAATTGTATTCCTATATATTGTGGTCCTGTAAAATCTTCACAAATACTAAATTTAATAAAATAAAAATAAAAAACAACTATAAATAAGGCATGAATTTTATAACTAAATATAAAAAAACCATGATAGAAAATTGATTTAATGAATAATAATGTAAATGAGTGAAATTGATAGGATATATGGAGACCATTGGAAAATTACTTTCTCACTCAGGTTAATAACTAGAAGTTACCTTGAAAACTGGGGCAATTAGAAATTTAAAATGGATAAAAATTATTATATATAAAAATATATATTATATTATTGTCAAAATAATTTTCATGTCATACAACTACAAATGAAAATAACTAAACATTTCAATAATTTATATTTCACGTTATTTAAAAAAATATTACTTTTTATTTTAAAATCTATTTATCAATATTTGAAACCTATTTTTACTAAAATATATGTAATAAATCATTATCAATCGTATAAATATTAATAAATCAAAATAAATAATAATTCAATTCCGTTTAATAAAAGAAATACTATCTATTAAAAATAAAAATAAAATCAATATATTATATAATTTTATTTTAATATAATATTTATAAAATATAAAATATTAATTTGATAAAATTTATTTAAAGTTTCAAATATCCACAAAAATAAATAATGGTGATTTTTTTATTTCTAAAAAAATTAGTTTTTGTGAATAGTGAAAATTACAATTTTTTAAAAAATATTAACTATTTTGACATCATGATATAAATATGATTTAAAAATACCAAAAAAAAATTATCATTAATTAGAATGTATTTAAGGATCAAAATAATTCATTTTAGGGTAATTATTTGAATATGTAGACCTATACTTGAAATTTTAAATCCAAAATTATATTTTATGCATATAAAAATTATTTTTGATTTATTACCTTTAGTAGAGTGTTCCCAACATTATTCTTAGTTTTGGATGGAGTTTAATTTAAATTAAAAATCAATTATTTTCTCATAAAATAATAAAATTCATAATAATCATTACAAATTGTATATCGAGAAAAAAGGAGTATGGCTTCCTCTTCGCGACCAGTGGCATGCCCTAAGATGACTGGCTCTTCAGCGATCTCTGACCTTCCAGTGATGGCTGGAGCGCTATATCTAGTGGGATCTCCCTCATATGGTTTGAATGGATCCCCTTTGGTGAATTCCTTCCAAGGAAGTGCTCCTTGGTGGTCCGCCTGCGACTGCAGCTTGTTTCCTCCCTTCTATTCCAACGATCTAGTTGGCACCCAGATGCTCGGACAAGGATGATGGATTTCTGGTGGTCAAGCTCATGGAGACCGAACATCAGGACACATCTGCTTATCACCGTCTCTCCCTGGTGGCATGTTTCGGACGTGATAAGACCCCTCTTGGCCTTTTCAGGTCGTTTGTGGGTGGATTTGGGTAAAAGGGTTTTTTTGGTTTATGGTGTAGGGCTAAAGTTATTTTGGGAAATGGGGTTGTGCAGCGCCAATTGAAGTGGCACTGGACAAATTGGCAGGACAGCGCCACTTCAAGTGGGGCTAACCGCTTCAGCTCCCCCAACCCCAACCCACACACACATATATATATATATATATAATATTTATAACAAATTAATTTATTATAATAAATATAATTACTAAAATAAATACAATAAAGATATAATTATTATATTTATAATTATATATTTAATATAATCATATAATTATTATAATTTGAATTATATAATTATAATAAATTTATAATTATAAATATAATAATTTTTACAAGTATATAATTATGATAAATATATAATAATAATAACTATATAAATATAATAATTATAAAATTATAATAATTATACAATTACAAATATAATAAATACAAAAATAGAATAATTATATAATTGTAATGAATATTTAATTATAATAAATATTTAATTATAAAAATTATATAATAAAATGAATATATAAATATAATAAAAATGAAATTACAATAATTTATATAATTATAAATAAAACAAATCCATAATTATTATTAATATATAATTATAATAAATATCTAATTATTTTGAATATATAAAAATAATAATGTAATAAATATATAATTATTAATATAATAAATATATGATTACAATAAATATTTAATTAAAATAAATTTATATTAAAATGAATATATGAATATAATAAATATGAAATTACAATAATTTATATAATTATAAATATAACAATTCCATAATTATAAATAATATATAATTATAATAAATATCTAATTATTATAAATATATAAATATAATAATATAATAAATAAAATAAATATATAATTATAATAAATATGTAATTACAACAATTGTATGAGATTTAATAAGGTTTATTTATATTAAGATAAATAATTTTAATAGTGTTTATTTAAATATAAATTTTATAAATTTTAAATATAAGGTTTATTTATATATAATTATTTATAAATTTAAATATAATTATTTAAATACATAAATAAACTGTATTATATTTATTTATAAATATATAAATATATATATACATTATTAAAATTATTTGTATTTATTATATTTTTTATAATATATTATAATTATGTATTTATTATAATATTATAATTATGTATTATAATACATAAATAAATCATATTAAATTTATTTATAAATTATTTATAAAAAAATTATTTAAAATTATCATTTCCATTTTTTGTTCTGTTTTGTTAATATATGATTTTTTTAATTTAAATTTTTTATGATTTGTTTTGTTTAAAAATTTTGTTTTTGTTTTGTTTAGATATATAATTTTTATTTGTTTGTTTTATTTTGTTTTGTTTTAATTTAATATTTTCATTTTTATTTTTTGTTTTATTATATATATATATATATATAAACAAAATATTCATTTATATTATTTTCTAGTTCTCTTTTTCCAGCACAGTACATTCTGCATTTCTAATGTGGGATTCTGTTTCAAGTACGCAACTTTGAAAGATTATAAAACATAAACTATAAGACCGATATAAATGAAATTTTAAACACTGATTAAGCATATATGAAATAATTAAAAACAAAAAGAACTTTCTCAAAAATGTTGATAAAAATTAATTTATAATCATTCAAAACCGCCTACTTGAAACATAAAAATGTTTCAAGTATGTGACTTTGAAAGACTATAAAATGTTAACTATAAGACCAATATAAATGAAACATTAAACACTGATTAAACATATAAGAAATATTTGAAAACAACAGGAACTTTCTAAAAAATGTTGATGAAAATTAATTTGTAATCTTTCAAAACTGCCTACTTGAAACTTAAAAATGTTTCAAGTACGTGAATTTGAAAGACTGTAAAACATAATCTATAAGACAAATATAAATGAAACTTTAAACATTGATTAAACATATAGAGTTAAAAACAAAAACAAATTAATAAAAATTTTTGATAATAAATAATTTATAATCATTCAAAACTGCCTAGTTGAAACTTAAAATGTTTCAAGTACGCGACTTTGAAGGACTATAAAACATAAGCTATAAGACCAATATAAATGAAACATGAAACATTGATTAAACATATAATAAATACTCAAAAAAATGAATTTAATTAAAAATTAAGACCAAAATTAATTTATATGCTTTCAAAACCAGCTACTTGAAACTTAAGAATGATTCAAGTATGTGACATTGAAAGACTATAAAGAATAAACTGGATATGAAAAAATGATGAAGCTGTCTTTTGTTAAGGGAATCCTTATCACATGGGTTTTCTGAAATTTTGATATCCAATTCACTACAAGAATTCTATAAGGTCCACATAAACACACCATGTTTGGACCTTCTATCCTTTCTTGCAGTGAATTAGATATCAAAATTTATACAGGATATGAAAAAAGGTCGAATCCGCCTTTCGTTTGGGGGGAACACCAAAACAGATTCCTAGATCCCACTTAACCATTCAATTCAGTTTCATTAAATCTAGAAATCCCCTCATTTTTACTGAAATATCACTCACATATCCAGATTCATCCCTAATTCTAACGCCTCTAGGTTCAGACCATTCGATGGAGGAGAGGAGACCATGGTAAACCTCCGAGTGAGAGTGATGGAAGACATGCTAGATGATTCTTAAATTTTGTTAAATCCATAATTTTTTCTTTACTAGTATTCACTCTAGCTAATTCTCAGATTTTGTTAAATCCTCGATCTTACATTATCTATGTTTTAAAATTTCTTGTTATTTTTCTAAAACAACAACCACTTATTTAAATGTTGATGATATATATTTACTATGAATGCTTTCAAAACTCATCAATGGAAAAATATTGATTAAATGTACAATGTGTTTATAGTAACTGATGGAGTACAAAAATGATTTTAACCATTAGACGAGTGCCATGTGTGTCTAGGGAAACGTGTCTTCGTATGACCCTCCTGGCAGGATATGATGCACCTTTATCCAGGTGCATGTTCACTAGGACAATCCATCTCATTTCGAATACAAGTCGACTTTGGCCTCCCTTTATGTCGATGTCTACTGTTTTTCGATAGAAGCATGGGTGTGTCATGAGAGAGCCAAAAATTATGATATTATCTGATTTGCATCCATGGAGTATTGTAGCAGGATTTGATACTATCGAGTAGATAAACTGGATCAACAAACTACTCCCATGATACGTGTACGTAACCACATACTGCAATCACATAGCCACAAGGATATCTCAACGCTTGAAACTTTCCACATTCACAGTAACACTTATCTAATAAAACAACTCAAATACAACCATTTCTACAATCCACAACATCGCCGGTCTCAACAACATCAAATCATTACTCTGTATGATTAAATGTGGGACACGATAAGTTGTAGCTTCTTGAAGAACAATATCTATATTGTGTTGTAAATGGTGTCCATAGCACATCCCTCTGTTCAAGCAATCTTCATCTTGCATTCCTTATTCCAAAAAATACTTGACACTAGGATAATATATTTCTTGTACCAAAACTATAATTTATATTTAAGTAATTATACTAATAGTATATTATAATTATGCTTTTCTGAGAAACATATAATCAAATATTCATATTTACCTGTGATTGGTAATTTTCGAACTCCCTTGGAAACTCGATTTATGCATTCTACGGTGTTGGTCATCATATGACCGTATCTCCTCCCATCATCATATGCCAACGACCAATTCTATTTTGGAATTTGCATTATGTAATCATAAACTTCCGGATTAACTCTATGAATATCATGAAGATGATCCCCCATTCATTGTTGTTGAGGCTCGTATTCTATCATACAAGAAATAATCTGAAAAAATATGATCATAACTATGACAATAATTTTTAATAAGAAAAAGTTTATTCATACAAATTTTAAATATTTCTTTCTTCATCGACTCATTCTTGAATCTCTTTCATAAATTTCTAGCAATGTTTCAAATATAGTATCGATGATGGGAATAGGGTGGTCTTTATGAAAGTCCCTCAGACTGTACGGACTCGTTGATTTCACGGTGAAGATTTGAGATAAGGAAAATCCCTTCCGCGCCTGTAACAAACTCTTGAAGACATGCCAGAAACCAACTCCATGGTGACTGGACTAGACTGAAAATTATTTTTTATTAAGGAAAACACTTTTTCGGGAAAAGTGAGAAACCATAGGGTCCAGAAAAACACCCAAACAACCCCAAAAAATGGAAAGAAACAGGATCTACCTCTTTCAAGCAACAACAACCACCATCCCTATGCAGGACACTCGGTGATCCCATGCAAGCATGGTCCCTCCTGATGTTGCCATCCCTCCAAATCAGCCATATCCCAAATAGCCTTCAAAGATGATGGCAGAGTGCTCTAGCCCAACGAAGATGTCTTATGAAGTACCACCAAAGAGCACAAAAACCGCACAATACAGAGACCCAAACATTCCATACTGAAGACACCCCATCCTAGGTAAGAAAACAACACAAATAACTAGGAGAATTGAAGAAAAAACTAAGCTTACCAGAGACCATATCCAAAAACAATTTCCAAGATAAAGAAGAATCATGTATGTTTGGGGAATCTGACAGGATCTTTTCAAATTCTGAGGCCAAATGGTCCCATGATTGTATATACTCCTCAATGTTGATCTTCCCTTTGTTGAAACCCCAAACAAGGATTGAGTCTTTCTTATTAATAAAAGCATATTGTTCCTCATTTAAGGTTGCCTTTAAGGTTCTCCCCATCATGTAAGTAGCCTCCTGCTCCGAAGCATTGAGCCATTGTACCTGTTCAGACACTTCCTCCTCACTACGAAGCAAAAACTCCAATGGATTCCCACCCTGAACACCCGCCATCTGATTTCCCACCTCCTCCGAGGTCCCCCTTTTCCCATTTGTCTTCCTGGCCGATCTGGTCTCCAACGGGGGAGGCAAGGATGAATGGTCCCTCCTTATCCTCCTCCTTGATTTACTTCCATTCTCCTGAGATGGAGTTCTTGCTTCCGAGTGATAGCGTTGACCCCCATTGTATTCATTCTTATTCCCTCCCCCGGTGTCATATAGAAATGTTCCATCTATTTGTATAAACTACTTGCACTGTCTAAAAGACACAACACATGGTAAAAATTCCCAAAATAGTCTATCAAAAAACAACCATTGACTAATCATCTTGGTTGTATTGGAAAACATATTCAGTAGTATGTAACTGATAGATCACTTGATTACTATGGTGTAAAATTTCCAAATTTTTTGGTGAAACATGATAAGAGTCATCCCAATCACCGTACACTTTCACAATAGCCTTTTTTCTTGCTGCCCATGCCTTCCAATAAGAGACCTGATACCTGAAAAGTTGTTTTATTCACTCCATAACTTGAATAACAAGAAGATCTTGGCATGCTCTAATCATTTCAACAATAATTGTTGAAGCAAAGTCAATATATAATGAATAGTGTTCCTGTGACAAGCTTGGGTTCACACATGTGTGTGGAGTAAATCTTTAGATGTGCCAGCTGTGAAAAGTGTTATCAATTATAGCTCGCAGATGCATTTGACAGTTCAAATCATATTTGTCACAACAGATCAAATAATAAGACCTTTTTGACTATTTTACAAGATAAGAGTAATGTATTTCAACATGATATTGTTTTATCACATTTTCCATTTCATATTTACTCTCAAAATCTCTCCCAATATACAAAACACCTTCATCTGACACTCGATCTATGACCCAAATGATTTCTAGAAATTCTAAAGTATGAGTAATATCTGACCAATCAAATTCTGGAATGTAATTCAGGCTTTCCATTGACCATGAACGCAATGGTAGGGGATGGTTCAATGGTTGGTTAAACCTAAAATGAGTGGGCACCGACTATTCTTCCACATGTTCTTCCTCTTCATCTCCAGCTTCCTCTTCCACTTCTTCATCTTCTAAATTATCCTCATCCTTAAAATCATCGACCACCACATCTACAGCATGCAAGGGACTATCCACTGAAATTATAGCCAAGGGAAATGATGGTACCATTGCTGAGGGAACTTCTTGATGTCTTCTAACAAGAGTATATGACATATTCCCGTGACATTGTGATGGCCCAACTTCCAATTTCAATGGAACCTTAATTATAGCTATTGTCACATACAACTCCATCATTTGATTGGTAGGTAGAAACTTAACCAATGATAGAGTGTATTCCCATTCTTCATCATTAGTTACTAGATAGGCCACTTTCCAAAACCTATCAACATATTGTAGATGCCTGTATGTGATAGATTCTATCTCTTGGTTGCTCGCCAATTTCAACATTCGGTGAATTTTCCTTTGAAGAGTTCCCAAATTTGTATAGCCTTCAAGCATTACAACATCTTCTATTTGTATACGATAATTATATCCTTATTCTGTCTCAATTATTTGTCTGTTGAAATAAATATAAGCATCCATCTTTTTCATCTAAAATAAACCCTTGTTATTAATCATGTATGATCAAACAATCAATTTTTATCTGAATGCATCTAGAATTTATGTTGGAATCATAGTCCCTCCACCAAATCAATATTTTCAAACCATATTGATTTGTAACACTCTTTACACAACCCATAAGTTTATGTTATTTTCCCAGAAATAGTAAGTCAATCATATTCATACATATCCATATGCATCATATTCATGTGGTACATGAACACGTCATGTAAAAGCATCAATTTATATGAAATTGAAAAATACAACATGAATAAGCCTAGAGTGAAAGCTAGCCAACCCCATTAACTTTCCTATATAAGGAAAGCCTCCAAGAAAGTAGGTAGTCTAACCTAAATCCCCTCTATCCGGGATACTTTACTCAAGAAATCATTTCAGTTCATGACAACTCTAACACTTAATATGCAAAAAATATATTCAACTACTAAATTCAAGTTCATAACTTCAATTAAAAACTGTGGTAAAGGTAGATGACAAACTAAATTCATTATCATACTTAGAATTTAATGCAAAAATATAATATATAAACAATTCATAATATAACTACACTACTGGAAATACTGTTTTTCCCAATGGGTGTTTACCAACAGTTTTCTAAAACCGTTGGGCTTGAAGGATTAAGGGAGTCTTCCCCAATGGTTTTATAAAACCATTGGTAAAGAAATGGCTAGGGAAGCCTTTCCCAACGGTTCACTAAAACAGTTGGGAAAAGCCACACATTTGCCAACGGTTTCTTCAAACCGTTGGTAAAGGGGTGTGTTAATCACCCTTTTGCCAACAGTTCTGTTGAACCATTGGGAAAGGGTCACCCCTTTTCCAACGGTTTCCTCAAACCGTTGGTAAAGGGGTCCTTAGCATCTCTTTCCCAACGGTTTTTAAAAACCGTTGGGAATTATTTCCCCCATATCCACCCGCATGGCTGCTCTCCCCCATTCGCACAGAAACCTAATTTCATCCGCTCCACCACTCTCCTCTCGCGAACTCCCCTATCCGAAGAGGTGAAAACCATCTGAAATCAGGTATTTTTTCATTTATACACATATACTTCTTTATTTTTATTGTTATTGCTTTAGTATTTTAGTTTTAAGTTATCAATCCACCTCCAGCTCTCTACTACTCTCCAAATCCCCCATCCGAATAGGTAAAACCCATTTGAATCATCTCAAATCAGGTAATTTTTTGTTTATACACATATGGTACCTTGTTTTTATTATTTTTATTGTTATTGCTCTAGTATTTTAGTTTTATTTTATCAATCATGCTGAAGCTCTCTGCTACTCTTGAACTCCCCCATCGGAATAGGTGAAAACCCTTCTGAATCATCTCAAATCAGGTAATTTTTTATTTATACACATATGGTACCTTGTTTTTATTATTATTGATCCAATATTTTAGTTTTAAGTTTGGATTTTGCTGTGATTTCACCATGTAAAATAGGGAAATGAATGAATATTTTGTTAATTAATTAGTTTCCCCAGGAATATCAGTTGTGTTATAATGTCCATGCTAAATAAAGGGGTAATGTAATAAAAGACCTTGAATAAATAAATTGTGGAAGTTGGGGTATTTTGCCTCTATGAGAGGTTTTTTGTTGTGTTTCATTGTATGTTGTAGGCTGTTTTATGGGGATTGAGGTGCCAGTTGGGCTTTGTGATATGTGGGGTTGTAATGTGATGGTTAGTGGGTATGGATGTGTCATGTGAAGTTGTATGATAGTGATGATGTGTGTTGGTGTTGTGTCGTGTGGAGGTGTTGTGGGATGAAGTTGTGGTGTATAATGTGGTGAGGTGGTTTTGGTTGTGTGGTGGTTTGTGATGTGAAATATTTTTATTGTGATTTGTGGTTGTTTTGGTGAGATGGTTGGTCGATGTAACATGGTGTCGATGGTTATTGTGAGATGGTGAGTTTTTTTGTGGTGATTTTATTAGTTTCCTGGTTATCTATGGAATAAATTATGCTGTTAAAACAAAAAAACAAGATATTAAATAAATGAGATGGAATAGAAATGGATGTGTGGAAAATGGATTTAATTAATTTAACATTAAATGAATGGACAATGTAAGTGTGAATGAAGTGGATTATAAATGAATGTTAGAAATGTTATGCATCTTGTGTGGTGGTGGTGTGGTTTATGTGTTTTATGGTAGTAGTGAAGTGTGTGATTATGTAGTTAATGTGAACCCATAGGTTGAGTATTTTGTGCTATCTATATATCATGTATTTTTATGTTATTTCTACACATTCCAGGGGGGTGGTATGTCTAGGTGGTGGTGGTGGGGTTGTAGGGGAGGGGGTGTGGGCTGTTTGGGAGGGTGGGCGGGGATATCCAGGGGGTAAGAGGTGTCCAGGGGGGTACAGGGGTGGGCGGGCTGTCCACAAGGGTGGACGGGCTGTCCATGGGGGTGGTTGGGCTGTCAAGGAGGGGTGGGCGGGTTGTCCAGGGGGGGTGGGTGGGCTGGCCACGGGGGGTAGGGGTGTCCAGGGGGTGGGCGGCCTATCCAAGGGGGTATGGGGCTGTCCATAGGGAGAAGGGGTGTCGAGGGGGGTGGGTGGGCTATCCACGGGGGTGGTTGGGCTGTCTAGGGGGGTAGGGGGTGTCCACGGGGGTGGGTGGGTTGTCCATGGGGGTGGGCGGGGCTATCCACGGGGGTGGGAAAGGCTGTCCACGGGGGTGGGTGGGGCTGTCCAGGGGGTGTGGGATGTCCTGGGGGTCTGGGTGGGGTGTCCTGGTGGGGGAGGGGTGTGTGGGGTGTCCAGGGGGGTGGTATGTCTAGGTGGTGGTGGTGGGGTTGCAGGGGAGGGGGTGTGGGCTGTTTAGGAGGGTGGGCGGGGCTATCCCGGGGGGGTACGGGGTGTCCAGGGGGGTACGGTGGATTGTATGATGTTTCTCTAATGATCAAGGACGGAATGTTTGGAGGACATCACAAGTCCTGACTGGTTGATCCTAGAAGCAATTTCATGATAATGGATGTAATTCCTATAGGGAATCTCTTGATTTTGGTGATCATCTCCATTTTCATCAAAAGGCATGTTTGACACACTGGGAGGGAAACTCTAGAGTCAGTGTGACATGTCTTGAAGGGTTATTTATGTCCATAGTGACATGATTTGAGGACATCACATGACCTATTTGGTGTGCCTGGAGGGTGTTAAGGGAGCCATCTAACATTCCTGACATTTAATATGAGACTGAGATAATATGTATTGATTCCCCTATATAGAAGGAGATACATATCTATTGGAAAACATGTAGTCTATATGGTGAGAATTAAAGGCTTTTCATTACAAGGGTGGCATATTCATGGGTTCCATCTGATTTTATTTGACATGTCAAGGGGACATCAAATGATCAAAATAGGTTTCTAATGGAATGTATTGTGAACGGGATGAAATTTCCTAGTGCAATAAAAATTTCATAGGTGATGCATGTTATGAACATTAGGGTCAACATATATTTCCTTCACCTTAGTCTCCCATATTTTAGTATTTCATCCATCCTTTAATCCCAAATTCCATAGATTTATACATTATTTTATTATATTATGTCTCAAATTATCTAAAATATGTGTTTGATGTTCTTCATGTGACCTATCATAATTCCTTCTCATAATCTATAGTGATCATGGGAAGATCCCGTGCATGATTCATGATCACTCAAATTATTCTGCAGATCATACATAATGGAAGCCTTATAGGATGTGAGATGATTATATCTATGAAATCTACTCAGGTACCTGGTGAGGAAGTGCATATTAATTCAAAAAGGTAAATCACATATGAGGATACCCTACTAATATGGTTATGGGATGAGGCATGATCTGATGTGATAACACATTAAGTTCTTGTTGGTTTTACATTTTTTCAATAACACATTAGTATGTTTTTTTCACATGTGTAGTTGATACCATAATTATTTTCTTCCTTTATCGTTTACTTAAATGTATTTTCTATTAAAGTGAAATCCTATTGAATTGTTTATGACAAAATGACTTATATGATTTCTTTTTACAGAATGGACAGAAGTTGGATGTATGAAACCGATCATATCTCAAGCGATTTTCAAAACAATTTGGAGAGCTTTATAGATTTTGCATTTCACAATGCTTCAGATAGTGGTCGCATACACTGCCCATGTTCCAATTGTGTTGGTAGACCTTGGTTGAGTCGTGAAGAAGAAAGGTACCACATAACCAAAAATGGTTTTCAAGCAAACTACTTTGTGTGGTATCAGAATTGGGAGAAAATGAAATCTCAAATTGGTGATGATCGAAATGAAAGGACTAGAATGAAGAATTTGTTAGATGATCGGTTTCGGTTTATTCGTCATCATGAAAAAGAAAGGATTTCGACTCAAGAAGACGTCGATATGAGGACAACTGATGCATCTAGTGAAAATGATGATCTTGATAGGGTGAAAAAATTTAATGATGCTGCCACGACTCCAATATATCGACAATGCGATAAAATGAAAAAGCTGGAATTTTTAATCCGATTATTTCATGGAAAAACTATGTATGGGATTTCTAATACAGCAATCGATTAAATTCTTACCCTCTTGAAAGATTTACTTCCAGATGATACGGATATTCCCTCAAACCACTATATGGCATGGAAGTTAGTTGAAGAACTTGGATTTTCTAGAAACAAAATTCATGCTTGCCCGAAAGATTGTAGTTTATTCTGGGAAGAAACCGCTGAACGAAATGAATGTATAAAATGTGGCACATCCTGCTGGAAGTCAAAATCTGATGGAACACCATCCCGTATTCCACAGAAAGTAATGTGGCACTTTCCATTGATCCCCAGACTCCAGAATCTTTTTATGTCTGATGACATATCAATAAAAATGAGATGGCATGATACCGAGAGAAAGAAGACTAATGATGAGTTGGTTCATCCTATAGATGGATTTTCATGGTAGAGATTTGATGCTCGACATCCTGATTTTGCAGCTGACGTGCGTAATGTGAGGCTCGTTCTTTCATGTGATGGTTTTAATCAGTTTGGTAAGATGCTTACTTCGCATAGCACATGGCCAGTTTTTATACACATTTATAATCTTCCCCCATGGTTGTGTATGAAAAAATCTTTCACTTTCATGAGTATACTCATATCTGGTCCTTCTGATCCCGGCATTGATATTGATGTATACATGCAACCTTTAATAAAAGAGTTGAAACTTCTTTGGGATGTGGGTGTGCGCACATATGATGCATGTTCGAAGGACATATTTCAGATGTGTGTTGCGCTTATGTGGACGATCAATGATTTTCCGGCTTATGAAATGATGTCTGGATGGAGCAGGAATGGAAAACTATCTTGTCCAGTTTGTATGAAGAATACACGATCCAGAAGACTGAAACATCATTGTAGTTTCAGTTTTATGGGACATCGACGGTTTTTGCCAAAGGATCATCCATATAGAATGAATTGTCAAAGATTTGATAATACTATAGAGACCGATGATCCACCTCAGCGTATGTCTGGAACTGATGTGCTTAATGAATTGAAAGATCTCAGTTTTTCGTTCGGGAAGGGTCAAATGAAATCTAGAAAGAGAAAGAATGTTTCCATAGAAACCTGTTAGAATTGGAGGAAGAGGAGTATATTTTTTGATTTGCCTTATTGGTCAACCAATTTGCTACGTCATTGCTTAGACGTAATGCATATTGAAAAGAATATATGTGAAATGTTGATTTTAGTTCTTCTAAATGTCAAGGGGAAGACAAAAGATGATTTACAATCTCGACGTGACTTGGTGGATTGGGGCATCAGACCAGAATTGCATCCTGTGTGTCTCAGTGAAAATAAATGGAAACTTCCATGTGCTTCTTATGTGATGACACCTACTGAAAAAAAAAACAATTTCTGGAAGTATTAGAGACTATTAGTGTTCCTGATGGCTATTCAAGAAACATATCTAAACGGGTCAACAGAAGAGAGTTGAAGCTAAAATCTTTGAAGACTCATGATTATCACGTTCTACTGCATGAGTTGCTTCCAATAGAAATCTCTCATCTTTTGTCCAATAATGTAAGGGTGGGTGTTATTCGGTTTTGCCATTTGTTTAGAGATCTTTGTGCTAAGATGTTGTCCAAGTCTTTCTTGCAAAAAATTTGACAGATGCCCCATTAATTTTGTGTGAGTTGGAGAAAATATTTCCCCCATCATTTTTCACATGCATGCTGCATCTGACTGTCCATATTCCAACTTAAATACTTCTCAGAGGACCTGTTTCTTTTCGTTGTATGTATCCAACTAAAAGAAATATGTTCACATTAAAGTATTATGTTCGAAACAAGAATCATCCCAAAGGTTCTATCGTGAACGGTTACTTAGCTCAAGAATGTATGGATTTCTGTTCGATGTATTTGTCTGATCTTACTACAAGAATGAACGGACCAATGAGAAATGAAGAAGAAAAATATGAGAAAATTGAACCCAGTTTTTTATCACTTCCTCAAATAGGAGGAATTCCTGGATCATATACATTGAAGACATTAAGCCATGAAGAGCGGGAGATGGCACATCGCACAGTTTTGTTCAACTGTGATTTGTTCGATGACTATATCAGGTATCAAAATTGAATATGTATATCTTACATATATATCTGTTAAACTATTCATATTTTTTTATCTACAGGGATCATAAAACAATGATAAATAGGAAGCATCATTCTTTATCTTTGAGAAGGAGAGAGACTTTGCATAGCAAAGAGTTTTCTGCTTGGTTAAAATTGAAGGTAAAAATATTACTGTTTAAATTAATTATTTCAATATTTACTTAAGTTTAACTGTCATTTATATTGCAGGTATTGAGTTTGTCTACTGACTCTGTCTCTGAGGAAATAAGAGCTTTGGCTTTTGGTCCTAATACTGTGGTTCGTGACTGTAAATCAATTGTTATCAATGGGTATAGATTTATTGTCACTGAACGAGCCAAAAACATGAGAACACAACATGATGGTATTATGGTTACTGCCACAACATATTGTTATGCCAGTGCATCAGATATTAGACCGCGACTTGAAAATTTGGGTTATTATGGAGTCATTGAGAAAATAATAATATTGGATTATTACTCTCATGGACGAGTCACAGTGATGAAATTCCATTGGTTTGATTCGATGACGAGACATGGCACATTTATTGATGATTGTGGATTTCGAGTAATTAATATGACCCGCACTCTTGCTACCGAAGAACTATATGTGTTGGCATCAATGGCTAAACAAGTTTTTTATGCCAAAGATCAACATCAACCTGAATTTGGTGTCATAGTTGAAGTAATTCCAAGACATATTTTTGATGATGCTGATGATGGAATTGACACTATCCCTATTGCCATTGGAACCAATACATTTATTTCTTTTGATGACTCAAATAGTTCAATTGTTAGAGTTGATTGTGAACCTGAAGTTGTGGTTGGAAATATATAGAATCATTCATCCATATTCTCAATTCTTTTGGTTTACCTCGAGTTGGGTTGTTAAGGTTGGTAATATTCATATTTATTTAGTATTGATCACAAATATGTTTTAGCTGACTTGACCGTTATGTGAATTTTCAATGTTTATTGGTTGCTGTTTTATTTGAATTGCATTTTCTAATTTGGAATTGAACTGTATTCAAACCAAATCAAACAATATTTCTAACTTGGTGAACATTACAACTTGTATGTTTTATTAAATTCATTCAAGCTCTTCTAAAACAATTGATAGCTAAATTACCAATGAATCTCATCATTCCCTCATATATTTAATTTTTTGGTTTAAAAATTAATTTCCTTTTTCTAATTAATTACATATTTGTTTTCAAATGCAGGAAATGCAGCCAATTGAAGAGAGACGAAGAAAAAAAATGGTGGAGAACAATCGTCGGATGGAGGAGCTGTGTGTTCCACCATTAGTGCCTACAGTGAGTACTTTATTTCAAATATATATATATATATATATTTACAGAATATATAATTTCATGTGATTAATTTTTTTGTAAACTTTTTTGTAGGATCCACCGTTACGTCGACAGTTATTCGACGAGGATCCTAGTACTAGTCCTAGTACTCAGGCCGGTGGTACGAGGAGGGTCCGTACCAGAGGTGGACGTAGAGCTGTGCGTGCCCGACTAGACCCTGCCCCTCCCACTGACATTTCAGCCTTCCCACATTCTGATCCCGGTGTGTCGTTAGGGACACACGGGGTATTTAGGCCTCCCATGTTTTCGCTACCTTCTGCATCTTCTACCCCATCATTTTCACATCCCGTGATGATTCTCACTCCCCAGTCAGCATCAGGTCATACAGCTGTTCCATCTTCTTTTCCTTCTACTTCTGTCTCTCCGAGCTTTTATATTCCATCGTCTTCGACTCCTGTTCCACCAGAGGGTGTTCCATCAGGTTCTGTGGATCTGGCGCCACTCATTGATTAGACTAGCGCAGGTATATTTATAAAACCCTAAAAAAAATTTATAGCAATATTTATTATCATTATAACATGTTTTGATAAAATATTTGTTTTTATTTTAAGACAGATACATCTACTGACAGGAGGCGGGGGCAGGGCCATACACACATGTGTTCGGTGTGGAACCGTCGCACACAGGTTATGGTGGAATATAATGAAGACAATCAGATGGTTAAGAAAACCGGGCAGCAATGTCGGAGTTTTCTGGCGACGCTTTCCAAATACTCTGACATCATTCCCGTCAGCCTGCTGTCATGGAGACATTTTCCACATGAGGTCAAAGATAGATCTTGGGCAGAGATATGGGTAAAAAATCGGTTGTATTTAATTCCATGAATTATTTTTGTATTTATATGAATTAATATTTTGATTTCAGCTTCGATTCAATTTTCCTGATGGTGAGGGTGCACGACTGGAACGTCTAAAGGATTTAGGCGAGCTTTGGAGAGCCTACAAGAATGAGCTGTATATTGGCTAGTGTGCTAGAGTTGGCACTGAGTTAGAGGCGGTACCACTCATGGATGATTGTCCTATAGAGCAGTATCGTCAGATGATTACTCATTGGACGAGTACCCAGTTTAAGGTATGAATTACATTTAAGGTATTTAAATAATAACTATCATGTTTTTCATTAATATTATCCTTTGCATTACCGAATTTTATTTAGGAATCATCTGGAAAAAATAAAAGAAAAAATTGATGCAAAAAAATACCTCCATACACTAGGACGCACGACGATGCCGGATCATGAGAGGTAGCAGGTATGAAAATTGTTTATAAGTTTTCGTTATGACTTCAATTTTCTTTTGTTTCCTCAATTATTTAATCATTTGCTAAAGTTTTTATATAACTTTTGTTTTCAATGTCATTGTAGAGGCAAGTACAAAATATTGAAGGACGTGTGCCTCGAGAAAAACTGTTTGCTCGAGTAGACGAAAAAAGGATGGAAGTGTTGTCAACGAAGTGACTCAGCAGCAGATTGTAAGTTTTAATCTGTTGATTTTATATTTTAATATCTATTTTGTAACTTAAAAATATATTTATATTTGTAACAGGATGCTTTAGAGGCCCTCGATGCCCAAGAAGCAGACAATTTTGGGCCATCTGATCACTTACATGAGGTGTTGGGAGAGGATCATTCTGGCAGAGTACTCTGCCGACCTAGGATGGCCCCGACGAGGTATTGGCCTACCTCAGGTATGAGTTGTAGTGCCACCGAGCTGCAGCAAGTTAGGGCACAGGAAGAACAGGCTGAGAAAAGGGCCATAGAGATGGCAGAACATCCTGCTAGGGAAAACAGTGCATTTATGAAATTTATTGAAGTTCTACGTCCAACACTTCCATCAGAGGCCAGCCCAGCGATTGATGAATACATGTCGTCGATACATTCTATATATGGTGCACCAGGTGGCAGTTCTAGTGGTGGTCAGGCCGATGTCCAGCTTGAAGATGATGATGGCGGAAGAGGAGGGAGATGAGGAGGGCGAGGAGGAGGGCGAAGGCGAGGAGGAGGGCGCTGTGGAGGGTGAGGACGATGAGGAGGATGATGACGAGGGTGATGATGATGATGATGATGGTGATGGTGATGCTGATGTGGGACATATTGATCCGTTACATTTTTGACTTATATTACTGAGATTTGATGTTTAATCTATTCTAGTTGTTGGTTTTATCTAGACTCGTAGTATATTATTGGAGTTGAGTTATTTTTATATATTGTTTGTTTTTATGAATGTTGTTGTCTTTTAGTGGTTGTGTGTTTGAGAACTCCCTGGACAACCCCCCTCATTCTTGGACCCTGGACAACCCCCCCCCCCCTCCCCCTTGGACCACGAACACCCCCCAAACACCCCCCGGACAGCCCCGCGGACAGCCCCCTAGACAGCCCCCCGTATAGCCCCCCACCCTCCACCCTGGACCCCGGATAGCGCCCCGGACAGCCCCTCGGACAGCCCCCTGAACAACCCCGAACAACCCCCTGAACAACCCCTGAACAACCCCTGAACACCCCCTGAACAACCCCCAGACAGCCCCTTGAACAACCCCGGACAGCCCCCTGAACAACCCCCAAACACCCCTCGGACAGACCCCACACAGCCCCCCCACCCTCTTCCTTGGTCCCCGGACAGCCCCTCGGACACCCACCGGACAGCCCCCGCGGACAGCCCCCCGGACAGCCCCTCCACCTTCCTTAATTTCATTAGCTCTAAAATGTTTCATAGCACGATCAACTAAAATCTAATCCATACTAAATATGATATAAAAATATTCTATATGAATTTCCATAAGATTTTAAGTGAAAACAAAAAGTGACATACGAAAAACTGACCAAACGCATTCGAAATGTGTTGATGCTTTAAGACAACGATCCATGGGTCATATGTGACGTGTACGAATCAACCCCGCCTCAATTCGAGGCGCGGTGTGGCCGGAACAACTCAAAGTGTATGTCTTTTGTTTCAAAAGGACATCATTTTAAGTGAAAAACATCAACTGGCATACGGAAAACCGGCCAAACACATTCGGATTGTGTTGATACTCTAAGACAACGATCCATGGGTCATTTGAGACATATACGAGTCAACCCCTCCTAAATCCGAGATGCGGTGTGGTCAGGACCACTCTAAGTGACTTTCTTTTGTTTAAAATGGATAGTATTTTAAGTACATATGGAAAACCAACCAAACGCATTCGGTTTCTATTGAAACATTAGGAGAACGATCCATGGGTCATATGTGACGTGTACGAGTCAACGCCACCTCAATCCGAGGTGCGGTGTGATCGACACCACTCAAAGTGTCTCTATTTTGTTTAAAATGGACTTCATTTTTAGTGAAAACAAAAATTGACATACGGAAAACCGACCAAACGGATTCTGATTGTGTTGATACTTTATCACAATGATCCATGGGTCATATGTGACGTGTAGTAGTCAACCCCGCCTCAATCCGAGGCGCAGTGTGGCCGGCACAACTCAAAGTGTATGTCTTTTGTTTCAAAAGGACATCATTTTAAGTGAAAAACATCTACTGGAACACGGCACGTCTGATTGACGTGACGTCTGCTCGACCACTTCATAAATCACTCACCCATATTTTTCGTCTGATTTCAGGCCATTCCGAAATCGTTCGGCCCGTTTGGACCACCCTCACGCGCGTTTACGAATCGCGCGCATCACATAAAACACGAATATTGAGCTGTACCGCGCAAACCGCACGTCCGATTGACGTGATGTCTGCGCGTACACGTCACGAATAATAATTAGAATGTTTCACGGTGGTTTCAGCTCAATCCGAGGTCTTCCGCTATGAATTTGACCGTTTGACGTCCGTTTTGGCCGTTTATGACACCAGAACTGCGTTGTCAGTCACCACGGGCACATGGCATGTCCAATTGACGTTCCGTCTGCTCGACCACTTCTTAAATCACTCACCGGTATTTTTTGTCTGATTTCAGGCCATTCCGACTTCGTTCGGCCCATTTGGACCCCCCTCACGCGCGTTTACGAAGCGCACGCATCACTTAAAATACGAATATTGAGCCGTACCGCGCAAACCGCACATCCAATTGCCGTGTCGTCTATGCGTACATGTCACAAATAATAATTAGAATGGATCACGGTTGTTTCAGCTCAATCTAAGGTTGTACGCTATGAATTTGACCGTTGGACGCCCGTTTTGGCCGTTTATGACACCAGAACTGCGATGTCGGTCACCGCGGGCACACGGCATGTCCGATTGACGTGCCTTCTACTCAACCACTTCATAAATCACTCTCCCGTATTTTTCATCTGATTTCAGGCCATTCCAACATCGTTCGGCCCGTTTGGACCCCCCTCACGCGCGTTTACGAAGCGCGCGCATCACTTAAAACACGAATATTGAGCCGTACCGCGCAAACCGCACGTCCGATTGACATTCCATCTGCGCGTAGACATCACGAATAATAATTAGAATGTTGCACGGTGGTTTCAGCTCAATCCAGAGACGTGGTGTGGCCAGCACCACTCAAAGTGTCCGTCTTTTGTTTCAAAAGGACGTCATATTAAGTGAAAAGCATCAACTGACATACGGAAAACTGAACAAACACATTCCAAATCTGTTGATAATTTATCCCAACAATCCATGGGTCATATGTGACGTGTACGAGCCAACCCGGGATGAATCCGAGTCGCGGTGTGGCACGGATAAGTCTAAGTGGCTCTCTTTTGTTTAAAATGGACACCATTTTAAGTACATACGGAAAAACGACCAAACGGATTCGGTTTCCGTTGAAACATTAGTAGAATGATCCATGGGTCATATGTGATGTGTACGAATCAACCCCGCCTCAATCGGAGACGCAGTGTGGCCGGAACCACTCAAAGTGTCTGTCTTTTGTTTCAAAAAGATGTCATTTTAAATGAAAAGCATCAATTGACATACGAAAAACCGACCAAAGGCATTCGGACTGTGTCGATACTTTAGCACAAGAGTCCATGGGTCATATGTGACGTGTACGAGTCAATACCGCCACAATCCGAGGAGCGGTGTGGCCGACACCGTTCTAACTGTGTCTCTTTTGTTTAAAATGGACAGGATTATATGTGAAAAGAACAACTGGCATACGCAGAACCGACCAAACACATTCTGAATCTATTGATATTTTATCACAATGATCCACCAGTCATATGTGACCTGTACGAGCCAACCCGAGCTCAATCCGAGTCGCGGTGTTGCCAAGATCAGTCTAAGTGGCTCTCTTTTGTTTAAAATGGACAGCATTTTAAGTACATATGGAAAACCGACCAAACACATTCAGTTTCCATTGAAACTTTAGGAGAACGATCCATGAGTCATATTTGAAGTGTACGAATCATCCCCGCCACAATCTGAGGTGCGGTGTGGCCGACACTGCTCTAACTGTGTCTGTTTTGTTTAAAATGGATAGGATTATAAGTGAGAAGAACTGGCATGCGCAAAACCGACCAAACTCCTTCGGTTTCCATTGAAACATTAGGAGAACGATCCATGGGTCATATGTGACGTGTACGAATCATCCCCGTCTCAATCCAAGACGCGGTGTGGCCGACACTGCTCTAACAATGTCTCTTATGTTTAAAATGGACATGATTATAAGTGAAAAAGATCAACTGGCATACGCAAAACCGACCAAACGCATTCCGAATCTTTTGATCATTTATCAAAATGATCCATGGGTCATTTGTGACCTGTACGAGGCAACCCGGGTTCAATCCGAGTCACGGTGTGGTTGGGATCAGTCTAAGTGGCTTTCTTTTGTTTAAAATGGACACCATTTTAAGTACTTACGGAAAACTGACCAAACGCATTCGGTTTCCATTGATACTTTAGGAGAATGATCCATGGGTCATATTTGACATGTACGAATCATCCCCGCCTCAATCAGAGGTGCGGTGTGGCCGACACCGCTCTAACTGTGTCTGTTTTGTTTAAAATGGAAAGGATTATAAGTGAAAAGAACAACTGGCATACGCAAAACCGACCAAACGCATTCAAAATCTTTTGATAATTTATCACAACGATCCATGTGTCATATGTGACATTTACGAGCCAACCCGGGTCAATCCGAGTCGCGGTGTGGCCAGGATCAGTCTAAATGGCTCTCTTTTGTTTAAAATGGATACCATTTTAAGTACATACAAAAAACCGACCAAACGCCTTCGGTTTCCATTGTAACTTTAGTAGAACGATCCATGGGTCCTATGTGACATGTACGAATCATCCCCGCCTCAATCCGACATGCGGTGTGGCTGACACCACTCAAAGTGTTCGTCTTTTGTTTCAAAAGGACATCATTTTATGTGAAAGGCATCAACTGACATACGGAAGAACGACCAAACGCATTCGGATTCTATTGATACTTTAGAACAAAGATCCATGGGTCATATGTGACATGTAAAAGTCAACCCCGTCTTAATCCGAGATGCGGTGTGGCCGACACTGCTCTAACTCTGTCTCTTTTGTTTAAAATGGACATGATTATAAATGAAAAGAACAACTGGCATACGCAAAACCAACCAAACGCATTCAGAATCTTTTGATAATTTATCACAATGATCTATGGGTCATATGTGACATGTACGAGCCAACCCGGGATGAATCTGAGTCGCGGTGTGGTCAGGATTAGTCTAAGTGTCACTCTTTTGTTTAAAATGGACAACATTTTAAGTACATACGGAAAACCGACCAAACACATTCGGTTTCCATTTAAACTTTAGGAGAACGATCCATGGGTCATATGTGACGTGTACGAATCAACCACACCTCAATTGGAGACGCGGTGTGGTTGGAACCACTCATAGTGTCCATCTTTTGTTTCAAAAGGACGTCATTTTATGTGAAAAATAACAACTGGCATACGTAAAACCGACCAAACGCATTCAGATTGTGTCGATACATTAGCACAATGATCCATGGGTCAAATGTGACGTGTACGAGTCAACCCCACCTCAATCTGAGGTGCGGTGTGGCCGGTATCACTTCCGGTGTATGTATTTTGTTTACAATGGACATCATTTGAGGTAAAAATATATGGTATAGAAAAAAACTGATCAAATTATGAATTGAATTTCGGATTCCACATATAATTGTCATCTAAATTTTAAGATGAATTCTATATGAATTATGTACGTTTATAATTACGTTATGAATTCTAATTTAATTATGGATGTGTATAGTTTCTGGATCCATTATATGTTAAATGTGTATGAATTTGTTCGTAATTGTATATGTATGTTTTATTTTATTGCAGGTACAATAATTGGATTGAAAATGAGGTCAAAATGAGGCCTGATGGAGAGGGGCCTGATGGAAAGGGGTTTTGCAAATTGCAGGGTGCTGCAATTTGCAGCATAGGGTATGCCAACGGTTTAAAACCGTTGGCATATAATCCTAAAGAAGTTTTTAACAATGGTTCATTGAACCGTTGGTAAATATCTCTTTTTCCAACGGTTCTAAACCGTTGGGATAGAGTTTGGTATATTGATATTTCCCAACAGTTCTCCCAAACCGTTGGGAAAAACTATCCCAACGGTTTGGCAGAACCATTGGGATAGGGTGGCTTTTGTGAGCCTATACCAACGGTTTCCAGTAAACCGTTGGGAAAACCTTTTCCCAATGGATTACTTCCCTACGGTTATCACAACCGTTGGTATATCATATACCAATGGTTAGAGGGGCTTTCCCTATGGTTGTGAACCGTTGGGAAATATTATATTTCTAGTAGTGCTACTTCACTAACTATTGTGACTACTTTGCTAATTACTATAATTACTTTGCTAAATACTATAACTACTTAGCTAATTACTTTAACTAATTCACTAAATATTGTATCTATTTCGCTAAATACTGTAACAACTTCACTAATTACTGTAACTACTTTGCTAATTACTGTAAATACTTAGCTAATTAAAATAACTACTTCTCCAATTACTGTAACTACTTCGCTAATTATTGTAACTACTTCGCTAATTACTGTAAGTACTTTGCTAATTAGACTTCTTTAATTACATAATTAGACTTCATTAAGTACCTAATTAGACATCACTAACTACCTATTTAGACGTCATTAACAACCTAATTAAATTAAATTAACTACCTAATTTGAATTATTTAACTTAATTAATTACCTAATTAGATTTAATTAAAAAACTAATTAGATTACCTAATTAGATTTAATTAATTAACATAACTAATTTGAATAGATTAACTACATAATTAGACTTAATTAAATAATTAATTATAATTAATTAACTAACTAATTTCAATTAATTATGTAACAAATTATAATCAATTAACTAACTAATTACAATTAATTAACTACCTAGTTTGACTTAATTAACTTGACTAATTTGAATTAATTATGTAAGTAATTACAATTAATTAACTACCTAATTTGAATTAATTAACTTAGCTAATTTGTATTGATTAATTAACTAATTATGACTAATTAAATAATTACAATTAACTAACTAATTACAATTAACTAACTAATTACAATTAATTAACTAATTACAATTTATTAACTAATTAAAATTAATTAAGTAACTAATTATAATTAATTAAGTAACTGATTAGAATTAATTAATTAACTGATTAGAATTAAGTAATTATCTAATTAGAATTATTTACTTAAGTAATTTTAGTTAATTACTTAACTAATTTTAATTAATTAACTTCACTAATTACAATTAATTAACTTCCAAATTTGAATTAATTAACTTAACTAATTTGAATTGATTAATTAACTAATTACAATTAATTAACTAATTACAATTACTTTATTAATGTCAATTAATTAACTAATTACAATTAATTAACTAATTACAATTATTTACTTAACTAATTATAATTAATTAAGTAACTAATCAAAAATAATTAATTAACTGATTAGAATTAATTAATTAACTGATTAGAATTAATTAATTAAATAATTATAATTATTTACTTAACTAATTTGAATTAATTAACTTCACTAATTACAATTAATTAACTACCTAATTTGAATAAATTAACTTAACTAATTTTAATTGATTAATTAACTAATTATAATTAATTGAATAATTACAATTAATAAAACAATTACAATTAATTAACTAACTAGAATTAATTGCATAACTAATTAGAATTGATTAATTAACTAATTGAAATCCATTAATTTACCAATTAGAAATAACCAATTAACTAATTAAATTTAGTTAATTAATTAATTAGAATTTCTTACTTAACTAATTAGAATTAATTAGTTAACTAAATAGAGTTCATTAATTAAGTAATTTGAATTAATAAGTTAACTAATTAAAATTAATAAAATACCTAATTTGAATTAATTAACTAAACTAATTTGAATTGATTAATTAACTAATTACAATCAATTAACTAATTACAATTAACTAACTACCTAATTAAAATTAATTAAGTAACTAATTAGAATTGATTAATTAACTAATTACAATTAATTAACTAACTATTTATAATTACTATCTTAAGAAATTATAATTAATTAGTTAAATAATTACAATTATTTGGTTAACTAATTACAATTAATTAAGTAACTAATTACTCTAAGAACTCGTGTTTTTCAGGCTACAGTTTTGAGCAGAAATTTGTATTTTTACTGTTGGATACTCGTGAGGGGGAAAATGGTATTTTTACCCTACCGTCTGATCTTAGATATTTTTTCTAACAGCTTTGTTTGTCCCGGAATAGGGTGTTTACCCTAGGACAAGAGTTTGGAGGAAATCTGAGATGTTTGAATTTTGGCGGAATATTTAACATTTAATATTATTAAATTAAATTTTAAATTATTCATGTAGGTTCACTTGGAAATAACTTTTAAACAGAGAGTCAGATTGAGATTTCATCTGCACTGTTGAGTCCAAAAAGGGTAGTTTAGCCTAGGGAAGGGATAGACTCATGTCAGGTGTTAGGGCCAGCTCGGGCCCCTTTTTCTTCCTTTTCTTTTCTTCTCTCTTCTTTCAACCTCCTCCATGCGCACACCTCCTATGCTCCTCCTCCTTGGAGGTGACCTATGGGAGAATTTTGAGATTGAGAAAACTGGAGAGAAGGAAGGTGAGAGGGGTACCGATTCGAAGCTCTTGACGTGTTGAGTCGGCATGCGGCAACCATGAGTCGTGAAATCAACTGAAGCTTTGACGGTTTCCACCCAAAGGTGGGGCCCTTTATGTTTTCACCATATATCCCCTTTAAAAAATTTGTTTTATGTATTTAAAGCCTTAAATTTTTTGCTTGTAAGGCCATGGGGTGCGATCTGTTGTTTCGGGGGCGAAAATGGGTGTTTCAGGTGTTTTCAGGGATTTCCCGTCGGAAAACCTAAAATACACTGTGTGTATTCTAGGGGTACATGTCATGTGTTCTTTCTATTCGGGGAAGATGAATTTTTCTTAAGTACACTCTGTGTACTTTTAGTACACGCCATGTAGTGGGTGGTCGTGTGGTTGGCCATGTGATTGGTCGTGTTGAATAGAACATGGAATAGTGGTTTTTATGAAGTACATGTCATGTACTTTGAGTACACATCGTATAGTGGTACTTGGGCATGTGTTTTAGTGAAAACAAACATGGGGTGACTTTCTTTGAATAGTACATTCCATTTACAGTAAGGTACATGCTGTGTACTATTACACAGTCAGGCCCAATGGGTTCTAGCCATGTGCTCTGGCAATGTACTACATCAATTTAGTAATTTTGGGATATCTTATGCTCTAGAAGTTATAATTGGCAGTGTGAGTAGTCTATTCTCAGTGTTTTTCAGCGTATATCACAATGGTGGAATCCTTTTGACATTTATAGGTCAAATTAATTGGGTTTTGGGGTTTCTATGCAAATGGAGGGGTTCTTCCTCCAGTTATCGAGTTCAGTTTTCACCTGAGAGTGAGACTTGGTGTGGATGATAGGTTCGGTGTTCAAACCAACATTGTTGAGACCTTTAATTTTATATGATCTATGAGCTATCTCCCATAACCTATGCTTTATAGGAACTTTCCCTTGTGATACATTCCCTTCTGGACTTTGAGGCTTTGAGACCGGGTACTTCTAAGGATCCCCTAAGGGATGCCTTTGCTTGTGTGCTGACCTAGGGAGTCCCTTGTAGGATCTTTATCTTGTTCTTCCATTGACAGGAACCATGTTATATAATTCCTATGTTTTCCTTCCTTTGAGGATCCCATGTAAGATTCCTCCCTTACTCATTGCTAAGGATCCTGCATAGGATGCCTTCGCTCGGGTTTACCTGGAGAATTCCGAGTATGATGCTTCCTCAATGTTTGACTAGAGGGACCCAGTGGGTGCTCATTGTTTGACCAACCATGAGTTTTTATGTCAGTTATGGGTAGATATTGTGATCCGGTGTCACCTAGAACCCGTACCAAACTGGTTATCCCTTTGGGCAATGGATGTATTGTTGGGTTGGGCATTTGGGTCACCCGCACTCATTTATTTATATCTAACTTGGTTTACCAATGTTGTAGTGTTTACCAGAGGTGCTTCCTAGTTTGTGGCTGCTGAGCCTAACGCGATGTGTCTTGGTTTTTTGTTTGGATGCATGATTTTCCTTGTATTTCTGAGTATAGGTGGTTTGATAGTGAATAGTGTGTTTTACCTTGTTGTGGATGTGTTTCCCCATGTTACTTATTTTTGACCATTTGGTCGAGCTTTGCCTATTAGGATGCCTTATTTCCCTGCCTAGTATAGTTAGGATGGAGTGGTTGTATTTATGACATCTTTTTTTGATGTAGACTGTTATCTAATTAGTTATGTATGTTTACTTTGGTCATATTTCAATATTATGCGTTGACTTACACGGGTCCGTGAGAACATGGTGTAGTAGACTATAAGGGGATAGACTGAGTGAGCTTCCTTAGAGAGTCTTTGAGTATTATAGACTATAAGAGGATAGACTGAGTGAGCTTCCTCAGAGTGTCTTTGCAAATTATAGACTATAGGGTGATAGACTGAGTCAGCTTCCTCAGAGAGTCTTTGAGCTTTATACACTATAAGGGGATAGACCGAGTGAGCTTCATCAGATAGTCTTGATATACTTGAATTACCATAAACCACTCCAGGCTATAAGAGGAATTTACCAGGTGAGCTTCCTCCGAGAGTCTGTGAACGACCTGGGGATATAAGAGGAATTGACCGAGTGATCTTCCTCAGAGAGTCTCTTGAACTTGGGGCTATAAGGGGAATTTACTTTGTGATCTTCCTCATAGTGTCCCTGACTACCTTATACTATAAGGTTAATTGACCGAGTGAGCTTCATTAGAGAGTCTTATAATTTTTGTATGACCAAACCAGAGGGGTTAGGCTGAGTGTACTTCCCAGAGGGTTGTTGGTACTTGTTAGGTAGGACCAGAGGGGATGGCTGTGACTACTTCCCAGGTACATGTTGACGGGATTACAGACCCATAGATCAACTTATTTGATATATTGCTTGAGTGGCACTACATCCAGATCCATGCCCTTTAATATGATGTCCAAGAGATCGTGCTTATTGTCCAAAAGATCGACTGCTGATGTTGTTTCTTGTTAATTTAAACACTTCATAATGAAGACTCATACTTATGTATATGTGTATAGGTATGGGACTATATATGTGTACGTATATAGATATTGACATCCATGGTGGCACTTGCCCAGTTTATAAAGATTACATAACTTGAGTTCAACCGTGGTTGCACGTTTGGTTTACTTCCTTCTTTTATGTTCCAGTTAGGATGAGCACATTGTTGTTGCATACAATTTTAGCAGCACAGTTGTAGGTTGCTTGTCGGGGTTCCCTAATGAGATTATTTCTGACCCCTACATGTGCACCTTGGTGTACGTGTATACCTTATGTCTATTTTTTAGGTTGAGAAGGAGTTTCATGGTGGATAGGGATGAGGCCCAATGTTTCACGATCGAGCAGAGCTACTCGAGTGGTTATAATGATCGGGCTGCAGTAGTTCGACAGTTTTTAGAGATCGGGTACATGGACTGGCTCAGAGATAGTAGCAGAGCCCTGTACTTTTACTTTCTATTTCTTTTGTACTTGTATTTATATTTTCATCCTGGTGGGTGACCAGTGTCGTATTGTATTGCATAACTGTTCGGGATATTATAGCATTTTACTATTACAGCTTGTTCTATTTTAGTTGTTTAGTGCTTCCACACTCTGTTTACATTCCAATGTGTATGATACATAGTTATTTTTGTGTTTTTATTACTCTGGTATGATGTAATAATCTCCCCAATATCATACCCTAGGCCCTCACTGCTAGTCGACAGCCTCTGGCATACGGGGAGGCACACTTGAGGCCTTGTGGTGAACTGGCTCGGAGCACCAGTTTAGTGGCTTCTGGGTCAGGACGTAAAAAAGTGGTATCAAAGGAGTTTTCTTTCCTGGTATTTACTATTTTGGATATGGTAGACATGAGTATTAAGAATGTTTTGGAACCTGCGATGGATATCGGGCTGGTGCATCGAGAACATTTGTTTCGATAAGAAGTCCTGGTTTCCAGGGTTTGTGATTGTTGTTCTGATTTTATGATGTTACAGTTGTATATGATTTTCACCTTGAGTGACTCACATGTTGTGTGGTGTTTTTTTACTATGGATCTATAGATCTTGTCCATTCGTAAAATTCTAGGGATAGATCTTGTCTCTTGATTGGAAAATGAAAGAGGCGTCTCATGCATCATACTAGGCATGTAGGATTCACAACATATAGGCATTCTAGTGTATGTTTTTACTGACGAATGAGACCTTTTGGTCTACATACTCATACATTTACTCTGATGGTAGGTTATGTGGATCTATGTTGAGGTATTGGTGTGAGGATGATGATGTAGTCCTTCTGCATAGGTGGTACAGTAACCCTAGTTGGCCAATATGGCATGTGATGCCTTTCTGTTTAACCCCCCGTTGGGTGTTGTTTTTCAGGTCTGTGGTTATCTAGTTGGATCATTGAGAATGATGTTGATTGATACAGAGATTTTCTTCTAAACTGGACCTCCTTGGGGTAATCCTATATAAGGATGCTCGATGGGTGTCAGTTCAGTTTCACTTCTACTTGGGTTGTGAACTCCAGGGAGTAGTTCCTTCTAGGGATGCTCGGAGAAGATCAGGGCCCTTGTAGGTTGAGTTTTGGTTTTGAATTTCCATTTTTAATTGGGATCTTTACCATCTTATAAGAGGTTATGTATCTTTTTGGATAGATGGTTATACCTTGTAACCTAGTTGAGAGGCTTTTTCTGCAGGGCTAGGTGGAACACCTAGAGATCCTTCATTTTGACTCGAACCCTTGTATGTCAATGTTTGTTCTATTCTAGGTAAACCATTGTGAAAATGGTTGACCCGTGCTTGAATCCTGGTCAGGTTTTGGCAGGATGTCGTGTGGCTAGGAGGGATCTAGACACTCCTTTGGTGAAATCTTAGTGTACTCTTGTAAGGGACAATCATGTGATATCTTGATTCGCCTAGAGAATTCTGAGAGAGCATCCACCCTACATTGTGGTCCTTTTTCTTTCTTAATGTTCATCCATGTGGCAGATGGAACCTATTCTGGTTTCACTCTCAGAGTAGTGTAAGGAAAACCATATGGTGGGGAGTGCACCATTTGCCTTTTGAGGGTGGTTTTCCTTGTTTAGGTTAAACATCAGTGTTTTCCAGGAGCTTTTGATCTCATAGTTTTCTTTTAAGACGACGATAAGGGTATTCCTATGGTGGGGAGTACGAGTTGGTTGTAGTTGAATATATTTTGGGTAGAATGTGGTTGTTAACGTTATAAGCTTGGTCGTTGGATGGTCCATGTATATTGGTTTTGTAGTTTCTTGATTTGTGAGCATGGCTACTGGTCCTTTTTAAGGGCTTCTCAGGGACGAGAAGGTTTATGGTGGGGAGTTTTTAAGAACCCATATTTTTCAAGACTACAGTTTTGATAAAAAAAATTGAATTTTTTCTGTTGGATTCTCGTGAGTGGTAAAATGGTCTTTTTACCCTAACGGATGATCTCGAATATTTTTTCTAACAGCTCCGTTGGTCCCGGAATAGGGTCTTTACCCTAGGATAGGAGTTTGGATGAAATCTGAGCTGTTCGAATTTTGGCAGAATATTTAATATTTAATATTATTAAATTAAATATTAAATTATTTGTGTAGGTTTTTTTGGAAATAAATTTTAAATGGAGCATTATATTAAGATTCTTTCTGCCTCTTTGAGTTTTGAATGGGGATTTTATCCTAGGGAAGGCATAAACCCATGTCGTGCGCTGGGGCCGGCCTGGGCCCCTTTTTCTTCCTTTTCTTTTCTTCTTTCCTTTTCTTTTATTCTCTCTTCTTTCCTCCTCCTCCTTGTTCTTGTCTCTTATGATACTCCTATTTTCCTGTGACCTATGGGAGAATTTGGAGATTGAGAAAATGGGATATAAGGAAGGTGATAGGGGTACTGATTCGAAGCTCTCGACGCGTTGAGTCGGCGTGCGACAACCGTGAGCTGTGAAATCAATCGAAGCTTCGGTGGTTTCCACCCGAAGGTAGGGCCTTTTTGTTTTTTCAATAGATCCCCCTTAAAAAGGTTGTTTTATGTCTTTAAATTCTTAAATTTCTTGTTTCTAAGCCCATGGGTATCGATCTGTTGTTTCGGGGGCGAGAACGGACATTTCATGAATTTTAAAGGATTTCCCGTCAGAAAACCCAGAATACACGGCGTGTATTCCATGGGTACATGCCCTGTGTTCATCCATTTTGGGGAGGAAAAAGTTTTCTTAAGTACACTCCATCTACTTTGAGTACACTCTGTGTAGTGGGTGGTCGTGTGGCGGGCCGTGTGGAATAGAACATGATATAGTGGTTTTTAAGAAGTACACGTTGTGTACTTTGAGTACACACCATATAGTGGTACTTGGGCATGTGTTTTAGTGAAAAAAACACGGGGAGAATTTTTTTGAATATTAAACTCTATATATAGTAATGTACATGTCGTGTACTATTACATAGGCAGGCCAAATGGGTTCTGGCCATGTGCTCTTGCCATGTACTACTTCAATTTAGTAATATTGGGATATATTATGCTCTGGAAGTCAGAATTAGTCATGTGAGTAGTTGATTCTGAGAATTTTTCCATGTATATCACAATGGTGGGATACTTTTGACATTTAGAGGTCAAATAAAGTGGGTTTTTGGGGTTTCTATGTAAATGGAGGGGTTCTTCCTCCAGTTATCGAGTTCAGTTGTCACCTGAGAGTGAGACTTAGCATCGATGATAGGTTGGGTGTTCGGAACAACATAGTTTAGACCTTTAATAGTAGATGAGCTATGAGATATCTCCCATAACCTATGATTTATAGGACTTTTCCCTTGTGATACGTTCCCTTCTAGCCTATGAGGCTTTGAGACCGGGTACTTCTAAGGATCCCATCAGCGATTCCTTTGCTTGTGTGCTGACCTAGGGAGTACCTTGTTGGATCTCTCTCTTCTTCTTCCTTTGATAGGAACCATGTTATAGAAATCATATGTTTTCCTTACTTTGAGGATCCAATGTACGATTCCTACCTTACTCTTTACTAATGATCCTGCGTAGGATTCCTTCACTCGTGTTTACCTGGAGAATTATGAGTATGATTCTTCCTCAGTGTTTGACTTGAGGGACCCGGTGGGTTCTCATTGGTTGATCGGCCATGAGTTGTTACGTCGGGTTTGGGTAGATATGGTGATCGGGTGTCACCTAGAACCCGTTCCAAAATGGTGATCCCTTTGGGATATTGATGTATTTTTGGGTTGGGTGTTCGGGCCACCCGCACTCGTTTGTTTATATCCGACTGGGTTTACTGATGTTATAGTGTTTACCAGAGGTTCTTCCTGGTTGGTTTCTACTGAGCCTAACGCGATGCATCTTTATTGTTTGTTTGGATTCCTACTTTTCCTTGTGTTCCTGAGTAGAGGTGGTTTGAAAGTGAATAGTTTATTTTACCTTGCTGTGGATGTGTTTGCCCATGTTACTTATTTTTGACTGTTGTTCTAGCTTTGCCTGTTAGGCTTCCTTGTTTCCATGCCTAGTATTTTTAGGATGGAGTGATTGTATTTATGACATGGTATTTTACTATAGACTATTAGACAAGTAGTTATTTAGGTTTAATTTTTTCATATTTCATTACTATGAATTGACTTACATGTGTCCTTGTGAACCAGGTTTAGTAGACTATAAGGGTATAGACTGAGTGAGCTACCTCAGAGAGTCTTTGAGTATTATAGACAATAAGAGGATAGACTGAGTGAGCTTCCTCATAGAGTATATGGACATTATAGACTATATGGGGAAGACCGAGTGAGATTCCTCAGAGAGTCTTTGATATTTATATGCTATAAGGGGATAGACCAAGTGAGCTTCCTCAGAGAGTCTTGATTTACATGAATTACCTTGAACCACTCCAGGCTATAAGAGGAGTTGATTGGGTGAGCTTCCTGAGAGAGTCTGTGAACAACCTAGGGATATAAGAGGAATTGACCAAGTGAGCTTCCTCAGAGAGTCTCTTGACCATGGGGCTATAAGGTTAATTGACCGTGTGATCTTCCTCAAAGATTCCCTGACTACCTTAGACTATAAGGGGAATTGAGCGAGTGGGCTTCCTCAGAGAGTCTTATAATTTTCATATGACCAAACCAGAGGGGTTAGGCTGAGTGTACTACCATGAGGGTTGTTGGAACTTGTTAGGTAGGACCAGATGGGATGACTATGATTACTTCCCATAAGGTTAACTGTTGTGTTATCTTTTTGCTTGTGATTAATTGGTTTAACTAGAGGGTAACTTTTCTTTGTTCAGATTGTTCAGAGGCATATCTCCAGCATTGGCCGAAGCAGGTACATGTCGATTGAATTACAGACCGATAGATCGACTTATTTGATATGCGGCTTGAGTACTACTATGTCCAGATCAATTCCCTCGAATAAGAGATCCAAGAGATCGGTCTTATGGTCCCAAGGATCGACTGCTGACGTTGTTTCTTGTTATTTGAATCACTTCATCATGAATATACATACTTATGTATATGTGTATAGGTATGGGACTATACATGTGTATATATATAGATATGGACATCCATGGTGGCACTTTCCCAGTTGACAAGGATTACATACCCTGAGTTTAACTGTGGTTGCATGTTTGGCTTACATCCTTTTGTTGTGTTCCAGCTAGGCTGAGCACATTGTTGTTTCATACACTTTTAGCAGCATAGTAGTAGGTTGCTTGTCGGGGTGCCCTACTGAGATTATTTCTCACCCCTACATGTGTACCTCGGTGTACGTATAGACCTTATGTCTATTTTTTAGGTTGATAATGAGTTTCATGGTGGACAGGGATGAGGCCCAGTGTTACATGATCGAGCAGAGCTGCTCGAGTGGTTATACTGATCGAGATGCTACAGTTCGACAGTTTCTGGAGATCAGGTGTGTGGATTGGCTGGGAGTTAGTAGTAGAGCCCTATAATTTCACTTTACATTTCTTTTGTTCCTATATTTGTATGGTCGTCATAGTGGGTGACCAGTGTTGTATTGTATTGCGTATATGTTTGGGTTTTTACAGTATTTTACTATTACACCTTGTTCTATTTGAGTTGTTTTCTGCTTCCGCACTCTGTTTACATTCCTCTATGTATGATACTTTGTTATTTCCACTGTTTGATTACTATAAAATGAAGGCATAGTCTCCCCACTATCACACCCTAGGCCCTCTTTGTTAGTCAGTAGCCTCTGGCGTACGAGGATGCGCACTTGAGGCCTTGTGGCGAACCGCCTCGGAGCACCGGTTTAGTGGCTTCCGAGTCGGGACGTTACAATTACAATTAATTAACTACTTAATTTGAATTAATTAACTTCACTAATTTGAATTAAATAATTAACTAATTACAATTAATTAACTACTTAAAATACATTAATTAACTAATTATAATTAATTAACTAACTAATTATATTCACTAAATAATTAAATAAACAACTGAAAATATAACATAAATTTAAATGAAATGTTACCACAAATTTTTGGGAATGTAGCTACGTGGCGGCTGCACAATCAGAAAGTGGAACTCCAATGTTAGAGAGGAAAAAATAGAGAGAAAGGGAAGGGGAAATTGGGAAGGAGGGAGAGAGATTTGGAAGGGGAGAGGAATGAGTAGGAGTGTAGGGGATGGGTATTTATAGGTGGGGAACGAGATCAATGAAACTTGAAGTGGCGCTGATACCTAATTTGGTGAAATTGTCCTAGCTCCACTTGAAGTGGCACTATAGCAATTTTTCCATTAGCACCACTTCAAGTGGTGCTAGACAGTCCCATTTTCTAAATAATAGAATATGGGGAACCCATTTTAATAATAAAAAAATCCCTCCCCTAAATATGCCTTGTTTTTGGGTTCCTGGCACTCCGTCAGCTGGCTACAGTGTCAGATCTATCCAGGTCAGAATTTTTCAATCACCTGTTTTGCTGGGAGGATTTCGTTGATTCCTGAGGTCAGAAGAATCAGTGTTGCATCTCCAAGACTTTCTCACTTTCTCTCTGGTCATGGGAGTGTCACTTAGGAAAAGATTCTAGCATGGAGGCTATGTAGACTATACTGCCTAGCCTTCATCTTCCACTGAAAACCCTTTCATTCTGAATGTGGTGGGTGACTCCTTAGGTAGCTTCCTCTGCATGGATGGTAATAATGCTTCACTTCTTGAGGTAGGGAATCCTTGTATCTTCATTGATATGGATCGGGTGGTCAAGTTCTTTTCTCGTGTGCATATTCGGTCTCCAGATGGGTTCAATGGGTGGCAGTGGTTGATGTTTCAGGCACCACCGTGCTTATATTCAGCTTGTGGAATTCAGAGGCAACTAGAGGAGTTGTGCCGAAGGCTAAAAGTGAGGTCTCAGTTTGATGGTGCTCCTTGTGGGGTGTCTTCTGTTCAGGCATCTTTTTCAGTGACACATATAGAGTTCAGGTCATCGGGCAGTCTTTTGCGGTTGTGGTGGTGGGTCCCAACATTGGTATTTTTTTTACCGTAATAAGTTTGAATTTTGCATATCACATGTTGTCCATTGGGCCTGATCCCCAGTACTTTTGATCTGAAAAAAAACATTGATATTTCACATGCACATACATCCTACATCCAAAATAATACAAGAAAACCAACATTTTCATAAGAAAAATCACTTCCAAATCCACACATTTATTCAATTTGGAAACACATAATAGAGATAAATAATATGGTTGGGTAAAGAAATATGATATTATCAGATACCACATTATGGTCTAAATATTTCCCAATAAGAGTTTTAAAAGAAGAAGATCATTCCATGGAGGGAGTTACAATGCCATTTGAATGATAAAGTCATAAGGGACATGTACTAGTAAATCCATAACTCATATCATTTCTTCCTATGGGATATTTACCAATTTGTTGGGATCCTGATTCAAGATGTAATATGTGATGAGTTCCACCAAATAGAGAATTTGTGGGAGGACCATGAGAAAATTCCAACTCTTTTGTGGCCATTTCCATGTTTGGTTAAAGGGACTAATGCAACAATCTATGATTAAAGGGCATCCATTCAATATGTAGTTGAACTACTTCCTGAACGAGATAGATTAAAATCTATTAGGGTGGTAGAACACATTCCCTTGTGTATTCAAATGGGGAAGGAGAAAATTTACATAAATATTATTTTGAAGAAATAGTGGATGTTGTGGGGCTATAAAATAATGTCTAATTCTCCCATTTCCAGGTTTACGGGGTTAATTTCCACGATGATATATAGCTGTATTCTTCCTGTGATGGATTCACACATGGGGGTGTGGTCAAGGATCATCATTAAGGCGGTGATGTTTGTTACGGGGTAGCCCATAAATCCAGATGTTCTTATATTGGAGGAGTTATAAAATGTGCTATATTAGATCAGCCAAGGCCAGACTCTTATCTATGTATGAAGGCCCTTACACTTCTTATATTTCTATGTAGCATCACTCATGATGGGATATGATTACTGAGACCACATCTCTCAACCCTGCATTGATTTCCATCCAACAATTCAGAACATTGCCTGAAGCTTCCCGCTCATGTCGGACCCAATGGTTGTTCTTAAAATGGACATGTCAAGAGAACGAACCATGTTCCGCCCAATCCCCCTCCTAACAGGGATGGTGACTAATGATGTTACAGGGACCATCAAGAAATGATCATACGTCATGGCCACACAAGGTGGTGTACTAGTTGTGAGGGATGATTTCTAGATGAGATGTGATCCATACAATCCACATAATTTTGAAAAGTTAGTTCAAGTGCATGTTGTGACTAACTCCAAATGCACACAGTGGTGTGTGTGACAAATTCCAACCTTCAATCCTGAGGATAATCTTGCACATATTCATGCATAAGGATGGTAAAAGGGAGATAAGAGCTACCACCGCCAACTTATTCCTACATGCTTATTCATGAGTACACATAGTGTAGGGAGAGAGTGTTTATTAGGATAGATGCTGAAGTGAAAAACTACAAAGGCTGAGGATTGAGTGGCCCCACAATATAACAATCAAGGGAGAGCAGCAGGTGGCACTGATCAGGGAGGCAGAGTCATCCCAGTGGGTTATTATGTATTGGTTGTATAGGAAATTCATGATTCTGAACAAGTTGGAGCCACAGGGAAACCAACATATAAATGATCGACACTCTTGGGAATGTGATAGTATGATGAAGGAGATCCCTATTTGGTAGTCTATGAGTACATTTTTCAATTGTTCAGGGGAGTTTTTCTGCCATGTGGATATCCTTAGCGATGTAATTTTCAATGAATCATAGGATGAAGAGGTCATCCATATAATGTTCAGTAATCTCTGTGGGATATAGAAACAACTCAATATATATGGGATGCATATCATCAGGCTAGTCTATTCCGTGTTAGGATTTCATATTCACCATGATGAGGTGGTGTGGTGTGTAATGGAGCATGTGGATCTGATCAATTCATGGGTAACTAAAATCCACCTTACTGACCATGTGAAGGTTCTTATGGACATGACCAACCATACTAATATCTACTAGGTAAATATTCGGATCTTAAACATCAAATATATAAATCTTCTTTTAGAATTGCTTCCTGACTCCCTTTTCAGTTGTTCAGGAATTGGGAATAGAGAACGGATAGGTTCATGATGTGTTTGATATGGAGGTAGAGGGATACCATGAAAGGTGTTATCACATCGATTGATGACATCTTCCCTTCCATTATGAATCATAATCCATGAATTTTTAAATTTTAAGGGAATCAGTACTGACCTCTTGGTACTCTCTTGAAGATCAACAATAAGAGGGCTATGATCTGAGATGAACTTTGGAAGAGTAAACCTAGATATATCAATAGGGGAACTCCTATAATTGATCTAAAAGAAACATCTCGTCAGTTTAATTTCCAATATTTCATTTATAGTGAACCTTACCCATGTAAATTTAGTTTAAGAAATGGTAACTTCTGTTAGGTTACATTGATTTAAGTAGCAAGAGAAATCATCTACAATAGTCTGAGAAGAGTGTGGTCCAATATATTTATCTGGTCTCATAACATTATTGAAGTCTCAAATAGATATCCAGTTCTGATTCATATATGATTCATAAATATAAATATTCATTAATACAATATTAGAATCAAAAATTCCTAGTGTCTTTGGAAGAATGGGTTTATAATACATAAAAGGAAACAAGAGAAGTCAATAAAATGTTAGGTCATGAAAATGTTAAGTGAAAACTCTATGCCACACATGGTACATATACAAACCGACTATTACAATATTTGTCCAAAATATCAACAATACCATTAATCACTGTCTGATGATGAACATAGCTCATCACCCTCTACACCTCCATCTCTATTTCCTGCTACCACCTACAAAAACATTATATTAAAAATTAAATATTTTTTTATATTTATATTTAAAAATTAAAATCAAAAAATGTTTTCAAACTAAATGATTTTGAATTTTGTGATTTACCTACTCACCACCAGTTGATGCAATACCACAAGGGGCATATCTGATCAATGTATGATATAAATCAATCACCAATTTCTTCAAAGCGTGTATCTGAGCCCCCGGTTCCTGAGCTGTGTTTTGTATAGAAACAATCTCTCTATGAGTATCTCAAGGTATAAACTGACTAAAACTAAGAGTAGATGCAAAAACAATCCCTAGTGTCCTATTAAAGACCTTACATGGTACATGTCCCAATCCTATCCCACACACTCGACTAGGATTCTCCTTTCCACGAACTTTAGCAACGGGGTCATCCTGTGAGACTGAGTAGGACTGTGCAGGATTAGCATACCACCATTCGTTAATTTTTACATATAAATCAAATATCGTTCGTACTCAAATAAATATATATTAACATAGTGAAAAATTATAATAAATAATTACAATGAAAAATGAGTTCATACCCCAACTTATTCTACATTCTCACTAACAAAACATCAATCAGATTTTTTGTGAACATTCTACCAGACTTATGTTCAGGTTGTTGGGTGTCATAAACTCTATGACTGCATTAAAAAAAATATAAATCAATATATTAAACCAATAATATTGTCTTATAAATATTTAAACTAATGAAAAGATTACCAGAGCCGATTGGCTTCTAGATAAACTCTTTGACCCCGCATTGTGAGGGATAACTTTCTTAGCCTGACTTAATGCATTTTTCCTTGAAAGATCCTGAAATAATTAAAATTTTATTTAACATTAATGTATTTAATGTCATTACCAATGCATATACATATATAAATGTAAAAATAGATTAATATAATAAAATATATTTAAATACCATCATCTTCCCATCATGATGCATGTTAACAAAAACATTCCATTACTCTTTGGGTACCCCATCGAGTATCTTGTCATATATTTTCTGGGCGATCAACGAAGTATTGTTGATATCACTCCAAAATATCCATTTAAAGTCTTTCTATTTTTTGTAGAGATATTTAAATGTCCACTTTTGTTCTAGCACATCAGTAACCATAAAGTAGAAGAACATCTATACACAAAAATTTATTTTGAAAATATTATAATTGGATAACATAATGAAATTCAATTATACCATAATGTATAAAAAATACATTTATTTGGGAATCAAAAACTTCATTTTTCCATGTTTAAGTCATATGCCTCAAATAATCATATGAAATAGGATGGTAAACCGGCTCCATGACTAGCTGGCCAAGAATCTAGACAAGTAATCCTACAGAGTCATCTGTAAGGACCCCATATGCATCAAATGGGACAATGATGTTCTCTTCGGTTAGATACCATACATCTAAACATTTTATATTTTTCTCTGTAGTTTCATTGTTTCCATATTAAATTAACAAACAATTAGTATAAAAAATGAAATAAATTTATTCATTTTAAAATTTGTACCTATGACAGTCACCCTCTAATATCCCTGGGAAGAACTAGTAGTGGTGTGATGCTCCCTCAAAACTGAGGCTCTTGAAGGGGGAGGTGATGACTAAGGTGCTGAAGGGACACTCACATAGTGTGTAAGAGATTGTAAAAGGGTATATGGTGCATAGGGGCAAGCAGATGGTGGCTCAAATATTGTAAGTAGTGATAAAAATGCATCGTCATCTGTCGATGTGGTCGATGAAATAGTACGACACTTCCTCCTTGGAATTCCTATCATTTAATAAAATAAAATTTAGTTCATAACATATATTTAAAAAAAATTATGCATAAAAAAAATTAAAAATGATAACAGTTGTATAGTACTATTAAACAAAATATACAAAACAATGAGAATGAATGACTGTACAAATGAAATAATTGGTTTCTAAATGAATGCATAATTGTACATATAATCATTTTACCCTTCAATTATTTCAGTTTCCTACTCTATTAATTCATCCACTTCATCTGTCCTTACTAGAATAATATTTTCAATATCATGATGGGAAAATAAGTCTGCTTCCTGTTGTTGATGAGATTCAATGTCCAAGGTTAAATCTTCCACTTCATCAGCCATATCTTACAAATCTCTTTGTTTTACTTGATCCTCAACTATATTCCACCCTTCATCCACAAAATCATTCACATAATATACCATTTTTTCTTACAATGATAATATATATGGTTCATGCAGTTCTTGATCGCCAACATCCATCAAGCAAGAGAAGTTCATAGAAGTAAATTGCAAGGAATCTCTTTTAACACCTCTGATAATATCGACCCAATTTCATTTGAATAAAACAAATGAAAAAATCCTGTAGTAGTTTAATTCAATAATATCAGTCATCTTTCCATAGTATTCCACTTCAGAAAATGTAAATATACCACTATTTTATGTTTTTGAACCCTCTTTTCGATTGACTGTACGAAATCTAAACCCATTCACATTGTAAGTGTTGATCTTTATAACATGTTTTAGAGGACCTCGAGCAAGAAACATAAAATCTTCTAACAACTTTGATCAAGTATCAGTATTCATGATCTAAAAAAAGAAAATATTATTATATTTACAAAATATATGTGTCAAACAAATATCAGTATTTATTGCAATATTTAAGAACTTTCACGTCATGAAAACCATTCTACGAACTCGTTATTAACAACTTTCATTATATATTTCCCATTTTGAGTTTGTCCTCACATTTGAATCTTTGATTGTATCTTAAACTCTTCAATAAATGGATATTAAATTTCACTATTCATCCACAAATATCTATGTGCCTGTGATAATTTGTTTTCTTTCAGTGTAACATTTTTGGTCCTCCCAACTGATCGGCCAATAGCAGGAAATATTTTTCATTTCCCATGTATTTGAAATTTATTCTATGTGTCATCAACATGTCCAAATTGATTAAATCTTGTCTCAATATCATCCAAGTATCTAGAAAAAAAGGTAAGACACTTATCCTCCAAATAGCCTTCACCAATAGACCCTTCAGGTTGAGCATCATTTCTCATTCATGACATCAAATGCCAAAAATATCTATGAAATAAATTAATCAAGCATAACTATAAATTAAATTAATTTCCATGAATTGTTTAATTAATTGAAAAAATATAAATATAGTACCTCTCAATTGGATACATCCATCTATAATGTACGGGCCCTCATAATTTAGCTTCCTCAACCAAATTCACAGTTAAATGCATCATGATAGTAAAAAATGATGGATGCAAGATCATATACATTGCACAAAGTGTCAATACAAAACCTTTCTAATGGTTTTCACGCTAAAATGGATGTAATGATTTCGCACATAGTTGTATAGAAAATGTGCAGAATTGGAGTACAAAAGCAATAAATTTTTCAGGAAATAATGTACGCAATGCCAATGGTAGTAACTACTACAACAAAATATGTAAATCATGACTTTTAAATACATGTAACCTAAAATTCATTAAATCAACACACCTTGATATGTTACTTGAATACCCATCAGATACATCCAAATACTTTAAAATTTTAAGTAATGTATCTTTATCCTTTTTTTCATTACAAAATTGATGGAGCATACTATTCATTATCATCTAGCCATAGATCATGTTTTATGTTCATTAATTGTATATCTTCCCAATAATTTCGATGATCCATCAACTTCTCGTGCTTATTAAGCAATGTGAAGAACAAATTTTCACAAATATTCTTCTCAATAAGCATCACATTAAGATTTTAACGCAACAAATAAAATTCCCAATACATAAGTTTGAATAATATACTTTTTTTCTTCCATTGTTGCATTCCTATTTCACTTGATGATGCACTTCAAACTTGTTTCCCACTATCATTAAAATGATGGACCTTCCCAAACTCTATTTCAACATTTCCATGTTATTCCAATATTTCAGAACCGGTTAACAACATTGGAGGTGGTCTAAGATCCATGAAACTGTTGGATTTGAATATGTTAAGTCAAAATCTATGAGATGCATTGAGAAATCATCGATGGAACAAGAAGTACCATTTTCTACTGTGAGTTATCTGTTTGGGCTCAAAAGAAAAGTTACAAATAGGACAATCCAAACATATGTAAGTGTTCCAACAAGATTAATTCCAATGTTCAGGGAATTCAATAATGGTTCACATTAGAGAAACATGCATTTTGAACATTTTTTTGAAGAACCATCATATGTATCAATACCATTGCTCCAAAACTCCATTAGTTCCTCAATTAAAGGCTTAAAGTATACATCAATATCACATTCAGGAATTTTTTTCAGGAATAATCATCAAAGTGATAAAAGAAGTTTGTTTCATACATATCCATAGAGGTAGATTGTAAGGGATTAAAACAACTGGACAAATGCTATAATTGGTACTCGAAGTCCCAAATGGGTTGATCCATCAAAAAAATTCCCTATAAAACATTCCTTGGATCAGATGAGAAATCTAGATGTAATGAATCAAATTTATTCCATGATTGTTAATATTTTGGATGTCACATTAACCCATCATTGTTATTATCTATAGAATTCTACTTCATGTGTTCGGCTGTTTTCGATGACATGAATAGTATTTTCCATCGAGGATTTAAAGGAAAGCAATGAAAAACATTGTTAGGTGTGTTCCTTTTCTTCTTCTTCATGGTAGTATGTTGTTTTAGACATCCATCTCCACCAATTGACTTCCATATAGAAGAAGAATATTTCTTACAATCTTATCTACATGAATCCTCTCACCAACAAATCATACAATAATTGGGACACTCATGTATTTTTTTTAATTCATACCGATCATGTTAATAACTTTTTTCATATCACAAAAATACTCGGGTATGTTTGCTTTAGAAAATGCATCACACAAAAATTCCAATAACATGGACATTGTATTATTGGTAATTACACATAAGAATTTGATATGGTACAACATTAGTATAAAATAATGTTTTGAATATTTCAAACATCCACTCTACAACACTTTATTTCCATCATCAACTAAACCATGGAATATATTTTCCTTAGTGAAGTTACCTCTTACATTTTTCTCCATAGAATAAAGAGGAGGATCTAATGATATGTTAGAATCTTGATCTGGTTTTCCAACAGGCTCAAAAACATCACTTGTCACGTTGGTCTTTGTTTCACCCTCATCTGGTTGTTCTGATATATTTTGATGTTGATGTTGGTTTCTTTCAATTCCAAATGCATCATTTATAAGGTTCTTGCATTTCATTTTCCATTTTCAATGAAATTGGGAGCTCTTTCTGTGGATTGACATTAGTGATCAACTTTTCAGTAACATTTGATTCTCCATGCCAAATCCCACATAACTATTTAGTAGTTAATTTATTCATTATTAAATGTTCCTAAACTTCTTCTATCTTCAACCATATTCTAAATTTACAATTATTACATGGAAATCTTATTCTCCCTTCAACGGATCGATTATAAATTGAAAAATCTAAAAACTCTTCCAAAAAAATAGCATACTGAGGTGTGTTCCTCAGTAATGCGATCTAGATTTTATCCATGTATATCACAAAGTGACTACAAAATATTAAAATAAATTTAAACACATAACTATTGCTAAACAAGGAAAGAGAATCATATATAATTGTTGAAAAAAATATAAATATGTTAAATGAGGATTTCCTATATAAATACATATGGTAAATAATGAACCCACCCACTAGAAAACCAATTGATTCCAATTAAAAAGATCCATAAAAGAAGAGGATAATAAGGATCCCATCCCTTTAGTTTTTTGTATGTCATGCTACAACAAAACAGATAAAAAAACTTATGTTTCTATAAATTTGATATCACTAAGGTAGGGGCTTTATAAATCATATAATAATTGAATAGAAATTAGGAATATTAAATGGAAACAATCTATTACCTTAAACATGACTCACTACTTTAGAAAATACCTGGGGAACTAAGATGTAGATCATGTTAGGAATCATCAGGTGAATAGATTAACGACTAGGGTAGATGAATTCAAGTATTATGAGTAAGGTATTTGTTTTTATATACTCAAAGGAAACATGAAATTCCTAAGATAAATGAAATCATGTATATTAAATTTCACAAAATAGATCATGCAAGAACACTGAAAATTATTGTTGTCAATATACCTTTTCAATTTCCATTTAATTTCATTTCAATTATTGAAAGTGGGATATCCTATTAAATCCATAGTTTCATGGAATTAAAATAAAATATTCAATCCCCAAAACTTATCAATATACCATTAATGGTTAGATTATAAGTATATAGTAAACATGAAAATTGAATAAATAACTTATACAAAATGTCATGGATTCATGAGATTTGATCGCATGTCATGATAGAAGGACATGTAATCTAAAATGACCAAACATATACAATAGTGTAAGATTGTAGAAACATTATATAATAAAGATGATCCATTGATCATAACATAGGCATTAAAGAGTGTGACATAAAAATTTTACATAGAATTAATCATAGTAAATCATAATATAGCATATTAGATATCACTACATGTTTCCCCTAATATAGTGGAGTATGCATTAACACTCGATTCTCATAAAATAGTGTAGAATAAATCATTACCTAATATAATGATATAACCCAACATCATTTATTCAATACTCAATAATCCAACTATAATTACTCATACTTACATAATTCATGGAATATATTTATAAAGCATAAAAAAGAAGGCACACGTGAAACCTAACAAATATCATTTTCAAAATCATCTTTCAACCCATACAAACCTCAAATCCCTTTGAAAACATATTACACTATATTCAAAAAATTATTAAAACACAATTAATAAGCACATAAAACATAATAAATTCATTTAATAATGTGTAATTATGGAATCACATACCTCAAGCTTAAAAACTTCCAGAATCTAGTTGGAAACCACAACTGCACCATAAAGGGAACCTTTAAATGAAAGATCATACCACAACCATCAATATTTAAAATAAATAATGATGTAAATCTCTAAACCCCATCATTTTATAATGAAAACTCTAAAATGGTGTAGTGATTCTGCTCTAACCAGGCACCATTTCCAATGCTATTTTGAAGTGAAACCATAGTAACGTGCTATATTTGATGAACCCCTATTCATGCACTATCTGCTTTTCAATATTTATTGAAAACATATGGCACTGGTTGGAGCTCCTTCCAATTTATGCACTGTTTTAGAGTAATGGATACTAAAATTTAATGCTTCATATTGGAATTTATCTAATATTCAACCAAACAAACCCAAAATCATACCACAACCGCACCATAAAGGTATAAAGACCTGTACAGAGGGGAAATAAAGCTACTAACTGGAAGTGATGGGCAGAGAGGTGTGGTGGGAGGCGACAAGATGCATTGAAGGCTTCAGGGGGGTCATATTGGTCATCGGGGTCGCTATCGTCGAGGGATCCTTGGGATTCTGGGGGTTGCGGGGGTCACGATGGGGTCGCGAGGTTGTTGGGGTTGCACCGCTCATTGGGGGTCATTGAGGGTCATTGGGGTCATAGGGGTCACGGGGGTCACGCCTAGGTTTTCGAGGGGGGGTGGCGGGTGGCGGGAGTGTCAGGGTAGTTGGGGGAGTCAAGAGGGGGGGAGAAGGGTCATTCTAGTAAAAAAACAAGTTTAGGAATGGTTTTTAACAAACCAACGCTAAAGGTTAATAATGTTGTAGTGCCACAAGAAGTAGAAGACCCTATTCCCTAAATAAGGTTGTTCTGTCTGGGAGCTTCTCCAACCCAGTAACATGTTCTATATCCAAATAAGCCTGTAATAGTCTTTATCGTCTACAAGCAAGTAATACTGGCTTGAATTCCAAACTCCTTTCATTTTAAATCTCTCCTTGTTATTTGGAAACTGTAAGGTTTGGGGAACCCTGTGAGGACCATATTTATGGCATCTGAGTCCCGAAAGCTCTAGGCTTCCCTAGTAGTAATTTTGTAACCCAAACTGGACACTTCCAAGAAAACTTTTTTTTTCTAGGAATATGAGTTTTAGTTAATCTTTACATGCCTCCCCTGATAATAATTACATTTGGCTATTTTAGAAAGGGAAACCTGTAGGTGGATTTTATCGATGTTATGAATCAATGTTTTCCATTGATGGTCATGTTTAGAGGTATAGAAAATATCTTTTCCTTCGTGTATGCCAGCAATGACCCACAAGGTAGACAGGTTCTTTGGGGGTTCTTGGAGGCCTTTGATCTGATTAGTTTGTCATGGTTCACAGGTGGGGACTTTAATGCGATCACCGATTCTTATAAGAACCATGGTGGTTCTAGAAATGCAACTAAAGGTATGTTGGAATTTTAAAATTTTATTTCCTATTAGGGGATCCTATACATGGGTTTCAATGGTTTTAAATTCACTAGGGGAAAGAACATCAAGGGTTCCTATCATATATGGAGTCGGCTCAACAGATGTTTGTTTAATCCGCAAGTTCTGGATTCTTTTTTTAAGGCCTTAGTCTCAAACCTAACTCATTCTTTTTTAGACCTTGCCACAATTCTGGTGGAGTTTGGGAAGGGAGATGCTGACACCCAACCCTTTCGGTACTCTTTTAGCTTGAATCAGCGGGAGGGCTTCATGATAATTGTGAACAATTATTAGGAGAATGCGAAGGGAAAACAGGCTTGGGTTGGACTCTCAAAACACATTAGGCCCATGAGGAGTGATATTAAAAGTTTACTGATAGAAAATATATTAGTGGAAAATAGAATGGATTTTATCCAAGCTAATATTGGTCACTTGGATGAGGAGCTTCAAAATAGTTTGTATGAGAGGAACTTCATATTACTATGTGATAAGTGCACTCTCTTGGTAGAGAAGATGTTTTAGATAGAGAAGACTCTCAAATAATGATCTTGAACTAAATAGATAAAATAGGGAGACCTCAAAAACACCTTTTTCTATGAATTATTAAAAGATAGAATGAACATGAAGTTGAATATGAATATGAATGATTGGTATTACATGGAGGACGGTAATGTGGTGGGGAACTTGGACATGGAGGATTTAGAATAGGTGTGGGTGGGTGTGGCTCCTAGTTGAAGATCTGGGCTGGGGTTAACCAAGGATGAGGAGGTCTTCTTCAGTAGTGTGCCTATTCTAGTTGAGGGCACAGATAATGACATGTTGATGGAAGTTCATCTTGGGGAAGATGTTCGGGAGGCTATCTATAGCATGGATCCAGATAGCGCTTTGGGCACTGATGGGTTTCTAGGGGATTTCTATGTGGAGGCATGTGATTTTTTTCAGAGTTCATGTGATTGAAGCTATTCAGGACTATTTGTGGTGTGGATCCCTCAAAATAGGTGTTTTCTATTATTGGGTTATCATCACAAAGGTCAAGGATCCATCTAACCTAACTCATTATAGGTCAATCTATGTATGTAATGCTTCCTATAAGATCCTAGCCAGACTTATTACAAGAAGGATGAATGGAGTTATCCCAAACATAATTTCTCAAGAGAAACATGGCTTTGTGAAAGGTTATAACATCCAAGGGGAATTTGTCAATGCCAAAGAGATGGTGGATGACCTCAAAAGAAGTTCTATTGGTTCTGATGTTATAATTTAAATGGACATGGATAAACCTTACGACATGGTTTAATCACTACTGCAAATATGGCCTTTATCAACACTATAAAAGTCCATTTATAGAACTAAAAAATCATAGTTAATCTCAGCAAAGATAAGGGGGTCCCTTTTATCAGCGCTAAAATAATCACTTATAAAGACCCCTTTTATCAGTGCTAAGAAAAGCGCTGATAAATGTTAAAAAACATTAAAAAAAAATAAAAAACATATTTTTTGCAATCTAGTGAGTGGATTCAACAGCGCTTGAAGCCCCCTTCAACAGTGCCCCCCACCCTAGCCTGCATGGACCAACCACCCCCAGCCTTTAACAGTGCCCCCGCCCTTATTCCATATGTGTGCACGACCTGCCTCCCCTGGATTCAAACTCGGGACATGTTGCCTATGCATCTAAGTCTTTACCAGTCCACCATCTTTCTTTGCTATTCATTTATTAATATATCTATTTATATATATAGTTATATTTACTCGTATATTAATATATAATTATATTACCATATATATTTATATTAATATATATATGTAGTTATATTAATATATATATATATTTAGCTATATTAATATATATATATAGTTATATTACTATATATATTTATATATTTATATATTTATATTAATATATATATATCCATATATTAATATATATATATATAATAAGTTATATTTGTATGTCAATATATTTATTCATATATTAATATATATTTATAAGATCAGTATTTAATATATTTATAAAATATGTTTTTTTATGTGTGTTTATAAATAAATAAATACATATATACAACACACACAAACATATTATATGGGTATCTGTATGTATAATTATACATATTTCTATATATTTACAAATATTATATAATAATATGTATATACATATGTTTAGAATATATAGATAATATATATTAGTTTGTCAATACAGAAGAAAACACACACACACACATATACACGTAGACATTATATATGTGTATATATATTCATATATTTGTATTTAAAAAAATGGATATTATTTTTTTATTTAGATAAGTCTTATATATTGAGAAATATATTTTATTGGTAAATATGTTTAATTATTTATTTATAAAGTCAAATTTTTATGTATGAATATATAAAAAATATGTATATATTGTTATATATTTAATTATTAACAATAGTACATTATGAAAAATGATAACAAGCTCAGAAAACCAGAGAAACAGGTAAAAAATGGAGAAACCCAAAAAACCCATAAATACAGCCAGAAAGTCAAAAAAACCCTAAACTCAGGGTAACAAAGAAAACATATGATCTGAGAGTCTGTTCTAGCTTGGTGGCCAGTCAAATTGATGATCATAAAATTATATTTGATATGATAGGTGGTGGAGGCCAAACGAACAGGCGGATCATAAGTTATAGCTGTTTGAAAAAATAGAAGACATGACAAAAGTGCTAAAAAAGGGGGGCTTGAAAAACCTAACAAACCATAGAGTCACTTAAAATAAGAATAAATTCTAATTTGGGTGTTAATTTCAGTTTCATGACCAGTCAAACTAAAGCTCAGGGAATGAAATACAATATAACAGGTGGCAGAGGCCAAACAGACCCACTGATCGAGAGGTATTCCCATTTTAAGAAAACATTTGGCAGGACACCAGACACAAAAATAGAGTTTTGGAGGCATTCTGATGTTTTTATGGGGTTTTATTGTCTATTATATGATTGTAACGTTTTTTCAGTTATCCTTATCTATATATCTCTTTGAGGCCTTCAATTTGATATGTTGTTGAGCCCATATGTACACCCGAAGCGAAAGTTTTGGCCGTTTAAAGTTGGAGTTTTTTAGAGTTTTATCACTGATATATTATCCATTTCCAAGACCTTATCATGATTTTGATTGGAATTAGTCCTCACACATCTCACGATATTCTATTTGACGGGTCGTGACGCTCAAACGGACATCCAAATCAAATGTTATGGCTATTTTAGTGAGTTATGGGTTGCTTAGGGTTTTAGGTGATATGAGGGTTTCTCAATTTCAATCAATCATAACTTCTTCTCTTGGTGTCCATTTTCATTCTACCACATATCAAATTGAATATTAAGAAAATATCTACATTTTGGTTACCACCGTAATATATTCTCACGTTCTTCATGGCTACAATGGCCCATAATTCCTCCCAATGGTCATAAGTTCTACTCCGGGTGTCTGTTTTTCCATAACTTTTTCTCTGGGTGTCCATTTTCCGTCTACCACATATCAAATCAATTTGAAACATATTTAAAATATATAATATATTTATATCAATATAAATAGTTATATATCAATATGTTATTTTTTATGAAACATACACTTTATCAGCACTAGGAAAAAAAGCGCTAATAAAGCCCCCCCTTTATCAGCGCAACTAAAAAAAGTTCTGATAATGGGGATCTATTTAACAGTCCTAAAAAAAGCACTGATAAAGGAACCCCCTTTACTATTGCTATTTTAACACTTTTAAAGGGTGGTTCTGTAGAAACCAAGTTTTTTGGTAGTGAATGGAGTTTCATTATCCATGGAATGAGCATGTTTAGGTTTAATGAATGGTTCTGTGATCTATGTTTTAGGTTTTATTATTCTCCATGGATTTTTATCTCTCTTATGGGGAAGGGATGCAGCTTCTTCAAGACTGTGTGAGGAGTGAGGTAGGGAGATCCCTTGTCCCACAATATATTCATTTTGGCACAAGATGCCATTTCCTGGAACATCAATTGATGAATCAAGGAGGAAAGGCTTCTTCAACTCAAGTAGCTTGGGGATGTATCTAATTTCCACCTCATGTTTTCTGATGAATTACTTATCTTTTAGAATGGAAGCTAGAGATTTATTCATGTTCTTATGAATATTTTTGCTATTTATGGGGACTTGAGTTGATAGTAGGTGAACTCAAGGAAGAGAAACCTCTTCATCTCTAGTAAATGTTCTTTTAGAAGGAGGATAATAAAAGATATTCAAGGTGTCCAATGGAAACATCTCCCAATGATGTATCTTAGGGAACCTATTTATAATTTTAGTATCAATAAATCCCTATTTGAGGATATTACTAATAGGATGCTAGGATAGATCCTTAATGGTATGTCCAAATTCTTGTATTTTGGATGATGGGTCACATTGATCAATACTATTTCAACTTCCATTCCCCTTCAGAATTTTGCAACCATCAACACTCTGAAAGGGAAGGCTGAGAGGATGGAGAAGATCATCACTAATTTTCTATGGGATTCCAATTATAATTTATGATTTCATTAGGCCTCCAGGAAGAGCATGGAGAAACTAGCGGAGGAAGGGGGAATCAGTTTGTAGGATGTCATTGAATCCATACTGTCCATACAGGCCCAATAGGCTCGGGATATTTTAGAAGGTAAGTCTCTTTGGGACAAAATTTTCAAAAGGAAATATAGAACCAGATAGGAAGAAGAAGGAAGGCATAACCCAAATCCCTCTAACCTAACTAGGTGATTATTTGGAAACCTGAATTCTATTATGGTGGTAGTGTGATGTATTGTAAAGAGATATGATATGGACTTGTAGAAGGATAACATGGCGGGGGTTAAAATTTTCTTCTTGGGATGCTCGATTCCTTATATAACCTTTAAGGAGGATAGTTATTCACCCCCTATGCTGGAGGCTATCTTGAATATTGAATAGATGGATATGTTTAAATGTATCACACCGAATGATGAGGAAGACACATGTAGCTTCATTGGTTCAAGAATAGGTCATTTTAGCGGTCGTGATAATAGGTTGTTTGTTTATGATTAGTCTACATGTATCGATAGGGATGATAGGTTATGGTGGAAGGATATTCCCCTGTGAATGAACTTCCTTGCATAGAGGGTGAGGAACCATACCATTTCCACAGATGAAAATGTTCAAAAACATGGCATTTCATTGGCTTCAGGATGCTTGTACTGCGTTTATCCTCAGAGGGAATCTGTTCCCCACCCGTTTCCTCATAGTGACTGGGTTATTCACCTCTACTCATCCATGAACATATAGGAGTTCACTATCTGTGGTAATATATCCATGCAGGATTTCATCATTGAGTGGTTTTAGGGATCAGAAGGAAATGCGATGGAGGTAATGATCTGTAGTATTTCTTTTATTTCCTTCTATTTGAAAATCTGAGAGGAAAGGAATAATGTGAGGATTGGAATGCAACCTTCATTATCCTTCATGCATGTTAGACTTAAGGCATTGATTTATGACAGGGGTGCACTGATCAAGGGAATGATGAAGTTGAAGACACTGTGTTGATTTCGTAATCTTCTAGTGGTTGCTACCATTTCTCTTGGTCAATGGGTTAACTGGTTACCTCCTCTAAGGGGATATAAACTCAATATTGATGGTTCATTCATGGCAGGACATATGAGAGGGGGAGGTATTCTTCATGACTCAAACGGCTTTGTTCTCTTCACCTTTAGTGCCTTCTACGGTCCAGGGAACTCCGTGAGTGTAGTGGTGTATGCTTTACTTTCAGGAATCATGTTGTGTAAGGAGTTAGGGGTTCATGTTAATGAAATCGAGTCAAAATCAGATGTGTTCATGTCGATTATGCAAGGGAATATTTCCCCTCCATGGTATTTGATTTATCTCTTTAGATAGTGTTAGTTGGAGTTCAGTTCTTGGAATAACATTCATCATACTTTGAGGGAACCCAACTTTGTAGCTAATGCTTTGTCACGGGATGGTAGTGTTGAGGATGCGCTCATTATCTTCATTAGTTGGGGCTCTCTTCCTACTGAATGTCAGAACATTTTCCAAGGGTATTCCAATGGACTTCAACATTTCATATCACCTTAGGTATTTTGATGTTCATTGATAGGCTCTAGCTACTATTTTATAAATTAGAAAACAAGTTTTAGCCATTACAATTTGACTTCTTTAGAAAAAATAACATAATCATTAATACATTATTCAAAAATACTCCTCCCTCTTGAAAACATAAAGAACCCTATTCCACCCCATTATTTAAGCATCAAAAAAGCATTACTTTTTAAACTACCCAAATTAGACTCTTAACTCCCCTTTAATCATCCCTAATTCCTCATTATGTCCAAAATCCCTACCTACAAATTCACTAGTCTTGAATAATAGTAGACGAGACAAAACATCTTGTCTGGTTTCCAAATAAATTTCACCATTAATAATTGTGATTATACTTCTTAAAATCATATTTAAACCAAATTTTATTTTCATAAATTATTCAATGTAATGGTATTAATATCTTTTTGATCTATAAATAATGAGGTATCACCCTTTTCCACTAACAAGACCTACTTTAATAAGCCTTTGCACTTTCAAAATATATGTTTAACAACACTTGTTTATTTTCATCATTTCATTCCTCCTCAAACACATTTTTATATAGTAAATAGATTGGTAATTTAAAATTAAAATAAATGAATCAATATATTTTAATTATTTTTTAAATATCTAATATTATCTAGATTTACATTTCTTTTTAAACTATCCTAAAACCAACATTTCACACATGGTAGTATTTATGTTACCCAAGTGAATGATTATATTTATATTTTTTATTACTTATAGGGTTTTTTCCTAAAAATTGATTCCATGATTTAATATGAAAAAATAATTTCATACATTTTTTATGAATTTTATATTATGATATATCAATAATAATTATGAAATTACAAGTAAACATTAATAGTACATTTTATTAGTCTAAAATATGCATAAAGAGGAATATTGACAGAATTTTAACAATCTACTAGTTTATAGAACATCATAACTTCTATGATGATATGAAACACATGAAATTATAATCCTAGAGAATATTTAACAACTGGATGGTGACCTTAAACCATTACCTCCACATTAAATTAGTTTTGAAACTAGGAACCTAACATCATCGAAACTGTTGATAAAACCAATATTAATTATATAAATTAACAAAATATAAAAAAAATACATTATAAGAGTTGATATATTTTGTTTAAAGGTTACAAAACATATTATTTATAAATTTAACTTTATTATTCTTAAATTTATTGGAGATTCCAATGAATGTTTGGATTCGATGTAAGGGGTTTTCGTGTTATTATTCCTTATAGAGGTTAGGTTCTCTATTAATCACCATCTAACTATATTTTTTTATAAAATGAAAATAATTTAAATTTTCCCATGGTTTTACCTATTTCATCCTTTTTAAGGGGGTTGGAATTATATTATGGTTTATTTTTTATTTTTTCCTAAAGTCGACCCCATGAAGCTTTTAAGCAATGATTTTCCAGTTTCTTCCACCATTTCTAAAACCCTTATTTTATTTTCACACCTATTTTATTCATTTTATCTTGGCCCAAAAACATTTATTATATTTTTATTCATTCCCTTTGGTAGAAAATATGATACAATTCTTTAACATTTTTAGGTATCTATATTATTCAACATTTAGTATAGCCTTTAATGATACTAGGAAAATCTTTTGTTTTAATGTTTTCCATAAATAAAATATTGTTAAGGTCATAACATCATCAAAATATGAAAAATTGAATTTAAACGAATCTAGTATGAGTACAGATGTAACATACTCATTTAATTAAATTATTATAATTTCTAGGGTCTTCTTATATTCCTTGAAATTCTAATTTTATATTTTGTTACATGATTTAACCTTTATCATAGTAACAAAATTACTAAGGTTACTATTCATAATGAAAAAAAATAAAAGCAACTTATTTACTAAATTTGGACCTCATGATCCAAAACATTGAATCCCTTTTTCAAAATTCAAAACACAAAAGTAGAAGAATTTAATTTAATATTAAACCAAAAAATGAAATGAAAAATGGTTTTCCAGAAAATTGAAATTTTAATAATAAAATATTCATATTCTAAATTCATATATAAAATTCATTTTAAGACCCTTAACATGATTATTTTAAATCAAAATACACTAAATAAATTTATATATATATATATAATTTTTTTATAAATAAATTAAAAGAAAATATAGTTTTCAATAAAAATAATTATATTCACAATTTATTGAAAAATCAAACATTTAATAAAATTCATAAAATGTAATATTCAAAAAAAATTGAATTTTTGAATTTTAAAATGAAATTATTTTTTTAAATTTCAAAATATATTATTTTTAAATAATTATTTTAAATAAAACAATGTAATTTGTAAAACAAAATTTGGTTATAATAAATATTTTTCATTTTGATTGAAAATTTTCTAAAATGATTGTAACGAGTATAAATCTTTAAAAACCCACTATATAATATTTTAAAAAAATTATGTTAATATTACCTATGCTATTATAAATAACATACTTTATGATATAAACATTAAGGTTACTAAGGTATTGGAGGTAATTTTCATAGTGGTTTACCTATCCAAGAATATTTTGGAGTAGTTTTAATTTTTCAAATATATTTATTTTTAGATATCCCAAACGGTTTGTTAAATAAAATGAAATTATCCTAAACATTTTGATTTTTTTATTCAATTAACATAAATATTGGGGATTTGTTTCAATATATTCATTGGATTATTTAAATTAAATTACATATATTTCAATGGTTTGATTTGTTTTGAAGAAATGAATCTTCTTAGACATTCTGTTAAGATGGGAAGAAAAAAAATCATTGAATGCACATTATACACACCATTTAAATTATTTTACATATCTTAATTTTATTGGATGATCCTTAATAATATATTATCAAAAATCATGTAATGCACTTATAATTATTTTTATATAGTTATCCCTCCTACTATTAAATGTAATATTCAAAACTATCATATATAAAATCATTATAAAATGTTTCTAACTACACATGGATCCAAATATTATAATGTGAAATTTTTCATAATAGACTATTGAACTTGTCCCTTATATTATTCAAAAAATAATTATTATTCAGTTAAATGTGATAGATTTTATTATATAGTTTAATATTTTTGAGGTAGAATAGTATTATGATGAAACGTTAACTCTAACATATTCTAGGTAGAAATAGATTTTATGGATTAGTTTTTTCTTTGAAAACATCCCCAATTTGTCAAAGAAAATAGAAAAGGTATTTAATGTAACTTTATAACCACCATTATAATTGAATGTGAAGGAAATAATAAGGATGTGTTTGGATCCTTACATATATGTCATCTCAATGATATATTATTCTAGATCATTTTAATCATTGCTAGTTTTTTCTAAAAATTATTTCCCTAAATCAATGTCCAAATAATTCTTAAAGTGGTCCCCTAGATGAATGGTTCTAATTATCCATCAAGTTACATGTTTTCTCTAGTAATACCTTCTTTTATAACTCATCAACCATTATTAAATTATTTCTATCTTTTTAATTTCATTCAATATTAAGATGTAATTGATATAGTTCCTCTCAAAAAAATCTATAAAATAATATGAATAATTAAAATATTTAAACATAGAAAAAATAAATTAAATGATAAAATTAATATGTTTTAAATAATAGCTGACATTATAAAAACTTGATACCCCATTATAAAAAACTAATATTTTATTGTGAAAAATATTTTCCCCACACTCATTATGAGTAATGAAAAATTAGAATCTATATATGTTATAATATTACAACTTTCTAAGTAGCGTAATTTTCTAGAGGTTTTTCCCAGTGAGATTCTGAAATTTCGGTTTCAATTTGGAGATGAATTAACTAAATAGTTATATGGTTAAATATTTTTGTTCAAATTATTTATTTTTTATTTGATTAATATTTATTAATAAGGATTATATAGGTTTATGGAAATAATGTTTTCAATTAATATTCTTTTTTTACGAGTGAATTGTAATTAATATTAGTACATGGGGGAGTATATTATGGATGTGATCATTAAGTTAAAATGGTACCATGTTAATTAAAACATAAAAAATCCTTGGTTTGGATTTTTCAAATAAAATTATTAAATTTTAGTTTTCATATAATTTAGAGAGATAACTATTCATATTTGTATATTTTGTACCATGAAATCATTGGTTTCAATTTCACCAAAACAAACAAAGTATAACTATACTATCTGGTGAGATTAAATAAAATCACAATAGTACTATAATAATTAATTAAAATAGATTTTCAAGTGATGATAGAAACATAGTCATTAAATATTCTAATAATTTCATAGCAACTAAAATTATCATTTTAGTCTCTAACGAACACATCATTCACAATAAAGATGAAAAAGAACTTACTTTTACCTTATGTAGAAGGGTAATATAATAAAAATAGATGATATAAGAAAAAAAGAAAATTAAAAATAAAATAAACTAAAACTGAAAGTATGAAAATTGAACGACAAAATGATAAAAACTATTACTCTTACACTTCTTTATTAATAACTAAAAACTTAATTAATGGATCATTACAATTTCATAACATGTATTGATTTTTATTCTATATACTTAGTCTATGAAACATTTTGTGTTTTTTGATATGGTGTCTCACTGATCTTAAACATATGTGTATTAAAAATGGTGGGTAATGATTTTCATATTGGTCAAGTGGATGTACATGATGTGTAGTATCAACATTATGCACCTAACACATGATATAAGTGGTACATAGTCAGTGGATAATTTTCGGACAGTTTATGCCATTTTTATGGACCAATAAAAAATATTTTACTTTCATTTTATCATATATATATTCATATTTACATGATAATGGAAAAATGTTATGCTAATGAAATATAAATAATATTTTGGGAATCCTTTGGATTCATGTTGTGATGATTAAATTATTTGTTAAAATTTATAATTTTATCAGGGGAATGATTTTTTTGTAAATATTTTGAGTTAGTATAATTAAATTAAATAATAATTTTATAAATAAATAATATTCTTATTACATATTTTTATATGTAATTTATATGAGAAATTTTGTTTCCTTTACTTTAATATGTTATATTAAGTCAATGTAAGGTTTATTATTTATACCTTTTCATGAATCATGTTTTATTTAGTGAATTAGTGGGGTATTTTAAATCAAATATCTATGGGGGAATGTTTATATACATTATGAAATGGTTTGATAGGAAAATTATCGATGATATATTTTTTAATCTATATTTCCATTAAGTTATTCCTTATCATTTCCTCTATATTACCTCATATAAGAAAAATATAATTAGATTTCTATAACTAATCAGAGAAAAATCAAGATTATGATAAATAATAACACACAGTCATTAGAACATTAATTCTTTTTTTATTATCATGAAATTATGATATGTGGTTTAAAAATACCATCTTTAAAATGAATCATTATAAATCTATATTGATTTTATTTTTTATGGTAAGTTAATATTTCCTAATAATATATTATAAAAATTGTATCAATTATTCAAATAATATAATGATTAATACGAGGTTAATGAAATAAAAATTCAACATTAATTTTAAAAATGAAAATAATTTTGATATCATTGATTAGGGGTGGAAATTGAAAAAATGGTATAAATTGAATATGATAATTAATTATATAGAATAATTTATTTTTGTATAATTTATTAGTTATGAAATTGGTGTATTATCAGTAGTTATAATAATTAATTTTGAAAATATTTAATTTTTAATGGTATTATGTTATTGTTTTTATTATAGATTTGATGGAAATACATTTTTATGATATATAATAATTATTTGAAAAGAATATATATTGATGATTATTTTTTAACATATAAAATATTATTGAAAATTATAAAATTGGTGGGAGAAGTGGATTTAAAATTATTGGAATGCGATATTCCAAATGCACAAGAGTGTCATTCAACTTTCAATTTATTTTCTATATGTGTTAGATATAATGTCATATTATGTGGTAGTGATTTATATAGAGGTCCTTCAAACTAGGTATGAGTCACACCACATTCTAGTGGAAGGGTCCATGGATAATTTAACATGTAGGGGTCATGTAGTTATTGTGTAGGTTACTCCACCTAAAATATGGGATGTATCATATCTTCACAAGTATCATGCAATAATATGAATTCTATAATCAATATTATATGCTAAAATAGTTGTGTATATGGAATAATTTATTGAATAGAGAGACTATGCATTTTGGATTCCATATAATAAAAAAACTAGTTAATGTATTGTAAAAATAGTTTATTTCAATGATATGGGGAATATTATTAATGACATTATAACTCCCCATGATTTAGTTTATCATACAACTAATTGGGAACATACTAAATCCACTTAATATGATTTTATTCTATTAGAAAACATTTATGTTTGTTTTAGGGATGGGATAAAATGGTTTGAGGGGGTTTAAATCCATTTTAAATTTTTGGGGACGGGGTTGATGTTATGAAAGAATTTAAATGAGGGTGACTTAGGTTTTGATCAATTTATTTGTTTTTCTGATGATGATATAGTTAATTATATACAGTGGTTTGAGTTATATGGGGTTGATAATTCAGGTTAAGTTAGTTAGAGTCCATATTGGGTGAAAACTAGTCATAGTTAGTCCATATGGTTGGTAAAATGTACAACTATTGAGGAAATATGAATATTTGAGGATTTAGTGACAATGACTTATGTTCTAAGGTGGTGACAGTTTCATGAACCAAACTAGGTCGACCCTGAACTAATCACCTGATCCAATCTGCGACATGTCTCGAGGGGTGTTCCCAGTCCCCCCAGGATGATAACTAGTCTCGAGCACCAAATATAATAAGTAGGAATTATTTGGCCTATAAATTAAAGACATATAAATAGTTGAATAAATAAATAAATAAATAAAAACTGAACAATATAGATCACCACTAAGAGTGGAATGAAGAAAAACTGTACATACCTCCATGTGACCTTCTTGGTCACTACCCAAACAAAGACCAACCATTTTCCGATAATGAGAAACTATTCTAGGAGAACCTGAGCAAAGGGAACCATCAAATAAAATGATAAAATAGGTGTGAGAACTTAAATACTTTGTAGATATGTAAAGAATAAACCACTGAATACAAAGTCTCTTTTCCCAAAACAATATAGTAACATAGGTTTGAAATAAAAGTATGAAAGTATGGTTTCTATTTTAAAGAAAACAACATCATTTTCCCATTTTTAAAATTTAACTCATGTTATAAATCATTTCAAAAACCAATCCCCCATTTATAAAAAAAATCCGAAATGAATAAATACCCAGACTATGCAAAAAATAAATAAATAAATGGTATAAGATAGAAATAAACTAATAGTTATAGTAGAAAATAAACAAGAAATACAATAATAAAAATGGGTGATCCTAAAAATCCCTAAAACCCCCAATTTGTTCTTTGTTCAGAAACACCTGTCAATGTATGGTGAAGCCTCAAATTCAATAATGAACTAGCTACCCTAACCTGGCCTCATTAGTACCACAACCCACCTAGCCTAACAATAAATCCAGGGGGCACCAACCCGTATAATCAGGTTTGATTAGAAACCATCACTCGACCCTATAAAAGATTCCCAGGAATCCCTAGTGGTAATAGTAACATTTTGTATGCAGGAGTCCCTCGCACATATGACTCACCTCACCTGCCTTAACCACACTTGCCTACCCTGAACACGGACACCCTATTGTATAACCCATAAAGGGATATCCCTCTTATAGAGTTTCCCAATACACATATATATATATATATATATGTAATCATGTAAACATCATATCATCCAAGGTTCTAATCGGGCTGCCACATCACATGTACTTTTAAACCATTTCACACGCACTTTAGATTGTCAACCAGGCTCTCTCATTTCAAAAGTGACATAACATTCCATCTTTTCCTTTATATCATACTACCATTTGAAACTTTTCACAAAAAATTAATTTTTCCAAATGGGAACATAGTTTCCAAAACATAATTATTTAAAAATAGTCAAAAAAATTACACTAGAGACGGAAGGGCCAAATGGGCCCTTTGGTCTGCATATTTAATACATTTACCAAGAGCATCATAAAAACACCACTTTTATATTTACAAAGATGGCCTGTAAGTAGGAAAACACACACTAAATCACTTCAAAATTACCAAATGAACTTTACTCTCTTAACTCACATCAAATTCTTCTTTGAGGACGAACGGGCCAAATATGAGGATCACCTTTAAATCCATTTTTAGAACACACACAAAATACCGAAAATTATCTAGAAAAATAAGATATGTTTAAGGAAACACCTTTATTTTATTACACAATCATGTGTGCACCTAGTGCTCCAATTTATGTGGTGAAATCTAGTGAGACACCAAAAACAAATAAAAACCCCAAAAATCATTTCAATAATACACCCATTTCCTTGAAAACTATATCTAACCATGCACCTTATCTAGAAAACATAAAACACTCCCCTTGAGAACTATTAAACTCTTCCCAAAACAATTTTAACCCATTTAGAAAATCATACGATTTAAATACCGTAAACTCAAGACCGAAATTAAAACTAAATAAACATTTCCACAAAAATGTGAGAGCTAATAATTTTACAATAAAAAAAAATAAAACACCATTTTCACAAATAAAGGTCATAATAAAACATGAAAACACCATTTGAGAAATAATTATTCCACATAAAGATCATTAAAACCTATTTTTAATAAATTTAATCAATAATAAAACACCATTTGTGTCTACTTATTAGTATAATAGAGGTATGAATGACATTTCAAAATTAATTAAAACATGAAAGTGTCTATGTAGAGTTCCATAAAGAATAAAATTTCAAATACCTGCCTCAATGGTGTGAGAACGCGATGCCGCTTATGTAGAAGGAAGAACTGAGATGTATAGTCCCTTTACATATCCTAAAACAAAGAAAAACGCACAAATAAAAACCCCAAGATTAGGGTTTTTTCAACTCAATGAAAACCCCCAATAGAATTGTAGACCAAAAAATAGATTGGTAGAGGCTAACAGTGAAGTGGGTCAAAGGCTATATATAGGGGGAGGTTAGGTCACCGGGTCACAGAGAAGGGAGGCACACTAGGATGGGGTGCATCGAGATGGTAGAGCACAGATAAGATATATCAAGATGAGGGGGGTCGGGTGTTCCCCCAGCGGAGGAGGTGTGGTGTTTAGGAGCTGGGAAGGAGGAAGTGCGGCAGTCAGGCCACCGAAGTAGGGTGGAGTGGTGAGGGGAGGGAATACGATGCACTGTGAAACCAAGGGGGGAGTACTGGTTTAGAAACTATAACCCATAATGTCCTCATGCATGATCCACTATAGATAAGTAAATCCAAATTCCTATTGGTATTTTAACATCATCAAATATTTAGTTATTATTTTAGCATCAATCTAGCAAGGAGAAACTAGGCCTCACCCCTACTAATCCAACTAGCATATTATTCAAATTCTTCCCTCCAAGGTTCCAAAGTTTCCCATTATATCCTTATAAAATGGTGTTGAGTTTTAATCAATCTAACATATATGTAGTTATCATTTTATTTACTAAAAAATACATCCAACTTCTCACCATTGGTCTCCCTCCTTGATTGCACCCCCTTTTTCCATGTCACACAATAATGTACAAATGTAAGCACTTGGTACATGTGAAATATCTCACATTAAAACTTACATAAAATTTCTAAAATAAGGGTTTTTACATCAAAATGGTTTTTAAACATCCACAAATCATGTCAATGTGCTAAAAGAGCCTCATTACTTGACAAGTAATACTTTCATCTTAGAAAACACAATTCTGCAACACATTTAATTTCTATAACAATTTAAAACCCCAATTGAATCTTCCAGGAACCGCACATTTAAATAAAATCTTGAAACCATTATTATATCAAATAAACACATTTTAAAAGTTCATGGGAAATACTAACAACCAAGTGAGGTGGCACCTTCCCAGAACAAAACTAATTTTATATATAACAAATGTGTTTCATATAAAAATGGAAAAAACATTTCAAAATCAATAAATAAATCATGGAATTAAATTTGAATGCCTTGGAATAGGGAACCATCCTCAAAATCAAGGTTCCCTTCTTTTTATTAATAAAACTCGACACCACTTCATACTTTCAAGAATATAACACTTCATATACATATATACATACATACATATATATATATATATCCCTTCACCCAATGTACATATTCCACTCTCCATAAGGGAATATGCATTAGAAGGATATATATATGTGTGTGTGAGTGTTCTTACCTATGTATGTATAATCATGACACATTCAAAGTTCCAAAGGTTACCCTAAATTTAAAAAAATAGTGATTAATATCATAAAACACCTAATAAAAATTTGATCAAATAATTAAAATAAAATAAACCCTATCAAAAACTATTAACAAAACAAATTCCTTATATGTGGGTTACTATAACAAGCCTCAATAGAGACCTAAACCCACTAAACCAATACAAAGAATCATATGATCACAAAATAATTAATTATAACTAATCTAAAATCAAAGGAATAAGGAATTCTACCTCAAAACAATTGTTGGAAGCCTAAAATGGTCTGAAATGGTTCCCCTTCAGTGGTGGATACTGAAACACACCCCAAGCTAACCCAAGAGTCTCATTTCAAACCCTTAATAAATATAAACATGAAAATTCAGATCACACAAAACCCTAGGCTTCAGCTTAACCAAAGAGATGGTTTTGGGAATAGAAAAACACTGAAAGAGTGGAAAATAAGAAGAGGAAGTATTACCTCTAAGAGTCATCCATAAATACTAAAGAAATATAATGAAATAGTGATGATAGGATGGATCTCTCAAGGGGTGGTGTGTGATGCTATGGTCGGAGGGGAGGGATGTTAGGTGAGACACCTAGTGGAAAAGAGGGGAAAAAGAAATTTTAGGAAGGAAAGAAAAAATGGAAATATGAAAAAAAATATAAACCAAATATTTTTTAAACAAGACATTGTGCATGGCTTAGGCACACAGATTACAAAACCATGTAAAAACCAAGTTTTCCCCATTTGAAAAGAACAAGGAAACCACACAGTTACCCCTAGGGGGCCTCATGATTTATAAAATCGAGCAGAAGCCATGAAAAATGACTTTATCATGTGACAAACCTGACCTACATGGGCACCACACAGTTACACTTAACCATGTAGGATAACCAGGTAATAACTAAAAGGTTCTTAAAAAATTTAAATTTTGGCACACTAACTACATGAACTCAACCTCGCTCAGGTAAAAGTTATAATAAGGGAGAAAATAAATAAAATAATAGATAATTGTCAATTCGAGGTTTGATAATAGAGATATTTTATCTCATTTCTTATACAATATCACAAGGAAAAAACAATTGAATTAGTTTTTCATGATGGATTGAGGAATGTGGTGGATAAGGATTAGAGTATATAGTAATGATCATTAATGGAATATATATTTGGGATCGTCCTATAATTTTTGTCTGTTTCCTTAAAATTTTAAATTTATAATTAATCATTGCAAGTAGTTAAGGCTTTTTATGCATTTTATGATTATCATAGAGAGTTGAATAATTTTTAGATAAATATTTGACTGATAAAATAAGTATTAAAATGAAATATTTTAATAAATATTAATTTATATATGGTGGTTCTTATGTGAAAATTGGTAAATAATATAGATTCTAAATGAAAATTTATGAGATGTCTAATTTATAATTATATGATTTATTGTTTATGAATTTAGTGAGTTATTAATGAATGTGATAATGAATTTTGAAACATAAAAATAAATATTATATCAATTTTATTTGAAAGAAAATAAAAAAACAATATAAATTAGACTAGTGTAAATACATATAAAAAGCCTCTATGTTTCCTAGAAACAACCACCCAGGACTCTAGAAGATAAAAAAATAAGTCCATAAAAAAGTTGAAAACCCAGTTCCACTATCCACAATGATGAAATCAATTAATTGTTCAAAAAAAATAACCAAATCTATGTAGAATTGAAATAGATTGTAGATATGTAACCTATTAATTATCCACAATTACTAAAATCTAGATCCAAACAGAGAACTTAGAGGAATGATGAATAATCTATAAAAACGATTTATTAAATGTGTTTCATTTATTTACATGATATACTAAAAATAAGTATAATAATATAAAAGTAGAACTAGCGTGATTATAAAAAACTATTTCAAGTAGATACTTCTCACATAACTACCAAAAAACACCCTCCAATCTAGAGAAGTTTTTCATGCCTCGTTGATATGACACCATAAGAAAAATTAAAAAACCATTTCACTAAAACTTGAGCTCCATAAACATAAAAATAATAATAAGAAACAACATAAAAAAATTCCATACCATAAAAAAGTACTAAGCATGAAGAAAAACACCACAATATTTTTTTTCGAATGAAACTACTCCAAAAAACTGTTGTAGAATAACTCAATATTAACTAAATGGAGGAATAAAATTAAAAAATTTATTTTCAATCCCAATTAAAATTATTATTCTTGAGAGTTATGATCCTAACAAGATTTTTTATAAATATATCCAATGAAAAATTGTTTTTTGAAATAAGTAAAGGGACTTGTTTGAGAATACATGGCCACTCCATGCCTCCGAAAAAAAATATTCCATCATAAAAATAATTCTCTTCCATACCATATTAATAATTAAAGGTCAAGACAAATGTGTCTTAAAATAACCTAAAGGGAATTCCAATTAGTAGTTCAAAATATATATTAATTAAATTATTCCAATAGTGTATCACCTATATAGAAGTAACACGTTAAAATAATAGATGATCCCTATATTCTTGGATTGTATTATAAAATCGATATATAAATGAAACAATATTTACCAAAATGGAACAACTTACCTAAGTATAAATACAATATTAGAAGAAGATACATACTAAGAAACAATATTTATGTGTGAAAAAGGGTCCCCAACATGCTAAGTTTCATTTGGTGTTCTCATCAACCAACAAAGGGAACAACTTATTCTCAAATAATCTAATTATAATCTGTTTACCTTGATCATCCCAAGTAATCAAATAATTATACATATCAACACAATTTGATAGATTTACATCAAATATTATATAATTCCATAAAACCCCTAGAAAAGGAAGTATTTTACTAGATATTCATGAAAAAGAATCCAAAAGATAATATTGAAAATTACATAAGGCATAATGAGATTCGTTTAGGCACACCTAATTTTTAATTTAGTAGTTTATGACCATATTATTGGTTTTAAACTCACATTTAATAAAATTTCATCCCATACTAATAGGATGAGTCATTTCTCTCGAGGAAATTGGAGGAAAAAATAAGCCATGGGGGGTTAATAAAATGGTGGTAGGTTTTTAATAATTTGGGAATTGGGTGTGGTTAGCATTATTTAACATGGAGATGGCCTGAACAGTGGTGAGGGCCAATTGATTTTTTAGACCCCAACCCCTATTTCCACAATAACCCCTATTCCCTACCCCCATTTCCAATCATATATATATATGTATATATACATTTACAACTATATATATATTAAATAAATATACTTACTTAAATAACTATAAATAAACATATATTAATATAATTATAAATAAATAAATATTTTTATTTTTATATTTTGTATTGTATATGTATATATATAATAAAATTTAATTTAAATGTATTATTTGTTTATTAATATGGGTGGGTTGGACAAATATTTTTAAAACCCAAACCCTTTCTGAACCTGAATATAGGTCTTGTGAACCTGAAACATATTTATCAATATTTATGGGTAAATATATTTTTAAAAATACACTCATAAAAAATTATAAATATATAATTACAAGTCATTAAATTTTATTAATTTATTGTAAATATTTATTTATAATGATATATTTATAATTATATCATTATAAATATATTCATAATTACATAATAACAAAATTTATTCATTATTTATATATATTTAGATAAATGAATTCATATTTGTAATTATATATTTATAATTATTTATATTATATATATATATAACTAAATTTATATTTATATATAGTTATAAATATATATTTATACAAATATATTTTTATTTATAAATATAGATTTAAAAATATATTTATAAATACATAATTACAATTACTAAAATTTATTTTTATATAAATATATTTAAAATATACATAGTGATTTATAATGGTATATATATATATAATTCTATTGAAATTATATATATTTATTCATAACATGAGTTATATAAATAAGATTCCCATGAAAGATATTCTGTTGGATCACCAATAGATTAATATACATTTCATTTAACAAAATATAAGTCTATATTTGTTATTTAATTGTTTAAAAAAGGGTCAAATGTTATTCAACTGTACTGGAATTTTGGAATTTCTTGATTTCAAAATATTTTCTATTATAATGATATATCTTTTGATATAATTCAGAGTTGCACATGGTTTATTTCATTACAAATATATAAATATTATATACATTTAGTGATAGTGAATTAGTGAATGCTGGTCATGGTGCATGGGAAAAAAATATTTTATAATACCTATTTATAGTATAGTGGTTAAACCTAGGTAGTGTCCCGAAGAGGAGTGCACACAAAACTATTTATCACACTTTAATTAGAGTAAACAAGTAGTGTTTTTGGAATTTTATTTGGTTTGAATAAAATAAATAAATTTTAAAATTATTGAAATGAAATTCTAAATTAAATTGATTGAGAATAATGACATGTAAAGGGTTATCATGTTGGGTTCATTTTTTCAATTGAAATGTTATCCATGATATTTTTTATTAAATATTTTTCTATTAAGTTAATTAAAGTGTGATTCCACGATTGTTTCCTCTCACTCCCTTGGTCAAATGGTGATGGTGAGGAAAAAAATACTAAGATATTAGATTTATATAAACTCCCACCATTTGAAAAATAGTTTCAATGAATATCCTCAAATTTATAAGGAAATACCTGAATGAGTATTGGTTATCCTAAACAATCAAGAACATCTATTACACCTTTCACACGTACGAACGATCGTTGAGTACTTCACCACTAATCCCTAGTATATTCCATCATATATAAACAAGAATTTATTTTAGATAAATAATGATCATATAACAAATAAAAAATCATTAACAGGATCAAAAACCAAAAATGGTTTCCCTTGATAATAAAAAGCGCTATATGAAATTAAAAACAACTTTTAAAAAGAGAGAAAGTGATTTCATTCAATTATGTCCAAGAAATAAAGAATTAAATAATAGAGAAAAAAACATCCCAAATTAATAAATTTGTTTCCCTCACCATGGTAAGGGAAATATAGATGAATTATTAAGAAGAAGTTATTAAAAAACTATGAAAATGGTAAGAAAGAAAAGAAAGATAGAAAAGTGGTCCACCAGATTCTATCCTACAAAGGTGTTTTCCTATTTTTTCACAACATACTTTCAAATCAACCCAAGGTACCTTATTATAGTATTATATATGTTTAATTTCCTAATCTACGACAAAATTTCACATTAATTGGATGTTCATAGGGGAAGTTATGGAATTTATATTGACTGTGACATTTTCTGGACGAGAAATCCATGAATCATACATCAATGTATATTGTTCAATTTACACTTTGATAATTGCATAAATCCATTTCAGTTATTGATATAACGATCATATAAGAAATATTTCGTATCTATATGGAATCACCTCAATTGGATGTGTGTATACCAACTTATGATTCAATTACTGAGGTTGATTCCACACTGTCCCGCTAGAAGTTTTTCCAACTTCAATGATTTTTGGGCCTCTAAATGTTTGAATAAGCTATTTTACCAGAATAAAAAGTTGAAGAAATTAAATAAATTATTTTTAAAAACACTCAAAAAATTGGATCAATATTATAAAATTTATTCCCAAAATACTCTTGTGATAAAAATCTGCCAATATTGAAGAATTAACCAATTTTTACATTTTAGCACAAAACACACCACTAATCCAAAATGGATGAAAATAATATCAAATTGAAAAATTATGTGAATTTAAATAATATATATATATATAATGAGGAAAATATTAGCTCTTTCAGTTCCCCCACACTTATCACTTGTACTCCTGGACAAGTAAGCATTAAAATCTAATCAAGGACAATTCAAAACACATACTTTTGAGATCCACTTAATCGACAATAAGAAAAAAAATATCATGCCTTATAAAAAAATTATTTAATGTTATCCATTTAGATCATATAATATTTTTAAACTTCATTTCTCATACCATACACACTAAACAGATACCTCAAAATAATTTTCCCTCCTCTCACAAATGTTATTTTTCAGAAAGTCTTTACTCATACAAATCCATGAAAGAGTCAAAATAGGCTTGATAAAATCATATATATACACTAGAAGTGACTCTAGGAAATTTTTTTATCATGAATACATTTCAGGGTTTTTATGTGGCTTTCCTTTGGTAGTATTTAGATGTAAAAAAATTCGGAATCAGAATAAGGAAGGCACAGATATTTTTGAAGAAAAATTGAAGGATTCTAATTTTCAGTCAAGTATGGTATTATATTCACTCCCCTTAGTATCTAATTGGCTCCATCATCATGAAAACTCAATACAAGTTCATTCTATTCTGGATTTCACCAAAAATAATTTAATCTTCTCTTAATTTGTTTCTTGAAATCTTCATATAGTCCCAACGTTCTATCTCAATTAGAAGCCCCAGGAAGGTGACACTTCTTTTATCATGAAATCCCCAGAAAGGTAGAGATTGAAATAGAATTAATTCATCATTAGTAAAACCAAATCATAGACAATTTATTTTCCACCCAAAGTATCACCAAATGAGGTTTCACACTACATTACACCTTCCCCCATAATTAAGTTCAACTAGATCATGAAAATTTCACATCAAGAGTTGGTTGGGTAGGGAAAATTGGATTGTAATGTGGCTAACATAACAATATGTTCATTAATTCTATGGGATAAAAGGATTAAATAAATAAGGAAGGATAAAATAAAATAAATTCTTTTGAAAAAGGAGGATTTTTATATAAAATCATCAATCATTTTAAACATAAGTATCTCAAACCCTCAAGTTTTATTAGGAATAAATAATGTTCTGGTTAAAGAATGAATGGGATGGTTCTTTTAAGAAATTGGTTGAATGAAAAGAATATGAAAATATAAATTAAATGAAAAATTAAGATGAAACAAATATTCAATTTTGAAATTACCATGTAATTCTAAACAGAATAAAATTTGAGAACAAAGGAAGTTCTCCCGATAGAATTTTTAGGGAGAAATTTCATTGACCATCTTCAAATATAATTAGTAAACACAATTCATAGTATGTTTTCAAAAAAAAATATACCTCATTTAAGAATAAAAATTTTAATTAGTTATCACCAAGAACACCTTCCATACACCACATTAATTGATGAAAAATTGTTGCATATCAAGAAGTTAAACATTTGACAACCATAGTGAGGAATACAAGTATAAATTATCCTAAAATTTTAATCAAATTAGAAAAAAACATGTACTTAGGTTCGATCACTGTATTAATCCACTAGGATATTCTTTGGGTTAGTTAATCATGATCATGATTATTAGAGTTCACAATGGGAAAGAATAGTGTGCAATAAGAAAGAAAGAGACGAAATGAAAAGAAGAAAAGAATAAAAGAATAAAGTATGGGGGTTTGTGGAAGAATACACAAAAAGAAAATGAATGAATTATATTGAATATAAAATATAATAAATTAAATTTAAATTAAAATTAAAATTAATGTAAAAAACAATAAAAATAAAAATAAAAGAATTAAAAAACGGTGCAGTAGCTTCCCCTCTAGAATCATTTTCCTAAAATTTTGTTCATATTTGTTACATAATGTATTAAAATCACCCCAAGGTACCTTATTATAGGTTATTCTAAATTCACTGTCCAATATTCCCTCCAATGTTCACATTAATGGGATGCTTCTAGTGGATGTTATGATAATTTTATTGACTATGAATTTTCTTGGGTGATATTTCTAGAAGTATTCCTTGAATGCATTTCGTTAAATTTACACTTTAATGGTTGAATAACTCTATTTAATTTTTTATTAGTCCATGGATATAAGTCAAATTTAATATAAATGTGTAATAACCTCAATTGGAAGTGTGTAGATCAAGTTATTCTATAGTTACAGAGGTAGGATTCATACTATCTTCCCATAATGTTTTCCAACATCAATGATTTTTGGGGCCTCTAGATATTCGAATCAAATCTTGTACTAGAAGGAAAAGTTAAATAAATGGAATAAATGAATCTGAAGCCAACTCACATAAATTGGACCAATATTATAAAATTTATTCCCAAAATAAAATTCTGAAAAAAAAACTTTCAAAATTCTAGAATTAACCAATTTTTAAATTTTGTCTCAAAACACACTCTTAATCCAAAATCAATGAAAATAAGCTCAAAAGGATAAATTCATAGGATTTAAATAGTAGAAATACATATAAAAAGGAGTAAAATATTAGCTCTATCAATTCCCCCACACATAAAAATTGTATTCCTGGACAAGTAATCCTTAAAATTTTTTAAAAAAATTCAAAAGACATACCCATGAGATCCACCAAATTTACACCAAGAAATAAAAAGATACCATGACTCTTAAAAAACCATTATTTAAAGTTCTAAAATTAGATCATTTAATATATTTCCAATCCATTTATCATACCATAAAAACAAAATACTTACCTCACATTAATTTTCTCTCATCTCACAAATGTTAATTTACAACAAGGATTTTCTCATTAAAACCCTAGCAAGATTCACCATAGGATTGAAAAACTTCTACACCTCAACCTGATGTGACTCAAGGACATGGTATTACAATGATTAATTTTTAGGGTTGTTCTAGGGATTTTAGTTAGTAGGATTTAAATGTAAAAAAATTATGAGGCTAAACATGGATGGGATGACTCTTTCAGAAGAAAAATTGCAAGATACTACTATTTAATCAAAATATGGTAACATCCTCACTCACCTTGGTAGAAAATCTGATAGATCATCAGGAAAACTAATGGAATGTTCATTCCATTCAGAATTTCACCAGGAAACAATTAAATCTTATCATAATTTTTTCACTAAATCTCTATATAGGCATATATTGCTTTCCCTATTGGATTCTCTAAAAAGGAACAACTTTTGTTAACATGAAAGCTCCAGATAGGAACAAATTTCAACAGAATCAATTCTTAATTAGTATAATCATATCATTAAAATTTTATTTTTCACCCAAAGTATTTCCAAATGAGGTATCTCAACACAAAATAGCTTCCCCTACATATAAGTTCAACTAGATCATGAAGATTTTACTTCAAGAGAAGGTTGGATAAGGAAAATTAAATAGTAATTTCACTAAATTAATAGGATTCTCATGGATTCTATGTGATAAAAGGATTAAATGATTATGGAATTCCAAAAAAATGATTCTTTTGAAAAATGGGACTTTGTAACAAAATAAATTCCATAATCATTTAATACACATGTACCACAAACCCTAAAGTTTTGACAGGAATAAATTAAATTTTGGTTAAGGTAAGCTTGTTATGGTTATCTCATGTAGTGGGTTGAATGGATATAATATGAGAAAAAATGGCCCAGAAGCCTCACATGAAGTTGATTTGAAATATAAATACTATGACATGTGGCATGGGATTCAAAAATCTTTATACTTTTCATGAAATTCCAATATATTTGACCTTGAAACAATGTAATTTTAATATTAATGTATGCTTAGTTTCTTGTAATATATTGGTTCACACATTAACGTGAGTTTCACAAATAGAAATTACAATCATTTCAACTCAAATGATTAAAAAACACACTAAATTGTAAAAAAAAGTAAACACATAAAAATATAAAAAAAAACAATTTTCTTTTGAAAAAATAAAAAAACACAAGAAAAATTGAAATCCTAAACTAAAATGGTTTCCTCCTCCACACTGAAATGATAAAGTGTCCAAAATTCATTAAAATATATTTTAATAAAAAATTATATTTTTAATTGAATCAAAAAAATCAAGTTAGTGTTAATGAGATGTTCAACCTGACTTATTAGTAGTGAATCAATGAGTTATTCTCCTAAGATATCCACATTGAAATCCTACAATAAAAGGTAGAAAATAAAACATACTTTTTTTAAGAAAATGAAAGAAAAATATAATTACAATAAATGGATGGATCTTAGTTTAATACCCCAATTGGGCCCTGGGTTTGGACTGTATATAGATGGAAAATTCTAATCATTTATCCATAATCTGATAGTGGGTAAAATTTCTTACTCATGAACCAAAATCCATTCTATTCAGGTTGAAAATATTCCTTTTTGTTGTGAAATACGAGGATATAATATGCTAAATCCTCCACCTATGAGAGTGATATAAAATATTCATGGTGGGGGTAGGTTATATAATAAGTCCTCCGCTTTCTTAATTTCCATTTACACAACCTATTCTTCATTTTTAAATTGTTTATCAAGGAATAAAACATCAAAATTATAGTCAAAGAGAAAATCAAAGTGAAATTCCATTTGAAAAAATTAAATAATAATGTTTTAATATCAAATTTATAACCTTTAAATTAGTAAATTATTGGATTGGTTTCATCAAAAAAATCTACTTGGATCTCCACATGAGTTACCCCGAATAAGTATTAAAAAAGTTTAGGAATATCCATATGTTTTTCATTAGGTGCATCTTATTTTTCATAATCTTCATCCTCTAAAGAAATATAATTGTTGGGATAATCTAAAAATTTTGAACAATTATAGTTGAAAATAAATTTAGTTTTAATTGGATTATATGATAATTAGTTTATAAAAATATTATATCCCAATGTTTTTTTGACTTCAATTGCTTCTTATGTGGAAACAAACTCCTGTAGTTGAGTATTAGCTAATATAGGTAGGTATTTAGGATCATCTATTTGTTTTTTAAATCACAGCACTTTAGTGGTTTCTTTATTTAATGGTTTTGGGTCTTCTTCTTTTGGGAGAAATATTTGTTCTTCATAATCATTCCATAAGTCATCCATATCTTATTTACTCCCCACATGTATCCTGTCTTTGGTTTCTCCTGGGTATCATAAACATTTTATGTTAGCAATTTTATTTAACCCTTTATTCCTTGTATGACCTCATTAAGTTCATTCACTAAAGATCTATTGTACTCTAAACCATTTTCTTCTATTCTTGTTTCACCAATATGTAGTCATTCTATGAAGAGTAATAGCAGCATGGTAATGTCATGAAAAAATTATTTTTATAATGAAAATTAAATAGATTCAAATATTTACAATTAGATTATGGGACTACCTTCCTGAAAATGGTACCAGGTTTGACTCACACCAATCATGGGGCTTGGAAAAAAATATTTTATATTGCCTATGTATTGTCTAGTGGTTAACCATAGGTAGTATCCCTAAGTGGAGTGCACAAAAAAATGTTTTTCTATTTTATGTAGTGTAAATATGTAGTTTTTTTGTAATTATTTTGTTCGGAATAAAAGAAATAAATAATAAAATGATTGAAATAAAATTTTAAATTCATGTGATTGATAACAATGAAATGAGAAGGGTGATCAGGTCAGGGTCAGTTTTTTAATTGCAATTCTACCCTTGTTTTATTTTATTAAATCATCATCTGTTAAGTTGCTTAAAGTGAGATTCCATGATCATTTCCCTTCACTACCTTGGTAAAATGGTGATTTTGGTAGAAAACCTTACCAGGATATTAGTTTTTTCTAATATCATTCCATATAAAAAATGGTTTTCATGGATATCTTCAAAGGACTTAGGCAATACCCAATCGAGTCTTGTTTATCCCAAAACAATCAAGATCATCCACTACCCATTTCAAATGTACTGATGACCATTGATTACTTCACCACTAATCTCTAGGATATTCCATAAAATATAAACCTTAACATAGTTTAGGGAGATAATTATCATTCCTCAAAGAAAAAATAAATAACAGAATCAAAAACCAAATACGTTCACACTTGATAATAAAAAACTCTATATGAAATTGAAAACAACTTTTAAGAAGAGAGTATAATATTTCCGTCAATTATATCCAAGACCTAAAGAATTATAAAATAAAAAACCAACGATTCCCCAATAAATCAAAATTTTAACCCACAATTTTATGGTTAATCATGATTAATGAGAATAATAAGGCCTTACAAAACTACGGAAAAGGAAAGAAATAAAAGAAAGGCTGAAAATTTGTCTAGTATATTCTATCCTCCAAAGGTTTTATCTTTTTTTTCATAATATATGTTTGAATCACCCCACGGTTCCTTCTTATATGATTATTAAAATATGTGACCACCAAATTTCAATTATTGGTTGCACATAGAGGACATTTTGTAATTTATATTCACTGTGACTTTTTCTAGAGGAGAAATCGATGAATATGATTTCAATGTATATCATTAAATTTCATACATAATGGTTTAATAGGTCCATGTAATTAATTTTTAGAATAATACAGTGAGTCCTGTTTTATATATAGGTGGAATCACCTTAATTTGAGTTGTGTAGATCGAGTTATTCTTTATTTACAGAGGTGGGGTCTACGCTATTCACGCAAATGGTTTTCCAACTTCAATGATTTTTTCAAGATGCTAGATGTTCAAATCAGCTCTTATCCCAAAATATAATATTTAATAATTTAAATCAATTAATCCTAAAAAAACTTCACATCAATTGGATTGATATTATAAACAATTTTCCCAAAATACACTTATGATAAAAATCTATCAAAATTCCAAAATTAACCAATTTTTATATTTTGGAAAAAAAACCATTAATCCGAAATGGATGCAAATAAGCTCAAATTTATATATTAAGAGGATTTAAATAATTTAAATACATATAAAAATGAGGAAAATAATACATCTATCATTCATTAAAAGGTGAAAATCTCATTTATATTCCTTAAAATATGAACTATTATATGAAATACTTCAATTAATTTTTTGAAGCTCAAATTTATATATTTAACAAATTTTGTTATGAAATATCTTGATATAACAATCATACTGTAGAAAATTTTGATCCATTTGAATGATATTGATATTTTATACATTTATATATCATGGACCAACATGTTATTATTTCATCTATAGGTGAAAAAAACTTCAAAGCTTCTATGTCATGCTTTAAATGAAAAGATAGAACAATATACATCATATTTTTCCAACATAGAAGAACCCCCAAATCTCCTCATTAGAATTACCTTATCATTTTAACATCTTTCAAAAGTAGTAAACCCCTCTTCTGTGCTCCTCTTTCATTTCTTCTGTTGCTGTAGATTATATTTCCAGTGGTGAAATTAATTTTAAAAATATTTATAAGAATAAATGATAGGTTTTTTAAATAATGATGTTTTGTGAATTTAAATTCTTTTACATTGATTGATTTTATGATTTGTGTTATTTTCATTTATTTTTATATGTTAATTCAAGGTTTAAAATTTCATTTAGATTGTAATTTTAATTTATAATTTAATGAAATTTAATGTCACATAACTATAACAATATTATGTTTCATTTAGTTTACATCGAAAGCATATAAATAATAAATTATGCATACTATCAAAATAAAATGTATCACAATTACTAAATATATAATAAAATATTTAAAAGTAAATACAAAAAATATACTAAAACAACAAATTTACATGAAACAATCATTGTTGTTTGAAATCATTACATTTATAATTTAAATTTATTGGAATATTTCCCATTAAGTATTACTTTAGGAATTACATTATTATGAAGTATTATTAATTATTTTATTACTATTATAAGTTATTTTTTACATTAATAATAAATATAAATTATATTATTAAATATTGACAATAATTACTTCAATAAATATGTATGGTGGATAATGTGTTCTATGCTCAGTAGCTCCTCTCATGGGAGATTCCATAGATATTTAATAACATAGTGTTCAATCATGGAATAGAAAAGGATTTTATAGTTTAGGAAAAGATACTTTCGGCTGTAGGATTTGATTTTTCTAGAAGGATTAAGGATCATGATGAACTAGTTGCAAAGAATCCATTTTAATTATTCAATTAAAGTAAAAACCTAAACCATAAGCTATTTTCTCCACTTTAGAGTTCTGAAAATGGTGGATTCCTCAAAAAGGGTAATTTTTCATGTGACTTAATAAGAAAGGAAGTGATTATGAATTTCCTCATGTCCTGTATATATTTCATTATAGTGAACATTTTTCTCATCATGGAGGATTCTATTTGGAAAACCTCAAATTTAATTCAATGGATTTTATTGATATGGTGTTTTTTAAATAGTACATATATCATATTGGGAAGGGAATACTTTCATATAATTTACCCAAATGATGAAATGAAATATAGGTCATGTGGATTTGGAATGGTCTTGGTGAAACTTGGCTCTTTCAGAATCTATGAATATTTTTTCATTTTCAACCAGTTTCATGTCAAAAATACATTTTCATCAGTTTATGTTAAGATATTTGAACATAATTTGATTGTTTGGAACCCATAATTCCTTCTTGATAATGAAACTATAATTGGCGGTCCTATCAAAATAGATAAAGAGACCTAAAGTGATAGATGTGCATATTTGTATAAAGTTCATATAGAGGTGGAAGTCAAAATTATTCTTACTAATAATGTAGTCCTATTAAATGAATCTAATGAATGAACATGAATTTTTTTTATGGAAAATTACATAAATTAAGTTATGAGTTCAAGTTTATATGTCATTGTATGCAATATTATCATAGGGGCTTTGTTTGTCCCTTCATCCTTTGAAATGTTCACGATGCTTCTCTTTACAGGAAGGATAAGAGGGAAAGTATTGATGAACTTGGTTTAAATGAAGACCAAACCATTATTTTCAAGAACCCTAGTAACACTGACAATTTTCCTATTTAGCATGGACTCTTGGAAGAGTTATCTGGTACTCATTAATCCAAATCTCATAGTTATATTCATGATGTTTCCAATATTCATGTGATAATGGGATCACTGATCCAAAAAACTGATAAAGGTTATGAATGTGAGGATGCAGATAAAGATTAATATATCAACTTTTATACTGTTCCAAGAGAAATTGATGATTTTAAAGCTATTGTTGAAATTGGAAATACGATTGAAAAGTCTAGTGGGGTGAAATCTACAGTGAAGGATGGTAATTACATTAAATATTCCTTAATTAGGATCTCATTTCAAGGGTAAATGGGTTGTGCAACAATGTGGGAAAACCATTGAGTTGATGATAAATTGGGTGAGGAATCAGTGGATAGTCAATACATTAGTGAATACTTTTTGAAAGAGTTGGACGACCATCAGTTATTGAAGTAATAGATGATGGATTCAAGGGATTTAAAAGTCATGATGAAATTTCATGCTGATCCTCCATCCAAAATTAAGAAGATCACTCATGGGCCTTAGGTTCGATATGATGGATTGATTTTTCCGAAGGGGATTTATCCTCCTTCTGCATTATGGATTAATTTTTCACTGAAGACACAGCCTCTACCTTTTCCAATAAATATGTAATATTAGATAATTGCGACAACTTTCATAAATGCATTGAAAATATCTATGGAATCTGTATGTGATGTATTGTCAGCCCCATTAAAGACAAATGACATGAAATCTACAAGTGTTGGAGACGGATTGCACACAAATTTTGGCCCTAAATATTCCACACTATTTTTTCTAGCCTCAATTTTAATTACTAGTGTATATAAAGATCTATTGATGAATGATTAAGGAAATAATGGAATTTGAGTTAGTGACATTCCCATTTATGGGGGTTTAAAAAAGTTACTTCTTTGGAATATGATAGTAAGAAGGGAAAGGTCTCCATTGAGAATGATAATGATGATAAGGCTAAATCTAATATTGGTGAGATTCTAGATGCTAATTATTGAGATGAGGTATATGAAGTTGTAATAGGAAGTATCCAGTCTTCTAAAAATGAAAATATGAGCAGGGATAAAGTCTCCACATTGAATCCTTTTGGAGTTATTAATACATCTAAAGAGTTTTCCATTGAGTTAGTAATTATAGGAGGGTTTTCTATATGTGAAAAGGGAATTAAGGATGGACATAAAAATAATGATGAGGTTGTGTTTAGTGATATGGGTGTAGCTGATTACACTGAACCATCATCAGATGATGGCCATAAATCTTGACAAAGAACAAAAACATGGAATTGTGGCCAACATTGGCATGGTACAGCCCCTCGTGGTATGGTTTGGTAGGGTCATAATCTATCATGAGGTATTGAATTTGACTATTAGTGTTCATTGGGGTATTTTGATGGTTTTGACTCCTTTCATCTCATGTTTTTTTCTTGATGGATGCTTTTCCATTTCTAACCCCTTCTCCCTATTATAAATTTTTTGTTTTAATAAATTTGGCTGTTAAATATAGAGTAATCCCATACCTCTTCCAAAAAACAATAAAAAATATGAATAATAATTTCAATAAAACTTTTAAAGTAGTACAGACTCCTACTTAGCATCCAAAAGACCCGGGATCAAAAACGGGCAAGGGCGATTTTTCTAGGATTGTAACAGTAATGTAGCAGCACTGTAGCAGTGGGGGACTGTAGCGGCGGTGACACTATAGCGGTGGGGGGACTATAGCAAGAACTGTAGCGACGATGGTACTGTAGACACGTGAGTACTGTAGCATTACTGTTCACCGAGGGCTCCTTTGGGCTAAAAAATGGGCTTTCAAGCCTTGTATTCAGGCCACTGGGCCTTGGGCCATCGGGGTATGTAATGGGTCTGCCTCTAACCAGTCTAAAGAGGTCTTTTCTTGAATAATAAATTGAGGCTTTGGCCCCAACCTTTAAAAAAAGAATTATTAATTATAGTGTTATTATTAATAATTGATTATATTTGTAACAAAAATTATACAATTATTTATAAATAAATATTTAAAATAGTATAAATATTGTTTTATAAATATATATTTAATTTTTAATATTTATGAATATATTTATAAATAATTTCACATTTTTAATTATATAATTATATGTAAATTTAAATAATTTTTATTATATATTGATAAATATAATTATAAATATATATTTATCAGTATAAATCTGTTAATATAAATTTATATTTAAAATTATAAATAAATATATATTATTTTAATATATATATATATATTTATTTACAATTATAAATACCAATATATAATTTATATATATTTATTTATAAATAAATATATAGAATCATAATAGAATTTATAAATGTAATTATAAATATATATTTATATATAAAAAATTATTTATATCAATATATATATATACAATGATAAATAAATATAATCACAAATATAAATTTATAAATATGAATATATATATATATAATAATAAATATATTTATAACTATATTTATAAAAACATTTATAATTATGAAATTATAAATATATCTTTATAAGTAAATATTTATAATTATTTTAATATATTAATATTTATAAATATATAATTGTTAAAATGTATTTATATTTAAGAAGATAAAGTGTTTCAGGCTAGTTTTAATGACGATTTGGCCATGGTTTTGGACCATACTCTTTCAGGATAGAGACAGAAGATGCAGCTAAGGATGACCATGATGACATCTGATAGAGAACCATAGTAGTGGAAGAGAGGAAAACTCCCAATAGGTTGATAAGACTCTCGAGGAAGGGGTTTTAGTGGATGAGATCTGACATGTTGGAAACCATGAAATGCCCTTACCACTCCCAGTTTTCTAATCTTATAAAATCATCCTATGAATATTTTGGAAAGGACTCTACTAAATAATGTGAATATGTATGGGGAGAAAAATCAAAACCCTTTAGGATTATAATGATGGTAAAATGTTCCTTAAGTGTATTATGGAAGAGACGAATGAATGGTTTGAATTACAGCTTGGAGCGACCTTTTCTAGAATGAAACTAGATGTCTTTAGTTACATGGACAACCACAAAGTCCAAAAACTATAATAAAAAATTTTAGAGATGGATATCAAGAAAATTGAGGAATTTATTTCTAGGATCTTTCCTAAAAATACAATAGGTTTATCATTCCAAAGGACTCACCTAATTCATTATAGTATGACAATCTACTTTTATCTCAAACCACATAGCACATAAATCGGTTCCTAAAGAATATAGGTCAATATCCTGGGAACCTGGATTCTTGAGGCCACTTCCGGATTTCATATCATGTTTCTTATAATTTGGTCATATCATGCTTTGAAAGACATTTCTATTCCATGTATTTTGTTCTTTAATTTTTAATAAATTTTTGGGGTTTGGGTATATATATCACTCCTAAATCTCTTCGAATATATTTATATATAAATTTAAAATATATTTATAAATATATTCAATATATATTTATTAATTTTATTTAAAATTATTTTTTTATAAATATATTGATAAATAAATATTTATAATCATGTTTTGGGTTCAAAAACCTCAAAATGAGGTTTAGAAAGGATTCAGGTTTAAAAAGTATTACATGAACCCACATAGAAAAATGAACTACTAATAATTTTTAATTTTATTTAGTTATATATATACAAATATTTATATATATACATCATATATATACATATATTTATAATGCAAATATATAATTCTATATATAATAAGAAATGTAAAGAATGGGAAAAGGGAGTGGAAATGGTGAGGGGTGGTGAGCGCCATATCAATTCGCACTCACTAATTTTTAGGCTAGAGCCATGTGAAGTGGTGTTGGACACAACCATTTACTTAATTAATCCTAAACTATCCCCATTTGAATAAAAATAATAATAATAACCTTCATGAAATATTTATTCGACCCTAACTCAATTTCTCCTTCTTAGAACAATTAAATCTCTTACAAAAATAAATAATTCTATTTAGAATAGTTTTTAGATTGGTGATGATATGATCCCAATGTAAATTAATTAATTTTAAAATATATTTTAACAACACTACCCGCTCAAAATAAATCAAAAAACTATAAGACAAATAGAATATATGGGAACTGATTTCGTCCCACTAAGGAAAAGATATTTAAAACTGAAAATGTTTTAAACAATAGAGGAACTCCAAGAAGTAATTGAAAAACATTAGTTAGTTTATTTTTAATAACCAATAATAAATTTCTTATTTCATTTTTTAGTGATGTTCTTAAGAATCCATCACTAATTCATGAGGGTTTGCGAAAAATATACCTCTTTATAGCCGTGGGTTTTTAACTGTGGTTAATACTATATATTTTTACCTGTGTATGTGTGTGTGTGTGTTTATATTTATATATACATTCAAATATTATTAAAATATATTAAATATATGGGTATTTATATATATTTGTGTAAAATTATTTATAATAATAAATATTTGCCCATATTTATATGTATTTATGTATATTTAGTTGTATTTATTCTAATAAATATATATTTATATATAAATATATGGAATTATATAGATATATATTTACATACATTTATGTGTATATATTATTATTGATATATATTTATATTTATTTATGTATTTCTATGTATATTTATATGTATTAACATTTATATATAATTATATATATTTTGGGGTATATATATATGTATGCACACACACTCACACACACACACATATATATATATGTGTGTGTGTTTTTGTGTGTGTGTGTGATTATAGATATAAATTTATATCAATAAATAATTATATATGCATATATTTATTTATGTATATTCATGTGAATTTAGTTATATATATATATACATATTTTGATATTTATACGTATATATTTATATTCGTATTTACTCTATGCATATCCAAATATATGTATACGTGTGTCTGAAAACATGTATATATATATATATATCATGTCGCCATATACATAGGTATGTATATTTTTAAGTTTATGTATATATATTTTAAAAGTTATATATGTATACACATATAAAAATTATATAATATATACTTACATATATTTATATTTGTATACATATTTATATTCTTATATATATTTTTATTTACATACATATTTTTTTATATAAACATATATTAACTATTATTCCATTATAATTGAGAATACATATGTACCGTGCTCATTAATTTTTATAGTTATAAATTTGGATACATAGTCTATAAAATTATGGTGGGAAAAACTATTAACCTAAACTCTATCAAATTTACAAAAAATAAAATTATTTCTTACTTATTTAACAAGTAACAACCTACACTCTGGTAACCTATATCCAGTTGTTGTTTCATTATATTGGAAAATAATAGAGAATTTGTAATAAAAAGGATCCCATAGTGGAGTAGTTTAAGAATACTAGATTGATACCAAAACATTACATTTCATTAAAATCTTATGATATATCTTCTAAATTTATGAAAACATGATTATTTTACCATTATAAACCTTATTATACACATATAAATATTTATTTTTTCTTAGGGAAATGTGAAAAAATAAAGACGTGTGACCACATATTCTTTATAAGGGGTTGTGTACAATGAAAGCTAACATGGAATAACCATGGAATACATAATTTGATAGGAATAAATAACTGATTAATTCTATAACAAATCATTCTACAAGTATATTATATCCATGGAAAAGATAATAATAAATAGACACATGGATATAAATAACTAACCAAGAAATGATTTAATGTATAATATAAGAGATCAAAATGATACCATTATTGCCTCGACCAGGACATCAAACATAAATTGGAAGGAATATGCTAAATTACCAAGATATTTTGTATCATGAGACTAATTGATTTGTCAAGGGGTTATGTAACTCCTCATCCCACCCATCAGATAATAAGTCCAATGCATCCATTATATGAATAAATGTATATAAAATAAAAATCATAATATTCCCTAAGGAACCTCATAAATATTCCTTGATTTGTAAATAATAGTTTTCTAAATACGAATAATTGTTATAAAATGGAAAATATATCCCTGATTCATCGAATAATATCACTATTTAGTGAATATATGCCAATAAAAAAATAAATTATATGAAATCCAAAATGAAATAGAAACTACCCTTATCAAAGGGGTATTAATAGAGTAGTAGTGTAAAATAGAATGATCATATGATTATATATGTAGGATGTATTCATTCGATATATAATTTTGTAATGTTAAGAGACTAATGAAATGATAAATAAATAACTATAAAAATTAATAGTATTTTATACACATATTATTTAACCATTGTGCATATAAAATTTCCTTATGGAATGACTTCGAGGTTCGAAATCATTGATCAAAATGTTTAATTTTTCCCAAAATTGATTTTAATAAACATGGGAATCTATAAAGTCTCCACCAGCTACATTACCATTATCCTTCCTTAGATTTATCCAACATATTTTAAATAACACATCCACAATATTATAAATACTTGATATACATAGGTATTTTGACAATATATATTATAGTTTGATTATTGTTTTTAGAATTATAATAGATTCTAAATGTGTTGTGATGAAAGGGAATGGTAATCTTTCATCCATATTGGAAATATTAATTTATAAAAATGAATCACATTAACATTTAATATGGATGTGAGATGAAACTGGAAAGGATTATAAAAGATAGGTAAGATATTAATAAAATTTTCCTTACAGATTATTTTCTTAATGCTTGATAAAGAAATTCATAGTACCATGGGAAATTCTATTACTAACTCCTAAGAGGGAAATTGAGAGTAGAACTAATCTCACTAATTTTGTAAATTATATGATTTTTTATGGGTGGGTTATTATTGAAAATGTGGGGGAATTTTTATTTTATTTTTCATTTTAGTTCATGAAACTTATGGATGTGGAAAATGAAAAACCACTTGGTTAACAATGGTATTAGAACATCATTTTTATATTTTATGGAAGGGGTTTTGATAATTTTAATTTTTATTATTGAAACCCATTATTTTATATTTCTTTTACTTTGAAAAAAAAATTATTCATAAATAATTATTTTTAAAACCCAAATTTCAATTTTATAAATTGGAATATTCATTATAAGTTTTGAAATATATTTTCATGCTTTAAAAGACATATTTTTAAAATTAGATAATTTTTGGTTACGTATTCACTTATATATAATATTATATGACTATTATATAATAATAATAAAGTCCTAATAATGAATATATATTATCATTGTTTTTAATATTTTCATGAATATTTGATGGATTCATCAAATAATGAAAAAAGAAACCCGTGAATAATATTATCTTGTTGGTTTAAAATTTTAATTAATTTTAATAAAAATAATTTTCTATATTTGAGAAATTAATGTTTTAAATAAAAAACATTGCATATTTCAAGATCTTGTTTTTGGATAAAAAAATTTAAAACACTTTAAATAAATTCCATTTTTATGATAATACATATGTTTGTAATTATGTTACAATTCATTGATTAATATAATCTAAAGTGATTTTTAATTTATATTTTTAGTAAATAATTTTATTTAATTTATTGGATAATTTAATGTGTAATGGTTTCACATCTATTAAAATGGTATGATTCCTAATGTCCTCATTACAATAATCACATTTCCCATCTTATGAACATATTTCCCCATATATATACACTTCATTCAAAAATAATTCATATCAATTTCTTAGTTCCTATACTATTTCTATTCAATTTTTTTTCACTCTCTCTCTTTATAATATAAATATATCATATATATTTCTCATTTTTGTTAGAGTATTATAATTTATGGTTCATGATATTGTGGTGCCTTATGATTTTATGTGTTCAGTATCCCTAGTTGTCGCTATTATAGTGAATGGAATTGTCTATTTTTGTTTGTTTTAATATAATGATGTAATAAAATGTATTGTGTTATGTTTTGGGTACTATAAGAAAATGTATATTTAATATATCCATGTTTTGGGTATTAAATTATCACCAATTAACAGATTTCATCCAAATTGTTTTTGGTATACATCAATAAATAAAAAAATTAGGTAAATTATCCTCGTTGTTTTTTCAAGATCCAATGTTTCTTGTTACAACTTGTGAATCATTAATAATACATTCATTAACCATGTTTTTTAATTTTATAACAAATTCTCTCTTATTTTGAAATTTTTTATAGGATCTTCATTAGAGGATAAATTAGGACCTATGTAAATTTTTGAATAGTGAGATTGTTCATTCAATATTCTATATAATTTTTTTGAACTAGGACAAAGAAGAAATGTTTCACAGTAGATATAATGGGTGGATAATCTAAATGATAAACTATCACTCCAATTCATTAAAAAATCAAAAAACAATAAATTTACCTTATATATATCTTCCATTTCACACCAAATCATATAAATCTTTTATATAGAGATAAATTCCTATATACAAGATCATTTATATGTAATTTCATGTCCTTCCTTGAATTATAAGAATACAGCTTCTTTATTCATTGAGTTATCATGTTTTTATTCCGGATGGATTTCAATTTATCATTTACATCCTCATCAACTAAGGGACATAATATATACATTTCTCCAACTTCATCCAATTTTTTTGGTGTGTGAAATGTTTTACCATGAATTTCCCCATACAATGAACTTTGATTACTATAATGGATCCTACTATTTCATACAAATTCCACAACATCTAGAATTTTATCACTAGATACACTATATTCTAAACAAAACAACATCTTATACAGAACTATGAAATAAGGATACTCAAAGGACCCAAAGATAACAGATTCACTGGTAGATTCCATTTGAATTTGGAAGCAATATAATAGATCCATGGCTCATTACTACACACCCCTAAGAAGCTAATGAGACAGTCTCTATAAACTAAACATGAAACAAATTTAATAAACATAATTTGAATAAAAAATATGAGCATGAGGAATTAATAGGGTTTTAAAAAAAATTCAATACATAAGAAATTATAACATTATTATAGAGAGTAAAATAGAGGTATTATAATGAATGATAAAATATAATAAACAAGTTTAAAGAATCATTACTTCAGAAAATAACTATAATCATAATGCACTATATCAATGAACCCATTGCCAATATATATGACCTATCAAATGTTAATCCCAATTTCACCCCAAAAGGATATTCACATCAAATACATTTCATGTCATTGATCTCTGAGGTCAATGAATCACATGGTCAAAAGTAATCTCCCCCAACTAGATCACCTGATGTATAGTGGTTTTCTTGGATACTCTATAGAATGACTCAAACGTAAATTATATTTATTCTCCTCTAAATTAGTGAATTTTTGTGATTTCTTTTAGAACCCACCCATCGTAATGATACTTTCATCATTAGGAACCTATCACATCACTACTGCTATTTGGTTATAGACCATTGGTTTTGAAATAAAACCCCCTTGTATCCTATGGAAATATAAAAAATTATAATTATTTCCTTTCTAATGACTTTGATTCTCAACCAATAAATTGATTCTCACACCTATTATAACAATAAAACTCTATCTATCAACGTATAGTATTGTATTCCCTAAAATTATCCAAATTTTCTCTATAAATAGTTTCAAAATCAAAATCATTTCATCTTCTATTATTTCAATATACTTTTCTTCAATGATTTAGAGTTTAACTACTAATTATATGATAGAGATCCATTTTATATCATTACCTCTAAAATAAAACCACAATCTATAGGTTATATTACTTGAATCAAAATATTATCAATATGCCATCCATAACCATTGATAGGGATCATAATTACCATAATAGGGTGAAATAGAACATAAACCATTGAGATACATGAATATACAAAATAAATCCTCCAAATACTATATTCCCAGGTTCTCCAAGAACATGCTAACAAAACCTCAAACTTAAAAGATAAAATTCGTGTACACACCAAGGAGTAAATCAAGATTCACATAGCTGATTCATATTGAATAGTTTCTTTGTAATTTTCTTCCACATATTTCCATGGTCCAATATCCAAGGAATGTTTTTTGTCAATTGAAAGTTGGGTACTCATCAGATTCAACTCCTTCCTTACAAATCTCACCAGTAATATCCATATACACTATATATAATAAAGGAATAGTATAATAGAACTAATTTATGTTTAATTATCATACTTGAATTTTTCATGGCGAAACCAATATCTATCATATATAAACTTCATGAAAACTCACTTGTAAACTCTTCTATCCTTGACATGACAAGTCCAACTAAGATATAGTCATCAAATTACACAATAATTATGGAAAAAAATTCCATCATCATATAGAGTCCTATAATAATAAATTTTATCATTTCTCTAAAAGTATAACATTATATTATGGATATTTTTAACAACCCTAACATGGTTACTACATAATCAGTTACTGAAATCACTTGATCATGTTCACCAGGACATCATTCCATTCATGTATGATACCTACCTATTTTTTCATGTAGTTTTATTATACTAAATATCAATAATGGATTAATTCCTTTACAATAAGTTTTTAAATATACAAATACTACATTTAATAAGATTATAACTGTATAAATTGTTGTGTGTTGCACTACATGAGATAAAATATCACTAAAATCCTCAACTTCAATTTGAACCCCTTCACAACCAAATATAGATTGTACTAGACTATACCATCTTCTAAATCCTTCATATGATAAACCCATTTTTTATAAAGTTCCAATTTTAATTAAAAATTATGTTTTAGATAAAATCTATAAAAAACTAAGGTAATATAACTCGATGTATATTGATAACTCCCCTAGAAATGAGTCACTCATACTTCTAAAATCACATGGTATTTTAAGTTCCCTACTATCAATGATATGTATAATCTATATATAGAAATAAATGATATTAATTGGCCTCCTTTTTTTATGATATCTCATCAATTATAGTTTTTATATCATTATGTACAAAAAACATATAAAACAATTCCATCAGAGTTCAATTTCATTAGTCATTATGGTACAATAGACCATCATACTTTCGAATCTTGATTAGTGTCCCCAATTCTATAATAATATTTTCCCTCTTGGAATCTATGTCATATGATACCAAAGAAGAGAAAAACCATATATCCTATGTTCATATCAAAGATTATATTCTTAATCCATTCTTTATTCTCAATATCATTATATGATTGGTTTTGATCATTCTAATGGTTCACCACCTTAAAAAGGAAATTTCATAATCGAATAAGAATACACTAAATATTATCATTGAGTAAAAACCCAATTTTTGATTTATATATACAATAAGGAAATATGTTAAATATATATCATATAACTTGCCTTTTTCCTTGGATTAGACATGGTAAGGAATTATACAACCATACACTCATAGGTAAGTAAAGTGCATCTTCTAGTACGACAAGAGATCCTCTAGATTTTTTCCATTGGTTCAAAAGGATCCAATTAATAATAATATTCATAAAGTTAACCTCTTCAACCTAAAATTTTAATAGGAAACAATACCATAATGTTGTGAAAATGGATCATTTATTAAGTTCCTGGTTCATCCATTCTACCACACTATTTTTCTCATATGTTCTAGGTATTTCCTTATCCATCTATATTAAATTAATAAAACAAAATATATAATGATATTTTAATTAATACACACCACCATTGTATGAAAAAATATATTTTATTCATTTATGTCATGGATTCAATAATCGGTATCCATCTAATGAAATTTTGCAATGACCTTTAATATTCATTAAGGAGAAACACCAAAAAATTCCTTGTGTAATCATTGATGATGTCAATGTAATAATGTGAATCCTCATAAGATTGAATCACTTATAGTCCCCATATATTTATAGTAACCAACTTGATAATTTGATTCTTTATTGTTATTTTCTTTCAATTGAATTGAACCTTCTGTTACTTCCCATAGATGAAAACCTTAGCTGTTACATACTCCATGTTGTTAAGCTTCAAAACACCTCTCACAGTAATGGTCCTTATATTTTCTTCATAAATGTATACTATAATGTCATTCAACTACAATGTTGTCCCATATATTATAGAACGAGCATGAATAATACATTCCAGTAAATTGGATAGGTACAAAGTTACAACCTTCTCACTATGAGCCACCGCCAAGGATCCATGTGTAATCTTTTAAATAACATAATTCTTTTTAGACATGAATCATCAAGATACCCAATAGTTTTAAGGTTCTATCATAGTCATGGGATATTATTGAGGCCATTGAAATGCATCATACTTCCATTATTCATTCAAATTAACATGCATACTTATGCAACAACCTAAAGTATCTTCACATCTATAAGGATCACATTGTGAAGGATTACAAAAACATATTTTCTCACTCATACACTATTAATAGTTGAATGAAATAAATCACTAGAATAAATAATCGATGAATCCAACAAACTAAAGAAACATGAAACCATATATCCACCATACCATTTAGATGTGGAGCTTTCAAATAATCTAGAATCATAATTTATAAAGCATACACACCACTCCTAGAAATAATTTATTATAGTTCTCTTCTCTCGAAAATGATAATAATAAGATTAATTAGGACTAGATATTTTTCAATGGATCATACCTCCCCAATTTCCTTTTATTTTCCTCTATCTCTTTTGATTGGATAATCCCCTATCTTCTTGGAATGTCAATGCACATTCACAATTCGATAAGACCATATTAATAAAGATAATATCATTCAAGATTTTATTATAGATAATTTCAAATAATAAGTAATTATTTAAAATATATTTACCCATATTGGTCACTTTTACGTTCATTAACTACCGATGCAATGAAAGAAGAATCACTTCCCACGCACATTCTATAATAATTAACGCAACTTACTCTAGGTTTCCCCAAATCACATTGAATTCATTGAGATGATCAACCATCAACCAAAAATTCAACATATCTATATGGAAGAATCAACAAAGTGTGAAATCCTTATTCAATAGGGAGGGATTTTCATATATTTTCTCAATTTTTTACTCCAACTATATAGTATTACCAAAATCATAGATTTTTTAGGAAATGTTTTGATTAGAACTCATCTGAATAACACCTTATTCCTTCCTATATAGCCATTATAACATTATTTTTTCAATTTATAATAATTTTTAGTCTAATGGTAGATACAAATACTATTAGAATAGATACCATTTTACGTAAATTTTATATAAGACACTATATGAGCTATGAATATCATGTTTCATCAAAATTGTCTCTTCTAACAGAATATTTTTAAAAAATAAATTCTCACAATAATTATAGAGTGTAAATGGAAGACATGGTATCATTTATTTAAGACACTATCATTGATTCCATTATGATGAGTAAATAAAATTTGATATAACTTGTTTCACTATAAGGAAATTCAGCTAAATGGATCACCATCCAATACTAATTTTTGGAACAAATAATCAAGAGGGGCTGAAAGAAACTGGTTCAATATGAGGATTTAAATAAAAATAAAAATACATAAAATATTGGAATATATCCTAAAAAAACCTCCAAAATTAGAAGAGACACTAATAGTAAAAAATAAAAGAAAAAAATAAAATTAATGAAAAACAATGTTAAATGAATTTCAAAAAGGAATTATCTTGGTTCAATAAAATTCTTAATCTATAAGAAACATCAAATTCAATAGAGTGAGTGGGAAATAAGGTTTAAAAATTAATTAAAATTGTCAAAAATATAAATATATATGTTTATCTAAAGTAAATATATTTAGTCCTAGCTCCCCATATGGATGAACCCAGCCCCAAGTTCTATAGAAGACATATTCTGGTGATCCCATTTCTATAACCAAATGGTCATCACAACACATACAAACAGTTCCTCTAGTATTTGTGGTCACTGTATCACTTGTTCAATGGTGGTAACCAAATCAAATAGATTACTTGGTGTATAGTGACTACTTCTGGAGAATCCAAGGAATTACTAAAAAATATATTTACATATATCTACTCATATTTAGTTCCCTCATATGGAATATTTTAGAACTCATCATCTAGGTATAAATCTTTCATTTTCTAAAAGTTTTATAAATTTCAATACTGATATGTTTTTTTTGTTACACCTTTCATATGACTTCATTTCTCAACTAAAAAATAACTTTTCAAAAAAAAATCTAACAATATATTTTCTCCAAATACATTATAATTCAATTGAATATTGCCTTATAAGGTCCCCTAATGTATGGATATCTTTTCCAAATAGTTCCTAAATTTTAGTATGATATGTGGAGATCAAGTGTATTTCAGTGTTCCAAGATTTCTCAAGACTCCTGCATAATTATTATATGAAATGAAGGACCTGATACGATACAATTTATAGGGGTGAACTATGATGTCTAAAACATCATGTTTATATTGAAATTAAAAATTATAAATGGGAATATATTCTATTATTTCTTGAATATATTCTGGCTTGGTATGAATATAAAAATGTAACAGAGATAATCTTTCATCTTAGTATTCTAAGGTAGCTTATTAAAACATTATTTTTTAATATTTTTGCACTAAATTTTTTTTATAGTTACAGGTTTCATGTCACCCTTTGATTTTGTCTCTCAACTTTTACATATTAGAATACTAATCTTTTTACACATAGTCAGTAATTTTAGAAGTCATGTTATCCCACTTGAAATTTTCTCTTAATTACTTATACATCTCAGTGATACCTTGATTAGAAAAATTAATATCTATGTTTTTGATATATTTATTTAGGGGTTTTTCATTATTTATTCTCCAATACTCTGGGTTTTGATTTTTTTTCATTTAATAGGTACTCAAGACTCAAAGGAGGATATGATGGAAAATCAAAAAAACTCATTACAGGTCATGAATATGACGCAAAAGACATATTTTACTTGTGTATGGACCACATGTGAGTTAAATTACAAGCCTTTAATCTATAGTACAAGTCATGAACCATGTACCAAATTTGAATCTGTATAACATGTCGTGAATTAATTAATTTATATCCTGATGAGATACACGATGTCAGCTTAGTATATAATATAAAAAGGTCGAATTGTGAATCCCCCTGATGATACAGGATGTGAAATCCAAGAGATCCAATATATTAATAGACTAATACAGATCATAATTATATGAAGTAAATGAAAATTAAATATCATGAAAGACACAATATATAAACCAATTAATGAAAATGCATGATGTGAATAATCTACACATCATGTAACTTAAAAATTATATATATATGAAGTGACCCCAAATTTAACTTGTGATAGATAAAACTCAAATTATAGTTTGGGAAATATAAATTCTAATATGCTCAATGACCACACATAATAAATGAAAACATGAGGGATATTAATATATTTTCACTATTTTCACGGATAGCTGTGATTCAGAATAGTGACCTTCGGTATGAACCTAGTATTTTCTCACCCATTATCCTTTTTCCCTTTCCATTTAAAAATATTCTCACATGGAATATATCCTTTATGCAATTTTATTCATCGTAGTGCATACACCAGGGTCCCCTAAAACATTCTTGGGTCATGGACACACTAGTATTGGATGATTTGAATCAAGAAATTAGAAGATCCATTTTTTAGCATCACTATTTTTCAATGGTTTAACACAAAAATATTTCCAATCCAAATAATAAAACCTCTAATATATACCACCTACCCATTACAATGATTTACCCACCCTTTGGGAGTACACAAACATGGATAATAATTTTCTACCCCTTATTGGTGTTTCACACATCATTATTCATCCTCTTATTCATTTTTACTCATTTGATATCAAAATTACAATCATCTTTATAATCCAAAACATGGGGTAGTTTGGTGGAATGAAAATAAAAAATACCAATAAACACTTTTCTAATTTTCTAGGTATTTGGGACACTTTTCACAAATAAGGAATATCATATGATGTCATCCATATATGAGTATTATCATTATCCATGCATGGAGGATACAATGATCAGTTCAAAATCCCATCTCTTGACTCTTTCATGACATGGGATGATTTAGCTAAGAAGTTCCTAGAAAAATACTTCTCATCAGTCCAAACATTGATGCTAAGAAATGAAATACAGAATTTCCACCAAGTGAATAGAGAATCAGTTTTGGATGAATTGTATCATTTCAGAGAGCTTGCCCATAAATTACTACATCATGAAATTGATGTGTGTATATAATTACAACCCTTCTACCAGAAACCCCAACTGGTTTCACACAATATTTTTGATACTAAAATAGAAGGTGGGATCATGATGAAAACAATTGAATTCAAAGGAGAAATGTTACATGATATTTTCCATAATGTGAGTCTATGGAAGAGTGATCAAGGAATGCCTTGGTGTGGAATCCATTACTTAGAAGAGAACAACTACCTTGATACACAAGTTTAAGCTATAATGAAGAAGCATGAGTCATTGCAACTATTTACTCCTCCACATCCACATCCTTCCCCTATTACAGATATCTAATAATTGAAATGTGTGGAGGCCCTCACCAAGATTAGGATTGTAGTGTAGGAATAGAGGATCCTCAAATCCAAGATTTTAATTATGTTAATTAATATCAAAAAAATAAATAGTACCATCAAGACCAATTATACCAACAATAATAAAATTAGAAAAGACTATCTCATAAACCTAAATAACCTATCCATGATTTTCATAAACATTTGAGTTGAAAAGTTCCATCACTGAATCAGGAACCACATGGGTACCCATCTCAAATTAAAAAACCATGAATGCAACAAAAATTTCAACAATAACCTTTTACCCCAAGTGATGAATAGCTTCCACCTACTCAAAAACATCAGTATCAACAAACTCTTCCATGACAACAACAACAATCTCCACCACCCCCATCCAATCTTGAGAAACTACACACCAACTTCATCAAAAAAAGAAGATCAAATGATGAAATTGAAGAGACTGAAATGATGAATCAAAGGACTTACCTATGAATTATGGAGAACCATGTGGGAAAAATATCAAAAACCCTATCAGACTAATTACTGAGTACTATGACTTTTAATAATGAAACTCATCTAATAGAGAATTATAAAGTTATAGTACTTATAATTAAAAAAATTATGGATTCTTAGTATCCATTTGGAGGCGATGAAAAACAATTAATAGAATATGATAAATCCATTTAAGAGAAAAATCTAGAAATGGAGAAAACTGAAAAAGTCTGAAAAAGAAGAAGTGTATGAGGAACCACCACTATAAAAAAATCCCCTCAACTTTATATAGAGGATGATATTAGAAAAAATACGCGAACATTACAAAAGTTTTTTGATATCTTTACAAAATTAAACATCAACATTCTCTTCATAGACTAAATTTCTTTGAATCATTCTTATTGAATGTTTTTGAAATACATGATTTCCAAAAAAAGGAAAATTAATACGTGGGTGTTATCCCTATAAAGGAATAATGCTCCAAGGTTTTTCAGTAGATGTTCCCTCTCAAAATGTGTTACCCCATATCATTTGTTAATTAATGAAATACAGGGATATGAAATTTCAAAAGATACATGTTTTGTATTTGTTTAAGTATCAATATCATTTCTATGAGTGTCTTAAAATAGATGGAGCTTGAAAAATAAAACCAACAAGATTGGAACTCCAACTCGCTAACTAATTTTTCAAGCACCCTTAAGGCCTGCTTGACTATGTCTTAGAAAAGGATGCAAATTTCAACATTCCAAAAAAAATTACTTGATATAAAAAATGAACATGATGTTATTATAAATCATGGGAGACTATTTAACATAATTGGGAAGGAATTATTTGATGTAATCCAAGGAAGGTTAATTTTCAGAGGTTGTTAAGAACAGGTTGTTTTGAATTTAGTAAAATTCTCCAAGAAAAGAAATTAGTCCTTAGAATATCAATACATATTTCATCATGATGATAAATATGATAATATGACTACTAATGATGAAAAAATACCCTTAATCCTGATAAAAATTGACACTATGATCCCAATGACATGGATTACACTACACCTATATCAATGGGTATTATTATAATATTATTAAAATATGTCATCAAGAACCATTCCATGAGCAGTGTTTCCTTAATTTTAAATTAATCTAAATGAAAAAATTTATATCTCTCAATAATTAATTAAGAAGTTTCCAGTAGGAAACTGAATATAGATTTTTTTGGATAGATTAGAGTTTAGAAATGTTTTATTACATTTTCGGTAGTTTAGAGGTGCACTTACAAACATTTTATTATTAAAAATTTAAAATATTAAATAAAAAACCAAAAACAAAAAAAATCACACCACGCAAAAAATTTATATAACATTACAATTTTGGGGCCTATAAAAATAAAAACCCAATATTTTAAGGTAGTGAATTAAATATAAGATGTGAAATCATCATGAAGACTTTAAAATATGTGAACATAGGATTCATTTTCACCTATGATCTCTTCCTCCACCACTCCGCAACTACCAATCATTATCCCTCATTAAATACCACACTCTTACCTCATCCTATATTCTCTTCTCCCAATATATCCTCCAACACCTTCCATCCATCAATTTTATAGACTTCTAACACAATATCATTTATTAGGACCGTAAAAAGTGTAGTAGAGGTTGATGATGATCTGCCAACAAAGTGAATGTCTTGTGAATTTACACTACCACATTATGATCGGTTGACTCATCCTCTACCTCCAGTTTGGCCACTATATATATATCACCCCTGATTTCTTATAAGTAACCCTTATTTTATTTATTTTAAGTATATAAAGTGTTTTTGTGCTTTTTGGGAGGGTTTAGAAAACTTTTGGAATATTTTAAAGGATTTTATATAGCTTCATAGTTTGATAATAGTTTGTGGAAACCATGAAGCTCCTACAAAAAACCAAGCCTTATGAGACATAGGCTAAGGGGAAGACTCATAGGTAGGTGTATGTTTTTCCAAACCATGTGGCCACTTACGGAAAACTGTTCGATGGGAGACAATGGAATTTTTCATAGTTGGTGCACAGTTTGTATAATCGTGTGGGCCAACTATGGAAGTTTCTCCTTGAGGTAGTGGTCAATTCATTATTAGCACATTCTTTTCCCTATCCTTGTGACTAACCATGAACATTTAAAAAAAGATCCTAAATAAGTTGATTAGGGTTGGGAATAAGTTTTAACCCCTTGTTTTTGCTGCAAATTTACTTTGACTCGATATTTTATCCTCCCAAAGGATGTGGAACCTTTCCCTGTAAAATTTGAAGTGATGCATATTCATTTCCTAGTCCGTTGAAGCCTGATTACCTTGGAAATTCATCGTTTATGGTATTTTTTGGTTGTTGTTTCATAGATATAATTTCCTCTATCTCTTGGCTTCTTAGATCTAGTCTAATGTGGATGGATCTAATTTTTCTGATGCTAATCATGGTTATATTGGAATTTTTTAATGATGTGGGGACATATCTAAGGAGTTTTTTTGGTTATTTAACTTTTATTTGGGTGTTTTCATGTGATTCTTTGTTTTTTCTATATTTCCTAAGGTAGGTGGATACACTCTCGACCCCACTTCTTAAAACTTCAAGTAATAGTTTCAAATTGGTTAAATTTCTTAAATTATATAGTAAATTTATTGTTCAATGAATGGTAGAAACCATATTTATTGATGGTTTGAGTATTTTATATATTTTTTTTGAAATTATGGAATTGTGGAAAGTGGTTTTGCAATTTAATTTGTTTGATTAATTTTAAAATGTCTATTTTAAAATATTTTATTGCTTGATTTATGGTAAATGGATTAATTGAGATGTTTTCAATAAAATTATTGGTTTTATTGAAATGTATTGAAATCATTTGTTTTAAATGTTTTCAATAAAACAATGATTTTATTGAAATGAATTGAAATGTGTTGTTTGAATGGTTTTCAATAAAAGAACAATTTTTTTGAAATAGTTTGAATTGGATAGTTTGTATTGGTTTTGGAATAAATTGGTTGTTTGAGTTCATAATTTCGAATTGACCATAAATAAGGGGCATACACCATTGTTGTATATTGGGATGTGGCCCTGGATAAAGGAAATGTGTCTTTGGGGAATAAATAGATTGGACACTTTGTTATGATTTAGTGGATGGACTAGAAACCACTCATGAGTATAGAACTGTCAAAGAAGCATAAATGTGTGGGTGTGTAGTGAATCATGGAATGGGTATTACAAAAAGGAATTCAAAATAGTTTAATGTATTTTTTAGGTTTCCTTTTCATTTAAAATATTTTAGTATGAAAAATGTTTTCTGTGTTAAACTGTTTGGATTTGATATATGGTGTGTTCAATTGTTTTATAAATATTGTCTATATAAATTTGCAAACATTTATACCCTAACTACATTAGTTGGGAAGTCATTTGGGGAAATACTACAAAGTTTCATTACCCACCCCTCCTTTGGAACTTTGGGGTTTTGTAGATAATGTTATCAATACATAGGAAAAGGTAAATTATCACACTTCTTCAGTGGTCCATCATGATATGTGTAATATTTTATGGCATTGGTTCATGCAACATGTAAGAGAATTGGAGTTATGTGTGATTTCATTGAGGTTTTTTGGTTTGTATTCTATTTTTTACTTTGATGTTAGTTCTATTCTATTGTGGTACTTTTTTGAAGATTGATTTTTGATATTAATGGTATTACATTGAGTTGTTTTACACTATTAACATGCATCATGTAGTGATATTTTTTATAGTATATTTAGATGGGTTTTTTTATATTCAAAGGGTAAATCATCCCTCATCTGTTAATAAATACATTGGCATATATTTCTAGCCATTGGAGCCATGGAGATATCTCTTATGGCCAAGTAATGTTCTTACTCCTTTTCAATCCAATGAGGAGGGGTGGGATGTTACATGTGGAATAAGTCTCCATCGGTCTGAATACCTTTACGGCACAAGTGGTATCATATTTTTTGATCCTTGAATAAAAAATGGTTGTCAGTTCTATTGTTTGTGGAGTTGCAATTCATTCTGTTTTATTCCTCATGTTGGAATGATAGAAAGGATTTGGATTTCTAGGACTTGAAATGTAGATCATAAAAATACATAGCTAACCTTTTTATGCAGAACTTCAAGTTACAATAGAGTTTGTTACATAAGTGTTCTTTGGACACTTATAGGAATCAAAATATAATTTTCATGAGTTTATCCAATGATATGATCAGGAAATGATTTATATAAATGACTTCCCACTAGATTTCCATACATCATTTTGAGTAATGATTTATGATATTTTTAAAAGTGTTGATTTTTGAAAATTGTTAATGTTGTTTTCAATTATGAGATTTTGAAATGTCATGAAATTATTATTTCTAATATGTTATGATTTTTAATAGTGTGGTGAAATTTTCAAAAATTGTTTATTGTGGAAAATTTTGAATTTTGAAAAGTAAGGTTTCTATAGTTATGAGGTGATAAAATTTTAAATTCTATGCCTTTTGTTTCTTGAGACTTAAACTTATGGAATTTTTTTTGTTTATTGAAAATGGAACAAGGTAGGCATCATATAAAACAACTAGAAGAATCTATTGAGAATGTGGTTTCACCTGAGTCATAGGTGGACTAACAACTGGTTCAATGTGTTGTCCAACATTTTTAAGATGTGGAAAAAGGGAACCAAATGGGTGAAAAAATGAATGTGGACCACTCTGTCAAATTCTAAAAGTATAATCCACCCATATTTTGTGGTGATTCAGAACTAGAGAAGGTAGAGGTTTGGATAATTAGGATGAATCAAATCTATGATTTCCATGGAACACCAATGGAGATAAAATTCATGATAGTGATGTATATGTTTGAGGATATTTCATTCCAATGGTGGGATTTCACGGTTCATGGATAATTAATCCAAGGCCTAACATGGGATAATTTTAATGAATTCTTCAATAAATAAATATATCCTCATATGTTTGGGATCAAAATAATTATATAATTATTCAACCAAAATCATAAGGGCCTCACATTGATAGAGTATGAGGATAAATTTATTAATTTAGTTCACATTACACCCAAAGTTGATGGTAATAAATCCTTGAAGGAATGAATCATTGAATCTGGGATGAGGAATGAGATTCACTCCAAGGATGTTGTTCTCTATATTATGGATTATACAGATATGGTCAATAGACAAATAGTGTAATAAAGGGATATCTCATGCTCTATGAGTGGATGGAGAATTTAGGTACCTATTTGAAATAGTGGGAACTCAATTTCTGGTAACAAGCGGATGAAGGACACTTATTTCCAAGGTAGTGGAATTATGCTAAATCAAACAGCTAGATTGGAAAATATTCCTCCAAGACCCAAGAGAAAAGATAGAAGTTTCCAATATGGTTCAATCAACCACATTAATAAATATTGTATGACCCATCTAAGATCCTACCTTAATTATAACGAGATGGGCCATATTTGGTGATATTTTCATAGTGCTCTGTGGTCGGTTGTTTAGGAAAATGTTTACATGTCACAGATGTTGTTTTCTTCGATGGGATGAGGGAAAGATAATATATCTTTTCAGTAAATTAGTGAAACCATGTAAATTCTTGGAATAACATGAATACTCAGCAGGGGAAATCTCAACAAGCCAATAAATAACAATTTTTCATGAGCATGAAATTATATGGAGCTCAGGAAGTTATTATGGATGATCAATCAAGACCATCAATGGGGAGAGGTATGATTCATTTTAATTATGATTTTATGAAAGATTTTTTGATATGGGTTCGTACAATTCATTTATTTCTTCTCATATTTTTTATTTTATGATTTTAAATTTTGATATGATGCATTCGGTGCTGAAACGGAAAACTGCTCTTGGTCAAAGAAAATTCTAAACCTTTGTGTGTAGAGCTTATTCTATAATTGTTTAAGGAGATGAGTTGATATGGTATTTCTCTATTGAAAAAATGGATTTTTTTTATATAATCATGGGTATAGACTTTTTAATAATGTTTATGGACCACATCAAATATTATACATGATGGGTTAATTTTATGACTAATGATGGAACTGACCAACTATTTAGAGGATAACAGATTGTAAAGGAAGGTGGAATAGGGTTGTTTGCACCAGTAGTTGGAACAATATCATTCCAGTTTGATGTGTTGACTTTAGAATTTATGTATGAGATTGAGGATAATATTTTTTAGTAGTTTTTGATCAGTTTCAAGATGTTTTCTAGAGAATTTCTCAGGGTTTTCACCCATTTGAGAAGTAGACTTTATAATTTATCCCTTTTAAGGGACCAAACCTATTTACCTTTCTTCTTATCTAATGGAACAAAAAAATTAACTGAACTAAAATTGTAGCTGGAAGAGCGTGAAAGAAAAGGGTTCATTCAATCCATCACATCCCTATGGATATCACCTATCTTGTTTGACAAAAATGCATATGTAACTCATTGGATTTGTGTGGATTCTTGTAAGATTAATCAAGTCATAATAATTATTTCTTATCCACATACACATACTAATGATATATTTGATTATTTTAGGGGACATCAATGGTTCTTCAAAATTGAATTTCAATCAGGATATCACCAATCGAGGGGAAGAAGGAGGATATTCCCAAGGAAACTTTCATAAATAGATATGGCCATTATGAATAGGTGGTAATGCTTTTTAGTATCATGAACTCACCAACATTTTTTATGGAATTGATGAATCAAATATTTAAAATGTATCTAGATTATCTCATGGTGTGTTTTTGTATGACATATTGGTTTATTCAAATACTAGAAATAAGCTTGAGAAACATTTGGAAATGGTGATGGGAATGTTGATATATCATTATTTGTATTCCAAATTATCAAATTGAGATTTTGTGGATACAAGTGGCATGTTTCCATGTCCATTTAATCTCTATTTTTTTGTGGACCAATAAACGATAGTGGTTGGTATGTATTAGTGTCCATGAAAGAATTTTTTAAGATACAAATTTTCTTTGGTCTATCTGGTTATTACCTATGCTTTGTTTGAGATTTTTCATGACTGACTTCAGCAATGACAACTTTGAAAAAAAAAACTATTCCATTCCAATGGAATAATTAATGCCATAAAAAATTTCAAGAGCTTCTTACATCACACCAGTCTTGATTTTTCCAGAATCAAGATATGGGTACATAGTGTATAGTGATGAATTGGGATTAGGGTTGGGTTCTGTTCTCATTCAGGGAGATCATGTTGTTTTTTATCACTCAAGAAAGTTATGGTTGCATGAGAAAAATTTCCCAACACACGATTTAGATTTAGTTCTCATATTCCATGATCTAAAGACATAGCATCATTAACTCTTTAGTGATAAATTTAACATCTTTACAGATAATAATATAGTACAAAATATTTTCTCATAAAGGGGTTTGAATCTAAAATAAAGGATATGGATGGAGTATCTAAAAATGTTCTACTTTTACTTGATGTATACATCAGTTAAATGAAATTATTTGGCTGATACATTGAGTTGAAATTAATATTCTCAATTAGAAAAATAAGCTTCATAGGAGTGGAAGTTGTTGTTAGTCAAAGTCTAAATGCACATTGAATGCAATGATCGAGGTGATGTTTAATTTTTTTTTAGTTTTGTTTGTTCCTGATTTGGTATAGATTGTTAAAGAGGCATAAATGGACAATTCTGAATGAGTATTTACAATGAAAAAAACCCAATGGTGGGGAGACCATTTAGGGATGGAAGCAAGATGAGTGTTCAGAGTTATGGTATCAAAATTAGATGTTCATAACTATTCCTTGTCTGGAACAACTTCTTCAAACTTACCACCATTAAAAATGGGTTGTTCATCCCAGTATGAAAAATATATTTAAGGAATTGAAATCAAATTTTTGTTAGTTTAGAATGAAAAGGAAGGTGGATGAGTTTATTTTGAATTGTGTAGCTTTTCTATAGGTTAAAGTAGAGAATCAGTGAATAGCTTCTATATTTTAGTATTTACCAATTCCTATTTGGAAATTGGATCATATAAGTGTGGATTTTGTAATAGGTATCCCAAGAATAGTTTGAAAACACTGTGCCATATGGGTGAAATTGGATCAACTCAAAAATGTTGGCCAATTTCATCCATATTCATGAATCTCATATGGTAGAGGACATGTCAAAAATATATACAAAGATGTTTTAAAAGGGAATGGAATACCAGTTTCAATTGTATCTGATCAAGAACTGAGGTTTATATCTCATTTTAAAAAATCCTTAAAGAAACCCCCAGGAACTCATTTTATGAAGAATACATCATATCATCCTCAGATGGATGAGAAATATAAAAAGATGATACAAATGTTGGAAGACATGTTGCTGGCTTGTGTAATGGTTTTTATTGGATCATGGAAGGAAAAAATAACATTATTGGAGTTCTCATATAAAAATAGTTATCATGCCTCAATACATATGAATCATTTTGAATAATTTTATAGGAGTCCTTATCGTTCACCACATTATTGGGTGGAAACTGTTAACACATCACTAGTCAGGATAAGCCTTTTTCAAGAGATAATAATGATGATACAATTGATCAGGAAGTGAATGGATATAGCTTAGAGTCATTATAAATCATATGTAGGTCATTGTTGATAGCAGTTTTCATTTGAGGTGATGGATCATCATTTTTTGAGAGTATCTCAAAGGCATTGACATTGTTGTTTTATAAAGAATGGAAATTTATCTCCTCGATACATATTCCCTTTTGAGATACATGAATGGGTTGGTGAGGTGTAAAATCGGTTGGCATTATCACCATGGTTTAGTGATGTGTATAATGTATTTCATATATCATAGTTGAAAAATTATCATCCTGATTTTGATCTGGTGATTCGATGGGATCAATTTAAGCTAGAGAAGGATTCTTTATTGGTGCATGTGCCAGTACCGATTTTAGATAAGAAAAGGATATTATTGGGCGAAAAAAGCATCAGTATAGTGCGTGTTTTTTGGAAACATGGTTAGATTCAGGATGAAACTTCAGAACAAGAGAAGGAAATGGTCGAGCAATGAATTGAACACTTTCAGGACACCAGTAGAATTCTACTTTCTAGAGATGTAAAGGCCAATTATGGGGAGAATGTAGCACCCATAATTCAATTATGTAACCCTTATATTAAATATTTTAATTATATGATGTTTTTGGGTTATGTTTTGTAGGGTTTAGAATCCTTTTGGAGTGTTTTTTGTTCTTTTCTATAGGTTCGCAATTTGGGCACAGTTTGTGGAAACCATGAAACTCCTATAGGAAACCATGCATAGTAAGACATAGGCTAGGGGAAAGGTGAATAAGTAGGTACATGGATTTTTCAAACTCCACAGCCACCTAGGGGAAACCATTTAAAGTGGGACAGTGTTCATTTTCACTTTTGAAAGATTATTTTTCTAATTATGTTGGCCAACTATACAAGGTCCTCCTTGAGGCTGTGGTTGGTTTATGGTTAGTACACGATTTTTCCAAACCATGCCCAATTTAAAAAGTATATTATAAAAAAGTGTATTTGGTTTAGGATTATGTTTCAAACCCCTGTTTGTTCTCTAAATTGTCTTTAAATTGAGAGTTTATCCTCCAATAATTTTTGGAATGATTTACTATCAAATTGGAAGCAATCTGGAGGCATTTATTAGTGCATTGAGTCCTAATTCCCACAGTAAGTCCTCATTAATGGTAGTTTTTGGTGGGTTTTGAATATATAATCTTTTCACCCTCTCTCATTTTATTACATCTAGTCTTTTTTAGATTATTCTATGGTTTTTTATGCCAATAGTGGTTAGATTTGGCTTTTTTATGATAGGGAAGAAGATCTATGGTGGGTTTGATTCTAAACTTTTTGTTCGAATCATGGTAGAAACCCTCTAATCTAATGGTTTTAGTATTTTATTGATTTTTGGGGAAATTGTGGAATTATAGAAAGTTGTTGTGAAAATTTATTTATTTTATTGAAATTAAAATGTTGGTTTTAAAATATGGATTTTCTAGATTTTGGATAAATAGTCTAGTTGAGATGTTTTTAGAAAAAGATTGGTTTTATTAAAGTGCAATGAAAAGGTCTATTGGAATGATTTTCAACAAGATAATGGTTTTTTTGAAATGTATTGAAATGGTTTTTTTAAAAGTTTTTCAATAAATGAATTGTTTTATTGAAATGGTTATAATTAATTGTTTTGAAATGGTTTTGGTATACATGGGTTATGTGAGTTAATGCTATCGATGTGACCATGAATAAGGGGCATGTACTATTATGGTACAAAGATACATGAACCAAGATAAAGGGCATGTGTCATTTGGAAACAAGGATATTAGGAAATTTTTGATAGCTTTGGGGATAAACAAGAAACCACACATGATTATAGAACTATCATAGAAACATGAATGTGTTGGTGTCTGGTGAATCATGGAATGATTATGCAAACAATTAATGTGAGGATTTTTAAATTATTTTTTGGTAGCTTTTCCTTTGAAATTATTTAAGTATCGAAAATTGATTTTGTGTTAAACTACTTGGATTTCATTTAAATTTTTATCAATTGTTTAATATTTTTTATTTAAATGTGATAAAATTTTATATTACAGTGTCATGATTAGGGAAGTGATTTGGGGAAAAACTATGGAGTTTCATTACATAACCCTTTTATGAAGCATTGGGGCTTTTGCATGTATAATTTATCGAGACACAGGAAGAGGTAATTTATCACATTTATTTAATGGGGAATCATGATTCTTGGGATATTTTGTGGAGTTACAACAAGGAGAATGATGGGGATTTTATGTTATGGGGGTTTTCATTGAGTTTTTTTGGATTTTCTTCCATTGTCTACATTGATGTTAGTTGTCTTCTATTGTGCTACATTGTTTTAGTTTTTCTATATAAATGTTATTAATTATATACTTTTTACATTATTATCATGCATAATGTACAGATATTTTGTTGTGGTATGTTTGGTTAGGTTGTTTTATCATCAAAGGGAAAATCGTCACCAATTTATTAATGATGCCCTTATCATTTATTACCAGACTTTGGCGCCTTGCGATTATTGTTTATTGCTAAGTAATATCCTTCCTCCTTGAAAAGACAATGAGGAGGGGTGTGATGTTATACAATTAGCCTATAATGAGTCATAGTTTACTTTTAACTCATCCCAGGGTACCACTCTGTACCATCACCTCCACATTTTCTTGAACTTATCTTCCCCAGAGTGTGATGTTATGTTGGTCAATATTTATGCCAAGAAAATGAGGCCCAATAAGAAAATGAACCTATTTTTTCTCAAGAATATCCATGTTAATGAGGAGATCCTATATCCTTTAGTGTGGAATGAAACTCTCTATTATCATATCCATATGAGTGGAGGCATACTAGGAGCTCTTCCTCGAGTTCTTGGCCACATTGGAGATCAATGTAGAACATTCCACCATAAATATTGGTGGTAGGCCTTGGGAGATAATCATGGGATATTTATGTGTCAGAATCTATATCTACACTATGAATTTAATAGCATCCACTTCTTACATATCTATACACACTGAATATAAACATAAGGGATGAGGTTTTGAATTAATCATTGATCACACAAGATCTATAGAGAAATCAAAATCCTTTTATGGTGAAGAAACCCAGCTATGGGCTAGCACCTTAGGTATTAAATACCCAGCTCTCACCCATTACTAGTTATCGAGATGAGATCCTCATATTAAAATCAGTTAGATTGAGGTTCTCATTATTTCCCTAACCATGGGTGGACTATCCGTCTACAAAGTCCACTAGTTCAACTTGTACTAAAATACCTAGGTATGGGGGGGCCAAGGTTCTCTCATGGGGGCTTCTCATTACTTAACTCACTCTTCATCTTGGAATCTTTGACATGGCTTAACCTCGTCCCTTTCATGTGAAAATAGAGTCCATTACCCTTCTCATCCTTCACAAGATGTTTATTTTCAGAAATATTGAGGGGAGATACCATTGGGCCCCTTAATATGCCAATGATCTAGTTGTGGATCCAACATAGCATGGCCCATGCCCTGAACATTCTCATGATCCCCCTTCCCAAATGACCCAGCACCAGCTCCTACATCCATATATATTCACCTCCAACCACCACTTCACCACATCCTACCACAACTTCACCATCCCCACCTATACCATCTCACTCATGGAATGTTCTCCAATTGTTTTTAGAGAATCATAAATCTATTTTTCCACCTTTGAATTACATTCATCAATACATATCATTTCACAACCCTTGCCCCACCACCATCATTTACATCATCCCAACCACCACTATCTAAAATACGCCATTACTAACTCCATACCCAACCCACCTCCCACCCTAGTCAACCTACCCCTAGTGCTTACAGACCTTTCAACCTAGAAGAAATTAATAACAGAGAATGTATGATGAGACATAGGCCCCTACCCCCATTTTCCTCCTAAGCGCCTCATATCAATATAGCTGGTAGATGTTTGACCTAAATATAAATTAGAACCTCACCCCTTAATCCATTACCAAACCTGTTTCCATCACTAAGATTCATATTAGTTTGGTTGATCCACCATCCCCAACATCCATAGATGATATTGATTTGGTAGAGCTAATCCATACCCCACTGTTTAAGAGGGGAAATTTGATGTAGATACTAGAAATTCTGCCCATAATATTTTTTGTGTCATTGTAAACCTCCCCAATTGCAAGATACTTCTGGGTTAATACTTTTTATCCATTATATTCCCTATTCATTAATGCATCATTTATCATATATATGTATTGGATACAATTTTAAATCCACTACATTCTTGATTATTTTTATTTTACTTCTAAATTATGTTATCCACATTGAGCACTAATGCATACTCTATTGTCATTGATAATAATACTAGGAGATCATATGTACTTCGGCATGAAGTTTATCAACATTTGGGTATCTTCCAGAGAAATTTTAGGGAGAACCTTCTTCAGATCCATAAACAAAATGACCCCCTCCATGATTTTCATCGAATTTAATACTTACAAATGAGTAATTTGGTTCACCCATTCATGAGGTGGTTGACCTCATAAAATTCCCCCATGATCTAGATTAAACCCTCAGCAGTTTTAGTAGGAGGTAGGGGAAATCTATGACAATGGATGGAATTGACAGATATTTTGTCCATTTTCCTAGATAAAGACACCATATTTAACTTCTAATGAGAGACAAACCATATTTTTTTGTTTTTTATGTTTTCTAAATGATTAGAACCATTGTTTTTCCTTTTTGTCGTGTACTATTCATCGATCATCCAAATCTCTATTTTAGTCACTTCATGCATTTATCTGACCGACATTCTCGGAAATTTTAATACATTCACCTACCCATTTTTCTTCATATATATATTGATTAACCGATGTGTTCTAATGGTTTATATAGTGTTGTTATTTTGTTTTTGAAAATTATTCCATATAGAATAGTTTTTCATCATCATCTAAAAATTTACCCCACAGAATGTCTTTTACTACAGGGAGCTCACAATTCCCTAATTTAAAATTATTAAATTTCTATTTCATTTTTTTCTATTATATACTTTTTATCCCTCCCAATTCACTTTATAGAATAGTGTAGAGATTGTATCATTTTATGTGTGGGTGAGTCTTTATTGATCCTTATTTTCTAAAAACATGAATTTTTTCATGTCTACATTATTACATGAGACAGTTTTCATTGAAATAATTTTTTAATCATGAAATATCATTTCACTAATTTAAATGAAGATAATTTTTAGTTAGATATTTTTGAAATCCATTATTATTTCAGTTCATAATTTTAACATGATTTCTAATTTGATTAGTTTAATTATTATTCTAGATTCATGAAATTTATTTTAATTAACTTACAAATCAATATTACACCCTGGGTGATTTCCATTTACTTTATATACTCCCATTTTTTATAGGATTTTGGATCTATATTTACATATTATTTTCTATGAATATTTAATGTGAGATACTTGGGAAAATTAACCCTGTCATAATATGTATTGGAATATTATTGAGGCTATGATTGAAATGATACATTGTTAAAATTATTGAGGCAATATTTTTTGAACCATTTATCTTGAGATCTACAAGTACATATATAATTATATATCCCATAGTATATGTGAAAAATATTATTAGTATTGATCCATTTCATGACTATTATCCCTTCCTACAATACTCTTGGTACTTTTCATGAAATTATTTTGAACAAGTGTGAGGGATTTTAAAACTTTACCAAACAAGGTATGTAGTTACTGAGGAAACGTATGGTGGTATTTTCATTATAATTATATGACATGGTTTATGATTATATCTGAAATTTCCTATGAATACCATATTACATTGAAAAAAATAAATACATATATATAATTTTAATAAAATAATTTGGCTTTTGTTTTATGAAGGAAAAAAACCATTACTAAATATATGAATATTATGATAGATCATAGATGGTAAGGTGATAGATGTGATATTCATCCAAGAAATGATTTTCAAAAAATATATAAAATGAAAATACATTTGAACATGGGACATTATTTATGATTTCATGTACTATTTTTTGGTATACATTGATATTTTGTGATCCTAAAGTCTTTTTTATCATAGAGTTACTTTATTGAACCAATAAGGGTTTTCATGCATTATACTTTAGATTTTACATTAATTTTTAGCTTGATTTTTATTTTCTACCCACATTAGATCAACCTAAGAGAAATTTGAGACTTATTTCTTAAGACCACGTGATTATTTTTGTATTGTTCTTTACGAAGTTGAGAGGTTAAATGTAGTGTAGGATTATGGTTAGGGACATGTATTGATCGTTTGAGAATAAATACTATTTTATTTTACCTTGACAAAAGAGATAATATTTATTGTGAGAGTTTAATTGAAAAAGGTGTATAGGTTTTGGTTAATAGTTATGAAATTATAATTAATGGAATAAATAATCCAACTAAATAACTTTGAGGAATTAATGAAATTCTCAACAGGATTAATTCTTGAATACTTTCTTTATCTACTAACACATAGTTTTATTTTCCAATTTTAAATGCATAATTATTATTTACAAATTATATAATTTGAAATACCTATTGAGATGTTTTTTTTGAGGAATTTTAATTGATCATGTTTTGGGGAATTTGATAATACGAATTCATATATATCTTTTGGATATATTTATTTATATTTTGACCATGTTTTACTTGACTATACACTGGGTTTTGAAGTGTTTTTTTGCAAGGAATATATACTAATGTCTCAAAATAAGAGATACTAGAAAATCATAAAATTATTCATTATAGTCCTGAATATGATGTACACATTAAGTATGTAACGCCCTAACCCCAGTTACCCAAATTCAGTGCATTATTTTAATACATTGGAAAGATTACAAGGAATCAAGTCCTGAAGGATCGATCAGTAAAGCAATCTTGGAAAATAGATTATATACATGAACGTTACATTATCTTATAAAATGAAAAAAAAACATTTTCTTCATTGACCACATTCATATCCCTTAGATTATTCCAACAAGTCAGTCATAATATACTTCTTCACATCCAAGGAAAAATAAAACATAGAAAGGGGTGAGATCTGATGCTCAGTAAGGATAACAATATAGACGAAACATTCATAAATAAGAATAAACATTTAAGCCAATGTATAAGACTAAAAAAAAGCCTTTTAAACTTAAACATCAATATAATATGGCAAAGATAAATCAAATAATTCCATTTAATTATTCACATGGATATTCTACTAGTCGAATAATCAAATGTAATATCAATATCCAATTTCATAATGATGGAATGCATAATTCCAGACTTCATAACCACATTTTCAAGGACTTGTGCCAAAATTACAATCAAGATTTTGTCAAGGCCTTGTGCCAGGACACTAGTTTGTCTCATGAGACCTACCGATGCATTCAAGAGCTATAACCGGATCTACCCATCACTTACTAAGTCCAATGTATTCCTCATATGAAAAGGTTTAAACATAACATAATTATTCACATTAAAACTAGTATACGAAATTTAAATACTTTATCAATAAACCATTAATGGCATAAAAATAACACATCCATAGTCAAACATATCACAAAACCATCAATACAATATGTAATATTTTTTATCATAATAAATCAACCTCGATTCAAAATAATATCCAATAAAGGATGTTGACATAATAGAAAATGATTAGTAAAACTATTTGGGAGAAATATCCCTTTTTCATGAAATCATTTTAAAAGTCACACAATTTACAAATAAAGTCATTTAAAAGATATTTTTGAATCAAAGTGTGCCATACCACTTTGAATCTTTTGAAAGGAATTTACATTTTAAAACACTCATATCCTTAAAAATGAATCCATTAAATTATTTTGAAAACCTGGACATTAATGAGAAAGGTTTAGAAGAATAAATCTTTAAAACATTTAAAATCATGTTTTAGTTAAAGATTCCCTTAAAAAGAATCCTTTTAAAAACTGTTTTATAAAACATGGACATGGTTAATAAATATTCCCCATTAAAAACTTACACATAAAAAATCTCGGAAAATAATGAGATTGAAAAATTAACCCTTACCTTGAACATTCCTTTGGTCGAGGGTATGTTTAACCTCCTGTATAATGACCATTGTCATGACCCATCCCCTAGGGCATGTATCATGACTACCCTAAGCCCGCCTTCCATAGGTTAGGGGCTGGCGACTAGCACCAAAGGTTTAATTCCCTAAAAATTGGATGGCATTGCCTTTATAAAATGTAAACTCGCACAACCAGAGTAAATGCGGAACCAAACACTAAGTAAAAGTTGTATAACAAGTTTTTTGACAGTAAAGGGGCCGGAAATATAAGCCCAATAGTAAAGTACAAGGAAAGGATAAACAAGTACAACTAAAAAGACAAACAGGTGTAAGGTGTCTAGATGCTCCTAGATCATCCACCATAGATCCTACCTAAAGGTTTGGTACAGATAGCCTTCTCAGTGCTCCACGTCCATCCATCTCCTTCGAGTATCGACTCGTCGTGAGGTCCACCTCCGAGTACCATCCAGTCCTAGTGATCTCGGTCACCATCAGTGATGTCCATCATCTGCATCCAACACAATGAGGTGCAAGCATAACCCATGCAAGGGTGAGTATAACGATACTCAGTAGGGACCCCGAGACCTTAAAGGTTTCACAAAATCCAACAAGGATAAACCAAAAAGTATGAATCAAAAGATAACCATTACTTAAGTATATTCCCATACATATACCTAAGTTATCAAGTAACCCATCTCAATCATGTGGAAAACACAAAGGTCATTGACTCAGCTCAAACCAGGATTTTCATTAATGAAACCACAACTGTGGGAGAAGTCCTCCTCTGTCGAGTACAGAGGGCCTGTTGCAACTTTGAGGCACTTCTCACTGACCTTGGACTACTGAGGTAATCCTCTTATCGAGTACCACGGGTCTGCTTCCAACTACCAGATGCTCCGTCCGCCATGGCTCTACCACCAAATATCGGGCGCTCCCCACCGGGCTAGTCGAATCACTCCGAGTCGAATCGGTCAAGCAGTCAGCAGGTCTGTCAGCTACTAGGTCTCCGCACTCTATAAGCTCGTCTTCCTGAGAATCCACTCCATGAGCTATTGGTTGATACTCCAAGTTTCATGAAGTCTCACATGGAAGTATCCCAAAGGACCGCCACACCATAGGGGTCTCAATGAAATAGAATGCGCGTCAATCAGATTCTCGGTTTGTGAGTTATTAGCCATTTAGTCCCAGGGGCCTGGTTGGTTTTGTGTATAAACCAACCTGACCGTATCTCAACTATACCTAAACTCCCATGGGGGTAATCTCAAAGGAATGGCTTCATTCTATGAATATCGGCACTGCTGACGTTTTGTCAAATAGACACTTATAACCCATGATATGGGCGAAAAGTTGAAAACGGGTCTGACAGGTTCGGGTCCGGTCCAACCCAGTTTGACTGACATGACCTGGTCTGTGATTCTGATCCGGCATGAAGGGGCATCTTGGCTCAAAGGTATGGCCCGACCCATGGGGGCGATCCAGCCCGAAGGTGGCCCTACCCGAAGGGTGGCCCTGCCCGAAGGGGTGGCCCGGCCCGGCGGCCCACGTGGCCTGGTGGCGGCCTGCGTGGCCAGGTGGTGGCCTGCGTGGCCTAGCCGGCTGGTGGCCTGCGTGGCCTGGCTGGCCGGCCCGCGTGGCCTGGCTGGCTGGCCCGCGTGGCCTGGCTGGCTGGCCCGTGTGGCCTGGCGAGCCACGTGTTGGAGGGTGGGTGTCATTCCCCCCTTTGACCGAAATAGCCGGTGTGAGGCACCGGCCCCTGGTAACCACGGGACCCGAAGGGTCCCGCCTGGCACGCACCAGCAGCCGGCTCAGCAGGCCACCCTCTCATGTCCGTCGCAGCCTAAGGCCACAGTCTTGCACCGTCGGCATGGCATGACGGTGCCGCGCTCCTCCGTCGTTGCCCACCCTGGCCGCGGCTTCGTGCTGTTCCGCGCAACGCGATGGCGTTGTACCGCCGTCTGACCACCGCGGCCCTCCTAGACGCAATCCCTTTCTTCCGTTCGGGTTTGATGGCCACGTACCCCTCCGAAACTACTGCAGTTGGCCTAGTCGTGGCTCGGTTCTTTGCACGGTACGATAGTGCCGCGCTCTTGTGGCGACCCAGTGGCCTTACACCATAACCTTCTTTGTTTCCATCTCATTTATAGTCACCGCGTGTACTGCCTTCATCATCATTGAACAAGAACAAACTAACGGGGTGGGTTGGTCTGTGTTTGTGAAGTCCGAACCCCCCTTGTTATGGTGATATCATTCGATTCTCATACCAGAAATTTGAACGGCGATGAATGAGTACAAAACAATACAAACCCCCTACCTTTCTTGAATATCGTTCGTTGATGAAGTCGTGTGAAAAGGCGGTGTCTTCTTGTTGACGTCGAGAAAGAAGAAGCTGAGGATGGCATCAACATTCTTTGTGGGTAGCGGTGTTTCATCAACTTACTCTGGATGAAGAGGGAGAAGACGGTGCTTATCGATCTTTAGTGGAAGGAGCGTTCTTCACCTTCTTCATTGAGAGGATGAAGTTCTCACAATTCTCCAAACCCTCTATCATGCTCTACCCAAAGATTATGCCAACACCAAAAATAATAGTCATTCTATTATTTTTAATGGTTGGAATGAATTCAAAAGAATTAAAAAAGGAGCTAATTAATTAATTCCAAGGGTTTAATTAATTAATTTTGAGAGAGTTGGCACATTAAAGTATTGAGGGATGGTGGAGAGTTTTCCCCACATAAATGGGGGTTAGAGGTGTTCCAAAATTTGTGGGGAGTTAGAAGAGTTAAGAAACTCATGTGGGACCCACTAAATAAAATCCTCCCAAGGGAGGTTATGTGTGGGTGGCCCCCACCACTAACCTCCACTTGGAGGTTTTATCCACCATAAAATAAAAAAAAGTTGAACATATTATTTTTATTTAATTTAATTTAAAAATACCCAAAACAAAATTCTATTCTCGTTAGAACGCAACTACGGTGAAGGTCTAACTAAGCAATCACCAACGCTACAAGTTCAACGGTTCCCTCAAAATTTGATTTTAAGAACTGGTTCAGGAGTTATAAAAACCCACTTGTACGTTTACTGAACGTACCTGAACAATTTTAGAAATTGATTTCGGTCAGACTGGTCCTCGGAATCAAGCGTCGTCAGAAACTATGGACCCATAAAATTCCCATGTATTAAATAAAAAATTCCATTAGAATTCTAGGTCTTTACATTCTCCAAACCACATGGATTTACATCCTCGTAAGCTACAACTCAAACTAAGGGAACAAATGGGAGTACTGAGCACACATCTGAGCCTCCCGCTGTCATTTGCTCTCCTGGAGGTTCCCGTGCTGTCAACAAATGTGCACCAGATTTATTGATTGTCCACTTAGGACCCACTCCTATCGATCCTTGATCTCCACTGGGACCTCCGTGAAAGTCTCCCCATCATCGATGTCCACCTCCCCTTGGTAAATGATGTGGGATCGGTCATGCACATATCTCCTCAGCTAAGATACGTAGAAGACATCGTGCACTCGGTGCAACTATGTTAGAAGAGCCAAGCGGTAAGCCACCTCGCCTACTCTCCTGAGGAACTGGAAAGGTCAGATGAATCGTGGAGATAACATGTCGCCTCGGCCAAATCTCTGAAGTCCTCGTTGAGAAGAGACCTGTAGAAAGACGTGGTCACCATCCTCGAACTCTAGAGGTCTCCATCTCCTATCAACAAATGACTTATGCCTTCTCTGTTCAGTCTTCATCCTCTCCTGGACGATATGCACCTTCTCTGTCGTAGCCTGTACCATCTCTGGTTCCATCAGTGCTGACTCCACAGGGTCTGTCCAGCATAGTGGTGATCTACAAGATTGACCATACAAGGCCTCAAAAAGTGACATATCTATGGTGGAGTGATAGATATTTTTGTAGGAAAACTCTAACAACAGTAAGTGGTCCTCCCAGATGTGACCGACGTCGGGGACACACGCACGAAGCATGTCCTTGAGGGTCTGAATGGTCCTCTTGGTCTGACCATCAGTCTGAGGATGGAAGGCGGTGCTCAAGAAAATCTGTGTCATAAAAGCTTCCTTCAAACCGTTCCATAGCTGGGAAGTAAACCGTGCGTCACAGTCAGAGACAATAGAAGAAGGTACTCCATGTAAAGGCACTATCTCCTGCACATAGAGGCGTCCCAAGCTCTCTACTAAACCCTACTCTCTGATCGGTAGGAAGTGGGCCGACTTGGTGAGTCGTTCGATGATCAACTAAGTCGTGTCATGACCCCGGAATATATGTGGAAGATCCATCATGAAGTCCATGGATATCCCATACCACTTCCACTCCAGGACCTCTAAGGGATGAACCAATTTTGCTGGTACCTGGTGCTCCACCTTCACTTGCTAACAAGTGAGGCATCGTGAGACAAACTCTGCTACAGCCTTCTTTATACCTAGCAACCAATGTTGTCATTGAAGGTCCCGGTTCAACTTCACCACAACTAGATGTACCACTAGAGGGGAAGTGTGGAACTCCCTCAACACCTCCTCCTAATGTGAAACTGGTTCCATGGTATGTCCTATGAAGAGGATGACGTGCTCCCCACCTTCAGAAAATCCATCAGGTGCCTACCCTGTGGAAATATAAGCATGATTTGTCTCACAGTCAGCATCTCCACATTGCGCCTCCATGACTCATCGAAGAAGTGGAGGTGTGATAGTAAGAGACTAAAGATAGGCTACTACATCTCTGTCCACAAAGGATATCTATAAGGAAGCCAACTGCTCTGTCGCTTCTCCTAGCATCCAAATACTAGATCGTCTACTGAGAGCATCCACAACAACATTCCCCTTCCCAAGAGTATAGGCTATCTCAAAATAATAGTCCTAGAGGAACTCATTCCAAAGCCACTATCTCAGGTTCAGGTCATTCTGAGAGAAGATATACCTGAGAATCTTGTGATCAGAGCACACGGTAAAACGTTCGCCCATCAGATTGTGCCGCCACATCTTCAAGGAAAAGACCACTGCTGCTAACTCCAGGTCATGGGTAGCGTACTTTTGGTCATGTTGTCTCAACTTCCAATAACCATATGTGATCATTGCTCACTCCTGCATCAGGACACACCCGAGTTCATTCCCTGACACGTCGCATTAGACTACTTAACCTATGCCTTCGTCTGGAAACCTCAAGATGGGGGGCACTAGTTAGACTCTGCCTCATCTTAAGAAAGCTCTGATGGCATCTCTCTGACAACAAGAAGGGTTTCCCTTTTTCGTCAAGTCTAATAGTGGTGTTGCAACCCTAGAGAATTCTGGAATGAATCTCTAATAGTATCAAGAAAAACCCAGGAAACTCCGTACCTCCGTCACACTCCTGGGTGGCTCCCAAGAAAGTACTAGCTCAATATTCGCTGGATCTACTACCATTCCAGCCTCTAAGATGACATGTCCCAAGAATTTAACCTCACAAACCCAAAATTGGAACTTCGAGAGCTTACCATAAAGTTGGTTCTCTTAGAGTGTGTCCAGTACTACCTGCAAATGGTAGGCATGCTCCTCCTTAGTAGCCGAGTAGATCAGGATGTCGTCGATGAAGACTATGAAAAAGTGATTGAGGAAAGGTTGGAAGATCCTATTCATGAGACTCATGAACACTTATAGAGAATTGGTTACGCTGAAGGTCATAACCAAGAACTCATAATGGTCGTACCGACACCTGATGGTCATCTCATGTACATCCTCGTCTTAAACTCTAAGCTAGTGATAGCCTGATCTGAGGTTTATCTTCAAGAACCATCGTGCTCCCTTGAGCTGATCAAAGAGGACGTCAATCCTCAAGAGTGGGTACATGTTCTTCATGGTCACCTTGTTCAGGCGACAGTAGTAGAAATAGAGTGTGAAGATCTCGTCCACATTCTTGGCAACAGAATCGGGGCTGCCCAGGTAGAAACACTAGGTTGGATGAATCCCTTTCCCTACAAGTCCTCCAATTATAACCTCAGCTCGCAAAGCTTAGTAGGAGACACCCAATTTACTGGAGTATATATCGGTGATGTTCTGGGGTACAGTTCAATGTATAAGTCCACCTCTCTACGTGGAGGTAGTCCTGGAACATTGTTAGGGAAAACATCCGCGTACTGGTCCACCACTACTAGATAAGCTGGACTCTCCACATGAACTGCTCTGAGGGTAAGGCAAGCCAACTGGTGAGTGATCGGTTGCACCCTCCTCCGAGTAAGTCTGTCTTATGCTTTAATGGTTCCCTTCTCTTTAGTGAAGGTGAACCTGGTCCCATCTGTCTGGAAACACCGCAGTTTTCACCTAATACAGTTGATCTGAGCATGGATTGTAGATAACAATTCCATACCCAAGATTGCGTCGTAAGGCCTCAACACCGCTACGAGGAGATCCCAGCAGAAGCTCTCACCTCCTAGAGTAAGCTCGCACTACTGGAACCAGTGCATAATCGTTGGGTCCGCTCTTGTAGGAGTCTCTAGTCGTAAGGATCGAGCCAACGACTCCGTCAGAATCTTCGAGCTCTGAACAAGGGTAGTGGCTATTAAAGAGTGATTGGAACCTATGTCTATAAGAACTGCAGCTATGGTGGAGTAGACACAGATCATACCTCGAATCATCTCCAGATCACCGTGATCAAAAGCCTCGGCTTCCAGAAGTTGAGCTCTCCCTTGTCCACCCACTCCCGGCGGTCGGGGTGGAACTTCGAGTGGTTGTGGCGGTAGCACCTCGTATCGTCGACCGTCGCCAACTACTGGACTAGCTCCTCTACCACATCTTCCTTCTCCCTAAAGACTACCTCGATCAAACTTTTTCTTCTGCATGAGAGGTCCCTCAAATGACTACTTATCGTCAGTACGGCGGGTCAGATAGTCAAGTTCCATGTGACCAAGCCCACCGCATGAGTAACACTATCCGCTCCTGGCATGTTTGGCTCTGTCTGCACTCTGGGTGCCCGGAACAACCGATCCTGAGTCATACGGTCAACCACCTATGGGTCTGGTCCTCTTAGACCTCTGTTTCATCTGTCTACTTCCAGCTGTAGAAGACTTCGCTACAAGTCAACTAGTGGTGGGTCTCCCAGCTAGAGACTGCTCAACAGGGAAACTCTCCACTATGAGGGATCTCTCCAACACTCATGCCTGCATCAGAATGTTGTGGGAGATAACTGAATCTATGATATCTCGCTTGAGTCCCTGCTCAAAGGTCCAGGACCTGAAAAATGTGTCCCTTACCAAATCAGTGGAGTAGTACAAGTGGTTGGTGAACCTCGTTGAGTACTAAGCAACACTTATTCTGACCTACTACAGATGAAGTAGCTCCTGTATCCGCATCTCTCGAAGGGTGGCTGGTACAAACTCCACCTGAAACAGGCTCTCGAATCATGTCCATAGAATTTTCACCTCATCATGGATATGGAGCATTAGGCTCCACCGTCTTCCTGCTGCTGCCTAAAGGAGTCTTGCAACAAGGATCACCATGAAGCCTGTTGGTGTCCATACTAGCCTGAAGACTCTAACCACAGCCTCCAGCCAATACTCAACCACCTGTGGGTCCATCTCTCCCCTGAACGGGGGTGGCCTTTGGTGCTAGAACTCATGCAGCGTGCTCAAGTGGCATTAATTCTCTACTACTGGGGCTGGTGGCATCAGTGGACTAATGGGAATTTGTACCGCTGGTGCCTCAACTGGAAGAGGGACATGTACTAAGGCCTCATCACTTGGAGGTTGGTTAGTATGTACAACTCTTTGGGATATAGATGGTCATCTGTGGGGAGGCATCCGGAAAGAAACAAATGCAACATGGTCAAAAGACTATACCTGGTGAGCTGACCTAGTTTGAGCTGACTTAAATAAAACTTTTGAAAACACACACACAATCCATGTTTTCATGCACTAAGTGGGAAATCAGTAGTTAGTGTCATGGTGTACAGATACGTCAGCCACCACACCAACACTGGACTCCCTGAACTGAAAACCACACTTGGTACCCTTAACATTATTTCTTCACAGAAAAGAAATATCAGAGTCCTATGTTCTATGGTAGAACTGAATCCTTTGATTCCAATTTGTCATGACCCATTCCCCGAGGCCCGTATCATGACTACCCCAAGCCTACCTTCCATAGGCCAGGGGATGGAAACTTGCACCAAAGGCATAATTCCCTAAAACTAGGAAGGCATTTCCTTTATAAAATGTAAACTCACACAACCAGAGTACAAGCGGAAGAAAAAACTAAGTGAAAGCTGTATAACATGTATGCCAAAAGTAAAGGGGCCGGAAATACAATCCCAATAGTAAAGTACAAGGAAAGGATAAAAAGGTACAACTAAAAATACAAACAGATGGAAGGTGTCTAGAAGCTCCTAGATCATCCACTACAGATACTACCTGAAGGGTAGGTACAGATAGCCTCCTCAGTGCTCCATGTCCATCCGTCTCCTCTGGGTACCAACTCGTCGTGAGGTCCACCTCTGGGTACCATCTAGTCCTAGCGCTCTTAGCCACCGTCAGCGATGTCCGTCTTCTGCATCCAAGACAACAAGTTGTGGGCATAAACTATGCAGGGGTGATTATAACGATACTCAGTAGGGACCCCGAGACCCTCAAGGTCTCACAAAATCCAACAAGGATAAACCACAATGTATGAATCAACGGATAACCATTACTTTGGTAAATTCCCATACATACACCTAAGTTATCAAGTAACCCATCTCAGTCATGAGGAAAACACAATGGTCATTGAATCATCTCAAACCAGGATTTTCATTCTCAAAACCCCATCTGCTGGAGAACTCCTCCTCTGGTTAGTATAGTGGGCCTGTCACGACTCCAAGTCACTTCTCACTAACCTTGGACTACTGAGGTACTCCTTCTGTCGAGTACCATGGGTTTGTTGCTAAATACCAGGCGCTCCATCCATTGTGGGTCTTCCGCCAAATACCAGGCTCTCTTCCTAATAGCCTACAGAGGTACTCCTCCTATCGAGTATCGCGGGTCTACTACCAACTACCCGGCACTCCATCTGCCATGGGTCTGCCGCCAAATAATGGGAGCTCCCCGCTGGGCTAGTCGAATCACTCTGATTCAAATCGGTCAAGCAGTCGCCAGGTCTGTCAGCTACTGGTCTTCGCAATTTGTACGCTAGTCTCTGGGAGGATCCGCTCCACGAGCTACTGGTCGATATTCCAAGTGTCACAAAGTCTCACACTGAAGTATCTCAAAGGACCTCCACATCATATGGGTCTCAATGCAATAGATGATGTGTCAATCAGATGCCCGATCTATGATTTATGACCCTTTTAGTCTTGGGGCCCTGGTTGGTTTCATGTGTGAACCAACATGACTGTATTTCAACTATACCTCGACCTCCTATGGGGGTATTCTCAAAGGGATGGATTCTTTCCAAGAATATCAGCACTGCTGATGGTTCGAAAAATGGACGCTTGTAGCCCAAGATATGGTTGAAAAGGTGTAAATGGGTCTGACGAGATCATGTCTGGTCTGACCCAGTTGGACCGACCTGACCCGGTCCATTAATCTGACCTGACATAAAGGGGAAGCCCAGCCCAAAGGGGTGGCCCAGCCCAAAGGTATGGCCCAGCCCATGGGGGTGATTCATCATAAAGGCGGCGCGACCCGAAGGGTGGACCAGAGGCCCGCATGGCGTGGTGGCGGCCTGCTTGGCCTAGTGGCGGCCCGCGTGGCCTGGCCGGCTGGCGGCCCGCATGGCCTGGCCGGCCGGCGGCACGCATGGCCTTTCTTGCTGGCCCATGTGGCCTGGCGGGCTAGCCGTCGTGGCCTGGCGGGCCAGACCGTGTGTCCTAGCTGGCCACACATGGGAGGGGGGTGTCGCATCCCCCTTTGACCGAAATGGCTGACGCAAGGCACTGGCCCTTGGTAACCGTGGGACCCGAAGTGTCTCGCCTGGCACGCAAGAGTGGCCAGCTCAGCTGGCCGCCCCCTCTTGTTTGCAGCGGCCTAAGGCCATGATCCTGTAGCACCGGCACGTTTCTACAGTGTCGCGCCCCTCCATCGTGGCCCTCCTTGGCTGTGGCTCCCTGCTGCTCCGCGCTGCGCGATGGTGTCTCGCCACCATCCAACCGCCGTGGCCCTCCTGGCTGCGGTCCATTTCTTCTGGCGTGGTGCGACGACACCATGCCCCTCCAGCAGCACCGCGGCCCACTTATTCATGGCTCGGTTCTTTGCACGGCAGTGTGTTGTGGCGCCCTTGTGGCAACCCAGTGGCCTTGCCTGACTGTCTTCTTCATGACCGGCTCATTGTCGATCACCGCGTGTACTGCCTTCATCACCATCGAACAAGAACAAACTAAAGGGGAGGTTTGTGCCGTGTTCGTGCAGTCTTAACCCCCCCTCGTTACGGTGATATCATTTGGTTCTCATACCCAAAATTTGAATGATGAGGAACGAGTAAAAAAAATACAAACCCCTACCTTTCTTGACGATTGTTGGTAGATGAAGTTGTGGGAAAAGGCAGTGTCGTTTTGTTGACTTCTTGAAAGAAAAAGTTGAGGATGGTGTCAGTGTTCTTTGGGGGCGGCGGTGTTTCATCAAATTGCTCCGGTTGAAGATGGAGAAGAAAGGGCTCATCGCTCTTCGGTTGAAGGAGCGTTCATCACATTCATCATTGAGAGGATGAAGTTCTCTCAATTCTCTAAACCCTCTCTCAAGCTCCACCCAAAGATTATGCCAACACCAAAAATAATTGCCATGCTATTATTTTTAATGGTTGGAAAGAATTAAAAAGTATTCAAAAATGAGCTAATTAATTAATTACATGGGTTTAATTAATTAATCATGATAGAGTTGGCACAGTAATGTATTAGGGGAATGTGGAGAGTTTATCCAACATAAATGGGGGTTAGAGGTCTTCCAAAATTTATGGGGACTTAGAAGAGTTAAGAAACTCTTGTGGACCCCACTAAATAAAATCCTCCCAAGGGAGGTTATGTGTGGGTGGCCCCACCACTAACCTCCACTTGGAGGTTTTAACAACCATAAAATAAAAATAAGGTGAACACTTTATTTTTATTTAATTTAATTTAAAACCCCCCAAAACTAACTTCTATTCTCATCAGAACGCAATTGCGGTGAAGGTCTCACTAAGCAATCGCCAACATTGTGAGTTCAAAGGTGCCCTCGGAATTTGATTCCGAGCACCGGTTCAATAGTTATAAAAACCCAATCATATTTTTACTGAATGTACTCGTAAAAAAATTTAGAAATTGATTCCAGGCACACCAGGTCTCGGAATCAAGCGCCATCAGAAACTGCGGACTCGTAAGATTCCTATGTATTAAAAAAACATTCCACGGGAATTTTGGGTCTTTACAACAATAGTATGTTTTTAAATTATACCAACACCATATTAATATTTATTATATCATATATTATTCATTTATGACTTTATACCACCCATTTAATAATGATTTCCATGTTAAATTTACATTTTGGGTAAAAATGATTTTCTTTATCGTACATGTTTTAATTTGTTATTCTTTATCGTATAATTTAGATCATGATTTAAACACTTACAGAATATAAACCTTGATTAATATATCATATATATTTATAATATAAATATTTATAATATATATATATGAAATAGAAGGCACTGTTTATGGAGACATTAGGTCATACGTATGCATAAACATTGTTTTTGTTTCCATATCGTATTGAACAGAAGTAAGTGAATAAGATATATGTAAGTAAATATATATATATATATATCCAGTAGCATTATTATGTCATATATTACATAATTATTAATAATATATATTTTTATAATCATCGTTTAATGGTGAACATGGGAATTAATCTCATTGCGTCGTGGAGACAGTAATCCGTACGTACGCACAAGTGACAATATCATTATATTGATAGTGAAATCATATGTAATTAAATGGTATATAATATATGCAGAATAATTAACATGTTATATTTATTATTTACATTAGTTATACTCATTATTATACCGATCCAAATAATTTAGTGTTTGAATAAAAAACTACACCACTACGTGGAGACGGTAAACCGTACGTACGCAGCTATGGTGACTTTGCAATTTAAAGGATGGATAGAATAAAGAATATGGGTGTACCATATTTATAATGACATGAAATTATTTAGGAGGTACTGGAGTTATTATTTAGGTATGAAAACAACAAAGAAAGAGGAAGTGGAAGAATAAAAGAACTTCAAAGAGGGTGGTGAAATTATTACCTCTTCTTCGGGTGTTTCCTTTTGATTTGATCAAAAGGTCACCTTAGATTGGATTTCTGATCAAATTAAAGATTATAGGTTTATTTGAGGTATTTTGGGAGGATATTTGGGTAGGGTTTGGCTGATCCAAATGGATTTGGAGGTGTGATTTGGAGAGAAGGGGAAGTTCCCTTTTATAAGAGGGGTGAGGGTCACTTTATGAAAAGATTAAAATATTAATTTATTATAGAATCATATTTGGTATATAATGGCTCCAAATGAATTTATTTCGAGCCTTAGGTGGTTTTGGGTCGAAACATTCTCATAAAATAGGTTTTAGACATGTTTTGGTTACCATTATAACCTTATCATTTTGATTTAACTCTTAGTTAAATAGTTTAACTTTTACCATTTCTTCTTGTATTATTACACAATATGGTTAATAAACATACTCAAAACATCCAAGAGAACCTAAAATGGTTCATTAATGACATATATAATATTATTTAATCCCTTTCTCCTAAACTTATATTTTTAGGAATATTATATCAACCAATAATATAGTATTTGATTTAAAAATTAATTTATGTCAATTTTTACAATAATTGGTATTTGGTTTTTGTAAAAGTCATCACAACTTGATTACATCCAACAAGATACATTTAATCATCCCTAACATGTCATATTCCTCTAGAAAATTCTTGGATGTCATAAAAACTTTGAAATTATATTTATTGTAATATTTATAATATCATTTATTTTATTCTTTCATTAATAAGGTAATTACTGCATCATCATTGTGTCATAAATAAATTTAATTATTTAATCTTTAAAATTTATAAATAAATTACCATTATGTAGAAAATATTTTTTTATTTCTAATTAATATTTATAGTTAAGTTTATCTTATGCGTAACCTAATATTAAAAATGGTTTAGTTAATAAACATTGAATTTAACACTTTTAACTCTTCTTTAAATAAAATAATAATAAATGTCCTAATCTAATCCAAGAAGACCTAATGTATCATATTTTATTTTTAAGGTTGTTTTTTTCGAATTACACTTATCAAAAAGAATTAGGACATGTGTTAGGGTAATTATAATATCAATTTACCCTTAATTACCCTATTTACATTTAATCGTGGTAAATAAATGTCAGAAGTTACTATTCACCAAACATTATTTTAATATTATTGAACCAAATTTTACTTAATGATGTCAACTGTGTCTCTTGTATTTTTGAAATTTAACTCACAAAAGAGGTAAAATTATATTTTCTGCAAATTTGATAACGTGCCTAGAATGTGGGTAAAAGAGGTTAAAAAGATCAATAAAATTTTATAAATAAATTTTTATTATAAAATGAATCAAATGAATTAAATTGAACTTATATAGGTATTATATATCTATTTTTACTTAAAATAAATTTAAATAAAATAGATAATTATTTTAATAAAAAGTCGGTTTTAAATAATAACACAGTTTTTTACTATTCATCAAAAATAGAACGTTTTTAGAAAAATACCAAAAATTCACCCTACATTAATTTTGATAATCGAAATTAGAAAATGAAGTCTATTTTAAAAAATTATAAACATAGAAGTTTCATTTATTAATTTAAAATTTATTCCCATTGTCAAGACCAAAAAGCGGGTTTCAAAAAAGAAAAAACTATCAAAAGATTAACATGTGTTTATGTCAAATTTAAATGTGAATTTACTTATAATGACCTAAATTGTATTAAATTATAAAAATATAATATAATTATACTTCAAACCCATTCAAATACATAATTTAACACTATAAATCATTTTGATTAAAAAATTTGTTTTCAATTAAAACATAGTATTTTTCGCTATTCGTCAAAATATAAAAGTTATCAAAAAAGTACCAAAAATTTATCCAAACTAAATTTTTATCTTAAAATTCTAAAGAAGAATTTAATTTCATTTATTTAATATATAAAAGTGTCAAATATTGGTTTTAAAAATGGTTCTCCATTAAAAGGCTGTAAAATTTCATTTTTTGAAAAATACTTCTTTTATCCGAACAAAATGAATTTGTTATTATATTATGTATAAGAAACACATAATATGGTTGTTAAAATTTATATGGAATATATAAAATTCAATATTCTGATAATACTATTCATAACTGCTTTTGAATAGATAGTTTGGTAAGTCGATGGGAGCTCGAACTCGGTGTTGCGTTTAGCACAAGATATTGAATTACTTTGAAGAAATAATATACTATGAAATATTGGGGTATTACAATGTATTCCTAGATCATAGAGCACATGTGAGCTGAATTTCATCCCATGAATCCAAAGTACAAGGCATGAAACTAGTACATGACATGAATTCCTATTACACATCATAAACTACTTGAATTTCAAACCAGATGAGATACATTATCTTCTCTTAGTATATGAAATAAAATGATTAAGTTATGTATCCAACCGAATATATAGGCCATGAAATCCATGAGATCCAAAATATTAAGAAATTAATGAGGATCGTAAGTTTATGGCATGATAGAAAATTACATTTTGGGAATGAATCATTGAAAAATACACTTGAATCCACACACAACATTAACCATTTACATGTCATGTAACATTGAAAGTCTATATATATATGAAGTGACCCTGATGTGAAGAAGAGAGAATGGATTCTTGGAAATCATTTCTTATTTATTTGTATCTTCTTTTCAGATGTATTTTTAGTTTGTTTCTATTTCATTCATAAACCATTTTCTTCATTCGGTTGGTTATGCAATCTATTTCAAGACTCGTTTATTGATTATTGTTGTTCAAACATCACGATTTCAATACCAATTATTTTTCAACATCATCTTCCACTGAGTCCTTTGATATTATTCATTTAACGAAATTTTTAATTGAATTAACATGTTTTAAATTGTGAGTTTCATTAATTTCAGTTGTTTATTTTTTAGGTCGATCATTTTGACATATATTTCACAATATTCCTTTAACACTACCATGTGTGGATAATCCACATAGGTTAGTGGTTGAGAGATAGCATGGATTTTAATCTAATGAATCTATAAATAAAAACATTGTAATCATATTGTTAGTAATTAGGTTAAATTTTTTTAATCTCATTATCTTGCATTTACCCTATCAATGAGAGAAGTAATCGAATGACCATGACCGAGTTGGAGTTGAGAAACCTTGGAACAATAGCCTGTTATTTTTTCCCTAGAATCTAAGCTTCATGGACTTATGTTTTCGACTACCTCTAGGACATGGAGTAGTTTCAATCTTTGTTAGATCTAATTGGTTGAACTAACACCAATTGGTGACCTTTACACCACATTGCAGCCCAATCTGTTGGTTTATCACAAACATGACTTAGGATTATCTTCTACCTAAACCCTAAAATTAAACCATAACCCCCTATTATATATGAGCTATAACCCAAGATATATAATTAATATAGATCCCAAACTAAAGAGTTATTGTGAGGAAACCTAACAAAAAGATCTTATCATAGAGTTTCCTTCATACAAACTATCTATGTGGGTTCGAACCAACACTTCTACTCTACTGTGCCTTAGTAGCCTAGTGTAGTGTGTGAAATATAAATTATAATCTGATCAATCATCGAGCATAATAGACAAAAACATGAGGGTGAGTCATACCACAATATATAGGAAACTTTTTTGTGGGCATCATCAAGTTATTCCCACCTTATATTAGGTATTGATGTTATACATATCCTTTTTACAAATATCAACACACTGTCTTCATTGATGAAGTCTATAAATTAGTCATATTATATGGATTAAATTTATATTATATTTCTCATTATATTATTATTAATTACTCAACTTCTCTAGTATAAATAGTTGATACAATTTATAGAAAAGGAATAATTTAATACATTCATTAATAATTCCCATTTCCTACATTACTAAATATCTGAGTGGTGTATCATTGTCCATCATCACCAAATATAAGACTATACTATCCTTCATACTCATTGTGTCTTCCAACTTGTTTTCCTTTCTAGTATGGTATAGTATTACATAACCACTATCCCTCGGTTCTTCCAATGATATTTGGTTTATCATATTAATATATTTTTATTTTAATATACACACCAAACAATTTTGATCTGAATATATGAATTATCATTCAATATAAAGATAGTGTCTCTATATCATTAAATAAAATATTACATGTTCCATCAAAATATCATGATTTTAACAACTTTTTCATGGGTATCTGTTTCCTATGATGCATAATAAGTAACTCTATTAATTTTTATAAGGAAACATACTATTACATTATCCATTGCATAAAAATATATCCAAAACCCATCATTACTTGATGAAAATGTTAATATTGATGCACTGATCAATCTCTTATTTAGATCCTCTAATCATTTTCAATATTCCATTGAATATGAGAATTTTACTTTTTACAGTTCAACTTGATTAATATATTATATAATCAAAAAATGTATTAAAAATCATTGATAGTAACTAACAAAAAAGGAAACTATGTATCTTAGATATTTTATATCATGTGGGCCATTTATTATCAAACTTTCTATTTATATTATTAGAAATTTGTTCCATCCCTAGAGAAAATATGCCCATAAAAATAATCTTATTGATGAAAATTTTCAATTTTATTAAATTTCCTATATATTTTCTTCACTCTCAATGTTTCAATAACAATCATTAAATGGTAATATTTATATTTTTATTATATATAGAATATAATTATAACACTATTAAGTACCATAAAATATGTAAGTAAATCCATGAATTATAAATTAATCATATCTACAAAAATAGAGGGTACAATTTTTAACCTATAACAAATTACCATGTACTCAAAATTTTATTACCATGTGTAGAATTTTATTTTTTCTATATAAATGTTATAAATATATTATTTATTATTTCAATAATAGAATTCAATATTTTAAAAATATAGAGCCATTCTAAGTCAATCAAAGATATCATCATTGTGTGGTAAAGTGTAATTTTTCATAATAGTAATGAAATTGATTTCTTTATAGTTAGTGCATAACATCATTGTGAAATACTTATTTTATATATATATATGACAGGTTCTCTCTAATATGAAAAACCAAGGTATATTAATCCTTTATCAGACAACTCTTCTAGTTTCTTCTTTACCTCATCCGATTCCCATTGATCTATTCAATAACTAGGCTTATATATGGGATTTTTATCATGGAAGAGACAGATTTGAAATTCAAACACACATTTAATTATATATCTGGATAATTCATTTGGAAATTCATCAATATAATCTAACTTAAGAAACACCACATCTTTTCAAAGGATATTATTATTTTTCATTGATTCATATTCTTAATGATTTTCATTAATATTTTCCACTTTTAGAGGTTCAAGACAAGATTTAGGGAATATAGTAACTCTTATAAAAATAAGGTATTATGTTCCAGCAACAAAGATTGTAATCTCTTACATTAATAAATAAATTATGTTATTATACACTATCATCCAGTTCATCATAACATTTTTATTAATGAGAAATATTAGATTAGTAATTAGGTTTGAAACTAATGAACCTTCATGTATTTTAATCAAGATAGTCTTATATACTCTTATTTCTATAATATTTTGAAAAGTGATTCATATACCAACACATTTTTTAATTCATAAATGGATTATTCAGTGTTCATAAAAAACATAAATGATATGAAATATTGTGTCTATCCAAAATAAAATAACATATTATCTAATTTTGATATTATGAAAAAATAAGCTATTGATAAATAATCTATGATCCCATATCTAGTAATTATTATTACATAAGGCCAAATATAATTCATTGGACTCATTCAGGGGTAGATTACTATTACACATAGGGAATAGATTTGGATAGTGTCTATAGGGTCTGGAAAATTCCGCCAAGAGAAGAAAATGCTCCCACAATCACTTTGTAGAAGGAACCAAGTAATCATAGTCTAGAAAGGTGGATTGACCTAAATTGAGTTGCAAATTTCAGAACAAACATGAAGGAATTCATGTTTTCAAAGGATTTTAAGTGGACCACATACCATCACTAGGAAGGGTTCACGGACTACCTGGATCATGAACCATTGGTACAGGGAATGATCCACGAGGAGATGGCCCATGGAGAGATGGCCAGAGAACACGATGGATAGCGAACCGTGTCACTGAAGGACTCATGCGCACGAAGGCGATCTGCATACCATCTTGCGAATTCAGAAATTCACGGAAGAATAAAACCAACTGGGTTCTACAAACCATGATCGTTAACCACACAACCTCCACAAACCCTCATTTAATGATTCTTCCACAGGTCAGGATATCTCTTTATGGGCCCCTACAAATGGTTTCGCAGGCCCAATAGATACAATTAACCTAAATCTCTATAAAAGGAGCACAGATGGAATTGAGGAAGGAGGGATGAAAAAAGCCTGAAGGGAACCCAATGATTGAAAGAAAGAACTCAAGGAATATTTCAAATTCAGTCTTGAATCATCAACTAGGCCTGAATCACAAACCATACTCTCCGTAGGTATAGCTAGCCCCAAACCATAAAATGAGGGAACTAAATAATAATAATAGAACTGCGGACCAAATTGGTGAAACCAAAAACAACATAATTCTCTTGAATGAACTCCCCATGGACGATAATCCCCTAAACCCTCCTTCAAAATGATGTTCTGTGTAGTGTATCACTGTGAATATTTAACCTGCTGCCACTTACTGCATCAGTACGCAGATGAAACCCAAAGTGGCGTGATGGACTACACACCACTGTGGTTCATGGTGTTCTAGACCCATGCTCATATACTGCATCAGTACATGGACATACCCTCTTCCCACATACCACTATGGTATGCGAAGCTTCCCCCATCCCACAAAATAAGCCAGTACACAGAATGTGGGTTTTTCAAGTATTCTTTCCTCTAGTTCCAATATCACCCCTTCGATACCATCCAGTCATCTATAATATTTCTATGAACCAGTCCCCCAAAATTAGGCCAAAGCCTCCTCCAAAGCCACCTAACCCATATGATAAGACCATTGGGTGATTCAGTGTGCCCCTTTATGTCTACATACCCATTGTAAGCAGAGTCTTGATGGCTCTCCCCATAATGTTTTGGGATTCAAGATTGTCTGTGGGTTTAAATTCCCATGGTAACCTGGAGTCCAACCTTGGGATGTCGATGTAAACCTCCCCATTCTAGTGATTAAGGGTGGTCACCTACTTTTCCATTAAATGAGGAATGGTGATCAGTCAAAGGGGTTATTTTCACCCCCCCCCCCCCCCCCCCGCCCCCTTTGTTGAGGATGAAACTCCTCCCCTTCCAAGTATTTGTTCTGGGGAACTCCCACTGAGTTTAGTCCCTATTCTTTTGAGGCTGAGTCACATGACCTTTAATGTCATCTAACATTATAAGGTTGATCGCTCTGCACCCTTTCCCACTGTCTCCCCAACCTCTTTTATTGTAGGCTCTCCCTCTCCCACCAGCATGAGAGGAAGCATGTGGTTGGTTGGATCTCTCACATACTCTTGTTTCCCACACTGATCATGACTCACATGAGATTAGAGATTTGTGATGATTATGACATTCACACAAATATGAACTATAAGAACTTTAATTATTGATCAAACCAGAGTTCATAAGATTCCTACTCAAATGTCTGATCCCAAAAGGGTTCCCTTCTGAAAGGGTTTCACCCAATTACGTCCCCTAAAATAGGAAACTTCTATGCGTAGACCCTAAAAAATCTGAACTATGAGACCCCTAATTCCTGATCCAACTAAGATACATAGGATGTCTGCTTTAAGACCTAAGCTCAAAAGGGTGCTCATTCAAAAGGGTTTACCCAACCATGCCCTCTCAAATGGGATACTTCTATGCGTAATCCCTAGTAGTTCTAAACTTCTTGGGTTCTGATTCCTCTCTTTAGGATATGTATAAAACCCATCATATGGGTCTGATCCCAACCTCAAATCCCTTTTGGTACCCCATGGATGATGATAAACTCCAGAGTGCCTTATTGTATGGCTCAAGTCAGCATCACCTCCGTAGCATAAAATATATGTATGCTTACTATGATCCTGTAAAATAGGGGTAACCCATGGACACACTATTCCGGAATAAACCAAGGATTCAAAAACATATGAACTTGACATAAATCTATAAGACAATCTTGGAATAGGCAACAATCCTACTCCAAAAGGGTGCTGTGAGCTAGACTTCCCATACTCTCCACCAATGGAGTCCTTAAGTGTTTTTGGATGAATAATTGTCTAATTAGAACCTTCCTTTGAAAAATAGGTCCATTAATCATGGATACTGAGGTTGTTGAGTGTTTCTGGCTCCACGAATAAACTCGTTGGAGACCATTGGAGGACGTTATATCTGAGAAGGATCGATTACACTAGTACTTGACCTGATTCAATTACCCACTGATACAAATTGAATGTGGTGTCTCCCTCACAATATAGAGGTGATAAATTTCCCAGTCCCCATAGGCTTAATCCAACCTTTCCATAAAGGATAATGATGAAGAATGGTTCGAAACAAAAGAAATGGTGAATTTGACAAGAAAATGTATCTATAAAAAGAGACGAGTGATTATTCTCATTGGACCATTTCATGATCACCGTGAAATAATCCACCTCATAGGTGGAAAAAATGGTTAACCCTTCATGAATCCTTAACCAAGGTGGCAGTTCTACCCCAATGATAATATAAAAATGGAGGTTGCAAGTCAAACCATTTTGTTCGCCTATGTGAGCACGGAAACGTTCCACCTCGAAGGCTAAAACAATGGTGAACCTGATTTGAATCCTTATCCATGGTGGTGTTTCTACAAAAATGATAAGTGAAAAATGGAGGTTTCACATCAGGCCATTTAGTTCACCCCTATACATGCTTAAATGAGTCACCTCGGAGGCGGAACAAAAATGGAGAACCCGATATGAATCATTAACCAAGGTGGAATCTTTATACAACTCAAGCCCCTCCACCCCACAAAAAAATAAAGGATAATGGGGCCAATATTAATCATCAAATATGAATATGTTTAAAATAATACTACATTGATGAGGATTTGTTATTTGTATGTCATATATGTATATCGCAGGTTCCCACAAAGCAACCTTCGATCTAAATCACATCCCAATGACCAATGAAGACATGCGCATCAGTGATCCTGTAGGCAGCCAATGTCTCAACAAAAAGTAGAACCTCCTCGCTTACCCATCATCTTCAATTCTGGGTATCCAGCACACTGATCAAAGAGTAACACCAAAACGGTACTCTCCCCATGGTGGAGGCCGTGAGATAGGCCCTCTAGTCGATGAAGAATCGTCAGCCGCCTCTTCCACCATGGCCAACACCCCAACACGATGTGATCCCAGTGGTTGTCTTAGACCATTTCGGGAGCCTTTCCCGAGAACATGACAAAGTGTATCTCCCTTCCCTTAGGGAGGAAGAAGATGTAGATGTTGATGGCTTCATCTCAACTGCATAGTGGTCCTAATCACGGGCCCCTTCCAGAGAGAGTCTCTGCTGACACCGAGTGACCAAACATCATCCAGCTAAAGAGAATGTTATTCCAAAGGCACCTGCTAAAGTCTAGGAGACCATGGACCCTTGGGCTACCACCAAGGGAGAGGAATATATAATTAGTAACACGCTATTACCCGAGTTCCTGAGGAGAAACTCCATCATACTAAAGAAGCATAATTCAATAGCAAGACATATGACTCTACCCCCTCCACTCAAGACCACCACAGAAATAGGGTGGCACAATAGGATTAAATGCATGTTATTAATAGTGCTTTTCGGTGTTTCCATGCAGACATAGCGAAAAACTACAGGAAGATGGAAATATCTGCCGATGCACAACAAGCCTGTCAACCAAATAGGATGGCAACCAGCTACACATAGGCACAAATACCTACTAACTCATTTCAAGACTGTTAACCAAATAGTAAGGAAACCATCTACACATAGGCACAAATACCTGTTGATTCATATCAATCTCACCATCCAAATAGGGTGCAAACAAATATGAGCAGAGCCAAATTCCAGTGGATTCATACAAAGCTCAGGAGACATATAAAGCATAAAGTGAGAAGTTGAAAATCCCTATTCATGATTATAAAGACCACCAATCAAATATGGTGGAAACCAGAGAAGAAAAATGGTGGCATACTCGTTCCTTTGTCTCGGCAGAGGAGAACTACAAGTATCTACTGGAAAATCATGGAGGATCGGAGCAGGCACAAACTGTTTCTCCACAATAAAAATGGGACTTCATACACATTCCAGCCAAAATGTATCCTATCACATCTTAGAAATGATGGAATATTAGAAATCGATCACAGACCTTATCTTCCAAACATTCCAAGACATTATTGCATTGGTAGCAATGGAGAGAAACCAGGCCCACAACCCAATTTCCTTGAACAAAAAGCCTCCCTCGCAAAATGATTTAGTCACTGTGGAGTTGTCATGCATTCTTGATCCACTCCATGAGGGTCTACATAAATATCTCGTGATTCACAGACAACCAGATTGGAAACAAATAAACATTCTAACTATGGGATTCCAGTCCAATGTGGTGGCCGCTCCAGGCTAGGCATATATCCCTACCAAAATTCAAGGTTCCCGTCAGCATATTCTGGAGACATCACAGGGCCTAACAAGATAGGGAATAATATATGAAGGCCTTTACCAACTGTAGACGACCCCGATTACCTACAATAGAGCACTAAAAAATGAAATGTGCTGATGTCAACTGGAAAATTAAGAGCACATACATGATCTTGCTCTGCTAGAAGCTGTGGTTCTTGATTCCCTCCAACATATACTAAAAAGGGATCAAGACACTCTTAGTCCATTACCAAATTATGGAAGAAGAATTAGTAGTTGAGAATGTATTCCCATCAATATCACTACCAGTAGCTCTGAAGGTCCTCCCCAGAGCACCCATGGGGGCTCACTCCGTGGGGCAGGAATGATCGATCATAAGAGCCTATCTCCTGATGCGCATTGGGGTATCCCTCCCCAATACCTAAATATCAGAGAGAAAGAAGGTCCTCCCCATGCTTTTTTCTGCTATGATGGTACTCCCTAGGGTATACAATACATATATGCTTCTCCCTATGGTCGAACATCAAGTCATGATGGTAGTCATCTCCATGATAGCAGTCATCATTAATTCCCTCCCCACAATGGTAGTTGTTATGAAGGACCTCCCCATACTAACATCAACAAATGAGAAGGTCCTCCCATCATTATAGTATATTCTGAATTCCCTCCCCATGATTTTCATTGCAAAAATTCTCTCTATAGCTCGGTATCAAGTCATGATGGTTGTCCTCTCCATGATGACTATCATTGCGAAGGCCCTAACTGCAATGATTGTTTCTGTGAAGGTCCTACCATTGTTGAAGCCCACCCTAAAATTCCTCCCTAGGCTATATGCCATAAATACATTTCCCGTAGTCAGGAATCAAGTTTTAATATTATCGCTCACCATTGCAGCACCAATTTCAAAGGTCCTCCCTGCATCCAAAATTCATTCTTGCAAAAATGTCCTCCTCTTGCCAAAAAAAGGTGGGAAATCCCACCTATGTTGAGGTTCTTAGAAAGATGGATTCAGAAACATCGGAAACTCCATCTATAATGGGTGATATTCTTTCTCAACCAGAGGATGGCCAGGGTCCATGTTCATCTTCCGAGTCACCCTCTCACCATCCACAAATCCCTATGGATCCAACAAGATCGGTTTCCTTGAAAAAAATTATTAAGAAGCGATCGAGCTGGTCATATTAAGTAGAGGATCCACTGGAGGAAAAATAATAAGATATGTTTCTTATGTGAAGAAAAATATTTAAGGATAATATACCAGTGATGTATTGGACTACAACTACATTTCACTTCGACATACCAGGAGAGTTGTTTGGGTAATGTATACATGACATTATCCTTAATATATGGATGAATCTTTGTCGGCTGAATGTAAAATTCCTACCCTACGAAGCGTATGTGGACCATGTCAACATGTTAGTGGAGCTTCTCCATCTAATCGACCTGGAAGCCCTCCCATATGCATGGAATCCATGATCAGAAAGGCGAAATAAAAACCTTGACCTTGCTTGAGTCCATGCACTGCATAAGCTAGGTTACCTCATTGGAGACGCCCTGACTGGAGTTCACATTCGGGAATGGGGAGAACATGGATCTCTACACTTCACCCCATGCCCCATTCAACAAAACTCATTGTAAATGACATATTTTAATGTCATTATCCAAAGGCAGAAATGAAGTGAACCCCTACTCAAGAATGATGGGATACTCAACGGAAACTGGCCCAGATTATATCTTATCAGGACTGAAGAGAACAAGACGTCGAAATGATTCTGAGTCAGGCAACCAAGAACATCCATCAGACTTCCCGCCTAAGGGAATCCTACCCAAAAGTAGTGCTCTTGTATAAAAAGACCATAAACTCCATGAATGCCCAATTCCATACTTGACTCTTACCCACATGGGAGTACATGAAATTGAAAAGGTGGAAATAGCGGCGGCTACTGCCACAATGTGGGAACAACCCTAGCCCATATGGTTGGGGGCACCTGGGGGAACATTTAAATCAAAGTGCCCCCATAATATCAATAACTCCAGGCCATAGTATATCAATGGAAGAATGGGAATAACCCCAACCCACCAGGCTAGGGGCATTTTTACCTTAAGTCCCTACACAGAATACATCATTATTGTCCAATCTAGGAAGAATGATGGATAAAGGGGTAACCCGTTCCACCCCTTCTCATGGATATATCCATTCAAGACAAAGGCACATTACGAGGTTAGGTCGGGGCTCCGATCGGGTCAATATTTTCCATTAATCCTGAAGAATAACATGGAATAGATGGATAAATTTCAATAAAAGATGCAGGAAAACTTCTTACCTTTCGGAACCGGGTACACCACCCCTAATGTTGTATGTATCAGTGAACGTGGTAAACATCAAGTCCACAGATCTCATGGGAAATAAAATAGAGGTCGAGTAATAAATGGAATATGGTTCCACCCTATATGCATCCCACACCAAGCCTGATGGTGTGCATACTCAGAAACATAGAGCAGTCCTAAATTTGGGTGCCCCCTCAATTAATCCATCATTACCTCCTGCACAAATCCCTAACAAAGAGAACAATAAATCCTAGGTCGTCTATGACCCACCACCTCCTCCCCATGATAATGTGTCCCTCATCATTGAGAAAAGATTCGCTAAGAAATAGGAAGAAATGAAAGAGCATAGGTGAATTAATGCCGAGCTACGTCGAGGGAGCTACCTCTCCAGATGTGTTCCCCCAGCGGAATGTCATAAGGTGTTCCCAGAAGAGGTACCCATGCCACAAGAACTCATCCCAGTGAATGAATCCAAGTTCGGAGGCCCATCCTATCTGGAATCAAGATTGGAAACCTACTTAAACCTGCCCTTAGAAGGAAAACAATACTTTCCCCTGTGAAGAAGGCAGTCAAAATATATTCATGTAAACCCAAAAATAATACCTCCAGCTGGGTATCAGCCCTAAATTCTAGCAGCACCAAAACTCCTAGCTTTGGCCACTACTGCACAATCCCATGACCAAGCCTAGAAGGATATGCATCAAGGGATCTTGAACACCATTGATAAATTAATAGCATGACTAGAATACATGGAGGGGTTGAGTGGTTCGATACAAATAGAGCACAAAACCTACTCCTATTGTGAAAGAAATGTTCTGCCACTTACGAATTTTGGAAACCCTGTATTCCAAGAACTCAATGGATTGGGGGACCCTGGATATCATTTAATGCACTATGCCTCTTAATTTTACCCTATGATGGGAACTCTGGATTAGTAGGAAGTAGTAAAACATAGGTGCTTCATATGAACCCTACAGGGCTTGGCTTTCGTACGGTATACTAGCTTTCCAGGAAATTCAATCGTAGGCTGGGAGGACCTCCGGTTATAGTTTATCTTCCAATTTAGTTCAAAGTTGCCTAAGACAACGGTCAGTGATATCTTGAACTACAAGAAACAAGAGAACAAAAGAGTGTTATACTTCATTTCCATATAGAAAGGCCTGACTTATATCATGAACCAACCACTTCCCCAAGATGAAATGCTCATCATGTGCATCGATAACATTCATTATGAATTGCGAAAAACCACTTTTATAAGTGAATTACACAAGTGGTTTTCGAGATTTTTCTTCCATTTCCAAAAGGATATAAGACTCCTTGAAACGGACCAATCTTATATCCCATGTGGCCCCATCATCCCCAGGGAAAAAAGTAGGAAATGCTGATGCGGATTCTGTCACACTTAAGCCACCCTCATCCCCAGCTGTAGTTGTGAGGCCCCTACCGAACAGTATAGAACCCCTCCACACCTCAAAAATATGAGTGACGGGGTGCTAAAATAAATTAGTTCAATGAACTAAGAAATAAAGTCTACTCAATCCGAGATGTCCAAGTCAGTGGAAGCTTCATAGCCATTTTGAATTGCAACTTGCTCTAGCTACCAGAGCCAAAGAGAGCCGATGAAGTGGGTCTCAATGACTGTCCAAATTATTTTCCTTTTCACCAAATACTAGGACACACAATCTTTGAATTCTTCTTTTTCATGGATCTTCTTCAAAATATGGTGGATTCTAGGAAAGTCACGTTGGGCCCGCTGTCAGTAAAGGTGACATATGTTTCCACCTTAGACTCAAGAATGGAAGTGAACTAGAAAACAGTCTCCAGTTAGGAGAAAAAGGTTGACAATTGGATGACCTAGAAGACTATAAAATGAGTCTACGGAATCATCTAGGAACAATTAAAATAACCGTCCATGCTCTTGAATGTTTCAGATACAACACAACCGTCTTCGTTGGCCTCACAAACCTCTAAAGTCGAGAAGGGCCAAAAACAAGAGAAAGAAGATGGGCTGACACCAAATCTGAAGTCATGGTTGAAACCTAAAGATTTCATACCAACACACTTGGTATAATGGGGACTATCCCACCATACATTAAAATGGTAACCACCCCACCAAATAGTATAATGGGAACCACCCCTCCACATGTTACCATTAGAAAGAGATATTCAGTCAGAAACATTGTCAGATCAAGAATTGATCTTCAGATCTATTAATATAATTCAGTTGTTAGACCCCTTCTCGGAAATATACTATGACCATGAACCCACATTCCCCCCACCCAACCGGAGATCCAGAGGAAGAGGCCATAGAGGTCGGATGTTTCCTGGAAGACATGATCATGGCAGAAGTCTAATTCCCAACCACACCATAAGTCAAACCGTTAACATCATGGAAACACATGAAAGGACCCTCCAGCTGAAACAATAAGAACCAAAATGATCCTCCACTCCCATCAGAATAAATCAAATCCAAAATATCTTGGAATATCCACCAGGGAAAGAAAAAATATGAAATATCTCAAAGCATGCAGGAGGAATAGTTCAGACAAACCTGAAAAGGACAAAAACACCACCAGCACCAGTCATAGAGGCCGAACCATCTATGTCCAAATCCCAAACCCCTAGAGCATCTGTGAAAGGGAAACCCTGAGTCAGAAGAACTGACCTTTAGAACAAAGATATGATATTCTAAAGCAACTAGCTTCAGTACCAGCAAACTATCAATCCTATAAATGTTAATCCCATCCACATATCTTAAGGAGGCACTCATCGAAGCCTTACTAAGTCCCTAGGAGTTTGAGGTAGAAGTCGCAGTAGCTTAATTATATCATATAGAGACCAATCATGAAGAATGTCACAGTGACATCTCCTTTATATATAGGGATTAAGACGCCATCGTGAAAGGGCACATCAATCCCTAATATGTGTTCAGAAATATAAATGGAATTGATGTCAAGAGGATTTTCATCGACAAAGGCTCTGGATTCAACCTCCCCCTAAAAATGCTTCTTCGACTGGGTTATGATGAAGACATCTTGATACCCTACACTACAAATCTACTGGGGTATGAAAAAAGTGAGCAGAAGCCACTGGGATGAATCAATAATAACACTCATTTTCGAGAGCAGATGTTAAATTCTACATTCCTATTATTACAAAAAAAATATGGCCTTACACATCATGTTAGGGAGACATTGGCTGCATTAGTACGCTGAAATTCTGTCATTATACCATCAGTGAATCAAATATTGAACTAATAGGAGAAACGAGAATCCCTATTTGAGTCCTGTGAGTCACATTATATCGATGGAGTGTTCTATGAATCAGAAGAAAACATCCATCAACTGATGTCATTTATTGGATTAATTCCCTGAATGGATTGGAAATGGATCCCACTGATCCCTTATATCAACTTATGGAAGAGTATATAATACCCATCAAACAAGTTGAATTCATAAGTGAATGTACAGATATATACCTAATTGTTTGCGTGGTCTTTGTAATCGATGCCAAATTCAAAGACATGGAAGAGTAGGATGACTCTTATAATGTCTGGAAAATCCCTAACAAAGATGCTCCTGACCCATCCATGGGCCCCTAAACTTCCCTTTCCTTCCTCATTAAGGTGAAAGATGATTTTTCTCCCAAATTATGAGAGTTTGTCTTGGTAATCCTTTCTTTATCAGAAGAGGAAGTAGAAGAATATGATAAAGTCAATAAAGATGATGAAGAATATCAAGAAGAATACATTAGAGATTCCCCTCATGCATTCGAAGAAGGTTTCACCACAACAATCGATGAACATAAGGAGATAAACCTTGGAACCAAAGACAACCGATGGCCCACTCTGATGAGTGTGGTTATTCCTGTTAAGGAGAAAGTGGCATATAACATATTCCTAAGATGAATCGAGATATGTTTTCCTAGAATTAAACAAAAATTACAATCCATGATCCTGATGTTTCCACTCATCATCTGGGATTACCGAAATATCACCAGGGATATAAGAAGGATTCCAGAAGTACTCACACGTCATATGATACCAAAATAGAGGCCAAAGATGAGAAGATGATCAAAGACAAAATCATATAGGAAGTCTAGAATCTGATCTGGAAAGTGAACATAGTCCATATCAAAAATAATAATGAACAGATTAGAATCTGCACTGACTTTGGGGACATGAATCAGCATTTTCCAAAAGATGATTTCCCAGTCCTGATCACAGAATTGTTAATTGATGCAACCGTCATATATGAGGCACTCCTTTTAATGGATGACTATTCTAGACATAACCTTCTCTTAATTTCCCAAGGTTATGATGAAGACACTTATTTTAGGGCCCCTTAGGGAGTGTTCTATTGTAAGGTGATTCCCTTTAGTTTAAAAAGTGACAGGGCCATATATTTACATGCCATGCATCGCATCTTCAAGCCCTTTTTGGGAATGTTTGTTGAGTGTTATATCGATGATCTAGTGGTTAAATCATGAAAATACTCAAACCAGTTGTCTAATCTTGAAAATTCCATCAACAAAATAAGGCAACACCATTTAAAGATAAATCCCATAAAGTGAAACATTGGCGTTACCTATGGAAAACTCTTCAGCTTAGTCAAATGGCATCACAACAACTATGTCAACCCTAATAAGACAAAATTCATCCTTGGAATGTCTGGACCTCATAACATCACCAAGTTGAGAGGTCTCTTGGGGACTTGGCATATATACAGTGCCCTATAGCCAACATGGAAGGTAAAGTTTTACATTTCACAAGGTAAATAAAGAATGGAGTTACATATGAGTGGGAAAACTATTACAAATAAGCGTTCAAAAATATAAAAAGATATCTATTAAGCCTACTAGTTCTCATACAACCAGTTGAGGGTTGACCACTCATTTTGTATGTAATTGCTCTAGAATGGTCATTCGGTGCCTTCCTCACTTAGAAGAATGATTCCGACAGTGAGAACAACCTCTATTACCTCAGTTGAACAATGGTTGATGTTGAAACACAGTATTCAAAAATTGGAAAGAAACACCTAGACCTATTCTTTGAATTTCAGAAACTCAGTAATTACCTATAACATCATGTCGTCTACCTAGTCTCCCACTATAATGTGCTCAAATATATCCTAAACCATCCCACATTAAGTGGAAACCTATCATAATGGGCGGTCATCCTAAAATAGTTCCCCATATAGTACGTACCCCAGACTACCATTAATGTCTAGGCATTAGAAGAAATCCTGGATGGGAACCCCTCAGATGAAACAACACTGATGGATGTCGATCTTCTAGATGAAGAAGTTTTCTCTGTCCAAGAGGACCCCTAGACATGAGAAATGTATTTTGATGGTTCTTCTAGAATATTGATAGGGAAAATGATAGAGGATCCCAAGCTTAACAAAATGGGGCTTGGAATTATACTCATATCCCCCGAAAAGACCATCCTTCCACACTCTTTCCTACTTTTGGAAGGGTGTAAAAATAATGAAGTAGAATATCATGCCCTCATTGTGGGTCTAGAACTAGAACTTCATATGTAAACCAAATACCTAAAGATAAAGGGGGATTCAGATCTAGTCATCAAACATTTCAATGGGACTATTCAATTAAGAGAGAAATATTGGCCCACATGATGAACCATGTTTGAGAACTGATGGAAGAATTCCCATCAAAACCAATGTTTAATTATGTCCCCCAATCTCAAAATGCTCAAGACGATGCTTTGGAAAATACTACCATGACCTTTTCTGATCCAGACTTGGATGAAATGGTCATTATCATTTCCCAAAGTCGGATTTTCTTTCCATTTATCCAGAAATATATGGAGGAGATCGATGAAATTATCCCCATTTCTATGCCTTATGGTCACACCACTGGTTAGATGACACCCATTGAGAATTACCTTCAAAAGGGTGAACTCTCATCAGATAGGGATGGAGGGGAATAGGTCCAAAGATTGGTAGTTAATTTTACAAAGTACAATGGGGAAAACCAAGAAAATGTTCTCTACAAAAAAAGGCCTTGACTGAGTCCTTCTCAGTTGCATTGATGGAGAAGAGACTACTACTATCATGAAAGATATACATGCTAGAGCTTGTGGATCACACCAATCAGTAACCAATATCTCTCACCAAATATGAAGGCTTCGGTATTACTGGCTCACTATGATACAATATTTTTCCATATTCACCAAGAAATTCCATTACTTCCAAGTTCATGCCAATTTTATACACCGACCCCCATAGTTACTTCATGGAACTAAGTACTTCTGGCCATTCACCACTTGGGGGATAGATGTTGTGGGACCATATCTTCCTGCAACAGCCAGAAAATTCAAGTTCATACTCACAACGATTGACTTATTTTCCAAATGGGCTGAAGCCATACCCTTTAAAGAAGTTGGGGAGAAAATACTTTTTATCTTTGTGAAGGCCAACATCATTACCAGATTTTGTGTCCCTTAAAAAATAATGTTGGAAAATGACACCAACTTCTGCTTTGCTGAGTTGAACATGTTATACCAGGAGTACTGAATAAAATCCATCCATTCATCCCATTACCACATGGCTGCCAATAGGAAGATAGAGGATTTCAACAAGAATATATCCAATATACACCAAAATATGTTAGATAAGGATAATAAATTATTTCCATAAAATCTCATTTATACTTTGTGGGCTTACCAGACCATGACCCGCACTGCCACTCAGGCGACCCCGTACACACTAGTATACAGGGAAGAGGCGGTTTTTTCTTGTCAAAATCCATGTGACATCTCTTCATGTGGATATTTGAAATCAAATTTCCATGGAAGAGCAATCCAAGATAGAGTTTGATGAGTTGGAGTAGCTATATGAGAAAAATATGCACGCATTACACCATTTAGAAACCTATCAATATTGGATCACTTGAGCCTTAAAAAAAGGGTCGCCTTTGATCTTTCCTCAATGGAGAAATTGTGTTAGTCCTTATAACCTTGATGATACTCTAGAAGAAGACTCCAAAACATGAACCCAAGTATAAAGGACCATAATTCATACATATGGTCAATTCCAATAGAGCATATGCCCTGATATCAGTGGAAAAATAGCTCAACAAAGATCCCAAAAATGAAAGGTTCTTGAAGAAGTACTTCACATAATAGAAATGCCCATCCCATGGTCCAAACTCTATGACCCTAAACTATGAGTTGTTTTCTAAAAAAAATGATGACAAAATGTATGGTTTTAGCCCTATAGTTCAACCTCTATGACCCTAAACTATGATTTGTTATCCTAACCAACATGATGATAAAATGTATGGTATTAGCCTTATGGTACAAGCTCTATGACCCTAAATTATGAGTTATAATACCCACATGTCATGGTCCAAACTCTGAGATGATAAACTATGAGTCATAGTATTTTCCACATAATGTTAAACTGTAAGGAACTCATCCCTGAAACATGAAAATAAACTATGACACATGTCCTTGCTGTAAGATGTTAAACTGCATGGCACAAAGCATCCTAATAACATGATGATGAAATGTATGATCTCTCATAGAACTACATACGACATGATTGCTTCCCTTGTAGGATACGTAGTGATGCCTCAATCCTTGATCTTGGACCATCCCCCACAAAAAAAATCATATTTTATAACTTATATTTTCCCACAATGGTGCAGGAAACCCTTGTCACTCCCTATTTCTCACTTAAAGTATAACTCACACGATATTAGGATCGGTAGTATGGACTTATTTAAACAAATAAGTTATATAGAAGTATGGTAGAACTGACACCCATAGAGAATGAACAAACTGTTCCTACATATATACTGACACAGATCGGCATGGGGAACATTCATAACTACATGTGGCTTGATTCCTTCTCTTGAGGGATACTTAGTGACGCCTGAATTTGGCATCCTGGACAATCCATCATTATTAAAAAAAAATTCCCTCACTGGTCCTTACACATTGACTGAGCCAGATCGGTTTGAAGAACATTCATAACTTCGTTTGGCTTGATTATAGCTCTTTTAGGATACGTAGTGATGCCCAGACTTAGAATCCCTCCCAATTCATCATCCTTAAAAAGAAAAATTCCCTCACTATTCCTTAGACATGGACTGATCCAGATCAGTACATGGAACATTCAGAACTACATGCGTCTTGATTCTTACTCTTTCAGGATATGTAGTGATGCCCAGATTTGGCATCCCAACCCAACCACAATAAAAAATATCCCTTCCCCGTGCATAGGTCAGACTCATGTGGGGAGTCCATGAAGGGTCCAAACTGCATGAAAACAAACTGTGCAATTCCATAAGATTTATGTGAGGCCCAATTCTCAGTTTTATGAGATCCCACACATGCCCCCACTCATAAGAAGTAAAATGATCCTTTTCCCCTATATGTATGAGTCAAACCTATGTGGAAGCTCCATTAGTTCATATTTAATCACGTTCTGGGTATTCTTTACATTCTCAGGCACATCCTTCCCATTTTTCAAACTCCATATTCTAGGAAATCATGGATTCCCATAATCATTGATGGATATCTAGGATGGAAGTATATTGTCTTGATGAAACCTTGTTTGAAAATGCACATCATGCCCTAGTGGATTTGCATATGTTTCCTACAAAAAATTACCTTTAATCAAATCCAAATTCACCCCCATGAGAGTCCTTTCCCATCTCAGTAAGCCTGATGGATTCTAAGCCCCATTCCATCCCTCCTGATCAATGTTGCCCCCCAAGACTATAGTTTACACCTTCTATCATCACTCACGTATAAGGAACACTAGAACATCCTTATTGCAATTAACTCAAAACTATTAAAGATCTTTATGACAACATAATAATCCTCACTACTTGACTCTAAACTACACGACATCATTTTCTCACCACACAACATTAAACTACAAGGACAATATTTTCCTTGATATACGACATTAAACTACATAGAAATGGTTTAATCTTAATGTTCTCTTTGATGTTGATTTTTTTATTCTATGGTAATGACCAAGAACCCTCATAATCCCTTGTTTCTCACACCGAGCATAGCTCATGTGAGCTTAAGGATCTTAGCAAGAGATCTACCATGACGTTATGGAAAAATAGTCAACGAATTTGGTCCTAGTAGTATGACCCTAAAAGGCATGTCACTGTTCCCTTCCTCAAGGGACACCCCATGTTCTATCCATGTGACGTTAAATAACCAGGTACCCCAAAGATGGGATGAACACATCACCCTACGGGTGAGCCAGATCTATGTAAGGGATACCTAATTCCATGATTAAATTATATCACAAATGTCTCCAATCTGTCCGGATATATTCCTTCCATACCTCAAACATCGTGCTATGAGCGATCTTAGATATCCAAAATAATTCATGGCCATATGAGATGGAAGGACAGTGTCCTGCAGACACCTTTATTTGACTACACACATCATGCCCTGGTTGGTCTGTATATGTTTCCCAAAAAAATGGCTATCAATAAAAGGAAAATGTGTCCCTAGGAGATTCCTCTCATATCTCAGTATGCCCAATGGATTCCAAGCCTCAGAAAAACCCTCCTGATTTAAGGACCCTCAAAGTCATGGTTTACATTTTCCTCCCTACACACATCCTGGATATATCAGAACATACAAGCCCAATTCACCCCTAGTATCTTTTATGGTTTCTAAATATTGCCCATCCATATGTGTGAAGTTGATCCACATACAAAAGAAGAGTTCCCCCACTCATTTCCAGGTTTCCCCAGAGAAATTCAGTTAAAATTCACCCCTTTTGTATTTAGGCGCACCCCTTGTCAAAGGTCACATACCGTATTCCGAAAGTTCCAAATCATCATAATCATTCATAGCCATCGAAGAAGTAAGTCTAGTGTCCTTCAAGCGCATTTTTTTGAATATTCACATCGTGCCCTGGATGATCTACATATACTGCCTAATAAATGACTATCAATCAAAGGAAAATTCATTCTCAGGAGAGTCCATTAAGGTTTCTATATGCTCAAATGAAATTTGTGTTCTGTCACACCCCAAATTTGGAAAACTTCTAGATAACGGTTTATGTACCTTCCTTTTTCCAAATTACCTAACATAAAAAGGATTTCTAATTGAACTGAACATTCACCAGCTCTACCGTATGGAAGTAATAAGTGTGCAGGAATAATTTTCCACACAATGTTGATATGAATGTACCTAATGTTTTCAGACACCACTACTTAGGCTATCCACCCATTGTGGCTCTCAACATTAAAATAAATTAAAAGTGTTTCATAAACCTACTAGGACATCAGGGATGGAAGTCCAGTGTCCTATAGATACCTTTGTTTGACTATATACATTATTCCCTAGTGGATCTACATTGTTTCCCACAAAAAAATAATCAATAAAAGTCAAATTCATCCCCAGAAGAGTCCTTTCCTACCACTGTACACCTAAAAAGGATTTCGTGCCTCATGCTTTTCCAAAATTCACAAATTTTGGATTAATAAAAATCCATAATCCATGTTTGAAGCATGTTATAAAATTCCTAGCTGATGATCTCGAATTGGGGCCCCTACCCCGTTAAGTTTGGTCAAAGATATTCGACCTAACAAATTAGTAATAAGTTTGATTGGAAGGACTGTGAACTACTACAGAAATAAAAAGACTCCATACCTACCAGAGGGAAAATACATAGAAGGCACCTCTAGGTAAAATTTTATTATTGGTTCATTAAAAAATGTTGATCCATCAAAAGAGACGTAAAGCTTATTTGGTCAAAAACCCACAAAGGGTGGCCTAAGAAAAAGTCGGGTTATGCCTGCTAAGCCCATTTTAAGAAGTCTTAGGAAAAAATTAGAGTAATAATGAAAAATAAATAATGGTATGTGATGTGTTCCATAAAACCTCTGTAATAGTAAAACTACGCTCACTGAGTCCCATGTCTCATGAAAAAATTAGAGCCTGAGTCGATTATTTCAGTTTACTAGTCATAGTATAAAATTAATACCTGATCGAAATCATATTTATATTATTGATTTTGATCAATATACATGAAAATAAAAAGGGGGAAAAAGAAGTATTTAAAGGAAAATTATTTTCATTGTGTTCAGAAAAAAATGGAGGATCAACCCCAGTTTAGAGTCTCTCCAAAGTATCAAAAAAAGGGAAGAGTACATACCATGATCCAGGACAGAGCTACAATAATGCTTGTTTATCATTTTCTAGAAGGATGTAAAGTTATTTCCACAAGCCATCAATAGTTTTCTCAAATAAAATATTTCCTCCTTTTCATCCTTTTCCATCAGATGCACCCACTCCATAACGACTTTATGGTCCCTCCCTTTATACAGGATAGCTTCGTAGTTGGAACCCAAAAAGTCTAGTTGATCCCTAAACCTTATTGAGTGGGCCTTACACACCTGAAAATCTTCCTTTTGGGTGTCCACCAAATCACAATCCTTAACCTCCGCAACTATTACGTGAATAAATTCATCCAAAACATCTCAGAAGGTCGCCACCTAGGGATGGGAAGAATTGAACTTGGAAATATTTTCCTCGTAATAAGTAAGGTCTTCTCGAGATATGATGATTTGGTAGATGAGTAGATGTATGTGTAGATAATTAAGGCCTCCAGAATCTATATCAGTGAATAATCACAAAAAATAGTCAGTCTCATCAAAAAAATTGGCAATAGGTGTCTCCACAGCAAGAACACATAACTGGAGCCATGCCTCTTTTCGCACTTCTTAGCGCCTCCCCACAACACCAGTACCTTGATCCTCCCCCCACCACAATGTTCTTATAAGTATTAATAATCATCATATGAGTGGGGAGGGACCTAATATTGGTTTCCTAAGATTGGGGACTCTCTTTTCCCTCAAATGGTTCGACCGCTAGAGTCGGACACGGAGGAGTAGTCACAGCTTCCGGGGTGGCCATTGATACTCTGCTGGGGCCAGCCTCATTAGGGTCGTGAGTAGTATTTGTAGGAGGGGATCATTCTGAATCACTCCCCACTAAGATATGTTATACTGAAGATGCCCCTCATAGACACTTTTGACAATGAACTGAGTGTCTTCTTAAAATAAGGGAAAGAATAGGTGGTGTATCCTCCGTGGATGCTACATGGAAAACAGTAGAAGGCATTGCTGTCACACCCTTCCCAGTAGAAGGAATGTGTGGAATTATTACTAGGATAAGGACAGGGTGAGGAGTAGTTAATTATTTCTATACCCACTAAACTAGTTCTCTCAACACCTTGTCTGGGTAATAGTCTTCCCATAGTTGGGCATACTTTAGTAATTGAAAGGTGCATCCCGTTATGTTAGGAATGATAAATTCCATAGCATCACCTTCATGCATCATCATAAGCCATAACTGGAGAATAATTACAGGATGAGACTCTCCCATTAATTGAATAATAGGAATAAGTGAAGTCTGTTAAAGGCATACAAATTTCCAAAAAAAAATCGATAGGGCAGGTATTGCTCACAGATAACTACTCGATCTATATGAGTAGTGAGTATCCCATCCCAAAGTGCGATAAGGTATAAGTATTACTCTAAATAACCATCCCTATTACCTCTAAATGACCCATGAGGGGTAGGATGCACCACATAAGAGAATTGAGAAACATCATTCAGTAGCCCAACCATATAAATAATGCTTAGAGTCCTAGGAAGAATAGAAGAAATGTTGAGAAGAGCCGGTTGAAAGTTAGAATAAAGAACCTTTATAGTATGTCGATATTCATAACAAGGGAAGTGTTCTACCATCCACCCATACTCGAATCGAAATGTTATTCTTAGACAATGTGGGGCGTACCTTCTTTTATTTGTCCCAAAAACTCGTAAAGTCACGCAAGGGTTGGAAGGTCCAAAATAATTGGTCGACGCTCTGCCAATGTGGCCACCATCATCAAAGTATTGTCCTAAACCCCAGTATAAACATCATGGGATGGGAAAATCTGTCCACTAAAAAAATGGCAAAGAAACCTGTTAATCAAAGCACATGTGACACATCTGGTTGAAGCTTATATCCCCATGTGGTATATTTTCCCACTTCATGGGTAGCACAATATGACCATGGAGTCTGATAGGACTGATGAGATGGATGAGTTCTACTACGTCAAGCCTTTGGATTAGGTCTATTCACATGAAAAAATATACCTATCCACCCCTCAAAAATTGGATAACTGAGTGATCTTGGAGGGGATGATCAAGTAATCCATCTTCCATAACTTGTAATATCTTTGTAAAAGGGGACACGTGGTCAGTGTCATTCCATGTAGCGACTTCTAGGAGAAACTCGCCATACTTCTTTCCATGGATGGGGAGTCCTCCAAGCTGGTGGATATAAAATAGGCTGATTCCCACCTCCCCATGTGATCAATGGAAGGTGTTGGTTCTTGAATACCGGTGGATCTGTAGATCAGGAAGGATTTTTCATAGGGAGAATACTGCAAACTTAGAAACCTAGGCTACCTGATATGAGCCCACCACCTCCATCTAGTGAGGGGACTCCAAACAGGTCTGATGTACCCAGAATGACTAGGCCCACTCATCAGAGAAACAACCTCCACCCTACAGATCCCACTTGGTTCTCCAACCACTATTAGTATTTCCTTGGGAGATGTTGATAATGGATGGTTACTCTCAGGCTCCTAGTATTGGGACACCATTAAGACACCCACAATTGCCCTGAATCAACACAAAACTTCTTAATATAAAGACATTATCCATAATTGATGTAGAGGGGACTTCACCAACTGGGGAAATGTTGGTGAAATCAAGTCCTTGTAGTGCTTCTAAGTGGATGAAAGGGGTATCTGGGTTAGCCAATGGCAGAGGGACATTATCAGGGAGACCAAATCCATAAAGTGTAAATTGTACAGATAGTGGGTAAGCTAGGAGCTCTATTGTTATAAAATACAATAAAAATCTATCACAAGAAATAATGTAGGCTCGAATATGATCCTCATTATTCCCCACCACGGTCTCCCATATATTCATGGATTTTATCGTAGCCTGTGAAGCATACATTGTAGCCTGTAAAGGAATATCCAAAAGCTAATAAAAAGTTAGTCCAATGAATGTTGTTGAATAAAAGGCTACAATGGATTGACTAAAGGGCTTAAAATATGTCCACATAGAGCTCTACATACTGTTACTAGAAATGGTACGTGGTAGGCACATTCCATGTACTGCATAATGATCAGAAACAACTGCCGCATATGGCTACGATATGCGGAAAAGTTTCACCGCGTACAACCATGGTATGTGAAGAATCTGCGAAGCACTAGCCTCTAGAGTGTTGTTCGGTGAACATAAGGATTTATAAATGGTGGGTACCATGAACCTAGTCCTCATTAAATTCATTTTCAAAGATCATGGATTAAAAGTTTATGTTCGAATTAATAAGTCTTAAAGTTCAATTTGTAGGTTCAACCTCGATATGAAGACACAGAAGTAGCATATCATTCTCTTACGCGGAATCTGGATGTTGATTTTAAAATTCCACAATTCCATTCATGAAATTCAAAATTGGGTTTGTGGATAGAGAAATGGAATATGGTCTGATTCAAAGCACGTACAAAGCAGTTTGTGAAATGAATTTTCTCAAGAATCACGGTACTCAAACAAAGAGGAAGCTGGAGGAGCTGAGAAAACATTTCATGGAAAGAAACAGTAAAAGAAAAATGACATATGCCCTTATATATATTTGTGGTCTCCTCTTATTGGGCCTATTGGTTCTACTATGAACTATTTCAGTTTAGAGTTGCTTATAAATTGGAATAGTTACCTTTTCATTCTAAATATACCCTATTTCGATTGGGGGAATTTGTAGGGTCTTGAAAATTATGCAAAGAGAAGAAATTGCTCCCACAATCACTTTGAAAAAGGAAGAAAGTGCTCCTAGTATAGAAAGGTGGATGGAATGAAATTGAGTTTTAAATTTCTGAAGAAAATAAAAAGAATTCATGTTTTCAACGTATTTTAAGTGGCCTATGTACCATTAACAGGAAGGGTTCATAGACCACCTAGATCAGGAACCATTGGTATGTGGAACAATCTGCGAGCCGCTAGCCTATGGAGTGATGTCCAGTGAATACGGTGGACTGCAAACTGCGTCGTCTAAAGACTAATGTGCCTGAAGGCGATCTTCATACCATCTCACCAACTCGGTAGTTCGCGGATGAAGCAAACCAATAATGTTCCATGAACCATGATTTCAAACCACACAACCTCCATAAACCCTGGTTGATCGAGTCTTCCACGGGTCAGGATATCTCTTCATGGGCCTCCAAAAATGGTGCCACATTCCCAATAGATACAATTTCCCTAATTATCTATAAATGGAGAACCAAGGAAATTGTGGAATACGGGATGATGACATATTGAAGGGAACCCAATGGTTGGATGAAAGAAATCGGGGAAGATTCTGACTTTAATCTAGAATCATCAGCAAAGCCCGAAACACGATCCACACTCTCCATAGGTACAATCAACCACAAACTATAAAATGGTGGAACTGAGTAAAAATAAAACAAAAACATAATTGGTGAAATAGAAAACCACATAATTCTTGTGGATGATCTCCCCATGAATGATTATCACCCGCACCCTTCTTTAAAATGGTGTTCCACTTAGTGTGTTGTTGTGTGGATTTAACTCAGCGCTGCGTACTACATCAGTATGAGGATAAAACCCAAAGGGGCGTGATGGACCCTATACCACCGTGGTGTGTGGTGGTCCAAACCCATGCCCATGTACCGCATCGGTATGTGGATGTCCCCTTTTCCCGCATACCACTATGGTATGCGTAGCTTCCCCTATCCCACATAAGAAATTTGTATACAGAATGTGGTGTTTTTGGGTATTGTTTCTTCCAGTCCCAATCTCACCCTTTCGATACCATCCATTTCTCTATAATCCCTTCATGAAACAGTCCCCCAGTATCAGGACAAAGCCTCCTCCATATTCACCGGACCTATATTATCAAACCATTTGGTTCATCAACGTTCCCATTGGAGTCTACATACCCATAGTAAGCGGAGTCACAATAGCTCTCCCCTCAACGTTTCGAGCTTCTAAAAAGTCCGTGGTTCTATATTCCCATGGTAACTTAGAGTCCAACCTAGGGATGCTGACATGAACCTCCATGTTCTATAGATTAAGGGTGATCACATTATTTTCCATTCAATGAGGAATGGTGATCAGTCCAAGGGGTTATTTTTACTCCCCCTTTGATGATGGCGAAACTCTTCCCCTTCCAAGAACATGTTCCATGGAACTCCCATTAAGGTAAGTCCCCAATTTTCTAAGGCTGAGTCACATGACCTTTAATGTAATCTCACATAAAAAGGTTCATTGATCCATTCCATATCCCACCATTGCCCCAACCTCTTACACCGTAGTCTCATCCTCTCCCACCAGTAGGAGAAGAAGCTTGTGGTTGGTTGGATCTCTCACATCCTCTTGTTTCTCACACTGGGCATGACTCGTGTGGGATTAGATATTTTTTAAGATTATAACATTCACACAAATCTTAAATAAGAGAACTCTAATTCATGATCAAACCATGATACGTAGGACGCCTACTCAAGGTCTTGAGCTCAAAAGGGAGCCCTTCCGAATAGGGTTAACACAATTATTTCCCCTAAAATAGGATGCCTCTATGAATAATACCCAACAAATATGAACTATGAGAAATCTGATTTCTGATCAAACCAGGATACGTAGGACACCTTCTTGAAGGCCCGATCTCAAAAGTGTTCCCATTCAAAAGGGTTCACCCAACCATGCCCTCTCAAATGGGCAGTTTCTATGCGTAAGCTCCAGCAATTCTGAACTACGTGGGTTCTGATTTCTCTCTCAAGGACACATAGGTGACCCATCTTATGGGTCTAATCCCAAAATCAAATTATCTTCTTTTCACCTTAGATGATGATAAATTCTAGAGCACCTTATTGAATGGATCATGTCAGCATCACCTCTGTAGCATCAAATATATGTATTCTTATGACGATCCTACAAACTAGAGGTAGCCCATGGACACACTCTTCAGGAATGAAACTAGTATTCCCAAAACATATAAACACGACATAAATCTATAAGAGAGTCTCATAATAGGCAATAATTCTCCCCCAAAATGGTTTAGTGATTTTGACTTCCCATCCTCTCAACCAATGGAGTCCTTAAGTGTTTTTGGATAAATAATTTTTCAACGAGCACCTTCCTTTGGAAATTTGGTCCATGAATCATGGATACTAGGGCATTTGGCTATTTCTGGATCCACAAATAAACGCATTGGAGGCCATTTAAGGAAGTTATATCTAAGAAGGACCAATTTTACCAGAACTTGACCCCATACAATCATCTGTTATGACTATTTGATTGTATTGTATCCCTTACAATATAAAGGGGACAAGTTGTCCAGTCCCCACAGGGTTAAAACAACCTTCCCAAAAAGGATATTGATGTAGAATGGGTTGAAACTAAATAAATGGTTTATTTGACAAGAAACTGAGTTTAGAAGAAGAGACGGGTGTGGATTCTTGTCGGAACATTTCATCATCACCCAGAAACACACTACATTAGAGGTGGAATAGAGTCATATTACCTTATAATTGAATTATTTAACATTATTTTCATCTCTCATAACCATTCACTTGAGATCCTGATATTCATTATCTTCAAAATTTGAAGAAATTAAAAAAGAACATCTGGAAATCCCTAGGGCATTTTGTTCCATAGTTATTACATGATTGAAATTCTAAACTCAACATATTATCATTTGCAATGTTTCTTTCTTAATAGATCTTAACCATTCAATATTTCACATTATTTCATTTAAAAATATAAGGCATTGAAAAATCTATCTCTATCGTAATGTAACTTATCATATTATCCATATAATATGAATTTTTTTGGAGTATAATATGCTTTGAGGGAATTACTTTCTTTTATAAAAAAATTAATGATCTCAATTTCATGATTTATTATATAATTCACAGTATTCCTAGATAATATTACAAGTTTATCATTATACTAAACACGAATTTATTCAAATATTTTTCTTAATGTAAAGATTTTTTTTCTATATGAGGTCTTTTCTCTTGAGAAATTTTTTTCTCAAGGAATACATCGATAAAAATATTACTCTTTAAATTATACATATTCATCATTTGTAGTTTTTTGAAATAATGAAAACAAATTATCATCATCTCCCCATAGATGAAACAATAAAATGAAAAACTTATTTATTTCAATATACCAATGTGATTAATATCTTATCTTAATACTTGTTCCACAACTATCCCACTAATGGATTAGTAGTTCCATTAATCACTAGAAGTTTTTTCCACATGGAGATATCTAAAATCATTTAAAATATTAGTGGGTCAAAATATTCCTCCAAATAAGTAAATAAATTGAACATAACTTGAATTAATTACCATAATACAATGATAATAAACTCTTCTCTAACACTAACCTTGTTTACATTCCCTGAAGGGAAATATATATAATGATTATGGGTACTGAAATAGTTTATGTTCTATATATAGTATTCCATTTGTAAAATGAGAAATATGATTAATTATATCTTCAAAAACATGATGAATTATGAATCATTTTTATAATTACTCTAGGATTATGAAAAATTATAGTCTAATTTTTAACCATATTTATAAAAAAATAGAACTTATGAAGTGGTTATAATAAGGTTTGGTACTCTAAACATGTTATTGTAGATCTATTTCCTCAGGTGTCTTGGATGATTTATCTGATAAAAACTATAAAAAATTAATCAAATAACCAATAGATATTTTTTTTATTTGAGTATATAATATATAAATAATAATACGCAATATCTAATGGTTTAGTACTTTTAGGATAGATTCATATAATTTTTTTAGATACAATGGTTATAAAATGGTTATCTATTTTTTAATATAAATTAGATAAATAATTTCCTTAAAACCTACACAGTCACCTCATTTTATTGAAATTAGAATTGATTTTTTAAATTGATTATATAATGGTTTTGAAGTTGTTCTATTCATTTATGAATCAATTGAAAAAGACACTCATTGACTTTAAAATTGTTAATTTAATAGATTTAAGTATTTTGTGTCTAATTTTCATTTTTAATTCAATTTGATCAAAATTATGGATATGACTAAATTAAAATTTTGTTGTCCATTTTATATATAGGTTAGTTATGAAAATAAGAAAATTATTTATTATATATGTGTCATCCTAAGAAAAATTTTATGTGTAAAGAACATAAGAAAAAAATATAATAGTACCACCATTGTCAAAGAGTTGAATCATGGTCATTAAATTTGAAAATGTAATTTCAGTGTCTTTTAATAATTTTATACAGATAAAAAACACAACATCAAAGTACACCAATCCTATGTAAAGGCCTTGATGAGGATACATAATGGTGATGATCATGTCATATAGACTATTTTATGGTAATAAGGATATTGCGAGATAGTCCTACTATAGTTATGAAAGAAATGTGAAGAGATACCATAGAATTTTGTAAGTGTAATAGAGACATTCAAAATGCTATGTAATAGTCATTTCCATATCTTCTATGTTTTTTAAAGGTAAGATAGATTCAATATAATGTTGTTTATATTGTGTTGTTAACAATGTTTTTAATAAATTTGACACAAAATTTATATGATGTTTTGGTGATTATTGAGTTTCTTGTTTGGATAAAGATGAAGTGATTTGGTGAAGTAAAACATTACAATGGAATATGACACTTTGGTTATTCTAGTTTGTACATTTTTTATCTATAAAATCCTATATTTATGGATAAATGATCATTTTATTGGTAGGGTTTAAAATTATATATACATTAGTGGAAAATTGCATGTAGTGCATGTCATAGTGGTTAATATTTTAGTGAATTTGGAGATCATTAATCTTCATAGAATGGTATTTTGGAGATGTGATGATATAAATTTAATAGGGCCTAATAGATCTCATAATGGTCACTATTGATATCCAGATAATGTCCCAAAACTAAAATAGGAAGCACCACCCAATTTCACCTTTAGTGGTGATGTATAACCATAACTATAATTACAATATAAAGGTTTATATCCATGAAATAAACATTATCTCATGGAAAATGAAAATAAATAATAATACCCATGTGTAATATTAAATTCGGATTCAATAAATGATTTATATATTAACAAAAAACTAATTCTCATTATTTAATCACCCAACATTTAGAAGTATCCTCTTAAGACTTTATGTGGTGATCATCCATTAAAAAAATAATGAAAATTAGATGATATTGGAGGTGATATAATATGGTAATTTTCATGCAACAATTTAAAATAATATGTACCCTTGGCCTTTGCATGTCGATACAATCGATGAAGAGGGAGTTGGGAACTAAATTTGATGAATATTTTGAATGTATATAAATTACTGGTGGATAAAGAGGGGATGAATCCTATCAAATTATAATAAAAGTAGCTTAATTGTTTAGGGAGACCCATGATCTTGTTCTTATTTTTAAATGAAGGTGACTATTCCCTCACCGGGGAGGGTTCTACTGAATCAATTGATTAAGAAGAGATCCCATTGAATTTATTCATTTCATTAATATAATTTAATTACTCAAGTAAAGGAAAAATTATCTATTGATACTCCATTTTTTCACATAGTATGATAAGATTTAAGAAAAGTACCTCAATAATTAGATATGAGAATATCCCCAATAAGGATCAAGAAAAACATTTTATGTTATTTTATGCACACCCAACCAGTATGACAGAAGGTTCATGTAGGCTCTGCCTGTGTGGCTCTAAAGGATCAGCAACCCTTCTGTGTGGTACCGGTTTAGGACACCAATGCAAGGTATCTATAGGGGAAACATACTTTGACCAGGGTCCAATGTTTTCCTATAAATAGTACCATGGGGATCCTCTTTTAATGGAATGGAAAAAAGTAAGAATCATCGAAGCTCTAGTTGTGTAGCCCCTTTTTAGAGGCCATCAAAAATAATTTAGGTATCCCTCCAAAAACTAGGAAAAATGAAATTAATGGGGTATAATTCGATATAATTCCCTCAATGGTCTTAAACAAAAGAGACATATATAGGGACCATATCCCCCATTATTGATAATCATTCACAGGAAGGTCCCTCCCTAAACCCAAGACATGAAAAAGAACCTTCTAGGGACACCTAAGAGAACCCTTGTTCCATACAAAAAGGAATCCCCATGTTTTTCCTGGGTTTTCAATTTCCCAAGCCACCTCCAGCACATAACGGTATACCCTTCACAATGAAATTTTTGTTCTACCCAGGTCCACCTGGTGTGAATCACTTTATTCTTTCAAATCCTTTCCCTAAGTGAGACACACAATAATCATTAATTCAAGCCACCAATGGTAGGTATCCACTTACATTGGATCCCTAATCTGAGGGGGAAAATTTGAAGCCTACACTAAAGATTTATGAATTTAATGATCATGGAAAGAGGAACACCAGTGTGTCTCTTATTCAGTTATGAATTCCTCCAGTCAAACATGTCCTGCACTTGCCATACCTGACGGGTAGGTTCATTGGGGTGCATGTAGTTATGAATTCTCTTGATAAAAGGACCCAAACCCTATAGGATGTGTTAGGGACCTCCTTGCCTTAGATATGAGGGATGATACCATATCCTTACCTCATTATCTCTAAGACCAAGGACCCCTGGTTCTAGGTGGGGAGGATGAGAATCGTGATTTCTTTTCTTTTAGAGGGTTAGTGTCTTATCCTCCTGAGTAAACTGCATCCAAGAGCATTCCATCTATAATGGAGTAAACCCATGGAATTTTATTATGCAATATAGGTAGACAAGTATTCATATCTAACTATCATGGTTACCAAAAATGGGAGAGTTCATGGGAACATCAATTCTCTTTCTTCTTCTCCCATCACCCATGTGTCTTCCACCAGCAAATGATGGAGATTTTTTGATTTCTTAAAACATCCACTTCCTCTTATTTCTGAAATTTGATCAAGACTCATGTTGTCTTACTGTTTAGTGATGATCATGAAATCTATATGGTTATATTCATGTCTCAATAGATAATATTTTTTTGGATATCAATCATTCATTCTTTTAGAGGGCCTCTAGAGCTGTGGTTTCTCAAATCCATATATCCAACCACCAGGAAATACTATTACATAGATTAATACCCAATGTCATTTCTTGATCTTTAAAGGGGCATATTTTTTATGAAATAAGTCAAAAGGGCCTCTAATTTTGTATATTCCCCATCTAAATATTCTTAAATGGACACATTTCCATTGAGAAAACCCTTCAACAACCCTTAATAGGCATTCAACCTCACAAACAAACAACATGGTCTTGTGTTCCCTTCCAAATGGGATTTGTTGGAATACTCCATGAGGTACAAACCAAAAAATACAAATGATCTATAAATCTCTCGGGTCAATATTCATAGTAGATTCATATATTACTTGTGTTCACACATCCCTTCCAGGTTCCTTGGCATGCTTAAGTATAAGTCCCACAATAAATATTCACTAGGAATATTTATCCATGAAAACCATGTTTTATGACATTAAACCTCATGGTTCGGTCATTATCAACTGATAATAAAAGTTATGATGAGTCATGTTTAGTGGAACCAAACAATATGAGTTCAGATTCCTTTCATAAGGATACATATGAATCTCACTGCTGGGGTTTGATGCTCACATAAAAACAAATCACATCACTCAAGATGATGATAAACTCTTGAGTTCCCCATTATGAGAACTAAAACCATAATCATAATAATAAATGAAAAAAATCACTAATCTATTCATGAAAGGGTACTATTGATGGAGAACCTCAGATATATAATGATATATCCATTAATGAAGAACCACATTTACATACAGATGAATCAAAATTACATACATTATAAAATTTTATTTTTGTCTCAATGGAGAACCATTTTATACATGATAATGAATTGATGACTCATGAATATGTCGTAAATATATATAAGAGTCATGGATAAGAAAATAATTACCTCCAAAAGGATTTGATGAACCCCTTCTCCAATCTATTAAACCAATTTGATTCCCTATGAAGTTTTGGACTATTTCACAACAACCACCTAACATTGTAATGTAGGATCCTAAGATATTTTGAATAAGGGGACCATTTTGTTTATATGGACCCATGATCGAAACTGATTGATAGTTATTAGAAAATATTGAGACTGACAGGGATGATTTTTAAACATTTAAACCACCAAAATAAACCATTGAGGGAGAGAATATGGTTTTAATTGGAAATGTAAATATTGAACTTGAAAAGAGTATTTAACTAAGATGATGGTGTCACACACACATCAAGGAAACTTCACTCTCAAAATGAAAGATTTAAAAAAAATACAGTAAATTATGCATGTGTTTGTTTATTGATATTCTTATTTGAAAATGTTTTATTGTTTTTTTATCACCTATATTTTCAGAACCTTAGACCAAAACTACCTTTAATCCAAATGGAGTCATACTAGTCTTAGAAGATGAATGCCTTACCTGCCATTTATGGTGGGTCCCCATTTAACTAGAGGACACCACCGCTAACCAAGAATTTTCAATTCCATTTCTCAAATGTATTGTCCTAAGAGTACCAAAACATGGTACCATCCTAAACCTTATAAATATTCGATTGATTTTCTATCTTATTAATCCACAATAGTCATCCACTAAGTGACGAATAGTGGTATATAAGAATGCTTGAACCAATTTCCATCTCCAAACACTTTGAGAGCTTATCCCCAGAACACCACAATCAACATATCCCTTATACTAGGGAGGTAAATCAACATGCCAAATAATGTCCTCACCCAGAAGGCACAAGGGTCCTTTCAAAGGGATACTACAAATAGCCTCCACCATTAATGCCTAGGGGAAGTAAAACCTCAACATGATGAGGGTTCCATCCGTGAAGATACATCCATGGTCATCCACCCCTGAGAAAACAAGAAAAACCATCAAGGGTAGATTCTAGTCATTATGGAATAATACTAAACCTCTATACTATTTATATAATCCAACAAAAAAATAAATTGATAATAAGTGATAAGGGAAAAACACCTTTATATACCCAAAATTACCACAAGTCATATTTGGAGGAAAAACTTGAGTAGGAACTAACACCTGCCTACACCTCCTAGGCCATCCAACACAATTCGATAGCATTCAGATAATCCCACTAATCATATGTGGAAGAAATATAGGGGAAGGAACAAAAACCTACCATCTTTAATCATGTCCACCTGTCAAATCCATTGGTGAGTAGTAAGAAGGGGTATAGAAACGCCCACTCCTATCAAGACTATCATCCGAACCTGGTAGAAATTGGAGAATTCATCCGGAATATCTTGGAAAAAATAGGGGGAAGACCCATACCTATACCCTCACTTATATGTACTATCTATATCCCTAGGAATTAAATAGAGAATAGAATTAGGTACGCATCCATGATCCAACAACAAAATGTGCATTTATGATTATTCTAGCCGCAAAATATTCCAAACACAATTTTACATTTTTAAAAGGGAAGACTCAAATTCCATAAAACATCCTAAAAAATTATGAGGATATAATAATGATGAAAATAGTGGTAGTGGGGAAGAAACACAACTTCCTCCCCACAATTAGGGTGACTCATCCCCATGTCACTCTAGGGAGTACACAAAAATCTATCCCAATAATTAGGGTGACATATAAACATGTAACTCCAGAGTAGAAACACACCTCTTATCCCATATAGGATGGTCATGTTCCAAATTCACCAATGATATATGAACAATTAGATTAGGTCCAAACCCTCATTCTGACTGGAGGTAATTGTCCTGTTCCAATGGCCACTCTCAGGTAGGCAGAAACCCCTTCAAAAATTCAAGAAACCTAAAATATACTTCTAGATGCATCACAAGATCTAACCAAAAAACATCTATATATGAAATCCACTTTCCTTAGTAAGCATCCCTAGTCGCTCGCATGAAAAAATCCAAAACAGATCCTCACTAGAGACAACTAGAAAATAAAGAGACAATACATGACCCTTATCTACTTAATGTTGGAGTTATTAAATCCCTCATACATTAATATATGGTATCCTAGGATCCTACTGTACTATAACCAAATTATAAAAACAATAGTAGTAGTTTTAGAGGTCCTCCCTGAAAAACTTACCACAAAGTCTTTTTTATATCTAGAGCCTAATCAATATCAAGAGCCCATATCCTGATGAGAGCCATAGAAGTCATCCCCATGGCCTTGAAATCAAACTAAAAGAAGGTTTTACCCATAATATCATCAACCTTGACATTCCTCCCTAAGGGAAACCCCGGATGAACTCTCCTCAAAGTCAAACATCAAGCCATAATGGTATTCCTCCCCATAACTATGTTTCTGTTTTTCAAGGAGGTCATCAACTTGTCGATTAAATGATGAGAAAATCTTATTACCTTGAGTAACTTGGGAATACAAGGCCAATCATGCCTTATTCTTTATCATTAACAAGTGAAAAACTTTCTCATCTAGATGAAAACCTATAGTGTTGGTAAATCTCTAAACCACACTTAGATCATCCTTAGTTTAATATAATATAGGGAGTCCATACCAATATCTCTATTTATTATAAATCAGTAGGGAAGCATCGAATTTGGGTGGACAAGGTTGAGGTGCCTCAAGAAAAATATGAAGAGGACATGTTGAACATGAGGAAATAGTTGGCTAAATATTGTGAACTAGTAATTTTTTGGGATTTAGCCACTTCCTAATAAATCTTTCCATGGGAATTGTCGAAATATTGTATTCATAATTTCCAGATCAATATATTGAACACAATTCATCCCCTAAAATAAAATGTATTACCTAATGATGAATATTTAATCCATGTTAATTTAATAAAAGGGATGTACATCTAAATTGACTAGGTGGATCTCCTAGCTGTATGATTTCAAAAATTAGGAAAATTATAGGGTGCTCTTCAACACTCATTTCTTATCACATTAAAATAATAACATCAACTGCTCTCATATCCCCAATATATTCTTATTATCAAATGATGGGGTGAATAAGAAGTGTTTCATTTCACTAAACTCACCAATCTGTAAAGTTATAAAAATATCCCTTAATGAAATGTTATAGCTTTATACAGACTTCAAAAAATGGATTCTATTTGGAACAAAAGGTATTCCCATTATGAAAAATCCTTGATCAACTCAAAACAATTTTAGGAAAGAAGGGAGTAAGCAATCAAAATACTTTTTAAGGAGAAATATAAAAATATCAATCATGACTCCTACTTAAGGGAATTAATTTTCTAAATATATAAAATGTTAAAAATGGCTCAAATTTCATTAGAATCAGATGGTTCAGGTGAAAAAAATATACATCACTCATCCCATACTCATACATGACTTCATAAAATCATGTAGAAATCTACAACAGTACCATCTATAACAATCCTAGAGAAACCCCATACTATAGTTCTAGGATATTTTTTAACAAAACCTTCAAGGTGATCAAATTTAGCAAGAAAGGTTCTGTAAATGGAGCAAGAACACCCCCATCCCACAAGGATGGGGTCTTTTCCACCTTCAAAATATCCATAGCAATGAAATTCAATCTTCTCCTGATTAGAGGGATCACTGTATCATGAATCATCCTACTTCATCCCTTCTCACAACCCAATTTCCTCTCTCGAAACATGCATGGATTTTTTTCCCAAATATTCTATTTGAATTACCATTCATCAAATGGTTTCAAGGGAACTAATAGAGAAGAGGAGAAGGCCTCATGAAGGGGGAAAATGTAGTCTTGTAAATAGACTAATAAATCTTCTATAATGCATTATAAATCAGTAAATATCATTAACACCACCCCTACATACCATACATAACAAGAGGCCAATATAGAGGATAATGAGGAGGAATTATTGGTTCAGACTATGGTCCACACTGAAACAATTGAAGAAGGTGTGAAAAAATTGGAACCATAGTCTTTCACTGAAATTTCTCATTACTTCAACCACTTCATTAGTACCTCTTCATAAAGAACCCACTAAGGAAAAGTGTAAAGGTATGGTTTCACCTCACCCACCACCAGAAGAGACTGAACCCCTTACTATTGAAGAATTATTTTATCATAAAATGGAAAAGGTAAAAGAGCTGAGAAGACCCAATGAAGAACTACTCTAAGGAAACATTCCTAGTGGATATTATCTATAAACAGAGCCTCAACTCACACTACTAATTGGTGTAACTCAAATAATTGGGTTCACCAAAATAATAGAAATGGGAACAGAGCATTCATTTAATGGTAAAGACTGATGAATATTATATTTGGACCCTATAGTAGTGTGTTATTTGGATCTCCCTCACTAATGAACACAACCAGTGTTGATCATAAAAATCCTCATGACCAACCCCATCAGGTTACTAACCATAGGTACAAGTTGAGCTGCCATAGATAGATTTATCTTTTGTTTCCCTTTCCCATGATCTAATTTAACTAGAAAACCCTCAAGTTATCCTTAGTATGATTCAGTTTCTAATAGATTGGTTGGAATCTATGAGATAAGGGTGTGCACCAGTGCATCCAAAAAGATGCCTTTCCTTGAATGTGTTATTCTGACCCCTTCCTTGTAAAATTTTGGGAACCCCGCATTTCTAATTATAAATGGGTTGGTGGCTCCATATATTCATTTGAGAAAAAATTATGCCTTCATAATCTCATGATGGGAAACCTTTCACAAAATGAAGTAGTGGAATTAAGGTACTTTTTATAAACACCACGTGGCCCAACCTTCAAATGGTACTCTAGTTTTCCAGCATGGTCAATCACATGATAGAAATATCTCCATTTTCGATTTATATTTCAATTTAGATCGTTGACATATAAGAAACATTCCTTAACCTATAGAACTGAAAACAGATGTAGAATGATTTGGCCATTAATTTCATTTCTTGAGGGAAAGGGTTAACCTACTCCCCAAACCTACAACTTCTATATGACTGTTTTTGTCCATATATATATAACATATGTGATAAGTTTCATACACCACTCATACCTCTAAAATACATTGGTTGGTTTTGGGATCTCACTGCAGTTGCTAAAAAATAAAATATTCCATCTTATGCACCAAGGAAAAATCCTGACTAATTCTAATATCTGAAGGGAAGATAACTGGGAAAGAATAGGATGATTATATTATGCTTAAGTCATCCCCACCACATCTCCACTTTGAAACCTGCTCCATATGATGTGTCCCTTCCTACAAAGCATTAGAAAAAAAATCCTACCTGGTTGGGAAGTTCAAATATATTAGAGTAGAAACAAATGTGAGGAACTAAATAAAAAGGTTTGTTAATTATGAGATGACCAATTCCATGGGTACTTCATTGAGGCATTAAAAAACTACTTTCTCAAGTTGAAAAAGAAAAAAGGCATGACAGGACATGTCCCAAAGATCTCCTAAACTATTTCCACTTCTATAGAACATTGTGGTTCACTATTTATGAATGTTTTCTTTTCAATGAAATCCTTCAAATAATTGTGGACTATAGACAAGTAAATATAGGAAATCCACCAATACAAGTAACATGTGTTTTTTTCTCCAATCTAGATGGAGTCAATGAATGGAAGGATGTTAGTATTAAGGGTATGAATAAGTTCAATGATTTTATTTTCTAATTGTTGATAAAATAGACTTGTGATATCATTCATGCATAGTTGAAATAACTTACCATTCCCCTACGACATCCTCTATGACACATCTAGATCAATTGATGTCATAGTCCCCCAAAATCCCGACTTCCAAAAAAAGGATGGAAAGAGCGATGAAAACACAAGAAGATGAACTTGTACTAAGGAAAATGATTAATTTGACTCTATCAGACTTCATACCTTCATTGCCAGAAGAATGGTCACAACACCAAAAAATAGTACAACAAGATTCAACCCACTAGATGGAGTCATCAATTGATGAGGGGTTAATCTTTGGTTAGGTTAATATTATTCATTTATTTCATACCTTAACACTTGATCAGTGAATATATGAACCTAAATTATCTACATATGACTGGGGAATTACGGTAAGATTTCATAGTGGTTTAGGAAACAGCTCCAACACAATGTTTAAGAGAGTGGAGTCACACATGTGAAAGTAATCCAGACCACTATCTTTAATTAACTATGTTATATGTGTTTCATGTTTTTTTAAGAATTAATCAAATCATTAATTTTATATCTATAAGGACGCATAATTATTTTCATTAATTTCAAAATCATTAACTTATAAAAATAATAAATTTTGGAATAAGAAAGGACCTCACGCATGTCACTTGTACAAGAGGCTCACGAAATTTACCACACATAGGACCCTATCCTAGGTGACCCAATATAGGTACCCCACTCATATGACCTCATGTAGGTACCTCAACAAAGTGAAATTTTGCAGGATACTCAACCAAGGCTCTATGAATCACTGACTAGGTCATAACAAGTGATTGCATGAAGGAGATTATTTGGAGTTACTGATAAAATGATAAGCATAGAAAGACTATGAAAAATATTGTATGATGGGAGTAAATGAAAATGAATGTGTATGGGATAATTTACAACATGTTCAATGATATTTATTGATGTAGCTGACCTACACACCAGACCATTGTTGATTACCTTTGCTACTGAAATATGTGTATGGCCTCTGGAGACTACCTATTCTACCTAAAGAATATTTTTGCCCTCTTACCTTAGGACGAGTCCCTCTTCTTATGATATTATCCAATAATATGGTTGTTATTTTCAAGACAATACATTTTGACACATGGGATGAAAAGATTTAATGAAAAATACATCAATTGTTAGAGAGGTGAAGATCCCCAAGAAGGATCGAGGGAACTCACCCAAGTTTGCCTCATCACAACCAAACCACATACCAAAAGTCTCATGCATGCCCTGACTATGCGGATTAGAATGATCATCCACCCTTGTGTGAGGTACCTTCATAGGAAACCTATGTGGTGTCTATCCATTGGTGACCTTCTTCAAACAAGGTCTCTTGTTTTCCTATACATTGGACCCTAGAGATCCTCATTTGATGTACTTGAAAAATGGAAAAAGAATTAGATCATTGGTCATGGATACCCTTCACCCAGGCCCTCAAAAATAATTCATGCTAACCTATGAAACCCAAAATAAGACTCAATTAATAGGTATAGTTGGATCAATTTACCTCTAATATCTAAAACACAAGACACCAGTATGAGGACCCCCTTGTCGAAAAGCTGTATTGCGAAGGTTCCTCCACAATACTGGGACCAAGGAGATAATGTTCTAGGTAGACATGAGGAAACCCTTAGTTCCTAGATCATGGAATCTCCCTAGTGTTATTTTTTACATTTTACATTTCCCAAGGTATATCCACCTCACACATGTCTACAATAAAAAATAAATTTCAGTTCCACCTAGGACTACATTGTGCGATGAAATTTATTCTCAAGAGCCTTGTCTTTCACGAGCACCCTCTAAGCCCCCTTTTAGGCCCCTAATTGTTGGTATAACCCTAAATTGTATTGCTTATATTTGGGAGACCAAATTGAAGCATAGAAAAATTAATTTTATATTATATGACCATGTTAATAGAGACATCAACACGTATCTCATTCAGTTATTCATTCCTTCATCGCAAGGTATCCTACACATGTCCAACTAGATGGGTAGGGTCCTCATAGTGGATGCAGTTATGAATCCCCTAGGTCATGTGGAACCAAACCATGAGGTTAATGAAAATTAGATATTTTTCTTAGATATGAGGTCTGAGACAATGTCTTTCCCTAATTATCTCTATGACCAGGTTCCCCCAGTTCTAGGCAGGGAGGAAGAATCACACATACTTTTCCCATTTATGGTTAGTGGCTTATCCTCCACTCTTATTTGAATACATGAGTAGGGTATCCCTGAAAGACTAATACCATTGATTTTTTCTTTTGGGTAGATTCCAGATAGATAGTCTTATGTAACTATTTGAGTTATAAAAAGAGGATAGGAGATGGGAACATAAAATCCCTCTCTTATTATCTAGTTTCCCCAGCCTCATCCACCAGTGTATGATGAAGATTATGTGGTTTGCAAGAACTTCTACTTACTCTTATTTATCACAATTGATCATGAATCTATTAGAATTAGAGGTTAGTGGTGATAATTACATAATCACGGTAAGATGCAAGTCTCTTAGATAATATATTTCAGGATCTTCTTCTAATGGTTTTCTAGAGGGACTCCATTGGCATGGGTCCTTAATGCCATGTATCCAATAACCATGGAATCCTTATATATAGTGTAGGACCTGAAGAGAGTCCATGTTCTTCAATGGGGACATATTACCATTGAATAAAATTAAATTTCCCCTACATTTAATATAATAACCTACCTTGTCTTCTTAAAGGGCCAAATTACTTGTAATAAAAACCTTTAGAGGTCCTCTGTTTTCATGGGTACTCACAACCAAACTATGTGGTCCTTGATTCCAGTAAAAAAAAGGATAATTTAAAAGCCATCATGTATTTTAAACCCTTTATAAAAAATAAACCATAATTATATTGGGGCCACATTTTTAGTAGTTTAATATCTCACCTGGGTGCCCAAATCCCTTCCAGGTTCCTGAAGCTACTTCATCATAATTTCCACAACAAACATGACATGAAACATTTCAAATAGATGTCTCTACTGCATGATGGTAAACTTCTTGGTTTTTACCTCACCAAATGATATTAAAAGGTACGATGTATCCCATTAAGTGGCACTAAAATAAAAGGGTTATGATTGGTATCACAAAGATACATGAGAAGCCCATATCATGGGCCCAATCCCAACATCAGAAAAACTCCCATCTCCCAAGATGATGATAAAATCTAGATCACCCCACTGTTTCGATTCAAAATAGCATAATAAAAATAAATTATAAAAGAATATTTAATCCATTCGTGAAATGTTATGATTGATGGAGAAACTTGGTGACATACTGGTATCTCAATCGATTAAAACCCTATGATACATATAGATTATTTTATATTCAAATAATGATTATAATTTATTTTTGGAAAAAGGGAGACCCATTTTATTCTTGGGAATAAATGAAGTATTAAAAAATATTTTATAAATATTTAAGAGAGTCCTTGGGAAGAAAATAATTTCCCCCAAAAATTATGGTATGAGCTTGTCCTCCCATCCTCTCAAAAAATGTGATTCCCTATGTATGGTTAGAACATTACTCAATAACTACCTTCCATTGGAAATAATTATCATAAGATATTTAAAATAAGGGAACATATGGGGTTTTATGGATATATTAATAAAACTAGTTGGAAATAGTCTGAAAATAGTTTTCCCGAAAAAGATGATTTTGCAACATTCAATACCCCACAATCAACTGTTGGGAGAGAGAACACCATTTTCATTTGGAAAATTGACCAGTAATGTTAAATCCAAGGAGAATATCTGCTTTCTACTATAATAAATTGTTCTTTCTAATGTTATATCTACTATAATAAATTTATTTATATGTTATTTAATGTTTAAGATGTTTATATGGTTCCATTTTCTTTACATTTAAAATACACTTCCTTTTTTCACTAGTCCATACACATATGCTACAAGGTAATTCTTCGCTACCTATAATGCTTAGTAGTAGGATTAATATGATTATTTTATATCCCTATTAAATCAAAAAATTCTTGGGTATGGTAATCCATAAAACATTGATATTTATTTATTTATTTTCAATTGGATTTAATTTCGTTGATACCTTACGTTACATGCAACACTGATTTTTAAAAAATAATGATTTAATAATAATAATATATTTGTTAAAGAATTATTTTCATAACATATCATTTAAAATTGATAGTATGAATACTAATAATTTTTTTCCAAAAATATGTTTGATGGTTTTAAAAATAATTACTTTATCTCTTGTGAAATCCTTAAATTATTAAAAAATAGATTTCTCCCCAAAAAATGATAATAACTGATTTTTGTGAAAAAATAATAAAAATTATTTTTCCCACTTATTGAAAAGTTATTCTTCAAAGAGAAAATAATTTTGGTAATTAAAAAGTAGAAATTATCTTAAATTGAATTTAATGGTTTTTTATTAAAAGAATATTTTTTATGGAATTGTGAAAAATATCATTTTTTTATTCAAATCAATCATTTCATTTAAAAATTTAAAATTTTCCATTATGTTTAAAAAAAATTTAAAATTAAAATTAATTATATTATATTATAACTAATGCGATTTTTTTCACTATAATAAATTTATTATTGAATTTTTATATTTAAAAATTTTATACTTATGAAACTTTTCCCTTTGGAAGACCGGGGTTCCATCGCATCTAAGTGTTTAATTTTAAATTAAAGCCTACCACTTATGTTAATTGAATTTTAAAAAATGAATTTAATATTTATATTTAAATATTAAATTTATATAATATGTTCAACATATGTTTTTTCCATAATAAAATTTTAATACAGTAAAAAACAATTACCATAGTAAAGGTTAAAATGGGATTACCTGGGGGTTAAACAAAAAAGATAAGAGTTAAAATGAAATAAAAACATGGAAAATTATTATTATATATCCACACACACACACACACACACACATATATATATATATATATTATTTCATAATATTCATTAAATGATCCATTTTGTATCCTTTTTCCTTGTGTAAACATGGTTATAATGTTTTATTTTAAAAAATTACAATTGTGTCCCCTCCCCCAATTATAAGTGGTCATCCACTCTCCTATCATATTTATAAATACAAACACTTTTGGTTCAAACAATACGTAACCTAATAAATAATTTAATTATATAAACACATCCAATTTTCCATATTTGGGTTATTAAACACTCATATGATGGATTTTTGTGCAAACGAAAGGTTTCTTCTGTATAAGAAGTTACGTTATTAACCAAGAATTTTTAATTTATTTATTTTTACACCTCCTTCAAATAATTTATTACATAAAATAATAATTATATAAAATATACTGAGGTTTAATTATGTTATTTAAATTTTTCAAATTCATCACATATTCCATCAAATGGGATACAAAACTGTCGATTGTCTTTATGATAGACTACCTCCTCAAAAACCAATATAATTTATTTTCTATCAATACCGATTATGGGTGAATATAAAGATGAATTTAAGTATTAATATAATTTAAATTATATATTTATACACTTTTAATTATTATATAAAATATACCTTCTTAAATTCCAATCTATAGAATAATGATAACGCTGCTCATTTGTACGTGTGGACTACCTCCACCATGAAGAGATGGGATAAAATTTTCAAATAATTTTTACATTGATGGTAATATAGTATATATTGAATGAAAATATAATATAACTTTGATAAAAAATTATTCTATAAAATTTCACTTATATTTACCTATCATTTTTTCCATCCACTGAGAACATGGTATAAGTATTCATGTGAATGTACGACCTACCATCTCCATGGATAGTGTAATTCATTTTTAATCTCTAACATTATTGGATTAATATAAATACAAATATAATAAATATAATTTATTCTTAAATCCATTATAACATTATGTATATGATGTAACCACAATAAATGTATGAGAAAAAAACTATTGAACAAAAAATTATGTGAAAAACAATGCAATTATTACCCTAAATTGTTATTCTAGAAAAGAATTGTCAATTAATTTGTGATAAAATTGTATATATAAAGAATATATTTTCTGATATATATTATTATTGTTATATAAAAATATTATAATAAACCTATATTTAATATATATGAGGTTCTAACTAGTATAATGAATTATAAAAATTGAGGTAAGGGTTTTTCTTCTAACTTTAGTTTATATGGGACACAAGCCATACACCACTTGTTTCTTTTTTTTTATTTTTATGTAATTAACATGGAAACATATTATAATTATAATGTTTATAATTTTGATGATATAAATATGTATATAAGGTTCTTTTCATTCATGGGTCTTATGATTCAAATGTTACTGAAGTGGTAATGGTTTATGTTATAATCTAATTGTTTATCAATATTATTTATGATTAATATTTTTATGATGAAGTATTATGATCTATCTCTCAGGAACAACATAAATTATATTCTACTATAATTATTTTTATAGAATAATTTTTTTGAATTAAAATTTTTCTCTTAATGTTCCAATGATGTTAAAAATACTTTTTCAGGAAAATAAACTTTGTCTCTCTCTTCAGTTTAAATAGTTTTTTCTTCAATTCAAATGTTTTATAAAAAAAATTTATTAATGTTTTAACAATTAAGATGTTATAGTTTAAATAAATTATTACACCCAGTTTAATTTTTAATATTTTTAAAAAAGAATAATCTTTTCATTTTTTTGATTATGAACTTTTGAGTTTTCATAGAAAATGTAAAATGAATATGTTTTAACATCTATGGAATGATTGGTATTTTACACCATAATGAAAAATAAAAGATTAATTGAATACTTTATAAGTTTAAAAGTATATTTTGAAATAAAATTACATTTATTATTTATAAAAAATATATTTCAATAATGTTTTTTCAAATTGGATATGATTTTTCCCTCAATCTATTTTCCATGTCATGTTTCAAAATCATTTTCCATATAAGATGATAAGATTTTATGTAACTTAACCATTGGTAGTTATATGATCCAATGAAATAATAGGTTTATTTTTATTATGACATGATGTTTATGAACCCCATTTCTTATCCAATAGTTATGTTATGATGAAAATAAGAAATGTTTATGCAACATTTTTCTCTTCCGTAGGTTATTTTATGATGAATAACTATAATTTTTTTGAAACCTTTTCTATTCCTTGGGTTATTCCATTATTATATGTATATGAAACTCATTTTATTTCAAACATTCTGATTTGGAAATTTTTTATGACATTGTGGATTGCATATGATTGGTTTTAATTATCTGATGGGTGGGACCTATATCACCCTCCAATAATTTGGGTGATGATTGATATCTCATTAGATAAATTCTATTGTAATGGGGTGTGAAACCATTTACAGAAGGGGAATTTTACACTGTGAAAGTACTATGAGTGATCCTTACCTACTAGGATGGTTCTGGGAGTGAACCCATTTCACTATAAAGCCATTGTTAATGAGACCTGACTACTAATGAAATTATATTATATTTTTATATGTATTCTGAAAATCCATATCATATTCCAATGTTATTATCTAATGTCTCATGTTATTTTAATCCTTTTTTATTCAAATGTTATGAAAAACCATTCTTTATTACATGAAACATGGTTATGATATTTTATATGAAGGGTATGGTTTTCAAATGTAATTATCTAATTATCACACACTTATTATATTGTTTTAGTTATGTGATCATTGAAATCTCAATTTTATCCCTTATATATAATTAATGAAAACTCGTTATTATGTTTCCATTACTATTGTATGAAGAAATGTTTTATGTAGTATTTTTCTATGAAGGGTTATATTTATGTAAAAATTTGTGTGAGAAGATATATTCCACCTATAAAATAGTAGTTTACATTTCAATGATTCCAAATGAACTAGACCTATAAAATTATGGGGTGGATTAATCTGATATGTAATTAAAATCAATTTCTAATGAGGTGATATCTATGTATAAAAAATATTGGATTCATATATTTGGTATCACATGGAAGGTTTTGTTAACATTTTTAAAATTAGGATGAGAAAACATTAGTGAGAACCATAATAATAAGTCTAATTATTAGAAAATATCTTGGATTTTTTTGAGTGCTAGATCAAGTAGATTACAAGTAATAAAATTCCTATTTGTATACTATAAGTGGATGTTGATTTGGAATATTTTTATAGTGACACTAATTATTCTTACATTACTATTACATCATTTTAAGGATAAACAATACAATAGTGTTAAAAAAACAAGGATCCAGTGGCTTTCTTTCTTTGGAATATTAGGAACATATAAAACATTTACAAAATAAAATAACAAAATTAGTTTCCTTAATTATTCTCTAGGTTATTATTGGCCATCATGTCCTCCTTAGTATAAGTAGTCACCTAAGGATAAAGATAAATGAAAGGGGTGAGATACAAGCATAATAATATGATAGATAAGAATATGAATCCATATAAAATTGGGTGAGAATAATCATTATCATCATAAAATAATAATAGGATAATAATCATAATCATGAGATAAAAAATTTGATAATGTCATAAAATGTGGAAATGTATACAAATGAAACATCCTGTCTTAGCGGTCAAATACCACATCTAGTTGAGGAAAAAGATAGCATCATGTTCACATGTAACATATGTTCATAATCCTAACTTAATCATTATGAATATATATATCTTCATGTTCTTTCATATTTCACCATATCTCATGAGATACATCACATTAACCAATGAATTTGAGTGATATATAATATCAGGCACACCCATCACATCATATTATTTACAATATCATGCACATCATAGAGAAGGTATATCAGTATTAGACATAAAATCAACCATGGAAAGGAAATGTAACACCCCAGTAATCCATGTTACACTTCTCTTTAAATAATACAATAGAGTGTGTTGTACGCAACTTCGAGTTCTAACACACCACAACCAATTAAACTAGCCATTATGAATATTAATACCCACTTTTTGAAATATTATAAATTTTTTCTTTCAAAATTGAATTCATTTTCGGATTCGAAATATCAAAATTTTCTTAGGGTGAATTTTTGTTATTTTTCTGAAAAAATTCAATTTTTTATGAATACTGAAAACCAATGAGTTATAGTTTCAAACCAAATTTTTATTTAAATAATTAATTATTTTATTTAAATTTATTTTAGGAAAAAATAGATACATAATACCTATATATGTTCAATGAAATTAGTTGGAGTTAGTTTATAATAATTTTAGATAAATAAAAAATTTATTGAACATTTTACCATCTTTTATCCACCTCCTAGGAGAATTTGAAAATTTACATAAAACATAATTTTACAACTTTTCTGGGTTGAATTTCAAAAATACAAGAGACACGGTTGATGTGAGTAAGTAAAATTTTGTTCAATAAGATGAAAATAATTTTTTTTGAATAATAACTTTTTACTTTTATTTACCATGGTTAAAAGTAAATAGGGTAATTAAGGCTAAAAATGATATTATTATTACCATAAAACATATCCAAATTCTATTGGATAAGTGTAATTCAACCAAAATAAACCTTAGGATTAAAATATGATCCTTTAGGTCCACTTGGATTAGATTAGGACATTTATTATTAATTAATTCAAAGAAGAGTTAAAAGTGTTAAATTCAACGTTTAATAACTAAAACATTTTTAATATAGGGTTAAAAATAAGATAAATTCGATTATAAATATTCATTATAAAGATAAAAAAATATTTACTAAATAATTTTATTTTATTTATATTTTTTAGACATTAAATATTTTAATTTATTTGTGAGACAATGATAATGCAGTAATTACCTAATTATTGAAATATTAAAATATTTGACATTATAAATATTCAAATAAATTTAATTTGAGACTTTATATGAATTTAACTAATTTTATAGGTTAATATGACTGGTTAGGGTTGGTTAGATGGATTTTTTTGAAGTAATAATTCTTTTATACATATAGAAAAAACAAAATACCAAATAGATTCAAAATTGATATAAAAGAGTTTTTAAAACAAAGATTATATTACTAATTAATATTCTATTCCTAAAAAATCTATGGTTTGGCCAAAAGACTTATATAATGATAGTTTTATCATTAAATAACCACTTGGGGTTCTCTTGGAAGTATATAGTAAGTTTATTAACAATTTAATATAAAAATACAAAGAGACTTGGTAAAAGTCAAACTTTTTAATTAAGAGTTAAATCTAAAAGATAATGTTAATATAGTGACCCAAACCTGTCTAAAACCTATTGTTTGAGTGGTTTTAGACCCATACCTACCTTATCCTTTAAATAATTCATTTTTGAGACATTAGTAATTTGAGATGATTTTATTATAAAACATCATTTCTAGCTTTTCTTAAGGTGCCCCTCACCCCTCTTATAAAAGGACACTTACCCGTTATCATTAATTCACACCTTCAAATCCATTTGGATCAGCCAAAACCTAACCCAATACCCATTAATCTGTCATCCTTTAATCCTAGAGGCCTTCCTTTAGTCACAAATCCAACCCGAGGAGCCCTTTTTATCAAATCAAAAGGAAGAACCTGAAGAAGAGGTAAATATTTCATCCCCTCTTTCAAGTTCCTTTCTTCTTCCAAATCATCATTCATTGTTATTTACATTCTAAAATAATAACTCTAGTATATTATATATACATTGATGTTATTATAAATATGTTACAATCATATCCATTATTCTATCCATCCTATGAATGACATGTCACCATACGTGCTTATGTACGACTTACCGTGTCCACGTCGTGGTGTAATTGTTATTCAATACATTACTAGTTGGATAGGTATAATAATGATGTGTAATTGATGTAAATAATAAATATAACATTATAATGATTTTGTATATATGATATACCATCCAATTATTTATTATTTTAATATCAAAAGAAAGATATTGTCGCTCATGCGTACGTACGGATTACCGTCTCCACGAAAGTGATGAGATTCATTCCCCATCATATCCATTCAAGGATAATTTTCATTAGATGATTAAAAATAATGTTTAAAGACTTAATATAATTATGAAAATGAATAAGATACATCCTATCCATAACAAACATTACTTACGTAACAAATCATATAAAGGAAAACGAACCAGTTAACACCCAAAACGGTGATAATACTAAGATATTATTAACAAATCAATGTTAAAAGATCATATATGATTTCATATTAATGTATATGATTATTGTATAATTTAATAACAATTATTTAACCATTATACAGGAGGTTAACCTACCCTCATCCAAAGAAAATTACAAGTTAAGGGTTAATTTCCCAATCTCTTTATTATCTGAGATTATTTTTACGTAAGTATCTACCGGGACCTCTTTATCATCCACATCCATGTTTCTTAAAAATATATTCCAAATAATTTATACTATTTACTATACTATGGGTTAAATACATTTATACCTTTTTTTGACTTTTTATAAAATGGTTTGAAAGGAATCTTTTCGTTGTTTTCAAAATAAGGTTCCTTATGACCATTTCGACAAAATTAAGGTAAGAATGTTTTTTTAACTTATACGGCGAGTGCGGCTATTTTCTGCTGTTACAACATCATTGAAGCTTCCTATAAAATCTTATAATAATATTTTCAAAATAAATTTTTTCTTTATAATTATGTGACTCTTAAATGATTTCAAAATAGAAAGAGATATTTCTCTAAAAAAGGTTTTGATTTCATCTATGTCAACATCCTTTGAGATATTTTAAGCATATTTGAAGTTGATTTATTATGATACAAAACTTCCATATTTTATTGAATGTTTTGTGATATTTTTGATTGTGGATGTGATATTTTTATACCATTTATGGTTTATAGATAAAGTATTGACATTTCATATTCCAGTTTTAATATGAATGATTATGTTATGTTTAAACCTTTTCATATGAGGAATGAATTGGACATAGTAAGTGATGGATGGAGCCCGCTATAGCTCCTCGATGCATCGGTAGGTCTCATTAGACAAACTAGTGTATTTACACGAGGCCTTGACAAAATCTTATTTTTTTGTCTTGGCACAAGGCCTTGACTATGTTGTTATGAATGTCTGGAATTATGAATTCCATCATTAAGAAAGTGGCTATTGATATTGCATGTGATTATTTTACTAGAAGAATATCCATGTGATTAAGTAAATGGAATTATTTTTATTTTATTATTTCTATATTATGATGAAGTTGAATTTTAAAAGGATTTTTTGTCTTATACATTGCCTTAAATGGTTATGATTATTTATGAAAGTTTCCACTATATTGTTATCCTTGTTGAGCATATGAGATCACCCCTTAATATGTTTTATTTTTTCCAGGATGCAAAGAAGTATATTATTACTGACCTGCAAGTATAGTCTATGCGATCTTAGTGTTTTCTATGGAAACAATTTTGTTGTATTTTTCAATTTTATGTTGTAATGTAAACCATATGAATGTATCTAGTACTTCCATGGATGCTAAACTAATCTGTCTTTGGAGACTTGATCTTTTGTGATCATGCCAAGGATATGTAATAATGCACCGACTTTGGGCTTCTGGGGTAGGGGCGTTATAGTTGGTATAAGAGGAAGTTTAGTGAAAACCTTGGAATCTTGATTTAGAAAAACTCTGATTAGAGAACATTACCCTAAGATAGACTTTGAGGATTAGTATATAAGAACTTCCTAGAATTTTAGTATTTTAGATATTTTTTGCATTTTACAAGAAATATATCCCTGCCTAGATATGAATAGGTAGAGGGAGCTCTGGAACAGATATACCTAGGGGTAAACCCCAAAAACACTAATTTGATCTAGACTCGAATGGGAACCAGTGCACGAAAATGGGCCTTGCTGCACTCTTGGTTAAGACACTCCCTGGGAATATGCTTAGGATAATTATAATTTTCTTTACAAACCATTATAATGGGTTTATGAGTATATACTTCCTCAGAGAAAACATTTTTTATCATTATGGATTATATCCATAAACAATTCAATTTATGTTAACTATTTTACAAGTTTGGATTTATGTATTGGGATTCATAAACTAATCTAGATTATGCCATTATTTAGAAATGTTTCCTAGTAGAAGGAATGGGAACCATATCAATGCATGCACTCTATATAGGTATTTACCTCCTGCTCAACATAATTATAGTGGAGATGGTGATACAACTGGTGTTGATCAACTTATCACTATATTGGGACAACTCACTCAGGTTATGAATAATAACCTTACCCGTATGGAGCACCCTGATCCGCATCATGGAGGATAAATGTTAGATCAATTCATGAGGAAAAAATCACCAACATTCAATGGGGGTACAAATCCACTAGCAGTAAAGCAATGGATAAATTCCTTAGATAAAATATTCCATTCCATGGGAAGTGGCGAAAGAGAAAAAGTTGTCATGGCAGTTTATCGCCTCATTGGAGATGCTTATCAATGGTGGTCATTTATTTAAAACACAAAGGTAGATGATTAAGTATCAAATATAGAATTAAGGGAGTTTAAAAAAAATTCTTAGAAAAATACTTTCCTCATAACCGTTGAAAGGATATGGAAAGACAATTTCTGAGTCTGAGGCAAAAGGAGGAATTGAATGTGACCCCCCAACCTTCCATGGTACACTTCTCTTTGAATAATATAGCATTGTGTGTTGTACGCAACCTCGAGTTCTAACACACCGCGACCAATCAAAATAGCCATTATGTATAGTAATACACACTTTTTGAAATTATATATATTTTCTATTTCAAAATGGACTTCATTTTTGGATTCGGAATATTGAAATTATCCTAAGATGAATTTTTGGTATTTTTCTGAGAACTTCCAATTTTTTATGAATAGTGAAAAATACTTAAAAAACTTTTTTAATAAAAATAATTTATAGTGATAAATTATACTATTGAGTGGTTTTAAAGTATAATTATCATATATTTTTACTATTTTATCCAATGGTGTTCATTATAATTAGTTTCACTTAGAAATTGGACATAAACAATTGTCAAACATTTGGTATATATTAATTCTTAAAAACACACTATTTGTTGTGACAGTGCCAATTAATTATAAAATTAATTAATGCAACATACATGTTTGGAATTTTTTAAAATAGACATCATTTTTGAATTCGGAATATCAATTATAGATTAGGGTGAAATTTTGTCATTGTTCTTAAAAAAATCAATTATTTATGAATAGTGAAACCACTAAGTGATAGTTAAAAATTGTTTTTTCATTTAAATTGTAACACCCCAAACTTCTACGGTACGCTTCTCTTTGAATAATGCGATAGCGTGTGTTGTACGCAACATCAAGTTCTAACACACCACAACAAATCAAACTAGCTGTTCTAAATAGAAATACCTACTTTTTAAAATTTTATAAATTTTATTTTTCAAAATGGACTTCATTTTTGGGTTCGGAATATCGAAATTAGCCTAGGGTGAATTTTTGGTATTTTTCTGAAAAACATCATTTTTTGATGAATAGTGAAACTACTAAGTGGTAGTTAAAAAACCGAATTTTTCATAAAACTTAATTTTACCACTTCTGTGTTTGTAATTTCGAAAATCTGAGAGACACGGTTAATATCAAGGAGTAAAATGTGGTTCATTGAGATGAAAATAATTTTTGGTGAATAGTAACTTTTTACTTTTATTTACCACGATTAAAAGTAAATAGGGTAATTAAGGGTAAAAAAGATTTTAATATTACCCTAACACATGTCCTAATTCTATTGGACAATTTTATATCGACCAAAAACAACCTTAGTAATAAAATATTATCATTTAGGTCCACTTGGATTAGATTAGGACACTTATTATTATTTAATTCAAAGAAGAGTTAAAAGAGTTAAAATCAATGTTTATTTACTAAAACATTTTCAATATAGGGTTATACATAAGATAAATTCGATTGCAAATATTCATTAGAAATCTAAAAATATTTCTTACATAATTATATTTTATTTATAATTTTTAGACATTAAATAATTTAATTTATTTATGACACAATGATGATGCAGTAATTACCATAAAAGTGACAAATTAAAATAATTGATATTATAAATAGCGAAATAAATATAATTTGAGACTTTTTATGAATTACACTAATTGTATAGGTTAATATGACATGTTAGTATTGACTTAATTAACTTTGTTATAAGTAATCATTCTGTTATGATTTTCACAAAAATCAATTATTGAATAGTGTCTAAATTGGCATAAAAGTGTTTTTAAAACAACTATTATATTATTAATTGATATTAAATTCCTAAAATTCTAAGGTTCGGCCAAGAGACTTATATCATGATAGGTGTATCATTAATGGACCACTTTGGGGTCTCATGGTTGTATATACTATGTTTATTAACTATATAATATAAAAATACAAAGTGACATGGTAAATGTCAAACTAATTAACTAAGAGTTAAAACTAAAAGATAAGGTTAATATAATGACCCAAACCTATCTAAATTATATTGGTTGAGTGGTTTTCGACCCATACCCACCTTAAACTTTAAATAATACACTTTGGATCCATTAGAAACCAAATATGAATTTATTATAAAATAATATTTCTAGCTTTTCCAAAGGTTCCCCTCACCCCTCTTATAAAAGGGCACTCCCCCTTCTCATTAATTCACACCATAAAAGCATTTTGGTTCGGCAAAACCCTACCCAAATACTCTCTCAACTTCCCTCACTATAACCTAGAGGCCTTAGTTTGATCAGAAATCCATATTATTGAGCCCTTTTGATCAAATCAAAAGGAAGAACCCGAAGAAGAGGTAATGTTTTCACCACCCTTTTTCAAATTCATTTCTTATTCAACTTCTTCTTTCTTTTTTATTCCCATTATAAAATAATTAATCTAGTGTCTCCTATATAATTTAAAATTATTATAAATATGGTACAACCATATTCAGTATTCTATCCATCCTTTGAATGACATGTCACCATACGTGCGTACGTACGGCTTACCGTCTCCACGTTGTGGTGTAATTTTTATTATTCAATATATTATTATTTGAATGGGTATAATAATGATTTATAATTTATTTAAATAATAAATATAACATGATAATTATTCTGTATATATGATATACCATCCAATTATATATTATTTTAATATCAAAATAATGATATTGTCGTTCGTGCGTACGTACGGACTACCGTCTCCACGAACACGATGAGATTCATTCTCCATTGTATCCATTCAAGTATAATTATCATTTGATTTAAAAATAATTTTTAAGGACTTGATATCATTCTGCATATAAATATGATACAACCTATCCATGAAAATCATGGCTTACATAAGAAAACATATAAAAGAAAACGAGTAAGTTAACACCCGAAACAACGATAATACTAAGATATTATTAACAAATCAATGTTAAAAGATCATATATGATATCATATTAATGTATATAATTCTTGTATAATTTAGTAACAATTATTTCACCATTATACATGAGGTTAACATACCCCCAACCAAGTAAAAGTACAAGGTAAGGGTTTATTTTGCAATCTCTTCATTATCCGAGGTTGTTTATACATAATAATCTACTGGGAATTCTTTATCATCCACATCCATGTTCCATAAAAAATGTATTTCAAACATTTTTACTATTTACTAGAATATGGGGTAAATTCATTTATACCCTTGTTTGACTTTTTATAAGAGTTTTATAAAGGAATCTTTCCATCGTTTTCCAAACAAGGTGCTTTTTATCCTTTTCAACAGAATTAAGGTAAGAATTTTTTTTAACTTATACGGCGGGTGCAGCTATCTTCCGCCATTATAAAATCATCAAAGCTTCCCTTACAAGCTTATAAGAATATTTTCAAAGAAAATGTTTTATTTTATATGACTCTTAAATTATTTCAAAATAAAAAGAGATATTTCTCTAAAAAGAGTTTTGATGTCATCTATGTCAACATCCTTTGATGGAATTTAAGCTTATTTGAAGCTGATTTATTATGAAACAAAACATCCATTGAAGGTTTTGTGATATTATTGACTATATATATGTTATTTTTATACCCTTCATGGTTTATGGTGAAAGTATTGACATTTCGTATGCTATTTTTAATACAAATGTTTATGTTATGTTTAAACCTTTTCTTATGTGAATGCATTGGACTTAATATGTACGGGTGGAGCCCGTTATAGCTCCTCGATGCATCGGTTGGTCTCATGAGAAAAACTAGTGTCTTGGAACAAGGCCTTGACAAAATATTATTAATATTCTTGGCATGAGACCATGGCTATGTGGTTATGATAGTCTGGCATTATGCATTCCATCATTATGAAAGTGGTTACTGATATTGCATGTGATTATTCGATTAGTAGAATATCAATGTGAATAAGTAAATGGAAATATTTCATTTTATTTCTTCCATAATATTTTGAATTTCATGTTTAAAAGGATTTTTTTTTAGTTATACATTGCCTTAAATGTTTATTATTATTTATGAAAGTTTCTGCTATATTGTTATCCTTACTGGGAATTTGAGCTCACCCCTTTTCTATGTTTTATTTTTCCCAGGATGTGAAGAATTAAATTATGAATGACATACAGGGATAGTATGATGGGATTAGAGTGTGGAATATGGACACTATGTTTGTTTAGTTTTCATTTTTATGATGTAATGTAAAACTTTATTAATATATCTAGTGTTTCCAAGGCTACTAAACTAATCGTTCTTTTGAGACTTGATCTTTCTTGTGATCATTCCAATGTTATGTAATAATACACTAACTCTGGGTAACTGGGGTCGGGGTGTTACAGTTGGTATCAGAGAAAGTTTAGTACAAACCTTGGAAGCTAGATTTAGATAATCTCTGATTAGAGCACAGAGACCTAAGATGAACTTTGAGGATTAGTGTAGAAGAACTTCCTAGAATTTTGGTATTGTATAGATTTTGTGAGTTTTCTGAGCAATACATCCTTGTCTGGATACGAGCAGGTAGAGGAGTCTCAGGCACAGATGTACCTAGGGGTAAAACCCGAAAACACCGCTTTGAGCTAGACTCGAACGGGAACTGGTGCATGACAACGGGCCTTGTTGCACTCTTGGTTACGACACTCCCGGGGGATATGCTTAGGATAAGTCTCATTTTCATTTCAAATCATGATGAAAGGTTTATGAGTATATACTTCCTCAAAGAAAACATTTTTATGATTATGGATTATATCCAAAAATAGTTCAATTTATGTTAAGTGTTTTATAAGTATGGAATTATGTATTTTGATTCATAAACTGATCTAGTTTATGCCATTATTTAGAAATGGCGCCTAGTGGAAGAAATGGAAACCATATCAATGCACGCACTCCATGTAGGGATTTCCCTCCTGCTAAAGATAATTATAGTGGAGCTGGTGATGCAACTGGTGCCGATCAGTTAATCACCATACTGGGACAACTCACTCAGGTTATGAATAATAACCTTACCCGTATGGAGCACCCGGATCTGTAGCGTGGAGGATCAATGTTAGATCTCTTCATGAGGCAATAAACACCAACATTCAATGGGAGTAAAAATCCCTTAGTAGCTACGAAATGGATAAATTCCCTAGAGAAAATATTTCAGGCTTTGGGTAGTAGTGAAAGGGAAAACGTTATCATGGCAGTTTACCGCCTCACTGGATATGCTGATCAATGGTGGTCGTTGATTCAAAACATGAAGTAAGATGATGAATTATCAAATATGGAATGGAGGGAGTTCAAAGATATGTTTTTAGAAAAATACTTTCCTCGTGACCATCAAGCAGATATGGGAAGGAAATTTTTGAGTCTGAGACAAAAGGAGGATGAGAATGTCACAATGTATGAGGATAACTTTACAATTTTAGCAAGGTATGTTGGAGATTATATACGTAACCCAAGAAATAATATTGATCGTTTAATTTATGGGTTAAAACCATTTCTCTGTCGAGAATTAGTCTTACAACCCTTCTCGTCGTATGAAGACATTGTCTCATGTGCTATCAAGACCAAAAGGAATTCTCTAAGTCTTATGAATTTAATGAAAAGAAATAGAAGAAGAGATCTACTGATCTATATGGGAATGGAAATAAGGGGAATAAGGGAGAGGTTGAATATCCATCCTATGGTAAATGTGGGAAGAAACCCCCTGGTACTTTCTTGAAGGGAATGAGTGTCTATTACAAGTGTGGTGAAAAAGGCCACCAAGCTCATGATTGCAGAGGGAAGAAGGAAGCTACCAATGTTCAGTGCTACAATTGCAGGGATATGGGACATTATGCAAATGAATGTCCTAAGAGTCATGGGAAGTTACCTTAGAAAAGGCCAAGGGATCAAGGCCAAGATTATGCTATTACTACTGCTAAGGTAGAAGCTCAGAAAGACATGGTGGTAGGTAATTTAATGGTTTCCTCAAGTTTATCAAATGCATTATTTGATTTTGGATCATGGAATTGTTTCATATCTTCCCAGTTTGCTAAGAAAATTAGATATTTCCAATTTGATTTAACAAGGGAGTTGTCAGTTAAAACTCATAAGGGAAGTATCATTGCAACAAAGTTTTGTGAATCAGTCCCCATTAGAGCACATAAATGTTCTTTATCTACAGATCTCATCGTCATACCTATGATTTAGTTTGATATAATCCTCGGTATGGACTGGCTTTCGAACTATGATGCGAAGATTTATTGTAAGAAGAAAGAGGTTACGGTTCTTGATGATGATGATAAGGAACACCTTAACTTTAGAGCAGAATAGTCACCACCTAATGCTTATCTAGATTCACCACCAGTAGCTCAACTAAATTAAATTATTGGGGAGGAAGATAATGAAATGACTATGGGTGAGGAAAGGAATGTTCAAATAGTGGGTGTACCTATTGTGAAAGAATATGTAGATGTGTTTCCGGACGATTTACCTGGACATCCTCCAGAACGAGAAGTTGAGTTTCCAATGATTTAATTCCTGGATCAAGGCCTATATCAAAGACCCCTTATAGAATGGCCACTATAGAATTAGTTGAACTAAAGAAACAACTAGAGTAATTGAGTAATAAGGGATTTATTCACCCTTGTGTTTCTCCATGGGGAGCCCCTGTTCTTTTTGTTAAAAAGAAAGATGGATCTATGAGGTTATGTATTGACTACAGGAAGATCAATGTTATAACAATAAAGAACAAGTATCCCCAACCTCGCATTGATGATGTATTTGACCAACTGCATGGAGCTCAATACTATTCAAAGATTGACCTTCAATCTGGATACCATCAGTTGTGTGTAAAGAAGGAAGACATTCCGATGACAGCATTTTGAACCAGGTATGGGCATTACGAGTTTACAGTAATGCCTTTTGGATTGACTAATACACCCTCTTTATTCATGGATCTGATTAATAGAGTTTTCAAGGAATATCTCGATGAATTTGTGTTGGTATTTATTGATGATATCTTAGTATACTCCAAAAGCTACGAAGATCATGAAGATCACTTGCGCATTATCCTGAAGACTCTAAGAAGACGTGAATTATATGGGATGTTTAGCAAGTGTGAATTCTGGCTTCAGGAGATTTCTTTTCATGGCCATATTGTCTCTAAAGATAGAATCTCTATTGATCCTTCTAAGACCAAGGAAATCCAATAATGGCCAGCACTGATGAGTATAACTTAGGTACATAGTTTTATTGGTTTAGTAGGTTATTATCGACGTTTCCTCCAGAATTTTGCTCGGTTGGCTAACCCATTAACAAAGATCACATGTAAAGGGATTAAATTTGTTTGGACAAAAGAGTGTGAATAATGTTTCATAGAACTAAAGAGAAGATTAGTCAATTCTCCAATATTGACTCTACCATTGGGGAATGATGGGTTCGTTATTTATAGTGATGCATTGAAGAAAGGACATGGTTGTGTCCTTATGTAGAATGATAGGGTTATTGCCTATGCATTAGGATAGTTAAAAATTCATGAGTAAAACTATCCAACTCATGATCTTGAGTTAGCAGCTGTGTTGTTTTCTTTGAAGATATGGAGACACTACCTCTATGGTGAAAAATGTGAGATTTATACTGATCATAAGAGTTTTAAGTATGTTTTCTCACAAAAAGAACTCAACATGTGGAAAAGGAGATGGCTTGAATTACTCAAGGATTATGATTGTAGGATACATTACCACCCGGGGAAAGAAAACAAGGTGGCTGATGCTTTGAGTAGAAAAGACCATGGAGTTTTGAACAATATGAGAATTGAATGGGACCCAATTTTCAGGGATCTAGTGAAGATGGACATTGGAGTAACCATGGAAGGTGAAACATCAATTCTTTTTCAAATGGTTGCCAAACCATCTTTACTGGAAAGGATTAAGAGTTCTCAGACCGATGATGAAGAATTTCAAAAGAATATTAAAGTTGTGAATGATGGGAGATTGAGAGACTTTGTGTATGAAGATGGAATTTTGAAATTTTGGAAGAGGCTTTGTGTTCCCGATATACCTGATCTAAAAAGGGAATTGTTGGATGATGCTCATAGTTCCAATTTCTCTATACACCCTGGGAGCACCAAAATGTATAGAGATTTGAAGGAACATTTTTGGTGGGACAACATGAAGAGGGAGATTGCTGATTTTTTGTCAAGATGTATGGTTTGTCAAAAAGTGAAAGCTGGAAGGCAACAACCTGGAAGAGTCATGCAACCTCTTCCCATACCGGAGTGGAAATGTGTCAATATTACGATGGACTTTGTCATGGGGATACTAAAGACTCCTAGAAGGAATGGTGCAATATGGGTTATTGTTGATCGTCTTCCAAGTTATCACATTTTCTTGCTATAAGAGAAGATCTACCACTAGAACGTCTAGAAATACTATATATTAATGAAGTTGTGAGACTTCATGGAGTACCCCAATCGATTGTTTCTGATCGTGATCCCCATTTTACTTCAAGATTCTGGAAGAGTCTTCAGAAATCCCCGGATACTGAACTTCATTTGAGCACTTCCTACCACCCTCATATAGACGGACAATTAGAACGAACTATTCAAACCCTAGAAGACATGTTGAGATCTTGCTCACATGACTTTTAGGGTATGTGGGATCAATATTTGCCATTGGTAGAATTTTACTATAACAATAGCTTCCATTCAAGTATTCAGATGGCACTATATGAAGCATTATACGGTAAGATATGTTGCACACCAACCTGTTGGGATGATGTTGGTGAATGAAAACTTGTAGGTCCAGAATTGGTGGAGGAAACAATGTAAAAGGTGAAGGTAATCTAAAATCACATCAAATCAGCTCAAAGTAGACAGAAGAGCTATGCCAATAATCGAAGGAAGGATTTGGAATTTCAAGACGGTGATCATGTTTTCCTGAAGGTATCTCCATGGAAGGGAGTCATACGTTTTGGTAATAAAGGTAAATTGAGTCCTAGGTACATCGGACCTTTCAAAATTCTAGAACAAATTGGGGTTATAGCTTACATATTGGCAATGCCGCCAAGTCTCTCCAATGTTCACGATGTCTTCCACGTATCTCTATTGAGGAAATAAATGCCTGACCCAACGCATGTACTCACCTATGAGGAATTAGAAATGGAACCCAATCTGTCTTATTGCGAAGATCCCGTCAGGATTCTTGATATGAGAGAACAAGTACTGAGAAACCGGACGACGCGTCTAGTAAAAGTTTTTTGGAGAAACCATAAGATGGAAGAGGCAACGTGGGAACCCGAGGAACATATGATGAAGAACCACCCGAGTCTTTTCATGTGGTAGTATTCAAGAAATTTCGAGAATGAAATTATTTGAAGGAGGGGAGAATGTAACACCCCAAGCTTCTACGGTACGCTTCTCTTTGAATAATGTGATAGCGTGTGTTGTACGTAACATCGAGTTCTAACACACCACAACAAATCAAACTAGCCGTTATGAATAGTAATACCTACTTTTTTAAATTTTATAAATTTTATTTTTTAAAATGGACTTCATTTTTGGATTCGGAATATCGAAATTATCCTAGGGTGAATTTTTGGTATTTTTCTAATAAACTTCATTTTTTGATGAATAGTGAAACTACTAAGTGGTAGTTAAAAAAATGAATTTTTTATAAAACTTAATTTTACCGCTTCTGTGATTAGAATTTCAAAAATCCGAGAGACACGGTTAATATCAAGGAGTAAAATGTGTTTCATTGAGATGAAAATAATTTTTGGTGAATAGTAACTTTTTACTTTTATTTACCACGGTTAAAAGTAAATAGGGTAATTAAGGGTAAAAATGATATTAATATTACCCTAACTGATGTCCTAATTCTATTGGACAAGTGTATCTCGACCAGAAACAACCTTAGGAATAAAATATTATCATTTAGGTCCAATTGGATTAGATTAGGACAGTTATTATTATTTAATTCAAAGAAGACTTAAAAGAGTTAAAAAAAAGTTTATTTACTAAAAAAAATTTAATATAGGGTTAACATAAGATAAATTCGATTTTAAATATTCATTAGAAAGATAAAACTGTTTCCTACATAATTATATTTTATTTATAATTTTTAGACATTATATAAGTTAATTTATGTATGACACAATGATGATTCAGTAATTACCATAATAGTGAAACATTAAAATAATTGATATTATAAATGCCCAAATAAATATAATTTGAGACTTTTTATGAATTAAACTAATTTTATAGTTTACTATGACATGTTAGGATTGACCTAATTAACGTTTTTGAAAGTAATCATTCTGTTATGAGTTTCAAAAAAATCAATTATTGAATAGTGTCAAAATTGACATAAAAAAGTTTTTAAAACAAATATTATATTATTAATTGATATTAAATTCCTTAAAATCTAAGGATCGGTCATGAGACTTATATGATGATAGGTGTATCATTAATGGACCACTTGGGGGTCTCTTGGATGTATATAGAAAGTTTATTAACTATATAATATAAAAATACAAAGTGACATGGTAAATGTCAAACAAATTAACTAAGAGTTAAAACTAAATGATAAGGTTAATATAATGACCCAAACCTCTCTAAATTCTATTGGTTGAGTGGTTTCTGACCCATACCCACCATAACCTTTAAATAATACACTTTGGAGCCATTATAAACCGAATATGAATTTATTATAAAATAATATTTCTAGCTTTTCCAAAGGTGCCCCAAACCCCTCTTATAAAAGGGCACTCCCCCTTCTCATTAATTCACACCTTCAAAGCCTTTTGGTTCGGCCAACCCCTGCTCAAATACTCTCTCAACTTCCCTCACTACAACCTAGAGGCCTTAGTTTGATCAGAAAGCCATCCTAAGGATCCATTTTGATCAAATCAAAATGAAGAACCCGAAGAAGAGGTAATGTTTTCATCACCCTTTTTCAAATTCATTTCTTCTTAAACTTCTTCATTCTTTGTTATTCCCATTATAAAATAATGAATTAAGTATCTCCTATATACTGTAATATTAATATAAATATAGTACAACCATATTCAGTATTCTATTCATCCTTTGAATAACATGTCACCATACGTGCGTACGTACGGCTTACCGTCTCCACGTCGTGGTGTAATTGTTATTATTCAATATATTATTATTTAGATGGGTATAATAATGATTTATAATTCATGTAAATAATAAATATAACATGATAATGATTCTTTATATTTGATACACCATCCAATTATATATTATTTTAATATCAAAAGAATGATATTGTCGCTCATGCGTACGTACGGACTACCGTCTCCACGAACGCGATGAGATTCATTCTCCATCATATCAATTCAAGTATAATTATCATTTGATTTAAAAATAATGTTTAAGTACTTGATATCATTCTGGATATGAATAAGATACAACCTATCCATGACAAACATGGCTTAGGTAACCAAACATATAAAAGAAAACGAGTAATTTAACACCTGAAACAAGATAATACTAAGATATTATTAACAAATCAATGTTAAAAGATCATATATGATATCATATTAATGTATATAATTCTTGTATAATTTAATAAAAATTATTTCACCATTTTACAGGATTTTAACCTACCCCCAACCAAGGAAAAGTACAAGGTAAGGGTTTATTTTGCAATCTCTTCATTATCTGAGGTTGTTTATACGTAATAATATACTGGGACTTCTTTATCATCCACATCCATGTTCCTTAAAAAATGTATTTCAAACATTTTTACTATTTACTAGAATATGGGTTAAATTCATTTATACCCTTGTTTGTCTTTTTATAAGAGGTTTATAAAAGGAATCTTTCCGTCGTTTTCCAAACAAGGTGCTTTTTAACCTTTTCGACAGAATTAAGGTAAGAATGTTTATTTAACTTATACGGTGGGTGCAGCTATCTTCCACCTTTATAAAATCGTCGAAGATTCCCTTAAATGTTTATAAGAATATTTTCAAAGAAATTTTTTTATTTTATATGACTCTTAAATAATTTCCAAATAAAAAGAGATATTTCTCTAAAAAGAGTTTTGATGTCATCTATGTCAACATCCTTTGATGGATTTTAAGCTTATTTGAAGCTGGTTTATTATGAAACAAAACTTCCATTGAAGGTTTTGTGATATGTTTTACTATGCATATGTTATTTTTATACCTTTCATGGTTTATTGTGAAAGTATTGACATTTCGTATGCTAGTTTTAATATGAATGTTTATTTTATGATTAAAACTTTTCATATGGGAATGCATTGGACTTAATATGTGACGGGTGGAGCCCGCTATAGCTCCTCGATGCATCGGTAGGTCTCATGAGACAAACTAGTGTCTTGGCACAAGTCCTTGACAAGATCTTATTTGTAATCTTTCCATGAGGCCTTGGCTATGTGGTTATGATAGTCTGGAATTATGCATTCTATCATTATGAAAGTGGTTACTCATATTGCATGTGATTATTCGATTAATAGAATATCCATGTGAATAAGTAAATGGCATTATTTCATTTTATTTTTTTCATACTATGTTTAAGTTCAAGTTTAAAAGTCTTTTGTTTTATTTATACATTGCCTTAAATGTTTATTCTTATTTATGAAAGTTTCTGCTATATTGTTATCCTTACTGGGCATTTGAGCTCACCCCTTTTCTATGTTTTATTTTTCCCATGATGTGAAGAAGTAAATTATGAATGACCTGCAGGGATAGTATGAGAGAATAAGAGTGTCAAATATGGACACTATTTTGTTGTAGTTTTAATTTTTATGATGTACTGTAAAACTTTATGAATATATCTAGTGTTTCCAAGGCTACTAAACTAATTTTCCTTTTGATACTTGATCTTTCTTATGATCATGCCAATGTTATGTAATAATGCACTGCCTCTAGGTAACTGGGGTCGGGGCGTTACATAAATTAAACATTACCACTTCTATGATTTGATTTTCAAAAATCCGACATATATGGTTGTCATTAGGAAGTAAAATGTGGTTTAATGGGATTAAAATAATTTTTTGGTGAATAGTAACTTTTAAGTTTAATTAATCGCGATTAAAGGTAATTAGTGAAATTTAAGTTAAAAATGATATTGTAAAAATATTAAAATATCTTTAAACTTGTCCTACCCTTATTGGGTGAGTCATGGCCGACCAAGACAATCCATGGGTCAACTTGGGGACCCCATGGAGCCACCTGGGTAAGAAAATGACATTAATAAATTTTTATTTAAAGTAAAAATAAAATTGTCACAAATATTCGTTGTTTTACTAAAACAATTATTACATGGGGTTATATAAGTTAACTTTTTTACTATAAATATTCAATTGGAAATATAAAATTATTTCCTACATCATGGTATTTTTTTATAATTTTTATACATTAAAAAATTAAATTATTTATGACACAATGATGATGCAATGATTACCTCATCAATTAACGATTTAAATAAAATGAAAATATAATGTAAAATATAAGGCTTACACTTGTCAAAAACCTATTAGATGAGAATATTTAGAACCCTTATCACCTTAGACTCGAAATATATCATTGTGGGACCTTTATAATCCAAAAATCATTTCATAATAAAGTAACATTTCAATCTTTCCAAGAGTGCCCCTCCTCTTCTCTAATAAAGGCCCCCACCACTAACACTTTATTCACACCTTCCAAGCCATTTGACTCTTCCAAACTCTACCCAAATACTCTCTCAACTTCCCTATCTTACTCCTAGAAGCCTCACATTGGGCATAATTCTTCCCAAGGAAGCCTTTGGCTCAAATAAAAAAGAGTTACCCGATTTTAAGGTAATGTCTTCTCTTATGTTATTTTGTTTTATTTTGCTTCTCCAATCCCTTAATCTCTTTTTATTTCTTTCTCTTGTAAAAACACTAGTATCTTCAATATACAAGGATATTTTTATGAGAAATATTTTATTTACACTTACACACACCTTCGTCTAATGGTTAATGAACATACTGTTTCTGTGGTTGGCAAATTTCTGCCTCACGAAATGATGATTATTCAATATTCTTTTAACACCTATAATGATGGCCATTAAGATGTCACTATATTTATATATTATATATATTATGTTTATGTTTTCCTTATGCTTCGTTATTTTTCATTTATGGCATACCTTTATGATTTCCATTATGGGTAAACGTGATAATTTCATTTTAGGAAGTGCGGACTACCGCCCAATCAAAGTGATTTGAATAGTTAATTCCATATGTGAGATGTATAAAGGATGGAGTAAATGGTATTATACATTATATTATACTTTAATTATAGTATACCTTTATATAATTATAATTTCATTCCATTAAATACGAAATAGAAATGAAAGTAGCGTTCAAGCGTACGTACGGCTTACTGTCCCCATGAACGGTGCATTTCATTTCTTACCTCTAAATGTTACGTAATATTATGAATGAATTTATATACTGGATATAGATGATATATATGATATCTAAATCATGAATATAATTCTATAGATAATGGATATTTCACCACATGAACAACTTGTAGTTATAAGAAGTTTATTTTTGACTCAAGTACCAAAGATCATCAAGATGACCGTTATTAACATAAATAATTACATAATGTTTATAACATGGTAATAAGTGATATAAAAGGGATAATGAACTTGAAAATTTTTCTTAATCATGTATAAATTAAATCTAGTTTATTATTCAGGAGATTAAAGAACGATCGAGTCAAGTCAGACACGAGGTAAGGGAACTTCTTAACCCAATTTTCGTTCTTGGGTTAATTTCCTACATTCAAATTATGTCATGATATTATTATGTCCTATCTTGTATTTTTACTTTCTTTATTTGTACTTATAGTGAATACACATAATAGATCTATTTTATTTAAAAAATTATCTTTGTAAGGACTTCGTCTCAATCTACTTTCATTGAGGCATATTTTATTTTATACACGACTTTCTTTTATACAGTGTATAAACCCCTTTGACTTTTACATTTATTCAAAAGGATTATTTTTATATGAATCCTTTTACTAAACGACAAAAAGGAATGTTTTTTTGGTCGTGCGTATGCGGCGACAATGACTTCTCTGCCGTCGTGACCATTATTTGAGTTTCGGCTTCCTCTACAAGCCATAACGTCTTTTTAAATGAAAAATAAATACAAAGTTTTAATTTTATTTTATTTTGGTATTGAAAATGGTTTTGAAAGTGTTTTTTATTATATAAATGTGTTTTATTGATATCATGTGATGGAAATGTAGAAATGTTATCTTTCCTTTATGCATGTTTTATGTGATACAATTATGTTATGGTTTATGATATGTTTAAACCTGTTCATATGATGAATGTATTGGACTTAATAAGTGACGGGTGGAGCCCGTTATAGCTCCTCGATGCATCGGTAGGTCTCATGAGAAAAACTAGTGTCTTGGCACGAGGCCTTGACAAAATATTATTTGTAGTCTTGGTACGAGGCCTTGGCTACTGGGTTATGATAGACTGGCATTATGCATTCCATCATTATGAAAGTGGTTATTGATATTGCATGTGATTATTCAACTAGTAGAATATCCATGTCAATAAGTAAATAGAAATATATCATTTTAATTTTTCCATATTATGTTGAAGTTCAAGTTTAAAAGTCTTTTGTTTTACTCATAAATTTTCTTAAATGTTAATTTTTATTTATGAAAGATTCCGCTGTATTTTTATCCTTACTGAGCATCTGAGCTCACCCCTTTCAATGTTTTATTTTTCTCAGGATGTGAAGAAATATTTTATGACTAACCTTCAGGGATAGACTGAAGGGGGTATGGGAGTGGGATATGTAGACTATGTCATTGTATTTTTTCACTTTATGATGTAATGTAAGACTTATGAATGTATCTAGTGATTCCAAGGCTACTAAACTAATCAGTATTTCGAGACATTATCTTTTGTGATCATGCCAATGTTACGAAATAATTCACCGACTCTGGGTAACTGGGGTCAAGGCTTTACAGTTGGTATCAGAGGCAATATAGTACTAACCTTGGGAGGTAGATTTAGATAAACTCTGATTAGAGCACATTGCCCTAAGATATACTTTGAGGAGAACATCCTAGAATATTGGTATTATAGATATTTTGTCAGTTTTCCGAGAAATACATCCCTATATGGATACGATCAGGTAGAGGCGGATTTGGCATAGATGTACCTAGGGGTAAAATACAAAAACACCGCTTTGAGCTAGACTCGAACGGGAACTAGTGCACGACAACGGGCCTTGCTGCACTCTTGGTTACGACACTCCCGGGGGATATGCTTGGATTATTCTCATTTTCTTTACAAACCATTAAGAAGGGTTTATGAGTATATACTTCCTCAAAGAAAACATTTTTATTATTATGGATTATATCCATAAATAGTTGAATTTATGTTAAGTGTTTTACAAGTATGGAATTATGTATTTTGATTCATAAACTAATATAGCTTATTCTATTGTTTAGAAATGGCGTCTAGTGGGAGGAATGGAAACCGTATAAATGCACGCACTCCATGTAGGGATTGCCCTCCTTCTCAAGATAATTATTGTGGAGCTGGAGATACAATTGGTGCTGATCAACTTATCACCATGCTGGGATAACTCACTCAGGTTATGAATAATAACCTTACTCGTATAGAGTACCCTGATCCGCAATGTGGAGGATCAATGTTAGACCACATCATGAGGCAACAACCACCAACATTAAATGGGAGTACAAATCTCTTAGTAGCTGAGCAATGGAAAAATTCCTTAGAGAAAATATTCCGTTCCTTGGGGAGTAGTGAAAGGTAAAAGGTTATCATGGCAGTTTACTACTTCACTGGAGATGCTGATCAATGGTGGTCATTGATCCAAAATACAAAGGAATATGAAGTAGTATCATGTATGGAATGGAGAGAGTTCAAAGATCTTTTCTTAGAAAAATACTTTCCTCATGACCATCGATCAGATATGGAAAGGCAATTTCTGAGTCTGAGACAAAAGGAGGATGAAAATGTCACAAAGTATGAGGCCAACTTTACAAGGATAATGAGGTATGATGAAGATTATATACGTAACCCAAGAAGTATGATTGATCATTTCTTTAATGGGATAAAACCATTTCTCCATCGAGCATTAGTACCACAATCATTCTCAACATACGAAGATATAGTCTCGTGTGCTATCAAGACGGAAAAGGAATTCTCCAAGTCTTATGAAAACAAAGTAAAGAAATAGAAGAAGAGAACGGTGGAACAAGAGACAGATAAAGGGAAAAAAGAAAGAAGGACTTTCCATTATGCGATAATTGTGGGAAGAATCACCCTGGTACATGCCTAAAATGAATGAGAGTTTGTTATAAATGTGGAGAAAAAGTTCACTAGGCTCGTGATTGCAAGGGAAAGAAAGAGACTATCAATTTTCAATGATACAATTGTAGGGAAATGGGGCATTATGCAAATGAATTTCCTAAGCATCTGGGAATCTTACCCCAGAAAAGTCCAAGGGATTAAGGACAATCTTATGATTTTACTATAGTTGAAGTGGAATAATTAATGTATTGGTGCTTTCGGACTCAAGTATTATATTCTAGTTATAAGAATAATGTGATATATATAAGGATTGTAATGCAGTACTTGTTGTTTTCATTAAGGTTTTAATATGATGAAGGTAATCAAATTTTTAGTATGTGACAATAAGAGAAACTTTACTTTGTTTGGGGAATACGATGTTACAATTGATTTCGGAATTTAGAGACCTTTTAGAGAAAGTCTGGATAGAGGTATTTTGGATAACTATAAAGGTTGGAATGAATTAAGTTGAACCTTGAATATTATTGTTTAAGGATAAAACATTTTTGAAGATTATTTTTGGAATATTATAATACTATAGTTTTAGGAAAATGACAATCTGCAGGTTGGGGGATAACTCATCGCGTCAGACAAAGCTGTAGGAATCGAACCCACAACCATAGTGCGACAGGCCTTTATTACCTACCACTAGCCTACAAGAATTCCCTGATTATTACAAATAGTTATCCTAATCTAAATGGTATGTGTTGATATTTGGAACCTTGTACGATTATGATAAATATAATATTTTTGAGTTCTATTATCTTTTTGAGTGAATAATGGGTTTGTGGTAAAATTTATTAATGAATGAAAGTCTACATGACAAGTAAGTATATTTCCTTACGTTCTTAGTAAATCGCTTAAATAAATTCCGCAACATTATGAAAGGTAACTTCAAACAAAAACGTTGTCAGTTAACTTTTACTACTAGGGATTCAATGACCGTTTAACCAATCACAAGTTTGTGATTTTCTTATGGTTAACTTTTCCTAATCGTGTTTTCTACAACTCTCCATCAGACCTAGATGGTTTTTTTCTTCCATATTCATATTTTCATAGAATCCTAGAATGGGCTATCTCGGGTGACCGCTATACTTCTCTTTCTTTCATTCAAAGTTGTATTTTTATTAACCTTATTTCTGATGTGGGTTTTCCACAAAGGTATTTTCTATTTTCAACCTTTTATATTAAAAGAAAAATTTCAAATTGTGAGGACAAAATTTAATGGAGGGGAGAATGTAACCCCCCCCCCCCCAAGCTTCCATGGTACGCTTCTATTTTAATAATAGAGCAGTGTGTGTTGTACGCAACCTCGGGTTCTAACACACCGCGACCAATCAAAATAACCATTATGAATAGTAATACCCACTTTCTGAAATTATATATATTTTATATTTCAAAATGGACTTCATTTTTGGATTCATAATATCGAAATTATCCTAAGTTGAATTTTTGGTATTTTTCTGAGAACTTCCAATTTTTTATGAATAGAGAAAAATACTTAAAAACAACTTTTTTAATAAAAATAATTTATAGTGATAAATTATACTATTGAGTGGTTTTAAAGTATAATTATAATATATTTTTACCATTTTATCCAATGAGGTTCATTAGAATTAATTTCACTTTGAAATTGGACATAAACAATTGTCAATCTTTTGATATATATTGTTTCATAAAAACACGCTATTTGTTGTGACAATGGGAATTAATTATAAAATTAATTAATGAAACTTAAATGTTTGGAATGTTTTAAAATAGAAATAATTTTTGAATTCGGAATATCAATTATAGCTTAGGGTGAAATTTTTGCATTGTTCTGAAAAACTTCAATTTTTGATGAATAGTGAAACCACTATGTGATAGTTAAAAACTGTTTTTTCATTTAAATGAAACATTACCACTTCTGTGATTTGATTTCCAAAAATCCGACATACATAGTTGTCATTATGAAGTAAAATGAGGTTCAGTGGGAATAAAATAATTTTTTGGTGAATAGTAACTTTTAAGTTTAATTAATCGCGATTAAAGGTAATTAGTGAAATTTAAGGTAAAAATGATATTGTAAAAATATGGAAATATCTTGACACTTGTCCTACCCTTTTTGGGTGAGTCATGGACGACCAATACAATCCATGGTTCAACTTGGGGACCCCATGGAGCCACTTGGGTAAGAAAATGACATTAATAAATTTTATTTAATGTAAAAAAAATTGTCACAAACATGTGTTGTTTTACTAAAACAATTATTACATGGGGTTATATAAGTTAACTTTTCGACTATAAAATATTAATTGGAAATATAAAAAGATTTCCTACATCATGGTAATTTTTTTATAATTTTTAGACATTAAATAAATTAAATTATATATGACACAATGATGATGCAACGATTACCTCATTAATTAACGATTTAAATAAAATGAAAAGATATTGTAAAATATAAGGCATAAACTTGTAAAAACCCTATTTTAAAGGCATATTTGGAACCCTTATTACCTTATCCTCGAAATATATTATTTTGGGACCTTTAGAATCCGAAAAGAATTTCATAATAAAGTAACAATTCAATCTTTCCAAGAGTGCCCCTCCTCTCCTCTTATAAAAGGCCCCCACCACTACCACCTTATTCACACCATCCAAGCCATTTGGATCAGACAACCTCTGCCCAAATACTCTCTCAACTTCCCTATATTACTTCTAGAAGCCTCACTTTGGGCAGAAGTCTTCCCATGAAAGCCTTTGGCTCAAATCAAAAAGAGTTACCCGATTTTAAAGTAATGTCTTCTCTTATGTTATTTTGTTTTATTTTGCTTCTCCAACCCCTTAATATATTTTTATTTCTTTCTTTTATAAAAAAAACAGTATCATAAAAATAATAGGATGTTTTTATGATAAGTATTTTATTTACACTTACACACACCTTCGTCAAATGGTTAATGAACATACAGTTTCTGTGGTTGGCGAATATCTGTCTCACGAAATGATGATTGTTCAATATTCTATTAACACCTATAATGGTGGACATTAATATGTCACTATATTTATATATGATATATATTATGTTTATTTTTTCCTTATTCCTTTTTTATTTTTCATTTATGGCATACCTTTATGATTTCCATTATGGGTAAATGCGATAATTTCATTTTAGGAAGTGCGGACTACCGCCCCCTCAAAGTGATTTGATTCATTAATGCCATATGTGGGATGTATAAAGGATGGATTAAATGGTATTATACATTATATTATACTGTAATTATATTATACCTTTATATAATTATAATTTCATTCCATTAAATAATAAATAGAAATGAAAGTAGCGTTCATTCGTACGTACGGAATACCGTCTCCATGAATGGTGCATTTCATTTCTTACCTCTAAATGTGACGTAATATTATGAATGAATGTATATACTGGATATATATGATATATATGATATCTACATCATGAATATAATTCTGTAGATAATGGATATTTCACCACATGAACAACTTGTAATTATAAGATGTTTATTTTTGACTCATGTACCAAAGATCGACAAAATGATCGTTATTAACTTAAATAATTACATAATGTTCATAGCATGGTAATAAGTGATATAAAAGGGATAATGAACTTGAAAAAGGTTATTAAGCAAGTATAAAGTAACTCTAGTTTATTATTCAGGAGATTAAAGATCGATCAAGTCAAGTCGGACACGTGGTAAGGGAACTTCTTAACCCAATTTCCGTTCTTTGGGTTAATCTCCTACTTTCAAATTATGTCATGATATTATTATGTCCTATCTTTTATTTGTACTTTTTTATGTGTACTTATAGTGAATACACATAATAGATCTATTTTATTTAAAAAATTATCTTTGTATGGACTTCGTCTCAATCTCCTTTCATTGAGGATTATTTTATTTTATACACAACATTATTTTATATGGTGTATAAACCCCTTGGACTTTTAAATTTATTCAAAAGGAATATTTTTGTATGAAGAATTTTACTAAACATCAAAAATGAATGTTTTTTAGTCATACGTATGTGGAGACAGTGACTTCTCCTCCGCCGTGACCATTATTTTAATTTCGGCTTCCTCTACAAGCCATAACATCTTTTTAAATGAAAAATAAATACAAAGTTTAAATTTTATTTTATTTTGGTATTGAAAATGGTTTTGAATGTGTTTGTTATTATATCAATGTGTTGTATTGAAATATTGTGATTGAAATGTAGAAATTTTATGTTTCCTTTATGCATGTTTTATGTGATATGATTATGTTATGGTTTATGATATGTTTAATCATGTTCATATGAGGAATGCATTGGACTTAATAAGTGACGAGTGGAGCCCGCTATAGCTCCTCGATGCATAGGTAGGTCTCATGAGAAAAACTAGTGTCTTGGCATGAGGCCTTGACAAAATCTTATTTGTAGTCTTGGCACGAGGCCTTGGCTACTGGGTTATGATAGTCTATCATTATGCATTCCATCATTATGAAAGTGCTTATTGATATTGCATGTGATTATTCAACCTGTAGAATATCCATGTGAATAAGTAAAGAACATTATCTCATTTTACTTTTTCCATATTATGCTGAAGTTCAAGTTTAAAAGGCTTTTGTTCTAGTCATACATTGCCTTAAATGTTTATGTTTATTTATGAAATCTTATGATATATTGTTATCCTTACTGATCATTTGAGCTCACCCCTTTCAATGTTTTATTTTTCCCAGGATGTGAAGAAATATTTTATGACTGACCTGTAGGGATAGTATGAAGGGGATATGGGAGTGGAATATGGAGACTATGTTATTGTTGTTTTTCACTTTATGATGTAATATAAGACTTATGAATGTATCTAGTGATTAAAAGTATACTAAAATAATCGGTCTTTCAAGACTTGATCTTTTGTGATCATGCCAATGTTATGCAATAATGCACCGACTCTGAGTAACTGGGGTCGATGTGTTACAGAGAATGTCACAAAGTATAAAGATAACATTCCATGGTTAGCGAGGCATGTTGTAGATTATATATGTATCCCAAGAAGTCTGATTGATGATTTCAATTATGGGTTAAAACCTTTACTTCGTCAATAATTAGTCTCACAATCCTTCTCGTTATACGAAGACATTGTCTCATGTGCTATCAAGACAGAAAAAGAATTCTCTAAGTCTTATGACTTTTAAGCAAAACAAGAGAAGCATAGATCTTCTAAACACTTTGGAAATGGAAATAAGGGGATTAAGGGAAAAGTTGAATATTCATCCTGTAGTAAATGTCGGAAGAGACACCCTGGTACTTTCTTGAAGGGAATGGGTTACAATTGTGGTGAAAAAGGCCACCAAGATCGTGATTTAAAGGGGAATAAAAAGGCCCTCGATGCTGAATGCTACAATTGTAGATAAAGGGGGAATTATGCAAATGAATATCCTAAGTGTCAAGGGAACTTATCTCACAAAAGGCCAAGGGATCAAGGCCAAGATTATGTTAACACTAATACTGATATTGGAGCTCTGAAATAAGTAGTGGAAGGTAATTTAATAGTTTCCTCATGTTTAGAAAATGCATTATTTTATTTTGGATCATCGCATTGCTTCATATCTTCCCAGTTTTTTAAGAAAATTAGATATTACCAATTTGAATTAACAAGGGAGTTGTCAGTCAAAACTCCTAAGGTAAGTATCATTACAAAAAAGTTTTGTGAATCAGTCCCCATTAGGGCATATAAATGTTCTTTATATGTTGATCTCATCATTATACCCATGGTTGAATTTGATATAATCATCAGTTGGATTGGGTTTTAGAACATGATGAAAAAAATTATTATAAGAATAATGAGGTTACTATTTTTTATGATAATGATAAGGAGTACCTTATCTTTAGAGTAGAAACGTCACCACCTAATTCTTATCTAGTTCCACCCCCAGTAGCTCAACTAAATTCAATTATTGTGGACGAAGTTAATGAAATAACTGTGCGTAAAGAAAGGAATGTTCAAATAGAGTATGTAACTATTGTGAAAGAATATGTTGATGTATTTCCAGAATATTTACCTAGACATCCTTCAGAATGAGAAATTGTGTTTTCCATTGATTTAATTTCTGGTTCAAGGACCATATCAAAGACCCCTTATTGAATGGCAACTGTAGAATTAGTGGAACCAAAGAAACAAATAGAGTAATTGAGTAATAAGGGATTTATTTACCCTAGTGTTTCTCCATGGGGAGCCCTTGTCCTTTTTTTAAGAAGAATGATGGATCTATGAGGTTGTTCATTGACTAAAGGGTGATCAATGCTATAAAAATAAAGAACAAGTATCCCCTACCTCACATTGATGGTTTATTTGACCAACTTCATGGAGCTCAATAATTTTCAAAGATTTAATTTCGATCTAGATATCATCAGTTGTGTGTGAAGAAGGAAGACATTCTGAAAATAGAATTTTGAACCAGGTACGGGCATTACGATTTTACAGTAATTCCTTTTAGATTGACTAATGGACCCTATATCTTCATGGGTCTAATGAATAGAGTTTTCAAGTAATATTTGGATGACTTTGTAGTGGTATTTATTGATGATATCTTCGTATACTCCAAATTCTACGAAGATCATGAAAATCACTTGTGCATTATCTTGAAGACACTTAGAAGACATAGATTATATGTGAAGTTTAGCAAGTGTGAATTTTGGATTCAAGAGATATCTTTTCTTGGACATATTTTCTCCAAGGATGGAATCTCTATTGATACTTCTAAGACCAAGGCAATCCAAGAATGGCCAGCACCGATGAGTAGAACTGAGTACGCAGTTTTATTGGTTTAGCAGGTTATTATCGGTGTTTCATCCAGAATGTTTCTCGATTGGAAAACCCATTAACCAAGCTCACACGTAAAGGGGTTAAATTTTTTTGCACAAAAGAGTGTGAAGAATGTTTTGAAGAACTAAAGATAAGATTAGTCAATTCTCTTATATTGACTCTACTGTCAGGGAATGATGGGTTTGTTTTTTATAGTGATGCATCAAATAAAGGACTTCGTTGTTTCCTTATTCGTAATGATAGGGTAATTGCCTATGCATCACGATAGCTAAAAATTCATGGGAAAAATTATCCTAATCATGATCTTGAGTTAGCATTTGTAATCTTTTCATTGAAGATTTTGAGACATTATCTCTATGGTGAAAATTTTGATATATATACTGATCACAAGAGTTTGAAGTATATTTTCTCACAGAAAGAACTCAAAATGAGACAAATGATATGGCTTGAACAACTCAAGGATTATGATTGCACCATTCACTACCACCTAGGAAAGGCAAATAAGGTGGAAGATGCTTTGAGTAGAAAATATCATGGATTTTTGAACAAGATGAGAGTTGAAAGGGATCCTATTTTCATGGATCTAGTAAAGATTGATATGGGAATAACCATGGAAGTTGAAGATCAATACTTTTTAAAATGGTTTCCAGACCATATTTATTAGAAAGGATAATAAATTCTCAAGATGATGATGAGGAGTTTCAAAAGAAGATTAAATCTATGAATAATGGGAGGTTGATTGACTTCGTATATTAAGATGGAATTTTGAAATTTGGGAAGAGACTTTGTGTTCCCGATATACCTGATCTAAAAAGGGAATTGTTGGATGATTCTCATAGTTCCAATTTCTCTATACACCCTGGTAGCACCAAAATGTCTAGAGATTTGAATGAAAATTTTTTATAGGACAACATGAAGAGGGATATTGCTGATTTTGTGTCAAGATGTATGGTTTTTCAACAAGTGAATGTTGGAAGGCAATAGCCTGGATGAGTCATGAAACAACTTCCCAAACCTGAATGGAAATGGGATGATATCAAGATGGAATTTCTAAGGGGGCTACCAAAGACTCCATGAAATAATGATGCAATATGGGTCATTGTTCATTATCTTACCAAGTCATAACATTTTCTTAATATAAGAGAAGATTTACCACTTGAATGTTTAGCAAGACTATATATTAATGAAGTTGTAAGACTTCATGGAGTACCACTATCGATTGTTTCTGATCGTGATCCTCATTTTAAATAAAGATTCTGGAAGTCTTCTGAAATCCCTGGATACTGAACTTCATTTGAGCACTTCCTACCACCCCCAAACTGATGGAAAATCAGAATGGACTATTCAAACCTTATAAGACATGTTGATATCTTGCTCACTTGAATTTCAAGGTATGTGGGATAAATAATTACCTCTGGTTGAATTTTCCTATAACAATAGCTTTCATTCATGTATCCAGATGGCAATATATGAAGCGTTATATGGAAAGAGATGTCACACACCAACCTGTTGGGATGATGTTGGTGAAAGAAAACTCGTAGTCCCCGAATCTGTGGAGGAAACTATGGAAAAGGTGAAGGTAATCCAATCCCACAATAAAGCAGCTCAAAGTAGGGAGAAGAGCTATGCCAATAACCGAAGGAAGGATTTGGAATTTTAGGTATGAGATTATGTTTTCTTGAAGGTATCTCCATGGAAGGGTGTTATACATTTCGGTAAGAAGGGTAAATTGAGTCCCATGTACATTGGACCATTTGATATTCTATAATGAATTGGGGTTGTAGATTACCGTTTGGAAATTCCGTCAAGTCTCTCCAAATTTCACAATGTATTCCACATATAATTGTTGAGAAAATGCAGGCCTGACCCAACGCATGTACTCACCTATGAAGAATTAGAATCGGAACCCGATATTTCTTATTGTGACGAGCCTGTCAAGATTATTGATACTAGATAACAAGTGGTGAGAAACCAGACGACTCATCTAGTAAAAGTTCTATGGAGAAACCATAAGATGGATGAGACAACGTGGGAACACGAGGAACTTATGATGAATAACTTCTTGAGTATTTTTATGTATTAATATTCTATAAATTTCAAGGACTAAATTATTTGATGGAGGTGAAAATGTAACACCTCATGCTTCTATGGTATGTTTCTCTTTGAATTATACAATAGCGTGTGTTATATGCAACTTTGAGTTCTAACACACCACAACCAATCAATCTAGCCATTATGAATAGTAATTCCCACTTTCTGAAATTTTATAAATTTTATCTTTCAAAATGGACTTCATTTTTGGATTTGGAATATTGAAATTAGCTTAGGGTGAATTTTTTGTATTTTTTGTGAAAACATTCAATTTTTTATGAATAGTGAAAATCACTGAGTTATAGTTAAAAATTGAATTTTTTTTAAATAATTATTTATTTAATTTTTTTTATTTTAAGTCAAAATAGATACATAATACCTATATAATTTCAATGTAATTCATTGGAGTCAGTTTATAATAATTTTAGATATATAAAAATTTTGTTGAACATTTTACCGTCTTTAACCACCTCCTAGGAGCATTTGTAAATTTACATAAAATATAATTTTACCACTTATATGGGTTAAATTTAAAAAATCCTAGTGAAAAGGTTGATATCAGTAAGTAAAATATGGTTCAATAAGATGAAAATAATTTTTTTGTGAATAGTGATGTTTTACTTTTATTTACCACGATTAAAAGTATATAGGGTAATTAATGGTAAAAATGATATTATTATTACCCTAAGACATGTCCTAATTCTATTAGATAAGTTTAATTCAACCAAAAACAACCTTTGTAATAAAATATGATCCTTTGGGTCCACGTGGATTAGATTTAGACATTTTTTATTATATAAAGCAAAGAAGAGTTAAAAGTGTTAAATTCAAAGTTTAATAACTGAACCATTTTTAATATAGGGTTACACATAAGATAAATTATAATATAAATATTCATTAGAAATATAAAAATATTTCCTACATAATTTTATCTTATTTATATTTTTTAGACATTAAATAATTTCATTTATTTATGACACAATGATGATGCAATAATTCACTAATTAAAAAAATATTAAAATAATTGATATTATAAATATCCAAATAAATGTAATTTGAGACTTTTTAGGAATGACACTAATTTTCTAGGATTACTATGACATGTTAGGGTTGGTTATATGAATTTGTTTCGAAGTAATAATGTGATTATAAATTTATAAAAAACAAAATACCAAATAGTGTCAAAATTGACATAAAAGAGTTTTTAAAAAAAATAATATATTATTAATTGATATTCAATTCGTAAAAATCTAAGGTTAATCCAAAAGACTTATATAATGATATTTGTATCATTAATTAACCACTTGGCGTTCTCTTGGAAGTATATAGTGTGTTTATTAACCATATAATATAAAAATATAAAGAGACATGGTAAATGTCAAACTATTTAACTAAGAGTTATATCTACAAGATAAAGTTAATATACTGACCCAAACCTGTCTAAAAACTATTGGTTGAGTGGTTTTAGACCCATACCCACCTTATACTTTAAAGTATTCATTTTTTCGTCATTATAAAATGACAATTATTTTATTATAAAATAATATTTCTAGTTTATCCTAAGGTGCCCTTCACCCCTCTTATAAAAGACACTTCCACCTTCTCTATAATTCACACCTTACAATCCATTTGGCTTGGCCAAAACCATCCCAAATACCCTCTCAAAGGTCCTCCCTTAATCCTAGATGCCATAATTTAGTCAGAAATCTAGCCTAAGGAGCCCTTTTTATCAAATGAAAAGGAAGACCCCGAAGAAGAGGTAAATATTTAATCACCTCTTCCAAGTTCCTTTATTCTTCCACAACCTCTTTCTTTGTTATTTACATTCTAAAATAATAAATCCAGTATCATATATATACTTTGATGTTGTTATAAATATTGTACAACCATATTCATTATTCTATCCATCCTTTGAATGACATGTCACCATACGTGCGTACGTACGGCTTACCATCTCCACGTCGTGGTGTAATTGTTATTCAATATATTATTATTCGGATGGGTATAATAATGATGTCTAATTGATTTAAATAATAAATATAACATGATAATTATTCTTTACATATGATATACTACCCAATTATATATTATTTTAATAAAAAAAGAATGGTATTGTCGCTCGTGCGTACGTACGGATTATCGTCTTGAGGAACGTGATGAGATTCATTCCCCATTGTATTCATTCAAGACTAATTTTCATTAGATGATTAAAAATAATGTTTAAATACATAATATAATTTTGAATATGAATAAGATACATCCTATCCATAACAAACATTACTTACATAACAATGTATATAAAAGAAAACAAATCAGTTAACACCCAAAACGAAGATAATACTAAGATATTATAAACAAAGTAATGTTAAAATATCATATATGATATCAAATTAATTTATATGATTCTTTTATAATTTAATAACAATTATTTCACCATTATACAGTTTTTTAACCTACCCTCAACCAAGGAAAAGTACAAGGTCAGGGTTAATTTCCCAATCTCTTTATTATCTGAGGTTGTTTTTACGTAAGTATCTACTGGGACCTCTTTATCATCCACATACTTGTTTCTTAAAAATGTATTCGAAAACATTTTTACTATTTACTAGACTATGTTTATAGTCATTTATACCCTTTTTTGAATTTTTATAAAATGGTTTGAAAGGAATCTTTCCTTCATTTTCCAAACAGGGTACCTTATTACATTTTCAACAAAATTAAGGTAAGAATGTTTTTTAACTTATACAGTGGGTGTGGCTATTTTCCACTGTTATAAAATCATTGAAGCTTACCTCAAAATATTATAAGAATTTTTTCAAAATAAATATTTTCTTTATAATTATGTGACTCTTAAATTATTTTAAAATAGAAAGAGATATTTCTCTAAAAAAGTTTTTGATTTCATCTATGTTAACATCCTTTGATGGATTTTAAGCATATTTGAAGTTGATTTATTATGATACAAAACATTCATATTGTTTTGAATGTTATGTGATATGTTTGACTATGGATGTGTTATTTTTATACCATTCATGGTTTATGGACAAAGTATTGACATTTTGTATGCTAGTTTTAATAAGAATGTTTATGTTATGTTTAAACATTTTCATATGAGGAATGAATTGGACTTATTAATTGACATGTGGATCCCGCTATAGCTCTTCGATGCACCAGTAGGTCTCATGAGACAAACTAGTGTCTTGGAACAAGGAATTGACAAAATTTTATTTGTAGTCTTGGAACAAGGCCTTGACTATGTGGTTATGAAAGTCTGGTATTATGCATTCCAACACTGTGAAAGTGGCTATTGATATTGCATGTGATTATTCGACTAGTAGAATATCCATGTGAATAAGTAAATGACATTATTTTTATTTTATCTCTGCCATATTATGCTGAAGTTAAAGTTTAAAAGTATTTTGTTTTAGTGTTATACATTTCTTTAAATGTTAATGCTTATTTATGAAATTTTCCTCTATATTATTATCCTTACTGAGCATCTGAGCTCACCCCTTTCTATGTTTTATTTTTCCCAGGATGCGAAGAAGTATATTTTGACTGACCTGTCGGGATAGTTTATGGGATTTCAATATTTTCTATGGAAACAATGTTGTTTTATTTTTACATTTTATAATGTATTTAAACCTTATGAATGTATCTAGTACTTCCAAGTATACTAAACTAATCGGTCTTTAGAGACTTGTCATTTTGTGATCACGCCAATGATACGTAATAATGCACTGACTCTTTTCTTTTGGGGTCGGGGCATTACAGGATATGGGTTTCATGAGAATTTTAGAAAGAATAAATTTATTAATAAAACTTTTCTTTACCAATATAAAAATTTAATAACATACTTGGAAGAGGAATCATCATTCTTGAGTGAAGAAGAAATAATCTCAAGAGAAGTAAAACATGTGTTTTTAGATAGAAAAGATCTTTTTGAAAAATATTTTTATTTGTAATGAAATAATATTGAAAAACATTATCTCCTAGAAAAGTAGAGGAAATGAAAAATAAATTTTATTTGAGGAATATTAGGCAAACTTCCACCCTGAAATTTGGCATGAAATAGGAATAACCCAAAGAAAATGATTTGGCTTCAAGACTCCCCTTACCTTATGTTTGAATAATTTCTTCACATAAATATCATGTATAATCAAATTAGACACTATAATTACTAAATCTATAACCCATAAAACATTTATTTTATTCATTTTATTTTTATTAATATCTTTTATGGCCATTTTTATGAGTTTTAGTGTTCAATTTCATTATTCAAGAATGTTAATTTTCTTAGTTTTCATGATCTGTTTATTTATATACATATATGGAAGTTCATGTAATATGAGGATAATTTTACTGATTTGAGATTATATTTCATTGATAAACCTAAATAAGATTAAATTATATTATATATCATTTTTTTATATGGTATGTGGATGAATCATTTGATCAAATATTTATGATAATGATTTAGATTAATTTGGCGGTTTTTAGATTATCATGAAATAATATCATTTTTTATTTAATATTATATATATGTTAGTTAAAGAACATAAAATGGTTATAAAATAAATTTTACAATATGTTTTGACAAATATTATTGTTTTATAAACATTATTAAAGGCGGTATAGAAAAATGAAAGTGCATAATCCACTGTGGCAGTAAATCGACACATCATGGAAGATGATTTTGTTTTTTGAAAAAAATGTTTATGATAAGAGGTTTGATGATGGAATATTCCATTAAAATAATAAAATTATACTATATTTAATATACTAGAGTTATCATTAATCATTTATAATATCATATGAGGAGATAATAAGAAATGAAAATATATTTATAAGAAATTAAATGAAAATGAAAGAGGGTTTTACCTCTTTAATTAACCTACTTGAGAACCTCCTTAGTAATTTTTTTGGGTGTACTGTTATAACCGAAGTCTATTGAATGTGGGGGAGGGGATTGGTAGTATTATTTGGTAGAAATTGGAAAAGATTCAAGGAATGAATGGTATAAGTAGAGTAGGTGGTGAGGGTGGTATTTATAGGGGTGGAGTGGCATGTTTTTTTATTATTTATTTATTTATTTATTATTTTGTCCAATGACTATGAATAGTTTCAACGTTGTCACTAAATATATTAAAATAATTAATGATAGTTTTAGATATTGGTCTTATATCATACATACATCATCTATGACTCAATAATTCCTCAATTTGATAAATACTATAAATTACTATATTTCATTATTCAACAAAAATTCAATTATTCCATAAAAATATAAAAAGTAACCTAAACAATTTTTAAACATATATATTTCATCAATGGAGTATGTTTTTTAATATAATATTCTAAATATGAGAAGTTATGTTTTAATATAAAATCTTAATTTATTCATAAAATACAGATTTTAAAATTATAACCGATTTTATGACACTCTGAAAAATTACTTAAGGTCTCGTAGAAATATTTTCTAATGATAAGAAAACAAAATACTAATTTTTGAATAATTGTTTAAAAGATTTATTTTCTTTTAAATCATTATATGATATATAAAATTGTAATTAAATAGTTTTAACTTAGAAAAATAGAAACACTTAACTTATCATTTCTAAAACATTTATTTACTTATACCATGACAGAAAAATAACATATTTTAATTCATAAGATTATTAAAGTTTATCTATACTTTTATAGATGAGGTTACAATTATATTGGACAGATTACTATTCCTAATGGTCGCATTACTATTCCAAAGGCCAAGTTACTATTCCATAGGTATAGGTCACTTAACATCTAGAAATACCTCTTATTTAATTAATTTATCATTTTTAATGTTTTTGTTATATTTGGTTTTATGTGATTTATACTATATGGGATAATTATTAGAAGGGGTTTTTAGTTGATAAAATTTTGGGTTGTTACATTCGTCCCCCATTAAGAAATTTTTCCCTAAAAATTTTGTTTTCTATAAATTGATGATGGTAATTCTCCTTTATATCACCCCCCAATTCCCATATTGCCTCTTTTTACTTAAGTTTCTACAATAGTACTTTGACCAGGTGTGTAGTCTTTTTGTTTAGAACATTATCACTATGGTCCAAGAGCTTCATCCGCTTATCTTCGTAAGAGAGATAATTTTCTTACTGTATCACCTCTAGATTTAGTACATGTGTGGGATCTAGTATGTACTTACTGAAGATGGATACATGGAAACATTATGTACTTCATACATGGTAGAGGAAAGTCCCAGTTGATATACCACAGCTCTAATATGATCAAGAATCTCGAATGGGTCGATATACCTGGGATTCAGTTTCCATTCTTCTCAAAAATCATGATCCTATTCCATAAACATAGGTAGAGGAATACAATGTCTCAAACCTTAATCTCTAGGTATCATCGATGATTTTCAACATATATTTTCTATCAAATTTTGGCTTCCTTGGTGTTTTACTGAATGGTTTTCACATTTTCAACCTTTTTTCAACCATTTTAGGTCCTTGTATCTTATATTTACCAACCTCATCCTAGAAGGACAATTTTATACATATTTTACCACAAAGTTATTTATATGGTTCCATTTGGATGTTTTAGTGGAAAATTTTGTTGTAGGAGAACTCAGGCAGAGGCAAATTATTGACCCATCCTCCTTTGAAGACCATAGAACATTCTCTCAACAAGCCTTCCAGTGTCTGAATAGTCTAATCATATTGAAAAGAAATTTGAGGATGAAAAGTTTCACTGTAGTTTATCTCAGTGTTTATAGAATGTTGGATAATTTTAAATAACCAATAGGTTAATCTTAGATCTCAATCCAATACAGTAAATAATGATACTCTATCACAACCCATACTAGTGGGGCCCATGCCGCGACTCCCCAAGCCAAACTCTAATAGGCCAGGGGCTGGTGACTAGAATTGAGTAGGTATATCATTAACATGGGAGGAATTTCCTATGTACTTATACACACAGACACATATCCAATATAGAGATGCTAAAATGTAAAAAACAACATCGAACAAAATTCATCCATACCAGTAAAATCAACCAACAGAGTACAACATGAAAGAAAAGTGCAGTAAAGTGAAATATTCATGAATACAATCCCACCAAAAAAGTGCCTACAAACTAAAAAGTATGACCTATAAAAAAGATAGGTATTGGGATTGTTGCTCAAATTCGTAGGGACACCTCAGATGGTATGGTACTGACAATGCTATGTCCTATCTTGGTCTTCCCTGGACTTCATCAAAAGTTTTCTAATTTACAAAAGACACAACACATGCTAGAAAATCCTATGAAGGGGTGAGTGTGACAATACTTAGTAGGACACCCCAAAAATCTAAAAATAGTACAAAAAGTATAGGTATAATCAGATCTACATAGTATATGTCTACAATTCATATAACAAGAACACCTCATGATATTCTCAAACCTAGACCTGTAGTCCAAAGGTAAGTCATAAAGACGGCATACCCAACTAGGTATTCAATAAGAAGATTTCATGAAGCACTCATCTGGGATATATCACCCCTATGTTTGATAGCACTGATGATGTTCTCCCAAGATTTATGGATTTTCAGGAACCACTATGAGATAGAGATACGATGATATATTTGAAGAGAGAATACAATGAATTCGCTCTGGGAGAACCAACACCACAAGTGGAGAAGAACACAATACACGGATGAGGATCACTGTCAGGGCCATGGTGTATACCAGGACTCAACCATAATCACCTGCTAAGTAGAGGATAAACCTTTAGAGGGTGTATCCTAATGTACATGTACACACACACCCACAAACACCTCCATGATATAGTGCAAACTTATATACAAAAACTAAAATGAAATGAATGCATACATCTATCCCAAACTAGAGTTTAAGAGAAGTACGAAAAGAGAAAATAAATAGACTACCAAAATAATCTGAAAAATAATCCAATATGCTATGAATGTGGGGATCACTATCAAATCCCTATCACTGAGCTCATCACCCAAGATCTGGTGAAAACCTTATCCATTCCAACTACTATGCTCCACCTACTCTAGGTCCAACTGGGACTCCATATAAGTACTTATAGTCATCACAAGGTTGCACTAATACCAAGATTCTACTTATGGAATAATAATTGATATAGGATCCTTCTCTAGTAATCTCATAGGGGATTCCAAATTCTATCCAGAAAGTCCTACTGAAGGAATCATACTCTTGTAAATAGGAAATGATACTAATTAACCTTCATGGGAATTATCAAGGGGAACCAACCCAAATGAAATGTTCTAGAAATATGGTGTACAATGAGATCAAGCCATGTAGAAGTGAGTACATGGCATGTATAATGGTTACACGCTTTGCCCCTTGACCCCGGGTACTGCCCGTGTACAACGGCCCATGTCCGAATAACATGTCATGTAGAAATGGTATACATGACATATAGACATGGTCACACATCATTTCCTACTACACAAGGTGTATTCAGTGTAAACAAGCCATGTTCTAGTACACCGCTTCAACCCATGCCTTCCTTCCTATGTACCAGTACACAGGGTAACCCGTGCAACTACTCTGGGTCTGGTTGCGTGGGGGAGTACATGTCATGTACTCCACCTCATTTTTCTGTATCTCTTGAGATATAAACTGAGTCCTAGGGAATGTAACATAGACCTTTTTATAGGTTTCACACACCATGTGACACTACAGTTTTTCAAAACCCCAACTACCACTCAGTGGGGCCCACACACTATGTATTCTAAAATAAAAACTATGTTCATTATAATATTATAAAATCATAGGTTTATTTGGTAGTAATCTTATTCATGGATTCAGCCATTTTTTGGATTTTCCTCAACGGGAAACACCAGATCCAATGGCGTCTATTCATCACATTACCAATTAAGTAAGTTTTGTATCTCCCAACAACTAAGAAATCTAAATTCAGGCATCCGAATAAAGATCGATCAAAGAATTATATCTTCTAAAACACTCTTATCCATCCATCTCTATCACCTTTACTCCTCCTCTTGGTATTCATGATGTCAGATCTACAATCATGGATTGTTATGTCGCAAATTGAAGGCACAATAATCATTCATTCATAACCCTAGGAAGAATGAAGAACGTGTGGAGATTCCTAGGGAAGAAAACATATAGAACAAACCCAAGTAACGAAGATAAGCTATTTTTCATTGAGGCCTTGATACGTTATGTCATAAGAATAAAACAAACTAAATCAGAATAGAAATCAAACCCTCCAAATCAAACCCCCAATCACCCATCTTGCAAGAACGATTGAACCATGGGTCAACCTAGTCATGGGTTGATCTGTGTTCATCATTGAATCTAAGAATCAGAAGGAAGAAAATTAAATCGCATTCCATAACTCTAGGTTGGATCATTCGTTGATGAAGATTGATCATCACACCACTTCCATTGGTGAGATCTGTCAAAGCAGTATTCATCGATCTATGATCCATGATACATCATCATTTTCCATCGATATAATTCTTTAGGTTCTATCTAGATCCTATAGGAAGTTCTCTAAGGTTATTTGCCTAACCATAGGATAGTATTCATTAAAAAATAAAACATTTCATTTCATCACCTTATCATCAAACAAATAATTCCTTATTTTATTATTTATTTATAACATCCAAAATGTAACATTCATAGCCTACCCATGTCGGCTGGTGATATGACTTTCCTAGGGTAAACATGATGCTCTAAATGAAATGGTGCCATCAGATTTTGGATCTGGTTACCCATTTAGAAGTTATTCCACTTTTTCATAAAAATAAATCATGTTATATTTAATATATATAACATATTTCAAACATTTATTCCAGACACACCATGCCTCAGAATACAACACTGCCCCCATACATGGTCTTTAATTAATTCTATATAATATTTAAAAATAATAAATTGAAAATCTACGAAATTATGTTTTCCCCACCTTAGGGAATTATGTCCTTGAAATCCAAAAAACAAAGGCTATAAAAATTATGTGGGTACTCGGCATGAATACGAGCCTCTCGCTCCCACATGCTCTTCTTAATATTTTCATGCTGTCACCAGTCATGAACCTAGGGAATCACCTTCTCAGGAAGGATCATCTCATCATGATCCTTAATCTTCACTGGGTATTCAATAATGATTGCTCCATTTTCAATTTCAAAATTTCCCTAGTCAATGATCTGTGATGTGTTATGTACGTACCTCCTCAGCTGCAACACGTGGAATACCTCATGTACCCGTTGCAACTGTAGTGGTAGTTTGAAGTAGTACAAAACCTCTAAAACTCTTAAAAATATCTGAAATGGGATGATTAACCTTGGAGATAGATTTACACTTTGTCCAAATATATGAATCTCTCATTGAGGTGATACCCAAACGAATACATGGCCTCCTTCCTTGAACTCCAAAGGTCTTCATCGTCTGTCAACATAAATCTTCTACCAACAATTTGCAGTCTTCATTAGCTCCTGGTTGATCTTCACCTTCCCTATAGTAGTTATTACCAACTCTAGTTCAATGAGTGCTGACTCTCGTAGGTATGTCATGCAATGTGGTGACCGATAGGGTCACCCGTAAAAATCCTCGAACGATGCCATACCAATTATGGAATGATAGTTGTTTTTGTACTCAAACTTCATCAGGGGTAGGTTATTCTACCAACTATGGCTGAATTTGAACATGATAAGCTCTAGAATTTCCTCCTGGACATAAATGGTCCTCTCCATTTGGACATCTGTCTGGGGATGAAATGTAGTGATCAAGCGTAACTGAGTCCCAAACTCCTCCTACAATCCCTTCTACAATAAAGATATAAATTGAGCATCTTGACCTCAAACTATGGTTAATGTTACTACATGGGGTTGAACTATCTCCTGCACCTAGAGGCATACCAAGCTCTCTACTTAACACTAATCTCATATAGCTAAGAAGTGGGCTGACTTGGTGAGTCGGTCAACAATCATCCAGATGGAATCGTGTACCCTGGACATACTGGGTAAAGCCATAATGATGTCCATCGATATTCCATCCCACTTCCATTTTGGATCCTCAAGGGGGGTGAGTTAAATCCAATAAAACCTAATGCTCAGCCTTCACCTGCTGGCACATAAGGAATCGAGAAACAAACTCTACCATTACCTTCTTTATCCATGTCCACAATATCTGACGTTGGAGGTGATGATACATTTTCGTTACACTAGGATGTATCATTAAGTGGTATGTATAAAACTCCTTTAGAGCCTCCCCCTACAACACCTTTGGTAAAAAAGTTCATCCTATGAAAATAATGACGTGCTCCCCACCATGTGAATATCCATCAGGAGCATACCCTATGGACATATGATCACTTAAGGCCTCACAATCGGTATCCACAATTTTTTCCTCCCTGACTCATTGTATGAGTGGAGGGGTAACAAAAATCTACTAGATGTAAGTTTCATCATCTCAATCAATAAAGGATAACTGTAATGATGCCAATTGGTTCGAAGTAGTGTTCTGTAACTACTAACTAGATCTCCTACTGAGAGCATCTGCCACAACATTCCCCTTCCCCAGAGTATAAAAAATCTAAATGTCATAGTCCTAGAAGAACTCTATCTATACTCTCTACCATAAGTTTAGATCTTTCTTATAGAAGATATACTTTAAGTTCTTGTGATCAAAGTATATGATAAACCACTCTCTCATAAAGTACCATATCCACATCTTCAACATGAAGACAACCACTGCCAACAGAAGTTCACAGGTCATGTAGTTCTATTAATGTGGCCTCTACTAGTGTGAACTATAGGCAATCAGCACTTACCTTTGCATTAGGAAACAACCAAGTCTAGTCCCTGATGCATCATAGAATACTAAGTACTCGACACCCTTCTCTGGATATCTCAATATCAAGGCACTCATGAACCTCTTCCTCAACTGTTAAAAATCCTACTAGGTCTTCTGTATCCATAGAAAAGTCTGACGCTTATAAGTCAAATCCATCATTAGTGTTGATATCTGAGAGAAATTAGGTATGAATCTCCAAAAATATCCTTCTATCCTAAGAAATATCATCACCTCTATCATGATCCTAGTTGGATCCCATCCTAACACTGCTTCTACCATGGTCAGGACCACCAAAACTCCATATATTGAGATAAAATGTCCCAGAAAGTTGACCGCCAAAATCAAAAATTGGAACATTGAGAGATTCCCATAATGATGGTGATCTTGGAGTACATCTAGAACTATCTATAGGTGCCTCGCGTTCTCCTACTCAGATGTTGAGTACACAAGGATATCATTGATTAATACCACTACGAACCGGTCTAAGTATGGTTGGAAGATCTTGTTCATGTGTCCCATGAAAATTGATGGGGTGTTTTCTATGCCATAAAGAATCACTAAGTACTCATAATGACCATAACAGCATTTGAAATCCATCTTTGGTGTGTCCTTGTCCTATACCCGTATGTGGTGATATCCTAATCGAAGATCAACCTTCGAGAGCCATCGTTCCCCTATCAGCTGATTGAAAATATCATCGATCCTTGTTTGTGGATACATGTTCTTTATTATCACCTTTTAGAAGTTATGGAAATCCTCACACAACCTAAAGATCCCATATACCTTTTTGGAAAACAAAATCATGACTTCCCATGGTGAAACACTGGGTCTCACAAAGCCCTTATTATAAAAGCCTTCCATTTGCACCCTAATTTCATGAAGGTCTTTAGGATCCATTCGATACACTGGTGTGGATATCTGTGCCATCCCAAGGTCTAAATCGATGAATAATTTTATCTCCTAGGGGGTAGGTAATCCTGTAACATCTTCTGGAAAGATATACTCATACTCTGCCAACACTGCTAGGAACTAGAAGCTCACAACATTTACTGCTCCGAGGATATGGCTAGCCAACTCATGAATGATCAGTTGCACCCTCCAATGAATGTTCCCGTCCTCTAGTGTCTAGGTTTCCTTTTCACAAACAAAGTAAAACCTCATGCCATCCTTGTGGACACACAACACCCATATCCTAAAATAGTTAATATGGGCATGGACTAAAGATAGCCAATCCATACTGAGAATGACATCATAAGGCATCAATGATACCCCCATGAGGTTCCAACCAAAACTCTCTCCTCCAAGGGAAACACCACACTATTGAAAAAGGCATGTGATTGTCGAGTCTCCTCCAGTAGGTGTATCCAGGCATAAGGGTCAGGTCAATAGATCTATTGGAATCCTAAGGTCTTGTACAATTCATGTGGAGTGGAATTAATGAATATAACCTATGTCTATATGTAGGGAATATAGTCTAGAAAAGAAACAGATTGTATCCCGGATCATCCTTGGAGTCCCTGGGTTATACTCCATGAATGCATGTAGCTGCCCCTGCCACTATCCTCTATCTCACTAAGCACATTGCAGACCACATCTGGGGGTGGTTGTATTATGGGAAGATATCTGTCACCTCCAGCAACTTTCCCTAATCCCCTTTCACATACACTTCCTAGATTTTCTGCCTGCTCCAGTCATTTCCTCTACCAAGGTGGTCCATCCACTACCTCCCTGTCAGTAGCTTTATGGTCTAGAAAATCTCTAGTGATATTTCCTCTTTTATCACATGTGTATCATCACCGATCCCTAGGATGACTGGATAAATATTGAGAGTCCTAGACAAAAAATACCCTAACCTGGGACCTCATGTTACATCTTACACATCTCAATCCTTATGTTTGATGTCATCTCCCATATTTTGTGGTCTCAACACCTGTTTTATTTCTACGGACAATTGTTGGCTTCTTCTTCTTAACCAAGAATTTCTCAACCACATAAGCTTGATCGAGAACTTCAGCATAAGTTAGAATTCATACTGGTATGATGATAGATCATATTTCATGATATATACCTCACTCAAAGGTTCGAGCCCAAAATTTTTTATCTCTATCCATATCCATCGAGTACCTAGAGAGGTTGGTGAACCAGGATGAATAGTGTGCCACCATAAAGTTACCATGTTGAAGATGAATAATCACCCGTATAAATATTTCTCTCAATAGAAATAGGGAGAAGTCCTCTCTAAATAGTAGATCAAACTACGTCCATGAAATAGTCACCTTATCAGGAGTTTGTTTGGTCAAACTCCACCATCAGCCTGTCGAACCTTGAAGAAGGCTTGCTACCAGGATCACCATCTAGTCTAAAAGAGTCTTCACTAGATAAAAAACTATAGTCCCCACATCAATGTAGTCCTCATAATCCTGAGGGTCAGGTTCACCTCAAAACATGAGGCGTCTCTATCTTTGAGACCCATGGAGTGTGCACAACTAGAGCTCCTCATCTGTTGGTACTGCATGTACCATGTGTTCCTCCACTGGTCGTTGTATAACTGGTGCACAACCTAGGGGTAAATCTTGGTGAACTGGACCATGTATCGAATCCTCTTTACTGAGGGGTTCATCCTTGTGATCAAGCATCTCAATCCTAGTTGGTATGCATCGTAGAGGCATCCTATAACAAAATAAGATATTCCACAGTCAATGAGTATATCTGGATAGTTGAATCAAGAAAGACCTGCAAACCACAATTCATTCGTATATGATGAATTTAATAATATTGTTTCCCATGAAACTAGTTTTCTCAAGTATCGAGTCGGAAATTTGTTTATTAGAGTCATGCGGTATGGATACGTCGGCCGCTCGCACCAACACTAGAGTCCTTGGCCAAAAATATGAACTCAAAACACTAAACACTATTGACCAAACCCAATATCACCAAATCATGGTCCTAAAGTTGAACTTACAACCTTTGATACCACTCTTTCATGAACGATATCAGTGGGGCCCATTTCGGGAATCCCAATCCCTCTTCCAATAGGCCAGGAGATGGTGACCAGCACCAAGTAGGCATATAACTAACATGGGATGCACTGCCTATGTACCTTTACACATGCACACATATCCACGCTACAGATGATGAAATATAAAAAAAACCAAGGAAATAAATGAATACATACCAAAAAACCCAACCAATAGAGTACAACAAGAAAGACAAATGTAGTAAAGTATTCTATGTTAGAATACAAGCCCACCAAATTAAAGAGTCTACAAACTACAAAGTCCTTCCTATAAACAACATAGGTACTGGGACAGATGTTCGAAGCCGTAGGGACACCTTGTCCCGTATGGGACCCATAATGCTATTTCCAGTCCTGGTCCACCCAAGACTCCATCAAAATGTCACTCTTCTATACAAGACATGAGGCATGCGACCAAATCCTATGCCGAGGTGAGTATAACAATACTTAGTAGGTCACCCGAAAAACCACAAAAAAGTACACAAAGTAAAGGTACAGTGATATCTACATATTATATGTCTACATTATTTATAAAATGAAGATATTAAAATATACTAAAACCTAGACCCATATTCTATAGGTAAGTCAGAATGACCGTATACCCAATCTAGGGATTCAATCAGAATATTCCATGAAGAACTCATCTAGGAGAACTCACTCCTGAATATGATAGCACTGATCATAAACATACAAGAATTATGGATCATCATGAACCACCATGAGAGAGGGATACGATAATATATATGAATAAATAATATGATACATTCACTCTGGAAGAACCAACTCCAAGAGTGGAAAAAATCATGATGCATGGATAAAGATCACTGTCGGGGCCATAGAGTATACCATGACTCATCGGATTCCCCTACTAAGTAGAGGACCTATGTCTAGTAGGATTGGTCATACCGATACCAATACTCTACTTAGAGAACAATAATGGATAGAGGATTGTGATCAAGTCCTCCCGTAGGGGATTCCAAAATCTATCTAGATAGTCTTGCTGAAGGGATCATACTCAAGTTAATAGAAAACGGCACCAATTGATATTCCTGAGAACAAAAAAGGGGCACCAAACCAAATGAAACTTGTTTGAGATATGGTGGAAAATAAGATCAAGACATGTAGAAGATATTACATAATGTCTATGAGGGTCACAAAACATGCCCCTTGACCCCAAGTACATCTCATGTACAATGGATAATGTCAGAATAACATGTCATGTAGAAAATGTATACATGAGGAATAGAGAGAGTAACACCCTTTGTCCTACTATCTATGGTCCACTCCATGTATGTTGACCATGTGATAGTACATGGCTTCAACCGGTGTCTACTTCCTGTGTACCAGTACACAGGGTAGGCAATGCAACCAGTCTGGGTCTAGTTGTGTGGTGGAGTACATGTAGTGTACTCCACCCAGTGTCTATTTATCTCTTGAGATACATAACGAGTCTCATAGAGGGTACCACAAGATTTTTGACACATTATGATTTCCCAAAAGACCAGTCGAAGCTCTGTGGGACCCACACACTATGTATTCTAAAATACACACATGTTCATTGGAATTTTTTAGAATGATTGGTTTCTTCACCAGTCATCTTCTTCATTTCTCCGACCTCTTTTTTAGCCAGGCCTCATCAGGAAAGTCTTGATCCATGTCCTCTGGTCATTCCATCTCAGATTCGATACGATTCATGTCTCTAATCCACTTAGAAATCCAAATCTATTAATATGAACAAATAATTCTAAAAGCATGATATCATCTAGAAAACTACAATCCATTCATCGTGATCTTCTTCTCACGTCCTCTAGTTCATCCCTATGTCATATCTAAAATCATGGATCATTGCACCACAAATTGAAGGTGAAACAATCATTCATTCGTAACCACGTGAATAATGATGAATGGATAGAGATAATGGTGGAAGAAAACACATAGAAAAAATCTAAGGATTGAAAATCAACCATTTTTCATTTAGGAATCGATCTATTCTATTTGAAGGGTCAAATTAACTAATTCAAAATAGAGATCAAACCCCCATATCAAACCCAGAATCACCCATCATGCAATAATGATTGATACACTAGACAACCTATTCATGGGTTAATCTATATTCGTCGTTGAATTTAATAATGAGAAATATGTAAAAGAAATCATATTCCCTACCTCAGGCTTGGATAGTTCATTTAATAAGATCTATCATCATGTAACTGCTGTTGGTGAGATCCATCAAAGTGGCATTCATCGATATTTTATCCAAGCTCCATTATCGTTTTCCATAGAAATAATTATTTAGATTCTCTCTAGAGCCTCATAGAATTTTTACAGGTTTATGAGCCTAACAGTGGGAACCTTCTCATTTTAAATGAGAAAACACATTACAGCTTCATCGTAACTCTTATGTAAAATAAATCCTTAATTTATTTAATTTATGTAAAATGTCTAAATATTAACTTTTCCTGCCGACCTGTATTAGCTGATTTTAGGCCTTTCTTAGTGTAAAATCACTCCTATGAATGCAATGGTGCCCTCATATTTCTGATCCATGTACCCATTTATATGTTATTACCCTTTTTTTAGAAACCCTCATGTATGCTATTTAAAATATATAAAAAATTTCAAACAGTTATTTTAGGCACAATAGGGCTCAGAATCACACACCATCCCAACTCCTGGTCTCAAATTAATTCCTTATAATATTTAAAAATAAAACATGGAAAATCCAAGACATTATATACACTATGCATACTTAACACTTATCTAATGTTTATTTGTGCAAGCTGATCCAGTGAGAAGTCCTCTTGAATTTTGAAAAAGTGAGTTGTCTTTATAAGATGATCCATAAAAGCCCATGTTGAATTGATTCCTATGTATGTATTTAGAAATCCATTTAAAAAGTCATTGGTGATGTTTTCCCATTTCCATGTTAGTAGGGGTAAAGGTTGCATCATCCCCTTAGACTTTTTCCTTTTCAGCCTTCACTTGATAACATACTAAGCAACTTGCTGTATATTATGTGATTTCTTTCTTCATATTGTCCCACCAATATTACTCTTGGAGATATTGATACATATTTTTCATCCCTTGGTGAATATAGAAGGTTGATATATGTGGGTCACTAAGAAGATCTTTTTTATCTTTAGATTGGATGGTACACATACATGTGATCCAAATCCTACAACTCCATCCCCATAAATGTTAAACTCTGATAATTTCCCATTTCTCATGGCTTCCACTATCTTTTGAATGAATCATTTCATTGAGAATCCATTATTTTTTCCATAATGGGTAGTTAAAAAATCATTAGAGATAGGATTGATGATGTTATTTAAATAATGATCCCCTTATCCTTACTTCAAAAATCTAAAAATATTGGATCCTTTTTAATTTCATCATTGATAATGTTGTAGGATCCTTTCTACTTAGAGGAACTGCCACTTTATTCACCTTGAAAGGATGGTAGTAGGTTGAGAGGTCATACTCCTTGATGAGCTCTAACCATATTCACTAGCACATATTAAGTTCCTTCTATGGGAATATATATTTGAAACTCTGATGATGTGTATATATTTCAAATTTCTCCCCATAGAGATAATGATGCCATATTTTCATCATGAAGATAAGAACAACAACTCCAAATCAGTAATGGGATAGTTTTTCTCTTAAATATTCAACTTCCTTAAAGTTTAGGATATCACATTATCATTTTTCATAATTAAACAACCAAATAAATTCTTCTAACAATTCCACTCTACCATAAAGAGTTCCCCAAATGTTGGATGTGTGAGTATAGGCTTGGTGAGAAGACTCTTTTTTAACTCTTCGAATAAGTATTCATATTCACCAGTATAGAAAAACGTTTCTACCTTCTGATTCAGCACGGATAATGGGTTTGAAAATCTTTTGAAGTTCTTAAAAAATTACCAGTAATGCCCAGATAGACCATGAGAGCTATGGATCACCATTACAGATGTTTTCCTCATCAACTCTTCTATTGCCTTTTTTAAGGGTCTATAGATATTCCTTTTCTGATGATAACATGCAATATTAAAGATAATTCTTACATCTAGAACTCACATTTATTATGAATTTCAAAAAAATTCCCCCTATTAAATGTCTTTAGAAAATTATTAAAATACTCCCCATGTCCCCCTTTCACCCAAAGTATATCAAAATATCATCAATAAATATTACCAAATATTTTTTGAGCTAATCTCAAAAGAATATATGCACTATTTCCATGAATATCAATGAGAATTAGTGAGCTTCAAATACTTCAGTATGAACCCACAGTGTTCATACCTCATTCAAACGGTAGTCATGGGAATATCTTCTTTCCTCATCATTAATTAGTGGTATCCCAACCGATGGTCCTCCAAATATAAATACATGGACCCACATATTTGATCTAACAATTTATCTATCTATGGTAGGGGAGACATTCTCTTTTTTTTTGAGTTCATGATAATCAATACAGAGGGGAATTGATCAATACTTCTTCTTAATTATTAGGAGTGGTTCAACCCATGGTGATGCACCTGGGTGTATAAAACCATTAAGAATATTCTCTTGTAACTTTTTATTAGTTCCCCCATCCAAATGGTGGAAATTATATAAGGTTTCATTGATAATGGTTGAGATCTTGGAATAAGTTCAATTGATAACTCAAACTCTCGGCCAGTAGGAAGACCAAAAAATTCTTTAGGGAACACATCAGTATAGTCCCTTGCAATGGGCATGTCTTCAAGCATGATTTTATCCTTTTTCTCAATCATATGATTTAGATATGATTTATTATAAATAAATAATATCTATACCTCAAATTATTATTTTGAAGGAGATTAATCATCCATCTTACACTTCTACATAATTGAAGGATGCCTCAGGATATGGAGAGTGATATCCCTTTTCTGATAGTTGATGTTGGAATTGTATAGGGATATTAAATTTGTGCCAAATATTGCTTCAAAATCAATTAAAGGAAGAAAGAAAGGATTTTATATGAGGTTTTGTCTGAAAAAATTAGTTGTGGAGCTATTATATACTTTGGATTCAATAATTTCCCATATATGACGTCTCAAAAATAACTCAAACTCAATATTGTTATGTGGTGTTTTAATTATTCTACTAAACATACAAGATATTATTGAATTCTTAGAAACAGAATGAAATATTTTGTTAGATATTTTAAATAAATGACCAATGTATCTATCCCCAAATAATTTTATGGCTCCACCTCAGAAGTAGTGATGGAATAAGCATTACTTGTATCCTTTGATTTTGGTGTTTATTGACAAAGATCACCCTTATGAAATCATGGTTTGGTGTGTTTTCCTTTATAGTGTCCTTGGTCCCCATATTTAAAGCATTGAACCATAAGTTTTCCACCACTTTCTTTCACCACATTGTCCAGCTACCTCATGTCTCATCAAAATTCATGAGCTTGGTGGCCTTCTCTCCCACACTAGAAGCCTTTACATGTCCCTTTGAGGAAGTTACCATTATTATTCATCACATAGTTTTTATTTGTGAGTGGTATAGTTTTATTTCTACCTTTTTAGTTAGGTCTTAAAACTTGAAAATACATCTTTAATTTGTTATCTCTATAGTTGTGGGACCAATATCCTAACTCTATCTTAACTTTGAGATCATTTCAAACAACTTATTCATAACTCCCAATGTCTCAAATTGATAAATCCTTTAAAAGGTTTGGTTTGAAAACAATAAAGTATCTATATATTTTTATATCAATTTTGATAATTAAACTCAAGGAATACATTAAAATCATTGTGAAATTTTCTTCCTAACCCATGATATATTCACCTTCCTTTTTCATTAGCACTATAAATTCTCTCTCCATATATATATGAAGAGTTTGGGGAAATACTTATGAAGACGTAGTTTCTGAAAGTCTTCCCACTCAATCTCTTAAATTTCCTCTTTTTCCTTGATGTTCTTAATCAACTCCCACCATTGATTGGACTCTTCATATTAATGATAAACAACCAAATTCACCTTCTCCTAATTAGAATAGTGAGGAAAATAAAGGATCCTCTATATTGAGTTGACCAACTATTTTGAGACTAGTTTATTGTAAGATCCCTTAAATGTAGGTGTTTTTTGTGCAATAAACACTTGATAACCATTTGCTCATTATTATGTGAAGGAGATCCTTCTACATTATTCAAGTTATTATTCATATCCAGAGACATTTGGGTGAGAATTTCCATGAATTGTTTTACTCCACATATCAATACATTGGGGATGTCATTCATGGAATCCCTGCATTGTCCCTCATATATATTTATGGCTCATTTCCCCATGTTCACACCATTTTCTAAAATAGAAATGTTTTGAACAAAATATTTGACAAAAATTCTTGAATAAATAATTTTCTTGAAGTCAACTATAAAGGAATATATTGTGGGATCCCTATGTTTATGAATGTTTCTAAAAAAATCTTCTTGGGTGCTTAAATTTACTTAGTCTCATGATAAGGGTTTTCACTAATCTTATCCAATCCTAATTTCAAAATTAACTACATTGTACTACAATGCCAACTATAGTAACCTTTCTTTTTATTTCATTACTATAACAACATTTAAATGATAAATAATATAATATTGTTACAAAACTAGGACCCAAAAGTTTAGTATCATGGGAAACATGGGACCGTAAAAAAATTATATAAAAAACATCAGCACTAGTTTCATTCCATATTCTCTAGCCTCTTATTGTCTCTCATGTTCACCATAGAATAATTAGTCACCAAAGGATATAAATCAAAGAAATGGGTGATCTAAAATCCCATAAATAGGACAGATAACAACATGGATCAATATAAAAATGGCTAAGATTAATCATCATCTTCAAAACATAATCATAGGATCATCATCGTAATATTGAGAGTAAGAATTAGACAAAGGAATTAAATATTGAAATGCATAAAAATATCATCATGTCATAGTGGTAAATTACGACACATTGTTGTGAACAATGATAAAATCATGTTAAAGCATAAGATATGTGAATAATAATAAAATCATCATTCTAAACATTGATAGAATCATGTTCATGCATATTTCACCTTATTGCATGAGATAAATCACATTATCATATTCATTACAGTTCTACATAATTCCAAGAGCACCCATCACATCACATCATTTACATAATCATGCACGCTTCATTTAATGTATATCAATATTGGACATAAAATAACCCAGGAAAAAAAATCATGACAATTTCATAAATGCATAAAAATATAAATAAAACATTTGGTTACCAAAATAAAAAGGGAATAATATATTATCTATAAGAATCAACAATCTTAAGTGAAGAATAAATAATCTCATGTGAAATAAAACATGTGTTTTTAGAAAAAAGAGTTCTTTTGGGTAATATATGAATTTGATATAAAGTAATATTAGAAACATGTATATCCTAAAAAAGGGGATTCCAGTAAAAAATAAAACATGTTTGAGTAATATAATATGAACACCCACACTGAAACTTGGCATGAAATATGAATAACCCAAAGAAAAGGAGTTGAGTTCATGAATCCCCTTCCCTTATATCTGAATGAATTATTCACTTTAATATCATGTATAATAAAATTAGATTAACAAATTAATTAATAAATATCCTATTCTACATGTATTTGATTCATTATAATTTTATTAATGTTTGTTTATGGCCATTTTGATGAGTTATAGAGTTCAATTTAATCATTTGTGAGTGTTTATTTTCTTGGTTTTCATGATCGTTTCACTGGTATACATGTTTAGATATCATATAAAATGACAATAATTGTAAATAATTGGGATTATAGGTTATTAATTAACTTCTATAAGATTAAATTATTATAAATATCATTTTTAATATGTTATTAGGATGAATCATTTGATGAAACGTTAATGATATTCATTTAGATTAATATTGTTATTTTTCGATCATCACAAAATAGTTTCATTTTATAATTTAATATTATGTATATATGTTAGTTCAAGAACATAAAAAGCATTATATCATAAATATTAAAATCAACTTCGACCATTATAATGGTTTTATGACTTGACTTGGTAGCGGTATAGGAAAATGAAAGTGTATCGTCCACAATGGGGGTAAATCGACACATCAGTGACTGTGTTTTAATTTTTAGAATAAAAGGGAGAGAATATGGGGTTTAATGATGGATTATTCCTTTATAATACTAAAATTAAATTATAATAAAGATACTGGATTTATCATGCAATTTGGGAAAGTGGATATGATGACAAAATAAGAAAAGAAAATAAATTGAAAAGAAATTAAAAGAAAATGAAAGAGGGTTTTCTCTCTTCAATTCTCATCTTTGAGAACCTCTTTATGGAAGTTAGTTTTTGTATTTTCATCAAGACCAATGAATCCTAGACATGGGTATGGGGATTGGTAAGATGGTTGGGTTGGAATTGGACAAGATTCAATGCTCGGAAGCTATGAAGAGAAGATGTGGTGAGGGGTGGAATTTATAGGGGAGGATATACATAAATAAATTAGTATAATTAAGTATGGTTTTAGTTCTTTTGGATTACATCATCCATACATTATCTATGACTCAATAATTCTTGAACATATGAAATATCATAAATTACTGTATTTCACTATTCACAAAATTCAACTATTTTAGAAAATACAAAAAAATAACCCTATACATTTTTCAACATGAAGAATTTAAAAATGTAATATATTTTAGTATATTTATGTTAAAATTTAGAAATTTACTTCTTAAAAAAATCATCATTTATTCAGAAAATATTGATTTTAAAATTATAACCGATTTTATAACACTTTGAAAAATTACTTAAGGCCTCATCAAATTATTGTATAATCACAAGACAAAAATATAAAAATTTATGAATAAATTTGATGGAAATAAATTTTATTTAAAATCATAATATTAATTATAAAATGGTAATTAAATATTTATAGATTACAAAAATACCAACATTAATTTATCTTTTCTAAAATATTTAATTACTTATAACATAACATAAATATATTATATTTTAATTCATAACATACCTAAATTTATTTATGTTTTCATAGATGAGGATAATATTATATTAATAGGATTACTATTCCAAGTGGTCACATTACTATTTCAAATGTCACGTTACTATTCCATAGTTATAGGCTCCTTACCTTCTAGAAATACCTCTTATGTCTTTTATTCATCATTTATAAAGTCTTTATTTCATTCTATATGTGATTTTATGTGATTTATACTATATATAATAATTATAAAAAGATATTTTTTATTGATAAAATTATAGGTTGTTTCATGTTGTACCATGGAGTGATAACTTTGGAAAGGGAACATTGGGCTTTGAACTGATTTTAACCTAGTGTACAAAAAGGGCCTTATTGTACACATAGTTTGACACATCTTAAGGATATGTTTTGGACATTTAAAAAGTAATTGAGAATAATATTGAAGTATTTGAAATATGACCATGAAAGACCTAGGTTAATCCTAAGGTTTCATATATTTAAAAGAGGATTTACTGAGTTATACATCCTATTATTATTTTTTCATGATTATGTGGTTAGAAAATATTTTTATTGTTTCTAAAAATATGATTTTGGGATTCAGTTAATATATAGAACCTAAAATAACAATTTTAATTCTAAATATTATGGAAAACAAAATTAATTTTCTCCAGAGAAACTAAATTTTATGGTTTATGGAGTGAATAATATCATTTCTTTGCTCACTAAACATTATCTAGCTATGAACCACATTGAGATGGCTTGTGATTAGTAGAGGGAACAACATTATGTTGAGTAATTCTTGATACAACTTTCACCTTCTTTTATTTGGTCTACTAATGCACTACTGTCTAATTAGGGGATCAATACAACTGGAATGATTTTTTCCATTTGATTGTGTTCAGAATATGAAAAAGTCATTTATGATGTCTATAATTTTTAAGGAGAATTGTATCAATGGTGGGATATTATCAAGATTACAAGGAAACGACATGAAATTATCTCTATAGAGTGGGGTGACATTAAGATATTACTTCTCAATAACTATTTTCATTCTATCCTTCATAAAATATCATGATGGAATATCACAAGCTTAAGAAGAATGATATTTAATCTATTAGAACATATATGGAAAATTTGGAAATGATTATGAGGTAAATATCTTTAATTTTCACCCAACATGAATGTTTGATTGTTTGATTCTTTAGTGGATTAAATCCATTTCCTCTAAGTGAGTTTTTGTGTTTACTTATATAATCATATGTTGTTAAAATTTGAAGCCTTAGGTTTTCGAGAGTGTTTATTGGAATAATAGTAATTTTTCATATGATATGATATTGTATAAATTTTCGGAACACTATATTAGTCACAAGATATGATTTTTACTAAAGGATAGGGGTTTGTAAGAAATACAGTACATTTCAATTTTCATAGAATATTTAATATTTAATTAATTATGTATTAATTTATTCTCTACTGTTCATTTAGTTGTATATTTTAAATAGAAAATTAGATTGAGATTATAATTATATCATTGAGTCTGTAACGATGGGTTTTTCTTAGGCAAGGATGAACCTTATCTCTTGTGTCAAGGATGGGATTGAGCCTTTTTTTCTTTTTTTTCTTTATCTTTTTTCCTTTTATAATTTTACTTATCCCATTTTTTAATTTTATTTCCCTAAATTCCACTATAGGAATCCCTCACATGAACTATATATGTAGGGGGAGAGAAGAGGGATAGGGAAATGGAAGGGGCATTATTAATAGTTTTTATGATGGCTAGATATGAGTGTGGTGGTTGTGGGAGGAAGATTCGAGATGATGCGATAGTGGTTTTCACATGGATGTAGATCCTATTTGTATTTTATGCCTAAAATACCCAAAAAATAGTTTTATTTTGTTTTTAAAGGCATGTTTGGGTATATTTGGACCGCTTATGGGTCAGTCTAAGATTTTTAGGGAGAAATCGAGTGTTTTGGGCCCACTCAAGGGGTTTTCCATTTAGGAAAACCACTATTCATAGCGTGTGGTTTTCAAAACATAGGACATATGTTCTTCTAGTTATGGTAATGTGGTGTTTTGGGGACTACATTTCATCTACCAGGGGTACATTCCATGTAGTGGGCTTGGTTGTGTAGCTGAGAACTCATTTACACACACCATATGGGGGTACATGTCAATGTAAGGGAATAACCCAAACCCCATGTGGGGAACACACTATGTTGGAGTTCATGGATATGTGGGGTACATCTCTAATTATATTGGCATTTACCCTTAGGGGGTTACATGTTTTTTATTTACTGTACACACCATGTAGTCAAAATTATTACATGTATAGTGGCGTTGTGGTACAAGGTCTGGTACACATATTAGGATACACACCATGTACAGATCCAACACGACATTAACTTTTATAAAGTGCATACTAAGAGGCCAAAGGTACAAATCTAGGGGTTATTCTAGTGTCACACATTGTGCACCCCATGTACATGCCATGTACTTTTCCCCGGTTAATTTTATTTCCTATTATTCACCCTATACTCATAATTGGATTTGTGAGCAGTCCATTCTTATCATTTTATCATGTAGATCATCATAGTGATATCCTTTATATTTTTAGAGAGATTATGGATGGTTTTTTGACTATGACTGTTTAATATGATGGTTTCTTTTAGTGGTTTTAGTTTCTTCCAGGGTTTGGGTTGTGAGGTATGAGGCCAATGTGAGGGTATGAGATCATTTGTTGGCTGTGTCCTGTAGACTCCAACTAGTTTTTTATGAGTTTATTTGGATGGATTTTATTAGGCATGACCATATAGTATCTTTTAGGAGGTGCTTGAGGTCAGAGTGGTTGAGGACTAAATCTTGGGTTTGAGGAGACCAGAGTTGTTGGATCCTTTAGGCTAGTTAATACCCCTGGATAGTAGATACATCTATGTGTTATTGAGATTATAAAACAAGTCTAATGGACACTTGAGGATTCCCTTATGTGGTAGTTTCTAGTCAAGTGAATAGTTGTTTCCATAGTCTGTTGTTGCAAATACCTGTATGACATTTTTGTATTCTATTATGCTAAGGAACCATTGGGGGAGGGTTTCATACTTTTTAGGTGGCCATAAAGTCCATTTTGAAATTCCATGTTGGATGAAGTGTTATTTTAGATTCCAATTTTGGTGCATTTTTTATTTTTGACTAGTGGAAGGCCACTATGGGTCATTTGAGATATTTCAGTACTGGGAATTTCTTGTGTTATTGGATGAGCTAGAGGAACCCCTTATAGGGTATCATGTACTTGATGTTTCCTTTTGTACAATTGAGGTTATTTCTATGGGAATTTCCCAAGATCATGGGTGTAGTATGGGTGTCCTAGGGTAGATGTTTTTTTATTCTGTGGCCTTGAGGGCTGTCTGAGCCTCAAGATTAGTTTGACACTTGGGATGGTCATGGAGAGACCGTGGTTGAGGTTTTGTTTGAATATTGAGTTCAATGGTTATATAAGACTTCTCTACATATGGTAAGATAGTGGATTTTGGTTTCCAATTCAGTTATTTGGATGGTGTGTTAAAGCTTATATAATCCCATAATTGGTTGGTTGTTGTCTATGATGTTTGCGGTAGTTCATTCTTAGTACTATGGTTGAGGAGGTTAGCCCTGGGATATAATAGATGGAGCATTGTCCTTGAGTCTTTTTTTGGTTCTCTCCTTTGATGTCCTGATGTAATTATATGCAATTAGGGAACTAAAAGAAAACTTGGATGATGGAATACCTCTTCTATTTGAGTGTTATAGCGAACTAGTTTGGATTTTGTCTCATGAGGTGTTGAACCACTCAAAAAATTGGGTTTCTATATCGTGGCAGATTTTCATTCCTAGGTCTATAGATTCATTGTGATCTTGATTTTTATAGTACCCATGGTACATTATTTTTGGGTCCATGTTGGTACCCATGTGATATTTTTTTTAGGTCCATGATGATACCAATGAGACAATTTTTTTAAGTCCATATAAATTTTCATAATTCCTTCAGCATGACTTTCTAGACTGATAGGTTCCCTATTGGTCATCCTAGATGTTCCTATAACTATTTCATATCATGATATTAGAGACATATATCCAGGTAGATGAACTTTTTCATGTTTATTGAAATGGTTATTCCCTGGGGACTATCATTGGTGCCTGTTGCATTTTGAAATCATGGAGCTCTTTTGTAGATTAGATAGATGCACAAATTATCATGTGTCTTATTGATCTATGTAATGTAAATCATTTTGTAGGGACCATAGGAAGGACATATTTATGATGGGTTCTAGGATGGAACTATTTGTTTCGTTTCAGTCATTTTTTATTTCCTCACATTTTTTAGTTGTTCCTTCTATGAGAGTTGTTTTTTTCTTTAGAAATGATGCACATGTCATCTATGCATTCACCTTTTAAGACACCATATTATTGGTCCACCATTTTGGGTCACATACTGAGATTTATTTCTCACCACATGTATGTGAACCATAGTGTGAATGTAGTAATGGTGTCTATTTTAGGGTTATAGAATAGGTTGTATTGTGTATGGGACTAAGGCCCAGTGTATCCTTATTGAGCATAGCTGATCGTGTGGAGTCTAGTTAACAAGATGGTGTAGCTTGAGGTTTAAGGAGACTTGGTTTGTGGGTTGTCTCAGTGTCAGTAAGAGATTATTCTCTAATTTATATATATTTTTTATTTTTTATATGTGGTCATCCTAGTGGATGACAGGTTATAGTATGTATTTCATTATTTGAGTATATGTGATGATAAAATGCATTCCATTTGTTATATCATGATTCTATTTCAGTTTATTTATTATGTGTTTTGTGATCAGGATCCATGTGTATGATTTTGGTTATTTTCAACTATTATTCAACTCTTTCCAAAGGTTATAATCCCCTCACAGTACCTTATATACACCCTCCCCTGGTCAGTTGCCTCTATCATTTAGTGAGGCACTACTGAGGCCTTGTGGTGTTTTAAATAGGGTTACGTGTTAGGTTTTACAAGTATGCTTAATTACAATATTTTATTAGAGTATCTTCACTTTAGTGTTTGAGAAGTCATCAGACATGTGGTCTTGGAATGTGTCAGAAAATGTGATGGTTATCATATTGGTGTGTCACTCACACCATTTCTATTAAAAAATACATGTTTCCATGACATCACATTTTTCTTCATTGTACTCATTTTTATAGTTGAATGATTTCACGTATCACAGTACCATTGATATTTTTTTATTTATGGTTTATTCTATATATTTTGTATTCTCCCATAATCTAGGGGCCATTGTTCATGAATTATTCAATTCAAATACAATTCACATGAAATCATTCTATATGTGGTGTTCTAATGTATATTTTCATCTAATGATATGTTGTGTGGGTCATGTGGTGAGAGGTTACCTGGTGTTGAAGATTTCATCCCTTCGACGAGGGATTCATGGAGACCAGTACAAGTATGTGTGGGAACCGAGTGCCCTATTGGTGGCATGATGTGGGAAATTATTCCTTATGGATCATTGGTTGGGTCTCAATTTTCTATGAGCTGTTGTCTCCTTGTAAGTCCCAGGTTCATGTTCTATGGTTGGGACTAATATTTCCATGTGTTATCTATCATTCCATGTCATGGGCATGTGAGCCTACTATCACAGGTGGATTTAGTGGGTGTAGTTTTTCAATATTAGGGGATATTAAGTTCCAATATCAGCAGGATTTGATCATTCATGAGGACTCCTACAGTTTGAGAAGTGGCTTCCTGTGAGTTCTCTTTATATTGTGGATGAATTAGGAGGCCTTGTTTGGTTATACCCATGGCCTTGTACGTTTGCTTTTTCGCATTGTTTATCATAGTGATAATGTGATTAGGAACATTTGTCTTTGGATTAATGCCCATGTGGAGGGTCTTCAATGGTTTTAACCATGTTATCCAAGTTTTTTAGGGGTTTACCCTTGTCAGTGCGAGTCTTATTTTGGGCTTGAGGAGCGGAGTAAGGAACTCATTATGGTGGAAATTCTAGTGTAAGTTGTTGGAGGTCATGATAGTTGTTTAATGGACTTTTGAGTGTATTTTTATAGGATATCATGATGGTTATCAAGTTTGAGTAGTTCATTAGGTATTTCTATTACATTCAGTGATGGATGTATCATGGGCCATGTGGTTCTTTCATTGTGAAGTACAATGATGGTAAGGATAATATTGTGGTGGGGAGAATCAGATCATTCACTATTCAATGTCTCCCATGTTGGGAGTGAGTTGTGGATGATTTAATATGGGTAATTATATGGTTGAAATAGTATTGGATTCAAGAGTTCATTGGTTGGATAATGGTTGTTGGCTATCCACCAAGGGTTCTCAAGAGCGAGAAGCATTTGTGGGGGGGGGCTGTGATGACACGTTTTCGGGTAGAGAAAATCAAGGGGAATTTCAGGCTTTTTCACATGATTTTTCCTAGGAAATGGTAATTTCTCTTGATATATGATCTCAAATGTATATGTTGACCACTAACTTATTCCTAGAATACAGTTCTTACCCTAGGAGAGGATTTTAGTTGGAATCCAAGTCATTCTAATTTTCAAAAAATATTTAATAATTAATTAATTAATTATTAATTTATTTGTGTGTGTTAATTCAAGTGTATCTAATAAATGTAGAATCATATTATTATTCCATATTTTTTGTTGAGTTTATAATGGGGGATTTTTACTAAGCAAGGAAAAACATTGTGTTGGGCAATTGGATCGGTCTCATGCCCCCTTTTCCTTTTCTCTTATTTTACCTTTTCATTTCTCTTCTTCTTATATTTTTCCCTTTGGCTTCCCATTCATGCCCCCATGGTATTCCCTTGCTATTTTGCGAGGGGGATTGGAGAGGGAGAAATAAATAAAGGATGTAAGATCCTATTGTTTTCTAATTACGTCCATCTTAGAGTTATTTTGTTCAGCATTGGTGGTTGAATCTTGTTTAGAGTAGGAGAACCTTTCTTCGGTAAAATGCCTATTTTAGGGATGTATATTGTTTTTTGAATTAATTGTGTCTAGGTAGAAAATTTTTAAATAATATTATGATGATTTTTCATGATTTTGGTAGGCTTCATCCATTTTTCAGGCACTTTCATAGAAGGTGGGATAAGAACTCTTCACTAAATGATTACACATCTTGTACATTATACCTGATATGAAATTGATGTCAGACACATGTCATGAACTGGTTCATAACATGATGTAGTTACATTTCATGAAACAAATTCACATCATGTAAAATTATATAATGATAAATATAAACTTGAGGTGACTTGGTTTTCGACATAACATAAAAATGAAGAAACACATGATGTGAAAGGATTACACATCAGGTATTCCTCACACCCAATGGCCTTATGTCTATAATTTTTATTATTATTTTAATAATATTTTTTCATAATTCACCTCTCAATCCTAGATAGAAATATAGGTGATTTGGAGTCTCTTCCTTCCTCCCAGACAATGCACTCACACATCGAATCCCTTGTGAGTGTTTCTTCTTAAGATTCTTTTCTCTTCTATCTTTCCTTACTGTAGTGGTGTAAACCTTTTTACTATGGGTTTGGTTTAGAATTTATATCTATACCTAGTTTTATCTAGGTTCTTCTTATAATATCTTATGGCTTCTTCCTTGTTATCTTTTTCCATTGGACTTGCTGTGTTAATCACTAGTTAAAGGTAGGTATTCTATACCTAACCCCTGGGTTTTTTAATAATGAATTATATATAATAATTTGATTTATCCAATACAACATGTTCTATGATTAAAAGTTTTATTTATATCCAATCATTAATTTAAATATTTATTATAATCCTTTTAGTATAACTATTGACGGGACCTTCTTTATTGATACCTGCTGGGTGAGATAACCCTTGAAGATACATATAAATTAGAAATAGGTTAAAGTGTGTTTAGCATGACATAATATTAGTTCACATATTTATTTAGATTCATTATAGAATTGGAATATTTTTTTTAATATCTTGTGTTTAAATTTGATAATACAAAATTAAGAAATGAAATGTGTAATTGAATGATTAATTGTAATTTGATGAATTAACCATTGAACCATGTGATGTTATATTATTATATCCATGTGACATAACATGTGTTGTGATATATTCTCTAATTATTTTATTGATTGGGACCTACCCAGTCCCTTTTTGTAATGATTATATTGAGCGGGATCTACCAAGTCTCAAGATGTAATGATAATATTGAGTGGGATCCACCCTATCCCATTTTTTAATGCTCATATTGAGCTGGATTTGCGTATTCCCATGTTGTAATTCATATATTGAGTAGGCTCTATCGAGTTATGTATAGTAATTCTTATATTGAGCAAGTTCTCCCCAATCCAATGTTGAAATCCTTATATAGTGGTCTTAGAATATATTTTTGGGACTTATTCCATAGTTATATGTTTATTGGGTGGCATGGTTTTGCTATATCAATAGAGATATTTCAATATCATAATGAAGAATGTTGTAATATGTATTGTGTTAATTGATTAATTAAAAACTTTTTGTTGATTTATTGAATGCACTTATTATCATACTAGTTTTTAATAGACATAGTGGTGTCGACCTTCTATGTTTTACTCACACTATACACGAGCCGCCATTTTGTACCCGAGTAGATTACATGGATGTCAGTTTGGAAAATAATATGGGACTGTGTTTCTAGTTTTATTTCTAGATGGATGGGGATGTATTTTAGAGATGAGACAAATATGGGGTTTGGGATCGGGGTCTGTGATATATATTGTTTCTACTAATTCATTTTTTTTTTATTTTTTTTATTTTACTTTTAGATACATATGAGCATGTAAAGTATATGATTCATTATAATTAGTGTATTTGTATTTCATTTATTTCCCAGTTTTATGATATTTTTTCCACCATGTTTTACAATTACTTTGGTATTTATTGATACCTATTATTCTACTATATGTTACATTAAACTATGTGGTATAGTCTCCCCACTATACATATCACACCCCTGATAATAGTTAGTGTCCTATAGCATATAGGGATATGTGATTGAGGCCTTGTAACCAAATAGTTCTGGCTACATTGGAGAGTGCTAGATCTGGGGAATTTAGAAATTGGTATCAGATCCATCTCTTTATTTTCTATTAATAAACTATTTTGGTGTGGAAAAAGGGAGAGTATGATTTTATTATGCATGTTATTAAGTTTATTCATGGGAGTGACTAACTCATGTTTGGAAAAAATTCAATTTCATAGGGATGGGACAATTGAATGTGATGTTTTCTTATTACAATTGATGTTATTTCACCATGAGTTAATCTCATGTTATTTGATATTATTGTTTCATGTCATTATTGTTTCTTTAGATATATACACATGGATTGATATTGCACGATATGATTATTAATGTATCATGATAGTCACATTAGGATATATATTGACATGCATTTTTTATGATACAGACATATTTATTGAATGTTCTGTACACATGCCTATATGAACTATGGTATGTGATACATATTATATAAGATCAATGGAATTAAATGAACTATTAAATAATGATAAAACACTTAGAATCCATGTTTAGATAGACCAAGAGTAGTGGTTCTCTTATGTTGTCACATATTGAGGATAAAAATGTTTTTATAGACAGTTTTCTAAGGAGTGTACTTTTATTGTAGATAAAATACCTCCTCATCATATTTGAGTTGAGAACCAAAAGAGTGAGAATCAAAAATATCCTAGAAGAATTGAAAAATACAACTCCGTATTCATTGAGGATCTATGGATGTTCGGCTACATGAGAGATTCCAATGTTTCATGCGATCCATGGAAAGGAAGGTTTTTCACTTCATGACATAGTTGTTTGATTTGAAGAGAGATTTTTAGCAATATTATGCACCTATGTTCACTAGGGAGGGGGTCCCCTGGGAATCTAAGTTCTAGATTGATTTAGTCAAGTCTATCTATAAAAATGTTGAGACAAATGTAGAGAGGAGGTTGAGTCTTGCTTCATATATTGTTCATGAACATACCAAGTGTTCATGTTATATTCTAGGGATGGCTAGGAAGGAGGATTTATCTTGGAATGATGTCGAGGTGATGTTCTTGATCCACTTCTATTTATATAATTTTTGGGATGGGAAGGCTTGATTGTTCATGAATCTGACATATGAGGGTATGTTATTGATATAATGTGTTGAATGTTTCACTGACCTAGATCACTTTTCACAGTATTTATAAGAAATGACGTCTCTTGGGGGATATTTTTTAATTGTGGGATTCACTATGAGATTAGGATACAGGTGAATGTATTCCATATGTTTTTTTTTTGAGGATTTTATGCATCAATCAATCATTATAGAAATAAATCTAGTATTGGCCCCTAAGATTGGCCAAGCTATTTCAGTAGGGCAATCTCAGTGCTCTTATTTTGGTGGAAATAATTTAATCTTTGATGGTTTCTTATAAGAAAAATAGTATGAAGTGAAATCAGGGAAGTGGCAGCCATGTCAGGACCATGTTCTATTGTAGTGTAATATTTTTGAAAATATGGTCCCCATGAATCTTCTGTGAATGTATCTCCCTTTAGACTATCATTCATGTAGCAAGATGATCCATATTCAGATGTTATCTTGAATCTTTTCACAACATAGTAGTGTAAGGGGGTCATGATAGGTTCTAAGTCCAGGAAGGACTCAACAACTCTTTAATAGACATGTTGTTGGAGTTCCGAATGATGTTCAAGTTGAAGTAGGGGATGTGGTAACCTAGTGTAGGAATGAAAATACCATGTTGTGGGAATATTTTAGGGGATATAGGATTGTTAATAGAGAATGGATTATGGTCTAGTGCATTTTATGAAGACTACTCCAACTATTTTGGATGTAGGGAATTCTACCGTCAGAGGTATGGTTATTTTGTTGTCTTCCCTTTATTGGGTTTTGTTTGATATAGGAGAATCACATTACTTTTATCTAATCATTTTTAAAATAGTTTGGGCTTGGTTTTGGAAATATTTTATGGTTACTTGAAAATAAACAAACTGCAGGGAGTGTGGTCAGATAATATCAAACATTGCAAGGCATTTTCTCTAGACATCGATAATTACCATTTCACGTTGGAATTGTTTCTCCTATAAATGAAAGGATTCAAAAGGAATCATTGTATGGATTGGATATATCCATAGAAGTATCATTTAAACATTTACTAGTGGTTATTTACCTCTATATATCTAGAAGGATGTAGATATTATCACAAAGGGGACTTCCATCTTTAGGCAGGTTATGTAGAACCAAATCGTTGTCAATAGGATTGTCTCATGGATTAGATAAAAAGCCTATATTTGGATTATGGTTGAATTTAGTTGGATTATTTTGAGTGTGAGACTATTAGAAACACCTATGACTTATTGTGAGACTAGAAGACACACCTTCGACTACTTTTAAGATCAGGTATGGCTTGAATGAGTTTGTAGTGATTCCATTTTGTTTGACCAACATACCATTGATATTCATTACCTTGATGAATCAAATAATTCATCTTTTTTTGGATCAGTATATGATGGTTTTCTTCAAATACATCATATTGAACTCCCAATCAGTATATGATCATTCCAAAAATCTTGACATTGATTTGAGTGAATTGGCAGAGTATCATCTTTATTCCATGCTAACCAAATGTAGTTTCTAGTTTGAAAAAGTGCACTTATTGGGCCATGTCATCTCCAAGGTATGTGTTTTAGTTGACCTAAAGAAATATCAACCAAAGTATCTTAGGATTTACACAATAATATCTTCATGATACACAGTTTTTTGGATTAAACATGTTATTATCAGTGCTTTATTCGAGACTACACCTGTCTGGAAGCACCAATGTTATGGATAACAATAAAAAAGAGTGAAGTTTCCTTGGTTTGTTTCTTGAAATAGATATTTTAAAGAGTTTAAATGTAGGATGAATTCATCCACTATAATCACATTACCTTTGTTGGGTAAAGAATACACTATGTACTATTAAACATCCCGAGTTAGACACGTAGATATTCTGATAAAAGTTGTTCGAGCGGTTGCTTCTGGATCCAGATAGATGAGATATTATGAAATGAATTTAGCTAATTATGATATGGAGTTTGATACATTTGTACATAACTTGATATTTTGGATACATTATCATATGGAAGAGAGGTTTGTGGTATAAACAGACCACAAGATCCTCAGGTATATATTTTCTCAGTGGTACCTGAACCTTCTACAGAAGAGGTGTGTCGAGTATCTATTGTCTTATATGGAGTTATATTATAATCTGGGAAAGTTAAATTTCATTTCGAGTTATTTAAAATAAAATAGGTAGATATCGGTAGTGTGTAAGACTTGTGACAAGTTAAATATGATTTCACTCACTATAGATAGGAATCTAAAGGTTTAGGAGTCTCAGGTATGGGTATATCTAACTTCAACTGTTGTTATACCCATGAATTTGGATTGGATCAAGATGGAGTAGTTATCTAATCTAGGGTGATTATTTATCATAGTCATATTATATGGTTGTAGAATTAATTAGGATGGTATCTTGTAATTGGAAATTCTATTATTTTTAGTGACAGAGTATTGGATTCAATGGGCTTACAAATGCATCTTATGATATATTTTCATGCATATAGATTGGTGGAAAATAAAGGTTTAAAAAATATGTGTCATGAATAATTCCCATTTCCTACATTACTAAATATCTGAGTGGTGTATCCTTTTTACAAATATCAACACACTGTCTTCATTGATGAAGTCTATAAATTAGTCATATTATATGGATTAAATTTATATTATATTCCTCATTATATTATTATTAATTACTCAACTTCTCTAGTATAAATAGTTGATACAATTTATAGAAAAAGAATAATTTAATACATTCATTAATAATTCCCATTTCCTACATTACTAAATATCTAAGAGTTGTATCATTGTCCATCATCACCAAATATAATACTATACTATCCTTCATACTCATTGTGTCTTCCAACTTGCTTTCCTCTCTAGTATGGTATAGTATTACATAACCACTATCCCTCGGTTCTTCCAATGATATTTGGTTTATCATATTAATATATTTCTATTTTAATATACACACCAAACTATTTTTATCTGAATATATGAATTATCATTCAATATAAAGATAGTGTCTCTATATCATTAAATAAAATATTACATGTTCCATCAAAATATCATGATTTTAACAACTTTTTCATGGGTATCTGTTTCCTATGATGCATAGTAAGTAACTCTATCAATTTTTATAAGGAAACATACTATTACATTATCCATTGCACAAAAATATATCCAAAACCCATCATTACTTGATGAAAATTTTAATATTGATGCACTGATCAATCTCTTATTTAGATCCTCTAATCATTTTCAATATTCCATTGACTATGAGAATTTTACTTTTTACAGTTCAACTTGATTAATATATTATATAATCAAAAAATGTATAAAAAATCATTGAAAGTAACTAACAAAGAAGGAAACTATGTATCTTAGCTATTTTATATCATGTGGGCCATTTATTATCAAACTTTCTATTTATATTATTAGAAATTTATTCCATCCCTAGAGAAAATATGCCCATAAAAATAATCTTATTGATGAAAATTTTCAATTTTATTAAATTTCCTATATATTTTCTTCACTCTCAATGTTTCAATAACAATCATTAAGTGGTAATATTTATATTTTTATTATATATAGTATATAATTATAACACTATTAAGTACCATAAAATATGTAAGTAAATCCATGAATTATAAATTAATCATATCTACAAAAATAGAGGGTACAATTTTTAACCTATAACAAATTACCGTGTACTCAAAATTTTATTACCATGTGTAGAATTTTATTTTTTCTATATAAATGTTATAAATATATTATTTATTATTTCAATATTAGAATTCAATATTTTAAAAATATAGAGCCATTCTACGTCAATCAAAGATATCATCATTGTGTGGTAAAGTGTAATTTTTCATAATAGTAATGAAATTGATTTCTTTATAGTTAGTGCATAACATCATTGTGAAATACTTATTTTATATATATATATGATAGGTTCTCTATAATATGAAAAACCAAGGTATATTAATCCTTTATCAGACAACTCTTCTAGTTTCTTCTTTACCTCATCCGATTCCCATTGATCTATTCAATAACTAGGCTTATATATGGGATTTTTATCATGGAAGAGACAGATTTGAAATTCAAACACACATTTAAGTATATATCTGGATAATTCATTTGGAAATTCATCAATATAATATAACCTAAGAAACACCACATCTTTTCAAAGGATATTATTATTTTTCATTGATTCATATTCTTAATGATTTTCATTAATATTTTCCACTTTTAGAGGTTCAAGACAAGATTTAGGGAATATAGTAACTCTTATAAAAATAAGGTATTATGTTCCAGCAACAAAGATTGTAATCTCTTACATTAATAAATAAATTATGTTATTATACACTATCATCCAGTTCATCATAACATTTTTATTAATGAGAAATATTAGATTAGTAATTAGGTTTGAAACTAATGAACCTTCATGTATTTTAATCTAGATAGTCTTATATACTCTTATTTCTATAATATTTTGAAAAGTGATTCATATACCAACACATTTTTTAATTCATAAATGGATTATTCAGTGTTCATAAAAAACATAAATGATATGAAATATTGTGTCTATCCAAAATAAAATAATATATTATCTAATTCTGATATTATGAAAAAATAAGCTATTGATAAATAATCTATGATCCCATATCTAGTAATTATTATTACATAAGGCCAAATATAATTCATTGGACTCATTTAGGGGTAGATTACTATTACACATAAGGAATAGATTTGGATAGTGTCTATAGGGTCTGGAAAATTCCTCCAAGAGAAGAAAATGCTCCCACAATCACTTTGTAGAAGGAACCAAGTAATCATAGTCTAGAAAGGTGTATTGACCTAAATTGAGTTTCAAATTTCAGAAGAAACATGAAGGAATTCATGTTCTAAAAGGATTTTAAGTGGACCATGTACCATCACTAGGAAGGGTTCACGGACTGCCTGGATCATGAACCATTGGTACAGGGAATGATCCACGAGGAGATGGCCCATGGAGAGATGGCCAGAGAACACGATGGATAGCGAACCGTGTCACTGAAGGACTCATGCGCACGAAGGCGATCTGCATACCATCTTGCGAATTCAGAAGTTCACGGAAGAATAAAACCAACTGGGTTCTACAAACCATGATCGTTAACCACACAACCTCCACAAACCCTCATTTAATGATTATTCCACAGGTCAGGATATCTCTTTATGGGCCCCTACAAATGGTTTCGCATGCCCAATAGATACAATTAACCTAAATCTCTATAAAAGGAGCACAGATGGAATTGAGGAAGGAGGGATGAAAAAAGCCTGAAGGGAACCCAATGATTGAAAGAAAGAACTCAAGGAAGATTTCAAATTCAGTCTTGAATCATCAACTAGGCCTGAATCACAAGCCATACTCTCCGTAGGTATAGCTACCCCAAACCATAAAATGAGGGAACTAAATAATAATAATAGAACTGCCGACCAAATTGGTGAAACCAAAAACAACATAATTCTCATGGATGAACTCCTCATGGACGATAATCCCCTAAACCCTCCTTCAAAATGATGTTCTGTGTAGTGTATCACTGTGAATATTTAACCTGCTGCCACTTACTGCATCAGTACGCAGATGAAACCCAAAGTGGCGTGATGGAATACACACCACTGTGGTTCATGGTGGTCTAGACCCATGCTCGTATACCGCATCAGTACATGGACATACCCTCTTCCCACATACCACTATGGTATGCGAAGCTTCCCCCATCCCACAAAATAAGCCAGTACACAGAATGTGGGTTTTTCAGGTATTCTTTCCTCTAGTTCCAATATCACCCCTTCGATAAAATCCAGTCATCTATAATATTTCTATGAACCAGTCCCCCAAAATTAGGCCAAAGCCTCCTCCAAAGCCACCTAACCCATATGATAAGACCATTGGGTGATTCAGTGTGCCCCTTTATGTCTACATACCCATTGTAAGCAGAGTCCTGATGGCTCTCCCCATAATGTTTTGGGATTCAGGATTGTCTGTGGGTTTAAATTCCCATGGTAACCTAGAGTCCAACCTTGGGATGTCGATGTAAACCTCCCCATTCTAGTGATTAAGGGTGGTCACCTACTTTTCCATTAAATGAGGAATGGTGATCAGTCAAAGGGGTTATTTTCACCCCCCCCCCTTTGATGAGGATGAAACTCCTCCCCTTCCAAGAATTTGTTCTGGGGAACTCCCACTGAGTTTAGTCCCTAATCTTTTGAGTCTGAGTCACATGACCTTTAATGTCATCTAACATTATAAGGTTGATCGCTCTGCACCCTTTCCCACTGTCACCCAAACCTCTTTTGTTGTAGGCTCTCCCTCTCCCACTAGCATGAGAGGAAGCATGTGGTTGGTTGGATCTCTCGAATACTCTTGTTTCCCACACTGATCATGACTCACATGAGATTAGAGATTTGTGATGATTATGACATTCAAACAAATATGAACTATAAGAACTTTAATTATTGATCAAACCAGAGTTCATAATATGCCTACTCAAATGTATGATCCCAAAAGGGTTCCCTTCTGAAAGGGTTTCACCCAATTATGTCCCCTAAAATAGGAAACTTCTATGCGTAGACCCTAAAAAATCTGAACTATGAGACCCCTAATTCCTGATCCAACTAAGATACATAGGATTCCTGCTTTAAGACCTAACCTCAAAAGGGTGCTCATTTAAAAGGGTTTACCCAACCATGCCCTCTCAAATGGGATACTTCTATGCGTAATCCCTAGTAGTTCTAAACTTTTTGGGTTCTGATTCCTCTCTTTAGGATATGTATAAAACCCATCATATGGGTCTGATCCCAACCTCAAATCCCTTTTGGTACCCCATGGATGATGATAAACTCCAGAGTGCCTTATTGTATGGCTCAAGTCAGCATCACCTCCATAGCATAAAATATATGTATGCTTACTATGATCCTGTAAAATAGGGGTAACCCATGGACACACTATTCCGGAATAAACCAAGGATTCAAAAACATATGAACTTGACTTAAATCTATAAGACAATCTTGGAATAGGCAACAATCCTACTCCAAAAGGGTGCGGTGAGCTAGACTTCCCATACTCTCGACCAATGGAGTCCTTACGTGTTTTTGGATAAATAATTGTCTAATTAGAACCTTCCTTTGAAAAATAGGTCCATTAATCATGGATACTGAGGTTGTTGAGTGTATATGGCTCCATGAATAAACTCATTGGAGACCATTGAAGGAAGTTATATCTGAGAAGGATTGATTACACTAGTAATTCACCTGATTCAATTACCCACTGATACAAATTGAATGTGGTGTCACCCTCACAATATAGAGGTGATAAATTTCCCAGTCCCCATAGGCTTAATCCAACCTTTCCATAAAGGATAATGATGAAGAATGGTTCGAAACAAAAAAAAATGGTGAATTTGACATGAAACTGTATCTATAAAAAGAGACGAGTGATTATTCTAATTGGACCATTCCATGATCACCGTGAAATAATCCACCTCATAGGTGGAAAAAATGGTTAACCCTTCATGAATCCTTAACCAAGGTGGCAGTTCTACCCCAATGATAATATAAAAAATGAGGTTGAAAGTCAAACCATTTTGTTCGCCTATGTGAGCACGGAAACGTTCCACCTCGATGGCTAAAACAATGGTGAACCTAATGTGAATCCTTATCCATAGTGGTGTTTCTACAAAAATGATAAGTGAAAAATGGAGGTTTCACATCAGGCCATTTAGTTCTCCCCTATACATGCTTAAATGATTCACCTCGGAGGCGGAACAAAAATGGAGAACCCGATATGAATCATTAACCAAGGTGGAATCTTTACACAACTCAAGCCCCTCCACCCCACAAAAAAATAAAGGATAATGGGGCCAATATTAATCATCAAATATGAATATGTTTAAAATAATACTACATTGATGAGTATTTGTTATTTGTATGTCATATATGTATATCACAGGTTCCCACAAAGCAAACTTCGATCTAAATCACATCCCAATGACCAATGAAGACATGCGCATCAGTGATCCTGTAGGCAGCCAATGTCTCAACAAAAAGTAGAACCCCCTCGCTTACCCATCATCTTCAACGCTGGGTATCCAGCACACTGATCAAAGAGTACCACCAAAACGGTACTCTCCCCATGGTGGAGACCGTGAGATAGGCCCTCTAGTCGATGAAGAATCGTCAGCCGCCTCTTCCACCATAGCCAACACCCCTACACGATGTGATCCCAGTGGTTGTCTTAGACCATTTCGGGAGCCTTTCCCGAGAACATGACAAAGTGTATCTCCCTTCCCTTAGGGAGGAAGAAGATGTAGATGTTGATGGCTTCATCTCAACTGCATAGTGTTCCTAATCACGGGCCCCTTCCAGAGAGCGTCTCTGCTGACACAGAGTGACCAAACATCATCCAGCTAAAGAGAACCTTATGCCAAAGGCACTTGCTAAAGTCTAGGAGACCATGGACCCTTGGGCTACCACCAAGGGAGAGGAATATATAATCAGTAACACGCTATTACCCTAGTTCCTGAGGAGAAACTCCATCATACTAAAGAAGCATAATTCAATAGGAAGACATATGACTCTACCCCCTCCACTCAAGAACACCACAGAAATAGGGTGGCACAGTAGGATTAAATGCATGTTATTACTAGTGATTTTCAGTCTTTCCATGCAGACATAGCGAAAAACTACAGGAAGATGGAAATATCTGCCGATGCACAACAAGCCTGTCAACCAAATAGGATGGAAACCAGCTACACATAGGCACAAATACCTACTAACTCATTTCAAGACTGTTAACCAAATAGTAAGGAAACCATCTACACATAGGCACAAATACCTGTTGATTCATATCAATCTCACCATCCAAATAGGGTGCAAACAAATATGAGCAGAGTCAAATTCCAGTGGATTCATACAAAGCTCAAGAGACATATAAAGCATAAAGTGGGAAGATGAAAATCCCTATTCAAGATTATAAAGACCACCAATCAAATATGGTGGAAACCAGAGAAGAAAACTGGTGGCATACTCGTTCCTTTGTCTCGGCAGAGGAGAACTACAAGTATCTACTAGAAAATCATGGAGGATCGGAGCAGGCACAAACTGTTTCTCCACAATAAAAATGGGACTTCATACCCATTCCAGCCAAAGATGTATCCTATCACATCCTAGAAATGATGGAATATTATAAATCGATCACAGACCTTATCTTCCAAACATTCCAAGATATTATTGCATTGGCAGCAAAGGAGAGAAACCAGGCCCACAACCCAATTTCCTTGAACAAAAAGCCTCAATCGCAAAATGATTTAGTCACTGGGGAGTTGTCATGCATTCTTGATCCACTCCATGAGGGTCTACATAAATATATCATGATTCACAGACAACCAGATTGGAAACAAATACACATTCTAACTATGGGATTCCAGTCCAATGTGGTGGCCGCTTCAGGCTAGGCATATATCCCTACCAAAATTCAAGGTTCCCGTCAGCATATTCTGGAGACATCATAGGGCCTAACAAGATAGGGAATAATATATGAAGGCCTTTACCAATAGTAGACGACCCCGATTACCTACAATAGAGCACTAAAAAATGAAATGTGCTGATGTCAACTGGAAAATTAAGAGCACATACATGATCTTGCTCTGCTAGAAGCTGTGGTTCTTGATTCCATCCAACATATACTAAAAAGGGATCAAGACCCTATTAGTCCATTACCAAATTATGGAAGAAGAATTAGTAGTTGAGAATGTATTCCCATCAATATCACTACCAGTATCTCTGAAGGTCCTCCCCAGAGCACCCATAGGGGCTCACTTCGTGGGCCAGGAATGATTGATCATAAGAGCCTATCTCCTGATGCGCATTAGGGTAGCCCTCCCCAATACCTAAATATCAGAGAGAAAGAAGGTCATCCCCATCCTTTTTTCTACTATGATGGTACTCCCTAGGGTATACACTACATATATGCTTCTCCCTATGGTCGAACATCAAGTCATGATGGTAGTCATCTCCATGATAGCAATCATCATTAATTCCATCCCCACAATGGTAGTTGTTATGAAGGCCCTCCCCATACTAACATCAACAAATGAGAAGGTCCTCCCATCATTATAGTATATTCTGAATTCCCTCCCCATGATTTTCATTGCAAAAATTCTCTCTATAGCTCGGTATCAAGTCATGATGGTTGTCCTCTCCATGATGACTATCATTGCGAAGGCCCTACCTGCAATGATTGTTTCTGTGAAGGTCCTACCATTGTTGAAGCCCACCCTAAAATTCCTCCCTAGGCTATATGCCATAAATACATTTCCCGTAGTTAGGAATCAAGTTTTAATATTATCGCTCACCATTGCAGCACCAATTTCAAAGGTCCTCCCTGCATCCAAAATTCATTCTTGCAAAAATGTCCTCCTCTTGCCAAAAAAAGGTGGGAAATCCCACCTATTTTGAGGTTCTTAGAAAGATGGATTCAGAAACATCGGAAACTCCATCTATAATGGGTGATATTCTTTCTCAACCAGAGGATGGCCAGGGTCCATGTTCATCTTCCGAGTCACCCTCTCACCGTCCAAAAATCCCTAAGGATCCAACAAGATCGGTTTCCTTGAAAAAAATTATTAAGAAGCAATCGAGCTGGTCATATTAAGTAGAGGATCCACTGGAGGAAAAATAATAAGATATGTTTCTTATGAGAAGGCAAATATTTAAGGATAATATACCAGTGATGTATTGGACTACAACTACATTTCACTTCGACATACCAGGAGAGTTGTTTGGGTAATGTATACATGACATTATCCATAATATATGGATGAATCTTTGTCAGCTGAATGTAAAATTCCTACCCTACGAAGCGTATGTGGACCATGTCAACATGTTAGTGGAGATTCTCCATCTAATAGACCTGGAAGCCCTCCCATATGCATGGAATCCATGATCAGAAAGGCGAAATAAAAACCTTGACCTTGCTTGACTCCATGCACTGCATAAGCTAGGTTGCCTCATTGAAGACGCCCTGACTGGAGTTCACATTCGGGAATGGGGAGAACATGGATCTCTACACTTCACCCCATGCCCCATTCAACAAACCTCATTGTAAATGACATATTTTAATGTCATTATCCAAAGGCAGAAATGAAGTGAACCCCTACTCAAGAATGATGGGATACTCAACGGAAACTGGCCCAGATTACATCTTATCAGGACTGAATAGAACAAGACATCGAAATGATTCTGAGTCAGGCAACCAAGAACATCCATCAGACTTCCCGCCTAAGTGAATCCTACCCAAAAGTAGTGCTCTTCTATAAAAAGACCATAAACTCCATGAATGCCCAATTCCATACTTGACTCTTACCCACATGGGAGTACATGAAATTGAAAAGGTGGAAATAGCGGCGGCTACTGCCACAATGTGGGAACAACCCTAGCCCATATGGTTGGGGGAACCTGGGGGAACATTTAAATCAAAGTGACCCCGTAATATCAATAACTCCAGGCCATATTACATGAATGGAAGAATGGGAATAACCCCAACCCACCAGGCTAGGGGAATTTTTACCTTAAGTCCCTACACAGAATACATCATTCTTGTCCAATCTAGGAAGAATGATGGATAAAGGGGTAACCCGTTCCACCCCTTCTCATGGATATCTCCATTCAAGACAAAGGCACATTACAAGGTTATGTCGGGGCTCCGATCGGGTCAATATTTTCCATTAATCCTGAAGAATAACATGGAATAGATGGATAAATTTCAATAAAAGATGCAGGAAAACTTCTTACCTTTCGGAACCGGGTACACCACCCCTAATGTTGTATGTATCAGTGAACGTGGTAAACATCAAGTCCACAGATCTCATGGGAAATAAAATAGAGGTCGAGTAATAAATGGAATATGGTTCCACCCTATATGCATCCCACACCAAGCCTGATGGTGTGCATACTCAGAAACATAGAGCAGTCCTAAATTTGGGTGCCCCCTCAATTAATCCATCATTACCTCCTGCACAAATCCCTAACAAAGAGAAGAATAAATCCTAGGTCGTCTATGACCCACCACCTACTCCCCATGATAATGTGTCCCTCATCATTGAGAAAAGATTCGCTAAGAAATAGGAAGAAATGAAAGAGCATAGGCGAATTAATGTCGAGCTACGTCGAGGGAGCTACCTCTCCAGATGTGTTCCCCCAGCGGAATGTCATAAGGTGTTCCCAGAAGAGGTACCCATGCCACAAGAACTCATCCCAGTGAATGAATCCAAGTTCGGAGGCCCATCCTATCCGGAATCAAGATTGGAAACCTACTTAAACCTGTCCTTAGAAGGAAAACAATACTTTCCCCTGTGAAGAAGGCAGTCAAAATATATTCATGTAAACCCAAAAATAATACCTCCAGCTGGGTATCAGCCCTAAATTCTAGCAGCACCAAAACTCCTAGCTTTGGCCACTACTGCACAATCCCAAGACCAAGACTGGAAGGATATGCATCAAGGGATATTAAACACCATTGAGAAATTAATAGCCTAACTAGAATCCATGGAGGGGTTGAGTGGTTCAATACAAACAGAGCACAAAACCCTACTCCTATTGGGAAAGAAACTTTCTGCCACTTACGAATTTTGGAAACCCTGTATTCCAAGAACTCAATGGATTGGGGGACCCTGGATATCATTTAATGCACTATTCCTCTTAATGTTACCCTATGATGGGAACTCTTGATTAGCAGGAAGTAGTAAAACTTAGGTGCTTAATATGAACCCTACAGGGCTTGGCTTTCGTATGGTATACTAGCTTTCCAGGAAATTCAATCGTAGGCTGGGAGGACCTCCGGTTATAGTTTATCTTCCAATTTAGTTCAAAGTTGCCTAAGACAATGGTCAGTGATATCTTGAACTACAAGAAACAAGAGAACAAAAGAGTGTTATACTTCATTTCCATATAGAAAGGCCTAACTTATATCATGAACCAACCACTTCCCCAAGATGAGATGCTCATCATGTGCATCGATAACATTCATTATGAATTGAGAAAACCACTTTTATAAGTGAATTACACAAGTGGGTTTCGAGATTTGTCTTCCATTTCCAAAAGGATATAAGACTCCTTGAAACGGACCAATATTATATCCCATGTGGCCCCATCATCCCTAGGGAAAAAAGTAGGAAATGCTGATGCGGATTCTGTCACACTTAAGCCACCCTCATCCCCAGCTGTAGTTGCGAGGCCCCTACCGAACAGTATAGAACCCCTCCACACCTCAAAAATATGAGTGACAGGGTGCTAAAATAAATTAGTTCAATGAACTAAGAAATAAATTCTACTCAATCCGAGATGTCCAGGTCAGTGGAAGCTTCATAGCCATTTTGAATTGCAACTTGCTCTAGCTACCAGAGCCAAAGAGAGCCGATGAAGTGGGTCTCAATGACTGTCCAAATTATTTTCCTTTTCACCAAATACTAGGACACACAATCATTGAATTCTTCTTTTTCAAGGATCTTTTTCAAGGATTCTAGGAAAGTCACGTTGGGCCTGCTGTCAGTAAAGGTGACATATGTTTCCACCTTAGACTCAAGAATGGAAGTGAATTAGAAAACAGTCTCCAGTAAGGAGAAAAAGGTTGACAATTAGATGACCTAGAAGACTATAAAATGAGTCTATGGAATCCTCTAGGAACAATTAAAATAACCGTCCATGCTCTGGAATGTTTCAGATACAACACAACCATCTTCGCTGGCCTCACAAACCTCTAAAGTCGAGAAGGGCCAAAAACAAGAGAAAGAAGATGGGCTGACACCAAATCTGAAGTCATTGTTGAAACCTAAATATTTCATACCAACACACTTGGTATAATGGGGACTATCCCACCATACATTAAAATGGGAACCACCCCACCAAATAGTATAATGGGCACCACCCCGCCACATGTTACCATTAGAAAGAGATAGTCAGTCAGAAACATTGTCAGATCAAGAATTGATCTTCAGATCTATTAATATAATTCAGTTGTTAGACCCCTTCTCGGAAATAGACTATGAACATGAACCCGCATTCCCCCCACCCAACCGGAGATCCAGAGGAAGAGGCCATAGAGGTCGGATGTTTCCTGGAAGACATGATCATGGCAGAAGTCTAATTCCCAACCACACCATAAGTCAAACCGTTAACATCATGGAAACACATGAAAGGACCCTCCAGCTGAAACAATAAGAACCAAAATGCTCCTCCACTCCCATCAGAATAAATCAAATCCAAAATATCTTGGAATATCCATCAGGGAAAGAAAAAATATGAAATATCTCAAAGCATGCAGGAGGAATAGTTCAGACAAACCTGAAAAGGACAAAAACACCACCAGCCCTAGTCATAGAGGACGAACCATCTATGTCCAAAGCCCAAACCCCTAGAGCATCTGTGAAAGGGAAACCCTGAGTCAGAAAAACTGACCTTTAGAACAAAGATATGATATTCTAAAGCAACTAGCTTCAGTACCAGCAAACTATCAATCCTATAAATGTTAATCCCATCCACATATCTTAAGGAGGCACTCATCGAAGCCTTACTAAGTCCCTAGGAGTTTGAGGTAGAAGTCGCAGTAGCTTAATTCTATCATATAGAGACCAATCATGAAGAATGTCACAGTGACATCTCCTTCATATATAGGGATTAAGACTCCATCTTGAAAGGGAACATCAATCCCTAATATGTGTTCGACAATATAAATGGAATTGATGTCAAGAGGATTTTCATCGACAAAGGCTCTGGATTCAACCTCCCCCTAAAAATGCTTCTTCGACTGGGTTATGATGAAGACATCTTGATACCCTACACTACAAATCTACTGGGGTATGAAAAAAGTGAGCAGAAGCCACTGGGATGAATCAATAATAACACTCATTTTCGAGAGCTGATGTCAAATTCTACGTTCCTATTATTACAAAAAAAATATGGCCTTACACATCATGTTAGGGAGACATTGGCTGCATTAGTACGCTGAAATTCTGTCATTATACCATCAGTGAATCAAATATTGAACTAATCGGAGAAATGAGAATCCCTATTTGAGTCCTGTGAGTCACATTATATCGATGGAGTGTTCTATGAATCAGAAGAAAACATCCATCAACTGATGTCATTGATTGGATTAATTCCCTGAATGGATTGGAAATGGATCCCACTGATCCCTTACAGCAACTTATGGAAGAGTATATACTACCCATCAAACAAGTTGAATTCATAAGTGAAAGTACATATATATACCTAATTGTTTGCGTGGTCTTTGTAATCGATGCCAAATTCAAAGACATGGAAGAGTAGGATGACTCTTATAATGTCTGGAAAATCCCTAACAAAGATGCTCCTGACCCATCCATGGGCCCCTAAACTTCCCTTGCCTTACTCATTAAGGTGAAAGATTATTTTTCTCCCAAATTATGAGAGTTTGTCTTGGTAATCCTTTCTTTATCAGAAGAGGAAGTAGAAGAATATGATAAAGTCAATAAAGATGATGAAGAAGATCAAGAAGAATACATTAGAGATTCCCCTCATGCATTCGAAGAAGGTTTCACCACCACAATCGATGAACATAAGGAGATAAACCTTGGAACCAAAGACAACCGATGGCCCACTCTGATCAGTGCGGTTATTCTTGTTAAGGAGAAAGTGGCATATAACATATTCCTAAGAAGAATCGAGATATGTTTTCCTAGAATTAAACAAAAATTACAATCCATGATCCTGATGTTTCCACTCATCATCTGGGATTACCGAAATATCACCAGGGATATAAGAAGGCTTCTAGAAGTACTCACACGTCATATGCTACAAAAATAGAGGCCAAAGATGAGAAGATGATCAAAGACAACATCATATAGGAAGTATAGAATCTGATCTAGAAAGTGAACATAGTCCATATCAAAAATAATAATGAACAGATTAGAATATGCACTGACTTTGGGGACAAGAATCAGCATTTTCCAAAAGATGATTTCCCAGTCCTGATCACAGAATTGTTAATTGATGCAACCGTCATATATGAGGAACTCATTTTAATGGATGACTATTCTAGACATAACCTTCTCTTAATGTCCCAAGGTTATGAAGAAGACACTTATTTTAGGGCCCCTTAGGGAGTGTTCTATTATAAGGTGATTCCCTTTAGTTTAAAAAGTTCCAGGGCCATATATTTACATGCCATGCATCGCATCTTAAATCCCTTATTGGGAATGTTTGTTGAGTGTTATATCGATGATCTAGTGGTTAAATCATGAAAATACTCAAACCAGTTGTCTAATCTTGAAACTTTCATCAACAAAATATGGCAACACCATTTAAAGATAAATCCCATAAAGTGAAACGTTGGCGTTACCTATGGAAAACTCTTCAGCTTAGTCAAATGGCATCACAACAACTATGTCAACCCTGAGAAGACAAAATCCATCCTTGGAATGTCCGGACCTCATAACATCACCAAGTTGAGAGGTCTCTAGGGGCACTTGGCATATATACAGTGCCCTATAGCCAACATGGCAGGTAAAGTTTTACATTTCACAAGGTAAATAAATAAAGGAGTTACATATGAGTGGGAAAACTATTACAAATAAGTGTTCAAAAATATAAAAAGATATCTATTAAGCCTACTAGTTCTCATACAACCAGTTGAGGGTTGACCACTCATTTTGTATGTAACTGCTCTAGAATGGTCATTCGGTGCCTTCCTCACTTAGAAGAATGATTCCGACAGTGAGAACAACCTCTATTACCTCAGTTGAACAATGGTTGATGTTGAAACACAGTATTCAAAAATTGGAAAGAAACACCTAGACCTATTCTTTGAATTTCAGAAACTCTGTAATTACCTATAACATCATGTCGTCTACCTAGTCTCCCACTATAATGTGCTCAAATATATCCTAAACCATCCCACATTAAGTGGACACCCATCATGATGGGCGGTCACCCTAAAATAGTTCCCCATATAGTACGTACCCAAGAATACCATTAATGTCTAGGCATTAGAAGAAATCCTGGAGGGGAACCCCTCAGATGAAACAACACCGATGGATGTCAATCTTCTATATGAAGAAGTTTTCTCTGTCCAAGAGGACCCCTAGAGATGAGAAATGTATTTTGATGGTGCTTCTAGAATACTGACAGGGAAAATGATAGAGGATCCCAAGCTTAACAAAATGGGGCTTGGAATTATACTCATATTCCCCGAAAAGACCATCCTTCCACACTCTTTCCTACTTTTGGAAGGGTGTAAAAATAATGAAGTAGAATATCATGCCCTCATTGTGGGTCTAGAACTAGAACTTCATATGTAAACCAAATACCTAAAGATAAAGGGGGATTCAGATCTAGTCATCAAACAGTTCAATGGGACTATTCCATTAAGAGAGAAATATTGGCCCACATGATGAACCATGTTTGAGAACTGATGGAAGAATTCCCATCAAAACCAATGTTTAATTATGTCCCCCAATCTCAAAATGTTCAAGACGATGCTGTGGAAAATACTACCATGACCTTTTCTGATCCAGACTTGGATGAAATGGTCATTATCATTTCCCAAAGTCGTATTTTCTTTCCATTTATCCAGAAATATATGGAGGAGATCGATGAAATTATCCCCATTTCAATGCCTTATGGTCATACCACCAGTTAGATGACACCCATTGAGAATTACCTTCAGAAGGGTGAACTCTCATCAGATAGGGATGGAGGGGAATAGGTCCAAATATTGGTAGTTAATTTTACAAAGTACAATGGGGAAAACCAAGAAAATGTTCTCTACAAAAAAGTCCTTGACTGAGTCCTTCTCAGTTGCATTGATGGAGAAGAGACTACTACTATCATGAAAGATATACATGCTAGAGCTTGTGGATCACACCAATCAGTAACCAATATCTCTCACCAAATATGAAGGCTTGGGTATTACTGGCTCACTATGATACAATATTTTTCCATATTCACCAAGAAATTCCATTACTTCCAAGTTCATGCCAATTTTATACACCGACCCCCATAGTTAATTCATGAAACTAAGTACTTCTGGCCATTCACCACTTGGGGGATAGATGTTGTGGGACCATATCTTCCTGCAACAGCCAGAAAATTCAAGTTCATACTCACAACGATTGACTTATTTTCCAAATGGGCTGAAGCCATACCCTTTAAAGAAGTTGGGGAGAAAATACTTTTTATCTTTGTGAAGGCCAACATCATTACCAGATTTTGTGTCCCTTAAAAAATAATGTTGGAAAATGACACCAACTTCTGCTTTGCTGAGTTGAACATGTTATACCAGGAGTATTGAATAAAATCCATCCATTCATCCCATTACCCGCACTGCCACTCAGGCGACCCCGTACTCACTAGTATACAGGGAAGAGGTGGTTTTTTCTTGTCAAAATCCATGTGACATCGCTTCATGTGGATATTTGAAATCAACTTTCCATGGAAGAGAAATCCCAGATAGAGTTTGATGAGTTGGAGTAGCTAGATGAGAAAAATATGCACGCATTACACCATTTGGAAACCTATCAATATTGGATCACATGAGCCTTAAAAAAGGGTCGCCTTTGATCTTTCCTCAATGGAGAAATTGTGTTAGTCCTTATAACCTTGATGATACTCTAGAAGAAGACTCCAAAACATGAGCCCAAGTATAAAGGACCATAAGTCATACAAATGGTCAATTCCAATAGAGCATATGCCCTGATATCAGTGGAAAAATAGCTCAACACAGATCCCAAAAATGAAATGTTCTTGAAGAAGTACTTCACATAATAGCAATGCACATCCCATGGTCCAAACTCTATGACCCTAAACTATGAGTTGTTTTCCAAAAAAAAATGATGACAAAATGTATGGTTTTACCCCCATAGTTCAACCTCTATGACCCTAAACTATGATTTGTTATCCTAACCAACATGATGATAAAATGTATGGTATTAGCCTTATGGTACAAGCTCTATGACCCTAAATTATGAGTTATAATAACCACATGTCATGGTCCAAACTCTGAGATGATAAACTATGAGTCATAGTATTTTCCACATAATGTTAAACTGTAAGGAACTCATCCCTGAAACATGAAAATAAACTATGACACATGTCCTTGCTGTAAGATGTTAAACTGCATGGCACAAAGCATCCTAATCACATGATGATGAAATGTATGATCTCTCACAGAACTACATACGACATGATTTTTTCCCTTGTAGGATACGTAGTGATGCCTCAATCCTTGATCTTGGACCATCCCCCACAAAAAAATTTCCTATTTTATAACTTATATTTTCCCACACTGGTGCAGGAAACCCTTGTCACTCCCTATTTCTCACTTCAAGTGTAACTCACACGATATTAGGATCGGTAGTATGGACTTATTTAAACAAATAAGTTATAGAGAAGTATGGTAGAACTGACACCCATAGAGAATGAACAAACTGTTCCTACACATATACTGACACAGATCGGCATGGGGAACATTCATAACTACATGTGGAATGATTCCTTCTCTTGAGGGATACTTAGTGACGCCTGAATTTGGCATCCTGGACAATCCATCATTATTAAAAAAAAATTCCCTCACTGGTCCTTACACATTGACTGAGCCAGATCGGTTTGAAGAACATTCATAACTACGTTTGGCTTGATTATAACTCTTTTAGGATACGTAGTGATGCCCAGATTTAGAATCCCTCCCAAGTCATCATCCTTAAAAAGAAAAATTCCCTCACTATTCCTTAGACATGGACTGATCCAGATCAGTACATGGAACATTCAGAACTACATGCGGCTTGATTCTTACTCTTGCAGGATATGTAGTGATGCCCAGATTTGGCATCCCAACCCAACCACCATAAAAAATTTCCCTTCCCCGTGCATAGGTCAGACTCATGTGGGGAGTCCATGAAGGGTCCAAACTGCATGAAAACAAACTGTTCAATTCCTTAAGAATTATGTGAGGCCCAATTCTCAGTTTTATGAGATCCCACACATGCCCCCACTCATAAGAAGTAAAATGATCCTTTTTCCCCTATATGTATGAGTCAAACCTATGTGGAAGCTCCATTAGTTCACAGTTAATCACGTTCTGGGTATTATTTACATTCTCAGGCACATCCTTCCCATTTTTCAAACTCCATATTCTAGGAAATCATGGATTCCCATAATCATTGATGGATATCTAGGATGGAAGTATATTGTCTTGATGAAACCTTGTTTGAAAATGCACATCATGCCCTAGTGGATCTGCATATGTTTCCTACAAAAAATTACCTTTAATCAAATCCAAATTCACCCCCATGAGAGTCCTTTCCCATCTCAGTAAGCCTGATGGATTCTAAGCCCCATTCCATCCCTCCTGATCAATGTTTCCCCCCAAGACTATAGTTTACACCTTCTATCGTCACTCACGTATAAGGAATACTAGAACATCCTTATTGCAATTAACTCAAAACTATTAAAGATCTTTATGACAACATAATCATCCTCACTACTTGACTCTAAACTACACGACATCATTTTCTCACCACACAACATTAAACTACAAGGACAATATTTTCCTTGATATAAGACATTAAACTATATAGAAATGGTTTAATCTTAATGTTCTCTTTGATGTTGATTTTTTTATTCTTTGGTAATGACCAAGAACCCTCATAATCCCTTTTTTCTCACACCGAGCATAGCTCATGTGAGCTTAAGGATCTTAGCAAGAGATCTACCATGACGTTATGGAAAAATAGTCAACGAATTTGGTCCTAGTAGTACGACCATAAAAGGCATGTCACGGTTCCCTTCCTCAAGGGAAACCCCATGTTCTATCCATGTGACGTTAAATAACCAGGTACCCCGAAGATGGGATGAACACATCACCCTACGGGTGAGCCAGATCTATGTAAGGGATACCTAATTCCATGATTAAATTATATCACAAATTTCTCCAATTTGTCCGGATATATTCCTGCCATACCTCAAACATCGTGCTATGAGTGATCTTAGATATCCAAAATAATTCATGGCCATATGAGATGGAAGGAAAGTGTCCTGCAGACACCTTTATTTGACTACACACATCATGCCCTGGTTGGTCTGTATATGTTTCCCAAAAAAATGGCTATCAATAAAATGAAAATGTGTCCCTAGGAGATTCCTCTCATATCTCAGTATGCCCAATGGATTCCAAGCCTCAGAAAAACCCTCCTGATTTAAGGACCCTCAAAGTCATGGTTTACATTTTCCTCCCTACACACATCCTGGATATATCAGAACATACAAGCCCAATTCATCCCTAGTATCTTTTATGGTTTCTAAATATTGCCCATCCATATGTGTGAAGTTGATCCACATACAAAAGAAGAGTTCCCCCACTCATTTCCAGGTTTCCCCAGAGAAGTTCAGTTAAAATTCACCCCTTTTGTATTTAGGCGCACCCCTTGTCAAAGGTCACATACAGTATTCCGAAAGTTCCAAATCATCATAATCATTCATAGCCATCGAAGATGTAAGTCTAGTGTCCTTGAAGCGCATTTTTTTGAATATTCACATCGTGCCCTGAATGATCTACATATACTGCCTACTAAATGACTATCAATCAAAGGAAAATTCATTCTCAGGAGAGTCCATTAAGGTTTCTATATGCTCAAATGAAATTTGTGTTCTGTCACACCCCAAATTTGGAAAACTTCTAGATAACGGCTTATGTACCTTCCTTTTTCCAAATTACCTAACATAAAAAGGATTTCTAATTGAACTGAACATTCACCAGCTCTACCGTATGGAAGTAATAAGTGTGCAGGAATAATTTTCCACACAATGTTGATATGAATGTACCTAATGTTTTCAGACACCACTACTCAGGCTATCCACCCATTGTGGCTCTCAACATTAAAATAAATTAAAAGTGTTTCATAAACCTACTAGGACATCGGGGATTGAATTCCAGTGTCCTATAGATACCTTTGATTGACTATACACATTATTCCCTAGTGTATCTACATTGTTTCCCACAAAAAAATAATCAATAAAAGTCAAATTCATCCCCAGAAGAGTCCTTTCCTACCTCTGTACACCTAAAAAGGATTTTGTGCCTCATGCTTTTCCAAAATTCACAAATTTTGGATTAATAAAAATCCCTAATCCATGTTTGAAGCATATTAGAAAATTCCTAGCTGATGATCTCGAATTGGGGCCCCTACCCTGTTAAGTTTGGTCAAAGATGTTCGACCTAACAAATTAGTAATAAGTTTGATTGGAAGAACTGTGAACTACTACAGAAAGAAAAAGACTCCATATATACTAGAGGGAAAATACATAGAAGGCACCTCTAGATAAAATTTGATTATTGGTTCATTAAAAAATGTTGATCCATCAAAAGAGACGTAAAGCTTATTTGGTCAAAAACCCACAAAGGGTGGCCTAAGAAAAAGTCGCGTTATGCCTGCTAAGCCCATTTTAATAAGTCTTAGGAAAAAATTAGAGTAATAATGAAAAATAAATAATGGTATGTGATGTGTTCCATAAAACCTCTGTAATAGTAAAACTATGCTCGCTGAGACCCATGTCTCATGAAAAAATTAGAGCCCGAGTCGATTATTTCAGTTTACTAGTCATAGTATAAAATTAATACCTGATCGAAATGATATTTATATTATTGATTTTGATAAATATACATGAAAATAAAAAGGGGAAAAAAAGAATTATTTAAAGGAAAATTATTTTCATTGTGTTCAGAAAAAAATGGAGGATCAACCCCAGTTTAGAGTCTCTCCAAAGTATCAAAGAAAGGGAAGAGTACATACCATGATCCAGGACAGAGCTACAATAATGCTTGTTTATACTTTTCTAGAAGGATGTAAAGTGATTTCCATGAGCCATCAATAGTTTTCTCAAATAAAATATTTCCTCCTTTTCAGCCTTTTCCATCAGATGCACCCACTCCATAACGACTTTATGGTCCCTCCCTTTATACAGGATAGCTTCGTAGTTGGAACCCAAAAGGTCTAGTTGATCCCTAAACCTTATTGAGTGGGCCTTACACACCTGAAAATCTTCCTTTTGGGTGTCCACCAAATCACAATCCTTAACCTCTGCAACTATTAGGTGAATAAATTCATCCAAAACATCTCAGAAGGTCGCCACCTAGGGATGGGAAGAATTGAACTTGGAAATATTTTCCTCGTAATAAGTAAGGTCTTCTCGAGCTATGATGATTTGGTAGATGAGTAGATGTATGTGTAGATAATTAAAGCCTCTAGAATCTATCTCAGTGAATAATCACAAAAAATAGTCAGTCTCATCAACAAAATTGGCAATAGGTGTCTCCACAGCAAGAACACATAACTGGAGCCATGCCTCTTTTCGCACTTCTTAGTGCCTCCCCACGACACCAGTACCTTGATCCTCCCCCCACCACAATGTTCGTATAAGTAGGAATAATCATCATATGAGTGGGGAGGGACCTAATATTGGTTTCCTAAGATTGGGGACTCTCTTTTCCCTCAAATGGTTCGACCGCTAGAGTCGGACACGGAGGAGTAGTCACAGCTTCCGGGGTGGCCATTGATACTCTGCTGGGGCCAGCCTCATTAGGGTCGTGAGTAGTATTTGTAGGAGGGGAGCATTCTGAATCACTCCCCACTGAGATATGTTATACTGAAGATGCCCCTCATAGACACTTTTGACAGTGAACTGAGTGTATTCTTAAAATAAGGGAAAGAATATGTGGTGTATCCTCCATGGATGCTACATGGAAAACAGTAGAAGGCATTGCTGTCACACCCTTCCCAGTAGAAGGAATGTGTGGAATTATTACTGGGATAAGGACAGGGTGAGGAGTAGTTAATTATTTCTATACCCACTGAACTAGTTCTCTCAACACCTTGTCTGGGTAATAGTCTTCCCATAGTTGGGCATACTTTAGTAATAGAAAGGTGCATCCCGTTATGTTAGGAATGATAACTTCCATAGCATCACCTTCATGCATCATCATAATCCATAACTGGAGAATAATTACAGGATGAGACTCTCCCATTAATTGAATAATAGGAATAAGTGAAGTCTGTTAAAGGCATACAAATTTCCAAAAAAATCGATAGGGCAGGTATTTCTCACAGATAACTACTCGATCTATATGAGTAGTGAGTATCCCATCCCAAAGTGCGATAAGGTATAAGTATTACTCTAAATAACAATCCCTATTACCTCTAAATGACCCATGAGGGGTAGGATGCACCACATAAGAGAATTGAGAAACATCATTCAGTAGCCCAACCATATAAATAATGCTTAGAGTCCTGGGAAGAATAGAAGAAATGTTGAGAAGAGCAGGTTGAAAGTTAGAATAAAGAACCTTTATAGTATGTCAATATTCATAACAAGGGAAGTGTTCTACCATCCACCCATACTCGAATCGAAATGTTCTTCTTAGACAATGTGGCGCGTACCTTCTTTTATTTGTCCCAAAAACTCATAAAGTCACGCAAGGGTTGGAAGGTCCAAAATAATTGGTCGACGCTCTGCCAATGTGTCCACCATCATCAAAGTATTGTCCTAAACCCCAGTATAAACATCATGGGATGGGAAAATCTGTCCACTAAAAAAATGGCAAAGAATCCTGTTAATCAAAGCACATGTGACACATCTGGTTGAAGCTTATATCCCCATGTGGTATATTTTCCCACTTCATGGGTAGCACAATATGACCTTGGAGTCTGACAGGACTGATGAGATGGATGAGTTCTACTACGTCGAGCCTTTGGATTAGGTCTATTCACATGAAAAAATATACCTATCCACCCCTCAAAAATTGGATAACTAAGTGAGCTTGGAGGGGATGATCAAGTAATCCATCTTCCATAACTTGTAATATCTTTGTAAAAGGGGACACGTGGTCAGTGTCATTCCAAGTAGCGACTTCTAGGAGAAACTCGTCATACTTCTTTCCATGGATGGGGAGTCCTCCAAGCTGGTGGATATCAAATAGGCTGATTCCCACCTCCACATGTGATCAATGGAAGGTGTTGGTTCTTGAACACCGGTGGATCTGTAGATTAGGAAGGATTTTTCATAGGGAGAAGACTGCAAACTGAGAAACCTAGGCTTCCTGATATGAGCCCACCACCTCCATCTAGTGAGGGGACTCCAAATAGGTCTGATGTACCCAGAATGACTAGGCCCACTCATCAGAGAAACAACCTCCAGCCTACAGATCCCACTTGGTTCTCCACCCACTATTAGTATTTCCTTGGGAGATGTTGATAATGGATGGTTACTCTCAGGCGCCTAGTATTGGGACACCATCAAGACACCCACAATTGCCCTGAATCAACACAAAACTTCTTAATATAAAGACATTCTCCATAATTGATGTAGAGGGGACTTCACCAACTGGGGAAATGTTGGTGCAATCAAGTCCTTGTAGTGATTCTAAGTGGATGAAAGGGGTATCTAGGTCAGCCAATGGCAGAGGGACATTATCAGGGAGACCAAATCCATAAAGTGTAAATTGTACAGATAGTGGGTAAGCTAGGAGCTCTATTGTTATAAAATACAATAAAAATCTATCACAAGAAATAATGTAGGCTCGAATATGATCCTCATTATTCCCCACCACGGTCTCCCATATATTCATGGATTTTATCGTAGCCTGTGAAGCATACATTGTAGCCTATAAAGGAAGATCCAAAAGCTAATAAAAAGTTAGTCCAATGAATGTTGTTGAATAAAAGGCTACAATGGATTGACTAAAGGGCTTAAAATATGTCCACATAGAGCTCTACATACTGTTACTAGAAATGGTACGTGGTAGGCACATTCCATGTACTGCATAATGATCAGAAACAACTGCCGCATATGGCTATGATATGCGGAAAAGTTTCACCGCGTACAACCATGGTATGTGAAGAATCCGCGAAGCACTAGCCTCCAGAGTGTTGTTCGGTGAACATAAGGATTTATAAATGGTGGGTACCATGAACCTAGTCCTCATTAAATTCATTTTCAAAGATCATGGATTAAAAGTTTATGTTCAAATTAATAAGTCTTAAAGTTCAATTTGCAGGTTCAACCTCGATATGAAGACACAGAAGTAGCATATCATTCTCTTACGCGGAATCTGGATGTTGATTTTAAAATTCCACAATTCCATTCATGAAATTCAAAATTGGGTTTGTGGATTGAGAAATGGAATATGGTCTGATTCACATCACGTACAAAGCAGTTCGTGAAATGAATTTTCTCGAGAATCACGGTACTCAATCAAAGAGGAAGCTGGAGGAGCTGAGAAAACATTTCATGGAAAGAAACAGTAAAAGAAAAATGACATGTGCCCTTATATATATCTATGGTCTCCTCTTATTGGGCCTATTGGTTCTACTATGAACTATTTCAGTTTAGAGTTTCTTATAAATTGGAATAGTTACCTTTTCATTCTAAATATACCCTATTTCGATTGGGGGAATTTGTAGGGTCTTGAAAATTATGCAAAGAGAATAAATTGCTCCCACAATCACTTTGAAAAAAGAAGAAAGTGCTCCTAGTATATAAAGGTGGATGGAATGAAATTGAGTTTTAAATTTCTGAAGAAAATAAAAATAATTCATGTTTTCAATGTATTTTAAGTGGCCTATGTACCATTAACAGGAAGGGTTCATAGACCACCTAGATCAGGAACCATTGGTATGTGGAACGATCTGCGAGTCGCTAGCCTGTGGAGTGATGTCCAGTGAATACGGTGGACTGCGAACTGCGTCGTCTAAAGACTAATGTGCCGGAAGGCGATCTACATACCATCTAACCAACTCAGTAGTTCACGGATGAAGAAAACCAATAATGTTCCATGAACCATGATTTCAAACCGCACAACCTCCATAAACCTTGGTTGATCGAGTCTTCCACGGGTCAGGATATCTCTTCATGGGCCTCCAAAAATGGTGCCACATTCCCAATAGATACAATTTCCCTAATTCTCTATAAATGGAGGACCAAGGAAATTGAGGAATACAGGATGATGACATATTGAAGGGAACCCAATGGTTGGATGAAAGAAATCGGGGAAGATTCTGACTTTAATCTAGAATCATCAGCAAAGCCCGAAACACGATCCACACTCTCCATAGGTACAACCAGCCACAAACTATAAAATGGTGGAACCGAGTAAAAATAAAACAAAAACATAATTGGTGAAATAGAAAACCACATAATTCTTGTGGATGATCTCCCCATGAATGATTATCAACCGCACCCTTCTTTAAAATGGTGTTCCACGTAGTGTGTTGCTATGTAGATTTAACTCAGCGCTGCGTACTACATCAGTATGAGGATAAAACCCAAAGCGGCGTGATGGAACCTATACCACCGTGGTGTGTGGTGGTCCAAACCCATGCCCATGTACCGCATCGGTATGTGGATGTCCACTTTTCCCGCATACCACTATGGTATGCGTAGCTTCCCCTATCCCACATAAGAAATCAGTATGCAGAATGTGGTGTTTTTGGGTATTGTTTCCTCCAGTCCCAATCTCACCCTTTCGATACCATCCATTCCTCTATAATCCCTTCATGCAACAGTCCCCCAGTATCAGGACAAAGACTCCTCCATATTCACCGGACCTATATTATCAAACCATTTGGTTCATCAACGTTCCCATTTGAGTCTACATACCCATAGTAAGCGGAGTCACAATAGCTCTCCCCTCAACGTTTCGAGCTTCTAAAAAGTCTGTGGTTCTATATTCCCATGGTAACTTAGATTCCAACCTAGGGATGCTAACATGAACCTCCCTGTTCTATAGATTAAGGGTGATCACATTATTTTCCATTCAATGAGGAATGGTGATCAGTCCAAGGGGTTATTTTTACTCCCCCTTTGATGATGGCGAAACTCTTCCCCTTCCAAGAACATGTTCCATGGAACTCCCATTGAGGTAAGTCCCCAATGTTCTAAGGCTGAGTCACATGACCATTAATGTCATCTCACATAAAAAGGTTCATTGATCCATTCCATATCCCACCATTTCCCCAACCTCTTACACCGTAGTCTCATCCTCTCCCACCAGTAGGAGAAGAAGCTTGTGGTTGGTTGGATCTCTCACATCCTCTTGTTTCTCACACTGGGCATGACTCGTGTGGGATTAGATATTTTTTAAGATTATAACATTCACACAAATCTTAAATAAGAGAACTCTAATTCATGATCAAACCATGATACGTAGGACGCCTAATCAAGGTCTTGAGCTCAAAAGGGAGCCCTTCCGAATAGGGTTAACACAATTATGTCCCCTAAAATAGGATGCCTCTATGAATAATACCCAACAAATATGAACTATGAGAAATCTGATTTCGGATCAAACCAGGATACGTAGGACACCTTCTTGAAGGCCCGATCTCAAAAGTGTTCCCATTCAAAAGGGTTCACCCAACCATGCCCTCTCAAATGGGCAGTTTCTATGCGTAAGCTCCAGCAATTCTGAACTACGTGGGTTCTGATTTCTCTCTCAAGGACACATAGGTGACCCATCTTATGGGTCTAATCCCAAAATCAAATTATCTTCTTTTCACCTTAGATGATGATAAATTCTAGAGCACCTTATTGAATGGCTCATGTCAGCATCACCTCTGTAGCATCAAATATATGTATTCTTATGACGATCCTACAAACTAGAGGTATCCCGTTGACACACTCTTCAGGAATGAAACTAGTATTCCCAAAACATATAAACATGACATAAATCTATAAGAGAGTCTCATAATAGGCAATAATTCTCCCCCAAAAGGGTTTAGTGATTTTGACTTCCCATCCTCTCAACCAATGGAGTCCTTAAGTGTTTTTGGATAAATAATTTTTCAACGAGCACCTTCCTTTGGAAATTTGGTCCATGAATCATGGATACTAGGGAATTTGGCTGTTTCTGGATCCACAAATAAACCCATTGGAGACCATTTAAGGAAGTTATATCTAAGAAGGACCAATTTTACCAGAACTTGACGCCATACAATCATCTGTTATGACTATTTGATGGTGGTGTATCCCTTACAATATAGAGGGGACAAGTTGTCCAGTCCCCACAGGGTTAAAACAATCTTCCCAAAAAGTATATTCATGTACAATGGGTTGAAACTAAATAAATGGTTTATTTGACAAGAAACTGAGTTTAGAAGAAGAGACGGGTGTGGATTCTTGTCGGAACATTTCATCATCACCCAGAAACACACTACATTAGAGGTGGAATAGAGTCATATTACCTTATAATTGAATTATTTAACATTATTTTCATCTCTCATAACCATTCACTTGAGATCCTGATATTCATTATCTTCAAAATTGGAAGAAATTAAAAAAGAACATCTCGAAATCCCTAGGGCATTTCGTTCCATAGTTATTACATGATTGAAATTCTAAACTCAACATATTATCATTTCCAATGTTTCTTTCTTAATAGATCTTAACCATCCAATATTTCACATTATTTCATTTAAAAATATATGGCATTGAAAAATCTATCTCTATCGTAATGTAACTTATCATAATATCCATATAATATGAATTTTTTTTGGAGTATAATATTCTTTGAGGGAATTACTTTCTTTTATAAAAAGATTAATGATCTCAATTTCATGATTTATTATATAATTCACAGTATTCCTGGATAATATTACAAGTTTATCATTATACTAAACAAGAATTTACTCAAATATTTTTCTTAATGTAATGAATTTTTTTTCCATATGAGGTATTTTCTCATGAGAAATTGTTTTCTCAAGGAATACATCTATAAAAATATTACTCTTTAAATTATACATATTCATCATTTATAGTTTTTTGAAATAATGAAAACAAATTATCATCATCTCCCCATAGATGAAACAATAAAATGAAAAAACTTATTTATTTCAATATACCAATGTGATTAATATCTTATCTTAAGACTTGTTCCACAACTATCCCACTAATGGATTAGTAGTTCCATTAATCACTAGAAGTTTTTTCCACATGGAGAGATCTAAAATCATTTAAAATATTAGTGGGTCAAAATATTCCTCCAAATAAGTAAATAAATTGAACATAACTTGAATTAATTACCATAATACAATGATAATAAACTCTTCTCTAACACTAACCTTGTTTACATTCCCTGAAGGGAAATATATATAATGATTATGTGTACTGAAATAGTTTATGTTCTATACATAGTATTCCATTTGTAAAATGAGAAATATGATTAATTATATCTTCAAAAACATGATGAATTATGAATCATTTTTATAATTACTCTAGGATTATGAAAAATTATAGTCTAATTTTTAACCATATTTATAAAAAAATAGAACTTATGAAGTGGTTATAATAAGGTTTGGTACTCTAAACATGTTATTGTAGATCTATTTCCTCAGGTGTCTTGGATGATTTATCTGATAAAAACTATAAAAAATTAATAAAATAACCAATAGATATTTTTTTTATTTGAGTATATAATATATAAATAATAATACGAAATATCTAATGGTTTAGTACTTTTAGGATAGATTCATATAATTTTTTTAGATCCAATGGTTATAAAATGGTTATCTATTTTTTAATATAAATTAGATAAATAATTTCCTTAAAACCTACACAGTCACCTCATTTTATTGAAATTATAATTAATTTGTTAAATTGATTATATAATGGTTTTGAAGTTGTTCTATTCATTTATGAATCAATTGAAAAAGACACTCATTGACTTTAAAATTGTTAATTTCATAGATTTAAGTATTTTGTGTCTAATTTTCATTTTTAATTCAATTTGATCAAAATTATGGATATGACTAAATTAAAATTTTGTTGTGCATTTTATATATAGGTTAGTTATGAAAATAAGAAAATTATTTATTATATATGTGTCATCCTAAGAAAAATTTTATGTGTAAAGAACATAAGAAAAAAATATAATTGTACCACCATTGTCAAAGAGTTGAATCATTGTCATTAAATTTGAAAATGTAATCTTAGTGTCTTTTAATAATTTTATACAGATAAAAAACACAACATCAAAGTACACCAATCCTATGTAAAGGCCTTGATGAGGATACATAATGGTGATGATCATGTCATATAGACTATTTTATGGTAATAAGGATATTGCGAGATAGTCCTACTATAGTTATGAAGGAAATGTGAAGAGATACCATAGAATTTTGTAAGTGTAATAGAGACATTCAAAATGCTATGTAATGGTCATTTCCATATCTTCTATGTTTTTTAAAGGTAAGATAGATTCAATATAATGTTGTTTATATTGTGTTGTTAACAATGTTTTTAATAAATTTGACACAAAATTTATATGATGTTTTGGTGATTATTGAGTTTCTTGTTTGGATAAAGATGAAGTGATTTGGTGAAGTAAAACATTACAATGGAATATGACACTTTGGTTATTTTAGTTTGTACATTTTTTATCTATAAAATCCTATATTTATGGATAAATGATCATTTTATTGGTAGGGTTTTAAATTATATATACATTAGTGGAAAATTGCATGTAGTGCATGTCATAGTGGTTAATATTTTAGTCAATTTGGAGATCATAAATCTTCATAGAATGGTATTTTGGAGATGTGATGAAATAAATTTAATAGGGCCTAATAGATCTCATAATGGTCACTGTTGATATTTAGATAATGTCCCAAAACTAAAATAGGAAGCACCACCCAATTTCACCTTTAGTGGTGATGTATAACCATAACTATAATTACAATATAAAGGTTTATATCCATGAAATAAACATTATCTCATGGAAAATGAAAATAAATAATAATACCCATGTGTAATATTAAATTCAGATTCAATAAATGATTTATATATTAACAAAAAACTAATTCTCATTATTTAATCACCCAACATTTGTAAGTATCCTCTTAAGACTTAATGTGGTGATCATCCATAAAAAAATAATGAAAATTAGATGATATTGGAGGTGATATAATATGGGAATTTTCATGCAACAATTTAAAATAATATGTACCCTTGGCCTTTTCATGTCGATACAATCGATGAGGAGGGATTTGGGAACTAAATTTGAGGAATATTTTGAATGTATATAAATTTCTGGTGGATAAAGAGGGGATGAATCCTATAAAATTATAATAAAAGTAGCTTAATTGTTTAGGGAGACCCATGATCTTGTTCTTATTTTTAAATGAAGGTGACTATTCCCTCATCGGGAGGGTTCTACTGAATCAATTGATTAAGAAGAGATCCCATTGAATTTATTCATTTCATTAATATAATTTAATTACTCATGTAAAGGAAAAATTATCTATTGATACTCCATTTTTTCACATAGTATGATAAGATTTAAGAAAAGTACCTCAATAATTCGATATGAGAATATCCCCAATAAGTATCAAGAAAAACATTTTATGTCATTTTATGCACACCCAACCGGTATGACAGAAGGTTCATGTAGGCTCTGCCTGTGTGGCTCTAAAGGATCAGCAACCCTTCTGTGTGGTACCGGTTTAGGACACCAATGCAAGGTATCTATAGGGGAAACATACTTTGACCAGGGTCCAATGTTTTCCTATAAATAGTACCATGGGGATCCTCTTTTAATGGAATGGAAAAAAGTAAGAATCATCGAAGCTCTAGTTGTGTAGCCCCTTTTTAGAGGCCATCAAAAATAATTTAGGTATCCCTCCAAAAACTAGGAAAAATGAAATTAATGGGGTATAATTCGATATAATTCCCTCAATGGTCTTAAACAAAAGAGACATATATAGGGACCCTATCCCCCATTATTGATAATCATTCACAGGAAGGTCCCTCCCTAAACCCAAGACATGAAAAAGAACCTTCTAGGGACACCTAAGAGAACCCTTGTTCCATACAAAAAGGAATCCCCATGTTTTTCCTGGGTTTTCAATTGCCCAATCCACCTCCAGCTCATAACAGTATACCCTTCACAACGAAATTTTTGTTCTACCCAGGTCCACCTGGTGTGAATCACCTTCTTCTTTCAAATCCTTTCCCTATGTGAGACACACAATAATCATTATTTCAAGCCACCAATGGTAGGTATCCACTTACATTGGATCCCTAATCTGAGGGGGAAAATTTGAAGCCTACACTAAAGATTTATGAATTTAATGATCATGGAAAGAGGAACACCAGTGTGTCTCTTATTCAGTTATGAATTCCTCCAGTCAAACATGTCCTGCACTTGCCATACCTGATGGGTAGGTTCATTGGGGTGCATGTAGTTATGAGTTCTCTTGATAAAAGTACCCAAACCCTATGGGATGTGTTAGGGAACTCCTTGCCTTAGATATGAGGGATGATACCATATCCTTACCTCATTATCTCTAAGACCAAGGACCCCTGGTTCTAGGTGGGGAGGATGAGGATCGTGATTTCTTTTCTCTTAGAGGGTTAGTGTCTTATCCTCCTGAGTAAACTGCATCCAAGAGCATTCCATCTATAATGGAGTAAACTCATGGAATTTTATTATGCAATATAGGTAGACAAGTATTCATATCTAACTATCATGGTTACCAAAAATGGGAGAGTTGATGGGAACATCAATTCTCTTTCTTCTTCTCCCATCACCCATGTGTCTTCCACCAGCAAATGATGGAGATTTTTTGATTTCTTAAAACATCCACTTCCTCTTATTTCTAAAATTTGATCAAGACTCATGTTGTCTTACTGTTTAGTGATGATCATGAAATCTATATGGTTATATTCATGTCTCAACAGATAATATTTTTTTGGATATCAATCTTTCATTCTTTTAGAGGGCCTCTAGAGCTGTGGTTTATCAAATCCATATATCCAACCACCAGGGAATCCTATTACATAGATTAAGACCCAATGTCATTTCTTGATCTTTAAAGGGGAATATTTTTTATGAAATAAGTCAAAAGGGCCTCTAATTTTGTATATTCCCCATCTAAATATTCTTAAATGGACACATTTCCATTGAGAAAAACCTTCAACAACCCTCAATAGGCATTCAACCTCACAAACAAACAACATGGTCTTGTGCTCCCTTCCAAATGGGATTTGTTGGAATACTCCATGAGGTACAAACCAAAAAATACAAATGATCTATAAATCTCTCTGGTCAATATTCATAGTAGATTCATATATTACTTGTGTTCACACATCCCTTCCAGGTTCCTTGGCATGCTTAAGTATAAGTCCCATAATAAATATTCACTAGGAATATTTATCCATGAAAACCATGTTTTATGACATTAAACCTCATGGTTCGGTCATTATCAAATGATAATAAAAGTTATGATGAGTCATGTTAAGTGGAACCAAACAATATGATTTCGGATTCCTTTCAAAAGGATACATATGAATCTCACTCCTGGGGTTTGATGCTCACATAAAAACAAATCACATCTCTCAAGATGATGATAAACTATTGAGTTCCCCCTTATGAGAACTAAAACCATAATCATAATAATAAAAGAAAAAAATCACTAATCTATTCATGAAAGGGTACTATTGATGGAGAACCTCAGATACATAATGATATATCCATTAATGAAGAACCACATTTACATACAGATGAATCAAAATTACATACATTATAAAATTTGATTTTTGTCCCAATGGAGAACCATTTTATACATGATAATGAATTGATGACTCAAGAATATGTCGTAAATATATATAAGAGTCATGGATAAGAAAATAATTCCCTCCAAAAGGATTTGATGAACCGCTTCTCCAATCTATTAAACCAATTTGATTCCCTATGAAGTTTTGGACTATTTCACAACAACCACCTAACATTGGAATGTAGGATCCTAAGATATTTTGAATAAGGGGACCATTTTGTTTTTATGGACCCATGATCGAAACTGATTGATAGTTATTAGAAAATATTGAGACTGACAGGGATGATTTTTAAACATTTAAACCACCAAAATCAACCATTGAGGGAGAGAATATGGTTTTAATTGGAAATGTAAATATTGAACTTGAAAAGAGTATTTAACTAAGATGATGGTGTCACACACACATCAAGGAACCTTCACTCTCAAAATGAAAGATTTACAAAAAATACAGTAAATTATGCATGTGTTTGTTTATTGATATTCTTATTTGAAAATGTTTTATTGTTTTTTTATCACCTGTATTTTCAGAACCTTAGACCAAAACTACCTTTAATCCAAATGGAGTTATACTAGTCTTAGAAGATGAATGCCTTACCTGCCATTTATGGTGGGTCCCCATTTAACTAGAGGACACCACCGCTAACCAAGAATTTTCTATTCCATTTCTCAAATGTATTGTCCTAAGAGTACCAAAACATGGTACCATCCTAAACCTTATAAATATTCGATAGATTTTCTATCTTATTAATCCACAATAGTCATCCACTAAGTGGAGAATAGTGGTATATAAGAATGCTTGAACCAATTTCCATCTCCAAACACTTTGAGAGCTTATCCCCAGAACACCAAAATCAACATATCCCTTATACTAGGGAGGTAAATCAACATGCCAAATAATGTCCTCACCCAGAAGGCACAAGTGTCCTTTCAAAGGGATCCTACAAATAGCCTCCACCATTAATTCCTAGGGGAAGTAAAACCTCAACATGATGAGGGTTCCATCCGTGATGTTACATCCATGGTCATCCACCCCTGAGAACACAAGAAAAACCATCAAGGGTAGAAACTAGTCATTATGGAATAATACTACACCTATATACTATTTATAGAATCCAACAAAAAAATAAATTGATAATAGGTGATAAGGGAAAAACACCTTTATATACCCAAAATTACCACAAGTCATATTTGGAGGAAAAACTTGAGTAGGAACTAACACCTGCCTACACCTCCTAGGCCATCCAACACAATTCGATAGAATTAAGATAATCCCACTAATAATATGTGGAAGAAATATAGGGGAAGGAACAAAAACATACCATCTTTAATCATGTCCACCTGTCAAATCCATTGGTGAGTAGTAAGAAGGGGTATAGAAACGCCCACTCCTATCAATACTATCATCCTAACCTGGTAGAAATTGGATAATTCATCCGGAATATCATGGAAAAAATAGGGGGAAGACCCATACCTATACCCTCACCTATATGTACTATCTATATCCCTAGGAAGTAAATAGAGAATAGAATTAGGTACGCATCCATGATCCAACAACCAAATGTGCATTTATGATTATTCTAGCCGCAAAAGATTCCAAACACAATTTTACATTTTTAAAAGGGAAGACTCAAATTCCATAAAACATCCTAAAAAATTATGAGGATATAATAATGATGACAATAGTGGTAGTGGGGAAGAAACACAACTTCCTCCCCACAATTAGGGTGACTCATCCCCATGTCACTCTAGGGGGTACACAAAAATCTATCCCAATAATTAGGGTGACATATAAACATGTAACTCCAGAGTAGAAACACACCTCTAATCCTATATAGGATGGTCATGGTCCAAATTCACCAATGATATACGAACAATTAGATTAGGTCCAAACCCTCATTCTGACTGGAGGTAATTGTCATGTTCTAATGGCCACTCTCAGGTAGGCAGAAACCCCTTCAAAAATTCAAGAAACCTACAATATAATTCTAGATGCATCACAAGATCTAACCAAAAAACATCTATATATGAAATCCACTTTCCTTAGTAAGCATCCCTAGTCGCTCGCATGAAAAAATCCAAAACAGATCCTCACTAGAGACAACTAGAAAATAAAGAGACAATATATGACCCTTATCTACTTAATGTTGGAGTTATTAAATCCCTCATACATTAATATATGGTATCCTAGGATCCTACTGTACTATAACCAAATTATAAAAACAATAGTTGTAGTTTTAGAGGTCCTCCCTGAAAAACATACCACAAAATCTTTTTTATATCTAGAGCCTAATCAATATCAAGAGACTATATCCTGATGAGAGCCATAGAAGTCATCCCCATGGCCTTGAAATCAAACTAAAAGAAGGTTTTACCCATAATATCATCAACCTTGACATTCCTCCCTAGGGTATACCCTGGATGAACTCTCCTCAAAGTCAAACATCAAGCCATAATGGTATTCCTCCCCATAACTATGTTTCTATTTTTCAAGGAGGTCATCACCTTGTCGATTAAATGATGAGAAAATCTTATTACCTTGAGTAACTTGGGAATACAAGGCCAATCATGCCTTATTCTTTATCATTAACAAGTGAAAACCTTTCTCATCTAGATGAAAACCTATAGTGTTGGTAAATCTCTAAACCACACTTAGATCACCCTTAGTTTAATATAATATAGGGGTCCATACCAATATCTCTATTTATTATAAATCAGTAGGGAAGCATCGAATTTGGGTGGACAAGGTTGAGGTGCCTCTAGAAAAATATGAAGAGGACATGTTGAACATGAGGAAATAGTTGGCTAAATATTGTGAACTAGTAATTTTTTGGGATTTAGCCACCTCCTAATAAATCTTTCCATGGGAATTGTAGAAATATTGTATTCATAATTTCCAGATCAATATATTGAACACAATTCATCCCCTAAAATAAAATGTATTACCTTATGATGAATATTTAATCCATGTTAATTTAATAAAAGGGATATACATCTGAATTGACTAGGTGGATCTCCTAGCTGTATGATTTCAAAAATTAGGAAAATTATAGGGTGCTCTTCAACACTCATTTCTTATCACATTAAAATAATAACATCAGCTGCTCTCCTATCCCCAATATATTCTTATTATCAAATGATGGGGTGAATAAGAAGTGTTTCATTTCACTAAACTCACCAATCTGTAAAGTTATAAAAATATCCCTTAATGAAATGTTATAGCTTTATACAGACTTCAAAAAATGGATTCTATTTGGAACAAAAGGTATTCCCATTATGAAAAATCCTTGATCAACTCAAAACAATGTTAGGAAAGAAGGGAGTAAGCAATCAAAATACTTTTTAAGGAGAAATATAAAAATATCAATCATGACTCCTACTTAAGGGAATTCATTTTCTAAATATATAAAATGTTAAAAATGGCTCAAATTTCTTTAGAATCAGATGGTTCAAGTGAAAAAAATATACATCACTCATCCCATGCTCATACATGACTTCATAAAATCATGTAGAAATCTACAACAGTACCATCTATGACAATCCTAGAGAAACCACATACTATAGTTCTAGGATATTTTTTAACAAAACCTTCAAGGTGATCAAATTTAGCTAGAAAGGTTGTGTAAATGGAGCAAGAACACCCCCATCCCACAAGGATGGGGTCTTTTCCACCTTCAAAATATCCATAGCAATGAAATTCAATCTTCTCCTAATTAGAGGGATCACTGTATCATGAATCATCCTACTTCATCCCTTCTCACAACCCAATTTCCTCTCTCGAAACATGCTTGGATTTTTTCCCCGAATATTCTATTTGAATTACCATTCATCAAATGGTTTCAAGGGAACTAATAGAGAAGAGGAGAAGGCCTCATGGAGGGGGAAAATGTAGTATTGTAAATAGACTAATAAATCTTCTATAATGCATTATAAATCAGTAAATATCATTAACACCACCCCTACATACCATACATAACAAGAGGCCAATATAGAGGATAATGAGGAGGAATTATTAGTTCAGACTATGGTCCACACTGAAACAATTGAAGAAGGTGTGAAAAAATTGGAACCATTGTCTTTCACTGAAATTTCTCATTACTTCAACCACTTCATTAGTACCTCCTCACAAAGAACCCACTAAGGAAAAGTGTAAAGGTATGGTTTCACCTCACCCACCACCAGAAGAGACTGAACCCCTTACTATTGAAGAATTATTTTATCATAAAATGGAAAAGGTAAAAGAGCTGAGAAGACCCAATGAAGAACTACTCTAAGGAAACATTCCTAGTGGATATTATCTATAAACAGAGCCTCAACTCACACTCCTAATTGGTGTAACTCAAATAATTGGGTTCACCAAAACAATAGAAATGGGAACATAGCATTCATTTAATGGTAAAGACTGACGAATATTATATTTGGACCCTATAGTAGTGAGTTATTTGGAGCTCCCTCACTAATGAACACAACCAGTGTTGATCATAAAAATCCTCATGACCAACCCCATCAGGTTACTAACCATAGGTACAAGTTGAGCTGCCATAGATGGATTTACCTTTTGTTTCCCTTTCCCATGATCTAATTTACCTAGAAAACCCTCAAGTTATCCTTAGAATGATTCAGTTTCTAACAGATTGGTTGGAATCTATGAGAGAAGGGTGTGCACCAGTGCATCCAAAAAGATGCCTTTCCTTGAATGTGTTGTTCTGACCCCTTCCTTGTAAAATTTTGGGAACCCTGCATTTCTAATTATAAATGGTTTGGTGGATCCATATATTCATTTGAGAAAAAATTATGCCTTCATAATCTCATGATGGGAAACCTTTCACAAAATGAAGTAGTGGAATTAAGGTACTTTTTATAAACACCACGTGGCCCAGCATTCAAATGGTACTCTAGTTTTCCAGCATGGTCAATCACATGATAGAAATATCTCCATTTTTGATTTCTATTTCAATTTAGATCGTTGACATATAAGAAACATTCCTTAACCTATAGAACTGAAAACAGATGTAGAATGATTTGGTCATTAATTTCATTTCTTGAGGGAAAGGGTTAACCTACTCCCCAAACCAACAACTTCTATTTGACTGTTTTTGTCCATATATATATATAACATATTTGATAAGTTTCATACACCACTCATACCTCTAAAATACATTGGTTGGTTTTGGGATCTCACTGCAGTTGCTAAAAAATAAAATATTCCATCTTATGCACCAAGGAAAAATCCTTACTAATTCTAATATTTGAAGGGAAGATAACTAGGAAAGAATAGGATGATTCTATTATGCTTAAGTCATCCCCACCACATCTCCACTTTGAAACCTGGTCCATATGATGTGTCCCTTCCTACAAAGCATTAGAAAAAAAATCCTACCTGGTTGGGAAGTTCAAATATATTAGAGTAGAAACCAATGTGAGGATCTAAATAACAAGGTTTATTAATTCTGAGATGACCAATTCCATGGGTACTTCATTGAGGCATTAAAAAACTACTTTCTCAAGTTGAAAAAGAAAAAAAGGCATGACAGGACATGTCCCAAAGATCTCCTAAACTATTTCCACTTCCATAGAACATTGTGGTTCACTATTTATGAATATTTTCTTTTCAATTAAATCCTTCAAATAATTGTGGACTATGGACAAGTAAATATAGGAAATCCACCAATACAAGTAACATGTGTTTTTTTCTCCAATCTAGATGGAGTCAATGAATGGAAGGATGTTAGTAGTAAGGGTATGAATAAGTTCAATGAATTTATTTTCTAATTGTTGATAAAATAGACTTGTGATATCATTCATGCATAGTTGAAATAACTTACCATTCCCCTACGACTTCCTCTATGACACATCTAGATCAATTGATGTCATAGTCCCCCAAAATCCCGACTTTCAAAAAAAGGATGGAAAGAGCGATGAAAACACAAGAAGATGAACTTGTACTAAGGAAAATGATTAATTTGACTCTATCAGACTTCATACCTTCATTCCCAGAAGAATGGTCACCGCACCAACAAATAGTACAACAAGATTCAACCCACTAGATGGAGTCATCAATTGATGAGGGTTTAATCTTTGGTTAGGTTAATATTATTCATTTATTTCATACCTTAACACTTCATCAGTGAATATATGAACCTAAATTATCTACATATGACTGGGGAATTACGGTAAGATTTCATAGTGGTTTAGGAAACAGCTCCAACACAATGTTTAAGAGAGTGGAGTCACACATGTGAAAGTAATCCAGACCCCTATCTTTAATTAACTATGTTATATGTGTTTCATGTTTTTTTAAGAATTCATCAAATCATTAATTTTATATCTATAAGGATGCATAATTATTTTCATTAATTTCAAAATCATTAACTTATAAAAATAATAAATTTTGGAATAAGAAAGGACCTCACGCATGTCACTTGTTCAAGAGGCTCACGAAATTTACCACACATAGGACCCTCTCCTAGGTGACCCAATATAGGTACCCCACTCATATGACCTCATGTAGGTACCTCACCAAAGTGAAATTTTGCAGGATACTCAACCAAGGATCTATGAATCACTGACTAGGTCATAACAAGTGATTGCATGAAGGAGATTATTTGGAGTTACTGATAAAATGATAAGCATAGAAAGTCTATGAAAAATATTTTATGATGAGAGTAAATGAAAATGAATGTGTAGGGTATAATTCACAACATGTTCAATGATATTTATTGATGTAGCTGACCTACACACCATACCATTGTTGATTTCCTTTGCTACTGACATATGTGTATGGCCTCTGGAGACTACCTATTCTACCTAAAGAATATTTTTGCCCTCTTACCTTAGGACGAGTCCCTCTTCTTATGATATTATCCAATAATATGGTTGTTATTTTCAAGACAATACATTTTGACACATGGGATGAAAAGATTTAATGAAAAATACATCAATTGTTAGAGAGGTGAAGATCCCCAAGAAGGATCGAGGGAACTCACCCAAGTTTGCCTCATCACAACCAAACCACATACCAAAAGTCTCATGCATGCCCTGACTATGCGGATTAGAATGATCATCCACCCTTGTGTGAGGTACCTTCATAGGAAACCTATGTGGTGTCTATGCATTGGTGACCTTCTTCAAACAAGGTCTCTTGTTTTCCTATACATTGGACCCTAGAGATCCTCATTTGATGTACTTGAAAAATGGAAAAAGAATTAGATCATTGGTCATGGATACCCTTCACCCAAGCCCTCAAAAATAATTCATGCTAACCTATGAAACCCAAAATAAGACTCAATTAATAGGTATAGTTGGATCAATTTACCTCTAATATCTAAAACACAAGACACCAGTATGAGGACCCCCTTGTCGAAAAGCAGTATTGCGAAGGTTCCTCCACAATCCTGGGACCAAGGAGAAAATGTTCTAGGTAGACATGAGGAAACCCTTAGTTCCTAGATCATGGACTCTCCCTAGTGTTATTTTTTACATTTTACATTTCCCAAGGTATATCCACCTCACACATGTCTACCATAAAAAAATTTCAGTTCCACCTAGGACTACTTTGTGCGATGAAATTTATTCTCAAGAGCCTTGTCTTTCACGAGCACCCTCTAAGCCCCCTTTTAGGCCCCTAATTGTTGGTATAACCCTAAATTGTATTGCTTATATTTGGGTGACCAAATTGAAGCATAGAAAAATTACTTTTATATTATACGACCATGTTAATAGAGACATCAACACGTATCTCATTCAGTTATTCATTCCTTCATCGCAAGGTATCCTACACATGTCCAACTAGATGGGTAGGGTCCTCACAGTGGATGCAGTTATGAATCCCCTAGGTCAGGTGGAACCCAACCATGAGGTTAATGAAAATTAGATATTTTTCTTAGATATGAGGTTTGAGACAATGTCTTTCCCTAATTATCTCTATGACCAGGTTCCCCCAGTTCTAGGCAGGGAGGAAGAATCACACATACTTTTCCCATTTATGGTTAGTGGCTTATCCTCCACTCTTATTTGAATACATGAGTAGGGTATCCCTGAAAGAATAATACCATTGATTTTTTCTTTTGGGTAGATTCCAGATAGATAGTCTTATGTAACTATTTGAGTTACAAAAAGAGGATAGGAGATGGGAACATAAAATCCCTCTCTTATTCTCTAGTTTCCCCAGCCTCATCCACCAGTGTATGATGAAGATTATGTGGTTTGCAAGAACATCTACTTACTATTATTTATCACAATTGATCATGAATCTATTAGAATTAGAGGTTAGTGGTGATAATGACATAATCACGGTAAGATTCAAGTCTCTTAGATAATATATTTCAGGATCTTCTTCTAATGGTTCTTTAGAGGGACTCCATGGGCATGGGTCCTTAATGCCATGTATCCAATAACCATGGAATCCTTATATACAGTGTAGGACCTGAAGAGATTCCATGTTCTTCAATGGGGACATATTACCATTGAATAAAATTAAATTTCCCCTACATTTAATATAATACCCTACCTTCTCTTCTTAAAGGGCCAAATTACTTGTAATAAAAACCTTCAGAGGTCCTCTATTTTCATGGGTACTCCCAACCAAACTATGTGGTCCTTGATTCCAGTAAAAATAGGATAATTTAAAATCCATCATGTATTTTAAACCCTTTATAAAAAATAAACCATAATTATATTGGGGCCACATTTTTAGTAGTTTAATATCTCACCTGGGAGCCCAAATCCCTTCCAGGTTCCTGAAGCTACTTCATCATAATTTCCACAACAAACATGACATGAAACATTTCAAATAGATGTCTCTACTGCATGATGGTAAACTTCTTGGTTTTTACCTCACCAAATGATATTAAAAGGTATGATGTATCCCATTAAGTGGAACTAAAATAAAAGGGTTATGATTGGTATCACAAAGATACATGAGAAGCCCATCTCATGGGCCCAATCCCAACATCAGCAAAACTCCCATCTCCCTAGATGATGATAAAATCTAGATCACCCCATTGTTTCGATTCAAAATACCATAATAAAAATAAATGATAAAAGAATATTTAATCCATTCGTGAAAAGTTATGATTGATGGAGAAACTTGGTGACATACTGGTATCTCAATCGATTAAAACCCTATGATACATATAGATTATTTTATATTCAAATAATGATTATAATTTATTTTTGGAAAAAGGGAGACCCATTTTATTCTTGGGAATAAATGAAGTATTAAAAAATATTTTATAAATATTTAAGAGAGTCCTTGGGAAGAAAATAATTTCCCCCAAAAATTATGGTATGAGCTTGTCCTCCCATCCTCTCAAAAAATGTGATTCCCTATGTATGGTTAGAACATTACTCAATAACTACCTTCCATTGGAAAGAATTATCATAAGATATTTAAAATAAGGGAACCTATGGGGTTTTATGGATATATTAATAAAACTAGTTGGAAATAGTCTGAAAATAGTTTTCCCGAAAAAGATGATTTTGCAACATTTAATACCCCACAATCAACTGTTGGGAGAGAGAACACCATTTTCATTTGGAAAATTGACCAGTAATGTTAAATCCAAGGAGAATATCTTCTTTCTACTATAATAAATTGTTCTTTCTAAGGTTATATCTACTATAATAAATTTATTTATATGTTATTTAATGTTTAAGATGTTTATATGGTTCCATTTTCTTTACATTTAAAATACACTTCCTTTTTTCACTAGTCCATACACATATGCTACAAGGTAATTCTTCGCTACCTATAATGCTTAGTAGTTGGATTAATATGATTATTTTATATCCCTATTAAATCCAAAAATTCATGGGTATGGTAATCCATAAAATATTGATATTTATTTATTTATTTTCAATTGGATTTAATTTCGTTGATACCTTACGTTACATGCAACACTGATTTTTAAAAAATAATGATTTAATAATAATAATATATTTGTTAAAGAATTATTTTCATAACATATCATTTAACATTGATAGTATGAATACTAATAATTTTTTTCCAAAAATATGTTTGATGGTTTTAAAAATAATTACTTTATCTCTTGTGAAATCCTTAAATTATTAAAAAATAGATTTCTCCCCAAAAATGATAATAACTGATTTTTGTGAAAAAATAATAAAAATTATTTTTCCCACTTATTGAAAAGTTATTCTTCAAAGAGAAAATAATTTTGGTAATTAAAAAGTAGAAATTATCTTAAATTGAATTTAATGGTTTTTTATTAAAAGAATATTTTTTTATGGAATTGTGAAAAATATCATTTTTTATTCAAATCAATCATTTCATTTAAAAAATTTAAAATTTTTCATTATGTTTTAAATTTTTTTAAAATTAAAATTAATTATATTATATTATAACTAATGTGATTTTTTTCACTATAATAAATTTATTATTGAATTTTTATATTTAAAAATTTTATACTTATGAAACTTTTCCCTTTGGAAGACCGGGGTTCCATCGCATCTAAGTGTTTAATTTTAAATTAAAGCCTACCACTTATGTTAATTGAATTTTAAAAAATGAATTTAATATTTATATTTAAATATTAAATTTATATAATATGTTCAACATATGTTTTTTCCATAATAAAATTTTAATACAGTAAAAAACAATTACCATAGTAAAGGTTAAAATGGGATTACCTGGGGGTTAAACAAAAAAGATAAGAGTTAAAATGAAATAAAAACATGGAAAATTATTATTATATATCCACACACACACACACAGATATATATATATATATATATATATTATTTCATAATATTCTTTAAATGATCCATTTTGTATCCTTTTTTCTTGTGTAAACATGGTTATAATGTTTTATTTTGAAAAATTACAATTGTGTCCCCTCCCCCAATTATAAGTTGTCATCCACTCTCCTATCATATTTATAAATACAAAAACTTTTGGTTCAAACAATAAGTAACCTAATAAATAATTTAATTATATAAACACATCCAATTTTCCATATTTGGGTTATTAAACACTCATATGAAGGATTTTTGTGCAAACGAAAGGTTTTTTCTGTATAAGAAGTTACGTTATTAACCAAGAATTTTTAATTTATTTATTTTTACACCTCCTTCAAATAATTTATTACATAAAATAATAATTATATAAAATATACTGAGGTTTAATTATGTTATTTATATTTTTCAAATTCATCACATATTCCATCAAATGGGATACAAAACTGTCGATTGTCTTTATGATAGACTACCTCCTCAAAAACCAATATAATTTATTTTCTATCAATACCGATTATGGGTGAATATAAAGATGAATTTAAGTATTAATATAATTTAAATTATATATTTATACACTTTTAATTATTATATAAAATATACCTTCTTAAATTCCAATCTATAGAATAATGATAACGCTGCTCATTTGTATGTGTGGACTACCTCCACCATGAAGAGATGGGATAAAATTTTCATATAATTTTTACATGGATGGTAATATAGTATATATTGAATGAAAATATAATATAACTTTGATAAAAAATTATTCTATAAAATTTCACTTATATTTACCTATCATTTGTTCCATCCATTGAGAACATGGTATAAGTATTCATGTGAATGTACGACCTACCATCTCCATGGATAGTGTAATTCATTTTTAATCTCTAACATTATTGGATTAATATAAATACAAATATAATAAATATAATTTATTCTTATATCCATTATAACATTATGTATATGATGTAACCACAATAAATGTATGAGAAAAAACTATTGAACCAAAAATTATGTGAAAAACAATGCAATTATTACCCTAAATTGTTATTCTAGAAAAGAATTGTCAATTAATTTGTGATAAAATTGTATATATAAAGAATATATTTTCTGATATATATTCTTATTGTTATATAAAAATATTATAATAAACCTATATTTAATATATATGTGGTTCTAACTAGAATAATGAATTATAAAAATTGAGGTAAGGGTTTTTCTTCTAACTTTAGTTTATATGGGACACAAGCCATACACCACTTGTTTCTTTTTTTTATTTTTATGTAATTAACATGGAAACATATTATAATTATAATGTTTATAATTTTGATGATATAAATATGTATATAAGGTTCTTTTCATTCATGGGTCTTATGATTCAAATGTTACTGAAGTGGTAATGGTTTATGTTATAATCTAATTGTTTATCAATATTATTTATGATTAATATTTTTATGATGAATTATTATGATCTATCTCTCAGGAACAACATAAATTATATTCTACTATAATTATTTTTATAGAATAATTTTTTTGAATTAAAATTTTTCTCTTAATGTACCAATGATATTAAAAATACTTTTTAAGGAAAATAAACTTTGTCTCTCTCTTCAGTTTAAATAGTTTTTTCTTCAATTCAAATGTTTTATAAAAAAAATTTAGTAATGTTTTAACAATTAAGATGTTATAGTTTAAATAAATTATTACACCCAGTTTAATTTTTAATATTTTTAAAAAAGAATAATCTTTTCATTTTTTTGATTATAAACTTTTGAGTTTTCATAGAATATGTTAAATGAATATGTTTTAACATCTATGGAATGATTGGTATTTTACACCATAATAAAAAATAAAAGATTAATTGAATACTTTATAAGTTTAAAAGTTTATTTTGAAATAAAATTACATTTATTATTTATAAAAAATATATTTCAATAATGTTTTTTCAAATTGGATATGATTTTTCCCTCAATCTATTTTCCATGTCATGTTTCAAAATCATTTTCCATATAAGATGATAAGATTTTATGTAACTTAACCATTGGTAGTTATATGATCCAATGAAATAATAGGTTTATTTTTATTATGACATGATGTTTAAGAAACCCATTTCTTATCCAATAGTTATGTTATGATGAAAATAAGAAATGTTTATGCAACATTTTTCTCTTCCGTAGGTTATTTTATGATGAATAACTATAATTTTTTTGAAACCTTTTCTATTCCTTGGGTTATTCCATGATTATATGTATATGAAACTCATTTTATTTCAAACATTCTGATTTGGAAATTTTTTTATGACATTGTGGATTGCATATGATTGGTTTTAATTATCTGATGGGTGGGACCTATATCTCCCTCCAATAATTTGGGTGATGATTGATATCTCATTAGATAAATTCTATTGTAATGGGGTGTGAAACCATTTACACAAGGGGAATTTTACACTGTGAAAGTACTATGAGTGATCCTTAACTACTAGGATGGTTCTGGGAGTGAACCCATTTCACTATGAAGCCATTGTTAATGAGACCTGACTACTAATGAAATTATATTATATTTTTATATGTATTCTAAAAATCCATATCATATGCCAATGTTTTTATCTAATGTCTCATGTTATTTTAATCCTTTTTTATTCAAATTTTATGAAAAACCATTCTTTATTACATGAAACATGGTTATGATATTTTATGTGAAGGGTATGGTTTTCAAATGTAATTATCATATTATCACACACTTATTATATTGTTTTACTTATGTGATCATTGAAATCTCAATTTTATCCCTTATATATAATTAATGAAAACTCGTTATTATGTTTCCATTACTATTGTATGAAGAAATGTTTTATGTAGTATTTTTCTATGAAGGGTTATATTTATGTAAAACTTTGTGTGAGAAGATATATTACACCAATAAAATAGTAGTTTATATTTCAATGATTCCAAATGAACTAGACCTATAAAAGTATGGGGTGGATTAATCTGATATGTAATTAAAATCAATTTCTAATGACGTGATATCTATGTATAAAAAATATTGGGTTCATATATTTGGTATCACATGGAAGGTTTTGTTAACATTTTTAAAATTAGGATGAGAAAACATTAGTGATAACCATAATAATAAGTCTAATTATTAGAAAATATCTTGGATTTTTTTGAGTGCTAGATCAAGTAGATTACAAGTAATAAAATTCCTATTTGTATACTATAAGTGGATGTTGATTTGGAAAATTTTTATAGTGACACTAATTTTTCTTACATTACTATTACATCATTTTAAGGATAAACAATTCAATGGTGTTAAAAAAACAAGGATCCAGTGGCTTTCTTTCTTTGGAATATTAGGAACATATAAAACATTTACATAATAAAATAACAAAAGTAGTTTCCTTAATTATTCTCTAGCTTATTATTGGTCATCATGTCCTCCTTAGTGTAAGTAGTCACCTAAGGATAAAGATAAATGAAAGGGGTGAGATACAAGCATAATAATATGATAGATAAGAATATGAATCCATATAACATTGGGTGAGAATAATCATTATCATCATAAAATAATAATAGGATAATAATCATAATCATGAGATAAAAAATTTGATAATGTCATAAAATGTGGAAATGTATACAAATGAAACATCCTTTCTTAGCGGTCAAATACCACATCTAGTTGAGGAAAAAGATAGCATCATGTTCACATGTAACATATGTTCATAATCCTAACTTAATCATTATGAATATATATATCTTCATGTTCTTTCATATTTCACCATATCTCATGAGATACATCACATTAACCAATGAATTTGAGTGATATATAATATCAGGCACACCCATCACATCATATTATTTACAATATCATGCACATCATAGAGAACGTATATCAGTATTAGACATAAAATAAACCATGGAAAGGAAATGTAACACCCCAGTAATCCATGGTACACTTCTCTTTAAATAATACAATAGAGTGTGTTGTACGCACCTTCGAGTTCTAACACACCACAACCAATTAAACTATCCATTATGAATATTAATACCCACTTTTTGAAATATTATATATTTTTTCTTTCAAAATTGAATTCATTTTCGGATTCGAAATATCAAAATTTTCTTAGGGTGAATTTTTGGTATTTTTCTAAAAACATTCAATTTTTTATGAATAGTGAAAACCATTGAGTTATAGTTTCAAACCAAATTTTTATTTAAATAATTAATTATTTTTTTTAAATTTATTTTAGGAAAAAATAGATACATAATACCTATATATGATCAATGAAATTAGTTGGAGTTAGTTTATAATAATTTTAGATAAATAAAAAATTTATTGAACATTTTACCATCTTTTATCCACCTCCTAGGAGAATTTGAAAATTTACATAAAACATAATTTTACAAATTTAGTGGGTTGAATTTCAAAAATACAAGAGACACGGTTGATGTCAGTAAGTAAAATTTTGTTCAATAAGATGAAAATAATTTTTTTTGAATAATAACTTTTTACTTTTATTTACCATGGTTAAAAGTAAATAGGGTAATTAAGGCTAAAAATGATATTATTATTACCATAACACATATCCAAATTCTATTGGATAAGTGTAATTCAACCAAAATAAACCTTAGGATTAAAATATGATCCTTTAGGTCCACTTGGATTAGATTAGGACATTTATTATTAATTAATTCAAAGAAGATTTAAAAGTGTTAAATTCAACGTTTAATAACTAAAACATTTTTAATATAGGGTTAAAAATAAGATAAATTCGATTATAAATATTCATTATAAAGATAAAAAAATATTTACTAAATAATTTTATTTTATTTATATTTTTTAGACATTAAATATTTTAATTTATTTGTGAGACAATGATAATGCAGTAATTACTTAATTATTGAAATATTAAAATATTTGACATTATAAATATTCAAATAAATTTAATTTGAGACTTTTTATGAATTAAACTAATTTTATAGGTTAATATGACTGGTTAGGGTTGGTTAGATGGATTTTATTTAAGTAATAATTCTTTTATGCATATAGAAAAAACAAAATACCAAATAGATTCAAAATTGATATAAAAGAGTTTTTAAAACAAAGATTATATTACTAATTAATATTCTATTCCTAAAAAATCTATGGTTTGTCCAAAGAACTTATATAATGATAGGTTTATCATTAAATAGCCACTTGGGGTTCTCTTGGAAGTATATAGTAAGTTTATTAACAATTTAATATAAAAATACAAAGAGACTTGGTAAAAGTCAAACTTTTTAATTAAGAGTTAAATCTAAAAGATAAAGTTAATATAGTGACCCAAACTTGTCTAAAACCTATTGTTTGAGTGGTTTTCGACCCATACCTACCTTATCCTTTAAATAATTCATTTTGGAGACATTAGGAATTTGAGATGATTTTATTATAAAACATCATTTCTAGCTTTTCTTAAGGTGCCCCTCACCCCTCTTATAAAAGGACACTTACCCGTTATCATTAATTCACACCATCAAATCCATTTGGCTCAGACAAAACCTAAACAAATACCCATTAATCTATCATACTTTAATCCTAGAGGCCTTCCTTTAGTCACAAGTCCAACCCGAGGAGCCCTTTTTATCAAATCAAAAGGAAGAACCTGAAGAAGAGGTAAATATTTCATCCCCTCTTTCAAGTTTCTTTCTTCTTCCAAATCATCATTCATTGTTATTTACATTCTAAAATAATAACTCTAGTATATTATATATACATTGATGTTATTATAAATATGGTACAATCATATCCATTATTCTATCCATCCTATGAATGACATGTCACCATACGTGCTTACGTACGACTTACCGTGTCCACGTCGTGGTGTAATTGTTATTCAATACATTACTATTAGGATAGGTATAATAATGATGTGTAATTGATGTAAATAATAAATATAACATTATAATGATTCTTTATATATGATATACCATACAATTATTTATTATTTTAATATCAAAAGAAATATATTGTCGCTCATGCGTACGTACGGATTACCGTCTCCACGAAAGTGATGAGATTCATTCCCCATCATATCCATTCAAGGATAATTTTCATTAGATGATTAAAAATAATGTTTAAAGACTTAATATAATTATGAAAATGAATAAGATACATCCTATCCATAACAAACATTACTTACATAACAAAGCATATAAAGGAAAACGAACCAGTTAACACCCAAAACGGCGATAATACTAAGATATTATTAACAAATCAATGTTAAAAGATCATATATGATTTCATATTAATGTATATGATTCTTGTATAATTTAATAACAATTATTTAACCATTATACAGGAGGTTAACCTACCCTCATCCAAAGAAAAGTACATGTTAAGGGTTAATTTCCCAATCTCTTTATTATCTGAGATTGTTTTTACGTAAGTATCTACCGGGACCTCTTTATCATCCACATCCATGTTTCTTAAAAATATATTCCAAATAATTTATACTATTTACTATACTATGGGTTAAATTCATTTATACCTTTTTTTTGACTTTTTATAAAATGGTTTGAAAGGAATCTTTTCATTGTTTTCAAAATAAGGTTCCTTATGACCATTTCGACAAAATTAAGGTAAGAATGTTTTTTTAACTTATACGGCGAGTGCGGCTATTTTCTGCTGTTACAACATCATCGAAGCTTCCTATAAAATCTTATAATAATATTTTCAAAATAAATGTTTTCTTTATAATTATGTGACTCTTAAATGATTTCAAAAGAGAAAGAGATATTTCTCTAAAAAAGGTTTTGATTTCATCTATGTCAACATCCTTTGAGATATTTTAAGCATATTTGAAGTTGATTTATTATGATACAAAACTTCCATATTTTATTGAATGTTTTGTGATATGTTTGATTGTGGATGTGATATTTTTATACCATTTATGGTTTATAGATAAATTATTGACATTTCATATGCCAGTTTTAATATGAATGATTATGTTATGTTTAAACCTTTTCATATGAGGAATGAATTGGACATAGTAAGTGATGGATGGAGCCCGCTATAGCTCCTCTATGCATCGGTAGGTCTCATTAGAGAAACTAGTGAATTGCCACAAGGCCTTGACAAAATCTTATTTTTTGTCTTGGCACAAGGCCTTGACTATGTTGTTATGAATGTCTGGCATTATGAATTCCATCATTAAGAAAGTGGCTATTGATATTGCATGTGATTATTTTTCTAGAAGAATATCCATGTGATTAAGTAAATGGAATTATTTTTATTTTCTTATTTCTATATTATGATGAAGTTGAATTTTAAAAGGATTTTTTTGTCTTATACATGGCCTTAAATGGTTAGGATTATTTATGAAAGTTTCCACTATATTGTTATCCTTGTTGAGCATATGAGATCACCCCTTAATATGTTTTATTTTTTCCAGGATGCAAAGAAGTATATTATTACTGACCTGCAAGTATAGTCTATGCGATCTTAGTGTTTTCTATGGAAACAATTTTGTTGTATTTTTCCATTTTATGTTGTAATGTAAACCATATGAATGTATCTAGTACTTCCAAGGATGCTAAACTAATCTGTCTTTGGAGACTTGATCTTTTGTGATCATGCCAAGGATATGTAATAATGCACCGACTCTGGGCTTCTGGGGTAGGGGCGTTACAGTTGGTATAAGAGGAAGTTTAGTGCAAACCTTGGAATCTAGATTTAGAAAAACTCTGATTAGAGAACATTACCCTAAGATAGACTTTCAGGATTAGTATATAAGAACTTCCTAGAATTTTGGTATTTTAGAGATTTTCTGCATTTTACAAGAAATATATCTCTGCCTAGATATGAATAGGTAGAGGGATCTCTGGAACAGATATACCTAGGGGTAAACCCCAAAAACACTAATTTGATCTAGACTCGAATGGGAACCAGTGCACGAAAATGGGCCTTGCTGCACTCTTGGTTAAGACACTCCCTGGGAATATGCTTAGGATAATTCTAATTTTCTTTACAAACCATTATAATGGGTTTATGAGTATATACTTCCTCAGAGAATACATTTTTTATGATTATGGATTATATCCATAAACAATTCAATTTATGTTAACTATTTTACAAGTTTGGATTTATGTATTGTGATTCATAAACTAATATAGATTATGCCATTATTTAGAAATGGTTCCTAGTAGAAGGAATGGGAACCATATCAATGCATGCACTCTATATAGGTATTTCCCTCCTGCTCAACATAATTATAGTGGAGATGGTGATACAACTGGTGTTGATCAACTTATCACTATATTGGGACAACTCACTCAGGTTATGAATAATAACCTTACCCGTATGGAGCACCCTGATCCGCATCATGGAGGATAAATGTTAGATCACTTCATGAGGAAAAAATCACCAACATTCAATGGGGGTACAAATCCACTAGCAGCAAAGCAATGGATAAATTCCTTAGATAAAATATTCCATTCCATGGGAAGTGGCGAAAGAGAAAAAGTTGTCATGGAAGTTTATCGCCTCATTGGAGATGCTTATCAATGGTGGTCATTAATTTAAAACACAAAGGAAGATGATTATGTATCAAATATGGAATTAAGGGAGTTTAAAAAAAATTCTTAGAAAAATACTTTCCTCATAACCGTCGAGAGGATATGGAAATACAATTTCTGAGTCTGAGGCAAAAGGAGGAATTGAATGTGACCCCCCAAGCTTCCATGGTACACTTCTCTTTGAATAATATAGCATTGTGTGTTGTACGCAACCTCGAGTTCTAACACACCGCGACCAATCAAAATAGCCATTATGTATAGTAATACACACTTTTTGAAATTATATATATTTTCTATTTCAAAATGGACTTCATTTTTGGATTCGGAATATCGAAATTATCCTAAGATGAATTTTTGGTATTTTTCTGAGAACTTCCAATTTTTTATGAATAGTGAAAAATACTTAAAAAAACTTTTTTAATAAAAATAATTTATAGTGATAAATTATACTTTTGAGTGGTTTTAAAGTATAATTATAATATATTTTTACTATTTTATCCAATGGTGTTCATTATAATTAGTTTCACTTTGAAATTGGACATAAACAATTGTCAAAAATTTGGTATATATTAATTCTTAAAAACACACTATTTGTTGTGACAGTGCGAATTAATTATAAAATTAATTAAGGCAACTTACATGTTTAGAATTTTTTAAAATAGACATCATTTTTGAATTCGGAATATCAATTATAGATTAGGGTGAAATTTTGTCATTGTTCTTAAAAAAATCAATTATTTATGAATAGTGACACCACTAAGTGATAGTTAAAAATTGTTTTTTCATTTAAATTGGAACACCCCAAACTTCTACGGTACACTTCTCTTTGAATAATGTGATAGCATGTGTTGTACGCAACATCAAGTTCTAACACACCACAACAAATCAAACTAGCTGTTCTAAATAGAAATACCAACTTTTTAAAATTTTTAAAATTTTATTTTTCAAAATGGACTTCATTTTTGGATTCGGAATATCGAAATTAGCCTAGGGTGAATTTTTGGTATTTTTCTGAAAAACATCATTTTTTGATGAATAGTGATACTACTAAGTGGTAGTTAAAAAACCGAATTTTTCATAAAACTTAATTTTACCACTTCTGTGTTTGTAATTTCAAAAATCTGAGAGACACGGTTAATATCAAGGAGTAAAATGTGGTTCATTGAGATGAAAATAATTTTTGGTGAATAGTAACTTTTTACTTTTATTTACCACAATTAAAAGTAAATAGGGTAATTAAGGGTAAAAAGGATTTTAATATTACCCTAACACATGTCCTAATTCTATTGGACAAGTTTATCTCGACCAAAACAACCTTAGGAATAAAATATTATCATTTAGGTCCACTTGGATTAGATTAGGACACTTATTATTATTTAATTCAAAGAAGAGTTAAAAGAGTTAAAATCAATGATTATTTACTAAAACATTTTCAATATAGGGTTATACATAAGATAAATTCGATTGTAAATATTCATTAGAAATCTAAAAATATTTCTTACATAATTATATTTTATTTATAATTTTTAGACATTAAATAATTTAATTTATTTATGACACAATGATGATGCAGTAATTACCATAATAGTGACAAATTAAAATAATTGGTATTATAAATACCCAAATAAATATAATTTGAGACTTTTTATGAATTACACTAATTTTATAGGTTAATATGACATGTTAGTATTGACTTAATTAACTTTGTTATAAGTAATCATTCTGTTATGATTTTCACAAAAATCAATTATTGAATAGTGTCAAAATTGGCATAAAAGAGTTTTTAAAACAAATATTATATTATTAATTGATATTAAATTCCTAAAAATCTAAGGTTCGGCCAAGAGACTTATATCATTATAGGTGTATCATTAATGGACCACTTTGGGGCCTCATGGATGTATATAGTATGTTTATTAACTATATAATATAAAAATACAAAGTGACATGGTAAATGTCAAACTAATTAACTAAGAGTTAAAACTAAAAGATAAGGTTTATATAATGACCCAACCCTGTCTAAATTATATTGGTTGAGTGGTTTTCGACCCATACCCAACTTAAACTTTAAATAATACACTTTGGAGCCATTAGAAACCAAATATGAATTTATTATAAAATAATATTTCTAGCTTTTCCAAAGGTGCCCCTCACCCCTCTTATAAAAGGGCACTCCTCCTTCTCATTAATTCACACCATCAAAGCATTTTGGTTCGGCAAAACCCTACCAAAATACTTTCTCAACTTCCCTCACTATAACCTAGAGGCCTTAGTTTGATCAGAAATCCATCCTATTGAGCCCTTTTGATCAAATCAGAAGGAAGAACCCGAAGAAGAGGTAATGTTTTCACCACCATTTTTCAAATTCATTTCTTCTTCAACTTCTTCTTTCTTTGTTATTCCCATTATAAAATAATTAATCCAGTATCTCCTATATAATGTAACATTATTATAAATATGGTACAACCATATTCAGTATTCTATCCATCCTTTGAATGACATGTCACCATACGTGCGTACGTACGGCTTACCGTCTCCACGTCGTGGTGTAATTGTTATTATTCAATATATTATTATTTTTATGGGTATAATAATGATTTATAATTTATTTAAATAATAAATATAACATGATAATTATTCTGTATATATGATATACCATCCAATTATATATTATTTTAATATCAGAATAATGATATTGTCGTTCGTGCGTACGTACGGACTACCATCTCCACGAACACGATGAGATTCATTCTCCACTATATCCATTCAAGTATAATTATCATTTTATTTAAAAATAATTTTTAAGGACTTGATATCATTCTGCATATAAATATGATACAACCTATCCATGAAAATCATGGCTTACATAACAAAACATATAAAAGAAAATGAGTAAGTTAACACCCGAAACAACGATAATACTAAGATATTATTAACAAATCAATGTTAAAAGATCATATATGATATCATATTAATGTATATAATTATTGTATAATTTAGTAACAATTATTTCACCATTATATATGAGGTTAACATACGCCCAACCAAGTAAAAGTACAAGGTAAGGGTTTATTTTGAAATCTCTTCATTATCCGAGGTTGTTTATACATAATAATCTACTGGGATTTCTTTATCATCCACATCCATGTTCCATAAAAAATGTATTTAAAACATTTTTACTATTTACTAGAATATGGGTTAAATTCATTTATACCCTTGTTTGACTTTTTATAAGAGGTTTATAAAGGAATCTTTCCATCGTTTTACAAACAAGGTGCTTTTTAACCTTTTCAACAGAATTAAGGTAAGATTTTTTTTTAACTTATACGGCGGGTGCAGATATCTTACGCCATTATAAAATCATCAAAGCTTCCCTTACCAGCTTATAAGAATATTTTCAAAGAAAATGTTTTATTTTATATGACTCTTAAATTATTTCAAAATAAAAAGAGATATTTCTCTAAAAAGAGTTTTGATGTCATCTATGTCAACATCCTTTGATGGATTTTAAGCTTATTTGAAGCTGATTTATTATGAAACAAAACATCCATTGAAGGTTTTGTGATATTATTGACTATGGATATGTAATTTTTATACCCTTCATGGTTTATGGTGAAAGTATTGACATTTCGTATGCTATTTTTAATACAAATGTTTATGTTATGTTTAAACCTTTTCTTATGTGAATGCATTGGACTTAATATGTGACGGGTGGAGCCCGCTATAGCTCCTCGATGCATCGGTTGGTCTCATGAGACAAACTAGTGTCTTGGAACAAGGCCTTGACAAAATCTTATTTATATTCTTGGCATGAGACCATGGCTATGTGGTTATGATAGTCTGGCATTATGCATTCCATCATTATGAAAGTGGTTACTGATATTGCATGTGATTATTCGATTAGTAGAATATCAATGTGAATAAGTAAATGGAAATATTTCATTTTATTTTTTCCATACTATTTTTAATTTCAAGTTTAAAAGGATTTTTTTTAGTTATACATTGCCTTAAATGTTTATTATTATTTATGAAAGTTTTTGCTATATTGTTATCCTTACTGGGAATTTGAGCTCACCCCTTTTCTATGTTTTATTTTTCCAGGGATGTCAAGAATTAAATTATGAATGACCTACAGGGATAGTATGAGGGGATTAGAGTGTGGAATATGGAAACTATGTTTTTGTAGTTTTCATTTTTATGATGTAATGTAAAACGTTATTAATATATCTAGTGTTTCCAAGGCTACTAAACTAATCGGTCTTTTGAGACATGATCTTTCTTGTGATCATGCCAATGTTATGTAATAATGCACTAACTCTGGGTAACTGGGGTCGGGGTGTTACAGTTGGTATCAGAGAAAGTTTAGTACAAACCATGGAAGCTAGATTTAGATAATCTCTGATTAGAGCACAGAGACCTAAGATGGACTTTGAGGATTAGTGTAGAAGAACTTCCTAGAATTTTGGTATTGTAGAGATTTTGTGAGTTTTCTGAGCAATACATCCTTGTCTGGATACGAGCAGGTAGAGGAGGCTCAGGCACAGATGTACCTAGGGATAAAACCCGAAAACACCGCTTTGATCTAGAGTCGAACGGGAACTGGTGCATGACAACGGGCCTTGTTGCACTCTTGGTTACGACACTCCCGGGGGATATACTTAGGATAAGTCTCATTTTCATTACAAATCATGATGAAAGGTTTATGAGTATATACTTCCTTAAAGAAAACATTTTTATGATTATGGATTATATCCATAAATAGTTCAATTTATGTTAAGTGTTTTATAAGTATGGAATTATGTATTTTGATTCATAAACTGATCTAGTTTATACCATTGTTTATAAATGGCGCCTAGTGGAAGAAATGGAAACCATATCAATGCACACACTCCATGTAGGGATTTCCCTCCTACTAAAGATAATTATAGTGGAGCTGGTGATGCAACTGGTGCCGATCAGTTAATCACCATACTGGGATAACTCACTCAGGTTATGAATAATAACCTTACCCGTATGGAGTACCCGGATATGTAGCGTGGAGGATCAATGTTAGATCCCTTCATGAGGCAATAACCACTAACATTCAATGGGAGTAAAAATCCATTAGTAGCTAAGAAATGGATAAATTCCCTAGAGAAAATATTTCAGGCTTTGGGTAGTAGTGAAAGGGAAAACGTTATCATGGCAGTTTACCGCCTCACTGGATATGCTGATCAATGGTGGTAGTTGATTCAAAACATGAAGTAAGATGATGAATTATCAAATATGGAATGTAGGGAGTTCAAAGATATGTTTTTAGAAAAATACTTTCCTCGTGACCATCAAGCAGATATGGGAAGGAAATTTTTGAGTCTGAGACAAAAGGAGGATGAGAATGTCACAATGTATGAGGATAACTTTACAATTTCAGCAAGGTATGTTGGAGATTATATACGTAACCCAAGAAATAATATTGATCATTTCATTTATGAGTTAAAACCATTTCTCTGTCGAGAATTAGTCTTACAACCCTTCTCTTCGTATGAAGACATTGTCTCATGTGCTATCAAGACCGAAAAGGAATTCTCTAAGTCTTATGAATTTAATGAAAAGAAATAGAAGAAGAGATCTACTGATCTATATGGGAATGGAAATAAGGGGAATAAGGGAGAGGTTGAATATCCATCCTATGGTAAATGTGGGAAGAAACCCCCCGGTACATTCTTGAAGGGAATGAGTGTTTGTTACAAGTGTGGTGAAAAAGGCCACCAAGCTCATGATTGCAGAGGGAAGAAGGAAGCTACCAATTTTCAGTGCTACAATTGCAGGGAGATGGGACATTATGCAAATGAATGTCCTAAGAGTCATGGGAAGTTACCTTAGAAAAGGCTAAGGGATCAAGGCCAAGATTATGCTATTACTACTGTTAAGGTAGAAGCTCAGAAAGACATGGTGGTAGGTAATTTAATGGTTTCCTCAAGTTTATCAAATGCATTATTTGATTTTGGATCATGGAATTGTTTCATATCTTCCCAGTTTGCTAAGAAAATTAGATATTTCCAATTTGATTTAACAAGGGAGTTGTCAGTTAAAACTCTTAAGGGAAGTATCATTGCAACAAAGTTTTGTGAATCAGTCCCCATTAGAGCACATAAATGTTCTTTATCTACAGATCTCATCGTCATACCTATGATTGAGTTTGATATAATCCTCGGTATGGACTGGCTTTCGAACTATGATGCGAAGATTTATTGTAAGAAGAAAGAGGTTACGGTTCTTGATGATGATGATAAGGAACACCTTAAATTTAGAGCAGAATAGTCACCACCTAATGCTTATCTAGATTCACCACCAGTAGCTCAACTAAATTAAATTATTGGGGTGGAAGATAATGAAATGACTATGTGTGAGGAAATGAATGTTCAAATAGTGGGTGTACCTATTGTGAAAGAATATGTAGATGTGTTTCCGGACGATTTACCTGGACATCCTCCAGAACGAGAAGTTGAGTTTCCAATGATTTAATTCCTGGATCAAGGCCTATATCAAAGACCCCTTATAGAATGGCCACTATAGAATTAGTTGAACTAAAGAAACAACTAGAGGAATTGAGTAATAAGGGATTTATTCACCCTTGTGTTTCTCCATGGGGAGCCCCTGTTCTTTTTGTTAAAAAGTAAGATGGATCTATGAGGTTATGTACTGACTATAGGAAGATCAATGCTATAACAATAAAGAACAAGTATCCCCAACCTCGCATTGATGATGTATTTGACCAACTGCATGGAGCTCAATACTATTCAAAGATTGACCTTCAATCTGGATACCATCAGTTGTGTGTAAAGAAGGAAGACATTCCGAAGACAGCATTTTGAAACAGGTATGGGCATTACGAGTTTACAGTAATGCCTTTTGGATTGACTAATACACCCTCTTTATTCATGGATCTGATGAATAGAGTTCTTAAGGAATATCTCAATGAATTTGTGTTGGTATTTATTGATGATATCTTGGTATACTTCAAAAGCTACGAAGATCATGAAGATCACTTGCGCATTATCCTGAAGACTCTAAGAAGACGTGAATTATATGGGATGTTTAGCAAGTGTGAATTCTGGCTTCAGGAGATTTCTTTTCATGGCCATATTGTCTCTTAATATAGAATCTCTATTGATCCTTCTAAGACCAAGGAAATCCAATAATGGCCAGCACTGATGAGTATAACTTAGGTACATAGTTTTATTGGTTTAGTAGGTTATTATCGACGTTTCCTCCAGAATTTTGCTCGGTTGGCTAACCCATTAACAAAGATCACATGTAAAGGGATTAAATTTGTTTGGACAAAAGAGTGTGAATAATGTTTCATAGAACTGAAGAGAAGATTAGTCAATTCTCCAATATTGACTCTACCATCGGGGAATGATGGGTTCGTTATTTATAGTGATGCATTGAAGAAAGGACATGGTTGTGTCCTTATGTAGAATGATAGGGTTATTGCCTATGCATCACGATAGTTAAAAATTCATGAGTAAAACTATCCAACTCATGATCTTGAGTTAGCAGCTGTGTTGTTTGCTTTGAAGATATGGAGGCACTACCTCTATGGTGAAAAATGTGAGATTTATACTGATCATAAGAGTTTTAAGTATGTTTTCTCACAAAAAGAACTCAACATGTTGCAAAGGATATGGCTTGAATTACTCAAGGATTATGATTGTAGGATACATTACCACCCGGGGAAAGCAAACAAGGTGGCTGATGCTTTGAGTAGAAAAGACCATGGAGTTTTGAACAATATGAGAATTGAATGGGACCCAATTTTCAGGGATCTAGTGAAGATGGACATTGGAGTAACCATGGAAGGTGAAACATCAATTCTTTTTCAAATGGTTGCCAAACCATCTTTACTGGAAAGGATTAAGAGTTCTCAGACCGATGATGAAGAATTTCAAATGAAGATTAAAGTTGTGAATGATGGGAGATTGAGAGACTTTGTGTATGAAGATGGAATTTTGAAATTTTGGAAGAGGCTTTGTGTTCCCGATATACCTGATCTAAAAAGGGAATTGTTGGATGATGCTCATTGTTCCAATTTCTCTATACACCCTGGGAGCACCAAAATGTATAGAGATTTGACGGAACATTTTTGGTGGGACAACATGAAGAGGGAGATTACTGATTTTTTGTCAAGATGTATGGTTTGTCAAAAAGTGAAAAATGGAAGGGAATAACCTGGAAGAGTCATGAAACCTCTTCCCATACTGGAGTGGAAATGTGTCAATATTACGATGGACTTTGTCATGGGGATACCAAAGACTCCTAGAAGGAATGGTGCAATATGGGTTATTGTTGATCGCCTTCCAAGTTATCACATTTTCTTGCTATAAGAGAAGATCTACCACTAGAACGTCTAGAAAGACTATATATTAATGAAGTTGTGAGACTTCATGGATTACCCCAATCGATTGTTTCTGATCGTGATCCCCATTTTACTTCAAGATTCTGGAAGAGTCTTCAGAAATACCTGGATACTGAACTTCATTTGAGCACTTCCTACCACCCTCAGATAGACGGACAATTAGAACGAACTATTCAAACCCTAGAAGACATGTTGAGATCTTGCTCACATGACTTTTAGGGTACGTGGGATCAATATTTGCCATTGGTAGAATTTTCCTATAACAATAGCTTCCATTCAAGTATTCAAATGGCACTATATGAAGCGTTATACGGAAAGATATGTTGCACACCAACCTGTTGGGATGACGTTGGTGAATGAAAACTTGTAGGTCCAGAACTGGTGGAGGAAACAATGTAAAAGGTGAAGGTAATCCAAAATCACATCAAAGCAGCTCAAAGTAGACAGAAGAGCTATGCCGATAATCGAAGGAAGGATTTGGAATTTCAAGACGGTGATCATGTTTTCCTGAAGGTATCTCCATTTAAGGGAGTCATACGTTTTGGTAATAAAGGTAAATTGAGTCCTAGGTACATCGGACCTTTCAAAATTCTAGAACAAATTGGGGTTATAGCTTACATATTGGCAATGCCGCCAAGTCTCTCCAAAGTTCACGATGTCTTCCATGTATCTCTATTGAGGAAATAAATGCCTGACCCAACGCATGTACTCACCTATGAGGAATTAGAACTGGAACCCAATCTGTCTTATTGCGAAGATCCCGTCAGGATTCTTGATATGAGAGAACAAGTACTGAGAAACCGGACGACGCGTCTAGTAAAGGTTTTGTGGAGAAACCATAAGATGGAAGAGGCAACGTGGGAACCCGAGGAACATATGATGAAGAACCACCCGAGTCTTTTCATGTGGTAGTATTCAAGAAATTTCGAGAATGAAATTATTTGAAGGAGGGGAGAATGTAACACCCCAAGCTTCTACGGTACGCTTCTCTTTGAATAATGTGATAGCGTGTGTTGTACGCAACATCGAGTTCTAACACACCACAACAAATCAAACTAGCCGTTATGAATAGTAATACCTACTTTTTTAAATTTTTTAAATTTTATTTTTTAAAATGGACTTCATTTTTGGATTCGGAATATCGAAATCATCCTAGGGTGAATTTTTGGTATTTTTCTAATAAACTTCATTTTTTAATGAATAGTGAAACTACTAAGTGGTAGTTGAAAAAATGAATTTCTTATAAAACATAATTTTACCGCTTCTGTGATTAGAATTTCAAAAATCCGAGAGACACGGTTAATATCAAGGAGTAAAATGTGTTTCATTGAGATGAAAATAATTTTTGGTGAATAGTAACTTTTTACTTTTATTTACCACGGTTAAAAGTAAATAGGGTAATTAAAGGTAAAAATGATATTAATATTACCCTAACAGATATCCTAATTCTATTGGAAAAGTGTATCTCGACCATAAACAACCTCAGGAATAAAATATTATCATTTAGGTCTAATTGGATTAGATTAGGACATTTATTATTATTTAATTCAAAGAAGACTTAAAAGAGTTAAAATAAAAGTTTATTTACTAATGAATTTTTAATATAGGGTTATACATTAGATAAATTCGATTGTAAATATTCATTAGAAAGATAAAACTGTTTCCTACATAATTATATTTTATTTATAATTTTTAGACATTATATAAGTTAATTTATGTATGACACAATGATGATTCAGTAATTACCATAATAGTGAAACATTAAAATAATTGATATTATAAATACCCAAATAAATATAATTTGAGACTTTTTATGAATTAAACTAATTTTATAGTTTACTATGACATGTTATGATTGACCTAATTAACTTTGTTGTAAGTAATCATTCTGTTATGAGTTTCAAAAAAATCAATTATTGAATAGTGTCAAAATTGACATAAAAAAGTTTTTAAAACAAATATTATATTATTAATTGATATTAAATTCCTAAAAATCTAAGGATCGGTCATGAGACTTATATGACGATAGGTGTATCATTAATGGACCACTTGGGGGTCTCTTGGATGTATATAGTAAGTTTATTAACTATATAATATAAAAATACAAAGTGACATGGTAAATGTCAAACAAATTAACTAAGAGTTAAAACTAAACGATAAGGTTAATATAATGACCCAAAACTCTCTAAATTCTATTGGTTGAGTGGTTTCTGACCCATACCCACCATAACCTTTAAATAATACACTTTGGAGCCATTAGAAACCGAATTTGAATTTATTATAAAATAATATTTCTAGCTTTTCCAAAGGTGCCCCAAACCCCTCTTATAAAAGGGCACTCCCCCTTCTCATTAATTCATTCCTTCAAAGCCTTTTGGTTCGGCCAACCCCTTCTAAAATACTCTCTCAACTTCCCTCACTACAACCTAGAGTCCTTAGTTTGATCAGAAAGCCATCCTAAGGATCCCTTTTGATCAAATCAAAATGAAGAACCCGAAGAAGAGGTAATGTTTTCATCACCCTTTTTCAAATTCATTTCTTCTTCAACTTCTTCTTTCTTTGTTATTCCCATTATGAAATAATGAATTTAGTATCTCCTATATACTGTAATATTAATATAAATATAGTACAACCATATTCAGTATTCTATTCATCCTTTGAATGACATGTCACCATACGTGCGTACGTACGGCTTACCGTCTCCACGTCGTGGTGTAATTGTTATTATTCAATATATTATTATTTAGATGGGTATAATAATGATTTATAATTCATGTAAATAATAAATATAACATGATAATGATTCTGTATATTTGATACAACATCCAATTATATATTATTTTAATATCAAAAGAATGATATTGTCACTCGTGTGTACGTACGGACTACCGTCTCCACGAACGCGATGAGATTCATTCTCCATCATATCCATTCAAGTATAATTATCATTTGATTTAAAAATAATGTTTAAGGACTTGATATCATTCTGGATATGAAAAATATACAACCTATCCATGACAAACATGGCTTAGGTAACCAAACATATAAAAGAAAACGAGTAAGTTAACACCTGAAACAACGATAATACTAAGATATTATTAACAAATCAATGTTAAAAGATCATATATGATATCATATTAATGTATATAATTCTTGTATAATTTAATAAAAATTATTTCACCATTTTACAGGATTTTAACCTACCCCCAACCAAGGAAAAGTACAAGGTAAGGGTTTATTTTGCAATCTCTTCATTATCTGAGGTTGTTTATACGTAATAATCTACTGGGACTTCTTTATCATCCACATCCATGTTTCTTAAAAAATGTATTTCAAACATTTTTACTATTTACTAGAATATGGGTTAAATTCATTTATACCCTTGTTTGTCTTTTTATAAGAGGTTTATAAAAGGAATCTTTCCGTCGTTTTCCAAACAAGGTGCTTTTTAACCTTTTCGACAGAATTAAGGTAAGAATGTTTTTTTAACTTATACGGCGGGTGCGGCTATCTTCCACCTTTATAAAATCGTCGAAGATTCCCTTAAAATTTTATAAGAATATTTTCAAAGAAATTTTTTTATTTTATATGACTCTTAAATAATTTCAAAATAAAAAGAGATATTTCTCTAAAAAGAGTTTTGATGTCATCTATGTCAATATCCTTTGATGGATTTTAAGCTTATTTGAAACTGGTTTATTATGAAACAAAACTTCCATTGAATGTTTTGTGATATGTTTTACTATGCATATGTTATTTTTATACCTTTCATGGTTTATGGTGAAAGTATTGACATTTCGTATGCTAGTTTTAATATGAATGTTTATTTTATGATTAAACCTTTTCATATGGGAATGCATTGGACTTAATATGTGACAGGTGGAGCCCGCTATAGCTCCTCGATGCATCGGTAGGTCTCATGAGACAAACTAGTGTCTTGGCACAAGGCCTTGACAAGATCTTATTTGTAATATTTCCATGAGGCCTTGGCTATGTGGTTATGATAGTCTGGCATTATGCATTCCATCATTATGAAAGTGGTTACTCATTTGCATGTGATTATTCGATTAATAGAATATCCATGTGAATAAGTAAATGGCATTATTTCATTTTATTTTTGTCATACTATGTTTAAGTTCAAGTTTAAAAGGCTTTTGTTTTATTTATGCATTGCCTTAAATGTTTATTCTTATTTATGAAAGTTTCTGCTATATTGTTATCCTTACTGGGCATTTGAGCTCACCCCTTTTCTATGTTTTATTTTTCCCATGATGTGAAGAAGTAAATTATGAATGACCTGCATGGATAGTATGAGAGAATAAGAGTGTCATATATGGACACTATGTTGTTGTAGTTTTAATTTTTATGATGTACTGTAAAACTTTATGAATATATCTAGTGTTTCCAAGGCTACTAAACTAATTTGCCTTTTGAGACTTGATCTTTTTTATGATCATGCCAATGTTATGTAATAATGCACCGCCTCTAGGTAACGGGGGTCGAGGCGTTACATAAATTAAACATTACCACTTATATGATTTGATTTTCAAAAATCCGACATATATGGTTGTCATTAGGAAGTAAAATGTGGTTTAATGGGATTAAAATAATTTTTTGGTGAATAGTAACTTTTATGTTTAATTAATCGCGATTAAAGGTAATTAGTGAAATTTAAGGTAAAAATGATATTTTAAAAATATTAAAATATCATTAAACATGTCCTACCCTTATTGGGTGAGTCATGGCCGACCAAGACAATCCATGGGTCAACTTGGGGACCCCATGGAGCCACCTGGGTAAGAAAATGACATTAATAAATTTTTATTTAAAGTAAAAATAAAATTGTCACAAATATTCGTTCTTTTACTAAAACAATTATTACATGGGGTTATATAAGTTAACTTTTTGACTATAAATATTCAATTGGAAATATAAAACTATTTCCTACATCATGGTATTTTTTTTATAATTTTTATACATTAAATAAATTAAATTATTTATGACACAATGATGATGCAATGATTACCTCATCAATTAACGATTTAAATAAAATGAAAAGATAATGTAAAATATAAGTCTTACACTTGTCAAAAACCTATTAGATGAGAATATTTACAACCCTTATCACCTTAGACTCGAAATATATCATTGTGGGACCTTTATAATCCAAAAATCATTTCATAATAAAGTAACATTTCAATCTTTCCAAGAGTGCCCCTCCTCTTCTCTAATAAAGGCCCCCACCACTACCACTTTATTCACACCTTCCAAGCCATTTGACTCATCCAAACTCTACCCAAATACTCTCTCAACTTTCCTATATTACTCTTAGAAGCCTCACATTGGGCATAATTCTTCCCAAGGAAGCCTTTGGCTCAAATAAAAAAGAGTTACCCGATTTTAAGGTAATGTCTTCTCTTATGTTATTTTGTTTTATTTTGCTTCTCCAATCCCTTAATCTCTTTTTATTTCTTTATTTTGTAACAAAACTAGTATCTTCAATATACAAGGATATTTTTATGAGAAATATTTTATTTACACTTACACACACCTCCGTCTAATGGTTAATGAACATACTGTTTCTGTGGTTGGCAAATTTCTGCCTCACGAAATGATGATTATTCAATATTCTTTTAACACCTATAATGATGGCCATTAAGATGTCACTATATTTATATATTATATATATTATGTTTATGTTTTCCTTTTGATTCGTTATTTTTCATTTATGGCATACCTTTATGATTTCCATTATGGGTAAACGTGATAATTTCATTTTAGGAAGTGCAGACTACCGCCCCCTCAAAGTGATTTGAATAGTTAATTCCATATGTGAGATGTATAAAGGATGGATTAAATGGTATTATACATTATATTATACTTTAATTATAGTATACCTTTATATAATTATAATTTCATTCCATTAAATACGAAATAGAAATGAAAGTAGTATTCAAGCGTACGTACGGCTTACTGTCCCCATGAACGGTGCATTTCATTTCTTACCTCTAAATGTTACGTAATATTATGAATGAATTTATATACTGGATATATATGACATATATGATATCTAAATCATGAATATAATTCTAGAGATAATGGATATTTCACCACATGAACAACTTGTAATTATAAGAAGTTTATTTTTGACTCAAGTACCAAAGATCATCAAGATGACCGTTATTAACTTAAATAATTACATAATGTTTATAACATGGTAATAAGTGATATAAAAGGGATAATGAACTTGAAAAATTTTCTTAATCATGTATAAATTAAATCTAGTTTATTATTCAGGATATTAAAGAACGATCGAGTCAAGTCAGACACGAGGTAAGGGAACTTCTTAACCCAATTTTCGTTCTTGGGTTAATTTCCTACTTTCAAATTATGTCATGATATTATTATGTCCTATCTTGTATTTTTACTTTATTTATTTGTACTTATAGTGAATACACATAATAGATCTATTTTATTTAAAAAATTATCTTTGTAAGGACTTCGTCTCAAACTACTTTCATTGAGGCATATTTTATTTTATACACGACTTTCTTTTATACGGTGTATAAACCCCTTTGACTTTTACATTTATTCAAAAGGATTCTTTTTATACGAATCCTTTTACTAAACGACAAAAAGGAATGTTTTTTTGGTCGTACGTATGCGGCGACAATGACTTCTCTGCCGTCGTGACCATTATTTGAGTTTCGGCTTCCTCTACAAGCCATAACTTCTTTTTAAATGAAAAATAAATACAAAGTTTTAATTTTATTTTATTTTGGTATTGAAAATGGTTTTGAAAGTGTTTTTTATTATATAAATGAGTTGTATTGATATCTTGTCATGGAAATGTAGAAATGTTATCTTTCCTTTATGCATGTTTTATGTGATACAATTATGTTATGGTTTATGATATGTTTAAAGCTGTTCATATGATGAATGTATTGGACTTAATAAGTGACGGGTGGAGCCCGCTATAGCTCCTCAATGCATCGGTAGGTCTCATGAGAAAAACTAGTGTCTTGGCATGAGGCCTTGACAAAATCTTATTTTTAGTCTTGGTACGAGGCCTTGGCTACTGGGTTATGATAGACTGGCATTATGCATTCCATCATTATGAAATTGGTTATTGATATTGCATGTGATTATTCGACCAGTAGAATATCCATGTGAATAAGTAAATAGAAATATATCATTTTAATTTTTCCATATTATGTTGAAGTTCAAGTTTAAAAGTCTTTTGTTTTACTCATAAATTTTCTTAAATGTTTATTTTTATTTATGAAAGATTCCGCTGTATTTTTATCCTTACTGAGCATCTGAGCTCACCCCTTTCAATGTTTTATTTTTCCCAGGATGTGAAGAAATATTTTATGACTGACCTTCAGGGATAGACTGAAGGGGGTATGGGAGTGGGCTATGTAGACTATGTCATTGTATTTTTTCACTTTATGATGTAATGTAAGACTTATGAATGTATCTAGTGATTCCAAGGATACTAAACTAATCAGTCTTTCGAGACATGATCTTTGTGATCATGCCAATGTTACGAAATAATGCACCGACTCTGGGTAACTGGGGTCAGGGCGTTACAGTTGGTATCAGAGGCAGTATAGTACTAACCTTGGGAGCTATATTTAGATAAACTCTGATTAGAGAACATTGCCCTAAGATAGACTTTGAGGAGAACTTCCTAGAATATTGGTATTATAGAGATTTTGTGAGTTTTCCGAGAAATACATCCCTATATGGATACGATCAGGTAGAGGCGGATTTGGCATAGATGTACCTAGGGGTAAAACCCAAAAACACCGCTTTGAGCTAGACTCGTACGGGAACTAGTGCACGACAATGGGCCTTGCTGCACTCTTGGTTATGACACTCCTGGGGGATATGCTTGGATTATTCTCATTTTCATTACAAACCATTAAGAAGGGTTTTTGAGTATATACTTCCTCAAAGAAATTTTTTTTATTATTATGGATTATATCCATAAATAGTTGAATTTATGTTAAGTGTTTTACAAGTATGGAATTATGTATTTTGATTCATAAACTAATATAGCTTATTCTATTGTTTAGAAATGGCGTCTAGTGGGAGGAATGGAAACCGTATAAATGCACGCACTCCATGTAGGGATTGCCCTCCTGCTCAAGATAATTATTGTGGAGCTGGAGATACAACTGGTGCTGATCAACTTATCACCATGTTGGGATAACTCACTCAGGATATGAATAATAACCTTACTCGTATAGAGTACCCTGATCCGCAATGTGGAGGATCAATGTTAGACCACATCATGAGGCAACAACCACCAACATTCAATGGGAGTACAAATCTCTTAGTAGCTGAGCAATGGATAAATTCATTAGAGAAAATATTTCGTTCCTTGGGGAGTATTGAAAGGTAAAAGGTTATCATGGCAGTTTACTGCTTCACTGGAGATGCTGATCAATGGTGGTCATTGATCCAAAATACAAAGGAATATGAAGTAGTATCATGTATGGAATGGAGAGAGTTCAAAGATCTTTTCTTAGAAAAATACTTTCCTCATGACCATCGATCAGATATGGAAAGGCAATTTCTGAGTCTGAGACAAAAGGAGGATGACAATGTCACAAAGTATGAGGCCAACTTTACAAGGATAATGAGGTATGCTGAAGATTATATACGTACCCCAAGAAGTATGATTGATCATTTCTTTAATGGGTTAAAACCATTTCTCCATCGAGCATTAGTATCACAATCATTCTCAACATACGAAGATATAGTCTTGTGTGCTATCAAGACGGAAAAGGAATTCTCTAAGTCTTATGACAACAAAGTAAAGAAAAAGAAGAAGAGAACTGTGGAACAAGAGACAGATAAAGGGAAAAAAGAAAGAAGGATTTTCTATTATGCGATAATTGTGGGAAGAATCACCCTGGTACATGCCTAAAATGAATGGGAGTTTGTTATAAATGTGGAGAAAAAGGTCACTAGGCTCGTGATTTCAACGGAAAGAAAGAGACTATCAATTTTCAATGATACAATTGTAGGGAAATGGGGCATTATGCAAATGAATTTCCTAAGAATCTAGGAATCTTACCCCAGAAAAGTCCAAGGGATCAAGGACAATCTTATGATTTTACTATAGTTGAAGTGGAATAATTAATATATTGGTGCTTTCGGACTCAAGTATTATATTCTAGTTATAAGAATAATGTGATATATATAAGGATTGTAATGTAGTACTTGTCGTTTTCATTAAGGTTTTAATATGATGAAGGTAATCAAATTTTTAGTATGTGACAATAAGAGAAACATTACTTTGTTTGGGGAATTCGATGTTAAAATTGATTTCGGAATTTAGAGACCTTTTAGAGAAAGTCTGGATAGAGGTATTTTGGATAACTATAAAGGTTGGAATGGATTAAGTTGAACCTTGAATAGTATTGTTTAAGGTTAAAACATTTCTGAAGATTATTTTTGGAATATTATAATACTATAGTTTTAGGAAAAGGACAATCTGCAGGTTGGGGGATAACCCATCGCGTCAGACAAAGCTGCAGGAATCGAACCCACAACCATAGTGCGACAGACCTTTATTACCTACCACTAGCCTACAAGAATTCCTTGATTATTACAAATAGTTTTCCTAATCTAAATGGTATGTGTTGATATTTGGAACCTTGTACGATTATGATAAATATAATATTTTTGAGTTCTATTATCTTTTTGAGTGAATGATGGGTTTGTGGTAAAATTTATTAATGAATGAAAGTCTACATGACAAGTAAGTATATTTCCTTACGTTCTTAGTAAATGGCTTAAATAAATTTCTCAACATTATGAAAGGTAACTTCAAACAAAAACGTTGTCAGTTAACTTTTCCTACTAGGGATTCAATGACCGTTTAACCAATCACAAGTTTGTGATTTTCTTATGGTTAAATTTTCCTAATCGTGTTTTCTACAACTCTCCATCAGACCTAGATGGTTTTTTTTCTTCCATATTCATATTTTCATAGAATCCTAGAATGGGCTATCTCGGGTGACCTCTATACTTCTCTTTCTTTCTTTTAAAGTTGTATTTTTATTAACCTTATTTCTGATGTGGGTTTTCCACAAAGGTATTTTCTATTTTCAACCTTTTATATTAAAAGAAAAATTTCAAATTGTGAGGACACAATTTTATGAAGGAGGGGAGAATGTAACCCCCCCCCCAAGCTTCCATGGTACGCTTCTATTTGAAAAATAGAGCAGTGTGTGTTGTACGCAACCTCGAGTTCTAACACACCGCGACCAATCAAAATAGCCATTATGAATAGTAATACCCACTTTCTGAAATTATATATATTTTATATTTCAAAATGGACTTCATTTTTGGATTCATAATATCAAAATTATCCTAAGTTGAATTTTTGGTATTTTTCTGAGAACTTCCAATTTTTTATGAATAGAGAAAAATACTTAAAAACAACTTTTTTAATAAAAATAATTTATAGTGATAAATTATACTATTTAGTGGTTTTAAAGTATAATTATAATATATTTTTACCATTTTATCCAATGGTGTTCATTAGAATTAATTTCACTTTGAAATTGGACATAAACAATTGTCAATCTTTTGATATATATTGTTTCATAAAAACACGCTATTTGTTGTGACAATGGGAATTAATTATAAAATTAATTAATGAAACTTAAATGTTTGGAATGTTTTAAAATAGAAAGAATTTTTGAATTCGGAATATCAATTATAGCTTAGGGTGAAATTTTTGCATTGTTCTGAAAAACTTCAATTTTTGATGAATAGTGAAACCACTATGTGATAGTTAAAAACTGTTTTTTCATTTAAATGAAACATTACCACTTCTATGATTTGATTTTCAAAAATCTGACATACGTAGTTGTCATTATGAAGTAAAATTTGGTTCAGTGGGAATAAAATAATTTTTTGGTGAATAGTAACTTTTAAGTTTAATTAATCGCGATTAAAGGTAATTAGTGAAATTTAAGGTAAAAATGATATTGTAAAAATATGGAAATATCTTAACACTTGTCCTACCCTTTTTGGGTGAGTCATGGACGACCAATACAATCCATGGTTCAACTTGGGGACCCCATGGAGCCACTTGGGTAAGAAAATGACATTAATAAATTTTATTTAATGTAAAACAAATTGTCACAAACATGTGTTGTTTTACTAAAACAATTATTACATGGGGTTATATAAGTTAACTTTTCGACTATAAAATATTAATTGGAAATATAAAAAGATTTCCTACATCATGGTATTTTTTTATAATTTTTAGTCATTAAATAAATTAAATTATATATGACACAATGATGATGCAACAATTACCTCATTAATTAACGATTTAAATAAAATGAAAAGATATTGTAAAATATAAGGAATAAACTTGTAAAAACCCTATTTTAAAGGCATATTTGGAACCCTTATTACCTTATCCTCGAAATATATCATTTTGGGACCTTTAGAATCCGAAAAGAATTTCATAATAAAGTAACAATTCAATCTTTCCAAGAGTGCCCCTCCTCTCCTCTTATAAAAGGCCCCCACCACTACCACCTTATTCACACCTTCCAAGCCATTTGGATCGGACAACCTCTGCCCAAATACTCTCTCAACTTCCCTATCTTACTCCTAGAAGCCTCACTTTGGGCAGAAGTCTTCCCATGAAAGCCTTTGGCTCAAATCAAAAAGAGTTACCCGATTTTAAAGTAATGTCTTCTCTTATGTTATTTTGTTTTATTTTGCTTCTCCAACCCCTTAATATATTTTTATTTCTTTCTTTTATAAAAAAATAGTATCTTAAAAATACTAGGATGTTTTTATGATATGTATTTTATTTACACTTACACACACCTTCGTCAAATGGTTAATGAACATACGGTTTCTGTGGTTGGCGAATATCTGTCTCACGAAATGATGATTGTTCAATATTCTATTAACACCTATAATGGTGGACATTAATATGTCGCTATCTTTATATATGATATATATTATGTGTATTGTTTCCTTATTCCTTCTTTATTTTTCATTTATGGCATACCTTTATGATTTCCATTATGGGTAAACGCGATAATTTCATTTTAGGAAGTGCGGACTACCGCCCCCTCAAAGTGATTTGGTTCGTTAATGCCATATGTGGGATGTATAAAGGATGGATTAAATGGTATTATACATTATATTATACTGTAATTATATTATACCTTTATATAATTATAATTTCATTCCATTAAATAAGAAATAGAAATGAAAGTAGTGTTCATTCGTACGTACGGCATACCGTCTCCATGAATGGTGCATTTCATTTCTTACCTCTAAATGTAACGTAATATTATGAATGAATTTATATACTGGATATATATGATATATATGATATCTACATCATGAATATAATTCTGTAGATAATGGATATTTCACCACATGAACAACTTGTAATTATAAGATGTTTATTTTTGACTCATGTACCAAAGATCGACAAAATGATCGTTATTAACTTAAATAATTACATAATGTTCATAGCATGGTAATAAGTGATATAAAAGGGATGATGAACTTGAAAAAGTTTATTAAGCAAGTATAAAGTAACTCTAGTTTATTATTCAGGAGATTAAATATCGATCAAGTCAAGTCGGACACGAGGTAAGGGAACTTCTTAACCCAATTTCCGTTCTTTGGGTTAATCTCCTACTTTCAAATTATGTCATGATATTATTATGTCCTATCTTGTATTTGTACTTTTTTTATGTTTACTTATAGTGAATACACATAATAGATCTATTTTATTTAAAAAATTATCTTTTTATGGACTTCGTCTCAATCTCCTTTCATTGAGGATTATTTTATTTTATACACAACATTATTTTATATGGTGTATAAACCCCTTGGACTTTTAAATTTATTCAAAAGGAATATTTTTATACGAATAATTTTACTAAACATCAAAAATGAATGTTTTTTTGGTCATACGTATGTGGAGACAATGACTTCTCCTCCGTCGTGACCATTATTTGAATTTCGGCTTCCTCTACAAGCCATAACTTCTTTTTAAATGAAAAATAAATACAAAGTTTTAATTTTATTTTATTTTGGTATTGAAAATGGTTTTGAATGTGTTTTTTATTATATCAATGTGTTGTATTGAAATATTGTGATTGAAATGTAGAAATTTTATGTTTCCTTTATGCATGTTTTATGTGATATGATTATGTTATGGTTTATGATATGTTTAATCATGTTCATATGAGGAATGCATTGGACTTAATAAGTGACGGGTGGAGCCCTCTATAGCTCCTCGATGCATCGGTAGGTCTCATGAGAAAAACTAGTGTCTTGGCACGAGGCCTTGACAAAATCTTATTTGTAGTCTTGGCATGAGGCCTTGGCTACATGGTTATGATAGTCTATAATTATGTATTCCATCATTATGAAAGTGCTTATTGATATTGCATGTGATTATTCAACCTGTAGAATATCCATGTGAATAAGTAAATAACATTATCTCATTTTACTTTTTCCATATTATGCTGAAGTTCAAGTTTAAAAGGATTTTGTTCTAGTCATACATTTCCTTAAATGTTTTTGTTTATTTATGAAAGCTTATGATATATTGTTATCCTTACTGATCATTTGAGCTCACCCCTTTCAATGTTTTATTTTTCCCAGGATGTGAAGAAATATTTTATGACTGACCTGTAGGGATAGTATGAAGGGGATATGGGAGTGGAATATGGAGACTATGTTATTGTATTTTTTCACTTTATGATGTAATATAAGACTTATGAATGTATCTAGTGATTAAAAGTATACTAAAATAATCGGTCTTTCAAGACTTGATGTTTTGTGATCATGCCAATGTTATGCAATAATGCACCGACTCTGAGTAACTGGGGTCGATGTGTTACAGAGAATGCCACAAAGTATAAAGATAACATTACATGGTTAGCGAGGCATGCTGTAGATTATATATGTAACCCAAGAAGTCTGATTGATGATTTCATTTATGGGTTAAAACCTTTACTCTGTCAATAATTAGTCTCACAATCCTTCTCGTTATACGAAGACATTGTCTCATGTGCTATCAAGACAGAAAAAGAATTCTCTAAGTCTTATGACTTTTAAGCAAAACAAGAGAAGCATAGATCTTCTGAACACTTTGGAAATGGAAATAAGGGGATTAAGGGAAAAGTTGAATATTCATCCTATAGTAAATGTCGGAAGAGACACCCTGGTACTTTCTTGAAGGGAATGGGTTACAATTGTGGTGAAAAAGGCCACCAAGATCGTGATTTAAAGGGGAATAAAAAGGCCCTCGATTCTGAATGCTACAATTTTAGATAAAGGGGGAATTATGCAAATGAATGTCCTAAGTGTCAGGGGAACTTATCTCAGAAATGGCCAAGGGATCAAGGCCAAGATTATGTTAACACTAATACTGATATTGAAGCACTGAAATAAGTAGTGGAATGTAATTTAATAGTTTCCTCATGTTTAGAAAATGCATTATTTTATTTTGGATCATCGCATTTTTTCATATCTTCCCAGTTTGTTAAGAAAATTAGATATTACCAATTTTACTTAACAAGGGAGTTGTCAGTCAAAACTCCTAAGGTAAGTATCATTACAACAAAGTTTTGTGAATCAGTCCCCATTAGGGCATATAAATGTTCTTTATCTGTTGATCTCATCATTATACCCATGGTTGAATTTGATATAATCATCAGTTGGATTGGGTTTTAGAACATGATGAAAAAAATTATTATTAGAATAATGAGGTTACTATTTTTTATGATAATGATAAGGAGTACCTTATCTTTAGAGTAGAAACATCACCACCTAATTCTTATCTAGATCCACCCCCAGTAGCTCAACTAAATTCAATTATTGTGGAAGAAGTTAATGAAATAACTGTGCGTAAAGAAAGGAATGTTCAAATAGAGGATGTACCTATTGTGAAAGAATATGTTGATGTATTTCCAGAATATTTACCTAGACATCCTTCAGAATGAGAAATTGTGTTTTCCATTGATTTAATTTCTGGTTCAAGGACCATATCAAAGACCCCTTATTGAATGGCCACTGTAGAATTAGTGGAACCAAAGAAACAAATAGAGTAATTGAGTAATAAGGGATTTATTTACCCTAGTGTTTCTCCATGCGGAGGCCTTGTACTTTTTTTAAGAAGAATGATGGATCTATGAGGTTGTTCATTGACTAAAGGGTGATCAATGCTATAAAAATAAAGAACAAGTATCCCCTACCTCACATTGATGATTTATTTGACCAACTTCGTGGAGCTCAATACTTTTCAAAGATTTAATTTCGATCTAGATATCATCAGTTGTGTGTGAAGAAGGAAGACATTCTGAAAATAGAATTTTGAACCAGGTACGGGCATTACGATTTTACAGTAATTCCTTTTAGATTGACTAATGGACCCTATATCTTCATGGGTCTAATGAATAGAGTTTTCAAGTAATATTTGGATGACTTTGTAGTGGTATTTATTGATGATATCTTCGTATACTCCAAATTTTATGAAGATCACGAAAATCACTTGCGCATTATCTTGAAGACTCTTAGAAGACATAGATTATATGTGAAGTTTAGCAAGTGTGAATTTTGGATTCAAGAGATATCTTTTCTTGGACATATTTTCTCCAAGGATGGAATCTCTATTGATACTTCTAAGACCAAGGCAATCCAAGAATGGCCAGCACCGATGAGTAGAACTGAGTACGCAGTTTTATTGGTTTAGCAGGTTATTATCGGTGTTTCATCCAGAATGTTTCTCGATTGGAAAACCCGTTAACCAAGCTCACACGTAAAGGGGTTAAAGTTTTTTGGAAAAAAGAGTGTGAAGAATGTTTTGAAGAACTAAAGATAAGATTAGTCAATTCTCTTATATTGACTCTACCGTCAGGGAATGATGGGTTTGTTTTTTATAGTGATGCATCAAATAAAGGACATCGTTGTTTCCTTATTCGTAATGATAGGGTAATTGCCTATGCATCACGATAGCTAAAAATTCATGGGAAAAATTATCCTTATCATGATCTTGAGTTAGCATTTGTAATCTTTTCATTGAAGATTTTGAGACATTATCTCTATGGTAAAAATTTTGATATATATACTGATCACAAGAGTTTGAAGTATATTTTCTCACAGAAAGAACTCAACATGAGACAAATGATATGGCTTGAACAACTCAAGGATTATGATTTCACCATTCACTACCACCTAGGAAAGGCAAATAAGGTGGAAGATGATTTGAGTAGAAAATATCATGGATTTTTTAACAAGATGAGAGTTGAAAGGGATCCTATTTTCATGGATCTAGTAAAGATGGATATGGGAATAACCATAGAAGTTGAAGATCAATACTTTTTAAAATGGTTTCCGGACCATATTTATTAGAAAGGATAATAAATTCTCAAGATGATGATGAGGAGTTTCAAAAGAAGATTAAATCTACGAATAATGGGAGGTTGATTGACTTTGTATATAAAGATGGAATTTCGAAATTTGGGAAGAGACTTTGTGTTCCCGATATACCTGATCTAAAAAGGGAATTGTTGGATGATTCACATAGATCCAATTTCTCTATACACCCTGGTAGCACCAAAATGTCTAGAGATTTGAATGAAAATTTTTTATAGGACAACATGAAGAGGGATATTGCTGATTTTGTGTCAAGATGTATGGTTTTTCAATAAGTGAATGTTGGAAGGCAATAGCCTGGATGAGTCATGAAACCTCTTCCCAAACCTGAATGGAAATGGGATGATATCAAGATGGAATTTCTAAGGGGGCTACCAAAGACTCCATGAAATAATGATACAATATGGGTTATTGTTCATTATCTTACCAAGTCATAACATTTTCTTAATATAAGAGAAGGTTTACCACTTGAATGTTTAGCAAGACTATATATTAATGAAGTTGTAAGACTTCATAGAGTACCACTATCGATTGTTTCTGATCATGATCCTCATTTTGAATAAAGATTCTGGAAGTCTTCTGAAATCCCTGGATACTGAACTTCATTTGAGCACTGCCTACCACCCCCAAAATGATGGAAAATCAGAATGGACTATTCAAACCTTATAAGACATGTTGATATCTTGCTCACTTGAATTTCAAGGTATGTGGGATAAATAATTACCTCTGGTTGAATTTTCCTATAACAATAGCTTTCATTCATGTATCCAGATGGAAATATATGAAGCGTTATATGGAAAGAGATGTCACACACCAACCTGTTGGGATGATGTTGGTGAAAGAAAACTCGTAGTCCCCGAATCAGTGGAGGAAACGATGGAAAAGGTGAAGGTAATCAAATCCCACATTAAAGCAGCTCAAACTAGGGAGAAGAGCTATGCCAATAACCGAAGGAAGGATTTGGAATTTTAGGTATGAGATTATGTTTTCTTGAAGGTATCTCCATGGAAGGGTGTTATACATTTCGGTAAGAAGGGTAAATTGAGTCCCATGTACATTGGACCATTTGATATTCTAGAACGAATTGGGGTTTTAGATTACCGTTTGGAAATGCCGTCAAGTCTCTCCAAAGTTCACAATGTATTCCACATATAATTGTTGAGAAAATGCAGGCCTGACCCAACGCATGTACTCACCTATGAAGAATTAGAATTGGAACCCGATATTTCTTATTGTGAAGAGCCTGTCAAGATTCTTGATACTAGATAACAAGTGGTGAGAAACCAGACGACTCATCTAGTAAAAGTTCTATGGAGAAACCATAAGATAGATGAGACAACGTGGGAACACGAGGAACTTATGATGAATAACTTCCTGAGTATTTTTATGTATTAAAATTCTATAAATTTCAAGGACTAAATTATTTGATGGAGGTGAAAATGTAACACCTCATGCTTCTATGGTATGTTTCTCTTTGAATAATACAATAGCGTGTGTTATATGCAACTTTGAGTTCTAACACACCACAACCAATCAAACTAGCCATTATGAATAGTAATACCCTCTTTTTGAACTTTTATAAATTTTATCTTTCAAAATGGACTTCATTTTTGGATTTGGAATATTGAAATTAGCTTAGGGTGAATTTTTTGTATTTTTTGTGAAAACATTCAATTTTTTATGAATAGTGAAAATCACTGAGTTATAGTTAAAAATTGAATTTTTTTTAAATAATTATTTATTTAATTTAATTTATTTTAAGTCAAAATAGATACATAATACCTATATAATTTCAATGTAATTCATTGGAGTCAGTTTATAATAATTTTAGATATATAAAAATTCTGTTGAACATTTTACCGTCTTTAACCACCTCCTAGGAGCATTTGTAAATTTTACCACTTATATGGGTTAAATTTAAATAATCCTAGAGAAAAGGTTGATATCAGTAAGTAAAATATGGTTCAATAAGATGAAAATAATTTTTTTGTGAATAGTGATGTTTTACTTTTATTTACAACGATTAAAAGTATATAGGGTAATTAATGGTAAAAATGATATTATTATTACCCTAAAACATGTCCTAATTCTATTGGATAAGTTTAATTCAACCAAAAACAACCTTTGGAATAAAATATGATCCTTTGGGTCCACTTGGATTAGATTTAGACATTTTTTATTATATAAATCAAAGAAGAGTTAAAAGTGTTAAATTCAAAGTTTAATAACTGAACCATTTTTAATATAGGGTTACACATAAGATAAATTATAATATAAATATTCATTAGAAATATAAAAATATTTCCTACATAATTTTATCTTATTTATATTTTTTAGACATTAAATAATTTCATTTATTTATGACACAATGATGATGCAATAATTCACTAACTAAAAAAATATTAAAATAATTGATATTATAAATATCCAAATAAATGTAATTTGAGACTTTTTAGGAATGAAACTAATTTTCTAGGTTTACTATGACATGTTAGGGTTGGTTATATGAATGTTTTTCGATGTAATAATGTGATTATAAATTTATAAAAAACAAAATACCAAATAGTGTCAAAATTGACATAAAAGAGTTTTTTAAAAAAATATTATATTATTAATTGATATTCAAATCGTCAAAATCTAAGGTTCGTCCAAAAGACTTATATAATGATATTTGTATCATTAATGAACCACTTGGCATTCTCTTGGATGTATATAGTGTGTTTATTAACCATATAATATAAAAATATAAAGAGACATGGTAAATGTCAAACTATTTAACTAAGAGTTATATCTAAAAGATAAAGTTAATATACTGACCCAAACCTGTCTAAAAACTATTGGTTGAGTGGTTTTAGACCCATACCCACCTTATACTTTAAATTATTCATTTTTTCGTCATTATAAAATGACAATTATTTTATTATAAAATAATATTTCTAGTTTATCCTAAGGTGCCCTTCACCCCTCTTATAAAAGACACTTCCACATTCTCTATAATTCACACCTTACAATCCATTTGGCTTGGCCAAACCCTTCCCAAATACCCTCTCAACGGTCCTCCCTTAATCCTAGATGCCATAATTTAGTCATAAATCTAGCCTAAGGAGCCCTTTTTATCAAATGAAAAGGAAGAACCCGAAGAAGAGGTAAATATTTAATCACCTCTTCCAAGTTCCTTTATTCTTCCACATCCTCTTTATTTGTTATTTACATTCTAAAATAATAAATCAAGTATCATATATATACTTTTATGTTGTTATAAATATGGTACAACCATATTCATTATTCTATCCATCCTTTGAATGACATGTCACCATACGTGCGTACGTACGGCTTACCATCTCCACGTCGTGGTGTAATTGTTTTTCAATATATTATTATTCGGATGGGTATAATAATGATGTGTAATTGATTTAAATAATAAATATAACATGATAATTATTCTGTACATATGATATACTATCCAATTATATATTATTTTAATAAAAAAAGAATGGTATTGTCGCTCGTGCGTACGTACGGATTATCGTCTTGAGGAACGTGATGAGATTCATTCCCCATTGTATTCATTCAAGACTAATTTTCATTAGATGATTAAAAATAATGTTTAAATATATAATATAATTTTGAATATGAATAAGATACATCCTATCCATAACAAACATTACTTACATAACAATGTATATAAAAGAAAACAAATCAGTTAACACCCAAAACGAAGATAATACTAAGATATTATTAACAAAGTAATGTTAAAATATCATATATGATATCAAATTAATGTATATGATTCTTTTATAATTTAATAACAATTATTTCACCATTATATAGTTGGTTAACCTACCCTCAACCAAGGAAAAGTACAAGGTCAGGGTTAATTTCCCAATCTCTTTATTATCTGAGGTTGTTTTTACGTAAGTATCTACTGGGACCTCTTTATCATCCACATACATGTTTCTTAAAAATGTATTCAAAAACATTTTTACTATTTACTAGACTATGTTTGAAGTCATTTATACCCTTTTTTGAATTTTTATAAAATGGTTTGAAAGGAATCTTTCCTTCATTTTCCAAACAGGGTACCTTATTACATTTTCGACAAAATTAAGGTAAGAATGTTTTTTACCATATACAGTGGGTGTGGCTATTTTCCACTGTTATAAAATCATCGAAGCTTACCTCAAAATATTATAAGAATTTTTTCAAAATAAATATTTTCTTTATAATTATGTGACTCTTAAATTATTTCAAAATAGAAAGAGATATTTCTCTAAAAAAGGTTTTGATTTCATCTATGTTAACATCCTTTGATGGATTTTAAGCATATTTGAATTTGATTTATTATGATACAAAACATTCATATTGTTTTGAATGTTATGTGATATGTTTGACTATGGATGTGTTATTTTTATACCATTCATGGTTTATGGACAAAGTATTGACATTTTGTATGCTAGTTTTAATAAGAATGTTTATGTTATGTTTAAACATTTTCATATGAGGAATGCATTGGACTTATTAATTGACAGGTGGATCCCGCTATAGCTCTTCGATGCACCAGTAGGTCTCATGAGACAAACTAGTGTCTTGGAACAAGGCATTGACAAAATTTTATTTGTAGTCTTGGAACAAGGCCTTGACTATGTGGTTATGAAAGTCTGGTATTATGCATTCCAACATTGTGAAAGTGGCTATTGATATTGCATGTGATTATTCGACTAGTAGAATATCCATGTGAATAAGTAAATGGCATTATTTTTATTTTATCTCTGCCATATTATCCTGAAGTTAAAGTTTAAAAGGATTTTGTTTTAGTGTTATACATTTCTTTAAATGTTTATGCTTATTTATGAAAGTTTCCTCTATATTATTATCCTTACTGAGCATATGATCTCACCCCTTTCTATGTTTTATTTTTCCCAGGATGTGAAGAAGTATATTTTGACTGACCTGTCGGGATAGTTTATGGGATTTCAATATTTTCTATGGAAACAATGTTGTTTTATTTTTACATTTTATAATGTATTTAAACCTTATGAATGTATCTAGTACTTCCAAGTATACTAAACTAATCGGTCTTTTGAGACTTGTCATTTTGTGATCACGCCAATGATACGTAATAATGCACTGACTCTTTTCTTTTGGGGTCGGGGCATTACAGGAAATGGGTTTCGTGAGAATTTTAGAAAGAATAAATTTATTAATAAAACTTTTGTTTACCGAAATAAAAATTTAATAACATACTTGGAAGAAGAATCATCATTCTTGAGTGAAGAAGAAATAATCTCAAGAGAAGTAAAACATGTGTTTTTAGATAGAAAAGATCTTTTTGAAAAATATTTTTATTTGTAATGAAATAATATTGAAAAACTTTATCTCCTAGAAAAGTAGAGGAAACGAAAAATAAATTTTATTTGAGGAATATTAGGCAAACATCCACACTGAAATTTGGCATGAAATAGGAATAACCCAAAGAAAATGATTTGGCTTCAAGACTCCCCTTACCTTATGTTTGAATAATTTCTTCACATAAATATCATGGATAATCAAATTAGACACTACAATTACTAAATATATAACCCATAAAACATTTATTTTATTCATTTTATTTTTATTAATATCTTTTATGGCCATTTTTATGAGTTTTAGTGTTCAATTTCATTATTCAAGAGTGTTACTTTTCTTAGTTTTCATGATCTATTTATTTATATACATATATGGAAGTTCATGTAATATGAGGATAATTTTACTGATTTGAGATTATATTTCATTGATAAACCTAAATAAGATTAAATTATATTATATATCATTTTTTATATGGTATGTGGATGAATCATTTGATCAAATATTTATGATAATGATTTAGATTAATTTGGCAGTTTTTAGATTATCATGAAATAATATCATTTTTTATTTAATATTATATATATGTTAGTTAAAGAACATAAAATGGTTATAAAATAAATTTTACAATATTTTTCGACAAATATTATTATTTTATAAACATTATTAAAGGCGGTATATAAAAATGAAAGTGCATAATCCACTGTGGCAGTAAATCGACACATCATGGAAGATGATTTCGTTTTTTGAAAAAAAGGTTTATGATAAGAGGTTTGATGATTGAATATTCCATTAAAATAATAAAATTATACTATATTTAATATACTAGAGTTATCATGAATCATTTATAATATCATATGAGGAGATAATAAGAAATGAAAATATATTTATAAGAAATTAAATGAAAATGAAAGAGGGTTTTACCTCTTTAATTAACCTACTTGAGAACCTCCTTAGTAATTTTTTTGGGTGTACCGTTATAACCGAAGTCTATTGGATGTGGGGGAGGGGATTGGTAGTATTATTTGGTAGAAATTGGAAAAGATTCAAGTAATGAATGGTATAAGTAGAGTAGGTGGTGAGGGGTGGTATTTATAGGGGAGGAGTGGCATGTTTTTTTATTATTTATTTATTTATTCATTATTTTGTCCAATGACTTTGAATAGTTTCAACGTTATCACTAAATATATTAAAATAATTAATGATAGTTTGAGATATTGGTCTTATATCATCCATACATCATCTATGACTCAATAATTCCTCAATTTGATAAATACTATAAATTACTATATTTCATTATTCAACAAAAATTCAATTATTCCATAAAAATATAAAAAGTCACCTAAATTTTTTTTAAACATATATATTTCATCAATGGAGTATGTTTTTTAATATAATATTCTAAATATGAGAAGTTATGTTTTAATATAAAATCTTAATTTATTCATAAAATACAGATTTTAAAATTATAACCGATTTTATGATACTCTGAAAAATTACTTAAGGTCTCGTAAAAATATTTTCTAATGATAAGAAAACAAAATACTAATTTTTGAATAATTGTTTAAAAGATTTATTTCCTTTTAAATCATTATATGATATATAAAATTGTAATTAAATAGTTTTAACTTACAAAAATAGAAACACTTAACTTATCATTTCTAAAACATTTATTTACTTATACCATGATAGAAAAATAACATATTTTAATTCATAAGATTATTAAAGTTTATCTATACTTTTATAGATGAGGTTACAATTATATTGGACAGATTACTATTCCTAATGGTCGCATTACTATTCCAAAGGCCAAGTTACTATTCCATAGGTATAGGTCACTTAACATCTAGAAATACCTCTTATTTAATTAATTTATCATTTTTAATGTTTTTATTTTTTTTATATTTGGTTTTATGTGATTTATACTATATGGGATAATTATTAGAAGGGGTTTTTAGTTGATAAAATTTTGGGTTGTTACATTCGTCCCCCATTAAGAAATTTTTCCCTAAAAATTTTGTTTTCTATAAATTGATGATGGTAATTCTCCTTTATATCACCCCCCAATTCCCATATTGCCTCTTTTTACTTAAGTTTCTACAATAGTACTTTGACCAGGTGAGTAGTCTTTTTGTTTAGAACTTTATCACTATGGTCCAAGAGCTTCATCCGCTTATCTTCGTAAGAGAGATAATTTTCTTACTGTATCACCTCTAGATTTAGTACATGTGTGGGATTTAGTATGTACTTACTAAATATGGATACATGGAAACATTATGTACTTCATACATGGTAGAGGAAAGTTCCAGTTGATATACCCCAACTCTAATATGATCAAGAATCTCGAATGGGTCGATATACCTGGGATTCAGTTTCCATTCTTCTCAAAAATCATGATCCTATTCCATAGACATAGGTAGGGGAATACAATGTCTCAAACCTTAATCTCTAGGTATCATCGATGATTTTCAACATATATTTTCTATCAAATTTTGGCTTCCTTGGTGTTTTACTGAATGGTTTTCACATTTTCAACCTTTTTTTCAACCATTTTAGGTCCTTGTATCTTATATTTACCAACCTCATCCTAGAAGGACAATTTTATACATATTTTACCACAAAGTTATTTATATGGTTCCATTTGGATGTTTTAGTGGAAAATTTTGTTGTAGGAGAACTCAGGCAGAGGCAAATTATTGACCCATCCTCCTTTGAAGAACATAGAACATTCTCTCAACAAGCCTTCCAGTGTCTGAATAGTCTAATCATATTGAAAATAAATTTGAGGATGAAAAGTTTCACTGTAGTTTATCTCAGTGTTTATAGAATGTTGGATAATTTTAAATAACCTATAGGTTAATCTTAGATCTCAATCCAATACAGTAAATAATGTTACTCTATCACAACCCATCCTAGTGGGGCCCATGCCGCGACTCCCCAAGCCAAACTCTAATAGGCCAGGGGCTGGTGATTAGAATTGAGTAGGTATATCATTAACATGGGAGGAATTTTCTATGTACTTATACACACAGACACATATCCAATATAGATATTCTAAAATGTAAAAAACAACATCGAACAAAATTCATCCATACCAGTAAAATCGACCAACAGAGTACAACATGAAAGAAAAGTGCAGTAAAGTGAAATATTCATGAATACAATCCCACTAAAATAAAGTGCCTACAAACTAAAAAGTATGACCTATAAAAAAGATAGGTATTGGGATTGTTGCTCAAATTCGTAGGGACACCTCATATGGTATGGTACTGACAATGCTATGTCCTATCTTGGTCTTCCCTGGACTTCATCAAAAGGTTTCTAATTTACAAAAGACACAACACATGCTAGAAAATCATATGAAGGGGTGAGTGTGACAATACTTAGTAGGACTCCCCAAAAATCTCAAAATAGTACAAAAAGTATAGGTATAATCAGATCTACATAGTATATGTCTACAATTCATATAACAAGAACACCTCATGATATTCTCAAACCTAGACCCGTAGTCCAAAGGTAAGTCATAAAGACGGAATACCCAACTAGGTATTCAATAAGAAGATTCCATGAAGCACTCATCTGGGATATATCACCCCTATGTCTGATAGCACTGATGATGTTCTCCCATGATTTATGGTTTGTCAGGAACCACTATGAGATAGATATACGATGATATATTTGAAGAGAGAATACAATGAATTCGCTCTGGGAGAACCAACACCACAAGTGGAGAAGAACACGATACATGGATGAGGATCACTGTCAGGGCTATGGTGTATACCAGGACTCAACCATAATCACCTGCTAAGTAGAGGATCAACCATTAGAGGGTGTATCCTAATGTACATGTACACACACACCCACAAACACCTCCATGATATAGTGAAAACTTATATACAAAAACTAAAATGAAATGAATGCATACATCTATCCCAGACTAGAGTTTAAGAGAAGTACGAAAAGAGAAAATAAATAGACTACCAAAATAATCTGAAAAATAATCCAATATGCTATGAATGTGGGGATCACTATCAAATCCCTATCACTGAGCTCATCACCCAAGATCTGGTGAAAACCTTATCCATTCCAACTACTATGCTCCACCAACTCCAGGTCCAACTGGGACTCCATATAAGTACTTATAGTCATCACAAGGTTGCACTAATACCAAGATTCTACTTATAGAATAATAATTGATATAGGATCCTTCTCTAGTAATCTCATAGGGGATTCCAAATTCTATCCAGAAAGTCCTACTGAAGGAATCATACTCTTGTAAATAGGAAACGATACTAATTAACCTTCATGGGAATTATCAAGGGGAACCAACCCAAATGAAATGTTCCAGAAATATGGTGTACAATGAGATCAAGCCATGTAGAAGTGAGTACATGGCATGTATAAGGGTTACACGCTTTGCCCCTTGACCCCGGGTACTGCCCGTGTACAACGGCCCATGTCCGAATAACATGTCATGTAGAAATGGTATACATGACATATATACATGGTCACACATCATTTCCTACTACCCAAGGTGTATTCAGTGTAAACAAGCCATGTTCTAGTACACAGCTTCAACCCATGCCTTCCTTCCTATGTACTAGTACACAGGGTAACCCGTGCAACTACTCTGGGTCTGGTTGCGTGGGGGAGTACATGTCATGTACTCCACCTCATTTTTGTGTATCTCTTGAGATATAAACTGAGTCCTAGGGAATGTAACATAGACCTTTTTGTAGGTTTCACACACCATGTGACACTACAGTTTTTCAAAACCCCAACTGCTACTCAGTGAGGCCCACACACTATGTATTCTAAAATAAAAACTATGTTCATTATAATATTATAAAATCATAGGTTTATTTGGTAGTAATATTCTTCATGGATTCAGCCATTTTTTGGATTTTCCTCAACGGGAAACACCAGATCCAATGTCGTCTATTCATCACATTACCAATTAAGTAAGTTTTGTATCTCCCAACAACTAAGAAATCTAAATTTAGGCATCCGAATAAAGATCGATCAAAGAATTATATCTTCTAAAACAATCTTATCCATCCATCTCTATCACCTTTACTCCTCCTCTTGGTATTCATGATGTCAGATCTACAATCATGGATTGTTATGTCACAAATTGAAGGCACAATAATCATTCATTCATAACCCTAGGAAGAATGAAGAACATGTGGAGATACCTAGGGAAGAAAACACATAGAACAAACCCAAGTAACGAAGATAAGCTATTGTTCATTGAGGCCTTGATCCGTTATGTCATAAGAATAAAACAAACTAAATCAGAATAGAAATCAAACCCTCCAAATCAAACCCCCAATCACCCATCTTGCAAGAACGATTGAACCATGGGTCAACCTAGCCGTGGGTTGATCTGTGTTCATCATTGAATCTAAGAATCAGAAGGAAGAAAATTAAATCACATTCCATAACTCTAGGTTGGATCATTCGTTGATGAAGATTGATCATCACACCACTTCCATTGGTGAGATCTGTCAAATCAGTATTCATCGATCTATGATCCATGATACATCATCATTTTCCATCGATATAATTCTTTAGGTTCTCTCTAGATCCTATAGGAAGTTCTCTAAGGTTATTTTCCTAACCATAGGATAGTATTCATTAAAAAATAAAACATTTCATTTCATCACCTTATCATCAAAAAAAAATAATTCCTTATTTTTTTATTTATTTAAAACTTCAAAAATGTAACATTCATAGCCTACCCATGCCGGCTGGTGATATGACTTTCCTAGGGTAAACATGATGCTCTAAATGAAATGGTGCCATCAGATTTTGGATCTGGTTACCCATTTAGAAGTTATTCCACTTTTTCATGAAAATAAATCATGTTATATTTAATATATATAACATATTTTAAACATATATTCCAGACACACCATGCCTCAGAATACAACACTGTCCCCATACATGGTCTTTAATTAATTCTATATAATATTTAAAAATAATAAATTGAAAATCTAGGAAATTATGTTTTCCCCACCTTAGGGAATTATGTCCTTGAAATCCAAAAAACAAAGGCTATAAAAATTATGTGGGTACTCGGCATGAATACGAGCCTCTCGCTCCCACATGCTCTTCTTAATATTTTCATGTTGTCACCAGTCATGAACCTAGGGAATCACTTTCTCAGGAAGGATCATCTCATCATGATCCTTAATCTTCACTGGGTATTCAATAATGATTGCTCCATTTTCAATTTCCAAATTTCCCTAGTCAATGATCTGTGATGTGTTATGTACGTACCTCCTCAACTGCAACACGTGGAATACCTCATGTACCCGTTGCAACTGTGGTGGTAGTTTGAAGTAGTACAAAACCTCTACAACTCTTAAAACTATCTGAAATGGGATGATTAACCTTGGAGATAGATTTACACTTTGTCCAAATATATGAATCTCTCATTGAGGTGATACCCAAAGGAATACATGGCCTCCTTCCTTGAACTCCAAAGGTCTTCATCGTCTGTCAACATAAATCTTCTACCAACAATTTGCAGTCTTCATTAGCTCCTGGTTGATCTTCACCTTCCCTATAGTAGTTATTACCAACTCTAGTTCAATGAGTGCTGACTCTCGTAGGTATGTCATGCAAAGTGGTGACCGATAGGGTCACCCGTAAAAATCCTCGAACGATGCCATACCAATTATGGAATGATAGTTGTTTTTGTACTCAAACTTCATCATGGGTAGGTTATTCTACCAACTATGGCTGAATTTGAACATGATAAGCTCTAGAATTTCCTCCTGGACCTAAATGGTCCTCTCCATTTGGACATCTGTCTGGGGATGAAATGTAGTGATCAAGCGTAACTGAGTCCCAAACTCCTCCTACAATCCCTTCTACAATAAAGATATAAAATGAGCATCTTGACCTCAAACTATGGTTAATGGTACTACATGGGGTTGAACTATCTCCTGCACCTAGAGGCATACCAATCTCTCTACTTAACACTAATCTCATATAGCTAAGAAGTGGGCTGACTTGGTGAGTCGGTCAACAATCATCCAGATGGAATCGTGTACCCTAGACATACTGGGTAAAGCAATAATGATGTCCATAGATATTCCATCCCACTTCCATTTTGGATCCTCAAGGGGGGTGAGTTAAATCCAATAAAACCTAATGCTCAGCCTTCACCTGCTGGCACATAAGGAATCGAGAAACAAACTCTACCACTACCTTATTTATCCATGTCCACAAGATCTGACGTTGAAGGTGATGATACATTTTCGTTACACTAGGATGTATCATTAAGTGGTATGTATGAAACTCCTTTAGAGCCTCCCCCTACAACACCCTTGGTAAAAAAGTTTATCCTATGAAAAGAATGATGTGCTCCCCACCATGTGAATATCCATCAGGAGCATACCCTATGGACATATGATCACTTAAGGCCTCACAATCGGTATCCACAATTTTTTCCTCCCTGACTCATTGTATGAGTGGAGGGGTAACAAAAATCTACTGGATGTAAGTTTCATCATCTCAATCAATAAAGGATAACTGTAATGATGCCAATTGGTTCGAAGTAGTGTTCTGTAACTACTAACTAGATCTCCTACTGAGAGCATCTGCCACAACATTCCCCTTCCCCAGAGTATAAAAAATCTAAAAGTCATAGTCCTAGAGGAACTCTATCTGTACTCTCTACCATAAGTTTAGATCCTTCATAGAGAAGATATACTTTAAGTTCTTGTGATCAAATTATATGATAAACCACTCTCTCATAAAGTACCATATCCACATCTTCAACATGAAGACTACCACTGCCAACTGAAGTTCACAGGTCATGTAGTTCTATTAATGTGGCCTCTACTAGTGTGACCTATAGGCAATCAGCACTTACCTTTGCATTAGGAAACAACCAAGTCTAGTCCCTGATGCATCATAGAATACTACGTACTCGACACCCTTCTCTGGATATCTCAATATCAAGGCACTCATGAACCTCTTCCTCAACTATTAAAAATCCTACTAAGTCTTCTGTATCCATAGAAAAGTCTGACGCTTACAAGTCAAATCCATCATTAGTGTTGATATCTGAGAGAAATTAGGTATGAATCTCCAAACATATCCTTCTATCCTAAGAAATATCATCACCTCTATCATGATCCTAGTTGGATCCCATCCTAACACTGCTTCTACCATGGTGAGGACCACCAAAACTCCATATATTGAGATAAAATGTCCCAGAAAGTTGACTGCCAAAATCAAAAATTGGAACATTGAGAGATTCCCATAATGATGGTGATCTTGGAGTACATCTAGAAATATATATAGGTGCCTCGCGTGCTCCTACTCAGATGTTGAGTACACAAGGATATCATTGATGAAGACCACTACGAACCGGTCTAAGTATGGTTGGAAGATCTTGTTCATGTGTCCATTGAAAATTGATGGGGTGTTTTCTATGCCATAGAGAATCACTAAGTACTCATAATGACCATAGCAGCATTTGAAATCCATATTTGGTGTGTCCTTGTCCTGTACCCGTATGTGGTGATATCCTAATCGAAGATCAACCTTCGAGAGCCATCGTTCCCCTATCAGCTGATTGAAAATATCATCGATCCTTGTTTGTGGATACTTGTTCTTTATTATCACCTTTTAGAAGTTATGGAAATCCTCACACAACCTAAAGATCCCATATACCTTTTTGGAAAACAAAATCATGACTTCCCATGGTGAAACACTGGGTCTCACAAAGACCTTATTATATAAGCCTTCCATTTTCACCCTAATTTCATGAAGGTCTTTAGGATCCATTCGATACACTGGTGTGGATATCTGTGCCATCCCAAGGTCTAAATCGATGAATAATTTTATCTCCTAGGGGGGAGGTAATCCTGTAAAATCTTCTGGAAAGATGTACTCATACTCTGCCAACACTGCTAGGAACTAGAAGCTCACAACATTTACTGCTCTGAGGATATGGCTAGCCAACTCATGAATGATCAGTTGCACCCTCCAATGAATGTTCCCATCCTCTAGTGTCTGGGTTTCCATTTCACAAACAAAGTAAAACCTCATCCCATCCTTGTGGACACACAACACCCATATCCTAAAATAGTTAATCTGGGCATGGACTAAAGATAGCCAATCCATACTGATAAGGACATCATAAGGCATCAATGATACCCCCATGAGGTTCCAACCAAAACTCTCTCCTCCAAGGGAAACACCACACTGTTGAAAAAGGCATGTGATCGTCGAGTCTCCTCCAGTAGGTGTATCCAGGCATAAGGGTCAGGTCAATAGATCTATTGGAATCCTAAGGTCTTGTACAATGCATGTGGAGTGGAATTAATGAATATAACCTATGTCTATATGTAGGGAATATAGTCTAGAAAAGAAACAGATTGTATCCTGGATCATCCTTGGAGTCCCTGGGTTATACTCCATGAATGCATGTAGCTGCCCCTGCCACTATCCTCTATCTCACTAAGCACATTGCAGACCACATCTAGGGGTGGTTGTATTATGGGAAGATATCTGTCACCTCCAGCAACTTTTCCTAATCCCCTTTCACATACACTTCCTAGATTTTCTGCCTGCTCCAGTCATTTCCTCTACCTCGGTGGTCCATCCACTACCTCCCTGTCAGTAGCTTTATGGTCTAGAAAATCTCTAGTGATATTTCCTCTTTTATCACATGTGTATCATCACCGATCCCTAGGATGACTGGATAAATATTGAGAGTCCTAGACAAAAAATACCCTAACCTGGGACCTCATGTTACATCTTATACATCTCAATCCTTATGTTTGATGTCATCTCCCATATTTTGTGGTCTCAACACCTGTTTTATTTCTACGGACAGTTGTTGGCTTCTTCTTCTTAACCAAGAATTTCTCAACCACATAAGCTTGATCGAGAACTTCAACATAAGTTAGAATTCATACTGGTATGATGATAGATCATATTTCATGATATATACCTCACTCAAAGGTTCGAGCCCAAAATTTTTGATCTCTATCCATATCCATCGAGTACCTAGAGAGGTTGGTGAACCAGGATTAATAGTGTGCCACCATGAAGTTACCATGTTGAAGATGAATAATCTCCAGTATACATATTTCTCTCAATAGAAATAGGGAGAAGTCCTCTCTAAATAGTAGATCAAACTACGTCCATGAAATAGTCACCTTATCAAGAGTTTGTTTGGTCAAACTCCACCATCAGCCTGTCGAACCTTGAAGAAGGCTTGATACCAGGATCACCATCTAGTCTGAAGGAGTCTTCACTAGATAAAAAAACTATAGTCCCCACATCAATGTAGTCCTCATAATCCTGAGGGTCAGGTTCACCTCAAAACATGAGGGGTCTCTATCTTTGAGACCCATGGAGTGTGCACAACTAGAGCTCCTCATCTGTTGGTACTGCATGTACCATGTGTTCCTCCACTGGTCGTTGTATAACTGATGCACAACCTAGGGGTAAATCTTGGTGAACTGGACCATGTATCGAATCCTCTTTACTGAGGGGTTCATCCTTGTGATCAAGCATCTCAATACTAGTTGGTATGCATCGTAGAGGCATCCTATAACAAAATAAGATATTCCACAGTCAATGAGTATATTTGGATAGTTGAATCAAGAAAGACCTGGAAACCCCAATTCATTTGTATATGATGAATTTAATACTATTGTTTCCCATGAAACTAGTTTTCTCATGTATCGAGTCGGAAAGTTGTTTATTAGAGTCATGCGGTATGGATACGTCGTCCGCTCGCACCAGCACTAGAGTCATTGGCCAAAAATATGAACTCAAAACACTAAACACTATTGACCAAAACCAATATCACCAAATCATGGTCCTAAAGTTGAACTTACAACCTCTGATACCACTCTTTCATGAACGATATCAGTGGGGCCAATTTCGGGAATCCCAATCCCTCTTCCAATAGGCCAGGAGATGGTGACCAGCACCAAGTAGGCATATAACTAACATGGGAAGCACTGCCTATGTACCTTTACTGTAACAGCGCAAGATTTTATAAAAAAATATTCCTTTTAATTTCATTAATGACTTGTGTTGTATTCTACACCAAGATTACCTTGCGCTATACGCAACACCGTATTAGCTTGCAGTATACGCAACACTATTCTTAGATCGTGTTACACACAATTTTGATAATAGTTATTCTACGCAACATTGAGTATATATATATATATATATATATATATATTAAATGTATAAATGAAATATGGTTGGATTCTGTTATACAAAACAATGAAGGATTCTTTCACAACATGCAACCCTGACTTGGCTTGCATTACACGCAATCGCGACCTTCCTCGATAGCGTGTGTAATACGCAATACCGAGTTTCACTAAACAACGATGTGCTATTAAAATATTATTAAAACTAGCCGTTATGAATAGTAATAACCACTTTTTAAAATTATTTAATTCTTATTTTTCAAAATGAACTTCATTCTTGGATTCGGAGTATCGAATTTAGCCTAAGGTGAAATTTTGGTACTTTTCGGATAACTTTCATATTCTGATGAATAGTGAAAATTACTAAATTATAATTAAAAACAACTTTGTTAATCGAAATAATTAATAGTGATAAATTATTAATTTGAGTGGTTTTAAAGTATATTTAGAATATATTTTTACAATTTAATACAATGTTGTTCATTGGTTGTAATTTCACATTTAAACCAGACATAATCAAGTGTCAATCTTTGTATATATTGTTTCCTAAAAACACGCTATTTATTTTAACAGCAGGATTTAATAATAAAATTAATTAATTCAACTTCTATGTTATGAATTTGGTAAAATAGATTTCATTTTTGAATTCGGAATATGAAATATCGCTTAGGATGAAATTTTGGCATTGTTCTGAAAAATATCAATTTTTGATGAATAGTGAAACTACTAAGTGGTAGTTAAAAAAAAACTGAATTTTTCATAAAACTTATTTTTGCCGCTTCTGTGAATGGAATTTCGAAAATCCGAGAGACACGGTTAATATCAAGGACTAAAATGTGGTTCAATGAGATGAAAATAATTTTTTGGTGAATAGTAACTTTTTACTTTTTTTACTGCGGTTAATAGTAAATAGGGTAACTAAGGGTAAATATGATATTACTATTACCCTAAACACATGTCCTAATTCTATTGGGACAAGTGTAATTCGACCAAAAACAAACTTAGGAATAAAATATGACCATTTAGGCCCACTTGGATTAGATTAGGACATTTATTATTAATTTATTTAAAGAAAGGTTAAAATAGTTAAAATCAAAGTTTAATAAGTAAATCATTTTTAATATGGGGTTATACATAAGATAAATTCGATTGTAAATATTCATTAGAAAGCTAAAAAGATTTCCTACATGATGGTATTTTATTTGTAATTTTTATAGAGCAAATAATTTAATTTATTTATGACACAACGATGATGCAGTAATTATCTTATTAATGAAATATTGACATAATTGATGTTATAAACACCAAAATAAATGTAATTTGAGATTTTTTATGAATTCCACTAATTTTATAGGTTACTATGATATATTAATGTTTATTTAATCAACTTGGTTCGAACATTTAATTCTGTTATGACTTTCACAAAAATCATATATCAAATAGTGTCAAAATTGACACAAAATAGTTTTTAAATCAAATATTATATTATTAATTGTTATTGTATTCCTAAAAATCTAAGGTTCGTCCAAATGACTTAGATAAGGATATATATATTAATAATAAACAATTTGGGGTTCGTTTGGCATGTTATAGTAAGTGTATTAACCATATAGTGAAAGAAAACAAAAAGACATGGTAAAAGTTAAATTATTTAACTTAGAGTTAAATCTAATTGATAAGGTTAAAATAATATCCTAAACTTGTCTAAATTCTATTGGTTGATAGGATTTCGACCCATCCCCACATTATCTTCTAAATAAGACCCTTTAGAACCATTATAAACCGATTTTGACTTTAATATAAAATAATATTTTGAGATATTCCTAAGGTGCCCCTCTCCTCCCCTATAAAAGGACACCTCCTCCCCCTCCTCCTCACACCAATTTGAGCACTCAAGCTCGGCCAACCCCTGCCAAAATATCTTCTCCACTTCCCTAGAAACATCCTAGAGGTTCTGGTCTTCCTCAAAGACCAATTTTAGTGCCCTAAGAGGAGGTCTCAAAGAGGCGCTTCAAAGAAGAGGTAATTACCTTTACCAATTCTTTCATCTTTATTTCTTCTTCCACTTCTTCTCCTTAGGTTGTTTCATTATGAAGTAATAACATCAGTATCAATCATATACTGATATGTTATTATAAGTATGAAACAACCCTATTTCACCATCTATCCATCCTACGGAAAAAGAAATCACCGTGCGTGCGTACGTACGGAATACCGTCTCCACGACGCGATGAGATTCATTCTCCATGTTAACAATTTAAGAATGATTATAAAGTATATATAAGAAATAATAATGAAATATATGACATTATAAAGCTACTGGATTTATGTATATATATATATATGTATGTCATCTACTCACTTCCATTTCAAGACAATAAGGAAAGTAAAACAGCGTTCATGCGTACGTACGGACTACCGTCTCCATGAACGGTGTTTTTCATTTTATTTATCTACCTATTATATATATATATATATATATATATATATATATATATACTGAATATATATGATATATAAATCATATTTTATATTCTGGAAGTGAGTAAATCATGATATAAGTAATAATGATGTCAAGAACAACAAGTCAAAACACCTACGATAAATGAAACGATTTTACCCAAAACGCTTCTTTAACATGGAATTTACAAAAGAACGGGTAATATAATGTCATAAGTGAACCATATATGATATCATAACAATGAATATGATTCTGGAATAAGTCAGTAACATGATTTAAATCATTATACAGGAAGTTTGGACACTTACAAAGCAAGTCGGACATAAGGTAAGGGAAATATCACAATCTCATTTTTATCCGAGATTGTTTATTCGTAAGTATTTACTGGGGTGTATTTTATCATCCACATCCATGTTTCATTAATTTGTAATATTATTTCCATCCACCTACAATTTTTTTAAATCCAATTTTACCCTTCGGTGAATTTTAGTAAAAGATAAGAAATGAATCTTTTGTCGTTTTTTTCGTACGAGGTACTTTTTGACTTTTCCGACAAAAGTACGAAGAATGTTTTTTTTAACTTATACGGCATGAATGGATTTTTAAAACATTATTTCCAAGAAGCTTCCTTTACAAGTTTTCATGTTCATTTATAATCAACTTCTTTTATTTTAAAGTTGTATGACATGTTATGAAAGGAAAAATGTTTTTGAAGAAGAAAAGATATTTTCCTCAAGAATGGAGTTCAAGTGTTTTATCAAAATTATTTTTCATCTAAGATAGTAAAGGGTTCTGTTTTTATCCCTATTATTAAATTGATTTGATCATGTTGTGATGGAATTATTTTTATGAATTTCTTTATCTTATATTAATTGATTTATGATGTCATGATGTTTCAAGAATCCCATTTTTGTTACATGTATTATGCGATGATGTATGTTTTATGATTATGTGGCACACATAAGAAAGGATTCATTAAGAGATGGGTGGGACCTATATCTCCCTCCAATGCATTGGGTAAAGATTTCATATCTCATGAGATAGACATGGCTGGAATGGTAGGTTATACCGGTTCAGTGAAACAGGACTGAAACGAGGGTTACTCGATTCAGAAAGGGACTTTGTCCACTAAGATAGTCTTGGCAATTAGTCTTGACTAACAAGAAATGATTCTCTATGATTATGTGTGTATGCCACAAAGTTTCATGTTTTAAGTTATGCTTATTGGGATTTCATTTCACTACTATGATTTATCCCATGTTATGAAATTATGCTCTCTCTTGCAGGTTATGATTTCCAAAAGTTATGTTCTTATGAATATGATGTGATTTATTTTTCTTTTGTTTACCCTTACTGAGCATTTGAGCTCACCCTTTTATGTTTTCTTTTCCCCAGGATATAAAGAAAAGTTTTTAGGTAAAAAAAAGGGAAGATCTTTATGGGAGATATTGAAGATCTTTCACCACGATTAGAAGATTTCGTTCCGAGTTTCCAAAGACACTAAACTATTACGATCCTTGTGTGTGTGTTTTCGTTATGTACTAAGTATTCCGCAAAAGTAATGTAACGTTCATGTACGTCAGGCTTCGGGTCTCTACAGTTGGTATCAGAGGAAAGGTTTAGTCAACCTTTGGAAACTAGGATGCGAAAACGTTAGTGAGATCCCTAGAGATATTTATAAGGTATGTCTAGGGATTCCCCTAAGGATAAGTATACGTATAGGATATAGTCCTAGAATTATGGTAATGATATTATATTAAACCAAAGATGTTAGATATTTAAGTTACTCCCCCTTTATTATGATTTTTGCCTCTCACACTATTCTTTTTGGGTTTTAGAAAATGGCTGGAAACAAGGTGATTCACGATAATGGAGGAAATGATGGACAATGGAATGATATTATTCATGAGCAACCAAATGAAATGGGATTTGGAAGTCCAAACATCATTATTATGCCGAATCAGCAATCTCATAATTTGATCAATAAAGTAAAATTTGGTAAGTTTCCTGACTCGGCTAATAAGAGAAAGATGGAGTTTCATGATGATCATAGAGGAAAGAAAGTTCAATTTCCCCTATGTAAATCATGTGGGAAGAGGCATCAAGGAGAATGTTTCAAAGGAACTGGAAGATGCTTTGGGTGTGGAAAAGAAGGACACAAAGCCAGTAAGTGCAAAGGAAAAGGTTCAGTTAACACCAGGGATGAGGATAATGGTATTGCTACGACTTCAACAATGGTTAAATGTTTTAAATGTGGAATATACGGGCATTATGCAAACCAATGCCCTAAGGGAAAGTCTCATGAAGATAATCAGTATGGTCGTATGGGAAGTATTTATGTGGATGATGATGAAGATACTACCAATGATATGTGAGATGAAAGAATTGTTGAAGCTCGGTCAATGGTTTAAGAATGTAGTGGAATGATTACATGTTTATCATGTGTAATGTTGTATAAGTAATCTCATGGTACTATGGAATAAAGAGACATGTAAGGATTGTTACATTGTTGTCTGATTAATGTTACCAGTATCCATGAAAGGTTATTCAGATATTTTTGGAATGTAGATGATATGCGCATAATGAAGGGATAAGGAGAAAATGAAATGTTTGACAGTATTCATGAGCTCATGATTGATATAAGGACTAAGTGATATCATGGATTGAGTATATAGAATTTTGAGGATTTTGGTATGTGGAAAGTGTTAACTTTTAACTGCATTCATGTTTTCACTAAGGTATTCAAGAGAATACATGATTAAGGACTTTGAATGTTTAGAATGTGACCAACAAAACATATCTTATGATATATGGGGATCAACGATGGTATTAAATCTCTGGTAATCGTTTTCACTATGTTATGAGAGTGGACTGCAGTATTATGGATAAGCCTAAAGATTGAAATGGATTATGTTGGACATAAGTGATTATTGTTTAAGGATAGAAGTTTTTTTTCGATATTATTGATGGGATGTTATAGTAATGTAGTTTTAGAAAAAGGACAACCTGCAGGACGGGCGACAACCCATCGCTTCGGACAAGGCTGTAGGAATCGAACCCACAACCGATGTGCGACTGGCCTTTATCGCCTACCACTGACCTACAGGAAGTCCCTGGTTAGTATAAACTAGTTTCATTAAGCGGTATGATATATGAAGTATAAGTTCATTTTTGGAACCATATACGATTAATCTAACCACAAGATGGACTTATAACTTTTGCTAACATTTTGTTTGAAAGAGATGGAATAACCCATCATTCTATCACATGATCTACTAACACATCACAAATAACAAATTCAACTTCATTTCTTTAAGGGATGAAGTGGAAATTGTTAAATTCACGAACAACAGTTAGATTGTACCAAAATCAAGTAAGTATTTCTTCTAATACAAAATTTTCAACTTTAGGGGAAATGATCTTGAAAACCAAAAATGTTGTCCTAGTGATCTTATACCCGATGAATCAGATGGTACCTTATATCAGCACATATCTATGGATTTGTGATTACTGGATTTTCCATAGCCATGTTCTCTACCACTCTCCATCAGAACATGATGGTTAGATTTCTCTTCCATATCCATATTTTCACCTATGTGGAAACCCAATGATTAGTTTATTTGGGTAACCGTTACGTTTCATACTTTTGTTTTTAAAGATTGGTTTTGATATTCCTTTTTACGATGTGGGTTTCTATTAAAGAAACTTTCGAATAGTAAACCATTTATAACCCCGACGAATTTCGAGGGCGAAATTCATTTTAAGGGGGGTAGAATGTAACAGCGCAAGATTTTATAAAAAAATATTCTTTTTAATTTCATTAATGACTTGTGTTGTATTCTACACCAAGATTACCTTGCGCTATACGCAACACCGTATTAGCTTGCAGTATACGCAACACTATTCTTAGATCGTGTTACACACAATTTTGATAATAGTTATTCTACGCAACATTGAGTATATATATATATATATATTAAATGTATAAATGAAATATGGTTGGATTCTGTTATACGAAACAATGAAGGATTCTTTCACAACACGCAACCCTGACTTGGCTTGCATTACACGCAATCGCGACCTTCCTCGATAGCGTGTGTAATACGCAATACCGAGTTTCACTAAACAACGATGTGATATTAAAATATTATTAAAACTAGCCGTTATGAATAGTAATAACCACTTTTTAAAATTCTGTAAATCTTATTTTTCAAAATGAACTTCATTCTTGGATTCGGAGTATCGAATTTAGCCTAAGGTGAAATTTTGGTACTTTTCGGATAACTTTCATATTCTGATGAATAGTGAAAATTACTAAATTATAATTAAAAACAACTTTTTTAATCGAAATAATTAATAGTGATAAATTATTAATTTGAGTGGTTTTAAAGTATATTTAGAATATATTTTTACAATTTAATACAATGTTGTTCATTGGTTGTAATTTCACATTTAAACCAGACATAATCAAGTGTCAATCTTTTGATATATATTGTTTCCTAAAAACACGCTATTTATTTTAACAGCAGGATTTAATTATAAAATTAATTAATTCAACTTCTATGTTATGAATTTGGTAAAATAGATTTCATTTTTGAATTCGGAATATGAAATATCGCTTAGGATGAAATTTTGGCATTGTTCTGAAAAATATCAATTTTTGATGAATAGTGAAACTACTAAGTGGTAGTTAAAAAAAAACTGAATTTTTCATAAAACTTAATTTTGCCGCTTCTGTGAATGGAATTTCGAAAATCCGAGAGACACTGTTAATATCAAGGACTAAAATGTGGTTCAATGAGATGAAAATAATTTTTTGGTGAATAGTAACTTTTTACTTTTTTTACCGCGGTTAATAGTAAATAGGGTAATTAAGGGTAAATATGATATTACTATTACCCTAACACATGTCCTAATTCTATTGGACAAGTGTAATTCGACCAAAAACAAACTTAGGAATAAAATATGACCATTTAGGCCCACTTGGATTAGATTAGGACATTTATTATTAATTTATTTAAAGAAAGGTTAAAATAGTTAAAATCAAAGTTTAATAAGTAAATCATTTTTAATATGGGGTTATACATAAGATAAATTCGATTGTAAATATTCATTAGAAAGATAAAAAGATTTCCTACATGATGGTATTTTATTTTTAATTTTTAGACAGCAAATAATTTAATTTATTTATGACACAACGATGATGCAGTAATTATCTTATTAATGAAATATTGACATAATTGATGTTATAAACACCAAAAAAAATGTAATTTGAGATTTTTTATGAATTACACTAATTTTATAGGTTACTATGATATATTAATGTTGATTTAATCAACTTGGTTTGAACATTTAATTCTGTTATGACTTTCACAAAAATCATATATCAAATAGTGTCAAAATTGACACAAAATAGTTTTTAAATCAAATATTATATTATTAATTGTTATTGTATTCCTAAAAATCTAAGGTTCGGCCAAATGACTTAGATAAGGATATATATATTAATATTAAACAATTTGGGGTTCGTTTGGCATGTTATAGTAAGTGTATTAACCATATAGTGAAAGAAAACAAAAAGACATGGTAAAAGTTAAATTATTTAACTTAGAGTTAAATCTAATTGATAAGGTTAAAATAAGATCCTAAACTTGTCTAAATTCTATTGGTTGATAGGATTTCGACCCATCCCCACATTAGCTTCGAAATAAGACCCTTTGGAACCATTATAAACCGATTTTCACTTTAATATAAAAAAATATTTTGAGATATTCCTAAGGTGCCCCTCTCCTCCCCTATAAAAGGACACCTCCTCCCCCTCCTCCTCACACCAATTTGAGCACTCAAGCTCGGCCAACCCCTGCAAAAATCTCTTCTCCACTTCCCTAGAAACATCCTAGAGGTTCTGGTCTTCCTCAAAGACCAATTTTAGTGCCCTAAGAGGAGGTCTCAAAGAGGCGCTTCAAAGAAGAGGTAATTACCTTTACCAATTCTTTCATCTTTATTTCTTCTTCCACTTCTTCTCCTTAGGTTGTTTCATTATGAAGTAATAACATCAGTATCAATCATATACTGATATGTCATTATAAGTATTAAACAACCCTATTTCACCATCTATCCATCCTACGGAAAAAGAAATCACCGCGCGTGCGTACGTACGGAATACCGTCTCCACTACGCGATGAGATTCATTCTCCATGTTAACAATTTAAGAATGATTATAAAGTATATATAAGAAATAATAATGAAATATATGACATTATAAAGCTACTGGATTTATATATATATATATATATATGTATGTCATCTACTCACTTCCATTTCAAGACAATAAGGAAAGTAAAACAGCGTTCATGCGTACGTACGGACTACCGTCTCCATGAACGGTGTTTTTCATTTTATTTATCTACCTATTATATATATATATATATACTGAATATATATGATATATAAATCATATTTTATATTCTGGAAGTGAGTAAATCATGATATAAGTAATAATGATGTCAAGAACAACAAGTCAAAACACCTACGATAAATGAAACGATTTTACCCAAAACGCTTCTTTAACATGGAATTTACAAAAGAACGGGTGATATAATGTCATAAGTGAACCATATATGATATCATAACAATGAATATGATTCTGGAATAAGTCAGTAACATGATTTAAATCATTATACAGGAATTTTGGACACTTACAAAGCAAGTCGGACATAAGGTAAGGGAAATATCACAATCTCATTTTTATCCGAGATTGTTTCTTCGTAAGTATTTACTAGGGTGTATTTTATCATCCACATCCATGTTTCATAAATATGTAATATTATTTCCATCCACCTACAATTTTTTTAAATCCAATTTTACCCTTCGGTAAATTTTAGTAAAAGATAAGAAATGAATCTTTTGTCGTTTTTTTCGTACGAGGTACTTTTTGACTTTTCCGACAAAAGTACGAAGAATGTTTTTTTTAACTTATACGGCATGAATGGATTTTTAAAACATTATTTCCAAGAAGCTTCCTTTACAAGTTTTCATGTTTATTTATAATCAACTTCTTTTATTTTAAAGTTGTATGACATGTTATGAAAGGAAAAATGTTTTTGAAGAAGAAAAGATATTTTCCTCAAGAATGGAGTTCAAGTGTTTTATCAAAATTATTTTTCATCTAAGATAGTAAAGGGTTCTGTTTTTATCCCTATTATTAAATTGATTTGATCATGTTGTGATGGAATTATTTTTATGAATTTCTTTATCTTATATGAATTGATTTATGATGTCATGATGTTTCAAGAATCCCATTTTTGTTACATGTATTATGCGATGATGTATGTTTTATGATTATGTGGCACACATAAGAAAGGATTCATTAAGAGATGGGTGGGACCTATATCTCCCTCCAATGCATTGGGTAAAGATTTCATATCTCATGAGATAGACATGGCTGGAATGGTAGGTTATACCGGTTCAGTGAAACAGGACTGAAACGAGGGTTACTCGATTCAGAAAGGGACTTTGTCCACTAAGATAGTCTTGGCAATTAGTCTTGACTAACAAGAAATGATTCTCTATGATTATGTGTGTATGCCACAAAGTTTCATGTTTTAAGTTATGCTTATCGGGATTTCATTTCACTACTATGATTTATCCCATGTTATGAAATTATGCTCTCTCTTGCAGGTTATGATTTCCAAAAGTTATGTTCTTATGAATATGATGTGATTTATTTTTCTTTTGTTTACCCTTACTGAGCATTTGAGCTCACCCTTTTATGTTTTCTTTTCCCCAGGATATAAAGAAAAGTTTTTAGGTAAAAAAAAGGGAAGATCTTTATGGGAGATATTGAAGATCTTTCACCACGATTAGAAGATTTCGTTCCGAGTTTCCAAAGACACTAAACTATTACGATCCTTGTGTGTGTGTTTTCGTTATGTACTAAGTATTCCGCAAAAGTAATGTAATGTTCATGTACGTCAGGCTTCGGGTCTCTACATTTACACATGCACACATATCCACGCTACAGATGATGAAATATAAAAAACACCAAGGAAATAAATGAATACATACCACAAAACCCAACCAATAGAGTACAACAAGAAAGACAAATGTAGTAAAGTATTCTATGTTAGAATACAAGCCCACCAAATTAACGAGTCTACAAACTACAAAGTCCTTCCTATAAACAACATTGGTACTGGGATGGATGTTCGAAGCCGTAGGGACACCTTGTCCCGTATGGGACCCATAATGCTATTTCCAGTCCTGGTCCACCCAAGACTCCATCAAAAGGTCACTCTTCTATACAAGACACGAGACATGCGACCAAATCCTATGTCGAGGTGAGTATAACAATACTTAGTAGGTCACCCGAAAAACCACAAAAAAGTACACAAAGTAAAGGTACAGTGATATCTACATATTATATGTCTACATTATTTATAAAATGAAGATATTAAAATATACTAAAACCTAGACCCATATTCTATAGGTAAGTCAGAATGACCGTATACCCAATCTAGGGATTCAATCAGAATATTCCATGAAGAACTCATCTAGGAGAACTCACTCCTGAATATGATAGCACTGATCATAAACATACAAGAATTATGGATCATCATGAACCACCATGAGAGAGGGATACGATAATATATATGAATAAATAATATGATACAGTCACTATGGAAGAACCAGCTCCAAGAGTGGAAAAAATCATAATGCCTGGATAAAAATCACTGTCGGGGCCATAGAGTATACCATGACTCATCGGATTCCCATACTAAGTAGAGGACCTATGTCTAGTAGGATTGGTCATACCGATACCAATACTCTACTTAGAGAACAATAATGGATAGAGGATTGTGATCAAGTCCTCCCGTAGGGGATTCCAAAATCTATCTAGATAGTCTTGCTGAAGGGATCATACTAAAGTTAACAGAAAACGGCACCAATTGATATTCCTGAGAACAAAAAAGGGGCACCAAACCAAATGAAACTTGTTTGAGATATGGTGGACAATAAGATCAATCCATGTAGAAGATATTACATAATGTCTATGAGGGTCACACAACATGCCCCTTGACCCCAAGTACATCTCATGTACAATGGATAATGTCAGAAAAACATGTCATGTAGAAAATGTATACATGAGGAATAGAGAGAGTAACACCCTTTGTCCTACTATCTATGGTCCACTCCATGGATGTTGACCATGTGATAGTACATGGCTTAAACCGGTGTCTACTTCCTGTGTACCAGTACACAGGGTAGGCAATGCAACCAGTCTGGGTCTAGCTGTGTGGTGGAGTACATGTCGTGTACTCCACCCAGTGTCTATTTATCTCTTGATATACATAACGAGTCTCATAGAGGGTCCGACAAGATTTTTGACACATTATGATTTCCCAAAAGACCAGTCGAAGCTCTGCGGGACCCACACACTATGTATTCTAAAATACACACATGTTCATTGGAATTTTTTAGAATGATTGGTTTCTTCACCAGTCATCTTCTTCATTGCTCCGACCTCTTTTCTAGCCAGGCCTCATCAGGAAAGTCTCGATCCATGTCATCTGGTCATTCCATCTCAGATTCGATACGATTCATGTCTCTAATCCACTTAGAAATCCAAATCTATTAATATGAACAAAGAATTCTAAAAGCATGATATCATCTAGAAAACTACAATCCATTCATCGTGATCTTCTTCTCACGTCCACTAGTTCATCCTTATGTCATATCTAAAATCATAGATCATTGCACCACAAATTGAAGGTGAAACAATCATTCACTCGTAACCACGTGAATAATGATGAATGGATAGAGATAATGGTGGAAGAAAACACATAGAAAAAATCTAAGGATTGAAAATGAACCATTTTTCATTTAGGAATCGATCTATTCTATTTGAAGGGTCAAATTAACTAATTCAAAATAGAGATCAAACCCCCAAATCAAACCCAGAATCACCCATCATGCAATAATGATCGATCCACTAGACAACCTATTCATGGGTTAATCTATATTCGTCGTTGAATTTAATAATGAGAAATATGTAAAAGAAATCATATTCCCTACCTCAGGCTTGGATAGTTCATTTAATAAGATCTATCATCATGTAACTGTTGTTGGTGAGATCCATCAAAGTGACATTCATCGATATTTTATCCAAGCTCCATTATCGTTTTCCATTGAAATAATTATTTAGTTTCTCTCTAGAGCCTCATAGAATTTCTACAGGTTTATAAGCCTAACAGTGGGAACCTTCTCATTTTAAATGAGAAAACACATTACAGCTTCATCGTAACTTTTAAGTAAAATAAATCCTTAATTTATTTAATTTATGTAAAATGTCTAAATATTAACTTTTCCTGCCGACCTGTATTAGTTGATTTTAGGCCTTTCTTAGTGTAAAATCACTCCTATGAATGCAATGGTTCCCTCATATTTCTGATCCATGTACCCATTTATATGTTATTCCCCTTTTTTTAGAAACCCTCATGTATGCTATTTAAAATATATAACAAATTTCAAACCGTTATTTCAGGAACAATAGGGCTCAGAATCACACACCATCCCAACTCCTGGTCTCAAATTAATTCCTTATAATATTTAAAAATAAAACATGGAAAATCCAAGACATTATATACACTATGCATACTTAACACTTATCTAATGTTTATTTGTGCAAGCTGATCCAGTGAGAAGTCCTCTTGAATTTTGAAAAAGTGAGTTGTCTTTATAAGATGATCCATAAAAGCCCATGTTGAATTGATTCCTATGTATGTATTTAGAAATCCATTTAAAAAGTCATTGGTGATGTTTTCCCATTTCCATGTTAGTAGGGGTAAAGGTTGCATCATCCCCTTAGACTTTTTCCTTTTCAGCCTTCACTTGATAACATACTAAGCAACTTGCTATATATTATATGATTAAATTCTTCATATTGTCCCACCAATATTACTCTTGGAGATCTTGATACATATTTTTCATCCCTTGGTGAATATAGAAGGTTGAGATATGTGGGTCACTAAGAAGATCTTTTTTATCTTTAGATTGGATGGTACACATACTTGTGATCCAAATCCTACAACTCCATCCCCATAAATGTTAAACTCTGATAATTTCCCATTTCTCATGGCTTCCACCATCTTTTGAATGTATCATTTCATTGAGCATCCATTATTTTCTCCATAATGGGTAGTTAAAAAATCATTAGAGATAGGATTGATGATGTTATTTAAATAATTATCCCCTTATCCTTACTTCAAAAATCTAAAAATATTGGATCCTTCTTAATTTCATCATTGATAATGTTGTAGGATCCTTTCCACTTAGAGGAACTTCCACTTTATTCACCTTGAAAGGATAGTAGTAGGTTGAGAAGTCATAATCCTTGATGAGCTCTAACCATATTCCCTAGCACATATTAAGTTCCTTCTATGGGAATATATATTTGAAACTCTGATGATCAGTATATATTTCATATTTCTCCCCATAGAGATAATGATGCCATATTTTTATCATGAAGATAAGAACAACAACTCCAAATCAGGAATGGGATAGTTTTTCTCTTAAATATTCAACTTCCTTAAAGTTTAGGATATCACTTTATCATTTTTCATAATTAAACAACCAAATAAATTCTTCTAACAATTCCACTCTACCATAAAGAGTTCCCCAAATGTTGGATGTGTGAGTATAGGCATGGTGAGAAGACTCTTTTTTAACTCTTCGAATAAGTATTCATATTCACCAGTATAGAAAACCTTTTCTACCTTCTGATTCAGCATGGATAATGGGTTTTAAAATCTTTTGAAGTTCTTAAAAAATTACCAGTAATACCCAGATGGACCATGAGAGCTATGGATCACCATTACAGATGTTTTCCTCATCAACTCTTCTATTTCCTTTTTTAAGGGTCTATAGATATTCCTTTTCTAATGATAACATGCCATATTAAAGATAATTCTTACATCGAGAACTCACATTTATTATGAATTTCAAAAAAAATCCCCCTATTAAATGTCTTTATAACATTATTAAAATACTCCCCATGTCCCCCTTTCACCCAAAGTATATCAAAATATCATCAATAAATATTACCAAATATTTTTTGAGCTAATCTCAAAAGAATATATGCACTATTTCCATGAATATCAATGAGAATTAGTGAGCTTCAAATACTTCAGTATGAACCCACAGTGTTCATACCTCATTCGAACGGTAGTCATGGGAATATCTTCTTTCCTCATCATTAATTAGTGGTATCCCAACCGATGGTCCCCCAAATATAAATACATGGACCCACATATTTGATCTAAAAATTTATCTATCTATGGTAGGGGAGACATTCTCTTTTTTTTTGAGTTCATGATAATCAATACAGAGGGGAATTGATCAATACTTCTTCTTAATTAATAGGAGTGGTTCAACCCATGGTGATGCACCTGGGTGTATAAAACCATTAAGAATATTCTCTTGTAACTTTTTATTAGTTACCCCATCTAAATGGTGGAAATTATATAAGGTTTCATTGATAATGGTTGAGATCTTGTAATAAGTTCAATTGATAACTCAAACTCTCGGTCAGTAGGAAGACCAAAAAATTCTTTAGGGAACACATCAGTATAGTCCCTTGCAATGGGCATGTCTTCGAGCATGATTTTATCCTTTTTCTCAATCATATGATTTAGATATGATTAATTATAAAGAAATAATATCTATACCTCAAATTATTATTTTGAAGGAGATTAATCATCCACCTTACACTTCTACATAATTGAAGGATGCCTCAGGATATGGAGAGTGATATCCCTTTTCTGATAGTTGATGTTGGAATTGTATAGGGATATCAAATTTGTGCCAAATATTGCCTCAAAATCAATTAAAGGAAGAAAGAAAGGATTTTATATGAGGTTTGGTCTGACAAAATTAGTTGTGGAGCTATTATATACTTTGGATTCAATAATTTCCCATATATGACGTCTCAAAAATAACTCAAACTCAATATTGTTATGTGGTGTTTTAATTATTCTACTAAACATACAAGATATTATTGAATTCTTAGAAACAGAATGAAATATTTTGTTAGATATTTTAAATAAATGACCAATGTATCTATCCCCACATAATTTTATGGCTCCACCTCAGAATTAGTGATGGAATAAGCATTACTTGTATCCTTTGATTTTGGTGTTTATTGACAAAGATCACCCTTAAGAAATCATGGTTTGGTGTGTTTTCCTTCATAGTGTCCTTGGTCCCCATATTTAAAGAATTGAACCATAAGTTTTCCACCACTTTCTTTCACCACATTGTCCAGCTACCTCATGTCTCATCAAAATTCATGAGCTTGGTGGCCTTCTCTCCCACACTAGAAGCCTTTACATGTCCCTTTGAGGAATTTACCATTATTATTCATCACATAGTTTTTATTTGTGAGTGGTGTAGTTTTATTTCTACCTTTTTAGTTAGGTCTTAAAACTTGAAAATACATCTTTAATTTCTTATCTCTATAGTTGTGGGACCATTATCCAAACTCTATCTTAACTTTGAGATCATTTCAAACAACTTATTCATAACTCCCAATGTCTCAAATTGATAAATCCTTTAAAAGGTTTGGTTTGAAAACAATAAAGTATCTATATATTTTTATATCAATTTTGATAATTAAACTCAAGGAATACATTAAAATCATTGTGAAATTTGCTTCCTAACCCATGATATATTCACCTTCCTTTTTCATTAGCACTATAAATTCTCTCTCCATATATATATGAAGAGTTTGGGGAAATACTTATGAAGAAGTAGTTTCTGAAAGTCTTCCCACTCAATCTCTTAAATTTACTCTTTTTCCTTGATGTTCTTAATCAACTCCCACCATTGATTGGACTCTTCATATTAATGATAAACAACGAAATTCACCTTCTCCTAATTAGAATAGTGAGGAAAATAAAGTATCCTCTATATTGAGTTGACCAACTATTTTGAGACTAGTTTATTGTAAGATCCCTTAAATGTAGGTGTTTTTTGTGCAATAAAGACTTGATAACCATTTTCTCATTATTATGTGAAGGAGATCGTTCTACATTATTCAAGTTATTATTCATATTCAGAGACATTTGGGTGAGAATTTCCATGAATTTTTTTACTCCACATATCAATACATTGGGGATGTCATTCATGGAATCCATGCATTGTCCCTCATATATATTTATGGCTCATTTCCCCATGTTCGCACCATTTTCTAAAATAGAAATGTTTTCAACAAAATATTTGACAAAAATTCTTGAATAAATAATTTTCTTGAAGTCAACTATAAAGGAATATATTGTGGGATCCCTATGTTTATGAATGTTTCTAAAAAAATCTTCTTGGGTGCTTAAATTTACTTAGTCTCATGATAAGGGTTTTCACTAATCTTATCCAATCCTAATTTCAAAATTAACTACATTGTACTACAATTCCAACTATAGTAACCTTTCTTTTTATTTCATTATTATAACAACATTTAAATGATAAATAATATAATATTGTTACAAAACTAGGACCCAAAAGTTTAGTATCATGGGAAACTTGGGACCGTAAAAAAATTATATAAAAAACATCAGCACTAGTTTCATTCCATATTCTCTAGCCTCTTATTGTCTCTCATGTTCACCATAGAATAATTAGTCACCAAAGGATATAAATCAAAGAAATGGGTGATCTAAAATCCCATAAATAGGACAGATAACAACATGGATCAATATAAAAATGGCTAAGATTAATCATCATCTTCAAAAAAATAATCATAGGATCATCATCATAATATTGAGAGTAAGAATTAGACAAAGGAATTAAATATTGAAATGCATAAAAATATCATCATGTCATAGTGGTAAATTACGACACATTGTTCTGAACAATGATAAAATCATGTTAAAGCATAAGATATGTGAATAATAATAAAATCATCATTCTAAACATTGATAGAATCATGTTCATGCATATTTCACCTTATTTCATGAGATAAATCACATTATCATATTCATTACAGTTCTACATAATTCCAAGAGCACCCATCACATCACATCATTTACATAATCATGCACGCATCATTTAATGTATATCAATATTGGACATAAAATAACCCAGGAAAAAAAATTCATGACAATTTCATAAATGCATAAAAATATAAATAAAACTTTTGGTTACCAAAATAAAAATAGAATAATATATTTTCTATAAGAATCAACAATCTTATGTGAAGAATAAATAATCTCATGTGAAATAAAACATGTATTTTTAGAAAAAAGAGTTCTTTCGGGTAATATATGAATTTGATATAAAGTAATATTAGAAACATGTATATCCTAAAAAAGGGGATTCCAGTAAAAAATAAAACATGTTTGAGTAATATAATATGAACACCCACACTGAAACTTGGCATGAAATATGAATAACCCAAAGAAAAGGAGTTGAGTTCATGAATCCCCTTCCCTTATATCTGAATGAATTATTCACTTTAATATCATGTATAATAAAATTAGATTAAAAAATTAATTAATAAATATCCTATTCTACATGTATTTGATTCATTATAATTTTATTAATGTTTGTTTATGGCCATTTTGATGAGTTATAGAGTTCAATTTAATCATTTGTGAGGGTTTATTTTCTTGGTTTTCATGATAGTTTCACTGGTATACATGTTTAGATATCATATAAAATGACAATAATTGTAAATAATTGGGATTATAGGTTATTAACTAACTTCTATAAGATTAAATTATTATAAATATCATTTTTAATATGTTATTAGGATGAATCATTTGATGAAACGTTAATGATAATCATTTAGATTAATATTGTTATTTTTCGATCATCACAAAATAGTTTCATTTTATAATTTAATATTATGTATATATGTTAGTTCAAGAACATAAAAATCATTATATCATAAATATTAAAATCTACTTCGACCATTATAATGGTTTTATGACTTGACTTGGTAGCGTTATAGGAAAATGAAAGTGTATCATCCACAATGGGGGTAAATCGACACATCAGTGACTGTGTTTTAATTTTTAGAATAAAAGGGAGATAATATGGGGTTTAATGATGGATTATTCCTTTATAATACTAAAATTAAATTATATTAAAGATACTGGATTTTTCATGCAATTTGGGAAAGTGGATATGATGACAAAATAAGAAAAGAAAATAAATTGAAAAGAAATTAAAAGAAAATGAAAGAGGGTTTTCTCTCTTCAATTCTCATCTTTGAGAACCTCTTTATGGAAGTTAGTTTTTGTATTTTCATCAAGACCAATGAATCCTAGGCATGGGTATGGGGATTGGTAAGATGGTTGGGTTGGAATTGGACAAGATTCAATGCTCGGAATCTATGAAGAGAAGATGTGGTGAGGGGTGGAATTTATAGGGGAGGATATACATAAATAAATTAGTATAATTAAGTATGGTTTTAGTTCTTTTGGATTACACCATCCATACATTATCTATGACTCAATAATTCTTGAACATATGAAATACCATAAATTACTGTATTTCACAATTCACAAAATTCAACTATTTTAGAAAATACAAAAAAATAACCCTATACATTTTTCAACATGAATAATTTAAAAATGTAATATATTTTAGTATATTTATTTTAAAATTTAGAAATTTACTTCTTAAAAAATCATCATTTATTCAAAAAATATTGATTTTAAAATTATAACCGATTTTATAACACTTTGAAAAATTACCTAAGGCCTCATCAAATTATTGTATAATCACAAGACAAAAATATAAAAATTTATGAATAAATTTGATGGAAATAAATTTTATTTAAAATCATAATATTAATTATAAAATGGTAATTAAATATTTATAGATTACAAAAATACCAACATTAATTTATCTTTTCTAAAATATTTAATTACTTATAACATAACATAAATATATTATATTTTAATTCATAACATACCTAAATTTATTTATGTTTTCATAAATGAGGATAATATTATATTAATAGGATTACTATTCCAAGTGGTCACATTACTATTTCAAATGTCACGTTACTATTCCATAGTTATAGGCTTCTTACCTTCTAGAAATACCTCTTATGTCTTTTATTCATCATTTATAAAGTCTTTATTTCATTCTATATGTGATTTTATGTGATTTATACTATATATAATAATTATAAAAAGATATTTTTTATTGATAAAATTATAGGTTGTTTCATGTTGTACCATGGAGTGATAACTTTGGAAAGGGAACATTGGGCTTTGAACAGATTTTAACCTAGTGTACAAAAAGGGCCTTATTGTACACATATTTTGACACATCTTAAGGATATGTTTTGGACATTTAAAAAGTAATTGAGAATAATATTGTAGTATTTGAATTATGACCATGAAAGACCTAGGTTAATCCTAAGGTTTCATATATTTAAAAGAGGATTTACTGAGTTATACATCATATTATTATTTTTTCATGATTATGTGGTTAGAAAATATTTTTATTGTTTCAAAAAATATGATTTTGGGATTCAGTTAATATATGGAACCTAAAATAACAATTTTAATTCTAAATATTATGGAAAACAAAATTAGTTTTCTCCAGAGTAACTAAATGTTATGGTTAATGGAGTGAATAATATCATTTCTTTGCTCACTAAACATTCTCTAGCTATGAACCACATTGAGATGGCTTGTGATTAGTAGAGGGAACAACATTATGTTGAGTAATTCTTGATACAACTTTCACCTTCTTTTATTTGATCTACTAATGCACTAGTGTCTAATTAGGGGATCAATACAACTGGAATGATTTTTTCCATTTGATTGTGTTTAGAATATGAAAAAGTCATTTATGATGTCTATAATTTTTAAGGAGAAGTATATCAATGGTGGGATATTATCAAGATTACAAGGAAACGACATGAAATTATCTCTATAGAGTGGGGTGACATTAAGATATTACTTCTCAATAACTATTTTCATTCTATCCTTCATAAAATATCATGATTGAATATCACAAGCTTATGAAGAATGATATTGAATCTATTAGAACATATATGGAAAATTTGGAAATGATTATGAGGTAAATATCTTTAATTTTCACCCAACATGAATGTTTGATTGTTTGATTCTTTAGTGGATTAAATCCATTTCTTCTAAGTGAGTTTTTGTGATTACTTGTATAATCATATGTTGTTAAAATTTGAAGCCTTAGGTTTTCGAGAGTGTTTATGGGAATAATAGTAATTTTTCATATGATATGATATTGGATAAATTTTTGGAACACTATATTAGTCACAAGATATGATTTTTACTAAAGGATAGGGGTTTGTAAGAAATACAATACATTTCAATTTTCATTGAATATTTAATATTTAATTAATTAAGTATTAATTTATTCTCTAATGTTCATTTAGTTGTATATTTTAAATATAAAATTAGATTGAGATTATAATTATATCATTGAGTCTGTAACGATGGGTTTTTCTTAGGCAAGGATGAAACTTATCTCTGGTGTCAAGGATGGGATTGATCCTTACTTTCTTTTTTTTATTTTTATTTTTTCCTTTTATAATTTTACTTATCCCATTTTTTAATTTTATTTCCCTAAATTCCACTATAGGAATCCCTCACATGAACTATATATGTAGGGGGAGAGAAGAGGGATAGGGAAATGGAAGGGGCATTATTAATAGTTTTTATGATGGCTAGATAGGAGTGTCGTGGTTGTGGGAGGAAGATTCGAGATGATGCGATAGTGGTTTTCACATGGACGTAGATCCTATTTATATTTTATGCCTAAAATACCCAAAAAATAGTTTTATTTTGTTTTTAAAGGCATGTTTGGGTATATTTGAACCCCTTATGGGTCAGTCTAAGAGTTTTAGGGAGAAATCGAGTGTTTTGGGCCCACTCAAGGGGTTTTCCATTTAGGAAAACCACTATTCATAGCATGTGGTTTTCAAAACATAGGACATATGTTCTTCTAGTTATGGGAATGTGGTGTTTTGGGGACTACATTTCATCTACCAGGGGTACATTCCATGTAGTGGGCTTGGTTGTGTAGTTGAGAACTCATTTACACACACCATATGGGGGTACATGTCAATGTAAAGGAATTAACCAAACCCCATGTGGGGAACACACTACGTTGGAGTTCATGGATATGTGGGGTACATATCTAATTATATTGGAATTTACCCTTAGGGGGTTACATGTTTTTTATTTACTGTACACACCATGTAGTCAAAATTATTACATGTATAGTGGCGTTGTGGTACAAGGTCAGGTACACATATTGGGATACACACCATGTACAGATCCAACACGACATTAACTTTTATAAAGTGCATACTAAGAGGCAAAAGGTACAAATCTAGGGGTTATTCTAGTGTCACACATTGTGCACCCCATGTACATGCCATGTACTTTTCCCCGGTTAATTTTAGTTCCTGTTATTCACCCTATACTCATAATTGGATTTGTGAGTAGTCCATTCTTATCATTTTATCATGTAGATCATCATAGTGATATCCTTTATATTTTTAGATAGATTATGGATGGTTTTTTTGACTATGAGTGTTTAATAAGATGGTTTCTTTTAGTGGTTTTAGTTTCTTCCAGGGTTTGGGTTTTGAGGTATGAGGCCAATGTGAGGGTATGAGATCATTTGTTGGTTGTGTCTTGTAGACTCCAACTAGTTTTTTATGAGTTTATTTGGATGGATTTTATTAGGCATGACCATAGAGTATCTTTTAGGAGGTGCTTGAGGTCAGAGTGGTTGAGGACTAAATCTTGGGTTTGAGGAGACAAGAGTTGTTGGATCCTTTAGGCTAGTTAATACCCCTAGATAGTAGATACATCTATGTGTTATTGAGATTATAAAAAAAGTCTAATGGACACTTGAGGATTCCCTTATGTGGTAGTTTCTAGTCAAGTGAATAGTGGTTTCCATAGTCTGTTGTTGCAAATACCTGTATGACATTTTTGTATTCTATTATGCTAAGGAACCATTGGGGGAGGGTTTCATACTTTTTAGGTGGCTATAAAGGCCATTTTGAAATTCCATGTTGGATGAAATGTTATTTTAGATTCCAATTTTGGTGAATTTTTTATTTTTTACTAGTGGAAGGCCACTATGGGTCATTTGAGATATTTCAGTACTGGGAATTTCTTGTGTTATTGGATGAGCTAGAGGAACCCCTTGTAGGGTATCATGTACTTGATGTTTCCTTTTGTACAATTGAGGTTATTTCTATGGGAATTTCCCAAGATCATGGGTGTAGTATGGGTGTCCTAGGGTAGATGTTTTTTTATTCTGTGGCCTTGAGGGCTGTCTGAGCCTCAAGATTAGTTTGACACTTGGGATGGTCATGGAGAGACCGTGGTTGAGATTTTGTTTGAATATTGAGTTCAATGGTTATATAAGACTTCTCTACATATGGTAAGATAGTGGATTTTGGTTTCAAATTCAGTTATTTGGATGGTGTGTTAAAGCTTATATAATCCCACAATTGGTTGGTTTTTGTCTATGATGTTTGCGGTAGTTTATTCTTAGTACTATGGTTGAGGAGGTTAGCCCTGGGATATAATAGATGGAGCATTGTCCTTGAGTCTTTTTTTGGTTCTCTCCTTTGATGTCCTGATGTACTTATATGCAATTAGGGAACTAAAAGAAAACTTGGATGATGGAATACCTCTTCTATTTGAGTGTTATAGCGAACTAGTTTGGATTTTGTCTCATGAGGTGTTGAACCACTCAAAAAATTGGGTTTCTATATCGTGGCATATTTTCATTCCCAGGTCTATAGATTCATTGTGATCTTGATTTTTATAGTACCCATGGTACATTATTTTTGGGTCCATGTTGGTACCCATGTGATATTTTTTTTAGGTCCATGATGATACCAACGAGACAATTTTTTTAAGTCCATATAAATTTTCATAATTCCTTCAGCATGACTTTCTAGACTGATAGGTTCCCTATTGGTCATCCTAGATGTTCCTATAACTATTTCATATCATGATATTAGAGACATATATCCAGGTAGATGAACTTTTTCATGTTTATTGAAATGGTTATTCCCTGGGGACTATCATTGGTGCCTGTTGCATTTTGAAATCATGGAGCTCTTTTGTAGATTAGATAGATGCACAAATTATCACGTGTCTTATTGATCTATGTAATGTAAATCATTTTTTAGGGACCATAGGAAGGAAATATTTACGATGGGTTCTAGTATGGAACTATTTGTTTCGTTTCAGTCATTTTTTATTTCCTCACATTTTTTAGTTGTTCCTTCTATGAGAGTTGTTTTTTTTCTTTAGAAATAATGCACATGTCATCTATGCATTCACCTTTTAAGACACCATATTATTGGTCCACCATTTTGGGTCACATACTGAGATTTATTTCTCACCACATGTATGTGAACCATAGTTTGAATGTAGTAATGGTGTCTATTTTAGGGTTATAGAATAGGTTGTATTGTGGATGGGACTAAGGCCCAGTGTATCCTTATTGAGCATAGCTGATCGTGTGGAGTCCAGTTAACAAGATGGTGTAGCTTGAGGTTTAAGGAGACTTGGTTTGTGGGTTGTCTCAGTGTTAGTAAGAGATTATTCTATAATTTATATATATTTTTTATTTTTTATATGTGTTCATCCTAGTGGATGACAGGTTATAGTATGTATTTCATTATTTGAGTATATGTGATGATAAAATTCATTCCATTTGTTATATCATGATTCTATTTCAGTTTATTTATTATGTGTTTTGTGATCAGGATCCATGTGTATGATTTTGGTTATTTTCAACTATTATTCAACTCTTTCCAAAGGTTATAATCCCCTCAAAGTACCTTATATACACCCTCCCTGGTCAGTTGCCTCTATCATTTAGTGAGGCACTACTGAGGCCTTGTGGTGTTTTAAATAGGGTTACGTGTTAGGTTTTACAAGTATGCTTAATTACAATATTTTATTAGAGTATCTTCATTTTAGTGTTTGAGAAGTCATCAGACATGTGGTCTTGGAATGTGTCAGAAAATGTGATGGTTATCATATAGGTGTGTCACTCACACCATTTCTATTAAAAAATCCATGTTTCCATGACATCACATTTTTCTTCATTGTACTCATTTTTATAGTTGAATGACTTCACGTATCACAGTACCATTGATATTTTTTATTTATGGTTTATTATATATATTTTGTCTTCTCCCATAATCTAGGGGCCATTGTTCATGCATTATTCAATTCAAATACAATTCACATGAAATCTTTCTATATGTGGTGTTCTAATGTATATTTTCATCTAATGATATGTTGTGTGGGTCATGTGGTGAGAGGTTACCTGGTGTTGAAGATTTCATCCCATCGACGAGGGATTCATGGCGACCAGTACAAGTATGTTTGGGAACCGAGTGCCCTATTGGTGGCATGATGTGGGAAATTATTCCTTATGGATCATTGGTTGGGTCTCAATTTTCTATGAGCTGCTGTCTCCTTGTAAGTCCCAGGTTCATGTTCTAAGGTTGGGACTAATATTTCCATGTGTTATCTATCATGCCATGTCATGGGCCTGTGAGCCTACTATCACAGGTGGATTTAGTGGGTGTAGTTTTTCTATATTAGGGGATATTAAGTTCCAATATCACCAGGATTTGATCATTCGTGAGGACTCCTACAGTTTGAGAAGTGGCTTCCTGTGAGTTCTCTTTATATTGTGGATGAATTAGGAGGCCTTGTTTGGTTATCATAGTGATAATGTGATTAGGAACATTTGTCTTTGGATTAATGCCCATGTGGAGGGTCTTCAATGGTTTTAACCATGTTATCCAAGTTTTTTAGGGGTTTACCCTTGTGAGTGCGAGTCTTATTTTGGGCTTGAGGAGCGGAGTAAGGAACTCATTATGGTGGAAATTCTAGTGTAAGTTGTTGGAGGTCATGATAGTTTTTTAATGGATTTTTTAGTGTATTTTTATAGGATATCATGATGGTTATCAAGTTTGAGTAGTTCATTAGGTATTTCTATTACATTCAGTGATGGATGTATCATGGGCCATGTGGTTATTTCATTGTGAAGTACAATGATGGTAAGGATAATATTGTGGTGGGGAGAATCAGATCATTCACTATTGAATGTCTCCCATGTTGGGAGTGAGTTGTGGATGATTTAATATGGGTCATTATATGGATGAAATAGTATTGTATTCAAGAGTTCATTGGTTGGATAGTGGCTGTTGGCTATCCACCAAGGGTTCTCAAGGGCGAGAAGCATTTGTGGGGGGGGCTGTGATGACACGTTTTCGGGTAGAGAAAATCAAGGGGAATTTCAGGCTTTTTCACATGATTTTTCCTAGGAAATGGTAATTTCTCTTGATATATGATCTCAAATGTATATTTTGACCACTAACTTATTCCTAGAATACAGTTCTTACCCTAGGAGAGGATTTTAGTTGGAATCCAAGTCATTCTAATTTTCAAAAAATATTTAATAATTAATTAATTAATTATTAATTTATTTGTGTGTGTTAATTCAAGTGTATCTAATAAATGTAGAATCATGTTATTATTCCATATTTTTTGTTGAGTTTATAATGGGGGATTTTTACTAAGCAAGGAAAAACATTTTGTTGGGAATTTGGATCGGTCTCATGCCCCCTTTTCCTTTTCTCTTATTTTACCTTTTCATTTCTCTTCTTCTTATATTTTTACCTTTGGCTTCCCATTCATGCCCCCATGGTATTCCCTTGCTATTTTGCGAGGGGGAGTGGAGAGGGAGAAATAAATAAAGGATGTAAGATCCTATTGTTTTCTAATTACATCCATCTTAGAGTTATTTTGTTCAGCATTGGTGGTTGAATCTTATTTAGAGTAGGAGAATCTATCTTCGGTAAAATGCCTATTTTAGGGATGTATATTGTTTTTTGAATTAATTGTGTCTAGGTAGAAAATTTTTAAATAATATTATGATGATTTTTCATGATTTTGGTAGGCTTCATCCATTTTTCAGGCACTTTCATAGAAGGTGGGATAAGAACTCTTCACTAAATGATTACACATCTTGTACATTATACCTGATATGAAATTGATGTCAGACACATGTCACAAACTGGTTCATAACATGATGTAGTTACATTTCATGAAACAAATTCACATCATGTAAAATTATATAATGATAAATATAAACTTGAGGTGACTTGGTTTTCGACATAACATAAAAATGAAGAAACACATGATGTGAAAGGATTACACATCAGGTATTCCTCGCACCCAATGGCCTTATGTCTATAATTTTTATTATTATTTTAGTAATATTTTTTCATAATTCACCTCTCAATCCTAGATAGAAATATAGGTGATTTGGAGTCTCTTCCTTCCTCCCAGACAATGCACTCACACATGAAATCCCTTGTGAGTGTTTCTTCTTAAGATTCCCTTCTCTTCTATCTTTTCTTGCTGTAGTGGTGTAAACCTTTTTACTATGGGTTTGGTTTAGAATTTATATCTATACCTAGTTTTATCTAGGTTCTTCTTATGATATCTTATGGCTTCTTCCTTGTTATCTTTTTCCATTGGACTTGCTGTATTAATCACTAGTTAAAGGTAGGTATTCTATACCTAACCCCTGGGTTTTTTAATAATGAATTATATATAATAATTTGATTTATCCAATACAACATGTGCTATGATTAAAAGTTTTATTTATATCCAATCATTAATTTAAATATTGATTATAATCCTTTTAGTATAACTATTGACGAGACCTTCTTTATTGATACCTGCTGGGTGAGATAACCCTTGAAGATACATATAAATTAGAAATAGGTTAAAGTGTGTTTAGCATGACATAATATTAGTTCACATATTTATTTAGATTCATTATAGAATTGGAATATTTTTTTAATATCTTGTGTTAAAATTTGATAATACAAAATTAAGAAATGAAATGTGTAATTGAATGATTAATTGTAATTTGATGAATTAACCATTGAACCATGTGATGTTATATTATTATATCCATGTGACAGAACATGTGTTGTGATATATTCTCTAATTATTTTATTTATTGGGACCTACCCAGTCCCTTTTTGTAATGATTATATTGAGCGGGATCTACCAAGTCTCAAGATGTAATGATAATATTGAGTGGGATCCACCCTATCCCATTTTTTAATGCTCATATTGAGCTGGATTTGCGTATTCCCATGTTGTAATTCATATATTGAGTAGGCTCTATCGAGTTATGTCTAGTAATTCTTATATTGAGCTAGTTCTCCCCAATCCAATGTTGAAATCCTTATATAGTGGTCTTAGAATATATTTTTGGGACTTATTCCATAGTTATATGTTTATTGGGTGGCATGGTATTTCTATATCAATAGAGATATTTCAATATCATAATGAAGAATGTTGTAATATGTATTGTGTTAATTGATTAATTATAAACTTTTTGTTGATTTATTGAATGCACTTATTATCATACTAGTTTTTAATAGACATAGTGGTGTCGACCTTCTATGTTTTACTCACACTATACACGAGCCGCCATTTTGTACCCGAGTAGATTACATGGATGTCAGTTTGGACAATAATATGGGACTGTGTTTCTAGTTTTATTTCTAGATGGATGGGGATGTATTTTAGAGATGAGACAAATATGGGGTTTGGGATCGGGGTCTGTGATATATATTGTTTCTACTAATTCATTTTTTTTATTTTTTTTATTTTACTTTTAGATACATATGAGCATGTAAAGTATATGATTCATTATAATTAGTGTATTTGTATTTCATTTATTTCCCAGTTTTATGATATTTTTTTCCACCATGTTTTACAATTACTTTGGTATTTATTGATACCTATTATTCTACTATATGTTACATTAAACTATGTGGTATAGTCTCCCCACTATACATATCACACCCCTGATAATAGTTAGTGTCCTCTAGCATATAGGGATATGTGATTGAGGCCTTGTAACCAAATAGTTTTGGCTACATTGGAGAGTGCTAGATCTGGGGAATTTAGAAATTGGTATCAGATCTATATCTTTATTTTCTATTAATATACTATTTTGGTGTGGAAAAAGGGAGAGTATAATTTTATTATGCATGTTATTAAGTTTATTCATGGGAGTGACTAACTCATGTTTGGAAAAAATTCAATTTCTTAGGGATGGGACAATTGAATGTGATGTTTTCTTATTACAATTGATGTTATTTCACCATGAGTTAATCTCATGTTATTTGATATTATTGTTTCATGTCATTATTGTTTCTTTAGATATATACACATGGATTGATATTACACGATATGAGTATTCATGTATCATGATAGTCACATTAGGATATATATTGACATGCATTTTTTATGATACAGACATATTTATTGAATGTTCTGTACACATGCCTATATGAACTATGGTATGTGATACATATTATATAAGATCAATGGAATTAAATGAACTATTAAATAATGATAAAACACTTAGAATCCATGTTTAGATAGACCAAGAGTAGTGGTTCTCTTATGTTGTCACATATTGAGGATAAACATGTTTTTATAGATAGTTTTCTAAGGAGTGTGCTTTTATTGTAGATAAAATACCTCCTCATCATATTTGAGTTGAGAACCAAAAGAGTGAGAATCAAAAATATCCTAGAATAATTGAAAAATACAACTCCTTATCCATTGAGGATCATATGGATGTTCGGCTACATGAGAGATTCCAATGTTTCATGTGATCCATGGAAAGGAAGGTTGTTCACTTCATGACATAGTTGTTTGATTTGAAGAGAGATTTTTAGCAATATTATGCACCTATGTTCACTAGGGAGGGGGTCCCCTGGGAATCTAAGTTCTAGATTGATTTAGTCAAGTCTATCTATAAAAATGTTGAGACAACTGTAGAGAGGAGGTTGAGTCTTGCTTCATATATTGTTCATGAACATACCAAGTGTTCATGTTATATTCTAGGGATGGCTAGGAAGGAGGATTTATCTTGGAATGATGTCGAGGTGATGTTCTTGATCCACTTCTATTTATATAATTTTTGGGATGGGAAGGCTTGATTGTTCATGAATCTGACATATGAGGGTATGTTATTGATATAATGTGTTGAATGTTTCACTGACCTAGAGCACTTTTCACAGTATTTATAAGCAATGACGTCTCTTGGGGGATATTTTTTAATTGTGGGATTCACTATGAGATTAGGATATAGGTGAATGTATTCCATATGTTTTTTTTTTGAGGATTTGATGCATCAATCAATCATTATAGAAATAAATCTAGTATTGGCCCCTAAGATTGGCCAAGCTATTTCAGTAGGGCAAACTCAGTGCTCTTATTTTGGTGGAAATAATTTAATCTTTGATGGTTTCTTATAAGAAAAATAGTATGAATTGAAATCAGGGAAGTGGCAGCCATGTCAGGACCATGTTCTATTGTAGTGTAATATTTTTGAAAATATGGTCCCCGTGAATCTTCTGTGAATGTATCTCCCTTTAGACTGTCATTCATGTAGCAAGATGATCCATATTCAGATGTTATCTTGAATCTTCTCACAACATAGTAGTGTAAGGGGGTCATGATAGGTTCTATGTCCAGGAAGGACTCAATAACTCTTTAACAGACATGTTGTTGGAGTTTCGAATGATGTTCAGGTTGAAGTAGGGGATGTGGTAACCTAGTGTAGGAATAAAAATACCATGTTGTGGGAATATTTTAGGGGATATAGGATTGTTAATAGAGAACGGATTATGGTCTAGTGCATTTTATGAAGACTACTCCAACTATTGTGGATGTAGGGAATTCTACCGTCAGAGGTATGGTTATTTTGTTGTATTCCCTTTATTGGGTTTTGTTTGATATAGGAGAATCACATTACATTTATCTAATAATTTTTAAAATAATTTGGGCTTGGTTTTGGAAATATTTGATGGTTACTTGAAAATAGACAAACTGCAGGGAGTGTGGTCAGATAATATCAAACATTGCAAGGCATTTTCTCTAGACATCGATAATTACCATTTCACGTTGGAATTGTTTCTCCTATAAATGAAAGGTTTCAAAAGGAATCATTGTATGGATTGGATATATCCATAGAAGTATAATTTAAACATTTACTAGTGGTTATTTACCTTTATATATCTAGAAGGATGTAGATATTATCACCAAGGGGACTTCCATCTTTAGGCAGGTTATGTAGAACCAAATCGTTGTCAATAGGATTGTCTCATGGATTAGATAAAAAGCCTATATTTGGATTATGGTTGAATATAGTTGGATTATTTTGAGTGTGAGACTATTAGAAACACCTATGACTTAGTGTGAGACTAGAAGACACACCTTAGACTACTTTTAAGATCAGGTATGGCTTGAATGAGTTTGTAGTGATTCCATTTTGTTTGACCAACATACCATTGATATTCATTACCTTGATGAATCAAATAATTAATCTTTTTTTGGATCAGTATATGATTGTTTTTTTCAAATACATCATATTGAACTCCCAATCAGTATATGATCATTCCAAAAATCTTGACATTGATTTGAGTGAATTGGCAGAGTATCATCTTTATTCCATGCTAACCAAATGTAGTTTCTAGTTTGAAAAAGTGCACTTATTGGGCCATGTCATCTCCAAGGTAGGTGTTTTAGTTGACCTAAAGAAATATCAACCATAGTATCATAGGATTTACACAATAATATCTTCATGATACATAGTTTTTTGGATTAAACATGTTATTATCAGTGCTTTATTCGAGACTACACCTGTCTAGAAGCACCAATGTTATGGATAACAATAAAAAAGAGTGAAGTTTCCTTGGTTTGTTTCTTGAAATAGATATTTTAAAGAGTTTAAATGTAGGATGAATTCATCCACTATAATCACATTACCTTTGTTGGGTAAAGAATACACTATGTACTATTAAACATCTCGAGTTAGACTCGTAGATATTCTGATGAAAGTTGTTCGAGCGGTTGCTTCTGGATCCAGATAGATGAGATATTATGAAATGAATTTAGCTAATTATGATATGGAGTTTGATACATTTGTACATTCCTTGATATTTTGGATACATTATCATATGGAAGAGAGGTTTTTGGTATAAACAGACCACAAGATCCTCAGGTATATATTTTCTCAGTGGTACCTGAACCTTCTACAGAAGAGGTGTGTCGAGTATCTATTGTCTTATATGGAGTTATATTATAATCTGGGAAAGTTAAATTTCATTTCGAGTTATTTAATATAAAATAGGTAGATATCGGTACTGTGTAAGACTTGTGACAAGTTAAATATGATTTCACTCACTGTAGACAGGAATCTAAAGGTTTAGGAGTCTTAGGTATGGGTATATCTAACTTCAACTGTTGTTATACCCATGAATTTGGATTGGATCAAGATGGAGTAGTTATCTAATCTAGGGTGATTATTTATCATAGGCATATTATATGGTTGTAGAATTAATTAGGATGGTATCTTGTAATTGGAAATTCTATTATTTTTAGTGACAGAGTATTGGATTCAATGGGCTTACAAATGCATCTTATGATATATTTTCATGCATATAGATGGGTGGAAAAAAAATCTTTTAAAAATATGTGTCATGATCTAGGTAGATAGTACTGGTTGTAAGGAATGAAGAATATTGTATTGGTATTTGTGTATAGATGTTTCATCTCACAATAGGTGAGTTTCGATAATCATAGACTAGTTGAATTGTTGCATCAATTTCTGATTGCTGAGTAGAAATGGTATAATGTCACTGTAGTCTCTAAGAAATGATCACCTAGGAAAAATCATAAAAATGATGTAGTATGGAAGATTGTGGATCAACTAAAAAATATATCCCACTTATTTCCAATTATGTAGAGCATAAATATTTATTATCTTTATAGTATTTAAGTGTATGATGTAGTTCTATTACACAGGGTTCAAATTAATACCATTTTATATGGAGATCATATTTTCACCTGACGTTTCTAGAAAATTTCTCGTAATGATGTGGGATCATAGGTTATTTTGACCAAATGATATCATCCTCAATCTTATGGTCTATTATTTTTGAATATTCAGGTTCTAGAGGATATATTATGAGCTAATGATTTGTATTTAGGTGATTCATAGGAGATATATATGGAACTCATTGAGTTTTCATATAATAATATCTTACAGGTATCAATCAAGATCGAACCATAAGAGGAATTTTATGACATACCATACATTTCTCATCATTGTTTGTTGGAGGTAGGTGAGTTAGCACTTATTGGTCCTTGTCTAACATAAGAGACTTTTGAGTAGGTTCAGTTCATTAAGAGGTGGTTGGTGGGAAAGAAGAGTTGGAAAATCAATTATCGACCATCATATATGACATATGGAGTTCATGATTGGTCATATTGATTTCTTTATGATTTCTACTTGGTTAGGGAAACACCATATTTAAAAATATAGAGATCTAGCACCCATTTTTTTGGTCCATTGGAAATAGTGGATATAGGCGGTCCAATGAAATAATGATTAGACCTTACAAAGTAGATTATCATTGTGAATGATGTGTTTCACGTGTTAGATCCTCATAGGTATTATCTGAAACCATATAATTTATTATAATTCAAGGAAATAAAAGTTTTCAATGATGTATCCCTTGAGGAGCATCTAACATTGATTGTAAACTATAGGGATAAGTATCTCTGTGTTACGGATATAACTCATGTTCATGTACATTGACAGTATGGGAATGTTTAGGAGGACAACTAGGAGAGGGAGTATGCTATGTGAGTACACTGTATAGACATTTTCTTGAGATCGTGTTGTTATTTTTAGAGTAGATCAAAGGCAATATGTCACATGGTATGGATTTTGTAAGATCCCAGGTTTTTTAGGTACACCCCTCTTTGAGTTTTTAGTGTTCCTTGGTGTTCAAGTCTTGTTTTGATATGGATAGCCATTATTAGTGAAAATACCCTAATTTTCAAGGATATATGTTTTTTTAATTAATGGATCTATGATATAAATGTGTTAAACAGGAGTATGAGGGGTTTCCCTGAGTCTGGGAGGCTTCAAATGTGGTTAAGAAACATTTATAGATGTTGGGTTGAAAAGTATTTTCTAGAAGATTACATAACATATACATGTTACACGATGTGTAACTCATACTAGACACATATCATTGATGGGTTTATGACATGAATTTTTTAAAATTCATGAGCATAATTCACATCTGGTAAAAGTCAATTGCAATAAATATTCACCTGATGCAGTTCATTTTTCAACTTAGCTTAAAAATAAACAAATACACAATGTGAAAAGATTACACACAGGGTATTTCATATACCCAGAAATGTTAAGGTTATTTTTCATAGTATTATTTTCATTCTATCACATGTATCCTTCTCTTATAAACCCCATTGGGAAATCTATTGGATTTTATAGTTTCCTCCTCTCTTCTGGATATCTTGTTCAAACCTATGATCCCTAGTGCGTGTTTCTATTAATTTTTCCCTTATCTTTAATATTTCCTTGTTGAGGAAGTGTAAAAAAATTTAATGTGGGTTTTTTTGGGGTTCTGATCTTGCCCTGGGGTGATCTAGGTTATTCCTTTTATCTTCTATAGCTTCTTCATTGTTAGTATTTTCCATTAGAAGTGATTCATTATTTGTCGGTTAAAGATAGTAAGTATGAACCTAGCCCTATGGTCTATTTAATGGTGAAGTATATGTGATACTATGATTTCTCCAATATAATATATTCTCTAAATAATCAGTTGATTTTTGGAAAATCATGGATTGAAATATTTTTTGGAATGATTTGGGTTCAACTATTGATGCAACCTGGATTATAGAAACCCATTTGGTGACCAAACCCTTGAATATACATATAAATTGGATAATGGAATAAAGTGTGTTTATAATGAAATAAGATCAGGTGATTTATTGATATAGTTTCACCATAGAATTGGACTTGTTTATTAAAATGTATGGAATGTCAAATTATAAAGACCAAATTGATAAATGAAATGTCTAACTGAAAGATAAATGGTAATTTTCAAAATTAACCATTGGACAATGTGATGTGATATTGTGATATCCTTATGCATTGAAATGTGTTAGGATTTATGATTCATTTCTTTTATTGAGTTTCCTAGTCCTAGTACCATGATGTAATTCTTATATTGAGGGGGGTATTCTTAGTCCTGTTTTGTAATGATCATATTAAATGTTATCTTCCTATTCCGATGCTTTAATGCTTATCTTTAGTAGTCTATTCCCAATCCCATGATGTAATTATTATATTTATTGTCCTCTTCCCAGTCCCATGTTTTAATTATTATATTGAGTGGTTTCCACCCAGTCCCATGATGAAATTCTTATATATCTTCCTTGGAACATATTTTTGTGGTTTATGCCACAGTCTTACTCTTATTGGTTTACATGATTGTGCTATATGATCATAGAAATTCCATTGTGGTACCCAATATGGATGAATTATATATTTTATTAATTTAATAATTGATACACTTCTTATCACTTTATTAAAATCACAAATTATCATATTGGTTTTTTTAGACATGGTGATGTCGATATAGTGATTTTTAATCACACCGTACTTGAGTATCCATTTGGCACCCAAGAAAATTATATGGTTGTAGGTTTGTATAAGTGAAATGAACCTTGTTATTAATTTCATTACTTGTGGGATTTGGATGGGGTTTAGAGATGATACTGAAATGGGGTTTAGGACCAAGGTCTTTGACTTATATTCTATCTATATATTATTTTATTTGAATGTTTTATTTTTAATTTTAGATACATCTCATCTTATCATTACATGATTCATTATTATTTGTTTATTTTCCTCAACTTTATTTCCTAGTTTTAGTGGATTTTGTTTCCCCTAGGTTTAATTATTACATTTATGCTTATTAATACATATTTTTTTATTTTATTGTACTTTATATGAAGAGGTATAGTCTACCCACCACACATATCACACCCCCTCTATTAGTCGGTTATCCCTAGCTTACAAGGAGAAATGTTTCAGGTCTCATAACAAAACTGTTTTGGTGAAATAAGAGTGTGATGGATCAGGGGATGTTATATAGCATATGCCACTGGGAGTTGGTTCAAGTATCAAATCAGAGTGCAATAAATGTGATATTCATATTCATTATAACTCATTGGTGGTTTCCACTAAGAGGTGGTCCTATTTTTCGTTTTATACCAAAAATACCCATAGAATAGTTACTTTGCATTTTAAAATATTTTTATGGGTTACCTGGGACCCCATGTTGGTCAAACATAGAGTTTTGGGGAGAAATAATCCATTTCAATTTGATTCATGGGTTTTCCATTTGAAAAAACTAGGGTACATGATGTGTGGTATTTTGAAAACATGAAGTATGTTCTTCCTATTTAGGTAATATGACGTTTTTTGGAGAACATTCCATGTATGAAGAGCACACACTTTGTAGTGGGTTTGGGAGTGTGGCTAAGAACACAACCAGAGAACTTGTGTGGGGGTACATGGTTGTGTAAGGTACATGAACATACCCCATTTTGAACCGAAACCATGTAGGAGTACACAACTATAAACGGTACATGACTAGGTATATAATAAGATACCCATTTGGTGTTACATTTTGTTCTCTGGTAGTACATGTCCTGTACTTGGGTGTTTTACACACCGAGTGGGGATGAGGTACACAAGAACATACCCATGATGTGGTACACTCTATGTATAGGGATTAGACACAATGTACACTGGTAAAATACATGTTGAGTGGCCAAATGAACATTATAAGGGAGAACTTTTGCGACCACACATTGTGTACCACAAGTGCACGCCATGTACTTTTCCCAACAAGGTATGTTTTTACTATTTTTCCCCTATTTCCAAAATTGCACCTGTGAGTAGTCCAAACTGAGTGTTTTTTCACATATATCACAATTGAGAAAACCTTTAGGTTTTTATAGACTGTAAGTATGGTGTTTTGGATAGTTATAGTACTATATGAGTATTTCTTATGGTGGTTCTTATTTTATCCTAGGGGTTTGGTTGTGTGCTATGAGGCCCATGTGATAATGTGATATCATTAGTTTGTCATGGACTATAGATAATGAAATGTTTTTTTGAGGTTAAATGGATATATTTTGGCAGGTGGGATCATGTAGTATCATTGAGGAGATCATGTTTTGTCCCTGCATGTTGGGAATGGTTGCTCAAGGTTAGAGTGTTTGAGGTTTATCTCTTTAGGTTAAGCAGAAGAAATAAATTAGTGCTTGTAGTCTGTCCAATTTCATTATTTGGTGGTTACAACCTGGTCTTATTAAGCTTCATAAACAAGTCATAGTACTATAAGAGGATTTATAAATGGAATGTTTTTTTAGATTATTGTAAGGAACCCTTATGGAAGGTCTCTTAACTTTTACGTGGTCATGATAACAATTTTGAATGGCCTATTAGAGGGCTTGTGCTTATGGATACCCATTTGAGTGAATTGTTGATTGAGGATCGGTTTATGTCCAATAAGAACCATTTCATTTATTTCCGGACTAGGCATGTCCCATTATTTTAGGTGATATAGAGGAACTCATCTTTGGATTTCTTACCCTTTATATGTCCTTTGGTATGATTGAGTTTGTTTCTATGGGTGTGTATAAATTTATTGGGTATAGAAGGGGAGTCCTTTAGTGGATTTCACATTATGAAATAACCCTAGGGATTCTGTGGTCCCTTATTTTGGTTTGGCAATGAGGTGGGTTGTGGAGATTCGATTATAACTATTTGGATTGGTTATTAAGTTCTAGGGTTTTTTGAGATCCCCATTATTATTAGTAAAGATTGTGTGGGAATTTCTATTTTAGATATTTCAAATGTGGGTTAGATCTTAGATTATCCCGATTTTAATTTTCCATTGGATGTTATTTTTGATCCAATTTCTATTCAGTAATTTCTTTGAGGAGGATACCCTTATGATATATTTGATTTAGTTTTATACCTAATTTTTGATTTGGTTCTCTTATCCATTGGATTTCTATAGTTAGATGGTCATAGGGAGATAATGGATGATCTGAATTAGTGTAACCCCATCTATTTTATTGTTATCCTTGACTAGTGTGGCTTCAGGCTCTTGAGTTGCTGAAGAACTCATGGAGTGGGTTTTTTATATCATAGATCCTTTTTTCTTCTAGGGACAAGGATGCTTTGGACTCCCCATTTTTAGAGTAACCATGAGATATTTTTTTAGGTACATTATGGTACCCATGGAATTTTTATTTTCGTCCACATTGGAACCCAAGGGAAATTTTGTTTGGGTATATAGATAATGACTGATCCATTTTGTAGGACCTTTAGGACTAACAGGTTCTCTAGTGATTTTCTATGTTGTTCCTATTACCTTTTCAGATTGTGTAATTAGATTCCTAGTAGCTGATATATGTTCTTTTGTAGTTTGGAAACCTATGTTTATTCCATGGGTTCCAACATTCAATCATGTTGTGTTAACATGTCTTGGAGAACCTATATAGATCATGAAGTCATATTGGATTTCATGTAATTGGGTGAGCCATGGGTTGGAAATCCTATGAAAAAGGTCAGAGTTGGGGTATATATTCAAAGGGTGTTAGGAAAGAATCCTCTAGATAGATACTTTTATATGTTTTCCACAACTTTTTCCTTTTTTCCTTTATTCCAAATGATGTTAGTTTTTTTTAAAGTCTAAGAAAATAATGTGTGCAATAAAATATTATGAAAATAGATTATAGTCACACCATTTGTGGTGTCATACCGGGTTTTATTTTTTCACACCCTATATGTACACCTCTGTGTGTGTGTAGTCCTGAAGTATTATTTGAAGTTAGAGCATAGGCTATTCTAGGGATTTAAAAGAGGCCTAATGTTTTTTGGTTGAGCAAATTTTCTCATGTGGAGTCTCAATATTAGGATAGTTCAGTTAGATAATTATAGGGATCAGGTATTTGGGTTTTCCCGGTGTTCATTGTAGATCTTGTTTTATTTTTTTCATTTTGATAGTTTTTTATATGTTTTAATCTAAGTGGGAGACCAATTTTTGTATTTTTTGAATTATTTTATTCTATTTAATAGTATTTTTCATCCATTTATTATAGAATAATTCTCTTTCATTTTATTTATTATTTTTTTGTTGATCATTGAGTATGTTTTTGGCTATTTTTTAGTGTTATTTCACCCTGAAAAAATCTTATAGTCTCCCCAAAACACCTTATATACCCTCTCAACTGGTAAGTACCCTCTGGCATTTGGGAGGGGTGCCTGAGGCCTTCTAGTGAGCCAGATCTGATGATTTATTAGGTTATCCCCAGATTTTTCATTATATATATCCATAAGGGACATCAATATCTATAAATAAATCATTCTATATACTATCAATGTTGAAATAGAGATTTTATTTAACCATAAATATCATGGATTTTAAAAGAAATTAATGATGGAATTAAATTGAAATTTCAAAAACCATGGGGTGATGATGAAGAGACTTCCCTTATACTCAAGGCATGGAGAGGAAAATGGTGTAGATTCTCTTTAATGGATTGGTTAATATATTATGTTTGTAAGGTAACGTCTTTGGGAAATCAAATAATGAATTGTTGAGAAAAAGGTAGTTAATGTTGTCAATATAGAGTAATTTCCATGGAATAAACCACTGACACTCTAGTGTTTCAAATAAAAGGAGTATGGGTATTATGATAACCAATTCCAAAATATAAACATTTATGATGATGATAGAAATCATTAACCTCTTAATCTATGAGGATGAGGGAAATCTCATGTGATCACTTTTTTTGATGAGTTTTATGAAAATGACATTTTGAATGGTACACATACAATCCACTCATTATCTATTAATATCCTATCTCAATTTAATTATACCCCTGATTTTTTATATTAATAATTTCCTAAGGGTATCAAAATTACACTCTAAATATTAAATGTTCAATTAGAAACGAAATCCTCTAATGGAGTGATGATATCATCACAAGTATATGATTCAAATCTAGTTTTTTTTAGAATATTCTTCCTGTAAATGTTGTTATTCTCCATCTGGTTGAATTTTATAGTATCCTAGTATTGGATTATATTTCTATATATATATATAACAAATAAATTTTCAAGGAATAGAAGTCCCATTTTATATTACAAACCAAACAATGACGATCTACAAGTGTGATGTTAACTATGAACACCCAATAGAGATCAAATCTATTGTATTATTATTGATTCCTATTCAAAATGAGTCATTATCTTAAATGGTTTGGGAGAAACTTAACATTGATGATTTAAATAATTTATGGGTGTTTTTAATTTATTTCTATAATAGTTACTTAATATTCCACTGAATTATAAAGTTGAATTCTCAATAAAATTCACACCTAAATATAAACCTATTTCAATGAATCTATATATAATGGCCCTGGTAGAGTTGCAAAAATTGAATAAGAAACCCCTGGAGAATCTTAATAAAGGGATTCATTTTGAATACTGTGTTAGAATGGGATGCACCTGTCCTTTTTATTAAGAAGAAGGATGTATTTATGTGACTTTTCATTGACTATCGAGAAATGAAATACATCCCAATAAAGAACTAGTATCATGCAACACATTTTGATGATTTCTTTGACTAACTACATGGAGATCAATACTTTTCCAAAATTGATCTTCATTACAGAGCTCATCAATTCAGGGTTAAAGAGGATATAGAAAAGACTACATTTTTCACAACATATGGACACTATGAATATATAGTTATGATATTTGGTCTAACTAATTCTTCCATTATCTTCAAGGACATGATAAATAATGTCTTCAGAGAATACCTTTATCTATTTTTCATAGTATTTATAGAGGATATTATTATTTATTTAAATTTTAGAGATGACCATGATTATAATTTTTGTATTATTATAAAGATGCTAAGGAATCGGAATTTGTATGGAAAATTTACTTTAGTTTGAATTTTGCCTACAAAAAACCCATTTTGGGTCATATAATCTCATGAGAGGTAATATCGATGGATCCATCAAGGATTGATTCTATTGATCACTGGAATATACTAACCAATGATACTAAGATATCATGCCTACTTTGTACAGTTGGATAGTACTGAATTTTTTTTGGATAAATTTTCATGGCTATCCAATCTACTATCAAAGATAACTCAAAAGGGATTCATGTTCCTCTATGGGGATGAATATGTGGATAATTTTAATTAATTAAAGATAATGTTAGTCATAACACATGTACATACATTACCCTATAGTAGAAAAGTGTTAATAATATATAGTGATGCATTGAAGAAGGGAAAATAGTGAATTATTTTGTAGAATGACATGATGATAACTTATTCCTCCTAAAAATTAATGGTTCATAGGAAAATTTATCAAAATCACTATTTGTAGTTAGCTATGGTATTTTCACATTAATTATATATTCTAATTTTATTTATAGATAAACATGTGATATATATACTATCCATAAAATATTAAAGTATAAATTCCCATAGATGGTGTTGAAGATATTCTAGAGAAAATGGTTGGAGAAGACGAAATATTATGACTATTAAATACATTACCATTCTAGGAAAGTGAAAAAGGTGGATGATGCATTGATTTCAAAGAATAATTATTTCTTATTAACAACAAGGAACATTAAAGATCCATTATTTATGGATTTTCAATTGATAAACCATGAAATCATGAATAAATGGTAAGATATTATCTTTCTCAAAAAAATTATTCAACCACATATCCATGTGAATATTAAAGGGGGATAGGAGTAATACATAGTGTTAACAAATAAACATAGAAATTTTCATCAATTTAACCATGATTATAATGGAATGATAAGGTTTAGAAACTATTTATATGTTTCATCCATATATGGTTTCAAAAAAGAGATATCAGAGGAATCTTATAGTTCTTCATTATTTATTATTTCTTGAAGTAAAAAAGTTATATAGATTTCTAGAGGAGCATTTGTCATGGAATGGAATAAAGAGAGATATTATCATGTTTGTATCATAGTTCTCAATATTTCCAAAAGTTTTGGATTTGATAAAATTGTCTATGGGTACATTACAACCATTACCCATACTAGAATTGAAATGGGGAAACATGACCATGAATTTTGTCATCAGACTCCCCAAAACATCTAATTGTAAAAATATTATATGGGTTATATTAGATCATAGTATGAATTCATAACACCTCATCAATCTCAAGGAATATTTCCCACTAGATTAGCTTTCTAGGATATACATTAATTATGTGGTAACATTTAATGGAGAACCAAATTCTATTGTGTTTGACAAGGATTCGAGAGTTTCCTTTATGTTATAGTGAAGTTTTCATCAAACTATTGATAATGAATTGATTTTTATCATTATTTATCATCTATAGATATATTTTCATTTTGAAATAACAATTTAAAAAATATATGTTATGCTCATAATGTGTTTTATGGATTTCAAAAGTTTTTGGGATCGACACCTTCCTCTAGTGGAGTTTTCATATAGAAGTGGATTTCATTCAAGAATTAATGTTGATCCTTATGAATCCCTTTATGTAATTAAGTGTATAACTCCAAAATGATTGGATAAATTTTTAGAATGAATGATATTGTAGCTAATATACTCTAGTAGGTGGTATATAAATTCAGAACCATTCAACAACACATCAAAGAAGCTCAAAGTCTACAGAAAAGTATGATAACCATAATTGGTGTGATATGGTGTTTATTTTATGTGAGAATGACCTTATTTTAATTTTACATAGAATAAGTTTAAGATATTTGGGAATTCAGGAATGTTGATCCCTTGGTATATTTAACCCTTTGAGTTTCTTGATTGATTATGGGTAGTGGCTTATCTCTAAGCACTTCCACAGAACCCCTCTTAATTCCATTATATGTTTCATGTATCTATATTGAGGATGTACATATATGATTTCAAACATTTATTGAACATAGATTTAATACCAATGGATCATGATCATTCATATGAATAACAACATATGGAGATTATGTATTGTAGATATAAATTTATGTGAAATAAAACTACTCACCTGGTCATGGTTTTATTGAGGGACCAGCAACTCGAAGAAGCAATATGGGAACCTGAGTATATTATAGGGAAGATGTATCCTCTATTTTTTATATTATAGTGATAGAATTTTTATGGAATATGTTTTATTAAAGGTGTAGAATGTATCTCCCAAAGATTAAAAGAAATCTGTTTTCCCAATAGATTTAATTTCTTAGATAGATTGTTGTAGATGCAAAACCATGTTTTAAAACACTATGATATAATATTAAAATTTTTATTAAAAAATACCATTATAATATATAAAATAAAATATGAGCTATAAATTGGGAATAAAAATCTAACCAATATGTTTCAGGGTTTTAGAAATAAGTACTTAATTTTTAGTAATGTCTTTATATTCTTTAAAATCACATTTTTCAAAAAAAAAAGAATTATATTGGTTTTTCTGAACAAATGATAAAATTAATTGTTGAAATTTTTAAACTTTATTTGACCAAATAAACATAATTCTCAGAATAAACATGTAAATTTTGATTAGGGTAAATTTTTAGTAGTTTACTGAGGATTAATTTTTCAATTAACAGTGAAAAATATTTCTTTTTATTGAAAATTTTACTTTCATTTAAATAATTTACAATGTTAATTTTTTTAATATAGTTGAAAATAAAAAGTTAAATTTTATTATAAATAACATAATTTATGTTATTATTATCTCAGTAATATTGAATTTTGATATCAAAATGTTTTATACTAATGAAAATATTCTCTATGGAAAACTATTTTTTCATCACATCTACGGCTTCAATATTAAATTAAATTCTACAAATTATATGAATTTATTTTTTTAAAATAGATTCCATATATTAAATAAAAACTATTAATATTATAGAATAATTATTTTACTAATTTTTGTACCTAATGAAAATTAAAAATAGTTAATGTTAAAATGGGTTTTGTGGGGTTTAAACATAATATATAAAAGTCAAAATGACCTAATAACATGTAAAATTCTAATTTTATGGAAATATTTTGACCTTATATAATATATTATTTTATAGTGAGGCATTTTGGAACCTTTTTCCATTTTAAAAAAGAGGTTAAATGTTTTTCGTTTTAAAAATTCCAACTATGTCCTCTCACCCAATTAAAATGAAGAACCCCCTCCCATCTAATAATTACAATTACAATTTTTTTAATAATAAATATCAAAATACATTAATTTCATGAATAAAAATTTCATATTGGTCTTATTTTGATTTCATAACCATCATAAGAACACATTTGGTTCAAACCAAAGGCGGTTTCCCAAAAGAAGATGTATCTTTATAACTAAGAATTTTTATTTTATTTATTCTTCCAACTCATTGAAATACACTAAAACTAGGATGATATAATTAAATCAATATATCAAATATATAGAGATTATATTATGTTGATTTTAATACCCAAATCTATCTATTCTTCTGTTAAATGGGAAATGAAACTGTCATTCATATATATTGCAGACTACCGCCTAATGAATCTATGTAATTTATTTTCCACCACCACCTCGCATAGGTGGATATAATGAGATATTATATATATATATACATATATACATATTATATTTATTAAATATTTATAATCCATGAATTATAATATCAAATCTACCTTCTTACCTTTTAATCCGTTGAAAATGATAATATTGTTTGTGCATACGTGTGGCCTACCACCTATACCATGTGAGGTGATGACTTTTTAATTTAATTTTTACATGTATGGTAATAAGGATAAATTAAACAAATATATATAATATACATGACATAAAAATATTGAATAATTTTTAATTAGTATTTTCATTTATTTTATTTCATCCTTTGATAAAATGTAAATAACATTCACGGATGCGTATGACCTATCATCTCCATGAATGGTGGAATTCATTTTCTATCTATAATAATACTGGATTACTATAAAAAATTATATAATAAATACATATTATATTTATATAATTTTTTAAATTGATGGAACTATAATAAAAGTACATGTACCTAAACTTCGGAACAAAAAAAAAGTGAAAAACAAAGTATTTACTACCCGAAACATTGATTTTAACAATGATTTTTTATTAAATTAGTGATAAAAGTGTATTTATAAATCATATATTATATGATATATATGAGCATGGTTATATACTACATGTATACTAAACAAATATTTATTATACCGTTGGTTTGAAAATGTATAAAAATATTAGAGTCTTGAGGTAAGAGATTTTTTCCTCACATTTGAATTTGTCGGACACATGCCTTATACGCCACTTTTTTCTCTCAATGTGGTGTGTAAAATTCCCCTAAATTTGTTTTATTATTATCACTATTAAAAAAAATTGATATAAATTTCCATATAATTTTATTTCTTTCAGGATTCTTATGATCTAAAAGTTATGAAACTGGATTTTATGATACAATTTATTGTTTATCTAGATGTTATGATTTTGTTTCTAATAATGAAATATTTTGATCTATTCATTAATAACATCATGAAATTTATTATCATATGTTTATTTCTACATAATAAAAGTTTTACTTAAATTTGCATCTCTTTAATTACTCAAGATACCAACAATATATATTTAATGTAAATTGATTTTATCTCTCAACTTGGTCGAATAACATTTTCCTTCCACACCAATTATGTATTATAAAAATATATTCAAGAATGGTTTTACTATTTTCCTAAAATTATGTAAATAAATTTTTTCACATGTTTGAATTTTTACTAAATGGTTTAAAATATATATTATTGTAACATTCCATAAATTTCACTTTTCAATTTTTACTGAAAATGTAAAAATAATATTTATTCTAAAACATACAGAATGAATGATATTTTCCACAATCATTAATAATCAATAATTCAATGAATAATGTATATGTTTTCATGGTTATTTTAAAAAATAATTCTTTCATTATAATTTAAGAATTATTAATATTTTATGTATTTGTTATCAAAGTGAAAAGGATTTTTTCCTCCCAAAATTGTCTATGTGATCTTTCAAAATAATAATTTATATAAGATGACATCCATTGATGTTACTAAAGAATCACTGGGTATACGATATGATTATACTATCCTTATTATTTTTTCTAGATTTTTTATTTTTATGAGGATATGATGTTTATGAAACTTTTTCCTTTTCAATTTTTTATGCAATGATGAAAATATGAAATGTTTACAAAACATGTTTTCCCTATAGATTAAATAATTATAAATAGGTGAAATGATTGTCAAATTTTTTTCTTTTTAATGGTTTATTCCATGATTAAATTTTTATGAAACCCATTTCTTCTCATGTGTTCTAATATGATAAATTATTTATGATCTTATGTCACACATATATATGATTTTCATTATTTGTTTGATATGACCTACATCACCCTCTAATGAATTGGGAAAAGATTGATATCTCATGAGATAAATAGGATTGGAATGGGGAGTTAACCTAGTTCAGTATGAGACTTTTCCCACAATGATATTATTGGTAGTTAGCCACACATACTATAGTGGTTTGTAGATTGAATCCATTCCAATGTGACATCCTTTTCAATGATCCTTGAATATTATAGAAATGATTATATATAACTATCGGGATTCCAAAAATAATTGTCTTATGCCTACGTTATACACTCATTGATCATGTTATTTTATTCCATTATAATTCAAGTCTCATTAATTTTCAAGATTTGTGAAATGACTCAATGATGTGAACATTCATATACCGAGTAGGGTTTTCAAATGTTATTCTAATATTCTTATACCTTTATTCTCATGTTATTATTACATGATAATTCATATATCCCTTGTTTTCCCTTACTGAGCATTATATATCACCCTTTTTTATTTTTTTCCTTTCCCTAGGCTATAAAGAACATTTTTATAAATGATATTTATTTGATGGGTGATATTAATGAAGTAGTAATTGGGGGAATTTATAGTTCACCTATTAACCAACTTTTTATATTCCACATTTCTAAAGGCACTAGACATATATGATTCTTATGTGGATCATTTTGTTTTTTAATAAATATTCATTTGTTAAGATGTGATATCTATGTATGAAATATTTATTTCACTATATAATCAATGAGATTTCATCTTGTTATAGGTAGATAATGTGAGAAATAATGGTAAGGATGATTTTAAGGCTGTGTGGAATTGATTTAAGAAGTTAGAATGGTGTTATAAAAATTAATTTCACTCATTGTTTTTCTAAATAATTCAAAAAAACATTGTAGAAATTAAACTATTGAAACCACATAATTCAAGATAAAATCCAACTAAAAAATTCCCACTTCCCCAGATATAACAATATTTCCACAAATAACAAAATTTTCTTGGGTTTAAAAAAATTTTTAGATCCCTATGCTAGGATATCCCACCAACTTTTCACTGCTTCCTGAAAGGTATGAAAATATCAATTTATATTTTTTTTATTTTGTATTTATTCAATTAAAATGATTTTGAATCATGGCCTTATATAGTTCAAAACAACTCATTGGTTTTTGATATAGATAATTAATGAACTATAATGATATGAATTTGGAACAAAGGAATCACTGAGCTAGTAGAGAGGGATTTTCTCACAATTCCACTGATTGATTCTTCATATTCATCTTCTTCCTTAGGTAAATACTCCTTGGGAAGATGAATTATAGTTTATAAATTAGATCATCTAAATAGGAAATATAAATAACATTAAAAACCAAATATTTATAATAAAAACAAACTGTGAAAATTAAATAAATAATATGATTACAAGATAAGAATTAAAAAGATACAGTTATTTCTTAATTTTTTTGTGTGGGAGAGTATCCAAAAATTAATTAAAAAATATTTATGAGTGTATGAAAGTTTTTCAAACCTTGAGTATTCCAAAGACATAGATCTGATGGATTTTCTTTTAATTATCATTATAAATATTTTTCAAGGATTTGATATACAAATTATATCCATGAGAAATCTCCTACTGGGATGGAATTTAAAGCAATTATATAATAAATGATTTCCTTCATCAAGGAGTACCTAGATATGAAATTAGATATATATGATCAAGAATTAAATTAGATAAACTCTTTATTTTTTCTTAGTGATATTCAAATGGTTGAAGAAATTATTCCCAACCAACCCTTTAAATATCACCATTTCATGGTGTTATTTTACCAAGGACTTCTTGAAAATAATATAAATATTTTGGATTCCTCTTATGGAGTATCCACGATTGGTAAGGCACGTGACAAAGTAAGAGAGATGATATAAAGGTTCCGACAAAAAACTATTTTTTTACAAAGGTCACCACTAGATGAGTTTATAAGTTAAAGAGTTATAACCCTCTTCTCCCAAAACCAATATTGAAGAACTAACCACTCTTTTGTGACATTTATCATTGAATAATTGTAATATGGAATCATGTTTCACACCCTTATAATAGTGTTATATTTTTTCCATTATATCGATCTTTAAACTGATTGATTCCTATAATTACATGAGAGTAATGATTATATTTACTACACAGAGTACCAGCAACAACCAACAAATATATTTTGATTTAAAGTGTTCACTAAAAAATTTATGAAGATAAAACTAGTTTCCATAAATTCCACCACACATGTTGGTTTTTTAATAACATTTCACCCACATGCCATTTCAATTACATAGCTCTCATCTCTCTTGAAGCTACTAAAAAGGAAATAATCCAGAACCATTAAGGAAGGTCCTTCTTATATTTCTTATAGTGTCTCAAAAAAACCAAAAATATACTTTTAGAACTCATGGATTATTTCTTAATGATAAAAATTTAAAATTATTTTGTATTATATCTACCCCCATACCCTTATAAATCAAGTCTCTGATATCTACTCACCCAATAAATTCTTTACCCCAGGTGGAATGTAATTTTAATTTATTTAAGGATTTCCAAAATGGAGAAGGTTACTGAATAGTCACCCATGGGAGATAAATATAGATGTTAATAGCCCAAGGAACTCCAAGAATCTATCCTTGAAAAGAATCTTCAATAGGCATACTAATAGAGACACAATAAGTGAGGTAAATTAAATTAAAATTACATATAGAAGACCCAAATCAACCCTAATATTCCTTACCTGTGATAATAAAACAAATATAAGAATAATTATAAAGAATAATTTCAATAAGAGGGTGTATAAAAATTTAAAAATGTTGAAGTAAAAATACATTTGTTAAGTGAAATCAACTAAATTACATGGTTTTAAAAGTTTCTCAAATACATTTACATAATAAAGAAAAATCATCAAGGAAATGATAAGGTATGTTTAGGTAGAAATGTATCTTCTCTGGAAACCCCACAATTATATGTGACATTTTAAGACCCATATATATTTTCTATGCCTTTCAAAATATGATACATAAATTTTTAAAAAGAATTTTTTTATTTAATATAATCATGTATTGTCATTCCTTTACCGATTTATTCCTATAAGAAGATATGAGTACTTAAGCTGATCCAAGTTGTTGTGAAACATTCCAACCCAAAAAATAACTACCAATTAAGAAAATTATTGGTTTCTATAGTAAGAGATATAGGAATAGTTTTCCATTGTTTATTTTATATTATGATAAAGGATAAATAAAAAGGTAAAAACCATTACATTATCATTTTATATTGTCCATTACTTGGGATTTCTAAAATTTTAATATAATATTAATGGATAAACACTTTAAATTGTTTTTTGGAATTAAACTATGAAAATTATCATTTTAGATTTAGTAAAATACACAAATAATGAGAAATATGTTTCTTACATTGATCCTTTTTAAAATTTATTATTGGTACAAGGAAGAAATTTAAATATTTGATTAAATATTTTGATATGGATATTCCCTAGAATCAACTAATTTTTATGATGAATCTATTTTTTAAATAAGGTAAATTTGGAAATAGTTTTTTGTGATAAAATGTTTTAGGTACTATGTGAATCTTATCTTCATGATTTACTCAAACCAAATGCAAAAACATCTTCCTTGAATGTATAGGTTCAAAACATATAAAAATGAGTTAAAACCATAATTAAAACACCACTAACATGAAACTATATTTTTCCCACTCAAGAATAAAATACCCTTTCCTTAGGATAAATAAAAAATCACTTTTCATAGTTTCAAAAAACACGGAACCCAATGGTTAACATTGATACAATATATTATAAATGAAATGGCCTATAAATAGTTGTCTAATTATAATATAATCCATTTATTATACTCCTCATATGTTCAAATAATATTCTCCTAAAAAGAGATTCCAAATAAGTGAAATATTCCCAATAAATGCCTTACCTCATTTTAATAAAAGACCTAAAAATGTAATTGAAACAATACTATGAGATGTAATAATATACAATATTTTATATTCATAATGGGTGAGTCTTTTTCAAATTTTTCCCAAAAAATTTTGAATCACTATTTTATGAAATAGAAATAGTTAAGTAATATTGATTAAGATCCCAAACAGTTGGAGGTTCTGCAATGAAAATAGGGAATTAAATCATGTGAAACTAAAATACAATATATTTAGACCATTTTTATAATAAACGTTAGATATAACATGTAGAAAATGTCATTAATATTATCATTATAGATTCTATGGGTATTGTTAGGTACCCTGCACTTCATAGGATGAATACAAAATATTATTTACAACACCCTTTGAAATAGTTTCTCAATATGGGACTTTGTTTTTGTTATGAAATGCCTTATGTACATTTCAAAAAATCATGGTAAAACTATTTCCAAGATCGATTGAGATCATTTCATAGGTATTTCTAAATTATTTTACTATTCATAGTATGTTTGTTAAACCCCATATTAAAAATATAGAAAACCCATTTTGGAAATGAATTCTGAAAAACATGGTTTCAAATATTAATCAATTTCATTTCACGGTGGAAAAGGAAAATATTTTATGTCATATAATTTATATGAATGAATTTGATATAGATAAACTTATGGTTTAAATCATTTCCAATATTCATTATAACACAAATTTTAGGCATATTATATCATTTATATTCAATGGTTGAATTTTTTGAAGATTAATAATAGAATTTAGAATTATTTATTTTCCCATAATTTTTTTGATAGTAGAATCACCTGTGACCCAATTTTACATTGTCACCTCCCTTATCCCCAATGGAGTAGGCCATGGTGGTGGCATCACCGCCCCTCCTCGGTTCTCCATGGCTGAGGGGGGGAGTCGATTCTCCATTATCTTCTCTTCCTTCCAATAACTCTAGCTTCTCCCCCTTCACTGACCCATATTACCTACATTGATTTCCTTTAATTGATGTTATACCTAAGGTCCAATCTTGTATGTATGGAGTTATCTTTGTCTTGATTTCTTCATTGGAGTTCACGGATGTTTCAACGCTCTTGAAGTTCTCTCTGGTGGATTGATTTGGTAAGAAAAGTCCATCCGTGGATGATTTTGACGGGTTTGTGCACTCTTCTTAGAATCTGCAAGACTGTGTGATTGTTGGACTTCTAGATGTGAAGTATATTAAAATACATTTCTCAATCAAAGAAAACCTAGTTTGTGATTCGTCTTCTACTCCACGATTCATGGAGGGTTTCCATTTTTCCCTCATTCAGTGGTCCTTTGACTACCACTGGATCTGAGATTCTCAGGTTTATGTGCTCTAGATTTCTTTTCCCAGACTCCCTTTACCATTCCAGAATTAGGTGATTCTTCAGTTGATTGGCAACATGGTAGGGCACTACCTCATCTTTGATTCTTGTACCAATGATGTTTTTCATCTAGTCTCTCTGAGGTTATGTGTTGAAGTTGATGTGTAGAAGGGACCTATGGAGAACATTATCATAGAGATCGAAGGTGAACTCCTCTGGCACTAGAAGGTATGCTATGAAACCTTTACTGATTATTGTGGTCTCTATGGTCGTCTTGGGAACTTGTTTCCAGTATTCTGGTGACGGTGTTGTTTCATCCATGCACAACACTCAAAGGAGGGGGTGGTTTTGATATTGGAAAGTCACAATTGAGCATATAAGGGAAGTAGAACCTTGTAGACTTAATGGAGGATACTCTTCCTCCATATAATTCAAACTTTTTGACTGATGCTACTAAGAACCCCCACTACGAGGCAGGGAGGAGGGGGAATACCCATTAGTTGTGGACATCTATGGGTGTCTGTAGGAGGACCTAGGTGTTCCTAATGAGATGTAGAATGTTTCAAGGCCTAAGATAGCTTGTATTCTAGGAATACAAAATACTTTAGGGGGGACTCTGTGGGAGATGATAGCTTAGACAACACATGTTTTAGGTGCCAAGACATAAGTTCCGGGGGGACTCTGTTGGAGCTGTTGATCTAATTTATATGGGTGAGGTGGGCCTAAATCTATGTACCTATGCTATGGAAGAGCATGATAGTGGTAGAAGTTACTCAATAATGAGGATATAGTCTACTAGAGAGAGTAAGTCTAATGAGGGAAAAGAGTGGGAGTAGACTTTATTTAGTAAAGTCTAGTCGTTGAATTCTAAATAGGAAACCAACTCGAGGAGGACCTTGTCTTGCCTAAACTTAAACAACCAGTTTGAAAGTTTTAGTAATGAGGTGGAGTTTAAAGGCAATATCAATTGTCCACCTGAGATCGAGTCTGATGATGTAGGAGTATCCTCAGATGGTAATGTATTGAGAAGGGCTAGCAAAGGCCTACACAGTCAAATAAAGAAGAATGGGAATAAAGAAAATAGAGATCCGGGGAGCTGCATTGTATCTCGGAAGCTGAAACCAAAGGGGCATAAAGATTAATCCTACCTATCGAGACATATAGAGACCCAGTCAGACAAAAAAGAGGGGAAACTCAAAGAGAACATGATCTTACTAGTGGTAGGAGAGGACGACCCGCAAGGCAATGTAATATAGCCCTAAGAGTAAGAGGAAGAAACATCAAATGCATTTGAAAAACATGAGGATATGAACAATCAATCTGAGGAGGAAATGCTGGTGGAGGAGGATACCATTACCCCTAGACATCAGTGTGAGGCGGGGCCCCCTGGTGTCTTGTAGGTCTTGAAGGATGTGGAGGTGGATATTTAGATATAATTACTCATGTATTCTGGTGAATAAATGAAGTAGGGATATCTGGTGATAAATGTTAGGAGAGAGGATATGGATCAAATTTTGGGAAGATTAATCCAATTGTAAATAACCATAGATCAATCCAATTAGATCTAAAAGACCTATGGAATACTGTTTAGAGGCTTTAATGTGAAGTAGATTAACAATGATGAGTATTTGAAAGCTTGGTATTATCTATCATGACATTTTGAAGAAATCATGGAGGTTGATCTAGACTGCTAGGTTAGTTCCTTTCCCTAGAATTTGTTTAGGGAAAGATATTCCAATCACCATAGAATTTTGTTTAAAACGTCAGTGGTATCCTTTAATACTTTATCTTTTTTATCTTTGAGGGTTCTCACTTTCCCCTTAAAATTGTTGTAAAATAAAAATATTAATTTGGATGGATAAATTTATTTATTTTCCCATATAAAAATATATAATATTAGAAACTAATTTTATTCTTAAGTTTTCATGGTTGATTTTTAAAAAAACATAAATAGACGTTGAATATAGACTCTATAATATGTCAACCAACCTCTAATTTCCCCTTTGAGATATAGTGTGATTTATCAAAAAATGTCCTAGGAGGTTTTTTTAAAGGATTAATAGGAACTCACATGGGAGAATGTACACTTCTAAAACCATTAAAACCAAAATAAACTATAAAAACTAGGAATCTGTTTCTATCTATTGTGGTTTCCTTTGAGAAATTTATGTAATATTTTTGAGGAAATATAGTTATAGTTTTTTGTATTCCTGAAACTCATAGGTATTTGATTAGGAAAGGTGAATCAAATCCATAGTTAATAATTTGGATTCTAAAATTACAAGAACTAATTTTGGAGATCAGGGATAGAAAGTGATATGATAATTTGGTTAAAGACCACATGAGTATTTCACTGCACAATATTTCCATAGACACACTGACCACGAAATATATATATGTATTTTCCTATAGTTAAAATCTATTAAAATTCATCCATGGTCCCCAGTATTCTTTTGTAATGAACATCTAGGTCACATCAAAGGCACCACATATTTTACAAGAATCGATATTATATCCAAAAATATAATCCAATGTATTATTTTTGGGAGGACACTCAGTTGTATAATATTTTTAGTGACTAATTGATTAGTATATGTATACATGAGGAAGTGGTAAAATTTGTGATTTCATTTTGTCACACACTTTCATATGGAGGTTATTATAATATTAAATGAATTGAGAGAGAGGTATTGAAGGATGTTTTATTTTCTATATCATTTCTTAAATATTTATATGAATTTTTTAAATCATGTAAATAATCAATTTATTAGAGGAATTTATAAAATAAAATAAATCCATCTAAATCGACTGATTTATTATGAAACATTTTATGTATGTTGATTTTATATATTTTTACTATTTTGATTATTCTATCATTCATATATCCTTATAGAATAAGATCATTTTTCTAACTATATTGAAGAACAATTTTCCAAAAATGTTGACGTAAATATTATGATTTATTTTATTTGATTGAAATTTTCTTATAAGTTTAGAGTGCCTCGATCAATAATTCATGAATTATGGGAGATATTTTTAAAAAAAATAAAACCCTCAGGAAGTTATTTTTAGTACAACATAAGAACCCAATATAATACCTGTATCAACCATATGGTAATGTTAAGGTCTTCAATATAGATATAAATAAAAATTCATGAAAAGTAAATACAACCTAACTGAATTGAGTAAAGTAAAAACAATGAGGATACATTACAGTCAAACTAGGAAACATTAAAAACACCCGTGGTATTTACCCTTATATAAATGTTTATTGAATGTAATGTCAAATACTAGTAGGGCTACAACATGAAGAAAAAATAGATGTGAAGTGAGCTAACCTGGATGTTGGAAAGGCAGGAGATCATAGAATTCACCAAAATGATGGAACTAGAGGAGATACAGGGAGATGATTTTGATAATTCATTGATATATATAGGGAATTAAAATTATATTAATTAAATAATTACTCATAAAATAGGCATTAATATTAAACATAATGTGATTTTCTTCTCCTCTTGGATCAAGCACATGCATGGTAAGAATCTCTAAAAATGTTTGGACCACTCAAAGTAACTAATACATTTCCATTTGGTGAAATTGAAATCAAATGAGATTACTGAAAAACACTTCATTATGAATGGAAAACTCCCAAATAATTTCCAAGATTATTTTTGGAATGAACTATTGGATTTGTAAAAGCTCCTCCTTAAATATTTTGAATAATTATTTTTTATGGAATTTTTATATTCAATATTAGACTATATAAAACACTTTAAATATTTTATTCATTAAAAGATTATATTCTAAAATTTAAGGGTGCGTGAGGTCTAAGATAATTGTGGGGGAGAATATTAGTAACATATGATGTAAATGCAATTTTTATCCTTTTATTATCTGTTTATAAGTTCCTTAGGCATAAAATAAGATTATCCAATGTGATCATAAATCTATTTTAGGATCATTTCTTAAAATTAATCATGTTTTTTCTTCAATTTTTATATTGTTGGAGTGTTTTTGGAAAGAATATTTCATCTATAATTATTAATTTTCTTTCAATAATTAGAATGATGATGTGTAAGGATGTCATTGGTTTAAAAAATATTGATATTAGATTATTGGTGATTAAATTTTATAGCTATTTTAATGGTTTGTTTTCCTTAAAATTGGTATTTGGTTTTTCAATATAAAAGAACATAGTTTTATGAAAATAATAGCATGTGGAAACATTATTAATAAACATTAACCCAGGTAACTTTCCTATAGAGGTTGATTAACCCCTCAGCGATCCTTGGTAAAATTCAATTGGATAGATCATACGAAATTTTATAAAACCAGAAGATGATATCTAGTCTTAATGTTTTCTAATTATAACATAATCACATTTGTGTATGTGCAATACATCACTTAAGAGTTAGAGAAAACTATGAGATTGATCTCAATCATTGATTTCATTCCTTGATTATTACTATTATTCCTTACTGATACCTACTATCATATGATTCTATAGGTCATATTTTAGCTTCACTAATCTAATATGTTAATTTCACATATATAGATATGAATAATTCAATAACTAATAATTGATAAATTATAGGAAATGATTTTGGATCTTTTTAACATGGATATGTATGGGAAAGATGATATATCTATATTTGATTTAGAAATAATTATATAAGTTTGAAATGGATCTGTGGGAATTCATTTTTATTATGGAGGGATTTATGAATGTTTCAAATGGTACAATCTTAATTCCAATAATTTTCTATTCTGTTTTCACAGCACAAAATAAATCCTTGGTTTAATTGAAGTTATTCCATGGCTTAAATTCATATCAGAGGAATGATTTTTTACAATGATGAATGAATCTATGATTTTCTCATTATATGGATTTGAAAATTACGTCTATGAAGAAAAATAATTTTCTAATAAATGGTATTCCTAGTATTTCCCAATAAAGAAACTGTTTCTCTTTGGGGGATGTATTAGAGAAAATTTATTTCCAATTTTTGACTATTTTTAGTGGAAATTAATCTTGTAGTTTAATTAAAACATGGGTAATCACCTCATACTTATGAATTTTGAAAATATTCAATTAATTTTTAAAATGGTTAAAGTCATGGTTTTTATATAGTTTGATTCATTTTGGATTAATTAGATAATTGAAACCTTAATTTAAAATATTATATATAAGTAGTTTTATGGATATTGAATATAATTTTCATTTCTAAATTCACTTTATTCTAAATTTGGGAGATAATTAGTATAAAATTGTGTTTTTATTTTTATATGTAGGTTGGGAAATAAATTTGTAAAGGAATCCCTATATAAGGGTCATCCTAGAAAAGTTCTAATTCCTAATTCCCACATTTAAGCTACATAAAGGTACCCTTGTGATCAAAATATCCATATATAAATTTTTAAAAGTGAAAGAGCTTATTTCATGACCATACAAGACTCGCCAAAGGTTAACATGCACTATATTAATATATTACGATCCTATGTAGTTACTTTATTGAGGATATTTAATACTAATGAGAGTGTCATATTGTCTCTATAAACAAAATTCTCCTCTTGTGTTGAAATAATACCGTAGTTCTCAATGATGTTTTATGGTCAACCCTAGGGCTACATAACAGAAAAACTAAATCCGTGTATTCATATAATTCTCATCCTTGTTGTCTTCATGTCTTTAAATGATCACAGAGATATAAAACTTAGGTGTTTGGGTTGTTTTTGTTAAGAAAATATTATTGAAAAATATCAAAAAAATATTCAATCAAGTTGTGGTGAGTATCAGGTGTCATGGATGGACAAATATAAACAAATTTGTTAAAGGAAACATGAACCATTGATTTTACATGTTGTGGGGATTCTATTTTTGGAAATTTTTGTGATTTATAATCTATAAATTCTCATAGTGAAGACATAGTGTGCATTTTTTTCATCATTTCAAATGTAAAAAACTCTTGTGGAAAATAAATTATAGTAAATGCCATAGTGGTTGAAAATTTTGGGGAGTTAGATTATAGATATCTAAAAATAAATATAGTTTTTGAAAAAAAATTAATACATTTCAGATAGGTTAATTGATATTTTTTTTGTTACATTAGATTTATGAATGAAGTCCTTATGTAGAAACAAGGAGCACCATACCATTAAACAATGCACTGTGAGGTAAATCCATGGATCTAATATCTATTTTAATTTTTCTTGACATTAATTATTTTTTTCTCATGTATTTCAATGATACACAATGGTATTATAGGTAAATAATAAATTATAAATTTCTAATGTATTTAGTAATCAACTAAAAAGTAATTTTCAGTCTTCTAACTACATCAATGGGGAAATTCCCCCTCTAGTTTCCTTATGTACATCATCCATATTAATGATTCAAGATGGGAGAAAATTAAGGATCATAACCAAAATTATAATGTTTAGGATTCCCATAAAATGAATCTAGACACATGTCATATACATGTGATGGTAATTGAAATAAACTGTTTTTGATAGTGAATTCGGAGAATAATTCAAAGATATTGAAATTGATGGAGGAATAGGAGGTATATGATTATAAAATTAGAAAAATAGTAAATTAAATCATTGGAGGAGTCCCAATATCATGATGGTGTTTCTATAAGAGAGAGAATATTCACTCTATGAGGTAGGGGTTATTTTGACTCAAAAGATCAGGGTGATATGTTGTTGAATAACATTTTTCTATTCATTTTTTATAATTTCTCTTTTGATGGAATAATTAGACCACTATTTTCTGAGTTGAGGATATTCTCTTAATAACATTTTTATGGATTCTTAACATTTTTTGAAATCTCTTATGAATATTTTATCTTAAATTAATTGATTTATTTTTGTATTTTTTTACATTTTCTTTTCATTTTAAAACATATTCCCTTAGTCATTTGTCTTCATAGACATTCAACATTGGAATTAATCACCACCTATTATGGTTATCCATGGAATGAAACAGGGGAGATTATATATATACAATTACATTTCTTGAATAGTTTATTATATGTAATTGTTGTTGCATATTTCTATATAAATCAAAACATATAATATAGGGTAATATGTGAGGAATCACTTAGTTATATGAGAGATAATATTAACTAATGATATTTATTATTTAAAAGTTTATTGAGGATTAAAATATAAATTTTGACCAATAATTTTTTTAAAAAAATAAAAAAAATTAGTTCCCTTTTTATTTCACACAAACCATTAAAAAATTAATCCCATTGAACCCACACAATTAATGTGGAAAAAACAATAAAAACCCTCTTCTATAGATAAATATTGAGTTCAACTAGTTATTATATTCACATTGATTAAAATGTTTTTTGATAGGATCCCAGTGGTGGGCTCTTTCATCAACATGGAAATTTTTCCATAGAGAAATGGGTGATGAATTACACCCCCAATCTATTAATCAATTTCTTCCAAATGGAATTGTTGTGGGTGATGTCAATAAAAATTTCAGCATAGTCTATATAGATAGTAGAATAAATATATTTATCAATGAATGTGGGTTCTTTTGTTGAACCAATCATTTTATATATAAATGTTACATCATTTTAGATGAATGTTCAATATATATCAGAACAATACATTCCCTAGAACCCTAACTGTTTTTTAATATTATGGACTATATACAAAATAATGGTATATTATGAAATATATTCAGAATCTATCACAATATTCATATGATATATTACACATCTTATAAATTCTGTACATAAATAAATTATTTACGCCATGGAGAGATTTATTCCCAGTATAATAATCACTAAATTATCTAATGGGATATATAAATGGAATGAAACATTATTTAACATCCCAAATTATCCTTACAAATAAGGATACATTATATCCGTATAAAAACCATTCTTTTTTTATAATTTAATGCATGATTTAATAAATAATAGTACACATAATACAACCTCTAAGATTAAGAATTATATTCTCTTTGGGAATTAGGTACATTTCATAACAACTTATAACATGAAATACATCATCTTTATTAAAAACATCATTCACATGCTTGGACATAAAACTACATGGTAAATCATAGGGAAATACATGATAAAGGGGTGATCTATATATCCCAATAAGGGAATAAACCTAGAATAACATGAATAAATTAATACATGTGAGAAAATAGTCATATCAATTGGGTATAAAAGGGGTGATAATCATAAACATGAATAATAATTAATGATATAGAATAATAAAATAAAGGTAAAATTGGAAATATGTAAAAAACAAAAAACATTGCATCACAAACATATCTCAAGGATAATTGATAAGGAATCATGATTTAAAAAGTGACATGATAGATTAGGTTCACTCTATATTCCCTTTAATGATGTCTCATGAGACTAAAACATTACCCAATGCATTGGAGTGCTATATAATTTCAGGCACATCGACCACTTTCATTTCATTCTCATCCTTAAGTGTTCAATATAGATTATACAACATTGATTTATTCATCAAAATATTTTTTTTCCACAATTAGGGGGTTTTGAATACATAAATTTATGTCCCCAATGAAATAAGTATATGTACATAGAGGTGAACACCCTTTATAGGAAATGGGTATGGGTATTCACTACAAAATTGTTTTGCATTTAAAATCATGTTGAAACTTCGATAGCATAGCATGGGCATATAAATTTTCATGGAATATCTTGATGTGTATGAAAGGGGTCTCTCATGATTTATGAATCATAGGGGTATTAAGGGGGATATGGAAGAGAATATCCAAACATTTGGAATTATAGAAAAAGAGGATAAGATAAAGAAGATACTTAAAAAATGGAAAATTAATGAACCCATACAAAAAATAGAGTTGACATTATAATTTTTTGATAATTTTTTTTAATAATTTTTTTTAATAATAATATTTCAATAAAATATTATTTATTACTAAAATTCATTAATTATTAAAAATAAATTCCTTAATTTAATTTGAAAATTACTAAAAAAATACAATTTCTTTTTTGTTGTATCAAAGTAAAAATCATTTATAAATTAATGACATGATGTAAATATATCCATAATTATATTAAAAATAATATATAAATAAAAATATTTTTATGGTATATATATATAAACATATCCCCTTAATACACCATAAAACACCCTAAGGGTAAGGTGTGCGACTATGAGACTTTAATGGTGTGGTTCTGTATACATGATTTGGGACATGATCTCTATTAAAATTAACTTCTATCATAAATGGTTTCACTCATGCTTAATTTATTGGATATCTACTTGTGATTGGTTAAGGGATAATCTAAATGATGATATCTCCATCAGAAACTCTGATAAATGGGATTCATAGGGTAAGATCCCACTAGTTGAGTCCATTTCTTTCTTTATCTATTTAAATTGGATTTTTCAAAATCCTATATATATAATAATCATAAGAAAACTATCTAATGACTATATAATGAATAGTAATGATACTTTAAGGTATTTTAAATCCAATTGGATATAATGACACAAAATAATTTAACGTTTTATATATTACCATAATACATAATAATACATTTAATTAAATCATAATGGAATTTTATTTATAATTATTTGATTCGTTTCACACAACATGAGGCTATAATAAAAAAACAAATAAACATGACCTAACATCAAGACTATATAAAATATCTGGTAAACACCCTATATTAGGTTTATTAATGTAAAATCATATAACATCAACCCTTGTGTCAACCTAAATTGGCCAAAATCATAGAGGTGGTAAAATCCCTAGAAAATAGGGATCATATGCTTTAGAAGATGGGAAACAACCATGTGTGAAACTTCTTAAAAAAAGTATGAAATAGAGTCAGATACCTACCTAGGACTTCAAATAATAAAAAAACACTTCAAATTCCCTATATTTTAAGGAAAACACTTCTTGGAAGTGTTATGAGCTCTGGGTTCCCAATATATAATACTAGAATAGAAATGTGGATGAAAATTGGGTGAAACATTATAATGTTTTCAAAGGAAAAAAAGGTGAATTTCTAGATTTTGATGAAGCATATGGTTTGGTTGCACATTTTTTCAAACTGTGTACTAACCATGCATCCCCCACTTTCCATTATGAAACTGACTCAACCAATTTTATGGGAGAAATCACATGGTATGAAGAACCACATGTAAGCCATGTGAATTACTCTTCCTAACCTCTCATGGTTTCCAAATGACTCCTTTAATGTTTTACAAACCATTATCCCTAATTGGAAATGTAGAATGGTCATGGTGTATAGTTATTACTAACTATTTATCATCCATGATCCATACATTGTATCCCCCTATTTGTTTCTTTATCTTATCCTTAAACATTGGACACTCTTGATACCTTCTCAACTCTTGGTAAAATTTCCCAAAATTAATTTAAAAAGAACTTAAGAATAATTTTATTTGAAATAAACCTCTTCAATGGGTTGATATATTATAGTCTCCCCACCATATAATATCTCATCCTCAGGATGTACTTTGAAGAATAACTAAGCATAAAATGTAATAAAATTTGGTCTGCTATATCTGAATATTATCTTCACCCACCCATGTTTCCTCCTAAACATTACTATACCTATGTAACATATAAATAAAGGCATAGTCCTACCCTATAACATTTTTCAATATATACCATAATACGAATTGGATACTCCTCAAAGGACACATTAGCCATAATCACAATTTCCTCAACATTAATTTCTTGAGAACGGATGGGGTGATACTTATAAATTAATAAAACATGATAAACATCATCCTAAATACCATATTTCTATGGGAGGGGCAAAAAATATTCTACCAGTCTAATCCTCTCAACAATTTCAAATGTCCCACCATACATGGGACCAAACTTCCTCTTTTTATGACTCTAAAATTGAACCAATATCAGTGAAACCCAACAAAACACATGGACACCCACTATAAACTCAAGAAGATAACGATATCAATCAGGGTATGAATATTACCAACACTATGTCCTATCCATACTCATTCAAATCTAAAAAACATGTTATGATGACTGTTACACAAGATAAGGCCCCAAAAACCCTAATTGTCCCACTTCTATCCAACACAAAGGAGATCAACATGGTTAACCATAGATTGCCTCAAATGGTTCCATCTAAAAATTCACCTAATAATTTTATCTTAATTTAACTCAATAATCTCAATGTGTTTTTCCTAGTTCCTACAAAAATCTTGTATGCAAGATTTCAACATGTTCTCTAACACATGTATAATATGTTCTACATGCCTATCCATATTTGGGGGGAAGTATGTACTTAAAAAACAACTGATTACCAAGAAAATTCAATACTACAAGTGAAAAACATGATATAAAAGAGGGGAATCTATCAGAAACAAAACTATTATAAACCTAGTGAAAATATTTTATCTTACGAATATATAAGTCACCCAACTAATCAGTTGAAAAAATATCCCTGACTGTTAATAAATGTGCTACTATTGTCATATGATCTACAATAACCAATATCACATCATTATTATAAGGATTCCTTGGAAACCACTCTTATATAATCCATGGTAACATCATCCCACTTCAATTTTGGATTAGTAAATGGATGTAACAGACCATAAGGACACTGGTTCTTAGCCTTCACCTACTGAAAAGTGTAGTGTCATGTCATAAGACCTATGATCTCTATATTTAATACTTATCACTAATACTATCTATGAATATCATGGTATATTTTGGAAAATCCAGTGTGCACCACCCATTATGAGTCATGAAACACATGAATAATCTCCTCCAAAATAAAAATAGTTACAAAACATCATGAATGTGGATAATCTCATCATTATAGATGGTCTAATTACGAGGTATCTCCCCATTGAAAATGTTATCCCTCATTACCATACACTTTAGATCATTATTCTTACCCCTCATGATCCTATTTAGAATTAATGACTCAAAGGATTGAGATGTGAGTTTCATTAATTCCTACTCCTCATCAACAAAAATATGTAACTTTGTAAAAATTTCATCATTTCCCACTCAAAACTAAAATCATAGAATACCTGGGTCTATTTATTTCATCTCATAGAATTAGTAACACAATTCCCTTTTCCTAGCATATAAGCTAGCTAATAATCAAAGGATTTTATATACTCAACCCTTCTCTAATATATAATATTTAGTTAATCATGGGAAAAGATATACATATGTTTGTTATGATATGTATAAATATTAAATGGCTCACTCATAAGATAGTGCTTCCAAATATTTAAGGAACAAACCACTCTATATAACTAATGATCTTGTGTAAGATAGTTCGGTTCATATGGCTATAAATGTTTTGATCCATATATAATGAATTGATCACCAAACAATAAAATATCCCCATAATCGATTCTAGATACATCACAATGTTGATTATATTCATTACATGGGTTGGGTAATATCAGAATTGATGTTGTGACCAAATTCCTCTTTAGATCCTAGAAGGGATTATCATATTCCTTATACCACTCAAAAAAATATACCCATCTAGTTAATGGTGTAAATTAGATCTTACAAATGAGGAAATTCTCTATATATAAAATCTTGTATTATTAAATTGGGTTAGTTAATTTTAAATTCTAGATTAATATTTTTTTCCACATGAGAATACCTAAGGGACTAAGGAAGGTTTTTTGATTTTCAGGGGATTTTTCAGAGAATGGAGCTCTATATTTTAGAGTAAAAACTAAAAGAATAATTTTTTCTCCTAGTTAGTGTTAATATACCATCTAAATCATACATCCCAAAGGAGAGATTCATCATTTTTTAACTGTTTTAGGGAGGCCACATGGATATAAAAAAACCTAAACTAAATTATAAGAATATTGAGAACCATTTGGGAATGGTTTTTTTGGTCATACATCTAACTATGTGAGGGGGAATATTCCTTGGATATAGGGAATGTGTGGTCCATTCATGTGTATTCAAATAGTTAGCCTATCCATGTGAGGGGTGTTCAACATAGAACCCAATTGTGTATAGTTGGTTCATAGTTTGGAAAACTATGTTTCCACACCATAAACCCCTTGAATATATGGGAAATTTCCATTTTTCTCTTCATTATTTTAAAACATTGACACTATTTTGCTTCATCATTAACATAAAACAATCCACTTCTCATTGTAATCATTTTCTCTCATCCTATACTTGGAGAATCCTCCATTATTCAGGAATGGAATAGACCGATGTTCATTAAGTTGGATTTATATTAATATTCTCTTTAGAACTATTTCATATTTTGTTAATTATTTATCCATATTGAATGTTAATTATTTATAGGAATTCTATCTATGAATATCATGGTATATTTTGGAAAAAACAGTACGTTCCACCCACTTTGAGTCATGAAACGCGTGAATCATCTCCTCACACAAAAATATTAGTACAAAAAATCATGAATGTGGGTAATCTTATAATCGTCGATGGTCTAATTAAGAGGTATCTCCCAACCAGAAATGTTATCCCTGAGCACCAGACACACATTGAGGTAGGTTTTATTATAAATCAATAGATCTAGGTGAGATGTTTTTGAATATCTTTTTTTCATTCATTTTTTATAATGTATATTGTGATGAAATAATTAGACCATAGTTTTTTGAGTAGAAGATAATCTTTCAATACCATTTTTATGAATTCATTTATTTTTTTGAAAAATTTTATGCATATTTTATTTAAAATTACTTGATTGATTTTGATATTTTTTAAAATTTTATTATCATTTTAAAACTTCTCTCGTTAGTCGTTGGTCTGTGAAGACATTCAACATCAGAATTAATCACCACTTATGTTGGTTAGCCATGGAATGTATAAGGGGGATATTATTGATATACAATTACATGTCTAGAATATTTTATTGTATGTAATGGTTGACTAATCATACTATATAAATCTAAACATATAGTGTAGGGTAATCTGTGAGGATTCATTTAGTAAGAGGAGAGAGTATATTAACTAATGATATTGACTATTTAAATGTTTATTGGGGATGTAAATTTAATTTTAGACCACTAACTTTTAAAAAAATTCAAAATTATTAGTTTTATTTTTTATTTCATACTAGACATTAAAAAATCAATCCAACCGAACCCACACAATTAATGTGGAAAACATAATAAAAACCCTCTTCTCTAGATAAATAATGAGTTCAACTAATTATTATATTCAAATTGGTTAATATTATTTTTGATAGGATCTCCATGGTAGGCTCTCTCATCTACATGGAAATGTTTCCATGGAGGAAAGGGTGATGAATTACACCCCCAATCTATTAATCGATTTCTTCTAAATGGAATTTATGGGGGTGATGTCAATAAAAATTTCAGAATATTCTATATAGATAGTATAATAAATATATTGGTCAATGAATATGGGTTCCTTTGGTGAACCAATCATTTCATATATAAATGTTACAACATTTTATATGAATATTCAATACATATCAGAATAATACATTCCCCAAAACCATAAATGTTTTTTTATCATTATAGACTTTATAAAAAATAATTGTATATTATGGAATATATTCAATGTCTCTCATAATATTCATAAGATATATTAAAAAATGTATAAATTCCATACAAATAATATTTTATTTAAAACATGGATGGATTTATGCCCAGTCTAATGATCACTAAAAGATCTAATGGGTTCAATAAAGGGGGTGAAACATTACTTAACATCCCAAATTATAATTATTAATAAGGAAACATTATCTCAGTATGAAAACCCTTATTTTTATTACACATTAATTCATGATTTATTAAATATTAGTACACATAATTCAACCTCTAATCTGAGGAATTATATTCTCTTGGGGAATTAGGTAAATTTTATAACAACTAAAAACAGAAAACACAACATATTTATTAAAAAATAATTAACATGGATTCATCACTCAATGTTGTGGACATAGTTCACTATCCTAGGTACTTAGTAAAAAAACATATTCATCGTATAGAATTAGTAACATAATTTTCTTTTCTTAGCATATAAGCTAGCTCATAATCAAAGGATTTAATATACTCAACCCATCTCCACTATAGAATATTTAGAGAATCATGGAAAAAGATATGATTGAGGCTATTATGATAACTATAAATAGTAAGCCTCTCTCTCATAAGATAATGTTTACAAAAATTTAAGGAATAAAAAACTATAGATAAATAATGATCTTTGGTAAGATAGTTCAGTTCTTGTGGCTATAATAGTTATGATCCATACACTATGAATTGATCACTAGATAATAAAAATTCCACAAAATTGATTCTAGATACATCACAAATTTTATTATATTCGCTACATGCGTTGGGTAAGAACATAATCGATGTTGTGTCCAAGTTCCTCTTTAGATCCTAGAAAGAATTATCATATTCCTTATACCACTCAAAAAATATACCCATCTTGTTCGGGTACAAAATTAGATCTTCCAAATGAAGAAATGTTTTATTTATAAAATCGTGTATTTTCAAAGTGGGTAGATCCTTTTAAATTCTAGATAAATATTTTTTTTTCATGAGAATGCCTAAGTGGATAAGGAAGGATTTTTTATCATATGGGCCTTGTTCGGAGCATGAAGCTCTATATTTTAGAGTAACAACTAGGCGTAGAATTTTTTCTCTTGGTTAGTGTTAATAGACCATATCAATTATACAACCCAAATAAGAGGAGCACAATTTTTAAACTATGTGAGGGAGGCCACATGATTGTAAAAAACCTACAACAAACTACATGAATATTGAGAACGATGTGGGAAAGGTTTTTGTAGTCAAACACCTAGATTTTTTGAGGGGGAAAAGTCAATAGATATAGATAATATGTGGTACATACTTTTCTTTTCAAATATTTATCCTATATTTGTGAGGAGGTGTTCAACCTAGAAAGAAATGGTGCATAGTTTGTGTGTGGTTTGGAAAACTATTTTTTCACACCATGAACCTCTTGAATATGTGGGGAATTTCTTTTTTCCCCTCTATACCTTTAAAACATAAACCCTATTTATCTTCATCATTCAATAGCATATCCCCTCTATCATTGGAAGCATTTCCTCTTATCCTAATCTTAGAGAACCACTATTATTCAGGCATAGAATCAATTGGTGTTTATCATATTGGATTACTATCAATATTCTCTTCAGAAATATTTCACATTTTGTTAATTATTTATCAATATGGAATGTAAAATCCATGTGATATTTCATTCCCCATTTAAGGTAAATTTTCTAATTCTTTAGATTCTTTCATTCTAGCATGGTTAGAGTTTAATAGTATATAAGGATTCACATATCGGTATAAGGTAGGTGGTTTACCCCTATTTCCCAAAAAATCTTGGTATCAATATTATGATCCATTGTGATGTGAACTATTATTTCCACAAAATTTCTATTTTTATATTAAATTTAATAAAAAAATTCTTAGCACTATGAATGGGATTCCTTTTTTACACTAAGTGGTATTGTAGAAGGTTGTCTACCTCGATGTGAGCCACCCCTAAGGGTGTCTCTCAACAAAGGTCCATGATTAATATTCCATGAATTAACCACCTTTTATAGGTGTGTTGAATTTTTTATTTTAAATTAAATGGATCAATTTAATTAAATGAATTGTGTGATCCTTTTCTAATCCCCCTAGGCCTAGAATATGAAATTAAACAATCATATATGGTGGGAAAATATACCTTTTCCTATATATTAATGAAGTCGTAATTTTTTAATGAAAGGATACTTTTAAGACCATTTCAATATTACTTTGTGTAGTTATGAAACATGCTAATAGATATTAAAATCATTATGGGAAATTGAATAATTATTTCGTAATGATTAAATATTGTAATAGACTATGAATTACCTTAAATTTATGGTTTCCTTTTCCCAATATATAGACTCCCATTGTGGTTTTCCATGGATAGGTTCATGGGAAACCACTTATTCATTGATGTGTTTTCAATGTAATAGAAAACAATTGGATTTGATATTTTTCTTAGGTTTGGATTACCCACCTTAGCATTGATGGTCCAACTATATTTCTAAAAATTAAAAAAATTGAGTGCCTTGGATGATTCTCCTTGGATTTAAATTTATATTACAAACCACTGAGGTTATAATCATGGGATCCTTTTATGTATAGAATCAAATATACCTAGGACATCCTCATAGGGATTGAGTATAATTTTCCCCCTTAGAGTGACCTTCCAAGGGGACACTTTGCTGGACTTCACCCATTTTATAAACATAAATTCCATCGGAATTGTGAAAATTACATGACTACCATTGTTCATGAATTCCTTGGTGGTATACCTTGGTCCCTACCATATAAACATAAACCCAAAATGTTATCTATTATGATACATTTTGTCTTCTAAATAAGAAGGATGTGTAGGATGGGTGACCCATGATAAATTCAAACTGATGTGGTTTATTTATTTACTTATATATAGTGATTAATACCTATGAAATAATAATTATATATTCACAGAGTGGATAGTCCCAAAAAACATTAGTGGTAGGTTACATAGTTTTACTCACACCCTATTTCAGAAGCCAATTAATAGATGAAAATACTTTATTAATGCAGATAGGGAGAAATGGATGTTCCCTATTATTAATGATTAATTCTCTATACTTGCATAAATTATGAGATAAGAGCAACAATACTAAACTTCCAATGCTATGGGAGATAGCTTTTGGGAAATTCGATTTTTCTTGTTGCATGTGTGGTTTATACATGCTGTTGATATTCCCTTAAATCCCCCATTTTTTGTATAACATCATGTTACCATTATTTATCATTTGTTATTGGATTATATTTATTCATTTCTATATTACATTTTGTATGTTAATAATTTATTTTTGTCGCCTTTCCAAATACATTACTTCGATTTCTTATTCATTAATTTCACTATTGTGTTACACTCTGATCATGATAGTATTGTATCCACACCATACCTTCATAGATACTTTCTACTAGTAAGAATACTCTAGTGTATGGGGAGGCATTCTTGAGGCCATATGGCCCTTAGTTGGTTTTACATACCATGGAATCAGACTTGGGATATCAATAAGTTGTATAAAAACTCTTTTTTCCTTTTTTTATTTTTTATGATTGGTAGACAAGAGACTAGGAATCTGTAGGAAATTTTTAATGATATTTTTACTATGAGTAGCTAACCCACATAAAGGAAAAAATCAATGTTTCATAGGATATGATTTTCTATTTTTTTCTTCTTATAGTTATAATGATCTCACCATTGTGTGACACACAAGTTTTTTAGTGTTGATTATTACTATTATAGATTTTGTTTTAACCCTTGGACAGGTATGGTAAGGAAGTGTTTGTTACATGAATCATTATAAGAACCTGAATATTTATATGTCTTGAATATTTGTTGAAATTTTTATATTCATATAATAATTTCCTACTACATATTTTTGGATCCTTTGTAAAGATATTTTAAATTGGATTAACATTTCATGATGATAGAATGGAAATAAATTTTTATTACTACTTTTTCATCAACCTGAATAGTGTTTTACTATATATATAGATGGTGAATATATAATTTAACTAGTTATCAAATTTTTGAGTTGTATGATGATGGTTAAATAGAATAAATCTTTAGTTTATTTCTATTACATGAATTCCAATTTTACATTATAACTATAGTACTTATAAATTGGGAATGGTGATTTATATAAAAAAATAATATTATATGGCTTGTTATATCTTTATACTAGATGTGAGAGTTATGTTGTAGTTATAAGAATTTCAAATTATATCTTATAATCCATCGTTTAGTATAACTTGGGAATACTAACTCACAATACTAGACCAGGATAAATATATATATGCATGTATATAATTAATGACATGTGATTATTAAAAGGCATGGTTTCCATTAAATGGATATTCCAATTTCAACTTAAATAGTATCTTTATATATAACATTCAATTGTTACTCTATATACCAAAAGTGTTTATTTAGGATTTGGGGCCTTGACCCAAACATAACCTTAGTAGTGGTTATTGGAAGTGTTTGTTGTGTTCCTTTATGATCTTCTAAATTACCAAGACCTGGCTTTAAGAGATGGAATATGGGTGTTGAATATTTTATAGTAATGATTTTTAATTGTCATATAATAATATATCAGACTATTTCTACTATTAAAGCTAGTCACAAGGCATTTGTTTTTCATTGTTAAAATATGCCACCATGATAGTGTTAAGTCATACATTAGGAATGTGGAGATGACCATATGCCATAGGTGGTGGGCCTTGAGTCACCAGTATTATATTCAGTAGTTCTGCATATGGGACCTCCTATTATTCCTAAACTATGAGTTGATTTTTAGTTTTGAGAGGGATTATTATGGATATTTTGGTCTATAAAGGGGTCTTCATGGCCTAGCTCTAATATTGAAGATTTTATTAGGTTGTTCCACCAGCATCACCATTCTATCTTTTTGGTAAAAGTGGCCACCATACCATAATGTCATGGATAGAGTCCATGATCTCTATATTTAATCACCAAGATACACCTCCATAAAGGAGATTAGTTCGAGAAGGATAAACTCTAAAAGGGTTTCCAATAGATTATGGGAACATTTTATTGAGGGTGATCAACACTGGTTTATGGTCTGGAGGGATTTAAAAATAGCCTTATATGATTATTTCATTCCATGGACACTAAAAGATAACCAACTTATAAAATTTTTACACCTTGATCTGGGAAAATTATCTATCTTGAAATACTCCACTCATTTTATAGAGAGTCATCATCTTGTTCCTTCTCTCCTTGGTGATGATCTGTCTAGAGATATGTGGTTTTATGATGCGATCATATATTCCATCAAATCTAAAATGTATGTGTTTTTTACTACAATCCCTAGGATAGTGAACCAAGTCCTCCACATTGAGTGCATCCTTAGAGAAGATGAATTTTTGAGGCATGGTGGTTTAGTACCCTAGCAGGGAAGTAGCTCATCTAGTTGTATAAAGAGCCACATTGAGAAGTATTTTAGGGGAAGCAGTTGATAGAGTGTGAACCTTGGTAGCCAGTTGGAATTCCATCAGTGTGGTTGGTCATGAAACATGAATCCCTTGTGTATCATGGACTAGTGGGGTGTCAAGATAATAGCTAGAAAGGTCATCTTCAGAAATGTTATATAACCATTCCTCTAGTGTCCATTAAATGTGGTCCTTTGTTGACTCTAGGTACTAGAATGAGATCAATATCTCCACGTCTAGCTTGGAGATTGAGTACCACAATTCATATAGGTTGTAGAGGTGGTCAGTGTCATGGAATATAAACTCCTGATACAAAACACCAGTAGAGTGGACCTACCCATGGTAGTTTGGATATATCTTTGGTTCATAGATTGGGTTATATATATAGTTTAGTTAAATATTAAGGATATCAGTGTTGTTCTATCCATATATTGAGGTAGAATTTTTGTACCCTCTACACTATTTTCAACGTTATTAAATATAAGAACTTACCACTCCTTTATATCTACGTCAATTACAAAGTATATTGGTCTTGAAATTATTTATTTCTTTTTATTGATAAATCTGGAAACCAAAATTGGGATATGATAAAAAAAGTGTATATCAATTTAGGGAGTTCCATAATGAGAAAGGTGAAAATCAATTCATATGTAACCTATAAATCATTAAGGTGACAGGATTTTATATCACTCTCAATATGGACTGGATAGTTCTTTACCATACTCATTATGATTTCTATCACTAGAATGTGTCCTTACAATCACCCAAGCAAGGTATCTCTATTCAAAGATTAGAATGGTATTCCTTGGTGAGTCGAGCTAAAATTATGTATCAGGGATGGGTGGAGTGAAAAAATATATTCCCACCCCATTTCCTGATTACCAGTGAAAGAAACATATTGATATCCATCCTATATTAGACTATTCAAGGGATGTATTTCTTAAAAAATATTTTTTTATACCTCCTATGAGAGAGGTAGAATATATATATTGAACTAGTGTGAAGATAGAAAATATTATCTATTCCTCCATAAAATATGGATATTACTAAGCTTCAAATACTCAAAAATAAATTTGAGGACCCAGAATCTAAAGGATTTATATGACCCAGTACATCACCTTGGGGTTTACCGATCCTTTTCTAAAAGATGTAGGATGGTACCCTTATACAATTCATGGATTACTATAAATGTAATCAACTTATAGATAAGAACTAGTATCTCATACCTTTTATAAATGACCACGGTGATCAATTATGTGGATCTCAAGTTTTCTCAATGGTCAATTTGAGTTCAATCTATCAATATGTACTAGTTTGGGTATCTGAAATACCCCATCTTACATTCATAATTTCATATTTTCGTTATAAGTATTTGTTCAGGCCATTATATCTCATGAAAATGATAGCTATTTTCATGTATATGATGATTTTTTCTACCCTTAGTTGGATTCATTCAAGGTGTATTTTATGGATGTTATCTTGGTATACTTATAGACTCTAAAAAATCATATGAAACACCTCAAAATTTTATTGAGTATGTTGACAGACCATTGTTTTTATGAAAAAATCAAAAAAATCCACATTTATTTTGAAAAGTTTCATTTCTTAGGTACCATTATCTTAGAGTAAGGTGTATATATATATCCATAGAAGGTGAAATCCATTATGGTCTAAAAACTATAAGAAAGACTCTGAGGAGTAGAAAAAAAATGTTTCCATCAGCACTGATCCTAATTCTACTAGATCTAGGAAAATTATATAGAGGTTATTGTGATGCATATGACATTGTTATGGTATCCATTTTGATGCAATTAGATCGATTCATGTAAAATGTGTCTCTTTATATGAGGAATCATGAGCATATTTACCATGTTCATGACCTTGATATTGTGTTATTGATTCATGTCTTGCATTGTTGAAGGAAAAATATTTTGGGGGAATGATTCATAGTATACCCTAATCACCAGACTAAATTACATATTTATATAGTTTGACTTAAATATTACAAAGTGGGGATGGTTTCTATGCCTCCAGTGATTTGACATTGAACATGTGTATATTCTTTGGAAAAGAAAATTTAGAGGTAGATTCTCTAAGAAGGAAGACTCAGATGAAAGTAGTTTTGGAGGTCAATAGTGAGTGATAGTGGATAGTTTTTTCTTATGAGATGAATATAGTGATTAGAAAGTGTTAGATAAAAAATATTCTAATGTCCTTGATAGTAACCATTTCAATTATATATATTTTAAAGGAGAGGAATGTTTTTATGATCTTGTTCCTAAGGAAAAAAATTTCAGGTGAGGACCCACTACCAAGTTGGGTCATTTCCTAGGATGAGATATTTTTAATCCATGAATGTGATTCATTTTTAGAATATATACAAGTGGATTTTCGTAAGAGTCCCAATCCACTTATTTAGAAGTACATACCTGTCTCACTAATATGTACCATGACTTACGCCACTATAATTGGTGAAAGGATATGATAAGTGAGATATCATATTTTCTATTAGGTGTTCCACATATCAGGTGGTGAATAAGGATCCCTAGTGAATAGTGGTAATTTTATAGCCATTACCCATTCATGAGGGGAAATGGGATGACATAACTATTGATTTTGTGATGGTCTTACTAAGTTCTCATCTAGAAAGTATCATGCTATGGGTGATCTTCAATAGACTTATGAATCTCACCCAATTATTGTCTATCATGGAGTCCTTGTAAATGTATGATCTTAGGATAATATATGTATGAGATATTATACTCCTTCATGGTTAGAAATAGAACATAAAATCAGATAGGTATGTTCGTTTTACATCAAAGTTATTGTAGGGTTTGCATAAGGATTTGGTCATACAAGTACTACTGAGTAAAACATATCACCCTTTGACCAATGGTCATTACTGGAATACTATAAAGTTCTTATAGTATATTATATGAGCCTACATGCATGATTATGGAGATTATTAGGAGAAAAATTAAACTCATGTTTAATTTTTTGGTAATGACATCTTCTAAGAGACTATAAATATGGGTTCTTAGGAGGCCCTATACAATAGGTTCTGTCGTTCAACCCTTAGTGAGAGGAAAGATAAATAGTGAAATTGAGACCTCATCTAATTTAGGAAACATCATATATGGTAAAACATACCAGTAATATTACGGTTATAGATCAACCATGGAATTAGTTTTTTGTTGATCACAATCGATGACCTATGGAGTTTGAGGTTTAATATAAAGTCTTCTTGTGTTTTTTTCCTACACTATGGAATCAATGGATTTAATAGAATGATAATCTATCAAATTGATTCAATAGAACTTTTGGGATTTTTGAGATGGATGGATCAATAGATTAATATATATAACATCATCATAGATATATGGTTTTTCACAACATCTTCCATATTTCCCAGTTACATCATTTTCATTGAAATTCATTTGATGTCTGTTAAACAGATGAGGTTTAGTTGGATGTTGATTATTATTTATAGGAGTATTGTATAAATATAATTTATAAGATGATGATGGCTCTTTGATATTGTTTAGATCATTTAGTTTCAATTATATTGAATCATATCTGTCTTCATGATGAGACCTAGTTGTGAGAGGTCAACATATGTATTGGGTCCTAAAAACATTGCACGTGAAATTAGAATAATCTTGATTATTTGGAAAGGGAAGGAAAATGAATTTAAGGAAGTGTTAATGAAAAAATGATTAAATTGTTGAAAATTGAAAAGGAAAATTATTGAATGTAGATTATAGACCCTTTTGATAATGCTTCTTTGCATAGAGATCTTCTTGGTGAGACATCCAAGAATTAAAAAGTTCATAGGGAGAAGATATCAGTGCCTACCCCCCCCCCCCAAACAAAAGATAATCATTTTCAGGAATCAAGGGAAAAAATACACCCCACACATGACATCCCAGGTGAACTCAAATAGTTCACAGGCAAGATGAATCCATCGAATTCCCATGAACAGAATGAATTCACTCCCAAGACCAAGGTGATGATCCTCACCGCCATAGATGATGACCTCACATGCCCACTGACTAAGTCGTTTCAAGGTCAAGTTTCTTCCATAGGATTCTATAAAATAAGGTGTGTGTGCCACTCCACTCATCTATAAATAAACACCAAGGGGGTGGAGAAAAAAGAGTATTATTTTATGGGGTACTTTTGAGAGTTTAAAATAAGGATTTATAGACAATGGAATGGAAGAAGGGAGAACTGAAAAAGGACTCTTTTAATAATTCCCTATTGGTAAATCCATGTTTCATAGTACTAAAGAGGAGGAAAAATAAAAATAATTGGATGTATCTAAAATTAAAAACTTTTGTAGGAATATTTCCTATGAGGCGCTGAACAAATGAACCTTTTACAACCCAACATCTAACATAACAAAGATCTATACTGGCGGAACACTTCCATGCATGGAAACTCACTACGCGGATGGAACTCAGCCCCACGTAGCATCATGCTACACAAAATAAACTTGGCCCTACATATCAAAGCACTTCATGGATCAAAACGAGGTCTACATACCCCCATGGTATGTGGATGGTCCCTCTATCTTCCTAGAAATATGCTTTATGGATGAAACCCCTTCTCATATAAGGATATGGTATGTGGCATAGTGTGTCCTAGGGAATTAGGTCCTTTGGCCTTAGTTATTGCCTTATGTTTATGTTGTATCATTACTAGTCCCTCCACAATCCATTCTAATGAAATCATGAAAAACTTATTCTAAATACACTAGAAATGTATGGTAAGACCATTAGGTGCATTAGCGTGCCCCTATGAGTTTACATACACATGGTAAGTGGAATCACGTGGGTAATCCTTGCAATAAGGAAAATCCTGATAATTCCCATAAGTTTACATTCCCATGGAAATGAGGGTTCTGACCTTAGGATACTAATGTAAATTTACCCATTATAGGGATAAATTGGAAACTTTGGAATTTTCCTTCAATGAGGTCAATTTTTGAAAATTCTTCCCTTTTCCATAGAACTAATTATAATGAACTCCCATTGAGGTAATCCCATAGCATTTATTGTGGGAGGTTTCAATCTTTCTTCTCTTTCACCTCACTCTGGGATGTATCTAGGGTGATCAAAAAATGTGACTATCATAGATATGAAGATAATAGGGGAGACGAGAACACCCAAATATTGTACCTCTCCCACTTTGGGCAGAAGCTCCATCTATCAGTTGATGAGGTGGGACGTGAAATCATCAGATCCATTTTCTCCTCTTCTTTCACACACCGAGTATGAATCACACGGTCTAAAGGGTTGTTAGCAATCCTAAAATATGTATGATCCCAAATATGTGGTCCTTGTCCATAGATGTAATCCCTAATATCAATCCCTCGACATGGGCCTCATATATGGTATAATCCCTAATAATAATCCCTTAATGGGCCTCCTCTAATGTGTAAGACCCAATGATTGAACTACAAGGAATTTGATTCCCAATTAATGGGGATACGTAGGAAACCTCCCTAAGGTCCATGACTAACACCCAATTCACCCTAATAATTTACAGGGCACATCCCTAGTAGGGTCACATTTCCCTAAGAAACCATATCTCTTTTGGGTATCATGGGTTGTCTCAGTGTATGTCCCACACTATCTATTCCAATAAGCCTTTCACATGGATTTCCTCTCCATATGATGTTAAACTACATGGTAAGTTCCTTGTCACATGAGCATAAAATTTTATGTGTCCATTAAAGTGACTCTAAACTACATGGGTTCTTGATTCCTCTCATGAGGATACATTGGAATCCAAGATTATAGGTTCAATACTAACATCAAAATAGCTCATGTTCTTCTAAGATTACGATAAACTAAAGAGAGCCTTCCTATATGACTTAGAACTATCACCATATTAGTAAATGACTAAATGGTCTTAGACTTATCCAAAAAGGGTAACATTGATGGAGAACATCATATACAGACAAATCCTCTCATCAATAGAGAACCTCAGATACATACAGATGATTCCAAACCCATGTGTAATCCTGATAAACTGCTTCCATTGGAGTTATCCATAGGCACATGCTTGGGAATGAACCAAGGTATCAAAAACATATGAAAAAAGATTAAATCTATAAGATAGTCCTAGAATATGTGACAGTCCCCTCTCCCCAAGGGTTATATGAACCTGTGTTCCCTTTCTATCAACCATTGTGAGTTCTTAAGTGTAATTGGCCTAATCATTTAATAAACGTCTACTTTTGGTAAGAAGGTCCATGAATAATAGACATTAGAGTCATTGGGTGTTTTTTGGATCCCCGAATAAACCCATTGGAGACCATTCAAAGATACTGTGCTTGACATATGTTGTTTCACACTAGATAAACCCTTTTAATTGACACACACGTACATAAACCCCTAGTCATCAGAAATGGAATGGTAAACTTGATGTAAATATCTTAACTATTGAACAACCTTCACAATATGAAAAGGATATATTACAGAGTCCCCATAAGACCATTCTTATCATTGAGCATAACATTTTCATGAGAAATAAAAAAAAGTGAACCCGATGAGATTCCTTAACCATGGTGTTAGTGTTACCCCAATGCACACCTTTTTATAATAACAGATGATTAGTTATTATCCACCGGGCCATTGTTTCCCTATAAGAAAACAAAAATGGTGAAACTGATTTGAATTCTTAACCAATGTGTTAGTATTACCCCCTCCCCCCCCCCCACTTAGTCCACTTTCACATTCAAAAATGAAGAGGGCCAACTGAGATCATCAAATGGAAATTACCTCAAATGCTCTCCATGACCACCATGAGAATAGGATGGTGAATTATCGGCATATGAAAATACCTAACAATGTGCCTGAATCCCATTATCCAAATAGGGTGGAAACTAGATATGGGTAGATGAAAATTCTTGCTGGCATGTACCAATCTCGTCATCCATAGGGAAAAAAACTAAAGACAGACACATATCCCTAACAATGAATTTAAAGCACATTAGTCAAATATAGGCATTGTCAAATTCTAGACTCCCCTCTATATCAATCCCACCATTCAAATATAGAGGCAATGAATTACAAGAAGATTAAAATTAATGTGGATTAATATCAACCCCATCAGACAAATACAGAAGAAAACGAGCATACACAATTCCCTATTTGTAAATATGAATCACACTAGTCAAATATGGTGGAATCCTAAGAAGAAACATGGCATATCACTGCTATAAATTAGGGGAAGACTTGTTCTTCTGGCCTGACATAAGATAACTTCCAGTACCCACTAGAAAATCATGGAGTATCGGAGAAAACACATATTCCTTATTCGACATCCAAATAAGAATACATCCACATTCCATCCAAAGACATATATCAACACATCCTAGAAATGATGGAGGATCAGACATAAATTCTGGATCGTATCCACCAAACCTATCAAGATGTAATTACACCCATGGAAATAGAAATGATTTGGGTCCACAACTCTATCACCTCAAGTGGGGAACCACATCCATAAGATTAGATTGTCACTCCAAAGAAGACATGAATACCTACTCTATTAGTGGAATTTCTTCATCCATATTCCATGATAAATAGATAATTGTATTAGGAAAAAATACTTTTTCATACTATGGGACACTGGTCCACCATGGTGGTTTCTCTAGGGTAGACATATTTCATTTACAGAACTCAAGATTCTTGTTGGAGTATGCCAGAAGCATCATGTGAATCAATCAAATAAGAACCCATATATGAAGGCTATTACCAATAGTAGGAGATCCCATTCACCCATAAGAGAGCACCTAAAAATACACAGTGCAAAAGGTAAAGTGAAAATAAAAATTATATTCATGAAATTACTCTACTAGAATCTAGCCTTCTCGATGCCATCAAACACCTATCAATAAAGGCTCAGGATCCTATCAATCCATTTCCAAATTATGGAACTGGAAGTATTAGTTGTGAAGTTCCTCCCCATAATGTTGATACTATCATCTCTAAAGGTCCTCCTCATAGCACCCATGAAGGCTTACTTCATGGAAAAGAAATCATCGATCATGAGAGCTTATCTCTGGATGAGTTTCATGATAGTTGTCCTCATGGATAGAAGAAAAAACAATAAGAAGGTCCTCCAATTACTGTCATCCACCATGATTTTCCTCCTGATGGTATAAATTGTAGAAATTTTGTTGGTATTTAGACATCAAGTTATGATTGTAGTCCACACTATGATGATAGTCACTAGGAAGGCCCTCTACGCCATGACACTAAGCAATAATAAGGTCTTACTTTTGTTTCAGTCCATCCTGAAGGTCCTCCCCATGATTCAATCCTTGAAAATTCTCCCTATGGATGGATACCATTTTACAATGGTAGCCCTCACTATAATGACATCAACTATAAAGGTCCTCCCCATGGTGACTTAACTATTCATCAAGAAGGACCTCCCCTTACTGATGTATGCCCTGATTGTCCTCCTCATGGTACACACATAAAAATTTCTCCCTATGGTAGTCCTCACTATATAGCACCAAATATGAAGGTCCTCCCCATAGTCAAATCCCATATCAGTAGGGAGGTCGTACCCTTGCCAAATCAATTGCAAGAAATCCCTCAAATATTGAGGAACTTGGAATGATAGGGTCAGATATGTTGGATAATTTATCAATAAAAAGTGACATCCTTTATCAGCTAGAAGATGACCTGGGGCCTTGATTATCCTCTAAGACACCTCCATTACATTCACATATCAATGAGATCCCTAATATCCTCACTACTTCTTATGATATTGTCAAGATGATTCCAAATTGGGAAGATCAATAAATGAATCTCTGGAAGAATAACAAAGGGATATGTTTCTCATGAGAAGCAAATTATCCATGGATGACATACCAGTTACGTTTTGGCCCATAGTTACTTATCAATTCAGTGTACTAATGGAATTGTCAAATAAATGCATACATAACATTTTCCTCAATATTTGGACAACCATCCACCGTATGAATGCAATATTCTTTCCCTATAATTGGTACACATACCATGTAAAAATAATCAGATACCTTAGCCATCAAATCGACCTAGAATCCCTCCCATCATCATGACAACCACAAAAATATTGGAGAAATATATATTTGAAACCAACCTACCTCTATGCACATCACAAGTTACATTTCCTTTTCAATGATTCCCCATCTGATGTTCATATATGGGGATGCATAGAGCATAAAGATTCAAATTATATCCCACTTCCAATCTAGCATAACCCCATAGAAATAAAATCTTGTAATTTCATTATCCCAAAAAAGTGATCAAATAAATTCCTTATTCTTGGAAGGAAACATGATTGACATGAACCATCCTTGATTCTATCTTAAAATCATTAGTTCCAAAAAAATAAATCCATTGAACTACATCAAAAATAGGAAAATGATAACATTCAGCAGGGTTCTTTCCTAAGGGAATCTAATTATAAATCTTTCATCATGTCCTCATAAATAAATAATTTCTATATAGAACCCTACACCATATCCAGAAAACACAAGAAAGGGAATTCACGAGATCATAAAAGTGACTATAATAGAATAAATGAATGAATTTTAGGATCAAACCAGGATCGCAAGGATTAAGACATTTTTTACAATAAATTCCCTTGTAATGCCAACAAATTCGGGTCAAGGAACAATATTAAGGTAATGGGAGAAGCCCCATATTGTAGGTCTTGGGGAAATTTTACATCAACCAGTTGGATATAGGGAATTTGTCTTTTCCCAATTATGGTGGGTGACAAATATAGAGGTTTCCTCCTCTATCCCATCCCATAATTTATTTCCCCCATAAGGGAGGCGTACATAAATTTCATATCTAGGTTCTCTCTAAGTTACCCTTCACCAAGAAAGTCAAAGTGGGATTTGGAATGGAAGAAGATAAAGTAACAAAAGACACAATGGGATCTCATACCCTTCAATACTAGGTACAGAACCCATAACGTGCTATGCATTAGTGAACATTAAGGACTTCAATCTTATTAACCCTACCAAAAATGATGAAAATGATGATGAATAAGGGGAAGATGGTTCCTTCAAAAATATGATCTGAACAGAACCCGAAGTTGTGCATATTGAGAACTATAGGTACACCCTAAATTTGGTCAATCCCATATATAATCCCTAATTTAACCCTTTTTGAATCTCTAATAAAGAGAAGCACAAAAACAAGGTCATATATGACCCACCTCCTCCTCACAGTGGGAAGGATTCCCTCACATTCGAGGAAATATTCACTCGTCAATAGAAAGAAATGAAAAGGTTGAGGTGAATCATTTAAAAGCTTCTCCAGGGAACCAATATTATGGAATATACTCCTCACATCCCTCCAAAAGAGCCTCCATATATACTTATATCTTTTGTACCTTATCCACAGGGGTTTATCCCGGCATATAAAGAAAGGTCGGAATGCTTAACCAAGACTATGCCAGGACCATCAGTCTACCTGAATCCACTCTGGAAAAGACATCAAGATTTTAATCCATTAAGGAAACAACTAAAATTGATACAAGAAAATCTACAAAGGATACCCCTAGTTTAGAATCCACTTCAATACTATAATTTCTAACATGGCCAAATTTTCCCCTTATTGCACCCGACTATGCTCGGGTTTAACAAAACATGCATCAAGGGAGTATTAATACCATCAAGTCATTGGAAGCTCGATTGGAATCCATGGAAGGATGGAGTGCTTATATAAAACTGGAATAGAATACTTACCCCGACAGGGTGAGTAATGTTTTTACACCACCAAATTTTGGGAATATTGTGTTCCCAGTGTTCAGTGGCTCAGGTGACTCAAAACAGCATCTATTTCATTATGATTCTTATTGTGATACCATTATGGGAACCCCATAGAAACAAGAAGAAGTGAAACTCATACATTTTGTGTGAAATATGCATGGGTCATCCCTTGTATGGTATACCATTTTTCTATCCAAATCAATAATAGGTTGGGAGAATATTTTACATTAGTTCTTTATCTAGTTCATCTAAACATTTCCAAAAACAATAGTCAGAGACCTCATGAATTGAATAAATTTATATAATGATAGAGTATCATATTTCTTTTTTAGATGAAAAGGTTTGACCTACTCATTTTACTACCCACTCCCCAAATATGAAATTATTGCTATGAGCATCGATAATCTCTGCAAGGTTATACAAACACCAGTTATCCCAATAAAATATACATGAAGTTTTAGGGATTTTACTTCCATTTCCAAGAGAATAGAATATTTCTTTTGACAAATTTACCTAGTGTCCTAGGTAACCTCACCGACCCCAAGAAAAAGAGTGGTAAATAAAAAGTGACCTATATTACAATTAATCCACCCCATGCGACTGTTCTAGCTCCCATACCCACACTGAATCATGCAGGGCCTCCAAGATGTCAATAGAAACCTCCACCTCTACAAGATGACCAGAGAGGACCAAGACAAAATGATTGTGAGGAACTAAGAAATAATTTTTACTTGTTTCAGGATTACAAATCATGTGGATACTTTGTAGCCACCAAGAATTTCAATTTTCACCATCTTCCAAAGTAAAATATGGATGATGAAATAGGTCTCCATGACCATTCAGATTATTTTACGTTCCCCCAGATACTAGGAAATAAAATTAAAGAATGATTTATCTTTAAATATATCTTGAAAATAATGCTAGATTCAAGGAAACTCAAGTTGGGACCACCCCCATTAAAAGTGGAATATATTTCCCCCACTCGCCTGGATGAATGATAGGAGTGATAAAAAGTTGTTAGAAAATGGAGCATAAGTTCAATGCCAGATGAATAAAAAATATTAAACTAAGCTCATGGAATGCTCCAAGCATGGTTTAAGAAAATAATTATGCCCCAAAAACTCCTAATTCAACACATCTGACATCCTCAGCCCCACAATCCTCCAAGAGTTGATTTTATAATAGTTAGTTCAACTGGAAAGTAAGAGAGAAAGTTTAACAAGATGATCTAATGAAAAGGAAAAAGTTAGATTTGAAGCTCTAAAAATTTAGGCCATCAGGTCAAAAAGAATGGGAACTTTCCATCCAAATAGAACCACCGAATTCATTTAATCAGGTAAACTCATTATAAGATGAGTAATTGATCTTCATCACCATTAATATCATTAATTTAGTGGATCTATTCTCTAAGGAAGTTTATAGATATGAACTTTAGTTCCCTAAACCCTATCATGGAAGAAAAGGAAGAGGTAGTGGAAGTTAGGGATGCTAGGTAAGATGCAGTCATGGAAAAAACCAAAATACTGGCTACACCCTGGCTTAAATCATCAATATTGTAGAATTTAATAGTAGAGACCTTTGGCAGACCCAATAAGAATATGAATATTTCCCCACCCATACCATAATCCACCCTAGACTAATCAACCAAAAATATCCATTTTAAAAGGAAAAAACTTCCAATTTCCCACAGTTTACAGGTAGACCTTCTTGACCAACCCAATAAAGAACATAACTACCATTAGATTCTGTCCTAAGGGAAAACCTATCCTCATCTAATGGAGAAGCCTCTAAAGTGCTTGTGAAAGAGAATACCCTAGCCATGAAGCATAGACCTTTAGACTATACTTATGATATTCTAAAGAAAATTCATTTAGAACCAGCCAAAATATAAATCCTAGATTCCCTAAAAGTTTCAAAAGATCTTCGGGAGGAACTTATAGAATCTTTGTTAATCCCCAAAGAGTTTAAAGCTGAAGCAACTGTTACAAAGGTATATCAAATAGAGACCAATCATATAGGATCCCCCATTGATATCACATTCACATATCAAGATAACTATTCCATTATATAGGGATATATTGAACACTTATATGCTTCCAAAAGGATAAATGGTATCAATGTCTAAAAAGTATTTTTTTTGAAAATGGATCTGGAGTGAATCTCATCCCACTACAGACACTTTTCCAGATAGGAACTAATGATGATAATATAAAATCATGCCCCACCCCTCTATAGGGATATGATAAAATTTAATATAATACATTAAGAAAAATCTAGCTACAAATTTATTTTGGAGACATCATATCTGAATTAGAATTTCTGATGGTTTGGGGAAACATAGCCTCTAGTTTACAGCTAGAAAGGCCCTGGTTGCACCTGCACGTAGCAATTCCATCATTATACTACCAATGCATAAAATAATATATTAATGGATTTAATGGAATAGTTCATGCTGATAAGGCCCCACTCAAATATTGTGATTAACACTATATTGATGCATGATTCTATGATCAGGAGGTGAAGAGTCCCTTAGTCAATGGTACTGATTGGGCCACTACTTCATGTGGTTTGGAAACAGTTTATTCTGACCCCTTCAAGAATCATGGTGGGGAATACATACTTCCCATCAATCAGGGGAGTTTAAGATTCCTTGTTTAGACGAATATTTAGTAGTACTCATGATTCTAGTCATGGCCACCTAGCAAAATAGTTGATAAAAATCCATTATCCCCCAAGATATCGATGAATGATCGAATGGAGATTCCCTCATTATATCTTCATAACTCTAGATAATCCCTACCCCACCCAATAATTTAGAAGTGAAAGAAAAAAATTGTCACTCCCTAACTCCATCCTCTCTAGAAAATTCCCCGCAGCCAGCTAGGTCAGAAGAAATTGCCTCATCCTTCGAATGCCAAAGTTGAATATTTTCTCTCAACTTTTTGTAGATAATATTGTAAATTTTTCCCCATTATAAAAATAATAAGATGAAAAATACAGGGAGTATGTTGAAGAGGTAGAGTAAGAATACCTTAGGTATTCCCCTCCAACATTTAAGGGGGTGTCTCTACCACCATTGATGAACTCAGTGAAATAAACCCGGTTACCAGAGAAGACCCATGGATCAATCTAATTATTGTGGCCATGTATTCCAAAGATCATGAGGTATAAACCGCATTCCTATGGAATAATTGGTACTTTCTCACATAGAACTATATATAAATTCTATATCTCAATCCCAAGGTGTCCACCCGCCACTTGGGCATGCCAAAAGATCAACGTGGCTATAAGAGAGTCAACAAGAGGATTCACCCCACGCATTCTACAAATATAGATTTTTAAATCAAAAATATATTCAATGATAATATAATTTGGGTGTTCAAATATCCCATATGGTAGGCCAATATCATCCCCATCAAAAAGACGAATGAAAAATTTAATGTTTTCATTAATTTTAGGGATCTCAATCAGCACTTCCTGAAATATTACTTCCCAATCCCAATAATAGATTTATTTCTCAATGAAACTTACAAACATCAAGATATCTATTTCATTAACAGCTATTCAAGATACAAAAACAAAATCAAATTTCTTGATAAGAAGAAAAAGATTCCACCTTTAGGCCCCCCCTACAGTATTTTTATAAAAGTCAATTCCCTTTGTTCTTAAAAATATTGGCACCACATATGAGTGTGCCATGAATTGAATCTTCATGCACTTACTAGGAAATTTAATTGAATTGTATGTTGATGAATTGGTTGTTAAATCAATAAAACCCTTTGACCACCAATTAGATCTTGAATTATTCTTCAATAAACTTCAACAATAGAGTCTAAAAATGAACCCCTTTAAATTCACTTTCAGGGTCACCATAGGGAAATTACATAACTTTTTATAGACTATCATGGCTTCGAATTTGACCTTGAGAAGACTGAGAAAATACTTTTAATGTAACCTCCCTAAGACATAACATTTTTTAGAGGGATTCAAGGAAACTTGAGAAACATTCGATGCTTCATAGCCCACCTTATAAGAAAATTTTGTTCCTTCACAAAGTTATTGAAAAGGGGTAGTGTATCAATGGACTGACTATTTTCAAGAATCATTTGATAGTATTACGAGATACCTCATAAGTCTATTAGTGTTAGTGAAAACTATCAAATGATGAACACTCATACTATATGTGATGGCTTTAGATAGGTTTATAGAAAGCATCCTTACACAAAAGAATGATTCTTGTAGTGAAAATATCATTTTTTATCTTAGCCAGATTGTGATTGATGATGAGAATCATTTTTCAAATATAAAGATAAGCTTCTTAGAACTAATCTTCATGGTCCAGAAACCATGACACTTCACAATCCCATGCAACAACCCCCTCCAGTACATTCTTAGACATCCAATGTTAACCAGACATCTGTTATGGTGGGAGGTCATATTGAAGCCATTTGATATATTGTCCATACCTCATAAATATGTCAAAGTATAGGAATTAGTATATTTTGTAGTAGAAAACCCCTTATAATAAATGTTTCAATTAGATGGTGAACTACCTGATGAATATGTTTTATTTATTCAAGAAGACTCCCAAACATGGGAGATACATTTTAACAAAGGATCCAAAATCCCGATGGGAAAAAGGATATAGGACCCCAAGCATAAAAAATATGGGATGGGAGTTATACTAATATATCTGGAAATGGTAGTAATGCCTAAATCTTTTTTGTTGTTAGAGGGGTGCACTAAAAACAAAGTAGAGTATCCGACTCCCATTACAGGAAAAGATCTTTCATGAAAGTAAATGTAAAACATTTGAATATAAAGGTGATTCAGAACTATTCATCAAGAAATTCAATGGAGACTATGTTATTAAAAAGAAAGAGCTAATCCCCTTGTTTGACCAAGTCTGAGGGTTAATGGTAGAATTCATTTAAAATATAACATTAACGAAGGTACCTTGGTTGCAAAATGCATAGGTTGATGAATTAGAAAATTCATCCACTTCTCCAGATGATCCAAATAGGGATGAAAAAATCATCATAATTTCCCAACGTCAGATGGTCTTTCCATTTTTTTAGGCCAACATCGATAAAATAGATGATATTAATCACCTCTCTAAGATGTGTAGTCCTACCACTAAATGGATGACTCACATTCTATATTACCTTCAAATGGGATAACTCCCACCATATAGGGCCAAAAGAGATAAAATATAGAGATGAGTAATTAACATTGTTATGTATAAAGGAAAAAATCAACAAAAGATCCTCTATAAGTGAGGCCTTGATGGGGTAATTCTCAGATTAATTGATGGAGAATAAAATGTTTCCTTCATGTTAGAAGTTCATGTTGGAGCTTGTGGGGAACATCAATAAGGATCCATGATTTCCAACCAGATTCAATGGATTGGGTACTATTATCCCACTATGACGCATGATTGCACTAAATTCCCCAAGAAGTTCTATTCCTGTCATTTCCATGCTAATTTCATCCAATATCCCCCAGAGTTACTTCACAAAACCTAGTAATCATTGAAAGTTTCCACATGTTAAATAGTTGTCGTGGGACTATATGCTCCTATTATAGACAATAAATTCATGTATTTTCTCATAGAAACTAACTTCTTTTCCAAATACGTAGAAATTGTACCCATAAAAGAGTTCATGGAAAGAAGCATTATCATCATTGTGAAACAAAATATCATCACCATATTTGGTGTCCCTCATATTATTCTAAAGAACAATGGAACTAGTTTGTTTTATGTTGAATTGGATAAATTATATCATGAGTATGGTATCAAGACTAACTATTCATCCCACTACCAAGAAGTGGCCAATATATAGATAGAGGATTTCAAAAGGAATTTATCAAATATACTCCCTAAGATGGTATACAATAAAATGAAATCCTTTCCAGACAAGATCCTACATACTCTATGGGATTATCAGACCATGACCCTCACCACCACTCAAGAATCCTCATACTCATTTGTATGCAGGATTGAGGTGGTTCTACCCATTGAAGTTCAATTATCGTCACTTCGCATTGTTTTCTGTGATTTTCTATACATATATGAGAAACCCCAAAAATGACTCAATGAGTTAGAGAAAATGGATGAAAAAATATTTCATAGCATACACCATTTGGAATTTTACTAAAACTATTTTGCACAATAATTCCACAAAAAAAATTTTAATTTGTTCATTCATAAAATTAGAATCAGTATCAGTCCTCATAAATCCAATGATACTCACAAAAAAACATCCAAAACTAGAGACAAAGTGGGAGATACCATATTTCATACATAATTTCTACTCTAATAGATCTTATTCTATTGTGTCAATGGATTTAATGATAATTATATCTTCTACCAATGAATGGTTCTTAAAGAAATATTCCATGTAACCAAATCAGTTTCCATCTAATTAACATGAAGTTTAACTACATGATAAAAAACCATCCTGATCACATTATGTTAAACTACATGATAAAAACAATCCTTATTACATGGCGTTAAACTAAAAGATAAAAAACTGTCTGGATTGAATGATGTTAAACTACATGATAAAAACCTATCCAAATCGCATGATGTTAGAATATATGATTCAAAATGTACTAATCATATGACGTTAAATGTCAGGATGAAAATTCCTCGCTATATGAAATTAAACTACATAGCAGATGTATTCCTCATCGTAAGTCATTAAACTGCATGGAATACATCCTGATTGGATGGAGAAAAACTACACATATGGTCCATACCTTGTGACCTTAAACTAGGATTTTTTCTTCCAAAAAAATGACATTAAATTTTACATAGATCTTTCTTATAATAATTGATTCATCGCACATGATGTATATCATTGCTGGAGAAGGATGAAATTCCCCATTTCCTAGGTCTATGGATGAGAAATTCATGAAATACTACCATTAAAAACTTCGTATGGATCACTGTCCATCCCCTGGGATACATATTGATACTCAGATCTCAAGATTTAGGTCCATCTATAATAAAGGAACAAATTTTACCCTCCCTATTTATGAGTGAAATCTGCACAGGGAGATGTTCTAGAACATCATATGTATTGATTCCTAAACTTTTGGGAATTGTAGTTATACAAGGATTCTATATCTTATCCCATATTCCATCATAAAATCCCCCCTCCTTGAACATGGACCAATCCAATGTTGGTATTTTCCTTCACCAAACTACTTAAAACGTGATTCTCATTTATAATGAGATACGTAGTGATGACTCAATCCTATATCTTTTTTTATCCACTACATGATGAAAAAATGCCTTTGATGTACCCTTAACTTCAACTGTGTTGTGATGGAAACCATTTCTATTCTTTCTCATACCGATCATAGATCACATGATGTAAGGAATCACAAGTGAGGGTTTCCCCCACACAAACAATGAGTTAAGGTACATGACAGGTCCATTATCTCCAAATAATGGAAAGCTATGCCCCCTCCCTTTGCAAAGGTTAGAACTATACATGAAACTTCTAGAACTATGTGTGGCTTGATTCCTACCATTATGGGATATGTAGTGACTCCCAGATTCTAAATCCTTTCCCAACGGCCATCACAAAACATAAAAATGTTCCTCCCTCTGCATGGGATAGACTTACAGAGGAAAATTCATAGAACTACATCAAGATTAATTCTCATCTCAACAAGAGACATAGCGATACCCATGCCTCTAAATCTAGCATCAACTATGACAAAAGAACCAAAAGTAAAATCCCTCATCCCCTTCCCAAAAAGTAAAATCTATATAAGAGATTCCAAACCCTATATCCCATAGCTAGGATCTATAAAAGAATTATTTACCCCTATGCATGAGTCATATATATGTGGGGGAGTTCACACATCATGACTAATTTTTGTTTGGATATTTCTTTCATGTCTATGTACATCATTTCTATTTATCAAACTCTATGTTTCGAGCAATTTCAGATCTTGATAAACCTCCATGTCCATCTTAAATGATTGTTTAGTTTTTTGAGGACACCCTTGGTCACCTATAGACAATATTCCCTGGTGTCTCTGCATGAGTTTCCCATAAAAAAACCTCTTAACCAAAGACAAATTCATCATTAGGAGAGGATTTTCCTACCTCTATATGCTTAATGGATTCCAAGCCCCATGTCACTCCTCCTAATATAAAAATTCCATGAACCATGGTTTACACCTTCTTTCCCATTAAAATTATGGTTATTCCAGAATATCATATCCCAATTAGCCTTCATTCACTCATTATTTCTATAAAAATTCATCCCAACAACATGAAATTAAACTATTTATCAAACATTTTCTCACATCATGATGTCAAAACTACATGAACAAAATGATCTTATTGCATGACATCAAATCGCATAACACCATAGTGCACTCACCTGATAGGAAATTGCCTCCAGAATCAATCACCTAAAATGATGTATCACAGAAATATATATGTCTTGATTCTTTTCTACACAAGATACGTAGAGATGCATTGATTTCTCATTCAGATCCAGCCACCTCCCCCAATAAAAACAAAGTTCCCCTTCACCGTATATTGGTTAGACCTGCATATGGTACTTCAAGAACATTGTACGGCTTGATTCCTACCCATGAAGGATACGTAGCGATGTCTGGACTATCATCCTAGTCCAGAAACGCCAAAAGTGAAATATCTCCCCCTACATATGGGTTAGACCTATGTAGGGTGATTTCTATATATAACTACATATTTCTTGATTCTAATCTCCTGGGGTATGTAGTAATGCCTAGATCCTAGGACCTAGACCTAGCCAAAGAGGAAAAGGAAAATTTTCCCTCCACTACATGAAAACAAATTCAATGTGGGGAACTCCCAAACATGCCCTATTTATTGGACCATTTCAATAATACACACATTACCCCTCTTTCACGCTGGGTTATCTACATCCTTTCCACACAACACTAAAATATACAAAAAAAATCTATTCATATGATATTATACTATATGATAAAATTTCCTTGTTGTATGACGTTAAACTTCCCAACATCACAGTATTATCACATGAGAGTACATTTCCCATCGCATTGGTCACATACCTTTCCCTCCTCAAGAACTACATATGGATTGATTCATGTCTGAACAGGATATGTAGAGAAACCTGAATATTTGTCATAGTCCATCCACCTCAAATATAAAATTCGTTTATCCATGGTTACAGCATCCCTATGTGGTGGATCAAACCTTCTTTTCCCTTTTTTCTAACACTGAGCACAAATCATGTTGACATAGGGACCTTGGTAGAGGATTTTCTATAGAGCCATTATAAAAGAAAAAAATCCCTTCTACATATGAGTTTTATATATGTACAGGATTCTAGAATTCATGGGTAATTGTGGGCTGAATATTTAAAATATTCCCCAAAACATCCTTTAAATTTATTATAATCTATTCCTTGAGAAAGTTTGGATGTCCATAAGCCCCCACAGCTAAAGGAAATGAATGGTCAGTGTCTTGAGGACACCGTGGGTTTACTATTCACAATATTCCCTATGGGATCTCCATATGTTTCCCATAAAAAGGCATGTGAACCAATGTAAAATTATTCCTCATGAGAGGATTTTCTTACCTCCATATTCTAAAATGTATTTCATGTCCCATATCATTTATCATGATCCAAGAACCCCCAGAATCATGGTTTACACTCTCCTACCCCCTCACATATTGGTCATGTTAGTATTTCCAGGGCAGTTTATCCTCTAGTTAATCATGAATTCTCCCACAGTGTTTAAATAAAAAGATATAAAACTTTTGTGATGGTCAATACCCAATTTTCATCTTCAGGCCCAACCCAAGAAAATATTTCAATCATAACTTATTGATTCATGGATCAAACCTACGTGGAAGGTTTCTCACACAAAAAGGGGTATTTACCCCCCATGTTCCAATGCATGAAATACATTTTCACATGAAAGTCTAATATGATCCCCACCTCATTGGAAAACTCATATACACGACATAAATGCACCATTCCTATATATTAACTTGATATTAATATAGAAGAACCATAATAGAACTATGTCCATATTGACTCCTATCACAATAGGATACATAGTGACTCCCAAATATTAGGTCTCGGGTCTAGCCTTGAAACAAAATTTTCCCCTCCTTTCTTATTCATGGGTTAGACCTGTGTAAGGATCCATTTAAAACATGTATAGGGAGAACATCATTACCTATTCCTAGGAAATTTCTTCCTAAAATTCCCCTTTCTTTTTCAGGTTCTCCTTTTCACAAACCATACTCTATACCTAGAAAGTTATGAATCCCCATAACTATCTCTGGTCATCAGAAATAGAGGATCAATACACTAAGGAAGCCTTTGGATGGCTATGAAAAATATACCCTGATGGATATACCTATGATTCCCACAAAAAAGGCATGTCAACCAAATGAAAATGTGTCCTCATGAGAGTATTTTCCTACCTCCATAAACCCCTATGACATTTACATCCCACCATAATCCTTGGTTTTAACCCCCCCCCCCCCCCCCCCCCCCCCGATTATAGTTTACATATTTACTACCCTTTATGCGTAAAGATGATAAAACATTCCTTATCAAACTACTATGAAAAAGGATAATTTTTTACCCCCTTGGTTAGAAAGAAATTACATTAAATCAAAAGTCTCAAATGCCCAAAATTAATGGGGTTAAACTACACCATAATTCAATCATCCTTTACACAAGCTAAGTAAGTGTAGGAGTGGTCTCCCATTCACAATAACTAGTGGTACAAATTCCCTCATTTTTTCTAAACATCACTCCTTTGACAATCCATCCCTAGTGGTCTTGAGACATCCAAATTCCCCTAAAATTACCTAGACATCAGAAGTGTGTAAGGTAAGTGTCCAGAAGACACATTTGGTTGTTTATTCACAATATTCCCTAGTGGTTCTACATAGTTTCCCAACCAAAAGTCCCTTCAACTGACGGGAAAAATCATTTTTGGGATAGAATTCTTCTACCTCAGTATACCCCATTGATCCCATGCCCCATATCATGTCTCTCATCCTTATATCAAAAATAAGGGTCAAGAAAAATACATCAGGCATGTCTAAAAAAATTTGAGAATTCCCAGTTTGTAAACCCTCTTGGGGCCCTTGACCCATAATTGACGCTCAAATATATTCATCCTAAAAAATCAATAATGTTATTACATTTTTCAAGACTCTAAACAACCCATTAAAAGAGACACAAAACACTTCATGATTAAAACCTTAAATGGGATCCCTAGAAAGAAGTTGAGCACTAACTTTCTAAACTTTTTCTTTGCATGGTTTAGGAAAAATATCGAGAAATATGATAAATAAAAGAGACAAAAAATCTTGTCAGGTTTAAAACCCATAGAGGGGGCCCTATGAAATATCCAATTTATACCCCCTATTCCCACACTAAACTCAATTGAAGAAAAAATAGTGTATTAATGAAAAAATATATAATGTTTTTAGGGTTTTCTATGTAACCCTATAAACAATAAAACTAGGCTTGTTTGATCCCTTGATTTTGGAAAAAGGTATATCTTAACTTTATTATTTTGATTTATTTATCCTAGATTACGATCCAAATCAGTATCTGGTGGAGATCATCATTCAATGTGAAATTTACAAAGAAACATTTTATTCCATTAAATGAAAGATGAGGGAGTATCCATAGCCTGGAACCTCTCCATTTGATTGGAACATGGATGCTATAAAATTTTGTTAGTAGATTCACAGAGATTTATTAAATCTTGGTTTGATTTTTCTATGGCTTGACAAATTTATAATTAGGCTGCAGTCTCAGCAGACAAACTCGATCGCAAATCATCCGCCTTCACAACCATATCAAATTCATCCATCTCCTCCTCCTCCACCATTCATTACCATCATTTACTACCACCTCAGTGTGTGTCACTTATTTATGTATATGTTCTTGTACCTAATTCAGACGATCCATTTCTAGACTAAATCACACCAATGAAGCTCTCTACTTTGTTAGTTCACCCTACCACTTCACAATATTCTCAAAATGTTCAAGGGATTTATCAAGAAGGATCTCTATGGATATAGGAAAATGATTCATAGAATCCATGGAACAAAGGAGAGAATTGAGCATGAAAATTATTCACTAGAATAAACTACCCTATTTACTATGACATAAATACAATGATAATTAAACCCTCCTTACCCAAAAATTGAAAACATGCAAATTAATTTGGGTTGATTGTTCCGCATATTTGTAAGAGGGGTTTCCGAAATTAGCTTCCAAATTTCTCTTCACACTTTTTTGTAAATGGGACGATGGATGGACAAGCCCTCCTGGTCAGTTTCATAATAACTCCCAGATGAAAAAACATATTCATGAATGAGTTCTACCAGATATGGCCTTGATCTAATGACCTTGGTGAAATTCGACCCCTCAGCAACAACTTCTCTTGAATTATTAGTAAAAGTAAGGATTGAAGTATCAATTGCAACACCGAGTTCTTGTGGTTGTGATCCTGAAATCAATATAAAGTAACAAGTGAGTCTTTAAATCCTTAAAATAAAATAGGTAGTCGGAGGGGTGGAAAGCTGACCTCCACCTGCTGAAGCATCAATGTCTCTGACCTCAATTAGGGTACCACCAACCGGAAAAGTGGTTTTTTCACCCTCAACCAATAAGTACACTGTATTGTCATCCAAAGAAACTCATGGCTCAAGACCATGCTCAATCAATTTGGTGGATTCCATTACATTTCTTCAATAAACGGTACCCACAAGAATAACCATCCGGGATCTAGGAATGATGGCCAATTCTAATCCTCCCTGAGTTGGGACTACCCACTCCTATGTGGTTTTATCCTCTGGAGGAGTGGGATAAGTATGATCAAAAGAGACATTGACTCCAAAATATTCTACCTCTATGATATAAGAAGTAATTTGGTTTGGAAGGGTTGATCTATCGAGGTTCTGGATTCTCCTAATGCTCTCTGATAATTGAGAATCTTCATCCAGTTCAGTTGATTCCATTAAAGTTTCCACATTCATCTCTATAAGGGAAGGATCAACACACTAAATTAATTTTTCTACATCCAAGAACTTTATAATTTTTGGGTATAGGGTTTTTTGATCACGAGAAGATTTCCTCCAGAGACTAGGTACACCCTCAATAGCCTCAGTTGTCATGGATTCCCGGGCATGTTTAACTTCCACTTCCAGTGTGGTCTCCTACACCTCAAAAGGATTAGGCACCACATATTTCTAGATGGTTTGTTTCTAGTTATTTATAAGACCTATATAAATATATATGTAAGATTTTTGGTCAAAAAGGGAGGCACATAATATGAAATCAAACTAAAAGTATATGGTTGTTACATGTGATCCCCATTGTTATATGCATCAACAGATGTGATGCATGTCAATGTTTTGTGGTGTGCCATGGGGATGACTCTCTAGTAGGGCTATTAGATAATACTGTATGTGGAAATACTTCATAAGGATCTATAAAGATTACCTTCATACACTGTGTGGATCTTGGAGACCTCTCCACAATGACCCTCATATCTGAAGAAACATGTTCCCCAGCCGCAATACATCTGGGAGTGTATGACGGAGAAAGCATCATCTCACAAGCCTCCTCAAAATCCTAAAATAGTAAGGAATTGGGGTACGATATCCAAATGAAAAATAAGAGTATGTTTGGGGTCAATAGAAGAAGATACATCTCCATAAACACCACCTGGTTCTGGGATGAACACCATATGCTATACTCGATCACACCAATAAGGTATAGCCTTGGAAGAATGAAGATAGGTATCCATGCCATCTAGATATATTGATTATTCATGTGGGTGTTCATGAGTAGAAATACATGTGAGGGAAATGGATGCTCCAAATCAAAAAGATCAACATTCTCTTCTTGAAGTAGCTCCTTGATATTTTAACTAGAATTGTTCACCCTTAAGTTATATGAGACCTTCCATGCCTCTAGGAATGCATCCATAATGGGAATGGATAACACTAGATGATCTATTTGGGGAATTTAATCATGATCCATTAACTGTAACCACTTAATAGGTGTGTCTACCACCCTAGAACCCTTAGGGGATGAATGATTGTAAATCTTTGGACATATGAAAAGTATTTTACCTCCTTGAGATATATTGGAAAAATTGGTAGTATCGCCACCCCCTTAGGTGTGACCATATCCATCATCATACTCATTGACCTAAAATGTCACCATGACCAGTACTCAACAAGAATATTTATAATGTTATTTTCAAGAATGAATCTATATTTTTAGGTATTGAAGTTAGAGATTCACCTTTTTATGGTTATCATCATTGGAAATATCACTATGTTTTGACAAATAGACAAAACCAGTAAGAGAAACATCTTTTTTCACAATAAAGCACCCCAAATCATGGGGAAACTAAGAATGCGTGGATTAACCATGCCTTAAGGAATCAAATTCCATAAATTCCATAGGAAAGGAAGCATCAAAAGGGATGGACATTTGGACTTCAATAGTGGAACCAACATCTTGATAGGTTGAACCTATGGCCCTTAATTCCTTCTATTGAGGTTTGGAAACATGTGATTTCCACAGCAGTTTCCCAATTATAGAATACCCAATGGATTTATTTTGTTTCCCTTTATCCCCAGACAATTTAGGGGTCCTAATAATTAGAATCATACTTTCTAGTTGACCACTTGGTTATGACTAAGTCCAAATGTTGGCAAAGCCTTTTGTGAGGATAGTCTCAAAACCCAATGATTCCGGAAGATTAATGATGCATTAGGTGTCTTCCCAGGTGAATATTAGAAAATGTTTCTAAGCTATCATGAACTATTTCTCCAAGAATGCATGGTTAAGAACATAAGGGCACAACATCTAGACACAATTGAATTGGCAGCCTAACCTACAAGGTGCATATCCTTGACAGATATTTTCTTCATTAATTTGAGAAACTAAGATACCCTCTCTCAAGGAAAACAGATAGCCTCTCTTAATGAAGTTCTATGATTCATCATTCACCAAAACACTGGTGGGGGAGAGTTGGGATTATAAGTAATGTAGTCATGACAATTGATTCCATCCATAAATTCTCACTCAACCAGCTCACCCAGATCATCATTCAAATCACATTCCATTGGTATGAACCTGCTTATTCTCTATAGAAATGGTCAGATATTACCACATGGAATTTAATGAGAGCTTATAAATGTGTAGCCTCCCATATGAGCTGCCATATAACCCTAGAGTATTTAGAATGAGAAAACCATTTGGTGTATTGTTTTCCTTCTCTGATCTGCCAAAAAACGTTATATTTTTTCTAATACCAAAATGTCCAGTTTGATACATCTTCCAATATCCTGCTAAGCAGCAATAATAATGGTTGTGACTATTAATTCGATGGAGAAATCATGTACTGGTAAAATCAAACCACTAAAAAATGTTCCCAAGAAAGATGTAAATAGAAATAATAGGTTGTCACATGGGATAAGCTACCATACCCATTCATTAAACCAAACCACATCCAATACTGGCCATTAAGAACATATTTTCCATATATTTTCAATGGTTAGGTAGGCCTTTGGTCTCTGCGCATAAGGATATTTACCGATCTGCATGGAGAAGATGTTAACCTAAAAAAAAATGGAATGTATTTCGTAGGAAGATGGTCAATATCATTTGAAAGGTATTTTCCTTGTCAATAAGTTTCTTGAAAAGCGGAGGATTTATCTCCTAGATATCTCTTGTAGAAGGAGTTGGATGAAATTCATTGTACAAGTCTCCTACATTGGGAACTCCCAAAATTAGTCAAATATCCCATAGACTGATGTCAACCTCCCCATGAACCACGTGAAAGGTGTTGGTGTCGGGAATCCACCTACTAAAAATCATGAGGAGAAGATATTGGTTTTGACAAGGATAAGTTTGGGATACCCACACTTCTTTATAGGGCACCATGGCCGGAAAATCAGTTCGAAATTATTTTTAGCTCTAGAGAACTTAGAAAGGCCACCCCAATCCAAACTGAATGAGCCCCCAGGGAAAAGATCCCATTTTGATGACCATCAATGTTGTTTATTTTCAGTATACTTTTTCACGACACTATATTAGAAATGAATCTTGTCTTTAGGTCCCTAGAGATATCCCTATAGTGACCGAGGGATATAATTTAACAGAGACCCAATAAAATATATTTTCTGTATAAATAATCAATCTTCCGAAATAAGGGCCCATGGAATGTTACTATTATCAATTATCCAAGTCATGGGCTTGTTAGACCAATTGGTGCTAGAATCACCATATTTGATGGGAGAACAAATCCATAAATAGATATCATGTCTGAAATTGGATATTCTTTTGACCCGCACTAAGAAGTTCAGCTAAAGAATGATCAAATAGGATGATGTGATCTTGTTATTTATATATTCTATCATGTCCTTCCTCTTTTCAATATAAGTTTAAAGGAAACAGTTGTAGTGAAAGTGACCTATGAAGGATCCATCCTGATTTTCCTCATAAACTGATGAAAATAAAATTAGTTTCTAATAAAAATTGACAAAGGAAAATAACCCATGAACTAATAGTTAGTGAAGACACCATCAAAGAACCGACAATTTGCGAAAGCCCGCGAAGCACTGAAATGTGAATCGTTGTCCTATTAATTGATAGTTCAAAGAACATGTGAGTCATGTACCAAACCCCTACAACATGAATTTCCAAACTCACCATTTGAGAAATAACTTGATTCAGTTCAAAAATTAAAAGTTTTAGTACATAGTTGAAAGAATGTGAAAAGGGTGCAGTTTGTAGAAGAAAAGTAGTCCACAAAATCAGTGGGAGTACTAAGTTTGTCGAGAAAATGGTAAAGTAAAAAAATAAACTAGGGACCCTATTTATTTGTGTGGTTCCCTCCTATGGGTCCACCCTTATAATGAAAATAAGTTCAAGTCATGTCCACTTTCTATAGTGGAATAGCCTCCTAATCATCCTAATTGTAACCCATTCAAATTGGAGATTTTTTTGGGTCTTGAAGACTTTTCAATGGAAATTGGAATAATCCCATTGATTTGGAAAAGGCTGTAAAATGAATCTAAGGAAGAGTTGAAGAAAAAAGTTGTAAAGTAGTGAAAATGGAAAAGAAAAAGGATAGGCCACAGAGTATAAACCCTTCGTGGAATGACACTCCTCATAGATATCCTCTTTGGGAGATGTCTAAAAATAAAATATTCCATGGGGAGGATACACTGGCGCCTTCCCCACAAATTAAAGAAAACCATTTGCGAGAATGAGGCAGAAAAATCATCCCCACACATGATATCCCCCGTGAAATCAAATTTTTCACTGGAATGGAAAATCTATCAGCATTCTATGAATGAAACAAAGCCATTAACAAGACTTAGGTGATGACCCTCATCATTATAGATGATGAACCTATACCCCAACTGACTATGTCATCTAAGGCTTGGGTATTTTCTACGATCATTTGCAAAATAAGGCACGAGGCCCACTTTACTACTATAAAAAAATCTATGAGGGAAATAGAGTGAAAAAGGATTATTTTAGGGTGTAATCCTGATATATTAGAAGAAATATTTATCTACGAAGGCATGGAAGAAGAGAAAACCAAAAAATATGGACTCTTTTTTATGATTCCCTATTGGAAAAGCCCCACTGCATAACATTAAGGAGGAAAGAAAACTAAAACAATTTGGAATTCCAAAAACTAACAAACATTTCTGTTAATATTCCCTGTGAGGTACTAAACCAATTCCCCTTTTTTTCCACCAGAACCCCCACATAGAAAAGAGCTATGCGAGAGAAACAATGACCTGTCTTGTGAATCCCTATGAGTATAGAACTCAGCCTCGCATAGCATAATCCTATGAAAATAGAACTTTTCCCCGTGTAATAAAGCACTACATTTTCCAAACCCAAGTTCATAACCTCCATGGTATATAGATGGTCCACCCACTCTCATAGAAATAATCTTTGTAGAAGAAACCCCATCTCACATAAGGATATGCTATGCAGAATGGGGTGTCCTAGGGAGTTATACCCTTTGGCCGCAATCATTTCCTTTTATATCCATCGTATCATCATCAGTGCCTCTGAAATCCAGTCATATAGAATCAGTACAAATCCTCTCCCAAATTCATTAGACATGTATGGTGAGATCATCAAGTGCATCAGTGGGCCCCTATGAGTTTACATACCCTAGGTAGGCAGAATCACTTAGGTAATCCTCAAAAAATGGTGGACCCTCAGAATTCCCCTAAGTTTACATTCCCATGGTAATAAGGTTTCAAACTTGGGATACTTACTTGAACCTCCCCATTCTAGAGATAAATGGGAACCGATGTACTTTCCCTTAAATGAAGGATAGTGTTGAACATTCTTCTCTTTTCCTTGGAACCAATTGTTGGGCACTCCCACTGAGGTAAGCCCCTTGATGTTCTTGTGGGAGGTGGAACTATTTCTCTAATTCACCTTATCCTAGGAGGTATCTAGTAGATCTCCAAACATGACTATACTATATATGAAGACAATAGGGAGACATGCACACCCAAATCCCCTCTCTCTCCACATTTGGGATCCTGTACCATCTATCAGCATATGAAGTGGGATGTGTGATCTTCTGGTCCTCTTGTTTCTCACACCAAGCAAGAATCACATGAGCTTAAATATTTTTGGAGATCATTAAATTCATATGAGCCTAAAGACATGGTCCTTATATATAGATGTAACCCCAAATTTTAATCCAAATACATGGGCCTCCTAGAAGGTGTATTCCCCAGTCATGCTCCGTTAATTGGCCTCCTTCAAAGTTTAAGACTCAACGATCGAACTATGAGGACTCTGATTCCAAAATAACAAGGATATATAATAAACCTCCCAAAGGGTCAATCCGAACACCCAAGTCACTTAAATATTTCCAAAGCCACATCCTGGGTAGGATCACATTCACCTAGGAACCCATATCTTTTTTGGGTATCTCGGGTTGTCTCAACATAAGTCTCACACTATATTTTCCCAGAAACCTTTCAGATGGATGTGCTTGTCGCATGACATTAAACTATATGGTTAGGTCCTTGTCACACGACCTTAAATGGTGATGTTTCTAGTAAATCGATACTAAACTATATGGGTACCAATTCCTCTCATGTGGATATGTAGGAAGACTATCTTATGGGTTCGATCCCAACATCAAAATACATCTCATCCTCTATGGATGATGATAAACACTAAAGAACCTTCCCATATAGATTAAAACCAACATCGTCCTAGTGAATGAAAATATGATATATGACTTATCCTCAAAAGGGAATAATTGATGGAAAACCTCATATACATAGAGATCCTTCCATTGATGGAGAATCTCTTATACATAGAGAAGATTCTGAACCCCTATGTTATCATGATCAACTCCTTCCATAGGGGTAATTCATGAACACATTCTTGGGAATGAACCAAGGATTCATGAACATATGAACCTAGCATAAATATATGAGATATCTCTAGAATAGGAGATATTTCCCCAAAAATGGTGATATGAGCCTGAGTTCTCATCCTCTCGACCAATGTGAGTTCTTAGGTGTCCTTGGCCAAATCATCCAATGGACTCATACCTTTGGAAATTAGGTCCATGAATCATGAATGTGAAAGTCATTGGGTGGTTTTGGATATGTGAATAAACATGTTGGATACCATTCAAAGATACTCTTCTCGAAATCTATAATTTCACATCAGATAACCCCGTGCAATCACTCCACATGGAGATAAACATATTTTTGTCAGAAATATAATGGTAACCCTGACATAAATAGCTTAAATATGTCACCTCTATCACAAGATACCCAGGATATACTGACTAGTCCCCAATAGACCATTCTTATCCTTGATCATAAAATTTTAATCTGAAATAGTATGTGCTCAATATCCATAATTATTATTAGATAAAACTCTAACACCTTTTAATAGAGACATAAAGAGGGAAGGTCACACGATCATAGATTTTTAGATAGGTATATTTACTTTTAAATTACATCTAAATCTTTTTTATAATTATTAGAATACATAAGGGATGAAGGAAGTGTTTGGGAGTGTCTGGGGCATCATTGGAGGCTGGAGATCTGATTTTTTTGGGAAATAGTTTGAGGCACATACTTGTATATAGTTAGTGATAAAAATGTGGTTTAATATTTTACCACAAATATGAGGATTTCTGTTTTTTAACCATACTTAGGGGGTAACATGGTAATAAAAAATCTATAAAAAAATAAATTCATATTGAGTATGATTTGTGGATGGATTTTTTAACCTTGCGCTAAACCATGGTAGGGGTTAGAGTCCATGGATTGTGGGAATGAATGGGATATCCACGGTCTCTCAAACTATGTTCTTATCTCTGTGAGGGGGAATGACACATAAAAAGTGGTTTTGAATGGTTGTAACATGATATGGCCAATGGTAATCCCTTTAAACGTGTGGAAAGTTACCTTTTCCTGCAACCATTTAATCCTTTCACCCCCTTTTACTTCCCTATTAACACAACAAGTTCCGATTCTAGTTGTTATCATTTACTATCAAATAGGAATAGAACCTCATCCTTTGTTAAGACTTGGATTCAGCATATATTCATCATGTTGGATTTCCATTGGTAATCTTTTCAATACTTTTACTTATTTCCTTTGTTTCTTTCACTATATATAATGAGAAATCCATAAATCCCTGATATTTTGTGAAATATTTTTTTCAAATAAATTTAATCTATTCAATATTTTTTATATTAAATAATAATTATATCATAAATTATATTCTATACAGAGTTTATCTTATTTTACATGCAATAATGAGTTTCTTTGAAAGCATGTGTGACATGCGACATTGATCTTCACTGAACTATGAAAAAAATATTATTTTAAATATGACCATTATAACCTCACTATTACATAGGTGGGTATGAATAGTATTAAATAATTTTTGAAATATAAATATAAATTTCCTACCTATTATAAATTTATTTATAAAATTTTTGTAGATAATCAAATAATTTCTAGCAAAGTAAATGTCTTCATAAGAAATTTGTTTTCCTCAAAAATGATTTTTTATGAGAAAATATTAAAACTAATTTATAGATATTTTTGATATTTTATTTGAAAAAATTAACTTCATTTTTGGAGAAATCATATCTAAATTTATTTATTTTTAATTGTTTTTCATAAAATATTGATTTCTCTTTGAATAGTGAAAAATAACTATTTTTTAAAAACTAGAATTTATTTTCAATAAATTAATGAATTTAAATGCCAAATTATGATTTAAAGTAAATTAAGTATTATTTAGTAATATTTAATCTTTTTAATTAATTTTTAATCATATTTATAAAGGATTGTAGTATAAGATTATTATTTAGTCTAAAAATGGGTTTTTTTTCTGAAAACGGTTTTAAAGGGAATAATGTTTCTCCATTTTTATTAATTATAATATTCCCTTATGAGTAAGGTATAAAATGAAATTTATATATTATATACCAATAAATTTTAATTTTTAAATATATAATGAATATTATTAGACATAGACTTAATAAGACATCAACTTGTGCCTAATAAAAATACACATATCCAAAACCCGCTTTTTCATCACGTTTGAAGGTCTTTTTTTAATTTATATTTTAAAAAATTTATAAAATTTAATTGAAAAAATAGACTTTCTTTTACAAATCATAATATAAAATTTATATATTGATTAATTTTTTAAAATTTTATGAAAAGATTGATTTCTCTATGAATGGTGAAAATTACTTGATTGGAATTAAAACCTACCTTTTCATTTAAATTACTTATAAAGATAAATTATATTCCAAACGTTATTAATGTTTATATACCTATTAATACAATTTAATTAATTTTAATAATTTATATATATAATTTTGATATAAAAACATTTTAAATGATTGAAATTTTTCTCTTTGAAATCCCACTTTCCCATCACTAAAGTGGGATTAATTTAAATTAGAATTTTCCACTTTTGGGGAATGAATTTGAAAAAGTGAATTAAATATTAGGAATAATAATAATTTATATTATCTAATAACATAAATATAAATTTTTACCAAAATTTATAGTTACAATAGTAAAAATTAATTACTACGACTAAGGAAAAAATTATTTTACCAAGGGTTAAAATAAAAATCTATTTCTTAAAATAACAAAAACAGTTTTCCGTAATTGTAACACCCCAGGTAAATAAAGAATATGACATTTTCATATTTATTAATATTTGTGAATAAAATATTAATATTACTTTAAAGGGGACGCTATGCTCGATGGCGTACCCAATACGCAACAACGAGTTTCTTGGGAATCAGACGTTGCACTCTAATAATAAAATAATATTATTTTAAATGGTAGTTAACGCCTAGCCGTTGTAATGGCGAGAATGAACAGAACTAACTAAAAATGATTATATATGTTTTTCAAATATTTTTACTCTTTACAATAAATGTTAGAGGATTAAAAATGCGAATGAATCCAATTTTAAGCGTAAACATTCTAATCTTCTTCAAAAGGTCGATTAACCGCCTTTTGATGGCGAACCTCCTTTAAATCCACTTTTTGACAATTTTATGTGTTATATTTGACAAAATACAATTCTTCTTTAAAATCGGGACATCAAAATTTACTCTGTGTAAATTTTTGGTATTTCTCCGATAAAGTTCATTTTTAATGAATAGTGAAAAATGTTGTATTTTAATTCAAAACATCTTTTTAATCTAATTTATTTATATGATTAGATTACCTTTTTAATTGGTTTTAAAGTGAAATTAGAATATATTTTTACCATCTAATCCAATAGTGGTCGTACGAATTAATTTCACTTTGAAATTGGACTTAAACTAGTTTCTATCTTTTGATATATATTGTTTCATAAAAACACGCTATTTGTCATGACAACAGGAATTAATTATTAAATTAATTAAAGTAACATACATGATTTGAATTTTTTAAAATAGACATCATTTTTTAATTTGAAATATCAAACATAGATTAGGGTGAAGTTTTAGTATTTTTCTGAAAAACATCAATTTTTGATGAATAGTGAAACCACTAAGTGGTACTTAAAAAACTGATTTTTCGTTTAAATGAAATTTTACCACCTCTGTGTTTTGAATTTCAAAAATACAACATACATGGTTGTCATTAGGAAGTAAAATTTTGTTCAATGGGATTAAAATAATCTTTTGGTGTATAGTAACTTTTAAGTTTTTAATCGCGATTAGAGGAAATTAGAGTAATTTAAGGTAAAAATAATGTTTTAGTAATATGAAATGAACTTGACACATGTCCTACCCTTATTGTATGTGTCATGGCTGACCAAGAAAATTCATGGGTAAACTTGGGGATCCCATGGGGCCACTTTTTTTTGGAAAATGACATTAATACTTTTTTATTTAAAGTTAAAATTATATTGTCACAAACATGTGTTGTTTTACTAAAACAATTTTTACATGGGGTAATATAAGTCATATTTTTTACTATAAATATTCATTATAAATTTAAACAGATTTTCTACATAATGATATTTTTTTATAATTTTTATTCATTAAATAAATTAATTTATTTATGTCATCGTGATGATGCAGTGATTACCTCATAAATGAACGATTTAAATAAAATGAAAATATAATGTAAAATATAAGGCCTAAACTTGTCAAAAACCTATTGGATGTGTTTATTTCGAACTATTATCACCTTATACTCTAAATATATAATTTTGGGACCTTTAAAATCTGAAAATCATTTTATAATAAAGTAATATATTATAACTTTCCAAGAGTGCCCCTCTTCTCCTCTTATAAAAGGCCCCACCTCTACCACCTTACACACACCTCTCAAGCCTTTGGATCGGCCAAACCCTACCCATTTCATCTCTCCAAATCCCTGTATTCATCATTTAATCCTCTCTTTGGGCATAATCCTTTCCAAGGAAGCCTTTGAGCTTAAATCAAAGAGAGTTTCCCGTTTTAAGGGTAGTGTTTTCTCTTGTGTTCTTATGTTTTATTTTGCTTCTCCAACACCCTAAACTCCTTTTATTCTTTTCCTTTGTAACAATATCAGTATCCTAAATATTCTAGGAATTTTTTATGTGAAGTATTCAAGCTACACATACACACACCTTCATCTAATGGTTAAAGAACATACTGTTTCTATGGTTGGTGATTTTCTGCCTCACGAAACGATGATTGTTCAATATTCTTTTAACACCTTTAAAGGTGGCCATTATGATGTCACTGTGTTTTATATATGATATATATGGTATTTATGTTTACTATATTCTTCTTTATTTTATATTTAAAACATACCTTTATTCTTTTCATGTTGTGCAAATGTGATAATTTCATATGAGAAAGTGTGGACTACAACCCCCTCAAGTGATGTGACTCGTACATGCAATACATGGAATGTATAAAGAATGAAATTAATGAACATATGTGACCTATATAACATATATATTATACTGTAATTATAATATATATATATATATCATTTATTTTTAATTCCATTAATATGAAAAAAAATGAAATTAGCGTTCATGCGTACGTACGGCCTACCGTCTCCATGAACGGTGATTTTCATTTTTTATCCCCAAATGATATGGAATAGTGTAAAATTAATATTTAATGGATATATATGATATTTTAATCATTAATACTATTCTTTAAATTATTTACTTATAACTACATGGGCAATCATTTTTCAAACAAGTTCATTTTTGACTCATGTACCAAACATTGGCAAAAATGTCTAATATGAACTATCATTATTAAACAATTATTATAACATTATAATATGTGATATGAACTGAATAATAATCTTTAAAGGATGTCCTTAGGCAATTATAAATTGACCAAAGTTTATTATTCAGGAATATAAAGAAACGAACAAGACAAGTCAGATTTGAGGTAAGGGATCCTACTCCTCTCTTCCTTTTTAAGTACAGTCATTTATGTCATTCCTTTTAAGCTCATATTTCTTGTGATTGGGATGTTCTTTTTTATTAATATTACTGTAATTTTTATTTTCATATGAAGATAGAACCTATTCACTCTCATCAATCCATTTTGATGTTTTGAGTGGCGCTGTTAGGCTACTGAATTTTCATAAGAGATCTAACCTCTCTCTCTCTTTTTAAGTACTCTCCTTTATGTCGCTTCTTTTAAGCTCCTCTTTGTTATGTTGGGGGATTTTATTTTACATTCCTCTGGCTATAAAATTTATGTTAATATGATGAGAGACCCTATTTTATATCATCAATCCATTTTTGTAAGTTTTAAGTGGCGTAGTTAGGCTGCCTTGTTTTCGTAAGGGATTTTCCATCTCACTTTTATTCCCGTGAGATTTATGATACAATTGCCACAATTTCCTTTGAGTGGTGTATGTACTACCCATTATTTTACTCATTGTGTAATATACTTATTTTATGATTATTTACATCAATTTTGTATTGTCCTTCTTTCACGGGGTGTATGTTTCGAAAGATACCCATGTCGGTAAGGGAACCTTTCACCCTTCTCTTTTTAAAATACTTCTTTTGTTATGTCTTTTAATTCACATACTATTATGTTGGTATATATTCTTCTATATCCTTATTGATTTAAATTTTATGTCCAAGTGATGAGATACCCTTTTTATCTCTCATCAACTCATTTTCTGAATTTTGTAGTGATGCCGTTAGGCTGTCAAATTTTTGGAAGGGAACTTCTTAACCCAATTTTGATTCTTTGGGATAAACTTGTACTCGTTGAATATGTCTTTCTATGAATATGTGTGAATAAACTCTGATTGTTTTACACTTAATATCCACTTATATTTGGTGTATTCATTTTTCACACATAATTATGTAATTGATTTATCCTTAATCCAAGGATATTGTCTTTGTATGGGACTTCGTCTCAATCTCCTTCCCTTGAGGCATATTTTGTTTTATACACAACCTTCTTTTATACGGTGTATAAAACCCTTTGACTTTTATGTTTATCCAAAAGGAATCTTTTTTATATGAAGCATTTTACTAAACTACAAAAGGGAATGTTTTTGTCGTACGTATACAGCGACAACGACTTCTCCACCGCCATGACCATTATTTGAGTTTTGGCTTCTTCTACAATCCATAACTTTTTTTAAATACCATTTTTTACTTTTCTTTTATTTTGGTATTGAAATTGGTTTTCATAATGTTTTTATATCAATGTATTGTATTGATATCTTGTGATTGAAAGGTGGAAATGTTATGTTTCCTTTATGCATGCTTTATGTGATACGATTATGTTGTGGTTCTTAGGAATTATTATGAAGACGGGTGGTTCCGTGATAAACTATGGGTGGGTGAGCCCGATATAGCTCTCCAATGCATTGGGTAACGCGAAGGAGTTAAATTTTAAGGTTTCTCTGAAGAGATTTAAGGAATATACTGTGATGGGTAGTCCAAACGTAACCAAGAGGGTTACTCCCTATGTAAGAATGTTATGAATGACTCAAGTTACCTTTATTCCTTATGATTTCTATGATTTAATCATGATTTGATGAGGTATGTTAAAATGCTTATGTTTTATGAGTAAAGTATGATTTCATACATGGACTAATGTTTTCTTTTTGTACTTTTATATCCCTTACTGATCTTTTTATGCTCATCCCAAGTTTTTGAAATGTTTTTCACAGGTCAAGTGAAAGGTGCACGTTATGATGATAGTGTCAAGGAAGTGTCAAGAAAGAATCCATGTTTTATTTTAAATATGTTTCTGTTGATGGGGAAAAATGAATATTATCTTTTATGTAACCACTTTTTTTAAATGGGGAATGTAATTCATGATTTATGATCTAATTCTATAAAACTCTAAACCTAAAAAGATCCTCAATGTGAATTACTCATTTAATTCAATATTAAGTAAGGTTTAAGGCTGGGGCCTTATAGTTGGTATTAGAGGTCGATTTAGACAACTTTAGGGATTAAGAGTTTTTGTTAGACACATGATTAGTCCCTAGAACTATTATTTCAGTTAAATCCTTATTTTATAATTTTTTTCAGGTCAAGTAAAGTCAGATAAAAATGGAAGGAGAATGATCTCAAACAGCATTCCTATCTCTTCCTGATGACATGCTTGCAATAATTATTGCAAAGTCATGTTCGGATGATTGTGAAACTTTTTCTATCATACAACTCACTTGAAAGCAGTTGTTTGAGATATCAAACACCTCCACTATACCTCGTTATCATCGTGGATCATGGGTTGTATTTAGACAAATACTATTTTCACAATATTCTCATATTTTCAAAAAAGGTAAATATTATCAAGGTATTTTCAAATATTTTACCTTATCACAAGAATTTGAAGCATATTATGATTTCAAAAATGGTGCTGAGTAAGGAGACCCTTAAACAACCTATTTATATTTTCTTTTAAAATATAGTCTCTCAGCACATACTTATGGTGTTTTAAAAGGACCAATAATAGAAAGTTTCAACTCAAATTCTGTCCGACTATTTTATAGAAATCATGTTTTATAAGATTTTTTGGAATTATATTCCATACATGATTATTTTCCAAAACTGTTTTTTTGTGAACACCCATATGACCCATGTTGTACAAGGTGTATTTGGATGGAGGAAGCAAATTATTTTTAAGGATCTCTAAATCATTGTTGTAATGCATGGGACTTCTACCTACGTGAGCAAGATGACGATGAAACCGAGTGGACGCCATGATCAAGGTATGATGTTATTCATTTTGGGAATCATTTTATTTTATCTTATGGTGGTGAAATAAGACTTCAAGAATTAAGATGTTGAGATCATAATGAATTTGGATGAAAATGAGATGTATAAGGAAACTATTGAGGTTAAAACATGTTAGGGTTATTTTTGTAGTTTTATAAAAATGACAACACGTAGACCATGTGACAACCCGTTGAGTCGGACAAAGCTATGGGAATCGAACCCACAACAAAAGTGTGACTGGTATTTATCGCCTTCTAGTGGACTACGTGAAGTCCCTAGTTAGTATGACTTATTCTTTTTAGTTAGACGATTTTATGAATTCAGAGTAATTTGATTTTGGGTTATCTATGGAAATTATTAAACTATCATGGATGATATGTGATTAGGTTAATTACTTTTCAATACGAGACTTTAAGAGCAACTAATGTTGTTTGGAGATAAATGTTACGATTTAACTTGGAAGACAATGTGACTAAATCCTTCAAATATTTGGGTTTCAATCTTATTTTGGTTTACTTTGAAGAATGTTATGGACAAATTGTTTATCGAATGGTCCTCATTGAACTTTGGGTTTTTTTGGACAAATTTTGGAGATTAAGAATAGATTTTTTTTATAAAGGGTTATCCTTTTCTGGATTATCTGATATTGTACTAACCTTTTTGGTTTTGGGTTTGGTTAAAGTCTAAAGACATGGGAAGTATATATTTCTCTTTTGTGGATTAGGTTATTCTCTAGAATTTGATTATAGTACTCTTAATGTGAACAAGTCTTCCTAAATACTGGTCTTTTGGACAAAATATGAGTTTGTGTAAGAAATCTAATAAAAGTTGAAAATCAACATTATAATTAATTACATTTCCTTATGAATAAATTCTTCAATAAAAAGTAACTTAAAACAAAAATGTTATCTATTAACTTTTCCTACTGTGGAATCGAATACCGTTTAACCCATCACAAGTTTGTGATTTTCTTGTGGTTACCTTTCTCCTAAACATGTTTTCTATCACTCTCCATCAGAACATGACCCTTTGTTTTCTCCTCCATGTCTATGTTTTCCTACATGGAATCCCATTATGGGTTAACTCGGGTGAACTTTGTACTTCTCTTTCTTTATTTTAAAGTGACATTTTTACTAACTGTTGTTCCGATGTGGGATTTTCAATGAAGTTTTCAAGCCTAGTTTTAAAATTGCGAGGTCGCAATTCCCAAAAGGGGGGAAGGATGTAACACCCCAGGTAAATAAAGAATATGACATTTTCATATTTATTAATATTTGTGAATAAAATATTAATATTACTTTAAAGGGGACGCTATGCTCGATGGCGTACCCAATACGCAACAACGAGTTTCTTGGGAATCTAACGTTGCACTCTAATAATAAAATAATATTATTTTAAATGGTAGTTAACGCCTAGCCGTTGTAATGGAGAGAATGAACAGAACTAACTACAAAATGATTATATATGTTTGTCAAATATTTTTACTCTTTACAATAAATGTTAGAGGATTAAAAATGTGAATGAATCCAATTTTAAGCGTAAACATTCTAATCTTCTTTAAAATGTCGATTAACTGCCTTTTGATGGCGAACCTCTTTTAAATCCACTTTTTGACAATTTTATGTGTTATATTTGAAAAAATAAAATTCTTCTTTATAATCGGGACATCAAAATTTACTTTGTGAAAATTTTTGGTATTTTTCTGATAATGTTCATTTTTTAATGAATAGTGAAAAATGTTGTATTTTAATTCAAAACCTATTTTTAATCTAATTTATTTATATGATTAGATTACCTTTTGAATTGGTTTTAAATTGAAAATAGAATGTGTTTTTACCATTTAATCCAATAGTGGTCATTGGAATTAATTTCTCTTTGAAATTGGACTTAAACTAGTGTCAATCATTTGATATATATTGTTTCATAAAAACACGCTATTTGTCATGACAATGGGAATTAATTATTAAATTAATTAATGTAACTTATATAATTTGAATTTTTTAAAATATACATCATTTTGTTATTCAAAATATCAAATATATATTAGGGTGAAGTTTTGGTATTTTTCTGATAAACTTCAATTTTTGATGAATAGTGAAACCACTAAGTGGTACTTAAAAAACTGAATTTTCGTTTAAATGAAATTTTACCTCCTATGTGTTTTGAATTTCAAAAATCCAACAAACATGGTTTTAGTTAGGAAGTAAAATGTGGTTCAATGGGATTAAAATAATTTTTTTGGTGAATAGTAACTTTTAACTTTTTAACCGCGATTAGAGGTAATTCGTGTAATTTAAGGTAAAAATAATGTTTTAATAATATGAAATGAACTTGACACATGTCCTAACCTTATTGGATGTGTCATGGAAGACCAAGAAAATCCATGGGTCAACTTGGGGACCACATGGAGACACTTTGGTTGGGAAATGACATTAATAAGTTTTATTTAAAGTTAAAATTATAATGTCACAAACATGTGTTGTTTTACTAAAACAATTTTTACATGGGGTTATATAAGCCATATTTTTTACTATAAATATTAAATATAAGTATAAAAATATTTCCTACATAATTATAGTTTTTTTTATAATTTTTAGATATTAAATAAATTAATTTATTTATGACACCATGATGATGCAGTGATTACCTCATAAATGAACGATTTAAATAAAATGAAAAGAAAATGTAACATCTAAGACCTAAACTTGTCAAAAACCTATTATATGTGTGGATTTAGAACTATTGTCACCTTATCTTCTAAATATATAATTTTGGGACCTTTAAAAGCCGAAAATAATTTTCTAATAAAGTAATATTTTATAACATTCCAAGAGTGCCCCTCTTCTCCTCTTATAAAAGGTCCCCACCTATACCACCTTACACACACCTATCAAGCCTTTGGCTCAGACAACCCCTACCCATTTCATCTCTCTACATCCCTCTCTTCATCATTGAAGCCTCACTTTTGGAAAATCCTTTCCAAGGAAGCCTTTGAGCTTAAATCAAAGAGAGTTACCTGTTTTAAAGGAAGTGTTTTATCTTGTGTTCTTCTGTTTTATTTTGCTTCTCCAACACCCTAAACTCTTTTTATCATTTTCTTTTGTAACAACACCAATATCTTAAATATACTAGGATGTTGTTATGTGAATTATTCGAGCTAAACTTACACACATCTTCATCTAATGGTTAAATAACATACTGTTTCTGTGGTTGGCGATTCTCTGCCTCACGAAACGATGATTGTTCAATATTATTTTAACACCTTTAAAGGTGGCCATTATGATGTCACTGTATTTTATATATGATATATATGGTATTTATGTTTACTATATTCTTCTGTATTTTATATTTAAAACATAACTTTATTCTTTTCATGTTGTGAAAATGTGATAATTTCATATAAGGAAGTGTGGACTACCGCCCCCTCAAGTGATGTGACTCGTACATGCAATACATGGAATGTATAAAGAATGAAATTAATAAACATATGTGACCCATATAACATATATATTATACTGGAATTATAATATATATATATATCATTTATTTTTAATTCCATTAATATGACAAAAAAATGAAAGTAGTGTTCATGCGTACGTACGGCCTACCGTCTCCATGAACGGTGCTTTTTGTTTTTTATCTCCAAATGATATGGAATAGTATAAAATGAATATTTAATGGATATATATGATATTTTAATCATTAATACTATTCTGGAAATTATTTACTTTTAACTACATGGGCAACCATTTTTCAAACAAGTTCATTTTTGACTCATGTACCAAACATCGGCAAAAACGTCTGATATGAACTAACACTATTAAACAATTATTATAACATTATAATATGTGATATGAACTGAATAATAATCTTTAAAGGAGTTCCTTAGGCAATTATAAATTGACCAAAATTTATTATTCAGGAATATAAAGAAACGAACAAGACAAGTCGGACTTGATGTAAGGGATCCTACTCCTCTTTTTCTTTTTAAGTACACTCTTTTATGTCATTACTTTTAAGCTCATATTTCGTGTGATTGGGATGTTATTTTATGTTACTCTTACTGTAATTTTTATGTTCATATGATGAGAGACCCTATTCTCTCTCATCAATCCATTTTGATGTTTTGAGTGGTGCCGTTAGGCTGTCGAATTTCCGTAAGTGATCTAACATCTCTATTTCTTTTTAAGTACTCTCCTTTATGTCACTTCTTTTAAGCTCATCTTTTTTATGTTGGGGGATGTTATTTTATATTAATCTTGCTGTAAACTTTATTTTAATATGATGATAGACCCTATTTGATCTCATCAATCCATTTTTGTAAGTTTTAAGTGGCGCTGTTAGGCTGCAGAGTTTTCGTACGGGATTTTTCATCTCACTTTTATTCCAGTGAGATTTATTCTACATTTGCCACAATTTCCTTTGAGTGGTGTATGTACTGACCATTATTTTAATTATTGTGTAATATACTTTCATTTATGAGTATTTACATCAATGTTGTATTGTCCTTCTTTCATGGGGTGTATGTTTTGAAAGATACCCATGTCGGTAAGGGAACCTTTCATCCTCCTCTTTTTAAAAGACTTCTTTTGTTATGTCTTTTAATTCACATAAAATTATGTTGGGATATGTTATTATATATCCTTATTGATTTAAATTTTATGTCCAAGTGATGAGACACCCTTTTTATCTCCCATTTACTCATTTTCTGAATTTTTAGTGATGTTGTTAGGCTGTCAAATTTTTTCAAGGGAACTTCTTAACCCAATTTTGATTCTTGGGGATATACTTTTACTCCTTGAATATGTCATTCTATGAATATTTGTGAATAAAATCTGATTGTTTTACACTTAATATTCACTTATATTTGGTGTATTTGTTTGTCACACATAATTATTTAATTGATTTATCCTTAATCCAAGGATATTGTCTTTCTATGGAACTTCATCTCAATCTCCTTTCATTGAGGCATATTTTTTTTATACAAAACCTCCTTTTATACAGTGTATAAACCCCTTTGACTTTTACGTTTATCAAAAAGGAATGTTTTTTATACGAATCATTTTACAAAATGATAAAAGAGAATTTTTTTTGTCGTACTTATGCGGCGACAACGACTTCTCCGCCGCCGTGACCATTATTTGAGTTTCGGCTTCCTCTACAAGCCATACATTTTTTTTAAATACCACGTTTTACTTTTATTTTATTTTGGTATTGAAAATCGTTTTCATAATTTTTTTATATCAATGTGTTGTATTGATATCTTGTGATTCAAAGGTGGAAATGTTATGTTTCCTTTATGCATGTTTTATGTGATACGATTATGTTGTGGTTCTTGGGCATTATTATGAAGACGGGTGGTTCTGTGATAAACTAAGGGCAGGTGAGCCCGATATAGCTCTCCAATGCATTGAGTAACGCGAAGGAGTTAAACGTTAATGTTTCTCTAAAGATATTTAGGGAATATACTATGATGGGTATTCCAAACGTAACCAAGATGGTTACTCCCTACGTAAGAATGTTATGAATGTCTAAAGTTACCTTTATGCCTTATGATTTCTATGATTTAATCATGATTTGATGAGGTATGTTAAAATGATTATGTTTTATGACTAAAGTATGATTTCATACATGGACTAATGTTTTCTTTTCGTACTTTTATATCCCTTACTGAGCTTTTTATGCACATCCCATGTTTTTGAAATGTTTTTCATAGGTCAAGGGAAAGGTGCATGTTATGATGATAGTGTAAAGGAAGTGTCAAGAAAGAATCCATGTTTTATTTTAAATATGTTTTCGTTGTTGGGGAAAAACGAATACTATCTTTTATGTAACCACTTTGTTTAAATGTGGAATGTAATTCATGATTTATGATCTAATTCTCTAAAACTCTAAACCTGAAAAGATCCTCAATGTGAATTATTCATTTAATTCAATATTAAGTAAGGGTTAAGTCTGGGGCCTTATAATAATATATAATATAGCTATATATAGACCCTATAATGTATAATTATCTATAATAATCTATTTTAGGGCATTTTGGGATGAGAAAAATATGGGTACAAAATTTCCTTTTAAATCAATTACAAGTGTGCCACTCACCTCACTTATAAAAGGCCACACCCTTTCATCTCCTCTTCAAACCATAAAACCATATTTTTAGATGAACCCATCCCAAATAAGTTCCCATATTACCTATAATCATCATAAATCCCTTTTTTGGAATTAAATAAATCATATTTATCCTTTTGATTTAATCCATTGGAGGTGACTCAAAGAAGATGTAATGATCTTTAACGATCATTTTTATATTATTTCCTCCTTAGCCTCCATAAATTATTATTAAAGCATAATTATATAATAAAATCAATAAATTAAATATAACTATATAATTGTTTGTTATTTTAATGAAATAAAACCATCCCAAATTCCATCAAATGGGTTATGAAATCACCATTTGTGTGTGTGGAGGACTATCACCTCACGAACTGATTTCTTTCTTTTTTCCATTACTATATCTCATAGTTGGGTATTATCATGGATATAAAGTATATATATGATATTAATAACATAATTATGAATATAGAGTTATTATATATATATATATATTCATTTCTCTTCCATAGCGTATATGATAACATCATTCATGTGTATATGGGACTACTGCCTCATGAAGTGATGGGATTATTTTTTCACTAAATATTTACATGTAATAAAATAAGGGAAAATATATAAATTATACAAATTAAATAATTATTTTTTTCATGAAATATTTATTATTATTAAAATTTAATATATCATATTATTTCTTTCATGTTCAATCATAGGAAGTTGATAACGTCTATTGTGTAAATGTGAAATACCACCTTAACGAAGCAACGTGACACTATTTTCATTACCACACCACATGGAAGATATCTATAAGTAAATTTATTGAAATAAAATGGTTATTAGTATATTTTTATAATTATAGATATATATTATTTTACATACCTCATTTCAATAATTATAGTTGAAAATGGAATGTTTACTCATACATACGTACAACCTACAATCTTCATGATCGTAACGTACATCATTTCTCAAAACCATCATTCATGATTATTATATAAAGAATAATTGATGTCTAAATATTCTTAATATTTCATTATTATTATTCTATATATAATGGTTCCATTATCAAATCATGAGTAATAAAAATAATATGAAAAACATAGTGGTTATTAAATGAGATACGACTTTTACATGAAGTTGTTAATAAATGAGTAATAAGTTTTCATATGTAAATAATATATGGTATGATATATATAAATATGTTTCTATAATATATTTATAATTATATTAAATTTGTTATTAAGGTGGTTCAAATGTGTATGATGAAATTCGAGACTTACAATTTAAGATTTCTAGTCTCTATTTTATTTCTGGAACACATATGAAAATTCAACACTCTTTTACTTTGTGTGGTGTATATAATTCACCAATGACATGATATTTCATAAATATTTTAATTTTTATCATTTTTGAAACTTCATTATATGTGATGATTTATTGTGGATTATGATTCAAAATAGTATTAATGTGGTAATTGATTTTTCATCTCACTTTTATATCCATTAGATACATGCCATAGTCACCCATTGTTTCTCATATGTGGTGTATATATTATCCATAGTTATATTTTATAAATATTTTTATACATATCATATGGATTTACATATCCATTTTTTTATCCCTGTTTATCAGGGTTTATGTTTCAAAAGATACATATGTGGTTAGGTATTTTTATCCCAATTTACCTTCTTTGAGACATTTTTCATATTATTCACCTATATTATTTTATGAGGTGTATATATAGTCCCATTTTCTGGTAATATCATATATTTATTTATGGGATTTATATTTTATGATTCATCCAATTATATTTCTTCTTGGGTATTATGTTTCAATGTTACCAACATGGTGATTTTCTTATGTTATAATCTCAAAATTTATTAGTATTGTTTAGGACTAGTTTTTGACGATAAAGTCTTATGATATATATCACCAAAAACTCATTACTATTATTCTACTCTATTTAATTCATGATAATAAATGCACCCCTTAATTTTGTTATATTCATGTACTCAATATTTCTAAAACATTATTCTTAGTAAAATAAAAAATTTGGTCGAAAACCCTTTTTTATCATAAACCATGGTTTCTAAAAATGATTTGATTTTTTAAAATTTTCTAAATGATTTATTAATGAAATTTTTACTTAGGTTTAAAATTTTATCGAATGTTTTGAAATAAATCTTTAGGTTCTTTTCCAAATAATTTCTATTTGGATTTAATAAAAAATGTAAAAGGAATATTTTTTAATTTGTGTAGCAGGAATTAATTTTTTTCCGTCATGACAATTATTTTAATTGAATTTTTCTTCAAATTCTTTTGTTGTAATTTTCCAAAAAAATCTATTTTTTTTTTTGAAAAATTATTTTCCTCATGAAATGTTCCAAGTGATTTATCTTCCAAAATCATTCTAAATTTATGATGGCATCCTTCGATAAAATCTATTATTTACCAGGGATATGAACCAAGGATATTATTATTATTATTAAATTGAATGGTTTATAATGAAAATATGTTTATAAAACCCAATTCTCTTCCATGATTTATACCATGAAAAAATTATTTTTAAACCTGCTATTTTTTAATGTGTTATTCTAGGATAAAATGATGAAATGATTATGAAACCATTCCCTTTTTAAAATGTTATGATATTTTAAAATGTTTATGAAACCAATTTCATTTCAGGGGATATGGTCTGATGAATGTATCATGTTATAATAGAACACATATATATGATTTTCATTATTTTATAGGTGGGACATATATCTCCCCCTAATTAATTGGGTAATGATTTATATCTAATGAGTTATATAGGACAGGACGAGGAAGTGAACTTAGTTTAGTAAGAGTAATTGTCCACTATGATGACCTTGACAGTGAACTTTGACTAAAATGATGGTTTGGGGATTGAAACAATTCGAACAAGATATCCTTGGAAGAAAAACATGAATACCATGGAAGTTATCTTCTATAATTATGTCTATTCTATAAATTCCATGTCTTATTCCAAAGTTATTCACTCATGGAAAATGTTATTTCATTATTTTATGATTCATTTTTTAGGAAATACTAACATTTATTCAATGTATCAATATTATGATATTTTAAATATAGGGTATGGTTTTTAAATGTTATTATTGTTAGGGCCAATAGGGGCCTATATACCCTGAGAGGGGGGGTGAATCCGGGTATGGATATTCTTTTTCAAAGTTCTTCCTACCCCACTGGATCTTGACCTCTTTGTTACAAGGGTCAGTTTGTTTGCACTTGTGTGGTTACTGTGATCACTTGTCTCCTTTACCTGATGATGATGCTTTGAATGCAATGCAGGGAAGTAAGCAGGCAGACACAGATATTTTTACTTGGTTCACCACTAAGGGCTACGTCCAAGGAGCATACGCCGAAAAGTTGTCGGTTCGTACCAAATTCCACTAGACTTCACTAGCTGTGGATTACAATGTTCGGGCTAGATCACTTCTATGCCCAGGATCACTGCCTATAAAATGTTTAGGGTCAGCTCACTACTTTCCCAAGGGTCACTCCCTGTTTCTCTCTCTCTGGCTCACTGCCGGTGGAGAGGATCACCTACTTCCTCTTCATAAGCTCACTGCTCCAGAAGGGAATCCAATCACAGTTTATAGACCTGTAGGTCTCTTCATTTCCATTAAGGAATGCATCTTTCTCTATTTGTAGATGCTCTGTTGAAGTTCAACTTTCACCCATAGATGAATACCTCTTTGCCACTATCCACTGGGCAAACTACCATTGGAAAGACCTTCGCAAAGCACCCTATAATGCGAGGCTCCCAATTTCGCGAAGCTCAAACAAGCCTTCGCGAAGCTCCTGCCTTTTCGCGAAGCTCACTCGCGTTGCTCACTCACGAAGCTCTCTCGCGATGCTCAAGCCATCGCAAAGGAACGACCCTCACGAAGCTAAGTAAGCCAACACGGAGCTCGCAGGTTTCGCGGAGCTACAATAGCCGCCGCGAAGCACCTCTTTCGCAAAGCACACTGGCTCCGCGAATCACCTTCGCAAATCGAGAGCAAAGTATTTTCTCTGAAAATTATCTCTACTTCGCTCGAAGGGGTCGGCCTCTATTTATAGGCGATTCCACCGACCCTCATCCCTTCCGTGCGAAGTCAACACCACGTCATCTCAAATCGCAAAGCTCCAAAGTTTTCGCTGGAATTCTGTCCAAATCGCGAAGCTCCACGGCAATCTTCCATTCGCGGAGCTTGACGTAGTCACAAAGAATCACCGTCAACTTACCTTCGCGGCTTGCGCCTTCGCCGCGACGCTCTCTCGCAAAGCCATTCTCCGCCGCGATGCGCTTCAGCCTCTGCCGTTCGCGAAGCTTGACATAATCGTGAAGCATCACCGCCTCCATTCTTCTGGTATTCGCGATTTCAAAACCATGCATCCTATCTTCGCGAAATTCATGCCTTTTCCATATTAAATTATTCTCTTCATGGAAATCCACTTTTCACGATGCTCACCAAACTCCAAATTTTGGACCCCAAAAATTTGGCAAACACTGGGAAACGGCGCCACCTTGTACTGCTCTTTTTGTACCGCCTCCAGATCGTCCTTTCCTTTGTCATCATTCTTTGTCAACATGGAATGTCAACAAATTCTCAAGAACTCGACAAATATCCATGAAAAACCTGCTTTGTCAATAAACACAATCAACTCAAAAATACTGCAATGTTACCTTGAGGGATTTTTGCCCAACAATCTCCCCCTTTGGGTTTGTTGACAACTCTTCACAATTTTGATCAGGACGATTTTCTGCACTTTGATACCTCACTGAGTCTTCTTCCAGCCGCTACCACCATTCGCCCCTTGCGATTGTGATAGAATTCAGGGATTCAATTAACATGTACTCTAAGCCCACATAAGCAATGCTCGGCGTGAGAAACAAGAGTAGTATGAAAAGATCATCAATGAATCACTTCATGTCAAACCCCAATTGTTGATTCCACCCTGATACCAATTCTTAAGTTGATACCACTTGTTGAACCACACTGATACCAATTGGTGATAACTGGACACCGTCTCACACCATTCCAACACCACTGTTCTGCTTTTATCACGATCCTCAGCTGTCGTGATTTCTATGCTTTGATCGATCACTTCGAGCATCGTCAGATTTAATACTCTCCCCCTTTCTCATTGCTCCCCCTTTCTGGCTGCTCCACCTATCAGCTTCTCCCCATATCAATTATGATTTATCAAATCTCCGCACTATTTTCTCCCCCATTAACAAACACTTTTCTCCCCCTTTGTCAACGAACCCAAATGTCACTCCTTTGTAGCCTGTAACAGAGTAGAGAACACAAACCAGTGCATTAGGGAAAAACACACCATACCTCGGGGAGAGGGGGGGTTCCACATCCACACTAGTTCAAGTGCGGGGAATCGACTGAACTCCCAGAGCCAGTCGATGTCTCTCAAAAGCTTCCTTGGGTAAGGCCTTTGTCAGAATGTCTGCAACCTGTAGTTCTGTAGGCACGTACTCCATCTTTACGAGTCCCTTCTCAACCTTCTCCTTAATAAAATGATACTTAATCTCAATGTGCTTTGTCCTTGAGCGATGGACGGGATTTTTGCTGAGATTTATAGCACTTGAGTTGTCGCACTGGATTCCGATCAGAGACTTCACTTCAACTCCCATATCTTCAAGCTGCTGCTTCATTCACAATAATTGTGTGCATTCTTGAGTGGCCTCAATATACTCAGCTTCTGCGGTGCTCAATGAAATGAAATCTTTTTTATTGCTTAGCCAAGAAATACACAATCCACCAAGATAGAATGCACCACCTGACGTTGATTTTCTATCATCTGCTGAACCGGACCAGTCAGCATCAGTATATCCCAATAACTCTGTCTAAGATTTGTCATTAAACTGAAGTCCACTGTTCCCTTGATATACCGAAGTATTCTTTTCACTGCGAGCATGTGGCTCTCCTTGGGATTACTTTGATATCTCACTGCTTGGCATTTGGTGAAAATGTCTCATCACCATCTGTTCCCTCTATCTGGGAGTCTCCTTTGCACATAAGTCGTGCTTTGTTCTAAGTCATCGTTCCATATTCGTTCATCTTGTCTAAATAGACCCATTTTGTCATGATGACATTTTTATTATCTCACCTCGAAACAATCTCCCAGGTCTGATTCTTCTCAATTCTGACATATCTCTTCATTCATAGCCCGAACCCAGTTTTTATTTCCAGCTGCATCAGAAAATCATTTCAGCTCAACCTGGGATATAAAAGATGTTTTCTGCAGTGATTCCATTCTCTTTGTCTGAGCTGGAGCTGCCAAATCACTAATGATATTCTATCTATCAGTTTCAGCTCAACTCTTTGGCTTCCTTGTAGACACATACTTGACACTTTCTTGTTCATCATCAGTGTCTTCTTTTGAATCAGCATCAGCCACTACTTCTACCTCTGTGTTGCTTTATTTCTTCAACACTTTCGTCAGGAAATTGCTCACTGACTCATTTTTTTAGTGGCTTCATTTCTTTCAGCTACATTTCTCTGTGTCATTGTTCAATGAAATCAATCCTTTCAACTTCTTCTCGCAGCTTCTTGGTGTCCCGAAAACAGTCAGCTGATACCACAATGTTAGATCAAAATAAATAAGCATGAAATTATTGATCACTGCTGCTTCTCTCATAGTATGTCTTCCCTCGATAAACAACACTTGAGCTGGGTCATCCAATAATTTCCATGATGAATCTGGCATCTGATTTTGTTGTTCAATGCTCCCCTTGTGTTACACAACACTTCTATCTGTTAGGACCAATGGTAGAGACCAATAACCATTCTTCTCCACATGCAACATTTATACTAATCTGGCACTCCACATTGATCCATTAACAAAATCTCTAAGCCTACTGAGTTGGAACTTGGTGTAGGAAACAAGAGATAAAGCTAATAACACAATCACTTTTAATTGTGCTCAGTTGCATCTTTTCTTCTTCATCCCTGGTTTCTGATTTGAATCAATTGAACCTGTAGAGCATATCAGATCTCCACTTCGCATCCTTAGATGCCACTTCCCCGTGGATCGTATCTCCTTAAAACCTAAAACACATGAATCATCAGTTAATATAATTTATATTCATAGGGAGAGGGGGTTTCTCTTCTGGACTCCTCAAGATGAGGATTGTGGTTGATCCTGATGGTTCAACCCTTTGATTCTTTCTTGCAGAGCATCACACTCCTTCCTTGATTCCTCCAACTACCTAGCCAACTTCAACTGTTCTGAACATATGACTAGGCATTCATTGCCAACATTCTGAGCCTTTTTCTGATATGAATATTTGGTATGCTCGGCCTTTCTCACCGCTTGGGGTATAAACCTGCTAGTACACATTTCCTTCATTGAGGTTCTACCAAAATTCCATTTTCCTTGTTTATTTCTCTGAGTAGGAACCTCTCTATTTGGCATCTTCCCTTTCTTCTTCTCCCATCTTAGGGGTCTTCCTCTTTCCTTCACTTCTCGCTGAGAGACACGACATGTGGATTTCTCGATGCATTCATTGTTCATCTTTCTTTTAACAGATGTCTGAGTCACCACACTCCTTTTTTCTAGTGGTGAGTCCTCCATTGAACGTTCATTCTTCTTTATCATATCTGGAGTAGATTTCCCCTTAATCTTCCAGGTTTTTTCACATTCTCTCCTTGAGAGTGGTTGTGAGTACAATAGAGAAGGTGACTGATACACCTTTCGTTCAGCTCCATGTGATTCCCCTGAGGCTCTAAGCCTATTTTTCACCTTACCACTTTCTCTCCAAGTGTTTAATTTCTCATTATGTACCACTGGAGTTGGTAATCTCTTACTTGGGTCTTTTTCCTTCCCCGCTTTCTTCTTGCTGCACTGTCTGGCCAAATTCCTATGATCAGAACATATGAAACATTTTCTATTAAATGCATACCTCATTTCATCACTTCTCTGTTGAGATGTTGATGCAACTTGTTTTCTTGTTCTTTCATCGATCTCCTGAGATTCCTGACACATACGCATGGTGTGTCCCATCCTTCCGCAGTAATAACATCTAATGAATGTTCTCTTCTGAGAAACTCTTCTGTCTGATTTATCATGATGCTTCTTCTTATTCTCAGATTTAGTAAGGTTTATGTTTTCACAGCCTGAAATGTATTCCAGAGCCTCCGAACAGAAGCTTGACGTGTGACCATGAATCCCATAGAAATAGCACATGTCATCACTTCTTTTTTTAACTGACCTCTTTGGCCTATCTCCAGTACCTATAGGGCTTTCTCCACTCCTGGAACTATTCACGTCTCTCTTCTTATCATGCATGGGAGGTGATTCATCAAATCCAATACCAGCTTTTCCGAAACTTGCTGGTCTTTGAGCCGAGAAAATATTATATTGTTTCTCTTCAGAAATGACATATCTGTTCTTCATTTTATCATCACTTGTCGAAGGATGATCAAATAGCAAGTGTAGTGTATCCTTCAACTTGGGCTTATCTTTGGATTTAGACTTCTCTATTTCTTGCTTGACTGATTCTAGATCTTCTACCAACTTTTGAATCTTCATATCCCTTGATTCAAGTTGGACATCAAGTTTTTCGTTGAGAAGCTTCCCTCTTCTTACCTCATCTTCCAGTTCATGCTTCAGCTTATCAACCATGTCATTTTTCTCCTTTACATTCAATTTTTCTTGAGCATCAAAGTCAGAGAAACATGCATTCTCTTATTGTAGCCTTTGATTTTTCTGAACTTCTGCAGACAACTGTGCTGCTAGATCATTATTTCCGGCTTTAAGATTTTGTGCTTCATCTGACTTTTGACTCTCTTCATAATCACCAGCCTTTTGTTTTCCTTTCATTCTAGCCATCTTCTGCATCTCTTCAGCATGTGAATCATTCTTCTCTGTTAGGTCAGTAACTATATCAATAAGCCTTTGATTTAAGCCTTTTAGCTTGTTGACCTCAATCTCTAATCCCTTGATCCGGATATCTTTAGATTTGGCTTCTTCAGTGTTTCCAACGTCACTTGGAATTTTTGGTTCTTCGATGCTTTTGAATTGATCTTTCACTTTTCTATTCAAGCCATCGATCTCCCTTTTATGTTCTTCAATCTTAATCTTATACTCACTAACTGATTCTGAGTTCTCTCATGTGGAAAACTTGACTTTCTCAATTTCTTCCATCAACTCAGACTTCTCTTCTTCCTGCTGCTACATATAGAGTTTGGCATCATGAACAACTTTGTTGGATTTCTTTGTTTTTTCTCTCCAAACATCTATCTCCTCAAGAGCAGCCTCCAACTCAGCTCGCATATCTATTATTCCTTCAATTTCTTCTTCTGTTTCAGAATCACTATGATGCTCATGTACTTCACTCATTCCAACATCATGATTGAGTGAATCAATCTTTTCCCTGTCATATTCATCCAGAACACCCTTCAGCAAACTGTTTGATTCTTTTAATTGAATCACACTTTTTCCATACACACTTCCACACTGAGGAATACCACCAGACTTCTGCTTCTTCTTGGATGTTTTCCCCTTTGCCATGGCTCACCGAGATAAGAGAAAACTGATTCTTTAAACACAAATATCGACTACGCCATGTCGGAGCAAACAAATCTAATAAAACCAACCTATCCCTCTGATACCAATTGTTAGGGCCAATAGGGGCCTATATACCCTGAGAGGGGGTGAATCAGGGTATGGATATTCTTTTTAAAAGTTCTTCCTACCCCACTGGATCTTGACCTCTTTGTTACAAGGGTCAGTTTGTTTGCACTTGTGTGGTTACTATGATCACTTGTCTCCTTTACCTGATGATGGTGATTTGAATGCAATGCAGGGAAGTAAGCAGGCAGACACAGATATTTTTACTTGGTTCACCACTAAGGGCTACGTCTAAGGAGCATACGCCGACAAGTTGTCGGTTCATACCAAATTCCACTAGACTTCACTAGCTGTGGATTACAATGTTCGGGCTAGATCACTACTATGCCCAGGCTCACTGCCTATACAATGTTTAGGGTCAGCTCACTGCTTTCCCAAGGGTCACTCCCTGTTTCTCTCTCTCTGGCTCACTGCCGGTGGAGAGGATCACCTACTTCCTCTTCCTAAGCTCACTGCTCCAGAAGGGAATCCACTCACAGTTTATAGACCTGTAGGTCTCTTCATTTCCATTAAGGAATGCATCTTTCTCTGTTTGTAGATGCTCTGTTGAAGTTCAACTTTCACCCGTAGATGAATACCTCTTTGCCACTATCCAATGGGAAAACTACCTTTGGAAAGACATTCGCAAAGCACCCTACAATGTGAGGCTCCCAATTTCACGAAGGTCAAACAAGCCTTCGCAAAGCTCCTGCCTTTTCGTGAAGGTCACTCGCGAAGCTCACTCACGAAGCTCTCTCGCGATGCTCAAGCCGTCACAAAGCAACGACCCTTGCGAAGCTAAGTAAGCCAACGCGGAGATCGCAGGTTTCGCGGAGCTACAATAGTCGTTGCGAAGCACCTCTTTCTCAAAGCACACTGGCTCCGCGAATTACCTTCGCAAATCGAGAGGAAAGTATTTTCTCTGAAAATTCTCTCTACTTCGCTCGAAGGGGTCAGCCTCTATTTATATGCGATTCCACCGACCCTCATCCCTTCCGCGCGAAGTCAACGCCACGTCATCTCAAATCGCGAAGCTCCAAAGTTTCCGCCGGAATTCTGTCCAAATTGCGAAGCTCCACGGCAATCTTCCATTTGCAGAGCTTGACGTAGTCGCGAAGAATCACCGTTTACTTACCTTCGCGGATCGCGCCTTCGCCGCGACGCTCTCTCGCAAATCCCTTCTCCGCCGCGATGCGCTTCAGCCTCTGCCGTTCGCGAAGCTTGACGTAATCGCGAAGCATCACCGCCTCCATTCTTCTGGTCTTCGCGATTTCAAAACCATGTATCCTATCTTCGTGAAATTCATGCCTTTGCCATATTAAATTATGCTCTTCATGGAAATCCACTTTTCACGATGCTCACCAAACTCCAAATTTTGGACCCCAAAAATTTGGCAAACACTGGGAAACGGTGCCACCTTGTACTGCCCTTTTTGTACCGCCTCCAGATCTTCCTTTCCTTTGTCATCATTCTTTGTCAACATGGTATGTCAACAAATTCTCAAGAACTCGACAAATATCCATGAAAAACCTGCTTTGTCAACAAACACAGTCAACCCAAAAATACTGCAATGTTACCTTGAGGGATTTTTGCCCAACAATTATCATGTTCTCATACCCTTATCCTCAGGCTATGATTACATACCATCGTTATTTACCCTTAGTAATCATCTATTCTCATCCTTTTTAATTTTCCCTTCCCCCAAGTTGTGAATAATAATTTTCATATAGGAGCACTAAATGGGAAGATATTTAATAGAGATGTTAAATATACTTAATGAATTAGAAACATTATTGGTCATTTTTTCAATGGAACTAAACTATTAAAGTCCTCAGGTGTCAGTTCATGTAATGTAATGAATATTACTACAAAAATATATAATATACACATCTGAGAAGCCTATATTTCTATAGTTTGTATCATAGAATAGGTTTAGTTTTCCTTTTGAAAATTGTATGATAAAAACTCATAGACATACCTTTGGATATTTATAAAAATATGTCTAGGGATATGACTAAGGATAAATATAAGGATTAAGTCAATGTATATGAAAGTTTCTCGAAATTATTTTAAAGAACAAAGTGAGTGGTTTCTATGAAATTAAATCTTTGTATGGATACTACAAGTGGATTTAGATCTAGTAAATAAGTACTTAGTGGTAATAACTCTAAAAAGGGATAATTGATATGGAATTAATCTTCATTTGGTGAATAAAAATGGTCCTTACTGCACATGTGGTTTAAAACTACCAGGGGATATACTATGGAAATTAACAAACTCTTCATAAAAAATAATGAAGTATTTGAATAGATGATGACTATGAATGAACTAAGGTAAACATGAGGTTACATAGATTTGAAAAATGTGCCATTATTTAGAGATCTTTTAAGTGATTTTGATGATTATTTGGATTCCCATTATGATTAGTGTTTCTCACAATATGTTTTTTGGGTTTTAGTCAATAGACATATTCTAAATGAACTAGGTTAACATTAAATATGACAATCAATTTTCTGATGAGTATAAAAATGGGATGATGAATATAGTGAATCATATTATGATTAAACCTCAACAGGTACCATGATATATTATTAACAACATAAACTATAACCAACTCTTAGAATCACCAAAGGGGAAAAGAGAAGAGTTTATTGAGAGATTAGGTTATGGAAACCATGAGGTAAATAAGATTCAGTTTATTATATTTCAAGAATTTGGGAAGAAGCGCCCAAATGTATAACTTAGAGGAATAGATAGATGTTTTTAGTATGGAATATAATGTCATAAACCCTAAAAATATAGCGGAAATATGAAATGAATTTTTAATATAGTATAAGGGAATTATGGTCTGTCTAAGTTATCATCAACTATTTAATGTTTTAAATTTTAAAAATATGGGGATTTTGAAAATCTATTTTTTGAGTTGAATTCTTTTGAAGAGAATCAGTAATGTGGTGTAATTAATGGTTTTATTATTAATGATAAATTTATTACGAATAATATATGAAAGGAAAGAGGTATTAAAGAATAAGATGATGAAAACTAGTAAATGTTTTGATAATTATGTTGGTTGATTTAAGTGTTAATGTATTGGAGTTGAATAATTTGTAAGTACATATGTATTGTTTAGTGTGAGTTTCTTATTAAGGAATTGAATGAAAATGTTGAATAATTTTGATGACCTAGAGCATTGATTTAATGGAAATGTGATATTTTTGGAAAATAGATTATTAAGGAAAATAAATATCATAATCTGTTTTTCTTGTTTAGATAATGATTTTGGGATATAGAGAATTTTTATTTGGATAAATTAAAATGGGCAGTAGTTATTTCATTTTAACTGATTAATAATTTGATGAAAAATTGGTTTTCTCTTTCATTAATGGAGTTTATAGAAATTTTGGATTTATATATTATATTTCTTAATCTATGGTTTTAGTCCTAAAGTGAAAAGTATGTAAGTTTTCAATATGGTTTTAAGGTAAATCTGAGGATTACCATTATTCAAAAAAATCTATAAATGAGGTATTTTCATGTTATTATGTGAAAATCAAGATATATTTTTTGATAAAATGTGAATTAATGTTAAGTTGATTTTGTGTAATTTAGTGACCTTATTTTTAAATTTTTTTTGGATGGGTTATAGGGTTAACTATTTACGGAATGGTTTTTTAGACATTGGAAAAGGATTTAGAGATTAATTTGTTATTTAAACATATATTTATTTATTCATAACTTATATGAGACATTTTGTTTTTATAATTATTAGACATAGACAGAATGAATTATCAATATATTTATTGATATTATAATCCAATATTTCATTAGGAATAAACATTCACCTTTATTTCTTGGTGTATGAGATGGAGTTGAAATTGATCACGGCACAACCGAGGTTGAGTTTGTGCTAATGAAACATAATTAAATAAAGAAAGTATATTTCTACTAAAAAATATTCAACCTTTCGAAAAAGTTCTTAAAATAAAATGTTATAATGCTATCATTTTTTTAGGAAATCAATGACCTTTTTCTCACCTATTTGGTTTATGGTTCAATGGTTGTTAACCTTCACTGTATCACCCACATTCTCATGATCAATAATCTCTATCACTCTCCATCATTATTTGGGTGTTAGTTTTCCCTTCAATGTCCATGTTTTCACTTCCCACCTATGTTCTCCAATATGGAAGTAGAGCTATGAGTTACATTAGTTAACCAATATGTTTTTAAAATTCCATTTTTAAAGAATTTTTATTATTCAATTATAAATTATGGGTTTCTATGAAGTAATTTTCAAATGATAAACCTTTTTGGAGCGATATTAATTTTTAGGTCGAAATTCATTTTACGGCTGGAAGAATGTAACACCACATTATTTTGTCAAATATTTTTTTCAAATAAATTTAATATTTTTGAAATTTTCTATTAAATGAAATAATTATTATAGTTTATATTATACAAAACACTAATTTTTTATTAGGTTATAATCCACGTCCAGTTTCTTTGAAATCATGCATGACATGCGACACCAAGCTTTAGTGAACCATGAAATTATATTATTTTAAATATGTTCTTTATAACATAGTAGTCAAAAAGTGTACTAATAATATTATATACTTTATGAAATATAATCCCAAATTCCCTACTAAATATAAATTTATTTATAAACACTTTTTAAATAATCAATCAATTCTTAATAATGTAAATATAATATTAAAAAATATATTTCCCTCAAAATGTTTTTTTCTTATTATGATACTACATTATAATTAATTTATAGGGATTTTAGAAAATATATTTTCTAAAATAAATTTTTTTTTTGGAACCATCACATATAAATATACCTATGAGTAAAGTTTGGTATTTTTTCAAAAAATATTGATTTTTCAATGAAGTGTTAAAAATATTTATTTTTATAAAAATATCATTTCATATAAATAAATTAAATAATTAAAATTCCAAATTACGTTTTAAATTAAAATTATTTTTGTTTTTTAAAATTTAATCCCCTTAATTTATTTTAATCAAATTTATATTTTATTTTAGTATATGTATATTTTTTTGGACCAAAACGTGGTTTTTTTAGAAAACTAGTTTAAAGTGAATAATGATTTTCCATTTGATATAATTAAAAAATCCTAAATGAGGAAAGTTATAAAAATAATTCATAGAATTTATATATATATTGTTTAATTGAGACTTATATAATGATTATTATTATACAACAATTTAATATAGAATCATCTTTTTCTTGAAAAAAAATAAACTTCTCCAAAACCCAGTTTTCCTCACATCTACGGGTCTTGTTTTAAATTTAATATTTTTTTACCTTTTTATAAAAATTATTAGAATTAATAAATATAATTATTTAATTCATCATATAAAATTATATTAGGGTGATTTATTTATAATTTTTTGGAATGATTTATTTTTTAAAGAATAGGGAAAATAAAAAATTTTAATTGAGAAAATCCATTTCATTTAATTTTCTTAAAAACTTATATAATATTTTATAATAGTTTTAAATAAAAATTTAGTATATTATATATATATTAATCCAATTTATGCCATTTTAATTATTTTTAATTTTAATTTTTGTATAAAAACATTGTCAACCTTTGAATATTTTCACATTGGAAACATGCTTTCTCATCGCATCTGTATGATTATTTATTAATTAAAATTTTCCAATTATGTGAATTAAAATTTAAATAATGGATTCCATATATGGAAATATAATAATTTATAATAGTTAAAAAATTAACTTAATTTTTCAAAAAAAATAATAGTGATACTGTTATAAGTAATTTCTATAGTAAAGGTAAAAATTGTTTTATAGGGGTTAAACTAAAATGATAAGGGTTAAAATGACCTAAAACCAATCTAAAATATATTTTATGTCTATATTTATACCCTATAAGTTTTTATGATAATTGATAATCCATTTTTTATGCTTTTGGAAATATAAAAACAAGGATCCACTTTTTCATTTTCAATGAAATACCAGTGTATCACTCACCTCACTTATAAAATGACACCTTATATTCTCTCCTTTTCAAAACATAAATCCATTTGGTATTAGAAATAACCTACCAAAATAAATTAAAAATACATCCGTTAATGCTATAATCATTATTTTGGATATAAATCCAACATTTTAAGGCTTTTGGTGCAATCCTATAGAGGTTACCTGAAGAAGAGGCAATGTTCTTCAAATAGAATTTTTATTTTATTTCTTCCTTCACCTAATTAATTTTTTATTAAACCATTGTTATATAATAAAATAATTATATTACGTATAATTTTATTTTTTTTTATGTTAATTTAATTACCTAAAACCATATCCACTTCTATGAAATGAGATACAAAATCATCATTTATATGTACGACGGACTACCATATAGTAAACTGATGTCATTAGTTTTTCTATTACCACCTCTCATTGTTGGGTATGATGATGTATATAAAGTAGATATATTATATTAATAACATTAATGTAAATATTTTTTCTTTATATCTTATATACCTTTTTAATTTACATTCCATAGGGGATATGATAACGTTGTTCGTGTGTATAGCGGACTACTACCTCACGAAATGATTTTATTCATTTTTTCACTAAAAAATTATATTGATGATAATAAAGAAAAAAAAAATGTGATATTCATGAAATAATTATTATATTATCAAAAAATTTATAATTTTGAAGAGTTAATATATCATTTTATTTATTAACTCTTCACTCATTGAAATTATGATAATGCCATTCATTATATGTGGACTACTGCATTCACAAATCATTGTCACTCTCTTTTCATCACCACGTGACATGAATAATACACACATGTATATTTAACTAAATAATATGGTATTAATGAGACTATTAACATGATTTAAGATAATATATATAAGGACCCGGCATTAAAACATTACTTAATATTGAATTAAATTGAATAATTCACGTTGATGATCTTTTTAGGTTTAGAGTTTTAGAGAATTAGGACATAACTATTACATCTCAAAGATTACAAAGTAGACAAATCTACTCAGTTTCCATTTTTTTCATAAAATAAAAACTCTTGAACAAAAGAGTCATGTCTAGTTCCTTATTTTAGAAAGCCTGACATTTCCTTGATCCCATCCTTGACCCTATTCCACTTTATGTCCTGTGAAAAAACATTTCAAAAACATGGGATGAGTATAAGAAGCTCAGTTAGGGTTATAACAATACGGAAAGAAAACATTAGTCCATGTATATATTAGAATCAATGAAATCATACTTTACTCGTAAAACATAAGCACTTTATCATACCTCATTAAATCATAAGATTTATGAATAGCTCATAGAAATCATAAGACATAAAGGTAACTTGAGGCATTTATAACATTCTTACGTAGGGAGTAACCCTCATGGTTACGTTTGGAATACCTGTCACAGTATATTCCCTAAATATCTATGGAGAAACCTTAGCGTTGAACTCCTTCACGTTACCCAATGTATTGGAGAGCTATATAGGGCCCACCCTCCTTAGTTTATCACAGAACCACCCGTCTTCATAAACCATGCTCAAGAACCATAATATAATCGTATCACAAAAAACATGCATAAAGGAAACATAAAATTTCCACAATTAAATCACAAGATATCAATACAACACATTGATATAATCAAAACATTATAAAAACAATTTTCAATACCAAAATAAAAGAAAAGTAAAACATGGTATTTATTTAACATTTTAAAAAAATTTATGGCTTGTAGAGGAAGCCGAAACTCAAATAATTTTCACAGCGGCAGAGAAGTCGTTGTCGCCGCATACGTAAGACCAAACATTCGTTTTGTCTTCTAGTAAAACACTTCATATAAAAAGATTCATTTTGAATAAAATTAAAAGTCAAAGGGGTTTATACACAGTATAAAATAAATTTGTGTATGAAACAAAATATGCCTCAATGAAAGGAGATTGAGACGAAGTCCCTTACAAAGACGGTATCCTTAGATTAAGGATAAATCAATTACATAATTATGTGTGACTAATATAAATACACCCAATATAAGTGGATATTAAGTGTAAAACAATTAGAGGTCATCCACACATATTCATAGCATGACATAATCAAGAAGTATATGTTTAAACCAAAGAATCGAAATTGGGTTAAAAAGTTCCTTTGCAAAAATTTGATAGCCTAAAGGCATCACATAAAATTTTAGAAAAAGAGTTTATGAGAAAGATAAAGGGTATCTCATCACTTGTACAAACAATTTACCGCAATAAGGATATATAAGAACATATCCCAACATAAGAAGATGTAAATTAAAATAAAAAACAAAAAAGAGGTCTTTTAAAAATAGGAGGGTGAAAGGTTCCCTTACCGACTTGGGTAACTTTCGAAATGTACACCCCATGAAAGAAGTAATATACAAAATTGATGTAAATACCCATAAAAAAATTATATTACACAATAGTAGAATAATGGTAAGTACATACACCTCTCAAAGGAAATGGTGGAAAATGTAGCATAAATCTCATGGGAATAAAAGTGAGATGAACAATCCCTTATGAAAACTCGGCAGCCTAACGACGCCACTTAAAACATCTAAAATTAGATTTATGAGATAAAATAGGGTCTATCATAATATGAACATAAAAATTAAAGTATGAGGAATATAAAAGGACATCCCCAAGCATAATAAATATGATATTAAAATAAATTACATAAAAGTGAGTACTTAAAAATAAAGAGAGAGGTTAGATACCTTACCTCGTGTGCGACTTAACTCGATCGTTCTTTAATATATGAAATAATAAAATAGAATTAATTTAAAATTTCTTAAGAACTTTTTTTTATGTTCATTATTCATTTTATATCATTTATTACCATTTTATGAACATTATGTAATTATTTAAGTTAATAACGGTCGTTTTGTCGATCATTGGTACTTGAGTCAAAAATAAACTTCTTATAATTACAAGTTGTTCATGTGGTAAAATATCCATTAAATCAGGATTTATATTAATGAAGTAGATATCATTTATATCTTATATATCAAGTATATAAATGCATTTATAATATTAGATAACTTTTAGAGGTAGGAAATGAAATGCACTGTTCATGGAGATGGTAAGCCGTACGTACGCATGAACGCTACTTTCATTTCTATTTCGTATTTAATGGAATGAAATCATAATTATATAATGGTATATTATAATTACATTATAATATCATATATATATATATATATATAATATCATTAACCCTATCCTTTATACATCCCACATATGGCATTAAAGAATCAAATCACTTTGAGGGGGCGGTAGTCCACACTTCCTAAAATGAAGATATCGTGTTTACCCATAATGGGAACCATAAAGGTATGCCGTAAATAAAAAATACAGAAGCATATGGAAAACATAAAAATAATATATATCATATAGGAATATAGTGACATCTTAATGGCCACCATGAAAGGTGTTAGAAGAATAATGAACAATCATCGCTTCGTGAGGTTGAAATTCACCATCCATAGAAACAGTATGTTCTTTAACCATTAGATGGAGGTGTGTGTAAGTGTAGCTCTAATACTTATAATAACAACATCCTAGTATATTTAAGATACTATTGGTATTACAAATTAATGGAATAAAAAGAATTTAGGGGGTTGGAGAAGAAAAATAAAACAAAAGAACATTAGAGAATACTTTACCTTTAAATCGGGTAACTCCCCTTGGTTTGAACCAAAAGGGTTTTTTGAAGAGATTTATGCCTAAGGTAAGTTTTCAATGATGAATAGAGGGATGTGGAGAGATAAAATGAGCAGATTTTTTCTAAGACAATTGCTTGAGAGGTGTGGGTAAGGAGGTAGAGGTGGGTGCCTTTTATAAGAGGGAGGAGGGGCACTCTTGGAAAGTCTTGAAAAGTTACTTTATTATAAAATGATTTTTTGATATAAAATGTCCCAAAAGTATATATTTATAGGATATATTGATAATGGTTCGAAATACACCCATCCAATAGGTTTTTGAAATGTGTAAGTCTTAGATTTTACATTATCTTTTCATTTTATTTAAATCGTTCATTAATGAGGTAATCGTTGCATCATCATGGTGCCATAAATAAATTAATTTATTTAATTTATAAAAATTATAAAAAAAATACTATGATGTAGGAAAACATTTTATATTTCCAATTACTATTTATAGTCTAATAGATCATTTATTTAGACAAAATTAAAATTAGTTTACTTAGCTGTTACATACTTGGGTCACATTTTCGTTTCTTTAAAAAAAATATGATAAAAGGTCACTATCACACTAAAGTGATTCCATGGGGTCCAAAAGTTGGCACAAGGCATCCCATGGTTGGCCAAGACACCACCAGTAGCATTAGGAGACATTTTGGGGTCATTTTATATTTTTATGATATTATTTTATTACCCTTAAATACCCGGTTACTAATTAAACATGATAGTTAAAGATAATTACCGTCGTTACTATTCATAATGTCCAAAAATAAAAGAGTCTTAATTAAATAATTTGTACCTTATGATTCCAAATATGGAATCCATTTTATCAAATTACCAACACATAAATTGTATTAATTAATTTAAAATAATTCTTGTTGTCAAAACCAAAGAGGGGTTTTTAAGAAGTAAAATCTATCAAAAGATTAATTTGTTTTCACATCCAATTTAAAAGTGAAATTACATCCAATGACCAAAATTTTATTAAATGATAAAAACATAATTAAATTACACATTAAAAATTAAAATGACAATATAACTATATAAATAATTTGGATGAAAAGGTAGTTTTGAATTAAAATGCAGTATTTTTCACTCTTCAGTGAAAATGAACATTTGTCAAAAAAGCATATATAATCACTTTTTAGTTAGTTATGTTCATTCCTTCCATTAAATCGGCTAGGAGTTTACTACCATTTACAATAATATTATTATATTATTAGTGTGCATTGTACTATTTAAAAGAAGCTCGTTGTTTCATATTGGGTCCGCCATCAAACATAGTGTTCCCTTTAAAGTAATATTAATATTTTATTCACAATTATTAATAAATATGAAAGGGTAATATTATTTATTAACTTGGGATGTTAAATCCTTCCCTCATTTTTGGGAATTTCATCCTCGTAAATTTAAAATTGGGCTTTGAAACTTCATGGAAAGCCCCACATCGGAAAAGGAGTAAATTAAAGTATCACTTTAAAATAAAGAAAGAAAAGTACCAAGGTCACCTGAGACAACAGGTACTAGGATTCCATGAAAACATGGATATGGAAGAAAAAAACAAAGGGTTAAGTTCTGATGGAGAGTGATAGAAACATGTTTAGGAGAAAGTTACACCAGAAAATCACAAACTTATGATGGGTTAAACGGTATTTGATTCCCCAGTAGGAAAAATTAACGGACAACATTTTTATTTTAAGTTACTTTTCATTGAATAATTTATTTATGAGATTAACTAAAACATAAGGAAACATACTTACTTGTCATGTTTACTTTCAACTTTTACTATATTTCTTACACCAACTCATATTTTCTCCAAAAGACAAGTATTTAAGAAGACTTGTTCATATTAAGAGTACTATAATCAACTTCTTGAGAATCACCTAATCCATAAAAGAGAACTATATATTTCACATGTTTTTAGACCTTAACCAAAACCAAAACCAAAAAGGTTAGTACAAGATCAAATAATCCCCAAAATGTATAATCTTTTATTAAAAAAATCTATTATTAATCTTCAAAATTTGTCAAACAATAACCAAAGTTCAACAAAGACCATTCAATAAACATCTATCCATAAAATACATAAAATTAACCAAAACTAATATTTAAACCCAAATCTCTGAAGGATTTAATCACATAGTCTTCCAAGATAAATCTTAACATTTATCTCCAAATAACATCAGCTTCTCTTAAAGTCTTGTATTGAAAATTAATTAGCCTAATCAAATATCCTCTATGATTGGTTAATCATTTCCACAGATAACCCAAAATCAACTTACTCTTGGTTCATAAAATAATCTATCTAAAAATAATTAGTCAAACTAACCAAGGACTTCACGTAGTCTAGTGGTAGGCGATAAATACCAGTTGCACTTTGGTTGTGGGTTCGATTCCCGCAGATTCGTCTGACACGACGGGTTGTCACACAGTCTGTGTGTTTTCCTTTTTACAAAACTATATAATTCTTAAAACATTCCCCCAAAAAGAGATAAAAGCTTCAAAAATAACCTTAACATATTTTACCACAAAGGTTATCTAATAACTTTCATTTTGCAACCCAAAATGTATTAACCAGTAATTGCCTCAAATTCAAGGATCATATAAACCCCAATAGTTCTTTATAACTATGACCGTAAAAGAACAGATAATTATTCCTTGAATAAAATTTTCATATATCAAATATCAGGGTTACACATACTATAAAAATTCTTATAATGTAACCCCATCATCAAAATAGGCTTAATACTTTTAAGAATTTCACCATCCTAAAATCTACCATAACTCTTGAATCCCTTATATGTTGACTATTTACTCATTAAACATTCTTCATGATCCATTAACCATTCCTTTCCAACTTATTCTGAAATACTTATTTCCTATAAAAAAATCATGAATCATATCCTAAGATTCCAATAATCATAAAACATATGTTAAGAAATAATCCATACCTTTCATTGGTCATTGTCAGTTCCTTCATCCTCAATCGGAATGGCATTAGGTATTGGTAAATGAGTATTTGTACGATCTTGGTGATCCCATTCTTGAAACGTCTTCGTAGTACATGTGTTTGCATAATGACCATTCACACCACATTTAAAACATTCAATTGATCCCTCAGAAAGAACTTCTTTCCCTTTCCTCGAGTCAACTAGATGCTTCCTTTTTCCATGGCAGGTTATTACTTTATGACCTTCATTTCCACATCTATAGCATCTTTCTATCCCGTTGAAATATTTTCCTAGGTGTTTATTTCCACATCTTTGACACATAGGTTTTTGAACACACTTACCTTTATGATTATTACGAGAAATTCTGTAAGGATTTGTTTCTCGCATATATGATTCCTTATAAAAATCACTAAGGTTTAGGTGGTAAATAATGACTCCAGATAGTTGGTTGAGGATAAACACAAGATTTCTCATTGCGGCTCCCATATTATTCAGTTGCTCGTTCAGAAAACTGTCACAGTTTCCTTCACATCCACAGTTACTTTAGTGCCTGTTAGATCAATCCATTTACTAAAACCAGAAAGGTCAGTGTGAGTATATCAGTAAAGTAAACATATAATATTGAGGAAGACAAATACTAAGATATAGTTATCCAAGTGATCACAAACTCATTCTAACTTTCAAAAAAACAATGACTCCATATAATATACTAGCCATTGTGGTTATACACAACTTGTCACTTATGATTAAACAACACCCTAACCTCTAAAGTTATCTAAACTGACCTCTGATACCAACAATAAGGACCCATACTTAAAAAATTACTTAATATTGAATTAAATTGAATAATTCACATTGAGGACCTTTTCAGGTTTAGAGTTCTAGAGATTTAAGACATAACTATTACATCTCAAAGATTACAAAGTAGACACATCTACTCAGTTTTCATTTTTTTCACAAAATAAAAACTCTTGAACAAAAGAGCCATGTCTAGTTACTTGTTTTAGATAGCCTAACATTTCCTTGATCCCATCCTTGAACCTATTCCACTTTATATCCTATGAAAAACATTTCAAAAACATGGGATAAGCATAAAAATCTCAATAAGGGTTATAACAATACGTAAAGAAAACATTAGTCCATGTATACATAAGAATCAATGAAATCATACTTTACTCATAAAACATAAGAACTTTATCATAACTCATGAAATCATAATATTTATGAATAACTCATAGAAATCATAAGACATAAAGGTACCTTGAGGCATTCATAACATTATTAGGTAGGGAGTAACCCTCATGGTTATGTTTGGAATACCCATCACAATATATTCCCTAAATATCTTCGGAGAAACCTTCATGTTACCCAATGCATTAGAGAGCTATATCGGGCTCACCCGCCTTTAGTTTATCACAGAACCACCCATCTTCATAAACAATTCCCAAGAACCATAACATAATCTTATCACATGAAACATTCATAAACGAAACATAACATTTCCACATTTCAATCACAAGATATCAATACAACACATTGATATAATAAAAACATTATAAAAACCATTTTCAATACCAAAATAAAAGAAAATTAAAACATGGTATTTATTTTTCATTTTTAAAAAATTTATGGCTTGTAGAGAAAGTCGAAACTCAAATAACGGTCATGGTGGTAGAGAAGTCGTTGTCGCCACATACGTAAGAAAAAACATTCCTTTTTTCATTTAGTAAAACACTTCGTATAAAAATATTCCTTTTGAATAAAAGTAAAATTCAAAGGGGTTTATACACATTATAAAATAAAGCTATGTATAAAACAAAATATGCCTCAAGGAAAGTAGATTGTGACGAATTCCCTTACAAAGATGGTATCCTTAGATTAAGGATAAATCAATTACATAATTATGTGTGAGTAATATAAATACACAAAATATAAGTGGATATTAATTGTAAAATAATCAGAGGTCATCCACACATATTCATAGCCTGACATAATCAAGAAAGAATTGAAATTGGGTTAAGAAGTTCCCTTGCAAAAATTCCATAGCCTAACGTCATCACATCAAATTTTAGAAAAAGAGTTTATGAGAGAGATAAAGGGTATATCATCACATGGACATAAAATTTATAGCAATAAGGATATTTAAGAACATATCCCAACATAAGAAGATGTAAATTAAAAGACCAAACAAAAAAGAAGTCTTTTAAAAATAGGAGGGTGAAAGGTTCCCTTACTGACTTGGTTAACTTTCGAAATGTACACCCCATGAAAGAAGGACTATACAACATTGTTGTAAATAACCATAAATGAAAGTATATTACACAAGAGTAGAATAATTGGAAGTACATACACCACTCAAAGGAAATGGTGGAAAATGTAGCATAAATCTCACGAGAATAAAAGTGAGATGAAAAATCCCTTACGAAAACGCGACAGCCTAACGGCGCCACTTAAAACTTCCAAAAATGGATTTATGAGATAAAATAGTTTCTCTTTTAATATGAACATAAAAAATTAAAGTATTAATAATGTAAAATAACATCCCAAAACATAATAAAGATGAGCTTAAAATAAATGACATGAAATAGAGTACTTAAAAAAGAGAGGTTGGATCCCTTACCTCGTGTCCGACTTGACTCAATCATTATTTAATCTCCTGAATAATAAACTAGTGTTAATTTATACTTTATTAAGAACCTTTATTTCTGTTCATTATTCCTTTTATATCATTTATTACCATTTTATGAACATTATCTAATTATTTAACTTAATAAAGGTCGTTTTGTCGATCATTGCTACTTGAGTCAAAAATAAACTTCTTATAATTACAAGTTGTTCATGTGGAAAAATATCCATTAAATACAAAATTATATTCATGATGTAGATATCATTTATATCATATATATCCAGTATATAAATTCATTTATAATATTACATAACATTTAGAGGTAGTAAATGAAATGCACTGTTCATGGAGATGGTAAGTCGTACGTACGCATGAACACTACTTTCATTTCTATTTTTTATTTAATGGAATGAAATCATAATTATATAAAGTTAAATTATAATTACAGTATAATATAATATATATAATATCATTAACCCCATCCTTTATACGTCCCACATATGTCATTGACGAATCAAATCACTTTGAGGGGGCGGTAGTCCGCACTTCCTAAAATGAAGATATCATGTTTACCCATAATGGAAACCATAAAGGTATTCCATAAATTACAAATAGAGAAGAATATGGAAAACATAAAAATAATATATATCATATATAAATATAGTGACATATTAATGTCCACCATGATAGGTGTTAGAATAATATTGAACAATCATTGTTTCGTGAGGCAGAAATTCACCATCCACAGAAACAGTATGTTCTTTAACCATTAGATGGAGGTGTGTGTAAGTGTAGCTCGAATAATTATAATAAAAACATCCTAGTATATTAAAGATAATATTTGTATTACAAAATAAAGTAATAAAAAGAGTTTAGGGGGTTGGAGAAGCAAAATAAAACAAAATAACATTAGAGAAGACTTTACCTTTAAATCGGGTAACTCCCCTTGGTTTGAACCAAAAGGGTTTCTTGAAGAGATTTATTCCTAAGGTAATTTTTCTGTGATGAATAGAAGGATTTTTAGATATACAATTAGTATATTTTGGCCAATAAAATGGCTTGAGAGGTGTGGGTAAGGAGGTAGAGGTGGGTTCCTTTTATAAGAGGGAGGAAGGGCACTCTTGGAATGTCTTGAAAAGTTACGTAATTATTAAATTATTTTTTGATATCAAAGGTCCCAAAATTATATATTTATAGGAAAATGTGATAATGGTTCTAAATCCACCCATAAAAAAGATTTTGACAAGTGTAAGTTTTAGATTTTACATTATCTTTTCATTTTATTTAAATCGTTCATTAATGAGGTAATCGCTGCATCATCATGGTGTCATAAATAAATTAATTTATTTAATGTCTAAAAATTATAAAAAAAATAATATGATATAGGAAATTTTATTATATTTCCAAGGACTATTTATAGTCTAATATATCGTTTATGTAGATAAAATTAAAATCGTTTCACTTAGGTGTTACATACTTTGGTCACATTTTCCTTTCTTTAAAAAAATATAATAAAAGGTCACTATCACACTAAAGTGATTCCATGGGATCCCAAGGTTGGAACAAGGCGTCCCATGGTCATCCAGGACACCACCAGTAGCATTATGACACATGTTGGGGTCATTTTTTATTTTAATGATATTATTTTATTACCCTTAACTACCCGGTTACTAATTAAACACGATAATTAAAGATAATTACTGTCGTTACTATTCATAATGTCCAAAAACAAAAAGGTCTTATTTACATAATTTGAATCTTATAATTCCAAATATGGAATCCATTTTATCGAATTACAAACACAGAAATTGTAGTAATTAATTTAAAATAATTCTCGTTGTCAAAACCAAAGACGAGTTTTTAAGAAGTAAAATCTATCAAAATATTGATTTGTTTTTACAACCAATTTAAAAGTTAAATTACGTCCAATGACCAAAATTTTATTAAATGAAAAAATAATAATTAAATTACACATTAAAAAAATTAAAATGACAATCTAACTATATAAATAATTTGGATGAAAATGCAGTTTTGAATTAAAATGCAGTATTTTTAACTATTCATTGAAAATGTACATTTGTTAGAAATATACCAAAATTTCCCCCTAAGCTATATTTTATATTCCAAATTAATAAATAATATCAATTTTAAAACATTAAAAACATATAATTTTCATTAATTAATTTTATAATCAATTCTTGCTGTCAAAACAAATAGCGTGTTTTTAAGAAACAATATCTATTAAAATATTGACACTTGTTTATGTCCAATTTCTAAGTGAAATTAATTCAAATGACCAAAACTGGATTAAATGGTAAAAATATATTTTTATAACACTTTAAAACCGATTAAAAATATAATCATACCATATAAATAAATTAGACTAAAAGGAGGTTTTGAATTAAAATATAGCATTTTACACAATTCATTAAAAAATGAACTTTATTGGAAATAATACCAAAATTTTATACAAAGTAAATTTTGATGTCCCGATTCTAAAAAAAGAATTTTATTTTGTCATATATAACAAATAAAATTTTCCAAAAGTGTATTTAAAAAGGTTTCGCCATCAAAATGTGGTTAATCGACCTTTTAAAGAATATTACTCTTAAAATTGTATTCATTCGCATTTTAAGCATCCAACATTTATTAAATTAATGTAAAAATATTTTACAAGCATATATAATCAATTTTTAGTTAGATCTGTTCATTCCTACCATTACATCGGCTAGGTGTTTATTACCATTTACCGTAATATTATTATATTATTAGTGTGCATCGTAAGATTTCAATAAAGCTCGTTGTTGCTTATTGAGTACGCCATCGAACATAGTGTTCCCTTTAAAGTAATATTAATATTTTATTCACATGTATTAATAAATATGAAAAGGTAATATTCTATATTTACCTAGGATGTTAAAATATAATACTTACATCCTTTCCATAATGGTCATTGAAAAATGAAAACATTTATCATGCGTATGAACGATCTATTTTCTTCATGATCAAAACGTACTTCATTAATAAAATACATATTTCATGATATTTTTTAATTTAAAATTTATTTATAAATATTATAATGATGAAATTTTTTTAATTCTATAGATTATGGAAGCATGATAAAATTATGAGGACTAAAAATAACAAATGAAGTCATATACAAAACATAATGCGGTTATTACCCGAAAAATAAACTTATCATAGAACTTTTAATAATTGGATAATAAAAGGTCATAAATAATTATAATATTATATAGTATATATATGTGTGTGTGTGCGTGTTGTTCTATAATATATTTTTCATAAAATTCTATTTATAATAAAGTAGCTTCGAATTTGTATGAAGGAAGACAAAACTATCATTAAGGGATTTCTAGTCTCTATTTTATTTATGGGAGACTTATCAAAATTTACCACTAAATTCAATTATGTGGTTTATATACTAAATTTATTTTATTATATATTGATAATATCTTCTTTTTCATGATATTTAAAAAAAAATTGACGTTTTTCATTATTTGGGCTTACAATTCAAAATTTTTCTAAAGGGTTAAGGAATTTTCATCTGACTTTTATTTCCATGTGAAACATGTCATATTCAACCATTATTTCTAAAATGTTGTGTATGTTATATCCTATCCATGAATATATTTTATATTTTTTTCATTAAAATTATATTGATTTTAATATCCATTTGATAATCTCTCTATCAAGTGGTCTACGGTTCAAATGAAACCCGTGTGGTAAGGTATTTTTGTCTCAATTTTCCTTCTTTGATACATATGTTATGTTATACCAAAATATTATTTTATGAGGTGTATATAAATTCCATTTGATTATTAATATAATAAATTTATTAGTACTAATAAAATTATATATTAATTTTAACTATATGTCTTTATGGTGATTTTGTTTCAATATTACCAAAGTGGTATGAAATTTATGTTACAATCACGTTGTTTATTGAGATTGTTTATTACTATGTTTACGATAATCAAATATTTAGATAAATCTATCAAGAAACTCATAGCAAATCATATCATATGGTTATTTAAGGATAATACATGTTCTCCCATCATTTTATTCTCCTCCTTTACTCAATAGTTCCAAAATACCTTTTTTATAAAAATTCATCTTTCCAATCAAAAAAAATATTTATGTCATAACCATATTTCCTACAAAATTTCAAAAATGTTTTGAAAATATTATTAATGAATTATTATCGAAATTTTTACCCATGTTTTACCATTGAAACATTAAAAGTAATCTTCATGTCATTTTCTAAACAAAGACCATTTATCTTAAACTGAAATTGTAAAAGGAATCATTGTTTTAACATGTATGGTGTAAATGGAATTTTCTACTATCATGATAGTTATTTTCATTGAATATTACAGTATTTTTTTTAATGTTATATTCAAAGAATGTAATTTAAAAAATGTTTTATAAAATTTAATTTTTAACAATAAATACTCCATGTTATTTATCACCCAAATCATTCTCTATCTAAGATAGAATACCCTGATATAATTCATTATAAATTGTGGATATGAACCAATAATACCATTATTATACTTAGTATAAATGGATTATGATTTAAATATGTTTATGAAACTAGTTCCTATTCCACTAGTTATACAATGAAAAAAATAATATGAAAGTAATATATTTTCCATCGGCTATGCTATGATGAAATTATGAAATGATTAATAAAACTATAATTTTTATAATGGTTTTGATATGATGAAATGTTATCAAGCCTATTTCATTTCATGGGTTATGGTCTAATGAATATTTCTTGATCTAGAGGCAATTGTATATATGATTTTTATTATGTGACTGATGGGACCTATATCTCCCTCCAATGCATTGGATGATGATTTATATATCATGAGATAAATAGTACTATAATGGGGAGTGGTCTTTTTTATTTAAGGTATATTATCATCTATTATAGTTTTGGGAGTGATCCTTATCTTCTATGATGGGTGGCGGAGTGAACTCATTCCACTATGATAGCCTTGGTCTTGATCCCTGACTAATATGAAAATGGTGTTTTTATGCATATGTGTATGACAAAAATTATATTTCTTATGCTAATTCTATACACTCATATAAAATGTTTTTTGATTCCCTCATGATTATTGTATTATGAACTATCAATAATTGTACCATGACTCGATACTATGATCATTGATTTGTAGGGTTTGGTTTTCAATTGTTATTATCCTATTCCCATACCTTTATATTCATGTTATTCTTGTTAACCTCCCCTATTTACCCTTACTGATCATTTTAGTTCATCATTTAATAGCTTTTTCTTTACTAAGGATATGAAGAATTGTTTTTATATAGGATTTCTAAAGGGTTAGATCTTTTTAGGATACATTGATGTTATTTCATTAATGAAGAAGATTTTATTCTATGTTTCCAATGAACTAAACTATTAATTTCCTATAGAATGTTTTCATGTAATGTAATTAATAATAATTCAAAAAGATATAATATTTGTGTGTGAGAAGCCTGGGATGTTTTAAAATCATTATGAGATGATATTCCCATTTTTCAAAGAATTTGGTCATTTCATCAGTTTCTCATAATCTATCCATGAATATAGGAAAATACTGGAATAGGGGGAGTCTAATTTTATAAGGTAGGGTTTATAGACATTTTTATGAAAATTATTGATGTTTATATTATTCATTTTCATTATGTGAACCATTATTTTAGTGTGATGTTCTTTGTAATATTACATTGATTAAAAATGGAAAGCATTATGAATGATTTAACATTGAACCCTAACAAAAATCATCAATGGTTGTCTACCTTTATGTGAGAAACCCCCAATTATGCATCACATTAAATTATCATGAATCATATTCCTTTTATGATGTTAAATCAAATTTTTTTATGCGTTAAATTGTTAATTTTAAATGAAATTTATAAATTTAATTAAATTAATGGATTGATTATTTTAGGCCCTCTAAGCCTAGTATAAGAAATTTAACCATCCTGTATATTGGTTTAACATTCCCTTGTATATAAATAAATAAATTGGATAATTGTTTTAAAATGAATCTTGAATGGTAAGACCATGTAACCTATACCTTGTGTAATTATTCTAATGGCTATTACTACAATTACAGGAACATCGATAATTATTTCGTCATGATTTTTATGATTATGGACATTGAATTACCTTAAATGTAAAGAATTTCAGGAGTCATACATGGAATCTCATTATGTTTTTCCTTGTTTGAAATCATGGGATTCCTCAAATTTGTTGATGTTTCTATCATATGATGTAATACACTTGTAATTGATATTTTTATTAGGCTTGGATTCCTTGGATTAGAAAAAAGGGTCGACCTATGTTTAAAAAAATTAAATAAATTTAATTACCTTGATGATTATCCTTTAATTTGACTTGATATTATAGACTATTAAGGTTATGATTATTGCCTCATTTTATGTTTAACATCGAATCTACCTAGGACATGATTCTAGTACTTGGGTACTAATATCCTCTATAGGGTTAACTTCCAAGGGTACACCACTATTTACATCACCCAATTTAAAAAACAAAAAATCTATAAGAATTGTGGAGAATACATGAATAATAAAATTAATAAATCCCTTGTTTTTATAAATTGGGTTCCAGCCTTATAATCATGATCCAAAAATGTTGTTAAGTGTTTAGAGACATTTTGTCTTAATCCAAAGTAGGTAGGGTCCGGTAGTTGTCCCATGAGGGACCTTGATCAATGTGGTTTATTTATTTACTATATCATATTTATTATTATCTTTAAACCTATCATTATATTTTAACATGTTCTAATGTGTTATAAACCATTAGTGGCAGCCTATATAGTTTTACTCACTCCCTGTTGCGGCCATTGATTAGTACCCAAACAAACATTATTGTACATTCCCAAACTAGATTGGCCACTAAGTGGGTAGGGGTGAATTGGTGGTTCCATTTTATGAATTCATTTTCTTTAAAATTATGCCTATTAAAAATTTTATTGTTCTCGATACAATCAATATTTTCTTTCAATCTCACCTAATGTGTAGTAGTAGTAATATAGAGAGAAGCACACAAGATTAACAAGGTTCGGCAGAAATCCAACTCATGACTACAAAATGTTATTCTCTTTAGTTATAGAGTCTTCACTATCAAACTAGTGATTAAAATTATACTATATCTAAATAAGATAATTATTATGATACGACTATAATAGAGATATTTTTTCATCCAAATCCAACTAAAAGGATTCCCCTTTCATAGACTCTTACTAAAAGACTACAACCACACTGACTACAACTGAGAGACTCTATCTTCTCTAGGATCCAACCAAAAGTCTTAACCTTATCCCAAAAATAAATAGAATACATTTACCATAATTAAAGTATATATTCACTTAAGAATTGTGTTTGATCTTCCTCTAATATCTTGATGGATTTAAATTTCTTGGGTACACTCAAGTACCTTTAATTCCCACTAATTGAGTATATTGGTCTTGAAAAAAAATTATGATCACCACTAAATGATTAGTTGCCTCAGTGCCTATGTTTTTGGGATATAATAATTACTTATGATGAATTACCAGTCTTTCATAGATGTGTATAGGATATGTAAAAAATTATTCAATAATTTCATATGTATGAATAATAATAAACGATATCAATCCATTTTCTTATTTGTATACATTGTCTTGCAGTCCTAAAAGATATCATGAAAACTAGAGGGACTATGAAGAACCAATTATTTGTGATTATTTAATCTATGTTATAAAAATATCAAAATATCCATGTGATCTCCTACTCTCCATTTTTGTGAAAATATCATGAGGAGGACCTTTTATTCCCATAAGAAAAATGATACGTGATGCTACAGTTTCTCCAAAAAATGAGTGTATTCTAAAAATTTCCTAGAAACATCCTAGGTTAAGGGATATTTTCCTTTTATAGGTGCGCAACAACTTCCTATTCTCTGATAAAAAATCCATTTTATGGAGGTCTTAAAAACTCCAAAAATCAATCCATGTCCTAACTTTTTTCTCAACAGAGTCATTTGGACTTTCTCAGTTATAAATGAAATTCTAGGGAATCTTTTATTACATGAGTTCTCCTCATGTTCATAGCTATTATAGAACTCTCCACATTATATAATATTCTTAAACTCATCCAGTATTAATGGAAACCTTTTCAATTTTTTCTTCCTCAGCAACATTATGTTATTTAATAACAACATGCATTCAAGATAAAGTTATATGCAAAGGATGTGTTCTATATTTTTTCGAAGTTCGTAAAAATCACTATAGAAGGTCTAACATCAGGTATAGCACCCAGAATTAAACTAAAATAGTAGGGTGGGATATATGTTTAGAATATGATAGTAGTTTGATTATGATTACAATGAAAATGGGGGAACATCATATCGTGGTAGATTACATAGATACGATATTTGTTTATATTTTAAACACTGAGGTAATGTAATGTGCATTTACCATCACACATCAAACTTTCATACTGGTGGTAACTTTATTAGTAATTAAATTATCCCATCATTACTTTGAGCTGGCAGTGGGGGATCAGTACCTGCACACACCATTATACACATTGGCATCATGGGATATTCCAGCCTGCACTGTCCCTCTGATACTAGAATAAACCCATGCAATAATACCTATAATAACACACATATATAGACATATTTATCTCCCACATCATACCTACTTCTCCATTGATGGAATTGTCAACTGATCCAATATGGTTGGCCCCATGTGTCCTATATGTGTGGTCGAGGGGTCCTTGGATGGATTGATACTTGGCCATATTTTTTCATAAAGGGTAATTAAATGAGTAAGATATAAATAAATTCAAACGTACAAAATCATGATTCAATATCCTTTTCCCCCATATATTCATCATGTAATATCATTTTCATTCTCCTTATAAAAAATAAAATAATATATTTTTTTCAAGTATAACATCAATTCATCTTCTTCTATTCAGGATAATAAATATTTTCATCATTGTACACTAGTTTTATTTATTAGGTCATTTACAATTATATTCAGTTCAATTAATCATCACATTTATAAACCTAGATAATTGATTAATAATGACATCTGATTCCATAAAGTGACTCTATTACAATTCTCCATGAATTACCACATGTCATAATCATATCACCATTAACATATTGAAATATTATTGATAAAAAATAAAACATTGGGAATAATAATACCCCTTTGATATTTTTTTTCAAAATAACATCACGTGTTTAAATGTCAATATGTGTTCTAAAACATTACCTATATTTGAAATTAAATGAAAAGGATAAGTGGGGGGTTTTCCAAATGGTTCTCATTATTCCTAGAGAGAAATTATATCATAAGGTTCTTATAAAAAAGACTATATTTCATCAACTCTTTGTTTACGTGGGATAACCCAGTATAGAAAACATAAATGCTAAAACCATGTTTATATATGTTTTACATAAAATAACATTCATGTGAACTAATAATCTTAATTTATCAATTATCAATTTAATGGGTTTATAATAATAACATGTTTTCATTTAAATGAAAATTCCTACCACTTTCTCTCATATTTTCATTAAATAGGAACACCCCCCCCCTTAATTGATATGAATAATAAAATTATAAATTATGGAAGAAAGAGAGATTATTATACCTAAACCTTCTAGATTGAAATATATATAGAATTTCCATATTAACTAAAATCTAGTAAAATGAAATATTCTTCTCAAGGTTTCTCCACCTTCTATGATTTATTATTCTTCTTTCAATTCATGTTAGTCAGTAAAATTCATGAAGTAAAATTTCTTCATGTTTTACCAAAGTGATATCAACAATATTCTCCCTTAGGTCTCTACATGAAAGATTGAAACACATCAAACAATAGGGAGTAATAAATGAATCATGGTTTTCGAAAAGATACATTCATATTGAGAGCTTCCTCTTAATTTGGGAAATTATTTTCATTTAATATTAGACTGAGATAATACATTTGGACTCTACATTTTTTGACTATCATTGATTTGACTATGAAATGTATTCCCTTCTTATTATTTATATTTGATGAATTTTTAAACCTCAGTATTTGGGATCTTCATGTTTCCAAGAGTATAAAACTTCTCATAAACATTCACAAAATTTTCCAAAAACACTTTCTTTCTTTTATATTTAATAAGATTATCATCTTTATATAATTGTTTATCCATTTTCATATGATGTATCCGAAAAAAACACAATCATTATTGAAATTATCAATCTCCTAATAATATTAATATGACTTTCAATTTGTTTTATTTTGAAATTTATTCCCATTCATGGAATAGGGATCTTCACCTTCCAATATTTTTATGCATACCAAAACATTGTGACATTCCAAAATATGTATTCCATAGACTTATTTTAGTGTCTATCATTGTTTCTAGATATCTATGGTTTAGATCTAGCCATAGGGTTTATTCTTTGATATTGTTTACTCAAATTCTCATAGAAACGCCCCCTTATTCTTTCCTTATTCATAGTAATGGCATGTTAAGAATTAAAAAAATGATTTATGAGCAGTTTTCCACAACAATAAAAAAATCCTTGAAACTTTATTCTCTTAGATTAGTTACAAATAAATCTAGTTTTGTTTTATTTTAATTTTAAAATCAACCCACAATTTACTTGGGTAATTATATCCTTCTTGACATGTTGTTCCCTTCACATGAAGTGGAATATTTCCTCACATACTTCTTATCCCATATATTCTTAGTTATAGTTTTTACATCTAAACTATTAGAAATAATATATCTAATAGATATATTTGGTGAACTTTTACTATTCATCTATAAAAGTTTAGAATATTCTCCCTTGATCTCAATTGATTTATTGAAATATTATTTGGACTTACTCAAATCAAACAAAACTATGACAAATTCTCCTTATGTCTTAAATAAACCTTATTATTTAAAAGTAAAATTATTTTCATGATAACTTATCAAGTCATTTGGTTTATCAATTTTTTAATGTTTATATCTATATATATTTAATAATATATAATTCCTTCTTGGTCATCTTCTACTTTTCTTAATTAGAAAGTACTATTTCCTTATCTTTCTTTTCAATAGTTAATTTCTTTTTTTCATCCCAAGATTATTATTTCATTTCCTAAGATATTTAATTTTTCCCATTCACAATTCTAATTTCAATTTAAACTTATACTCTTGTTATGTTATTTTTTCTTCTTCATCACTACTACATAATGAATAAATTCTTCTCTTTTTCATGTGAAAACAAAAAAACAATATTGTCTAAAAAAATGTGATTATAAATCTATCTTATGCTTTCCTATGAGATTTCTCTTCCTATTGTTGTAGTGATTCTTTTTCTTTTTACCCCATCTATGTTTATTAGATCTATTGTCATCTAATTCTAATTATGAGTTCAATTATTAATTTTTTTGCTTTTGGACACTTCTTTGCTAAATTATTGAAGATATGATAGTTATATCCTATTAGTGATTTCTTACATGAACCCTTCCACATACCGCTTCTAAATCCTTTTGATACAAGGGTAAAAACATGATTTTTGGCATCATCATCCTCATTACTATTTTAATGTTAAAATTATTCATCATTGACTTAGTCATTAACATTCCCTTTCCTTATTAGTTATAATTCATTTTCAATATTTTCTTCTTCTGGAAATATAGAATTTTTCTTATATCACAGGAAATGATAATGTTGTGTAGTCAATAATGAGAAATATAACATCATTCTTCCAGGACTGAGATATTTGAATCAACGAGATCTAGAAATTTCCTCATTAATTTTTGGACAATTATAGAATCATCTAGCTTCTCACCAATTCATCAAATTTTTCTTATTATCTCATTCAATATGGTGAATTATTCATCAATATTTTATTTATAAACCATTTTATGCTATAAAAATGACTCCTCTATATATATTGTTTGGATAAATTGACATTTAAAAATTCCTTTATAACTACTTCTTAGTTTGTCCTATATCTCCTTGGAATTCAGGATACCCATGATCTTTTGGTAGACATAATCTAATATAGATATCAAGATGTATGGTTGGAATACCCACTGTTGTAGTATACCCCCTTCCAGGATGAGTGATAGGGGATACGTTTACATCTCATTCCTATAGTTGTGATAATTATTCCTATATAATCTGTGAACACCTCATTCATTAATATAATTATGATTATATATATGTTATAATACTTCTTTCTACTTATAAAGCCCTGGGTATTATTGTTTAATGATAGGGGTGGAGTGAATTAGTGGTGTCATTTTATTAATTATATTACTTTCCTATTCAACCAACAAAACTTTTAAAGGTTCATGATAGACTCAATATTATCTCTCAATATAACCTCTTGTATGGTTTTAATAATTTATATATAAGTACTCAAGACTTAAAGGTTCAAAAAAATCATACTCCTTTTTGAAACTGGTTAATAACCCCACTTATATATTCTTCAATACTAAGAAAGTGATTACAACTCTATCAGCTCCAATTGAGTTATTTTTTATGCTTCATAACCAATGATGCATATATGTTTTCTTACAGATACAACGAAAACACTTCCACTACCTTTAGCTCCAACTAAAACAATTTCACTCATCTAGATCCAATAGAGAGGCCCCATCTACTCCTATACCAAACCAGAAGACTTCATCAACTCCTCAATAAATAGTAATACTTCAACACTGTTGACGTCTTGATCCATTAATGGAAGATAATTGATCTTCCACTATAAACATGAAATATATGAATTCCTAATTTACCCATCATGTTCTTTCGAAAACCATTGATCGAGTCTTTTCATATTTTTTAATAAATTATGATCTCCTGTAAATGACCAGTTACCTCAGCACACAACTAATTGAAATGTATGTATTCTTTATACTAAATTCTCTTCCTCTCTTCTATCTGTGTATGAGATATAAAAAAATTAATCAACAATATCTTATTCTAGAATAATATTTCACAATATCAATCCATTTTCTTCTTGAATTATATGAATTAAACACTAGTTCACACACACACACTTATATATATTCCATGCTTACTATTTGATGTTTATTCAATGTTAACTAGTGGTTAAACAATGATTTCCCATCTGTTTGATGATCAAATGAAAGTGATTTTGACTTAAAATATTTATGAAATAATTTATATACTATTCTATATTATGAAAATTTAATGGTTGTGATCTTTTATACTATAAAAAATATTATTATAAGTTCATTATATCATGTAATTCATGAAATTTTCTTCATGAAAACATGGTATTCACACACTGTCTACTGGTCACCTTGGTTCTTTTTTTAAGTATTATACAGCCTTTTTGGATGATTTTTTAGAGATCAGTCTATCTCAGTTATTATCATTTATGAAACCCATCATTGGTATGAATTTTCTCACAATTCTCAAAGAGCTCAAGAAAACCTAAAGGGATTAATAGAACCAGATCTTCATAAATAATTTGAGTGTTTTAGAAACAAGTTGAAATACCCATGGGATCTCCTCTTATCACTCGCAAAAGAATATAACGAGGAGGGCCTATACTTCACACATTAGGAATATCTCAATTAGAGCTAGTAAAGTGAATCCAAAAAATATATTAATGTGCCATGTTAATCTAGAAATTGAACATAGATTGTATGGGTTGTCATATTTATAAACCTTTAGCAGTACCCCACAAAACCCAAAAATCATTGTATATCAATAAACCATGGGCTACTCCCAATAAACAATTGCTCAAAAAATCTTGGGGTCAACTAATGTACCTTTATATAAGATTATTTTTCAAATTAATTTACCATGTTAATATTGAAATGAAACATAGATTTTGTGGAATATAAAAAATTCTCCCTTAGTATACTCATGAAGATGTCAAGATGAATATCATGATTTTCATGAGTGTACGAGTACACTATTATTTCATCAATAAAAAACTAAAAAATATTAAAATCATGTGTGAATGAATTGGTTTATCAAATCCATAAACATAAAAGGTGTGTTTTCCAATCAAAATAGCATCACAACCAAACCTTCTAAACCATACCTACTTCTGAAAGTAGTCTATTGTATATCAAAGGATCTCACAAAAAGATGATGATACATTGATCTCAAATCAGCCTTAAAGAATACAAAAATTCATTAAGCATGCCAAAAAGATAATCGATGCATTGAAGGGGATATAAGTTAATAATTTTCATTCAGATTAACTTCCGATAATAAAAAAATATGAACAACATTAAAACTTCCGTTCTGAAAAATTGAACTAGACATCCCAAGGGTGAGGTACATAGATGTATCAATCATTTAAACTATTACTACTCAAGTTGTGTATTAATATCATGAAGCTTTTATAGTTCCTTCCTATAAGTTGTAATTAGAACTTCCTCATCCCAAGGTATCTTTTAAATTGTAATCATGATTTACCTCTTAGTTAGAATCCCTAAGAACTCCTCAAGAATTACATCTTGAAAATTTTATCTCATAAAAGGTATTCTTAGTGCTCAAATATTCTATGGTCTATTAAAATACATTCCACATGGGATGTAAAATCATCTAATATCTGATGAACTATTCCAATAAGGCCTTCTTGGATATCCTATTCTCCTTGGTAAAATTAAATTTCACCCTCAGTAGATGTGAGTGTTACCCTTTGATGATAAAAATTGGTATGGTCTTCGAATGAATGTAACCAATGAATTCCATATATTATGTCAATACTTGACATCACCATGATAAAAATGTACCAATGGAGATGATACCCACTAATCTTGAGGGAACACTATTTACAATAGTAGGTACCCTCTGATCATAGACACAAATGAATTTCAAATGATCTAACTCTATATAGATTCTACATTTCCAAAACCAAACCATATACAAATTGATTAGATATTAATGAATGTGAATATAAAAAATCAAAAAAATAACTAGAAATTATAAAGCCTAAAAAAACATACATCATATAATTGACGGTCTACCCTTTCAAAAAATGGGTGGAGGATGAGCTGGATACAGCTAAACTATCCCTATATCCTAAACTACCAAGCACTATACTATCATGTAGAGATAGATACTCTGGTACCAGAGCACCAAATCCTCTTCCCCGAATAGTATGGTTAGTAAAACTCCAACTTCTAGACTAATATAGGGTAACAGATCCCCTATAGGTGTTTTTTATTGGTCTAGATCCTCTGACACTAGACATAATTTGAGGGCTATTATAGAACCATTATTAGTGAACCAACTTTTTACATGACCAATAATCCAATGGTGGTCAAATTTACTAACCATGCATGTGACTAGGAATTCTAAAAAAAATAAAAAACCACTTGAACACTTCCCTAAGAGTATGATACTTAATCATGGATACTCATCCTATAACCATTATAGAGAAAGTTATCATATAATCACTTCATTAATTTAGAATATATAGCACTGTATCGACTAGATGAACCTAATGTCCATCCCCTGGAAGCCTCTTTTAGTCTTTTCTTATACATGAGAATGTAATTCAGTACCTTGGAAAGAATCTTCAAACTAAATATATTCACCTAATAAATAATCTCACATTTAATCCCTTCATGAAAATGAATCTTCACTAGTACAAAAAATCATACCAATTTTGGGAAAAACTACTATAGGTTGGTGACGCATCCCACATAATTCATTAATGACATATTCACCTAGGTCAACCATATATCTATGTTGAAATTTCTTGCCCCAAATTCTCTAGTTAAAAGTGTTACATAAACTTCTCTTGGAAATCCAACCCATCCATGACCTCTAACTGTTCAACCTGAACCTGAATATCCCACCAATGACTCACTGATATTTATAGCATATTAGTTTCTAATATAACCCTCTTATTTGGAAGAATCAACAAGTGATCAATAATCTTATATATATTCTCAATCCCAAACTCAGTTTTCTCAAGACCACCCCCTCTAGAAAGAGTCATAGGATACAATATATGGAACTCCCTCATCAGGTCAAATATACTAAAAATTATCCACAATGGGTCCCTTTCCATAAACTATATAAAATGACCCAAATTCTCATATAAATTCCCTTCAAACCTATCACCTGGAAAAAAACGTAACTTCTCCCACTACTGGAGCCTCATTCTTTAAAATTCCCTTTTGTCAACCCATAGTTATGAAACTCTATAGAGGTATCCCTCTAAAAAACCAAAACACGCATTTCAGGGAGCAAAATATTATTTAAAAAATTTCATAGGTAAGTATTCACAACTAGTCATAAAAAATACCCTTTATATATACAACCCAAATGGATATAACAAAAACACTACCATTAACTATCCATATCTTGGTCCATGGATAACTCAGTGTAAAACAATATTATATTTTAAAAACATCTAATTTGAAAAAAAAATTAACTATTTCCATTAACGTCATTAATTTCCTAAAACAGAAGAAAAAAAATTATACATTATTATTTCTTTCAAACTATAAAAGTAATGTAAAATAATTTATTTTCCCCTAACCCAAATTCCCACACTCAAATCTATACACCACTATATGATTTCCCATTAATTTTTAACATGATTCATGTCACATATTTTCCTAAGTGACTAAAATTATGCATGAATACTCATCTACCATGCCATACTAGATTATGATTATAATCTAGAAGAATAATAACACCAAAAAAAGTGTATCACCCAATCTGGAATAACATTCAACCATGAAAGTAAAACATCCAAAACCAAGATCCTGACCATAAGAACATGCCCCCCCCCCCCCACACACACACACAATTCATAGGTAATCCCTTAAACATTCTCATTAACAAGGATAAACATTTCCTCTAATCATATCTACCATTCCCCCAAATAATAAATCAATATAGAAGAAAATTATTTTTCTACCACTTTTTAACTTCTATATTTGAGTTATACTAAATAGATTTCTTGAGATGGTTTACTATATGACATCTTGTGTACCTCCCAATAATCCATAGTTAGCTAACTATCAGTGGGGGTTTGATAAGGTACATGTGGACACTATACAATATTTTATAGAGTAATGAAATATTGGAAATAAAAATAAAAAATATTCTAATTATTAATGATCAATAACCAACAATAACCATGTATATAATAACAAGATCCAAAAAACTATATGAGCTACCATAGACTAATACATTAAATATTGAATTTCATAATAGAATCATGTGTCAATTAAAACCCAAAAATGATTACTCATTGAAAATCCTTAAATTAGTTCTTCACATCATGTCTTGTCCCCTCATCAATTCTTTATCCCAAAATCTTTACTCAACAGTCTAGATTTGGAATGTTACCCATATCCTTACCTAAAACCATGAATTATGCTCAGGTTCCCATGGAGGCCTAAGAAGGGTGTGAGTACAACTCAATATTCCAACAAAAATAATGTCTAAAACAATATCCAATTTAATAATAACAATTATGTATGCATTAGTATAAGATAACTAATAAACATGGAAATAAATGAACACCTGTGGCAATAAAAAAAATATTAATTTTCCACTTGTTTTCTTGGGTTCCACCATGACACCCAACACACAAATCCTACTTCACCATACGAGGAGTCTGAATCATATATCATATAATTTAAAAACTCTGGATAAAAGGGTAATTTTTTTAATCCTTTGATAATATAGGCATTGAATATCATCAGTACAAATACAAATACCATGTAAAATTCTATGAGTAGACAAATCATAATGTTGAAAACCAATTCAAGAACATGGATCCTAATTTCCATAAAATATTGTTAAGGATACAGAAAACCATTTCTCTTCATCCAAAATCATAGATATGGATCATCTTTTTCAATATCCATACCCATGGATTTGGATTGTGAGGTCCAATATTACAAACTATTCATAAAAAACCATGTTCCAAGGTCTATATATATGACCTTTTAATAAGTTATAATAAGAAGTTTGAACCCATTCTAATATCCATCATTTCCCATGGTTTATCCTTTTCAACAACATTATCCTCATTTCCCATACTTTAACCATTTGATCATTTATTCTATTAAATGAATTGTTAATAATTTCATAAACAAATTTATGACATCTGTATGCCCCTTTAACCAATACCCACCATTATTAATTATCATATCATTAAAAATTTAATTTTCCATGTTTATCCAAATGACCCCTTATGAAATAATAATGTTTCCAAAAAAAATAAAATCTTGTTTAATCTCAAAACTCATTTAATTTGTTCAAGGGAGTTGCACACCCCATCGGTGGCCTTAGACCCGATCTAATAATCATCGAAAAATCCAATGGGATCTATAAAAGTTTCACCTCATCATTAAAAAGACCAATTTAACATTCTTAAAAATGAATCAATTATGTAGCACTAGGGTTCATTATAATATACAAAATACACGTGATCATATATCAATACATTGTGAAATATATTTTAGAACACGTACCTTAGGGCCATTGATGAAAAATATACAACATATGCCTTTGATTTTAATGAGATAAAGGATGAAATCACATAAGTAATGATATCCTAGTAAAATTATACACTTGATATTCCAATGAGTGAAAACAACCATGATGTGAACTTCCTAGAAAAGAAAATGAAATAATGTCGAATACATATCCATGACATAAAATCATAACAAACAGTGCATCAAAGTTTCTAGAATTGAAGTATAACTATCATTGGAAGAGTTAAGAGCTCTAGTTCCACACCCTAGGCTACTTTAGGAAAAAAGGGTATAAAAATTTTGTAAATTTGTATAATTGTTTGGATGAAAAAGATAAAATTTCAACTTCTAATAAGGTTCATGGTTTGGAATCATGGTTTTCCAAACAATACACAAATAGTGTGGCCTCTTATATATTTTAAGAAATAGAGGTTTTTGAGTGACCTTCACAATTTGAAACATCGGGAAGAAGATGTGTGAATGGCTCTGTATAACCTCGCACTATTTCTAGGTCACATATTGAATGGTTTATAGACCGTTCTACCCCTTCTTCATGTCTCATGGTCATGGATTATGGACAGTAAAAATCATTAAACAACCATGAACCATGCACTGTATGGATCAATTTTTACTCTACCACATTCTAAAACCTAGGGACACTCCCAAGACCCTCTAAACTCACTAAGAACATTCCACAATGAATTTTAAAGGAGATTAACCAAAATTTAAACAAAAACATGCCTATTTTTTGGGAAATTACATTTTTATAACATGATTATAACATATTAAATACATAAAAAATTAGTCAAAGATAATTAATTATGAATCATGGTATAATAAATTCATATAAAAAAATACATATGAGTATAGAATCATCAATAATCAATGAATAACCATGTGAACATATCATAAATATAATATATATGTTTTTGGAATATAAATAAGAATATGAATTTATTTCCTTAGTCAATTATAAAATCCATGCCTATTATAGTTGATTAGGATCACTCCTCATTACATCATTTATGAAGTTATGGTTTACATCTAAAACGATTATAATAGAATGCGTCCCTTACTAAACTGGGTTCACACCAAATTACAGTCTATATTATCTCATGAGATATAAATCATTTCCCATTGCATTATAAGGAAATATAATATTTTTCTGACACATCATATAATGCAAACCAAAAATATATGAGTCATATGATCATAAAAACATTCCTATTTAAACTTTATCATAACTCATTGAATGGAAATGAATTTCATAAACATTTCATCATAACATTATCATCCATTAGGAAAGAAACAAGTTCCATAGAATAATCATTAAATCATCATCATCATAAACCATCAACAGAATTATTGTTGACAGTATCATAATTTCATATCCCAGTGAATAATAACAATCCTTAAATGTTTTTTGATATAAATTAAAATACCTTTAATTGAGGATTTGAAAATTTCATTGAGAACATTGAAAATTTTATTTTCTTTTAGTATATTTAAAAAATAAAAAATAAAAAAAAATTAGAAGAAAATTAATTATGAAAATAAAACTATAGAATTATAAATCAATCCTAAAATAAATAAATACTTGTGATTGTATGAAAATTCATTCATGTGGTATATGTAAAAAATATATTTTTAGACTTGTTGTAAAAACTCAAAAAAAAACCTCTTCAAAAAAAATTATAAAAAATAATTTTCAAAATATTGACTAAAAATTCATGTCAGTTTGAAAATGAATTTAAATATTCATTTCATTATAGAAGATTACATTCTTCAATATATTTTAAATAACATGGAGAGGGATGAAAAATTTTGTACAACAATGTTGAAATAAGGTTGGTTTTTAATACAAAAAAATTTGTCGATCCTTTTAAGAACCAAAGCAAGGAAAACAGTACTAATAAATAATAATTCCATGGATAAATAGAGGATATTAAAAAATATAGTTTTTAAATAAAGTGGATTATAAAATTTTCCTCAATTTAAATTTAACAAACACAATCTTGAAAAGAAATTAGACTTGTAATATTTACACTTACTTCAAGTCTCCTCTTTAATTAGACACATTAAAAGTCATATATAATAAATATATATTTCTTATAAATCTATTACAAATCCATATTAATATTTTACTATATATGTTTCATTCCTTTATAATTTTATATTATCATTCTGTAAATAATTCTTCAATAAAATGAGCATTTGGATAAAAACACATCTGTTTTCTGTGCAATTATAAGTTCAATGGATCAGATATATTCACCATGATCATGGTTCAATATACTATAGAATATTTACCATGTTGTTATTATAATATTTATTCATTATAAAATCATTTATAACAATTTCTATAATGTAGTGATAGAAAATATATTACATTACTTTGTGGAGATGATAGTCTGTACACATCCACAAGTGATGTTTCGACTTTTTTATGGATGGAATAAAAGAAATATAAACAATAATTCATTTTTACATATTAATATATATTTCATAAATATAATTTATATCTATTAAATATATCATTATTATCAACTACTGAAATAGGAAATGAAAAATGAATTACTACACTTCGTGGAGGTACTAGTCCATAGATTTGAATTAGGGGTATTATAATTTTCTAATGGATTAGAAGGAGATAGAAATTGAATATAAAATAAATATAAAAATATCTATATATTGTAAGGATATTAATTAAATCTTGTTATTATGGTTTTATAAAAAAATAGGATTTTTAAGAATATATAAACAATAAAAATATCGGTAAGAATATATACATCTTATTATTGTATTCTCCTATGATTTTCACACTAAGGCCTCCATGATGGGTCTTTTGGGAAGATCAAAACCTAAAGGTCCTATATAATAATTTTTTAGAGTATTTTTAGTGATAATTTTTCTCTAAAATTCTCAATTTATGTGAGAAATATAGGAGAGAAAGTTCCCATTTATATGTTAGGGGAGTGTCACTCTTGTAAATAATTAAACATTTAAAATATAATAAAGTCATATTTTAGTGAAAGTGGAACTAAAGTATTATAAATTTTAATATAAGATAATTTTGGTTCTAAATACCCTTACAAAATAATATTTATACATGTTTTATCTTATTTTAACCCATATTTACTTAGTTTTTCTATTTAATAACCAATTTAAACTATACAGTAGAAATTAATTTTTACCTCAGTTACTATTCATAATGAAGATATAGGAAAATAAATTCATTACCAAATTTGTATATTATTATTATAAATAAGGAACAAATTTAATTATATTTAATTAATATTATTATTTTAAATTCATTCTAATATCTATGTGAAGAAAATTAATATTTTTTTTAGAAAAAGAAATTTGAAGCATAAAACTAAATGTTTTCCTATTACATTCCTAGTAAAATCCATTATGAAAATGTTAAAATATTTTTTTGAATATATTATCAACTAATTTTATTAAAATAATTTATAAATATTTACTAACTATATATGTTAATATAATAATATATTGAACACAAAAATATAGTTTTTCTGGAAAACAACTCCTTTTTTACATTTGAATTATTAATTTCTAATAAATTAAATAACAATATACTCATCTTATACATGTGTAAGAAATAAATTTTCATATTTTTTGGGTCAAATTCATACCCTCATATCTAACATATAGGCCCTAATATTCAAATTTATAAATAATATTTCTATGGTATATCGTGGTTTGTTTAATCTCTATGTTGCAAGTAAAGAGTGATATCAAACACAAAAAAAATTATTTAAATAGAAATGTATCATACAATATCATGGTGTCACTTTCTATTGCAATATAATAATTTTCCCACTGAATTATATAAGGCTAATACAAACAACTAAGGATAATTCTACCTTATCACATCCTTATGTTCCTATAAAAAATCCTTAAATTTATGGTTTCACCATAAAATGTTGACTAGGAGAGTGGTATTGTTCTATATAACATTATCTATTTGATTGAGAACCAACACCATCTTATCTTAATAAGTGATAGTATACTCAATATTTATGGTCTATCAGTTTATTACATGTTAAGAATCGGGTATGTACTTCCTAGGGAGAGATAAACATAATAAATCGTGAGATTAAGAGATATTATTTGGAAACATCAAGCGATATATAACCATCCCTATACGATCAATAATTTTTATGGGATAAATATATCTAGGTCTTAACTTAATATTCCTTCCATATCCCATAACCTTTTTATAAGGATATATTCTTAGTAATACCTTGTCAACAACTTCAAATTCTAGGTCTCACTTAAGACTATAAACATAAATTTTCTATCAACTTTGAGCAACTATGATTTTATTTTGAATATATCAAGCCTTATCTAATATTTCATCATTTATATTAGGTCCCAATATATTTCATACTCCAAATTATCCAATCACATTGGATTTTACACTTCATCTCATAAAAGGACTCATAATTATCCATTCGAGTGGTTGTGTAAAATCTATTATTGTATGAAAAAATGGCCAAAATAAGGTATTTATCCCAACAACCATTGAAATACATAAAATAGTCTCCCAAAATATCTATTAATTATTGAATGGTCCTCTTAATATGACCATATTTTATATTATAATAAGAATTCCTAAAGTTAAACTCTATATTCAATTCTTGATAAATACATCTCCAATTCATTGTGGAAAACCACAAATATCTACGAGATAAAATTAAATTATGGACTCTATAAATCCCTAACAAGTCATTACTGTATATTTTAAAAATCTGAAGAAGAGGGAAATAATAAATAATTTGAAAGAATTTTTAGGACTTCACGAGGTGATCAACTAAAATCCAAATAAAATTATGGTATTTATATGTCATTTGGTGTGTGAGGATGAAATCAATGGTGATGTTTCCCTATTTCCATTATGAAATGGGTAATGATTAAAGCATCCCTTATAATTTTTTATCTATTAATTGACCTTATAACATACCGAGAATCCAAATATATAATATGAAATATACATTTTCTTTTTTTACAATAAGAATCACTCTTTCAAATCAATATAGATCTTCCAACATCCAGGATGAATAAATAATAGTAAACTTGAAGCTTCAACAAAGAAATATTTTATCATATCTGATGAGAAACATATTATGGTCCAAAACCATATCTTTCCATCCCAAAAAGTTTTTAACTAAAGAGTCTTCCTCACATTCTTCTATGTTTCTGCCTCATCCTTATGGGTATCTTTAATCATCACATTGATGGATATTCTAACTTTAATCTAAAAAAGATATGATCTTCCCCCATTCCTCATGATTTTAAGATGTATCTCATATATATATATATATATATATATATATATTGGTTCACTTTAAATCCTAATAATAGAAAAAATGAAATGTACTTTTAGGATAAGGGAATCAACAACCTTGTTCGCCTTCCTATAGTGGTAATGTATCGAGAAGTAATAATCTTTAATCAACTCAAACCATCTAATTCAGTGAATCCCAAACACTTTTATTGTGAATATATATGTCAATATTTTATTATCAAAATATATTTCACATAACTCACCATAAATATTTTTTATACATGTTTTCATTGAAAAAAGTACCAGTGTAAAATCCAAATCATGATTTCGATAATTTTTTTTTTCAAATTTCAGTTGGAGCGAGGCATGAGAAATAACATTATCATTATTAATGGGTTTATATCAAAAAATATTCCCTGATTTATCTATACTATTCAAAATCACTTATCTAATATAGTTTATTGTGAATATAGGTTCACTAAACAAACTTTGTTTCATCTCTTTGATATTTTCATCACATTCATTTATCCAAAGGAACTAGCCTCTATTTCATATCAATGTAGTTATTAGATTATACAGTCTATAAATATAACATTAAAATAATCTATAGTATCCATCCAACCCATTAAATATTTGGTCCATGGTCACCATGGTTAGAATATCCCATTTCTTAATAACATCCATCATTAATTTATTTACTAATATACCCTCACATGAGATAATATGACCTAATAATAAAAATTATCATAGATAAAATTCATAGTTACTAAATTTGAAATGAATATTATATTTTTATTTGTCCCTTAAAAAAATCCACTATTAGTCTTTATGATATAACATTCTCTTTTAATATATATATATCAAAATCTTCTATAAATAGTAACATAGACTTATCGAGAAAAAATATATAAGAAATCAACTAATTAAATCCATTAATATTGAAGGGGAATTATTAAGTCAAAAATGCTTCATTATAAATTCAAAATTACCAAACCTCACATGAATGGTTATTTTTTCTATATTTTCATTCTCAACGCTCAATTAATAATATCTATATAGAAGATCAATATTTGAAAAATATTTATCAAATCATAGTTGATAAAAATATATTTTTGATGATGGGTAGAGGATAATTGTTCTTAATTATTATATTTTTGAGTTTTTGATAATCTATTAGAAGATGCAGTAAAAAATCATTATTCTTATGAAAAAAAGTATGTGCACCCCATGGTAGCACACTCTTTTTTGTCAATCCCTTTTATTCATTATCCTTTGGGTTGTTCTTTAATTCATGCAACTTAGTCGATGAAATTCTATATATCATCTCTGAAAAAGTTGTAGAATGTGGGATGATTCTATTGAAAATACAACATTCTATTTTAGAATAATACTAGGAATATATTTAAAATATACATTAACATATTCTTGAATTATATGAATATTTTCAATGTTGACATTATCCCAAACCATTTGAGAGATATAAACATATGATGTGGTTGTATGAATAATATATTGGAATTAATTACTATTAGAAGTCCATATTTATAATCACATATAATGGTGAAAATTTCATTTTTTTCATTATATAATAACTGACTTCCATTCATTGAAAATTGATATAGGATATAAAAAATATATATATAATCAATTCCCAAAATAACATAAAATTAAAATAGAGAGATAATCACAACATTTTCATGATGATAATTTCAACAATATTTATATTAAAAAATCCTATGATTAATCTTATTTTACCATTGAATCAATATAAAATCATTATGGAAGTCATGTGACACCATTTTAAAATAATTCAGATTTAGAAGAGTAGGTATAGCTAGAATAAAGTAATATATTTTCAATTATAAAGTGTAATGTATATATCTTTAAATATTTATTTCACATGACCCACTTTAAAAATCATGATCTAATGATATTCCCCTTTTTCGATTGGATTAAGAGGATGTTGAAACTGGGGGTGAATAAAAACCCTCAAATTCATTTTCTAATTGTTATTTTTTTATATTCCATAGAATTATAGAATTTTATTTTGAGTGCCACATTTTTTCTTGCATTTCCACAATCTATTTAATTAAATTTTCTTTTCACATCACTTTGAAATTATTTAAATAAATACCCTTTTTTACACTCTTAAAACTATTATAAGCCCCTATAAGGAAATTCACCCCATACTTCCTTCTACACCATTGAAATGAATGAAAATTTATTTTCCTTCCTCCATGGGTTTTGTTTTAAAACATTACTCGTGATTCCATCATTATATTATTATCCCCAATACCAAGAGAATAATAAGGGCCTCTAATATCCATTTATTATCTTAATAGAACATAAAAAAATCTTTTGTAGATATAAAGTATCTGAAAGAAAAATCAATTAAATTAATTATTTTTAAAAAAATAATAAACTAGTAAAATTTTATTTTAGTGTTGACGATAAAACGGTGAACATACATTCACATTCTGGTGAAATTTGAACCATAATTACAATTGGACTGTACGTCGTTCTACTTTATCACAAGAAATTACCATTCCCTTTTCATGTTATGATTTGAATGAATTAATTATATAAAAATAACATCTTAATCTTTCCCCTTATCATATAGTCAATTTCTACTTCTTGCAACAAATTCTTTATAAGATTCCCCCATTGATCTGTTTCACCTTACAAGCAATAATGACCAAAATAAACTTATCAGGGTTAAGACATATGGGAATAGTGGATAACTTTTCTATAGCATTGATCCATTTCTTGGTAATAAGAAGATAATATGAAACACTGATTGATGGTAGGTTTTGTTATATAAATGGATCAATAGTTAATTATTACTTCCTTTGTCCATTTGGACATTTGGAATGATTCATATTACTGTTTATAACTTGATATTGTTGGGTGAGAATATTAATAACATTTTGAATCCCTACTTCCAATTCATTCTATTTTTCATTAGGATTAAAATTTAATTTTCCACCATATTCATTTTTTTAACGATTCCCCTTATTTATAGTAATTAACTAAAACCAAGACATGTTATATGTATAAAAAATAAATTATCTGAGTATGTAATAGTAATATTATAAAAATGATTATTATAAATTTGTAAATTAGGAAAATTTATTTCAACCCTTGACTCTACAAATTCATCTAATAACACTATGGATTATCCAAATATGTTATACATTATATACAAATCATATATACTAAGAGTGTATAATTAGGTGTGAAATATTAGGTGCATTCATCTAGATCTAAGTGAATATAGAGTTGAAAATCAGCCATCCTTTTATAGAGTTTACTATAAGGTGCATATATTACACAACCAATTCCACATGAAAATATCTTGATAATGATTTCATAAATAGGAAACCACACAATCTCTAAATTACCAAATCATCATAATGTTATCCTATATAATAACTGATTCCTAGTTTTTTCTCTCTATTTATATTATAATAAACATCAAAATTGTAATACATCCCCTATGACTAAGTATGATGACACAAGAATTCCATACGTAAATATTACATCATTTTAAAGGAATATTAAAATCATCTCCTAAAAATAAACAACGGGAAACTATAAAGGTTTATTATATTTGGAGTCTAGGTAAATAATCATCTTTTTTTCATGAATGATATTCAGAATAACCCACAATTTTCTTCTTACTTTGTACAATTCATTAATATATCCTACTTAAAACCACCCTTCAAACCCTAGGTAAATGAAACATAAGAAAGGATATTCTTAGATTCTCAGTAAGGGTATAAAAATATTGGTTTAATCAATTATAATAAGTTATAATAATATAAGAAAAAATTAATTATAACTTAATTATAACTTCTATAAATAATACCCAATCAGTCAAAGATCATTAATCAAGATTCTTATCATACTCATTAATTAGGAAAAAATTTATAATTAATAAGAGTATAGAATCATCAATAATAAATCACGAGCTATAGGAACATATTATAAAATTATGAAATAGGTTTTTTGTTTACACATAATAATATAAATCATTTACTTAGTAAAGGATCACTTCTAAGACTTTCATAATGGATTGGGTTCACTCCCTATTCAAAAATTTCATTAGTTGTGATTCAATCCCAAGAATATAATAATGGCCAGAGTACCATTTTAAACTAGTTTCACTCCCCATTTTATTTAATATTATCACATTAGATATAATTCATTACCCCATGCACTGGGAAAATATATAATTCTATCACCACCTGTAACATAATAAAAATCATAAATACATGTACCACAATATCATAAAAATAATTGTCATTTTATTTTATAATAAACTATTGATATGATAGAGTATATTCTTACATTTCATCATAAACTGGTTTACTAATGGAAAAGAAACAAGATTCATAGAGTCAAAATTAAATAATCATCGTCAAAAGGAAACCGGTGAAATAAAGTAGATTATTTCATAATATAATATCCCCAGTGAATCATAACAATCATTAAAGGATATTGGAATAGATAAATATACCTTTAAAATAACATTTTCAATTTTCATTGAAAATAGGAAAAATATTATATTCATTCAGATTTATTGAAAACTAAACATTCTCAGAATTTTGAGAAGAAAATTTTCTTCAAAAATAAACATGGAATATGGTAATGTAATATTCATTATTATAATTACTCATGGAAATATGAAAAAAAAATGTGTGTGTTAAATATTAAAACAAGGATTCGTTTCCCTCATTTTGTAAAAAATTCATAAATATGCTCTACGAGAAGCATTGTAAAAATGTTATATTATAAATTTTGAAATAAAAAAGTAAGATATTCTTGGAAAGGAATTTAAATATTATTTTAAAACATAAAAATAACATTATTCAAATAATTTTTAAGACTATGTTCCCAAAAGAAAATTTTTATCTTGAAAATAGAAAAAATTTATATTTCTCTTAAATTGTTTTAATATTATTAAGTACCAATTAGTCGAAATAGAACTGATACATAAAAATTACTATAAGAATACCAGGAGATTAAAATATGATGGGTTTAATTGATAAAGATAATATAATTTTTTCAAAAATAAATTTTAAAAAAATACAAAAAATAATTTACATTGTAACATAAAACATTACATTATAACACCCTGATATTTCAAAGGGGAAATATTATTGATAGTGTATTCAACATGAAATACCGAGTTTAAAAGAATCACAATGGAATATTATTTAAATGTGACTCATATAACATAATCTTTAAATAGTATGGTATAAATAGGACTTAAAATATTATAAAATGTATATAAATTCACTACCCAATATAAAAATTTATTAATAAATTCTAATAAACTACTCACTCAATTTTAATAAAATTCATTTTATTAACTGAATATACAATTTATTCAAAAAAAATTAATTTTGCTACATTTTAAGGGAAAAATAATATAATTGTTTGTTCCCTCACATATAAAATTTATTGGATAAAATGAGATTCATTTTATAAATCATCATATGGATGTTAACATAGGTAGAAAATTTGGGATTTTTTGTAAAAATATTAGTTTTTCATTGAGAATTGAAAAATGTATATTTTTATAAAATTTTATATTCTTTTTAATAAATTAAGTCACATTATTAATTTAATATTATTTAAAATTAACATAAATATTATATATTTATATTAAATATAAATAATTACATTTAATACATCTTTATACTAGATTTTATTATAAGTTTATTCTTATGCATGAAAACATATTATTTCTTAAATTAGTATTAAAGTACATAATGATTCTCTATTTAGTTAATTTAAAAAACCTATACTATGTAATAATTTAAAAACATTTATATATTATATATCTATGAAGATGAATTATATTAAATTTATTTATTAACACTTTTCATATAGATATTATAAGATCATCCAATGTTTGAAAATTTCATTTCTTGAAACCCCATTTTTCAACACTTCGCTATGACCACTTTTAAATCAAATTTTAAAAATTATATTTTTTTAATTTGGAAAAATTAATTCAATATTTTTAATCATAATAATTTATGTTATTTAATAATTTCAAATAAATTATTTACACTAATTAATAGATAAAGAAATAAAAATTAATTATTGTGGTTAAGGTAAGAACTAGTTTACTAAGAGTTAAACAAAAATTATAATGGTTAAAAATGACCAAACCATGTATAATTAAAATTTAATTTCCATATATATAGCTTATATATTCTAAGATCTAAGATGGTCCATTTTGGTTTCTTTTTTCAAGAGAATAATGTCAGTGTAATTATTTCTTTTCAAAAATTCCAAGTGTGTCCTCTCCCCCACATATAAAATTCCAACCCCACATCTATCCATTCAAAAAATAAAAACACAATAGGTTTGGATATTTCCTATCAAAAACAATTTGGTAATTCCATTCCCTAAAATTATATGTCTTTTTTATCCAAAGTCTAACCTATATTGATTTTGGTGCAAACCTGCTGATGTTATTTGATGAAGTGGTAATGCTCTTAACAATGTATTTTATTTTATTTCTTCTTCCAACACCTGAAAATATTATCAAAACATGATGATAAAATATCATTGGTATAATAAATATATTTATATGTTTTTTATGTTAAGTAAATTAACTAATACCATCTCATACTCCGTCAAATGGGAAACAAAACCGTTTATTGTTTGTACGGCGGACTACAACTTCGCTAATCGACAAAATAAGTTTTCAATCACTACTTATCACAAAACGTTATAATGGTGAATATATTTTTTATATATTATATTTAGGAAATAATTTTTCTTATTTTATAATAATATATCATATACCATCTTACATTCCATTTTGTATTCAATATGATGACGAGATTCATGTGTAGGGCTAACTACCACCTTGAGAAGTTATATAATTCATTTTTGTCCAAAAATTTACATTGGAGGTAATAATGATTAATTTTATTATTATATTTTATATTTTTGATATATTAATAATTTTTTGAAATAATCATATCAAATAATTTTTAACTTATTATCCATTGAATAAGAAATAATTTCGTTTGTGTGTATGGTGGAATACCTACTCATGAAGTGATGTGATTCACTTTTTACCACATTTCATGGATGATATATGAAATTATATTTAAAAAAATTATGATATTTATGATATAATTATCATTATATAAATATAAAATAACACTTAACTTCTTTCCATCATGATCGTTGAGAAAATGAAACGTTACTCATGCATACGTACGGCCTACGGTCTCCATGATTACAACATAGTTCATTTTTCATAACCAAAATTAATGGTTGATTTTAAAAGTATAATTATATAAAGAAATAAAAATTATATAATTATTTAAAAAATCTATATGAAAAAATAATATTCTATTTCAACTTATTCAACTCACCAAAGTGATTTTTGACATATGAGTTGTTTATCATTAAAATATCTAATGTGTAATTAATTGGTTAAGTAATTAAATATGAAATGGTAAAAAATAAAATAAAAGGAATACTAAAACTTTAAAATTATTTTAAAAAAAATAATTATTATAATTTTATTATTTTGGAATATAAATAACACACATGATGATTTGGGCTATACGTAAGGGTTTCATCATAAAACACCCTACTTTAAGACACGTGTACTTTTATGCACCTAAATTATTTAAAATGGTTTATATAATAAAAATTTATATATTATATCATGAATAATTAATACTTGATGAAATTATATATTACAATTCATATACTTCACCCATTAGATTTATCGTTCAAATGTTACCAAAACGGTAAGGCTTTATGTTTCAATCTCATTTTATTCGTGATTTTTTATTCTTTAATTTCCATTGTACAAAATTATTTTATAATTGTCTAATAATACCATATAATTTTATTATAAAATTTTAATTAATTAAATTTTCATTTAATTGTAACATTTAACTCTATTTGTTACTTAAAATTATTCAGAAAATGTTTTTAAGAAAATATGACTTCATTTCTCTCTTCAGTTGAAAATAATTTTCCCCATATAAATGTTTCTAAAAATATTTTAATTTTTTTTATTATCCACCATTGATTATTAAAATTAATTTTAACCCTTGATTGAGTTTTTATAAAATGTTTTAAAATTAATATTATTTTCATTTTACAAATTATTTAGTTCATAACTTTTACTAAAGATTCGAAAGGAATTTTGTGTTAACTTATACGACATGAACGGATATTTCCAATGTCATAAAAATTATTTTCCTCTAATATTACTTTATATGTATCAAATATTTTTTAAAACAAAAGGATTTATAAATTATTTGTAGATATTTATTTTTTCAATAGTGATTTTCAATGTGGAAAGAATATTTTCCTCAAGATTGTTTTTAATTTTTTTAAGGTATTTTTATTCATCGACAAAAAAACATTTAATGTTATATAATGTTTCCAAATTTTTTATATAAGTCCCCCACATGCATACCAAGCTTAATATCCTTTCCATTGATGGGGTAATAAATTTTTCATCTTTATTTATCAAATACATTCATTTTAAAATATAATTTGATTATGATATGGGACATGATTATGAAACCCATTTTATTTCCAAGGGTAATTATTATGTTATTATTTATGATTGAACTACATTATCTGGATCACATATATCAGAAACATGTTATGATGGGTAAACCAAGATATAAATCCAAATCATTTGATAAAGCTTTAGTCTCCTAGGATATTATGTATGGGATTTGGGAGTGAACCAAATCCCCTATGGGACATTTTCAACCATGTTATATTGTATAAGAAGTTAGCCTTGAAAAATTTTTATGTCATGTTATATGTTGTTTCAACATTTCTTATGCTACCATGATCTTATGATACCATGTTCTTTTTGTTATAATTTCATGTGATTACTCATGTGACTTTTTTATAATGTCATGTTATACCTTAGACTCACTTATTATGTATCCTTATCATATTTTTTACCCTACTGATATTTATAGCTCTAAACATTCTTACTATATTCCCTATGTTGTCTCTTGTATTTTTAGAAGCGAAAATTGATTTTAGGAGCTTGTTGTGGTGAATTAAATAATCATTCTATGTTTTAAGTTACTTTTGATGTAATATGAACCTATTCTAACAAATACACTAATAATTAATATCATTGGTATTGTACTTGATTGTATTTTTATGATTAAAAATCATATAATAATATGTGTAAAATAGTATGTTTCTATATACCTCAAGTCTTAAATTTGAATGTAAATTTTCAAAACACATGTATAATAAATATATATTTTTAAAAAAAATTATTATAGAACCATAATAATACATATTATACACTATATTATTCTAATATAACTTATAATTACCTATATATTGATAATTTATCTATAAAATGAACATTCGGGTGAAAACTAGTTTATTTTCCATTCAATTTTCAGTTAAATAATTTTGGTCCTTTCACCAATTTCATGGTTTAATATTCTCTAGAATCCTAATATTATCATAAATATTATATTTATCCATTATAAAAATATTTATAAAAATTCATATTAAGTGGTGAATAAAAATTAATTACACCACATTGTGGAGACAGAATTTTGTACATACACATGAGTGATGCTTTGAATTTTCAATGGATAAAACGAAAGAAAGGTAAAAATATTTCAACATTACAAAAAAATAATAACATCATAATTATCATATATATTAATAAAATCTATCCTTATAACTAGCTATGTAATTTGGAAATAAAAAAAAATCTTGTCTCTTTGTGGAGGTGGTATCACACACATACACATGAGTGATACTAAAATTATCCCACAAATTAAAAGGTAATAGAAAAAGGCTACACCATTCACATAAGTACATTTTATTATAGTAATGATACTAATTCAATCATGTTAACATAGTTATTAGGAATTTTGTTGGGTTTAAGATTAAATGAACATGAAAATGATTGGTAAGCACATATATCTCTTCTTAGGCCATCCTACAATGAAAAAACTTTAATGAATTTTGAGATGGGTATTTAAGGAAGAATAACACCTGAAATTAATGTATAATTTTTTTGGAAGTGTATTCAGGATAAACATGGTTGATAAAAAGGGTTGATATTGTGTGGTTAAAATAGGATAGGAGGATACACTATACAATTGAGGGGAGTGACACTCTTGTAAATAATTAAAACATAAAAATATAAAATAGTCTTATTCAGGTTTAAGAAACACTGAAGAAACCCAAATTGAATGTTATGATATTTTTTGGTTGAAATACACTTATAAAATTTTATTTCAACGTGTCTTTGTTTATTTTAGCCCTTATCTCATTAGTTTAACCCCACATTACCCTTTTATCCTTTCACATAGTATTGAATTTGTAGCTTGATTACTATTAAAAATGGAAAAAATGATGTTTACATCATTAAAAAAATATTAAAATTTTAATTAAAATTATGAAACCACTTTATTGGATTCAATTTATATATAGTATAAAATCATTATAATATAAGTGCATATAATACAATGAACCCCAATTATAGAATAAAAAATATTTCTAAGAAAATTTTATTTTTTCTTATTCTTTTCTTTGTAAAAATATGTTTACTAATCATAAAATTTTGGATAGAATGTATAATCTACACATTTTGTTAAAATCATTCAAAAAATTTGAATAATTTATTTTATTAAGATAAATATACATTTCCAACATAAAAAGTGTTTTTTGGAAAACATCACTTTTTCACATTCAAATGATTTTATTTTTAATTCATATCAATTTATAAAAAAATGATTTAATTTTATAAATTTTTTTAAAATACCATTTCGGTATTTTTTGGTCCTATTATTCACACCACTCCCCTGGTTAATCAATAATTGTCGTACAAAATAAAAATATTTCAATAGTATATAATTTTTTTAAAGATTGATTTTTCATGCCAAGATATATGTCACACATATTTAATTTGTTTCAAGAGAAATATATCATAGGATTTAGAGGTGTTAATTTTTATCAATTGAATTATAAAATTGATTAAGGCCCCACCATGCCAAAAATTCCATTAAAAATGACAGAATTTAAGATACACTATAATTAATATATGGTTAAAACTATCTAAAAAACATCTAACTAATATAAATTCAATATCCAATAAGTGATTATTTGTTGGAGATAGATTACATGTATGTTATCATTCATTACATGATTTTCAAAAAAAAATAAGAAAATCCACTCTTCCATATACAATTCATAAATTGAATCCTCTAAAACTCAATGATTTTGTACAACCCGTTTAATACCTAGAAGGATTATCCCCAGACCATCGATGATTCGCACTAAATTGATTTAATATAAGTCTTTCTAGTAATCACATTTGGTTTCACTACAAATAATATTATCATCTTCAAATTATTATGTAAAAAATATATGGAAAACCATTATGGATTTTATTATTCTCAATTGTGATACATATGTATATTTTATCATGGAAATTATACATTTAATGAGAAATAAACACCATTCAACAAATCTCAATGTTTTATGACCGAAGAAGATTAGGTTAACCAACTAATCTCTGGTTATCTCACTGAAGAGGATGTGAGAGGGAAGATTCTTAACAATTTTTCATTTTATTATTATATCAATAGGATTATAAGGATGGATTTTATATTATTAATTACTTATTATATATATAAATGAATTATTTTTTAAGACCACATATTTAATATTTAATCCAAAAAGATTATGTTTTTTCAGAAAATACTATAAATGGTGGGATTTTGGAATTTATAATATTTTTTAATAGCCATGAATAATCAAATATATGTCAATTAATCTTTTCAAATAATCATCACATTGATTTAGATATAACATTGGATGATTTGTTAATGTGTCACATGGGTGTTCATGACACCAAAAAAATAATGTTGTACCACATTTTAGGTGGAGGTAATTAGGGAAGTAAGGTAGACATGGGAGGTGCAATTTATACATATTATTTCCCACATAGCCTTGGAGACATTGAATATTAAGATGGGGGCTTTGCAACTATATAAATTATGAAATATTCTTTATCTAATGTGATATATTTGTATGTGTAATGATGTAGTAATTATAAATAGTATGTCTATTTTATTCTACATTCATGAGTTGATAATGAAGAGATAGTGGAATATTTCTATGATAATGATATGAGGACTTTTTGAGAAGTTTTATTTCTCCCGAGTTTTTATTTTATGGTAAACCATTCTAGGGGAATAAAAAATACAATTAATATGATTATATTACCTAATACCATTGTATGTGTGTTTTTATATTGGGGTGAATAAAGTGGATATAGGAATTTTATGTAAATTTATAATTCTTATGATGATATTTATATTTTTAATTCCCTAAAAATATTGATAGTTGTGTTTGGGATGAATTATTGTATCTTAATAAATAATATATTAATGATGTGTCTAATTATATGGTTCTGGATTTTGAAATGTAGTGATGATGATTCTAGCAGAGTTGGAGGTTTTCTTCTTTAGTGGACACTTAGTACTAGAAATATTTTCTATGTCTAGAAAACTTACCCACCATTGAAATTTAGTAGAAATTTGGTGATAATGTGATAGTGACCATGTTCATGTTTATGGTGGCCCTATAAGATGACATCTACAGAAAATGAGAGTCTATTAATGTGGGAAATAAACTCACCATTAAATTAAAAAATAGAGGATTTTATGTGAATAAAATCTCTATAATTAGATTTTTATTAATAGTGAATTTTATTCTCGGATGATAGCTATCCTATTTTTTTTTTAATATAAGTTTTTTTATGAGGATATGAGTATTTATTGGGATACTAATTATTTATGGAAACCTTTTAATGACTATAATCTCTATGATTAGATAAATTAATAAATATTATTACTAATAGAGATGTTCCTATAGAAGAAATTGTGATTATAATGATTTCTAGTGCTTCTATATTTGAGGATATTTGTTAGAATGGAATGGGGTATGGGATATAATTTAGTTAGTGTATTGGATTTGAGGCCATGGATGCTGGATTGTTTTTGGTAGATCTTAGAAAAATAATGACATTTTTATTACCTAAATAGATTTACATTATTCGTGTGGAAACATGAGAGTTCCATACAGGAACCTCATGAGTATATTCATATTTTTAACCATGATTTATATAATAATTTATTATTATCTTGATAGAGTTAATGATTCTATCAAGAACCCATATCTCTAGATTAATAAGAAATATTGAAAGTTTTCTATTCTAATATACACTTACAGGGGTATTGTAGAGTTGTTTGGTTTTATGGTTGTTTTCATAAATTGATATATTCTATTATAAATGAAATTAAATGATACTTATTCTTCATTTTTAAAATTGAGAAGATATATTCTTATAGTTGAGGTAATATTATTTTTTTCAAGAAAATGTGTAATTTCATCCATTTATATGTCATAATATATCCTTGGTTTTTGTTTCCAACATTTTTCTTATTAAATAAGTGATTTTAGTGTCACAATCGACATAGTTAATGATTTATTTAGACTATTATAAGGGTAGGTTCTTGAATATATATTATTTTAAATTTATAATTAATTTTTAAACACTTTATATGTGATTGTACATCATGAAATATGTTGAATGATATTCAAAATACACTAATAAATGGGGAAACAAGTATTCATATTAGTGAAACTAAAATTAAAAAAATCATAATGTGTGACTCATTAGGTGACCCATGATAAGATAGTTTTATCTAATTACTTATTCCCATAGTTTAAGAATTTTATGTATTAAATTTTCACAAAATGTTTCTATATTAATAAGAAAAATTTTGTGATTTATAGTTGATGGAGCTCATTAATAAATATACTTTAAACTATGATATATTATTCATTCATAACCAATATCTATTTTTATTTTTAATTAATAAAAAAATTCTTATGATTAATTCATTGATTAATATAAGTTTTCATTAGTTTATATTTTTTTTAAATACATTTTCAGCAATATTTGAATAATATTCAATTTATCATGAGTACTTAATTTCCTATAAGTTAGGAGAATCAAATGTATACATCTGTGTGATTAATTTTATTTTTATATGGAAATATTACTGATACAATCATATTCTAAATTATTTAAGAAATTTATTTCTTAATATATCTTTTAAAAATGTATTGTAGTATACGATGAAATACAAAATGGTATAGAGGTGGAATCATTGAAATAAATTTTTTTATTTTTTTATTTTTTTGATTTTAAATTATGATAAGTTGGATTATTTTAATCATTTTTGGAATGATTTTAATAATATATGGAAAGGTATTATTTTTTTATATCTTATTGATCTATTTAATTTCATAACATTGAAAATATTAATTTCATTGTATTTATGAAGGATATATGATTAAAAAATTTAGAAATTTTTTTCTTTTAATGCATTTATAAAAAAAAATATTTTATTCGGGAATATATTAACCAAGATAGTGTTTTATATAGTAAAAAAATAATTAAATATTTATTTATATTTATAAAATATATAATTCATTAGGAAAAATATTTTATGATTTTGATAGATACATGTGTTATTGAACATGGATTGATACTATTCAATAACCTTTTATCCATTCGATTGGAAGAGTAAATATAAATAAATTTTTTTAATACATATCAATTTATAAAAGTTATAATAATAAATTATAAGGTGAATGATTCAACTATTAGGATATATTCTACTACTATGTTTAGTTTAACAACACTCACATATACATTTCACATGATTTTCTTCAACTGAATTCATATATTATTAGTTATATAATGATTACATTATTATTAATAAAGTTATAAGAAAAAAATTATATATCATATATATAGTAATCTCTATATTCTATACCAAATAAAAAAGACAATTTTTCATCAATAATAAAAAATTAAAAAAAATTATCATTTATATATATATATAATATTTTTCCAAAAAAATATATCTGTTCATTATAAACCATGAAAGACATCTAATTATTTTACAAAAATCTTTATTGGAGGTTTAACTTTTAGCATCAAATATTCTGATCTAGTGAGAATCAATAAATGATAATGTCTTACGTTTTTCACTTGAATCATAAAATAACATACAGTCAACAATTATTTTAATCTATCTATGTATTATGTTTACTATTTTCATATGAATGTCCATAAGATGTCTTTGATATCCTACAACTAAACATGGTAAAGACAAAATATATGATCTTTAGGTTATGGTATATAATGTAACATATATATTGTTATTATTTATTATGAATAAGATAAATACAAAATTATCATTATACTGCTTGACTGCCCTTTTTAAATCTGTTGAATAAATAAGGGGACAATATAGAAATTATATTAAATGAAATTTCTTAGAAAACTCATCAAAATCGATTTGACAACCCCATGCACTATGTGTGGTCCCTGATTACCCATGGTTGATATCGTTCTTTGAGGGTCTCCATAGCTCTTTTGGGATAAATATACCCTCTCACTATATCAAAGTGACTTTTACCAAACAAAATTCTAAAAAATAATATATTAATTGATGAAATGAATAATTCTATTAAATATTAAATATTTTAATAATTTAGTATTCATATGAACAACTTTTTTACAAATAAATATATTTGTTTAAATTAGATGTTTCATACCAAAAAATATTTTAACAAAGTTGAAACATGATTCTTTATCTTATTAAAACCAAGTATTTATTTTACCAAAAAATGAAAATATTTTTTTAACTTAATATTATAAAAAATTACAATAAAAAATTCTGTTTTAATAAATTATTTTGTAATAAAAAAATATTTTATTAAATATTAAATAAATATATGAAATCATACATTCATATATAAATATATTAATTCTTTGACACAAACATATAATTTCTAAATAAATTTCTATTGTTATTTTATAAATTTTAAAAAATATTATTTAATTATAAGTACTAATATATATATATATATATATATATATTTATTAGTGATCCAAATTTTCAGTATATTCTAATCAGATGAAATCGGTTGTTAAAAAAATTCACATATATAAATATTCATTATATATATATGATAGTTTTTTATAAAAATTATATTCTAATATAAACAATTCTTTTCTATAGATAAATTATATATAATTTCTTTATGTGTGAAGGGATTTTTTAATCTTTATTTTTTCACACTATATAAAAATAATCATACTCCAAAATTCCTAAATCAATAAACACTACAAGGAATATGTTTTGAAAGCCCTAAATTCCTCTCATATTTAACTATATTAGTTCATTTTTCACATATAATTCACCTTCTATGGCATCACTATTTGATCACCTTCAACTTCCATTCATCTCCATCACCCCTTATTAATAGTCTAGTCCTTTTCTACAATTTCTGTGTCTATCACTCTCCACATCACCCTGTATATCCTTATCTCCCTCATCTATATAAGTGATCTATTATCTACACCAACACACCGAGTTCATTACCATCTCTTCCATTATCCTATGAAAAAACACCCCATATTATCAATTATATCATATAATCTCTAAACAATCCCCACTTAAACTCACACATCCCCTACTTATCCACCCCTCTATAATCTCGTCAATGTCATCCATCACACAAGAGATCCACACTACAAAAAAATGAGGCTTTAGTGGTGGTTTATTATTGATTTTTTTGTTCCAACCAATAATTGTCATTTCTTTAATAGTATTTAAAATATAGTGGTTATTTTATTAAACTATCACTAATCATTATATTTAGCTACAATTTTATAAGAACTATCCTTAAATCCAAGAAAAACCTAACTGACCCCTCCCCTCACCCTGACTGGACTTCCCCCCACCTTGACCCAGACCCCGTGGCTATGACACCCCACCCACCATAGGAATCCTCCATGAATCCTAACCATGGACCAATTATCCCCCCCCCCCACTCCCTCTATGATAACCCTCAACCCCCATCCTTCACTGCCCCCCTGACCTCCAACCCCCTGCCAACAATACTGCCTGTGGTCATACCCCCTGAAAGTCCTCTTTAGAGTCGGTATACCCTCATTCTTATTTACTAGAGACCATTACCCCCAATGAATATTAAGTAGTAACCCCTTCCCCAGTACCCTAAAATCTTGCATGCCCACTCAATTTCCCATTATTATAGATATTTTAGGGACCATATCTCTGACCACCACACCATTAATTTCCCTACACTTACCTATATGACCATCTTAAATGCCATTCAACTATATTATTGTGAGTGGTAATATTTTTTAAATTATTTTTGTATATTTTTCAAGTCAAATTAAACCATATTATCTTAAATAATTTCTTATAGAATCAAGACCCAACCCTAATTAATGAATTAATTCAAAAAATGCTAAAATATTAATATAATTATTTGATAAAAAAATATATCTTTATATATTTATTTATAGGATAAATTTTCACCATCCAATAACAAAAGATAAAATTTTGACCAATTTACCTCGAAACACACCTTGGTATACCTAGGGTGTGGAAAAATTGTTAGATTATCTAATTATAAAATTGATCAGTGGATAATAGGATAAAATGTATGTCTATTTTGTGTAAAGTAAAGTAATGGTTCAAAAAAAATGAACTATATGAGCACTTTTTATTGAAATAGTTTTATGAATGATATATATATATATATATATGATTGTTTCTTAATAGAGAATTGAATATTATGGAATGTAAAAACAATTACTATCTTATTAATGAATCACAAAGTGACTCACTAGAGGAGAATTCAATTTGAATCTTGATAAATGAAACATTTGTATTTTTAAGATACAATATCCATGATTTTTACATATCAACATAACCTTTAGTTGTTCTTAATAAGGTTAATATTTCTCATATCTTCAGTAACCAAAAAAATGAGTTTTTAAATTATTTGAAGATGGACTACATGAACTATATCAAGGATGTGTCAAGTATTCATAGTTGTATTTTTAACTTATGTTGTTTCGTATAGATATTCTCCATGGAATTACAGAAAATGTAATTTCCATGACTTTATATCGTATTCATGATTAATTTTGTGAAGCTAAGAACCCTGTATCATATACTAAGATGAAAAAAATCTTGAAAAAACATTGACTTTATTGTAAAATTATACGATAATTCCCTATTGATTTCATGAATTAATGGGGAGAAGGGACTAAAAATGAATAATATATAAGATTCCATAAAGAATATAGAATTAAATTAGAAATAATTAGAATAAAATGAAATGAAATACTAGGAAGAATCGGAAGAATATAACTCTTGAAAAGGTATTTCATAACTTTTCCTAGTACCATACTTTAAAATATTATTCATATCATCAACAACTAAAAAATAAATGAATTAGAATGCTCAAGACAATAAAAATGATGTGTTGATGTGATATAAAAATGACTCAAAATCATAGAATATCTTTTACTCATTTTATCTAGGTTTCTCTTCAAATACCATGAATGTACATTTTGGATTGGATTGTGATGGTTTTAACCATTTTAGTAATTTAAGTAATAATTATAGTATATGTACAGTTGTTCTGACCCCCAGAAATCTACCTCAATAGATGTGTATAAAAAATAATTTATTCATTATTTCATTGATTATTCCTTTAATGAAAATTCTTGGAAATTACATTAATTTATACCATCGACCTTTAATAAAATAAATGCGAGAATTATGGGAAGATGGAATGGAAAAATATGATGCATCCATGATAAAACTATTCAAAATGAATATTGTATTAATTTAGAAATTAGTTAATTTCATGGACTAGGAAACTTATATAGTTGGAAAACTCATACTACTTTTCTTTTTTAGATTATAATTTTTATTTTGAACCATAATGATTAACTCATAGTATAAAATGGTGTTTTTTGTGTCATCATCAATTACATAATTCTTATCTTAAATTCATGTTTAAAATTAATGAATTCATTACTGATATTGAATTGTTAATTACACTAAATTTTTTATTTGGTTTAAAAATAATTGGACAATAAATGAATTTAAATATATAATTTGATAAATTTAATCATTTTAATTGATGGGGGAAAGGGTATAATGTACAATATCATAGTCGTTAGAACCCAATAGTGGAAAAAAATGAGTATATTTTAAAAACTTCTTTAATTATATTTTAATATGATAAATCATGACCATGAAATGATATATATTGAGATTAATATATATAATAACATAATTTTTACATTTCATAATGAGAATGGTAGATAGAAGGATCACCTTAAGGCATATAAGGATTCATAATAAATGAATATAAAAACGGTTTATAAAAAAATGAGAATGGATTAAATCCATTTGATATTTTGAAAATAAAAAATCATTAAAAATATGTATTATAATAAGCATTAAAGAATATAAAACTGATTTATTGATATTCATGCAACATTTTAAGGTGCATTAAAATAAAATAATGAATGTTACATGGATTGAAATTTCATGAATCATATATACTGATAGAGCATTATTTTCTATTGGAATTGTTTATTATGTTACTTAAAAATATAACTACAATTATTTTTGAGTTGTTTACCTTTTTCAAATATCATTGTAGGAAAACTCTAAATCCAACTGATATGGAAAAACAACAAGAAAGATTTTTTTTAAAACTTTTTCATTTATAGATCTTATTTTCCCCATCATTCTTCACAATTATAATTAATGTTTCTATTAATTTGGTTGAATAACCTAAAAAAGGTGCACTAGTTCACTATTAGTGAATATATACAACTGAGAGGTACATTAATATTATTTTTATTTTCATTGATGAATTTAATTTAATCAAATCCTTGTTTAAATTTTTTAATAATTTTTTTATTTTTTCTCCACGTACATTATCATTGAGAATCATATTTACAGAATAAATCTCAATCAAGAGGCTCTATTGTTGATGATTATATAACCATAGTGTTCCTGACCATTTATTCTTGGTATTTTTATGTGATTAACACTTAAATCAATCATGTTGGGTGTGTGGATTACATCTCTACTAATTGTCATTATGAAAAAAAAATCATTGTATCTCAATCTACACAAAAAAAAATTATAAAGGGGAATATTTTTAAACTATATAAATAAGATTTTCTACAATAACATAGATATGTTCTATTCTATATTCTTATTATAGATCAATTTATTTGATAATTGAGATTGCATAAAAAGTGGTAACTATGGGGTCTAACTTGAAGTGATATGGAGTTAATAAAATATGTTAATAATGATTTTATTGAATAGTTTTCTCATCATGTATGTATATAATCATATTCATGTGTTTGACATGTATTTATTTATTCTATGATAAAATTAACTAAAATAAATCTTCTTTTATGAAAAATAAATAATGAAAATTGAATTGAAATATAAATTGATTTGATTTTTTTGCTTGATATCCTATAATGTATTCTAAGAGATTCGATTCTTATAATACTCATGGCATCATGTTTCATTCGATTTATCACAAATACTATTGAAAACTAAAAATAGAGGTGAATTTATACTCAAATATGTGATATATTATGAAAATATGATTGATTTTATCACATTTAAAAATAATGTTCAATTTTTAGTTATATTATTCAAATTTAATTTGCTCAACATTGATATGGGCATAATGAAATGTTAGATACATTTTACTTATTCCATATTATCTCTCTTGATCCATACTAGTGAGTGTGTAGAATATAATTCATTTATCTTAGCTTCTTAAGAGAAAATGGTTTCTTATTTGGATGATGAAATACATGAATCTTGTAGAGTAGTTGTATACATAAAGAAGATACTTGGATGATATGGGTGATGATAATCAATTGGTAATTTATGATATTGAACCTCATCAACCAGAAAAAAATGAATTGATTTTCTGAACTATATTTAAATTGTCAAACATGCATCAGAGTGGTGAGGTGAAGTACTATCCACAACAGAGGATGATAACAATGAAGAAAAAAATATGAAGATACTGGAATTTAAAAAACATTTATGAAACTATATTATAATTTATCAATTATATCTATTTCTATAAATATAAAGTATTCAATTTTTTTCTTTTTTTGGTAAAATATTTTTTTCTTATGAATTTGTTGTACATTTAATATATTATTAACTATTTAAATTGAATGAATAATGGGACCAGAAAATTTGAGATCCCATCTAATCAACATCTCAAAGCGCATCGCCTATATCATTAGCTTCAATGGATCTAAGTGAATCTATTATATTAGAGACTTATATAAAGATATAGTTTCCCCATATATTTTTGGTATCCAACCATCCATTGAACCTCTCATGATAGAGAAATTGGTAATCCCTCTGTCTAGAGGATATTTGAGAGTTACCATTACTAGTATATATATAATTGTAAAAAAACTACATATTTTACTAATTTATAATTAATTTTCTGAAAACAAATATTGATAAAAATATAAGAGATATAAATATAATCACAAAATATGTATGGGATAAGAAATAATTCATGTTTATCATTTTTGACAAGATCAAGATTCATACCGATGATGTAGCAGTAATCAATGGACTGCTTCTTAGGAATTTTTCTCATGATATTTAATAGTTTCCTATTAATTAAAATGGTTAAAGGCATATTCCTGCAGCTTGAAAAAATAATTTATTTGATATCCAAGTAAAGGTAATATTAATTTAATATACATTTATATCTATTTTAAAGGACATGAGTAAAAAATTAATAAACATATAAAGTGTTTTGTTTTTTATTTCTTGATGTTTTCTTCATTTTAAAGTCCCTAACTCCATTTCATTCCCATGGGCTCTAAAAATTTTAGGCAATAAATAGAATGGTTCTAAACCTATATTGTGAAATGAGTTTAATGAAACATCTCTACAATCAAAAATATGTATGAGAATGTGCCTGAAGGTGTTTTTCATCAGTAGTGGAAGATGTTTGTTGATATTAATAGAGATGCATCACATGAGGAGTTGAATATTTTATCATGTCTAAATAACATAAACACAATAAAATTGTAATTTTTATAATTCTTCCTAATTATTTTTGGAATTATATGGAAACTTATGTGAATCATGAGAAACAAGTCATTCCTTATATCATGGGGTCCTAATGTTTTTAAATAAAATAAATAGTCTTAGTTTTATTTTATATATTAATTTATATATTAATTTATTATAATTAAGGGTTTCTTAACATATATATATATATATTATTATTTTTAATGTCTAATGAATCAAGTCCCTCTATTGGTCGGGTAGAGATGATGCTTAATATTTATAATAAAATCAAGTGTAGTTTGGTGAATGAGCCTACTAGAGTGAATAATATTAATTATTATATGATATTATTTCAATACTATAAAAATGCAATAATATAAAATAAATTATAACCACAAAAAATCCTTAAACTGAATTAAATGGGTCTAGATACATGTATAATATAGTGTGAATTAGCTATTTCCGTGTCCTTTGATCTACATTTCCAACCCCAATTATTTGAGATTAGAGCTTGTTTGTTGTAATAATTTATTTTTCATTACTATATATTTATAGTAATGAAATAACATTAAATACTAATGAAATTTTTTTAATTGTAAAATATTATGATTTCAAAATAATTTATAAAATCAATATTAAAATTTTTGTATTAACATGTTAATATTCTTTAAGCCTAGGAGACGAACCCATCACAATCATCATTCATTTCCCCAAAATGACACAGTTTTATTCATTTTAGGGAAGGAGCATCCTAAGAATATATGGGGAATGGGTTCTAGGCACAGTACATCAACTATATTTGGTAAACACCACCATCATTTACTACTACAACTAATAGGTTTTCAAGAAGTTTCATTGATTGGGAAGCACAAAGATAAACGGAAAGTTTAAAATAAAAAATTTATTAACAAGACTCTTATAGGAAAACAAAGGACTAGTGGAATAAAGAAAATTAAAATTATTTAGTTTCTATATTTCATCGGTTATAGGGCACGATTACCAATGAAATTGTTAGCCGTATATATCTTCCTACTGATAAAAATTATAAATTTCATAATCATTCACATTTATGAAAATAACACATACAACTTTCATGAAAAACTAACAATTTTATATTGAAAATGTGCATGTCGAGTAAAATGATCACATCATGAGTCACACTGATGTGCTATTAATTCATACAAATCAAAAATAAATTATGGATAATTATCATAAATTACTAAATAAATCCATAATTCTTTTTATTTTTGGTTTTTTGATATATATTAGAATATAAAATAAGACTTATATTGAAATAATACACAACGATAAATAGTTTCCACTTTGTGTTTCTAATTGATGTGTGGTCGATCCAACATGTAAAAATGAATTATGAATAATTTTTTTAATTTTTGAAAACTATCTGAGATCATTTTCTATGTTTTGAAAATGAGATATACTTTTTAAACAAAAAAGTCATTTTTATTTTGAAAACAAAACCTCAAGTCATAAAACCTGCATTGGGGTTCATACTGACATGAGATTGACTCCTCAATGATAAAAAGGAATTATGTATTATTATAAAAATTGTTAAAAACTATCTAAGATTGTTTTATTAGTTTTAGCTATTTGAAAACTATTTAAATATAAAATGGAACTTATATTCAAATCATGCATATAGATTCATACATCCAACAACATGTATCTAACTGATGTGTAATAAATTATTAAACATCAAAAATTAATTATGGGAATTTTTAAAAATCTCTGGAATAAATTAGATCATTTTTCATAGTTTTGAAAATGTGAAAAGAATTTTAAAATAAAATGACACAAAAACCCACTTCTAATAGACAATGTTATATCAAATATGCCCCTAATTAAGTGAAATCATGGGAAAACCGCTGTTGAATTTTTTTTACATTTATATATAGAAGTGATGTCTATCTTAAATGCAGTGTTCTAATAATAAATCAATAAACTTTTTTAAAGGCCAAAAAGTCTTTAAATTTTTTTGGGTAAAACTCTTTAATTCACATCATTTGGATATGAAATCATAGTAAAATGGTCATATATTAGTTTTTGAATTTTAGGAATAGACAATATTTTATTATGATTAAATTTATTCCCTAGATTCCCATATACATTTTTATAGTGTTTAAAAAACTAAAATAGGCATGTACCATTCAAAATCATTGAGAAAAATCACATAGTTACATGGAATCATTTTAAAACCACCAATGAATAGTTTTTTACAAGTGTGTGTAGACAACAAGCTTGTACAACATATGGTGTGCTCAGAATGACTTAGTAAATTGTTTTAAAAGAAACCAAAGACATTAAAAATTTGTGTTGGGGTTCAAAACCAATAAAATGGTGTCATGTGGATGTGAAATAATAGTTCAATTACCATATATTTATTTTTAAAATGTAGTAATAGGAGACATGTCATTCTATGTTATGGTTTTCCTAGAATACCTGAAAACACATTTTTTGTGTTTTAAAACACTAAATCATTAATGTAATAGTCAAAACCTTAAAAAGGAAATATTAAGGACATTAAATCGTGGAAAACCCATCGATGAATTATAATTTGATGTTCATGCATATATAATATTTCCATGTGACGTGTGTTGTGCCTGAAATGACTCGATAAACAATTTTAAAAGATACTTAAGTCATTAGAAATGTGTGGTGGTCAAGACCAAACAAAAAGTGTCATATAGCCATGGAATTGTTGGAAATGAATGTATATTTATTTTTGAAATGTAGTAACTGATGGAAATTAATTATGAGTCATGGTTTTCCAAGGATGGTCATAAATGTGATTTTAGTGTCTTAAAACACTAAAATGTTCATTTAATAGTCAAAACTGCAAAAAAATCCAAAAATATTGACATTAAATAATTGTAAAACCACCATTTATTTATTTGTGACTTATACGCATAGACAACACATCCATATGATGTGTAGTGGTCTCTGAATTACTCAATAAAAAATTTAAAGATATTAATGTCTTTGAAAACGTGTCTTGGGGTTTCAAAACCAATAAAAATTCATTTTATGGTCATGAAATCATATAAAAACAATAATAAATTTATTTTTTAAATTTAAGAACAAATGGAACATCATTTTGAGTTATGGGTTTCCTAGGACAACCATAAACATGTTTTTAGTGTCTTAAAACACTAAAACATATGTGTAATGGTCAAAACCACAAAAGAAACCTTATATTGAGGTGAAATATTGAAAAATACAATATTAAATTATTTTTAAATATGTTAAATTATTTAAAATAAATGTATTTTACATTTTTAATAATAATTTTTAAACAAACTTCACCCATGTTTAAAAATTGATCATATTTTTGTATACTTATCACTTTTTTGTTCCAATTATTGATTCACCAATGAAAATTTTAGGTTTATATTTTCAAAGTGTTCTATGTGATATATTATTTTTTTAATATTAATTTTTTTAATAACAAAATAGAAAATGTTATGAGAAATGTTTTGAATATATTAGTTTTCAATTCTCTTTCAAATTTATCTTCAAAAATATACTGGTATGTTTTGTTAGTAATAGATTTCAACATTACACAAGTGGTTCACATTTTTATCCAAATCATTCAACATAAGGAATTCATAGTGGTTCTTATCTTCCAGGGTATGTAGAAATATTATCAATGATTCAACTGTACTTATGATTTATTATGTTCGATTCTAATTTCTATCTTGTTTGTTATCCCAATTGATTGTTTCTAGTGGATAACATGATATAAAGGTGTACAGATATAGCAAATCACCTTGAAATGATGTATATTTTACATGGGTAATAGTTTTTATTAGACATATTTTATATCTATAAATTTATTACGGAGGTTATCGGTTGAATGAGATTATATATATTATTTTTGATGTATTATTTTGTATGTTTGATTAGATTAATATATTTTTATGGTTTATTTTATAATATCACTATGTTTTTTATATGTATTATATTTTTTATTTAATTATTTTTTTAAAATAAAATTTAAATAAATACATTTAACTACGGTTATTGAAAACCACTACTAAATAGATACAATAAAATCTATTTAGTGGCATGTTCTGATAATCAAAGATAAACCAAACCGATTATAAAGTACTTAATAGAGGATTATTTTTTTAGTGATATATCCAAAATTATCGGGTAAAAATTAACCAAAAATATCATATATACACAAAAAATAGAACATATAAAAACTACTACTAAAAATAAAAAATGTCACTAAACTTTTTTTTATTGTGAAAAATACAGAAGATTACAAATCCACTGCTAAACCATTTAGTGGGGTTTTAATCAATCATTTAAAAAAACATATCTTCTATTAATCCCTCAGTTCTCTATGACACTACCTCTCACTGTATTCTATTTATGTCCCTATCACCCACAACAACCCACATGAATCTCCGTTAGTAAAGAGGATACATTGAGAGGATTATTAACCAATAAAAGTTTCCCATGTAATTGTTCCCTATTTGAGCATCTCATTTTCTACGTGGTTCTTATATTAAATCCTCAAGCACATTATGTCATGTGTATATTCCATGTTGGAAATTATTTTTCATTATAATTTTTCATAAATTAATTTGAAATTATTTTTGTTGATTTTCTTTATTTTTTATATGTTATAAAAATTCATATTGTAGAATTATATAATTCCAACAAAAAGTAATTTGAATCATCTATTGGTATTTAATTTTTTTATATCTCAGATTTAAATTATTATAATGAATCTTATGGAATGATAGAAAACACATTATTGTTATATTGAACACATTAATAGAAAAAACTATTATGATATATTCATAATTACTTATTGATCATTTATCAAGACATTCATTTTTTAAATTATGATTAATAAATTGTTTTGATCAAATATTTTTACACCTATTTTATTATATATAGTTTTTTGAGATATTTGGCGTGGATTAATTTTTGTTTACTTTATTTTATCTATGATAATTGACTCTTTAATTTTCACTATAATTTACCACTTCACCACTTTATAATACTATTATAAACATTCTAAATTATAACAAAAATTTATGTTAGTATGTATATCATATTATGATTCATTAGTTTTTTTATTTTATTAATTAATAAAATAATATATCTTTCTATATTTATTAATTTGTGTATTATAGATATCGTTTTTCAAATGATTTTATATAATATGTTAAATTTTTTGGAAATGATTTTATATGTGTTTATAATGGGTAAAAGATATTTTTTATAATAAATGTCTGTATAGTTGTAATAGATATAATATATTTATTAATGGATATTTACACTTATATTTATTGATGTACCTCAAGTTTATATTGTTTGATTGTTTTTTATCACTCACTATTGACATAATATTTTTTATAAACATGGTAATTCCTTAAAAAATGTAACTAATTATCATATTAATATTTAATTGAATGTTTTTTCTTGCCTAATTTTCCAAAACCCTTTCAAAAAAATTGTGGTTGGTACATCATTTTCTAATAATAAAAATTATTTAAATTTCCAATCAATTTTTTGTTCTTCATATCTTGATATACATTAAATGAATAAATTTCATCATCAGTATTATGAGGTTTCATCAATGGTTTGTGACATAATATGCTTTGGAATTTGGGATACACACATATATGTTTTGATAAATATTCTCTAATTATAAATTAAAATATAAAGATGGTTTTGAAATATTTGGAATGTTAGTGTGAACTTTATTTTTTAATAATATTCATGTAAACACATTTTACTTCTTTAATATTTTTACCATTTATATATGCTTTATTTAAGTTACACATTCATGTCCCAAATAATTTATTAATATTTAATATGTACTTAAACCTATATGGTTTTATTCTATTTGATTTCATTGGTCATATGAAATATGTACTTCGCTAATGGTAATGAGATATAAATTATTGCCTTACTGTCACCCATTATAAGGGGAGGATACTATTTAATGTTTTGAAGTTGTGGAAAATAATGATTTCTCAATGAAATATTATTAAAAAACATTTTATCTTAAAAAATATAAAAACATATAGTAATAAATTGAGAATATTTATTCTCAAAACATCACCATTATGTGAAGCCTTATATTTAAAATACTTTTTATTTCATAGGAAATTGGTTTTCTCATATTTTAAATTATCCCTATGATAAATAATGTTTTTTATTCATACCAAAGATGATATTTATATTTTAATTTATTATTTATTACCTCTCTAATGCCTATTTGTTTCCATAATAACAGGTTTTCTCTTAGAAGTATAACCTAAATTTATTTTCTTATCTTTTCAACATCTATTTATTTTGTATTTATATTGATTGATTTTATATTAAAATCAATTTCATCATTTAATATTTGATTTCATTTTAATTTTAAGGAGTATCATATTTGAATTTAAAATCATAATTAGTTTTTTAATTATATTTTTATTGAATTTGTACGATATTTTTTATAGAATTTTCATTGTATTATTTTTTTATCTGTATTAAAATCTCATAGGGAATGTATTATTTTTCTCAATTTATTCCCTTTTGGAGATACATGTTTCCCTCTTATGAAGTACTCACTTTAGTTATCTAGGGTTTCCTCCATCCTCACATTCTTCTTCTATGCTATGCATATATTTAATTGGATTACCTTCAATACTTTTAGTAAATGGATCACCTCTCTTGTCTTGGTGGTTTGATGTTTCTATCTATGTTTTTGGAGAGTTTTTCTCTATGTTGAGTTTTTATTTATTTTTCATCATTATTGATTTCAATATCATTATTGTTTAGACATAATTGGTTGTTGACTGTGGATTCCTAGGACCTTTTTACTTCTATAATTACCTTTTCTCTAAAACCATCATGTTAAAACTTGTTTTTTATATACATTTATATAAAATAAAATAAAATAATACTAAGTTAAAAATATTTTTAAAAAAAATAAAAAAATGAATAAATGGATTCCATGCCTTTTCCCATTTTCCCCCAGTATAGAGGCTTGAATAATATTTCTTACTTTGCTAAAAAAAATTGGACATAGACATTAACCACTATAACTCTTTCCAAGAGAAAAAATTCATTAAAAAATTAAAAACATAAATTATTTTATATTTAAAAATATATATTTGTTTATTTTGTTTTTTAGATACATATATATACAAAGAATTTAATAATAATACCATTATTATTAATAATTAAATATTCAATATTAATAATTTAATTAATATTTTTTAAAAAATTATATTTCTTAATACATTATTTGTTATCTTATAAATTATAGAATTTACAACTTTATTAGTAGTTATTATATTAATTATTATAAACAATTAAAAACATAACTTGAATTTATTAATAATTTAATTAATACATTTTAATTATAACAACTTAATTAATAATAATATTGAGTAATGAAATTAATAATATAATACATAACTAGAATTAGGCCTATTAATATTTTAAGGTGTAAATTTTATGTTTTTATTAAATAATTTTTGTGACAAGTATATTATATTTTTTTTATTATATTAGAGATTTTATTTATTTTCTATTCTGTTTTTTATATTTTGAGACTGTTTGTAAAATTTTGATAATATTGTATATAAATTTGATAATTTATAAACATTAAAATTAACCATCATGAATCAAAATAAAGTTTCAATTATGTGACATTGAAAGTATATCAATAATAATATATAAATACAATCTAAATGAAATTTTACACACTTACTAAACATATAAAACATAATTTTAAATAAGATGAATTTTATAAAATCAATAAGTGAAAAATAATTTTAACGTAAAAATATTGTTTTATTTTAGTACATTACATTTTTGTTTATAATTTTTTTACATTCATTTTGTTTTAAATTGTTTTTTATTTTTTAGTCGATTTTTTAAATTTAACATAGATTTTGGTTATTCTATAATTTTTTCATATATTTTTGAATTTTTAGATTTTAATTTTTTAATAAATAATTATTATGTCATGAAAAATTATTTTGGTTTATAATTTTGTTGATTTTTTTATTTAAAAAAAGATATTTAGTTGATGTTTAGGTTTTAATTAGATTATTTTTATAGTTTATATTTTATAAGAATTTATAGTTACTAACATGAAATTTAAAAACTTTTCCTATGTTTCAAATAGTCACCTTTTAAAGCCTAAAAATTTAAATTTTTAATAAAATATAAATTAAAATTAAAACATGAACTAAACATGTAAGAATTGGTTGATTGTAAAATTGATTTTATCACTATAATAATTAAAAATTAATATATATGTACAAGACATTATTGTTTAAAATATTTTATACTAATGAAAACATATAAATGAATGATTAAAATTATTTTCTATAATTGGTTATAATACCACATTATGGTGTGATAATTGGATGCCCATATCGAGATCTCATACCTCAGTGTTGGGGTAGAGTATGATAAGGTTCAGTGGGTACTTATTTTTAAAATTAAACCTTGAATGTATAATTCTATTCCTATGAATCATTAGGAGGAAATTTCATCTGGATGTCATCAAATTACCTCTATCATTCACCAGCTTCCCTTGTGGAATGATCATCCATCATCCATAGGGGGAACCATAATTCCTTTAAAGGTACAGTCCTGAATTGTTGAGGCATAGTCCATTAATATGATCTTATATCATATATACTAAGTGAAAACTATACATATCTTAACAATTGAATTGGATATTATACCTCCTTTTGTACATCCCCAATCAACTATGGATGGATTTCTAGAGTTACGACCAGTTCTTGTGGAATAGTTGAGGCCTGGTATGCAACATAATGCGGTATACATCATCATCATCATGGACCCTCAACATTAGCAACTATTGGAGGAGTTTTTTTATTAGGAAACTTCTCTCCCTTGGTAGGAACATCAACTCCCTGTGGTGTATGATCAATAATACTACCTTGGAGAATATGATATAGTTGAATCATCCCCTACGCTACAGTATGGTATGTTTCTGAGATAAAAACTACACACTCCTCCAAATCAAAAATTAAGAAAATATTTTGTAATCAAGTATGAAATATAGAGATTCAAAATGAATTTGAAAATAAAAAATAATGTAAATTTATTTACATAAAAAATCTTCAAGTTGTTTATTATACAGATTAAGATAGATTATGGACTTCAGTCTATACTACGTCTCAAAATCATGATACTCTAATAGAGTGAATCACGTCATATACACACCATTGATATGAAAATATGTGCTTATATCCCATTTGTCAAGGTACTATGAAACTGTTCTGAAACATTCAACATCCTGAATCCTTTTCATATTCCTTGAATGAATCATTGAAGACTATTTGTGTTGAAATGGAATAGATTGAACAAATCCAAACAGACATATAACCTTATCAGGATTGTACCAGTCAACAATATGAATGTGAATCAGTCGAACTATAATCATCGCATAGTGAATCAAATTAGTGTAGTGTGAGGGAAGATATTTTAATAGTGCCTAGTATGGCATCCATGTAATCATAAAAATCATGGTAACTTTGTTAAAATATGTTGATACTAAAAACCAAAATTGATAATATTATGAAATTTATTTGTCGATGGAATATTGCATATACTTACATCAGTGGGTAGAATACTATCCAACATGAGAAGGTATACAATCAAATTATGTCTTGGAGTCCTAATGAAGTGGTGTTCATGACTATACCTATAACTTAAAATATATAAAGTAATAAATATTATGTAATAAAGTATAATAACTCATATTACAATTAGAAAACAATAAATATGAGTGATCATACCAGTATCCACACAGAGTTTTATGCAACACATCTATATGATGCTCTGGACAAGCAACATTTTGGATAAGGGAAGGGATGTTCTCAAACTCTCACATCTAAATAAATATGACATATCCCTTAATATTGTTGTGATCAAATCAAAATTCCATGCATAATGCCCAATACATGTATTCCAATAATGCATATCCCCAGTTGTGTCTCTAATTATGATCAAAGACCTCCAATTTCCCTAGATATATCATGCGTGCATACATAAAGTAGTGATCAGCATAATTTTTCCCTATAATGATATGTAAGATATCCAAAATGGTGTCATGTGTGGAAGTATTATCAATAGTGTCAGTGGGTAACAGTGTGAATTGCATATCCAACCATCTCATAGATAGTGAACTTCTATTCATTGAATCAACACCCCCCACAATTTCATGACAAATTAGTTATTGTAGAATATAAGGAAAGTATCCATAGGTTGATCCTATAACTATATCACCATGTATAGGGTGACTAATTATAACGACCACATCCTCAAAGGCGATGGCCATCTTTCCCCTAGGAAAGAGGAATTTATGTGACTTAGGTCTCCATATCTTAGTGATGGAAACATGGAGGTGATGATTAATGTCTGTATAAACAAAAGACAGTGTCCCCATAGATAATCATAGCTTACATATGGTATAATAGTATCTAGAAGAATAATTTGATGATGATGGTGTTCACTATACATCATAATCCATCGAACCTCTTGTCCTGCAGTCACCCCATGTGAAACATGCCTATAATACTCAGTGAGTAGAGTAGTATCCTCCATCTCTATGTATAAATATTAAATATATCATAAGTTAGTATAAAATATAAATATAATTTTATGGTTAGTATAATTTTATGACTGGTAGAATCTAATATATATAACATTCATATTCCCATTATTTTATAAAATTGTTCAGAAAAAAAAGGTAATGTTTTATTTATTTATCACTGAATATTTTTAATGATTTTATAAAATTATTTTTCATATATTTAAATTTTTTAAATATTTTAATCATTATAAATATTTTTATTCAAAAGCAACTAGTTTTTCTTCTATTTTTGTTTGAATAGAGTCATATTTTTAAAGATGGTTTACATGAAAATAGATTTTTCTCACATAGGTTAAGTCGATTGGATCTACCTTATGGATTGATGATTTGTTTCATTTATAGAATTCATAAAAATAGTTTATATGAAAATGGTGTTCTTTTTCATTTATATATGATTTCTCAAATGATGGAATATGTCATAGTTATTTTCTCACATTCTTACTTTATGGGGTATCTAGGGGTGGTTTGAATATTATTTCATGTCATATAACATGTACTTGTTATATTCCTTGTAAATTAAATTTCAATGGATTACTTTGATAAAAAAAGGTTGATTTAAAAAAAATTATCATGTGTAAAGGATTTTTAAAATGAAGGTAATTATGAAGAATAATGTTTTATATATTTAAATAACGTAACATTTAAGTATATTTAGTTTATGTGATATTTATATAAATGGTTGTACAATTTATCAACTGTTACTTATTTAAAAGTAAAATTATTCATAAATGAAATATAATTACAGAAAATGATGGAGTTTATATTAAAATAATGAACATAATAATATAAAAAGTTCACATTGGAAGAAACACATCATAGTGGATGAGAGTGAGATCTCAATCCAACAATATTAGGGAATCATTTCCTGTTACATCCTTCTTAATGATATATGCTACATCTCAAATATATTCCTTATTCTTGAGTACAGTATATCTCATTCGGCGTCTAGATAGACTTTATTCACCCTCATAATCGCAAACTATTGATGGCAGGTACCAATACTAGCTAGTCTTCTAGCATTGGGAAATATTTAAATTCTGAAATAGGTGTTTATGGAATCGTATAATAGTTAAAAGTGATATCCAAATGGAATACTGGATCAAAATATTCTTCCCATGATATTTTAGTATAGGAACATGTTTTAATGGAGTGTGCACATGGAAACTATAATTCCTGGATGATTCCCCTTTAAAAATTCCTCTCTTCCAATAATACAATAAGGACTCAACCAATCTTACATGTGATGGGGTCCGAACACTCATAATATTCAAATCATCATCCTTCTTGGTAAAAAATGAGGACTTCATAATAAGATGATTCTTGGATGTTCTTTTCAATATCTTTTTGAATACATCATCCTTACCTCATCCTTCACGAAATCCCATTAGCAGTCTATTTTCCACTTCCAATGAAGTAAATGACACAATAATAAAATGACACATAAACCAAGCCAGTTATATATTACAAGATATTCCCCATGAATATTTCATTGATACACTCCATAATGTTTTTGGTATTGTTTCTATACTTCTTCCCATAATCTTATGTCAATATTTATTTTTCTTTTGTAATTATCATCATAAAATCAAACACTCCTTGATTAGTCCTGTGGATTTTTTCTAATCTTTGTTCAGACCTTCATTTATCAAGCTCATATTCTATACAAAAATTCATCATATTTCACAAAAATAATTTTACCATTACATCAAAATAGTAAAAATTAAGAAATATATTTCATACCAAGCCTCAAGATATCCATATTCATAGGTTCATGATGGAATATTTTTTACATGTTACTGAAAATGTGTCTGATGTAGTAGTGATGATTTTCATTTCAAGGTCTTTATATAATAGGATCTTCATTTATTGACTCAATTATTTCTTGATGATGATCAAATATCAAACAGACAACCTAAATGTGGTGGAAATGGATGTTTATGAATGATAACAACTGACTCCATGATTAATAATTTTAGTTCTACATAATTGGAAATGAAAGTCGAATAAGTGAATGGTTTCAATCATGTTGTTTTCAATAAAAACAATTCCCTTGTATATTCCCTACATAAAATTCTCATCATTTTTTAAAACTATTTAAAAAAACCTATAATATATGGAAGTAATGGTTAGAAAAAGTGAAAAATATAAAGAAAAATATGGATTAAGTTAGATATTTTGAGACACATGTTAATTCATATTGATTTGGAGTAATACATGGTTTTTGTTACACATTATGGATAGAAATTGAAATAACACATGATATGATTCATCCCAATCATAATATACCTGGACAATTTATTTATGTTTCTCTATCCATGTCTTCATATAAGAAATATTAAAACCAAAATGTTAATTTATTATCTCTTGAAGAAGGGATATAGGAACATATTCAAAAGCCTTGATCATATCAACAATAATAGATTACACAAATTCAGTATCCAATGATGTGTGATATTGTGTCCGGATTGTCTTCACATAAGTATTCCAAAATCCTAGATATTCTCCAACCTCCAAATACAATTTTAGAAATTTCCCTCAATAAGAATCTAAAATCATCCACATATTTTTCACACCTTAAAATATATTTTGAATTGCTTTAATTCTGGTCTAAAAATATATAGTTTATCTAAATATGAAATCTTTTCAGTATGTTTTTCATAGAATATTGGCTTGAAAAATATCTTGGAAAATATATTTTATGTTAATTTCACTAAATTTATCCTTTAAAACCCATGGAAACTCTATTATGGTGTTATAAAATTCTAGTCAAATTCAGGAAATAATTCCATTGCTTATGATCAAGATACAAAAAGGGATACATGATTTATTATGTATCAAGGTCTTGTATAACTACTGCATTTATACCAATTCATCTACATATTATATATATTTCTCCTCATCATCATTATTGTCTCCATATATTCCATAATTGGAAACTTACATATCATCAAAATGGTCTTAATGTATAACTATCACACAATTCCCTAGCCTGAGTGAAACTATAATCGTTTCCCCACAAGACCTCAGGTGTGCTAACCCATATTCTAGAAGTTGTTGACTATCATTATGTGTCTAAAAAACATGTGTAAACTTTACACAATTATCAGAGTAAATCAAAAACATATATAATTTCAATATATGTAAGATCCATAAGGAACATTAAATGTAAATCATATAGAACTATACAAAAAGTAACCAAGTAACTCATTATATAACAATATAATGGATACACTACATATTAGGAAGTCATACAAATAAAATCTCAAATATGATTTCTATAAAATATCATGAACATGGTCCAATTTACCATCCTAGTCCTGATATCCCATGCTCTAACATGTCATCCCATGAACAAAACAAGCACCAAGTCCTTGTCTTTAACTTATACTAAAAACATGTTGCATTTTCTTAGGCAACCAAGTGCCCAGGCTACCCGAGCAATCTATGATTTCAAATTATTAGGCCCCCAACAATTGTGTTCAATGTGATACCCAATATGTAAAAATATTTATGTAGATAATCAAGGTGTGACAAATAAAGAACGTAACAAAGGGGGTATGCTTCACATTTAAACGTTTATTAATTATCTATTTTATATTTTATGTTCCCAAGTGTCAAGAAACCAACCAAACTACATTGGTCCTTACATAAGAAAAATACATAGAATAAATAGTTTTAAATAGTTTTATTCAATAAGTTTCATTCACTAATCATTTCAATTTAACCATATACCATGGATAATCATTGTAGTCCATCATATCATGTCCATATTTTGGGAACATAAAATCTCCATCCGACATCCCAAAACATGAAAAAATTAAGAGCATAGAGCCTCATTCAAATATCCTACACTAGGAAAAAAAATTGTGGGTCCTAGAGCATCAGCGTAGCCTAACCCCTGGATAAGGAGACTTAGTCAAATATTCTATTCATAAAATACATCAGTGGGTCCTTGAGAATCAGTCTAACCCAACCCATGGGAGTACAGACTTATTCCAATACCCACTCATACCATTTACCATATGGAAGAACTTATTTATTGAATTATCATATTTAACTATAAATCATTTATATCACTAAAGTATAAAGTGACCCTTAAAAAAATGGAATAAATAATTTAAACATTTTTCCTTTGGCTTAAAAATCCAAAACCAAAAACTCTTTTAAAAATCATCTATAATTAAACCATTAAAACATGAGTCTTCATATTTTAATATCTAAACTTTAAATTAAGGATTTTACTTCAATTCCCATCGATTTAAAAGATACATTAATGCATATTTACATAAAGTGTAAACACACCATAATTACTAATAATAATACAAAATCAATTAAGAAAACTCATTTTTTAAATCACTTTAAAATCAACACCTCACTTTAAAACATTACCCACTATAAAACATCATTTTATATCATTAAAAACTATAACCATATAAAAAACCAAAACAAATCATTTAAACCATTTTAAAATCCTCCCAATCCTTTCAAAAATAATATCATATGAACCATTCACTCATCCCTTTCCCATGTCCATTTAACAAGTACCAAATACAACCCATTCACTCTTCTAATTTCCCTAACTCACATTTTAAAAATTTATTTCACCAATTCCAAGTGTTTATCCTACACCACAAGTATCCCTTGGTCTAGTCTCACATCATCAAATAACCCAAATGGGTCTGTGAAGGGTCGTATACCTCAATATAAGGCCCTAATTACATTCCTTAGTCAACTAAATTCAAATATAACAATGTTGTACATAAACACAACAACCTACACTTGGAAAACAAAGTGAATAAAGGAAAAGTATTGTTGACCACCTTCCTCATGATCGTATACATACACATGTCCACTCTTATCACTTGATTTGAGATAAAATGACCTCAAAACCCACAAAACAATTAAACCATGGAAGATAAGGGTCTAGAGCTTCAGATTGAGAATAAACAATGCCCCAAGACACTTCCAAAAAATTGAACTAAATAAAGTTTAGGACGTAACTAGAACTTTAATTCATAGTAAAAAACAGTCCAAATGCATACGAATTAAGGGAGAAACACCCATTGAGGGGGAGAGAGCTCCTGGTTATTCACCCTTAATGTACAAGGGTGATTTTTTTAGAAAATTGGGGAGGTATCTTAAATGATGAGAGGGTAAAATTGTATTTTTAAAACATTTAAGAGTCATAAGGTTTTGGAAAAAGGTATTACAAACCGTGTGAAATTGATTTTTCTCCCTCTATCCGAGATAGAACTAGGATACATAGTCTATATGGCCGCCTCCACAATTCATAAAAACGATGCATCTCCCCTGATTAAGCCTCTATTCATATGGGAACAACCCCACTGGTCATTTAAAAGCCCCTCATAGTTTCCAAACTGTGTAAAATCTATGTCATTATATTTGTATAAGGAACCCCACCCTGCATGGCTATGGAACATGGTTAGACATGTTGTGCACCAAAAGTGAAACTTGCACATTTTATCAACATCTTCTTTTATTCTATGTCTTGAACCCATAAGACACCTCCAAGAACTGTCCTACTCCTTGGAAACACTCCACTGACCAAAAATTGAATGTAGCACAACCTTTAACTTGGGGTTGGAATCATATAATCACCCCACCGTATAACATATCATCATTGAGCTACACTTCCAAACATCACCATGCCACAAAGGAAAAATCTTGAGCCATGAGGTCCACCTATCAACTCCCATATTTATAAGCTTCCCCCGGAACATAGTTATTCCATCACAACACTCAGATCAAAGAACAATCTTAGCACATAATCCTTCTCATAGTTATTTTCATCACATGTCGAATTATCTTCAAAGTATGCTTTGACCTGAAACACAACATTACCAATATAAATCACATGAGGAATATCATAGTGATATAAATGAAACTACCCCACAAAGTGGGAATTGAAAAAATACCTACACGACCTTAAGAGATAAAATTAGTATACCTTTAGTCCTATTACCCCCCACAACTCTATAAAACATGGCATACAAGGTTACCAACATGTCTCACATTCTAATCCTAATGATTACCCCAAAATGGAATCACCTTAAGGAATGTATGATTTTCCAACCACATTACTTGAACTAAATTGGTCCACAAATCAAGGAAAAATGAACTCATTCCACATATCAAAACCCAACGAACAACCTTCTTCTCATGGAACTCATCTGGTAAAAACCTAAGCCAACTCCCATTTCCAAAACTAAAACCCCAATATGAAACTTACCCGATCCTGTCCAACCTGTAACACTAATCATGTCTTCAATGGAACACTATCCCACTATAGTGGTATCCAATATAAGATTTATCTCAAAACCTCTATGTTCCTCTATTTGGAACCTCAATTATCAAAAAACTGCCACTATTACCTCAAACATAAGCCTCTGCAATTGGATAATGTGTTTCACAAAACACCATGGCTAAACATCTATATGATCTCTAACTAACAACGATATCCTTCCTTACAAATGAAGTCCAACATAAATAGTTACATACCCATCATCCATCCATGTACAAAGAAAAACCTAGTTTTCCCTTAAGATCATATTTAAATTCCCTAAATGAATCCTCCATTTCTAAAACAACAATTTGGATTTGATCAGAAACAAGATAAAACCACCTTATTTTCTAACCTAGGTTGGACCATCCTCTTCCTAATCACCCCAATAATGACCAACTCCCACTTTTGGTATGTTACCACATTACCGTGCTCCAACACATTCTCAATTAAAGAATTACAACTCCATTTAATGGGCCTACCAAAGGTTATCCATGATTTTTATTGAAATTCCAACAGCATGGAATCCATTTTACCAAAACCATATTCTAGATCTACCACACCCAATGTCATATATTTTATAAAAACACCAAAAATATATTTTGGAACCCCTTAGTGCTTGAGGGAAATTATCATCCAAATCAACCATCACATTCAGTGCCAACTTATACATTTTGAGGAATCTAAATTGTACCTCCTAGGTTCCCCATTGGAATTTTGATACCACCATTTCCAACCAATGGCCTACTCCACACACATACAACTGACATATCTCTCCCCCCAATAAAAGTGTTGATGTCACCACCTTCTTCATGAAATATCAAACACTACATCTCACACCCCCTTCACTATAGACACCATGAAGTGGGTATGGCCACCCTAATCTCACCAGGGCGATAAGGAAAAACAACAACCCTTGCAATCCCCTACATATAGGAAATACATCCATGGAATTCTCCAACATCCATCTCAACATGGGGACCCACATCACAAATGGCTGATGGATAACCTCCCACCACATAAAATCACATACCTTTACCTGATGGTAAAACCTTCATGAATGGAATCCATTCAACTATTGTTTTTCTTAAATTTTGGGGTCGAAGCATCATTTTTATTATTAATTCAAACCAAATACCTCTTATAACTGGGTAGAGGGAAACCCATTACATATCCAGAAGTCCCAGTGGGCTTGTAGCCCATTACATAACCTGTAGGTCCAAATTTTTGGCCTAATTAGAATTCTATGAATAGTAACCTGCCTGCTACAGTGCCCACACAGTACTGTCGCTGCAACAGTGCCCTGCCGCCGCTACAGTACCCGCTGATGAACAGTGTCACTACTGCTACAGTGTAGTCATGATGATGTGAATATGATTTTCATGATATTGTCAAGAATGTATGTACTCTAAGATGTTGTTTATGAATACCACCACCACTAATGTTGGATTTTCATCCAAAACTCACAAAAAAATCAGAACCCCATACCATGTATCCCAGACCTAGAATCCCCTTTTTCACTAATTCTTCCAAACCACTTGAGTTGTTCATGCATGATCCTAGTGATTAACAAAAAAACAATGATCCATCACACCGATCAAAAACCAAAATGTGTTTTTCCTAACTAATTATTCACATTGTGGTTTCATAGAAAATGATAGGCACTTATCCTAACTTTCCTATTCACATATCCCAAATAGAATTGTTCATCAACCATATATTCACATATCTAGACCTCATTAGAAATGATGAGGTCACACACTTTCTTTTGATCACTCACTAATCCCTATTTAAGATCACACAATATGTACATCATTATAGTAAGTCCAAAATACTAATCACACAATATACATCCCTCTTAATCCATCAACCCCATCAAACCCGAGTCATTTTCAATTTTACCTTACAATAAATCAATCTTACTCACAAAAAGACCAACCATATTACCACCCCTCTCCCCAGGTGTCACTTCCATAACAAAAGCATCCATCCATGATTTTTTTAACATTTTTATATCCACCCAAATTCATTATCGATACCTTTATTTATTATTATAGAAACATATAGGTTATACACCCAAGAAATTTTTCCCCTTCTGAAGCTGACCTTATAACTAATCCAAACATTCATGTGATTACCTAAGATGGAATCTAATGTATAACCATAAACTTTTACCAAAACAAGATGTAACCTACCATGCATTGATTTTACCTCTAAAGAATTCACCTATGCATCACATTCCAGTACACCTATAACGCTAGGATAAAATCCCTTAAGGTTACACTTGATTTACAAAATTCAACAATGAAAGTCCACAGCCCAAGTCACATCTCTAAAACAATTGAAATTCTTGATTTGTTGACTAAGGAAAACTCATAATAAAAAGCACTCTCTTCCTTCATTATAAAGTTTCAAATATTTTGCCTATTTCATATGCACTGAAAATAAATAGAACCATGAATGACCCCTACCAAAAGTCACCATCGAATATCAAATATAACTAACTCTTGAAAGGTATAAAAAGAAATTCCCCACTACGCGAAACATCCAAACCCCTGATGGTATCATAGAATGTATCCCAATTTCTCAAAACTAAGGAGTTTTGAATTCTAAGACCACCCGTATATATGGTCTAATCACCATATAGGGGATTCACATTTCAAGTATCCCTACGGGTTTCATCACATCACATTTCCCTTTCAAATTAATCTTTACCAATTAAAATTCGAGTATTCACATTTCATAACATAAAATTTTCAGAATCCAAGGATTTACAATTTTAAAATGATTTTTTGTTAAAACATAATTTAAATGAGTGATCAATAGAAGTAAACCATAGTTTTATAGTACACTACAATCATATTAATCCCTAGGAATTATCAATCACAGAAAACTTGAGGTTAATTAGTTAATCCTATGTTCCTATCATGAAGCAGGAATACACAGACCCTCTCTTCCCATACTAGGGAAAGAGGTAAAACATCATAAATAAATAACACCACATCCAAGTGCACCACTCTAGGAGTAAAAATCAAAAAATTATAAAATCAAAAAATTGTACACCAATTACCACCCTAGGAAAAATGGGGTTTCCATTATGCATGGGGTTGTACTAACCCAGGAATGAGCTCATTAGCAAGCCCTAATATAATTCTAGTCTCATTTCTACCATGCTTAAATTTTATGACAAAATACACCATCTCTAATACCACTTTTTAACACCCCAACCCAAGTTACACTATAGTTGGTTCCCTGACCTAGTTCATAACATAACCTCAAGTGCACCTCCTCGTATTCCATAGACGATAAACTAGTAGCATGAATATAAGGAAAAAAATGGGGATACTATAGCCTATTATATGAGTAAATCCACAAAATAATTAATTTCAATAAATGTATGAATTAGTAGGAAAAATTATTAGATAGTATACAAAATAATGCATCTAGTATCCAAGTAACCCAAGATATAATAATATGATGGATAAACTACTTATTATGTATTTATATATAACAAATATCCAATAAAATGACCATAAATATCCTAAACATTTTCATGAATCTCAAAACAGTCTTGAAATCTGATGATCCATCCCATCATCCCATTCACAAACAAAACATCAGGTCTTTATCATGAACTAGTACCAGAAAATAAGTAGTATATGATTGGGTACCCAAGTTCCGTAGTTTCCCAAAAATATATGTGACTACAACTCTATAAGACACCACTAAGGGATAACGAGTGTGTTCAGTAGTGTATGTATATAATCATGGATCAATAAGTAAACAAGGGAACAAAGGGAGAATGCACTAAATTTAACTATTTCTTAATTAGTCATTTTATCCTTTAAGATCCAAAGTGTTAACCAACCTGTTAGATATTAATGTATATGTACATGAACAATATAATAGGGGGTGAATTTTAGGTTGAAAAAATTTATTTTTAACTCTTAAAAGTATTTTAGATTAAAAGGATTTAAACTAATTCAATTCACTATACCTCTTATTGTATTAAAAAAATCGGAATGGATCTGGGTTCAGTAAATATCATAATCATATTGATCAGGATATTGTATTTCACAGTTCATAATTGAAATTTATTATATTCACATAAGATATGATTTGATCAGATTAATCATGTATAAGATCTTAATTACTATGGTTACGATGATCATAGTAAAAAAATACAACGATTCAATTATAAAGTGTATTGAATCATATTGAGTAATAAAAATATCATAATCTCAAACTATAGTAATCTGAGTATTATTAAATTATCTTAATTATATTTCTTAGGATAATAAAAGTTTATAAGATAAAGTAAAATAACTAATAAAATTCTCATTCAGTTATAATGCTATAGAATTGTAAAATAATACAATTATTTTAACCCAAGGAGGTATACTATTACTTAAGAGAAAGGTCCCTTGATTTATTCTTTCAAGCAATTCTGTCTTACCCACACTAGTGTAAGTCCCTAATATGATGACCAATTTTAGTCTATCTGTCTATCCCCAGTGGCCCTCGATTAAGAAAGTAATCGTCACCTCAATCTTACTCTCACTGAAATCCATTGATCCGAAAATGATTGACATTTCTATCTTCTTATAAAAGTTTGTAATCAATCACAATCATCAAAAATCGGTGTTCCATGAAGAAAAGAAATATATTGAATAATACAAGTATGTTGAACAAGATTTCCACAATATGATCACAGCAAATATTTCACATTAGGAAATTTTGGTAGAGCTCTCAAAGAGTACTAGTTGTTCCAAAAATCTCACCTGCATCGAGCTCACCCAAATGAACAAGTATTTATTAGCCACATCCCGAGGGTAATATTTTGGCTTAAATGGTTGGTTTTATTCCAGAAATATAAGAGGTACTTGGACACATGGAACTTTAATGGTCATCTTGTAACTAAAAAATAACATTATTTTATCATGAATATCAAAACAGAATACATGACATCGTTTTGATTAAAAATATTTTCTTTTTTATATAACCCTATTTTCTAGCTATGAAATAGTGGTCATGAAAATAATATGTATCTTCTGAAAGAATAAAAATGTGAAAAGTAAATGAGTATGAGGATTAACGATAAAATAGTTAATATGATATATCTTTTCATTCTGATACTGAACTGTATGTATGATGAAAATCATAATTGGTGTGATTGATAAAACTTTTTTATAGTGAATACAATGTAAATCATATTCAATTTTTTTATGATAAACATAAAAATAGTCATAATGTTTTTCGTAGTTTGTATGATATCTATCGTACATAGAATAAAAAATAATGATGAATGTTTATTAAAAAATCTATAAAGTGAATGGAATAAAACAAAATATGAATTTATTTAGAAAGAAAGTTTTTTATTTCCTAAACAAAAGAAATATAAAATTCAAAATATGACATTTCACTCAATAATATACCCCTTTTTGGAAAGAACAAAACACATATTAAAAACAAATAAAGGATTAAAAAAGTAATAAGATTTTCATATTCGTATGTGAACACTTATACTTATCTCTCATTGAGTTTTAAAACTCATCTGAATAATGTTTGAATATGAATAACCTCCCCATTATGATAATAGGGGCCATAATAATCTTTTATGTATTATTCCAATTTTATTAGATATATCCAAAGATACCTCGTTAGGATAATAGAATCCCTAAGGATCGTATTAAAAAATCTCCTTATATGAATTTCTCTCCCTATTGAATACATTCTCCCATTAAATAATTGTTCTCCCCTTATTCTCCCCCTTTATAAAATAATCTCCCTCAATATAAAACATTCTCCCCCAATGGAAAACGTTCTCCCCCTTTGTGATTAACAAAAAGGAATAAGAAAGATCATTTAGTACCTATAAATGGGTTAGGGAAATAAAAAATATGAATAAATAAATTAATTGATTATATAAAATGTGTGATAGAACATCCATCCAAAATGGAAAACATTCAATCAAAAAGATATAGATGTCAACCAATTTTTTTGAATATTGAATAAAAAACAAGAGCTAAAAACATTAATTTCTTTTCCTTAACTATCTCCTTTTTGAAAATATGTAGAACCACTATCTTCATCTTCTTTAACTCTTTCTAATCCTCTAATATTTTATCAATAGGTTTATTCTAAGACCATATTTTTTTCTCTTATTATTCAAACAACTTGTCCTGATTATGAGTGACTTCTTCCTAATATTTAAGCTTCTCTTCAAGAGACCAAATTTATTCTTCATGATCCTTAAACATTTATTCTTGATCTTGATAATTTTTTGTCTCAACTCAGGTTACCTTTTCTAGGATTTCAACTCTATTTCACTATAAGGCATTATGATTCTTCATGTTAATGATCTCATCCTAAAAAGGAAATATATTAAATTAAATGATATACAAAATCTTTTCAATTGTTTTGAAATCACCAAACTGACTCTCATTAGTGCCTTTGATTACATTCAATATTTGAGAGATATAAATTTGTAAGTTTCTTAAATCATATGAAATATCATTAAAAAGTTTTCTGATATAATCTATCATTTATTCCTGAACCTTAACACTCACATCAAACTTATGTGGCCATTTCACAACTTTATTATATGCCTTTCGGTTCTCCTTATAGATTTCATCCATAATTTTGAAATCTTCCTTGACCTTGATTACCATTTTCCTCAATAGTTTGATCGATTTAAACCTTTTATTTTGATTTTCCATAATACAGTCAACTTTTCCTTCAATTATAAGTAGGTGTGGATGGGCTTTTTCAATTCTTCTTATTTCTTGATCAATATAATAATCTATTTTAAAATAGATTGTTTCATCTGAATCGGTATCTTCCTCGTAATCAAGATGTTATACATTGTGACTTCCAGTATATTATTTTTAATTCTGAATCTAATTATCATCATATCTAGATTCTTCCTTATCCAAAATATGAATTACATTCTCTTTTGGGACTTTTTTTGAATGATGAGCTCCTAGGGATGGAGACTTATTTGAAGTTTCTTCTGAAGGCCTTACTGGTATTTTAGGAGATTGAGATTTTCATCTTTTCCTCTAGTATCTTATTCTTTAGGATAATCATATATTTCTCAAATTTCTGAATCCTCTTACTCTTCTGAAACATTTTCTAGAGGGACATCTAGTGGTGTTGATTTAGTAACTACTTTTTTTTCTTTTGAAATTACTTCATCATAGGGAATGCATTTTATGTTTAGAATCTTTTACCATGTAATAATTCTAGCACAGGATTTCTCGACACTTTTTATCAATGAATCACTTTCAAAGTTTCTTTCTATCCTCTTCTTCTATTTCTTTTCCTATTATTATGCTTTAATAATTTGGTTGGCATGAATTTTTTCAACTATTACTTATGTGGGGTTGAGACCAATTTGGGGATATCTCTCTCTTATTCCATCATGTTCTTTTCTATACACATCATAAATTCCTTATAGATAAAGACTTTTCTTTTTCTTATTAAATTTCAAAATCGAATCTAACTTCTCTTTATTTTGTTTTTCTAAAACAATTGGCTCTGATTATTTTGGAACACCATGAGTCTCTATAGCTATATCATTTTAAATATCAGTATTGGGATCCTTGATGAAATCCTTGGAATTAAGATCAAAAATAATTTTCATCCTCTTTACTATATCATCACTTATCCAAAAAAACACTAAAATTTATTAGTGTTTTCTTTAGAGGAATCACGAAAAAAAATTATACTTTCAAAAATTAACTCATTGAGGATAGCTGGAAACATAATCAGTTGTGATTTGTTTGTAAAAAACATGATATTATTTATTGTATTGAAAATATAACCCATCAATTTAATCTAACTCATGCTGAAAATATATTCAAGAGTAAATACATCTGATACATTAAGAGTTTCTCTATCAACAATTCTGGTAATTAGAAAACCTTGCATCTAGAGTGCAGTAATATTATTATCATTTGATAGATGAGTATCCTTTCTTTTGTCCCTGTGAACATAAAATTGATATTTTTTAGTCCATTCTTTAATAAACACTCCCTTTTCCTTTGGTAATTTGGGCGAAGGGTATAAACCATATCCTTCTAGTGGAATATTTAGAAAGGATGCTTTCTTGGATGACATAGATATTTCAGTATCATAGAAATGAAAGGATAATTTTAGGTTTTCCTCCTCAACTTATAGAGTCTGGTAGAATTGATTCACTTCATCTTGGATAATCAGATCCAAAGATTTTTGTTTCTCCACACATAATGATTTCCAACCCTAAAATTAAATTATTATTTTAAGAGAAGAATCATACCTATCATATAAATATCTTGTGAGTAATATTTCATGTAAAATTTCATCTTTGAGAAATATTTTAGTGCCATATCTTTTGAAGAAGTTGTTGGTGAAGCCGGCATGAGTCTGATGGAAATCTCTAGGCAAGACCTATTGGTCTCAGCTTTTTGATGAGGAGGATCACTTCATTGAAAATTAATAAATATCCAATGTGGGATGAGGAGATAGGTCCCTTTATATAGGTGAGTGAAAAACATCCATTGGGATTGTAAAGGCATGATATGATCTCAGTGATCTGATGATATAAGAAAATTCATAATTTTTTTTAATAAAAAATTCAAAACAAATTAATCATATTCATATGGAATCTATTAATTTTTTGTAATTTTTTTAATACCAACTAACACAAATTATTTGAAAATAATGTTATAGTAGAATGAATTGTACCTTTTTGAATCTCTTATATAGAATTTATGATATGAATATATTGTTCTTCAAAATGAAACAAAAAAATTAACAAATAAAAAAATTTAATATGGAAAATTTTGATATTGAAAAAATTTCTTGATGATGATAAAAATTTTGATGCTGATAAAAAATGTTTGGTTTTGAAAAAAAATTGAAATATTTTTTTAAATATAATCCCCCTATGAAAAAGAGTATCTTAATGTATGGAGATGGTTTAAACAAGAAGTAGATATTAAGGATTACTTTATAGTGATCATTCCTAGATTTTTTTAATGTATTAAAATCTATCAAAAGGTAATTGTCTTGCAAATTTATCATCATGATATTCTTTCATTTTGATGAATTATAAAATTATATATCTTTTAAATGTGTGATCCTTAATAAATTAATGCCTAATATCTATGTGCATTTTAGGTTAGTGATGTGGAGGGTTTTTACTTAATGCTGTAGAACTAGCGTAATAACAAAGTATTTGAGTTTTAGTAAAACTCATGCCATAATTAGTGAGTGTGTGTTGCATCCACAACAATTAAGCATAATAGCTTCTATCTGTCACATATTCAGATTTAGAAATGGAAAGATCTACTAAGTGTTTTTTCTTACATGACTAAGAAACTATTGAATTGCCTAAGAAATGGCATGTTTCAGTTGTGATTTTTCTATCCATTCTATAACAAGTAAAGTCACCATCCAAAATTTTTTTAAATTAAAATAATTTCTAGAAGAATAAAAAAGTACCAAATCCCTAGTTCCCATTAAATAAAAAAAATATTTTCAAAACTTTTAAATGGGATTATTTATGATTTTCTTGATATCTTCCACGTAACAATACTAAAAACATTAAGTTTGGATGACAAGATTTTAAGTATAATAAACTACTTATAATTCCTCTAAATATTTTTTGGTCCACTGGTTATCTAGATTCATCACGATCATGGGTATTCAATGTACTAATGGGAGTAAAAATTCATTTATTATTGTTATATCCATAACTTTTAATAAGATATTTAATATACATATTTTGGGATATATAGGTTCTTAAAGATTTTTGAGAGATTTGAAAACCAATCAAAAATGTTAACTCACCCATCACACTCATTTCAAACTCATATTTCATAATATTTGAAAAATAATTTGTTAATTATTTCTGAATTGATCTAAATATAATGTCAAAAATATAAATTTTAATGATCAACACATTTTTGTTTTATTTTTTATAAAAAGGGTTGCATCAACAGTTCCCTTAACAATTTTTTTGTAACAAAAATCATGTTAATTTATCATATATTGCTCTAGGGGCCTATTTAATGCCATTTAATGCTTTGTGAAGTTTGAAAAAATATTCAGGATTTTTTGAATCTTCAAAACTAGGGGGTTGTTCAACCAAAATATTCTCTTGATCATATTAATTATGAAAATGACACTTTAAATCTATTTTAAATAGTTTGAAGTTAAGGAATGATGCAAAGGCTAATAGTATCTGAATAGATTCAAGTCTTACTATGGGAGAATAGGTTTCTTCATAATCTATTCCCTCTTGTTTATTATAAACTTTAGCAACCAATCTTGCTTTATTTATAATGATTAGTCCATTTTCATCACATTTGTTTCTGATTTTTTTTACTATAATTACATAAGTTTCATTACGTCTTTCAACCATGTTCCATTATTCATTCCTTTCAAATTTATTTTGTTTATATTTCATTTATTTTATCCAATTTTCATCACCAAGATCCTCATCATGACATTTAGGCTCAAATTTTTAAATAAATTATAGATGTTGTACTTCATTTCTCAAAGAAATTTTAGTCTTTACAGGTATATTTACATCACCAATGATACTATCACTAGGGAAATTCTTTAGAAACAACTGATTTGGGTTTTGTAAAACCTATTCATCATCATAAGATAGAAAGAGTTTGGGAGGGAATACTTCTGAAACAATTTATTGATAATTTTCCTTATTAGAAGATTCCTATAACAGAGGTTAATTATTTGTTTTAGAAAACACATTTTCAGATATAGTTTAAAGTTGTTTAAAATCAAAAGGATCGGTTTTATCAAATTTAACATGTACTGTTTCCACATAGTACAAAAAAATTTATTAAAAAAATATACAAGCCTTAGAAGTATCTGAATAGCCTAAGATAATACCTTCATCATATTTGGGTGATAATTTATGTAAATTATATTTTTTATTCAAAATTAATACATTCCATCCAAATATTTTAATGTATGAAACTTTTCATTTTCAACCATTTCATAATTTATGAGTTAGTTTATTAAGAAATGGTCAAATTAAAACTTAGTTTATATTATAAAAAGCAGTACTCACAACTTCAGACTAATAATGTTTTTCAATATACTATTCACTCAATATGGTTCTTTTTATTTCTTAAAGAATATAATTTATTCTTTCAACAACTCCATTTTTATGATAAGTTCTAGGTTTTGAAATGTTATGTGTAATGACTTTATTATTACTACATGTTTCAAAATCTGAATTTTAAAATTCTACACCATGATTACTATGAATAATTATCAAAGGTAGGTTTTTCTCTTTTTTAACTTTTTCCAAAAATGTTTTAAAATAATAAAGGCATCAAATTTGTTTTCTAGAATATATAACCATGTATATCTAGTGTAATCATTAACTATAACAAATACATAGAATTTTCCTCCAATACATCCTTTTTTTTCTAAATAAGTCTATGTACTCTAACTGTAATGAATCAATTATTAAGACATCACTATTAGATTTTAAACATCACTTATATTTCTTTCCATATTGAAAAGGGTAACAGAATTTTGAATAATAAAATCATAGTTCTGGTAAATCATCAACATGTTTTTCTTAGACAATTTATATAAGTTCCCAAGATTACAGTGTCCTAATTTTCTATTCCAAAACCAAGAATGGTCTTTCATTACCCTATGGAAAGGTATGTCTTGGATCCTAAGTTCTTCTATGTTAAGTGTATAAACATTCTCATGTTGATTGGAAGAAATAATGAATTATTCCTTTTAATTATGTACTATGAATTTATCATTCCTAAAATTCACAAGGCATCCTTGATAACATAATTATGTTATGCTTGTCATGATATTCTTAAAAGCATTAACAAATAAATAATTTGAAATCAAATATTTTCCCATAAGAACAATATTACCTATACCAACAACATTTCCTTGAGCATTTTCTCTGAAGGAAACTCTTCCACCTTTAATTTTGATAAATTTTTTGATTAAGTCTTTGTTACTATTCATATACCAGGAACATCTACTATCCATGTACCATGTGTTGTTTTTAGTACTTCTTTGGTTTTCTTGGAAACAAAAAAATATATTTTCAGAATCCAAACATTCTTGGATCCAGAAATGTTAGAAAATAGAATGCTGGGAACCCACATTTGTTTTAAAAAATGGGATTTTTGGAATCCCAAAGATTCAAGTTATATTTAAGGAACAATTTTACATCTAACTTCCTCCACATTGACACTTGGTGAAAAGGGGGGAATTTTAAAGAACAAAATAATTTTTACTAAAAATGGTTTTGAATGATTATATCCCATTCTTGAACAATTACTTTGAGGAATAATGTGTTTATACATTTTATCAAATTATTCCTTACTAGAGGTAAAGTTTGATAAATGTTTTATAAGAGAAAATATTTCCAATTTTAGTCTAATTACTAAATAATTTTCCTCACAAGTATTTGTTTCAGAATTGGGATTTGTCTCTAAAATGTTTTTCTTGCCAGGAACTTTTTAAATATCCTTAGAAAGTTTATACTTATCAAAATTAAATTCCTAAAGGTTTTTAGAAAGAGGAATGATTTTAAAATATTTTTCATCATGATATTTAGAGAGATCTGATAATTATTTTGTTAAAACATTGATTCTATCATTTTCCTTTTCATGTTAAATTTTCAATTCCCAATTTCAAGTAACATAAAAGATATAGAAACTTTATGAAATGAAGGTAACGAATTATATTCTTTTGATTAAGATTCTTTATTAAAAGTATTATTATTTTATTCATCAGTATAATTAGAATTTAAAGAAGCATTTCTTATGGATTTTAGTAGTGCGCGCCTTTTCCATGAAACATTGATTCTCAAAAGGTATTCTGTATAGCATTCCAATAATCTTCTATCATGAATTATTATTGCCTGGGGATTCATCATAATAATATCCTCCACTTTCACTCCATGAATCAACATATTTTAGAAGTTTCTTTCCTTTTGGATTTTAATACTTTTTATGAGTCCTCTTAGAATGCCTATCTTTTTTGTCTTTTCTTTTAAGATTTGGACAATCAGGTCTGATGTATCCTGATTTCCTTCATTTGTAGCATGTTACTTATAAATAATTCATGTACTTCTTATCCTTTTTCATATATCTATATTAAAAATCCTACTTGCTAAAAATCATGTTCATTTCTTAGGAAAGATTGGATAAATCATTTTTTAAATGTTCATATTCACTTGATTCATATTGAACAACCACTTTCTTCATTATTAACATCATTATTTTCTCAAGTGTCTTGGATTTCATCTGATTTAAAGTTATAGTAAAAGAATCACTTCCACCTTTTTCATTTTATTTTTCAGTATCTATCTTCAATATTTTCTTATACTGTATAAGAGTTATGAATAACTCATCAAGAGTAACATTTGTAAGTTTTCTTGATTTATCCACTATTGTTCTATTTGACTCTCATTCATTTGGAATGATTTCTATGATATTTTCTATGACAAATTAATCTTCTAATCCTTTTATTTCATAGATTTTATGTTATTTACAATAGTCATAAACCTCTATTAAACATTAGTTACAGGTTCTCCATATAGAAACAAAAGCATGATAATCTACTATAAGCATGACTCTTTATGTTTTGATGACTTTAGATGTACCAAAATGAGTAATCTCAAGTTTCTTCATAATGATATTTTCAACTTCACAAGATGATATCTAGTTGTATATGTTTCTAGTCAATTAACAAATTAAGGTATGGTTTACCTTATAGTTAAGTTGATATTCTTACTTCGGTCGATTAGCTAGAGTTATTAATTCTTTGTTAGGTATTTTATAATCTCCTGTAAGAATTAAAATATTCTCAACACCAATATTAATAAAAAATGTCTTTATTATGTATCCCCAGTATTTATAGTCATTACCATCAAAAATAGGTGGTCTTATAGGATAGAAATTGTCTATTGATCCGACATTTAAAATTTCCATCTTCAGGATGATACAAAAATTATTTTTTCACAATAAATGTTACTATATAAAAATATTTATAAAAAAAATGTTTAAAAAATAAATATAACTAATTTAAAAAAGTATTGTAAGTAAATATATGATTATCAGGAACCTGTTCCAATACCAATTGTTATATCGCAATGTATATGAAAATGGTACAATAAAAGAGAGGGTGAATTTTATGTTTAAAAAATTTAATTTTTATCTCTTAAAAGGATCTTAGTTTAAAAGGATTTAAACTAATTCAAATCAATAAACCTATTATTGTATTCAAAATGTAATTATACCAGTCTTGGTTTTGTTAAATATCATAATCAAATTGATTGTGATAATTTATTTCTCATGCTGTAATTGAAATTTATCATATTCATAGAAGAAATGATTTGATCAGTGTAATTATTTATTAGATTGTAATTACAATGGTTATGATGATCAGAGTAATATAATAAAATGATTCAATTATAAAGCATATTGAATCATATTGAGTAATTAACATATCATAATCTCAAAATATATTAATCAAAGTATTTATAAAGAACCGCAATCAGATTTTTTATGATAATCAATGTATAGAATATAAAGAAGAATAACTAATACGGTTCTACATTGATTACAATGCAGTAGATATGTAAAAGAATATAATTATTTTAACACAAATAGAAGGGTATCATTTTATCTAGGATAGAGTCCCCTTGATTTATACATTCAATAAATTCTATCTTACCCACACCAAGGTAAGTCCTCGATACAATGATCATTTTTAGTCTATCTACATATCCCTGACAGCCCCCAATTAAGCAGTTAATTGGAACCTATGTCTTCTTATCCCTGGAATCCCTCAATCTAAAAATTAATGACATGTATGTATTCCTATAAAAGGAACATCTCAATCATAATCATCAACAATTTGTGTCGCATGAAGAAAAATTAAGATTTTAAATATTACAAGTATGTAGTACATTCTATTCATAAATTTATCACTTCAATGAGTTTTCATTAAGAAATTTTGGCTGATCTCTCACATAGTATCAGTTCTTCCAAAAAAAATCACCATCATCGAGCTCATCCAAGTGACCTGGTATTTATAGGATACATTCTAATGATCATATTTTAGATTCAACGGTCATATTTCTTCCGGAAATATCTGAGGGACTTGGACACCTGTCACTTCAACCTTCATCTTGTAACTAAAACAACAACACTATTTTACCATGCATATCAAAAAAAAATACATGACATCATTTTGATTAAAAATATTTCCTTTTCAATGAAATACTGATTTTTGGTTACAATAAAGTGTGTATAAAAAGAATATGTATCTTTTAATAATATAAAAATGTGAATAAGAAATGAGTATGATGATTAATGATAAAATAGAGAATATGATTTATATTTTCAGTATGATATTGATATGTGTGTATTATGAAAATTGTAATAGTCATGATTGATAAAACATGTATATAGTGAGTATGATGTAAATCATATTTAGTCTCATTTTTATAAACATAAAAATAGAGAGAAAATATTTCTCGTTATGTATGCTATTTATCGTATTTAGAATAAAAAAATGTAATAATGAACTTGTATAAAAAAATATTAAGTTAAATACAATTAAAATTCATATGAATTTATTTAAAAATATTTTTAGTGATTTCCAAAACAAAAGGATTAGAAAATTCAATAGAGGGATTCTGAATCAACACAACCAACCAAAATAGCCCTATTCATTCTAGGATCCTAATCCATAATATAAAGGGGGTTACATACGTTTAGTCACAAATGGGGATTCACTAATAAATTTAGTTTAACAATATACCATAGATAATTGGTCAAGGTAATCATATCACATCCATAAATTGGGAGCAAAGAGCCTCAATCTCACATCCCAATGAATGCTATCTTTAGGATCATAGAGCACCAGTCTAACATTCTAAACTAGTAAAAACATTGATGGGGCCAAGAGATTCTTTTTGTCCCCACAAAATTATAAGGAGCCTCATTCCAATATTCTAGTCATATAATACAATGGTGGTGGCCTAGAGCATCTGTCTAACCTGACCTGTGTAAGTAGAGCCTCATTCGAATACCCCAATCATACCATTTACCATGTGGACATGCTTATATAACCATTTATCACATTTAACCATACATCATTTCAAACATTAATGTCCCAACATATCCTTAAAAATAAAACATGGTGTAAATAAGACCGATCCCTTTTCATATAGAATAATATTCCGAAACAAAACACTCTAATAAAAATAATCTATAATCCCCCCATTAAAACATGAATCTTCCTCTTTTAAGAACAAAACTATTCCCTAGGGATTTTACTTCCATTACCTACCATTTAAATTGTCAATTAAAAAAATTCACTAAATGGGAAACAAAACCTTATTTCAAATCATCATTCAAAATATCTTAAGAAACCCCCTTTTAAAATAACATTGTGGTCAACACCTATTCTTAAAACAATACCCACTTTCAAACATCGTTTTTTTGTTTAAAAACCATAACAAGTCAAAAATATATCACATAAACTATTTAAAAATCATAATATAAATTTCATAAATACTATAATTCACCCCTCTCATTTATCTATTTTTCTATTACCATTTTCTACTTACCAACTCCAACCTAATCACTCTCTTGATATCCCTAACTAAACTTTTACCAATTCATTTTATCTACATAAATGTTCATTCTCACAACATCAACAAACCCAATAGAGTCTATGAACGGTCTCACACTCCAATGTAAGTACCAAATTACTTTCCTTAGTTATAATCATTAAAAATAAACATGTTTGTACATAGTAACAACCACATAAAATTATAAAACAAAGTGACTATAGGAAAATATTATAGACCACCTACATCATTTTCATAGACATCCACATATACATACTCATCCATTTATTTGATCTAGAATATACTCAATCCACATGATAAATAACCCTATAGAAAACAAGGATTTATAGATTTATAATGAGAGAAAACGACACATTAATCGTTATATAAAAAGTGGAAGGAAACAGACTCAATGATTTACCCAAAACATTAATGTGCAACCAACGACATCCAAACTCTTATTAATCAATAGAGAAACCCCCATGGATTAAGAGGGAGATCTTGGGTAATTACCCTTTCTTTTAGGGGTTTAATGATAGAGAAAATTGAGAAGGTATCTTAAATGTTGAGGGGGGGATAGTCTTTTTCTCCACATTTTAAGAGGAGTGCTCTGCGGATTCATGGATGACCAAATAGTGGGCTAATTATGGTCTCCCTATATCTAAGAGTGAACTAGGCCACATAATATATCTAGCCAGCCACCCAATTTAGACATACAATGCAACTCTTATGTGCCTACCTCTATACAATGAGGAACGACAAAACTGATATAAAGTCCATGTCTTATGATCGACCCAAGGCACTCCCACCCCTGCACGGTTACGGAACACAGTTATAATAACATTGAACCAAACATGAAACTTGCACAATTTGGCCTATTATTCCTCTATTTCATTTCCCAACCCCCATGAACTATCATATACCAAAAATACACTCCACTGAACAAAACATCAAACTTTTATATAATTTATCTCAACATCAGGATCATACATGGCTTGTCAATTTTTTTGCCTTATTCTCCATCATAGGGAATGTGCTTATTTTATTGGAATGGGACTTCTTTAATAACTCTTGTATATCTAGGTTAATATAAAATTAGTATTTTTTACTATAAAATAGAAAGAAAAACTTATAACTCTATCATGGAAACATCTGAATGTTGGGAAAATAAATTTGTTTCTTAGACCCAATCCTAATAAATATCCAATGGAAAAGATATATGTCATATAATATCTTGGAATTTCAAATTCCTATAGCTAATAGACTAGACCTCTAGGTTTGTCCCGTAATTAAAAAACCATATATTCTTTCCAGGAGTTATCTTAGGGTTAAACAATCATATATTCTATCCTTTTTTACTAGTTGTGTTCTATAAGAAGCTCATCTTGGTTTGAGTAACCTTCTCATAATATTATACATATGCATACCCAATTTCATATATGAAGAATTATTTTTGATCAAATTTATTATAGTGTAAATAATATTTAAAATAATTCACAATCATGTAGCATTGACCCCACAATAGTTACATTACTAAAAATGTAGAATGTATTCCGACATCCTCCAAGATGAAACTATTGTTTCATTATAAAATTTCTACTGTTCCTTTTTTTTCTAGTTACTTTATTGTTAATTAATATTTAATAATTAATTAATTATTTTTTAATCATTACTTAGACATTAATTAATTCTACACTAATCATTTAGTAATGGTTGATTAAAAATTATTTAATCAGCCATTAATAATTATTTAACCATTCGTTAATCATTTATTAATCACTTTTTAACCATTGTGAAATTAATCATAATCATTATTTATTTATAAATTATTTATTCCTTAATCATTTATTAAGCACTCATTAATAGTTACCTAATTAATAGATATTAAGTAGTTTCCTTGTAGTTAATTATTTTTTAATTAATAGTTAATCAATAAGTAATTATTGGTTAATCATTAATTAAACAATTGTTAATCATTAGATAATTAGTAGTTAATAATTAGTTTACATTAGTTACATATAAGTTAATTATTCCTTACTTCTTTTTAGTCACTCGTTAATCATTACATAATTAATACTTATAATATACTTAGTTGGTAGATAATTATTTGTTAATTAATAGTTCTTTATTATTTAATTATTATACAATCATTTTAAAATAATTAATTAATCATTATTTTCTCCTAAGTTAGTCTGATGTTAATACTAGGTTTTTAATTATCTATTAATTCTTTTATACTAAATTATTCAATATTTATTTATTACTTAATCAATAATTAAGCATTAATTTATAATTAGTTAGTTGTTAGTTTTAAAATAGTTAATTATTAGTGAATCATTAATTCAATAATATTTATTCCTCAACTAGTTAATTTTGATTCCAAATTATTTCACTAATATTAAAAAACAACTATGTTGTTTTTTAATAATTATATTATTATAATAATAAATCCATTACTAAGACTAATTATAAATTATTTACCCAAATTTCAGAATTAAATAATAATATATAACTTATTATTATTAACTTTTATTTATAAATTATATCTAACTAACTTAAAAAAATTAAATAACATATACATAACTTACTAAAAACTAAACACTATAATAATTAATTAATACAAAATTGAATAATAAAAATACCTTGAAATGATTCTTCTAAAATCCCACACTTTGAAAATTCAGTACTCCATTTATTTTACCAAACACCTCACACATGGGAGAAAACTCCTATAAAATTTTAGAAATAGTGAGAGAGTGTGGAATTAGAGAGAGGTGGGATACATTGAGTTAGGATATGGTTGAGGGGTGGGTGCATTTTTATTGGGGGTGGGGAAATTCATTAACAAAAAAACACCTTTGGCCATAATTTAGGCGAAAGGTGATAACACACAAAACCAAATTCACTAAAATAAAGTAGAAATGGGTTTTCACCATAATTTCTTTTTCAACTTTTTCCATTTCATCAATTTGAGTCAATTTAAAGAAAATATGGTATCAGCCTTAACACCTTTCAACTTAAACCAAACTATGTTAATGATGATGCCACATTTTTTTATTTATTTTTAAAAAAATTAACCTATGATTAATTTATTTTTGAAAAACAAACTAATGAAACATTTTTAAAATATATATTGGTTTGAAATGATGGAACTCCAATGGTTTGGGATATAAATGTGGGTGAAAATAGGTGGATCATTCTATTTGTTTCTTATATTTTTTATTTTTATTTTCACCTTCTATTCTTTATAGTGTTATATAATGTCTCTAGATCTCTTTAAATTTTATTTTTCATCTTCTTTATGATAGAGAGGAACCCAGTATGAGTGGTTGATCATTTATTTCTAGGATTGGAAGAATAATGAATTTATGGTGTTCGTTGTTGTGGTGAGGCGTACAAATGTTTTTTAATGTTTTTTTTATCATCTGGTTTCTCAGGATTATCTATCAAGGTCTCTATAGGTTATGTATCTATCTTGAGGGAATAAGATACTTTGAAAGCTAATATGGATTTATGTTCCATCACACCTCTCCAAATTATCCTCATGTGGGGGTTTTCAAGGAATCATTCAGATGTGATATTTAAGAACATTTAAGTGTTCTCAAAGGTGTTTACTATATATCAGTGATGCAGTAGGATTGTTTCATAGAACTATCCATGAAATTATTTTTAATCGTGTTTCAATGAAAGTGTTGTTCTTAACTCCTTATTTATGTCTTTGAAGTTGTTTCATGTTGCCTTGTTTGATATTTCACTCGATTTCAAGTTATTTTTTAGCAGGATAGGATAAATCGGTTCTAATTATGAAGATGGTCCAGTTTGGAAAAATTTACATCTAGGGATATCTATATATATATATATATAAGTGGGTTAGTTTATTTTTTATTTGGGAACTTGGTATGGCCCGTACCAAATGAAGTGGTGTTGGATGGATGAATTTTAAAAGCCCCAATTTGATTATCACATTTAGATTTATATTTAAACACCACTTGAAGTGATGGTCACCTTAAAAGAAATTCATATTAGAGAAACATGGGGTGACACCCATCTATTAAAAAATTTCACTAAGTAAACCACTTCAAGTAAATAAATTCTATTAATAGCCAATAAATGGGGGCAACCCCCTCCCCCTCTCACTCCATCACTCAAACCCTCTCAAAATATCAAGATCTAAAGTTCCCCCGCTCCTAATCTCTCAAGTTCCCCTAATCCAATTTTCAAGTGTATTCTGGTGATTCTAATATTGAAGAATTTTTTTTTACATTTGAATTTTTCAATATTTGATTTCACTTATATAATTTTTAGTGGTTAGTTTACTTTAATATTATTTTTTATTTTTTTATTTTTATTTCAGGATGTTTTATAATTAAGTAATTATAATTAATAATGAATTATTAAGTAATAATAATAAATAATTAATTATTAAGTGAATATAATTAGTAGTTAATTAATAAGTTATTATGATGACTAATTAACTATTAAGTAAGTATATTTACTAACTAATTAATTATTAATTATTTATAATTACCAAATAATGAATAATTATATAAATATTTAATTAGTAATTAATTAGTATTTAATTAACATGTAATAAATAAATAACAAAAATCATATGAAATTAATGTCCATAATAATTAACAATTAAAAATATTCTTTGCAGATTATTAAATAAAACACTTATAATTGACTGAAAAATAATTATTAAATTATAAATTAATAAATAACTAATTAATATTAAATTACTAATTCATTATAATTACTAAATATAATTACTAATTAATTGTAATTACTAATTTATTAAAAAATTATTGTCACGACTTGCCTTCTCTAAGAAGAGGGGAGGGATGGAAAAGTGCCATACCCTTCTTTCCTCAAGGTGAAGGAGACATAATGACCCCTGAGTCTGGACTTCAGTAGCCCCTGGAGTAGCAACTAGCACCAAGGGTATAAAATCTCACCTAAATGGAAGGAATTACCCTCTTTATAGAACAAGATCGAGAGATAAAATGGTAAATCCCAGCAACACCAAAGACTAACGATTAATGTAAGGCCCCACATGCATGTTTAAAAGTAAAACTGATACAAAGAAAGGCAATACTCCCAAGTAATTTACCAAAAGAATGGGAAACAGGCAGCAATAATAACTACCCCGACACCTGAGCAAGTAAGTTCCATCATGGTCCTCAATGTCCTCTTGGAAACTAAAAAATAGTTTTACATACATACAGTGAGCATACAAGTATAACCAGTAGGTAAAACTAAAGCTACTCGTGCACGTGTGATGGAATATACTAATGCCCCTAAGAGAAAAATATTAGAACCTCAAGCACCTACCAATGAATACTAACCAGTCCAACTTCACCAAGGCTCACTCACTCAAGTAACTCAAGTCAAGTATAGTGTATTTATAAGAAGAATGATATTTGGGTACCCCGTAGGACATTCCCACAGGTTAATTGCTCATTCCTAACGATATGACGTATTGATGCTACCACTCTTCGCACATGTAGTCCCACTGCTACAACTTGCATGTACACACCTAGGCCTCAAACTGCACACAACCGCCCTGCATACACCTAGACTGCCATAACTACCACCACTCTGGAAGACAACTAGGCCACAAAAACCACACACCATTCCCAAAGACACTTGGGACTAATCCTGAAAATACTTGTGAAAACATACATGGACCGCAAACACTTGATCCCCTCATCTAAAACAAACATTTGACCAAAGGATCATGTAATTTGGTAAGCCTTGAGCCATTACAGTCTACCCCGATATGCCTAAGTGGAAATATCCTGAAGAGGGTGCGAGGGAGAAAATCAGAAACCAGACATCCATCCTCCCAATGGGATGTTAGGGACGGTACCCTCCCCCATGAAATAGAGTTGTTCGATAAATATTACTCAACAAGGGTGGATGCGTATAGAAATCCCAAGAAACTACAATATATATATATAGGTAAAAAAATACTCAACCCCAACCTATAGGTTTCACAAAATAGAAAAGAATCCCACATGAGCACCACTATTTCTACTACCCCTATAACCACACAACAACCACTTCCAAAGAATAAACCCAACCCCCTTCTTGTTCAGTTTCCATTTGTTTATTTAAGGGTATTCACTTTAATTATTCATGCACTACTAGAAAACTAACAATCGTTACCATAGAAATAAATGAGAAAAAATAAACAACAATTCCACTACACAACAGTGAAAATATAAACTTACAGTCTCATTGAACATCCCTATTCAAATACTATCAACTATCATGCTTCAATGTAAATACCTCCCATTCCTTATCTCACAACCTAATCCTATGACCCTACTACCCCAAAAATACCCAGATGTAGTCCCACTATATAACAAGTTTGTAACCACACCGCATCCCCACTGCTCGATGTCGCTTCACGACCACAACACAACATAAAGGTAGTTCAGATGCCTACAGGTTCTTCAATTCCACAATCAATTAGTCTCTCATACCGAGACACCAACACAACCCCTATACCACCCCACATACCAAGCCCAAGGAACCTTGACCAAAACATATAGTACATAACCACAACCATCAAACCAAGAATATTCAATTTTAACTAACATAGGTTCTTTAATTTCTAGTTTAATATAACCAGGGTTATCACAGAAAAGGTTTGATCCTAGGGAATCTATTTATTTAACTGTGTATATGTGATTAAACAGTTCTCATGTTACTGTTGTTTTTCAAATCTTCATATGAAAGATATTTTATCATAAATGTAGAAGAAAATACCACCAAAGGTTATGATTTTTAGAAGGCATACAGTAGCAACACCCATAAGAGAATCAAAGATAACAAAATAAAATAGATGAATGCATCAAACCACACCCTGACTATTATTTTATTTATACAGGTTATCTTTTGAAAATATTAAATTATTGTTTATTTCTAGTTCCAAAAAGAGTAGTCGTACATTCCTTACAAGAAAACATTAATATATCCACCTGCATGATGCAGAGTTAAAGAGAAGAAAAATAAAATACCTACTTCTATGATCAAAATCAGAGTTCCTTCTTGTGTCAAGAATAGGGGATGGTGTGACTTACATGAAGAACTCCAAGGGTGAGAGGGAAGGGCTATAGCACAATTGAATGAATCATATTGGGAGGAAGTCTTTAATAGAACCAAGAAAAATTAAAAGGAAGAAAGAAGTGAGGATCTCAGCTTAAGAAGAGGCCAACTCCTAAAATCAGGGAGAAAAGTTCAAAGTACATAAAAGGAAGATCATGGATTGACCACACAACTTAGTGGTTTCACACATTGTAATTAATTGATAATTAATAATACCCCTTGAAAAAAGGTGGAGATAGACTAGCAGATGGCTGTGAGTTTATAAATTAACTTAAAATGGGTGAAAACATGTAACGGGGTAAAACTGGGAAAACTCGTAAAACTGGGAGGGGGTGTGACACCATTTGGTGAGCACTGTAATGGTGTCACCAAAAAATGTGTTACCATAATAGTGGGACTATAATGGTTCCACTGTAACGGTTCAATCGTAACTAGTATGACTGTAAACAGGGCGACCGTAATGGCATGACCGTGACGACGTGACCATGATGACACGACCGTGATGGTGCAGCCATAATTGTTCCACCATTTCAGTGGAACCATTTGGTGGAACCATGTTTTTGGAAAACACCTGGATTAAGAAGCCACTATGGCCCCACGAAACACCATGACCACTCGATTTTCACAAAGGAAAGGCCTGTGGAATCCCAAGTCATTACATTTATCAATTATAATTTACCAAAATAGTACAAACCAATAAGTAAAATACATGGTACTAGAAATGTATTATTAAAAATAATGTACAAGACAAAGATAGTGGGGGATTTCAAATAAAACCAAGTGACAACTATAATTCCACCAAAACACATGATCATAAAAAATTAATCTTATTTTATGTTATCCACCCCTTGTTCGGGGCCCACCCTAGTCTATTTAATGCTTGAATAGTTTAAAATATTAATGTGCCTTATAAGGTAAATATTTATCATCGATGATTTATTACACAACATCTTTATAATGTGGCTATGTGCCTCCAAGAACATCTTTTTTTAAGTCATTTTCATCTTGGTCTAATGCATTTTCATTCAGCTCAAAATGAAAAATGACTGAAGCATGTGATTCACCTCAATGGATTCAAAACATTTCATAGAAGTATTCGTTACTAATATATAAATTAAAAATGTCAATAAATTAAATAATTATAAGCCCTGATGTCTTAAGATCATTGATGTTATCCTTGATTTCTATCATCCCTCATAGTTTTTAATCCAAATCAGCATCAACCAATGCCACTTCAAAAATATCCTATAGAGGGGATCCCATGATCATCTCATCTTGGTCATGTTACACCTGAAGTGGGGAAGCCTAGAGAGACTTCCATTGCCTCTTTGAGAGTGTCATATTATCCGGTGCATCCTTCGTAATATGATTCTCATTTTTTTGGATTTTCTTGGAGAAACAAATTTGAATTCCCTCCTCATCAAATATAGTTTTCTTACATTTGGACATATCCAATACAATTGGTGGATCAATTGAGGTCGCCACTAGAACCATCCTAGAGCCAACACTTGGGCCAGTAGTAGGTGATCTCACCAAACACCTTCTAGTTGAATGATTACACTTCGATGAGGGATCAAAAATTTATTGAGGCACACCCTTGTTGCCCTTCCCCACATGCTTCACAAAGAGTCCACTAGCCATCACAAAATTTCAAATTTCATCACTATGTTGAAGGATTTCCAAACTGATCACAGTTATATCTTTAATTATTAACCTATCACCACCAATAACATTCAAATAAACATTAATAAAATGTCATAAGTATCCAGAATGAGAGTTAACCACATCCACTGACAAATAGTTAATAGTTCCAAAATAAGAAGAAACATTTTTATTCCCCAACCACATCTATACCCAACATTCTTTACTAAAGGATAATTCACTAAAACATTATTTACAACATAAGTAGGGATCCTTAGTTTATAGAAATCTACTTGATGGAAATGCCTCATATAGTTAGAACACATCAAACCCATATGACACATCACTCCGTTATTCCCAATTTACATGTAGTTGAGAAAAAATGTAGTTACATACTCATATTCAATGCCTACCTGAAACATAAACTCATCAAAAACCAATAAAATTATTTCATTCAGAGTTGAACTAAGATCAAATTTGACCAAAACACATGAATAATATCAATATTTGGCTAGTTGAGTTCCTCTATTAGGATTAATGAGAGTACCCATAGTTGAGTTGATATCCCAATGGATATATGGATTCCAAAATAACCAGTTCAATCCATAAATTCATATATAGAATTTATCCATAGTATTTTATTCCAATGAGAGATCAAACTAGGTATCTAAATCGTGAAATATCAGGACCCCTGTTTTGAGATTCAAAAATCCACAACACCAATACCAATTTTTAAGGTCATGAAAAGGGAATAAAATTTGGAATAATCCTATACCAATAGACACAATATTTCAACCATCAAAACCCTAAACCTATAAAAATCATATTTTAAGTCTCTAATCTTCCAGGTGCTTCTTCTCATGAAAGGTGTATTCCAAATTATGATGAAATGTTTACATTACTCAATCCGGTGTTCAAAGTATTTCAGATTCACTTCAAAAAATTATAGAGTTCCATTCCTTGATAATTTATTTCACTCTAACATGGATTCATTGAGAGTCATAGAGAAGAATATATCACTCACAGCGTGCCAAAATGTTTGATTTTTCATATCCTCATTTGACCTCAAAACATCGAGCTTCATAGGGACAAAATAAGGTCTGACACTTTTTTTATTTATTCAGATTTACAATATCCATTGCTACTTCAATCCCTAATATTACTTCATCAGCCCTTAAAAGAAGGTAAAATCCCCTAACGGTTTAAATAAGGTTTTTATTGATGATGCTATGAAGGTTTCCATGGTTTTTGGTTTTCATGAGACTTGTTTTCTACCTTTATGGATCGCCCTCCACAATGAATGATTAATAATGGTAATATCACCCATGTTTCAGCCCATTCAGGACCGATTGATGAACATGTTATGATCTATAAACATTTTTTTATGTCTCACACCTTCTTATCTAAAGGTATGAATCCAAGTAAGGTTCATATCCTTGTATCAAGTTTGGCGTCAATATAGGGATTTAGTTATGGGAAGTGAATATCCCTTGGCCATGGGGTTTTTCACATTATATTCACCTCATATGATTTAAATAGTATTCCTACTTCTTTGGTTTGGTCAATATAAATCCTATAACACTTATTATCCATGATTGGAATCTCAATTTCAATCTTCAGGATTAAAATTAGATATGTTTATAGGTCTAGGTCTAAGTACATGTATTGATCAAGGTGTTAGGGGATCCTAAAATCATATATGACATTCTTCCCTCCATTCACATCCATATTAAAATGGATAATGTCACTGAACTGGTCATCATTGGAAACTTTATGAGGGTCCTATATTATGTTGAAATTAGTACTACTATAATGGATAAAGATTTATTTCCACTCTATAAGATCATGTAAGTCTAAGGATTGTTTATGAAAGGATGCTACAATTTTTTCATGTTTTAGGAATTATTGTTAATGACCAATCCAACTGTAGAAATGAAATTTTCTTTTATAATATACTTGAAAGAGAACATGAATCATAAATTTTTAGGAAGAAGGATGAAAACTCCATGTAGTAGTCCATTTTCAATCTTCCATGTAATGAGGCTTAGTGTATAGGTGTATATGATCCCACTGCTTCAAGTTATCACTTGAGTAATAACGACCTATTTATTCAACTCTGTCAAGTGTCCCCTCGTCTACCTCAGATTAAGGGATTATGGTTGATGAGAGGATATGTGATTCTACTTGGGAATCCTTTTGGGATTCTTTAATAAATGGTCTCAAAGTAGATAAATCATATGTTGATGGAGGAGGAAGGAGGCAGCGCACAATTAAAGGTAATCTTCATGCCGATGATTAGGTTGTTGAATAATATCTCCACTAACTTTTGATTCATGTTAAAAGTACTTGGGTGGAGGGTTATATATGTGGAAATAATATTTTTTTGGGAAGATATAGTTGCGGATAAGGATTCACCAACTAATAGATAGGAGTCAATTGAACTCAGTTCCAATCATTAGAATCTTAAAGTAGGATATATTGATGCATACATAATCACTAATCTTCCATGTTTAGAAGTATGGGTTGTTGTGGTGTAGGATAAAGTGTTGGCACCTTCAGTAAAGGAGCGATCTTTCAAGGATGATTTAAGAATGATCCCTCCACTAAGGGATTCCACATAAAAACATACTAACCTTTACAATACAACAAAGGGTGGATAATCTATTAATGAATATGCTACTAAAGAGTTACATGACCAATATCTAAGGTAGGAGTAGTTGATTGTGGAAAAGGATTTTAAATGAAAGAAATTATTAATAGATGAAGATGGAATCCAGTTGGTTACCCCTCAGAAATACCATACATTAGAGTCTCAAAATCTAACTTCTTAGTTTCCACCCACTCTAACTGAAATGAAGGATGAGTCATTGTAGGCCTTCCCCTATAGGTTGAGCATCCAAGTGTTGATGAGAATTTGGAGTTGTCTTATCTATCCCCACTTTACTGACTAATTGAAAAATACATATTCCTCATTTGGAAAGGCCTAAGAGGCAGATTGTGATTTTTCATGATAATGAAACTCTAGAATCACACCTCCATAGTATTGGAAAGGTGAAAGGCCAAATGAACACCTTAGCAAGGAAGTGGGAAATGGTTTTTTTCACAACATGGAGTAATTTATTCTTTGATATATCTAGATGTATCTAGATTTAATGTCAATTTAATATTTGGACGTTGTTATCAATTAACATTGAAGATGGATTCTGATCAAATTTATAGATGGAATTTCAAGATCTATCGAGGAAATTTATAATTTTCTCCACTTTTGGGGAATTATCATCAGATGAAGAACCTGAGGCCCCACAAACTGCCAAGACCTGATATAGATTTTGACATCCAAAGGACAGAGGAAGATGTCCTAGAAATATGGTATCTAGAGGGACTTGTGGGGATTAACTCTTTATTATTGGATTCTTTTTATGTTGTGGGCATTTTATTCTTTATTTGACCCGTCTCCTAACATTTTATGTTTTCTTCTATTAATAAATTTTGGGTCCTGTGTTTGGTCTCTAAATCCATGATTATGTCATCTTCATACAAAAATGAAATTAATAATTAATTAATAATTAACTATAAATTTATAAATAATTAAATAACTATTTAATATTGAATTAATAAATAATTACAACTACTATATTTAATTAATAAATTTAAATACTAAATTTCATTACTAATTCATTTTCATTATAAATGTAATTACTAATTATTTATATATACTAATTACTTAATAATTTTCTAATTATAATTATTATGTATTAATTAATTAATTATAATTAGTAATTAATTAGTAATTAATTTATTATAATTACTACCTAAATAATAATTATTTATTTTTAATTTCAAGTTTACTAATAATAAATAAATTATAATTATTAATTAACCAATAATGAATTTATAATAATTTAAAATTTCCAAATAATTATGATTTTTTAAAAAACTTGAATTGAGTACTTAGTGAATAAATAATAAATTTATAATTAATTAATATTATAAGAAATTAATATTATAATAATTATAAATAATTATATAATAAATAACTAATAATTAATTTGTAAATAATTAAAATTTCATATATACTTAATAAATAGAATTTGAAATGAATTTCTATAATAATTAACAATGAAAATATGAATAATTAGTTTCTAAATAAAATATTAATACATAATTAAATATTTATTATTAATTTATAAATTATTAAATAATGATTTAATAATTAATTGCTAATAAATTATAAATTATAAAAAAATTGTAATTAATCATAATTACTAAATATAATAATTTATTATTTATAATTACAAATTATAATTACAAATTAATTTTAATTATAAATTTATCAATAATTTATCAATTATAATTATTATGTACTAATTAGTAAATTATAATTAATAATTAATAATTAATGAGTTATTATAATTTCTAATTATTAATTTAAAATTAATTTTCATTAATAATTATATTAAATAAATAAAATAATGTATAATTTTTTATTCATATCTATTAATAGTTTGTTTTATGAATTCCTATATTATAGAGTCTATTTGATAAATTGATTCTAAATTCAATTAATTACATCTTATGTAGGATAATTAATTTAGTTTTTCATCTACCTAGACCTCAATTTATAATTGATGTTTTGAATTGAAATTTTATTTTTGAATATATTTTTTTCATATTAAGTGTTAGATTTTTCATGAATTGAAATCTATCTATAGTAATATCTCCCCAGGTAGGTGGAATTTGGGTCAGACAACCTATTTTCTTAGAGGATTTCATTGGTTAGTAAAGTGAATGGGGTGGGTTATCTATCAATTATGTCATACGCATGTACAATTTGTTAATATCATAAAATTATAAACTTTAACATGAAACTTTTGAGAATATCATTCACATGACTCATGTGAATATGTATGAATATGTTTTCATTCTATTTTGAGTTGTTTAATAAAAACTTGTGGATTTTCTAATGAGTTACACAACAATATGTTTTGAACATATTGATTTAGTGGAGGGAATATAATTTCAACTTAATATACTAAATTCATTCATATAAAAAAAAGGAATAACATGTGACAGGATAGGGTTCTTAAATCCCCCTAAAATAATATTTGTTTTTATTTCATTGAATTTTTGAAATATTTGAAATTCATATTTCTTTTCATTGATCATATTTAACTAAAAAATATTCTTTATTTTAGATAAAAAATGTTGTATTCCTATATTTATTGGATATGTCAAATAATTGAAACTGAACAAATATGTGTTTATAGTTTATGTCTAGGAAAAGAGGTGTTTCATGGATAGTGTACAACATTGGAATTCATTCAATGAAAAAATCATTCATTGTTAAAACTGATGGTGAATCAATAGATAGATTCCATTATATACATACATCCAAAATTTAAAGATATGTTAGAGAATATAGATTATCCAGTAACTAATTATGATTATTGGGAACACATATTTCCATTGGTTATGAATCAATCTAAAAATAAAATGAAGGATTTTTATGTCACCATAACAGCAATGAAGGTTCCATCGACATTGGATGTTGGTCCATCACAATATCATGATACAATATCACATCCTTAATCTATATCACCTTAAGAAGTTTGATCAGAAATGGTAGTTGTCAAATCTTATCCCTAAGAAATAGTTACATTTCCTCATGTTATGACATATCATAAAGGAAATGATATTTCCAAGGATAGTCCTCTATATAATTTATATTTTTTGGTTGATACATTTTCGTATGATAAAAATTTAGAACAAGAAGAATATGGGGAACCAAAACAAGAACAAAATCCATCTCCGATCAATTTTTATATTATTGAAAAGAAACATTGAGGATAGTTGGGAACCTACACAATCATTCCTTGAAGCATCAAATCACACCCTCACAAAAAAACATCACATTACATAATTAAAATGTCAAAATATTAAAACAATACCATCATCATCACACCAAAACTTTCGTCACGCACCTAGTTTAAAATTTTAAAGGAGACCAACATCACCACATGTACCATAAATCTCATGAGTAGACAGAGGGGTGTCGATTTCATCAAGGAAGTCTTGTCCTATCAACACATCATCCCCATAAACACATCACATCGCCATCATCTCAAAAATAGAATCCACCACCACAAACCCCAACAAACATCACCAGAAACATCTAATCGTCGATGTTACTATCGTACTTTCACCAAAGTGAAACACTAGAAACTGATACAAAACAAGCTAAATTCATCAAAAAGCAAATGAAAATTGCATGGCATCATTGAGAGAGACACTGAAGGCCAGCACCATAACCAATCATGGATGTAATCATACCAGAACCATAGACTAGAACACCATCAAACATGCTTAAAAAAGTTAAAACATTAGGAAGAATAGAAAACCTATTCTAAATAAATAATGAATAAATCTGAGAAACCCTAAGTGTCATCAAAGGCATCACGCTAGGAATACTGACAGTCGCTGAACCTCACCTCCCAAAACCTCCATAAAACCACTATACCAAATATAACCTATAGGGTATTAGTGGAGTGTATTGTTAAGGTAGTGGTTATATTTCTAGAGGACTCCATATGACTATAATAATGACGATGTAGAAAAATGGGGGGCCTTCAGAACAGACAAGTTGAACCAGGTCATGCCTTTAGTCCCATTAACTGTCAAGTCGCAATACTCAAAACCTCTTTGGATAAATACTATATATCCTAGAAAAAGATTAATAGTGAAACGAGATGTCATAGATGTGAAAGGAGCGACTGATATCTTCAGTATCATGAAACCCTCATTGGGACCCCAAGACCTCCAAGAAGACAAAGTTGACAATAATGAAAAAAAGATGAATTCCCTTAACTAGAGAAAAAGAAGTTAAAAGTACCATTGAACCATCCTCCACCATTAGAATAATGGTCAATTTATGTAAGGACATGATTTCTATATTTTTATTGGTTAGTTACTACATTATGTATTATTTTTATTGTAATTATTAGTGGAAAAAATCATGTGTTGGTTAATGTGTTTTTTATATGGGAAGAGAGTTTGAAAAAAAGATGAAATGATATATTTAATAAAACAATATAAAATTTAAATAAACTATATTTATGTTATAGAAGATTCAATGAGATCTCATTGTTTAATTTGATGTGAAAAATATAATTCATATTGTCAGATAAGTTTGAGAGATAATATTGATAACAATTTTCACTGTTGGTGCATTAAAATAAATACTCCACACATAGGTGTGAACCCATGAATTTTAAAAGACCATCAACCATTATATTATGAATTCATTTCAACTATTATTATTATTATGATATGTTAATGTCAATAAATTATTTTCATTATAGTGGTCAAAATAATCAAACAAATTTTTGGGTATCAAATATCTTACAGGAAGGCATGGGCTACTTGATAGAATTCTATTGTGAATGTTTATGGTGGTAGGGATGACTCTTATTGAGTTTTACCACAACTTATTAATCTTTTATTCAGAAAAAAATAAAGTTATCAATGATTACATACCATTGAATATGTTATCCAACATACCCAATTTTATTAGTCAATGGTTGTGTTTGATATATTATTTTTCACATTTTCGCCATGTGTGGATGCTTTTAGAAATTTCAAGTATTATATATTGATTGATGGAACATTTCATTATGGAATTTATTTTCCAACATTATTGATTTCTAACACATAATATGGTAATTGATCCCCTATACCATTTATATTTTTTATTATTGAAAAGGAGAAGATCTCATCGTTCAGTTGCTTCATGAATTACCTTAGAGATCTTGTGATGGGAACATTAGGTATTTTTATTATTTAAAATCATCATGATGTAATCAATAAGGTAGTAAAGTTTGAGGGTATTTCATGGATACCACACCATCACATTGCCAACAATGTGTGAAATAAGTTCAATAATGAGTCATGGAAGAATGAAGTCATAAAAATTTGTATGAATATACTTTTTTATTTTAGAAATTTATTTCGTAGATATTAACAAATGTGTTCATATTAGTTCTAGTTTGTTATCATACAATCCTCAACAACAAATTATAGAGGATAATCTCAAATATATTCACCAAACTAATTAAGAAGTTAATTATTACATGATGAAAATTCCAAAGAATAAATGGTCACTAGTATATAATGATTGGAGAAGACATAGAGTTATGATTTCCAATTTTATAGAAGGTTTAAATGGATTTTTCAAAGGAGTTTAAAAATTACACATCACAATTGAGTAATAATCCCAGATTAAATGTTAATTTAAAGACCCACAATTATAATATAATATTTTTCTAATTTTTAAAATTCAAATTATAGGTATAGTGTAATAGAACTTCAATGAAATGTAAAGTATTTTTAGGGAAAAGGTAATCAAGATGAAGTGGGTCTTAATAGAGGTATGCGATACGGTCACCATTTCTTGTGCGAGATTGATAGTGTTCTTGAGGATGCTGAAAAAAAAATTGTCTCTTCATTTTATTGTGTAGTGTGCAGATTTGAGGTCTTTAATCTTGGTTATCCTTTGATAGGTAGTATAGGTTTTCTACTAATCATTTTACTAGATAAGTACTACTATTATTGTGGTAGCTTTCAAGAATTATGGTATCCTTTGGGAAATTTGATAAACATGTTCTTTTGTACTCTTATCATAAGAGAATTTCATTGATCCAATTTATTAAATAGATAGTATTAAATACATATACATTTCTCTATTTATCAATGTGGGGGGAATTTCAGTATTTTGGTTTATTTGATGGTGCATATACACATTCACAAAACATGACTAGGCTATGATCAAAAGGCAATCCAACGTTAACCCATATCAAAAATGACTTGGATTGGCCCATTGAATGGGTTTTTTATAGAGGTGATCCATATGTAGTTGGTAAGGTTACACATAGACATGGTTCCGTAGAAAAATAGGGTTTCCATCTAACAGCTAAAATGATTAATGTAGAATATCAAATAATATTAATGTTTTTAAATACAATTTTTCTTAAAATTTGCATCATCTATTGATGGAGTGGAATACTCAATTGGGGGGGTGAATTCAGTAAAGCAATAATTTTTATTTGCTAAAATTATTTGAAACTACAATCAATAATTTTAAAAAAACCCATGATAACTACAACTGCATAATTATATAATTTTTTTTTTAAATTGTTCTCAATAGTTTTATCTGAAGATAGTTAAAATCAAGTATGAAAAATCTTTATATCATTTGAAATGAATATAATTATATAAAAAAAATTATACATGACACAAACTAATTATAAATATCAATTTAATATTTTGTTATGAGATTAAAATAGATACTCTTTTGTATAAAAAAAAGCTTAAAAAATAGTGTAATAATATAAATACGTCGAACAATAAAATTAAATAAAAATTTAAATAAATAAGATGTGTGATGATGTCATGAAAGATATGATATATGTAAATAAAGAGAAATATGTGAGATATGTCAAGATTTCTATGTAAGGTTCTAGAAAAAATTGTATCATTGAGAGTTCTAAATGAATTCTCTATGTATTACAGGCATATACATTTGTTTTATAGCTTTTCTCTATAAGAGTATATCTTCTTTTGTCCCCATGTGAATATTTCACATAAAAATTAGTCTATCTCAAGGAACATACATGGTCCTATGAAATAACATACTTATGTTTCATAAAAATTAGATTAAAAACATAAAATATATTTTAGAAAAATTTATAAAACAATTTCTATATTAAATAATGGTCCCCCTTATTCTCTTACTTTTTATATATTCATATGGGGAATCATATATTTTCTTCTGATTATTCACATGATTCATGCCATGTGTTAGGAAAATTAATGGTTATACATCATTCTATTAATATAATATATCAATTATAATGTTATTCACCACCAATGGAAATTGTTCGATACCTCAGAGGTGCTAGATTTTATGGAGTCTCTAAGTGGGACATAAATCTTATTGATAACCATTCAATTACTACACTGGTTGAGAGATAGCGGCTTGAGACACACCCATTTAATTTACCTTATATAGAGATGAACATTACTTTAGAGGATGTGGCATACATTCTTAATCTACCCATCCATAGAAAATAGTTTATGAGTACCACTATTGGTGATTAGTGTGTAGTCATACACCATCTACTAGGAATTGACCTTGTCGGCATACAACAAGTCTTCTAGAGTTTTTGAGGGTTTATCTGGTTTCTTGATTATCATTTCAGAATCATTCATGATGATATATATTAGTAAATACACATTTGACACACATGTGAACACATTATACAAGTAATCAGATTCATGTTGTGTGTGGGACACTCCACCACCTTAGTATATATGATTTATCTACCATTACTAAGGTATCTTTACTATATAGGTAGATATAGTTGGGGTTATACTATATTATCACATCTATATAGATTTATATGTATTGGATGTTGAGTTGACGTAATAAATAATGCACAGTGTATGGATTTTGTATAGAAGTGGGTCTTGAAGAATTTTCCTTACTTCACACCTAATGTTATCACACCACTTCCACATCACTTATTTCAGGACTATACTTGGGGACTCTTGTATGTTTATGTAATTAATTTGAGTTATTTTGTAATTTTAACGTCCTTTATAAACTTACAGTATATTACTTTATTTAACCAGATACAGTTAGAATCAGTGCTATGTACATATCTTGATACATAGTGTTCTTATATTTTGATAGATAATTGATGATATACAACCCACATATTTAAGATAAACATTAATTTTTTTAGAAAAATTATCTATTATATTAATTTATTAAGGTATTTAAATGTTCTTTTATAATAATTATTTTCCTAATTTAAGAATTATTTTTTGATTTGTAATTTCAAGATTCATGGACCTCATATTCATACTTTTTATACATGTATCTTCCACCACATTACATAGTTATTGTAAAAGATCATGTTGTAGAGGAGGAACTAATAAACTTCCACATTGTTGAGTGGAGCTTTCTAGACCGGGTCTTGCACCATTTTGGAAATATTCAACATATCTCAATCCACCATGATATGTTGACAGATCAAATTCCATTATGATTATAGGTAGAGAGATAACTGATTGGTTTCAATTTCATGCATGTTATATTTATTATTCAGATATGATTTCCCAATATGGCATCTTTCAGTAAAAATATCCCACATAACACTTTTTTTAGATGATTAGTGGGATTGTGAATATTTTTACGGATAACACACAATCATGTATCTTACACTCCATGGGATCAGAATTTGATATTTGGTATGCTTACTAACATTTATTATATTTTTATGTAATGTTTCATATTAATATTAAAATTAGTTCATGTTGAATCTAACAAAATAAATCAAATTTCAAATATAAAAATCCTCGTGAGGAGGAATTTATTATGTGGGTTATATTTCACATAGATCTTTTTTATCTAAGAGATCCTCTCTATTTCAAATTTTAGAGTGTCAACATTGAGTAGATACATTTATATCACGATCCACATGATCCAACTGAGGAACCTTGGGATTTTTATTAGCCTAATGTTCCCACTAAGTATGATTCACCACCACTTCCACCACTAGCTGGAGGATGGGGACAAATAAATAATTGAGGGCACATGTAAGGATAGAGAGATCAATTCCTGAGAGTGGCTCATGAAGATGCTACTGCACCATAGAGAGGGGATCCTACACATCATTTAAAGGGTCTTTCATAGTCAGGATATGTTTATTTCTCATGTTTTCCTACTCATATATATGATATACCATCATTATCTGAGTTAGTTCTATTGTATTAGGGCCCTAGTTTCATAGAACAACTTATGGCGGTGTATGAAGACCCTTCTACTATTGATGAATTCTTTCCTCCAATATCCCAAAGGCCTTCATTTTTTATTGATTTTTGATAATCCACCTTTCAAGGGGTGAGTTGTAACCCTTACAAGGCCCGTAGGCATATGTATTACAAGACCCATAGTCCATAGATGAATCCTTTTCTATAGGATTCAAACATTACATACAACCCAAACTAACTACTTGGAACAACTTCTCCCCAGCATCTTCATCATGAAATCTGCTCTCCACCTTCGCATTACTATTTTTCTAGGCTTTCCTGTGCATGCACAAGCTTGTCTCGATGGCAGGTTCCATACAATCTCAGTTAATGTTTCAAATTTCATTTAGGTTCTATTTATACTTTATAATTTATTTAATTTCAATGTCACATAATTGTAGCATTATTATGTTTAATTTATGCAGAGACTCGACATAAGAGAGACCAAATATAGTGATTGCTATCAACTAAAATTGCATGATTAGAAGGAATCAAATCCCAAATGACTGATTTTTTAGTATTATCGGTAAACTAGAAACATACATTGGTATTTTATTACAAATTATTACAATATTTATATCATAATTTTGTTCTAATAAATAAATAACTTATAGGATAACTATATTCTATCTAGTATATCTTAGTATATCATTCATAATATGCTTCTTGGATTCCTAGGGAAAGGGAACAAAATAATGGTGAGCTAAAATGTTCAGTAAGTGTAAAATATAGATTAAGAAACATTGAATTAATGAGAATAATAATTATGTAATGGTAAATAATAGAACACACATATCATATAACCATCAAACTTAGAAGGAAGAGCATAAATAATATTAAAAGTTAATAACTGAAAATGTATTCCATTCAAATAACTAGATAAGAAAATTTAATATGGCAATGTGAGAAACTGTAAACACATGCCATTTAATCAATAATTTAATAATGAACTACATCCATACATTTTATCTTGTGAAAATATGATGGATAATAAATAATGGATCAAAATGATGTAAAGACCCGTAAAATTCAACGGAAATTTTTTTCTTAATTTTATTTATAATTTTACAAGAGCGCGGTTTCTGACGGCACCTGATTCCGAGGCCCGGTGTGCCCGGAATCAATTTCCGAAGTTTGGCTCAAGTACGTTCAGTGAACGAACGAGCTGGGAATTTCTAACTTTTGAACCGGTGCCCGGAATCAAATTCTGAGGGCACCGATAAACTCGAAACGCCGATATTCGCTTAAGGAGACCTTTTCCGAGGTTGCGTTTTATGCGGGTTGAGAGTTAGTTTTGGGGAAATTAAAATGAAGTTAAATAAAATGTGGTAACACATTTTATTTTTAACCATGCGGGTTATATCCTCCAAAAGGGAGTTAGAGGTGGGACCCACATCCACTTAACCTCCCTTGAGAGGATTAAGTGTGGTGGGGCCCACACGAAGCCTAACTCCTCAACACCCTTTAAAACTCCCATATAACTCCTCTCTTATTAATTTTACAACTTGTTTAATTAATGAGTTGAGTTAAGTGTGGTTTAATTGAATTTCAATCTTTTGAAATTCTTGCCAACACTTTGCATTTAATTAATTAAACCAACTTAATTAATTATTTTGAGTGTTTGAATTCTTTTGAAATCATTTTGCCAAAATTAAAATGAGTGATTCTATTTTTCTCTTTGGGTTGGCATAAACTTTGTGGGGAGAACTAAGGAGAGGAGAAGAACTTTTAGAAGACCTTCAACCTCTTGAAAAAGAACGATCCACGTCTCCAAAGAAGGGAAGCAACACCTTATACCTTCTTCAACTGGAGCAAGGAAGGGAAGCACTGCCGCCCAAAAAGTATTCTGAGAGTGTCGACTCGACTCGACTCGACTCGACTCGACTCGACTCGACTTCACCGAGCGCTTCTTCCACCAACGTTGACGGAATGACACCGTTTCCGCGACGCCCGACGTGTGACATCTTTTATCAAGTAGGGGATTGTTGTTGTTTTATTTGATTATTTCCATTCTTGATTCTAGAATGTCAAAAATTAAGGATAAATGAATAAATGTTATCGTTTAATGAGAGGGGGGCCGGACCGCACAAACACAGCCGAACCCCCTCCTTTGTTCTTGATTGTTTATTGCAGATGGAACGAGATGGCGTGGTGTCGTCGCAGCATGCGGGAATCGCACGGCAATTATTGCGCGGCGTCGTCGTGCCGCGTCGTGGAAAGAATTTCATGGACGCGACGTCGTCACGCCGCGTCGAAGGAAACCGAAGGTGCCGCAGCCGGAGCAGGGCCGCGGCGGAGGGGAACGGTGCCGTCGCACCACGCCGGACGACGAAGGTCGCGGCCGGTTCCGGGCCGTGGCGGAACATGATGACCGGCGGCCAACCGGGCCGCCGGTGTCGGAAGCCGGAAGGGGACCGGCCTTTGCTTGTCCCGTTGAGGAAGAACCGGCCGGCCAGGTCGGGCCGGCCGAAAGGGAAAAAAACCGGGGGAATTTAATTCCCCCGGCCAGCATAAATGGCCCCATGTAATGAGGAGGGCTGCGGTTTCACAAAGGGGAGCAGGCACCCCCCCCCCCCCCCCGTTTTCCAATCAGCTCGGCTGAAGGCCGAGCTGGCAGCGCGCCCAGCGCGCTGCCTTGCGTCGTACCGGCACCTGGCCGGTCCGCCAGGCCTGGCCGGGCCGGGCCGGGCCGGGTCGACCCGGTTCGGGCCAACTGGGGGGGTCTCGGGCCGGGAGGGCCCGGGCCCGAAACCCCCGTTACCGAGCGGTTTGGATTCAATTTCTCATAACTCGGGCTACGGACCTCCAAATGACCCTCCGTCAGTGGCGATGCGATCCTTGGATCGAGATGGTCCTTTCGGTATATCATACTCAAGGTTTCGGAATACTTTGAGTTCTGCCGGGTTGGTTCGTACACGAAACCAACCGGGCCCTCGGAGCGGAAACGCTCATATCTTGAGCTACGGACGTCCGAATGACATGCCGTCAACTTTGTTGAGTTCCTCTTAGTGAGAAGGATCTTTTGGAATACTCCGCCCAAGGTTTGGACGCAGGTGGAGTATGGTCGGGTTGGTTTTTCCTTAAAAACCAACCGGGCCCCTAGGACGAAAAAGCCAATAACTCTCAGACCGGGCGTCCGATTGACGTGTCGTCTGTTGCGTTGAGTTCCTATTGTCGATACGGAACGTTTGGATACATCAACTCTGGACTATGTGACGGTTGATGTATCAGCCTCTCGGCTCGTGGATCGGACCCTCCCGAACGAGCTTGCTGTGTGCGGGAACCCTAGAGCTGGATGCGTTTGCTACAGTGACTGCGATGATGACTATGCAGAGATCCTTAGTGGATTCGATGACGACGACTACAGCACTCAGCGATCCTACGTGGATCAGTGCTATCGATCATGTGTGGGTCCGATCCTGTGTGGTTCAGTGCTCAGCGGTTCTGTGTGAGCCAGCGCCTATAGATCCTGTGTGGGTCTGATCCTGTGTGGGTCTTTGCGGGGGTTAGTTTACTACCGATCCTGTGTGGGTCATTGCGGAGGTTTGTACCTATCGATCCTTTATGGGTCCAATGACTTAGATGGATCAATGATCATCTCTATCGTCTTCGAAGAAGTATACCTGTGTGAGCTGAATCCTGTTTACCTTCATGTGTGGATTGTGTTGTGCTATCCTGTGTGGATTACGTTTTGCTTTCCTGTGTGAAATACGTATACTTTCCTGTGTGTACTGAGTTGTACTTGGGCTCAGAGGTTGGAGCGTATTGAAATGATGACTTAGGTATATGTATGGGCATATACCTAAGCAATGTCGGTTGTTACTTCGTGTTTGTATCTCCCTTTTGTGGTTTATCCTTTGTGAATTTTGGGAGACCTTCGGGGGTCTCGGGGGTCCCTACTGAGTAGCTTATACTCACCCCTGCACGGGCTATGCCCGCACTACGTTGTGTTGGTTGCAGACGATGGACAGCATTGATCGTGGTTGAGGCTTGCAGAGTAGGACGGTACATGGAGGTGGACCACTGGGCGGGACGTGCTCGGAGCGGACGGCGGGACCCGAGGAGCAGTGGAGCTATCTGTACCCATAATTCAGGTGGGATTTCTAGTGGACTGCTCAGCGTAGCGGCTTTTACTTTACAGTTGATGTTTTCCCTTTCAAGTTATACTTTACTTTCAGTTTGGGTTTGTATACTGGCCCATTTACTTATCCGCACTTTCAGTTGTACTCTGTTTTTACTTAGTGTTTACCTTTCCGCTTTCTTACTCTGTGGTGCTTGTTTACTTACAAAGGCAATGCCTTCCCTTTTTACCGGGATTTATGCCTTGTTGCTAGTCACCAGCCCCTGGCCTATGGAAGGCGGGCTTGGGGTAGTCACGGCCCGGGCCCCGAGGGTGGGACGTGAAAAATTGGTATCAGAGGAGTTTGGTTCTACCGCGAACTCTGATCTTTTCTATTTGAAGCAATAGTGTTTAGCGTATTGAGTGTGGTTATCAGTCCAGGGAGTCTAGTGTTGGTGCGGCAGCCGACGTATCTGTACACCAGGACCCTGACTTCTGATTTCCGACTTAATGCACGAAAACATTGATTGCGTGTGTGTGTGTTTCAAGTTTTCTTTGTGATTACTTTATATCAGCTCACCAGGTATACTGTTCTGACCGTGGTGCACCTGTTTCCTTTTCAGGATGGCCCCACGACGGCAGCCAACTAGGGTTCCGAGAGTCGAGCGTGACGATAGCCCACCGAGCGACGAGGCCTCTGTGCGGGGCCCTTTGTCAGCAATGGCACTGGCGGTAGCACTACCCGCCGAGCCACCGATACTTCCAACACCAGCCGCTGACGATGCACGTCGCATCAGTGCACTGCATGAGTTTCAGCGCCAGCGACCACCCAGGTTCCATGGGGAGACAGACCCCCAGGCAGCCGAGGACTGGCTGGAGGCAGTGGTACATGTGTTTCGGTTAGTGAGGACACCAGAAGACCTCATGGTGATCCTCGCTGCGAGCCTACTACACGCAGCAGCAGGCCGATGGTGGAGCTTGATACTCCAGGTGCACGATGAGGCATCTCTTCTTTGGACAGACTTTGAGAGCCTTTTCCTCTCAGAGTTCGTCCCAGCCACCCTCCGTGTGGTGCCTATTCAGGAGCTTCTTCAGCTGCGGCAGGGCAGCATGACGGTCACTCAGTACTCGGTGAGATTTACTGATCTCTCGCGCTACTCGACCGACATGGTACGGGACCCATTCTTCCAGGCCCGGACCTTTTAGCAGGGTTTGAGACACGAGATCAGGGCATCGCTGATCTCCCTCAGCATACCGACTCAGACAAGAGTACTAGAGCGGTCCCTTTTGATCGAGAGCTTTCTTGCTGAGTCTGCACCAGCGCCGCGACCCACCACAGGGTGGCACGTGGCAGAGTCATCTGCAGCAGGCAGTCGACGGATGACTCAGGGGTCTAGGCAGACCAGACCCTCTGGCAGACGACCTCAGGACACTGGCTCAGCAGTGCGGGGCACACAGCGTGGAGCCAGTCTTTCGAGAGGCAGACAGTGCTACTCGTGCGGTGGGCAGGGCCACATGGCTCTGGACTGCCCGACCCGCCGTGCCGAGGAGCAGCAGACGGTTCAGGGACCACCGAGGCAGAGGCAGAGGGTCGACCGTGGCAGTCCGCAGGGAGGAGGCGGACGAGGCAGAGGAGATGGCCGAGCAGCAGGTGGTGGGCGACGCTTTGTGGCTCTACCACCACCACCACCAGGAGGTCCACGCCGACCACAGGGAGCTGGCGGGCAGAGACAGGAACAGCACCAGGCAGTAGAGGCCTACGACCACGGCGTGCCAGAGATGATTCGAGGTACTATATGTGTCTATTCCACCCTTTCTGCAGTACTTATAGACACAGGAGCGAGTCACTCTTTCATAGCTGCTGCCCTTGTTCGGAGCTCGGAGATTCCAACAGAGTCGTTGGCTCAATCCTTACGGCTAGAGACTCCTACGGGAGCAGACTCGATGATTACGCACTGGTGCCGGCAGTGTGCGCTTACTCTAGGAGGCGAGAGATTCGGCTGGGATCTTCTTGTAGCAGCGTCGAGGCCTCACGATGTCATCTTGTGCATGGATTGGTTATCTATGGTCCATGCCCAGATTGACTATTTTAGGCGCAAGGTGCGATGTGTACGCACCGACGGGAGCAGGTTCCCCTTCACCGGCGAGAAGGTAGACTTTGCAGCAAAGGATGGATTTCCATGGAGGAGAGAACAACACATCACTCATCAGTTGGCTCGTCTCATCCTAGGAGCAGTGGACGTGCGGAGTCCTGGTTTTCCTGCAGTGGTGGATCAGTTTGCGGACGTTTTTCCCGACGACGTTCCAGGGCTACCTCCTCACAGAGAGGTTGACGTTTATATTGACCTGTACCCCGGGACAGCCCCGATATCAACTCCAGTATATAGGATGGCCCCCGCCGAGCTTCGAGAGCTACGGGTACAGTTAGAGAACTTGTAGGGCAAGGGGTTCATCCGACCCAGTGTTTCACCTAGGGATTCCCCGATATTGTTCGCCAAGAAGGCGGACGGGAGCTTGCGACTTTGTGTTGACTATCGTCGCCTGAACCAGGTGACAGTGAGGAACAAGTATCCGCTACCGAGGATTGATGACCTCTTTGATCAGCTCAAGGGAGCACGGTGGTTCTCGAAGATAGACCTCAGGTCAGGCTATCATCAGCTCAGAGTTAGAGATGAGGACGTGCAGAAGACGGACTTCAAATGTCAGTATGGCCACTATGAGTTCTTGGTTATGCCATTCGACGTAACCAATGGTCCAGCAGTGTTCATGGACCTCATGAACAGGATCTTTCAGCCATACCTCGATCGATTTGTCGTGGTCTTCATCGACGACATTTTGATTTACTCGATGACTGAGGAGGAGCATGCCTACCACTTGCGAGTTGTACTAGACACACGCCGAGAGTACCAGCTTTATGGTAAACTCTTGAAGTGTCAGTTCTGGATACGTGAGGTCCACTTCTTGGGACACGTCATCTCTGAGGCGGGAGTTGCAGTGGATCCTGCGAAGATCGAGGCAGTGTTAGCTTGGGAGCCACCCAGGAGCATGACGGAGGTGCGGAGTTTCTTGGGACTAGCTGGATACTATCGGAGATTCGTGTCATACTTCTCTAGAGTTGCGTCACCACTCTCAGCTTTGATGAAGAAGGGGAAACCCTTCGTGTGGTTAGACAGATGTCAACAGAGCTTCCAGGAGCTGAGACAGAGATTGACCAGCGCACCTATCTTGAGGTTGCCTGAGGAGGGAGTAGGGTACGTAGTTTATTGCGATGCATCAGGAACCAGACTTGGATGTGTCCTAATGCAGGAGCGGACAGTGATCGCCTAAGGATCACGTCAGTTGAGTCCACATGACCAGAACTACTCTACCCATGACCTGGAGTTAGCAGCAGTGGTCTTCACTCTAAAGACTTGGCGACACTATCTGATGGGCGAGAGATTTATAGTCTTTTCTGACCATCAGAGTCTCAGGTACATCTTCTCATAGAAGGACCTGAATCTAAGACAGCGGCGATGGCTCGAGTTCCTCCAGGACTATGACTTTGAGATAGTCTATACTCCTGGGAAGGGGAACGTCGTAGATGATTCCCTCAGCAGGAGGATGGGCATTCAGCTACTTGAGTAGGAAACGGAGAAGCTAGCCTCTTTGCAGATATCCTTCGTGGATAGAGATGGAGCAACCTTCCTTCAGTCCCTCACAGTCACTCCTCCACTACTGCAGCGGGTCAAAGAGGCACAGCGAGGGTACACTGACTGTGAGACGCGGCGTGCACAGATATCCTCAGGACAGGCACCTGATGGTTTCTCCTTTGGAGCAGAGCATGAAATCCTTTTCAGAGGACGTACCATGGTACCGGTCGCTTTACAGGAGGAGGTAATGAGAGAGTTTCACACTTCTCCCTTGGCGGTACATCCCAGGGTGGCGAAGATGTACCAGGATCTCAGACGACAGCACTGGTGTCCAGGCATGAAGAAGGATGTGGCGGAGTTCGTTTCTCGATGCCTCACCTGCTAGAAGGTGAAGACAGAGCATCAGGTACCAGTAGGCTTGGTACATCCCTTGGAGGTCCCGGAGTGGAAGTGGGACGGGATATCTTTGGACTTCGTGACTGGACTTCCACGCACTTCCAGAGGTCACGACTCCATATGGGTGATTGTTGACCGACTCACCAAGTCGGCACACTTCTTACCCATCAGAGAGCAGGGCTCAGTGGAGATCTTGGGGCGTCTCTATGTTCAGGAGATTGTACGGCTTCCCGGTGTTCCATCATCTATCGTCTCTGATTGAGATGCTCGCTTTACTTCCCAGCTTTGGAAGGGATTGCAGGAGGCGTTCGGGACACAGCTACATCTGAGCACAGCCTTTCACCATCAGACGGATGGTCAGACGGAGAGGACCATTCAGACTCTCGAGGACATGCTCTGCGCATGTGTCCTCGACCTTGGTCGTAGCTGGGAGGACCACCTACCCTTGGTGGAGTTTGCGTACAACAACAGCTACCACTCCATCATCAGGATGGAACCGTACGAGGCGTTGAACGGCCGACCTTGTAGATCTCCTTTGTGCTGGACAGACCCTGGGGAGTCAGCACTTGTGGGACCGGAGATGGTCCAGGCCACGACAGAGAAGGTCCAGGTCATCCAGGAGCGGATGAGGACAGCTCAGAGCCTGCAGAAGTCATACGCTGACAGGAGGTGGAGGCCACTATATTTCGAGGATGGCGACCACGTCTTCTTACGGGTCTCACCTCGACGTGGTATACAGAGATTTGGCCGAGGCAGCAAGTTATCTCTGTGCTTCATCGGACCCTTCCAGGTCCTTAGCAGGATTGGAGAGGTAGCTTATCGCCTGGCTCTACCACCTCAGTTGCACCGGGTGCACAACGTCTTCCACGTATCTCAGCTGAGGAGATACGTGCACGACCCGACGCACATCATTGACCATGGGGATCTTGACATTGACGATGGGGCGACTTTTACGGAGGTCCCGGTGGAGATCGAGGATCGACAGGAGCGGGTCTTACGTGGACAGTCGATTCCTCTAGTGCGCATCAGATGGCAGCACGGGAATCTCTAGGAGAGAACTTGGGAGCGGGAGGCTCATATGCGTTCTCAGTACCCTCATTTGTTTCCCTAGTTTTGATATATCTTTACGGGGACGTAAAGCCCTGAGGTGGGAGTAATGTAAAGACCCGTAAAATTCAAGGGAATTTTTTTCTTAATTTTATATAGAATTTTACAAGAGCGCGGTTTCTAACGGCATCTCATTCTGAGGCCCGGTGTGCCCGGAATCAATTTCCGAAGTTTGGCTCGGGTACGTTCAATGAACGAATGAGCGGGAATTTCTAACTTTTGAACCAGTGCCCGAAATCGAATTCCGAGGGCACTGATGAACTCGCAGCGCCGATATTCTCTTAAGGAGACCTTTTTCGAGGTTTCATTTTATGCGGGTTGAGAGTTAGTTTTGGGGAAATTAAAATGAAGTTAAATAAAATGTGGTAACACATTTTATTTTTAACCATGTTGGTTATATCCTCCCAAAGGGAGTTAGAGGTGGGACCCACATCCACTTAACCTCCCTTGAGAGGATTAATTGTGGTGGGGCCCACACGAAGCCTAACTCCTCAACACCCCTTCAAACTCCCACATAACTCCTCTTTTATTAATTTGACAACTTGTTTAATTAATGAGGTGAGTTAAGTGTGGTTTAATTGAATTTAAATCTTTTGAAATTCTTGCCAACACTTTGCATTTAATTAATTAAACCAACTTAATTAATTATTTTGAGTGTTTGAATTCTTTTGAAATCATTTTTCCAACATTAAAATGAGAGATTCTATTCTTCTCTTTGGGTTGGCATAAACTTTGTGGGGAGAAAAAAGGAGAGGAGAAGAACTTCAACCACTCGAAGAAGAATGATCCACGTCTCTAAAGAACGTGAAGTAATACCTTGTACCTTCTTTAACCGGAGCATGGAAGAGAAGCATCGCCGCCCACAAAGTATTCTGAGAGTGTCGACTCGACTCGACTCGACTTCACTGAGCGCTTCTTCCACCAACGTTGACGGAACGATGCCGTTTCCGCGACGCCCGACGTGCGACATCTTTTATCAAGTAGGGGATTGTTGTTGTTTTATTCTATTATTTCTATTCTTGATTCTAGAATGTCAAAATTCGAGGATAAATGAATAAATGTTATTGTTTAACGAGAGGAGGGCCGGACCGCACAAACACGGCCGAACCCCCTCCTTTGTTCTTGATTGTTTCTTGAAGATGGAACGAGATGGCGTGGTGCTGTCTCACCACGCAGGAATCGCACGGCAAATATTTCGCGGCGCCGTCGCGCCGCGCTGTGGAAAGAATTTCATGGACGCGACGCCGTCATGCCGCGTCGAAGGAAACCGAAGGCGCCGCAGCTGGAGCGGGGCCGCAGCGGAGGGGCGCAGTGTCGTCGCACCATACCGGACGACGAAGGCCGCGGCCGGTTCCGGGCCGCGGCGGAACATGATGACCGGTGGCCAGCCGGGCCACCGGTGTCGGAAGCCAGAAGGGGACCGGCCTTTGCCGGTCCCGTTGAGGAAGAACCGGCCGGCCAAATCGGGCCGGCCGGAAGGGAGAAAAACCGGGGGAATTTAATTCCCCCAGCTAGCATAAATGGACCCCCATAATGAGGGGGGCCGCGGTTTCACAAAGGGGGGCAGGCGCCCCCTTTTTTCCAATCAGCTCACCCGAAGGCCGAGCTGGCAGCGCGCCCAGCGCGCTGCCTTGCGCCTGACCGGCGCCTGGCCGGTCCGCCAGGCCAGGCCGCGCCGCGCCGCGCCATGCCGCGCCGGGCCGGGCTGCGTCGTGCCGCCCCGGGTCGACCCTTTCTGGGGCGGGTCGACCCGGTTCGGGCCAACCGGGGGGTCTCGGGCCGGGACGGCCCGGGCCCGAAACCCCCGTTACCGAGCGGTTTGGATTCAATTGCCCATAACTCGGGTTACGGACCTCCAAACGAAGTGCCGTCAGCGGCGATGTGATCCTTGGATCGAGATGGTCGTTTATATATATCACACTCATGGTTTCGGAATACTTTGAGTTCGGCCGGGTTGGTCCGTACACGAAACCAATCGGGCCCTCGGAGCGGAAACGCTCATATCTTGAGCTACGGACGTCCGAATGATGTGCTGTCAACTTTGTTGAGTTCCTCTTAGTGAGACGGATATTTTGGCATACTCTGTCCGAGGTTTGGACGCAGGTGGAGTATGGTCGGGTTGGTTTTGCCTTAAAAACCAACAGGGCCCCTGGGACGAAAAAGCCAATAACTCTCAGACCGGGCGTCCGATTGACACATCGTCTGTTGAGTTGAGTTCCTGTTGTCGATACGGGACTTTTGGATACATCAACTCTGGACTATGTGACGTTTGATGTATCAGCCTCTCGGCTCGTGGAGCGGACCCTCCCGAATGAGCTTGCAGTGTGCGGGAACCCTAGAGCTGGTTGCATTTGCTACAGTGACTGTGATGACGACTGTGTAGAGATCCTCAGTGGATTCGATGACGACGACTACAGCACTCAACGATCCTATGTGGATCAGTGCTATCGATCCTGTGTGGGTCTGATCCTATGTGGGTCAGCCCTCAGCGGTTCTATGTGAGCCAGCACCTACAGATCCTATGTGGGTCCGATCCTGTGTGGGTCTTTGCAGGGATTAGTTTCCTACCGATCCTATGTGGGTCATTGTGGGGGTTAGTACCTATCGATCCTTTGTGGGTTCGACGACTTAGATGGATCAGTGATCATCTCTATCGTCTTCGAAAAAGTATACCTGTGTGAGATGAATCATGTTTACCTTCCTGTGTGGATTGTGTTGTGCTATCCTGTGTGGATTACGTTTTTCTTTCCTGTGTGGAATACGTATACTTTCCTGTGTGGACTGAGTTGTACTTGGGCTCAGAGGTTGGAGCGTATTGAAATGATGACTTAGGTATATGTATGGGCATATACCTAAGCAATGCTGGTTGTTACTTCGTGTTTGTATCTTCCTTTTGTGGTTTATCCTTTGTGAATTTTGGGAGACCTTCGGGGGTCTCGGGGTCCCTACTGAGTAGCTTATAATCACCCCTGCATGGGCTATGCCCGCACTACGTTGTGTTGGTTGCAGACGATGGACAGCGTTGATCGTGGTTGAGGCTTGCAGAGTAGGACGGTACCTGGAGGTGGACCACTGGGCGGTACGTGCTCGGAGCGGACGGCGGGACCCGAGGAGTAGTGGAGCTATCTGTACCCATCCTTCAGGTGGGATTTCTAGTGGACAGCTCGGCGTAGCGGCTTTTACTTTATAGTTGTTGTTTTCCCTTTCGAGTTGTACTTTACTTTCAGTTTGGGTTTGTATACTGGCCCATTTACTTATCTGCACTTTTAGTTGTACTCTGTTTTTACTTAGTGTTTACCTTTCCGCTTTCTTACTCTGTTGTGCTTGTTTACTTACAAAGGCAATGCCTTCCCTTTTTACCGGGATTTACACCTTGGTGCTAGTCACCAGCCCCTGGCCTATTTAAGGCAGGCTTGGGGTAGTCATGGCACGGGCCCCAAGGGCGGATTGTGACAAATTGGTATCAGAGGAGTTTGGTTCTATCACGAACTCTGATATTTTCTATGTGAAGCAATAGTGTTTATCGTATTGGGTGTGGTTATCAGTCCAGGGAGTCCAGTGTTGGTGTGGCGGCCGACGTATCCGTACACCAGGACCCTGACTTCTGATTTCCAACTTAATGCACGAAAACATTGATTGCGTGTTTGTTTCAAGTTTTCTTTGTGATTACTTTATATCAGCTCACCAGGTATACTGTTCTGACCGTGGCGCACCTGTTTCCTTTTCAGGATGGCCCCACGACAGCAGCTAGCTAGGGTTCCGAGAGTCGAGCATGACGACAGCCCACCGAGCGACGAGGCCTCGGTGCGGGGCCCTTTGTCAGCAGTGGCACCGGCGGTAGCACTACCCGCCGAGCCACCGATACTTCCAGCACCAGCCGCTGACGATGCACGTCGCATCAGTGCACTGCATGAGTTTCAGCGCCAGCGACCACCCAGGTTCCGTGGGGATACAGACCCCCAGGCAGGCGAGGACTGGCTGGAGGTAGTGGTACGTGTGTTTCGGTTAGTGAGGACACCAGCAGACCTCATGGTGATCCTCGCTGTGATCCTACTGCACGCAGCAGCGGGCCGATGGTGGAGCTTGATGCTCCAGGTGCACGATGAGGAATATCTTCTTTGGACGGACTTTGAGAGCCTTTTCTGCTCGGAGTTCGTCCCAACCACCCTCCGTGCGGTGCGTATTCAAGTGCTTCTTCAGCTGTGGCAGGGCAGCATGACGGTCGCTCAGTACTCGGTGAGATTTACTGATCTCTCGCGCTACTCGACCGACATGGTACAGGACCCATTATTCCGGGACCAGACATTTGAGCTGGGTTTGAGACACGAGATCAGGGCATCGCTGATCTCCCTCAGCATACCGACTCATACAGGAGTACTGGAGCGGGCCCTTTTGATCGAGAGCTTTCTTGCTGAGTCTGCACCAGCGCCGCGACCCACCGCAGGGAGGCACGTGGCAGAGTCATCTGCAGCAGGCAGTCGAAGGATGACTCAGGGGTCCAGGCAGACCAGACCCTCAGGCAGACGACCTCAGGACACTGGCTCAGCAGTTCGGGGCATACAGTGCGGAGCCAGTCTTTCGAGAGGCAGATAGTGCTACTCATGCGGCGGGCAGGGCCACATGGCTCGTGACTGCCCGACCCGCCGTGCCGAGGAGCAGTAGACGGTTGAGGGACCACTGAGGCAGAGGCAGAGGGTCGACCATGTCAGTCCGTAGGGAGGAGGCGGACGAGGCAGAGGAGCTGGCCGAGCAGCAGGTGGTGGGCGATGCTTTGAGGCTCTACCACCACCACCACCAGGAGGTCCACCCCGACCACAGGGAGCTGGCGGGCAGAGGCAGGCACAGCTCCAGGCAGCAGAGGCCTACGACCACGGCACGCCATAGATGATTCGAGGTACTATCTGTGTCTATTCCATCCTTGTTGCAGTACTTATAGACACCGGAGCGAGTCACTCTTTCATAGCAGCTGCCCTTGTTCGGAGCTCGGAGATTCCGACAGAGCCGTTGGCTCGATCCTTACAGCTAGAGACACCTACGGGAGTAGACTTGACGATTACGCACTAGTGCCGGCAGTGAGAGCTTACTCTAGGAGGCGAGAGCTTCGGCTAGGATCTTCTTGTAGCAGCGTCGAGGCCTTACGACGTCATCTTGGGCATGGATTGGTTATCTATGGTCCATGCCCAGATTGACTGTTTTAGGCGCAAGGTGCAATGTGTACACACCGACGGGAGTAGGTTCACCTTCACCGGCGAGAAGGGAGCCTTCGCAGCATAGGATGGATTTCTGTGGAGGAGAGGAATGTCCATCACTCATCAGTTGGCTAGTCTCATCCTAGGAGCAGTGGACGTGCGGAGTCCTGGTTTTCCTGCAGTGGTGTATCAGTTTGCGTACGTTTTTCCTGACGACGTTCCAGGGCTACCTCCTCGTAGAGAGGTTGACTTTTATATTGACTTGTACCCCGGGACAGCCCCGATATAGACTCCAGTATATCGGATGGCCCCCGCCAAGCTTCGAGATCTACGGGTACAGTTAGAGGACTTTCAGGGCAAGGGGTTCATCCGACCCAGTGTTTCACCCTGGGCTTCCCCGATATGGTTCGCCAAGAAGGCGGATGGGAGCTTGCGACTTTGTATTGACTATCGTCACCTGAACTAGGTGACAGTGGGGAACAAGTATCCACTACTGAGGATTGATGACCTCTTTGATCAGCTCAAGGGAGCACGGTGGTTCTCGAAGATAGACCTCAGGTCAGGCTATCATCAGCTCAGAGTTAGAGACGAGAACGTGCAGAAGACGACCTTCAAATATCGGTATGGCCACTATGAGTTCTTGGTTATTCTATTCAACGTAACCAATGCTTTAGCAGTTTTCATGTCCCTCATGAACATGATCTTTCAACCATACCTCGATCAATTTTTTGTGGTCTTCATCGACGACATTTTGATTTACTCGACGACTGAGGAGGAGCACGCCTACCACTTGTGAGTTGTACTAGACACACTCCGAGAGCACCAGCTTTATGGTAAACTCTCGAAGTTTCAGTTCTAGATACGTGAGGTCCACTTCTTGGGACACGTCATCTCTGAGGCGGGAGTTGCAGTGGATCCTGTGAAGATCGAGGCAGTGTTAGCTTGGGAGCCACCCACGAGCGTGACGGAGGAGCGGAGTTTATTGGGACTAGGTGGATACTATCGGAGATTCATTCCATACTTCTCTAGAGTTGCGGCACCACTCTCAGCTTTGAAGAAGAAGGGGAAACCCTTCGTGTGGTTAGACAGATGTCAGCAGAGCTTCCAGAAGCTGAGACCGAGATTGACTAGCACACCTATCTTGAGGTTGCCTGAGGAGGGAGTAGGGTACGTAGTTTATTGCGATGCATCAGGAACCAGACTCAGATGTGTCCTGATGTAGGAACGGGCAGTGATTGCCTATGGATCACGTCAGTTGAGGCCGCATGAGTAGAACTACGCTACCCATGACCTAGAGTTAGCAGCAGTGGTCTTCGCTCTGAAGACATGGCAACACTATCTGATGGGGGAGTGCTTTATAGTCTTTTCTGACCATCAGAGTCTCAGGTACATCTTCTCGCAGAAGGACCTGAATCTGAGACAGTGGCGATGGCTCAAGTTCCTCCAGGACTATGACTTTGAGATAGTCTATACTCTTGGGAAGGGGAACGTAGTAGTCGATGCCCTCAGCAGGAGGACGGGCATTCAGCTACTTGAGGAGGCGACGGAGCAGCTAGCCTCTTTGCAGATATCCTTCCTGGATAGAGATGGAGCAGCCTTCCTTCAGTCTCTCACAGTCACTCCTCCACTACTGCAGCGGGTCAGAGAGGCACAGAGAGGGGACACTGACTGTGAGACGCGGCGTGCATAGATATCCTCAGGACAGGCACCTGATGGTTTCTCCTTTGGATCAAAGCACGACATCCTTTTCAGAGGAGGTACCATGGTAACGGTCGCTTTACGGGAGGAGGTGCTGAGAGAATTTCACACTTCTCCCTTGGCGGTACATCCCGAGGTGGAGAAGATGTACCAGGATCTCAGACGACATCACTGGTGGCCAGGCATGAAGAAGGTTGTGGCAGAGTTTGTTTCTCGATGCATCACCTTCCAGCAGGTGAAGGCAGAGCATCAGGTACCAGCAGGCTTGGTATAGCCCTTGGAGGTCCCAGAGTGGAAGTGGGATGGGATATCTATGGACTTCGTGACTGGACTTCCACGCACTTCCAGAGGTCACAACTCCATCTGGGTGATTGTCGACCGACTCACCAAGTCGGCACACTTCTTACCCATCAGAGAGCAGGGCTCAGTGGAGATCTTGGGGAGTCTCTACATTCAGGAGATTGTACGGCTTCACAGTGTGCCATCATCTAGCGTCTCCGATCGAGATGCTCGCTTTACTTCCCAGCTTTAGAAGGGATTGCAGGAGGCGTTCGGGATGCAGCTACATCTGAGCACAGCCTTTCACCCTCAGACAGATGGTCAGACGGAGATGACCATTCAGACACTCGAGGACATGCTCCGCGCATGTGTCCTCAACTTTGGTCGTAGCTGGGAGGACCACCTACCCTTGGTGGAGTTTGTGTACAACAATAGCTACCACTCCACCATCAGGATGGAACCGTACGAGGCGTTGTACGGACGACCTTGTACATCTCCTTTGTGCTAGACAGACCCTGGGGAGTCATCACTTGTGGGACCGGAGATGGTCCAGGCCACGACAGAGAAGGTCCAGGTCATCCAAGAGCGGATGAGGACAGCTCAGAGCTGGAAGAAGTCATACACTGACAGGAGGAGTAGGCCACTAGAGTTCGAGGATGGCGACCATGTCTTCTTGCGGGTCTCACCTCGACGTGGTATACAGAGATTTGGCCGAGGCGGAAAGTTATCTCGGCGCTTCATCAGACCCTTCCAGGTCCTCAGTAGGATTGGAGAGGTGGCTTATCGCCTGGCTCTACCACCTCAGTTGCACCGGGTGCACGACGTCTTCCACGTATCTCAGCTGAGGAGATACGTGCATGACCCGACGCACATCATTGACCATGGGGATCTTAACGTTGACAATGGGGCGACTTTTACAGAGGTCCCGATCGAGATCGAGGATCGGCAGGAGTGGGTCCTACGTGGACAGTCGATTCCTCTAGTGCGCATCAGATGGCAGCACGAGAATCTCCAGGAGAGCACTTGGGAGCGGGAGGCTCAGATGCGTGCTCATTACCCTCATTTGTTTCCCTAGTTTTGATATATCTTTACGGGGATGTAAAGCCCTGAGGTGGGAGTAATGTAAAGACCCGTAAAATTCAAGGGAAATTTTTTTTTTAATTTTCTTTAGAATTTTACAAGAGCGCGGTTTCTGATGGAACCTGATTCTGAGGCCCGGTGTGCCTGGAATCAATTTTCGAAGTTTGGCTCGGGTATGTTCAGTGAACGAACGAGCGGGAATTTCTAACTTTTGAACCGGTGCCCGGAATCGAATTCTGAGGGCACCGATGAACTTGCAACGCCGATATTCGCTTAAGGAAACCTTTTCTGAGGTTGCGTTTTATGCGGGTTGAGAGTTAGTTTTGGGGAAATTAAAATAAAGTTAAATAAAATGTCGTAACACATTTTATTTTTAACCATGTTGGTTATATCCTCCCAAAGGGAGTTAGAGGTGGGACCCACATCCACTTAACCTCCCTTGAGAGGATTAAGTTTGGTGGGGCCCACACGAAGCCTAACTCCTCAACACCGCTTAAAACTCCCATATAACTCATCTCTTATTAATTTGACAACTTGTTTAATTAATGAGGTGAGTTAAGTGTGGTTTAATTGAATATCAATCTTTTGAAATTCTTGCCAACACTTTGCATTTAATTAATTAAACCAACTTAATTAATTATTTTGAGTGTTTGAATTCTTTTGAAATCATTTTTCCAACATTAAAATGAGAGATTATATTCTTCTCTTTGGGTTGGCATAAACTTTGTGGGGAGAACTAAGGATAGGAGAAGAACTTTTAGAAGACCATTAACCTCTCGAAGAAGAACGATCCACGTCTCCAAAGAACGTGAAGCAACCCCTTCTACCTTCTTCAACCAGAGCAAGGAAGGGAAGCACCGCCGCTCAAAAAGTATTCTGAGAGTGTCGACTCGACTCGACTCGACTTCACCAAGCGCTTCTTCCACCAACGTTGACAGAACGACCCCGTTTCTGCGACGCCTGACGTGCGACATCTTTTATCAAGTAGGGGATTGTTGTTGTTTTATTCGATTATTTCCATTCTTGATTCTAGAATGTCAAAATTTGAGGATAAATGAATAAATGTTATCGTTTAACGAGAGGGGGGCCGGACCGCACAAACACGGCCGAACCCCCTCCTTTGTTCTTGATTGTTTCTTGCGGATGGAACGAGATGGCGTGGTGCCGTCGCACCACGCGGGAATCGCACGGCAATTATTGCGCGGTGTCGTCGCGCCGCGCCATGGAAAGAATTTCATGGACGCGACGCCATCGCGCCGTGTCGAAGGAAACTGAAGGCGCCGCAGCCGGAGCGGGGCCACAGTGGAGGGGCGTGGTGTCGTCGCACCACTCCGGACGATGAAGGCCGCGGCCGGTTCCGAGCCGCGGCGGAACATGATGACCGGCGGCCAGCCGGGCCGCCGGTATCGGAAGCCGGAAGGGGACCGGCCTTTGCCGGTCCCATTGAGGAAGAACCGGCTGGCCAGGTCGGGCCAGCCAGAAGGGAGAAAAACAGGGGGAATTTAATTCCCCCGGCCAGCATAAATGGCCCCCCATAATGAGGGGGGCCGCGGTTTCACAAAGGGGGGCAGCCCCCCCCCCCCCCCCCCCGTTTTCCAATCAGCTCGGCAGAAGGCCGAGCTGGCAGCATGCTGCCTTGGGCCGGACCGGGCCACGCCGGGCCGTGCCGGGCCGTGCCGGGCCGGGTCGACCCTGTCCGGGGCGGGTCGACCCGGTTCGGGCCAACCAGGGGGTCTCTGGCCGGGACGTCCCGGGCCCGAAACCCCCATTACCGAGTGGTTTGGATTCAAATGCCCATAACTCAGGCTATGGACCTCCAAACAATGCGCCGTCAGTGGCGATGCGATCCTTGGATCAAGACGGTTGTTACGGTATATCTCACTCAAGGTTTCGGAATACTTTGAGTTCGGCCGGGTTGGTTCGTACACGAAACCAATCGGGCCCTCGGAGCGGAAACGCTCATATCTTGAGCTACGGACATCCGAATGACGTGCCGTCAACTTTATTGAGTTCCTCTTAGTGATACGGATCTTTTTTCATACTCTTCCCAAGGTTTGGATGCAGGTGGAGTACGGTCGGGTTGGTTTTGCCTTAAAAACCAACCGGGCCCCTGGGACGAAAAATCCAATAACTCTCAGACCGGGCGTCTGAATGACGCATCATCTGTTGCGTTGAGTTCCTGTTGTCGATACGGAACTTTTGGATACATCAACTCTGGACTATGTGACGGTTGATGTATCAGCCTCTCGGCTCATGGAGCGGACCCTCCCGAGTGAGCTTGCTGTGTGCGGGAACCCTAGAGCTGGCTGCGTTTTCTACAGTGACTACAATGACGACTGTGCAGAGATCCTCAGTGGATTCGACGACGATGACTACAACACTCAGCGATCCTATGTGGATCATTGCTATCGATCATGTGTGGGTCCGATCATGTGTGGGTTAGCACTCAGCGGTTCTGTATGAGCCAGCGCCTACAGATCCTGTGTGGGTCCGATCCTGTGTGGGTCTTTGTGGGGGTTAGTTTCCTACTGATCCTGTGTGGGTCATTGCGGGGGTTAGTACCTATCGATCCTTTGTAGGTTCGATGACTTAGATTGATCAGTGATCATCTCTATCGTCTTCGAAGAAGTATACCTGTGTGAGCTGAATCCTGTTTACCTTCCTGTGTGGATTGTGTTGTGCTATCCTGTGTGGATTACGTTTTTCTTTCCTGTGTGGAATACGTATACTTTCCTGTGTGGACTGAGTTGTACTTGGTCTCGGAGGTTGGAGCATATTGAAATGATGACTTAGGTATATGTATGCGCATATACCTAAGCAATGTCGGTTGTTACTTCGTGTTTGTATCTTCCTTTTGTGGTTTATCCTTTGTGGATTTTGGAAGACCTTCGGGGGTCCCGGGATCCCTACTGAGTAGCTTATACTCACCCCTGCACGGGATATGCCCGCACTACGTTGTGTTGGTTGCAGACGATGGAAAATGTTGATCGTGGTTAAGGCTTGCAGAGAAGGATGGTACCTGGAGGTGGACCACTGGACGGGACGTGCTCGGAACGGACGGCGGGACCCGAGGAGCAGTGGAGCTATCTGTACGCATCCTTCAGGTGGGATTTCCAGTGGACAGCTCGGTGTAGCGGCTTTTACTTTATAGTTGTTGTTTTCCCTTTCGAGTTGTACTTTACTTCAGTTTGGGTTTGTATATTGGCCCATTTACTTATCCGCACTTTCAGTTGTAGTCTATTTTTACTTAGTGTTTACCTTTTCGCTTGCTTACTCTGTGGTTCTTGTTTACTTAAAAAGGCAATGCCTTCCCTTTTTACTGGGATTTACGCCTTGGTGCTAGTCGCTAGCCCCTGGCCTATGGAAGGCGGGCTTGGGGTAGTCACGGAACGGGCCCCGAGGGCGGGTCATGACAAATGAAATGTCTATAAAGGAAATTCTTATTTTTTGGACATCATTTCTAAGTCACATGATAACCTAAAATGACAAGATCTGTCCTCTGGATAGTTTAAAATTAAAGATAGAAACCCATTTAATTTTCATAGCTTATTTTTCTCATGAGAACCTATCGATGCATCTATGAGCTATATAAAGTACGGGATCCACCCTTCATTTTATGTCAAAAATAATTCTTCATATTTATTAATGGATTAATTTAATAAACAATATGACTTTTGGAATATTTTTATAGAATTAATAAAATGGATTTATCAATATTTCCACAAATAATTAAACAAATTTCAAAGTAGACACCATATGTAAAGAGGTTTACGGTTTAAGAAATAGTAATATCCATGATAAATGAAATAGACAATTTAGGGGAAATTAAATTTCTAATTATCATAAGAGATTTAATATTTCAAGGGGAATAACAATTTAATCCATGAAGTGAATCTAAAAATTTCCCTTGGCCAAATAAATCAAAAAACCATCCACAAATAGAAATGGGATTCTGTTAATACATCCTATCCCAAGTGGAGTAAAAATAAGGTTTTTTTTCATTGATGAATAGAAATATCTTTTAAAAACATTCTTGAGGAATGTATCCTTTTATTATGAAAAAAACTTTTGAAAAACCATTTATTTGAAAATCACTTTTGGAAATATTTTCATTGAAAAGAATCCTTTTAAATATGAAAATGAAGATTCAATGAAATAATGGTTGGTAAATCCATACAAATCCTATGAATTAAAAATGACAATCCTTTTTAATGTTTAAAGGTTAGAGAAATTCCTTATTTAGATTGTTTGGAAAGAGAAAAGAATATTACTTTAAAAAAATTAGTAAAATAAAAAATGGTTCAAAATTTCTTTACCAAATAATTTTAAAAATATTTTCAAAAAAATTTTAAAAAATAATGGGTTTTATAAGAAAACAGGTTCTCTTACCAAAGGGATAAATAAATATGTGTCTTCTGAAAAGTATTTTCTAAAACATTTTCAGTACCGAAGAGTGGAAAATGGTACAATCACTTAATAAATTTTATAAATAACCAGACATGAATAAAATTAAATGATTTAATATACAATGGTCAAATAATTTCCACTTATGAAAATTTAAGTGTAAATAGTCCTTAACAAAATGATATTGTAAAGTAAACCCTTGAAAATATTATAATGTTTGAATGAGAATCAATCAATGAGTAAATTATTTGTATCAGTAAAATATCTACAAATATAAGAGAAAATAAATAAATAATCAAATTCATTATAAATATTATGAAATAACATTAATTTCAACATGGAAATAATATAAACCTATGGAAATAAATAATGTTATAAAATTATTTACATGTGGTAACCTTTAACTCAAATCCCTATAGATGAAATAATTCAAATTGAAACTAAAAATATCCTAAAGAATGATTGAATCAGGATATTATTTGAAAAAGTTGTAGTATGTGCACCATATATAAGAAATTAGGTACTAAAACATAATTTAATTATTTCAAAGAAAAGTTAACAATCACAAAAGTAAGTGATATTAAAAAGATAATCACTAAAAACTTTCTTGAGGAGAATAATATTTAATCATTCCAAAGTGTCTCATACCACTTTGAAACATTTGAATAACAATATCCATTAAGTAATAACATTAAATGAAACTAATAATATCAATTCAATAAAGATTTACATGATATAAAATTTCAAAGGGAGATATATACACCATATAAAATAAACTAGGTGGATAAAAACAAATAAGTCTTAATGGAATGTAAATTGAGACGATATCTCTTACCTTGTGTCTGTTTTTTCTAATGTGTATTTATATTCATGAATAAAAAAATATATTTTAATTATTTAATTTTATTACATACTTTTTCATTATTATAATTAATTTTATTACACTTATTACTAGGTTTTATGCAACTACTTAATCAGTTAAGTTTATGTCAGGTATTTTGAGAAAATTCAGTTTATGTGTCCAAAACAACATTGGTAGGTCAAATATGGTCAAATAATTAATTATATAACATCTATAAAAAATACTCATTAAAAAATTATCATATATTATTAATCAATTATAATTTTAAAAAGAATATTAAATATGGTTATGAAAAATAAATCAATGTTATAATCATGGAGACAGTAGGCAGTGCGTCTGCATTAGTAACCTTCCCATTTTTCAGTAATTATTATGATGATTTGTAAGTAACACCATATCTTTCCAAAATTAACATTATAACCTGAATAACAAGTTATTTAATCATATATAATTATATATATAATTCTTGTGATGTAAAAAGAATGACATCAGGTCAAGGACGCAGTGGTCTACATGTCCATGAACGACGTTATCACTTTTTAAGAGTCTGAAAAGGGTAATAATGAAAATGAAAAATATATATATACATAATTTATATTTAAAGGAATTTAATTATTTAGTGAATAATGTATTGATTTTTTTGTCAGATATGTTTTATATTAATCATTCTTTATTCATTGCATGTTTTGTGTGAACAAATTACATCGCTTCGAGGGGGCAGTAGTCCACATTTCCTCAAATGATGTTATCGTATTAACATAAGATAGGTAGTATTAATAGTATGTGTTATAAAAGTATTAAATAAGTATAAATTATTAATAAATATTATATATATCATATATAAACATAGTTTCTATCGTAATGGGCACCATGATAGGTGGTAATAGAAAAAATGAACAATCATCTTTTCGTGAGGTGGTAGTTCTCCATACACGTAAATAGTATATTCGTTACCCATGAAATGGAGGTGTGTGTAAGTGTAGGATGAACCCTTATATTTATAAAATACTAGTATATTGAGGATAAAATTTTTATATAATCATATAATAATAATATTTTAGGGGTTGGGGAATTGAAATAAAACTAAAAAGTTTAAGGAAAGATGTTACCTCTTAATCCGGTAACTTTTTTTGGTTTGAACAGAAGGTTTCCTAGGATTTTTTTATTATAAAATAAAGGATTATAGGATTAGTTAAGGTATTTTTAGGATATATTTTGGAAGATATTTTTTGAACCAAATTGTATTGAGAGTTCTGATGAAGTGGGAGGACAGGAGGCCTTTTATAGTGGAGGAGGAGTGACACTGTTGTAATATTTTGAAAAATGAATTACTTACTCATTTCTAACATTTAAAGTGGATCCAATAATTAAAATAATATACCAAGGGATTATAGGGTAGAAAAATATCCATAATATGGATCTTGGACATGTCTATAGGTTATTTGTTACCTTAATATTAATGTTTAGTCCTTTATTAAGCTTAATTTTACTGTAATTGTTGTAATTGATTATAATTAAATTCACTAATATTTTTGGTCAAAAACTAAATTGAAAAAATTATAAATTATAAATTATTTTTATTCCTAACATGGAATCTATTTTTCCTAATTCCAATCACTGAATTGGAAAAAATGAATTTAAATTTAATCCCGCAGATGGGACGATAATGCATGTTTTTAAAGTAAAAACATCATAAATTTTTCTATATTTTTATTGAAACTTTCATACTGAATTAGATTCATATGTCCTAAATTGGGTTAATTTATAAAAATATTACCTAATTGAAATTTAAAACAAATTTAAAATGTGATTTATCCTTGTAAATATATTACATGAAAAAGCGGTTTTGAATTAAAATTCAGTATTTTTTCATCATTCATTAAAAAATGAAAATTCACAAAAAAATACCAAAAATTAATAATAACCTAAATTTTATGTTATTATTTCAAATATGTAGTTTATATTCACATATATAATCTATTAAATTTCCAAAAAAATGAATTTATAATACATTATTCAATAAAAGGTGATGAAAATGCCTTAATAAAAATATAGTATTTTATTTTTAAAATCGGTTTTATTATTATATAATTATTATCAAATCTATTAGAATAATATAAAAAATATTATATTAAATATAATATATTTATATATATTACATTAATATCACTTACTAATTATAATTAATTCAATTTATTATGGTAAAACAAGTTTGTGAGCATAAAAAAGATCTCTATAAAAATATTCTTTTCATATTAAATTGGTTATTATATTCATTTATAATAAATTTGTATCCAATTAATTTTTTGTGTAAACCTTATATTTTAATAAGTTATTTAATGTTATTCATAAGGTTTAGTTTATATATTATTTAATAATAATATTTTTATAATATATTATTATTCGGTAAAACTCGTTCTTATGTGTAACGTAAGTCATCGAAGAAGGTTGATATCATGTGTAACAAACACTAACTATATGTTATAATAATTTTAATATATATAATGTATTTAATCAATTTTAAAATGTAAATATATTCTAATTTATTCATATATTATACTCCCTTATGTTCTTGGTGTCACATGTCACACAATCTATTGAATATAGGGTTCTTAATTTAGAATTTAGGGGTGTCACACTCTTCCAAACTAAACTAAATTTCATCCCCACAATTTAAAATAGATCTTGGTAATATACTATCTGATATTTCCTATCTTGAAACCCCACATCATGAGAATGATTCATAATAAATCCTCTAGAGAAGTGTTATTGTAAATTAAAAAGGTCACATGGAATAACATGTAACTAGGGCTCTAAGTAGGAGAAAATTAGTGGTAAGTAGAGATACAAACTTGGAGGAAATTAGTTAATATTGACAGAAAGTGATTTTGGTCATCAATCACAAATATGTTAATGATAAATAAAATTTTTAGGGCATCAAATCCATAAAACTCTGATGATTTATAAGGCCACCAGTTCAGCAAGAACTATGATATTAGGAAAACGTTTTTTAGCAATTTTCTTATGATGAGTAATTATTTTACTACCTAATAATATATAAAAATATAAATACATGATATATTTTTATAAATAGAATTTCATCATTCAGTTGGTGTTTGAAAATTCATTCAAAATTTAATCTTAATTCATGAAGCACTAAAATAAATTTATAAAGGATCATAAGGCCAATAAAAGAGTCACTACTGGAAATCTAACTTTTCCCACCGCTTCTATACCAACAGTTAGTAAAAACTATTGGTATAGGTCCTTTTTCCAAATTGTTTGGCCAAACCATTGAGAAATCTCACTTTGTGGCCACCTTTCCCAACATTTTTGGCAAACCGTTGGGAAAGGTTATGGCTTTCCCAATGGTTTGTCTAAACCGTTGGGAAAATTCCACTTTGTGGCCACCTTTCCCAACGGTTTTGGCAAACTGTTGGGAAAATTCCACTTTGTGGACACCTTTCCCAATGGTTTGGCCAAACCGTTGGGAAAGGTCACCCAGAAAACAACATACAACCCAGAATAAATTCCAGAATCAAAAACTATACCAACGGTTTTCAAAACCATTGGTATAGACCTATACCAACGGTTTTGGCAACCGTTGGTATAGGTCCTAAGAATTTATATCATATCTTCTTACTGAGAACATTATATAAATCAAAATTTAAAATAATTATGACAATACAAATATATATTTATGTAATTATGTTCACAAAAGTCATGTTAGGTTAGTGGTTAAGTCATTTAATGATAAACTAGGGGTCCTGGGATCAAATCCCAGTGAATGTTTTTTTTTGAAATACATATACCAGCGGTTCCATAACCGTTGGTATATATTTTCATATTACTTATACCAACGGTTTTCGCAAAACCGTTGGTATATACCTATCCCAATGGCTTACTTGGAAATGGTTCTCCAAACCGTTGGTATAGGCTATACCAACGATTTGGAGGCCTATACCAATGGTTCCAAACCGTTGGTATATGTTGGTTTTCTAGTAGTGAGTGACAGGCTTGTCTCTAACTTTTTCCAAAATCTAATATGCTTAATAAATTAATTTATAAACCCAAAAATTTACACTATTGTCTCATCATTAGAATCTATTTGTCAAATTTTTCAACTACAAACAATGACATATCAACCAAGATATTTCATAGGTTAGTGGTTAACATCAAACCCTTATCATCCTTCGGTCATGGGTTCAAGACCTATGACTTTTCTAGACATGATAGGTTTTCAAATGTTATACAAGTTGTCCTTTTCTAAAATATATTAATATAATTCTCAAAATATATCTAATTAAAATCATTGAAATAAGGTTAATTACTAAATATCCTTTAAACAAAAGTTTTCATTACAACCCTAATTTATGAATTTTTTAGCCTTTATTTATAGAAATCTCTTTCCTTGGTCTTGAGTTTGTCCATAATATCATTTATAGGATTTCTATATCATGTCACATTATCTTCAATCTAAAACAACTTTGGTTTAACCTTGATCATTTCTTGTCATTATCCATTCAAATTATTCTAAATGGTTTTTAAAGAAAATATGGATTATTCTATGGATATCCTATAAGAGTTTCAAACCAAGTGCAAAGTAAGTCATGTTTTTGTGTACCTAGTTACCCCGAGTTAGGCTCGAAACACCTAGTCAAAGTTATTAATCCTAGGTATATATGTACCAGAACCATTCCCACTAATAGTATCTAGACAATGATGTATTACTAGAAAGACCTATATAATCTCTATAATACCAAAATTATTAGACGTTCTTCTTCACCTATCCTCAAATTCTACCCTAGGTTTATGTTCTATAATCTATATTTTCCATAATCAAGGTCCTAATGTTGCTACTAAACTACCTTTTATACCAACTGCAGTGACCTGAACCCAAAGATCTCGGAGTTTTTGTCTGTTATCCATTACATTGGAATAATTACAAAGAATCAAATCCTGAAGGACCATGAGTATATTAGTCAGATAAAACTAGATAGAGACTTGAGTATTATATTACAAATTAATAAATTTCTACAATACATTTATTCTATTAAATAATTATGTTTGATGATAACTTTGTTCCATCTAGTATATCCCTACATATCTTTAATAATACACTTCTTGGATTCCTGGGGAAATAAAAAATAATAACTGTGTGATGAACTACTTAATAGAGGTAAAATATAGTGCAATAAATAATGAATAATTGATAATAATAATTTTTTCATGGTAAATAATATAACCCAGATACCATATAATCAAAAAAATGACAATGAAGGGCATACGCAATATGGAAAGGTAATAAATGAAAACACATGACATTCAAATTACTAGATAAGGAAAAATAAAAATAGAAAGTTAAGAAATGGAGAACACAATCCATTGAATCAATAAACCGATAATCAACTGCATCCATATATTTAATCATGTGAAAATATCATGAATAATAAATAATTAATCAAAATGAAATGTCTATGAAGGAATTTTTTTATTAAATGTAATTTCTAGGGCCCATGAGGACCTATAATATCAAGATCCATCCTCCAGACAGTTTAAAACAATGAATAGAAACCCGTTTAATTTTCATGACTTATTTATCTCATGATAACCTATCAATGCATTGAGGATCTATATAATATCTGGGATCTACTCATCATTTCAAGTACAAAACATTATTCATATCAAATAATAAATTTAATTAATAAACAATATTCTTTATAAAATATCTGTATTTAATAAAGAATGTAGATTTATTAATATATTCACAAATAATCAATAAATTTTAAAAGTAGTCAATGTATCTAATAGGGTATATAGTTTTGGAAATAGTAATATCCATGAAAAATTAAATAGATAATTTAATGGAAATTCAATGTTCAATCATCATTGGAGATTGAATATTTCAAGGGGACTACCAAATGAATCAATGAAGTAAATGTGAATACTATCCTCAACCAAATAAATAAAAAACCATCTAGAGGAAAAATAGGATGGTATCAATACAACATATCCCAAGTGGAGTAAAAAGGGTTGTTGTCATTGATGAATAGAAAAATACTATAAAATGATCTTTTTAAAACATTCATGTGGAAAATATCATTTTTTATGAATAACTTTTGAAAAAGGTTTTATTTGAAAAACAATTTTGGAAATATTTTCTTTAAATAGAAACCTTATAAATAGGAAAATAAAGATTCAAAAAAATGATCATGGGAAAACTCATAAAATCCATATAAGGTAAAAAGTACATTCCTTTCTCAAGGTTAATGGTTTAAAAAATTAATTATTCGAAAGGTGACAAAAACATTCCTCTGAAAACGTTAACAAAAGAAAAAAGGTTAAAATTTTCTTTACCAAATAATTTGAAAAAAAATTGAAATATTTTTAATAAACAATGGTTTTTACAAGAAAACTTTTTCTATGACTAAATAGATAAATAAAGGTGGGTTTTCTGACAAACTTTTCAGTGCCAAAGAGTGGTTAAATGTTACTATCAATTAATAAATGTTATGAACTACCAAAGGATTAGAAAATTAAAGGGTTTAATAAAAAATTATCAAATAATTTCATCTGATAGAAATTTATGTTTAAAAAATCCCAAAAAAATGATATTGTAAGGTAAAAACTTGAAAATATTATAATGGTATAATGATAAATAATCAATGAGTAGATTATGTGTATCAATTGTAAATGCACATATTGAAGATAAAATACATTAATAGATGTTTAAAGTTATTATAAGTATAATAATAGAATATTATCAACAATGGGGAATTAATATAACCTCATGAAAAGAAATTGGGCTTCAAAATGTTTTTCAACTTGGTAACTTTTAACTCAAAATCCCCTTAGAAGATATAATTCAATTTGAAACTTAAAATATCATAAATAACAATTGAATCCTGATATTATTTGAAAAAGTGGTACTATATGAACCATATATAAGAATTTATTTTCAAATCAATAATTTTATTATTTTAGGATAAATTTAACAATCAAGAAAGGAAGTGAGATTGAAATGATAATCATTAAAAATTTTCTTGAGGAGAATAATATTTAAACATTCAAAAGTGTCCCATACCACTTTGAAACTTTTTAATAATAATTTACATGAAGTAATAACATTAAATTAAATTAATAATATTATGAAAATAATGATTTACATGATATTACATGTCAAAGTTAAATATATACTCCATATAAAATAAACCAGGTGCATAACAAAAAATAAGTCTCACTAGAATGTAAATTGAGAGGAAATCCATTACCATGTGTCGGATTTGTCTTGTGTGTCTTTATATTAATGAATAATAAACTTATATTAATTATTTACTTGTTTAAGATCCTATTTCATGTTTATAATAACTTTTATTTCACTTTTTACCATATTTTATACCACTACTAAGTCAATTAAATTTACTTCATGTGTTTTGAAAAAATTCGGTTAATGTGTCAAAAACAACATTGGAGTCCAACTATGGTCAAATGGGTAATTATATAACATCTCAAAAATAATAATAATGACATATTTATCATATGTATACATCAACTCCACTTTTAAAAATAATCCTCAGATATGGTTATTAAAAATGAATCAACATTACAATCATGGGGACGGTAGGTTGTAAGAACACGTGCGTAAAGTTTCCATTTTTCAATGATCATTATGGAAAGAAGGTAAGTTACACTATATATCTAAAAAATAATCATTATATAAAAAATAAAATGTTATTTAATAATATATAATTATATATATAATCTTTTTGATGTAAAAGGAATCACATCATTGTGAGGATGCGGTAGTCCACACATCCAAGAATGACGTTATAATTTTTTAAGTGTTTGAAAATAGTAATAATGAAAATGATGTGTATATATATATATTTTATTTATGGAAATATAATTAAGTTATGAATATCATATAGAAGTTTTTTATATCAATTTTTTTAATTATAATCTTCCATTATATATTCTATGTATCGTGTGATGAATCAAATCTCTTTGAGGGGGTAGTAGTCTACACTTCCTCAAATGATGTAATCATATTAACACAAAATGGAAATTATTAAATTTATGTGTTATAAAAAAATTAAATAAGTTTTAATACATAATAAATATCATATATATCATACAAAAACCTATTTTCCATCATAATGTCCACCGTGATAGGTGGTAATAGGAAAAATGAACAATCATTGTTTCGTGAGGCGGTAGTTTACCATACAAATAAACAGTATTTTTGTTACCCATTAGAAAGTGGTTTGTGTAAGTGTAGAAAGAAAACATATAATTAAAAAATCCTAGTATATTAAGGATATTGGGTTTGTTATACAGACATATAATAATAATGTCATGACCCGTCCCCCAGGGCCCGTACCGTGACTACCCCAAGCCCCCTTCCATAGGCCAGGAGCTGTTGACTAGAACCAAAGGGGAAAATCCCTAAAAGTGGGAAGGAATTACCTTTGTAATGTTTAAGCACACACAACAGAGTACGAGATGGAAGTAAAACACTAAGAAAAACTATATACAAAGGAGTGATGAATAGCAAAAGGGGCCGGAAATACAAGCCCAACAGGAAGGTACAATTACAACTGAAGAAAAGGTAAATCAGCTACCGGGTCATCCTCTCGAGATCCCTACTTGAAGGGTAGGTATATATAGACTCCAAAACACTCCACGTATGTCAGTCTCCTCTGTGTATCGACTTGTCGTAAGGTCCACCTCCGGGTACCGTCCAGTCCTACTACTCTGATCCTCAGTCAGTACTGTCTGTCATCTGTAACCAACACAACGAGGTGCGGGCATAGCCCGTGTAGGGGTGAGTATAACGATAATTGGTAGGGACCTCGAGACCCTCAAGGTATCACAAAATCCAACAAGGATAAACCACAATGTAATAAATCAACAGATAGCCATTACTTTGGTATATGCCCATACATATACCTAAGTTATCAAGTAACTCATCTCAATCATGAGGAAAACACAGATGTCACTGACTAATCTCACACAGGTATACAACTTATATAGAGAGATAGTGATGATCAAATATAGCCACTGAATCATCAGAGATGTCAGACCAACACATGATCCAGGAACAGCTATTCTTTCGGACCAACACATGATCCAGGAATAGAAGTCAAAACTGTTAGACCAACACATGATCCAGGAACAGTCTTCAGAGCTATCGGACCAACACATGATCTAGGTCTAGCTATTATGTTGGACCAACACATGATCCAGGAACAGAAGTTAGACCATTTAGACCAAAACATGATCCAGGAACATTCATCAGAGCTGTCGAACCAACACATGATCAAGGTCCAGCTATTCTGTCGGACCAACACATGATCCAGGAACAGAAGTTAGAATTTTCAGACCAACACAAGTTCTAGGAATAGTCATCAGAGCTGTCAGACCAACACATGATCTAGGTCCAACTATTTTGTCAGACCAACACATGATCCAAGAACAAAAGTTAGAACTATCATACCAACAAATGATCTAGGAACAGTCAATAGTGCATAGCCAGCCACAGGGTTTCCACAAAGTACGCTTAATTCTGGGAGGGTCTGATCCTCAATCCAAGTGTTGATACATAAACTACCACGAAGTCCCACGTATAAGTATCTCAAAGGTCTATCTCGTCATAGGGGTCTCAATGCAACAAACGGCGCATCGATCGGATGTCCGGTCTGTGTGTTATTAGACTTTTAGTCTTGGGGGGCCGGCTGAATTCGTGTATGATTCAACCTGACAGTATCTCAAATATACCCCAAACTCTAGTGGGGTAATCTCAAAGGGATTTTTGTGTTCCGAGATTGCTAGTGCCACTAACGGTTTATCAAATGGATGTACAGTGCTAAAGATATGGTGAAAAGAAAGTTCAGGAGTTTGTAGTGGGCCTGGGTCCGATCTGACCCGTTCAGACCAACTCAGCCCAAACTAGTGTGGGATGACCCGATCTAGGTCGACTCAGTCAGCCCGCTAGGTTTGGACCTGTCTGTTGGGCCCTGCCCAGTGGACTACGGGGGCGATTCGGCTTGGTGGTCACCGCGTAGGCAGCTCATCCCGGAGGTCGGGGGCCGTTTTAGCCAGCGCCGTGAGGGGCGCGGCTCGGGCGACTCATCCTAGAAGGCCGAGCCGGCTCAGATATTGACGCCACAAATGACATCGCAGTCTGGATCTGGTGTTCGGTGTGTTTCGACCAGTTCAGCCAGAAGTCGGAGCATGGGCAGGCCGCGCGGGGCACAGGCAGCGCACGGGCAGGCCAGTGGGGCACCGGGCAGTGCGCAGGAAGGTCGTAGGGCGCCGGCAGGGCGCGGCTAGGTCGTTGCGGTGTGTAGGCATCATTCAGGCTGGCCGACGGGGCGCGGGCAGGCTGGCAGCTAGGGGCGGTCGGGCAGCACGGGGACCAGCAGCCGATGGCAGTCGGGCAAGTCGGTTCGGTGTGGCTCGGGCTGGCGCGGGCTGGCGGTGTTCGGTCAGGAACACCAGTGTGTTGTGGGGGTGGTGCGGTTCATGGAGGTTGCAGGTAGCACGACCTTTGTCATTGCCGCCTTCATCGCCTCGTTGTCGCTTCGAAGATCACCACAATGAATAAAACTGACGGAGGGTGTTGGGCCATGTTAGGTTGGCCCGCACCCTCTGCGTTTAGGGAGGTATCATTTAGCTCATCAAGAAAAGTAGATGATCAATAACACGTCATCAAAAATCCCTTTTTATCAGATGAGGAAGATAATAAAAAGGGTATAAAAATATCAAGTAATAAACCCCCTACCTTGCTCGTAGTTGGTTGACGTTGGCGTAAAAAGGCGGACGTCGTTCGTTGATAAAATCGCAGAAGAAGGCGTAGAGGATTGTCGTTCGTCACATCTACCAAGAACTTTCAAACCCGAGTTGTGTCAGCTCGTTGATGACGCTCCACTTCAGTAAGTATCTGAGGAAGAAGTCAAAGATGGTCTGCATTATTCGTTCTTAGTTGGAGAAGGTGTAATCCTCTAAGTGTTGGGCATCGCGTCACTTTTCCAGCGTTTCCTCACTTGGTGAATCCGTCCCAAAACCTTCCCCCAAGCTTCCTTTAAATGGGAGAAGGAGGTAGGTAGGTAATGATCGTTGGAATTTATGACGGTTCATTTATTAGGAACCTTCTTAAATTCCAACGATGCGGTTACTTAACATTAAAAAGAGCAAGCCAATTATATTACGCTAGCACAATTTAAGAGGTGCATTGGCTATAATTATTAGGAGGATACCAAGAGTCTCCCCCTGAATTTAATAGGGACTTGAGAGGTTTCTCCCAATTAATGGGAGGTTTCAAGGGGGTTTAAAAACCCGGGTGGTCCCCACCACCATAACCTCTCATTGGAGGTTATGGTTCGGATGGTACCCACCACAATAACCTCTCATGGGAGGTTATTGTGTGGTGGTCCCCACTTCCAACTTCCATGTGGAGGTTTAGCTCCGATGGACCCCACTTGAAATATCCACATGGAATCTCAAAATAAAATAAATTGGAGATCATTTTATTTTATTATTTTCCACAAAAAACCCAAAAACTAACTTTCATTCTCGACCAACTACCGTCGAGGTGAGAGTCTCCTTAAAAGAATACTGGTGCAGTGAGTTGAACGGTACCCTCAGATTTCAATTCCAAGCACCAGTTAAAAAGTTACAAAACTCTACTCATGTGTTTACTAAATGTAGCTGAAAAAAAGTTCAGAAAATTATTATCAGTCACCCTCGACCCGCGTTGAACATGGTTATTCTCTGCCTAGGTGAAACACACCCCAACAAACCCAACAGTACTCTCAGATTTTCAATCTAAGTTCATCAGTGGTCTCAGATTTTTAATCCAATTACTGTTTGCAAGTTATAAGAATTTTAAAATTAAAATAATTTATTTGATTAATTTATTTACGATTATTCCATTTTTGTGTTTTTTCAAAGGAGTCTCGCGCCGACTAATCTTAAGTCGCACCTAGGGTAAACCCGCCATTCTGAGGGCAACAGTGCCCTCGGATTTATGATTTGAGTTTTTTTTAAGAGTTATTCCACTTTTTTTAGGAAAACTGCTTATGCGCATTAACTTAAGCTCAACAAAACATTGACGGGTCATTCCAGGTACTCTGGGACTCGAAATCATGCACTGTTAGATTTTGAGGACTTGTAAAATTCCAGTATATTTAAAAACAATTACATGGAAATTTCGGGTCTTTACATTCTCCCCACCTCAGGGCTCTATGTCCCCGTAAGACACAACTCAAACTAAAGGAAAAAGTGGGGGTACTGATCACGCATCAGAGCCTCCCACTCCGATGTGCTCTCCTAGAGATTCCTATGCTTCCAACGAATGTGCACCAGAGGTATCGACCATCCATGAAGGACCCGCTCCCATTGATCCTCAATCTCTACTGGAACCTTCATAAAAGGCTCCCCATCGTCAACGTCCATCTCTCCATGGTTGATGATGTTAGAAGGATCGTGTATGTATCTCCTCAACTGGGACATGTGGAAGACATCGTGCACCCGGATCAACTTAGGTGGAAGAGCTAAGCGGTATACCACCTCACCAACTCTGATGAGGACATGAAAAAGTCCAATGAATCTCGTAAATAACTTGTTGCCTTGGCCAAATCTCTGTAGACCTCATCTAGGTGAAACCCGTAGAAAGACGTGGTCGCTATCCTGGAACTCTATAGGTCTATGTATCCTATCGGCATACGACTTATGCCTGCTCTGTGTAGTCTTCATCCACTCCGAGATTATCTGCACTTTCTCTGTGGTAGCTCGTACCATCTCTATCCCCACTAGTGATGACTTCCCTGGGTCATTCAAGCACAGAGGTGATCTGCAAGGTTACCCGTACAATGCCTCAAAAGGTTCCATCCCTATGATGGAGTGATAGCTGTTGTTGTATGAAAACTCCACCAAAGGTATGTGATCCTCTCAACTATAATAGAAGTCGAGGACACAAGCATGCAGCATATCCTCGAGGGTCTGAATGGTCCTATTGGTCTAGCCATCCATCTGAGGATGGAAGGCAGTACTAAAATGAAGTTTCATCTTGAAAGCTTCTTACAACCCCTTCCATAGCCGGGAAGTAAAACATGCATCATGATCAGATACAATCGTCGAATTTACTCCATGTAGCCGCACAATCTCCTGCACATAGAGGTGTCCAAATCTCTCCACTAAACCCTGCTCTCTGATCGGTAGGAAGTTGGCCGACTTGGTAAGTCAGTCAACAATCACCCAAATCAAGTCATGACCCATGGATGTACATGGAATTCATGTCACTAAATCCATGGATATCCTATCCCACTTCCACTCTGGGACCTCTAAAGGTTTAACCAAGCCTACTAGTACCTCATGCTCCACCTTAACTTGCTAACAAGTGAGGCACCAAGAGACAAACTCTGCTACTGCCTTCTTCATTCCCGGCCACCAGTGATGTTGTCGGAGGTCCTGGTACATCTTCTCCACTCCTGGACTTACCGCTAGAGGGGATGTGTGGAACTCCCTCAACACTTCCTCCTATAGTGATAGAGGTACCAGGGTACGTCCTCAGAAGAGGATGACGAGCTCCCCACCTTTAAAAAATACATCAGGTGATTGTCCTGTGGATATCTGATCACGTCGTGTCTTGCAATCAACATCTCCATGTTGTGCATCCCTGACTCGCTGAAGGAGTGGGGGAGTGACTGTAAGTGACTGAAGAAAATCCGCTCCTTGTCGATCCACAAAGGATATCTGCAAGCCTGGTGGTACCTGATGCTCCACCTTAACTTGCTGACAAGTGAGGCACCAAGAGACAAACTCTGCTACTGCCTTCTTCATTCCCATCCACCATTGATGTTGTCGGAGGTCCTGGTACATCTTCTCCACTTCTGGACGTATCGCTAGAGGGGATGTGTGGAACTCCCTCAACACTTCCTCCTAAAGTGACAAAGGTACCAGGGTACGTCCTCAAAAGAGGATGACGTGCTCCCCACCTTTAAAAAATACATCAGGTGATTGTCCTATGGATATCTGATCACATCGTGTCTTGCAATCAACATCTCCATGTTGTGCCTCCCTGACTCGCTGAAGGAGTGGGGGAGTGACTGTAAGTGACTGAAGAAAAGCCGCTCCTAGTCGATCCACAAAGGATATCTGCAAAGCAGCTAGCTACTCTATCGCCTCACTCAGTAGATGCAGACCAGACCTCCTATTGGGTGCATCTCCTACCATTTTTCATGACCCGCCTCCCCAGGGCATGAACCTTTTCATCTAACCCCATGGGTCTCCAGTAATACCTTGGTTTCCTTCCCCGCACACCATAGGCTATTACTCACTGGGGTGGATTATCAGACTAATGACTATCCCCACAGGTCAACACATGTTCTTTCAGTGTGTTTTGTCCTCACTCACACACACCCTGAGAAACTTCCCAAAAGGTCACCCATCTTGATTACTACTCCAGGCCAAGCACGCTTAACTATGGAGTTCTAATCAGGTAGGCTCCCAAAAAGAAAGATGCACCTTGTTGACATGAGTAGTAACATTTGGCCTTTTAAGTCTCACTTTTCCAGGGGTGTTACATTATCCATCCCTTTAAAGCAAAACACCCTTGTTGTGGACCCCAAGCCTCAAACCCAGGCAGTGCCTAAGCACATCTGGCTGGGTAGTGCCTCTGATACCAATTTGTCACGACCCGTCCCCCGGGGCCCATTTTGTGACTACCCCAAGCCCGCCTTCCATAGTCCAGGGGCTGGCAACTAGAACCAAAGGATAAAATCCCAAAAAGTGGGAAGGCATTGCCTTTGTAAATTTTAAACACACACAACAAAGTATAAGCTGGAAGTAAAATAATAAGAAAAATTGTATACAAAGAAGTGATGAAAAGTAAAAGGGGCCGGAAATACAAGCCCAACAGGAAATTACAAGTACAATTGAAGAAAAGGTAAATCAGCTACTGGGTCATCCTCTAGAGATTCCTACCTAAACGGTAGGTATAGATAGCCACCTCAGCACTCCACATCCATCAGTCTCCTCTGTGTACTGACTCATCATAAGGTCTACCTTCGGGTACCATCCAGTCCTGCTACTCTGATCCTCAGTCAGCATTGTTCGTCGTCTACAACCAACACAATAAGATGTGGGCATAGCCCATGCAGGGGTGAGTATAATGTTACTCATTAGAGACCAGGAGACCCTCAAGGTCATACAAAATCCAACAATGGTAAACTACAAAGTAAGAAATCAACGGATATCCATTACTTATGTATATGCCCATACATATACCTAAGTTATCAAGTAACCCATCTCAATCATGAGGAAAACACAGATATCACTGACTCAGTTCACAAAGGTATACAACTTATATAGAGAGATAGAGATTACCAGATATAGCCACTAAATCATTAAAGCTGTCAGACCAACACATGATCCAGGAGAAGCTATTCTGTCTGGCCAACACTTGATCCAGGAATAGAAGTCAGAACTGTCGGACCAACACATGATCCAAAAACAGTCGTCAGAACTGTCAGACCAACATATGATCGAGGTCCAGCTATTCGGTTGGACCAACACATGATCTAGGAACAGATGTTAGAACTCTCAGAACAACACATGACCCATGAATAGTCATCAGATTTGTCGGACCAACACATAATCCAGGTCCAGCTATTCTGTCAGACCAACACATGATCTAGGAACAGAAGTTAGAACTGTCAGACTAACACATGATCCAGGAACAGTCGTCAGAGCTGTCAGACCAACAAATGATCCAGGTCCAGCTATTCTGTTGGACCAACCCACGATCCAGGAAAAGAGGTTAGAACAGTTGGACCAACACATGATCTAGGAACAGTCATCAAAACTATCGGACCGACACATGATCCATGAATAATCAATAGTGCACAGCCAGCCACAGGGTTTCCACAAAGTAATCTTAATTCCGGGAGGGTCTTCTTCTCAAGCAAAGTGTTGATACAAAAACTACCATGAAGTCCTACATAGAAGTATCTCAAAGGTCTGCCTCGTCATAGGGGTCTCAATGCAACTTACAGCGCGTCGACCGGATGCCTGATCTATGAGTTATTAGACTTTTAGTCCCGGGGGCCCAGTTGGATTCGTGTACGATCCCACCTAACTGTATCTCAAATATAAACTAAATTCTAGTGGGGTAATCTCAATGGTACAGACGCATTCCAAGAATTCCAGCACTGTTTACGGTTCATCAAACAAACATCTGGTGCCAAAGATATGGCCAAAAGAATGTACAGGGGTCGGTAGTGGGCCTGGGTCTGGTCCGACCCGGTCGGACTGACTCGGACCAAACCAGTCTAAGCTGACTAGATCTGGGTCAACCCAGTCATACCTGCTGGGTCTGAACCGGCCCGTTGGGCGAGTCTACCTGCTAGGTTCAACACGATCCACTCGGCCTGGCCCAGCGGACTTCGGGGGCGATTCGGCCTAGTGGTCACCGTATAGGTGGCTCGGCCCTGAGGCCGGGGGCCAGTTCAGCCAGGGCTACAAGGGGCGTAGATCGAGTGAATCATCCTGGAAAGCCGAGCTGGTTCATCCAGCGACGCTGCGAAGGACGCCATGGGCCAGCTCAGGTGGCCGGCGCGGCTCGGCCGGTTCGGCCAGATACCGGGGGCGGGCAGGCCGCGCGGGGAACAGACAGCACGCGGGGAGGCTGGTGGGCCACCGAGAAGCATGTGGGCATGTCATAGGGCACTGGCAGGGTGCGGTCAGGCTAGCATAGAGCGTGGGCATTGCGCGGGCAGTTCGGCGGGGCACGGGCTGGCCGGTCAGCACACGAGCTAGCGGTGTTCGACCGGGAAAACCTGAATGCCGCGGGGGCGGCATGGTTCGTGGAGGCTATGGGAAGCGCGACATTTTTCGTTGCTGCCTTTGTCGCCTCATTTCCACTTCGTAGATCAACACAAGGAAGAAAACTGATAGAGGGATTCGGGCCATGTTAGGTTGGCCCGCACCCTCTGCGTTTAGGGAGGTATCATTTGGCTCATCAAGAAAATTAGATAATCAATAAAACATCCTCAACAATCACTTTTTATCTAATGAGGAAGATATTAAAAATGCTATAATAAAATCAAGCAATAAACCCCCTACCTTTCACGTATTTGGTTAACGTTGGCGCAAAAAGACGGACGTCATTCGTTGACGGAGTCATGGAAGAAGATGTAGAGGATCGTCGTTCGTCGCATCCGCCAAGCACTTCCAAACCCAAGTTGCATCGGCTTGTTGACGATGCTCCACATCGGAAGGAGTCCGAGGAAGAAGTCGAAGAAGGTCGGTGTTCTTCGTTCTTTGTTAGAGAAGGCATAATCCTCCATGTGTTTGGTGTCGCGTCACTTTTTCTGTGTTTCATCGCTTGGTGAAGTTGTCCCAAAACCTCCCCCCAAGCTTCCTTTAAATAGGAGAGGGAGGGAGGTGGGCAATGATTGTTAGAATTTATGATGGTTCATTTATTAGGAACCTTCCTAAATTTGAATGATGCAGTTACATAAAAATAAAAGGATAAATTCAATTAAGTTACGTTGGTGCAATTTAAGCGGTGTGTTGGCTATAATTATTGGGAGGATACCAAGAGGCTCCCCCCATATTTAATAGGGACTTGAGAGGTTTCTCCCAATTAATGGGAGGTTTCAAGGGGGTTTAAAAACCCGGGTGGTCCCCACCACCATAACCTCTCATTGGAGGTTATGGTTCGGGTGGTCCCCACCACTATAACCTCTCATGGGAGGATAAGGTGTGGTGTTCCCCACTTCCAACTTCCATGTAGAGGTTTAGCTCTGATGGACCCCACCTAAAATATCCACATGGAAGCTCAAAATAAAATAAAGTGGATATCATTTTATTTTATTATTTTCCCGGAAATACCCAAAAACTAACTTTCATTCTCGACCCACTATCGTCGAGTTGAAAGTCTCCTTAAAAGAATACTGGCACTGCGAGTTCAACTGTGCCCTTATATTTCAATTCTGAGCATCGGTTGAAAATCTACAAAACGCCTCTCACGCGTTTTCTAAACGTACCCGAAAAAAGTTTAGAAGATTATTATCAGTCATCCTCGACACATGTCGGTCATGGTTAGGCACTTCCTAGATGAAACACATACCAATGAACCTAACGTTACTCTCATATTTTCAATCCGAGTTACCATTTAGAAGTTATGAATTTTAAAATAAAATAATTTTCACTTAATTATTTTATTTGCGGCCAAAACTTAACTTTCTATGGTAGCCTGCACCGGCCAAAGTTAGTGTCTTCTTAAAGAAAGAATACCCTCACATGTTTAGCGGTGGTATCAGATTTTTAATCTGAGTTACCATTTGTTAGTTATAAGCATTTTAAATTTAAAATAATTTATTTAGTTATTTTATTTACGATTATGTCATTTTTGGGTTTTCTCAACGGAGGACTGCACCGACTAATCTTAAGTCACGCCTAAGGTAAACCCGCCATTCTGAGCACAATGGTACCCTTGGATTTCTGATCCAAGTTACCATTTAAGAGTTATTCCACTTTTTCAGGAAAACTGCTTACGCGCATTAACTTATGCTCAACAAAATTTCGATGAATCATTCTGGGAACTCCGGGCTTCGGAATCATGCGCCGTCAGATTTTGGGAACTTGTAAAATTCCCATATATTTAAAAAAAATTACATGGAAATTATGGGTCTTTACATTCTCCCCACCTCAGGGCTCTATGTCCCCATAAGCCATAACTCAAACTATAGGAACAAGTGGGGATACTGAACACGCATTTGAGCCTCCCACTCCCATGTGCTCTCCTGGAGATTCATGTGCTTCCAGCGAACGAGAACTAGAGGTATCGACTATCCACAAAGGACCCACTCCTACTGATCCTCAATCTCTACTAGAACCTCCGTAAAAGGCGCCCCATCATCGAAGTCCACCTCTCCATGGTCAAAAATGTTATAAGGGTCATGCACGTATCTCCTAAATTGGGACACGTGGAAGACGTCGTGCACCCAGTGCAACATAGGTGGAAGAGATAAGTGGTATTCCACCTCGCCAACTCTGATAAGGACCTGAAAAGGTTTGATGAATCTTTGAGATAACTTGCCACCTCGGCCAAATCTTTGTTGACCTCGTCGAGGTGAGACCTGTAGAAAGACGTGGTCGCCATCCTCAAACTCCAGATGTCTTTGTCTCCTATGGGCATACGACTTCTTCCTTCACTGTACAATCTTCATCCACTCCAGGATGATATGAACTATCTCTTTGGTTGCACGTACCATCTCTGGCCCCACTAGTGTTGACTCCCCTTGGTCATTCCAGCACAGAGATGATCTGCAAGGTCGCTCGTACAATGCCTCAAAAGCAGTCATCCCTACGGTGGAGTGATAACTGTTTTTGTATGAAAACTCCACCAAAGGTATTTGATCCTCTCAGCTACGACTGAAGTCGAGGGTACAAGCATGAAGCATGTCCTCGAGGGTTTGAATGGTCTACTTGGTCTGGCCATCCATCTAAGGATTGAAGACGGTTCTCAAATGAAGTTGCGTCCTGAAAGCTTCCTGCAACCCCTTCCATAGCAGGGAAGTAAAATGTGCATCACGATCGAAGACAATCATCGAAGGTAGTTCATGTAGCCGCACAATCTACTGCACATAGAGGCGTCACAATCTCTCGACTAAACCCTGCTCTCTGATCGATAGGAAGTGGGCCGAATTGGTGAGTCGGTCAACAATCACCCAAATCGAGTCGTGACACCTAGATGTATGTGGAAGTCCTATCACAAAATCCATGGATATCTCATCCCACTTCCAATATAGGACCTCTAAAGGCTGAACCAAGTCTGATGGTACCTGATGCTCCGCCTTCACTTGCGGACAAGTGAGGCACCGAGAGACAAGCTCTACTACTACCTTCTTCATTCCCAGCCTCCAGTGTTGTCATCGAAGGTCCTGGTACATCTTCTCCACACCTGGATGTACCACTAGAGGGGATTTATGGAACTCCCTCAACACTTCCTCCTAAAGTGACACTGGTTCCATGGTACGTCCTCTGAAGAAGATGACGTGCTCCCCACCTTTATAAAATCCTTTAAGTACCTGTCCTGTGGATATCTGAGAACTTCTTGTCTCGCAGTCAGTGTCTCCATGTTGCGCCTCCCTGAATCACTAAAGGAGTGGGGTAGTGATTGTAAGTGACTAAATAAAATCCACTCCTTCTCGATCCACAAAGGATATCTACAAAGTGGCTAGCTGCTCAGTCGCCTCACTCAGTAGCTTCAGGCTAGACCTCCTGCTGGGTGCGTCTGCTACCATTTGTCTTGACCCGCCTCCCTGGGCCATGGACCTTTTCATCTGACCCCATGTCTCTTCTGTAATACATTATTTCTCGTCCCTAAACACCATAGTATATTACTCACTAGGTTGTCTTGTCAGACTAATGATTGTCCCCACAGGCCAACACATGTTCTTTCAGTGTGTTTTGTGGTCACGCACACACACCCTGGGAAACTTCCCAGAAGGCCACCCATCCGGATTACTACTCTAGGCGAAGAACGCTTAACTATAGAGTTCTAATTAGGTAGGCTTCCAAAAATAAAGGTGCACCTTGTTGACATGGGTAGTAAAATTTATCCTTTTAAGTCTCACTTTTCCAGGGGTGTTACATTATCCACCCCTTTAAAGCACAACTCCCTGGTTGTGGACCCCAAGCCTCAAACCCAGGAAGTGCCTAAGCACTTCCGGCTAGGTATTGCCTCTAATACCAATTTGTCATGACACGTCCCCTGGTGCCCATGTCGTGACTACCCCAAGCCCACCTTCCATAGGCCAGGGGATAGTAACTAGCACCAAAGGAAAAAATCCCTAAAAGTGGGAAGGAATTGCCTTTGTAAAGTTTAAACACACACAATAGAGTACCAGCTGGAATTAAAACACTAAGCAAAACTGTATACAAAGGAGTGATTAAAAGTAAAAGGGGATGTAAATACAAGCCCAAAAGGAAAGTACAAGTACAACTAAAGAAAAGGTAAAGTAGCTACTGGGTCATCCTCTAGGGATTCCTACCTGAAGGGTAGATACAGATAGCCACCTCATCACTCCACGTCCATCAGTCTCCTCCATGTACCGACTCGTTGTAAGGTCCACCTGTGGGTACCGTCCAGTCCTGCTACTCTGATCCTCAATCAGTGTTATCCATCATATGCAACCAACACAAAGAGGTGCAGGCATAGCCCGTGTAGGGGTGAGTATAAAAATACTCAATAGGGACCCCAACACCCTAAAGGTCTCACAAAATCCAACAAGGATAAACCACAAAGTAAGAAATCAACAGATATCCATTACTTAGGTATATGCCCATACATATACCTAAGTTATCAAGTAACCCATCTCAATCATGAGGAAAACACAGATGTCACTGACTCAGCTCACCCGGGTATACAACTTATGTAGAGAGATAGAGATGATCAGATATAGCCACTAAATCATTAGAGTTGTTGGACCAACACATGATCCAGGAGAAGCTATTCTATTGGACCAACACATGATCCAGGAACATAAGTCAGAACTGTCGGACCAACACATGATCCAGGAAGAGTCGTTAGAGCTGTCGAACCAACACATTATCGAGGTCCATCTATTCTGTCAAACCAACACATAATCCAGGAAAAGAAGTTAGAATTTTCAGACAAACACATGATCCAGGAATAGTCGTCAGAGCTGTGGGACCAACACATGATCCAGGTCCAGCTATTCTGTCATACCAACACAAGATCTAGGAACAGAAGTTAGAACTGTTGAACCAACACATGATCCAGGAATAGTCGTCAGAGTTGTCAGACCAACACATGATCTAAGTCCAGCTATTCTGTCGGACCAACACATGATCCAGGAACAGAAGTTAGAACTATCGGACTAACACATGATCAAGGAATAGTCATCAGAACTATCAGACCAACACATGATCCAGGAAAAGTCAATATTGCACAGCCATCCATAGGGTTTCCACAAAGTACGCTTAATTCTAGGAGGGTTCGATCCTCAAGCCAAGTGTTGATACATAAAATACCACGAAGCCCCATGTATACGTATCTCAAAGTTCCGCCTCATTATAGAGGTATCAACGCAATAGACGGTGCATCGATCGGACGCTCGGTCTGTGAGTTATTAGACTTTTAGTCCCAGGGCCTGGTTGGATTAGTGTACGATCCAACCTGACCATATCTCAAATATACCCTGAACTCCAGTGGGGTAATCCCAAAGGGACCATCGAGTTCCAAGAATGCTAGTGTCGTGGACAGTTCGTCAAACGGACATCTGGTGCCAAAGATATGGCCAAAAGAAAGTATAGGGGTCGGTAGTAGGCCCGGGTCCGGTCCGACCCGATCGGACCGACTTGGCACAAACCAATATGGGCTGACACGATCTGGGTCGACCTAGTCTGACCCACTGGGTCTGACCTGGCCCATTCACCTGGTCATCCCGCTAGGTTCGGCCTGGTCCGCTGGGCCCGGCCCAGCGTACTGCGAGGGGCGATTCGGCGCGGTGGTCGTCGCGTAGGCGGTTCGGCCTAGAGGCCAGGGGCCGGTTCGACAAACGCCATGAGGGGCACGGCTCGAGCGACTCAGACATGAAGGCTGAGCCGGTTTGGCCAGCGACGTCGTGAAGGACATCATGGGCCGGCTCGGGGGGCCGGCGTGGCTCAGCCGGTTTGGCCGGAAGCTGGGGCACAGGAAGCACGTGGGAAGGCCGGTGGGGCACCTGACAGCGCGACGGGAGGCTGTAGGGTGTAGTCAGGGCACGAGAAGGCCAGTGGGGTGCGCGGGCAGCGCACGGGTCGGCGGCCGGGGGCAGTCAGGCAGCGCCCTGGTCGATGGCATCCGGGCAGGCCGGTTCGGCATGGCTCGGGCCAGAACTGGCCAGCAGTGTTCGACCAGGAACACTGGTGTGCCATGGGGGCAACGTGGTTCACGGAGGCCGCAGGAAGCGCGACCATTTTCATTTCCGCTTTCTTCGCCTCGTTGCCACTTCAAATATCACCACAAGGAAGAAAAATGATGGAGGGTGTTGGGCCATGTTAGGTTGGCCCGCATCCTCCGCTTTTAGGGAGGTGTCATTTGGCTCATCAAGAAAATTAGATGATCAATAACATGTCCTCAACAATCCCTTTTTATCCGATGAGGAAGATAAGAAAAAGGGTATAATAATATCAACCAATAAACACCCTTCCTTTCTCGTAGTTGGTTGATGTTGGCACAAAAAGGCGGGCGTCGTTCGTTGAGGGAGTCGTAAAAGAAGACGTAGAGGATCGTCATTCATCGCGTCCGCTAAACACTTCCTAACCCGAGTTGCGTTGGCTTGTTGACAATGCTCTATGTTGGTAGGAGTCTGAGGAAGAAGTCAATGAAGGTCGACGTTCTTCGTTCTTCGTTGGAGAAGGCGTAATCCTCCAACTGTTGGGCATCACGTCAATTTGACAGTGTTTACTCTCATGGTGAAGCCATCCATAAACCTCCCCCCAAGCTTCCTTTAAATAGGAGAGGGAGGGATGTAGGTAATGATCATTGGAATTTATGACGGTTCATTTATTAGGAACCTTCTTAAATTCCAACAATGAGGTTACTCAAAATTAAAAGTAGCAAGCCAATTAAGTTACGATGGCGCAATTTAAGAGGTGAGTTGGCTATAATTATTGGTTGGATACCAAGAGGCTCCCCCACATTTAATAGGGACTTGATTGGATTCTCTCAATTTATGGGAGGTTTCAAGGGGGTTTAAAAACCCAGGTGGTCCCCACCACCATAACCTCTCATTGGAGGTTATGGTTCGGGTGGTCTCCACCACCATAACCTCTCATGCGAGGTTAAGGTGTGGTGGTCCCCACTTCCAACTTCCATGTGGAGGTTTAGCTCTGATGGACCCCACCTGAAATATCCACATGGAAGCTCAAAATAAAATAAAGTGGAGATCATTTTATTTTATTATTTTCCACAAAAAACCCAAAAACCAACTTTCATTCTCGACCAACTATTTTAGAGATGAAATTCTCCATAAAAGAATATCGGCACTGCGAGTTCAACGGTGCCCTCAGATTTCAATTCCAAGCACCAGTTCAAAAGTTATAAAACACCGCTCACACGTTTACTGGACGTACCTGAAAAAAAGTTTGGAAAATTATTATCAGTCACCCTAGACCCATGTCGGTCATGTTTAGGCTCTTCCTAGGTGAAACACACTCCAACGAACTCAATAGTACTCTCGGATTTTCAATCTGAGTTACCTTTTAGAAGTTATGAATTTTATAATAAAATAATTTTCACTTAATTATTTTATTTGCATCCAAAAACTAACTTTCTCTGGTGGCCCGCTTCGGCACAAGTTGGTATCTTCTTAAAGAAAGAATACCCTCACGAGTTCAGCTGTGGTCTCAGATTTTTAATCTAAGTTATAGTTTGTGAGTTATAAGCATTTGAAAATTAAAATAATTTATTTAATTATTTTATTTATGATTTTTTCATTTTTGGGTTTTCTCAACGAAGGCCCGCACCGACTAATATTAAGTCGCACCTAGGGTAAACCCACCATTTTGAGCGCAACGGTGCCCTTTTTTTCTAATCTGAGTTACTGCTTAAGAGTTATTCTACTTTTTCAGGAAAACTACTTACGCGTGTTAACTTAAGCTCCACAAAACTTCAACGGATCATTCCGGGCACTTCGGGCCTCAGAATCATGCGCCGTCAGATTTCGAGGAATTTTAAAATTCCAATATATTTAAAAAAATCACATGGAAATTAGGGGTCTTTAAAAATAATGGTTTAGGGGTTGGAGAATGGTAATAAAACTAAAAATCTTAAGGAAAGATGTTACCTCTGAATCGAGTAAGTTCTTTTGGTTTAAACAAAAGGATTACTAGGATTGATTATTCCCCAAATAGAGGAATAATGGATCATGGGTTTTATTTTTAGTGTCTATTTTCACAAATATTATTAAAGAAAAAGTGTCCTGAGAGGTCTGAGGAAGTGGGAGGAGATGAGTCATTTTTATAGTGGAGGAGTGTCACTCTTGTAATATTTTCACAATGGAATTCCATACAAGTTTATCACATTGAAATTAGATCCAATAATAGACATAGATATATAAAATTTATGATAGGGTCAAAATATTTCCATCCCATGGCTCTTGGAAAAGTGTATAGGTCATTTGGAACCTCTTGATTAAGGTTTAGTCCCTTATTATGATTAATTTTACCTTAATCGTTGTAATTAATTTAAATTACTTTCACTAATATTTTTGTTCAAAAAATAAGTTGAAATTATTAGACATTATAAATTATTCTTATTAAAAATATATAATCCATTTATGAAAATTATAATCATATAAGTTCTATAATTTAATTTAAATTTAATCTCATAGACGGGATGACAATGCGGGTTTTCAATGAAAAAACATCTGAAATTTTGTAGTATTTTTATAGTCCATTTCAATGTGAATTTGATTAAAATTTTCTAAATTGGGTATATTTATAAAAATATTATTTAATTTTACTTTATAATAAATAGAAAATATTATTTATCATTATTAATAAATTAGATGGAAAATTAGTTTTGAAATAAAATTTAGTATTTTTTGGAGTATTCGTTAAAAAATGAAACATCATATAAAAATACCAAAAAAACCCAAAAATAATTTTTATATTTATATTTCATATATTAATTTTATTTTGAAATATATAATCTATAAAATTTCAAAAAATTGAATTTAAAATACGTTATCCATTAAAAGGTAGTAAAAATGCCTTAATAAATGTATAGTATTTTATGTGTAAAATTGGGTTTGTTCTTATATTATACTAATAAAATACATAATCTGAATATAAAAAATATTATATTGAATATATAAATTACAAATTACAGAAATATCACATACTAATTTTAATTAATGTAATTTATTAGGATATAACAACTTTGTGATCATAAAAATGGATTTTTATATAAATATTCCTTTTCATATTCATTTGGTTCTTATATTCATTTTTATTAATTTTTAACCTATTAATTAGTTGTGTAAAAAATATATTTTCATATGTTAGTTAATACTATTTGTAAAGGATATTTTAAATCCTATTATATAATTATATTTTTACAATATATTATGGTTCGATAAAACTCAGTCATGCATGTAATGTAGGCCATCGAAAAAGGTCCCTCTTGTGTGTAACGTATGTTAACTCAGTGTTACATGCATTAAAATACATATAATATATTAAATCTGTTGAAATTATTAAATATATTATAATGTCTCAAAATATTATATTCCCTTACACCCTTGGCATCGCTAGTCATACACACTATTGAATACATGGTTCTTTAAAATTTCTTGACGTTACATTTTAAGTGTCTTTAAAATCATATAAATTATAAATTGTACAAACTATCTAAATAAAAATTTCCACACTCACTAAAAATATGTTGATTTTTTGGAAAATAAATATGAATTAAAAAATACATTAACTAAAACTAATTTACATGAAAAAAACATTATTATTTAAAATCATTACAATAACACAAAAATTTTGGGAAACATTTTTATTTAGGGTTATTTTATAAATTGCATTATAATGATGTATTTTTAATTATGTTGTTAATGTTGGATTTTCTTCATTAAATAATATATAAATATTAATTATATTATTAAATATATACAATAATTACATTAAGAATATGAATAATAATGCAAATGATACAAATAAAGTAGTTAATAATATAATTTAAATTAAATCTTAATTAAAATATTAATATATAAAATATAATTATTAATAATAATGTTATTGTTAATAATTTTTAAATTTTTAAATTTATTTTAAATTTATTTTTATGTAAATATATAAAAATATATTTATTAAAATATATTTATAATTATATAAATATAAAAATATTTATAATTATATAAATATAAAAATCTTTATAATTATATAAATATAAATATATTTATAAATATATTGAATATTTAAACATAAAAATATAAATTTATTTATATAAAAATATTGAATATTTGTATATTAAAATATAAATTGATTTATATGAATATATCTATTTATATAATAATATATTTATATAATAATATGCATGTTAAATATAATAATTATATATATATATATATTATATTTTTAATTAATTATATATATATCTATAATTATAAAGATATATTTTATAAATAAAGTAAATATACATTTATAAATATATTTATAAATAATTATAAAAAAATATTTATAGAAATTTATTTATAAATAAATAATTATAAATATAATAATAAATAAATACTTCAAATATGTTTATACTTTATAAAAGGGTCAAGTTTTTAAAGTATTAACTCAGCCCACATGAATTAATAATCAGATAATAATTTTAAATTATTTTTTTATAATATATATTTATGAATTTATTTAATTATTTAAATATATATATATATATATATATTGAATGTGGGGGGGTGAGCACGAGATGAGTTGTCTCTCACCCCCGTTACTAGTCATGGCCAATCGATCTTGGGTAGGTTGTGCCCAATTCCCAAGTAAAGGAAACCCTACTACCATTTATTTAAAAAATAAACATGCCTTGCAAATTTGGAATTATGGTTTCCAATGCGGTTTTCTCCAGGGTGTAGTGGATGATGATGATTATAATGATATTTATTATCATGTAACATGACATGAGGTAGATCCTAGGTGCATATTCTAGGGTAGTTTAATGTTTAAATGTCAAATCTAGATGTGATCTTAGTGGTGTGTTCAAAGGGGTTGTATAATTGAGACTTGAGGAAATAATTAATCATATAGATTGACATAGATCAATACCATTAATTTGAATGATTCTATTGAATGGATTATTTTTCTATTTTATATTACAATTTTATCTAAATTTGGGTTTCTATTTTTACTATTTTCCATTGATGTTTTGTGTAATCTGCCATTATATGGTTACTACTAAACATAGAAGTTCATTTCAAAATTTAAAAAAATTATTTAAAGGAGGAATATATATAGTATCGGTTATATAGCTAGTTTTTTATTCATGTTTTCCATTATTAAAATTATACTTATCATTGATCAATATTATTATTATATCATATATACATGGTTAATAAATAGTGATAAAATGGAATCACATTCTGATGTTAAGGTTTCACATGAAAAAAGCATAACAAACATCAATAATTTATTTCTAATATTTTTCATTCCTCATATATATCATTTTTGTAGTGGGATAGGATTTACAATGAGGCATTAAAATATTAGAAAAATATACTAATTAAAACTAGAGAACTTTCATACAATATAATTTTCTAAATTGATATCCAATTCTTTAAAAATAATAGAATCATAACTAATTGATGATAGACATTTTAGATGGAAAATTTTATAATGTGAAATTATTTTTTTATATAAAAATATGTGTTTTAAAACTAATATATTGATTATGTCATAATCTATGTCAATATGATAGGTGGAATTCTTATTAGTGATTGTTTTCAAATATTTGGAAGTTTAGTGGCATGATTAAATTTGAGATCATTGAAATATTCATATCTATTGTCTTTTTATGGGTGTGTTATGCATTTATATTTGATGGTAAATCTAAATCTAATAGCATATTATATTTTAAAATATATTTTTTTTGGAAAATTCATTTAGTATTCATTCCCATTTTTAGTGGATTTCCATAATAATCATCTTTCTCAGTGTGAGTTTTTTAATGTTATTGTTTTTATAGTTGTTGATGAAGGAATTTTGGTTGTTTTTGACTCTACCCATGTTTCCAAACTACCTTTTTATCATTCAAAATATGGATAGTAAATATTATTGAAATTGTTTTAGTGTGTTTATTTGGGTCTGTTTTTTTCCAATATATGGTTTAATTGTTTAACAAGTAGTTGGATTCAATTTTTTCTTTAGATGATTGTGACTGGTCTTCAATGAATTCATTGGTGTTTGAATTAGTCTATTTTTCTGATCTTGGTCCTCAATGTTTTCTACAAAGATAGGCTTACTGGTGGTGGACCATATTTGAGTAGGTTAATGGGATATTTTATATCATTTCACATTAATGATGTATTGAATAATGTTTACCATTTTGAACATATTTCAATATTATACAAGTTTCACAACCCAAGGAAGATATTTGACTAGTTGTAAAAGGTTGTTTATCATTTTTTAGTGGTAAATGTAAATAAATTAAAACAGGACCATGTGTGTGCTATATTTTCTTTGATAGTGGTTTGGTTGGTATGAAAGAAATAAAATTTGGGAATCAAATTCATGGCCTTACAAGTTTAATTTTTTATTTACATGGATTATTATAACAATGGTAATATTTATTTTAAAAAAATATAAATTTTTTCATTATCATATATTATCTCCCAGATCTGCAAAAATTTTCACATAACCTAATTTTATAATTATTATATAATATTTATATAATATTTATTATATATTAGTATATTAATAAATATAATATGGTTTACTACTAAAACATATTATAATATAAACATTAAAATTTTCATTTAAAAATAAATTTAAAAATATAATATAATTGATTGTATTTCTTGTAAATTTTGAAAAAATAACATTGTTAATGAAAATATAAATAGAACAAATATTTTTGAAATACTCTCATTAATAGAGAAATATATTTTATGAGTCTATTGATAAAATTTTTTAACAACATATATATACTTTTATTATTTATTTAATTGGAATATAATAATTTTATCTGTTAACATTAATTTAATCAACTGTTTTTTGACTTAAATTTTAGTGATTAATATATATCTATTGGAAAATTACTTTTCAGATAGAAAATATACTTTTAAGAACAAATATCCACCTATTAGAAAAAGATAAATATTTTTTCATTCCTTTTTAAATGAAAATGCTCATTAATTGATTCTATAAGATATTTAAGAAGAACCATTTATACATTGGATATCCCAACTCAAAATAAAATAAACGAGATCCCCTAGTTTAAGGAACATAGACCATATATAAAAATAAAAATTAAAAAACTATATGAATTGAAAAATACATAATAGTATTTTATGTTAATAATAAGGAAGAATGAAGCATCTAAAATAAGAAAAAAATACAAAACATTCTGATTTTTTTTTTTTTTTTTTTTTGACTAAAAAAGACGGATCCATTAATGATGGAGATCAGCAGAAATACAGGAGCATAACCACGATGGAAAATGATTGAACCAAAGCTTATCCTCGTAGGGAGGGCCAATGCCTGCCATCTTGTGAGCTGCTTCATTCGCTTCCCTTCTTATAAATGAGAAATTGCAGGAATTGAAGCCTTGTCTCCGCGAGTGAATACACCGGACAATGGGACCGAAAGGTTGAAGCCCGCCGTCAGTGAGATTGATGGCATTGATTACAGTGAGACAGTCGGATTCGATGTGAATGGAATCCCAACCGCAATCTTTTGCGAAGTTTAAACCAGCAAGGATGGCGGCGGCCTCCGCGACTGAGGGCTCCCACAGTGCATAACGTGCTTCGTATTTGGCAGCGATAAGATTTCCTAGGTTGTCTCGGGCCAGTAAGCCAAGTCCAACTGGGCCATCCTTAGGGAGAGAGGCATCCACATTGATCTTAAAAGTCCCTTCCGGTGGGGGGCACCAATGTTGGGGAAGCCTTCATATAATTTAGCGTTGGAAAATATCCTATTGTGGAGGCTCTTAAGAAATAGAAGAGAAGGGTTCTTTCCTCAACAAAGAACCACTGAAGAACGACGATCGTGTCCTTCGATCTTCGGCCAAGCCAAAGAAGAAGGATCCACCTGCAAGGAACGCCGACGACGTGTCATCCTCAGTTTCTTCTTCCTCGACATCAACGAGTTGATGTCGTCTCACCACAATGTCGTTCTATCTTGAAGATTGTCCTCTTTCTCCGGCTCGACAACGTACAACGTCATAATCGAGGTAGGGGGATTATTTTTAATTTTAATGGATTAAAATTGTTCTTGTTCTACGTTGTAAAAATTGGATTGTCTTTAGCCAACTGCAACTGCCTAACGTGGAAGGCGCGGGCCGAACACACACGACCCGAAGACCCTCTGACGTTTCTTGTTCTTTTAATTCATGAATAGAAGAACTGCGGCCCGTAACCGCCGGCTGCTCAACTGAGAAATAACCGACTGGTTATAGCTAGCCGGGCCGAAGGGAGGAATCGCAACCCTCATAGAGCGGGCTGCTTCTGTGGAATAACGGTCCGGCTCGTCGGCCGGTCGGGTGGAGGAAGGTCACAGCACCAGGGTGCTGCGCTGAACGAACTGCAGCCCACCCGAGCGGGCTGCTTGCACTAAGAAATCCATCCGGCTTCGGCCGGCTGGTTTGGGAGGGTGGCGCTGCTTGGCGCCACCGGTTCGGGTTGCCCCCCCCCCCCCCCCTCGGACCGCTTGGCCCCTTCGGGCCGAGCCGTGGCCGGCCGGGCCACACCCTGTCGGGCCGTGTGTTTTATCGGGTAGGTGTGACCCCCTGCCGGGTCAGACCTGCCAACTCTGGGTTGACCCGACCCGCCAGCCCACTCGGCTTAACAGGTCAGGCCAATTTTCACTTAAACGTGAATAACATGAATACCGCACATACGATCGATGCGCCGTCTACGGGACTGGGACCCTCGTGGGGAGGCGGTCCATTTTTAATAATCTAAGTGAGTTTTTGAAGACTTTTGAAAATGTCCGGGTTTGGAACGAACATAATTCCAAATGGGCCCTCGGAGAAGAAACGCTTATAACTTAAGGACCGGATGTCTGATTGACGTGTTGTCGAATTTGTTGGATTCCACTTGATGAGAAAATTCTTTTGGCATGCTATGTACAAGATTCGGATGTGGTTTGAGCATGGCCGGGTTGGATTGTACCCGAAATCCAACCGGCCCCCTGGAACGGAAATTCTAATAACTCACAGTCTGGGCGTTCGATTGATGCGTCGTCTATTGTGTTGAGACCCCTATGATGAGGCAGTCCTTTGAGATTATTCTACGTGAGATTACGTGACACTTGGAAGTATCGACCAGTATCTCGTGAGGTGGACCCTCCCAGAGATGAGTGTATGGAGTGCGGAGACCTAGTAGCTGTAGACCTGACGACTGCTTGACCGATTTGACTCGGAGTGATTCGATTAGCCCAGTGGACAGAGCGCCTAGTTTGGCGGTAGACCCACAATGTACGGAGCGCCTGGTTTGGCAGCATACCCACAGTACTCGATAGGAGGAGTACCTATGTAGGCTATTAGGGGGAGCGCTACTGTGTTGGGGCGGCAGACCCACAATGGAGGAGGGCCTGGTTTGGAAGCAGACCCGCGGTACTCGATAGGAGGAGTACCTAAGCAGTCTCAGGTTAGTGAGTAGCGCCTCGGAGTCGCTATAGGGCCACTTTACTCGACAGAGGAGGAGTTCTCCAACAGTTGTGGTTTCGATAATTAAAATCCTGGTTTGAGCTGAGTCAATGACCTTTGTGTTTTCCTCATGATTGAGATGGGTTACTTGATAACTTAGGTATATATATGGGAATATACCTATGTAAAGGTTAAATATTGAGGTATTTATTTATTTTTTATCCTTGTTGGATTTAGTGAGACCTTGAGGGTCTCGGGGTCCCTACTGAGTATCGTTATACTCACCCCTGCATGAGCTATGCCTGCACCTCATTGTGTTGGATGTAGATGACGGACAGCACTGACCGAGGTAGAGTGTATGGGGACTGGACGATACCCAGAGGTGGACACTCGGCATGACGGCACATGGAGCAGACCGATAGATGTGGAGTGCTGAGGAGGACATCTCTACCTACCCTTCAGGTAGGAACCCAGAGGACGATCTAGGAGCTGCTTCACCATTCAGCTGTTTGTCTTTTTAGTTGTACTTTCTTTCAGTTGTAGCTGTACCTTTCTATTGGGCTTTTATTTTTGACCCCTTTGTACTTTCAGCACATATACTTCTTTACTTAGTGTTTTCTTCCACTTGTTCTCTGGTTGTGTGTGTGTTTACGTTTTATAAAGGGAATGCATTCCCAGTTCTAGGAAAATATACTTTGGTGCTAGTCGCCAGCCCCTGGCCTACATAAGGTTGGCTTGGGGTAGTCACGATACGGGCCCCGGGGGATGGGTCATGACAAATTGGTATCATAGGTGTCGGTTCTACCGCAGAACTTAGAACTCTAATATTCCCTTTCTTTGAAGCAATAGTTTTAAGGGTACTGAGTGTGGTTTTCAGTTCAGGGAATCCAGTGTTGGTGTGGCGGCCGACGTATCCATACACTAGGACCCTGACTACTGATTTCCGACTCAGTTCAAGAAAACACGGATTGTGTGTGTGTTTTCAATAGTTTTTATTTAAGACAGCTCAACCAAGGTCAGCTCACCAGGTATAGTCTTTTGACCATGTTGCATCTGTTTCTTTTCAGGATGTCTTCACCGAGTCAGTCAGCACGGGTTCGGAGTGGAGAGCATGATAGTATCCCACCGAGCAGTGAGGCCATAGTGTAGGGGCCCATCACAATAGAGGCACTATCGGTACCATTACCCACTTGGATACCTTTATCACCAGCCCTAACAGCATAGGGTGCGTGCCACTTGAGCACGTTGCACGGGTTCTTGCGACAGAGTCCTTCAAGGTTTCGAGGCGAGACAGACTTTCAGATGGCTGGGTACTAGTTGGAGTTTGTAGCACGAGCTTTCCACACAGCTGGGACACCCGCTGACTTGATGGTGTACCTAGTTATTAGTCTCTTTTAGGGAGCAGCTAAGAGGTGGTGGATCCATATGCTCCAGTTTTGCGACAAGACGACCTTCACATGGGGAAACATTGATGGTTTTTTTTCAGGGCGGATTTTATACCGGCGACTCTACACTCTGTGCATCCTCCGGAGCTACTGCTCTTGTCGTAGGGCTTTCCGTCAGCAGCCAAGTCATCTGTAGGCAGTAGACAGATGACACAGGGGCACGAGTGGGTTAGACCTACTGAAAAATGACCCCAAGATGTGGAAACGAGGGTGCGGGGCACCCGACGCCGAGGAAGACCTAAACGGATAAGGGTCTGTTATTCCTACATGGAATGGGGTCAGAAAGTGCATGACTGTCTGAATCCCTGCATAGTTGATCAGCAGGCGTTGGAGGAGCCACCGTGATAGAAGTAGTGGCGGGAGCTTGAGCATTAGTCGAGCAGTGGACCAGGAAGTGGAGCAGGTCCTTCAACGGATGATGGTCAGAGTCATCAAGCACTACTACTGCCACCCTGAGGTGGTTCACCTCAAGCTACGGAAGCAGGTGGACAAGAGCGGGACTAGTTCCAAGCATAGAGACCTTTATTCTTGATGTCTCTAGCTTCGTTAATGTCATTGTTGTGGTTTCTTTGTGTCATTGTACTTCAAGTTGCAGTAGTAAAATACACTTATCTTTGTGATGTTTACTTTCATGTCCTTTTTGTATGGTTGATACTGAGAGGTTTTGGTTAAAATTGTTGACATGACCCTCACTTTCAAGATTCCTACTGGTGGAGACCTAGTGACCACACACTGATTCAGACAGTGTGACTCAACCATTGGAGGCGAGAGTAATGGTTGGATTTCATGGTAGTAGCGTCGAGGCCTTACGACGTCATCCAAGACATGAATTGTACAATTCATGTTAGGATTGGCTACATTAGGCAATGAATATGGTTCATCCAGGGGATGAGACCAGATTTCTCTTTTAGGAAAAGAAAAAATCTTAGCAGCTCTTGTAGGACCAGAGGTGGTGCAGGATATAATGGAGAAGGTGCAGATCATCTTGGGGCGGATGAAGACTACAAAAAACAGACAGAAGTCCTATGCTGATAAGGGTTGGAGACCACAGTAGTTCAAGGATGGTGACCAAGTTTTCCTATGGGTCTCATCTTGATGAGGCCTACGGAGATTTGACCAGGGCGGAAAGTTATCTCTGTGTTTCATCGGACCTTTTCAGGTCATCAGCAGAGTAGGCGAGGTGGCTTACTGCCTGACCCTTCCACCTCAGTTGCACCGGGTTCGTGACGTCTTCCACGTATCTCAGTTGAGGAGATACGTGCATGAATTGACCCACATCATCGACCACAGGGAGATGGACATCAATGACGGGGCAACTTTCACGGAGGTCCCAGTGGATATCGAGGATCAACAGGAGTGGGTCCTACGTGGATGGTCGATTCCTCTTGTGCGCATTCACTGACAACACGGGAACCTCCAGGGGAGCACATGGGAGCAAGAGGCTCAGATACGTGCTCAGTACCCCTTTAGTTTCCCTAGTGTGTGTTTTAGATTTACAGGGACGTAAAGCTTTGATGTGGGAGTAATGTAAAGACCCATAAATTTCAATGAATTTTTTTTCCTTAATTCATTTAAATTTTACGAGTCCGCAGTTTCTGACGGCACCTGATTCTAAGGCCCGGTGTGCCCGGAATCAATTTCTGAACTTTTGTTTAGGTACGTTCAGTTAAAGTACATGCGGGTTTTTCTATTTTTGAACTGATGCTCGGAATTGAAATATGAGGGCACCGATGAACTCACAGCGCCGATAATTGCTTAAGAGGACCTTTACCACAGTTGCGTTTTATGCGGGTTGAAAGTTAATTTTCGGGTTGTTGTTAAAAATAAATAAAAATATGTGTTTGATATTTTTATTTGTTGTTTGTGGTTTTTTCCTCCCAAGGGGAGTTATATGTGGGCTCACACCCACATAACCTCCCACGAGAGGATATTTGTGAGGTGGGGCCCACATGAGCCCTAACCCTCCACCTCCCCTCAACTCCCCATTGATTCCCCTTTAATTAATTTTGAAAACACCTTCCATTTATTATGGTTAAACCCCCACCACCCTCTCTCCCTAATTAATATGCCAACACCTCTTAGTTAATTAATTGATCAACAATTAATTAATTAATTCAAGAGTTTGAATGTTGAAAAGGCATGGAAATATAATATATTGGGGAAGCCTTCACATAATTTTGGGTTGGAAAATATCCTATTGTGGAGGCTCTTAAGAAATAGAAGAGAAGGGTTCTTCCCTCAACAAAGAACCACTGAAGAACGGCGATCGTCTCCTTCGATATTCGGCCAATCCAAAGGAGAAGGAGCCACACGCAAGGAACACCGACGACACGCCATCCACGATTTCTTCTTCCTCGACATCAATGAATTGAAGTTGTCTCCCCGCAATGTCATTCTACCTCAACGCTTGTCTTCTTTCTGCAGCTCGATGATGTACAACGTCATAATCGAGGTAGGGGATTATGTTCAATTTTAATGGATTAAAATTGATCATGTTCTATGTTGTAAAAATTGGATTGTCTTTTCCCAACTGCGACCGCCTAATGAAAAAGGCGTGGGCCGAACGCACACGACCCGACAACCCTCCGACGTTTCTTGTACTTTTAATTCATGAAAAGAAGAACCGTGGTCCGCAACCGTGGGCCGCTCAGCTGGGAAAGAACTGGCCAGCTATAGCCGGCTGGGCCGAAGGGAGGAACCGCGGCACCCCATGGTGCTACGCTGCGGAGAACCGCGGCCCACACAGGGCAGGCCGCTTCGGTGGAAGAACCGGCCTGCTCGTCGGCCGGCGGGGCCGAGAAAATCCACGGCACTAGGGTGTCGCGCTGGACGAACTGCAGCCCGCCCGAGTGGGCCGCTTGCACCAAGAAGTCCGGCCAGCTACGACAGGCCGGTGTGGGAGGGCGGTGCCACTTAGCGTTTCCGGTTCCCCCCCCCCCCCAGACCGCTCGGCCCCTTCGGTCCAGGATGGGCCGTGCATTTCATCAGGCCAGTCCAACCCCCTTCTGGGTTAGACCCACCAGCTCTGGGTTGACCCGACCCGCCCACCCACTGGGCTTAACAGGCCGAGCCCGTTTTCACTTAAACGTGAATAACATGAAGATCGTGTGTCTGATCGATGAGCCGTCTGTGGAACTAGGACCCTTGCGGCAAGCCAGTCCTTTTCCAATACTCTATGTGAGTTTTGGATGACTTTGGAAAAAGGCCGAGTTTGGAACAAACGTAATTCCAAACGGGCCCTCAAAGCGGAAACGCTTATAACTTAAGGATCAGACGTCCAATTGACGTGTTGTTGACTATGTTAGATTCCACTTGAGGAGACAGTTCTTTTGGCACATGCTACATAGGATTTAGATGTGGTTTGAGCATGGACGGGTCGGATTGTACCCAAAATCCAACCGGGCCCCTCGAACGAAAATGCTAATAACTCACAGACCGGGTGTCCGATTGATGCGTCGTCAGTTGCGTTGAGACCCCTATGACGATGCGGTCCTTTGAGATACTTCCACATGAGATTACGTGACACTTGGAAGTTTCGACCAGTAGCTCCTGGAGCGGACCCTCCCAGAGACAATCGTACAGAATGCGGAGATCTAGTAGCTGTTGACCTCATGACTGCTTAACTGATTCGACTCGGAGTGATTCGATTAGCCCAGTGGACGGAGCGCCCGGTTTGGCGGCAGAACCACGGCAGACGGAGCGCCTAGTTTGGCAGCATACTCATGGTACTCGACAGGAGGAGTACCTCTGTAGGCTATTAGGGGGAGTGCTACTATGTTAGGGCGGAAGACCCATATGGGAGGAGCGCCCAGTTTGGAAGAAAACCCGTGGTGCTCTATAGGAGGAGTACCTTAGTAGTCTCAGGTTAGTGAGTAGTGCCTCGGAGTCGCGACAGGGCCACTGTACTTGACAAAAGAGGAGTTCTCCAGCAGCTGTGGATTTGATAATTAAAATCCCGGTTTGAGCTGAGTCAATGAACTTTATGTTTTCCTCATGATTGAGATGGGTTACTTGATAACTTAGGTATATGTATGGGAATATACCTATGTAAAGGTTATCTGTTGAGATCTTTCTTTGTGGTTTATCCTTGATGTATTTAGTGGGACCTTGAGGGTCTTGGGGTCCCTATTGAGTATCGTTATACTCACCCCTGCACGGGCTACGCCCGCACCTCGTTGTGTTGGATGTAGACGACAGATAGTGCTGACCGAGGCAGAGTGTATAAGGATTGGACGATACCCGGTGGTGGACACTTGGTGTGATGGTACACAGAGCAGACCGATAGACGCGGAGTGCTAAGGCAAACATCTGTACCTACCCTTCAGGTAGCACTACGCCAAAAACTGGTAAGGGAATCGCTACCCCTTTATCAGTGCTCGAAAAAAGCACTGATAAAGGGGGGCTTTACCAGCACTCAAAAAAAGTGCTGATAAAGGGTGGCCTTTATCAGCGCTCAAAAAAATCCTTGATAAAGGGGGCCTTTATCAGCACTTTTTTTAGCACTGATAAAGCCCCCCCTTTATCAGTGCTTTTTTTGAGTGCTGCTAAAGGGGACCCCTTTATCAGCGCTTCTTTTAGTAGCACTCATAAAGGGGGGATTTATCAGCGCTTTTCCCGAGCACTGATAAATGTTGAGTTTCAAAAAATAATATTTTTTCATGAAAAATAATATTTTGTTATATAATTATATTTATATTGATATAAATACAATATATATTTTTTAAATATGTTATAGATACATATAAATAGACTATTACACTTAATATATAAGAAATTTAGTGAAAATGACTTCAAGATATTTTAAAAAAAATATTATTAATCAATAATTTTCTAATTATAATTGAATAAAAATTATTTAATAACTATTTGAGGACACAAAAAATCAAAATAATTAATAAAAGATCTAAAATATGTTGAAAATGTAACTTAAACTTCAAACGGCCATAACTTTTGATCTGGGTGTCCGTTTGAGCTCTATAGCATATCAAATCGAAGCATGCAACGATATCTACGTGCTAATGATTAAGGAAAAGCCTATTTCACATTTTTCGAGCCCAAAAAATCCTCATAAGTCCTCCAAAACTGAGTTTCTAGTCGGGATACCCCGATTTTTTAACATTCAAACAAGTATAACTTTTGATCTGGATGTCCGTTAGGCCTGTACCATATATCATATCAAAGATTGTTTCATTTTCTTCAACTTGACTAGTTGTAGAGTTGAAACGGAATTCTAGATTATAATTTATGGTAGTTTTAACATTTTATGGCTTTTTAAATACACATATATTTGTATTTATTCGTAAATATTTATGTGTTTGTGTGTGTGTGGGTGTCTATGCGTGTGTCTGTGTGTTGTATATATGTATATATGTATTTATTTATTTACTTACTTATATACACACATCAAAAAAATATTTTTTTCATAAATGAATTTAAAACTAATCTTATATTTACATTCTATGGCTTTTCAAATACACATATATATGTATTTATTCGTAAATATAAATGTGTTTGAGTGTGTGTGTGTCTTTGTGTGTGTCTGTGTGTTGTATATATATATGTATGTGTGTTCTATATATCTATGTATGTATGCATGTATTTATTTATTTATAAACACACATAAAAACATATTTTTTCGTAAATGTATTTAAAACTAATCTTATATGTATATATTAATATACAAATAAATATACGTATAAAAATTTATAACTAAAAATATATATATATATAAATATATTAATATATGAATTAATATATATATACTAATATATGAATAAATATATTTATATTAATATGAATCTATATCAATATATGAATCAATATATAAATAAATATAACTATAGATATATATATATATCACTAAATAGAGAACAAAATGAAATGGCATAGTGGTAAAGGTACAGTAGTGAGAGGGGGGAGGTCCCGGGTTCGAGTTCGGGTGGAAGTGAAGGGGGTGCTCGCGTAAGAGGATGCGCGGGAAGGGCAGTGCGCGGGAGACCTCCTAGCGCTGATAATGGGGGTGTGGAGCGCTGATAAAAGTACTCCCTCCATATTATATTTATTTTTTTATTTTTTTTTATTTTTTTATTTTTATCAGTGCTTTTTAAAAGCACTGATAAAGGCCCCTTTTATTAGTACTAAAAAAAGCGCTGATAAAGGGGTTTTTTATCAGCTCTTTTTTTAGTGCTGATAAAAGGGGCCTTTATCAGCACTGTTTGGAGCGCTGATAAAAGGGACCCCCCCTATATTAGCACTGAGCTTTATAGCGATTTTTTAGCACTGTTAAAGCCCTTTTTTAGCACTGATATAGGCTGTTTTTGTAGTAGTGTAGGAACCCGGAGAATGATCCAGGAGCGGCTTCACCATTCAGTTGTTTGCCTTTTCGGTTGTACTTTCTTTCAGCTGTAGCTGTATCTTTTTGTTGGGCTTGTATTTTCATCCCCTTTGTAATTTCAGCACATATACTACTTTACTTAGTGTTTGATTCCGCTTGTTCTTTGGTTGTGTGTGTGTTTACATTTTATAAAGGCAATGCCTTCCCTGTTCTAGGGAAATACGCCTTTGGTGCTAGTCGCCATCCCCTGGTCTATGGTAGGCGGGCTTGGGGTAGTCACGCTACGGGTCCCAGGGGACGGGTCGTGATAGAACTAATTAAATATTATATTAAAAATATATCCTACTATTAACCATCGAATAAAATGTGACTCTTCTCACACCACCAGAAGGATTTATACCAAAATCATTATCTTGTATCACTAGGGGATCTATAACAACATTGTGTCTAATTATATAAATACAATATAGATGTTTATCAGTTTTCTTCCTGCTGACCATCGTCTTTCACATCACTATTCATACCATGACCCTTCAATACTAACATAAAAAACAATTTTATACATAAATAAATACGAACCTATATCAGGCCCGTTGAATACCAACATGGCCACAAACTGATAAAAATTAAATAGAAAATTGAATATATTCCTAGAAAATGATATGTTATTATAAAATACCCTATTAGAAACATACACCATATATCTAAAGAGAAACATATAATGAACTCTACAAATAAAAATACATATTATAAAAATTAATTATCCATAAAATATATTAATGAAATGAAAATTATAAGAATATTTTTCAAATGATTTCTTTCTATTGATAATGTTAATTAATAAAAAAAGTTATCCCATAAAATATATTCCTTAATTTATAAAAATTTACACAAATAATGTGTATCTGCATCATTCTCTCATAATTGACTTCCCAAAAATGTTCTAGATTATAACATGGCACACCCAATCATGATCAATGTCCTCCATAAATTTCCAACTCAACTATTCTACCCAAAATATAGGTTACCATGAAATTATAACCACTATAAAACAAGTAAAATTCAACATGTATCCAAAAATAACACATACATCATCTTAGGATACCATCTATCATTAATCCCTCTCAATAGAATGATAATCATCTAGATACTTTAAGGAATAATCTTATATATCTCTTTTAGTAGTACCATCTCTAATATATTTCTTACTCCTCACTACTACGACAACCTTAGTCTATTTATATATTCTCAAGATCAATGACCTGATCACCCACTCAAAATAGCACTGATACTAATCATATCCCACAAAAAGTTACAAAAAATGGATGGAATTTGTAATTAAAAAAACATAGGTTTCTAACAAAATAGGACCCCATTGGGAATAAAAATATCATTCCATTGAAAATAATATAGGTACTCAATGACATCCCAATTATCTAGTAGACAATAACAAAAATAATAAATAATAAAATCAATAAATAAAATGAACTTACAATATAAGAAACTATACATCCTTTTATCTTAGATCACATTTTTTTACCCATAATTTCTCACTCCACATGATCAAGACACTACTTCCTTATCTAGAATGAAAACATTATATACCATGAATCTAGGTATAGATTAGTACTTGTAATTCTACATTAAACGTGTTAAGAGGTTTATCATATCCAATAATTACAATTAAAATATAAATATAATTATGATAATTATAAAATTATAAATTAGTTGAACCATCCATCACTATTATAATAACTCATCTATTATATATCTATTGTGAAACTTAATAACCAAAGTTAAAATATCATTCATGACTTATAATTCATTTATATTATCAATTGGATGGAATAATTTACAAAAATATTAATATAGGTAATCCTAAAGACATGTTTAGTAGTTAATATTAGAGATGAAAAAAATATTCAAGGAATGGGATTTGGGCCAAAACCCATTGAGCACAGACACTACAGTAGTGGCAAGGTACTCTAGCGGTAGCATGGTATTGTTCTTTACTATAGTAGGTGGGTACTATAGTAGTACTATTCACAGAATGGGCTTTGGGCCAAAAATTTGGGCCTATGGGCCATGTAATGGGCTAAATGCCCACTGGGCCTTCGGGCAATGTAATGGGTCTCCCTCTACCCAGTTAAAAAAATGTATTTTCTTTGATTTCATCATAAATGAGGCTTAGACTCCAACCTTTAAAAAAATATTTAATTTAAAAAATATATAAATTATATTTATAAAATCATTAATCAACATACTCATGAATTATGAAAAAATTTAATTGACACATTATAAACAAGAACCATTTGAAACATTGAGGAATGATGATACCAAATACTTTAGTAACCCAATAATGATCATATATTAATTTTGAAACCAAAAAATGAAACATAGAAAATTATGAAAGAGAAACCATAATTAAATAATCCAAAATACTAAAGAAAAACACTTAAAAACATTATATGATACCCTAACCCATTTCCCTGTAAAAGTGGAAAATTAAACCAAAAAAGTGGAATTTTAAATAAAATTTATTAATATAAAAAAAATAAGAACTAAAAACTTTAAAGAATTGAAATGGAGACAAAAAATGTAAATTCAACTTTTGATAGTATAAATTTTCAATTTTACACCAAAGAAACATATTTATAGGTTTCTTTTCTATAATCTGATGAAATTATACATCTAAGTCATCACTCGATAACACCACATTAAAGTGGTAAAAAAATTAGGGAAATGAGAATAATTGAGAGATATTCTCAATGAATCAATGAACTAATAACACTATGAACTCTATGGATTAAAGTTGAACTAGTTGTGGAAGAATGAAAAGGGGAGTGGCATCCCTCCCCTTTATCATGTGACCCAAGATAAAAACCCATGAGTGATGCAACCCACATATGTTACTATATAATTAAATGAAATAATATAATATTTAATTATAATACATTCCCAATACCATTATTCTTTAGTGCGTTAGATAATTATAAAAATAATAACTAGAAAAACCCATATCTTTTTTCACTGATAAAAATTTTCTCACTATTTAAACAAGTTTTTAATCCATAAAATGTATTAAATATCTCTTAAAATGTATTCTCATACAACACCCTTCTAAACACAACATACATATCACTATTCTTCATAACATGGGTAAATGGAAACATAAAAAAAGAGTGAACTCAGACCCCTGGTCTAGGGCAGCATAAGCAATAAAAATCAATGATCATAAATTAAAATGATATTATAATATGGGTATAATTAAGATACATAAAAAAATTATACTCAATAAATATTAATTCATAAGTCAAGTCTTAAAACCTTATATAAAATAAGGCATAAATAAAAAGTGTGAGACAATAAAAATGATCAATGAGGTTATAAAAAAGTAATGAGAATAAACATAACCGATAAATTTTATTTCTAATATAGAAAATATTATAGTATATGGAACTTAATATTTATGATACATGCCATTAAAGATCATGGGTACAAGAAAGTAAAATATGATTTTAAATTCAATCTCATTATATATAAACTCTTAATAAATGAACTGGAGAGAGATATAAGAACCCACCAATCATAATCAATACATATGTGCACAAAATAAAATAAGTCATCATATCATTAATAACCATGTGAATTAAAATGTGAATTATATTATTTTCAATTTGAATCAAATAAGGGAAAAAGTCATAACTCAGTACATAAACATAACATGAACAACTCAAGTAAAATAAATGGATATAGAATGACATAGTGTAACATTCTTGGTAAATACCATTAAATGGAAATAATAAAGAATATAGTATTAAAACAATATATATAAGGAAAATAAATTTAGGATGAAAATTTTCCTAATCGATTTATATATGGATTCTAGTTGAACACACTTCACTCAAGGGACTCAAAAAATATGGTATTAAAAGAGGGAAGTAATTGGAAAATCTTTGGTATATACACCATTAATAACTATTCAATATAATTGAAGTGATGGATCATTTCCTTGATGGGAGATAAAAAATAAAATACCATATAAAATAATTAAATGGTAGGATTAATGAAAAAATGGGTTGTTTATTCATGTAATAATGACTGTGACAAAATGAATTAGAATTTGGTTCAATGAAACTATTATATAATTAATAACATAATAATCAAAGAAGAATGAGAGTAAGATCAAATAATTGAAATTAAAATAACATGTTAACGAAGAAAATTTAATATGTTTAAAAAATGAGGTATAGAATACACTATATAAAAAATTATGGTGTATAATATCAAACATGTCCCATAAAGTGGAAAATGAGAAAAAGAAACCCCTACGTCTTGGGTGATATTTTAATAAAAATCCTAGAAAGAGTTGGAATGAAATTGGACCAAAAAAATTATTAAAATAAAATAAATGAAAATATATATATAATATATATTATAATATATATATATATATGAAAACCGGTCTTTGATAATAAACATCTCTCAAAGAGAGAAATTTGGGAAAAAACCATTACCTTCAATTCCCCCTCACTCAACTATGCTCTGATATTGTGTATGATTAACATAACTAACATAAATATATTATTCATAATATTATTAAAATTTTATATCCTCTATATATCTTATTTATAGGAATCTATTATATTTATATCACTCAATTATAATTACTTTCATCATCGGGTGATAGAATGATTGATTTTTTTCATACAAACATTATGATGATGAGATCAATAGTTAAATTATTATTCCAAAATTATTCATGATATAAAAATAATTTTCTAAATTGGTTATATATATATATATCATTTTCATTATGTGAGGAAAATGAATACAATTTCTGAAAATGGAAAACATGATAAACTAGTTTTAGCATGTTTAATGAATGAAATGTGATATATTAATAAAACACTAAAATATTAATATCACATTTCTATAATAATTAATAAATTATTATTTTATTATTATTTTATAATAGTTTCATTACATAATAATATTTATTGATTAATGGAATAAGCATTATATTATCATCAATATAGGTTCTCAACTAACCAAATGAGAGCATGGTATATTGATAGAACTTGTAAGAAAATTCTTTTAGATACTGAAAATATAAAATAAAAAAAATTAAAAAATTTAATAGACATAAAATATCCACATTAAATACATTTCTTTAAACCACGATGGTTGATGTTGAAAAATGAATTTGGTTTCTCATGGAGGTAGTAGTCCCCAAGTAGGTATGATTAACGATGCCAATTATCAAAAAATGGATAGGGTGAAAATATATATGGAAAATTACTATACCATAATCCTCATAATGTTTTAAATATCATATATATTCATGAAATACACCCTTGTTTCCATCCATGATATGGAATTTTAAAAAAAAATTGTTTGCTTCATGGATGTGGTATTTCGCATATATATATAGACGATGATTTTGTTTTTCTTAATGGATAATATAGATGAATAGATAATGATAAAAATATTAATAAAATATCATTAAAGAATATTAATGATACAAATATCATAATATTTATATGAAATGAATAAATTTTAATGACAATAATTAAGATAAAAAATTAATAATTTGGAACACTCAATTCAAGGAATTGGTTTTTCCTTTAAATTGCCCTTTGAAATGAAGGAATTGTGATAAATAATGGGGAAAAAATTTTTAATATAGAAAATAGATCTATGAGAATTAATTTGGTGTAGTTTCAAGAATACATTCATAGAATAGGTGAGCCTTTATGTGTTGTACATGTCACCATTTTATAAGTGAAGGGAAGGTTAGTTTTTTATGTAACTCTTAAATTTTAAATGATGTAATGTTACTATTCTTAGGTAAATGGATGAAAATAGAAAAAAGTGGAAGGAGAGTTATCATGGGTATATTTCTCCTCATCCTCTCATATTTTAGACAACCTTGAGTGTTATTAAGAATTTTCACATAACTTTATAACTTTTACCATAATTTATATATACCTCGGTAAATAATTATTAATCATAGAAATTAAATTAAATAATATTACTAAAATTGATATTATTACCTAGATTTATCCTTTATATTAAAAATATTTTAACCATTTTATCATATAAGATTTCTTCATGGTGTGAAAAGATAATTTTAAAATGAACACAAATAATTGCGTAAAATCATTTTCAGAAAAATAATTAGTTTTAGTATTAAATTTATATATAATATAAAATTTTTAATTTAACTTATTATAATGAAAAAAATATTTATTATAAATAAAATATATAAAATTATTCATTTAAGGTAGAATGAAACCAAATATAACCTTTAAAATGCTTTATTCAAACAAATGACCAATTTTTTAGTAAAGAAACACTTTAATTTATTATAAAAAATGTTTAAACTGAAGGAGATAATCCTTAAATCATATTAATATATGATAAATCTATGGGATAATTTTATATTATATGAAAATTAAGATTTTTGTGTATTTTTTATCTTATTTCATGTGTGATATAAACCCAAATTATCTCTTCACTGTATGGTATCATTAAATGAAATCATTTAAAAATTATATGAAACATACATGGAGTAAATTTATACATTCCAGGAATCATACATGGAATTTATATATGAATTTTAATACATGTGTTAACAAATAAAACACATTTGGAGTGTCCTCAGGTGTTATATAAATGGCAACCACGCAATGGGTGTGTGTGGTTGTATGTATTCTGATCCTCTTACTAGGCCGATAATCCCTAACTAGTTTTTGTATTTTATCATCCTCTATTGTATATAGAGATACTAGAAAACAATGGATAAAGGTAAATCCCATCTTAACATTTGATGATTTAGATAATCATATGGATATCGAAAGAGGTGGTCTACTAATGTTTTCCACTTTGGAAATATTTATCAAACTCATTAGATAATGATCAAAAGGTTGTACTGAAACTTAGGATTATGGTATGCCACTTTTCTATTTTCTCTTAATTTTAGGTTTACCGCACATTTCATTTATTTTTCATGGGAGATCGATAAACATGGGTTTAAATAATTTCTTCCATATCTAATAATTATAATTAGACTCTAAAAATACACTATATAGTATCTAAGGGACCCATGTTTTATATTTGTGAAATAAATGCAAGAAATGAATAATAAACCATTAAAATATTGTAGTGTTTCGTTTTTTGTTAATTTTACTTCCTAAAATGGTTTACAACTGTGTATAATGACTATATAAAGGTAATGAAGGCCTTAAACTTATATAGTTGATATGGGTAAGGGTATCCAAGGCATTACCCTTATATTGAGTTGTCTATGTAAGGGTCATCACATCCTACCCTTATGAAAAAATTAGGGTTACGTATAGGTATTTGTGTTTTTAAAAGGGTTACATAAAGTTAATATGGGGTTTTACTGTTATGTTGTAATTTTTTTAATGTTCATACCCTAATATATAATTTCTATGTAAGGAAAACCTCTTTGTTAACTTTATGTAATTAATTTTCATGAATGTAGTAAACTTATACATTGATGCCAGGAGGCCACATAAATTTAAATAGATAACTACCATTATGTTCAGTGTTCTGGTAAAGGTAATCTCATTATATCCCTTATGTATAATTATTTTCCTAAAGGTAATATTCTTATAACCTTTATATAGTGAATAATATTTAAGAAGTGTAAAGGTACGTATTGACTTACCTTTACCCAAGGCCTTCAATACATTTTTGGTAAGGGTATAATTATTTACACTTACATTGGAATTCCCATATGTGTAGGGGTAATCGAAACTGTTTTAAAATTTGATTAAAAAATTAACATATTAAATGACATTTATGGTATATAAAATTTTAATAAATCATTATAATATTTTTTGGGATATTTTAATTTTTAAGTGTCTTGTAAATAAATTTATTATAAATTGTTCATAACTAATTAAATGACCATGAAACATTTTATTTTGAAAAATTAAATATAAATATATAATATACATTTTAAGAAATTATATGGAATAAATTATGATAAATAAATTAAATTGTTAATTTATAAATCATTACTGATAATGTATAACGGATTATAAATTATAAAACAATAACATAATATATATTTTTTTATATTTTAATTATAAATTTTTCATAATTAATTATTTTGAATTGTATAAAATAAAAAGGAATTTATTTAAATATTATTTAAGAAGAAACAAAAGATTAATGATGAATGATATGATCATGGTTTAAATAATAATTATGTATATTATATTTATATTTTCTAAAAAATTTAAAAAAAAATTGAATTATAAATTTTTTATAATTCATATAATATCATTAGTTTAAAATGGAAATGTCATATAATGAAAAATATGAAAGAGTTTTTATTTTAAATAATATAAATTGTTCATACGCAAAATATTTAAATGATTATAAAATGTTAATATTCAAAATATGTAATCTTCATAATGTTAGAGAGAAAAATTATAATATTATTTATAATTTAATTTTGTTTATGAGATGTCCATGAATTTTTATCATATGATTAAATATATTATTTTTACATTTATTTAAAGGTTATTCTCTTCAATATTCATGTTGATGAAATTGTTCAATAAATTTGAATGTTTTTTATTATTTAGACAAAAATGATACTCTGGTTCTAAGATAGGGACTTGGATTGCATGATAAGAATGTATCTATATTAAATTTTGTTTTTTCATCTATCATGACCTCAGTTTTTAATTGAAGTTATTTGATACAATTTAATTATTTATTATACTTTGTACATACTAGGTGTTAGTGTTAGGATAAATTTCATTCTCTCTTTTTTAATGTATCCCTGGGTATCGGTACGTGGGATCAGATAACCTACTTACCTAGATGCATGTTCATTGTCCAGGGAAATGAATGGGTTTGGCTATCTATCAATATAGAATTACACATGTATAGTTTTAAATTCATATAATTCTAAATTTTTACATGAATTTTTCATAAAACATTTGAATATGATCCATATGGATAGGTATGAATATATTTGACTTATTTTTTTGGGTAAGTAACACAAACATATATCTTGAATGAAGAGCTACACATCAATATTGTTTGAACATATTGATTAGGTTAGGGAAATAAGATTTGAAACTAAACAAAAATAATTATACAAACATAAAAATGGAATAACATGATATAATATGGTGAGATTAAAAAACCCCTTCAAATATTGAGTGTGATATTTCTTCCAAATAGAAACTTGTCAAGACCCCAATCGATGACCTGTGTATTGTCATGCTAAACATGAGTACCCCTGAATTTTTATGTGTAATTAAAAAAAATGTATATGTAACTTTGGATTGTTTTTTTAGTTTCTATCTAAGTATGAATATCCCTTGACTGGACTTTTTTGTTTATTCATATAAATTTCATGGGTTATATTAGCTTGGATTCCCTAGCGGTAAAGACACTAGAGGAATAGGATTGAGTATATCCCTATGTTTGATTGTACAATAGACTTCCATATAAAATTAATAAGAATCATATAAAATATTATTGTGATGTTTACCTATATAAATAATCATGGTTTACTTATATGAACAGTATGGTGCATGTCGTGGTGAAATATTGATCTTTTCCCACTAATGGTAATGGTGAATATTTAAAAGTGTTCCTTGTTTTAGTGAGTGTACATTTAATAAAATTTATTATTAAGTGTCACGACCTGTCCTCAGGGCCCGTGCCGTGACTACCCCAAGCCCGCCTTCCATAGGCCAGGGGTTGGCGACTAGTACCAAGGCATAAATCCCGGTAAAAAGGGAAGGCATTGCCTTTGTAAAGTAAACAAACACCACAGATCAACCAAGCAGAAGAAGTAAACACTAAGTAAAATTAGGTACAACAGTAAGTGCGGAAAAGTAAGTGGGCCAGAATACAAACCCAAACTGAAAGTAAAGTACAACTGGAAAGGGAAAATAGCAACTAAAAAGTAAATCTGCAGCCTCGAGCCGTCCACTGGAAATCCCACCTGAAGGGTGGGTACGGATAGCCTCCACAGCTCCTCGGGTCCAGCCGTCCGCTCCGAGTACGCCCCGCCCAGTGGTCCACCTCCAGGTACTGTCCTACTCCGCAAGCCTCAACTACGATCAGCGTTGTCTGTCGTCTGCAACCAACGCAACGTAGGGCGGGCATAGCCCGTGCAGGGGTGAGTATAATCTACTTAGTAGGGACCCCAAGACCCCCTAAGGTCTCCCAAAATCCATAAAGGATAATCCACAAAGGAAAGATACAATCACGAAGTAACATCCGACACTTCTTAGGTATATTCCCATACATATACCTAAGTCATCAATTCCAGTTCGCTCCAACCTCCGAGCCCAAGTACAACCCAGTCCACACAGGAAAGTAAAATGTAATCCACATAGGATAGCACAACACAATCCACAAAAGAAAGCAAAACATGATTCAGCTCACACAGGTATACTTCTTCATAGGACGATAGAGATGATCAGATGTAGCCACTGATTCATCTAAGCCATCGGACCCACAAAGGATCGATAGGTACTAACCCCCGCAATGACCCACAAAGGATCTGACCCACACATGATCGATAGGTAACTAACCCCTGTAATGACCCACAAAAGATCTGACCCACACAGGATCGATAGGTAACTTACCCCCGCAAGACCCACACAGGATCGAACCCACATAGGATCTGTAGGCGTTGTCCCACACAGGACTGCTGAGCGCTGACCCACACAGGATCTGTAGCACTAATCCACGTAGGATCACTGAGTGTTGTAGTCATCACCGTCGAATCCACTGAGGATCTCTACACAGTCGTCCCCATCGTCGCAATCGCAGCCAGCTCTAGGGTTCCCGCACACAGCATGCTCGTTCGGGAGGGTCCGCTCCACGAGCCAAGAGGCTGATACATCAACTGACACAGAGTCCGGAGTTGATGTATCCAGAAGTTCTGTATCGCCAACAGGAACTCAGCGTCACAGACGGCGCGTCAATCGGACGCCCGGTTTGGAAGTTATTGGCTTTTTCTTCCCAGGGGCCCGGTTGGTTTTTAAGTCAAAACCAACCCGACCGTACTCCAAATGCATCCAAACCTCGAGCGGAGTAATCCAAAAGGTCTGTCTCACTTAGAGGAATCCACCAAAGTCGACGGTACGTCAATCGGATGTCCGGAGCTCAAGTTATAAGTGTTTCCTCTCCGAGGGCCCGGCTGGTTTCGTGTACGAACCAACCCAGACGAACACAAAGTACTCCGAAACCTTTAGTGTAATATGTTGAAAGGACAGTCTCGATCCAAGGATCTCATCGCCGCTGACGGTGCGTCGATCGGAGGTCCACAGCCCAAGATATGGGCAAAATACCGAAAGATGTCCGAAAACGGGGGGTTTGGGCCCGGACCGACCCGGCCCAACCCCCCCCCCCCCCCCCGGGTCGGCCCGAACCGGGTCGAGCTGACCCGGATGGGCGCGGCCCGGCCCGGCCTGGGCGCGACCCGGCTGGCGCTGGCCGGGTGGCCAGCGGGTCGGCTCGGCCGTTATGGTCGAGCGACGCGGGCGGGGGGTGCACTACCCCCGTGTGGAGAGACTCGCGGCCCCGGGTGGGGCTTCCCTTGTCAGCGGACGCGGCCGGATGATGTGTCCTGTCACCTCCGGTCCTGCGCGGTCACAGGACCGCGGCCTGCCGTCGCGGCTTTAGCCGCGGTGGCTCCTCCCGGCGGCGCGCCGGGCACCGCTGGTGCCGCCGGGCCGGCGAGGCACACCGACGGGCTACTCCACGGACCACTCGATGAGTTCCGGTGGTCCGAATTGCATGTTCTATTCGCCAATTGCCCTCCTGGGGCACGTCCTTCACTGCGAGGACCTCACATCGCTTGTGCAGCCTGCTTCATCGTCGTTCGTCATTCCGCACACCAAGAACGAAGCGACGGTGGGTTCGGACTTGTTTGTTGGTCTGCACCCACCGTGTTAGCAGTTTTAAAAGTCTTCCAACAAATATTTAATCATACGCCGCAGGTATAAATTACAAAGATTTAAATGAATCAAACCCCTACCTCAACATTGTCGTCGAACGTGAGTTCGTCGCAGAATTAACCGTCGCGGAAGAAGAGGATCGTCGCGGAAGTGGAAGCGGCGTCGCGGAAGAAGAGTCATTGTCATCGCGGAAGAAGGAACGTCACGTCATGCTGTCGATCTCCAAGGATCCAAAGTTCTTTGTCGGAGTTCGGTGAGTTCTTCGCGTTCTTCGACGAAGGAGGATGAAGACCTTCAAGCTTTAGAGTTTCTCAAAATCCTCTCAACAAGCAACCCCCCAACAAACCTAGTGTTGGCCTTATTTTATTCCCATGCCAACAATTTGAAATTAAAATATAAGAAACAAATAATTAATTCAACGAATTAATTGTAACGATTTAACCGCACAATTTAATAGGGCGTTTCTTAACCAGAAAAATGTAAGGTTTGACTTTCATTAAAAGGGGGGTTGCGGGTGCGTTACTTAGGAGGGAAGAAACGGTGGGGCTCGTGCGGGCCCCACCTCACCAATATCCTACCAAGTGGGTAGGATATCGTGGGTTCCACCTTATCCGCTTAACTTAGCTTAATTGGCTTTAAGTGAAATAAAATAAAGTGTCGCACCACTTTTATTTTATTTCTTAACTTAACCCCAAAAATTAAAAACCACACCCGAACTAACGCAACTCTGGAAAAGGCATTTCTAAGCAATTACCGATGTTGTGATTCCACTGGTGCCCTCGGAATTCGATTCTGAGCACCGGTTCAAAAGTTATAAAAACCCGCTCGTTCGTTCACTGAACGTACCCGAGCTAAACTTCAGAAAATGATTCCGGGAACACCGGGCCTCGGAATTAGGTGCCGTTAGAAACTGTGCTCTTGTAAAATTCCAAAAAAAATTAAGAAAAAAATTACTTGAATTTTACAGGACTTTATATCACTCCCACCCCAGGGCTTTACATCCCCGTAAAGATACATCATAAGCTAGGGAAACAAATGTGGGTACTGAGCACGCATCTGAGCCTCCCGCTCCCAAGTGCTCTCCTGGAGGTTCCTGTGCTGCCATCTGATGCACATTAGAGGGATCGATCATCCACGTAGGACCCGCTCCTATCGATCCTCGATCTCCATCAGGACCTCCACAAAAGTCGCCCCATCATCAACATCCAGCTCCCCATGGTCAATGATATGCGTCGGGGCATGCACGTATCTCCTCAACTGAGATACGTGGAAGATGTCGTGCACCCGGTGTAACTGAGGTGGCAGAGCCAGGCGATATGCCACCTCACCAATCCTGATGAGTACCTCGAAAGCTCCGATGAAGCGCGGAGATAACTTTCCGCCTCGGCCAAATCTCCGTAATCCACGTCGAGGTGAGACCCGCAAGAAGACGTGGTCGCCATCCTCGAACTCCAGTGGCCTCTGCCTCCTGTCAGTATAAGACTTCTGCCAGCTCTGAGCTGTCCTCATCCACTCCTGGATGACCTGGACCTTCTCCGTCGTGGCCTGGACCATCTCTGGTCCCACAAGTGCCGACTCCCCAGGGTCTTTCCAGCACAGAGGAGATCTGCAAGGTCATCCGTACAATGCCTTGTATGGTGCCATCCCGATGGTGGAGTGGTAGCTGTTGTTGTACGCGAACTCCACCAAGGGTAAGTGGTCCTCCCAGCTGCGACCAAAGTCGAGGACACATGCACGGAGCATGTCCTCGAGAGTCTGAATGGTCCTCTCCGTATGACCATCCGTCTGAGGGTGAAAGGCGGTGCTCATACATAGTTGCGTCCCGAACGCCTCCTGCAACCCCTTCCAAAGTCTGGAAGTAAAGAGAGTATCTCGATCGGAGACGATAGATGATGGCACACCATGAAGCCGCACAATCTCCTGAACATAGAGATGCCCCAAGCTCTCTACTGAGCCCTGCTCTCTGATGTGTAAGAAGTGTACCGACTTGGTGATTCGGTCGACAATCACCAAAATGGAGTCGTGACCTCTGGAAGTGCGTGGAAGTCCAGTCACGAAGTCCATAGATATCCCATCCCACTTCCACTCTGGGACCTCCAAGGGATGTACCAAGCCTGCTGGTACCTAGTGCTCTGCCTTCACCTGCTGGTAGGTGAGGCATCGCGAAACGAACTCTGCCACAACCTTCTTCATGTCCGGCCACCAGTGCTGTCGTCTGAGATCCTGGTACATATTCACCACTCCATGATGTACCGCCAAAGGAGAAGTGTGAAACTCTCTCAGCACCTCCTCCCCTAAAGAAACTGGTACCAAGGTATGTCCTTTAAAAAGGACGTCGTGCTCTCCTCCTATGGAGAATCCATCAGGTGCCTGCCATGATGATATCTATGTACGCCGCGTCTCAGAGTCATCATCCCCACGCTGTGCCTCTCTGATCTGCTGTAGTAGTGGAAGAGTGACTGTGAGTGACTGAAGGAAGGCTGCTCCATCTCTATCCATGAAGGATATCTGCAAAGCGGCTAGCTTCTCTGTCGCCTCCTCAAGTAGCCGAATGCCCGTCCTCCTGCTGAGAGCATCGGCTACTACGTTCCCCTTTCTAGGAGTATAGACTATCTAAAAGTCATAGTCCTGGAAGAACTCAAGCCATCACCACTGTCTCAGGTTCATGTCCTTTTGAGAGAATATGTACCTGGGACTCTGATGGTCAGAATAGACTGTAAAGCGCTCGCCCATCAGATAGTGTCGTCATTTCTTCATAGCGAAGACCACTGCTGCTAACTCCATGTCATGGGTAGCGTAGTCCTGCTCATGCGGACTCAACTAACGTGATCCATAGGAGATCACTACCTAATCCTGCATCAGGACACATCCGAGTCTGGTCCCTGATGCATCGCAGTAGACTACGTACCCTACTCCCTCCTCCGGCAACCTCAAGATAGGTGCGCTGGTCAATCTCTGTCTCAGCTTCTGGAATCTCTACTGACATCTTTCTGACCACACAAAGGTTTTCCCCTTCTTCGTAAGAGATGAGAGTGGTGCCACAACTCTGGAGAAGTCTGGCACAAATCTCCGGTAGTATCCAGCTAGTCCCAAGAAACTCCGCACCTCCATCACGCTCCTGGGTGGATCCCAAGCTAGCACTGCCTCGATCTTCGTTAGATCCACCGCAACTCCCACCTCAGAGATGACGTGTCCCAAGAAGTGGAACTCACATATCTAGAACTGACACTTTGAGAGCTTTCCATGAAGCTGGTTCTCTCGGAGTGTGTCATGTACAACCCACAAGTGGTAGGCGTGCTCCTCCTCAGTGGCCGATTATATCAAAATGTCGTCGATCAAGACTACGACAAATCAATCGAGGTATGGCTGAAAGATCCTGTTCATGAGGCCCATGAACACCGCTGGAGCATTGGTTATGCCGAATGGCATAACCAAGAACTCATAGTGTCCATACCGACATCTGAAGGCCGTCTTCTGCACGTCCTCGTCCCAAACTCTGAGCTGATGATAGCCTGACCTGAGGTCTATCTTTGAGAACCACCGTGCTCCCTTGAGCTGATCGAAGAGGTCATCAATCCTCGGTAGCGGATACTTGTTCCTCACTGTCACCTGGTTCAGGCGACGATAGTCGACACACAGTCGCAAGCTCCCGTCCGCCTTCTTGGCGAACAATATCGGGGAAGTCCAGGTTGAAACACTGGGTCGAATGGATCCCTTTCCATGCAAGTCCTCCAACTGTACCCATAGCTCTCGAAGCTCAGTAGGGGCCATCCGATACGCTGTAGTCGATATCGGGGTTGTCCCAGGGTACAGGTCAATATAAAAGTCTACCTCTCTGCGAGGAGGTATTCCTGGAACGTCGTCGGGGAAAATGTCCGCATACTGATCCACCACTACAGGAAAATTAGGACTCTGCATGTCAACTGCTCCTAGGATGAGGCTAGCCAACTGATGAGTGATGGGTTGTCCTCTCCTCTACGAGAGTCCATCCTGTGCTATGAAGGCTCCCTTATCGCAGGTGAAGGTGAACCTGCTCCCGTCGGTGCGTACACATCGCACCTTGCGCCTAAAACAGTCAATCTGAGCATGGACTGTAGATAACCAATCCATGCCCAAGATGACGTCGTAAGGCCTCGACGCCACTACAAGAAGATCCCAGCCAAATCTCTCGCCTCCTAGAGTAATCTCACACTGCCGGCACCAGTGTGTAATCGTCGAGTCTTCTCTCATAGGAGTCTCTAGCCGTAAGGATCGAGCTAACGGCTCTGTTAGAATCTCTGAGCTCCGAACAAGGGCAGCGGCTATAAAAGAATAACTCGATCATGTGTCTATAAGAACTGAATCAAGGGTGGAATAGACATAGATAGTACCTCGAATCATCTCGAGCACGCAGTGGTCGTAGGCCTCCACGTCCTGAAGTTGTGCCTGTCTCTGCCTGCCAGCTCCCTCTGGTCGGGGTGGACCTCCTGGTGGTGGTAGTGGTAGAGCCTCAAAGCATCGCCCACCACCTGATCCTCGGCCATCTCCTCTGCCTCGTCCACCTGCCCCATGCGGACCACCACGGTCGACCCTCTGCCTCTGCCTGGGTGGCCCCTCAACCGTCTTCTACTCCTCGGCATGGCGGGTCGGGCAATCACGAGCCATGTGGCCATGCCCGCCGCAAGCGTAGCACTGCCTGCCTCTCGAAAGACTGGATCTGCGCTGTGTGCCCCGCACTGCTGAGCCAGTGTCCTGAGGTCGTTTGCCTGAGGGTCTAGTCTACCTGGACCCATGAGTCATCTGTTGACTGCCTGCTGTAGAAGACTCTGCTACCTGCCGCCCTGCAGTAGGTCTCGCTGCTGATGTAGACTCATCAAGGAAGCTCTCGATCAAAAGGGCTCGCTCCAGTACTCCTGCCTGAGTTGGAATGCTGAGGGAGATCAATGATTCCCTGATCTCATGCCTCAATCCCTGCTCAAAGGTCTGGGCCCGGAAGAATGGGTCTCATACCATGTCTGTCGAGTAGCGCGAAAGATCGCTAAATCTCGCCGAGTACTGGGCGAACGTCAAGCTGCCCTACTGCAGCTGAAGAAGCTCTTGGATTTGCACCGCACGGAGGGTGGCTGGGATGAAATCCAAGAGAAAGAGGCTCTCGAAGTCCGTCCAAAGAAGAGATGCCTCATCGTGCACCTGGAGCATCAAGCTCCACCATTTTCCTGATGCCACGTGCAGGAGGCTCGCTGCGAGGATCACTATGAGGTCTGCTGGTGTCCTCACTAACCTGAAAACCCGTACAACTGCCTCCAGCCAGTCCTCGGCTGCCTGGGGGTCCGTCTCCCCACGGAACATGGGCGGTCGCTGGCACTGAAACTCGTGTAGTGAACTAAGGCGACGTGCATCATCAGCGGCTGGGGCTGGAAGCATCGGTGGCTCGGCGGGTAGAGGTATCGCCGGCGCCTCAGCTGTGAAAGGGCCTTCTACCGAAGCCTCGTCGCTCGGTGGGCTGTCATCATGCACAACTCTAAGAACCCTATATGGCTGCCTTCATGGGGCCATCCTGAAAGGAAATAGGTGTGCCATGGTCAAAACAGTATACCTGGTGAACTGTCACAAAGTAATCACAAAGAAAACTTGAAACACACACGCAATCAATGTTTTCATGCATTAAGTCGGAAATCAGAAGTCAGGGTCCTGGTGTACGGATACGTCGGCCGCCGCACCAACACAGGACTCCCTGGACTGATAACCACACCCAATATGCTTAAAACTATTGCTTCACATAGAAAAAGATCAGAGTCCCAAGTTCTGCAGTAGAACCAAACTCCTCTAATTCCAATTTCTCACAACCCGTCCTCGGGGCCCATGTCGTGACTACCACAAGCCCGCCTTCCATAGGCAAGCGGCTGGCGACTAGCACCAAGTCATAAATCCCGGTAAAAAGGGAAGGCATTGCCTTTGTAAAGTAAATAAACACCATAGAGAAAGCAAGCAGAAGAAGTAAACACTAAGTAAAACTGGGTACAACAGTAAGTGCGGAAAAGTAAGTAGGCCAGAATACAAACCCAAACTGAAAGTAAAGTACAACTGGAAAGGGAAAACAGCAAATGAAAAGTAAAGCTGCAGCCTCGAGCCGTCCACTGGAAATCCCACCTGAAGGGTGGGTACGGATAGCCTTCACAGCTCCTCGAGTCCAGTCGTCCGCTCCGAGTACGTCCGGCCCAGTGGTCCACCTCCAGGTACCGTCCTGCTCCGCAAGCCTCAACCATGATCAGCGTTGTCCGTCTTCTGCAACCAACACAATGTAGTGTGGGCATAGCCCGTGCAGCGGTGAGTATAATCTACTCAGTAGGGACCCCGAGACCCCCGTAGGTCTCCCAAAATCCACAAAGGATAATCCACAAAGGAAAGATACAATCACGAAGTAACATCCGACACTGCTTAGGTAAATTCCCATACATATACCTAAGTCATCAATTCTAGTTCACTCCAACCTCCGAGCTCAAGTACAACCCAGTCCACACAAGAAATTAAAACGTAATCCACATAGGATAGCACAACACAATCCACAAAGGAAAGAAAAACATGATTCATCTCACACAGGTATACTTCTTCATAGGATGATAGAGATGATCAGATGTTGCCACGGATTCATCTAAACCGTCGGACCCACAAAGGATCGATAGGTACTAACCCCCACAATGACCCACAAAGGATCTGACCCACACAGGATCGATAGGTAACTAACCCCCGCAATGACCCACAAAGGATCTGACCCACACAGGATCGATAGGTAACTAACCCCCGCAATGACCCACACAGGATCAGACCCACACAGGATCTGTAGGCGCTGGCCCACATAGGACCGCTGAGCGCTATCCCACACAGGATCAGACCCACATAGGATCTGTAGCACTGATCCACGTAGACTGAGTGTTTTAGTCATCGTCGTCGAACCAACTGAGGATCTCTGCACAGTCGTCGTCATCGCAGTCGCAGCGAGCTCTAGGGTTCTCGCACACAGCAAGCTCGTTCAACAGGGTACGCTCCACGAGCCGAGAGGCTGATACATCAATTGACACAGATTCTGGATTTGATGTATCCAAAAGTTCCGTATTGCCAACAGGAACTCAGCATCACAGACGGCGCGTCAATCGGACGCCCGGTCTGGAAGTTATTGGATTTTTCGTCCTAGGGGCTCGGTTGGTTTTTAAGTCAAAACCAACCCGACCGTACTCCAACTGCATCCAAACCTCAAGAGGAGTAATCCAAAAGGTCCGTCTCACTTAGAGGAATCCACCAAAGTTGACAGTACGTCAATCGGACGTCTGGAGCTCAAGTTATAAGCATTTCCGCTCCGAGGGCCCGGTTGGTTCCGTGTACGAACTAACCCGGCTGAACCCAAAGTACTCCGAAACCTTGATTGTAATATGTAGAAACGACCGTCGCGATCTATAGATCGCACCGCCATTGACGGTGCGTCGATCGGAGGTCCGTAGCCCAAGATATGGGAAAAAGATCGAAAGATGTCCGAAAACGGGGGGTTTGGGACCGGACCAACCGGGCCCAACCCCCCCCCCCCCCCCCCCCCCCCCCGGGTCAGCCCGAACCGGGTCGACCCGACCAGGGTCCGGGTCCAACCCGGATGGGTGCGGCCCGGCCTGGGCGTGACCTGGCTGGCACTGGCCGGGTGGCCAGTGGGTCGGCTCGGCCGTTATGGCCGAGCGACGCGGGCGGGGGGCGCACTACCCCCCGCGTGGAGAGACCACGGCTCCGCGTGGGGCCGCCCTTGTCAGCAGACGTGGCCGGCTTCCACGTCCCATCGCCTCCAGTCCTGCACGGTCGCGGGACCGCACCCTGCTGCTGCGTCTTGAGCCGAGTAGGCTCATCCCGGCGGCGCGCCAGCGGGCTGCTCCGCGGACCACCGGACGAGTTCCGGTGGTCCAAATTGCGTGTCGTCTTCGCCAATGGCCCTCCCGGGGCCCGTCCTTCACTGCAAGGACCTCACATCGCCCGTACGGCCTACTTCATCGTCGTCCGCCGTTCCACACACCAAGAATGAAGGGACGGTGGGTTCAGACTTGTTCGTTGTTCCGCACCCACCGCGTTAGCGGTTTTAAAAGTCTTCCAACAAATATTTAATCATACGCCGTGGGTATAAATCACAAAGATTTAATTAAATCAAACCCCTACCTCAACATTGTCGTCGAATGTGAGTTTTTCGCGGAATTAACCATCGTGGAAGAAGAGGATCATCGCGTCGCGGAAGCGGCGTCGCGAAAGAAGAGTCATTATCGTCGCGGAAGAAGGAACGTCATGTCGCGTCGTCGATCTCCAAGTATCTGGAGTTCTTCGTCGGAGTTCGGTGCGTTCTTCTCATTCTTCGCATTCTTCGCATTCTTCGACAAAGGAGGATGAAGATATTCAAGCTTTAGAGTTTCTCCGAATCCTCTCAACAAGCAACCCCCCAACAAACCTAGTATTGGTCTTATTTTATTCTCATTCCAACAATTTGAAATTCAAATATAAGAAACGAATAATTAATTCAACTAATTAATTATAACGATTAAACTGCCCAATTTAATGGGGCGTTTCTTAACCAGAAAAACGTAAGGTTTGACTTTCATTAAAAGGGGGGTTTCAGGTGCGTTACTTAGGAGGGAAGAAATGGTGGGGCTCATGCGGGCCCCACCACACAAATATCCTACCAAGTGGGTAGGATATCGTGGGTTCCACCTTATCCCCTTAACTTAGCTTAAGTGGATTTAAGTGAAATAAAATAAAGTGTCGCACCACTTTTATTTTATTTCTTAACTTAACCCCAAAAATTAAAAAACCACACCCGAGCAAACACAACTCCGGAAAAGGCGTTTATAAGCAATTACAGGCACTGCGATTCCACAGGTGCCCTCAGAATTCGATTCTGAGCACCGGTTAAAAAGTTAGAAAAACCCGCTCATTCGTTCACTGAACGTACCCGAGCTAAACTTAGGAAAATTATTCCGGGCACACCGGGCCTTGGAATCAGGTGCCATCAGAAACTACGCTCTTGTAAAATTCCAAAGAAAATTAAGAAAAAAACTTTCCTTGAATTTTACGGGTCTTTACATCACTCCCACCTCAGGGCTTTACGTCTCTATAAAGATACATCATAAACTAGGGAAACAAATGTGGGTACTGAGCACGCATCTAAGCCTCCCACTCCCAAGTGCTCTCCTGGAGGTTCTCATGCTGCCATATGATGCACACTAGAGGGATCGATCATCCACATAGGACCCGCTCCTGTCGATCCTTGATCTCCACCAGGACCTCCTCAAAAGTCTCCCCATCATCAACGTCCAGCTCCCCATGGTCAATGATATGTGTCGGGGCGTGCACGTATCTCCTCAGCTGAGATACATGGAAGACGTCGTGCACCCGGTGCAACTGAGGTGGCAGAGCCAGGTGATAAGCCCCCTCGCCAATTCTGCTGAGGACCTGGAAAGGTCCGATGAAGCAGGGAGATAACTTGCCGCCTCATCCAAATCTCTATAATCCACGTCGAGGTGAGACTCGCAAGAAGACGTGGTCGCCATCCTCGAACTCCACTGGCCTCCGCCTCCTGTCAGCATAAGACTTCTGCCAGCTCTGAGCTGTCCTCATCCGCTCCTAGATGACCTGGACCTTCTCCGTCGTGGCCTGGACCATCTCCAATCCCACAAGTGCCGACTCCCCAGGGTTTGTCCATCACAGAGGAGATCTGCAAGGTCAGCCATACAATGCCTCGTATGGTGCCATCTCGATGGTGGAGTGGTAGCTGTTGTTGTACGTGAACTCCACCAAGGGTAAGTGTTCCTCCCAGTTGCGAGCAAAGTCAAGGACACATGCGCGGAGCATGTCCTCGAGAGTCTGAATGGTCCTCTCCGTCTGACCATCCTTCTGAGGGTGAAAGGCGGTGCTCAGACGTAGTTGTGTCCCAAACACCTCCTGCAACCCCTTCCAAAGTCGGGAAGTAAAGCGAGTATCTCGATTGGAAAATATTATTGAATTCAATAAAACATTACCCAATATTCTCAAATTTTTTATAATGGATGTACTAGGACTTTGATTTCTAGATTCTAGTAATTTATGGATAGTTTAGATGTGTAAAATTTCAAATGTGAAGAATACTATTCAGTAAAAAATTTCTACAAAATCTTAAAGAAGGCAATTAAGGTCGTTAAAAACTAAGGATATCAAGAATTAGGAATAACAATTTCATATGATGGGAGTATTAAGAGTACCTGAATATGCTTTTAAAATTCCATGGAATTTCTACATTTTGTTTGGATTTTATAGAAATTATTTATTTATTTTTAAATGGTATATTGTACTGAATGTATATTTTATATGTTTTGTAAATATACAGGGTTTAAAAATAAAAGGAAAGTTTTTATGATCTTGTTATTTAAATTCACAAAGTAAAGAGTTGTAACATATTAATGTAAAATATGTTATCAAGATCAAATTAATTTATATAAAATATGGGAATCTTCATTTCATTTTATACACATGATAAGGGATGTTTTTTGATTGAAAAGTGTTATTTTGAACAAGTATAAGATAAATAATTTTATAAACATGGTTCATTAATAATAAATTTTCATAACATGTTTTGGGAAGATGATTTTGATAAAACTGTTTTATCAATGGTAAAAGTGTTTATATAAACATTTTCTAAAATAAGTTTGAATGTGTTCCTATAACCCATCATTAATATATTTTAATTACATAATATTATAAAATAAAAATTTTCTAAACAAATAAAATTCCATTTTTAGTATGGAAATAATATTTTATTTGTTAAATATTCCAACAAAATATAATTAGATATTATTTTATTGTAAAAAAGGTGTTTCTATATCTTATAAATATATTCTGGAAAGAATATAGTGTCTAAAATGATAGTTGGAGTATGTTTTTACTTATATTATTTCTACATAAACATATAAAGTATAACATAATTATAAATTAAAACAAATTCCACAGAATATCCTAAAAATTTAAAGGATTTGTGATGGTCAAAAAAATGTAAGGTGTTACATTTTCTCAAGAATTATACTAGTTTAATACTATTTTTTTCACTAAATATCATAAAAACATTTAGGATATGTGACCATAACTAAAATATGTATAAAGTTACCTTTTGTTATAATAAAAAATGAAGTACACCATTTCTTGAAGTATTATACCGGAAAAATGAAACATATGTTACAATTTACATGATAAAAGAGTTTAGGTTATGATTGTAATGAGAAATTAAATGAGTTACATTAGTTACCATAACGAAGTAGTTTTATCCTTGTCATATAATATTTTAGATGGATTGCCTAACAATAATGTTTGTAGTATCATTATTTCAAGGAATATGTTACATTGAATAGGTTTACAAGGATGATAATGATGGACATAGTGATATTCTAAGTAGATAAAATAAGTTAACATCAAAACATTTGATGTTTTGTTATTAATATGTTTGAATATGTTCAACAGGTTGAATTGTTTCGAATATGATTCCTAAATAATCCCATTGTTTAATCATGATTTCAGTATTGATGTTTACCACTATAGAGTTAGCATTTGTGTTTTATCTGGTGTTAAAATAGAGTCATGAAAAGTATTATATATGATATAATATGTTAACAAAATATTTAAAATATTGAAACCATAATTTTGATCAAGATTTTTATTATACAAGATGTTTTGTACTAGTGATTATGTTTTTTGGTTAAATATTCTCAATGATTATAAGAATATTTAAATGTATCAAAATAGAAAGAAACTTATGTGTTTTAATTATTTCATGTTTGATACATTAATTTATATTTAGATATAAATTTCATTAAGTGAAACACTAATTTACCTCACAATTTATTAAATTTAATTTATCCCTAATTGATGTTCCTCATGGAATATTATAGGTTCTAATGAAATTTTATGGTTAGTGTGGGTGGGAATATTGTGTTGGTATATATGGTATGATAATTAGTGGAAAGAAAAATAATTGGAATATTTTTGTGTGATATATATCCCATAAAGTATAACACATGGAGTTTTATATAGATTTATTTGGTATACTTTATGTTCCTGGATAATATTTGAGTCTCAACTACTTGAGGTTTGAAAGATACCTAGAATGAGGAAGTTCATATTTTTATGCCCTAATTATGAAATTATATATATTTACATATATAATATGGGGGTGGTTAGGTATGTTTCTGATCATGTCTTCAATTGAAGATTATCTAATATAGGATTTTTCTTCTTCTCATATAACTAGTATAACATCAGTGCCTTTGATTGATTGAATATGGAAGAGTGTGGTCACCATGATATTTTCTAATTATATGTAAATGTTTAATGTGATGTGGTTATGCATAAGTATGAATGACATGGGATGTATTCATTGACTATATCATTCTATACACTATGAATTGAAAATGGATGTGTAAGATATATGGGATTGATATGCTTTGTGTCCCATGGTCACTCGATCTCTTGAAAAAAGGTAAATTATGACAATAAAAATTTTCCTATGATAAAGACTGGTGAGAACATGTATAGAGATACATTTTTTTGATATATATCAATTCACCTCCCATTATAGGTTTAGTAACATTTATTTGTTTCTATATACAGTGAATTTATTACTTATATTGATATGGAGGATCATATTTTTTGTCAATACTTTAAATTCCCATGGTGTCACACATTGTAGTTTACTGAATGGGGAGTGAGTTTGACATAGATATATACTCTAAATGTGTTTAAATGTTTACCCAAAAGTGATTTATATGGGTATTACCAAGGTATTTCATATGATGTGACACAATGTGATGTTAGTAAATCATTCCAGAAGTGTTTTGGAAGATATCTAAAAAATTATTGGAAATAGTTTGATAAGATAGGTTGAAATAGAATTATATCGATTAGGATTTAGTGGATGTGGGAGAATAAATGATATATTCCATAAATAGATATTTATAAATGATTTATTTGTGGGATATATTTCACCTTCTTTTATTTTTGGGATTTATATGCATTGGTTATATTATTAATTGTGTGCTAGAAACCAAAACCATTAAACCCATGTATGCTATAAATTAATGAAATTATTTCATATTTATATGATTCCAAAAGGCATAAAATTTATAAGATGCATGGACCATATATGGAATTTATAAATTCATTTTAATGGATGATTAAATATAAAAAACCAACTTTGGATCAGCCTCATGTGTTATATAAATCACTACCATGTGATGGTTGTGTGTAGATGTGTGGATTCATATCCTCATGTGTGGTTGATATTACCTTTCCCATTATTCTCATTACACTTCATCCTTATAATATAAATGTATTAGAATACCATTGAGAAAAATGCGATTTCCATTTTAATTTCTTATGATTAAAATTTTTCCATTGATACCTATACAGGTGGGATGATTATATTTTCTACTTTAGTGATCATTATCAAAATCATCAAAAAATCAGAAGTATATAGTGGCTCTTCATTTTAAGGTATTCATGTTTTATTGCATTTATTCGTTTTAATTTTATCACATATTATATTTATCTAGCATGGTAGATCTTTATTATAAGGTTTGAAAAATTTTCTTCTACTACTAATAATTGTTTTTTGACTTCAAAAAACATTTAGTACACATGTTTTATAAATTAAAGACATATTTAAATGAATAATTTTATTCCCTAATTTTCTATTTGATACCTTAAAAGGTTTTTAAATATTCTAGGTAAAATAATATAATTATAAAAATTAAATGTTTTGTGAAAACTGAATTTTCTGACTAAAACGAGATTTTCAAAAAAAGGACAAATATTCATAATATATAAATTTTTATATATTTATTCCATGAATAATGTTCATTTTATTAATTTCAAATTCAAATATTTATTTTTTATAATATATAGAGAAAAGGTGTAGAATAAATTTTTTCTTGGAAAAACCTATTTTTAACTATAAAGGTAATTTTTTATTATTTATTATTAAGAAATATATACTGGAAGGATGATAAATTATTTTTACTTATATAAAATTCATATCTAATAGTTAAATAAGTTCATTTCATTATATGAATGCATAAATTAAAAAAATAATGTGTTTTATGATTCAAATGTATTTTATATTGATACACCTATTTGATTCTATTGATAATAGTTACATTTAGATACATACTAATTTTTACTTTAAACCCCCTTATAACCTCTGCATATAATATTAGTGTAATATTACTGGTAGTTGTAGTCATGGGAAGTGATTCAACTAGAATGGATTCTATTGTGTGTTCTATAAGATCAATATGTTCCTGAAAATAATTGCTCTCAATACATACTGGTCGAAGATTGTCTTGGGGTTTGTAAAGGGAAACCCATAATGATTCGTCTTCTTGGCCAATCATAGAAAAATGGGATTTCTAAGGAAGTCTCATGAAACTTGATTCCATATTACCTATTTCTCAAATTAGGATTGTTATATAGTTTCTCCTTTTTATACCTACCAATTTGTAGTATTTTTTTAAAATAGTAATAATTTTCATTTTTTATTTTAAAGTATGTTGTTTTAATTTTTGTTCATTATCACGTACATCCTATGCCACCAGTCATATTATTAAATGAAAACTAATTATATACCAAAATCATGGGTTGTTAAATTGATTTAGGGATTTTATTTAAGAATAATGAAACATTCAATTTTATATCTAATAAAATATTGATCTAGGACCCATCAGGTACCCAGTGGACCCCCATTAAACACTAGGTGGAAAATAATTTATGAAACATCACTAATTGTCCATCGGATACATTGTAGCACTATACTTGGCACTCAGTGGAAACCTACACTAACCTCTACTCTTCTATCCTTGTAATAAATGTAAAATTTCATATATTAATACTTTAAACTAAGATATATATTTCTTGAATTTTTTTTTTAAAACCCATCAAACAGATCCCCCTTAGATCCACGTCAAAAACAATCTGACAGTCCCACACCTCATTTATCTAATTTTTAATATGAATCAAAAATATCAATTTTTCTAACAAATTATTCCCAACCTAATATATGATAATCCAAAAAATATATCCTAATTTAAATAACAATTACATGGGTCATTAAAATCTTCAAACTATATCTCTCTTTGTCCATAAACATTTTTCAAAATTACACCACAATAAAATTATAATATACTTCTCCCCACCCAATGAATTGCGCTCTATCAAATAAATGTTACCCGACCATTATATTTATATTTTATTAGAATCATAAAATTTAAATGAAAAAAATCAATCCAAATAATTTCAAATACACAAAAAATAAAATCATATCATTTTCTCTCGAACATAATCATTTTTTTAAAAATCATAACACTATCTCATATTTAAAACTCCAGATTTCATAAAAACAATCAAATGTTTGTAAATAAAATTTTATAAAAAAATACATTTTTTTCAAATTGAAAAATAATTTTCATATTTTCATTTCATTTCAAATTTTAGTTTTATTTATAAAACTCCTTAAAAAAATACCTGGAAAACATTTTAAGTACCAAAATATTTTAACATATTTTTAATTAATTAAATTTCAGAATTCAACATTCATCACATCTCTATTTAAGAAATTAACCAACTGATATCCATAAAAATATAAGTGGTAGATACTTTTATTTATTTATATTACAATAATAATGTATTTTAAAAAAAATTATTATTTACTTTTATTTAATTTTGTTCATTCACAAACAATAATAAAAATATATGATGTGCACATGTACAACATAAAACTATCCTAATGGTACACGAGACATCGAATAAATATGATTATTTTTTATCCATATACTATCCATATAAAATCTACTATCATATATATAATAGTTCAAATAGAAACTCTCTAATTCATATAATATTTAGATTGGATAGTTGTATATCCTTGGTAACATGGATTCCACTATATTTAATATGAATTGATTTGAAAAAATCACCCATCATTCAATACTAGATCATTATGTGGTAGATTACTTGACTAAGTGGTTAAAAAAATTATTATAGAATGATTTAAACTCTTTTCATTGGATTTGGATGATAACTTCACTTTACATGTAATCCAGCCTAACATATCTATAGATCAAACATCCTATCTCATTAATAAAAGAACTTGGACCCTCCAAATGGGATCCCCAAGTCCCAGTATATCAACATAAAATAACATTTTTATATATTAATGTAGAAAATCCACTTTATTAATACATATATTGAAAAAGGTTACCAGAAATATTGTTAAAAATAAAAAATAAAATATATTATTACTATAATCCAGCTGATGACTCTTTCTTATACTACCACCCTCACTCCAATACCAAGTGATGTCCATATATTATACATCAATATCTAGATATACATGTAACTTCCAATCAGGTATCCCCTTATACATTTTTGAACATGTAATTATAATGATGAATATTTATATTCACTGAAGAACGGATGTGGTGTGTGAGTAAAATTTTCCTATGGGAACCACCAAAAGGCCCCATATTTCATAAGTGTATAGAACAACCCAAAATTATATCAATGGAAAGTCCAATATGATAATTATTTCATATATTATAAATCATACAAATTCACATATATAACACACACAAAAACTTTATAAATGGATAATTAATGAAATAATAGGTATTTCTACAAGTTAAGGATCCCATACCAATGGAATAGTAACTTGACCTTTGGAATAGTAATATGACCATTATGAATAGTAAATCGTCTAATAGAATATTTTATTAACCAATAAAATTATAACAAAAAATTAGGCATCTTATAAATGAAAATATGACCTAATTATTCCATAGTATAAGTAAATAAATGTTTTAAAAATTATAAATTGGGTTTTGGTATTTTGTGAAACATTAATGTTTATTTACAATTATATAATAAATATAATTATTTAAAATAAAATTTATTTTTATAAAATATATTAATAAATTAATATTTTCTTATCTTATGATTATAGGATAATTTTATGAGACCATTAATTATTATTCAAAGTGTTATAAAATCTGTTTTTCCAAGTAAATGATGATTTTAAATAAAAAATAAATTTCTAATATTTATGAAATTATTTTCATAAAATAGTATTTATTTTTAAATTCAAAAAATTAACAAAAATCTAGGGTTAATTTTTGTTATTTTTAAAAAATACTTCTATTTTTGTTGAATAGTAAAATAATATAGTTTATGATAAAAGCTAAATACATGAATTATTGATTCATAGATAACGTATAGATAATGTAAGCCCGTAATATAGAACTATATTTAGTTATTTTAATATATTTAGAGATAATTCTAAAACTATTTTTATTCTCAAGGAAAAATAATATACTAATGATTAAAATAATGATAAAACACCTCTCCTCCCCTATAAATACCACCAGTCACCACCCCTTCCCCTAGAACCTTTAATGACTTTAGTCTTGTCTAAATTATTCCAAATAAAATTACCATGTCTCTCCCCCACATCTAGGATCCATTTTTCTTAAAAAATACCATAATTATTTCCCTAAGGAGGTTCTTAAGGAGGATAAATTCAAGAGGTATAATCCTCTTTTATTTTCTATTAATTTCTTTTCAATTTATTTTATTTTCTCATTTTCTCCTCACCTAAACTTATTCAAGTGGCATGAAAACATTATTATAATATATATAATTTAATTTTATCACATTGATAGAATAATTCATCATTATTTCTCTTCTTGTCTCCTTTTTTACTAAAAATTAAAACATCATCAATGATGCGTTAATTTATCGCTTTCAAGGACGATGAAGTTTACAATTTCCCTTACCTCCATAAATAATTCTAAAAAAATAATTTTTATGGTTGAAAAAGATTATAATATATTTATTATAGCATAATTAATGTTATATAACCATTTTATATACATAATATTAATTAATAAAACAAAACTAGTTAGTGATGATTGAAAACCCACCTAAAATATTCTAAATGATTATCAATAACGTCTTACCTAATAATCCATCCTCACACAAAATTAAAAAATGAATTATATAACCATTTCGTATTCTTGAAGTTCATTAATAATATATAACTTCAATTCTGGAAAAATATTCTCATTTTACATGATTTTTCATTCATGTATACAAGTGAACTGATCATCAAACCCAAGGAAACCAATGATCGTGAAAGATGAAATTGAATCTCACAACCCATCAAAAAGGCCATAAATGAACATAATAAAATTATATTAAATTACATACAAGTATAAAATGTTATGAATTGATTAATTTATATATTTAAACTGATATTCAAGGACATTAAGATCAAGTTAAGAACTCTTTCAGATATAAGGTAATAGATTCTACACAAACATCAATTTTTTCCTTTTGATTTCTCTTTCTTTATATTTAACAAAATGTAATTATTCTTTATTTTTTTGTAATTATTGTAAATTCTATTTATATTGTCCAAATTCATGTATCTATATCATATCATCCATCATTTATGGGGAAATACATGTCTTAAAAAGGTTACCTTCTCAAAACATCCCATTAAGGAAGCCCGATTTAAGGGAACATCCTGATTTCTTACCCATTTTCACATTAATTCCATAATATATTTTATGCTACCATTATTTTTCAAAAATTTAAAATTTAATCATGAAAAACTATCTTCATTAATTTATGGTTTAATGGAAACAAATATTCATTTTTCTCTTAAAATTCCCTTTAATATTTTCCTTAATCCACACTAAAATTTTTCATTTATAAAGTTTATTAAACACTTGTTTTACATATTTTCACTTAATTTGGACATAATTTATCACGATACATGCCTATTTTTCCTTATTAATGGTAATTTTTGATTTAAATCCAATCTTCCATGAACACCATTATGATATTTCCTTTTATTATGCCTTATGACATGATTATGATACTCAATTATTTCTAATGGTAACCCTTTTGCATTATTATTCATGAGGCATGTATATGCAAGAAAATGTTATGATGGGTGTACATAGATAGTGCTCTAATACAATGGGTAATGTTTTGTATCATGAGACATCTTTTTTGGATAGGGAGTAAACCTGATTACTTTATGAGACTTTTTCCACTATGGGATATAATCTTGGGAGTTAACATTGGCTCATATTTATGTCATGTTATATGTTGTTTCTACATTTCTACTTTTCTATGATTATATGTTCACATATTACACATGTTATTATTCCTTATATTTATTCATGTTCCATTCCATTTTTGTCATATTTTTATTCCTTCTACCCCATGTGTTATGTTTTATTCCTATCTTTATTCCCTTACTGGGATTTTTAACTCATCCCTTTTGTTTATGTATTCCACAAGTTATATTGTAGAGTTGTAAGAGCTAAATGGATGTTAAGAGCTCAATATAAAGATTAAATAAAATAAGTTTTTAGTTTGGTTTCATGAGTGAAAATTATGCATGTAATCTTCCAAATATATTGTAATTTACAATCTGCGGTTGTATTTGATAGTTAATTATTCCTATAATCATGTAATGATATGTGTAAAAGGATAGGATCACTATAGTTGGAATCAGAGTAAGGTCTAGTTATTTTTGGATATTACTACTATAAAACATTAGTAATAACCCGAGAGATAATTTTATCACCCTAGAAAACCTATATTAAAACTTATGGTATCACATGTTTGGATATACTTTTAATTTACAATGTTATCCTTATATGTTCAATGTTTTATTTTTTATATACTTATAAACTAAGTATTTAAGCCCTTGATTTCACTTTATTTTTCTTATTTAATATATGTAAATAAAATAACTCTTTTCTAAAATAAGTGTTGTAATAAATGTGATGATTTACCTAATGATATTCCAAATACAATTTTAACTAGTGCTCAAAAAATCAGGAAAATAGTTTCTTAACTAGATCAAGTTATGAATAATAAATTAAATCATATATAACACCCTCATTCTCCTAATAAAGATAAATTTTCGGTCTAATACATTATGTAGAAAAGGCCTCCCATGTTTAGTCGATTTTCTAATCCCCTCATCATAGAATAACGAAATAACTCCATTTAGAATATATTATTGGTCCTCTAGTGCTCAGAATAAGTGAAAGTTGTTCTAGATGTCTATCATCTTGATGGGGAAGATGATCAGTGGTGGAAACTGATCAAGAACATGATGTCTAAAGAGGAAATTGATTCCATCAAATATAATTATCTCAATAAAACATTTTTAAATAAATATTTCTCTTGAACCCTATATATTAAGATTAAAAGAGAGCTTCTTAAAATGAAGTAAACTGGAGATGATTCTATGGGAGAATAGAAGTAAAACTTTACAAATCTTGCAAGATACGCCTCCATCTTTTTTAGGAACACCGAATGTAAGGTGGATCGCATCATTAGATGACTAAAGCTAGTCTATGAAAACTATTGGTGATTTGATAATTCAATAGTTATGAGAATATTGTCTATTAATCCCTCAAGGTTGATATGGGGATTAGATACTCTCTGTGGTCTCATAGTCTCAATGAAAAAAAAAGAAGAAAATGGAGTTTACTATGGGTGGATCATTAGATAAATCCCATGATGGAAAAAAGCCCAACATACCATGTATCAAAAGTGTGGGATGAAGAATCCTGGAAACTTCTTAAAGAGAACTACTATATGCTTAAAATGTGGAATATGGGTGAATATGACTAATAATTTCTAAATTTATATTAAGAATAAAATTTCATAATGAATAAAGGAAGGTTTAGATAAAAAAAATAAGCCTATAATATAGTGTTTTAAATATAAATAACATGGGAATTAATCATAACATTTCTTTATGATTATGGATGTTGGAGTAAATAAACAAAATAAAACATCCTTGTTAGAAAGGAAAGGAATATGATATCACTACTAATGAGGTGTATCTAGAAAATTATGTGGTGACAGGTATGCTGATTATTCAATCAATAATAGAGAATGTACTATTTTATTCGGGTTCTACACATTCTTTCATGTCATTAAAGTTTAGTAGAAATATTAAAACACTACCTCAAAATATGAAGGTTGAGTTACATGTAAGAATATAAAATGGGGAAATTATTGTATCCAAAGTATGTAACTACTCATTTTTTCTTTTATTTGACAAAACATCCCATAAAATCTTATATTACTTCCTTTGGAAGAGATTAATTTCATATTGGGTATGGACTGGATATATTTATACAAATGAAAATCCAACTATTAGGAAATCACTCTTCAAATATTGAGGAATCATCTAATTGTGTATAAGTTTAAGGAGTAAGATTAATCTATTTTAGAATCATCACCTCAATTGTGGATATTATTTCCTTATGATTAAGCATATTTATCTCAAATGATTGACATAATAGAGAGAATCATCCTCGAATACATGCCCATTATGAGGGACTTCTCTAATTTGTTCCCTAATGAATTTCATATCCATCCTCTAGATTTGGAGGATGAGTTCTCAATTGAACATATTCTTATATCAAATACACCTTATAGAATAGACACCATTGAGCTAAAAGAATTTAATAAGCAGTTATAGGATGATATGGACAAGGGTTTTATATGCCCAAGTGCTTCATTATAGGGTGATCTGGTCCTTTTTGTCAAAAATAATTATGGATCAATGTGCCTCTTCGTTGATTATCATGGTATTAATAAAATCATGATAAAGAATAATAATCCCCTACCACCAATAAAAGACTTGTTCGATCAACTATGTGGGGAAAAGTATTTCTCAAAGGTGGAAATTTGGTTGGGATATCACTAATTAAAGTTTATAAAGGAATATCTACCCGTGACAGCCCTTTTAATGAGGTATTAAAACAATGATTTCATAGTGATTCCATTTATACTCACTAAACAACTAGAAATTTTAATGGATATAATTAGTTGAGTCTTTAAAGATGTTGTTAAAAAAAATTGGTAGTCTTTATTGACGATATTCTAATATGCTCTAACAACAAGGAGGAACACTGGGATAATTTAAATATTGTGCTGAAAATTTTTCAAAGGGATAAACTTTAAAAAAATATAGTAAATATTATTTTAGGATAGAGGAAGTACCATTCTTGGGTCATGTTATCACCAGTAAAGGAATTTCTATGGACCCTTCTAAGATAAAGGAAATCGAAGAGTGGAACATGCCAACATATATAATGTAGATCCATAGTTTCCTTGGTCTATATGGGTATTATCTACAATTTTTGGAAAAAATTATCATGATTTTCAAGAAAAATAACCAGGTTTACTTTGAAGGGAGTGAGGTTTTTCTGGACAAGTGAATGTGAAGACTACTTCAAATAGTTGAAAAAGAGGATTATCACTGCACCATTTCTCACACTACTGACAACTGGGGAACTATTTGTGGTGTACATTGATGCTTAACTAATTTATTCGGATATTTAATGATGAAAAATGACAAACTAATATCATATGCCTTATGGTAGTTGAAAATTCATGAGAAAAACTACCACACACAAGATCTGGAGTTGGTGATTGTGTTCTTTGCATTTAAAATTTGGAAACATTATCTCTATGGGGAGAATTATGTGATATATACAGATCATAATAATCTCAAATATATGTTCACATATAAGGATATTATTATGTGCAAATGAATATGGTTTGATCTTATCATGGATTACGACTATTCAATCCACTACCATCCTTGTAAAGAAAATAGGGTGGTGAATTCTCTACATATAAAAAAAGATGCATCTTTATCAATAATGATAATTGAGATAGATCCAATCATCTTAGACCATTAAAGGATGGAAATTGGAATTTTTAAATAAGGAATGTCATCAATCCTTTATCAAATGATTGTTTAGCCTTCCCTCGTAGAGAAAATAACGGATTCTCAATGAATTGATGTGGAAATTTAGAAAAAGGTCAAAGCTATAAGAAATGGAAAATACTCATATTTATAAATGTATGAGGAATGAGTAATGATATTTTTTGGACAACTATGTGTAAAATAAAATATAGAGATAAAGAAAGAGCTTATTAATGATGCACATAGCTCAACCTTCTCTATTCACCCAAGGAGCACAAACATGTATTAAGATCTCTGAGAAAAATATTATTGGAAAAATTTGAAGAAGTTGATCGATGAATATACATCAAAGCTCCTGGTATGTTAGTATGTGAAGGAAAAAAGTAAAAATTATAAAGGTATGTTATAATCACTACCCATACCAACATGGAAATGGGAAAACATTACCACTAGAATTCTGAATACATCCATATAAAACAATTTTATATGTGTTGTTGTGGATTTTCTTACAGAGATAGCTCACTTTATTGCAATATGGGAGGACTTCTCATTGGATCAAATTTCTTATAAATACATAAATAAAGTGTTAAATCTAAATAGTGTACCACAATAAATATTTTTTGATCGGGATCCAAGATTCACTTCTACATTCTGGAAAGTCTCTAACATGCTCTGAACACTAAGTTGAACTTTATTACAGCCTATCATCCTCAAACAGATGGCCAATTTGAGTGAACTATTCTAAAACTTGAAGAAATTTTTAGAGAAGGTACTATGGACATCAAAGGATAATGGGACCAACATTAAACTCTTAAAAAAATCTCTTACAACAACAGTTTCCACTCAATCATCCAAATAGCTCCATATGAATCCCTTTATAGTATAAGATATAGAACACCACCATTATTGGATGAGGTTAGTGAACTTAAGAATCTTGGACCTGAAATGGTTGATGAAATCATGGAAAAGTTTAAAACCATTCAATAATATGTATATGTATCCCAAAGTGGATAAAATAACTACACAGACTATTATTAATGATACCTTGAGTTTAATGGTAGGGACATGATATTCCTTTATATATCTCCATGGAAGAGGATCATGAGATTTCGTAAGAAGGGAAAGATATTTCCCAGGTACATCGGCCCCTTAGATATACTTGATATTTTTGGAGTTGTGGCCTATCGAGTAGCACTTCCACTAACCATGTCTCAAGTACAATATCTATACCATGTATCCCTTTTGAGGAATTACCTATCAGATCCCTCACATGTACTAAATTCAGAGGTGGTAAAGTTGGAGAATGTTATCTCTTATGAGGAGTATCCACTGAAGATCTTGGATCATATAGATAATATTCTACACAAAAAACTACTAACCTGGTCAAATTTTTATGGTGGAACTATAAGTATGTAGAGGGGAAATTGGAACCATAGAAATTAATGGATGTAAATTACCCTAACCAGTTTTTGTAAAACAAAATTTTGAGGGGGAAATTTCATAAGGGGGGAATAATGTAACAACCCAAAATTTAATCAATGTAAATTCACTTGTTATAATTACTCCATATAGTATAAATCACATAAAATCACCTAGAGAACACAATATAAAATTTATAAATGAATAACGAATGAAATAAGAGGTTTTTATAGAAGTTAAGGCACCTATACCAATGGAATAATAACCTGGAATTTGGAATATTAATATGATCCTTATAAATAATAAACTATCCAATATAATATTTAATTAACCAATTAAATTATAATCAAAATTTAGGCATCTTATGAATGAAAATATGACATAATTACACCACAGTATATGTAAATAAATGTTTTAGAAATGATAAATTATGTTTTGGTATTTTTAATAAATATAAATGTTTATTTACAATTTTATAATTAATATAATGATTTAAATGAAAATTTATTTTCATAAAATAGATTCATACATTAATATTTTGTTAAATAATCCTTGTAAGATCATTTTATGCGACCTTATGTAATTTTTCAAAGTGTCATGAATCCAATTATGATTTTAAAAGCATTAATTTCCCTATAAATGAAGATTTTAATTAAAAATTAAATTTCCCATACTTAGAAACTTATTTTCATAAAATGGAGTTAATTTTTTAATTTTTATTATCAATAAATGGTTAGGGTTAATTATTTTTATTTTATTAAAATATAAGAATTTTTGGTGAATACTAAAATGTGATAATTTATGATAAAATATAAATGCAAGAATTATTGAGTCGTAGATGATGGATATATGATTTAATCCCATAATATTGAACTGTACATCATTATTTTAATATATTTAGTGATAATTCTCAAACTATTCATATTCTTGAGGATAATTAATAAACTAATTAACAAAATAAGGAGAGAACACCCCTCTCCTCCCCTATAAATACCACCCCTTTTCCTCACACCTTTCAAGATTTTAACCATGTCCAAATTCTACCCAATTATATTCCAAAGACTCTTCCCCACATCTATGATCCCATTGTCTCAAAAAAAATATCAAACCCCTTTTCTTAAAGAGGTTCTCAAGGAGGATAAATTAAAGAAGTACAATCCTTTTTCATTTTCATTTAATTTCTTTTCAATTTCTTTTATTTTCATATTCACTCCTCACCTCACCTTATACAAGTGTCATTAAAAATATAGTATATTATATATAATGGAATTTTATCATTTTAATGGAATAATTAATCATCATTTATCATCCCCTGTTATTTTTTTATAAAAATGAAAGCATTGTATGTGATTTGTTCATTTATCAAATTCAAGGATAATGATGTTTTCAATTACCAATACATCCTTCAATAATGCTCATAAACACATTTTTATGATTAAAAAATATTAAAAAATATTTATTAAATCATATTTAATATTATAGAACCATTTTATATACATATTATTAGTTAATAAATCAATACTAGTTTGTGATGATTGAATAATCGCCCAAAATAATTTAAATGATTATCACTAATGACTTATATAATGATTCATCCTCAAAAAATTACCAAATTAATTATATATAAATTTAATCTTAAATATTTTAATAAATAAATTATAACTTCAATTCAATAAAAACATTCTCATTTTATATTATTTTCTATACATGTATACAATTGAACTGATCATAAAAACCAAAGAAGCCACCACTCCTAAACGATGAAATTGAAACTCATAACCCATAAAAATGGAGATAAATGAACTTAAAAAATTATAATAAATAAAAAAATGTGTAAAATTTTATTAATTTATTAGTTGATTAATTATTATTATCCAATACATTAAGATCAAATGCAGAACTGTTTCAAATATAATGTAAGGGATTCTACCTGAATCTCCATTTTCCCTTCAAGTTACTCATTATCTCTCTTTAACACAATCTAATTATTCTTTATTTAATTATTATATATTATATTTATATGTTCTAAAAACATGTATTTAGATCATATGATGCATATTTTACCAGGATATTTCTGTTTTAAAAAGGGTTCACATTTTAAAATATCATGATAAACAAGTCTAACTAAAAGTAACATCCCGATTTCTTACAAATTTTCATGTGCATTACGTAATATTTTTAAGCCCCAATTATATTTATAAAATATATAATTTTATCATTAATAACTATCTTGGTTCATTTTAGGTTTTAGTAAAATAAATATTCTTTTTCCTCTATAAATTCTATTTAATATTTTTCTTAAACTTCACCAGAACTGATTTATTTCTAACGTTTCTTAAACATATTTTTTATATGTTTCCACTTCAAATGGGAATAATTTATCATTATATTTTCCTATTTTGCCTTATTAATTTCCTTGTATGATTTAAATTCACTATTTCATGGACACCATTATGACGTTCCCTTTTGTAAAGCCTTATGACATGATTATGATACTCAATTCTTTCCATGGGTAACCATTTTGCTTGATTATTCTTGTGGTACACATATTCTAGAACATGTTATGATGGGTGTTCCAAGATAGAACTACAATAAACTTGGTAAATTTTATTCTAATGGGTTGTCGTATTAGAATAAGGAGTGAACCTGATTCCTTTATGGAACTTTGTCTAACATGTAATACTTTCTTGGTAGTAAGACTTGACTCATGTATATGTCATGTTATATTTTATTGACATGTTTATATATTTCCATGATTATATATTCCCATATTATATATGTTATTATTACTTATGTTTATTCATGTTACATTAATTTTATCTCATCATGGCATTCCTTATAACTAATGTGATATGTTTTATTCCTATTCTTATTCATTTACTAGGATTCTTGTGCTCATCCGTTTTATCTAGGTATTCCCTAGGTTATTTAATGAAGTTGTAACATATCAGGGGATGTGAGTATATCATTATGAAGATTAAATAAAATAAATTTTTATTTTATTTCCTATATTCAAATTATTTATCTAATCTTCCAAAGACACAAGACTTTATGATCCTTGGTTGTATTTAATGGTTATTTATACTTAAAATCAACCAATGATATGTGTAAAATGAGAGTGTCTCTATATGTATATAATTAGGAAATTATATTTTTTTATACTTGTAGAATTTATAATAATAATATATTAGATAAAAAATAGATATAAATATAAGGAATATATAGTTGAATAAAACCTGTATCTTCCCACAGTAAATTGACATGTTATATCAATAATACTAAGTTATAATATTTTCACTAAAATGATGTTCCATATAGGCCTTGAATATAGGACTCTAAATATAAATTTTTTAAGCCCAAAATTGAAATCTAACATCGCTGTATATATCAATTCTCCCTATGTATCATCGCCCTTCAATAGCAACCATACTGCAAAAAAAGTTATACATAAATTTGTAATAATTTCTTCCTAGAGCTTTCAATACAGTCTAAAATGGAAACTAATAAAAACACAAGGGGAAATAAAATAAATAAAAATCAAAAGAAAAAAGATATAAACCTCACCAAATGAATATATAAAATAAACCACATAATGAAATAAAAAAAATTAAATTAAAAAAAATATATGATATATGTTTCAAGAAAGAAGACATAATATTCATATGGATAAATAAAATATATAAAGTTGTTTGATACATGGTGGAGAAATCCTAATGTCATTCATTTTATTAAAAACAATAATATATGTAATAATTAGGAATTTATTAAAACCATTATTCTAACCATGTAATTTCATACTATACTCCTCACTTATAATTTCCAAAATATATTTTGTTTTATAACCCAACAGAATAAATAGTGATAAATACACAATATCAACTTTTTTATGAAAATAATAGTTAAAAATGATATTTATCATTGATTATTGCACATAAATCAAATTATTATCCTTTAATAATAGAATCCACATCTTGATACCCTTTATTTTTTTAATCCCACTCCAGCTAAAAAGAAATACCTAAACACACTGAATAACACACCCACGCATACCATGTCTCCAAAAAATCAAAACTTTCCTTCCGATACATTACTAATATGATAAAATTACACTCATTATATATTCTCAAGATAAATAACCTAATTTATTGACCTGTCATGGTATTCATGAAAACATTTCTCACCTTAAAATATTGAAAGATGGTAAAAATATAGAAAACACAAAGAAATAATTAAAGAGGGAATAAAATAGAAGAAAAAACTTAGGATTAATAAACCTAGTTGTAGATGTAAAATAAATTACAATAGTATATTAAATAGTAAAATAATATAATAAATGAATTGAAATGAGGTAGGATAATAATTCTATATGAAAAAACACATCACTCCACATCAACATTCCTTAGAACAACATTCCCCTATCTAGTTATCCTCATATCATTATCTATGATCGAGATATTAATTATTTATCTATCATTTTAATTTAATATGATATCATTATAGATAAATTATACATATATATGATGTTACTATGAATTTTACAAACTTGATGAAAATAGTTTTATTATATTAAAAAATTAAAATTGAATATGTGTGTGTGTGTGTGTGTTAATTAAGATAATTTCTATTATTATAATGTGGATAAACAATCTAGTATCCATTCTTTGTCAGAAATCCAAGAAATATCCATTGATTAAACCTTTTAACAAATTATTTTGTTTTATTGATGACATATAATTAAGACGGATTATTCACTAAAAGGGATTGTTTACTATTCAAATTATAAAGGTTATTGATAAAAAAAAAATTTATAGTCAATAATAAATACCAAAAAATTACATCAAAAATATTAAATAACATGCCATTAATAAAATATTGAGTTATGGATTTTGAGGTAATATAATATTTAACAAAAAAATAAAACCTTCAATTAAATGTAAAATACCCAATTATCCTTTTTATTCATAGATTCAAGATGAATGGTAAAATCAGTGGCATTCTCAGTTAATTAATAATTCCATATAGCGAGATTAAAATGGAAAAAGACAATTAAATATACTATAGGTATAAATTAATGTATTCAAATAAAATTATTGAGGATAAAAATTCAATTTCATTGGATTTTTTTTTGTAAAATTTTATTTATATAATATCAAATTAATCTTTTTTAAAAACATAAAAACATATACAAGAATTTCAGAAAAAAAAATATATTATAAAAATTTCAAAAATAATGGGTAATAAAAACACAATAATGAATATTGAGATATGGAGGAGTGAATAATTAATGATAGAAATAAATAGAAATTAATGGATGTCTAATACTATATGGTCATTTGAAATTTGATGAATATAAAAGTAATCTTACCTTTAGAATTGTAACGTGATCGTTAAAATAGTAACCTGGATGTTTGCATATCAAAATTATAATTATGATAAATGAGTAATTATCCTTCTAAATAAGTTTTAACATTAATTATATATAAAGAAACTCATACCCAAATACATTTAAATAATAACTCAATCATTGTAACAAAATATAATGATAGGTGTAAGTTTTTCATAAGTCATGTTTTGCAATATATAATTAAAAACTAATTCTTATACCATAAATAAATTTTAAAATAACATAATTTAGTATTTTATTTAGGTATAAATGCTATATTTTTTGGAATCAAAACATATAAATTAGTCAAAGGAGTTATTTTGGTATTTCACATGAATAATAAATTATATAAGTGAAAAGTAAAATACAATATAAATACCAAATTTTTTAATAGTGGTGTATTAATACATGTTTGGTTTTATAGTAGTTAAATGAATATTATAAAACCAAATTTATTATTAATTCATATGAATATTACTATTTAATGTCATGTATGATCACTATTTGGGGAAATATTATTTCATTCAATTTTTTATAATAAACAACCCCTTTTCATCCCCATATAATTACAACCATCATCACCTTACTTCCCCAAACACAATAAAAACATTAAGAATCCAAATATAAAAAAATATTACCTCAAAAAAGTCATATATCCACTTTTTGGTGGTTTTCTTCTTTATAATAGGACATTCATTAAATCCTAGGTTGTATGTCAAAGGAGGACATCCAAAGGAAGATGTAAATTATCCCAACACAGCACTTTTAAATTTTATTTTTCATTTACATACTTAAAATAGTTGATATCCATTATATTATAATTAAATATGTATCATTTATAGACAAAATATCATTATATTAATTTTATATCCATTATCCTACCTCATATGATTTATTCTAAAATTAAATCATCACACATATTATGGCTGGTTCACCCTCTAAGGATGGAGTATTTCATTTTCTATCAGTGCCTCAATGTTATGATTTAATTTTTTGTCCATGTACAATTATGATATAAATTCAAAAAATTAAAACATTATTAATATTCTATAATATAAATTTTAATATCAAAAATAGAACATTGTAGTTTTTTTCATAAAATAAACATCTATTCATAGTCAATATAACTTCTTATACAGATTTTATTTATAAAACTATTACCAAATTATATGGATTTTATGATAAATTATTTTATTTTAAAAATATAATATTTATAACATAAATAAAAATTTTGTAATATGAATTGATCATTAAATAAATATTATTAAAAAATAAATGTTTATAATTATTTTATGCTTCTAAAATAACAATACCAGTATACGTTTCCAAATTGGGACTAATTTTAGACCATATATGGAATTTTGGAGCTTATATAATATTCAAATTAAGAATAATAAATACCATCAATCTTTTTTATATTTATGAAAAAATTTAAAAACCCGTCAAAATTTTTTATTTTTACCGAAGTGGAAATTGAATCATGGACCAAACAACCTAAACGTACTAACATTGAAAAACTCTTATAACAAATGAATGAAAAATTATAATTTTTTATTGATAATATTCAAAGTAAAAATGTATATGGTGATGAATAATGAAAATAAAATATGAATTTAATCTATTTATAAATTTAGATTGGAATTTTATTGAATTGAGACCCGAGATAAGGGGCCACTATCGTCTTTATTCCTATATTATATTTTATGATTACTCATTAACATAATTATTGTATTTATTTATCAAAATATTTTAAAAAATTAATTTACTTCATTTATCCTTTAATTCCATTAGGTATATTATTTATTTTCTACTTTATTTAATATAATATCTTTTAATATAAACATTTTAGAAGTATATATGAATGTTTTCCACATATTTTCCTTTCTATTTATTCCTCCCCTAACGATTAATGTCACTTATTATTTTCTAAAACCAATTATTATATAACCGTTAATATTTTTTAAATGTTTTTATGATAACTATTATCCATTTATATCCTTTAAATGATACTTTCCCCACCCTTTTTAATTTATTTAAGGGGTTCTATCACAATCATTACATTAGTATTATATCTTCTTATTCAATACTCATTGAAAAAAATAATTTATTTTATATAATAAGTGTAAATAAGTATTTATTATTTACCATATTTGAGGGATTTTCCAAGATAATCTCATATAATCAAGATTAAATTATACATTGAAAATTTCTTTAGGGAATTCATGAATTTGTCTTTTCATTTTGAACATTGTTTCAATTTCTTTATCCTTTAATCCCATGATTCTAATCTCATTGATTTATTATGTATCATTATTTTATTACAATTTTTTTATTTGTATTAACATAACCATATACCCTTTGACATTATGTTGTGTGGAAACCCTATATTTTAGAAAATATATTAAAGGGTGTTTACCTAGGATTATGTTATATTTATTTGATTAGATAAATACTTTCAATATGTATTCACATTATTTTTATATGGATATTTATTAATATATCAACATTTTTACATATTAGGTTCCTATGAGAATAGTATGTATTGAATTTTTCATATGATAGTTATATATAATTACTGTATTTTACTTAGTATATGATGAGTGGGGCCAAAAGGTATATATCCCCTTGAGGAATCGGTATGTCACATGAGAAAAATCGGAATAGGGTTATGGGAGTGTTCTTACCCTTTATATATATTGTCTTGGTAAATGGACTTGATGGTATGGTTATGATGACTATAATTATACAATCCAACATTATGATATCTATTATTTATTCCCATGTTATCAATTATTTTAATTTTTCAGGTTATTGAATGATTTTTTTATTTTGTTATATAATAATTATTTGCTTTTATATTACTTCAATATTAATATTTAAAACTTATTCATTTTTTATTTTTTTATTCTAGCCCTTTCTAATAATCTCATCTCAACCCTTATTTTATTTCCACATTTCCCATATAAAACATAGTTAATTATACATTAAATATAATAATGTGTAAAGAATAAATACAGAAGCCGTATTTTTTATGAAAGAATTTATTTTTCAAATTTAATTTAACATTCAATTATATATGAAGTCTCCAACACTAATAAAAAAAATTCCTAGATGTTTCCTATATTACTACCTGAGAAAAAACCCATATTAAGTACATAATGAAATTAATTAAAATTTTCTATAATGGATAAAATATTTTTATACAATATTTTTAAATATATATTATTTATACAATATTGTTCAAAATTTATAGATTTTTTCATAAAATTTTTTTGTAGTTATCCTAATATTGTTCTTTATATATGAATTATAAACTATGTAAATATTGTAATTAGTATCAAAATTTACATAGTCATTAATCCTAGTAAGATATTGATAGAGGTAAAAAAATTATTACTATATTTTGAATTTGAACACATTTTATGAAAAATTACACTTTCTCTATGGATAAAACCATTTTCCCTCAGTGTGGTGTGAAAAATATTAGTTTGTTTAGTAATGAATAAACCTTCATCCTCCAATAGAATAACATACATATTATTTTTATATTGATGGATTATATTGTATAGATACGATATTCAATGCTTTGAGATGTAATGAGAAAGATAAGGTTATTTTAGAATCATATAATCTCAATGGATATATTGATCCATGGTGGTTATTTATTGAAAATATAAATAAATATTAAGAGGTTAACATTATTGAATAGAATAATTTTAAGGCATTATTCCTTGAGAATTATTTTCTTCAAGAGAAATTATATGATATGGGATAGAAATTTTGGATTATTATTTATAATAAAGATAAATTTTTATTTTAATATTAGAGTAACTTTAAAATATTGGAGAGTCATGCTATAAATTATGTGTGAAATATTGAGAGAATGATTCATCAATTATTTGATGTAATAATGTTATTCTTTTTAAGTGCATTATTCCCTCAAATAATTATACTATATAAGGACATAGTGATAGGTGGAATCTAGAATATGTAATATTTTTCATATATTATATTTTCAATGAATAATATTGAAATAAAAGTATGGTGGGATTACATATAGAAATAATTTTTAAGATAAAAAGGAAATGAAGGGTGGAGTTACCAGCATGTAAAAATTGTTGTCAGAAACACCTTCAAGATATATAAAGGGTCAATAATCTTTTTTCAACTATGGGGATATGTCCATATATATATTAAGTGGAAAAGAATGATAGATTCAACTAATTTCCAATGCATCAATTATAAGGTGATTGGAAACTATTACAATTAATACCCTATATTTCATTAGAATATAACTTAGAAAATGCCAAGGGTGTAATCCTATGCTTATGAAATTTACAAGACAAAATTTCAAATCTTAATTGATGTAATAGTGAATATTATGATAAAAATCATTTTTATATAATACACTATTTGAATAAATATCTATAAAATATTTTATATTTGCAATGATTTTTAAGACCATTGAGTCATCCATGGATGAATTGTGGAAGGAGTTTTATGTTAATGAATTTAAATATTATTAAAATGAAAATATAATTTGTTATTACTATTTAAATATAAGTATGTAATTGAGTTTTAATAATTATTATTATACAAATAGGTGTATTTGAAATAATTCAAAGGTTGAATTGGCCATCAATGTATAATTCCATAATTTTTTCCCACGATAACAGGAATATAATTTGAAAGATAGGAATTGAATATTTTATTTTCATAAGAATGGATCCATTTACATATTAAAGTTTGAATCACCTCTAGTTTCACATCTTGACAAAACTATTAGTGATGAGGAAGATCAAATTCAACATATGCTTGAGAATGATATACTATTAATTGAATATATTTTGATTATTTAAGATTACATTAATGTATTTCTTGTATAATTACTATGATATTAACTTGATTAGGATATTGAATTTTTTATTGATCTCATCCTTGAAGGGAGCCATGTATCGATTCCACACTATAGATTGGTTATAGTGGAATTGGTGTATTTAATGAAACAACACCAAAATTTTTGTGTTGATATGTTTATATTCTCTAGTGTATCACTTTATTAATAACTTTTCTTATTTGTTAATAGAAAATATGATTCTAAGTTGTTTTCATCACCTATTGGGAATTAAAAAAAATTAATTTAAAAAATCATTATTTTCCATGAATTTATAATTTAATGATGATCTATCATCTACTGATAATTTTGAAATATGATAACAAATGATGGTTTTTTATGATATATGTGCATTATCAGTTCACAGTAATGACTTTTAGAAAAAAAAATACACCATTAATTTTAATGGATATAGTGAATAGAGTATACAATGATTGTCTAAATAAATATGTTTTTATATTTATTAATGATATTCTTGTATATACTAATAAATATCAGGAGAATGAGAACAATCATTAAATAGTTTTCCAAACTTTTAGAGTGTAATGCCCTGGCCCCAGTTACCCATAGTCGGTGCACTATTTTAATACATTGGAATGATTACACGGAATCAAGTCCTGATGGACCAATCAGTATAACAGTATTGGAAAATAGATTGCATAAAAGAAAGTCACATCACATTATAAATTGAAAAACAACAACAACATTTTCTCCATTGACCACATTCATATACCTTAGAATATCCCTACAACTCAGTCATAATATACTTCTTTTCATCCTGGGAAAAATTAAAACATAGAAAGTGGTTAGCTCAGATGCTCAGTAAGGATAACAATATATACGAAACATTCATAAATAATCATAAACATTTAAGGCAGTGTATGAGACTAAAACAAAATCCTTTTAAACTTAAAATTCAGCATAATATGAAGATCATAAATCAAAAAATGCCATTTACTTATTCACATGGATATTCTACTAGTCAAATAATCACAAGTAATATCAATATCCAATTTCATAATGATGGAATGCATAATTACAGACTTCATGACCACATACTCAAGGCCTTGTTCCAAGACTACAAATAAGATTTTGTCAAGGCCTTGTTCCAAGACAATAGTTTTCCTTATGATACCTATTGATGCATTGAGGAGCTATAGTGGGATCCACCCATCAATTACTAAGTCCAATGCATTCCTTATATGAAAAATTTTAAATATAACATAAACATTTGTATTAAAACTAGCATAAGAAATGCCAATACATTATCCATAAACCATGAATGGTATAAAAATAACACATCCACAGTCAAACATATTACAAAAACTTAAATACAAAATGGAAGATTTGTATCATAATAAATCAACTTCAAAAAAGTTTTTAATATATCAAAGGATGTTGAAATAGATTAAAATGATTTGTCAAACTCTTTGAGAGAAATATCATTTTTCATGAAAACATTTAAAAGTCCCAAAATTTTGAAAGGAATACATTTAAATAAATTTTTGAATCAAAGTGTCCCATACCACTTTCAAAATTTTTAAATGAATTAACATTTTAAAAACATTAATGTTCATATAAATAAATCCTTAAAACCCATTTTGAAAACATGTACATTAATGAGAATGATTTAGTAGAATGATTTCCATGTTAAATTAACATTTTGGGTAATAATTGCTTTCTTTATCGTACATTTTTTAACTTGTTATTCTTGATCATATCATTTAGATCATGGTTTAAAAACTTCCTGAATATAAACCTTGATTTATATATCATATATATTTAGAATATAAATATTTATAATAGATATATATATGAAATAGAAGGCACCATTTATGGATATGGTAGGTCGTACGTACGCATAAATGTTGTTTCTGTTTTCATATTGTATTGAATGGAAGTAAGTGAATAAGACATATGTAAGTACATATATATATATATATAGTAGAATTATTATGTAATATATTACATAATTATTAATAACATATATTTTTATAATCATTGTTGAATGGTGAACGTGTGAATGAATCTCATCGCGTCGTGGAGACGGTAATCCGTACATACGCACAAGCGAAAATATCATTAAATTGATGGTGAAGTAATATATAATTGGATGGTATATTATATATACAGAATAATTAACATGTTATATTTAATATTTACATTATTTATACTCATTATTATACCCATCCAAATAATTAAGTGTTTGAATAACAAACTACAACATGATGTGGAGACGGTAAACCATACGTACACATGTCTGGTGACTTTGTCATTTAGAGGATGGATAGAATAATGAATATGGTTGTACCATATTTATAATAACATCAAATTATGTAGGAGTTACTGGAGTTATTATTTTGGTATGGAAACAACAATGAAAGATGAAGTGGAAGATGAAAAGAACATGAAAGAGGGTGGTGAGATTATTACCTCTTCTTCGGGTGTTTCCTTTTGAGTTGATCAAACAGACTCCTTATATTGGCTTTATGATCAAAGAAACAACTATAGGTTTAAGTGAATAAAGTTGTTAGTATATTTTTACAGGGTTTGTCTGAGCCAAATGGCTTTGGAGGGGTGATTTTGAGAGAAGGGGAAGTACCCTTTTATAAGAGAGGTGATGGTCACTTTAGGAAAATCATGAAATAATATATAATAATAATATCATTTTCTATTTCTAATGGCACAAAAATTATTTATTTCTAGTATAAGGTGGGGATGTGTTGAAAAACTATCAACCAATAGGTTTTATATAGGTTTAGGTCATCATATTAACCTTATCTTTTATATTTAACTCTTAGTTAAATAGTTTGATATTTACCATGTCTCTCTGTATTTTTATATTATATGGTTAATAAACTTACTATAACAGGCCTAGAGAACCCCATGTGGTTCATTATTAATATATATAACCTTATCTATGTCCTTTGGCTGAGACTTGGATTTTTAGGAATATTATATCAATTAATAATATAATATTTTTTAAAAAAACTCAATTACGTCAATTTTGATACTATTTATTATTTGATTTTTTTGAAATGCATAAAAAAACTTTATCACTTTGAATAAAATTTATTTAACTAACCCTTAAATATCATATTAACCTATTAAATTAGTGGAATTCATCAGAAGTCTCAATTTACATTTATTTAGATATTTATAATATCAATTATTTTAATATTTCATTAATAAGGTAATTGTTGCATCATCATTGTGTCATAAATAAATTATATTATTTAATGTATAAAATTTATAAATAAAATACCATTATTTAGTAAATATGTTTATCTTTTTAATGAATATATAGTCGAATTTATATTGTTTTTAACCCTATATTAAAAATGGTTTAGTTATTAAACATTGAATTTAACTCTTTTAACTCTACTTTAAATAAAAAAATAATAAATGTCCTAATATAATCCAAGTGAACCAAAGAGGATCATATTTTATTCCTAAGGTTTTTTGGTCTAATTATACATATCCAATAGAATTAGGACTTGTGTTAGGGTAATTATAATATCATTTTTTACCCTTAATTACCCTGTTTACTTTTAACCGTGGTAAATAAAAGTCAAAACTTACTATTCACCAAAAATTATTTTCATCTTATTGAACCACATTTTAACTTACTGAGGTTAACTATTTCTATCGTATTTTTTAAATTCAACTTACAGAAGTGGTAAAATTAAGTTTTATACAAATTTGCAAATGTTCCTAGGTGGGTAAAAAATGTTAAAAAGTTCAACAAAATTTTATACATCTAGTTTTTTTATAAAATGACTCCCATGAATTATATTGAAATTATATAGGTATTATATATCTATTTTGACTTAATATAAATTTAAATAAAATAAATAATTATTTAAATAAAAAGTCGGTTTTAAATAATAACGCGGTGTTTTTCACTATTAATCAAAAATTGAATGTTTTCAAAAAAATACCAAAAATTCACCTTAAGCTAATTTTTATATTTTAAATAAAAATTTGAATTCTATTTTACAAAATTCAAAGAATATATGTAGCATTTATTAATTTAAAATTAATTTCCGTTGTCAAAACCAAAAAGTTGGTTTTAAAAAAGTAAAAACTATCAAAAGTTTGACATGTGTTTTTCTCAAATTTAATTGTGAAATTACTTATAATAACCTAAATTGTAATAAATGATAAAAATATAATCTAATTATACATCCAAACCATTCAAATGAATAATTTAACACTATAAATTATTTCTATTTAAAAAGATGTTTTCAATTAAAATTTAGTATTTTTCAGTATTCATCAAGATGTAAAAGTTATCAGAAAAGTACCAAAAATTTATCCAAATAAGTTTTTATGTCACAATTCTAAAAAATAATTTAATTTCATTAAATTTAATATATAAAAGTGTGAAATATTAGTTTTAAAAAAGGATTCTCCATTAAATATGCGGTAAAATTTCATTTTTTGAAAAATACTTCTTTTATCAAAAAAATTGAATTTTTCCTTATATTATGTCTAAGAAACACAAAATAAGAATGTTAAAATTGTATAGGATATATATAAAATTCAAAATGCAGTTAATACTATTCATAACCACTTTTTGAATGGCTAGTTTGGTAAGTTGTGGTGCGCTCGAACTCGGTGTTGCGTGTAGCGCAAGCTATTGAATTACTTTAACGAAATAACATACTATGATATCTTGGGGTGTTACAATATCCCCTAATTCAATAAATTGATTCCTCACAATTTGAAATTTTCCTTCAAAAAAAAGGTTAAAAATAGAAAAATACCATTGTGTAAAACCCACATCGGAAATTGGGTTAATAAAATTTAGTATTAATAAGTGGGAAAGGGAAATGAAAAATTCACCACCAAATTATGATCTTGATTAAGAGAACATTGGTGGAAATTAGAGAAACATAATTGGAGGAAAAATGGAAATATTTATAGGGAGTGACTGAGTTCATTAATCACAAACAAGTGTAAAATTGAGGTCCTCAAATCCATCAATCTATGATGATTTAAAATATCTTTGGTTCAATAAAAAATAAGGTATTAGCATAACACATTTTTGGTTTTAAGATATATTCCTTAATATTTAAGAATTAATTTATTCATATAAGAAGAGGAATATATATATATATTTGACAAGTATAGTTTAATCCTTCAACTAATTCCTACCATAAACTCACCTTTCACTCCAAAAGAAAATAGAATTCAAAAATATTCTATTTATCCTAATCATATTAGGTTCCAAAAAAATGAATTTATAATTTTACTGTTAGACCGTTTAAAAAACTACATTATAAAATCCAGGACATCATATAGGCCAATGGTTGGTGATGCACCCCTGTTGCTCTTCGGTTGTGGGTTAAAGTCTCATGGCCTTACCAAACGCGACGGGTTGTCGCCCAGCCTCTGGGTTGTCCTTTTTACGACAATCCAAAAATAATATCAAGAAATGATTTAACCTTAAAAATAGTATCTAATGTTAAACTTAATCGATTCCAACCTTTAGACTTATCCAAAATAATTTTGTCCAAACTCACAGTCCAAAATTTATAAGAAACGTAAACACAATGAAGATCCTTTTTTCCACGTAATAATAAGTGAATACCTTCATCATGTATTCTTTTAAAACATTGTAACACCCATAATTACCATAAAACCTTATTAATTATATTTAGGATCTCTTATTCCTTATAGAATATTAGATATACTCCTTCTATCCAAAAAAAATTTAACCTCCAACAATTATGGGATATACAAATCATTAATCAGTTTCAAGGTAATCAAGAATATCCAATATAATTTATCCAAATCAATCATACATCATTCCAAAATCACTACCTCAGTATCAGAACTATATTATGGTTTATCTTTCTCTCAACTATATATTTTCTAAAAAAATTAACCTTCTATTGATTTTCTTTTCTTCGTTTCACACAATCTCAAGTCCTTAATGAAATACTACTCCAGTACAATCCTTATATACTCTATAATTATTATAACATGTACATCATTAATACAATAATCAAATGACACAATACTTTAATAACAATATAAGAACTCTAATCATTCCTCTTCATCTTCAGTCATATCATAACCTGATTATTATCTAATAGCAGCATTTGGGGTATACTCTGATGATTTGGACATTGATTTAAGTAGTGTCCCAACTCCTTGAAGATGAAGCATTGTACCTTTGAAACCTTTTTCTTACCCTTGCAATCACTTATTTGGTGCCCTTTTTCTCTAAACTTATAACAAACTCTCATTCCCTTCAATCATTTACCAAGCTGATTCTTTCTACAGTTATCACATATGGGGAAATCCTTCTTTCCCTTATTACCTTTATCCATATTTCTTTCTACCGTCCTTTTCTTATCTGGATTTCCTTCAAAGCCATAGGACTCAAAGAATTTTTTACCTATCTTATTAACACATGATACTATTTCTTCATATGATGATAATTCATGGGAGACTATTTCCCTTCCAAATGTTGGATTAATACCATAAAAGATATGATCCTTCTTAATTTTTGGATCATACGTATTGTTGGAGTTCTCATTCCTTATACTAAGCGCCATTTCTAAACAATGGTATACACTAGTTCAGTTTATGAATCACAATTCATAATTCCAAACATGTAAAATACCTAATGTAAATTGAACAGTGTATGGATATATTCCATAATCATAAAAATGTTTTTTCAGGATGTATTTAATCCTAAATCCTTCATAATGGCTTGTAATGAAAATGTGAATTATCTTAAGCATACCCCCCAGGAGTGTCGTAACCAAGAGTGCAGCAAGGGTCGTTGTCGTGCACTAGTTCCCGTTCAATTCTAGCTCAAAGTGGTGTTTTTGGGTTTTAGCCCTAAGTACATCTGTGCTAGATCAACATCTACCTGCTCATATCTAGAGAGGGGTGTATTTCTTGGAAAACTCAAAAAATCTCTACAATACCAAAATTCTAGGAAGTTCTTCTATATTAATCCTCAAAGTCTATCTTAGGGTAATGTTCCCTAATCAGAGTTTTTCTAAATCTAGTTTCCAAGGTTTTTACTAAACATCATCTGATACCAACTGTAACTCCCTGACCCCATTTACCTAGAGTCGGTGCATTATTTTAATACATTGGAATGATTAAAAGTAATCAAGTCCCGAAGGACCGATCAGTTTATCAGTATTGGAAAATAGATTACATACATGAACATTACCTTACATTATAAAATTATGAGCAACAACAATGTTGTCTCCATTGACCACATTCATATCTCTTAGACTATCCCTACAGTTCAGTCATAATATACTTCTTCGCATCTTGGAAAACATTAAAAAATAGAAAGGGGTGAGTTTAGATGCTCAGTAAGGGTAACAATATAGACAAAACATTCATAAATAATCATAAACATTTAAGGAAATGTATAAGACTAAAACAAAATCCTTTTAAACTTAAAATTTAGAATAATATAGAAAATATAAATCAAAAAATGTCATTTACATATTCACATGGATATTCTAATAGTTGAATAATCACAAGTAATATCAATATCCAATTTCATAATGATGGAATGCATAATGCCAGACTCCAAAACCACATAGTCAAGGCCTTATGCCAATACTACAAATAATATTTTTTCAAGTCCTTGTTCCAAGACACTAGTTTGTCTCGTGAGACCTACTGATTCATCAAGGAGCTATAACGGGCTCCACCAGTCACTTACTATGTCTAATGTATTCCTCATATGAAAAGGTTTATACATAACATAAACATTTGTATTAAAACTATAATATTAAATGTTAATAATTTATCCATAAACCATAAATGGCATAAAAATAACATATCCACAGTCAAATATATCACAAAACCTTCAATAAAAATGGAAGATTTGTATCATAATAAATCAACTTCAAACAAGTTTAAAATCCATCAAATGATGTTGACATCAATGAAAATTATTTGTAAAACTCTTTGAGTTAAACATCCATTTTTCATGAAAATATTTAAAAGTCAAAAAATTTAGAAAGGAATACATTTAAATAAATTTTTTAATCAAATTTTCTCATACCATGTTGAAAATTTTGAATGGAATTAACATTTTAAAAACATTCACGTCCTTATAAATAAATCCTTAAAACCATTTTGAAAACATAGACATTAATGAGAATGATTTAGAAGAATAAATATTTAAACCATTTAAAATTATGATCTAGTTAAAGAGTCTCTTCCATAAAACCTTAAAATATTCCTTTTGAATTTTTTTATGAAATATGGGTATCAATGATAAATATGTCCCAGTAAATACATACACATAAAAAATCTCGGATAATAATGAGATTGAGGAAATAACCCTTACCTTGCACTTTCCTTTGGTCTAGGGTACATTTAACCTCCTTTATAATGACCATAGTATGTTATAAAATTATATTATAACCACATTCATATTTATTATATCATACATGATTCATTTATGACTTTATACTATCCATTTAATAATGATTTCCGTGTTAAATTAACATGTTGGGTAATAATCGCCTTCTTCATCGTATGTGTTTTAAATTGTTATTATTTATCATATCATTTAGATCATGATTTAAATAATTCAAAAATATAAACCTTTATTTATATATCATATATATTTAGAATATAAATATTTATAATAGATAGATATTTGAAATGGAAGGCACTGTTTATGAAGACGGTAGGCTGTATGTACGCATAAATGTTGTTTCCGTTTACATATCGTATTGAATAGAAGTAAGAGAATAAGAAATTTTTAAATGAATATATATATATATAGTAGCATTATTATTTCATATATTAAATACTTATTAATAATATATATTTTTATAATCATCATTGAATGGTGAACGTGGGAATGAATCTCATCGGGTCGTGGAGACGGTAATCTGTACGTACGCACGAGCGACAATATCATTATATTGATGGTTAAATCATATGTAATTTGATGGTATATCATATATAAAGAATCTTTAACATGTTATATTAATTATTTACATTAGTTATACTCATTATTATACCCATATAAATAATGAAGTGTTTGAATAACAAACTACACAACGACGTGGAGACGGTAAGCCGTACGTATGCATGTATGGTGACTTTGTCATTTAGAAGATGGATAGCATAATGAATATGGCTGTACCATATTTATAATAACATCACATTATTTAGGAGGTGATGGAGTTATTATTTTGGTATGGAAACAACAAAGAAAGAGGAAGTGGAAGATGTAAAGAACTTGAATGAGGGTGATGAAATTATTACCTCTTCTTCGGGTGTTTCCTTTTTAGTTAATCAAACGGGCTCCATAGGTTGTATTTCTGATCAAATTAAGGACTATAGGTTGAATTTAGGGAATTTTGGTGGATATTTTGGTGGGTTTTGGTCGAGCCAAATGGCTTTGTAGGTGTTATTTTGAGATAAGGGGTAGTACCCTTTATAAGGGAGGTGATGGTCACTTTAGTAAAAGCGTGAAATATTACTTTATAATAAAATAATTTTCGGTTTTTAATTGCTCCAAAATGTTTTATTTATAGGATAAGGTGAGAATGGATCCAAAATCTCTCAACCAAGAGGTTTTATACAGGTTTAGGTCATCATATTAACCTTATCTTTTATATTTAACTCTTAGTTAAATAGTTTGACATTTATCATCTCTCTTTGTATTTTTATATTATATGGTCAATAAACATACTATAACAAGACAAGAAAACCTCATTTGGTTCATTATTAATACATATAACCTTATCTATTTTTTTTGTTGAACTTTAGATTTTTAGGAATATTATATCAATTAATAATATAATATTTGTTATAAAAACTCAATTATGTCAATTTTGACACTATTTAGTATTTGATTTTTTTCAAAGCCATAAACCTTTATAAATTTGAATAAAATTTGTTTAACCAACCCTAAATTGTAATATTAACCTATAAAATTAGTTTAATTCATCATAAGACACAATTTAAATTTATTTGGATATTTATAATATCAATTATTTTAATATATCATTAATAAGGTAATTACTACATCATCATTATGTCATAAATAAATTAAATTATTTAATGTATAAAAATTATAAATAAAATACCATTATGTATGAAATCTTTTTATCTTTATAATTAATATTTATAGTCGAATTTATATTCTGTGTAACCCTATATTAAAAAAAATTAGTTATTAAACATTGAATTTTACTCTTTTAACTCTTCTTTAAATAAAATAATTATAAATGTCCTAATCTAATACAAGTGGAAAAAATAGGATCATATTTTATTTATAAGGTTGTTTCTGGTCTAATTATACTTATCCAATATAATTATGATATGTGTTATTGCAATTATAAAATCATTTTTACCCTCAATTACACTCTTTACTTTTAACCGTGGTAAATAAAAGTCAAAAATTACTATTCACCAAAAATTATTTTGATCTTATTGAACCAAATTTTACTTTATGTGGTTATTTTTATCTCTTTTATTTTTTAAATTAAACTCAAATAAGTGGTAAAATGAAGTTTTATGCAAATTTGTAAATACTCCTAGAAGGTTGGTAAAAAACGTTAAAAAGGTCAACAAACTTTTATACATCTAATTTTATTATAAAATGAATCCAATGAATTAAATTTAACTTATATAGGTATTATATATCTATTTTGAATTAAAATAAATTTAAATAAAATAAATAATTATTTAAATAAAAAGTCAGTTTTAAATAATAATGCAGTGTTTGTCACTATTCATCAAAAATTGAAAGTTTTCAGAAAAATACCAAAAAATCACCTGAAGCTAATTTTGAGATTATGTATTAAAAAATGAATTATATTTTACCAAATTCAAAACATATAAGTTTCATTTTTTAATTTAAAATTTATTCTCATTGTCAAAACCAAAAAGCGGGTTTTTTAAAAAGTAAAAACTATTAAAAGATTGACATGTGTTTATTTAAATGTGAAATTATTTATAATGACCTGAATTGTAATAAATGATAAAAATATAATCTAATTATACATCCAAACCATTCAAATTGATAACTTAACACTATAAATTATTTTGATTAAAAAAGTTTTTTTCAATTAAAATTTTGTATTTTCAGTATTCATCAAAATATGAAAGTTATCAGAAAAGTACCAACAATTTATCCAAACTAAGTTATTATTTCACGATTCTAAATATTAATTTAATTTAATTAAATTGAATATATAAAAGTGTAAAATATTTGTTTTTAAAAAGTATTCTCTTTTAAATATGTAGTAAAATTACATTTTTTGGAAAATACTTCTTTTATCTGAAAAAATGAATGTATCCTTATATTATGTCTAAGAAACACAAAATATAAATGTTAAAATTATATAGCATATATATAAATTCAAAATTCAGTTAATACTATTCATAACCGCTTTTTTAACTGCTAATTTGGTAAGTTGTTGCGTGCTCAGACTCGGTGTTGCATATAGAGCAAGCTATTGAATTAATTTAGTGAGATAACATACTATGAAATATTAGGGCGTTACAGAGAGATGTCTTATATGGTAAATTCAGGGACTGTGAAATTTTGATTCATCAAATTTATTTTTGGGGCTATATTGTCACCATGTATATAAAATATTTACAAAATTCAAATAAAAATGTTGTTAATAAACGGCCAACACTAAAAAATATTGCCTAATTACATAATTTCCTTAAAATAGATTATTTCTATGATTTGTTTGTTATATATTTTCCCATAATGGTTCTCCAATTAAAAATTTGTCTTGTAAAATTTTCAAAGCCACATTTTCAATGGAATTTAAAGTATATTTTAATTAAATAAATAATATATTAATCAGTTAACCTGTATTAATAGTACTTGTGGGTTAGGAAGTAATTTTTATATTTAATGATGAATCAAAAAATAATATGGGATAAATATTTATATAATATGGGAGATTTTTTCTTATAAATAAAGGTAATTAATATCCTAATAAAATGATTATAAAAATCATTACCAAGAGTATGAAATGGTAGTAATTTTATAGAAATTATTTAGACACTATATATATTGTAAAATATGTGAGATATATATGGATCACTATAATTACTATTATATATTCACAAATTGTAATCTAAACAAGAGGAAAATGATAAATATGGAAATACTAAAGAACTATGACTATACTATACCATACCACCCTTTATGGGTAAACATGGGGGACTTTTCCTTGAGTCATAATAATTATGAATATTTATCATTTATATAAATGTAAAAGAATACAATATTCATTTATTCAAAAAATATGTAAATAAAAATTATTATAGAAGGGGAAACAATATTTATTTTATAAATAAATTTTAAACCATCATTATCTAAGAAGATGAACGAGATTCAACATGACGGTAAGGATTTATCAAATAATTTTAAATACTTTTAATATGGGAAACTATCAAAAATCATTATTAAGATTATGTTTTAAGGTTTTGGAAGTGATTATGTTTGTAAAAATAAACTAATATTGAAAAAATTAATTACATGAGGCCCATTGATCAAATTTCTATATACGCAATTATAACATATATATATATATATATGTATGTATTGACTTCTATGAATGATTTTGGTTGGACAACATGAATTGATAAATGAAAAATTATATTTCATGATGTTGGATATATCCGAAATTAAGTAATAGGAGAAAAATTCTAAAAGATGGCATCCAACCACCCACAATACTAATATAAATATTGGATAATAAAATAGTGGAAATTTTCACTAGAAAACCTAATACATCCAAGATGAATGGTTCAATATGGATTATCATGGACCACTTTTCAAAGTATACAATTTTCTTAGAAATAAGAGATGTTATTCCCCATGAAAAACTATAATATCTATATATTAATGAAATTTGTAACTTTATGGTGAAGAAAATTCAATTGTATCAAATCATGAAACTTACTTTGCATCATAATTTTAGTGGATATTTTATAATGATCTAAATATATAGAAACATTTTGGAACCACATATCATCATTAAATGAAAGGTAAATCTCAAAAACCTATATAAATAATATATTACTTGCTGAATTAGATCTCACTCAACTTCTAAAGCACTTATAAAATGTTCCTACCTGGGGTTGAATTATAATAAAAAATAGTTTTACCTCTATTATTAAAATGGATCCATATTAACCATTTTAAAAAAAATATTTCATACTCTAACATTCAAGGATAATGTCCTAGAATGAAATCTATTTGGACCATAACTAATTATATAGATAATGGAAAATGTGTAATTTATAAGGAAGTATACCCAGAAAAATCAAAGGAGAAATAAAATTTTGTAGATTACTGAAAAATGGAAATAGAGTTTCAAGTATGGAACCATGTATTTTAAAAGGTATAATAATAGAATGGAATCATATGTTTATATAAGAAGGGAAAGAAATGTAACATGATTATTTATAATTTTTTTATATTAAAGAGGATATGATTTTTAGTTTATTATTTGGATCTTCCTCCCAATTTATCTAAATTTCCTGATATCTAATATTTTTCATAATTTTTAATTACATTCATAACCTAATAAATTTACACAATACAATATAAATATACTTAGTTATCAAATTTTCATATGAGGAAGACCCTATATTGATTCGCGAATCCATTTATAAATTGTTATAGAATTGAGAAATTTATCTAGGGAAAGTATTTTGGAGGAATCATATACTGGGGGAAGAAATATGAGATCCTGAGGAAGCAATAAGGAAAAATTAACCAATATTGTTGTTATATTAATGAATATATGAAATTTATTGGAAATACTTATGTATCATGGAATAATTTAATTCATATGATTCCATTATAAATATTTCATTAGTATGATATTCTATTTATTTTATTATAGAAGTATATAACAATAATAGAGTTATATTCACTAGAAAAACTACTACAAATAATGCAAAACATTACATGAATGGAAAAATAAACACCATAAAATTGAAAATTTTACATTGAGAAAAAAATATAAGTAAATCAAAAGACATAAGTTTTAAATGTTGGTGTATCATAGTCCCTATGAAATATCACTCCTATGAACAACACAATGAAATGGGAAAAATAATTAGTTATATGGAGAACCATGATAAAGAACGGAGTGATAGATTAATGAAGAAATAAGATGAATTTATTGGATGTGTAAATTTATATGAGTATGGTTGTTATAAAAGTAAACCATCCATTATAATGGTAACATGAATGCTAGAATAGTAACTTTACCATTGGAATAGTAAAATGACTAATAAGGTAAATGATTAATTAAACATATAAATAATTCATACCATAAATTAAATAAGTAAATATAAATACCAAACTAAAATTAAATAATTACTTAATCAACATATCATAATTTAATTATAATTGTGAATTTTTAGTAAATAATGATTACATTATTTAATAAAAACCTAATTTTCACTCATGAATTAAACATTAAAATGACCTAATTTTGGATTTGTTTTGTAAAATGTACATCAATTTGGGAATTTTATTTTTAAAATTAGCTAATGTTGATGGTTTTTTATTTTCAAGTATTGTATAATATGTTGGTGTATAGTAAAAACTATATAAATTCTTTATTTTGTAATAGAGATGTATGAATGATTTTTTTGTTTCTAGAAGTAATATAAAAATAATAATAATAGATTTAATATCAAATCATAATCCCCTAACTATTTAATTAAAAAAATGTATCACATTTTTTAGAAATAATATTTTATTCAAATATTTATTTTTAAAAATTCCCCTCAAATCCCTAAAAATACCACAATCACAACCTCCCTTCTCATCACATTGTAAGCACCCTTCATTTCCCATGTTCATAGAAATTACTTCCATAAACTCTCTTATATAAGTTATACTAGTTTTTTCATTACAAAACATAATTACTTTAGGCCTAATTAGTATATTAAAGGATGAAATCCAAGATAATATTTAATGAGGCACCTTATACCAGCACACATAAATTTGGTTCTGAATACACAACTATTAATTAATAGATTTGATATAAATTGATGTGATCCGTTATAAATATATATATATATATATATATATATATATATTATTTAAATATTATATGTCACTAATAATATCCCAATCCAAATAAATACAGTCTTTGTTTCATTTATGAGAACATATAAAAGGTACTTATTTTATAATACCTATAAAAATATCTCTTTAATTGTACCATATCAGAAAAACACCAAAAAATCATATATTACACACATCATCATTATAATTCCCTTTAACTTAAACAACCCTACAATATATGATTTATAAAAATGGTTTCATTTTCATAAATTTCAAGGATATTTTCATTTTATAGTTTTAAAGAACACAGAAAACACCAGAAAATCGAGACATTACAAAACGATTTGGAAACTTCCACTCAATATTAATTTTTTCTCACAAAAAAAATTGATACATAAATTTAAACTCATGTATCCTAAAAAACATGTTCCCTTATTTAATATTGAATCCCCATAGAGTAATATTAGACCATTATATAGTTTCTACTCACCTATAGACCCTGTAAAAAACATTTGAAAATATGGGATGAGTATAAAAATGTTATTAATGGTTACAAAAATAAAGACAACCATAATTACATTTTGAAAATCATGTAACCACATAAATTGGTTTTCCCTATCTATATATTTTTATTTAAACTCAAATAATAGTTTTCAGACTAATGAAAAAAATTATTTCTCAAATAATTTCATAATCATATTATAAGAAATATTAAATAAAAAAACATAATCATGATGTTTCCTTATAAAACATGTGTATTGCTTAAGTCATTTTCATTAAAAACATATTTATCACCTTTAAAAGGGGAGCACACATTCCTTTAAACATAGTATCATTAGTTTATATTATAAAATCAAAATACATCAACAAAAATTCGTTTTTAGTTATATAAAATTAATATGTATTCCTTGAGATGTCATCTTCATATGAATCTTACAATCACTCATACATTCACTCTTACAAATTGAATAACCTACTTAGTTAATTCCAACATATCTTCCCAAAGAACAAAGTTATTACCCAATTTATTATAGAGATATATCGATAACACTCATCATTATAAAAAATTTAAAATGGCCATAACATACATTAAACAAAAAGAAAAAATAATTTTCATTATAAAATATAATAATTAATTTTTCGGAAAAAAAATTAAGAATCACTTTTTGGATTCGCATAAAAATACGGACAAAAATCCTTTCTTATAAAATCACTTTAAAAACACATTGGAAAGGGAAATAAGATAATAAATTAAAAAACCAGTTATAATTATTGTTTGATCATCCTAAACAATATTTTACATAATTGTGGGTAATTATTCTCATGTCATATATGATAAATAATATTCCATTAAAACTTCTAAAAATGGAAATAGTAACACAATTGGGAAAATTTTAAAAGTATTCCACTAAAACCTTCATAAAGAAAGTTAAAATTAGTTAAAATTTAATTTTAAAAAATATTTCCATATATTAATAACAAACCTAAAATCATTAAAACAACATGGATATGAAGGAAAAATATAAGAAACAACATTAATACTTAAAAAATTATTTCCAAGAGAAATCTCTTACCTAGAGTTTAAATCATCATGTATATACATTAGATAATATAAAATAAACATAAACTAAGTTTTTAATTTCATAAAAAAACCTTTTAATATTTCTCAAATTATTAAAATACCTTTTATTTAAATTAATTTCATTTCTTAAATATTTACTAAATCAGTTATGTTTATTTCAAATGTTTTGAGGATGTTTATATCATAATCCCAAAACTAATTTGATATGTTGTACAGGGTAATAGGATTCAATTTTTCTTGATGTTAATATTTTGAAACATGATATTATTCTCATTTTTATATATTAAATATAATTTTAGAGAAATCTATTAAAGGTGAACATGAAAAATTAATCACATCACTTCGTGGAGGTGGTAGACCACATATACACATGAGAAAACTATCTTTTTCAAATGATGAATGGATTGGAGAGAATGTAATATCATATAAAAATTGAAACATAATTAATCAATGTATTTCAAATGGATTCATTAAATTAATATTAATAAACATCCTTGTGAGGTGGTTATGAAAAACAAGACGCGTCGCTTCGTGAAGGTGGTAGTCAACAAATATGCATTGGTGATGATTACATTTCCTATAGGATATAGAAAAATAAAAAGTATTTTAAAATAAAAATAATAACATTTTTAATATCTAAATACTTATGTTACAATTTCATCATAGTTAAATAATATTTAAAGGTCATATAATTATAAATAAACATGAAGAACTCAATATAGAATTATATCTCCTCTTTGAAAATAACTCTATTGGATTACACCACATTCATTCATAGATTAGATTCTAGAAATACCATGACCTCCATTATTTGGGGAGGGATGTTGGGAATATATTTATGTATGTATTTTCTAAGCTATATTTCTCAAAATATGTGATGAATAAATGATATTAGGTTCTCTTTAACAAGTGAGGGGAGAGTTACACTTGTAATTTTCTTATGCTCACTACAATATGTGTCTTACTAATGATAAATTGGATATAATACTATAAAAATTAAAATATATATTGATAAGGGTCAAAATAAAATCAATCAATAATATTAAAGATAAAAAAATTATTCTTAACACAATTTATTTACCATAATTAACATGATTTATAATTTACTTTGGTGACACATTTTTATCTAGTTACTCTTAATAATGCCCAAAAATGATGATGAAATCATTAATAAATTTTAACTCATGGTTAAAAAAATTGAATCCATTTTTCAATTAAAAATTTTTATAAGTAGGCTAAATTACATTTAAAATATGTGCTAAAAATTCTATTAAAAACAATATTTTAGAAAATTTCAATTTAAATAATAAAACTGAACACATAAAAAATCGAAAAAAGTCTTAATTCAAGTTGAATTATTTATATTATTTTTTAAAAAAAATTGTTTCTCTATTTTAAAACCAATTTAAATATATAATTGGTCTTTTAAAAAACTTTATTTAGTGAAATTAAATTAGAATTCTAAAAAATGTGGATTTTTTCATTATTCATTCAAAAATCTATCATTCCACAAAAATTTATACAATTAACACTAATATATATTTGATATGATGAAAACATAAAATAGTTATATTTTTTCATTTATTTTTATAAAATATTATAAATTTAACTATTAAATAAAACCATATAATTTATAGAAACTATTTTTGTTATAATAAATCTAGTTTTTATAGAAAAATTACATTGAAGGGTTACATTAATATGAATTGATAATATAAAATATTTAATTTTAATAAGAAAATAAATTAATCTATTAATAAAATTTCCTAGTTTTTCCCAATCATAACCTATAGAAATTGAATCATAAAAAATAGTAAGATAAAATGCTCAGTAAAAGTAAAAAATTAGGATTATATATGAGAATAATATCTAAATATGGGTATCAAAACATAATAATTATCCTATTATATAAAATTAATTGGTTATACCAAAGTAAAAATGGATCATAAAACATTAACCAATGATCAGATTAGAGTAGAGTATAAAAGAAAACATAACATGAGTATGATGAATAGTATATGAATATTGTGTTAATTGAATAATAAAATTATAAAAAGTGGATGTGGAATAACATTCCTGATTCCCTTATCCTTTTGAATTTGGAATCACATTACTGGCTCCCTTCCCATAGTGGATCCAGAATCACCTTCCTACCTCTATTCACATAGTATATTATAAACCATCTTCCTTCCATCTTCAACATATTTGATCAAGAATCATGTTCCTACATCCTTCCACATGGTGGAATAGGAATAAAATCCTTATATACCATATTTATCTCATTAGATATTATACATTACCTAATTAATTTGTGGGAATTCTAATTCCATTCAAACCCATCACATAATGAAAACCATATATGTGTTCTATAAGAACTTGAAAATAGTTATATTTAAAACAACACATAATTTACCCTTGGAAAAAGATATAGGTTATATATAAACCTCTATATAATTTTCATAATCCATCAAGAAAAATAATTTATATGGTATTACATTAATATATCCCTTGAATAACATAAGGAACATCAAAGTATATTATCACATATGGAAAATACATTTGTTAGAATATTAGATATTCCACATCAAAAAATTACAATATATACCAATTTTTTTTCAAAATAATTTTGAATTAAATTAATTTGGAAATATATTTGATAATATAGAAATAAATCATAGTAATGAATAATTATAATAATAGTGAAAAATGTTCTTTCATGGAAAGCATTAAATAAATAATTTAAAAAATAAAGCATATGGAAAACAATAAAGTAATCACATAAAATGTTGTAAAAGAAAGAAAAAATTGTGAAAAAAAACTTAATAAATTAATTATCCATCAATAAGGTTATCCATAAAATCATCCAAGGAATATTTACATAGTGGAGAAATATTCTTTATTGAATGGAATGGTTGTAGTCTATTTCACATACAAGTTTCATATCATATAAACTATTCTACCAAGGGAAATGATATTGAGTGAGATTATGTAAAACCTAAATAAAAACCAGAGGATAATAAAACATTTCACTTCTTAGAGTTAATGTACTAATTTTTTTCATAGATAGAAATTTATTCATAATGACCTTGATTTGAAAAAAAAAATTATAATGAAACCCTTACATGAATTATTATTCATGAAGTGTGTAACACTTTAAAGGTGGATTTTTATAGAAATATAGATATTTAAAAAAGAAAAAGTTAAACAGAATAAAATTAGTGGGAAGAATATACCCAACTTATATTAATTAAGTTCATCTATAATAATCAAAACATAATGAATTCAAATTGATATAACAAAAACCCTTATCTTTTCTATTGACTTCTGAAAATTTTCTTTAATCATTAATATCATAAATATAACCATATTAATAACCTAATTTTTAACATTATTAAATTATATTTCCATTTATACTCTTCAATTATCACCATTAATAATACATTAAAAATCTAGATAAGACTTATTTTACTTATTGGGTGTTAATAATTTATATTACATCACATATGTTTTATAATGGTGACAGTGAACTGCATTCCTTGATAACAAGTTCACTGTTACCCAAAAAATGAATGATATTTAAACCATTTAATTTCTATTATTTATTCATCCCCATTTTCATTTAATGGAAACTATCATCATGATTTTTCAAAACAGAATCTATATCGGGTTTGTTACACATATTTTACTAATATCAATATATTAAATTTTAATAACGGTAAATTATTTTGTTTAAGTGTCAAAAAAATATTCATGAAATATATTACTCCATTATATTATATATATTAATAAAAAATATATTATAACCATTCTTTTAGGTCATTGAAGAAGGATAGAACTTGTCACTCTATAAAGGTGTTGATCTGTATATAAACACGAATGATGTTGTCCTTTTTAATAGAACATAAACAAGTTATGAGTTGATTTATATTTTTAAAAATTATATATTGAAGTTAAAAATATAATATTTATTCATTAAATAATAATTTTGAAACATATTTTTATATTGGTTAAGGAAAATGAGACATGTCATCCCATGGGGTTGTAGTCCTCACTATAGGGTCCTGAAAAAAAAATCTGCAAAGGAGAATGATGATCCCCTTTAACTCAAGGGAGATTCTACCCAATTTCCCCTCAAAGGATTGGGAAAATGTGGAGTATACTCAATGATGGAGAAGGATGAATCGGTCCACAGACTGTTCTAATGTTAACAACACGCAGCCGGTTCTGCGAAGCATCCCTCCTCTACGAACTGTCTTCGTTCACAAAACCGAGGCGGAGACCCTCCGCAGTCGCAAGGCAGGACAGGCGCCAACCCAATTCACCATTCTGGACCTCCCTAGCTGCGAGCCGCATCAACCAGCATGAACCGCCTCCGCTTTCATTCGTGAAATGGATACATAACCCTCCACGGCCGCAAAGAACTCCCCGAGTTTGGTTCGTGGAGGAGGAGTGTTTAATGCCCTGGGAGTTATGGATTGACCAAGTCATCTGTAAGCCAGGATTTTGGTTATGGGCCTCCACAAATGGTGCTGTATGACCCCAATAGATCCCTTTTCCTCCCCTTTATAAAAGAAGACCAAGGGGGAAAGAAAAAAAAGGAAGGACACAGAGAGGAGATCAATCAGATTCGGGTAGAAGGATTTCGAAGGAAGGATCTTAGGATTTCGCAAAGAGCAAAGTTCCAGTTCGTGAACCAGGGTAGGTATGAAGCTGGAAATGAATTAATAAGGAACTGAAAATGCATAACTTAGTAAACCTTGAACCAAAAACAACATAAAAAGAGAAGACCATGAACCATGGACCCTCTTCGGATGCACTACCCGCGGACCAGGGAGTTTATGCCCCTTTTCTGATCTGTCGCACCGCGTAGCACCCTCCTATGCGGGTGAAGCCCTGACCAAAAAATCTCCAACTGGTTACGCCCTTGACCACCACTGCTCACGTGGACCCCTCCGCATACCAACCTTGTACATGGTCTGAACCCAAAGTTGCAAACCCTCGTGGTTCGCGGGATACCAATTAGTTCGCGGACCTTCCGGGTTCGCAGACGGCCTCTCAGTCCGCGGACCACCCTGGCTCACGGACGGCTTCTCCAGCCGCGTAGCACCTCCCTGCGCGAAGGGTGCCACCCCTCATACACCTGTGTGGCCTGCCAAAACCTTCATAGTTCCCATTCCCTAAGCCAGATAAAATCCTTCCAATTTAAATCTATCCTAATCCTTCACAACCTCCTCATTGGCCCATTCATCAGCCCTGAGTTGAGGCCTCCACTAGAGCCATCGGACCGATATGATATAACCTTTGGGAATATTAGTGCACCCTTTTGAGTTCAAATAACCACGGTAAGCAAAGGCGAAGGGGTTTCCCCGACCCTTGGGTGGATTCTTGAAGCATGCCTGGGTTCACATTCCCACGGTAATGCGGGGTCTGAGCCCGAGAGCCCCATTTCTACCTCTACTCACCAGGATGAGGGACTGCACACTTCGGCGGTCGGGCACTTCTTCCCTCCCCAGAGTGGGTGTGGAATACCCATCCGAAGGAAGCCTTCTCCATGCACCTCCGTACTTCCCCACCAATACGACCAATGATGGACGTAGTGGGGGTAGGGTGTTGATCCATCCTTCTTTGGGGCCAAGTCCCTCTCCTGGTGGGCTCTATCACCATTGGGCATCCCTTATGGAGTAATCCCCACACCATCCTCACTGGAAGCCAATGACCCCGTTCCTTTCAATCTCAAGGGTTCATGGCTCCGCCACACGACTTATACCTTCCTCGAACATCGGGGGGAAGGAGAATCCAGCGGTACCGGCCTTTTCCTCCACTCATTGTTTGTCTCCCCCTCCCTTGGTCAGGAGAAAAGTATGAGGTTAGCCAATTCTATTACATTCTCTTGTTTCTCACACTGAGCATGACTCATGTGGGCTTAGAGATTTGTGATGTTCATGGTACCTGCACAACGACGATGGATGTGTTGCGAACTATGTGGACTTTGATCCTTGTCTCTTAGGCAGGGTATGTAGGAAGCCTCCCTGAGGTTCAAACCCATCATCCACACTTTGGGCCACCTAGGAGCGTAAGCCCCATACCCATGTGAACTACGAGGACTTTGATTCCCTACCACATGGATACGTAGAAAGCCTCGATGAGGTTCAAGCCTGATCACCAGCAGACCCCCTGGGTCCACCTTCACGTCGGTTCTCCAACACTCCCATTCAAACTACGTAGACTTTGATCCCTATCTCTTAGGCAGGGTACATAGGAAGCCTCTGTAAGGTTCAATCCCAACAACCGGTTGATCTGACTATCTTCACATCGGTTCACCATGCCAATCCCAGCGCCGCCTCAATGAGTCCTGACTCCACGGGGTCATTAATCCAACGAGAGATGGTAAACCTCAGGCCTAAATGATTCTGAGCCCCTACATCTAGTTGACCATTTCCCACTAGGGTTAAATCCATGGATACTATGTTTGGGTATAAACCAAAGATTCGTGAACATATGAATACATCTTAAATCTATAAGAGATTCTCAGAAAAAGAAATAATTCCCCCCAAAATGGTGCGATGAGCCCGACTTCCCATCCTCACAACCAATGTGAGTTCTTAAGCATCGCGGGCCAAACCATCTAACGAAGGCCTGACTTTGGAAAGCAAGTCCACGCGTCATCGGATACAGAACCGTTGGGCATTTCGAGACCAACCTGAAACAAAAATGGTGAACCCGACGTGAATCTTTAACTAAGTGTGACGGATTTAACCTAATCCCACCATGTTCCCCCTTTATACTCACAATGAGGGAAATGCAAGGTCATTAATCACGCATGGGATCATGAGATGCTGCTTTGACGGGTTTGCTGTTTTTATTTGTTAAAATATTTTACAGGTACCTTCAGAACTCCCTTCGATCCAGTGGCATCGCAAAGGAACCCACAAGCGAGTGCTTCCAACAACGGAAGGAATGGAAATCCTCACCTACGGAGGACCCCGTCACCCACCCAGCATCTTCAATGCTGGGTCTCAGACGCGTTGCTTTGAGAGTACCACTTGAACGGTACTCTCCCAATGGTGGAGGCAGCCATGCACGCCCTCCAATCTGCTAGAACTCACTGGTCGCTTGCCCAATAGCGGCCATAGAAGTAGATCTAGACGGCCCCTGTTGCCGTCTCAAACCGTTTCGGGAGTCTGTCCCCGGAACGGGACAATGCGTACCTCCCTTATCTTAGGGAGACGGATGAGGTCGATGCTGAGGACTTCATCCCTGCCGAACGGGGGTTCCAATCCAAGGCCCCCACCGGAAGGCATCATCGCAGTCATGTCGCGACTCGACATCCTCACGCTGAGGAGGATGTCTCCCCAAGGATTCAGGCCCACGCTCCCCGAGCTCCGGCCCCTCGGACCGCCCAATGACAACGGAAAATGTACAACCAGGGACCGGCCATCACTCTGGTCCCTAAGGAGGATCTCCACTGCCCAGCCACAAAGAAGTACCATGAACAGGCACCTACACCAGTTCGCTCTTCCTGATCACGCCATCCAGACATGGCAGCATCAAACGAGTTGGCGCACATCCCCGCTGAGCTCCATCAGGCCCATCGCTCATGCAGGATGGAACTTACCCGGCAGGCACCTCTCCCTGCCCAGGGTCGTGAAGCCCACCAGCTTGATGTGGTGGTGACCCGGCACCTATAGGACCAGCTCCTAGAAGATGCTTCTGACGCCCGCCATCCGGACATGGTGGTGATCAGCAAAGCTCGCCACCCAGATGTGGTGTCAATTAATAGGTGAGCACGTCTCCCCACCAACAAAGGCCATCGACTCGATATGGTGGGAAACCAACAAATGTAGGGCCAACTCCCCATGGATGCAAGTAAATTCCACCATCCTGATGTGGTGGCAAACGAAGAGATAAACCGACGTATCCCGACATAGGGGAATATTTGTTCACCTACCCTGATACAGGAGAATTGTCAGTACCGACTGACAACTAGAGGACTGGAGCAGTATATTCCTACTCCGATACCAGAATGGGCCTTCATACCCATTCCAGCCAAAGATTTCTCTCTAAATATCCTAGAAATGATGGATGAGCAGGTATTGATCCCAGATCATATCTTGCATACTTTCCAGAATGTAATTGCATCAGTGGCAACAGTAAGGACTCGGGCCCATGAGCTCATCTCCCCAATTGAGGCGACTCATCTAAGAGATGAGATAGCCACCTTGGAGAAGATCTGCATCCCTACTTCTTCCCAGGAGGGTCGCCAGCCATATTCTGTGACGTAAGGGAAACTGGATCGAGTAGCTTCACCGTTCCAACTGGGGACACCTTTCCATCATGGTGGATGCTCCAGAGCAGGAATATATCCTTGCTAAAAGTCAATATGTTCATCAGTGTATCCCGAAAACATTATGGGACCCAATTAGACAGGGACCCAAAGGTGAAGGCCATTATCAACAGTAGACGGTCCCGTCTACCCACAAGAAATCACCCCGAACGTGCCAAAGGTAGCCGGAAAATAAAGAACGGGTTCATGACTCCGATCTACTAGAAGCTGGGGTTCCCAACGCCGCTACGCACACATCGTAGGCTCAAAACCCTGCCCACCCATTACCATGTTATGGTAATGGAATTATCAGTTGGGAAGGTCCTCCCCGCAATGTTGCTACCAGTAGCTCTGAAGGTCCTCCCCAGAGAACCTGTGGGAGCTTCCCTCACGGGCATATAACGATCAATCACGAGAGCTCCTCTTCTAATGCGAGTCACAGAAATCCTCCACGTGACCAGAAAATCAAGCAGCAAGAAGGTCCTCCACTTGCTGAGGTCCACCCTAAAGTTCCTCCCCGGGGTATGCACTGCAAGCACACTTCGTGCAGTAGGACCATAGATTATGACAGTAGTCTTCACTACCATAGTTGAAACTGCAGAGGCCCTCCCCGCAGTGATGTCTTATCATGACAAGAAGGCCCTCCCCTTGTCTTGGCCTACCTTGAAGGTCCTCCCTAGTGGTTATGTTGCAACGACACTCCTCCCAGTCGGGCATCATATCATGGTGGTAGTCCTCGCCACCCTGATAACGGAGGTCCTCCCTGTAGAGACGTCAAGCAATGAGAAGGCCCTCCCCTCATTACGGTACATTCTGGAGGCCCTCCCCAGGGTGTATCCTGCAGATATTCTCTCTACGGTAGTTGTAATGGTAGTCATTGCCATTGTCGCAGCTGTGATGGTAGTCCTCACCATCACGGCCTCCATTGCGAAGGTCCTCCCTGCATTGGCCCCAAGCAACAAAAGGTCCTCCCCTTATCACAGCGTGTCCTGAAGGTCCTCCCCAGGATGCATATCGAACTTCAATCCATGATGGTCATCCTCACCATGATGTTAGTTGTTGCGAAGGCCATCCCCGTAACGACGCTACACAGCCAGAAGGTCCTCCCCTTGCTGTGACACAGCTTGGAGGTCCTCCCTAGGGTGTGCACTGCAAAAGTCCTCTACGTAGTGAAGCATCAAGCAGTAATGGTATTACTCACTATTACGGCCACCATTACGGAGGTCCTCCCCATGATGACATATCATATCGGCAGGAGGGTCCTCCCCCTGCTGAATCAAGCACAAAAAATCCCCTGTATGCAGAGGCACTCAGAAGGACGAGATCAAGCATGTCAGATTCCCAGTTAGTTTCCAATGACATCCTTCTTCAATCAGGAGACGGTCCAGGGCCATGTTCATCTTCTGAACCACCTCGGAATCACCCACATGACGATTCAATACCTACCGGTCCCACTGCCTCCGACCACACTATCAGTGAGCTCCTCAGTTGGGTTGACCAGGTAGAGGAATCACTAGCGGAGAAGTATGCCAATATGATTCACCTGAGGAAACGACTGGACAGGGATGATATACCAGTTATGTTTTGGCCCACGACAACCTCCCAGTTTGATATACCCAGAGAGTTGTCGGAAGAATGCGTTCATGGAACCCGCCATAATATATGGACAACCCTCCGCCGACTGAAATCAAGATTTCATCCCTAAGACGAGTATGTAGACCATGTCAATACAATAAGAGACCTCCTGCATCACATCGACCTGGAAACTATTCCTTTGGTATGGCAACAGCAACCCAAGAGGCGTAAACGAAAGATGGAGATAGCCTGCCTCCATGCACTGCACCATCTGTGTCGCCTCATCGATGAAGCTTCAATGGGAGTCCATATCATGGGATGGGGAGAACATGGAGCTCTACATTTCACTCCACTCCCCATCCAGAAGAGCATGTTCGGCATGGTGTCATGTAATTTCATCACGTCAAGATGAAAATCGAGTGGTATCCCTATTCAGGAAAGGCAACACACCCAACAGAGTCAGGCCTTGAGTAAGTCCTAGAAGCGTCAGGCCCGACAGGAACAAGCCATTCAAGAACTCTTGAATCAGGCCACTGAAAGCATACAACAGGCCTCTCTCCTAAGAGAGGCCAATCAGAAATCTTTTCATGCCTCCCCAAAAGGGATTGGTCCCCAGAAAAACTCAGCATCAAACCAAATTCAGCCCTGAATGGGGGCACACAAGATCAAGCAGGCAGCGATAGCCACAGCCACTGCCGCAATCCAGGGTCAACCCCAGCCCTCAGGGCTGGAGGCATTATTACCCTCTCAACAAAAACCTCCCCCACGAGAGTCAGTATTCTCTCATATAGGGAGGATAGATAGAAGAGGAGGTTCTTGTCCTATCCCATCATTTGAATCATCATCCCCTCCAAGAGGAAGGCACACCGTAAGGTCACATCAAATAACTCTCTGCATCACCCTTCGTCAAGAAGTCCTAAGGCAATCCCAGGTCATGAAAGGGAAGGCCAGAAGAAGACATGGGAGATCCTATTCCTGTTTGGAAGATGATATCTTCTCTACCCTGCGATATGCATCTATCAACGTCATAGAGGTTAACCCCATGGGTGACACCATAGATGATGCAAATCAGGATGGACCGGGAGATGATGGTTCCGGTCAGGTTGTGACTCACAACGAACCCCCAGGTGTGCACACCCGGAACCAGAGGTCTGCCCTAAATATGGTCGTCCTTCCTGCCAATCCTCCTCCGCCTACCTAGCGATCTTCCAATAAGGATAAGAATAAAGGGCTGGTTACCCTTAACCCTCCTCATTCTCTCGACAATGATGAGCCACTCACACTCGAATAGAGATTCGCTCGATAGGAAGAGGAGATGAAAGAATTGAGTCGGCATAACGGTGAGCTACTCCAGAGGAACCACCTTATTGAAAGTATGTTCTAGGAGGAGCCACATCATGCACTCCCAGTAAATGCACCTCAAAGACTAAGGTTTGACCTGGAAAACGAAACACGGTTAGGGCTCCCATCCAATGAGGCGCCCGACCCGTCCAACTACCTAAACGTAGATTCAGATGAATACCAAGACTTCCCTCCACTCAAGAAGAAATTGGAGAAAGTACGTCTGAACCCTCCAAAGGCGCCACAAACGGCACACGCACCCCTGGTTCTAGCCAATCTGGATCCTCAAGTAATACCTCAAGCTACGCCTGCCCAGGATCGGGCCCAGTAGGATGTAAACCAGGGTCTCACCAACACCATCAAGGCACTAACAGCTCGATTGGAAGCGATGGAAGGTCGACGTGCTCTGATACAGCTAGAGAGGAAACCCTACCAAGATTGGGTGACCACACACTGCCTCCACCCAATTTTGGGAGCCCTGTATTCCCTATTTTTAAGGGGTCAAGTGATCCGGAATAGAATTTGATGCACTACGCATCTTATTGCAGCCCTATGATGGGGACTCCAGAACAACAAGAAGCAGTAAAACTCATATGCGTCGTATGGACCTTTCAAGGATCTGCCTTCGTCTGGTATACGAGTCTGCCAGCCCAGTCAATAAAGAGCTAGGAGGAACTTCGGCAGTATTTCCTGTTCCACTTCATATCTACGTTGCCTAAAACAATGGTTAGCGACCTCATGAACTGCAAGTAGAGGTAGAACAAGAGGGTCTCATATTTCATTGACAGATGGATGGGTCTGACCAATTCCTTGAACAGACCAATGCTTCAGGATGAGATGCTATCCATATGCATCGATAATCTTCGAGATGAGCTGCGAACACTGCTCAAACCATTGGAGTGCACCACTGGATTCCGCCATCTCTCAGCCATCACCCATATAATTGAGGACTCCCTAAAGCCGACTAATTTGAAGTCCCGAATAGCCTCACAGGCTCCTACAAAAAGAGCCCCTAGAGATGAAGCATCCGTTTTCACACTCAAGCTGGCCCCTGTGCCCGCTCCACCACCCAGGCATCCACCAAATCATCAAGGGCCTCCTGCATATCAGTGGTCGCCTCTGCCTAAATGGGATGATTAGAGAGGACCAAAGAGGAACCAGTTTGAGGAATGAAGACAAAACGTATACTCATTCCCAGATGATCAAGTCCACGGCTACCTCATTTCCACCATGAATTGCAACTTGCTCCGTCTCCTGGAGACAAGGAAACCTGTAGAAGTCGGTCATGATGACAGGATAGATTACTGCCCCAACCATCAAATTTTGGGGCAAAATATCCAAGAAAGCTTCATCTTCAAAGACCTCCTGAAGAGTATGGTAGACTCCGGACAGGTCGAGCTGGGACCACCCCCAACACATGTGGCATGTATCTCTACCACAGACTCTGACAAAGAGGAGGGGTGGCAGAAAGTCACTAGAAAGAAGGGGTAGAAATTCAATGACTGGATGACTTGGAAGACTATCAACTGAGGCCAGAGCATACTCTAAGCTCAGCTACGACATCCAGTGTTGTTGCCAACAGCCCCTAATGCCGCACAGCCGATAGCATTGGCCTCACAATCCTCCACGATCTGGTCATCCAGGTGTAATCAAAGAAGGAAGAAACAATCACAATATGATCAGTCTGCAACGGGGCCAAATTTAGTCCTGACCATGGAAGATTATATGCCCTCGAATTTGGCACCACAGGCACCTACCCACCAAACTGCACCATCAGGGACTACCGGCCAGGTTGACCTGTTAGAGGATAAAGAGACAATCTTTGGTTCTATTAATGTCATCCATCTCATGGAATAGTCCCCTGATGAAGGGTACGGTTATGAACCCGAGTTCCCTGCACGAGGGGCCGGGAGGAAGAATCACAGGGGTAGGGGATACCAGGGGAGGCGCAGCCGCGGCCAAAACCAACCCTATGGTTGGACCCCATCCAAAACCATTAATATCGTAGAAACCCCTGGGAGAGCCTTTCAACAGACTCAACAGGAGAAAGAATGCCCCTCCACCTCCACAAGTAGCCACTCTGGCCCTATTGTTCTGCGATACCCACCAGGGGAGGAGCAAGTGTTTGGTTTCCAAGTGTGCACAAACAGACCGGCCGGTCCAAGTCCTCAAAATACAAGAACATCATCGATATCCGACCCCGCGGCCAGTCCCTCCTCATCAAATGCTCCAGCCCCCAAAGCACCTGCTAAGACTCTCCTGCCAACAGAGAAGCATCAGCCGCTGGAGAAGAAATACGATATCTTTAAGAAGATGGCATCAGTACCAGCCAGGATGTCAATCCTCGATGCGCTAAGTCTGTTAGCAGACCTCAGGGAGGAACTTATAGAATCTTTGATCAGCCCCTAGGAGTTTCAAGCCGAGGTAGCTGCCTTCAAGATTTACCGGATGGAGATTGACCCGGCTGAATGCAATTCGATGATTTCTTTCACTGATCAGGATGAAGATGCCATCATGAAAGACACATCAGACAACTATATGTGTCTAGTACACTGAATGGTATTGAGATCTGGAAATTCTTTATAGACAATGGCTCTGGAGTTAACCTAATTCCCTTTCGGACACTCTGTAAGTTGGGCTATAGTGAGGACGATCTAATTCCCTCAGTCACAACTCTGTTGGGTTATGACAAGAGCGAGCAGAAGCCAATGGGAAAAATTAAGTTAAAGATCCATTTTGGTGACCTGGTAGCCTACAAAGAATTCATGGTGGTCCAGTAGAGTACAGCATTCAATGCCTTTCTGGGAAGGTTGTGGCTCCATAAGCACATGGTCGTTCCTTCATCCTACCACCAGTGTATCAAGTACTGCGTCAATGGACAAAGTGGAACGTTGAAAACTAACAAGGCCCACTTCGAGCTCTCCGAGTCACATTACATTGACATCAGGTTCTATGAGAAAAATAAAAATAAGCCTTTGGTCGATGGTGTCGACTAGATCCCCGCTCCAAATGTCCTAGAAATTCCTTTGGTCGATGGTGTCGACTAGATCCCTGCTCCAAATGTCCTAGAAATGGTTCCTGATGACCCCCTCAGGTAGCTTGGTAGAGATTATGTCCTGCCCATCAACCATGTTGAGAGTAGGAGTTCAAGTCCGAACACACACTCATATGTCATCATGACTTCATCCATAACAGCCAAGCGTGAAAAAGTTGGAACGTCCGCTGACACTCATTCTGGGGATGAAAACTCGAGTAAGGATGCCCATGATACATCACCTCCAGACTCCCAAAATCCTGTGACAGGAACTCTCACCTCGTCGGATCAAGAAGATGAGGATTTGGGAGAAGAAGAGGGGGAATATCTCAGGGATGCACCTCCTACATTTGAGGAAGGTATCTCCACCACTGTGGACGAGCTCAGGGAAATAAACCTGGGTACCGAGGAAGACCTGAGGCCCACTCTCATTAGTGCAGCCATGTCTCTCAAAGATCACGAGGTATATACCGCCTTCTTAAGGAAACATTGAGATGTGTTTTCCTATAATTACATGTAAATGCTGGGACTGAATCTCTAAGTGGAAACACACCACCTAGGTCTTCCAGAAGACCACCAAGGTTATAAACAGGCCACCAGAAGGACACACCCCTCACATGCTGCCAAAATAGAGGCTGAAGTCGATAAGATCATTAAAGAAAGCTTCATTTGGGAGGTCCAGTACCCTATTTGGTTGGCCAACATCATCCCCGTCAAGAAAAATAAGAAAAAAATCTATGTCTGTATTGATTTCAGAGATCTCAATCAGCATTGTCCGAAAGATGATTTCCCGGTCCTGGTCACTGAGTTATTAATCGACGCAACGGCCGAGTATGAGTCTCTATACTTCATGGATGGCTATTCTGGGTATAACCAAATCATGATGGACCAAGAAGATGAAAAATCCACTACCTTCAGGGCCCCTCAAGGGGTATTATGTTACAAGGTCATGCCCTTTGGTCTCAAGAATGTTGGCACCACATATTAGTGTGCCATGCATTGGATATTTAAATCATTCCTGGGGAAATTCGTTGAATGTTACATGGATGACCTGGTGGTCAAGTCTAGACAGCGCTCGGATCACCTTTCAATCCTTAGGATCATCTTCAACAAACTCTAACAGCATAGCTTGAAGATGAACCCCTTAAAATGCACCTTTGGGGTTACCACAGGGAAATTTCTTGGCTTCGTCGTACGCCATCGTGACATCTAAATCGGCACTGAGAAGACAAATTATATCCTTGGATTGCCACCTCCCTGCAACCTCACTGAGTTGAGAGCATTCCAAGGGCACCTAGCCTATATCAGGCAATTCATAGGCAACCTGGCTGGAAAATGTTTTCCCTTCACCAGGTTAATAAAAAAGGGAGCCATGTACCAATGGACTAATGACTACCAAGAGGAGTTCAACAACTTGTAGAGGTACATCTTAAGCCCACCAGTGCTCAAGCCCCCGGTTGAAGGAAGACCTATCCTCCTATATGTGATGGTCCTAGAGCGGTCACTAGGAGCCTTCCTCGCACAAAATAACAACGCCAGCAGCGAAAACACTCTCTATTACCTCAGTCGAACAATGATTGATGTTGAGACTCGATACTCAAACATTGAGAAGAGTTGTTTAGACTTGGTCTTCATGGTTCAAAAGTTGCAACATTATCTGTAGCATCATGAAGTCTATTTGATCTCGCGGAGTAACCCGCTCAAGTACATCCTCAGCCGCCCGATGCTAACCGGACGCCTATCTCGATGGGCGGTCATCCTGCAACAGTTTGACATCCGGTTTGTGCCTTATAAATTCATCAAGGGCCAGGAATTATTAGACTTTCTGGCAGAGCACCCTTCGACAGGGACCACTGCACCAGACGCCGAGCTACCTGATGAAGACATCTTCGCGGTTTGAGAGGAGTTCCCTGAATGGGAAATGTACATCGACGACGCATCCTGAAGCCCAACCAGGAAGAGGATGGAGGATCCCAGATTCAACAAAGTGGGTTTGGGGATAATACTCATGTCACCAGAAAAGGCAGTCTTTCCATATTCCTTCCTCTTGTCATAGGGATGCACAAATAATTAAGTGGAATATCAAGCTCTCATTGCATGCCTGGAGCTCGCACTCCAGGCACAAGTACAACACCTTAAGGTAAAAGGTGACTCTGAGCTAGTCATCAAGCAAGTCAATGGTGACTATGCTATTAAAAAAAGGAGTTTATCCCCCTATTTGACCATGTCCGAGGGTTAATGGTGGAGTTCTCCACAAAACCAACATGGACCTATATTCCCTAGTCTCAGAATGTTCAGCCTGATGCATTAGCCAATGCGGCCACAGCCCTAGCTAACCCAGGCCGGTATGAAATGGTTATCAGTATTGCTCACCATCGAATGGTATTACCTTTTGTTCAAGCTAAGATGGAATAAATCCACGAAGTCAGTCCTGTCCCCGAGCCATATGCTCCTGCTATCAGCTGGATGAACCCCATTCCAAACTACCTTCAATAGGGAGAACTTCCATCAGACAGGGTTGAATGAGAGCAAATACGTAGAAGGGAAATCAACTTTGTTCTATATGCCAGTGCGGGTCAGCAAGATGTCCTCTACAAACGAGGCCTTGATGGAGTGCTCCTAAGATGCATTGATGGAGAAAAAACCACTGCCGTAATGAATGAATTACATTCCAGAGCATGTGGAGCACATCAACCAGGGACCAAGCTTTCCCATCATGTTAGAAGTCTTGGGTACTACTAGCCCACAGTGGCATGAGACTGTGAGCGTTTTACCGCAAAATGCTACTCATGCCAGATTCATGCCAACTTCATACACCAACCCCCAGAGTTACTTCATCAATACAAGTACTCCTGGCCATTTTCCATCTGGGGGATGGACGTCGTGGGACCATACCTTCCCGCCATGGCCAAACAGCTGAAGTATATCCTCACAGCAACTGACTTCTTTTCCAAATGGGAAGAAGTTGTACCCCTCAAGGAAGACAGGGAAAGAAATATAGTCATCTTTATAAAGACCAATATCATCACCAGATTTGGTGTCCCTCATACCATATTGACAGACAACGGCACTAACTTCTGCTCTACGGAATAGGAGAAACTATACCATGAGTATGGTATCAAGGCTAACCACTCATCCTACTACCATACAGCAGCCAACGGACAGATAGAGGCTTTCAACAAGATCTTATCCAACATTCTCTATAAAATGGTGTACAAAGACAAGAAGTCGTGTCCGTATAAACTCCTTCATGTGTTTTGGGATTATCAAACCACAATTCGCAGTGCCACTTGGGATAATCTGTATTCATTAGTATACGGAACAGAATAGGTCTTGCCCATTGAGCTCCAATTACCCTCACTCCATGTTTCCATTTGTGATCAATTATCCAATGATGAGTAATCAGAAAAGTGGCTAGGTGAATTGGAACATCTATATGAGAAGCGGTTGCACACTTAGCACCATTTGGAAGTATACCAAAACCGAATCGCACGAGCCTTCAACAAAAAGGTTCGTCTTCGGTCTTTCTTTGAAGGAGAATTAGTGTTGGTCCTCCGAACCCCAATTATACCCGGAAAGAAGCCTCCAAAGCTAGATCACAAGTGGGAGGTACCATACATTGTACTCAAGGTCTACTCCAACGAAGCATATACCCTGATCTCCATGGACAGGCAATTCACCACGGCTCCTACCAATGCGAGATTCTTGAAGAAGTATTTCGCATAGAGACCAAGTGTTTTTATTTCGTCCTTACCACATGACGTTAAACTTCATGGATAATAAGAGTTAAGAATGCTCCCTCTCCCCGTGTATGGACCAGACCTACACAGGGTGTATCCTTCGTCCAGGCTGCATGACGTTAAACTGCCAAGCATCCAACGGTCCTAACTCTATAACCCTAAACTAAGAGTGTTTCTTCTTTACCACACGATGTTAAACTGCACGGATAAGGAAATTTTAAAATACCCCTTCCCCATGTATGGACCAGACCTGCACAGGGTGTACTTATTTCAGAGAACTACGTACAGATTGATTCCTTCCCTCACAGGATACGTAGCGACATCGGGATCCCCTATCCTGGACCAGTCACTCCAAAATGAAAATAATGTTAAAAATTCCCTTTCCCCCATGTATGGACCAGACTTGAACGGGGTGTATCATCTTTCATAGAACTATGTGAGGCTTGATTCCTGCCCTCGCAGGATACATAGTGATGCCATAATTCCACACCCTGGCCCAGCCACCTTGAAAAAAATGCCCCCTTCCCCCGTGTACAGACCAGAACTGCACGGGGCATATACCTCGTCCTTACCGCATGACATTAAACTGCACGGATAAGAAAAAACAAAAATTCCCTTCCCCCTTATACGGGCCAGACCTGAACAGGGCGTATACCTCGTACTTACCACATGACATTAAACTGCACAGAAGTCGTCCTTACCGCGTGACGTTAAACTTCAAGGAATTCGTCCTCACTGCATGACGTTAAACTGCACAGACTTTGTCGTGACCCACCCAAGACACACGGAAAAACGAGATGGAGATACTCCTTGCACATTTGGATGCATCCTCTCCATACATTAGACTCCACGACCTGGAAAATTATGGATCTTCATAACCATTCATGGCCATCAGAAGTGGAAAGTCGTCGAACCGGGGACACCTTTGCCTGACTATGCATACCATGCCCTTAGTGGATCTGCATATTGATAGCCCCTAGCTCATCTACCAAAGGCAAGATTTCCTTGGGTGATACTTTTCCTAGCTCTGTACGCCTACCGGCCTCAGAGCCCCCATATCACATCTCCCGATCCAAAAATTTACAGAGTAGTAGTTTACAAGTTCATTCCCCTTTTCACATCCAAATGTTGCCAGGGTACCTCTACCTGGTTGGCCTATGTGTCCGTCGGTGGTTCACATAGTGACCTGCATCAACGAACATCAAGACAGGACTAGGCTACTTTGACTCAACGGACAATTGTAGTGAAGATGTTTCTTGTATACTCGGACACCATTATCCCCACATGTCGAACTCTGCACTGTGAGCAATCGTGGATCCGCATAACCATTCATGGCCATTGGAAGTGGAAAGTCATCGAACCGGGGACACCTTTTCATGACTATGCATACCATGCCCTCATCGTCTCTACATATTTATAGCCCCTAGCTCGTCTACCAATGGAAAGATTTACTCAGGAGACACTCTTCCTAGCTCCGTACACTTACCGGCCTCAGAGCCCCCACACCACACCTCCTGATCCGAGAAAACTCAAAGTTGCAGTTTATGACCTTCATCCCCCACCTTGTTCCAAGTATATCAGAGCATGTTGACCCAGTTATCCTTCGAGTGACTACAGCAATAGTCATCCAATGGTCTGAGCTCTATGACCGCTAAACTAGGAGTACCTCATACTTACCGCACGATGTTAAACTGCATAGAGTGAAGGTACACCCCCACACGCAAAATAAATCATTGCAGGGAGCTCTCTAAGCATTAACAGCAACTAGGGATGAGTATGCCCGACATGTTTAGACATTTCCTTCCCTGATGACAGACTTCGTGGCCCATATAGTTTCAGATCTTCATAACCATTCATGGCCATTAGAAGTGTAAATTCATCGACCCAGAGACACCTTTTCATGATTATGCATACCATGCCCTCATCGGCTCTGCATATTGATAGCCCCTAGCTCATCTACCAAAGGCAAGATTCCCCTAGGCGATACTCTTCCTAGCTCCATATGCTTACCGGCCCCAGAGCCTCCATGTCATCTCTCCTGCTCCAAGAAGCCCTAGAACCATGGTTTACACCATCAACCCCCCTCCATGTCTTGGACATGCCAGGATACTCGGGCCCAGTTACATTCTAATCAGGAGAGGCCTTTTTAACTACATCCTTGCCACATGACGTCAAATGGCATGGAGCACCTCTTGACCGCTTGGCATAAGGCTTCAAAGACTAAGCATTAAACATCCAGGGGAATGCCTCCAACAACAAGAATTTTCACTGGTTTAATAATGCTCCTCATCCTTACCGCACGACGTCAAATTGCACGGTCAATTGTTCTTGCTACATGAAATTAAACTGCACAACATCCTTTAATAATTCTCTTCCTCTTTACCGCATGACGCTAAACTGCACAGTCAAACCCGTCACGGGTTTAGTAAGGAACGGAGGCTTTTCTATGTCCTTCAGTGCAGGGGTTAGGCCTGCACAAGCCACCATCTCACACCCGTGTGAGAATGGATTACTTAAACCATTCTTGAGAAGTTTAGTCTAGATGTTTCCCCCGTATCCAGGAACCCTCTCATCATAAACCATACTAGGTACTCAGAAAAAGCTGAACTCTCATAAGCCACCCTTGGTGGTCCCAAATCTCAACTTCCCTGAAGTTGCTTGGCTATCGGTGGAATACAATCATTGACCTAAGGACACCTTTGCATGACTATGCATACCATGCCCTTAGTGGCACTGCATATTGATCGCCCCTGGACCGTCTACCAAAGGTAGGACTTCTTTAGGCAATGCTTCTCTCCTTACGCCTCTTGGCCTCTGAGCCCCCATGTATATCCTAGGATTCAGAAACCCTCTGATCTATAGTTTATCGACCTCTTTCACAACCCTGCCTGAATATGGTGGAACGTCTCTGACAAGATTACCGAGGACTATGAGAAGTTGTTCCATTCCAGATGATGTCCCAGCTGCATAAATTTAAACTATAGCAAGCTTCAACCATCCCTTATGATAACTAAATGCGTAGGAAAGTGGTATCCTGTCCACACTCCTGATTGATACAGATGTTCTCAAAACCTTTCAGATGTCACATACCCTTTCCAAGCCACCGCCAGTGGTTTTCATAATTCTCCAAGCCACCCATGGTGGTTTTCATAATCCAGACTTTCATGAAGTCCTATGGCCATCATAAATTAAGAGTCATTGACTTAAGGACACATTTGAATGACTATTCATACCATGCCCTCAGCAGCTATGCATATTGATCACCCCTGGCCTATCTACCAAAGGAAATATTTCCTTAGGCGATGATCCTCCCACCTCTGCACGCCGATACGGCTCCCATGCGTTGAGACATGCCCTGCGTGTTGTTCAAATCTAAACATTCTCCCTCCACGTGCGTCTGAATAGTATTGAGACATATTTTAATCAGCTAAACCCCATTGGGGCCCTCACCCCACCATTTCTGGTCAAATTTGTTCGACCTAAAACATAGGTAATGATATTCATGATGGCAGGACTTTAAACCGCCCAAGAAAAGAGGCACAAAGCCTGTTAGGCCGAAAAACCAAAAAGGGCGACCTAAGAAAAAGTCAGGCTATACCCGTTGGGTTCACAATAAATGAGCCCAGGGAAAATTAGGGCATTAAAAGAAAAGACAAAAATTTTGTGGGGATTTTCTACAAATCCCTAGCAATAGTCAAGTTATGCTCGCTGGATTCCATGGTCCAGGAAAAAGTTAGAGTTTTTTTTCCTGAGTTATGATGAATTCCGATTTAGTGAGTTGTTATTTACACAACAATTATTCTAGTAACAACCAAATTTTACGGTGACAAGAGATTGATGGAGATTGTATTCCATTCGAACAAAAATGGGAGGACGTCCACAAGCTGGGGTCTCTCCCTCAAAAAAAAAGAGGGTTAAGTAAAACAGAGAGTACAATAATGGATCTGATAGTCATAAAGGAGCCTGACTTGCTCTCTCCACCAAATCAACAACCAAGTGTCAAAGGTTGTTGCAAGACTGCTCCAGCACAGCCTTCTCCTCGGCTTCAACCTCAGCCACCGAACGAGTATGCTCCACTGTTGTTCGGAGATCGTTGATCCCTTTTTTGGTGGCTTCAAGGCGACTGTTTTTAGCTAATAACTGATCCCTCAACATCACTCCCTGTTCTTCACATTCATGAAACTCGGATGATAGGATGGCTGCCTGATATCGAGAGATTGCCTCCTGTGCTATCAGCTGATGGATCTGTATAGTGGCTTCCTCCAAGGCTCGGATCCCATGATGAGAGGCAGAGAAGTGAGCAAGTTTGTTTTCACTAGTGGAAACTTCCTCACTGGCCATGACAACTTGGAAAGCAAGAGAATGGAACTGTTGATAGTCAAATACACCTGACCCCAAACCCAGGAAGAGCTGTCGAAGAGCTTCGGTTTTAGTTTCCATCTCATCTAGAAGAGTTTCGACAACGATCTCGCAAATCCGGGGCCAGGCCCACCTGCGCACTGCTCAGTGGTCTTCCATGACACAAGGATCTTTGGTATCCTCACTGGATAACACGGGGACGAAGTCTGGCATTGCAACCAGTGCAGACATGTGCTCGCTAGAAGTTGGTTCCGAATCTGGAAAGTCTGGAGCCTCTAACCCCGGTTTAGGATTGGGGATCAAGTTTCTAAGCCCGGTATCGACTGGAAAAACTTCCAAGATTGTCTCACTGAGACCCAAAACCACAGGGTCGTCCTCATCCACGTCTAAGAAGGATGAACCCGCCTGAACTTCGGCCACTGAAGGGCTGGGAGAGGAAAATCCCATGAGTCGCTTTGATCAACGAGCCATCAGTCGATCCTCCCTTAGAGCTGATGAGGAAGGTGCGGTGGACGCAACAGCTATAGTACCTATTTATTTGGGAACCTACCACACAGCCTCCCCTAGGATCCCATCGAGATAGTGTTTTACCCACGTTTTTGCATACTCCAAGGAAAGGTCGACAGCCGCCCCCATGACAGGAAGGGAAATGCTTGTGTCAGATCCCTCCTGCGTCAGTATCAGCCACCATTGACGAAGTATGGTTGGGTGCAGTCCTTTAGCCTGAGGAGTGGGAAGGGAAACTTGGACTTTCATGCACCCAAACTGGCGAGAAAAATGATACGGAACATACAGCTCACACAGAGAAACCTCGTTGATCCACAAAGACAGAAATCTGTCCCGCAGAGAGATCATATAAGAACACTCATCCAGGCTCCCCCGGCAGTTGTCAACTAAGAAGCCAGAAGGGGTGGGGTAGGGAGTGAAATAAAACTGAGATAAGTCACTTAGAAGCTCAAGGACTTCACCAGAGCTGAGGGACTTCAAGCGAACTCCAGCTATATCAAGCAGGGTAGGCCGAAAGGTAGGAAGCGGGATAACCGTGTTATGATAATACTCATAACAGTGGTAGTGATTCGCTATCCATCCGTATAAGAACTGAAATGGCCCACTCAAACGATAAGGATTCCCACCCTCCTTCATGTGACTCAGCAGCTCATAAATACGATCCAAAGTGGGCACGGTTAAGTTCACTAGGCAGCCCTCTGCCAACTCGACTTCCATCATCAAGGTGCAAGCTCTGACGCTCGGGTTGATATCCTGAGAAGTGAATATCCACCCGCTCCGAAACATAGAAAACAAGCCTGCTAGCCGGAGCATAGGTGGCACACCGGGGAGCACCTCGTAACCCCATGAAAGGTAGTCAGTCGCCTCCAGAACTGCCCAGTAGGAACCTGGGGTGGTTCGTGACTGTTGAGAAGGATGAGTCCTAGGGCGCATGATCTTCGGCATAGGACCAATGGTGTTCAGAAATATCCCTATACAGGTACTATAGGGAATAAGAGAGAAGGCACTCAAGGCCTGACCCAGTGATTGCTCCACCATAACCAGTAGATCCTTCGCCAATGAAGTTACTTGTTCGACTTCATCCCATGCACTGGGAGTGGGCAGGAACTCATCATACATCTCATCGATAATCAGGATCCCTCCCAATTGATAGATATCCTACAGACTAATTCCAACTTCACCATGGGCAAGGTGGAAAGTATTAGTGATTTAACACCAGCGACTGAGCAGGTCAGGCAGGATCAAGGATGGTGGGTAAATAGAAAACTGGGAGGCCCATACTGTGGAGTACAAATTGACTGCTTCTAGCGACTCAGGAGATTCCCGACAATGATGATGGACTCAAAAGTCCCAGGCCCAGTCATTCGAGAAAATCCCAAAAGACTGCAAATCCCACTTAGAAGTCCATCCCACATTAGATTCCACTCGAGCAAGGTTGATTATGGAGGGGTAACTCTTGAGGACGGCTTCTTGAGAGAAGACTTGTGTGTACTGATCGCTTTGGGTCCAGATAGAGCCTCTCAAAATGAAAGCTTCTTTTGGATCAGAATTAGAGGTTATCTCCCCCAATGGGGTAAGGCTCGCCTGAACGCACTTTGGTAGCACTTCCAGGAAAGGAGACGGAAGACCTGAGAAAGTAGGGGGAATAGGGACGTCGTCTTGAAGACTGAATCCATAAAGAGGAAGGTGATTTGATAACGGATAACTCAGGATCTCAGGAGAGAGAAAGTCCTTCAAGACACCATCGTCAGGAAAGATGGACTGACTAGGGTCCTCTTTGATGTTCTCCGCTCTGCGAATAATAGCTAAATGTCTCACTGAATCAATAGGGAGAGGCTCGGCGGCAGGCCTAGGTGCCGAATGAGGGGGAACCATATTTTCTCCCGGCACAATGAAATCCAACAAGTGGTTAGTCTGGAATAAAAAAAATTCGGACAAAAATACCAAAGTCTACGAGGAGGCCTTGAAGGACGGTTCGTGATGACTACACCCCCCGAGCCAACCCTCACATGGAATGCGTCTGCGAAACCCTAGCCCGTGGAGTGTTGGCCAAAAAACCGAGAACCAGGTTTCTCTGTGGAATTTCAATCCCGAATTTAAGTGATTAAGTTCGGGAAACATAGAAATTTTTAAAGTTCAGAAGATTTTAGTCTGCAGAGCATCGAAACCATGGAGCACCAAAACCGTGAAGCGAGTTCCTACGCGGCCCGTAGTGAGTTACTTTTTAATTAATTAAAGGTGTTAGTTCTCAACTAGGACATTGGTCCACAGATGAAGAATGGCACGAATGGTAAATGGTTTGTGGAAGTAGCAGCTGGTTCACGGACGAAGGGTTTCACAAAAGAACAAGCATGTGGAGGTAGAAAAGCGAAGGAGTGCTGGTATTCATGAAGAATCCAGTAGAAGACAAATGAAGGTCCCTCCATATTTATAAGTGTCGTCCCCTACCGGGTTCACTTCCCTACCACAACCCATCCGACTTTCAGGACCACTCTGCATCAGAATAGCCTATTCTTCATTCCGATCGAACCCCATTTCGATGGGGGGCATTTGTACGGTCTTGAAAAAAATACACAAAGAAGAATGATGATCACCTTTAACTCAAGGGATATTCTACCCAATTTCTCCTCAAAAGATTGGGCAAATGTGGATAATACTCAAGGATGGTGAAGGACGAACCGGTCCGCAGACCGGTATAATATTAACGACGCATGTCCATTTATGTGAAGCATACCTCCTCCGTGAACCATCATCATTCGAGAAACCGAAGAAGAGACCCTCTGCGGTCACGAGGCAGGACATGCGCCAACTCGGTTCACCATTCTGGACCGCCCCAGCCATGAGCCACATCAACCGGTCTGAACTGCCTCTGTTGTCATTCACCAAATGGAAGTGGAACCCTCTGCGGCCGTGAAGCACTCCCTGAGTTTGGTTCGCGGAGGAGGAGTGTTTAATGCCCCACAAGTTGTGGATTGACCAAGTCATCTGTATACCGGGATTTCGGTCATGGGCCTCCACAAAAGGTGTCGCATGACCCCAATAGATCCCTTTTCCTCCCCTATATAAAAGGAGACCGAGGGGGAAAGAAAAAAAGGGAAGGACACGGAGAGGAGATCGATCATATTTGGGTGGAAGGATTTCAAATGAAGTAGATTAGGATTTCTCAAAGAGCGAAGTTCCAGTTCACGAAATAGAGCAGGTATGAAGCTGGAAACGAATTAATAAGGAATTGAAAATGCATAACTTGGTGAACCGCGAACCAAAAATAACAAAAAAAGAGAAGACCACAAACCATGGCCCCTCTACGGATAAACTACCCATGGACCAGGGAGTTTATGCCCCTTTTCTGATTTGCCGCACCGCATAGCACCCTCCGACATAGGCGAAGCCCAGAACAACGAATCTCTAACTGGCACTGCCCTTGGCCGCCACTGCTCGTGTGGACCCCTCCGCATACCAACCTTGTACACGGGCCGAACCCGAAGCCGTGAACCCTCCTGGTTCATGGGATACCAATCAGTCCACAGACCCTCCTGGTTCGCGGATGGCCTCTCAGTCCGCGGACCACCCTGGCTTGTGGACGGCTTCTCCAGTGGCATAGCACCTCCCTGCGCAAAAGGCGCCACCCCCCATAAACCCATGTGGCCTACCAAAATTTTCAGAGTTCCAATTCCCTGAGCCAGATAAAATCCTTCCAATTCTAATTTGTCCTGATCCTTCGAAACCTCCTCATTGGCCCATTCATCGGTCCTGAGTCGAGGCCTCCACCAGAGCCATCAGACTGATATGATGTAACCTTTGGGTGTATTAGCATGTCCTTTTGAGTTCACATACCCACGGTAAGCGAAGGTGAAGGGGTTTCCCCGGCCCTTGGGCGGATTCCCAAAGCATGTCTGGGTTCACATTCCCACGGTAATGCGGGGTCCGAGCCTGAGATCCCCCTTTCTTCCTCTACTCGCCAGGATGAGGGACTGCACGCTTTGGTAGTCGGGCACTTCTCCCCTCCCCAAAGAGGGGGCAGTATACCCGTCCGAAGGAAGTCGTCCCCATGCACCTCCGTACTTCCCCACCAATACGACCAAGGAAGAATGTAGTGGGGGAAGGGTGCTACTCCATCCTTCTTTGGGGCCAAGTCCCTCTCTTAGTGGGCTCTATCACCATTGGGTATCCCTTATGGAGTAAGCCCCACACCATCCTCGTCGGAAGCCAATGAACCCACTCCTTTTAATATGGAGGGTTCATTGCTCCGTCGCGCGACTTCTACCTTCGTCGAACATCAGGGGGAAGGAGAGTCCAGCGATACCGGCCTTTTCCTCCACTCGTCGTTTGTCTCCCCTTCCCTTGGTAGGGATAAAAGTGCGAGGTTAGCCAAGTCTGTTGCATTCTCTTATTTCTCACACCGAGCATGACTCATGTGGGCTTAGAGATTTTTGATGGTCATGGTACCCGCACAACGATGGTGGAATTGTTGCGAACTACGTGGACTTTGATCCTTGTCTCTTAGGAAGGGTATGTAGGTAGCCTCCCTGAGGATCAAGCCCATCATCCACACCTTGGGCCGCCTCGGAGCGTAAGCCCCATACCCATGCGAACTACGAGGACTTTGATTCCCTACCACAGGGATATGTAGGAATCCTCCATGACGTTCAAGCCCGATCACCAGCAGACCCCCTGGGTCCACCTTCACGTCAGTTCTCCGACACTCCAGTTCGAACTATGTGGACTTTGATCCCTGTCTCTTAGGCAGGGTACGTAGGAAGCCTCCGTAAGTTTCAACCCCAACAACCGGTCGATACGACTATCTTCACATTAGTTCACCGCACCAATCCCAGCGCCGCCTCAATGAGTCCCGACTCCACAGGGTCATTAATCCAATGAGGGATGGTAAACCTCAGGCCTAAATGATTCTGAACCCCTGCATCTAGTTGACCATTTCCCACCAGGGTTAAATCCATGGATACTATGTTTGGGTATAAACCAAAGATTAGCGAACATATGAATACATCTTAAATCTATAAGAGAGTCCTGGAACAGGCAATAATTCCCCCCAAAAGGGTGAGATGAGCCTGACTTCCCATCCTCTCAACCAATGTGAGTACTTAAGCATCACTGGACAAACCATCCAGCGAACGCCTGCCTTGGGAAATCAGGTCCACGCGTTATCGGATACGAAACTGTTGGGCATTTCAAGACCGACCCGAAACACTCATGTAATCATGAATGGTGTTTCGATTTTTTAATATAGGAAGGGGGAAAATATATGATGAGTATTCTATTAATATAGTATCACATATTATATAAATAAAAATTATTTAATTATATTATAATTGGAAAATGGAATTTTTATATAATGGTAGAAAATAATAGAGTTTGGAGACAGATTAGGTCTCATGTTGAGAACTGGAGCATTCCCTTGGAGGAATTCTTATAAATAGAAAGAATATTCTATTTTCTTATGATTATAGGCATATTTCAGAAGAGTATGAATATAGTGTAATTGAAATTTGAAGAGGTTAAATATTAATTCTTATTTTTAGTGTGTTATTGAAGGGTTGGTTGAATGCACCTTTATAGGTTAACATAATGGGATTTTTGTAAATACAGCTTCTTGATATACATAGAGAATAAATTTCTCCAGGAAACTGGATTAAAATGTGTTAAATAACGCATATGATACATTTTTTTAATCTATCAAAACAACATACACTCATTTAGAGGAATTTATTAAAAAAATTCTTTTACCCTTAGCCAAGCCCTTTTTACCTTAATTTGCTTATATCTTTGTAATTCCATTTTTAACCATAGAAAAAAATGGCTAAAAATTAAAATTACCCTCATAATATAATTAAAATATTCATATTTTAAATATTAAAACAATTTAATAATATTAAATTTCTAAAATTGATAAAAAAATTATTTTAAATAAATATGTGTGTAAAATAAAAAAAATATATTTAGAGAAAAATATTAATTAACCTCTAAAATATAAAATTTTGGTTTTTAAATTAAATATTATAATTATAAATACATAATATTACTTTTAAAATAAATCATATTTCAATAATATTGTCTCTAAAATTTTATATCATTTTTCTGATCTAATGATATAATATCAATCAAGTATTGGTAAAAATGAGAATTTCCACTATTAACCAAAAAAAATTAAATTTTCATAAAAAAACATGAAATTCACTATATGATAATTTTAACATGGTGAATTAAAAAATATTTTTAATTTTGTGAAATTAAAATTCAAAAAATTATAAATTTATCTTTTAAGTTTATTATGATCCTAAAGGTTATATGTAATGGACATAATCCACACACCCATGGGAAATCAAGGACATGTGTCACCCTTGTAAGGGTTTCACACTATATATAATACCTATTAAACTTTTTTTTTAATTCTTACCTATATATTAAAAACCATATCCTAGAATTAAGGTCCCATATTTCTATCTGAAATTCCCCTCCCTCTATCGTGCATTATGGCATCATGTTGTTAGGTCTGCACCACTACCTATGTCATCCCCTAAATCTATAGTTGCATCATAGAATATTAATGGACCTAAAATTCTATCCCTATAAGGGAGACAAAAGTATTTGATCAGTGGTAATAGGATAAATAATAGGTTTACTTTACCACATAGTCAATCCTCCAAATTATTTTAGCTTTCAAATGAAAATAAAAAATATCATAATGAAATATTTTTGTAGAAAATTATACATTTAAATGTCAATTGTCCATAGTCATATTTTAGAAAAATTTCTAATTAAATGATATTTAATATTGTACATTTATATTATAATTATTATCAAACTACACTTTTAAATGTTATCAATTTTTTATTATTTAAAATACATATCATATTAAATATAGTTGTTTTAAAAAATTTATTATTAATGAATCATATATTTAATTAAATTTTATTAGTTATTTTTATTATAAATATTTAATTATGATTAGTTAAATGGAATTAAATTACATCAATCATTATATAATAATAATAATATGTATGGAATTAAATTATAAGTTTCATATATAAAATAATTTCTTAAACTTTTAATTCCCTTTGTGTTTTATTTTTATTTTATGTTTTTAGTTGATGTTTCACATCATAATGAATTATTTCAATAAGTTGTTAAATAGTTAATTTTATTTCAATTTTATATAAGAAATAAGCTATTAAATATATTATTTAGTGGTAAATTAATAATAAAATATTGGTACATTACATTCTCCCCCATTAAATAAATTTCGACTATTCTATTGTAACTATCATGCAATAATAAAAATAGATAAGAATATTTAAAATATATAAATACCTCAACATATAATTTATATGGAGATATAATTCAAATAATTTAAGTTATGGATATGATTTTTTTAAAGATTCTTAATTAAGAGTTTCTATAGATATAATTATCACTGTTTAATTTTAATAATTCTCTACCAAGAAAAATAATAAATCCAAAATGGTTTTGATTATATGATATAAAATAAGAATAAATGATCTAATGAATATTAAATATCAATCCCAAGATATATTCTCCAATAAAACATTCATTTAAACCTATGATACATTCATTTCATCTATGAAATGATTGGATCAACCTATAACACCTTCAGTTTGACATAGGTTGTTCATGGCCATATTCTTATTAGGATCTCTATATATGGAGTTGTCAAATTCAATTTATATACTTTGTAATTGTTCCTAATTATATGAATCACCATTGTATGTCACTTAATAGTTTCATACCTGGTGTATAGTTAGTCCACACCACTGGGAACCAACTGACGATTGAGTTAATACCTAATACACCCCTTTTTAGGTTACAAACCATAAGAATATCTATACTGAAGCCTTCATCCACTTATTGCTTTCATATATGGATTTCATTAACTAAATAAACTAGAAAATATATATATTTTAAATATTTAATCATTTATCTTATTCATAAGATTAACCCCACAGATTCACTAATTTTATCACATCTAAATCCACATAATATCTAAAAAATCCTGAAATGATAAACATATCCCTGATATCAACTAAAGAACCCCAAACCTACATTAATAAATCTAGTGTTGAAAAATAAATCAGTAAACACTGGATTGGATAAAAAATGATGAAACCAAAGAAAAAATTAATTTTATTTTACATAAATTGTCTAATTTAAATATTATATATCACAAAATATTCTAATCCCATGGAAAAAATCTTATTATTAGTGAGAACCTAATGCAGTTTAATATATAAATACATGTGATCATTACTTAATAATTATTTAATACAAATTAACCATCTAAATGTCTCATACATTATAATTTTTATCATCACAGAGAAAAATGGTTACATGTGAATGGGATAGATCATATACACAATAACAGTAAAAAATTAGAATCATAAGTGAGCATAATATATTGATATAGAAATCCGAAAAAGTTCAAGGACCAAGAACATAATAGTAAGAGGTCACACAGAAGTAAACTTGGATCATAAACTATAAACCAAGGATCCAATAAAATCATAACACATAATTAATCTAATCATGAGTATGATCTAAAGTATATGACTATATCCCTAATATAAACACTAATATCATAAGATAGTGGATCAGGAACCACATTTTTGCCTCCCATATAATGGTGGATTAGTAATCATATTTCATTCACACATCACATAGTGTATTGGGAATCACATTCCCGCCTCCCATCATGTAATTTCATATCCTTAAACATTACATAATCTTGAGATAAGTCTATAATTTTACATTAATTCACTTCGAGGATATTTTTAGGTTTAGATGTTTAGATAATTAGGCCATAAATCATACATATCAACTTGATTATTAGAAAGTATACATTTCTACTCACTATCCAATTTTTTATAAAACAAAAACATTTTAAAAAGAAATATGGTTTATTCCATGTTTAAATAGCATGAATTTTCCTTGATCCCATCCATGACTCTATACTTATTTATGTCCTATGAAAAAAAATTAAAACATGGGATTAGCATAAAAATCTCAGTAAGGGATACATAATGAATGAAAATTTTAGTATTGAGAAAATTTGTAAACCATGAATACTTTATCATAAATTAATACTTTTCCAAATTTAAGAAGTTGCAAAAACATTTCACTAAAAATAATCTCATTGCTTACCCTTTTGTAACAAAAAATTACAACAAATCCCATAGAAACAAAAATATTCTATATAAAGGTAACTTGGGATGTAAATATACTTTAATGTAATAACCATATGGTCGAGTTCCACACATATAAATAAATGGAATACCTATACGACTGACTTCCGTGCCTAATACTTTGGTGGTTATAATTTGAACACCATTCATTGGTTTATCACAGAACCACCCATATTTATTTTATCATGTAACAACCCATCAAATTTCCAATTACCATTATATAATTATAACACATAAAACAAATAAAAAAATAAAATTTCCACATTTCCATCACAAGAGATCATTTCAATATATTTACATAATCAATCCTTTATAAAAATAATTTCAAATACCAAAATACCAAAAAATGAATATGGTTTTTTACTTTTCTTTTTAAAAACATTACGACTTATAGAGGAATCAAATACCAAATAAGGGTCACATCGACAGAAAAGTCATTGTCATCACGTACGATAAAAAATATTCCTTTTTATCATTTAGAAAAATTATTTGTAGAAAAACATTCATTTTAAATGAAATTAAAAGTAAAATGGGATAATTATACACCATATAAAATAAGGTGGTTTATATTATCGAAATATTCCTTAATTAAAGGAGATTGAGATGAAGTCCCTTAAAAAGATTGTATCCTTAGATAAAGGATAAATCAATGAAAAAATTATGTGTGAAAAACATAAATACACAAAATATAATTGGATATTTAGTGTAAAACAATCATAGGTCATTCATACTTATTCTTGGAATATCAAAACCAATGACATGGATATTTAACTCAATGAAATGAGATTGAGATAATATTTCCCTTAAAAAATTAGTATCAAGGAAGTAAGAATTTATCAATAGGGTGATTATTTGTAAAAATATTATATCTACACAAAGGGAAGTGGTAATTAAAAAAATAAATAAATAAATAGTGATTCCACACATAATCATGGCATAATATAATAAACAAAGTGTGCATAATACCCAATGAGTGTAAATTAGGTTAAGAAGTTACCTTACGTTGAATCTTACTCATCACGTACAATACTTATGTTCATGAATAATAAAATTAAGTTAATTTATTCTTTATTGAAAAAAAATTAAATTTTATTATTCCTTTTATATCACTTTTTACCATGTTATAAAAATTATATAATTATTTAAGTTCATATCTGGTGTTTTGTCGATATTTAGTACATGAGTCGAAAATGAAATTGTTTTGATGTAAGTTGTCTATGTAGTCAAAATTACATCATCTCTAGAATATTACTAATTAAATAAATATCCTATATATCTAGTATATATTTATTTATAATATCCATAATATTTGGAGATAAGAAATGAACTACACCATTCATGGAAACGATAGGTCGTGCGTACGCATGAATGCTATTTTCAATTCTTTATCATATTAAAAGAAACATAATAAAATGATATAAATGTACATTATGATACCAGTATTATATTTATATAATTTATTTCTCATATATTTAATAAAACCATTCTTTATACATTACATTCATTATAGGAACGAGTCACACCGCTTCGAGGGGGCAGTAGTCCGCAATTCCTCAAACAAAATTATTGTATTTTCACAACATGGAAATCATAAAGTTATGTTATAAATAAAAATTATATAAGAATATAAAAAATATAAATATAATATATATCACATATAAATATAGTTTTTTCATAATTGTCACCATGAGAGGTGGTAGGATAAAATTGAACAATCATCATTATGTGAGGTAGTAGTTCACTATACACAGAAATAATATGTTATATATCCATAATATGGAAATGTGTATAAGTGTAGGTCGAACCCTTAGCATGAAAACATACTAGTATATTAATGATAATGTGTTTTATAAAATAATGTAATAAAAAGAGCATAGGGTTGGAGAAGGAAAGAAATGGAAGGATCTTGATAGAAGATGTTACCTCAAAATTGGGTAACTCCTTTTGATTTGTGCAAAAATGTTTTTTTGAGTTGTGTTATTCCCAAGGTAATGCTTATAGAAGTAAGTTAGGGATGTTGTGAGATTATTTTAGTAGAATTTTAACAATATAGTGGGCTTGAGAGGTGTGAGTAAGTGGGTAGAGGTGGTGGAATTTTAAAGGACACTTTAAGAATGTATTGAAATATTATTTTATCATAAATTGATTTTCAAATTATAATAGGTCCAAAGTGATATATTTAGAGTATAAGATTAGGTTGGGTAGAAATACTCAAAATCAATAGGATTTAGACATGTTTATGTCACCAAATTAACCTTATATTTTAGCTTTAACCATTTTCTAAAAACATTAACTCTTACCATACCTTCTAGTATTTTCGAAATATATGGTTACAATAGTTACTATAAAAATACAATAGAAAAAAAAGTGGATAATTAATGAAATTTTTTACATTATATAATTAATTTTTAGGAGTATTTTCTTTTTAGGACTATTATATCATTTTATAAATTAGTATTTATTTTAAAAACTCATTTATGACAAATTTGACACTATTTAGTAATTGATTTTTGTTAAGGTCATAAAAACTTGATTCCTTCAAAAAAACCATTAACTTTAATATAATATGTCATATTCATCCATAAAATTCATTTATTTTATCAAAATATTCAAATTATAAATATTTAAAAATTTATAATATCATTCATTTGAATATTTTATTTATAAGGTCGTCATTGCATCATAATTGTGTCATAAATAAATTTATTTATTTAATGTCTAAAAATTACAAAAAAATACCATGATGTATTAAATATTTTTATATTTATAATTAATATTTATATTTTTAGAGAACATTTATATAAACCAAATTAAATTTTTTATGTTAGGATATGCATGTTTTTGTTATATTTATTTTTCTTTAAAATAAATATTATAAAAGTACATTATCACACCGAAGTGGCACCATGGGGTCATAAAATCAACCCATGTATGCTCATGGTTGAAAATATCGCATTAAATATGATTATTTTAAGTTTTTAGGGAAGTTTTATATTATTATAATATCATTTTTTATCCTTATTTACCTGATTTACCCTTCAATAATGGTACATAAAAATCACTACTGGAATTACTATTCAAATTTTCCAAAACTAAAGGGGAACTATTTAAATAATTTGGGCCTTCTGATTGAAAATATGGAATCCATTTTTACAAATTCATAAACACATAATTGGAATAAATTAATTTAAAATTAATTCTGGTTGTCAAAACCAACAAATGGGTTTTTATGAAGTAAAAACTATCAAAAGATTTAAATGTTTTTATGTCCAACATCAATGTAAAATTACTTAAAATGGAAAAAATTGGATTAAATGATAGGAAAACAATTCAATTACACTTTAACAAAAATTAAAAGGAGAATATATCTATATAACTAAATTAGATGAAAAGGTAGTTTTGAATTAAAATGCAGTATTTTTCACTATTCATTAAAATATGGATTTTATCAGAAAAAACCAAAATTTCAACCAAAGTAAATTTTGATGTCTTGCTTCTAAAGAAGAAGTTTATTTTTTCAAATAAAACATATAAAAGTGATAGTAACTAGATTTAAAAATGGTTCTTCATCAAATGGTGGTAAAACAACCTTTTAAAAAATTTAGAGTATTTTATACTTACAAATTGATTCATTATAATTTTGGGCCTCTAAAATTTATTGGATAAATTTAAAAACGTTTAAGAAACATGTGCATTAATATTATAGTTAGTTATGTTCATTCCCTATAATACAATAACTAGGCATTAACTACCATTTAAAATAATATTTTTATTATTATATTATTTTTCAATATAACTCAGTGTTGTGTGCAATATAGGATTTTGAAGAAAACCATTATTGTGTGTTGAGAATGATTTCATAAAAAGTGTCCCCTTTAATGTAAAATTAAAATATTACTCATAAATATTAATATATATAAAAATTTATTATTCTATAAATATATAGGGTGTTACATCCCTCCCCCTTTTGGAAATTGTGTCCACATAATTTTAAAATTGGGCTCAATAACTTCATTGAAAATCCCACATCAGAAAAAGTGCCAATAAAACTACCACTTTAAAATAATGAAATATGAGTACAAAGTTCACCCTATATAACCCATACTAGTATTCCACGTATAAAAACATGGATATAGAAGAAAAACTAACTATCTTATTTGGATGGAGAGTGATAGAAATCATGATCAGGAGAAAGTTAACAATCCAAAAACCACAAAATTGTGATGGGTTAAAAGGTCAATAATTTCCCAGTAAGAATTATAAATGGGAAAATTTTTTGTTTTAAGGTCATTTTCATAATTTTTTTAATGTCCTTTTCATTTTATTTTTTCTATTTACAATAATTTTTTTTAAAATTTATTATTTTTTATGCCACTTTAGTTTTATAATTTTTTAGTTAATGGATCCCATTTGTGTTTCCATGGTACATTGATGTTGTTTGTGTGTGAGATTTATATATTTATGAATTTTTGGATATTAAATGTAAAAAAATTCAATAAAAAGTCCATTCCTAGTCTTCAATAATCCATGAGGATCCTACATGTAACATAGTTTAGGAATTATCAATTTCATAATATTGGGAGTTCATTTTAATTCAAGGTAATTTTTGCTTTATTTAATTTCAAGTATAATTCTTGAAATTCTCTCCCTAAGTTTCATTCCAATTCAGAACATATTTTTCTATTCACATTCATCACTTATATAAATTTTCTTCTATGTTAGGTGGTGGTGAAAAAAAATTATTTTGTTCAAAAATATTTCAAAAAAAATTGATTCCATAGAAAATTTTATTTTTTTCATTTATTTTTATAATTAACTTTGGTAATTATAAAAACTAAAATTAAACTGAATTTGATTGAATTTATTCTAATTTTTATTCAATTTTATGGGATTGGTCATAATTATTTTTGGCATGGTTGTTTGATGCCATTTTTCACAATCTATGTTTTCATCCATTTAGTAAAAATTCAAAAATGAATGTTTGTTGGATTAGGGGGTGTTAATTTGAGTTCAAGGGGCACATTATTCATATACTAGGGTTTGGTGTCACTTGAATAATAAGAATAATATCTAATAATAAAATTAATAAGATAATAGAAACAATACCATGTTGAATTTTTTTTCCAAATGTGTAGAGACCAACACATGGGGATTATAACTCCATATTTTTCTTTAATAGATTTAGGATTTACATCTCTATTGTATAACATGAAAATTAAAAACCTTATGTATTTCAACACTATTAGATCAAGAATATATATTTTTATTTCCTATAGTTAGACTTTTTATCTTTATTGGGGTGAAAAATAAATCAGAAAAAGAAAAAAATGAAGAAAAAAATGCATAATCATCATATGTTTTATTATGATTCCCAAATATAACTTTCATTTATTTTCCCCTTGAAAAAAAATGAATCCCAATGAATTTTTTGATGAAAAAATCATCCCCTTTCCTAATGGGATTTTGATGAAGGTTTTAGGTGAATTTGAACAAAGGAATTTTATTGAGATTAGGATGTAATTTTGTACATGGGTTTTTATAATATATATTTATGGGCTTCTGGATTGTTTTATGTGATGTGATAGTATCAAATATTTTATTATAATTCATTTTTTGAGAATTGGATTGAATTTTTTTAATCATTATTAGTTTTTAATTGATATAAAATATCAAATTAGAGGTGTTATTGGCCACTTAAATGAAATAATTTAATTTAAATATTTCCCAATCTTAATGTGATTTATTATTCGGTAAAGGCTTGGTTAATTATTTTTTTCAATTTGAACTTTGTTTATAATCAATTTTTCAAATAATTTTTAAATTATATATATCTTGACCCATTTTTACACCAGATTTTAGAACACGCACTATACATTATTTTAATTTTAAATTTCGTGATCATAAATATAATTATATGATAAAAAAAATTCATCTTTGAGAATATGGAGATTAAAAAAATTATTTTGATCATATTGGGCCTTGAGCAATGAAATTTCCATGTAAATTATATTTCAACTCATCCCATTAAAAAAAAGTGGAGCAAAAAATTAAAGACCAGTGAATCTGAAACATTAAATAAGGATTAGGAAACTCATTTGGAACATTTTATTTATCATGGAAAAAGGAAAATTATATCATTTGGAAGAATATTCAGGTGGACCCGTTAGATGATAAAATTATTGAATAGATTCCATGTACCAAAAATGAATCTCTATAATTCAAACATAACTCTTAAACTGCTGATCCAATGGGGCCAGATTTTTAAAATGATTTAGAATACTTCTCTATCAAAAAAATTCCCATGTATGAAAAAGAAAAATTCACTCTCTATAAAATATGTTATAGAATTTCAAATAGGAGAGAAAAAATTAAAGCATGATGTACTAGAAATTTTGAATTATTAATTATCCACAAATTTACACAAACATTTTAACTACCAATCGTATGGTTTTAATTTTAAGAGTGTAAACTAAACAAAATGGATCCAACACACTATTTATTATAGATTTTGGGAATAAAATAGTCTATTTTTGTTTCTTTTCATTAATTGTAATGTTATGATTCCTTTTTTATGTCTTAGGCTTGTTATTCACTTGTATATTGTTTAAATTCACTCTTTTTTTATAATATAATGTTGTCCTTTTTTCATAATTCTTCTTCTTAACATATTTTTCGCTATGACGTTGTAAATTTCATATGTGATTCCATTCACACAATAATGGGTTGATAATTGTTTGGTTATTTTTCTCTTATTTAATTAACTTCTTTTACGTCAACTTATGTATTCCATTGGGACCATTTCACCAATGTAAGACCTACCCTTTTATGGGTTGATTATAGAGAGTTTCATTCAGATAGATTGGATTTTATTTCATGTTGTTTATAATTTAAATTAGTTCATTTTTTTATGATTTAAAATTTATTAATTATGTTCTTTTTTGTATTTTCAAATTTTAGGGATAAAATCTTTTTATTTCGATTACAATCCAAATCCATAGAGTACTCGTTAAAGTTATTTTGATGACATAAACTTGAAACCTAGGTTCATCCCTGAAAAATACTGTGTTTTTTTAATGAATTGTGAATAAATACAAAGAATTTATTACAAAAGAGGACCTTTTTATATCTAGGTTCAAGATAATTAGATAAAAACATACATATATTGAATCAGAGTTTACAAAAATAATTACAATATAACTAATTATATTCATATGCATTAGCACCTTAATTATCCTTTGAGCTTCTAAGGAATCCTGTGAAAAAATATTTTAAAAACATGGGATCAGCATAAAAAGATTAGTAAGAGGATAAATAACAAAATTAAATAATATAACATGGGGTGACCCTAACATCATACTCATAAAAATCATGAGAGGAATCATTAGGTAAAGGCATTGATTGTGGAAACACATAAAAATGAAACTTCATGTCTTAGTGGTCATCTACCAAACATAGTTGTGAAAAAAATTAGCATCGTGTTCAAACATAATTTCAAATAAACTCATGAGGTTCATTAATTTACCCAATTAATTGGAGTTCTATATAATTCTGGGAGCTCCAGTCACATTCAAAAATTCATATTGTGCAATATAATTTCGGGCGCACCTGTCACATCATAACATTTTCATTATCATGCATGTCATATAGAAAATATATCAATAATGAACATAAATAACCCATGTATTGGAATGGGTTTCATATCATAATAAAAAATTCATACACATAGGGATCCCAAAAGAAAGAGGGAATGACATACTTGATACAATAACCATCAACCATGAGTGAGAAGTAAAAGGTGTGTTTTTGAAAGAATAGTTCTTTTGGAAAAAATTTTGTGTAACAAAAAATCTAGTGGAAAAGATTTATATATCATAAAATGTAACAAAATTATGAACAAATTAATTTTATGAAGTAACCATACCAAAAATGGTGTAAAATAGGGAGAACCCGAAGAAATAAAGTTGGGTTCAAGAATTTCCCCTTATATTGTATCTGAATGCTTTCTTCACTTTAATGTCATGTATAACCACATTGGATTAAATAATTAAAAATTAAGTAACCCTTAATAAATTAATAAGATTCATTATGGTATTATTAAGTTCATTTTTGGTATTTTGGTGGAGTTATAGAGTTTAAATTCATTGTTCAGAAATGTTCATTTTTATAGTTTTCTTGAACGGTTCACTTGTATTCATGAATGGAAGTTCATTTAAAATGTGGATTAACATATAAAATTGTTATTATATTTTATTTATTATGTTAGATAATTTGAAATTATCTTATAAATAATTTTTTTATATACCATGAGAATAAATCATTATAAAATAATTTAATGATGATTGTTTGGGTTAATTCGGGAAGTTTTTCAACCACAATGAACTTGTTTTGTTTAATCATTTAGCAATATGTAAATAAGTTAGTTCTAGAAAATTAAATATGATAAAATAAATAAAAAATAATCTTTTTCAACTATAAAATTGGTTTCAGGACCAGATCTGAAGGCGGTAAAGGAATAAATAAAACAATGTTGTTCTTGAAGGAGATAAATTAACACCTCACGAACATCGTTTCCTTTCTAAAATAAAAAGAAGAGCATAAGGGGGTTAGATGACATATTATCCCATTATTACAATAAAATTATATTATATAAAAAATATTGGAGTTACCATACCATGTGGATGTGTATCGGTGGGGATAGATTAAGAAAAGAACTTGAAATTGAAAGGAAATTAAAGGAAAAGAGAGGGGGAATTACCTCTTGAATCCTCCTCTTGAGATCCTCCATAAAGAACCTAGGAATGGTATTTTTATGAGACCAAGATCTACAAGATGTGGGGAAGGTGCTAGGTAAATTATTTTCAAATAATTTGGAAAGGATTGAATCTTGAGAGGTGTGAATAAATGAGGGTGTGAGAGGTAGTATTTATACTGGAGGGGAGAGGGGTTTTTTCATCATTATATTCATTAATTTTTTCTCCAAAATATAAGAAATAGTGATTATTCCATGACCAAGAATAGAAATAATTGCATGTGAGTTTGATATGTGGATTTTTACATCACTTATGATGTCAATAACAGTGTATTTAAATTATAATGTATTTACACGGTAAATTAATGTATTTTACTATTCACCAAAAAGTCAAGTATTTTAGAAAATTACCAAAACAATACCCTAACAATTTTTCGACATGTAGAAATGAAAAATGAACTCAATTTTATCAAAATAATTTTCTAAACATGATTAATTTAATTTTTATACAAAATAATAATTTACTTGAAAAATACAATTTTAAAATTATTACTGCTTTTCTAACACATTGAAAAATTTCTATGTTCTATTAAAATAAAACTATAATCATAAGATATAAAAATATTTATTTATGAATACATTGTATGAAAATATATTTTCATTTAATTTATTAAATTAATCATAAATTTTTAATTAAATTTATATGACTTACAAAAATACCAACACTTAATCAATAATTTTTAAAATATTTATTTACTTATATTATCACATAATTATATCATATTGGAACTTATAAGATACATAAATTTAATTTATAATTTCATTGGTAAATTTACTAATCATAAGGGCACATTACTATACATAAGGTTCAAGTTACTATTCAAAAGGTTACATTACAATTCATTATGGTCAAGTTACCGTTTATAAGGGTACATTACTATTCATAATGGCCATGTTACTATTCATAAGGGTTTATTACTATTATTAATTTTCATGTTACTATTAATAGTTTTATGTAACTATTCATAAGTGTAGGTTACTATTCACCAAAAATTTTGTTTGTTATATTAGACTCCAAAAAATGTAATGATCATAACCGTGTATGTCCGTTTTTTCAAAATTAAAAACATAGAATCAGAAAAAATATGTTTATTGGTTAGTTTATAAATGTCACATATTATTTATTAGTTCATTTAAGCACATAGTGTTTCCTTTTAAAATCTTGTAATGTTACGTTATCCCCCCTTAAATTAATTGTGCTCTCACAATTCGTTCATTATACTTATAATTCTAAACTTACATATTGATATTTATGAAAAACTATTTTCTTATGTGTAATTAGTTAACTAGAAGTTAAAAATTAAACAATATCACTTAATTTTTTTCAGAAAAAATTGATAATTTTTAATCTCCAAAGTTTTCTATATCGTTCCTTGAATACCAATTATGATGTCCCGAACTCGAAAATTGGGTTCAATCCATAAAAATTTGGTGATTTTTTTGAGAATAATGAATAAATACACAAAATTTATTAAATCATGGGACATTTTCTAGTCTGGGTTCTGGATAATTAGACAACAACTTAAATATATTGAATCATTTTTTACAAAAATAATTACAATATAACTAATTAGATTTATCTACCTTAGCACCTTAACGGTCTTTTGAGCTTCTAAGGAATCCTGTGAATTTTTTTAAAAAAACATTGGATGAGAATAAAAAGATCAGTAAGAGGATATATAATAACATTAAAAAATATAACATGGGGTGACCATAACATCATCATCATAAAAATCATGATAGGAATCATTAGGTAAAGTCATTGATTGTGGCAATGAAAAAAAATGAAACATCATGTCTTAGTGGTCATCTACCAGACATAGTTTTGAAAAAAAAACTAGCATCCTGTTCACACATCATTTTACATTAACTCATGAGGTTCATCACTTTACACAATTCATTGGAGCACTGTATAATTTTTGGTGCACACATCACATTCCAATATTCATATTGTGCTATATAATATTGGGCACACCCATCACTTCATAACATTTTCATTATCATGAATGAAACATAGAGAATATATCAATAATAGAAATAAATAACCCATGGAAGGGAATGGGTTTCATCTCATAAGAACACATTCCTAAACTCTGTGTTCCCAAAACAAATAGGGAAGGACATACTTGATACAAGAACCATTAACCTTGATTGAGAATTAAAATGTATGTTTTTGAAATAATGTTCTTTTGGAAAACATTTTGTATGAAATAAACTCAATTCGAAAACATTTATATCCCAAAAAATGTAATACAATGACAAAAACATTATTTTTATGAAGTAATCATACCAATAATGGAGTAAAAGAGGGAGAAACCAATGAAATAATGTTGGGTTTGAGAATTTCCCATTACCTTGTATTTGAATGCTTTCTCCACATTAATGTCATTTATAACCAAATTAAATTCTGTAATTGAGAATTAAATAACCATTTATAAATTAATAACATTCATTATAGTTTTATTAAGTTCATTTATGGTCTTTTGAATGAGTTGTATAGTTTAAATTCATTGTTCGGGAATGTTTTTTTATAGTTTTCTTGAACGGTCCACTTGTATTCATGAATGGATGTTCATTTAAAATGCAGATAAACATCAAGAATTTTAATTATATTTTATTAATGATGTTACAGAACTTTAAATGATGTTATAAATAATTTTTGTATATACCATGATAATTAATCATTAGATAACAATTTACAGATGATCATTTGGGTTAATTCGGGCAGTTTTTCGACCACAATGAACTTGTTTTGTTAAATAATTTATTAATATGTACATAAGTTATTTATATAACATTAAATATGTATAATAAATATAACATAATATGATTCAACCATAAAAATGGTTTCATGACCATATCTGAAGATGGTAAAGGAGAAAAGAAAACAATGTCGTTCTTGGAGGTGATAAATTAACACCTCACGAACAACATTTTCCTTTCTAAAATAAAAATAAGGGGATAAGGGGGTTAGATGATATATTATCCCATTAGTATCATAAAATTACATTATATAAATAATAATGGAGTTACCATACCATGAGGATGTGTATAGGTGGGGATATATTAAAAAAGAACATAAAACTGAAAGGAAATTAAAGGAAACAAGAGGGAGGGGAATTACCTCCTGAATCATCCTCTTGAGATCCTACTTAAGGATCCTAAGCATGGTATTTTTATGAGACCAAGATTTCCTAGACGTGGGGGACGGGCTAGGGATGTTCTTTGGACATAATTTTTAAAATTCATGAAGCTTGAGAGATGTGAAGAAATGAGGGTGTGAGGGATGGTATATATAGTGGAGGGGAGAGGGGTTTTCTCAATATTATATTCATTAGTTTATTATTTCTCCCCAAGATAAGAAATATTGGTTATTACATGACCAAGAATGGTAATAAGTGCATGTGAGTTTGGGATTTGGGTGCTTACATCACTTATGATGTCAGTAATAGTGGATTTAAATTATTTGTATATATACTGTAAATTAATGTATTTTACTATTCACCAAAAATTAAATTATTTTAGAAAATTACCAAAAATTTATCCCACCTATTTTTCAATGTTAAGAGACCAAAAATGAACTCCATTTTATCAAAATAATTTTCTAAATATTATTAATTTATTTTCCAAACAAAATAATAATTTACATGAAAAATACAATTTTAAAATTAAAAATTCTTTGCTAAAACTTGGAAAAAATTACTTAAGGTATCTTAAATTTATATTTTAATAATAAGTAATAAAAATATTTAATTATGAATAAATTTTATGAAAATAAATTTTCATTTAATTTATTAAATTATTCATAAATTTGTAATTAAATATATATATATATATGACTTATAAAAATACCAACACTTTTTCAATAATTTTTAAAATATTTATTTAAATATATTATGACATAATTATATCATATTGGAACTTATAATATTTATAAATTCTATTTATAATTTCATTGGTGAATTTACTAATCATAAGGGCACATTACTATTCATAAGGGTACATTACTAATTATTAGGGTCAAGTTACGATTCATAAGGGTGCATTACTACTCATATGGTTCATGTTACTATACATAAGGGTACATTACTATTATTAAGGGTCATGTTACTATTCATAAGGGTATGTTACTATTCATAAGGGTAATTTACTATTCACCAAAAATATTTTTATTCTATCAAACTCAAAAAAATTACTGATTGTAGCCATATATGTCCGTTTTTCAAAATGAAAAACACAGAAGTGATAAAATTATGTTTAATCGTTAGTTTATAAAGGACACATAGTATTTAGTAGATAATTTAAGAACATAGTGTTACCTTTTAAAATTTAGGGATGTTACAATTATCTTATAAGTGTATTCAAGATTTCAATTTTGAATTCTATAAGGATTAAATAAGTGAATTATGTTGGTAACATAATTATTTTTCTGGATACTTAATTATTTATTGAGATGAAATTTCCTAAAAAACAAATTCATCCAATCTATCCCAACAAAAAAACTATGATCAATAAATTTTCATTAATTATTTAAATCAAGTATTTGGGAGTGTTTTTTGTTATATAAAACTACTCATTTTTTAATTAAATCAATTAAATTCAATTTATTGGCCACATAATTTCCACCCCCAACATATATGAGTATCCTAATGATACTTATTTGGTCCCAATGAATTAAATATTACATATAATATAAATATTACTTCTATATGTTGGGTAAATTTGTGTGAGACTAAATGAATTCCCATTAACTTGGTGATTATTGAGTTAATACCAAATATTCCACATTTAGGGTTAATATCCCTAACTACATTAGTGCCAGAGCCAAAATTTATTTTTAGTATCTTGGTAGTGATTTAATTTCTTTAAATAGTACACTATCTATACTTAAAAAGTATTTCATCATATTATCCTATAAATATATTTATACCTAGGTGTTTCACTAAATTTCTCCCATCCTAATACCCAAAATAGTTAAATTAATTCTCAAAAACTAAATGTTGAGTTGGTAATAACAGAGCCACCCCATACAGACACTCTTAGGTATGGTACTAAAAACTCATTCCTTAAACACTAACACTGAAAAAAACTGAGGTGGAAGAGGAAAAATATATATTAATTTTACATCATTTTCATTATTAAAACATTATAACTACAAAAATCTCAAAATCCAAAAAACCAAAGGATTTTTACATTGTGGATTAGCTATATAAGAAACATATTTAACAATACAGGTCAATATTTCTCTATAATTAATTTCTAATGAAACGCTATCTAAAGATATTATACATTATACATATCTTTATAACCATGGGAAATGGTATCATAATAAAGTATGAGCTTAGACACTTAGTTAGGGTAAATAATTATGATCCTAAGTGAGAATAAGATAAGAATTTGTGTTTGAAAAAAAATTAATGTCCCAAAACATAAAATTATGGGTTCATATCCAAGTAATAATAGATCATAATACATAAACCAAGGATCATAGAAAAACATAATATATAATAAATATTAACATGAGTATGATGAAAATCATATGAATATGGCACTAATATAAGAACTCATATCCTAATATAGTGGATTAGGAATCACGATACATTATGGACTTGTATAGTTAATTAGGAATCACATTCTTGACTCCCGTCCCACATAGTGAATTATAAATCATTTCCTTCCATACCTTCACATTATGGGATTAGAATTACATTCCTAGATCCATTCTCATAGTGTATGAAGAATCACATCCATACCTTCAATATTTACCTCATGTGATATAACACATTACACAATTAATTGAAGGATATTTAATTCTGGGACCACCCTTTACAAAATAAAAACCATACATATGTGTGTCCTGAGAATATAAAATAATTCATCTTTAAAACATCAGATTATTAACCCATTAAAAATTATGGTTTTCTTTGAAAACAGAACATCTCATAATCCATCCATTTAAATAAATTGGATGGTATCATAAAACAAAATCCTTGTATGATATAAGTTACATCAAATGATTTTAACATTGATGAAAAACGCATATGTAAGAATATTAGATAAGGAACATTAAGAAATAATAAGAAACAAACAATTTATTATCAAAATCATCTGAATTATAATTATTTGGAAAAAACTTTCATATCATGGAATTAAATCTATGTAAATAATTAATCTAGTAGTGGTGAATTAATTTATTCACTTGTAAAGCATTAAAAATAATATAAAAAAATAACCCATTTCAAAAAAAATCAATGATTATTTTCAAACATTTAAAAATAATGTTATAATTTTAGAAAAATAACATTATTAAATTAATTATTTATATATATCGGTGTCTATGAAATAAATTAATGAATATAAACATTGAGGAGTAATTTTCTAGAATCAAAAGATGAGGTGTGTTCGGTTTAACATACAAGCCTCAAATTGGGTAAATTATTTCAAAAGGGAAATGGAATTGAAAGATAATATGTAAAAAATAAATAATAACTATAGGTTAAAAAATGGTTGGGGTCGTATAAAAAGTCTTTGTATAGTATTTCTATATATGTGAATTTATTCAAAATAATATTTATTTGAAAATGAGATTAGAATAAAACCCTTACGGTCATTGAAATTAAGGAAGTATTTAAAATTTGAAAAGGAGTTTATGTGATCAAAATATAAATCCTCAGAAAATAATTTTTATATTAAATATAATATAAGAATAGTTAATAACATAACCAACTTATTAGAATTTTTTTCAATAAAAACAACAATAACTCAATAAATAGAAATTGTGATAAAAAAACACTTACCTTTACTCTATACATCCGAAAAATTTATTTTGTATCATATGCCGTAAATATAACAATCATAATAAAATATTTAAGTTTCATATTAATTTATATTAAAATTTTAATTTTTACTTATAATCATTATTATATGTTTATTAGAATAATAATGTATTTTTTATAGGGTGTTAATAATTTGGATGTTTCACATATGTTTTATAATGGAAACATAAAACCCTATTCTATGATATTAATTTCACAATTCCTAGATTATAATTAATGTCTAAATAGTATTTTTTTCAACGAATTATGTTTCTACATATTAATTTTATGTAAACTATCAACATGTATTTTGATAATAGTTTTCACGAACCAGCCCAAGTCGACCCTGAATCGGTCACAAGGGACAGCCCACGACAAGCCCTGAGAGGCATTCCTGATCCTCCCAGGATGGTGATAAAAACCAAGGGCATCAATTGAGTACACAAGGGAATGATTTATCCCATATATAAACAATCAAACAAACAGCGGAAAGAATGGACAGCCTAAAATACATTTATACAAAAACTGAAATGAACAGTATTTTTACAAGAAACTGAAAGTATGACTAAACCAACAACTCGTCTGACCAAACTCTATAACCAACTAACTCCATGTGACCCTTATTTTCCCTCTAAAACATAATGATCACATGTTTCCAAAGGTAATAAAACTCACGCTGAAACCTACACAAGGGCTAAAAACAGAAGAAGACTATAGGCATGAGTATTAAAACTCAGTAGGTTAACCCAATATTCTATTCCCAATGAACATCCTTTAAAATAAAATAAAAATAAATTTCAAGTTTTAAATATTAGATATAATGGTATTTTTTCCAAATGAGGTACCATGCTATATAAAAAAATTACCAGACAAAAACTTGTAGGTTATATAAATAAGAATGCTAGTAATAATTTTCAAAGAGGTGCAACTTCAAAATGTAAATAGTTTTCAAGAGGGTTTCTTTAAAGAATTTACACTTTTAAATAAATCACACACACTACTAAATTTACCAACCAAACACAGCATATGCCGATGAAGAGTACAAAATAGCTAATGAGCACATTCCACAGGAACACCCTTAGGCACTGGTTAGTTGTGAGCCCCAGGTACCTCGTATCTCAGTGAAAGTTACCATAATAAATATTTGTTATCGTGAACACAAGCCACTAGTAAAGATCATACCCATAACCTAGTGGTCCCCCAACAACATCATAATCACAGTTTAGTTAGTTTTTTCATCGTAAAACTTGTTACCTGAAACAGGGGCCAAACCCCATGGAATCACTAGCATACTAGGATACGTCCGCCCACCTAGAAACCTGGGATTACCTTTAGTGCTCAATCAAGTTACACATATTATCAAATTAAATTTCCACATAAAAATTCCATTACCAAACCATAAACACACAAACATCCCACAAAAATTATTCACATTTCTTTCACGAATCAATAAACCACTAAAAAGATTCGTAAAACAATTTAAAGGAGTATAACGAGGCCTTCCACATAAAATCCATTCAAAAATGATCTTTTAAGGAAAAAAAACATAAATAACATAAAAAACAGATTTTGAAGCCCCAAAACAAATTAATAAGTCATTTTCATGGACCATAAAATTTCCCAAAAATATAGAACATGAAATACACATGGAAACCATTTTTACAAAAAAAACACGCCAAGTGAGCCTTTGAGCCTTTCTCAAAACTATCCTTTGACCTAGGTATGAATTTTAATTTTATTAAGGAGGTGTATAAAAACCATTTACATCTGAAAAACACATTCATAAATCCCTAAAAAAATTCATGTTACATATTCAAAACACGACCATTTTCATAAGGATGTGAAACGGGCCATTTTCCGACAACTCGGGCCAAAACATGTTGTAGAACAAAACCCATTTTTTATAAAACAAAATCCAAATTGGAAATCCATATGAGGACCAAAAATACCATTTATCATTTTCCCACTTCATTTATAAATCCAAACAAATAATTTTTAAATCAAACATAACAGATAAAAGGCAACCGGGCAATTTACCGAACACATGGCATTCCCTTTTAAACAAAACAATTTATTTTAAGAACTTGACAAAGAATAAAACACCAATTTCATGCCATATATTATTAAAGATATTTTAACATATTCAAGAAACCATAACCCAGGTTCTAAACCTTAGAAAATAGTTTTGAAATATAGTTGAACATTTAAAAAACACTTGGTTTGCACTTTTATGACAAAACAACACTACCTTTCAAAAAACAAGGATTAAAAAACCATTGTGAACACCAAGAAAATTATCCAAATTATGAAATATAATAATAAAAATATATATCATATGAAAAAAATAAGAAAATTATTAATCTTAAAAGATAAAGGCCTGTGCAAGGGATATCCTACCTCAAATCCTTAGCGTAATGGAAACAAACACCCAACATCATCATTCGAGGGTTTAAAAACCCTAAACCTATGACCACCAGACCCAAAAAAACAAAAACCCCATAACAAATCATAGTATAGAAGAACCCTAGGTCTATCATGACTAGTGTAGATTATAAAACCAAGATATAATGAAATGAGGAAGAAGAGGGGGGGAAAGGAGAAGGAATATCACCTTTTCAACTAGAAAACTCTTCTTCTTCCATTAGATTTTCACCATTAGAGAAAATGTAAATGCTTCAAACTTCTTGGAGAGTATCCTATGGTCTGGAAAAACCAGTTAAATATGATGTGTGTGAAAAATAGTAAAAATGGAATGATTTGTGGATGAAATAATTTACCTTCTTGATTTTGGAAGATTTGAGAGACATTGAGAAGTTTTTCATAATCCGCAACTCATATGAGCTCTAAAGAGATAAAATAGATAACTGGGGTTATTATAGGGGTATTTTATTCTATTGGGAGGTGGAATCACCAAAAAATAGTAAAAATTTAATTATATATAAAAGAAATAGATTATTTTCTTGAAATTGGAAATGGGCCCATGGGTTGGCCAAACACCAAAATAAGTAACCCCAATTCACCATGCTTATGAATTTTTAATGGGTCAAAAAGGATATGGTAGTTTTAATATGTTATTTTCGGTCAATTTGGAAGTGTAATGTGTCAAAAATGAAAAAAAATGAATGAGTTATAAAATAATCAAAATATGTTTTTAAATATGGAAATAGGCTCACGATTAGCCCAAATCATGAAGTAACCAACCCTTCTCCAAAAACTCCTAAACAAGCAATGGAGAACCCATATTAGGGTGATTAGACATATATGGTAGTTAAAAATTCAAAATTAATCTCACCCAACACCCAATAAAAGGTTCAGGCTTTTCAATGAACCAGATCAAAACCATGACATGAAAAGAAAAAAACGGGTGTGACAATAGTATCAATGGTTTTCTTTTTTGATGTATTTTACTAATATCATTGTAATACCTTAAAATTATTTTAAATATTAATATCATCATTTTATAATAATTTTCATGATATATTATAATCCTTAATATAATTTATATACATCAAATATATTTTATTATCATTGATGTAAGGTTGTGATGAAAAATGGAACACATCGCTCTATAAAGGCAGTAGTCCGCACATACACATTGATAAAATTTCCATTTTAAATTTAAAATATTGAAGGTAGTATTTGTTTTATATTTTTTTAATCATAATAATGTTAGAAATATCATATTTATTCATCAAATATCCCTTTGTAAACTAATATGTAATGTGGTGAAGGATATTAAAACGCATTTCTCTATTAAAGCGATAGTTTGCACGTATGGATGACCGAAGGTGTAATTTTTTTAAGGATAATGTGGAAAGATATATAATGAATATTTCCTAAATATAATATAATTTAAAATAATTATAATTCAAATTTCATTATATTTTAATTTTATAATAATATTTGGAAGTGAAAGATAGATAAGAAAATTGGTTCTAGAGTGATTGGTACCCATGTTATGAACTTGAGAATTCCTTTGGATAACTTCATTGAAATGGAGAAAATAGGCCAATTTATTTTGAGAAAAGTGATATGATAATGTAATATGACTCTATTGGATGTAAAATGAGAAGGGGTTCAAGAGGAATTAGAAAATTTATAGTGTCCTTGAATGGGTGGTGGAAAGCCACATTCATAAGTGATGGGAATAAAAAGATTATGAATACAACTTCTTAATATAAAGGGTGTACATGTTTCATATATAAGGTGAATTAAATGGGGATGTTAATAAAACGGACTTAAAATTTTCTCAATAAACCACTCGGCCACTAATTTTGTGGCATTACTTTGGCCTTTTAACATTATTAAAACCATTTTAACCATATCTTTTTTTATTATTACAACTCAATTTTTTACATTAGTAACTAATTGTCATCAATAAAATTTAAAGTCACCCAAGTTAGATATTTTATATATTTTTAGTATAAATTTTTAAAAAAATCACAATATTAATTTTCAGAAATTTATAAAAATTAAAATCAAATTTATATGTGTATATGGAATAAAAATTATTTGAATGAAATATATTAATTAAGTTATAAAATTTAAACTATTAGTTTTTCACATAAACATAATAGTTTTAATTGTATAATTTTACTAATTAATGAAATATTTATCCAATAAATAGGTTTATTATTTTTTATGTTATTCATATATCCTAATGTATTCCTAAATCTCTTACTATTTTTAAAATTTTCATTTTTCATTATCCATCTAAAAATAAATCTATTCATAAATATCTCAAAAATTAAACCTAATATAATTTTTTCATGATGAATTAAAAAAGTAAGTTCAATTCATCAAATTAGAAATATAGATTTTAAAAATTTATCATTTAAATGAAAATATAAAATAAAAAATAAAACATTTTTTATAGAAAAATAAACTTCCATACATTAAATGTTTGTAATTATATTTCATATCAATTTATAATTATATGATTGTTAATGTATTAGTTTGAAATAATAATTTTTACTAAAAATAGAATTTAAAAGTGATAAATTTTATTTATAAGGTGAAATAAACAAAAAAGTAAAAATATTCCATTTGGGAAATATCTTATTTTGGATGTTTGATAGTTCCAATCACATTTCATTAGTTATTTATATTATTGAAATTAAAATTTATAAATTCATTTTTATTAAAATCCAAAAATAATTATTTAATAATAATAATTTGTAACGAATGAAAATATATTTCATCATAATAATGAATAAAAATATATTTTTTATTTATTTGAGGTTTTTTTCTTTTAGTAATTTTTTATTGATGTTCCACATCATCATGAAATATTTTTAAAAAGCATGTCTTGGATTATTTTAGTAATGTGTTTTATTTGGAATGTGTTATTAAATAAAATATGTAATTGAAAATTGGTTCTAAAATCAAAGGTTTTCATAGGTAAATTATCACATCCCTGCTCTTTAGAATCTTATCATCATTTACCTCTACCAAATATATTATACCCTTCAATGTATAATGATATCATAACCATAAATATATTTAAATTATATTATATGGAATATCCCTTATCCCATTCCCTCTCATTAGTTCAAAAATGATAACATTGTCTATATTATTGCTAGTTAACCACCTTTATGGTCATTGTTTTTTATTTTTATTCACTCCGACAATGACTAGTTTTAATTTTTTATTCATGTATAATTATTGTATAAATTTGTAAATTGAAATATTATTAACATTATATAATATCAATTTTAAAGCCATAAATTATATATGATAAATGTTTTTTAACTTCCATTCATGGATCGAATTTCCACATATTAGGATATTTTTCACAAATAATGACAACAACCATATATGAGTGGTTTTAAAAATGTTATTAATAGATAACTATAATACTTATTTTATAATTATGATTCTGGAGTAAAAAAATTCATTATATTGAAAATTATATAAGTAAATTATTAGGGTCATTGTAACATGTAAAATGGGCATACCATGATATATTTAAAAATTTGAAATCATTTTTGACAAACAATTGAAATATGAAGATTTTCTATTATTTTAATAATATATAAACCTTAAAATTACTCTTTTAATGTATTTTTACCATTTCACATAGACCTTGAAATGGTACCACTGTACCAATGTGATAAAGTATCATTGGCCAAATAACCATAAATAATAGATAGAGGTAAACTGGTTTAAGAAATTAATGAAATATAATAAAAAATTAATCATTATATGTGAATATAAAATTAATATGTTTCTTAATTATGCAATTAATATTGTTACCTAAATTCTTCATGAGGTTATTAGAGTGTCCAAATGTGTTTGGGCACCAGTAAGAGGTCACCTTGCACATTATTTCTAAATTTTATTTTATGCATACTCTTTTACTCTCTTTTGGATATCATTTATCCAAATAACTTTCCAAATTAATTTTTTACATTTCAAAATTATTTCATATATTGAAATTATTATCTTTATACTTCCTTAAAAATAATTGTTTTGAGAAAAACAGTACCAAATTATATACTAGAATTTTTTTTATTTTATTTTCATTTTAATTTATTCCACTTGTAATGACCTACCAATTCTCATTGTATTGAGAGTACAATGAGTCATTACAATTCCATAAGCGACATCCCCAAGATGCTAAAGGCTGGCAATAAATGCTGAAGGGTTTCAAATACAAGTGGGGGGAAATTTACCCTTTAAAAAATAAACCAATAAACCTACAAACCATAACTAAAAATTCACTATATGATGCATGTAAAAATGAAATACAACTCAAAAACTTCATGTATCTCACAACCACAACAAAGTAAGAAATAGCTAAAGAATAACCAATTATCAAAGTATACAGTAGATACACTACACAGGACCCTCAAAAGACCTCAATACTTTATGCTCCATAAGATCCAAGCTCCAAAATATCTAAACATCCCTAACATCATGAGGTAGTGATAAAAACTTCTGAAACATTACCTTTTCCCTTGTCCCGGATGATAGCATCTGTAAAAGCACAAAAGTTCCAAATCAGGGGTGAGTATAAAACTCAGTAGGTTTTCCGAAATGACTTCCCTACTCATGGAACTAGGATATAAGAGTTAGAAACAATTATATAAAATGTTTTATATAATAAAATTTCTCAAAAATAGTTTATATCTAAATATAAACAAGTTTCCAAAACCATTCATTGCCAAAAGCATACAAGTGCAATTGAATCCAATTTTACTAGTAAGTTATTTTTCCAAAAAAAATAACTAAACAATCATTACAACCATTTAAAAATATCACTTTATCATCATAACCAACCATTCCTCAAACCCATGAAACCAACCATGCATGCTACGTTATGACAATTCGATACTCATGAGCGGTTTCTCGTCGATCTACCAAGTCATCACAAGGTAATTGTTTCCTATGTGCCTTTAACCCTTTGGCACTGAGCACAAGGTTATATTTCAACCAAGACCCATTTATGCAACATGAAATTTATATCCCTTGTTCCATTTTATCTTTTTCACTATCTACAAGGTCATATTTCAACCAAGCCCTAGAAATGCAATATGAACTCAAACACCAATATGACTAAGGATCATGCCAAAACACCTTTTCAATAAAAACACCATTTTTATTTAAAATCAATTCCATCAAAGTCATTTCATTACCACACCATTTCAATAAAAAAAATTATTGAAAATCATATTTTCATCAAAACATTTTACCATTCCAGAAAATCAATAATTTAAAATCATCATTTTAAATTCAAGAGGCTAAATCACTTTGCACAACAATTCACCAAGATTTCACAATTTCACTAAAATAATCACTAAATAAGATTTATTCAAAGATTTTAACAATCAATCCCATTCAAATAAATCAATTTGAAACTAATCCCATCAATTCTAGAAAGAGGAGATGAGAGTGAAGCCACCTACCTCGAAGGTTTTGATGAAACTTTGACAAAAGACGAAGAACGCACAAGAAAGCAGGTTGATTCCCCAAGAACGGCCTTAGTTCTCTTATCCTAGAAAGATCAAGACTCAAAATTAAATTATTTGGCATCCAAAAATGTAGATCTAAACACTATAGGTTTAGATCTGAGAAAGAATAGAGATTCGAGAAGTAGATATAAGAAGATCTAAGAAAACATGACAAATCCGGAAAGAATGGTGACATACCTCAAGAATCATACTCAAAATCACCATGGGAAAGATCTAGGATGGTTCCAACTCGTGTAGGGAGGGTTCTCTAGAATTCTAGGGAGATTAATATCAAAATAGGGGAGTTTTGAAGCCAAAAAGAAATATATAGAGCAAAAACGTGTACCACCAAGAAAATAAGATCTAGATTTGACCTCTGTGCAAGGTTTGACCACGCGGTTTGTGTTAACTGTGTATGGATCATGTGACCTTCCTTTTAGTACCAAAACTCCTTATAAAACCCCCAAACTCTCCCATCTTTCACATTTACCTTTTTTATGAAAACACATTTTTTATGGAGACATCCCACTTTATGGAAACACCCCACTTTATGGAAACAACCCACTTTATGGAAACAACCTACATTATGGAAACACCCAACATTATGGAAACACCCAACTTTATGGAAACTAACTATTTTATAGAAACTATCTATTTTATAGAAACACTATAGTAAGGACACACCAATTTAAAAAACATGAGGAAAGTGGTTATGTACCCGAAACTTGGGGTACTACATTCTCCCCACTATTAGTCTTTTTATCCTTGAAAAGTAGAAAACCCTAACTGGCCAAAAAGTGTTTCAGCCACTACTCTTTCATTTACTTCTCACATTCCAAAGTATCTTCCTGAATCTGACCATGTTTCCATAAAACCCAAACTAGGATGATGCTTTTCCCATGCAATACTTTCTCTTGTCTATCTATGATCTGCACTGGGATATGTATCAGTGATGAATCCAGTTCTAGCTCAACATTATCCCATCTGATCACATGGTCATGATCAGGGTGATACTTTTTCAATTGGGATACTTGGAACACAATATGCATCAAACTAAACCTTGATTGTAATTCCAACAGATATGCCACCACTCCAACCTGTTCTTTTATCTCAAAAGGTCCAATGTATTTATGAGATAACACTCCCTGCTTCTCAAAGTGACGATGTCCAAGCCTTAGAGAGATCATCAATAAGACATGATCACCCACAGTGAATGCCAATGGTCTTAGACGGTGATCTTCATAAGTGTTTTGAAAACTCTGAGCCTTCTCCATCCTCTTTATAATCAACTAGATCTTCTCTATTGTTTCTTGGACAATTCTTGGCCCAAATAGTGATGTTTCGCCCGTTTCCACCCAGCATAGTGGAGAACAACAAGGACGTCCATACAATGCTTCAAACAGAGCCATGTGTATCAAGGATTGATAGTTTTTTTGTATGAGAACTTCACTAAGGGTATATGATCCTCCCATGAGCCACCAAAATCCATTACACAAGCCCACAATATTCCTTCCAACGTTTGTATCGTCTGCTCAGATTTCCTATCCGTATGAGGATGGTATGCCATGCTCATAGTCAACTGAGTCCCAAGGTCTTACTGTATAGATTTCCAGAAATGAGATGTGAACCTCATATCTCTATCTGAGACTATTGACATGGGTACACCATGCCTCTTTACCACTTCTCGGATATATATTTTTGAAAGATCCTCCACCGTTTGAGTTTCATTAATAGGTATGAAATGGGCCGACTTGGTTAGAATATCCACTATCACCAAAATGGCATAATGTTTCTGGACAGTTCCTGGAATACCTATAACAAAATCCATTGCTATTTGATCCCATTTCCACATTGGTATAGACAAGGATTACAACATACCAGCTGGTCTCTAATGCTTTTCTTTAACCTGCTGACAAGTTAAGAACCGTGAGATGAACTCGGCCACCTTCATTTTCATGCCACTCCACCAAAACTACACCTACAATGCCTTATACATCTTCTATGTACCTGGATGTAAATCCCATCTCGAATAGTGGTAAGAATAAAATAGTTGTTCTTGAAAAACCATAGATACAGCCATCTGATCTCTAAAACACAAAATTGAACCCCCATCATGTTTCCAGCCCTCAATGGTCTCCCCACCATTGAGTTTTGAACTTACAACCAGACATTTTTCATCAGATGTCTGTGCCACTTTGATCATTTTTACTAAATCAGGAACAAGCATAGCTGAAAATAAAACCACAACATCACCTCGGTCTTCACATTCCACATGCATGTCGGCTAAGACCGATATCAACTACCATTCATAGGATGATTATTTATCCAACTGAGCATATGAATTTCTACTCAATGCATCTTCCACTAAATTTCCATTCCCCAGTGTGTACATCAAGTCAAAGTCAAACTTTTAGAGATACTCCATCCATCTCATTTTCCTCAGATTCAAACTCGCTATGATAAAATGTGTTTCAAGCTTTTTTGATCTGTAAACATAGTAAATTTATCACTAAAGAGATAATGTCTCCATGTTTTCAAAGCATGGACGACTACAGGTAACTCCAAATCATGTGTTGCATAATTCTTCTCATGCACCCTCAACTACCTTGAACCATAAGAATCCACATGATCTCTTTTCATGAGAACATAGACCAACCCTAATTCTAAAGCATCACAATACACTACATACTCCTATCATGATTCTAACATGTTCAATATAGGTGCCGATGTAAAACAAACTTTCAGTTCCTAGAAAGACTTCGTACATTCCTCCATTCATTGGAATGAATAATTATTCTTTGTCAAAGATGTCATTGGTGAAGTTAGTCATGAGAAATCACGCACAAAGCATCGGTATTAACCATCTAGACCAAGAAATCTTTGTATATCCAAAACATTATTCGGTGGTTTCCAAGAGATAACGGCTTCTATCTTTTCAGGATCAATAGAAATGCCTTTCTCAGAAATTACATGGCCAAGAAAATGTACTACTTGTACCCAAAAAACACAATTTGATAATTTGGCGTACAAATGATGTTTTCTCGTGATTTATAACATTGTTTCCATGTGCACCTCATGATCATCCCTTATATTTGAATGGACCAAAATTTCATCCACAAACACCAAAAAAAGAATTCAGATATTTTTGAAATATCTGATTCATCAATGCCATGATGACCTCTGGTGCATTCATTAGACCAAAAGGCATGACTATATATTCATAGTGGATATATCTAATTCTGAAAGTTGTCTTTGGATTATCCTCTTTCCGAACTCTCAATTGGTGATATCATGATCACAAGACAATCTTGGAGAACCACTAATCTTCCCTTAATTGATCGAACAGGTCATCAATGCATGGAAGTTTATATCTGTTCTTTATCGTAACTTGGTTAAGATTATGATAACAATTACACAACCGAAGAGTTCCATCTTCCTTCTTTACGAACAAAACCGGTGCTGCCCATGGAGATGTACTTGGTTGAATGAAACCCTTGCTTCCTAGCTCCTCTAACTACACTTTCAATTACCGTAACTCTGTTGGTTCCATCCTATAAGACAAAAGGGAAATAGGACTAGTCCCTAGAAGGACATAAATCTTAAACACCACTTTCCTTAGAGGTGGTAACCCTGAGAAGTTCTTGGGAAAGACATCTAGAAATTGCTCCACAATAGTGGGAAAATACTTTTCTTCGATCTCTTCCATTGATGACATAGTCAACGCTAACAATTGGTAAAATATCATTCCCACCATTGGTGCCAACAAGCTCTTTCCACTCTTCTTTACAATCCTCTCTCAACTAAAGAGATGCTCAATGTCGTCCTCAATCATGAAACTAATTATTCTCCTATTACAATAAATTTGATCCTTAAATGTTTTCATCCAATCCATACCTAGTATTACATCATAGACATCTATATACAACATCAATAATTCCCATTTTAACTCAACTAGATCAACAGTTATAGCACATGCTCTACACACAAATTCTTGACATTCTCTTTCACCGAGATGAGTTTTTAGTTTCAAAACAAAAGGCATCATTTCCAGTTTTAAACATAGAACGTCAAAAACATGAGAATAAATGAAGTAATGTGATGCACCGGTATCAAAAAACACTTGAACAAAGGTATAATTCAAAATAATTGTACCTCTTACTATATATGGTCCTTCCTGATCTTCAAAAATCATCTACTTAGCTCCATACAATTGTTTCTTCACTACATTGTTCAACTTATTTCCTTATTGAGGTTGCCCTGGATGATGAGTCATGGTATTTCTAGAATCACCAAGGCTAGCTCTGTTATGATGATGAGACTGATTCTGTTGTCCTCGTCTAATAGAAGCTTACATTGCTTGCGACACCTAAGAAGTGTCTTGAGCACCTGACCTTGGAGCACCGTGAAAAAAATCCCTGAAGATGTCCCATCATGTTGCAATTATGAAATGATCTAGGTTGTTCCATACAATAACGCTTTATGTGGTCAAGAGAACCACATTGAAAACAACCTTCTTTACTCTGGGGTTGTGGAGGAAGATTTACTAATCCAGTCGTCTGGTTATGATTTCCACTTGCACCTTATAAATAGGTGTCCCTTTTCTGCTTGTTCCCAACAGTTGAGTTCCCACCGTTTCCTGTAGGTATCATCATGCCTCCTCCCATAGATCCTGAGATATCACGTTCATCCACAGTCGCTCTGTTCACCATCTCTGTATAATCTATAATACAATGTACTCCAATCTTTGATCGAATCTCATGTCGTAGTCCTGATTCGAAGATGTGTTCCTTCAAAGAGGCACTTGCGGCAACATCTTGTGCAAAGAATACTAAGTTCATGAACTTAGCTGCATACTTTATGAAAAATAGACTCTCTTGTTTTAGGCTGTAGAAGTCTGTCGTTTTCTAGATCTTGAACGTTTGAGGATAGAATTGTTTGTTGAAAAATTCTTCAAAATCCTCCCATGTAAGTCCTTCATCTAATTTTTCCTACACTGCTAAATCCCACCACTAATGTGCAAGATCTTCAAGCATATATGTCACTAATTTGACCTTTAACTCTACTGGTGTGCCAATGAAGTCTAAGATATGATTCATTCTACAAAGCCACACCTCCACCTTCTCGGGTTCAGAATCACCCCGTAAATTAGGTGGATTCTACATCATGAACTGGATGGTATGATCCACATGTCATGGGTCATTCCCCCAGTTCCCTATGTCCACAGCTTGAAATACTTAGAAAATATTCTGAACCAGCTCTTGGTTCACATGTGGTTTAGGTATAACCACATTCTCTGCAGCTTCTTTAGGTTGTTTTCAACGATGCCTACCAGGTGTCATTTTCTAAACTAACAATAAACTTCGTTAATCTCACTCTCTTGCAACTGTTGTCTTAGCATTTCAAATTCTATCACATCAACTATCACAATATTGTTTTCCAAAACAACCTTTTTCCCATGTTCAGCCATTTTTTAACACACTTCACACACTTTTGAAAATTAAACCATTTTCAAAATAAGATAAGCATTCACTTTTTCAAAATCATTCTTTTGAAAACCAATTTCATTATTTTTCAAAAATTAACACTTTTTTTACAACATGAATCATTCCTCGAAATGATATATGCACTCCTAGTGGGAAGTCATTCCTCTACAATGCATGTCATGCTTATCTCATTAGTTAAACCATGACAATGAGATTTCAAAATTCCAGAACTGTCTCCAAACACTTATTTACCCAACTCTCTATTAACATGAAGTTCAGCATAAAAGGGTTAGCTACGTCCTTTAATGTTATACATTTCATGTACTGACAATCCTACTCCTTTATAAGATTCCCACCCAAGGAATAGACAAGAAGGGATTTAATATCAAAAACTAAAAAAATTGATTACTAATTTTTAGGAAAGAACCGAACATGCTGATACCATTTGTATGACCCACCAATTATCATTGGCTTGAGAGTACAACGAGTCATTACTAGTCCTTAATCAACATCCCCAAGATGCCAAAGGCTGGAAATAAATTCTGAAGGGTTTCATATACAAGTGGGGGATGATTTACCTGTTAATAAATAAACCAATAAACCTACCAACCATAACCCAAAATTCACCATTTGATGCATGAACAAACGAAAGACAACTCAACAACTTCATGTATCTCACAACCGCATCAAAGTAAGCAACAACAGAAAAATAACCAAGTATCAAAGTACACAGCAGATAAACTACAAAGGACCCTCCAAAGACCTCAAGACTCCATGCTCCATAAGCTCTAAGATCCAAAATCTCCGAACAACCCAAACATCACGAGTTTTTTCTAAACACGTGTAAAACAATACATTTTCCCTTGTCTCGGAATATAGTATCTGCAAAAGCACCAAAGTTCCAAAGTAGGGGTGAGTATAATACTGCATAGGTTTTCCCCAATGACATCCTTACTCATGCCACTAGGATAGAAGAGTTAGCAAAAATTATATAAAAACTTTTATATAAGAAAATTTCTCAAAAATAGTTAATAACTAAATGTAAACAAGTTTCCAAAACCATTCATTGTCAAAAGAATACAAGGGAAATTGAAACCAATTTTCCTACCAAGATATTTTTCCAAAAAAATAACTAAACAATATTTACAACCATTTCACAATATCCCTTTATCATCATACCCAACCATTCCTCAAACCCATGAAACCAACCATGCATTCTACGTTATGGAAGTTCCATACTCATGAGTGGTTTCTCGTCAATCTACCAAGTCATCACAAGGTAATTGTTTCCCATGTGCCTTTAACCCTTTGACACCAAGCACAAGGTCATATTTCAACCAAGTCTTGTATATGCAATATGAAATTTATATCTCGTGTTCCATTTAAACTTTGTAACCAAGCACAAGGTCTTATTTAAACCAAGCCCCAGAAATGCAATATGAACTCACACACTAATATGACCAAGGATCATGCTAAAACATATTTTCAATAAAAACACCCTTTTTATCGAAAACCAATTCCATCAAAGTCATTTCATTACCAAACCATTTCAATAAAATACACTTTTTTAACCAAATTTTCATAAAACCATCTAACCATTCTAGCAAATCAATAATTTAAAACCATCATTTTAAATTCAAGAGGCTAAATCACTTTGCACAACAATTCACCAAGATTTCACAATTCCACTAAAATCTTCAATAAAAAAATATATTTCATGCTTTTCACAATCAATACCATTCAAATAAACTAATTTGAAACTAAACCCATAAATTTGAGCAAGAGGAGATGAGAGTGAATCCACCTACCATGAAGGTTTTGATGAAACTTTGACAATAGACGAAGAACTAACAAGAAAGTGGGGCGATTATCCAAGAATGACCTTAGTTATTTTATCATAACAAGATCACGACTCAACATTGAATTATTTGGCATCCAAAAATGTAGATCTACCCACTATAGGTTCATATTTGATAAAGAATAGAGATTGGAGAAGTAAATCTAACTAGATATAAGAAAACATGACAAGTCCAGAAAGACTGGTGACATACCTCAAGAATCGGACTCGAAATCACCAAGGGAAGGCTCTAGGTTGGCTCCAAATCATGTGGGGAGGGTTCTCCAGCCTTCTAGGGAGAGTAATCTCGAAATAGGGGTGTTTTGAATACAAGAAGGAATATATAGATGAAAAAAGAGTAAGCTCTTATAAATTTGGATCTAGATTTGACCTCTGTGCAAGGTTTGACCACACGGTTTGGGCCAACCATGTATGGATCGTGCAACCTTCCTTTTGGTCCAAACACACCTTTTAAAACCCCAAAACTCTCCCATCATAAAAATTTACCATTTCTATTGGAATACATTTTTTATGGAAGCATCCCACTTTATGGAAACACCCCACTTTATAGAAACAACCCACTTTATAAAAACAACCTACATTATGGAAACACCCAACATTATGGAAACACCGAACTTTATGGAAACTCTATATTTTATAGAAACTCGCTATTTTATGGAAACTCTCTCTTAAAGACACACCAATTAAAAAACATGAGGAAAGGTGTTATGTACACGAAACTGGGGGTACTACACCACCCCTATTAATTATTTCCATATATTAAATTTTATTACCATGTATTATATAAGTAATAAAATGGTTCTTTTTTTGGAAAATTAATAACCATTTATTTCTATTAAATTAAACTTTTCACATAATTTAAATTTTTTAGGTGGTTCTCATTCAATCATTACATTGATATTATTTCTATTTGTATAAATCTAATTCAAATTTTATTCATGTATCTTATAAACTAAATATGATATTCATTTGTTTTTTAACCTATTCTAGTGATTTATATTCCTAATATTGAATATTCAATATTTAGTTCCACCTAACAAAATTCATAATGGACTTAATGTATTAATATATTCCAATTGAATCGTATTCCCTCTTCGTTATCATTTTCTTCTACATACATTATCTCATTGATTTATTCTTTATCCATTCCAATATTTCAGTTGTTTTATTTATATCAACATAACTATAAAATAATTAACTCTATACGGCATCAGCATGCAATATTTCATATTCTTGAGTGATGGGTTTTTACATTGAATTTTATTCTATTTATTTTACTAAGGAAATGTTGAAAATAACAACAACCATTATTTTAACATGTATAAATATTGATTATTTATACATTATTATGTAAAATGATATTTAAAATTTTTTATATTGTATATCTAGTATTTTTATATGATGAATGAATTGGACTTATTGCATGAGATGTGGGACCCATAATTGTATATCACCTTGATGTATTGGTAATTCTCTTGAGATGAAGTAGAATAGGTAAATGGGAGTACGATTACAATTTTTTTATTTTATATATTCCTAAGGCCGTGATGGAATGGTTATGATGTTATGAATTATATATTCCATCATTTCTATATCTATCATTATTATCCAAATGATAATTTATTTCCATTATTATGTATTTTTTATGGTTTTCTATTCTATTATGTATAATTTTTTTAATTAATTTATTCTTTCTATATTAAGAATTCTATACTTATTACACTCTTATATATCATAGTATATTACCCCTTGCATAGCATTTAAGATATATTTTTTTCTATTGTTTCCCCATATCTCCAGGAAACAACGATGAAGGTTATATGTGAGACAAGGATATAGAAAGAAGCATTAATGACTATTAATGTGTTTTATGTTGTTTTTTAATTTATGGTATTATGTTGTGGTAAATTTAATAATTATTTACCTTATGTTACTAGTATTATGATTCTTATTATTTCCAATGGAATAAAATGACTACTAATTTTGAGTTGTATGATTATAGGAGGGTTCACAATGAAAATTAGACTATAAAATGAGTAAATCCATAAATAAGGTGTCCCAAAAAATTTATATAACCAATTATCAGTAAAATATGATAAAAATCACCAAAAAATCATTTATCTAAATTTTAAGCAATATCGGGTGTTCATTAATATCTATTGTCCTATTTCCATTACACATGATGTACACATTGTTAAACATGTATTTTACCATGGTATAGTGATAAACCTCATCGAATCTTCATCCCAATCATACCCATCCAGTGATGGAATGAGTGTAAGTATAAAAAAGGGGATAATAGAGATACTTTTCATGATTTATAGAACCAATGATGGGAAAGTAAGAATAAGGTTAGGCGATACCCTCCCCTCTATTTTATAACTTAGAAGAATAACCATTTGGGGATATAATATTGGAACCCCCAAATACCATATTTTATCCTCAAAAAAAATATTGATTATGTGCATTAATGATTACCTAGGGGACTCCCACCTACCACCCAATAGATTATAGGGTATTAAGATAAAGAACACTACCACCATGTCATGAAACCGATGACACAATAACACTATTTTTTCATCAGATATCGGATGTCACTATACCAGGTAACCTATGATAACCTATAATAACATCTACTACACTATCAGTTATAAAAATATATAATATGATAAAATAATCCACTAAACATATCTTATTATATAAATTATTTCTATTTTTAATTCTTGAAACACATCGGCATGATCCCTATCTTGATCCAAATAAAATAAATAAACAAACATAGACTCCCTCAATTTAATTATGCAATTTGATCCCAAAATTTAAAATTTTACACCAAATTCACCATATCCTAACATCTTTAAGATTGAATATAATTTAAAATTATAATAGTAATGATTTTACTTGTTAAATTATTAGTAATTTTGAATAATTTTGGATTAGAATTAGAAAAAACAATTGTTATTAACTAGGGATTGTCTAGGATTTAAATATAAAACATAGAGAGTATTATATAACATTTAAAAAAATTACATTGTTATTTTTTCAGGTAATTTAATATTATTTTTTTAATTTCAATTTATATATTTATAATTAATTAATTAAGTATTTTTTATTTAGAAAAATTCTTATATCTAAGATAATTAATACAAATATTAACCACACCCTTGGTGACCCTAATAATATGTTTTTTTCTAATTTATGATGATATTATATTCATAAGAAGAGGATATACTAGAGATATGCAGTTGATTTTATGAGGACAATAGATTATTTTTTGTATACATGATATCATTAAGATATAAATTAAAACCTCATTTGAATTTAATATTTTAGAAATATAATTTTATGTTCCCTACTAAAATAAATTTAATCTATAATTTTTCATATCTTCATTTTTTTTAAATTATGAAAATAACAATGTTGTTGTTAAAAAAGAATGTAATTATTTTTTAGGACTTATTCATTTAAATAATGTGTCTTAAATAGATTAAACATTATAGAGTCTAATTTTTCACTACTTTAGAGAGATTTAGAGAGGTAAAAACATAACCATGGGGAATCAAGGCCAGTTATATTATTTTTAATTAGAATTAATGAATTCTGAGTGATTTTTAACTCTTAATTTAGAGTTTAAATTTCAATTTTTCTATTATTTTTTATTTATAATTTATTTATGATTAATATTATATTAGTTATGAGAATATCAAATATCTAAGGTAGAATAATTAAGAATATATTAATGTGTATATAATTTTTAAATAAAATTTACATTTGAATGAATTTTATTTAATATTACTCTTCTGATAATCATAAATAAATTTTATTTTTTATCAAATCATTCACTAATTAATTATAATATAAATAGAAACTAAATATGATTATCTAGATTAAATAAAATAAATGTTTTTATTTATATTTTTCTTAAAATATCTAAGCATAATTCAACTTATATTTTTTTAATTCATTTAGTCATGGGAGTTATACATTAAAATATTATGTTACTTGCGATTTACCACATAAATTTTAAATACATTGATAATAATGATTATATTAAATTAAATGTATTTAAATAATAAATTGGATTTATTTATTTTTGAAGAAAATAATAATTAAAATTATTTCCCAATCCATTATTTTCATAAATTATTTTAGTCAACTTATATATTTTATTGAGTTTTATTTATTAAATTATTGGTATGAATATGATATTCCTAATAATTAAGGGATAATTTGGATTTATTATATTGATCTTCTTTCTCAGTTAGATATTACACTATCAATTTACAATGATTTTTTGGTTAGTATATAATATTCATTTAAAAAAATAGTATTATTATAATTTTTTATTTCAATGAAATTGAAAATGCAGTAAAATTGTTTCCACATTTATCATGAAACATTAACACATGAAATGATTATATACAAGTTGATTCAATTAAACTATTTTTCAAATTATTTCATTTTATTTTGAAACAATTCATACTTGTGTTTGTATTTGTTTACCATATTAGGTTTACTAATGATTGAAAACCCCCTATTACGTTATGAATAAGATCACAACATAACTCATTGTTTTTGTTTAACTAAATGAATAAATTTTTATTTTTAGTTTCATGTTAATAGTGATTTATGTACGATTTAATCTTGGTGGATCATAACAATTAATTTGATTGTATACAATTCTTGAGTATCCCCATAGAAAATAATTTAAGAAAAGGTATATGTTTATTGAGGATTTTATGATAATATACAATTATAGACATAGAAGCATCTTAAGTCCACTAATTCGGTCTAAAAAATTCATGGTCAGGCATCAAGTATGCTAAATGATATAAAAAGCAGTGAAATTAACTAAGGTTCTTAACAAAGATCTAAATTCCCAGCTATCAAATTTTATATAGTTTTGAATTTTATTTAATCATAATGGGTTATATGTTCACGTATTTAGGATGTAGAACATTCCATTATTTACTAGTGGACATGTAAATGAGTGTTTAAAAAATTATTCAACTAGATCTATCATTGAAGAATATATCACAGAGATGATGTTTTTATGTAAATATTTCCCCTTTCAAAGGTGGTGATGATATGAAATAATATTTTAAATTATGGAAAATAATATATATTATATATATTTTAATTTTAATAATGTGTCAATAAATATTTTATAATGTGTCCACGTTACATTGTATATTTTTTTATGTTTATTAAAATATTCAATTATGGTAAATATCCAAATTCCTAAGAAATAGTTTATACCTATTATGATAGAGAGATGTTTCCCATCAATAATTTTGTGAACAATAAACAAAATTATTATGGTAAAAAATTGATCAATGGGCATTCAATGATGTTATACACAAGATAATGAAAATGAAAAAAAAACTAAAATTTTGGCTCTCATAAATATTATGGAAGCACTCTATATAGGAAAAACATCATCCCCTTCCCCACCACCTTAACTGAATCTAAAATATTGTTAGATTTTTTTATGACCACACACAATAAATAAGTGTATTGTTGGATTTGAATACCCATTAAAATATGAATAAAAAATAAGATAGTATAAATATCCCCTAATTTAATTATAAAACTATAATAATCAACCGTGTTAAATTAGATATTTTATATTAAACCAATAAGGGGAAGAATAAAATTTCAACACGATGTGAGGACCACTAATCTACTAAATATCACAACATGGTCAATGAATAGTCCAACTACAGTAAAAAAAATAAATTTTAAATCGAATTTAACTGTTATTTCAATAATAATAAGTATGAATTTTTTTTAAGTTAATAAAAATATATATTACATTAAATGGTTGATGGATGTAAAACACTGACAAGTTACTAACCAATAAAGGTTCATCAATTGGGAATATATAACACTAGTTGGGTAAACTCACATGTTAGTTAATGGAGGTATTATATGTTAAAATAACAAGTAAAACATTATTAATAATGAGGAGAAATAAATTAGTTTTAGAATTGAAAATTTAAGGCCTCGATCCTATAATCCTAGATCCAGTGAATTATTTTAAAATATTTTCATGATTATAAGGAATCAAATCCTGAAGGACCGATCAGTTTAGCAGTCTTGGAAAATAGCTACATCCATGAACTTTACATTACAATATATAATACAAAACACATCATAGATATTCCTTTGAGAATTCCATTATTCCCCTAGCTTGACCCATATTATTAATCATAGAATACTTCCTGTAATCCTTGGAAAATAAAACATAATAAGGGGATGAGCCTAGATTCATAGTAAGGATATACAATATAGAAAAATCTATCACAAATAATCATAATCTTTTAAGGCATGGTACAAAACTAAAACATAATACTTTTAAAACATTATATTCAGCATAATATGGAAAGAATAAATCAAACATTACCTTATAAATATTCACATGGATATTATAATAGTCGAATAATAACATGTAATAACTAACCTTATAAAGAGGGAATACATAATATGATACATCTTAAACACACCGTGAAGGCTTCAGTGAAGATACCATACATAATTGGGTAAGACAATAACCAAAACAGAAATAAAATTGTATCATGAGACATACCAATGCATAGAGGTGATATAGAGGGTCCCACCTAACACTTACAAATTCTAATTAATTCTTATTATAAAATGGGTAAAACATAAATAACAAAAACATTCATATTAAAACTAGAATATGAAATGTCAATACTGAAACCTTAGTCTATGAATGATATCAAAATAACATATCCACAGTCAAACATATAATAAAATCTTCAACACAATATGAAGGATTGTATCATAATATATTAACCTTAATTAAGTATAAAATCTAATAAAGGACGTTGACATATATGAAGGTGATATAACAAAATCATTAAAACTATTTTAGAAATATCCCTTTTTTACTTTGATTACATTTGAAAGCCTTTGTAATTATAAAATAAAACATTTCAATTGAAAATAACCTAGTAATATTTTAAGGGATGTTTCAAAATGTTAAGGAATAATAATGGTAGAAAATATTCTTTCATGCCGTATAATTTAAAAAAACATTATTTTCTTAATTTTTCGAAAAGGACATAAAGTACCTCATTTTGGAAATCAACAGAAATATTCTTTTCAATACATTTTAAAAAAATTACAAACATGGGTATAATGACTTTAAAAAATAGTCTAGTAATATAAATACTATTTTGAAATACATTTATAAGAAACATGGATGAGGATGATAAATATTTCCCAGTAGATACATAGGTATAAACAATCTCAGATGATAATGTGATTGAAAAATTAACCCCTGCCATATACTTTCCTCAAGTAGATGGCGAGTTAACCTCTTTTATAACATGTAAATATTGTTAATAAATAATACCTAGTCCATATTCATATTTATCATCTCATATAAAATCCTTTTATCTTGTTTTGTTAATAATATTTCAGTATTAATATTATTTCGGGTGTGAACTTCATTGTTTTCCTATGCATGTTTTGGTAAGTAAGTCTTATTTTTTATGAATAGGATAAATTTTATTCGAATACAAAATGATATTAAGTTAATAAATATTATATTTATATATCATATGATGTTTATAATAATTCTTGAATGGTTAATGTGGAGGATAAATCTCATCTCATTATGGAGATGGTAGGTCATATGTACGCACGATCAACGATAAAGTTTCTTTAATGGTAAAATGATATGGAAATAGATGGTATATTAATTATAAAAAAATTATAATCATGTCATATTAATTATGTATTTCTATTATAACCATCATATAACACATTAATATAAACTAATGTTGAATATAAAATAACACCACAGCATGAAGACAGAAAGTCATACGTACACACCCATAGTGATATTATTATTTGTAGGATGGATAAAATGATGAATACAGTTTTTCAATGATTATAAAAACATATCATTATATTTATGATACTGGATTTATTACTTTGGTATTGAAACAACATATAAATAGGAATTATAAGAAGAAAATAACTTTGAATGAAGTGATAAAACAATTACCACTTTTTCAGGTGTCTACTTTTGGTTTGCACAAAAGGACTACTTAAGTTGGTTTTATGCTCAAATGGTGGACTCTAGGATTAATGGATTGATGTTGGGAGCAGAATTGGGAAGGTTTTGTCTAAGAAAAAGGGCTTTTGAGGTGTGATTAAAGGAGAAGGAGAAATTCCCTTTTATAGGAGAGGTGAGAGGCAGTTTAGAAAAAAGTCTTGAAATATTAATTTATTAGAAATTTATTTTTAGTTACTAATGGATCCAAAGTAATTTATTTCATGGATATAATGTGTAATGATATAAATAATCTCAAAAAATATGTTTTAGACAAGCCTAGGTCATGAATTTAACCTTATATTTTGTCTTTAACACTAAGTTAAATAAGTTAACTCTTACCAAGTCTTCTTGTATTATTATACTATATAGTTAATATAGTTAATATAAAATTTCAAGAGATCCTAAAGTATATCATTAATGAAATTTTTAACACTATCTAAGTTTTTTAGAAGAATATTAAATTTTTATTAATATTATATCATTTAATAAAATAGTATTTGTTTTAAAGATTCATTTTTGACAATTTTGACACTATTTAGCAATTGATTTTTGTTAAAGTTATAGAAACTTTATTCCTTGAAAAAAAATAATTAACTCATCCCTAAAATGTCATTGTTATCCAAAAATTTTTTGGGATAGCATCAAAAAACTCAAATTACATTTATTTTAATAATTATAATATCATTGATTTCAATCATTTATTAATAAGGTAATCATTGTATCAACATTGTGTCATAAATAAATTTATTTATTTAATGTCTAAAAGTACTAAATAAACCACCATGATTTAGGAAATATTTTTAGATTTCTAATGAATATTTATAGTCAAATATATTGGTTATATAACACCACATTAAAATTGTTTTAGTAAATAGATAACCATTTATGTTATATTTCTCTTTATATTAAATTAATTATTATAACATGTTATTATCATACCCAAGTGGCTCCTAAATGAAAAACCTTATTCTTAAATATTTTTTGGCCTCCCATGACTCATCCAATAATATTGGGACATGTGTTAGGGTAGTTTTATATAATTAAAATATTATTTTTACCTTTATTCAATGAATTTAACATTTAACCGTGGTAAATAAAAATAATTATTGAAGTTACTATTCATAATGCCTCAAAATAAACAGGACTTATTTATGTAATTTGGATCATCTGATTCCAAATATGGAATCCATTTTTACGAGTTCAAAACAAATAATTTATAGTAATAATTTTAAAATTAATCCCCATTTTCAAAATGAGAAAATAGGTTTTTAAAAGTAAAAAAATCATCAAAAGAATGATATGTTTTTATATTAAATTTAAATGGGAAATTAATTCCTATGATAGAAATTATATTAAATTACAAAAACAAAATATAATTATACTTTAAAATCAACTAAAAGGATAATCTTACAATATAAATAAATTATATGAAAAGGAATTATTTTTCACTCTTCATTAAAATATGAATGTTATCATAAAAACAATAAAATTTTATCTAAAATAAAATTTTATTTCCCTATTATAAGGAAGAATTTAATTTTTTTCAAGTTGAATATATTAATATGTAGAATATTGGATTTAAAAGGGTTTCCCCATTAAAAGTTGGTAGAACCAAAAAAAAATTAAATTACTTCTATTATCTAAAAAATTGAATTTGTTCATATATTATGTATAATAAACACATAATATGAATGTTAAACTTATATTGAATATATAAAATTAAAAATGTGGTTACTACTATTCATAACCTCTTTTAAAATGTCTAGTCTAATAGGTCATGGTGCACTAGAACTCGGTGGTGCATGTAGCACAATCTATTGAATTATTAAGAAGATGCATGCAATAGAAACTTAGGGTGATACATTCTTCCCTCCTTCAATAAATTGAATCCTCACAATTTAAACTAGAGATTGAAAACTATGGGTTTGATATTTCAAAATATCTTATATGAAGTACCTTATCAAAAATGGATTAATGACACCTCTATTTTAAAATAAAGAATGGGGAGTGAGAAGGTTACCAAAAATAACACTTACTAGGTTTCCATATTAGAAAACATAGACATAAAAGAAAATGAAACCATCATGTTTTGATGGATAGTGATATATAATATTATTAAAAGAAAGTTAACAACTAGAAATATATAAATCTATGATGATATAAGGGACCATTTGATTCATCTCAAAATGAAGTACTAGGAAAAAATTATTAGTGTTATGATCATTTCCCTAGTGTTGTAGAATTAATTTACTTCCTAGACTAAGAACACAAGGAAGCATACTTTTTTATACAGTTTCATCCATCAACTAATTCCTACCAAAACTTCATCTTTCGCTTAAAAATATAATAAAACTCATAAATAATCTATTTATCTTAATCGTATATGGTTCAAAATATATAATTATACCATTTAAATAAAGAGAACTAAGTTAAAATAACCATGTACATCATGTAGGATAGTAGTACGTGATTCACCCTTGTTGCCCTTTGGTTGTGGGTTCAAGTCTTGTGACATTTCCAGATAGGATGGGTTGTCACCGGACCTGTGGGTTATCCTTTTCTTAAAACTATATTAATATAACATTTTAGAAACAACCATAAAAAAAATTTATCCTTAAACTATATTATCCAATTTCCAACTTAATCCCTTTGATCCTTTAGGCTTTTCCAAAATACTTCTATTCAAACTCAAAGGCAAAAAGTTTATAAGGAAGGTCGCATATCATAATGCATACATTTTTGTTGTCACATAAAAAAACATGTGAATAACTTTATCATGTATTCTATTAAAACATAGAAATACCGTGAATTACCATAAAACCGTATTTGAATACTCTCATGCTTCCTTATTCCTTATGTAAAAAATAGAATATTCAATATACTCCTTAAATAAAAAAATGTTGTAAACTCCAATAATGATGGAATAAACAAACCATTAATAAGTTCCAAGGATGTAAAAAATATCCAATCTACTTTATCTATATTAGTTTTCCCTTACACCAAAATCATTATCTCAATATCATAAACATATTAAGGGTTATCTTTCCCTCTACCATATGTTTTCCAAAAATTTGAACTTGAAATTATGTCACTTTACTTGGTACCATACAATATCAAATACTTAATGAAATAGTATTGTAATATAATATTTATATACCTCATGAATCTTATAACCATAGAACGATCGATGTAATAATTCTTGAATCCAAATAAAAAATAATCTTAATAATTAAACTTCACTCTAAAACCATTAACTATGATTCAACATCTTATTCCTTAATACTTCCTTCATCTCATTTCTCTTTTGTAGCTTCTCATTATTAGTGGTATAACCATTACTTGTATAACCTTTCTGATTTTAACAATTGACCAAAACTCAAAGCACAAAGTGAGAAACACTAATCGAATTGATATAGTCATGAATAATAATTTATAAGACCTCTAAATGATTCCATATTATTCTCAATCCATAAGTCCATAGGATTAACCAATATTATCCATTACCAAATAAAAAGGGTTATGTTTTATAATCCATGTTTTCTAAATCTAATTTCCAAAGTTGTTGCTAAACTTCATATGATACCAACTATAACACCTCGACCCTAGAATCTCTGAGTTGATGTATTATTTTAAGAAATTTTCATGATTACAAGGAATAAAATATCGAAGGACCGATCATTTTATAAGTCATGGAAAATAGTTTACATACATGAACTTTACATTACAATTTATAACACACACAAAAACATAGATAATCCATTGAGAAACCCATTATTCACATAGCTTATACCTGTATATTAATCATAAAACACTTCTTGGAATCCATGGAAAATAAAACATAAGAAAGTGGTGAGCTCAGATGGTCAGTAAGGATAAACAATATAGAGGAATCTATCACAAATAAGTATAAACTTTTAAAGAAAGGTAAAAAAACTAAAATAATGTCCTTTTAAAACATTATCATTCACATAATATAGTAAGAATTAATCAAAAATTACCATATAAACAAGTACATGGATATTCTAATATTTAAATAATAACATGTAATAACTATCCTTTTAAAGAGGGAAAACATAATACAGGACATCTTAAACACGTCGTCAAGGCTTCGACCAAGACACCATCCATAATTGGGTAAGAAATTATCCAAAACCCAAACATAATTTCCTCATGAGACCTACTGATGCATCGAGGGTATATAATGGGACCCACCCAACACTTAAAAAGTCTAATTCATTCCAATTATAAATGGGGTAGAACATAAAAAACATAAACATTCATATTAAAACTAGCATATAAAATGTCAATAATTAAACCATAAGCTATGAATGATAAAAAAATAGTACATCCATAGTCAAACATATTCTAAAACCTTCAATACAATATGGAAGATTGTATCATAATATATTAACCTTAATTAATCATAAAATTCAAAATTGGATGTTTTCATAGATGAAAGTGATCTAAAAAACATTAAAACACTTTTAGAAATATCCCTTTTTACATTGAAAACATTTGAAATCCTGCGTAATGATACAAAAATCTTCTAAAAATAACCTAGTAATAATGTAAGGGAATAATCAAAATGGTATGTTTTCATAATGGTGGAAAATATCCTCTTGTTCCATATAAGTTAAAAACCATTCATTCCTTAATTTTTCGAAAAGGTGATATAGTACCTCATTTGGAAAACGATAGAAATATTATTTAAAAAAAATTTAAAAAAAAGTAAAACATTGGTATAAATGACTTTCAACAATAGTATATGAATAGAAATATTATCTTGAAATACATTTATATGAAACATAGATGTGGATGATAAATAATTCCCAGTAGATAGTTACGTATAAACAATCTCGAATAATAATGATATTGAGAAATTAACCCTTACCATGTACTTTCCTATAATTGAGTGTGTTTTAACCTTATGAATAATGGTTAAAGAATTTTAATAAATTATAACAGGAAAATATAAATATTTATTATATCATATAGGTATTGTTTATCTCATTTTGTTAATAATATTTTAGTATTACCATTATTTCGGGTGTTAACTACTTTTTTTCCTATGCATGTTTTGTTAAGTAAGTCTTGTTTCTTACACATAAGATATATTTTATTCAATTACAAAATGATATTAAGTTCATTAATATTATATTTACTTATCATATGATGTTTATAATCATTCTTCAATGGTTAATGTGGAGAATTAATCTCATCGTGTCACGGAGACAGTAGGTTGTACGTACGCACGAGCGATGATATCATTTCTTTAATGGTTAAATGATATGGAACTGGATGGTATATTAATTATACATAATAATAATCATTTTATATTCATTTTATATTTCCATTATACTATTCATTATACCCATCCAAAAAAAGTAATGTTGAATAACAAATTACACCACATCTTAGAGATGTTAAGCCGTACATACGCACACATGGTTATATTATTATTTGTAGGATGGATAAAAGGATGAATATATTTATCCCAGGATTATAATAAAATCTAAGTATATGGATGATACTGGATTTATTACTTTGTTATGGAAAAAATAGAAATAAGAATTATAATAATAAAATAACTTTGAAAAAGGGGATAAAATGATTACCTCTTCTTCGGGTGTTTCCTTTTGATTTTCATAAAAGGACTACTTAAGTTGGTTTTATTACCAAATGGTGGCCTCTAGGATGAAGTGACGGATGTTGGGAGAATAATTGGTCAGGTTTTTTCTGATCAAAAATACTTTGTAGGTGTGAATAAAATATAAGGATAAGTTTCCCTTTTATAGGATAGGTGAGGGGAACTTTAGGAAAGTCTTGAAATATTAATTTATTATAAATTTATTTTTGGTTTCTACCAGATCCAAAGTGATTTATCATGAGTATAAGAAGATAATGGTCAAAATACTATCAACCAATTGTTTTTTGAAAAGTTTAGTTCGTGAATTTAACCTTATCTTTTGGCTTTAACCCATAGTTAAATAAGTTAACTCTTACCATGTCTTCTTGTATTTTTAAACTATATGGTTAATATAGATATTATAAAATTACAAGAGAACCTAAAGTGGACCATTAATAAAAATTTTACCACTATATAAGTTAGTTGACTGAATATTATATTTTTATAACTGTTATATCTTTTAATAAAATAGTGTTTGTCTTAAAATTCATTTATGTCAATTTTGACACTATTTATTAAATAATTTTTTTAAACTCATAGAAACTTGATTCCTTCGAAAAAAATACTTAACTCATCCCTAAAATGACAATTTTATCCCAAAAATTAGTTTATGGCATCGAAAATATAAAATTACTTTTATTTTAATAATTATAATCTCATTTATTTCAATCATTCATTAATAAGGTTATCATTGCATCATCACTATGTTATTAATAAATTTATTTATTTAATGCCTAAAAATTATATATAAAATACCATGATTTAGGAAATATTTTTGGATGTATAATTAATTTTTATAGTCAAAGAGATTAGTTATATAACCCCACATTAAAATTGTTTTATGAAAAAAGATACATATTTATGTTGTATTTTCCTTTACATTAATTTAATTATTATAACGTGTCCTTATCACACCCAAGTGGTTTCGAAATGACAACAATCAAGCCTAAGGATTTTTTTGGTCTCCCATGACTCATAAAATTATATTATGACACATATTAGGGTAGTTTTATAATAATATAATATTATTTTTACCTTCATTCAACGAATTTACCCTTTAACTCTGGTAAATCAAAATATTTACTCAAGTTACTATTCAAAATGCCCAAAAATAAATGGGAACTGTTTAAATAATTTGGAACTTTTGATTAAAAATATAGAATCCATTTTTATAAATTAAAAACACATGATTTTTAGTAATTAATTTAAAATTAATCCCCGTTGTCAAAATGAGAAAATGAGTTTTTAAAAGTGAAACTATCAAATGATTGATATGTTTTTATATCAAATTTAAATATGAAATTAATTACAATGATGTAAATTATATTAAATGATAAAAATTAAATATAATTATACATTGAAACCAACTAAAATGATAATCTAACAATATAAATAAATTATATGAAAAGTAGTTTTGAATTAAAATGCAGTATTTTTCACTATTCATTAAAATATGAATGTTATGAGAAAAACCCTAAAAATTTATCCAAACTAAATTTTTATGTCTTTATTATAAATAAGAATTTAATTTTGTCAAATTTAATATATAAAAGTTTCAAATATTTGTTTTAAAAAGGTTTCTCCATTAAAAGATAATAAAACTAAAGTTTTTGAAAAATACTTCTTTTATCTAAAAAAATTGAATTTGTTCTTATATTATGTCTAATAAACACATAATATGAATGTTAAAATAATATTTAATATATAAAATTTAAAATTTGGTTAATACTTTTCATAAAATATTTTCAAATGGCCAGTTTTATAGGTTGTGGTGTGCTCGAACTCAGTGGTGCCTGTAGCGCAAACTATTGAATTATTAAGATGAAGTGTACGGTGGAAGCTTGGGGTGTTACAGAAAATATTTTTGATAATGATAATGAATTGATACTGAGTTTTTAATTATTTTGTTGATAACTTTTAAATTAAATTAAATTGTATAAGTAGGATAATGGATTTGAATAAAATTAATGGGTAATTTAGAACCAAATAATTTGGAATAATTTTTTAAAAAAATTATAATGCATAATGGTAAATAACCTTAACTAATTTCTATATTGGTTATTGTAACACCCCAATATTTTTAAAAAAATTCTTGAAATTAATATTTTGCACAACAGGTTTTTTCACATGAAATAACAGACTGAAAGGATCTGTAAAATATTAGTTAAGAAATCTTAGAAAAGAATAAAACATTTAGTGTAACATCATAAGTTTTAAAAATGAAATATTATATTTGATATGGAAAAATACTTTCAACACCATGCTTAAAATAATGAATAAATATTATTATTTAAATATTATTATTTAAATTTTATCATTATAACCTAGCTGTTTGAATGGTGGGTATGAACATGATTTTCTAAATTATAAAAATATGGTTTACACGTGTATATGTATAATAATGAAATATATATATATATATATATAATATATTCAATATAAGTTTTTACATTCAACCTATATGATTTATTGACATGATATAAAAATAAATCAATATTTTTTCAAAAAAAACTTGTTTTTCTAAAGGCATGTTTGCTGCCTTTTGGTGGCGCACTACATTTAAAAAATAAATCTTGAAACTTATATAATTTTTATTTGATAAAATATTATTAATATTTTAAATATAAATCTAAAAAAATTAGTTTTATTTTTTAATTTTTCAGATAAGTTTTATTTTTTGATGAGTAGTGTAAAATACTACATTTTAATTTAGAAAAGATTATTTCATCTAAATAATTTATAATGATGAATTATATTTTAAATTGGTTTTAAAGTAAAATTAGATTAATTATACATAAATTGATCTAATTAAAGTAATTGGAATATTTTTCATTTTTATTTTTGATATAAAAACATTTTAAATTTTTCAACATTTTCAGTTTAAAATCCCACTTTCTCCCCCCATTTATGGGATTAATGTTAATAAATATTTTCTTCACTTATATTGTTTGAATATATTAAAATGTATTACATATTTGGTTTCATGTTTCCAAATTAATTAAATAAGTCCCCTTTATTTTTTTCTAATTTGAATATTAATTATGTAATTTTTGTAACCACAATAAAGGGTAAAAGAGGTAATTATGGGTAAAAATAATTATAATAAGGATTAGTAAATTAACCTAAAACATATCATAATTTTATTTGATGAATTATTATTGACCAAAATCATTATTGGGATGAATTTATTATCTATTTAATCCACATTTATTACTTTAATCTCTATAGAGTATTTTATTTTAAGAAAAAGTCAAACTCATCACACTAATGTTTTAAATTAGTATAACATTTTTAATATATGTTCATCCAGAAGATATGTTTTACCATTAATAGTCCTTTTAAATACATTATATTTATCTTAATTGTGGTAATATATTTTAATTTTATAGGTAAGATATAATTACCTTAATGTCTTGCACAACGATGATGCGGTAATTAGTCAATTAATTGAAATTAAAATAAATGATATTAAAACTATTAAAATAATTATAATTAAATATAATTAATGTCATACATAAATTTTATAGATTACATTGACATATTATTGATGTATTAAAATAGTTTTTTTTTTATATTTCTTTTCTTATTAAGTTCTTTAAAAGTCAAAGTAATTAATATTGTAAAAATTGACATTAATGGTATGTTAAATTAAATAATATTTTATTTAATGATATAAAATTCCTAAAAATATTAAATTAAGAAAAAAATTATAATCAGTGTAAAATTTTCATCAATGATCTATTTATGGTTATATTTCCATTTTATAGTAACTATATTAACCCTCAATGTGTAAACATCCATGTTATCACAATAAGAGTTAAAAGTATTAAATATGGGTTAAACCCAACAATAAGGGTAAGAATATAACCTAAACATTTTTTAAAAATATTTTATCATAGGATTTAGATCCATATTCATCATATATTATAAAAAACTAATTTTAGATCCATTTGGAGTTGAAAATTAATTTTTATTAATTTAATATTTTGAGTGTTTCCAAAAGTTCCACAAGCCTCAATTATAAAAGGACAACCATTCTTTCACTTATTTAAACCACATTTATTCATATAGATCAACAAAACCCTGAAAATTTCTCTTCTCAAAATACTTATTTTTGTTCTATAGGTTCTTTTACTTCCAAAAGATCGACCATATATCACTTAAGAAGAGATTAATGGTAGTCTGCTGAGGAAGAGGTAATCATCTTTATTGACTATTTCAAGTCTTTTTATTCTCCCACTAACTATTAGTTGGTTGTTTAATTCCTAAAATAATAAATCTAGGGTAATTTAAATTCTAATATTTTACTATTATTATGGTAAAATCATATTCCACCTTTTACCCATCCTATAAAAATGAAAACATTGTGCATGCGTATGTACGAATTACCGTCACTACACTTTGATATAATTTTTTTCATCAACAATTTACTTGGATTGGTATAATTATGGAAATAATGGTTAAATATATGGTAATTATAAGATTTTATTTATTATTTAAAAATTAATATTCCATTCACTTCCTTACACTTTCATCATTAAGGGAATGATATTTTCTCTCATACATACATATGGTTTACCATCTCTACAATGCGATGTGATTCATGTTCCATGTTCACCATTCAATAATGATTATAAAAATGTATATAATGATTAAATATGGTATATATGACCTTAATATATTTTTTTATATTACATAACTATATCATATGCATAATAACCAAGACATACATGATAAAACATGCATAGATAAATGAAGTTGTTAACACCTAAAATAAGAGAAATAATGAAATATTACTAGAAAACAGGTGATAAGATGATATAAGAGGATCGCATATGATATAAGAAATATTATGGTATAAAATAATAACATGAATTTAACCATTAAACATGATTTTAAATAACATTTGACTAAAAGGTAGAGAAAGCTAATTGATTCTCTTCTCACTTTTATTTCTGTTCGATATAACATTTATTAACCACTTATTTATTTTGTGTGGTATACTTACCTATTGATATATCATATCATTAATATCTTTATCTTTATGGTTTTAAATTTTTCATTTGATAATTATTAGTTTTATATTGCATAAAATTTGACAAATTATAATTTGGTAAAGGATTTCTTAACTCAATTTTCTTTTATTGGGTAAAAACTCCTACTTCATTCATATTGTAAAACTAAGATTATATGTTAAATGATTTTGATTATCTTATGTTGTATTTACAGTTTTCTTATGTGTATTTACATTGAATGCACATAATCAATTAATTTCATTAATTCTCACTTTAATTATATGATATTTGTAAGGGAATTTGTCTCAATTTCACCTCATTGAGCTATATTTTCATATTACATTCCTTGTTTATTTTATATAGTGTATATACTACCATTTATTTTTTATGATCCTCATTCATTTAAAATTTAATTTCAATCAAATATCCATATTTATTGTATCATTGATATGATTATTATCTAAGTTGTATACCATTTTTACATATAGTGTTATCATTGAATGCTATTTGATTAATTGGGTAAATAATGTTAAATATGTATCAATTACTCAATATGGATATTTGATGACGAGGCACATTTTTTATTAATTAATTTTTTTTTGATATATGAGGAATGATTTTTAATAATAGACATGGGTGGGGTATGGTTATATATATCCCCTAGATATATTTGTATTCTCATGGGACAAATCAGTTAAGCTAGTATTAAAAGGGGTTTTACTATAGATTAAACCATCTTGTGAAAGGCCTTGATGGTAGTGGTTCATGTGTTAGATACTTGACGTCTAATAATTAAGCATTTATACCATTCAAAATTCAGTTATTATTATCTAGAGGATTTTAACTATGAAAAAATATACTGATTTATTTCATTATATATGTATTGATTAAATAGAATTTGTTCTTAGTTATTTACCTTGCTATATTTATTATGCTTATTGATTCAAGTTAGCTTCTATTGTACTTAACCATTACTAAGGATTTGATCTCAAACATTTTTTACATTATATTTTTTCCCTATTTTCCAAGAGGTTTATTGTGATTAAAATGAATGGTTACACTAAGGGGACTGATGGTGTTCTCAATGAAAATACAATTTTAATTTTATGTTTAAAATCAAATTTTAATTTAAAATATATATCTAGTTTACAAAGAATACAAAACTATTTGGTCCATTGGGAATTTATTCCTTGTATATTATTCTAATTTAATATGGTAAGGCACAAATTTCTGGATAATGGGGTTTGGGGATGTTACATGTGGTGTATAAAAAATGATTAATTAATGAAAATGAATACAAAATCAGATTGAAAACACCTAATGATTAAATTGTTTATTTTTCAATAAAATATGTTTTTCTTTATATATATTTTATACTTTGTAAATAAATTAAAAAATTATCCAATTTAATTTTCTAAAAATAACATCATTTTTTAATTCAGTATGTAAAATCTAACTTAGTTTCGATTTTTCATTTATTTTAGGAAGTATTTGATTTTTAAGTGAATAGTGAAAAATATTGTTTTAAAAAGATTGTAAATTTTATAATTTTTTCCTTATATTATAAATAAATATAAATTTTTTAAACATTTTGATTAATCAAAAATTTTAATATTTATGATTTCAGCACCAAATCCAAGAGTAAAAGTTTAGGGATTATATAATTACAATTATATTTGAATTACATGTAGTACTACCTAGAATCCATCTAAAAGGTCATATGGTGGATATAGATTAGAATACTTTGATAAAGGAAAATTCCCACGATCCAACACCAAACATAAATTAGGTTAAAACTGATAAATCACAAACACCCCTACTATTGTTTAGGTTATTGAACCATTTTAAATTTTGGTCTTCCTCATAGATATTATTCATGGTGGTGGAGTCTCTAAGATTATGGTTGAATATACATAGAACGTATAGCTTCAGTATCCATCATCCTTCCTATGAAGTAGAGTCACATAGGATTTTGAGGAATGGATTGAGTCATTGAGGGGATCTATAATCCAGTGGAGACTCTAGAGGATCGATGTGTAAGGCTGACCACTTTCTTACATCAGGGGAAATCTAGAAGATGGTAGAGTGCCATGTACCAGGTGGGTAGGTGAGAGGGTCTTACATTAGTGAATAGTTTTGTAAAGACCAAGAAATTCCATGGAATTTTTTTTAAAATTATATGGGAATTTTTACGAGTCCTCAAAAATTGACGGCATGTGATTCCGAGGCCCGGTGTGCCCAGAATAAATTTATGAACATTTTTTTGGGTACGATCAGTAAACGTGCAAGCGGGTTTTTGTAACTTTGAAATTGGTGCTTGGAATTGAAATCTGAGGACATCGCTGAACTCGCAGAGCCAGTATTCGCTTAAGGATACCTTTACCTCGACCGCAGTAGGTCGAGGGTGAAAGATAGTTTTTCACTTTTTTGTGGAAATAAAAATAAAATCAAATAAACTTCTATTTTATTTTTGTTGAAACCTCCCATGTGATTGTTATGGAGGTGGGGACCACCAATCTTAAAACCTCCCAATTTTAATTTTAGTGGTGGGGACCACCCAAACCCCCTTTAATGGGAGAAAACCTCTCAAATCCCCTACAATAATTATGCCAACATAATTAATTTAATTGAACCAATTAATTGAGCCAACTAATTATGCCAACTCCATTAGTTCCAACAGAATTATATTTTTTATTGGCACCTCTTTTCTTAGAGAGGAATGGTTGGATAAGGATAAGGGTAAAACTTGTGGAAGATCATCTCTTATGAAGAACTTCTCCTCCAAACGAAGAACGCCATCTCCATTAAATAACGTTATTCATAGCCAAGAAAGAGAACAACGCACGAGCCCGACTTTGGAAGCGTGTTGCGGAGGCGACAATAGTTGGCACCCACTTCACCTTCACCATTTTCAGCTCGTGACACATCAATGAACCTTCAAGGTAGGGTTTGATGTTTTGAGTACCCCCTTACTGTTCTTAACGTTCTTCATACAAGATTTATTAAACCGCTTGCTAGCGCCCCAACACGGAGGGTGCGGGCCAAATGAGCATGGCCCGACCTCTCCAAACATTCATGAGGTTTTTGATGTGTTCCTCACAATGGAAGAGGGTGGTTACTGGTGCTAGCGAATGGAACTGGTGGGACTCAGATATGGCAGTCGACACACTGTCGGTCGTGAAAAAGGTGACGGCACAACTGTGCCGCCCGACGGAAGAGAATCATGGCTTGTGTCGTAGCGGTAAAGGGAGGAAGGTCGGTCAAGCCGGTCACCAGTGAAGGCACGACATGTGAACACACCACGTGGAGGGGACGACTGGCCATCCAGACAGCCGCGGCGTACCTCCGCACCACGGCCTCCACGCCACACCGTGGCCCCCATGCACCACAGGCTGCCCAGGCCAGGCCACCCAGTGCTGGCCGGACCGCCCCACAGCCACCCCGCACTGCAGGATGGGCTGGACCCAGCGGGTCATTCCAGGTTGACCCAAACCGGGTCGGCCAAGGCCGGGTCGGACCGGGCCCTGACTAGTTTCAACCCATTCCATACTTTTGGCCATAACATTGGCACCGGGAATCCATTTGATGAACCATCTACGGCACTAGAAACCTTGGAGCTAGGAGGTCCCTTTTGTATACCCCACTACAGATTTGGATAAATTTGGGGTACGGTCGGGTGTTATCGAGCTCGAATCCAACTAGTCCCTCGGGACTAAAAGGATAATAACTTACAGACCGGGCATTTTATTGACTCACCTTCTATTGCGTTGAGACCACTATGACATGGTGGTCCTTTGGGATACTTCTTCATGGGACTTAGTGACAGTTGGATTATCAACCAGTGGCTTGAGGAGCGGACCCTCTCGGAGACAATCGAGCTTAGTGTGGGACCCCTGTAGTTGGCTGTGATGAGAAATTGACGATGTACTAGGATTCTGTGTGGGTATGACGATGTACTGATGATGTACTAAGATCTTGTGTGGGACTGACGATGTACTGACAATGTACTCGGATCATGTGTGGGTTTGATGATGTACTGACGATGTACTAGGATCTTGTGTGGGTCTGACGACGTACTAACGATGTACTAGGATCCTATGTGGGTCTGAAGACGTACTGACGATGTACTAGGATCCTGTGTGGGTCTGATGATGTACTGATGATGTACTAGGATCATGTGTGGGTATAACGATGTACTAACAATGTACTAGGATCCTGTGTGAGTCTGACGATGTACTAACGATGTACTAGGATCTTGTGTGGGTCTGACGAGGTACTAGGATCCTGTGTGGGTCTGCCGATGTACTAGGATCCTTTGTGGGTCTGATGAGGTACTAGGATCCTGTGTGGGTCTGATGATGTACTACGATCCTCTGTGGATATGATAATGATTTAGGATACTTTGTGGGTTTTCCTCTTAACATAGTAAGATGAATTAGTAGTTACATCTAATCATCTCTACTATTGTACCTAAGTTATACCTGGTTTGAGCTGAGTTTGTACCTATGTGGTACTTTCCTTTTTGGTAATACCTTGGTGGTATTCTTCTATGTGGCATACCTATGTGTTACTTACTTTCGTGGTACTCCTTCCTTTGTGGAACAATTGAGCTTGGACTTTTGAGTTGGACTCTGTGTTTCCTCATGATTGAGATGGAAATACTTGATAACTTAGGTTTATGTATGGGCATATGCCTAATTAGGGATGTCAGTTGATTTCATGCTTTGTGGTTTATCCTTTATGGATTTTATGAGACCTTGAGGGTCTCGGGGTCCCAACTGAGTATTGTTATACTCACCCCGGCACGGGCTATGCCCGCACCATGTTGTGTTTGGTGCAGACGATGGACATCGCTGAGTGAGGATGATGGTACCAGGACTGGAGGTAGCTCAGAGGTGGACATTAGATGAGGAGTACTACAGAGACGACTATTTGATAGTTGTACCTACCCTTCAGGTAGGATCCTTGGTGGGTGTTCATAGGAGTTTTTCTAGTTTACTTGTACTTTTCAGTTTTCCTGTACTTTCTAGTTGGGCTTGTATTCTGGCCCATTTTTCTTACTGTACTCACACTTTTACTATATAGTTTACTCATGTTCGTAATTTTTTGTGTGATTGGTTGCATGTTTTTACATGATATAAAGGCAATAACTTCCCAATTTTAGAGAATACGCCTTCGGTACTAGTCTCCAGCCCCTAGCATATGGAAGGTGGGCTTGGGGTAGTCACGACACGAGCCCCAGGGGACAAGTCATAACAAGTTTGGATGTTTTATTTGGGGAGTTACTCTATGATATCTTGATGCTGAATTGATATCTTGAGATTATGGATAATTAGTAGGGACTGATGATCATTTCTTATTACTCTATTCATTTCATGGAGTTTCGTCACTTTTCTCCACTCATTTATGGAATAAGGAATAGAGGGCCCATAAATTTATGATTGGAATCTAACAAGATTTTAAGGATCATTTCAAGATAATTTACATAACATAATATGTATTTTTTATTTACATTTCAATGATGATCAAGAATGGTCTGGATGAGGATTGAGTTATTAGTATTCTTCCAACTTGCATTGAATTAGCTATATGTTTTACTAGTTCTATAGTGGGTTCCTCTTCAAGTAGTTAGCAGCGGAAAGTGGAGGTGTTTCAATAGTGGGGTGGTAGGTAATCAGATTATAAAAGTGTTTATTTAGTCCCCTCTGTGGGAGGAGTATTTCCTCAATGTTTCAAATTTTTCTATAATTAGACTTATTTAAAAAAAATCCTATATTTTAGTGAAATTTTATTATGTGTGGAAAGATAAATCAGATTTATAATTTCTATTCTAGGGTTTTAAGGTTTTTTTCTGATAAGGGTGTGGGGTATATTGGAATTCTAATATAGGGATATTAACAATGTTCTCATCAATAAATCCATATCACACATACTTAGAAAACAAAGTAAGTTATCCACCTCAAAGGTGGTGTTGTGTAGCATAGGTAGGAAGAGTCTATGAAATGGACCAAGACCAAGATGAACATTGGGAGTGACCATCAACTATTCATTGTGTGATCCTGATTACATCTATACTATCTTCTACCTTGATTGATACATGAGATTCAAATTCATTTTTATGTACTCAAGTTGTTGTCAGAATTGATTTATGGGTTAAGTTATCTTCAAATTTATATCTCTTGATAAACCCTTAGGGAATAAAGTTGATAAATTCTAGATATTTTTAGATTATAATATAGTAGTACTGGGATAAACACTTCTATGATACATCATGATTCTTGAGATGATTAGCTTATATGTAATCTTTAGCATTGAATGTCTAGATAGGTATAGGGAATGCATCTAATTCTACAATAGGCATACATACCTCACTAATACTAGTGGAAATAAGTTTGTTTTGATAGATGAATATTATATTAGAGAAGAAAAAATAGGATTGGACCTAATCCATTTTGAAATTGTGTTCGTTAATTTGGTCAGAATGCTTCTTATAGAAGATTACTCAACAACTTCTTCATCTACACTAGGATATACTCTTTATAAAGGAATTAATATTGAGATCAATATTATTCTAGGGGAAAACCAATATTTATTCCTCTATATCACATATAACCAAAATATTTTAATGAACATTATGTGAAACTCAATTATTTATAGGATTGTGGTTATACTAGACTTAACACACCTCCCTAGGGTGTCCCAGTATTGTTTGGAAAGACAAAGAATGGTTTTCTTTGGTATTATGTGGAAAAACTTAATCTAATTCTGGTGTCTCTTAATAATATATAATCTTTGATCAGTTGTAGGGATCCCATTCATTCTCCAATATCCACCTATGATCAGTATACCACCAGATCCAATTTAGAGAGGAGGATATTCATAAGACAATATTTAGGGATAGATAACGATAATATAGGTATCTATTCATGCCTTTTAGGTTGAAAATATATTCAGTGGTGTTAACGGATGTCATGAACAATATATTTCATCCATATCTAAACTAATTTGATATTGTGGTTGCTGACAATATCCTTATATAATCTTAGACCTGGATAATGCACACTGGATGGCAAGATATTATTTTGAATACACTATGAGTACATTTGCTCTATAAAATTTTCTCAATGTGTCACTTCTAAAACCATTATTTGTTTTTTATTGGTCTTTAATTATATAAGGTGGTAGTTGTAACACCCCATGTAAATAAAGAATATGAAATTTTTATATTTATCCATATTTGTGAATAAAATATTAATATTACTTTAAATGGGATGCTATGCTCGATGGCGTACCCAATACGCAACAATGAGTTTTTTGGGAATCTTACGTTGCACTCTAATAATAAAATAATATTAGTTTAAATGGTAGTTAATGCCTAACTGTTGTAATGGCGAGAATGAACAGAACTAACTACAAAATGATTATATATGTTTGTCAAATATTTTTTACTCTTTACAATAAATGATAGAGGATTAAAAATGCGAATGAATCCAATTTTACGCGTAGACAGTCTAATATTATTTAAAAGGTCGATTAATCGCCTTTTGATGGTGAACCTCTTTTAAATCCATATTTTGAAAAATTTATGTGTTATATTTGACAAAATAAAATTCTTCTTTATAATCGGGACATCAAAATTTACTTTGTGTAATTTTTTGGTATTTTTTCGAAAAAGTTCAATTTTTAATGAATAGTGAAAAATGTTGTATTTTAATTCAAAACCTCTTTTTAATCTAATTTATCTGTATGATTATATTATCTTTTTAATTGGTTTTAAAGTTTAAATAGAATATATTTTTACCATTTAATCCAATGGTGGTCATTGTAATTAATATCACTTTAAGATTGGACATAAACGAGTGTCAATCTTTTAAAAGATATTGTTTCATAAAAACACGCTATTTGTTTTAACAGCGGGATTTAATTATAAAATTAATTAACGAAACTTCTATGTTATGAATTTGGTAAAATAGACATCATTTTTGAATTTGGAATATCAAATATAGATTAGGGTGAATTTTTGGTATTTTTCTGAAAAACATCAATTTTTGATGAATAGTGAAACCACAAAGTGGTGGTTACAAAATTTGATTTTTCGTTTAAATGGGACTTTACCACTTCTGTGATTTGAATTAAAAAAATCCAATTTAAATGATTTTAATTGTTAAGTAAAATGTGGTTCAATGGGATGAAAATAATTTTTGATGAAAAGTAACTTTTAAGTTTTATTAATTGCGATTAAAGGTAATTAGTGTAATTTAAGGTAAAAATGATATTATAATAAACTGAAAATATCTTGACACTTGTCCTAACCCTATTGGTTGAGTTATGGCCGAACAATACAACCCATGGGTCTATTTTTTGTACCCCATGGAGCCACTTGGGTTTGATAATGACATTTATGCCTTTTATTTAAATTTAAAATAAAAATGTCACCAACATGATTTGTTTTACTAAAAAAAATTTTACATGTGGTTATACAAGTGAGAATTTTGACTATAAATAGTAATTGGAAAGATAAAAATATTTCCTACATCATAGTATTTTTTTTATAATTTTTAGACATTAAATAAATTAAATTCTTTATGACATCATGATGATGCGGCGATGACCTCATTATTTAACGATTTAAATAAAATGGAAAGATAATGCAAAATCTAGGACCTACACATGTCAAAAACCTATTGGATGGGTGTATTTCGAACCCTTATCACCTTATCCTCGAAACACGTCAATGTGGGACCATTAAAATCTGGAACCATTTGAAAATAAAGTAACATTTTATAATTTTCCAAGAGTGCCCCTCCTCTCCTCTTATAAAATGCCCCCACCTCTACCACCTTACCCACACCTCTCAAGCCTTTGGTTCGGCCAAGATCTGATCTCTTTGTCTCTCCACATCCCTCTACTCATCCTAGAAGCCTTAACTTAGGCAGGAAGCTCTTCAAGAAATCCTTTTGGTTCAAACCAAATGGAGTTACCCAATTTTAAGGTAACATCTTCACTTGTGCTCTTTTGTTTTATTTTGCTTCTCCAACCCCCTAAACTCTTTTTATTCATTTCTTTTGTAAAAACTCCATTATCCTCAATAAACTATGATGTTGTTATAAAATTTATTCGAGCTACACTTACACACAACTTTATCTAATGGTTAAAGAACATACTGTTTCTGTGGATGGCGAATTTCTGTCTCACGAAACGATGATTGTTCAACACTCATATAACACCTTCAAAGGTGGCCATTAAGATGTCAATATGTTTATATATGATATATAATATGTTTATTTTTTACTTAAGCTTCTGTATTTTTCATTTGTGGCATACCTTTATGGCTTCCATTATGGGTATACGTGATATCTTCATTTTAGGAAGTGCGGACTACCGCCCCCTCAAAGTGATTTGATTCGTTAATGCCATATGTGGGATGTATAAAGGATGGATTTAAAGTTATTATATATGATTTTATACTGGAATTATAATATACCTTTATATCATTATTGTTTTCTTTCCATTAAATTATGATATAGAAATGAAAGTAGCGTTCATGCGTACGTACGGCTTACCATCTCCATGAACGGTGCATTTCATTTCTTATCCTCAAATGTAATGTACTATTATAAGTAAATATAATGGATATATATGATGTATGATATATCTAAAGGGTGAATATAATTCTGTAATTAAAAATATACACATCACTCATTTAGTTTTAATTCCATTAATATGACATAGAAATGAAAGTAGCGTTCATGCGTACGTACGGCTTACCGTCTCCATGAATGGTGCATTTCATTTCTTACCAATAAATTATTATGTAATATTATAAATACATGTATATGATGGATATATATGATATATATGATATCCAAATCATTAATTTCATTCTGGATATAAAGAACCTTTGACCACATGAACAACATGTAATTGTAAGAAGTCCACTTTTGACTTAAGAACCAAATATCAACAAAACAAACATTATTAACTTAAATGATTACATAATGTTTATAACATTTCAATAATTGATATAAAAGGAATAATGAACTTGAAAAATGTTCTTAAGTAAGTATAAATTAACTCAAGTTTATTATTCAGGACGTTAAAGAATGATCGAGTCAAGTCGGACCCGAGGTAAGGGATCATACTCCTCTCTTTCTTTTTAAGTACACTCTTTTATGTCATTCCTTTTAAGATCATCTTTATTATGATTGGGATGTTCTTTTATATTAATCCTACTGTAATTTTTATTTTCATATGGTGAGATACCCTATTTTCTCTCATCAATCCATTTTGGAAGTTTTGAGTGGCGTCGTTAGGCTGCCGAATTTTCATAAGAGATCTAACCTCTCTCTTTTTTTAAGTACTCTCATTTATGTCACTTCTTTTAAGCTCCTCTTTGTTATAATGGGGGATGTTATTTTATATTCCTCTTGCTGTAAATTTTATTTTAATATGATGAGATACCCTATTTGATCTCATCAATCCATTTTTGTAAGTTTTAAGTGGCGTCGTTAGGCTGTCGAGTTTTCGTAAGGGATTTTTCATTTCACTTTTATTCCCATGAGATTTATGCTACATTTGCCACAATTTTCCTTTGGGTGGTGTATGTACTGCCCATTATTTTACTCATTGTGTAATATACTTTCATTTATGAGTATTTACATCAATGTTGTATTGTCCTTCTTTCACGGGGTGTATGTTTCGAAAGATACCCATGTCGGTAAGGGAACCTTTCACCCTCCTCTTTTTAAAATAATTCTTTTGTTATGTCTTTTAATTCACATACTATTATGTTGGGATATGTTCTTCTATATCCTTATTGATTTAAATTTTATTTCCATGTGACGAGATACCCTTTTTATCTCTCATCAACTCATTTTCTGAATTTTGTAGTGAGGTCATTAGGCTGTCAAATTTTTGCAAGGGAACTTCTTAACCCAAATTTTATTCTTTGGGATAAACTTATACTCCTTGAATATGTCGTTCTATGAATATGTGTGAATAACCTTTGATTGTTTTACACTTAATATCCACTTATATTTGGTGTATTCGTTTGTCACACATAATTATGTAATTGATTTATCCTTAAACCAAGGATACCGTCTTTGTAAGGGACTTCTTCTCAATCTCCTTTCATTGAGGCATATTTCATTTTATACACAACTTTCTTTTATATGGTGTATAAATCCCTTTGAATTTTACTTTTATACAAAAGGAATCTTTTTCTACAAATCGTTTTACTAAATGACAAAAAGGAATGTTTCTTTTAACATACGTGGTGACAACGACCTTTTCCGCTGCCGCGAGTATTATTTGATCTTTGGCTTACTCAAAAAGTCGTAATGTTTTTAAAATAAAGTAAATACCATATACTCATTTATGTATTTTGGTATTGAAAATGGTTTTTATAATGGATTTTTTATGTCAACATATTTAAGTGATATATTATGATCAAAGTATGTAAATGTTTTCTTTCCATTATATTTGTTTTATGTCTTATGATTTTATAATGGTACTTGGACATTATGACGGGTGGTGCCGTGAATACCAGGACGGGTGGTTACGTTATAACCTCCAATGCATTGGGTATGGAAGTCATCCGTATGGCTATTCCATTAAGTATGTATGGAAGTTGGTCGAATGGCTATTCCATTAAGTGATATGTGTGGAAGTCGACCGTATGGTTATTCCACTTAAGTATGTTTATGTCCCAAGTTACCTTTATATGTTATGTGATCTTTATATGGGTTTTATGGTAATCTTTTGGTTACATAAGGGTAAGTAATGAACTTTTATTCAGTGAAGAGTTTTTTACTACTTCGAAAAGGTGAAAAGTATTACTTTGATAAAGTATACATGGTTTACTTGTTGTGTTGAAAAACTAACAGTTTTCATTCTTTGTGTATCCCTTACTAAGCTTTTTATGCTCATCCCAAGTTTTTGAAATTTTTTCACAGGACTTAACGTGGAATAGGGTCAAGGATGGGATCAAGGGAAAGTCATTCAACCTAAAACATGGAACTGGATATGTTTCTTTTTAAGAGTTTTTATTTTATGTAAACTTAGTAAAAGTTTCTACTTTGTAATCTTTTGAGATGTAATAGTTATGTCCTAATTATCTAAAACTCTAAACCTAAAAAGATCCTCAATGTGAATTATTCATTTAATTCAATATTAAGTAAGGTTTAAGGTCGGGGCCTTATAGTTGGTATCAAAGGTCGGTTTAGATAACTTTAGAGGTTAGGGTATCCTCTAACCATAAGTGACATTACCATAATGGTTAGGATTTCAGAAAGAGTCCTAGTTTTAGATAAAGTGAATGAGTAAGTATATATTAGTATTTATCTTTCTCATTAGTACATGATGGTTTTGTTGATATACTCACACTGACATTTCTATTTTTAGTGAATGGATGGATCTAGCAGGCACCAAAGTGAAAATAGGTTTGAAGGAAACTGTGGTGGTTCTCTGATTAAGAGACTGGATGAAATGGGGTATTCAATGAGGAAACTCATAGTTGTTCTAAACCAACTATCAAGGAGTCATGATCAACCACTTGAACCCTGGTATGTTCTTTAATGCATCATGTACGAGATGACCAATCGATGTGGAAGTTCATGTAATAATTATAAAGGTAACCATTAAAGTTTATATGATCCTTATTTTTGAGGTAATTATGGGTTATTATATGATATGATGGAAAATGAAAGGCATGAGATAAACTTGAGGCTAAAATATGTTATGATTATTTTTGGAGATTTTATCTCGTTTTGGGGAATGTTTTGAGAATTATATAGTTTTGGAAAAAGGACATCACGCAGACCGTGTGACAACCCGTCGCATCGGACAAAGCTACCAGAATCGAACCCACAACCAAAGTGCGACTGGTATTTATCGCCTACCACTGGACTACGTGAAGTCCCTGGTTAGTTTGACTGATTCTTTTTAGTTAGATGATTTTATGAATTAAGAGTAATCTTATTTTGGGTTATTTATGAAAATGATTAACCTATCATGGAGGATATGTGATTAGGTTAATTACTTTTCAATACGAGACTTTAGGAGCAACTGATGTTGTTTGGAGATAAATGTTACGATTTAACTTGGAAGACTATGTGACTAAATCCTTCAAATATTTGGGTTTCAATCTTAGATTGGTTTACTTTGAAGAATTTTATGGACAAATTTTTTATCGAATGTTCCTCGTTGAACTTTGGGTTTTGTTGGACAAATTTTGGATATTAAGAATATATTTTCTTTTTATAAAGGGTTATCCTTTTTCAGATTATCTGATCTTGTACTAACCTTTTTGGTTTTGGTTTTGGATTTTTTCTAAAGACATGGGAAATATATATTTCTCTTTTTTGGATTAGGTGATTCTCTACAAGTTGACTATAGTACTCTTAATGTGAACAAGTCTTCCTAAATACTCATCTTTTGGAGAAAATATGAGTCCGTGTAAGAAATCTAGTAAAAGTTGAAAGTCAACATGGAAATTATGTAAGCTTCCTTATGTTTTAGTTAAGCTCATAAATAAATTCCTCAATGAAGAGTAACCTAAAATAAAAAAAATTTCTGTTAACTTTTCCTACTGGGGAATCGAATACCGTTTAACCCATCACAAGTTTGTGATTTTCTTATGGTTAACTTTCTCCTAGACTTGTTTACTATCACTCTCCATCAGAACATGACCCTTTGTTTTCTCCTCCATGTCCATATTTTCATACTTGGAATCCTAGTATGGGTTAACTCGGGTGACCTCTGTACTTATCTTTCTTTATTTTAAAGTGATTTTTTTACCGACTCTTGTTCTGATGTGGGACTTTCAAGGATGTTTCCTGGATCAATTTTAAAATTGTGAGGACGCAATTCCCAAAATGAGGGAAGGATGTAACACCCCAGGTAAATAAAGAATATGACATTTTTATATTTATCCATATTTGTGAATAAAATATTAATATTACTTTAAATGGGATGCTATGCTCGATGGCGTACCCAATACGCAACAATGAGTTTCTTGGGAATCTTACGTAGCACTCTAATAATAAAATAATATTAGTTTAAATGGTAGTTAATGCCTAGCTGTTGTAATGGCGAGAATGAACAGAACTAAATACAAAATGATTATATATGTTTTTCAAATATTTTTACTCTTTACAATAAATGATAGAGGATTAAAAATACGAATGAATCCAATTTTAAGCGTAGACAGTCTAATATTCTTTAAAAGGTTGATTAATCGCCTTTTGATGGCGAACCTCTTTTAAATCCACTTTTTGAAAAATTTATGTGTTATATTTGAAAAAATAAAATTCTTCTTTATAATTGGGACATCAAAATTTACTTTGTGTAATTTTTTGGTATTTTTCCGAAAAAGTTCAATTTTTAATGAATAGTGAAAATGTTGTATTTTAATTCAAAACCTCTTTTTAATATAATTTATTTATATGATTAGATTATATTTTTAATTGGTTTTAAAGTGTAAATAGAATATATTTTTACTATTTAATCCAATGGTGGTCATTGTAATTAATATCACTTTAAGATTGGACATAAACGAGTGTCAATCTTTTGAAAGATATTGTTTCATAAAAACACGCTATTTGTTTTAACAGCAGGATTTAATTATAAAATTAATTAATGCAACTTATATGTTATGAATTTGGTAAAATAGACATCATTTTTGAATTTGAAATATAAAATATAGCTTAGGGTGAATTTTTGGTATTTTTCTGAAAAACATCAATTTTTGATGAATAGTGAAACCACAAAGTGGTGGTTACAAAATTTGATTTTTCGTTTAAATGGGACTTTACCACTTCTGTGATTTTAATTTCAAAAATACAATTTAAATTATTTTAATTGTTAAGTAAAATATGGTTCAATGGGATGAAAATAATTTTTGATGAAAAGTAACTTTTAAGTTTTATTAATCGCGATTAAAGGTAATTAGTGTAATTTAAGGTAAAAATGATATTATAATAAACTGAAAATATCTTGACACTTGTCCTAACCCTATTGGTTGAGTTATGGCCGACCAATACAACCCATTGGTCTATTTTTGGTACCCCATGGAGCCACTTGGGTTTGATAATGACATTTATGCATTTTATTTAAAGTTAAAATAAAAATGTCACCAACATGATTTGTTTTACTAAAACAATTTTTATATGTGGTTATACAAGTCATAATTTTGACTATAAATAGTCATTGGAAAGCTAAAAAGATTTCCTACATCATAGTATTTTTTTTTTAATTTTTAGACATTAAATATATTAAATTCGTTGTGACATCATGATGATGCAGCGATGACCTCATTATTTAACGATTTAAATAAAATGGAAAGATAATGAAAAATCTAGGACCTAAACATGTCAAAAACCTATTGGATGGGTGGATTTAGAACCCTTATCACCTTATCCTCGAAACACATCAATTTGGGACCATTAAAATCCGAAAACCATTTGAAAATAAAGTAACATTTTATACTTTTCCAAGAGTGCCCCTCCTCTCCTCTTATAAAAGGTCATCACCTCTACCACCTTACCCACACCTCTCAGGCCTTTGGTTCGGCAAAGCTATGATCATTTTGTCTCTACATATCCATCTCCTCATCCTAGAAGCCTTAACTTAGGCAGTAAGCTCTTCAAGAAATCATTTTGGTTCAAACCAAAGGGAGTTACCCAATTTTAAGGTAACATCTTCACTTGTGCTCTTTTGTTTTATTTTGCTTCTCCAACCCCCTAAACTCTTTTTATTCATTTACTTTGTAACAACTCCAGTATCTTAAATATACTAGTATTTTTTTATAATAATTATTATAGCTACACTTACACACACCTTCATCTAATGGTTAAAGAACATACTGTTTCTGTGGATGGAGAATTTCTTCCTCACAAAACGATGATTGTTCAACACTCATATAACACCTTCAAAGGTGTCCATTAAGATGTCACTATGTTTATATATGATATATAATAAGTTTATGTTTTACTTAAGCTTATTAATTTTTCATTTTTGGCATACCTTTATGGCTTCCATTATGGGTATACGTGATATCTTCATTTTAGGAAGTGCGGACTACCGCCCCCTCAAAGTGATTTGATTCGTTAATGCCATATGTGGGATGTATAAAGGATAGATTTAAAGTTATTATATATGATTTTATACTGTAATTATAATATAACTTTATATCATTATTGTTTTCTTTCCATTAAAGTATGAGATAGAAATTAAAGTAGCGTTCATGCGTACGTACGGCTTACCGTCTCCATGAACGGTGCATTTCATTTCTTATCCTCAAATGTAATGTACTATTATAAGTACATATAATGGATATATATGATGTATGAAACATATAAAGGATGAATATAATTCTGGAATTAAAAATATAAACATCTCTCATTTAGTTTTAATTCCATTAATATGACATAGAAATGAAAGTAGCGTTCATGTGTACGTACGGCTTACCGTCTCCATGAACGGTGCATTTCATTTCTTACCTCTAAATGATTATGTAATATTATAAATACATGTATATGCTGGATATATATGATATATATGATATCCAAATCAGGAATTTCATTCTGGATATAAAGAACCTTTGACCACATGAACAACATGTAATTGTAAGAAGTCCACTTTTGACTTAAGAACCAAATATCGACAAAACGAACGTTATTAACTTAAATGATTACATAATGTTTATAACATGTCAATAATTGATATAAAAGGAATAATGAACTTGAAAAAGGTTCTTAAGCAAGTAGAAATTAACTCAAGTTTATTATTCAGGAAGTTAAAGAACTATCGAGTCAAGTCGGACCCAAGGTAAGGGATCATACTCCTCTCTTTCTTTTTAAGTACACTCTTTTATGTAATTCCTTTTAAGATCATCTTTATTATGATTGGGATGTTATTTTATATTACTCCTACTGTAATTTTTATTTTCATATGGTTAGAGACCCTATTTTCTCTCATCAATCCATTTTGGAATTTTTGAGTGGCGCCGTTATGCTGCCGAATTTTCGTAAGAGATCTAACCTCTCTCTTTTTTTAAGTACTCTCATTTATGTCACTTCTTTTAAGCTCCTCTTTGTTATGATGGGGGGTGTTATTTTATATTCCTATTACTGTAAATTTTATTGTAATATGATGAGATACCCTATTTGATCTCATCAATCCATTTTTGTAAGTTTTAAGTGGCGTCGTTAGGCTGGCGAGTTTTCGTAAGGGATTTTTCATTTCACTTTTATTCCCATGAGATTTATGCTACATTTGACACAATTTTCATTTGGGTGGTGTATGTACTGCCCATTATTTTACTCATTGTGTAATATACTTTCATTTATGAGTATTTACATCAATTTTGTATTGTCCTTCTTTCACGAGGTGTATGTTTCGAAAGATACCCATGTCGGTAAGGGAACCTTTCACCCTCCTCTTTTTAAAAGACTTCTTTTGTTATGTATTTTAATTAACATACTATTATGTTGGGATGTGTTATTCTATATCCTTATTGATTTAAATTTTATTTCCATGTGATGAGATACCCTTTTTATCTCTCATCAACTCATTTTCTGAATTTTGTAGTGACGCCATTAGGCTGTAAAATTTTTGCAAGGGAACTTCTTAACCCAAATTTGATTCTTTGGGATAAACTTATACTCCTTGAATATGTCGTTCTATGAATATGTGTGAATAACCTCTGATTGTTTTACACTTAATATCCACTTATATTTGGTGTATTCATTTGTCACACATAATTATGTAATTTATTTATCCTTAAACCAAGGATATCGTCTTTGTAAGGGACTTCGTCTCAATCTCCTTTCATTGAGGCATATTTCGTTTTATACACAACTTTCTTTTATACGGTGTATAAACCCCTTTGACTTTTACTTTTATACAAAAGGAATCTTTTTCTACAAAGCGTTTTACTAAATGAAAAAAAGGAATGTTTCTTTTAACGTACGCGGTGACAACGACCTTTTCCGCCGCTGCAAGTATTATTTGATCTTTGGATTCCTCAACAAGCCGTAATGTTTTTAAAATAAAATAAATACCATATACTCTTTTATGTATTTTGGTATTGAAAATTTTTTTTATAATGGATTTGTTATGTCAATATATTTAAGTGATATATTGTGATCAAAGTGTGGAAATGTTTTCTTTCCATTATATTTGTTTTTTGTTTTATGATTTTATAATGGTACTTGGACATTATGACGGGTGGTGCCGTGAATACCAGGACGGGTGGTTACGTTATAACCTCCAATGCATTGGGTATGGAAGTCGTCAGTATGGCTATTCCATTAAGTATGTATGGAAGTTGGCCGAATAGCTATTCCATTAAGTGATATGTGTGGAAGTCGACTGTATGGTTATTCCACTTAAGTATGTTTATGTCCCAAGTTACCTTTATATGTTATGTGATCTTTATATGGGTTTTATGGTAATCTTTTGGTTACAGAAGGGTAAGTAATGAACTTTTATTCAGTGAATATTTTTTTACTACTTCGAAAAGGTGAAAAGTATTACTTTGATAAAGTATACATGGTTTACTTGTTGTGTTGAAAAACTAACAGTTTTTATTCTTTGTGTATCCCTTACTGAGCTTTTTATGCTCATCCCAAGTTTTTGAAATTTTTTTCATAGGACTTAACGTGGAATAGGGTCAAGGATGGGATCAAGGGAAAGTCATGCAACCTAAAACATGGAACTGGATATGTTTCTTTTTAAGAGTTTTTATTTTATGGAAACTTAGTAAAAGTTTCTACTTTGTAATCTTCTGAGATGTAATAGTTATGTCCTAATTCTCTAAAACTCTAAACCTGAAAAGATCCTCAATGTGAATTATTCATTTAATTCAATATTAATTAAGGTTTAAGGTCGGGGCCTTATAGTAGTTGTTTTAGACCAAGTGTTGGTTGAGGCTATGATTTTTTGGAGACGCCCTAGGAAGGGGTTTGAGATCAATATCTTCCATTAGATGGAATGATACTATTAATCTTTCATTCATGACTTCTCCCACAAGTTAATTCCAATGACAATGTTAACTAAGAAAGGGATGTATTTTGATTATACATAATGATGCAAAGAGTCCTTCTTGGAGATAAAGAGAAGATTGACAGTTTTTCTAGTCCTAGTATTACCAAGCCTATGATTGGATATAAAATTTACAATGATTATTTAGGTGTAGTTTTAGGATATTATTTTATTTATATGTATTGGGTCTTGTTTTGGGGTCGTTATAGGGGAAATTGGAAAATTTTAGAAGACCAAAGTTATGTTCATGGTTGGTGTAGTGTTAGGGAAAACTGTATAGTTTGGAGAAATAAACCGTGTGATCTGTTGTGTTCCACTGAAAGGGTGTTCATGCCTTTTCTAAACAATACAAACATCCCCTATAAATAGTTAGACATAAAATATTGAGTTATATAATGGTTAGTGTATGCCTTGAAAAATTGTGTTCTCTTTTAGGAGAAACTATTCACCCTTCCAGTAAGGGTGCATAGTCATGACAAAGAGTTTTTTTAATTGTATGACCCTACCTAGAAAATAGTTTACACTGGTTTTAACTCCCCAAAAATATAATTAAAAATATATAACCTTAATTTTATGATTCATAACCCCCCCCCCCATTAGACCCAAACATAATGTTTCATCCTTGGAGTCTCCCAAAAGGATCTTTTGGCACCTCTAAACCCTTCTCATGGAAGATCGAAGCAGTGTTGATCTTGTTTGATTTCCTTTTTTTAAGTGGATATCACATCATGTGGTTTATTTCAATCTCCCTTTATATCTTCCTTAGTGGTTGATATATAATCATGTAATTGATGGATCTAAACTCCATTTTATCAGATCTAGATTCTATGTTTTATTTCTTGATCTCTGGAGCCTTAATTCTTTGTTGATGAATCCCATTGTAGGTGTTTATTCATAGATAATAGATTTAAAGGTAGGTGGAACCATAACAGTTTTCCATTGATTTAAAATAAAATATTTCTTGATTTATTTGGAAATAATTTTTAAATTTTTTATAAAATGGATTTGAGATGATTTAAACATTAATTTGAAATAGGTTTGGAAATCAAGAAAAAACCCTAATTTTAATGGAATTGAAATTGTGGGGAGAATTTATCAAAAATTATTTCTTTATTTAGAAATAATTTTTGATGAAATTATTTGATTTTTATCTCTATAAAATTTAATAAATTTTAATGTGATTTGAAATGGAATGAAATGAAGAAAACCAATGATTTTATTTTAAAATGAGAAGCTATGTTGAAAAATGAAATTATGAAATTATATTTTCACGAACCATGATAGGATTACACATCACACAACACCAGACCCACACCAAGATAAGTCATGACAGGTATTCTCAATCCTCCAAGGTTGGATACTAGTTTCATACATCAAAGATATCACAAGTGGGGTCTATTTATCCCAAAAAACCTCAATCAAATAACCAAAACAACAAATAAATCATAAACCAATAATAACTAAACATCAATGAACAGAAAACATATCTGAATAAAACCACAGCTAAAAAACATGAGCTAATAAATTAAACTAAAACCAAAATAGAACATCATGATCTTAATGTGACCTCCTATTCACTATGATACATAAAAATGATCACACTCTACTAGAAACCTGCACAGAACATGAAACTTCTATCATCACATGTCTTCAGAAACTGAGTGGCATAAGTAGGGTTTTTGAATAAACTGCACTATAGTTAAGAACCATAGAGTCCATATATTTACTTTCCTGAAACATTCCATAATCACTGGTATGAAATAAATTTATAAAATAGGGTTTTATCATTTTAATGAACCAATAATAGATTCCTAGAAAATCCCCTTCTTAGAATAAAACACACTAAAACCCCCTTTTTAATATAGATTTCCTTTAAAAAATCATAAAAACTAAACCTAAAAAAGAGTACACACTATTTGATAAAATACTATTCCAAAAATAAAGGAAACTGAAAAAATAGCTTAAACTATTAGAGATAACAATAAAATTATAGCATAAGAAAATAGAACATACATATCGATAATTATGGGACTTTTCTAAACATATCTACAAGAAATTACAGGACATACTCATTTCATACTCACCTGCTAACATATTGTGTTATTACATAGTCAATAACTAACTTTGATACTCTAAACTAGCCTCACTAGTGGTAAAACCCACTTATCCTCTCTAAAAATCCAAGGGTTCCAACCAGTCTAATCTCAGTCAGCAATAAACCATCACTCAACCCCCTAGATGACACCAAAGAATCTCATGATAGTACTATGTAAAGGATGAGGATGTCATAAAATACATGGAATAAACCAATAACCCACATATGGCACCATGCATGACTAGCCAAAACTCTAACACCAAATATCTGATAACCTTCTCCTCATATGGACCACTATTAGGTTTCCCAACACACATAGAACCATCCAAAAGTTTTAATTGGTCCTACACATCACCTTACTTTAAAACCCATTTTCTAGAACATCACAAAGTACCAACTAAGACATATCATTTGTAATACAAGTTCATTCCAAACCCATTTATAATACTAATTTGAAAACATTCCATGAACCCAAATGTTCCAAATGGGCCTTTATAACACTTAGTGACCCAAACCATATTCTAAAGTTCCAAATTGGAAAATCAATTTGAAACACATTTGAAAAATCACTTTGGAAATAATTTTGGAACTAAGGAACCACTTTGAAATCATAAGGATTTTAGAATAACTATTTAGAAAGAAAGGGGGATAATGAAAGGAATAAGGGAGAGGGAAATGTTTTTGAAAACAAATACTTTAAGTTGATCCTATTATGAGAAACAATTATCATTTGTATTCCCATATATATATATATGCACCCATGCATATATAGATGTTCCCGTATCAAATGGACCACTTGTTGCAAGCCATAAAATACCAAATATTTCAATTCAATAATCAGAAAGATCTAAAAACCCAAGAAATCCATTATGTCACACACACAAGTATCATATCACAAACAAACTATGTTCCCAAAACATAAACAAGGATAACCACAGTACAAAAAAATCCAATTTCTTCTTAAGACGGTTAGTTGGGGTTTTATCGAACACTATGCATACACATACATATAGGAATAATTAAACTGAACCTTGGAAAAGTAATTTCCCAAAAAATTAAAACATTGAAATGTTATAAAAAATCATACCAACACAACACAAACATGCGCAAAAAAATTTATAAATAATTTAAAAAATCTCAAGCCTCAATTTATGTACATTGAAAGGAAATGGATGGAAGAACCTACCTCAATGACATTCAAAAATAATGAAATCCTCATAGGATGAATAGAAAGGCCCCTGGAACCAACCACGCACACTAATGTCAATGAAAAATGAGCCACACATCAACCCTATACCTTACAGTTCAGGTAGGAGTGAAATATGGTAAGAGAGACCAAGAAACTGAGAGTGAATAAGAAGAAGAAAAGAAAGTTTTCCAAAACCTTTTCTAAAATAAACATTGAAACCTTAATGGGAAACCATAGAGGAGTATGAGACAAGTTATAGAAGATTAGGAAGAACTTTCAAGTGCTTAGGTAGAGAAATACAGACAAAACACAAAATGGGTTAAAAGGGGGGATGGGAAAAAGATGAAAATTAATATTTTATGACCCTTGGTAAAGACATGCAGTTTGGACGTATAGTTTTCCAAACCATGCACCAATTATATGCACCCCAATTGAGAGTAGGGACAGCCACATGGGCTAGCTACATGGTTTTGGAAACTTTGTTCCAACCATGAGAAATGGTTCGGTCAAATATTTAAAATCCCTTCGCAATCCTTCCATAAGGTTTCTCCTAACTACATACAAGTTGTGCACCTTGTCCCTCACAACAAAAAAGGATACACTGTTACTCATAAACCTCATATGGTTTGTGCTAAACAATGTTCAATTTTTGAAAGACAAAACATTCAAGAAGATACTGAACTAGAACCACCATCAACCCTAACTAGCAACATGGTTCCCCCTCAAACATTATACCCAAACCATGCACAGGTCTAAAACACACCCCAAACCTTCAAAACTCAAAACATTATATTGGGATATCAACCCTAGCCTCAAATAAATAACTAAAGAAATAAAATTAATAAAATAAATGAAATATAATAGTTGTTGTGTGACAATTCTCCCCACCAAAAAAAACATTCTTCAACCAGAAAGTCACCCATCTAAACAAGAACAACAAATTGAGCTCAAAACTCGATGAGATTAGACGAAAAAACAAACCAAGGTGTGAACTTCCTCCCTATATGTCACACACAACCAACCCATATGAATAACACATTTATTATAATCACAAGGAAAGGGAGATGGTTCTCCACACCACAAGAAAACTATAATCACCAACCAACATCAGGACCAAGAACTCCTCACACAGACCAACACCCCCCATCAAAAGAGGCCCCAATGAAATAAATTCTAAACCAAGTGGTGAATCTTGAAAGTTCCCAATCAGGATGATTGTATCATTGAGAGGTGGAGGGGGTAAATTGGTGATAATTTCTTTTATTTTTCCTTGAAACAACCATCACCTTATGTTAATGAATTAATTCCTTATAGAAAACAATTCAATGACACATCAATAAGAACACAAGTATTTATAAGGATTACTATTTAGTAAGAATAGTCACATCCTTGGTATGGTTTGGAAATGATCCAATACCATAAAATCCACTTGAAAATAATCCTTGGATTACAGTGAGTAGGATATACCCTTACACTCATGTAGAACTATGTAAACAATTCCAATAGTGCATGTGCACCCTCTTAGAAGAAATAGGGTAATACAATATTTTTGTAACAACTCATGTCAACTGTGCTTATATTCAATTCCACAAAGGTATTCAATTAAAAAACATTACTTTAATTTCTTACCCAAAATAAGGTAAGAAATTCCTGGACTTTGTTACAAAAAATCATGTCTGGTTTTTCCAATACATTTTTCCCAGTCTAATTCCTCTGAGTATGATTCTCCCTGACACAATTCTTCTTAGTACAATACTTCCCGGTTTAATTTTCCCTAGAACGAAAAATTATAACTTTGATAAAATATGATAGAGATGAATTCTTTCCACTTAAATTCTCGATCTTCCTCATTACAGAAAGACCAGTATGGAAATCCCTATCCAATTAATTCACCCTAATACGATAATCACCCAAATACAGTTGATAATATGAATATGATAATTATCAAATTATGATAATCACTGAGTATGCTGATCAGTTGAATACAATGTTGTGATCATGTATCTTTTCATTCACTTAAAACAATAAAAACTTTTTCAACAATAACTCAATACATAAACCCTCTTCTTCTCTCTAAAAACTCATAGCTTCTCTTTCATGACCAATAAATTGTTCATCAGAAAAGTAAAATGTACTTTTCTCAATATATAGGTGACCCTCAAGTGTCTTATTATGAATTCCAAATAATTTCATGCTTAATAAAATTCACCTTAATCTCAATTTCTCATAAAATCTTGGTTGAATTTTTACATCATCAACTCTTCTAAAATATTCTCAAATCTTATATAATCTTCACTTCTTCAGACTTTCATTTCAATTGTTAGTCCTATTTCAATTCATTAGTCTGATTTTCTAAATTTGGTTTCTCCAATAAAAATATCTATAACAATTTATATCAAATGGATGAAGAAATGGATGTCTCTTCTGAATGGTGAATATAATCATTCTTTTGAATTTGAATATCCCCATTGATAGTAAATCTAGAAAACTTCTTCACTTTTTCTCCAAACCCACTTGAGATACAAAACTTCAACTTCTCCTCTTCTTTTCACCCAGTTGGAAACCTACAAAGTAATCCAACCCTTTTGAAATGGTTGACTACATTTTAGATCTCATTCTCTCCTTCCATTATCTTGACCCCTTTAAAAACATTTCATTCACAATCATGTGCTTGTATCATGACTTCCTTCATGGTTTTAAAATTCATTTGATAATACATTCAGAATCATAAGACATCAATTAGAAAGTATCATAACTATCAATTAATTCCATCTTCTTTCTTTTCTTCTCATCCCGAGTATGATCTTTTCTAATTACTATCATCCAGGATATGATTATTGTGAATATGATCATACTTGGTATGATGTTTTCCTTCATGATCCTAAGTACAATCATCATGGATATGAATAGTTTTTTTATGCATATGATAGATGGTTGGATGCTACAGTGTATGAAAATGATCATTTTAGGTACCATCTCTTGAGTAAGAATCCCATGAACTTTTTCATTCCTTATTAGCCTAAATCTGATTGTCATGGTTATAATTATTTTTCAATTAGTAGTATATGTTTCTTCACTTCCACCTGGATATGATAGATCTAGGTAGGATTTGAAATAAATTTTTTACTTTTTATTTCTTAAATCTTTCATCATATGTTTTTTAATTAACTTATTATTTATGAAATACAAAACAGCAAAGCAATGTCAGATTAATTTATTCATAGTCATAGAGACTCTGATTCTCCTTCAAAACGACCACTTATTTTACACTGAAACCAGAGTGAATCTAATAACCATCTACTTCCATCTTGATACACTCTCCATGATACTAATTATCTCATTCCAGATAACGATCGATTCCTTATTATGATATTATCTCATTCTATACCTAGGAAAGTATGATTAGAATCTTTTCTTTCAAACATATTATCCTTATTATGATGGACAAAGTGAGTCCTATTATTTAAAAAACAATATTCCGATTATTTTTTAAAAAAATAATAAATAATGTTCTCACAAAATACAATGTTAGGTAATTTCACATTCATCTTAAAATCCCTTGACAAAACAAAGCCATCATTAACAGAAAGATAACCTTTGAAAACAACCACCTCATATTCATCTTAATCCTAACAATCTCCCCTTTTGGATTTTTTTTAAACCAAGTTAAATAAATCACTGAACTTTTTATCCTCAAAAAATGGATTACTTATCAATAATTCTAATACTATGTGAGCTAACTCATTGTGGGAAACAATAATAATTGACAGAAAAATGATGTTATCCAAAAGTAGTTATTATGAAAACCTTTTCCTTTTTCCTTCTTGAGCTTTTATTTATAAACTCTTCTCCTTTGCTATAAAAAATATAATTTTTTCCTACAACCACTCCAACAAATAGTTAGAATAAATCATTCAAAAAATAATGATGGATTAATATCTTACCCACAACTCCCCCCTTTTGCATGCATCAAATAGATAGATTTATGAAAAAAAATCATTCTCCCCTTGACAAAACTATCCAAAGGTAATATGAGAGATGGGATAGAAACACATACCTCATCTTTGAAGAGAAATAGGTTTTACACTGATGTTCAACCTCAATTTAGAAAATGATTTGTGTGGTGAAGGTTTTGTGAAAATTTCATCAACTTGTTCCGATGTTGGAACATACTCCATATTCAATTCATTCTTCTCCACATTATCTTTTATGAAATAAAGTTTTATATCAATATTTTTTGAATGAGAATGTTGAATTGGATTCTGGGTGAGATTGATTGGGATTTTATTTTCACAACCCAAGATCAAGGGTAACTTAACTTCAATAATTAAATCTTCTGATTGTGTTTTCATCCACATAAGTTGAGTAGTTTCTTGAGTGGTATAAACATACTAACCTTCATCCGTATTGAGAGTTACTGAATTATGACTCTCTAAATGCCAAGTAATAGAATTATTTCCCAGAATGTATACTCCACCAAATGTGGATATTCTATCATCAACATTTCCTACATAACCAATACCTAAATACCCAAAAAAATATAGTACAATCTGAGTCTCTATATCTAATTTTTAATTTTTTGTGCCTTTGATGTATCAAAGAATTATTTTTCCAAAAATTAAATTTGATTCTTCCGAATCACTCTAAAATCATTCACATAAGGTAATTACATAAACTATGTTGGGTCTTGAGATAGTAAAACACAACAAACTTCCAATCAACATTTGAAAATATCCCTGATCAACTTCTTTTCTTTATCTATATTTTTTCAAAAAAAATCCCACTAAAATAAGTGTTGGAACAAGTTTTGGGTTTTCCATGCCAATCCTCATAAGAAGTTCCGTAGAATACTTTTCTTGAGAAAGAAAAATGTATTCCTTTATTTGAGGTATTTGTAACCCAAGAAAGTATTTCATTTATCCCATCATAGAAATTTCCAATAACTTGTTCATTTCTTCATAAAACCTTTAACAACTTCTTTCATTATTCCCAATAAAGAAAATTCTATAGACAAAAAAAATAACAATGACGGAATATTATTGACTTTATCTGATGTAGAGATTGTTATCCAATATTCCTTTCTTGAAATTCATCTTCCTTAAGCATGTATCCAATTTTTAATACTATTCCCTCGTAGATTTTTTATCCCAAACAATGATTTCTTCAATATGCACACATAACTTTCATCTTTGTTAACAAAAATCCACAAGATTGTTCAATATAAACTTACTCTTCAAGATCACCATTTAGAAATGTGGATTTAACATCCATTTGAAATAGCTTCTAACCTCATCGTGCAGAAATGGAATGAATTATTCTAATTATTTAAAGTCCTTCCATAAGGGAAAAACATTTCATCAAAATCAATACCATCAATTTGTGAATACCTTTTTCACACCAATATTTCTTTGTTTCTTATCACTTCACATTCTTCATTCATCTTATTCCATAAAACCCACTTTGTACCAATAATGTTTTTGTTTTTCAGCTTGGGCACAAGTTCCCTTATATCATTATTTTCAATCTAATCCACCTCTTAATTCATGTACTAAATCCATTCTAAATACTCAAAAGATTCTTTCACTTCATTTACTCTACTTTTGAATACAAAGAAGTATGTGTAATTTCATGTGTTGTTATTATTATTTAAACCTTATCATGTTGATCACTGATTATATTCCAAGATTCAACTTGATTATTCATCTTGGATTGTATTTTTTAATATCTTCCTCATCACTTTAAATAGTTTATTCTGACTTTTCATCTTGATTAGGAATATAATTGTCTGTATCCTTTTCAGAATTTTCATCTTCAACTTGCCCGATTTCCTTTTCTGCATGAATATGTTTTCCTTTCTCTCCTATTTCAATTACATTCACACCAATAGAATAAACAATTCTTTCTATATATTTGTGGAAGAATCTATATCCTCTTTCTTCCAAATAATATCCATGAAATATTCCACCTCCACCTTCCTGCTCAAACATTCCATAGTTTCCACCTTTATTATTTATAATGCATGGACTCCTAACAACTCTTAACTATTTAAAACATTGAGTTTTTCATAAAAAAAACATATGGAGTCATATATGATTGAGTACTATAGAAACAGTGGTTCTAGATATGCACAATAGTAGTCATGTCTTGCTTAAAAAAATGAAAAATACCATGTTCAAGTAACATAGTTCTTCCCATTTCCACCAAACTTCTATTCTTTCTTTTAGTAACCCCATTTTATTGAGTAGTATATGAGGAACTATACTCATGTAAAATTCCATGCTTCTCCATATAAAATTAAAGTTATTTTCTTCATTATTCACCACTATTTTGTGTTCTCAGCTTCTTCGCTAAATATTCACATTCTTTCTAAACCTTCCTTCTGAAACTCTAAAAAAATTTAGAAGAATCTCATTTATGTTTCATACACATAAAATAAGTAATGTGAGTAAAATAATTAGTGAAAGTGATGAGGTACTTATCTCCATTTGTTGATTGTTTTCCCATTGGCCCAAAAAATTTAGAATGAATCATCTCTATGGGATGTTTTGAACAAATCTCAACATTCTTATACACAACATTTGTAATCATTCCTTTCTGAAAAATAGTGAAACACTAATCTCTTCTTCTTGGAAGATCAAGAATGTATTAGAAATTATATATTTTTTATAACTTTATCATGTTTCATTGACACGTGTGTCCTAGAATTTTATTCCACAATTGATTTTCTTACACCATTATCATTTAATAAGAGTTTTGTATTTCACCAACTTGAAATAAGTTCCCTGTTGTATATTGGCCTCTTGTAACAATTTTTCCATCTTCTTCACTTTCCACAAAAATATAATCTTTTCCAAATATAACTTTGTTTCCCTCATCACACAATTGTGAAACACTTATCAAATTGTGTTTTATCCCAACAACATATAAATCTTTCTTGGATTTCATCTTTTCTTTTCCAATGATGGTTGATCCAACACATTTAATTTTCAAGGATTCATCATTTCCAAATGTCACAGTGCATTCATAAAAATATTTAAAATTCATCAATGATTTCAAATATCCCATCATATTAAAAGAGAATACACTATTAATAATATAAGTTTATTATCCCTTTTTATCTTTTAATGTGGTTTCAACAACAATAGATTTTACATATTCCTTTTCTTTCTTCATCTTCAGCTTCAGAGGATTGTTAAGAATATTTTTTTGTACTGGTAACAAAATAAGACATCCTTTTGAAAGGTTTATAGGTTTTTCAAATCATTCAAATATTGTTTCCAATGTTTGGAACCTATTTTCAATTTACTATATCTTTCTCAGGTTTCTTCAAAAAAAACCTTCCTAGACTTTTTATTTTGCAGGAATCAACTCCCCCTCAATATTTTCTTTTTATAACCTATGGAATAATATTAATGTTTTTAGTTAAACTAGAGAATATTTTATGCATGTTTGAATGCACCATAATACCATCAATATTCACAAAATGAATATCTTCCTTTGAAACTTGCATACTACCCAAAATTTTGAATACATTTCTCAGCAACTCTCTTTTCATTTTTTTCTAACCCATCATCCTTTTTATTATCAATAGAATTATTATTCTTCTTTTATGCCTTAATAGAAGTACAAGTGTTTAAACTTTTTCTGGATCTAAATAAAACATTTTCAGACTCATGAAGTTTTGTAACTTCTAAATTCTTCACTTTTTCAATCTTGGCCAAATACATAACTTTCCTAGATTTCTTCTTTTCAAATACAATTCAATATTTATTTTCACCCATTTATGGTAACTTTTATTGAACCTTATTTAGTTTCTCATTTAGAGAACTTTCACCAACTTCAGAAATTGATTTTTGGAAACATTTATTTTTTATTCATCTTTAGAATGTTTTTTTGAAGAAGTTACAACTCTTGTTCTTTCACTTTCAGTTTCACCTACAAATATTCATTATGATTCTGTTAATCTTCAAGAGATTTATTTAAATAATCAATATATTTTAATAGTTTCTATTTCTCATTAGAAAAACATTCTTGATTAATTTTTAGGGAATATTCATCTTCAAACTTTTTGTTTTACTTTTTATGTCTTCTATTATTTCTCAGTCATTCTTTCAAATTTTCTTTCCCTGTGGAATTAAATTTTCGATTTTTTGCTATGTTTCATCCACTATCTTCTTGTATTTATTTCTTCTTTATTACCATACTATTATTTCTTTCATGGAGGAAAATTAGACACAGAGTGACCAATGCCTCCACATTCAAAACATTTCATGTGATGTTTTTTATTATATTTCCCTTTACCTCTTTTACATTTTTAGAAAATAAGGATAAAATAATATCAAGATTTCTACATACCTCATTTTCGAAGATAGAATCACTAGCACCATATTCAATAAGAATATTCTTGGACTTTTCATTTTTAGTAACCTTGAAATACATTACTCTATTGAATTATTTTTTTTATTTTCATAGCTTTCACTCTTCTTATTTCATAAGTGATGAGAGTACTATACAAATCATCAAGAAAAAATGTTTTAGTATCTCTGTTTTCTAATAAAGAAACTTTTTCATAAAACTTTTCTAGAAGGATTCTCAAGATCTTTTCAACAATGGTAGAGTCATTCAACCTTTCACTAAGACATTTTATAGTACTCAAAATTTCACTTGTTCTAGAAAATAAGTCCCCAACATATTAATGCTCACCCATCTTCAAATATTCATATTTAAATCTCCAGATTTGAAACTCTTTCTTATACACATTTTTATTTCCTTCATATATGGTTTTCTGTTTATCCCATATACCTTTGTTTGTGGAATAACCTTTCACTCTTTAGAATTAACTTTCATAAAGTGATAATAATATATCATTATTGGTCCTTCTATAATTATCATGATTCTTCTTATCAACAGATTTAAGATGACCTTTAAAATCATTATGAGGAAACCAATCTGTTACAGCTTCAAGAACATCATGTATAATAGATATAAGATAAGGCAACATTCTATCTTTCTAGATATGATAATTATTCTCATAAAAGATTGGAATACCTTTATTGTTCACAAAATTCGAATTCTCCATCAGTAAAAAATATAAAAAGGGAACCTACACTTTGATACAACATGAAAGTTCCCGGTCATGATTATTGTATCATTGAGAGGGTTAGGGGTTGAATTTTTTATACTTTTTCTTTTATATTTCCTTGAAATAACCTTCACCTCCTGTTAAAGATTCAACTCCCTGGTGAAAACAATTCAACCAAACATCCAAAGGAACACAAGTATTTATATGGTTCAATTTTCAATTTGAATTTCTAAATCATTGGTATGGTTTGGAAATGATACAATACCATATAATCCAATAGAAAAAAAATCCTCAGATTACAATGAGAAGGATATGCCCTTACACTCATGTAGCACTATGTAATCAATTCCAATAGTGCATGTGCACCCTCATAGAACAAATAGTGTAGTACAATGTTTTTATAACTTATGATGCCTGTACTTCTTTTTAATTCCACAAATATATTAAATTTAAAAACAATTCTTCAATTTCTTCCCCAGAAGATGGTAAGAACTTATTGGAAATTTTCAAGTCCGATTTTCCCATTCCTTTTTTCCCAGTCTGATTCCTCCGAGTATGATTCTCCCTGATTAGATTATTCTTAGTATGATACATCCTGGTATTATTTTCCCATGTATGAAAAAATATAACTTTGATAGAATATGATAGAGATGAATCCTTACCACTTCAATTCTCTATCTTCCTCAATTCGAAAAACACAGTACCAAAATCCTGATCTGATTAATTCTGTATGATACGATAATCACCTGAATATAATTGACAAGCCCAATATGGTAATAAATTGAGTAATCTGATCACTTTATATGATGATCAACTGAATACAACATTGTGATATTTTTATCTTCTCACTCACTTCAATCTGTCAAAACATTTTCAACAAAAACTAAATAAAAAAATTCTTTTATACTCTCTAAAAACTCATAGATTTTCTCTCCTGAATATTATATCGGTCATCAGAATAATAAAATGTACTTTTTCATTTTATAGGTGAACCTTTGGTGTATTTTTTGGTAATCAAAAAAAATCCCACTTAATAAAATTCACCTTAATCTCAATTTACACTAATATATAGGGTGAATTTTGAAATCATCAACTCTTGTTAAAGCTTCTCGATTCTTCTTCAATCATTACTTCTTCTTCAGACTTTCATTTCAATTTTTTGTCTGATTTCAATTAATGAGTATACTTTTTTTAATCCGATTTCTTATATAAAAAGCTTTGTAACAATTTAAAACAAAAGTATGAAGAAATTGATATAACTTTTGAATGCTAAATACAATTTTTATATTGAATTTCAAGTTCCCCCTTATTAGTACATCCAGCAAACTCCATCATTTTTTCTCTTGACCAACTTGAGGCATAAAACATTGAATTATCTTATTCTATTGACCTATTTGGAAACCTAAAATGTAATTCAACCCTTTGGAAATGGTTGACTACATTGTTGATCTCATTATATCATTCTCTTATCATTACCCCCTTAAAAAATTCATTCACAATCATGTTCTTGTATCATGACTTTTAAATTAATTTGACTACTCTACTTCAGAATTGTCTAGCTTCAATTGGAAAGTATCATAACTTTCCATTCATTCCATCTTCTTGCTTTTATTCTCAGTCTAAGTATGATATTTTTGGAATACTATCATCCTAGATATGATCATTGTCAATATGATCATATAGGGTACAATCTTTTCCTTACTGATCCTGAGTATGATCATTCTTGGTATGAATAGTTTTTTTACGTATACAATGGATGATCAGATGTTGTAATGCCTGACAACGATCATTATGGGTACAATCTCTTGACTATTATTCCCCTAAACTTTTTCTTTCCTTATGTGCCCAAATCTGATTACCATGAGAATGATTCCTTTCCAATTGGTAGTATATAATTCTTCTCTTCCACCTGGATACAATAAATCTGGGTACGATTTGAAATACTTTTTTTCCATTTTCTTCCAACAAGATTTCATCATATGTTCTTCAATTAACTGATGGTTTATAAAATATGAAACAGCAGAGCATCATCACATTTATTTAATCATATTCATAGAGAATCTAATTCTCTATCAAAACAACCACTTATTTTACATTGAAATTAGTGTGAATTTGATGACCATCTAATTCCAGCAAGATACACACTCCATGTGACCTATTATTTCATTCCAGATAACGATCAATTCCTTATTACAATATTTTCCCATTTCGGAACCAAGGAAAGTCCGATCATAATATTTTTATTCAAATAGATTCTCCTCATTATTATGGACAAAGTAAGTCATATTATTTTGAAAACACGAGTCTAATTATTTTGAAAACATGATTCAATACAATTCTCAAAAAAATGATTTTATTTCCCTTTCATCTTAAACTACCATAACAAAACAATGCCTTATTTGACAATAAAACACAACATTTGAAAATAACCACCTTCATATTTAGCTTGGTCCTAAAAAATCAAACCACGATTCCTAATTTTTAGAAGAAAAATACATCTCCCAAACAACACCACCTAAAACTAAAACTTAAAACGATACACAAAGTAAAACCACACTTGATTTTTAAAATAAAACACAACCACAAAACTTAAAAGAAAATGGAGCCACCATTACATTTTATAACAATTTATAACATTCAAAAATGAAATAAACTACAATAGGGAAACTCAAATAATTCATGATCTATCGTTAGTGACAAATACCAACCTAAGGTTCCCCAAACATAACAATTCTTAACTTTATGAATAGATTCACTTTGGGTCCTATGTATGGATATATGATGTTTTGATGCGTCCACTTCCCCATAGCTAGGAGATGAAAACCTCCACCTAAAACTTCCCCTTCTTGAAGCACTGCTTTTATAACTTATATAGATTATCCAAACTGAAAAATCATTAGAAAGTGTTCATAAGATTACATAAAGATGTCTTTGAATTCATAAAATTCCCACATTATAAGCACATGAGTGAATATTATGATGAATGACAAGAAGAAACTAAAAAATTTACTCCTTAATAATAGGTTCCTCTAGCACAAACTCTTCACCAGATAGAGAACCTTCACGAGCACCCACTTTGTTAGATTGTACTCTTGGAACCAACTCTACCAAAAATTCCTCTTCTACAATCTTCCCAAAGAAAAATTATCTAGATTATATAAATCACTCTTTAATCACTGTATTAAGACCATAGATTAAAATTTTTCTTTCAATTGATCCAACAATGTTATCTGTGATGAAAAATAAACAACCTACTTGAAGAAATAAACATAGGGAATCACAATATACTAACATCGTTGATTACCCAAAAGCTCTACTACATTCCTCACCTTTACCTCATCGAGTATGAAAATTTTGATAAATTTTTTCATAAAAACTTCCTAAGTAATCAAAACTTTCAATGCTGATGATTTGATCACCTTCCATAGATCCAAACCCATAACTTAAATGAACTCAAAATAGCTAGAAACCTCACAACTTCATGAGTTCCCAGTGAAATTAAGATTCCATCAATATCCTCAAGAAAGTCTGTAGACTCTAACAAACCTTGATCTCCCTATAAAACCAGAAAAACGTAGAATAATATGACTCAGCCACTCCACTAGGAGTCTGGGAAGTGCCGTAAACTAGGCAAGACTCACTAAAACCTACGAGACCTTTCTTGGAAGCATACTCTAAATTAAAAAAAATAAAGAACTAAATTTAAATCCATCAAAATAACAATAGAAAGAGAATAAAAATCCAAAACACAAGGATCAAATACCAAACATCACAAAACAAAACCAAATTCTTTATTTGAAACCACAATTTTTATCTAGAATCCAAAATCATTTTTCAAAAAAATCTGACTTTTTAAACAAAACATCACCTCAAAATCACATTCCTTTGGAAAATCATTTTCCCAATAACCATTTCTCGTTTTGAAGTCCACTCATGCTAATGAAAATAAAATAAAAACACATCTCAAACTGAAGCTCCTAGAATGGGGAACTAGTGTTTGTGCCCAACCCAATCATATGGTTTTGGAAACCATTCCCTAAGGAAGAACCAACCAATGGAATCATCTTGAACCATGTACTTAGGCTCCACATGGGTCGCTACTCCATGTAGGACTACCGTATAACACTGAATCACCACTATTGTCATCCACCAAACCACAAAACCAAATACAAGACAAAATACTCAAATCCTAGACTACTCCTAGAAACTTGAGGCTCAGGATGTGAAAGGGTTTATAACATCCTTCCCATGACTACCTCTTGATTCTTGATAGTAAAAATATCCAAACTACATGATTATCCAAAAAATGATGGGCTCCTATAATATCATTTTTTCAGGAACTAGTCCAGGATATAATCTGACTATACACCAAAACTGGCCCGAGACACGGCTTGAGAGGCATTCTCGATTCTATTGGGCTAGAAACTAGTGTTGGTCATCAATGATTTAACAAGTGGGACTTATTTCACCCAAAACAACCAAATTCAAATAACCAAAACATAACATATAGTATAAAATAATAATAGATATACATCAAATAATAAAAATAGATTTGAATAAAACCATATCTGAGAAAACTAAAAAATGAAACTAAAACCAAACCAGAATGAAATGATCTCCACATGATCTATTGGTCGCAACCATCCATAAAAATCCACCCATTATACAAGAAGCATGACTAGAACATGAACCTAACAAATAGATCAGGTATACCCACGCTAATTGGAATAATTAGGGTGTAAGAATAAACATTTTAGTAGATAATAAAAATAGTTTCCATACATTTCCTTTACTGAAAGAGTCCATAAACAATGGTTCGTAATACATTTAAAAAATAGGGTTTTATCATTTTAAATAACCAAACACAGCTTCCCATAAAAACCTCTTTTCAAAACAACACACACCAAAATCACCTTTTTAAATTATATTACCTTTCCAGAATCCAATTTACAAAAACCAAACCCAAATAAGAGTCCACACCAGGTGATAAAAGACTATTCCATAAATAAACTAAACTAAACAAGTAGGCATAAACTAGCTGGGATAATAATCAAAGTGAAGCACAACCAAATAGAACATACAAATATATTTTCATGGGAATTTTCTAAACATCTCTAGAAGAAATATATAAATTTACTTAGTTAGGACTCACCTATCAGCATATAGTGCAACTCCATATACAATAACCAACTTGGATTCTCTAAACATGCCTCCCAAGTGGTACAACCCAATAGGCCTCTCAACAAATACAATAGGTACCAACCCATCTAATCAGAATGAATAAGAAACCTGCAGTCAACCCTCAATATGATGCCCAAGAATCCCATGATAGTAGTACATAGAGGATGAGGTCATAATTACACACATGGCATAAACCAATAACCCAAATATTCCACTATGCATACCTATCCCAAACTACGACACCAACTATGAGACAAACCTCTCCTCGAAGGGACCACCAAAAGGGTTCCCAATGCACATCAACCCATCTAAAAGTATCAACTTGGCCTACAGATCACCTTTAATTAAATCTAATTTCCCAAAACATCACAAAGTATAACCCAAGCCTTATCATTTATAATCCAATTCCATAGCCAAAACCATTTCCAAAAACATGTCAAAAATATAACTTTAGCTCAAGGATTCCAAATGTGCCTTTACACCATTTATTGACCCAAATCACATTCTAATGTTCCTAATAAGCCAAGATTTTGGAATCACATTGGAAAAACCACATTTGACATAATTTAGGACCCAAGGAACTACTATAAAATCATAGGGGTCTTAGAAGAACCATTTTTAAAGAAAGGGGGAGATAATGTAATGAAGAAGGTTGGAGGAAAGGGGTTTTATAACTTGGAGATTATGGTAAAAATATTATGGGTAACCATTTTCATTTATATGTCAATCCATATATTCACCCCATGCACATATGGATATTCCCACATCAAATGGGTAAGTTGTTTTAAGCTATAAAATACCTAATATTTCAATTAAAGATTCATAATGAGCTTAACAACCCATAAAAACCATTAAAGTGCGCACACAAGACTCATTTGACAAACAAAATGAGTTCCCAAAACATAACCAAGGACAAACACAATCAAAAATACCTAATTTATTAATAAAATGGTCAATTTGAACTTTATTTAACACCTTTAAAACACATACATATAGTTATAATTAAAGTGAACCTTTGAAAATCCATTTCCCACAAAATTCCAACACGGAATCACAATATCAAATCATAATAACACACCAAAAGCATGGAAAAAACATTTAGAAATCATTTAGAATAGATCAAACATTAATTGACATACTTTAGAAAGGAAATGGATGGAAATAACTTCCTCAATGACATGAGAATGCAATGAAACCCTCGTAGGAGAAAGAATAAGGTCTAAATAACCAATTGCACAACCTATTAGCAAAGAAACAAAATCCACACATCAACCCTCTACCTTAGTGTTCGTCCAAGAGAGAACCAAGGAAAGATCGACCTCTAAACTGATAGGTAATAAGAAGAGGATGAGAAAATTGGACAAAAAATAAGATAAAATATCCTTGGAATCTTTAAGGGGAAACCATGGAGGAGGAGTAGCCAAGGTAGAGGATCTTAGGAATCCCTCTAATTTAGCTAGGTCAAAAAATAGGGAGGAAAACTCAAAATGGGTTAAAAGGAGGAGGGGTAAAATGGGAATTGAATATTTTAAGACACCTAGAAAATACACATGGGTTGGCCACATGGTTTTTCAAACCATGTGTTAACCACACACACCACATTATAGAACCTCTTGTATGTATGCTGAATAGTTTCTCCTAACCATGAAAAATATGCAGGCCATGTCCCTAAAACCAAAATAATGCCACATGGTAACTTCTAGACCTTGCATAGTTTGGTCCAAACTATGTTCAATATATGAAAAACAAACCACGCAATAAGTAACTGAACTGAAACCACACTCAGTCTTAACTATCTGCACAGTTTACCTTCTAATTGCGGAGAAAAACCTTGAACATGAACAAAACACCCCCAAAACCTCCAAAACATGAAAATCACACCGAGAAATCATCCTGAACCTCAACAATAGGAACTAAATCCTTGAAAAGAATAAAATAAAACAAAAACCATGGTTTCTTTGTGAAATATATTTTTAAATCATTTGAAATTATTGATTTCCAATTTGATTTTCTGATTGATTCATTTAGGGACATGGAAGAATGGGTACATAGTAGTAAACTGGGACAATCATGCTAGGATATTAACCTGATACCAATGGATTTATGACAAAAAAATATTACTAAAATAACTACATTATGACTGCTTGTGAAGGGTTCCCCTGTTGGGGTGTAATTTTTTTGAACACCTTCTTGTTTACAAGATTATTATTGAGATGTGTGATGATCATATTATCAAAGAATCTTATGTATTAAAGGGTTATTTGATAGGTTATAAATTTACATGATCTTAATATACATTCCATTGATTTTTTGAACTGTTATTTTCATTTTTACTTATGTGTATAAACTATTTTGTATATATTGTTTATTTAAGATTATTTGAATGTTTTTTAAATATATTGAATTTATTTAAATGAAACTTGGATTTGTTTTAAAACATGAAAATTTTAATTTCATTACTTTTTTATTTAAATTTGTTGAATAAATGGTTAATTGTTATGGTTGTGATTATAGAACACTTGGTGAGACCCTACTAGGATTTATAAATCACACCATACCATTTATTTTGGGTGATTTTAGATTATTATTTTCTAGTTCTGAGAAAATTTAAAGAGACACTTGGATTTGGTGGATGTTCATGGTTCTTTAGAATCAGAGTTATAGAGGTGACCAGTGCTAATGGAATCCACATAGTTCATGGGATGTTTGAGTATTTTTTTTTCTATTGAGTATTTTCATGATGTTTTACTTTTGTGTTTGTTATACATATTTTTTCTAGTTCTTTCTCCTTTTGAATTTTGTATCATAATTAATTTTATTTATTCCAACTTTTTTATGGAAAAATCATTCCCTCTTCAATCTTGTATAATGATATGTGATAGTTTCCAAATTGTGGGGATTGGGAATGCCATTCGGTCTATGTCAGGGCCATCTTGGGTATCAGGGTACCAAGGTATTAGGGTTGTTTCAAGTCAACATGGTATCAAAGGTATTGGTTTAACATATTTCCTTGATGATAGAATGTGGTTTTGGATGACATAGTGGGACTTAGGGGGTTCTTGTTCACAAGTTCCAAGCCATCTCTCACTATAATGAGCCTTCACTCACTATGGATGTTTTGGAATATTTTCCTTGAGGGATTTTTTTATCTGATTCTAATATTTTCCATTCCATTTATTTGGGTATGTTGAAATCCAAATCATTAAATCTTATCTTATGGGATTTATATTCACATTTATCTTGTATGAGTTTTCCATCTGTGTGATCTTTTGTTGTATTCATTATTATCTATAAATTTTGTGTTGTATCATGCTATTGAGATGATGTGTGACTATGACCCCGTATGAATATGTTGGTTAACCATAGAAAGAAGATACCCTAATGAACCATAATCCTATTGATATTGTTTTTCATGCTATCCAATCACAATGATACCCACCTAACCCATTCTCATTTAGGCTTCAATTGTGTAACCTCAAAGTAATGAATCTAAAAAATGTGGTCAAGATTTTACTCACCAAAATCCATCTTCATTTAAAAAAACTAATGATCCTCAATAGTTCATATATTGGTTGAACCTGATAGATTTACTTTTTGATGTCTTGAATATTCTTGATCCAATTTAGGAGAAATGTTCTACCTTTAATCTTGAAGGTCCTAAAAGGAGATGGTGGGATTCAATGGAAATGGTGAATATTTATAATGTTTTAGAGTGTAAGGAATATATAGTTCTTTTAAATAATTTTTTCTATCCAAAATAAATGGTACTAGATAATGACATTGAGTATTTATTCCCCTATAAGGCTGACACAAATGTGACACAATATGTTAACAAATTTTACAAGATTATACAATTTTAATTTAATATTATATCAAATAATAATATGAATGATATATAGTTTGAGATGGTTATATGACCTAATATTTTTCACATTTTTTCTTATTGAATCTCACTTAATATTCTAATATACTAGATAAGTAGTTTATAGTGGATCATAACCTTGTCAGTATGTCAGGGTTGACGAGAGTACCTTTTTCTTCCACTAGAAGTTCTATGAGTTCCATTAAAGTAAGGAGGAAGAATGATGAGTATCATAGTGGTTCTAAAAAATAAGTGTCCTCTAGAAATTATACAGTACCTAAAACTATCCTATTGACATTCTTCCTATGTGGAAAGGTTATAAATTCATGATTTGTTTGTACATAGGCCCTAAATATCTGTAATTCATGTGGCCACTCATGACACATGCATAAATTCTTCCACTTCTTTTATCCTCTAGGAAGTAGAATGAGATCATCAGAACCTAAAAGTACATCATTTAAATCTTATTATTGCATATATATGGGGTTCCAACCTTAGGAATGTTGAATTAATCCCCCTCATACAATGAAATAGTATTCATAGGAAGCTAATACAAGTATATCAACTTTGAGAGGTACCATCAGTATAGATTCATATTTAGTGACAACCATGTTTGATATTTTTGTATTTGAATCATTTATATTGACACATAAAACGAACCAACTAATATTCCTATGTATATTTTATCTTATGTGCTTGTTGTTACTATACCACTCAAAAATAAGGGAGAGTAGGGTATATGTTGTCCTACTTGTGTCTTCACTTTATCATATATTGATCTTGTCTACAATTTTTTGGTTCCTGATATGAAACCTCTTGACATCGTTCAGTGGATGCATTTTATTATCTAGTCATGAATTTATTTCTATCTTTAGTGGTACTCCTTTATATCAACCTATGGGGTGTGTCCTATATTTCATGTATAATGGGACTTGAGGTTCTATATAGTTGGACCTTCTAATCCAGATCTGGATAAGGTAATATTAATATTTGATTTTTATATAGATTCTGAATCTTTGAGTGATGATTTACCTTCAGTTTTCATCATGTTTCCCAATTTGTTTCCTTCTAATTTATCTTGTTTGACCACAGTTAGAAATGTATAGTTTTCTATTGATTTATTTATAGATACTCAACCAATTTCTATCCATTCTTACCACATGGAACCCACTAAACAGAAAGAGTTGAAAACTTATATGCCAAATCTATGAGATAATGTATCTAGATGCTCAAGTTTTTCACCTTGGGTGGTTACTATTCTATTTGTAAAGAAAGATAAGGGAACACTTTACCTCTATGTTCGCTACCAAAAACTCAATCAAAATATAGTAAAAACATATATCGGTTACAATGGATTGATGATCTGTTTGACCTGTTGAAGGGGGAAAGTGGTTCTCAAAGATTAACCATTTATCCGGTTATCACCAGTTGAGAATAAAAGAATCTGACATTCAGAAGACCACCTTCCATAGATGGTATGAACATTAAGAGTATATTATCATGTTATTTGGTCTATAAAATGATCATATCATATTTATGGAGTTGATGAATGTAATATTACATGATTATATTGATATGTTCATGGCGATCATTATGGATGACATATTGGTTTACCCTCATTTAGAGGAGGATCATGTGCATCATCTGAGAGCTATTCTATAAATGTTGGGAAATCACCAACTCTATAACAAGATATCAAAATATTTTTTATGTGTATGGAGGTGAAGTTCATGGGACACATTGTCTATGAACATGGTATTTTAGTTGACTCTAAGAAGGTGAAACTATTCCTACATAGGAGAAACCACATAATGTTTTTGAGATTCATATCTTCTTTGTATTAATAGGTTATTATCACTGGTTAGTAAAGGATTTCTCAAATTTGGCATCTCTAATGATCAATCTCACTCGGATGGGGGTTAAGATCACATGGGGTGATAAATATCAGAGTTTTATTATTGAGTTGAAACATATTTTAACTTCTATTCTAGTGTTGACTCTACTAGAGGTTTGGTAGTGGTATGTGGTATTTAATGACATGTCAAGTTTAGGTTTAGGCTACATTCTTATGTTGGGTAATTGAAAGGTAGCCTATGGGTCTCAATTTCTTAGGCTACATGAGAATAATTATCTAACCCATGACCTTGAACTTGCAGTTGTGATGAATTCTCTTAAGAGTTGGGGACATTACCTTTTCATAGAATGGATTACTGTATTTTCCTAACATAAGTTACTAAGTTATATATGTTATCAAAAATATTCTAACCTTTAAAAGAGACTTTGGGTGGAGTACCTGTATTCTTCTTATTTTAACATAGCCTACACCTCGAGAAAGGGTAATGTCATTATTGATTATTTGAGTAGGAAACTTCTGACCTAGGTCAATAATTAACCTTCAAAAGTGTGGAACTTGATGTATCTTTTTATGCAGTTTCATTTGAAATTATGGGTGGAATAGGTTGAAGTTGTTTTGGAAAATGTTCATTTGACCTATTTTTTCAAGATGATTCTTTAGGATAATAAACTTGATGAAAACTTCTATGGAATTAGGTTCCTTCTTTATGGTGTGGATACCATTTGTGATTTTTCATTACCTTCTTCAAGAACCCTATGCTTTTGGAATCAATTTGTTGTGACTTTTACAGTGAGAATATAATTTATGGGGGATTTCCATATTTCCAATTGGGATATGCACCTAGGTACCAATAAGATGTTTTATGACATGTGTAGATGATTCTGGTGAATCAGTATGAGACAAGAAATTTTTTAATTTACTTCTCATTTTTATACAAGTCAGTCAGTGAATACCAAGAACCAAAAACCATCAGGTTTACTTTAGCCATATTCAATGATGACATAGAAGTTAGATGATACTACTATGGATTTTTTTGGGTGTCTGTATCCCCCTCAAAAGAAAAATGTGATATGGTTTATGATCAATCAGATGATGAAATCAGCTCACTTCTTACGAATTTTTAATACAACCAATTTTGAGTACTTGGGATACCTCTATGTTCAAGGCATTTTTAGGTTTCATGGAGTCCCTTATTTTATAGTCTTCAATAGGGACATGTGTTTTACTTATTATATTTTCATAGGACTCTAGGAGGTAGTGGGATCTCAGATACATTTAAGCATGACTTATCATCCACAGATAGATGTCGATATAAAATTTTCTATACAAATTATTGAGTATATGTAACATGTATGTGTTTTTTATTTTTGTAGATATTGTGAAGTCCATTTTGGATTGGTTGAGTTTTATTATAATAATACTCATCAGTATTCAATTTGGATGGATCCTTTTTTGGAATTGTATGGATAGAATTGTAAATATATATTGTGTTGGTTCAGAGATTGATGAAAGTTCATTGGATGGTCCAAGTCTGGTCAAAGGGACAAAAAAATATTAAATTTATTCATTAATGAATGTTTATGGAAGAGAGCTAATAAAAAACTTATGCTAACCACCATAGGTATTCTATGGAGTTTTTAGTTGGTGACCTATTCTTTTTTTAGTTTTACCTTATTTGGGTCATCAACAGCTTGAGAAATAGTTGAATCTTTTGCCATGATTTATGAGACCTTTGGATATTATTGAGAAGGTCTGGAAAGAGGACTACCATTTAATACTTCCACCATAGTTTATGTAGATAAATAATTTAATCCATATATCAAATATTTTTAAACATATTTTTCACCCATCTTATGGCTTGGGCTATGAGGATCTTAATGTTGATCTTGATTTATATGTGACTGAGTATCTAGTCTGAATTATTTCTTCGGAGAAAATGGTACTACATCGGAGGATGATAAATTTGGTAACTTTTCAACAGCACCATAGTTCGGATTCTCATGAGACTTGGGAGAGTGAATCATAGATGAGAGATAATTAGCCTCATATCTTTATTATGGAAACATCTTAACAGGATTTTTGGGGATATAATTTTTTTATGGTGGGGAACTTATAACATCTCATTACTTATTTTCAATTACTCCTTCAACTTTTTTTATCTCCTTTATGTCGAGTCTTGTTTTGGGGATATTTAATGAGAAATTGTAAAATTTTCAAAGTATAGTGGTATCTTAATAGTTGGAAAATAGATTGGGAAAATGGTGCGGTTTGGAAAAGAAAACCATGTTCCTTGATTTGATCCAATAGACGGGGGATCATGGTTTTTACAAACCATAGGGAAAGACCTTCATACTATAAAACCTAAAATAGTTAATTTTTTCACAGTCGGTGCATGGTTTAAAAATCCGTTAACCCATCAATGAGAAACTACATTCCCTACCTGCAGGGCTACATAGTTACAGAATGTGGGTTATCTAACAATGTGGCCCTATATAACAAACCATGCATGTAGGATTTAATTCCCACAAAAAATTAGTTCAGATTTTTGAAACATGTTTTTTAAGATGGATAATCCCCCATTAAAACATAACATTTTTTCCATTCTTGGAGGCTATAAAGATTTTTTGTTTCCCCCTCCAAACCCTTTTAATAGTGGATCAAAGATATATCAATCTTATTCAATCTTCTTCTGGTAATTAGATATCCTCTCATGTGGTTTCTTATTATATCTCTTTGTCTCCTCTTTAAATTTTTATAGATCATCATGTAATTGATGGAAATAAGATCCATTTTATGGTATTTTGATTATTAATTTGATTTTTTTATCTCTTGCACCTTCATTATTCATTGTCTAATCCCATTAAAGGTGTTGATTTCCAGATCTTCAATTTAATGGTAGGTGGTTCAATAAGTCGTTTCTATTGAATTGAAAACCTATATTTCTTTATTTATTTAGAAAGTGTTTTTAAATTATTTAAAAAATTTATTTGAGATGATTTGACATTTTATTTGAAATGGGTATGGAAATTGAGAAAAACCACAATTATAATGGATCTGAAATTATGGGGTAAAATTATGAAAAATAATGGATTGATATATAAATAATTTTAATGAAATTGTTTTATATTGATCATGAAAAAATTTCTTTAATTGGACTCACATTTGAAATGTGAATACAATTAAGAAAATATATGATTTTTTATGAAATGTAAAGGAATGTTGAAGACCAAAATATAATATTTTGAAATTATTTGAAATGATTAATTTCCAATTTGATTTACTGAATGATTTATTGAAGAAAATGTATGCCATGGTATTTAGTAGGTAACTAGGACCAGCATGTTAGGACATTGACACCTATAAATGGATCTTCAATGAAAATTGTTACTAAAAAAATTAAGCCATGATTTCCCATGATGGGTTCCCTTGTTGGGGTTTATTTGTGTTTACACAGCTGGCTAGAATCATGGTTATTATTGAGATTTTTTCAGATCTAATTACAAAAGAAACTGAAATATTGCATTGATATTTTTTATGGTTCTTTCTTTATATTATTGGATTATACATGCCATTTATTTTTTGAAATTTTTTATTCTTGATTAATGATTTGTATATACTATTTTGTATAAAAATTTCATTTAATCAAGTTTGAAAGTTTTTTAGAAATATATTCCATCTTTTTGAATGGAACCGTGTTTTTTTCAGAATATAGAAATTTATTTCCTAATATTAAAATTATTAATTGTTATGGTATTGATTGTGTATCACTTGGTGAGACCTGACTATTATTTATAGCTCAAACCCTAACTTTTCCTTTGGGTGTTTGTATATTACCTTTTTCTAGGTCTTAGAAAAGGGAATGAGCCACTTGGAGGTGGTGGATTTCCTTGATCATTTGGAATCAAAGTCATAGAGGTGATCGGTGGATTTGTTATCGACTTTTTTAATGGTATGTGTAAAAACCCGGACCATCTTTTCAGGTATGTTTTTCCTTTTTTTAGAGTTTTTGAGAAAAGAGGAGTTTTTGGAAATTTTTTAAATACACGTCGTGTACTTTATGAGTACATGTCATGTACTTTGTTGTCGCGCGAGGCCGTGTGCTAGCTATGTAAGGGCCACACACACGGTCGTTTGGGGTGACGTGGAGGTTGCCTAAAGCAGAGTACGTAAACAGTAAGTACACACCATGTACTCTAAAATTACACGCCGTGTATTTTCTTTTTTTCATTAAACGCATCGGGGTCACATTTGATGGACTGAACCGTCTTCTTCTAGGTGTTCTTTGTCCGAGAGAGTCTATACGGCCACAGATCTTCTCCGAGCCACCGTGCCTCCATCCGTTCTCTGAATCGATTGTCGTCGATTGCTTTGGAACCGTAGCGGTAAGCTCTTCCTTCTCCTAGAGCTTCGTTTCCCAATTCCTTATCTTTTCCAAGTTATCATGGGTTGAATGTTTTATGCGTTTTTGTAGATCTACGACGTTCTAAGTAAATTAAATCCTTTTGGTTCAAGTATATCGATCTCCTAACATCAAGGTAGGTGGTTTGTGCCTTTTTGTAGAAAGTCTTTGAATATTATGTGAAAATTCCACCAATACCCTTGAACAGGGTATTGCATGTTTCTTGTTTTACCCTTGTTGTTTTATTTCTTTGATTATATTCCTGAGTAGAGGTTATTGGTTGTGAATAGGGTAATTTTACTATGCTTTGGATGTTTTTCTCATGCATGTTTTTCCTGTTTATGACCGTTTGGTCTAGTTTTTCCTGTTAGGCTACTGCTAGTTCCATGCCTAGTTATAGGACGGTGTGACTATTGTTCTTCCATGGTGAGATGATGTATAATGCTATCCAAGTAGTTCTGGAGGTTACTTTGTCCATTACACAATGCGATACTTGCTGACTTTACACAAGGCTATGGGAACCTAGAGTAGTAGACCATAGGGAGAATGGACATAAGGGCTTCTCTAGAGTGTCTTTATAATACGATGCGAGACCACAGGGGGAATTGAAGTTGAGTGCTTCCTCATAGTTTCTGTAGTTCCTCGATGTGGGCCATAGGGGGAATGAGACATTGAGTGCTTCCCTAGAGCGCCTTTAGTACGATACGAGACTATAGGGGGAATTGATGGTGAGTGATTCCCTAGAGATTCTATTCTTTAGCTGAACCAGAGGGGTGAGACTGTGTGTGCCTCCCATAGGGTTGATAGTACTAGTAGGATGAACCATAGTAGTTAGGCTATGAGAACTACCCATAGGGTTACTTGTTTGTTATACTTGAATGAGTGGTTGATTACTTGTTTGTAAATTATATACTAGAAACTGTGGATTGTTTGCTACTTATTACTTTCCTGTTTACTGCTTCCTGTACTTTTACCTTCCATATATTCACTGACTGTTAAGCTCAGATCTTCAGGTGGTTTCAAACTGGGATTTTGTCTCATACCCTATTTGGGTCATGATTTTAGGCCCAAACAGATTATATTGTTGCAGGTATAGATAAGGGAAAGCGCCCTTCGACCTCAGTTACTTGACTTGCTGTGGAGCTGGGGAGCATGGGACCAAGATTAGGCTTGCGATGCTAAGGAGATGTTATCTTTATTTTGTACTTATTTTTAGTATTGTTTGTATTTCTAGCATTGTGACTTGTTTAGCTTCTTTCCTAGACATATGCATCATGCATCATTTATATATATGCATGCTCCAGTTGTTTATTTATCTCAGACTTCCGTTGTTCACTCTTGTATGGATGTTTACTGCTTCCGCTATTATATGTGTGCTATTTACTTTAGTTGTGTACTCTACCAATGAGGGAATAGTTTCCCCACTATCACACCCAATGCCCTCGCTACTTGTTAGCAGCCTCTGGCGTTCAGGAAAATGCGCTTGAGGCCATGTGACCAACCGAGTACGGGGCGCCTATGGGAGGCTTCCAGAACCGGGATGTTATAAAGCGGTATCAGAAGCATTTATTTTCTCTTGACTTATTGTTTGGAGCCTATAGTCAGGGATAGGACAGAATAGGTATTTATTAATAAGTTATTCTTGGGAGTAGCTAACTCGCGCATTGGGAAAATCCATACTACCTTGTTTATTGTAATTTAATGGTTTGCAATTTTACAATTGATTTGATTTCACAGTTGGGTGATTAGCATGCTTTTTGTTGTTATCGTTGTTGTTATTGTGGTTCTATTTATGTCACAAACCAATGAGATGAGGGTATTCCATCTCATGAATCATATAGGCACTTGTTAGAAATCACATGTCATGCATTCTTTCCATGTCATCTAGGATGCATTAGTGATTGCATGTTGTTGTGATAGATTCTGTGTAGATTATGCATGCTATTGTGATAGATGCTATGATAGAATCCCTACTATTTGATAAGGAATTTGTTTGTATAGTGCTTAGATTAGATGGATGCAAAACTTTGGTTCTTGAGGTGTTATAGGCCCTCATGGACCGGAATTTGGTGGATCATTGCTTGTTTGCCTTGTTTGTAACTTGTATAAGATGCCAAGCTTTGATTCGCGGGGAGTATGGACCCTCACGGATCAGAATTTGGCACCTCAACGTTTGTTTTCTGTGTTTTCTGGGCTCTAGAGCAGTTTCTGAAGCTACTGCCCGGAAAAACCCATAATACACGGCGTGTAATTTATGAATAAACGTCATGTAGTTTTTAACCGTGTCACTGACTGTGTGGGAAGGGACATGGGGTTATGAAAAAAATTCCAAGAACATGCCATGTACCGGTTGTGCATGCCGTGTAGTATAATCCTAGGAGTCCGGCCATGTGGTTAACAACACGGTCGGTGGAGTATCTTCTTATACACATTGTTTCCATCTTGAGCACACCGTGTAGTCTGACCCAGGTACCCGGCCGTGTCACTAACAACATGAGTCGGTGTCATCCTTTCTCATACACTCCATGTCCACCTGGAACAATCCATGTAGTGTCATCCGTGTAGTCGGTCGTGTAGCTAACCACACGGTTTGGTTGGGACTTCTTAGCACACATCGTGTCCTTTTGGAACACGTCGTGTAGTGTGACCTGGGTACATAGGTAGTGTCACTAACAACACGGGCCAGGTGAAGCTTGTTGAGTACACACCGTGTCTACCTTGAACACGTCGTGTAGTTTTGTCTTAGGAGAGCTGTGTAGCTTAACTGTGTAGAAGGACTCGGGCAGGGGAAGAGGATTCAGGTACACGCCATGTGTTAGGATAATACAACGTGTGTTTGGGGTGTTACATGACCAGTTTTGGAAAAATTATATGCCCATGTAAATGACTTGAGGGAACACGTCGTGTAGTCTTTATACACGCCGTGTAGTCATGTTTTGTAAATGTTCAATGTTTTTTTTCTTTGTTCATTTCTTACGCTCCTTGTTTTTAGTCCCTATTAATGTGATCTAAAGTGTGTGTTTGACCTTGCAGTTTCGTGGCACCGATGCATCCTCTGGTTGCATGCCAGTTTCCTGGCAGTGATCAGACGCCGGATATGGCTGATCAGAGACTTCCCGTAGTTCCTCCTGTTGTGCCAGCCTTGGAACCAGCAGTGATATCGGTTACAGGTTCCAATGCACAGTTTAGGGAAGGATTTCTGAGGATGATGCAGACCTTCCAGGGAGCTCTGCCTCCTTCCTCGACTATGGCAGACTTGATGCGGGTTTTCCAGCAGCAGCATCCTCCTACCTTCTCAGGCGAAGGAGGACCTCAGGGTGCAGATTCATGGCTAGAAGCCATGATAACGATCTTTGAGCATCTGGAGACGCCTCTATAAAGTCGGGTCAAGATCACTACCTACATGCTATGAGACTCCGCCAAGAGGTGGTGGGACGTGATCTCACAGGTGGTTCATCTGCAGGTTATGGTGTGGGAGGAGTTCCAGCGCGTCTTTTACGACTACTTCTATCCGGAGACCCTGAGGGCCGACCGAGCCCAGGATTTCATGAGCCTAGAGAAGGGTACTCTTTCTGTCATGGATTATTCCTCTCATTTCACCGAGATTCATCATTTCACACCCCTCCAGGGCGGAGATGGGTTGTTCTTGGAAAGGAAGTTTGAGGATGGTCTCAGACAGGAGATCCTCTCACATGTGAATATCTTCAGGCTGACTTCCATCGCTTCTATTGTCAACCAGGCACTGATTACGGAGCGCAATCTGAGAGATTCCGGAGCTGAGAGCTAGGGCAGTTCCACTTCTATAGTTAGTGCTTCACCAGCTGACAACAAGAAACATTGTAGGGAGTCTACGCATGGTGATCCGAGGAAGCGAGACACATCTTCAGGTAGCCACGTAGTATGCTACAAGTGTGGAAGAGCTAGTCATATGAGGCCGCAGTGCCAGAGAGACCTAGTGGAGTGCCGATATTGCGGTAAGATGGGTCACCTTCAGTGCTTCTGTCAAGTTTTCTCACCAACAGCTGGTGACAGGGGTTTATCCATGACTCCTCATTCAGGAGCAGCGCCACCAGTTTCTCACCAGTCGGGGAACTAGGGTTCTTCTATCCATTTGAACCAAGGTGGAGGTTGAGGCCATTGTGGCCAGTCACTGGTCTTTCAGCAACAGTAGGGTGGATTAGATCAGAGCATTCAGGCAGGGTCACAGGGTTGTGGTACAGGTCAGGCTTTTGTAGTGGAGAAAACCTAGCAGTAGCAGGATTCGGGACCCTCTGTAGTTCTAGGTACGATCTCAGTAGCCTCAGTTTTATCTTCTACTCTTTTCGATACAGGGGCTTCCCATAGCTTTATCTCTTTTTTTGTTGTGCATAGCCTTGGTCTCTAAATCTTTTCCTCTACCAATACTTTGACACTAGACACACCGTTGGGGACTGGGACGGCTAGTGTATGTCAGTTCAAGGAGTGCCCTTTAGAGGTGGTCGGGTATCCCTTTATATGGGATCTCTATGTCCTAGAGATAACATACTATGATGTCATTCTCGGAATGGACTGGCTCGTTCCCTTCCAAGCATTCGTCGATTGTTATCATCACAGGGTGAGTTTCATATCACCAAAGGGTGTATATTTTCTTCATTGAGGTGAGTGTGATGTCTAAGAGAGTAGAGAAGGACCCGAGCATCATGGGTTAGGTGGAGTTATAGCTCAGATTTCGAGTCTGTATCTGGATGACCAGGGGACTTCATAGTTAGACTTTCCTCCAGTGGTGGATCGTTTCAGGGATTTCCTTCCAAAGGACTTTTCTGGTTTTCCTCCGGAGCGTGAGGTAGACTTCTCTATTGAGCTCGTTCCTGGAGCGGCACCGGTGTCCATTCCTCCTTATAGGATGGCTACACCTGAGTTGCAGGAGCTCAAGAAGCAGTTGGAGGAGTTACAGGCAAAGGGTTTCATCTAACCCAGTACTTCTCCTTGGGGTTCACATGACCTGTTTGCAAAGAAGGTAGATGACACCCTTAGGCTTTGTGTGGATTATTGAAAGTTGAACCAGTTGATGGTCAAGAACTGATATCCTTTTCCTAGGATTGATGACCTTTTTGATCAAATTCGAGGAGACCGGGTGTTCTCAAAGATCAATTTGAGGTCCAGTTATCATCATTTTCACATTAGACCATATGATATACCTATAACAACCTTCAGAAGTAGGTATGGTCTATACGAGTATATGGTTATGTTGTTCAGCCTCATGAACGTGCTAGCAGTTTTCATGGAACTGATGAACCGCGGGTTCCATCCATATTTGGATTCGTTCGTGGTGGTCTTCATGGATGATATCTTGGTGTAATATCACACTTGACACAACCATGATACCCATATTGAGATCATTCTGAGTACACTGAGAGAGCATCAGTTATATGGTAATCTCTCAAATTTCCACTTTTAGATGGATTAGATTCACTTCTTGGGTCATGTTATCTCAGAGACAGGAGTATTAGTGGACCCAGAGAAACTGAGAGCAGTAGTTTCCTGGGAGAAGCCAAAGAACTTCTTTGAGGTACAGAGTTTTATAGGGATGGTTGGATACTACAGATGCTTCATACATGACTTTTCATGCTTAGCAGCACTGCTGACAGGTCTAACTAAGAAGGGTGCGAAGTTCTTATGGTCAGATTCTTGTGATTCATCCTTTCTGGAGCTGAAAGGGAGTTTGAATTCAGCACTGATACTAGTTTTTTCAGAGCCAGGAAAGAGCTACACTATATACTGTGACGCTTCAGGTATCAGGCTAGGAGTTGTGCTTATACAGGGAGATGGAGTCGTTGTGTATGGGTCTTGGTATTTGAGGCCACATGAAAGGAACTACCTGATGCACGATCTAGAGTTGGCAACTGTTGTTCATGCCTTACGATGTTGGAGACATTATCTTCTGGAAGAGCATTTTTGGTTTTAACTAACCACAAAATTCTCAAGTACATCTTCACTCAGCGTGATCTTAATTTGAGACAGCACAGGTGGGTTGAGTACCTACAGTCCTTTGACTTTGAGCTTGCCTATACACCTAGGAAAGGCAATGCAGTGGCTGATGTATTGAGCAGGAGGACTCAGATACAGGAAGTTTAGGAGGCCAGCATTGAGTGAAATCTTATGGCTCTGTTCTTTGAGATGCATCTGTAAGTGCACGATAGACAGGGGCAAACATTCCTTTCTTCTATAGTTGTTACCTCTTCACTTATTGATTAGGTTAGAATGAGGTAATTATCAGATTCTGAAGGCCTAGTCCTATAAGAAAGCGTGTCAGGAGATGACCCTATTCCTGGGTGGACCATAGGTGAGGATGAGATCCTATGATTCCAAGGACATGTATGGGTACCATAAGAAATACGTGAGGAGCTGGTGTGGGATTTTCATTCCTCGGTTTGGGAAGTTCATCCTGGTGTCACCAAGATGTATCGTGATCTACACCACCAGTATGGGTGGCCATGTATGAATAGAGATGTTGCTAGTTTTTTCATGAGGTGTTCCACTTGTCAGCAGGTGAAAACAGAGCATCAGTGACCAGAAGGTCTTTTACAGCAGTTACCCATTCCGAAGTGGAAGGGGAATTATGTCGCGATGGACTTCGTGACCGGTTTGTCGAGGTCACCTCGAGGGAATGACACAGTGTGGGTTGTCATTGACAGAATCATGAAGGTTTCTCACTTCTTGCTAATCAAGGAGACCTTCAGTGTTAATGATCTAGGATGGTTGTACATCCAAGAGGTTGTACGTCTGCATGGGGTTCCACACTCCATTGTTTCAGATAGGGATGCATGTTTTACTTCTCGGGTCTAGCAGGGGCTTCAGAAGGCTTTGGGTACATAGGTACTTTTGAGTACAGCATACCATCCCCAGACGGATGGCCAGTCTGAGCGTACGATTCATGTTTTTGAGGATATGCTCCGAGCTTGCATTCTGGACATTGGAGGTTCTTGGGAGAAGCATATACCTCTTGTGGAGTGTGCCTACAATAATAGTTTTCAAGAAACTATTCAGATGGAAACTTATGAGGCTTTGTACGGTAGGCCATACCGATCACCCTTGTGTTAGCTGGAGGTAGGAGAGGCAGCTTTGCTGGGACCTCGTCTTGTCCAGGAGACCACAGAGAAGATAGAGTTGATTCGGAAGAGGATGGCTACGGCACAGTCTCGACATAAGTCTTATGTTGATCAGCGGAGATGACCTCTGGAGTTCAAGGTCGGGGATCAGGTTTTCCTACGTGTCGCATCGAGGTTGAGACACAAGAGGATTCAGAGACAAGGTAAGCTCTCACCGAAGTATGTTGGGTCGTTTGAGGTGTTGGAGAGAGTTGAGATGGTTTCCTATCAGTTGTAGTTACCTCATAGGTACCGGGATATGCATGAAAACTTCCATGTTTCTCAAATCTGACATTAATTTTATAACTTGTATCATGTATTTAAACCAGAGGAAGTTGAGATCGAAGCGGATACATCATTTTAGGATCATCCTATCCATATTTTCGATCGCAGTATGAAGGTTATCTGTGGCCGGTCTGTTCCTCTGGTATGGGTGATATGGCCGCACGGGTGAGTACAGGATGAGACTTGGGAGAGGGAGGCCGATGTACGATCACAGTGGCCGGAGCTGTTCGTGTTTTCTTCTTCTACACCTTTCTAGGGAAATTCAAGGATGAATTTCTTTAAGGGGGGAATTTTTTAAGAACCTGGACCTTCTTTTTAGGTATTTTGTTCCTTCTTCTGGAGTTTTTGAGAAAAGAGGAGTTTCTGGAAATTTTTGAAGTACATGCCATGTATTTCATTGCCGCACAAGGTCGTGTGCTGGCCGTGTAAGAGCCACACACACAGTCGTGTGGGGTGATGTGGAGGCTGCCTAAAGAATAGTATGGAAATAGTAAGTATACACCATGTACTCCAAAAGTACATGCCGTTTATTTTATTCTTTTTCATTAAATGCACCAGGGTCGCATCTGACAGACATAACTGTCTTCTTCTAGGTGTTCTTCATCCGAGAGAGTCCGTACAGTCATGGATCTTCTCCAAGCCACGGAGCCTCCTTCCATTGTCCAAATTGACCACCGAAGATTGCATTGGAACCGAAGAGGTAATATCTTCCTTCTCCTAGAGCTTCGTTTTCCAATTCCTTCTCTTTTCCAAGTTATCTTGGGTTGAACGTTTTATGTGTTTTCATAGATCTACGAAGTTCTAAGGAGATTCAAGCCTCATGGTTCAAGTATATCGATCTCCTAACATCAAGGTAGGTGGTTTGTGCCTTTCTATAGAAAGTCTTTGAATATTATGTGCAAATTCCACCAATACCCTTGAACAGGGTATTGTGTGTTTCTTGTTTTACCCTTGTTGTTTTCTTTCTTTTCTTATATGCCTTATTAGAGGTTATTGGTTGTGAATAGGGTAATTTTACTATGCTTTGGATGTTTTTCCCACGCATGTTTTTCATGTTTATGATCGTTTGGTCTAGTTTTTCCTATTATTCTACTACCAGTTCCATGACTAGTTTTAGGATGGTGTGACTATTTTTCTTCCATACTGAGATACTATAGAATGCTATCCAAGTAGTTCTTGAGGTTACTTTGGACCTTACACAATGTAATACTTGCTGACTTTACACAGAGCTGTGGGAACCTAGTGTAGTAGACCATATGGAGAATGGATGTAAGGGCTTCTCTAGAGTGTCTTTATAATACGATGCGAGACCACAGGGGGAATTGACGTTGATTGCTTCATCAGATTGTTTGTAGTTCCTCAACACGGGCCACAGGGGGAATGAGATGTTGAGTGCTTCCCTAGAGCACCTTTATTATGATATGAGACTATAGGGGGAATTGATGGTGATTGCTTCCCCAGAGAGTCTATTCTTTATCTGAACTAGAGGGGTGATACTGTGTGTGCCTCCCAGAGGGTTGCTAGTACTGGTAGGTTGAACCATAGGGGTTAGGCTGTGAGAACTACCAAGAGGGTTACCTGTTTGTTTTACTTGCATGAGTGGTTGCTTACTTGTTTGTAAATTATATGCTAGAAACTGTGGATTGTTTGTTGCGGAGTACTTTCCTGTTTACTTTTTCCTGTTCTTTTACCTGTCATATATTCACTGACTATTAAGCACAAATCTTCAGGTGGTTGTCTACTGGTATTTTGTCTCACACCCTATTTAGTTCATACTTTTGGGCCCAAACATATTATATTATTGTAGGTATAGATAAGGGCAAGCGCCCTTCAACCTCAGGTACTTGACTTACTATGGAGCTAGGGAGCATGGGACCAAGCTTAGACTTGCGATGATGAGGAGCTGTTATCATTCTTTTGTACTTGTTTTCAGTATTTTTTGTATTTCCAGCATTGTGAATTGTTTGGATGCTTTTCTAGACATATGCATTATGCATCATTTATATATATGCATGCTCCAGTTGTTTCTTTATCTCAGTCTTCCATTGTTTACTCTTGTATGGATGTTTACTGCTTCTACTGTTATATGTGTGTTGTTTACTTCCACTGTTTACTCTGCCAATGAGGGAATAGTTTCCCCACTATCACACCCAAGGCCCTCGCTGCTAGTCTGCAACCTCTGGAGTTCGGGGAAATGCGCTTGAGGCCATGTGACCAACCAGGTACGGGGCGCCTCTGGGTGGATTTCGGAACCGGGACGTTACAAAGAATGTAACACCCCTGGAAAAGTGAGACTTAAAAGGCTAAATGTTACTACCCATGTCAACAAGGTGCACCTTTCTTTTCGGGAGCCTACCTGATTAGAACTCCACATCTAAGCATGCTTGGCCTGGAGTAGTAATCAGGATGGGTGACCTTCTGGGAAGTTTCCCAGGGTGTGTGTGAGTGAGGACAAAACACACTGAAAGAACATTTGTTGGCCTGTGGGGATAGTCGTTAGTCTGATAAGCGATCCTAATGAGTAATATCTTATGGTGTGATGGGAAGGAAACCAAGGCATTACAGGAGATCCATGGGGTCAGATGACAAGGTTCATGGCCCAGGGAGGCGGGTCGTGACAAAATGGTATCAGAGCCAATACCCAGCCAGAAGTGCTTAGGCACTGCCTGGGTTTGAGTCTTGGGGTCCACAACGAGGGCGTTGTGCTTTAAAGGGGTGGATAATGTAACACCCCTGGAAAAGTGAGACTTAAAAAAGGCTAAATATTACTACCCACGTCAACAAGGTGCACCTTTCTTTTCGGGAGACTACCTAATTAGAACTCCACAGTTAAGCATGCTTGGCCTGGAGTAGTAATCAGGATGGGTGACCTTCTGGGAAGTTTCCCAGGGTGTATGTGAGTGAGGACAAAACACACTGAAAGAACATGTGTTGGCCTGTGGGGACAGTCATTAGTCTGATAAGTGACCCTAGTGAGTAATAGCCTATGGTGTGTTGGGAAGGAAACCAAGGTATTACAGGAGACTCATGTGGTCAGATGACAAGGTTCATGGTCTGGGGAGGCGAGTCGTGATAAAATGGTATTAGAGCCAATACCCAGCCGGAAGTGCTTAGGCACTGTCTAGGTTTTGAGGCTTGGGGTCCACAATGAGGGTGTTGTTATTTAAAGGGGTCGATAATGTAACACCCCTGGAAAAGTGAGACTTAAACAGGCTAAATGTTACTATCCAAGTTAATAAGGTTCACCTTTATTTTCGGGAGCCTACCTGATTATAACTCCACAGTTAGGAAAGCATAGCCTGGAGTAGTAATCAGGATGGGTGGCCTTCTAGGAAGTTTCTCAGGGTGTGTGTGAGTGAGGACAAAACACACTGAAAGAACATGTGTTGGCCAGTGGGGACATTCATTAGTCCGATAAGCGACCCTAGTGACTAATAGCCTATGGTGTGCTAGGAAGGCAACCAAGGTATTACAGGAGACCCATGGGGTCAGATGATAAGGTTCATGGCCCGAGGAGGTGGTTCGTGACAGTATGTTTGAGGTTTTATCATGTTAGTGGTTTATTACTTTATTGATGTACTACTTTGGGTGTTTATTATACCTATTTTTTCTATTTTATTCTCCTTTTGAAGTGTTTATAATATTGATATATATCTTATGTCTTCCTCTTTTTGGTGTAAAAATTGTTCCCACTTTAATATTGTATTATTCTAGGTGATAGTCACAGACCCATGGGGATTCAGAACACCCTTTAGGCTATGTTAGGGCTGGATTGGGTATCAGGGTACCAGGGTATCTGGGATGGTTTATGAAAACACATGGATTAGAGTTGGTAGATGTGGTCTATATCCAAAAATGTTATTTTCATTATATAGTTCAAGAATTATTTGTCATATACATATACCCTAATAGTTTACATTACATATTCTCATTGTATTAATTGAATCTTAAGTAGATGTGTGGATGGATTATCTATATACATTTTATTTTTGGATGTATTATTCTTCAAGGAAAGGTAATGTTATTGTAGATTATCTCAATATGAAATAAAGATCCTTGATAGAAACATTATTTTCCAGAATAATGGTTGGTTACATTTTTGATCGAATATTTGGTGAAGAAATCAGATTATTGAAGCGTGATGACATGATTTCCATTAATTATCATATTGAAATTGGTGGAATAAGAGTAAGATCACAAATTATTAGTGATACAAGAATGTTTTACTATAAGTTACACAGTCCCATGATGGTCCTTGTATAATGAATAAATGAGTTAAATTAATGGGAGATTTATTATTCCAAATTATATGTGTGAATATCTAATGAGGGTCTCTCATGTCTCTAACTATCCAGTTCACCTCAGTTCTATGATTTTATATCAGTATATAAGGTGATAATTCATTGGTTCAGGGATAAAGAGATACATCACATGATTCATCTCAAATTTCATAGTCTATTAGAGGATTATGGTGAAGATTTTTCATCCATAATTTTTCAATCAGACACTTCTTACTCCTATGTGTAAGTTGGATGAAATAATGATGGACTTAATGATGGGTTTCACAAGACCTCAAGAATTCAAGATGTTTTTTTTGTGACAGTTGAAATCTAGTGAATGTGGAACATTTATTTAAATCATGAGAGGCTCACTCTCTAGGTATTTTTAGAAAAACCTAGGTCTTTAATATTTTTTGACTTCATGGATTTCCTTCAATTATCATATTATATGGATATGTGAATTTTCTAAAATAGTTTTAGTGAGGCTAGAAAAAATTTATTTGGGAGTCAATTATATCTAAGCATAGTGTATCATCCATATACCAATAGATAGTAGTATTGTATTTTTAAACCCAAAGAGGATATGCTTCAAATATTTATCATAGGCTTCAGTGGAGCATGGGAGGATTATCTAGTCCTGGCCGAGTTGTCATTAAAAAAAATTCCAATATTTTATTCAAATGAAACCATTTTTGTCCCTTTATTATCTTTCATGTTACTCATTATTAGGTAGGTATGAGGCGAGAGAGGCAGTTGTCATTGGGATGAGCATATTGATAGAGATAATTGAGTGAGTTTTGTTAACTTGGAATTAGTTTATTACTATTCATAGTAGAAAAACATCATATTTTTTCAGATTGGATGAACTTTGGAGTTTTCTTTTGGGAGTCACCTTGGTTGGGGTGTCTTTATTTTTTTAGGAAAGGGAAACTGAAATAACTTTTTATTGGACATTTTGAGATCACCAAGAATATTAAAGCAGTGGAATACCAACATGATATTCCAATGTGATTTTAGGGTATGCATAACATGATAAAAATATCACATATTTGAAAGTACAAGGCTTTCCAAGTTCATGTGTTTGAATGGATGGACGTAAATTTTGATCCAAATAGATCATTTATTAGGTTCTCTAACCGAATTATAGATAAGAGAAAAATATTTTCAGGTGGAAGATGATGTCCATTTTTTGAGTCATTTGTATGTAAAAACATATAAATTTTTAGTAGTGTTAGATAGATATTTTTATTTTCATGCTCAATGACTCGAGTAATTCTAGAAGGACCTATAGAGGTACTTCATGAGGATGTGATGTTATTATATGGGAGATTTTTTACTCTATAAAAATTAAAATTTTAGTTATTTATAGTTTTATAAAAACATAAATTTGGTTTGGGAAATTTTAGAGATATTATTTTATGAGAATTATAGGTGAAGGGGGTTGAGGCACCACCAAGTAGCTTAGAACAGTTAGGGTTTCACAGGCTAGCTGGTATAGATCGACAAGACTGTCAATCCTAATAGAATAGGGCCAAATCCTATATAGGTCTCAATATCCTCCCTTTTCTCAAGGTATATGTACTAAAACTATACTAGGATCACTAACCATATTTTGGCCCCAAACTAGCCCTCTGGTGGAACCACTAGCTAATCTGTGAGGTCCACCAACTCATTGGTAGTGCCCAAATGACCTTGTAAGTGAGGTTGAATCAATAATTTCACTCTGACATCCATTTTTAATATCTCACTCATATATATCAACAAAGATTCATGATATATGACCCTATATAATTCTTTTGGGTAAATTTTTTTTCTCATTCTCATATCTTTAGTAATTGAAGTTCATATCTCTCTTTTGTGTTCCATGTGGTATGACTAATCTAGTCTAGTCCTAATCTCCCTTTTCATTTGGAATTCAGGATGAATATATTGTATTTTTCTAGATATATAGATTTATTCAATACTTAATAAATGGACCTTTTCCCATTTAATGATCGACATCAGATATAGAGAGTTAGTGGTCGTTACATGGACCATATCTAGATCTACTATTGATAGTGTTTTTTGTTACGTATGTTAATTTTTTTCTAAGACTATTTCACCATCACTATATCGAGTACCATTCAAGAATAAAATTTGTGAATTCATAATTTTTATTCAATCCATGTTCTATAAGATTCATCTATTTGGTGCATGGGAAAAAATTATTTATCAACTATTGAAAATACGGGTGTTTCACATCAACACTATTTTGGATGGATATTCCTTACCATGTAGTTACCTTTTAAGTTTTTTTCCTTGATTGATCATATGTGTGTGAGTGTGTAGCCCGTGTGACCTCACTATTAATATTTATTTCATGTGGGTGTGTATGTATCATGTGATACTATTCTTGATTATTTTCGCATGCATGTGTGTGTGTGGCTATTGAGATTCATGTTTTTTGTTCTATGTTGTTCATATATGTGTTATTCAATGTTTTAATAAGTATATAGAATTTGTATTATTTTATTATGGTATAAAATAATTGGTGGAACATTTTATATTTTTCATACAATAGAGAAAGAGAATTTGTGTCTTCTGATCACGATGATGATGAACCTTGACATAGGGAAGGTCTAAAACTGACTTGGGGCACAAACCAAGGTATGGATGGTGTATGATGGACTTATGGGCTAACCTATAACTGATATATGATGTGATATCCATGTGTCCTGGCCTATAAAAATCTTGAGTATTGATGGTATTGTGTCACAACAATATCCTTGCAATCCATGTGACTTTCTTGAGATGTGTGGTGGAATAACATTCATAAATACCATAATGAATTACATTCATCATGGATCTAAAGTATGTACAAATGATATTCATTCATGTTTGGTTAGTTCCTGATCACTCTATCCATTATGGATATTTAATTTTTTTTAAATATATTCATTTTCCTATGATAATCCTCTTATTCATGTACAAATATATTAGGGATGCATTAGTGGTGTCCTGCTAGATTTATACCCAAACCTTGTAAGATCTTCTCGATGAACGTGCTGACTTCATGATCCAAGAACTGGGAAAGGATAAGGGCCTTGGGACAGGGAGCTACATGCATGGATATTAGTGTTTGGAGTACCTACTAGGAAGGACTCTTAATTGAGGATATGGTTCCTTTATTCATTCATTTATCTAAGTATTTTCTTATAATATAAGGTGACATTCAACATTGGGAATTCCTGGTTATTACATGTGTGACTCGGTGTAACCTGTAATGTAATATATTATAGAATTATTATTATTATTTATTTAAACTATACCCAATTGATTTATTTATATTTTATTTATAAAATTATAATATATTACATGATACTGATGGTTTAGTCTACCCACTACACCATTCAAACCATCATTGTTAGTCAGTAACCTCTTGCATATAGGAATGAGTGCATGAGTTCATGTATCTCATTGAACCAAATTAGGTGATTTGGGTCAGGGAGTTGCATCTAAAAACCCTAATATAATTAAATTTATAATATTAATTTACTTAAATGTTATTATAAAATTGTATAAACCATAATTCAATCATTTTTTCCACTTATAAAAAAAATAGACAGTGTACGTGGAGACTTCCACCTCTATAAAGTGATGTGGTTTTTTTCATCATTATCTCACATGGATTGAAACTAGGATATATTTGATGAATTATAATGTTTTTTATGTAAAAATTAATATTAAAAAAAATAATTTATCATATGCATCCATTCCTTCCATTTTTTTTGAAAAATGGAAATGGTAATATTGAGTATATGTAGACTACCACCTCCACAAATGAATAATTACATTTTCCAACACCACCTTTCATGGATGGTTCAAAGAATTAATTTGATTAATATATATATATATATATTATACATCATCATAAATATTATAAAAAAGTTATATTATCACTACAAAAAACAATTCCTTACACATTTAATTATTTTAACATGCTCTTGTTTATGTCAACTTCACCACCTACATGAATAATATTATAAAATTTATGTCATAAATTTTTAATGAATTTTATATAATAGTAATACCATTTAATAATAATGTATTTGATATGTTTTAATTATTTATTAATGGTTTTATTCATATTTAATATATTAATTATTATATCAAATTTTGATCATTAAACATGCTGAAACACCATGATTCTTGTATCATGGATAATATGGAAATTATAAACTTTTTTATTATCATGAATCAACAATTACATCATAAAACTATTATAAAAGTGTGAATCATAGTTTCTAGCATCTGATGATGGAACATGTTGAACTTAGGCTTACTGTTGATATGAAAGTGTTTTTTTAATCTATTTTTTGTTATTTATTTTACTTTCCCCACTGCTTGAGGTAGTTGGTTTTTCTTATTGTCCTTCCAAAAGGAGAGAAGATATGTGGGGTATGACATGGGATTTACATGTTTATCATCTCAAGTATGGATGGGTATACGCTCTTACTATAGGTGGAAAAGACTTGATGGGTAGTTCACCTACTCACCGTGTTTATCCCCTTATGTTTGGTAGCTTAGAATGTTTTTTTGGAATTCCTGGGAATATGGTAAAGTAATAATGTTATTAAAAATGACTTAATAAATTATGTTAACCCATGGGTTTGTATATTGTTGGTATTCAATGCTAAGGTTGTAATTTAAAGGAACTGTGGACTTGGTTTGGTTATGCCGGAGGGCATGGAATGTTGTTGTGATGCTAATAAAATGTATTGTGTAATTGATAATGGTTAATTAATGTTTAACGAATTAATAAAAAAAAAGTGAAATTGATATAAAGGGATAATCAATTTAATAAATCTTTTTGAATGGTTGTGTTCTTATAGGATATCTAGTCTTAGCAGTGGCAGTTGGGAGTTTGAGATACATTAGCTACAGTTGAGTCTAAGACCAGGTTATAAACATAGTGTGGTTGTGAGCTCTATTATATTCTATAATTTTTGTGTTTTGATATACTACTCCACCTTATCAGTTAGGGAAACTGACACCCTAGGGATCCTGAGTGTTGGGGGTGTCTTCCCTAACATCCCGATGGGAGGATGGATGGCTGACTAACCCCTTTGGCCTCGCTCTCTTCCCTTGGTACTTACTTGTGATAGCAGGGACGGTGGTTAGTTTTCCCTATATATGTGTGTGGAGGGATGTAATGTATTATGGTTATTCACACACATATATCCTAAATATAGTTTCATGCGGACTACTATACGTGTAATGTGTAAATTATATGATGGATTGAGGATCCTTACTCAGAGAATGGGTTATAATGGCTTGAGGTATAATACCTGATGTTTGATACATGGTATAAGAGATATGGTGGCTCTCCAAAACTACCTTGTTACATTGGTTACATGGATGTGGTGTTTGTGTTTCATGAGGATCATTTTGTGGTGCTTCACACCAGTTTCTACGAGTAAGCTTTTTCTGAGAGAGATTCTTATGACATGTGATGTTGGGGAAAAGTAGCAAACTTGTGGGGACGTGGTAGCGGGGTACCCTAGATATTCTTTATTATATTATATACTCTTGAATTTGATACTTGGTGATAGTATCCATGGTTGGGATGAGAACATATTATAACTATTTAGGCGATGATTTAGTGTCAATTGTTGTTCAGTGTGCTTTAGCATGATTTATTTACATATGCACAAGAGGATCCAAAGAGGATCCAACTAAGTATACTGTTATACTCACCCTATGTTATATAAACTATTTTTCAGGTCACCTAGAGTAAGTTATAGATCATGATAGTTACTAAAAGTTTAAGGGTTTTGAATTTATTTTTAGGCTTTATGGTTACTTCCATTTTTACTTTATTTTAGTACTTGAAGTTTTCCACTTCAGTTGTATTAGTTATTGCATGAAATTACATATGTTTATTTGGGTTTCTTTTTATATTTTTGTTTGAGAAGGATTTTGATGATATATCTCTTATCTCTCAATTTATTATGTATTATATTAGAGGTTAATTCCTCTCATGTGTGATTTTAATATACCCTCAGTTCTAGTTGCCAACCTGAGGCCTACTGGTGGCGGGACTCAGGGGTCACTATCTCTCTCCTCTCATTGTCGGCCTAGGAGTTGTACACTTTGTGGGTAGGGGGCTGTGATAGATAACAAAGAATGAAAACATTTAATAGTCTTATAACATATCATATTGACCAAGAAAAATCATTTCTGACATAAAATATGTCAAATAATATTTATTTTAATATTTATAATATCATTTATTTTATTCCTTTATTAATAAATTAATCACTACATCATTATTGTTTCATAATTAAATTTAATAATTTAATGTCTAAAAATTATAAATAAAATACCATGACATAGGAAATAGTTTTATATTTATAATGAATATTTATATTCTAGAATATCACTTATATAAACCCATATTAACATTATTTTAGTAATAAGATATATGTTTATAACATATTTTCAATTACTTTAAAATAATAGTTATAGGTGTCATAATCACTTCTAAGTGGATTCTAAAGGCCAAATTTTCATCCCAAGGGTTTTATTGCTTGGACATATCTCATGAAATAGGATTAGGACAAGTGTTAGGGTAGTTTTATATTATTATAATATTATTTATTCCCTTATTTATGTAATTTACCCTTTAACTATGGTAAATAAAAATAATTACTAAAGTTACTAATCATAATGTCAAAAAATAAATATGAACTCTTAACATAATTTAGAAAATAATATTCTAAATATGGAATCAGTTTTTCCAAATTCAAAATATTGATGTTGTAGTAATTAATTTAAAATTAATCCTCATTGTCAAAATGAGAAAACACATTTTTAAAAATGTAAAAAACATCAAAATATTGTTGTGTGTTTATATCTAATTTTAATGTAAAATTATTTAAAATGAAAAAAAATTGATTAAATGATAAAAAATTAATCTATTTATAATTTAAAATAAATTAAATAGTTAATATAATAATATAAATAACTTAGATGAAAAATAAGTTTTGAATTAAAATGCAGTATTTTTCACTATTCATTAAAATAAGAATTTTATAAGAAAAATACCAAAATTTCAACCAAAGTAAATTCTGATGTACCTATTATAAAGAATAAGTTTATATTGTAAAAAATTAACTTATAAAAGTGTAAAAAATATTTAAAATGGTTTCACCATCAAAAGGCGATAAAATGCCTTTTTTGGAAAAATAGTTATTTTTTGCTAAAAATTGATTTTGTTCTTATATCTTGTCTAGAAAACTTAAAATATAAATTTTAAACATAAAAAATATATCTCATTAATATAATAAAACATTTTTTATATGATTTTATAAACCCAATTATTCCCCTTTAGATAGGTTTTCATAAAAACGCATCCTTTATATTCAATTGATTTTTATTTCCATTTCTAATAAATTTGGTAACCAATGAATCATTATATAAACATGTGTAAACCATATTTTCATAATTTAGTTAATAATGCTCATTTCCACTATTCCAATGTATAGGTTATAATGGTAACATTTAAATAATAATATTTAGTTGTTCATTTAAGCTCTATGTAGCATATCACAAACGCTATTGAATATAGTGTTTCCTTCTTAAAACTACGGATGTTACAAAAAAACATCAAATCTATAGGCTGTAAAAATAGTTTATAAAAAAATTTATACCTTAGTGTCATAGATAGTTTATCCTTAGCTTCATCACTTATAATATCTCATTTAATATTATCACATCAATTATCACACTTACATGGGAGTTTTTGAAAAATACAACGACATTGTTAATGGTTCAACAGTGTATGGGTATCCATGCCACATATTTCTAGATTTTGAGTAATAATAACAATGGTAATTAAAAATATCAACATATATGTGAATTATAAAATAATTAAATGGTTAATATAAAAATGTATATTAGAAGATAACAAGAGGGACTACTATAATATATATATATATAATTAAAGGACTAGAAAAAGGGATAATGATGTATTTGATTCTGATAGTTTCATTATACAGGAACGTTAAATTTATTAAACTAATTTTTTTTCTAGGTAAGATAAAGTCATATTTATCATTAATAATTATTATCTCAAGTATATTTTCCCAAGAATAAGTGGAAAATTAAAGAGATAAAAGGAACATTAATAGAAGTGATTTGATAGAGATCATTGATCTAACTTGATCCTTATTTAGGGAGATGAATTTTGACATAACATTTTGTTTGAATATCATTAATAAAGTCTAGCTAATGACATTTAGTAAAAAAAATTACTTTGAGTCAACCATAGCGGCATTTTAAAACATGGAAATTAATTTTGTTCCTTCGAATTTGTGAACATTATATTTTTCCTCAAATTATTTATTTATGAAGTTATTTTTTAAATTGATTCCCATTGAATATCATTAGAAAATATCCTAATCTAATGAAACTTTATAGAATTAGAATACACTATATAAATTTTTAAGAGTTGTGTATGTATAGAAAAATAGAATCATGGAACATTTGTAGAGATTAACAGAAAAATATAATGTGGTAGACTACAAAACATGATAGTTTACCATTTTTTTATCATTAGATAACCTATAATATGCCTAACATATCTTTTTCTAGGTGCTTTACCCTTACTTATTTTGATAATCCCAAATAACCAACCCCATAACATACTCATTTATCAACTAAAAATGAATTTTTATATCACATCTAAATTTATTTTTTATTAATAGTTATTTAACCCATATAATGATCTTCCACACTCACAATGGTTTACAGTATAATTTGGAGTAATAAACCCATTTTAACTTTTAAAATTTATCAATTTTAATCACACGTAGTTTTTTATGTCTCAAAGAAAATATTCCCTGAATCACTATTAAAAAACTCATTTTAAAAGATTAATTACCTAAATAAACAAAAATATGAAAATTTCTAAATGAGAAATTAATAAACATTTAATATAGATAGGTCCTCACAATAATAATTAAACATGATAAGAATAAATATATTTTACAAGACCAAAAATTTAATATAAATATATTTTAAAATACTTATTTAAAAAAAATTACCCTATGAAAATAATAAATATCAAAACCATAATATTAAACCATTATAAAATTTCATGGTAATATATAATTTTATTCATTTAACCTGGGGTGATCTTCATTGAAATTAATCTCATACCATGTGAAAAAACATGGATCTAATCAATTTCTAACCTTGCCAAACCATTATGCAATATATAAAATCTCTATAACCCAAAATTTTTCAGTATGTTGTTTCATTATATCATAAAAATAACATCACTTTAACAAACCATTAAAATTTTTAATAACAATTTTATATGGAAAATCTATACCATATCTATATTAGAATTATTGTGAATTATCCATTTATTTTTACTCATTTTTCTCTGTTATATATTTTCCAATTATTCAACATCCCATTTAACAAGTACCCAAAATATTTCAACTAGCATGTTAAATATATCTCTGATGAACACATAATAAAAAATTAAAATTTAATTTTTCTTAGTATACTAATAAAACAATTACCACTTGATTAATATAAAGTTATTTTAAATAGAAATACCATGACATAAACAAAACATCAATTATAATATCATAATAAATACATATTAAAAATTACATGAAATTTTTATTATCTATATAAAATTAAAATAGATAACCAATATATCATTTTAGATAATATTTTTGGTGATGTGGTGAAAAACCCCCACTAAAATCCCCAAATTATAATTCCATAAACCAAGCCATTCCATACACACATTCCAAAAACAACGACAACCCACATGTGTTTTACTCAAACAAAAATATGTTTTTTAGAAAAATTATAAATAATAATCAATAATTAATGATCATGGAATTGAATTTGGATATTTCTACCCAAAAAATCATAATCCATCACTTATATAATTAACATGAGATGACCATAAATAGAATATACATCTTAATATTCATTATTACATTATACAACCAAAAATATTAACCATTTTTATTTATCATAATATACCTAACCATCTTCAACCATTCTATTCCCCTTATCATTAACTATAATCCATTACAATTCTCTTATTTAACCACCAGCATCCACTCATTGGTACAATAATAGATTTAAGACATATCCTAATTACCTCCCTTACATTAACAATAGCATAATGACCTATTATTTAGGATTTTTTTTATTTTTAGCTTTAATTTCCCTACAAAGAACTTCCCTAATGCCTCTCTATACAAAATACAAGAATACCATGAAGATAAAATCCTTTAATAAATTCTTATAGGTAATAATTCAAAAAAATAAGTTTATCTTATTTGAATATACCTCTCCAAACCTAAAAACCATACCATCATAATATTTTTAATATAATTTATACCGGTAACATCTAAAATTTCATCCATTGCAGATACATTTAAGAGTGAGAACCTTTACAAAAAATAGATGTTTAGAATATATAAGTAAATGTATTTTTATATCTTTGTTTAAAAATATTGGTTTATTGAAACTTCTTAATGAGGAAGCTATTATGACACAACATTTTTAGAAAATTCTAATGATGAAGAAAGATAATTTTAAATAAATATACTAGCTTTTCCCAAAGTATTTAATTATTTTAAGGAAATGTTATATTTTCATTGAGGGAGATATTAGGTATCCTCATATATATGAAATTGGATCATTTTTTGGGATTTGAATGATGAAAAATCCTATGTAAAATTTATAATATTATAATGCTAAAAACTTAAAATATTATGATATTTATATTTTTAATCATACATCAATCCATCTAAGTATATTAGATCTCAAAATATGAAATACAAGTTATTGTAGAAAAAATATTATATTTTAAAAATTTACAATATTATTTTATTATATTATAAATATTTCATAATTCATTCCCAATTATTTTATTTCCAGGAAATATTAGAAGAAAATACTATTATGGAATGATATTTAGTTATGTATATTGTTGTTAAGATTATCATATTTTGGAAATATCACCATATAAAATCATTGGGTTTCACTTAATAAATGTAGTTTTTAATAATATTGATGATGATTATATCAATGATAAAGGGTTTTTTTTAAACTACTAAAAGATGATCATTTAACAACAGAGGATGATTATTACTTTCTTTGAATGGTGTTCAATTTATCTACGACCAAAATTACATAAGAATAGAATTATCCAATATTCTATGTTCTATGTTCTATCATAAAGAAGAAAGTGGATAAAATTTCCAATATTAGGTAGTTCATAAAATATATCACCAAATTAGTGGATAATATTCCTTGTTTAATCAATATTACATTTAGTGATAGGCTTAATCAAATAAAAATAAATTATTTAACATCATAATAATACAAAACAATAGATGATACATAAAAATTATTTCTACAATAATGTTATTAAGTGAATAACCATTCACACATATAAATCTACAACATTCTATTTAGTTTTTAAATTCTATAGGAAAAAATATTTTTTTGACTACTACTCTAAAAATGACTCACCATGAGGACAAACCCCATTATGATGAGTTATAAAATAATAATTGGAATGGTTTGTTGGTGATTCACATATTCATAATAAACTCAATTTTCTATAGAATTTGAGGTAAATTTAATGACTTTTTATAATTCTTTATTCAAATTTATATCTTTATAGGCTTCTCAATCATTAATGGTAAGTATTTATATTCCATTCAGTTATAAGGAAATGCATCCCCTCTATTTATAATCAAATAAAAAATATCATAGTGATAGTATAGTATTTAGTGTCTATAAAATTAATTATAAAACACATTATAAATACCCTCTAAAATCCATTAATACAGTTACAAAATAATATACTATAAAGAAGTGAGGGAGGGGTTATATATTGGATATTCATGGATCCTTTTATTTTTTACTATAATTTTCAGGTTATCTTTTTATTATGTTCCATCAAATTTTATTGTGTGACTATCTAAATGATGAAATTTGTTATTTAACATCATTATATTTTTAAATAAGAATATATATTTTAATATTCTAAAAGATGGTTTCATATCATCTCATATTGAGTTTTTTCTATATTAATCACTACTTAAATTCATTTATATCATAATAAATTTATACTACATGTTTTTATACATTTAAAATCATATTTATTAATACATATTGACTAAATTATTAAAAATAAAAATATATATGGAAAATTGTTTCAGAAATCTACCCAAGGTTTCAAAATTATCAGGGAATAATATGATGAATATGGACACTAAAAAATAATTTTATTCAATATAGTTATTCTAATACTTTAACTCTATTATATTAGAATATATTTTTAACCTATTTAATCTCTTCTCAATAATTAGATTCAATGTTTTAATTATGTATATATTAGGTTTACAATTATAATCATAATAAATTTTACTTAAATTATTATTTTATGAGACACAATTGATTATTAATATCATTTTTTCATGAAGAAAATTATAAAACATAATATTAATTTAATGAAAGATATAATAAATTATTTTTGATAAAATGAACAATTTATAATGATTAATACTGAATTTAGTAGTTAGTATTGTTTTTAAGGGATAATTTAATTTTAAATATTTTTTATCATTTTTTATTGCATTAAATTACACGTATAAATTTTATCATGGGATTAAAAAAATAATTTTAATTTATATAAAAGTAAAATATAGTCATGAATAGAAAAACAAAAATTGTTGAGAAAAATAAATTGATAAACTTTAGATTGACTCTTGGATAATAACCCCCCATTAAATCTTGAATATAAAAATTATAATAAGTTATGATGATTTCTAGTGATAACATTGGAATATGATTTGATTTTTAAGGGTTATTATGAAAATATTTCATAAAAAAATACCCTGGAAAGATTGAAAAGGAAAATAAAATAAATTTGTTTTCTAAATTTTTGATTAGGTACAAATGAAAATAATAACTAATAAAAATTAGGGTCTCAATAATGAAATTGTTTTTATTAAATAAAATATTTAATATATAATTAAATGATATAATATTACAACAATAAATGGATTACATACGGATTGAAACTTATAGCTTCTTCATAAATGGGGTTTTCTGAATTTTGCACATTATTATATAACTAATTTAACAATTGGTTTGATTTATACCATCAAATTATGTATTATTATTTATTATTGATGACATTTTTTCTTGAATAAAAACTAATGTTATAGTATTGAGGACATTGATAATCATATATCATGTATATTTTTCATTATGATTTTTAATTCTCAATTGAGATTCATACTACACAATTCATTACATTTTTAGTCATTTAAAGAATTAATGATGAATTATTTAATTTAGAATATGTATAAAAAAAGGTTCACTAATTTAAATAAAATCAATTACACTATTTACTATAAAATTTCTTTGCAAGACATAATGCATTTAAAAAATAGAAAATTATACTTGAAAAAACCCCAAAGTTATTTTTAAATGATGTTTCAAAATTTTCAAAATAATTTTAAATGATAATATTTATTTTAATATATATGGACACATTATTGAGATAAAATGTCTAATGTTTGAATACATATAACGCATAAAATCCATGATCTTGTGGATCCAAAAATTGGAGGATTTTTATTTTTAACGATCTCGTGAATTTCAAATTAAGGGGAGTCATCATTTATACTATATTTAAATATTGTGAATCTAATTAAATTTATAGATATAAATAACCCATGAGATATATTGTTTAAAACATCATGGGTTATTTAATTTTAAATTATATAATTTTAATTTCCTAGTATAGGTGATTTTTAAATACATTTTTGATGTCTTTACTAATTTTTAGAAGATTTTTAAAATTAGCATGTTATGGTTAATGAAACATTTCATTGTGTGCTAGGTAATATATATTTTTTCTTATTTTACTTGGATTATTTTTTAAAATTTCTATTTTAATTTTCAAAAAGTTAGTTTTAGATAAAAAAAAATAGACCTGCCTATTAATAATATTTTTTTTATTTTTTTAGAAATCATATGTGGAATACATTTTGATTTTCTTTTAATTTTTACAAGTATATGATTTTTTATTCTTTCCTTTTATTTTATATGTTTTTTAGATCATTTTTAATAGATACTATATCGGTCATGAGTAGATAAACCTTTATACAAAAGGGGGATTAAGAGTACATATATGGGTAAATAAAATCCAAATTTATATTTGAATGTTGTTGAATTACTATTATGTTAATAAATATAAATAATAGATATAGTAATTTATTACAAAATTATCAATAAATATTGAATGAAAAATGAAACCTCATATTATTGAGTTGATTGAATCATTAAATTTTCTATGATTTTAATTTTTCTAAAAATATTTGAACTTAATGAAATTTAGATATATTTTTATCTACTTTATCTTTAGATTTACAATTTTTAAAGTTATATTATTTAAAACTAACCATGTAGATTATAATTACATTATTAATCCAGAAACTATTAAATTAAATATATTTTTATATAGATTTTATTTATTTATTAGTTAAGGGTCCTTTGAATTTACTTATCTAACTTTTGATTTTATTATTTTTAATGTTTCTTTCTAGATTTTGTTTTTTAACTAAATTGAATATTTTATCTAAATTTATTATTTAATAGCAGTAAAATTGGATCTATACATTTAATGTTATCTTTTATTTTGAAACTATTCAACCAATTCAAAAATATTTGTTATTTTAGTGTATAGTGATAAATTTTTAGTGAAATTTTACTGATTTTTAATGAATTTTCAATGGAATATCCTAGAGAAATATCACAATGACCTCTTTGTTTTATGTTTTTTTTATATTCATGATTCATCTATTGATATTTTAATTCTTGTGATAATTACACCTTAATTATTTTTGATTTTATATAATTTTCGATCACCCCCTCTATACTACCAATAAAACCTTAAAAATGCATGTTATCCAAATAAGAAATTTCAAGTTAATTTTACACCATTATTGAATATTATTAAAATTAACTTGTTTTAAAACATCGAAATACAATTATATTCACATAATATGATACCATTATTTAGTTTCAAAATCATTTATCATAAATATATTGTTTTCAAATCCACTTCATTTAAATTTAAACTATTTTATAAATAGATAATGTCTTGTATACAAGGTTTTAGGTGTTATTAAAATATATTTGGATCCTTCATTAGTATAAAAACAATAATAAAATAAATATCAATTTATAAGCCATGTTGTTGATCATTTTATCCACTTTCATTAACACACCATTGAAAAATATTTACATGAAATCCATATATAATATTTTTAAGCTTAATTAAATATCACTCATCATAAAATGGGTTATTTATTCTATAATTGATACTAGATAAAACATATTATCAATAAAAATTCCATCAACCTATATATAACCTTTTCACAATATTCTATCTCTATCTTGATAAAATTGTGTTTTTTATTTAATATATATATATATATATATTCATTGTTAAGGTGATTATTTCTTTAGGTCATGTTAGTATATACCATGTCTAATTATTCACAAAATAGTCGAGATTATTGAATATAAGATTTACCAAACTCTCATATTCCAAGGTCTTAATGAACAATTTTGGTGTAACGTTTATGGGAATTGATTCACCTTTCATGATTATAATTATAATGATTTAAATAAGAATATATTTTCCCCCAAAATATTTCCATTTAAAAAAGAATATTCAGTAATTTCTTCTAGAATGAATAGGATTTTGAATTCCCTCATCATCACCTACACCATCACACCAGACTACTTATTCATTATTGTTATATTAAATAAATTAATGATCATATATCAAGTAATTATCATAATCACTATTTATATTTTCATTTTTTAGGAATAATATCATTATTTCATCTTCTATTGAATCATTATATTTAGTAATTTTGGGAATTTTATTCCTATGAGTCCAATAATATTTCATCTAATCATTATTAGAGAATGAAAATAAAAAATAGTTCATATATATATACTTCCTTTAGTTGAGAAAAAATTATATATAATATCTATCCTAACAAATTTAATTATTTTTATGTTTTCTTCATCAAAAAAAATATTTAAAGGTGTTATCTATTCTCATAGATAGATCAATGATTTTTTCTAAGTGAAAACTATAATTTATTAATATTTATTTTAATAATGGAATTAAATAACATGTGATATTATTATTACACAAAAACATTTATTTACGGTATTCCTATTTGTACTCCCCACTACCCAATTATATTGGGTGGTTATATTGTAGAAACCAAATAAAAAATTAAATTCTTTCCAAAATACATTTCAATAATATATCAGGTATAATATGTCTCGTAATACATGAAAAAAATTATTTCATTTTATATTAACTCTCAAAAAATATTGTACATCAATTAGAAAATCAATTTTCTCTGATATTGAATCATGATACATAACATTCTTGAAAAAATATTTCATAAATATTATATACTTGTTCTCTCCCATATTTTTTTCTGATATAATAGTTTATTCAATTTTTTTATTAAAATTTGTGAATATATATTATTATAGTATATTTTTTATTTAAAAAGTATTTTAAGTCGCATTTATTCATTTACATAGCTTAAAAATATAATATTTTTCTTTTATAATATTTTTCATACCAATGCCACCTTAATTGTCACCAATGTTTCTAGAGTTCATTGATCAAGGTCACAAAAAAACTTATGATAAAAATTGTAATTAATCTCCTTTTTATAAATTATATAAATTTCACTCCATCAATTTGATTAAATTATACTGAGATTTGTGTTTTATAGTATAGATATATCTTTCACTTTGATCAAAATTCTATTTTTGGAAAATTTTATAACTTTCCCCAATTTATATGGATATTTCACATCGAGATTATTTTGATTAAATTCTCACAGATAAAATAAATTATAATTTTTCCATATCATTACCACTAAATTTATCTTTTCATACATCCTTTATTTTAAGTGATACATCATTAACAAAATATGATGGAACCGTATACCATTGAAATAAAAAAAAAATTGTTATTCTAATTTTATGAAAAAACTATAAATGAAATAAATTCCATACATTAATACATTTTTTATCTTTAATTTCATAATGACTCATTCATAATCATTTCATTCTATTTTGTGGATATTTATAAGCACAAAAAAAATATAAGGAAAAATAATGAAATAAAATGATGTACTGAAAGCATACATATCCTATGATAACAACTGAGTGAATCACTCGTTGTGAATAAATAAAATTAAGGAAATTTATTAAAAAACATTACTGATAAAATAAAAATTCATAGTGTAAATGATGCAAAAAAATAGCTAGAGTATAAATTTAAAAGGAATGGATTGGAAATATCATTATAGAAATTAATTTTCACACTACAATACCTTGATTTCTGTTTATCCTTATACCATTCTTTAAAAGGATTCACATTCTAAAATTGACTTAATGTTTCTTTATAAATTTTAAATTTCATACCAGTTTTTAGGAACACGGACTTCCAAGAAAAAAATTTCTATTATTATTGGATTCATTTCCTAACATTTTGACCAAATGTTTTCTCTCTTATTTTCTATAATTTTTTAATTCTCTCTTTAAATATTATTGATTAAAAAAAATTGTAAATATCATTTCTCTAATTTCAAATGAATAATATTCTTGTTTATCCACCACATGAAAACTATTTGTGAACACTTATTTTTTTAGTTTATCAATTGATTTCTATAGTGTGGTATTCTAATTTTTCATTATCATATTTTTTATTAATATCCACATATAAGAAACATATACATTTCTACAACCTAATAAAAAACAAGATTTACTAAAACCGTGTATATATATATATATATATTATTTTATAGTGGAACATGATTTTATTGCATCCAGACCTCTCTATATGAACCCATTTTGTGAAGAATAAGAGTATAGGGAAAAAATCAATAAAAATATATTATTTTAATTTTATTATAAGGTAATTATTCATTAATATGCATGCTCAACTATTCAGAAAACATTATTTCATTGTTTTTTAGAACATTGATTTTCATTGTGTTGAGTATTATATATATGAAATTTAAATTGATATTTTTATTAAATATCATTCAATCTATAATTAATTAATATATTAATGTTTTTTGGATACTTTTTATATTATATTTTTTGTATTTTCATAGGGAACTCAATAAAAGTTTTATAACTTTTTGTTAGTAAGTGTCTTAACATAGTCATTAAATTTTTTAATTTAGTCCATCTACTTAATATTAAAAATATCAATTATTATTATTCTCTGTAAATCTATTTATGTTAGATAATTTATGATGATAGATTTCTCTTCAATGTTCAACTATAATATTAGAACACTGTAACTTATTATGTCACATTCCCAATAATTTAGTTACTATGTGGTTGGATACATTTATTCTACCTTCTTCAAATTATCCTTGTTGTATTTTAAAGTGAAATCATTTTCATTTATCACACATTCTCACTAAATTTAAATTTATTCTAATTTGTGACATAAATATACTTAATTAATAATGATACCTTAAAACCCTTTTTACTATAAATGTAATGACCACAAATTTTAATTTATGTTTTCATCTAATTATTTGAAATATGTCTGTTGTGTTTCTCCATACACATGAATTTTATAACACTATTAGTATATAGTTATAAATTGAAAATTAATTAAACCTTTATATAAGACAAAAATATGTGTTTTTTTTGGGTAATGCCTCGGTCAAAGACCGAAGCACCATTTATTAATTAAAGAAACAAAAGTTTACATGAGTCGAAAGGATGGGATTTTATTACAATATATTTCAAAGAGGTTAAGTAAATCAGCTCGCAGCGCATCCAGCCAAATCATGCTTTGGTGGAAACCTTTGTTGGCAAGGGCATCAGCAACAGCATTCGCTTCACGAAAGACATGTGTGGAAATGTATTCAATCCCCTAAAGCGAATTCAGGCAATTCATCCAACGCATAGTGAGCGGCCAGGTGAGATGAATAACTCCGTTCCAAATGGCTTGAACAATGGTGGTAGAATCACTTTCAATCCATAGTTTTCACCATCCTCTTTGGAGAGTAAAATAAACAGCATGGATGACTCCTAGCATCTTCGCTTCAACGGATTAGGCAATCCCACACCCACTGTAAAAGCAACCTTGTTAGTGGTCAGCAGAATCTCTAAAAATGGCCCCACAGCTGGCAGGTCTAGGATTTCCTTTTGAGGCACCATCGACATTTAATTTAATCCAACCCGGCATCGGAGGTTGCCAGTGCTTGGTCTTTGGGAAAATACCCGGGACACGGATACATCTGAGGATCTCGAAGTCTCCAATATAATTGTTGCAACAATCTTTTTGAATTGAGGCAGCTTCATGTATTGCAATGAGAATTCGATCTTTTTGTGCATTGAGATTAAAAGAGTGATTATTATGGATAAGATTGTTTCTTACATACCAGATTTCATGTAGTAGTTCTGCCACTGCCGCAAGAAAAAAAAATTGACTTGCTGAGAGGCTTCATGTTTAGTACATTTCTTCAAAAGTAAACAAATCGGGTCAGATAAGGACCATGAACAATTAAAAAGCTCAAAGATGTAATTCCATAAAGCTGAGGCCTTAGCACAAGACAAGAAAAGATGATCAGAATCCTCCCTGTGTTGGTTACATAAATGACATTTTGAGCAAATTTGAATGCCAAAGGCTTGAAGTCAAGTTTCAGTGGGCAATCTATTGTGGGAAATACGCCAAATAAGGGTGAACCTGGAGGGTTTTATCCAACTATTATTGAAGGATCTCACCCATTTATAATTAGGTTCATTTCCAGAGAATTTGTGCATGTAAAAAAAAAATTCGAGTCAAGTATGCCATTGGGAGTAGGTTCCCAAACAAGGAAGTCTCCAGAAATGGAGAAGGTATAATTTTAAATTATTTGAGCAATGCTGTTAGGGAGATCATGCCTATGAAGCTGCATAACATCTTTAATAGTATGGCTGGTGTCTACAGGATTGTTATTAGGAGGCAGCATAGAAGTTAAAGGATTACCCATCCAGTTGTCACATCAAAATTTAATGTTGGAGTGAGCACTGACCATCCATCTAGAGTTAGCCGTAATCTTCTGATAAGATTTTCTAATAGAGGGACAGATCGAGGAGTTAATGAAATTAAAATTTCCTTTTAAAAGTTTATTTAGGAATCTATGATTTAAAAATTCAGAAGCTTTAGAGTTGTTATTAATGAGACGCCAAGTGAATCTCGCTTGCAGGGCATCGTTGAACAATTTTAAGTTTTTGATGCCAATTCCTCCATTATCAAGAGGTTTACAATAGGTCTTCCATGGGATGGTGACGAGTTTCCTTTCAAAGATAATTCCCATCCAAATGAAATTTTTTATATAGGTATTGATTTTCTTGAAAGTACCTATGGTCCATTTATAAATCATGAGCGAGTAGACTAACTTAGAGACAATGGTTGATTTGACAAGACAAATTCTACCATCCATGGAGAGGGATTTACCCTTCCAAGTAGAGTGTTGATTTATGATTTGATCAGTGATATTAGAGAAATAAAATGATTTAGGACGTCCCCAGAAAATCGGGACACCTAAGTACGTGAAGGGAAAGAAACCTTCTTTAATTCCAAGGAAACTGGTGATAGTGGTTTTCCTTCTAACAGGGAAATTTTTTCCAAAGAAAATATGAGATTTGTTTCAGGAAATAGTTTATCCAGAAATGTTCTCATAATTAGAGATAGCTTGCTTAAGACATTGAATATTTCTTTGATCTCCCTTTAAAAACAAAATAATATCATCAGTATAGAGGAGGTGAGTGGGGACATTGAGGTTTCTAGTGGCTTGAATTGGTTTAAGTTTATTTTGATCGACCAGATTATGAATGAGTCTGCTAAAGTAGTCTTCTGCAATAACAAACAGAATGGATGAAAGAGGATCTCCCTATCTAACACCTTTATAACATTTTAAAAAACCTCGAGGGTTCCATTTATTAATATGGAAATTATAGCAGATTGAAATAAGGTCTTGATTCTCTTGATAAAAATCTCATGAAAACCAAAGTTTTTCAAGACTCGAAATATAAATCCCCAATCAATGGTATCAAAGGATTTTTTAATATCAATCTTGATGGCAACACAACCTCCTCTATTTTTTATTGATGATGTTGGTACATTATGAGGCAAGACAAATGCAGTCTTGGATGGATCTGTTTTTGATGAAACCAAACTGATTCCATGAAACAATTTTGTTGCAAATCGGAACCAATCTTTTGGTAATGATTTTGGTAATGATCTTGTATAGGGTATTTATAAGAGAAATCAGTCTAAATTGATGAATTTCAGAATCATTATCAACCTTAGGTATTAAGATGAGGAATTGAGCATTGATACCCTGAGGAAGAGATTCGTGAGTGAAAAAGGACCTTACCAGTTTACAAACATCTGAACGAAGGGTGTCCCAGTGATTTTGATAGAAACCATTGTTAAATCCATCCGGTCCGGGAGCACTATCTGGATTTAAGCTAAAGACAGTGTCTTTAATTTCATGATCCAATGGAATAGCTAAGAGAGAGTCATTTTCTTTCTCATCCACCATTAAAGGAATAATATTGGGATCGATATCAATGTTTATCTCAGGGCCATTAAAAATGTCATTAAAGTAAGAGACAACATGATCTGAGATGGCCTCTTCTGAGTCAATGATCAAGTCATTTTGAATCAGTTTAGTAAGATGATGATTGGCTTTTCTGGTTCTTTGGAGAGAGTTATAAAACTTATTATTTCTATCCCCATCAGCTAGCCATCTGGTCTTAAACATTTGTTTCCGAATTTTATCCTTGAAGGTGAGTAAAGTGTTTAGCTTAAGAGCTGAATTGACCTCCAGTTGAGGGTCAAGGGTAAAATCAGAGTTGGTACTATGAGTTTGGATTTGATTAAGCTCATCTTAAAGAGAGGTGATATCAGAATCCATTTTAAGCTCTTGGTTTTACACAAACTTTTGAGAGCTTGTTTTAAAATTTTCAATTTGAAGATACAGGAAAAAGAGTCATGATGATGGTTCATAGAATTCCAAGTGTTATTAATCAAAGTGACACAGTCAAGATCTAGATACCAAGAATTATTGAATTTAAAAGGAAGGGGAGTTTTGAGTTCATTAGATAGGGAGCTGAGTAATATGGGATGATGGTCAGAATTGAGCCTGGGAAGCGTTATATAAGAGACATTATCCCAGATGTCCAGGGCCTTCATGTTAACAAAGGCCCTATCAAGCTTACTGGAAATAGTTTTATTATAATGTCTTCTATACCAAGTGTATTTCTCCCCAGTAAGGTTAACTTCAAAGATATTACAGTATTCAATAGAAGATCTAAATTCTCTTGTGGGTATAGAAAGATGTGAGGGTCCAATTTTTTCAGTGGGACTAAGAATAGCATTGAAGTCACCACTAATCACCCACGGATCCTAAATTGAGTTATCCATGTCAAGACGATCTTGCTAAAGATTTATTCTTTGCTGATACCTACTATTGGCATAGACCATCGTGCAATATATGTGCTGATCATTCCAGATAAAATTACAAGTGAAATGTTGTTCAGCGGTTTTAAAAACATTGATTTTTTTAAGGGAGGAGTGATAAAAGATCCACATAGAGTCCGTCAAAGGACCATTTTTGTAGGATCCTAAGAATTTGTAATGAAGAGAGCCAAGTCTCATGAAATTAGGATTGAAGTTGACCTTGGGTTTAGAGATGGAAAATAGATGAGGTTTATGAGTGTTTAAAAGCCTCCTAAGAGTTATGGAGGTGTCATTGTTGGCAATACCTTGGCAGTTCCAAAATAGGAGATTCATTGTTACTTATGTTTTGGGTTAGAACCCCTTTTATTGGATTTCCCAGAATTCTTCTTCCTCTTAGATCTTCTAATAAGAGGGGGGAAGTAGATTCTGATTTTTTCTCAATTGATTTGACATTGGAAGTTGAGGAGTTAAGCATAGCAGGCTCAACAGAATGAACTGAAACAGTGGTATCAGGAGTTACAGGTTGAGTAGAACAATTCTGAGAGTATTCTGGATCTGTTTTTTTAGTAGGATCAGCATTAGGTTTTAGTGCTTCAGTTGAGTCTGGAGCAGATTTGTGTTTAGGGGAAAGGATATTAGGGGATTTATTCAAGGGAGAGGGGGAGTCATCCAGCATAGGGAGAGAATCAGGGGTGAAAAGTTGTAACTTTCTAGAAGCAGAGTCCTACTGCCCTAAAGGGGGTGTGGATGTCTCCCTGTGGGGGTAATCAGACAGAGGTAATACATGAAAAGATTTTTCAGAAGAGGGGGGGTCAGGAGCATGCAAATCAGAGCTTAATATAATAGAAGCAGTGTTGACATTTTCCTCAATCTGCATGCTTGTAACAGGATATACATCCTGATCAATCATATTAGATTTTTCAGAGACAGTGATAATTGTTTTAGCAGCAGAATCATTAACATCAGTAAGAGTTTTAGTAGGGACATTGTTGTGGTTCTCATTGATGTGCATGTCAGAAACAGAGTTTTTGGTCTTGGCAGTCATATTAGAGTTCACACAGGCAGTAGTATTACTATTATCAGCAGAATCATGTGGAATAATAACTGATTTACCTCTTTCTGGTGATTTTTCCAAGTTACCAGGTAAATCAGTGGGGTCATCACGAGAGGAGGGGTCCTCTTGCTGACTTCCTTGAACATTCAGATATTTGAGATATGTCCCAGCCCCATCCAGACCAGATGTAGTTCCATAGTTCTCAATGATCCTGCAAGAGGTCATCTTCGAAGCAGAGGCATTATGTGCAGGGTCATTAGGAGTCAAAAGGGGGGAAGTGGGGGCTTATTGCTGTCAATAGTAGTTCTATTTACCTGCAAGTTGTTAGAAGTTTCAGCCCCCATATTTTCTTCTTATTCCACTAATTTTCCCCATGATTTCCCCTCAAGGGAGGAAAAGCTATTAGATTTCATGACCCAAACATCATGTTTCTTATTAGGTGGGTCAGTTTTCTCTATCATAGATTTACCTTTCTTATTATGTTTGATTTCTTTCCAATCATTTGCAATAGGGGGTTCAACTTGCTTTCTAACCACTCTACAGTTTGAAACATTGTGCCCTATTAATTTGCAGACCTCACAAAAAGGATGTTTCATTTCATATTCTACCCTGATATCAGTTATATAGTTGGGAGCATTGAATTTTATGACCAAAGGCAGTTCAGAAGCTAAATTCACCTCAACCATGATTCTAGCAAAAAGTCCAAGGTCTCCATTCAACATTCTATGGTCAATTTTAATGGGAGAACCTATGCCGGAAGCTATGTCATTTAAGATCTTAGGGTGCCAAAAGAACCAGTTAAGACCATGAATACGAATCCAGACTTGTGCCAAAGAGTTCCTATGTGTGTGAGGATTAAAAGAGACATCCCAATCTGAAATTCTAAGGAGACCTGGTTTAAGATGAATATTACCTAATCTCCAAAACTGTTCGAGTTTCTCCTGAGAGTTGAGAATAATGTGATAATACCCTTTGCTGATGGGGATCATCTTCCAATTGGCCGAATTCTAGAAATGTGCAGTTCTTCTTTTGAGATCTGTTAGAGACCAGGGTCGGTCACCTGTGTTGTAGACGACATGACCAAGAACCAAGTATTTTCACAATGATTCCCTTTGCTTTAGTGCTTTGAGATCTACCTCAACGGAGAATCCACCATCCTCTAGTATTTTGAAGAGTGGAGGTCTATTCTCCTTCACGCTACTGAGATCCGAGCTTTGAAGTGCATCGCGGAAGGAGACAGGTAAAGTCCGAAGTGGAACCACAAGATTCCCCACTTCTATTTTAGAAGATTCAGCATCTAAGGTCGCCGGAGTGGCCAAGGGGGGGGGGATTCCCATTGCGGATTGAAACCAGCCATCGATGAAGATTAGGTCAAAACCACATTTAGGGTTTTTCGCCGTAGCACTTTCGCGAGCACCATCCCCATCTTTTGAAAAATACTTGTTTTTTGTATCACAAAAATATGTGTTATATATGTTCTATATGTTAATTTAAATTTTTTTAAATGGTTGTATTTAATTTAGAAACCCATATTTGACATTTTGGAACTTAAGTTATATTTCCAAAATAAATATTTTTATACACAATATATTATTATTTTAAAAAAAAATTATCAGTTTTTAAGTACCATATAATAAAAATACTTTCCTTTTTCATTCATCATGTCTAAATAATATTAGAAATTATTTTTATAATTTTTCTAAAATAATTTATCATTAGATGAATACTGAAAAATATCGCTTTTTCCAAAAGAATTACTTTTATAACCTTACCAGTATATAATTGAGACATATAATTTTATAAAAACTTTTAATTTTTTAAGGAATAATTTTATGATTTTTTATATATTATTTTAAATTTATAAAATATATTTTTAACCATAAAAAGTAAAAGTAATATATTATTTCTAATTAAAATTATTTTTTGTATTTTCATTTAATGAAACATTATTTTGGTAAAAATATTTTTTTGGATTGATTTGAAAGATAATTAACAGTTATTTTGCTATAATAAAACAATTTATGTGTTGAAAATAATAAAAAAAATTAATATTTTCTCGTGGTAAAATTTTATATTTAAAATGAACAAATTCTATTATATGGTTTTTATATGTTATGTGTGATAATAATACAATTAAATTTTGTAAATCATATAATTTTTTTAATATTATTTTAATATTTGAGAAAATAATGTGAAATTTAGTAATAATTTTCAATTTTTATTTTTTCCAATAAAGTTAGTTACAAAGGGTGAATGTGGAGTTACCATAATATAGGTAAATTAAGTTTAAAGTGGTTTAACATAATACAAGTGGTTAAAATGTGAAATCACGATTGATATTGGATTTTTTAGGGTGGATCAACATATCCCTTTTACCAAAATATTATTTTAATTTTTTAGATACTTTGGACATGACTAATGGAGTGAAATTGTTGATAAGTAAAGAGATTTTATAAAAATGACACTCTAATTATAAAATGAACTCAACTCATCCCCCCTGTATCCACCCATTACAAAGGCTGGGATCAACAAAAACTCTACCCTAGCCCCACATTAACACTATATATATTCCCTTGATTCCATGTTCTCACCAAAACACCATGATAGGGACCCTTAAGAAGTTAACCATTGGATAAGATCAATAGAAAGGAAGTTAAGTGCAATTAAATAACACATTTAAACATGAGTTATGGGTTTCTATCTCAATAACCCTTTATTGAAGTATGAATTTTTATTAGGTTCCAATATTTATTTTTATTGTGTAACTAATTACCACATAACATATAATATCATAAATTTTTGTAAAATCATAAACATCAATTCCATTTATGTTTTTCCTTATTGTGTTCTATAATTGATATCTTCTCAAAAATATAAGTTCCTTTCATAAATCAATCTTTTTTCATGAGTTACAATGTTTATACTATAGTTCCATCAATCATTTCATTTCTAATATCCTATTTTTATCTTGTGAGATCAATTTTTATTCAAATATTATTTATTTATGAGTTGCATTCCTTCAAAAAATTAAAATTATAATAAGAATAATTCTCATGATCTTAAATTAAGGTTTCCCAACATTGTACATAATATCACTTCCCTCTAATGTTTTAATTTTTAATTTGAAATAAAATTAAATTAGACCATATATGAACTTCATATTTTCCTTATCCTCTTTTAAAAATTAATTTTTATATTTTTTTTATGACGTGAGATTTCAAAAAATATTTTTAAAAAATAGATCTTTTGTACCTTCGTCATTACATATCATATATACTTTTCTTTTATTTTTCTCCATTTTAAAAAATATTATCTTTATTAAGGACATCATTTTTTTATACATTTATATTACATTTATATTTCGTTATTTTCATTTATGGGGTTATACATTTTTTTACTTCCCTTCAAAATTATCAATTTTATGTTCACCATATTTAAGGGAAATTTCAAATTTCTTATCTCATGTCAAGAATCTATCCCATAAAATAATTTTAAAACATTAATAGATTCTAAAAAACATTAATTTATTTATAACCCACTTAGATAAATTCTACTTTAATAGAAAACAATATTTAATTTAATTCATTAAAATTTCATTTAGTTATTTAATCAAAATCCACCCAAGTGGTTCATTTTTATCTCTCTTCTATAAAAACCTCTTAAGAATTTTATAAATTAGAACCCCGTGTTAAATTATTTATTTTTTAAATTATAAAAGATCAAAATGAATTAATTTATTATTATCTTTGTTACTCATATGATTTAGCCTTAGATAATTCATTGAATCATAATTATGAAACCAACTTCCATATCATGTGTTTTATCATGTTTATGTTTTATGTATGGTTTCAATTCCTTTTTTGGTATACATTTGTGTGATTTTAATTATGTGATTGGTGGGAAATGAATAATACTACCCTAAAATTTAATGGGTAATTCTTTATATCTTAAGATATTTTGTATATGGGATTTGGTAGTGAACCAAATCCTCTATGGGACATTGATGACTATGTTTGGTGAAAGAGTGGTTAGCCTAGGAACACTGCGTAATGTGATAAGTGGGTCCAAAATTATATATCCCTCTAATTAATTGGTTAAAAAAATTTGTCTCATGAGATTATATAAAATGTATTAAGGAGTGAACCTAATCCACTATGATACCTTTTCCACTTTATGATAATATTCTATGGAGTGACTCTTGTGTTATTTTTATGATGTCATGCCTTATGTTGTTTTCACATATTCCAAGGTTTCATGATCTTATGATCTAATTTACTTATTCCATGTTTCCATGGTTATGATCATCCTCTTTATGAAATCATGTTTTTCTTATTGACTATAATGTTATTATTTATTTCATTTTTTATTCCCATTCTAGGATTTTAGGCCACCATTTTCTTTATGAATTTTCCCTATATTTCCTATAAAGTTCAAGATAATATATTTGAATTAGAAGGAATGTGTGTTGTCTTAAATAATGATGACATTTTTTACATTTAAGATGATTTATTTTTATATGTAATCTTTAAAAAATATAAGACCTATAAATCCTTGGTTTTTATTTGTTGGAAATCTATGTTAATAATTATGAAATAAATTATCATTAAATATTACATTTCCATAATTATTATCAGATCAAGTCTAGTTATTTTTATATATTTTGATGAGAAAACATTATTGAAAACCCAAGGTATATGTAACATATCTTTTTCCACTTAAATACATGGAATATATATAGTAAGAGTTTCAACATTAGGCACTAAGATGACTTGTGATTCTGAGTCCCGGTGAACCAGGAATTGATATTGGAAATATATTAAATATATTAACCTTCAAACACACACAACATTAATAAAAAGTATTATAACTTCCAAATGGGGATTCAGATCAAAAATATAAGTCTGTCATTGATTTTAGAACATGGGTTTTATCCTAGAAGTGACATAACCTTGGATTGTATCAGATGTTCAGGCTAAGTGAAATCATGGATAGATATATAAATAAGTAAAATAATTTATTTATTCTATTACATACATTTTAGTGACCTAGTATTTTTCTATAAATATTCATCTATTGAAAAATACTAGGGTTCTCTACATAACCCTTTAGAGTTAAGGGTTTTCATTAGAGGATCATTCTCATAGGAATAAAAACTCGATCATGGATCATCGATTGGTGTGCAATGAATCTCATTGATCTCACCAACAACAATGATTCAGATTCTTTATTCAAAGTTTATTGAACCAAACTAATGTAGTACATCTATTTTCAATGTTTTTATCCATGTTTTATTTTCATATGTCAAACATGAATCAAAAAACTAATGAATTTATTCGCGGATCGAGTGTATTACGTATACATGTTAGATTATCTAGGATTGGGGATTTCTATTATTAATTATATTATATCTCTTCATTATTCATTATAAAAAAAGAATCAATGCTAACAAGAACATTGTTCATGTTCCATTCATCATGTTTTTTTTTGTTCATTTCTCCCCAAGTTCATTACATATTCATCACGTTCAATTCCTTTGGTCACGGTTCTATGAATACCCAATATTTAATTGTTTTGTGATTGTTATTCGATCAAACAAATCAATATAGTGGGTAAGGATGTGATTGAGGTTTCTTTTTTGGGGCATGATGATGATATACATTCAATTTAATAGGATTTTGGGATACCTATTGCGGGTATTCAGCATGCAGAATTGAAATGTTGTGTTGACAGAGGATCCAGATCGAGGTTGATGGTCACAATATTTCAATCATGCAATAATGAGAATTGGTCACTTATATCACCATCTTTTGAAAGATTAGTGGTGTAATATGTGATTTCCAAAGGCATATGTGATAAAAACCTAAATATTCTCAGTGTCTAGAAAATGTTTGGTTACACTCTATGTCATCTTATACCACATACCATGTAGGACCCTCTATGTAGAATTGGGATTTCAATGGACAAGATAAATATCAAACAGTGTGTGAAATGTGTCATGCAGTATATAACATTGCCTGGAGAATCAGTGTGTGATCTAGGACCACATGTCCAGGCACCCAACTAGACATACGGCTAGACACATAGCTGGTCACACATCCAGGCCAAGAGTACATGAAAATATTCATGTGCTCAGACATAGACATGGGTATAGGTTTTTATACATTAGAATACTTAGTGATGAAAAGATACATTGTGTATTTATAGTAGAAACCACATGATATTCCAAATATGGATTGGATCCTTTTCTCTCTTCAAGTTGGAAAGAAAATTACATTGTGTTACATTGATCTTCTTACTGAGGGTTTACTATGGAATCATGTCTAATGTATTGAACGGTGATCCACTCTGAGGAACTTCCACCTCAATTAGAGGTTTTTAAATAACTCTTTAAGGCCATAGTGATATCCATTATCATTATCATTTTTCTAGGTGTGGTTCTCGAAATCATCATGACCAACACTAATCGATATTTGATCCCCTTCTTAGCATGTTATTCTAGAATGGGTAGTTTATATACACCATTTCCTTAGTTGTGACCCCTATACATATATTTATCTCTTCATACTTATAGTAAGTGAGACTAGGCAATCATGATATCTCATAAAGACTCTATCATTTATATCGAGATCATGGAGTCTTTTCTCTTGGATTAGTGTTGTATGGACCCTTCAAGCTAGTATCCAATGTTGGTTATTTGGTTAGGACCTTACCTTGAGACTATGCTTCTAATATTATTTTATCTATATGTTATTATATATATATATATATATATTTTATTAACATATATCTATGATGAGATTAATGCTATTCTTGATGCTTTATGCTAGGTGATTTTAGGGTGTCATACTGGGTATTGTTATACTCACCCCTATATGGGATCTTCCCACACATGTTGTGTCTTATGAAGATGACCAAAAGTTAGATAGGGTCTGTGGTGGACCAAGGTAAAAACAGGATTATATTTTCACTATAAATTCTTTGGTTTATACTAGGAGTCGCATTTGATTCTATTCCTCTCTTTATATTGGGTTGGAATTATTTATAGTTTTTTGTGGGCCTGTATATTTCCCTTATCATGTTCCAGTATTTTGTTATCCTTTGACTATAGGATTTATAAGTGTGAATCATTTCATATCAATAGTATTTTACACTTTAACATTGAATGGTCTTAGAGATGTATGTTTATATACATGTACCATAGGATAATGCCTCCCATGTGAGTGTTATTCCTACTTAGTTATGGTATCCAACCCCTGACCTATTAGTGGTGATCTTGGGGTAGTGACACTTAGCTTATCACCAGCGAAGAAGGCCTCAGTGGGTCAAGTCATAGAATCGTGGTATTAGAGATAGTGTTCCATCATGAGACCATATATTTTTAGTTTTTTCCAATGATATTTGTTTTGATTTTATGGAAGTAGGGTTATGTTTTTTTCAATTCATCTCTAAGTCTAGGGACTCCATTATTGGAGCGGTTGGTGACCTATCAATTCACCAAGACTCTGACTCCCTTCTTTCAACTCAATACATGTACAAAATAGGTTTGGGTGAAAATATATATACATTTATATTATAGGAATGAGTTTTGGTTTCCATGTCCTTCATGAGTGAGATATCATTATATAATAATTAACTGTGGTACATCATGTCTATTTTAAGATGCCTCCATAATGTTTTCCTGCTAGGATTCTATAGCAGGATCACAAGGATGACCCCCTGAGTGAAGTGGATGTGATATAAGTACCTATTTAGGAGTTGTAATCTCCATGTGGTGAAATAGTCTTACCACCACATATCGAGCACAGGTTGATACCTACAGTACCAAAATATTAGGTGCATAGGATGATCACACTTCATGATTTTTAGCAATAGTAACCCCTTAGGTTCTAAAGTGAGTGAGACCCACAATAAGTTGAGGATTGTATTGAGGTATTGAAATGAGCCTTTTCTCTTATCTAAAAACCTATAGACCATATGGTGGTCCTGTTATCAAGCCTTCTCTAGGGTTCTACAGGATGATGGTGTGGCTTAGTGACTCGTTCATATGATGAGGTGACTCTTTCATGGTTAGATTTAAAACTTCTTTTTAGAGAGGATTTTTTCCCAGATACATTTAGGGTTATGTTCATAATAGATCTTTTATAGATTCATCATGGTAGTGAGATTTTGGATGAGTAATAATTGATTTTCACCAACCTCTCTCAACACTTGATGGATATGGTGTATAATCATTTCTTTTAGACTTTGACCTTCTAGAGAGGTCTATGAAGAGAAATCTAAGACATCATGATACTTATATGCATTATTTCCTATTTTGGGGTTATAGAGTTTGATTTTGTGGTAAGGAATTTCCCGGATGATAAGATGTAGATAGATGGTGTTGGCACTAAGAACATTGGATCTAAAACTTCAAAAGCATGAAGTTGAGGAAAAAAACATGGATATGGACATGAAAGACATTTCAGGAGGTTATCCTAGGATATGGGTTTTTTGGTTTTGGTATCAAATTATGGGTTTAGTCATTTTAGATAAAAGAAATTATACCTTGTGATAGTCATTAATATCCTACATAAGATTCACTGACCTAGAATACGACTGATAGAGAGACAGTAGATGGGTCACTGAAGAAAATTTAGTGGCAGGATCTGGTAAGTTCATAGATAGGTGGACATGGAAGAGTATCTGAGAGAGTAGATGGATGTGGTGGACATTTTGACATGTTACCACCAAAACCCCTGGGTGGTATGTTCCATGCTTAAGGTTCTGAGGGACATCGGTGATGGAAGCTATATGCGGTCAAGACTTATGATCCTGAGGAACTTTTGATGATAGGGGGTACAATTTGTATCTTCAATACTTTTAATATAGTATTGATAGACAAGATTGTGAGACACTGCTTTCTTTCCACTACTCTGGATAGAGTCTTATAGATTTTGGTTGATACCTTGGCTCAAACATTACGCTTGGAGACTCCTACTAGAGGCTACTCTGTGATCACATAATTCATCCAATTGTGTGACCTAAATCATTGAGGTAAGAGTTTCTTTTAGATTTTCTTTGTATCTGTGATGAGGCTTTATAATTTTATTTTAGGCATGGAATATTTCTCTACAAATCATGACCAAATAAACTGTTTTAGGAAAATTATTTGGTGTGTCCACAGTAATGGGGTGAGGGTTTCCTCTATGAGTGAAAAGGAAACCCATTCAGATCAATATGGACTTATGTGTAGGAGGGTGTAGACAATTATATACTACTTGGCTAAAATGACCCATTGTGTAGTGGATTCAATGAATTTTTAGTTTCCTGCAACAGTGGAGAAGTATAATGATGTATTTTATGAGGAAATTATAGGTTTACATCCTCACTGATAGATATACTTCTATAGTGATCTACACCCCTGGGATAGCCCATATATATTTTTCAGCATATCAAATGGCTACAACAGAGGTTCATGAGATGAGGGTGTAGTTGGAGGACTTCAAGAGGAAGTTCTTTGTTTGACTAAATGATTCACCTTGGGTATCCCATGTGTGGTTCTCCAAAAAGGAATTGGGGAGCTTGAGGTTATGTGTGGATTATCCTTTCCTAAAATAGGTGATCATGAAGATCAAGTATCCACTTTTGAGTATTGATATCATATTTGATCAGTTGAGTGGGGCATGAAGGTTCTCAAAGATGTTCTACAGATTAGGCAATCACCAACTGTGAGTATGGGATGTGGAAGTAATGAAGTTTTCTTTCTGATGTCATTAAAATCACTATGAGTACTTATTGATTCCCTTTTTCATGAAAAATACCCCATCAGTATTCATGAGACTCATGAACCAGATATTTCATCATTTCTTATAGTGTTTTTTGGTAGTCTTCATCAATGATATCCTAATGTAATCATTGCCAATGTATGATAATGAGAGATAGTTTAGGATGTTCTTAGATATACTAAGAGATAAAAATATTTATGTGAAGCTCTTGAAGTAAAATTTTTTTATTCAAGAGGCCCACTTTATAGAACATATCATCTCAGTAGACAGTGTTGTGGTGGACCCAATATAGGTAGAGGTTGTGTTATCTTGGGAGACACCCAATATTATTGAGGTATGTAAAGATTATTTAGTATTTAAAGATATTATATGATATTCATACACTATTTATCCATGTTATCATCTCCCTTTATATCTTGGACCCAAAATTGACATCCTTTTGTGTGGAAATAGTGGTGTTAGAAGGATTTCTAGGAGTTGAGGCAAAGATTGTTGTGCACTACCATCTTGTGATTATTGGAGGAATTTGTTGAGTATTTAGTGTTCTATGATGTATTATTGAATGGGATTGGTTGTGTTCTGATGCAGAGGTAACTAGTGATTAGCTATGGTTCATGTTAGTTGTGACCACATTAGTAGAACTACACAGCCCTTGATATTGAGGAAGAAGTAGTAGTTTTCACACTAATGTTCTGGTAACATTGCCTTATGTGTGAGTGATGTATCATATATTATGTCAAAAAACTCTCAAGTATAAATTTTCTAAAAAATATATTAACTTAAATAAGAATGATTAGATTATATAGGAGTGGGTGAGGAATTTATAGAGCCATCAAGAGTCTTATGTGGACCAATGACAAAGGCCTTTTCAGTTTCAGGAGGGAGACCATGTGTTCCTATGGGTCTCACCTTGATGTGGGTTATAGATATTTGGATGTGAAGGAAAGTTATCTATGATATTCATTGACTATTTCCAAATACTATGTAGAGTCAAACATGTTGTCTAATCTTTGGATATACCCCTCATAGTTTGAATAGGTATAAGATGAGTTCAAAATTTTGTAGCTAAGGAGGTATGTGCATGAACCATCACATTTTATTAGCTAGGTATAACTAGAAATAAAGAATATAGATACTTCTTTAGAGTACCTGATATAGATTAAATATCAGCGAGAGAACATTTTATGTGGGTGATTGATTCCTTTAGTGTGTGTTCGTTGGATGAATGAGAATCTTTAGGAGGGTACCTGGGAGTGGGAGACCCATTTACATGATCAGTACTCACATCTCTTTTTAGATTATTTTATTTTTATTTCATTGATGTAAATATATAAGGTGGTTAGAATGTAACATCTATCTTTTTTCTATGTAATTTCTTCAAATATATATAGTAATATTTTTTAGACCAGGTGATGAGACGACATGTGACTCTAAGACTCGATGAACCCAAAATTGATGTTTGAAATATATAAAATTTATTAAATTCCATATGCAAAACATTTTACTGATAAACTGTAATAACTCCAAAAAAGTGAATTTGATCAGAAATATGAGGCCTCCATTGAGTTCAAAGTGTGGGTTTTACCCTAGGGGAGTTATAACTTTGGAAAATGTCATACATTTGGGTTGAGTGCAGACATGGGGGGATAAATAAATAAATAAATAAAATAATTTATATATTTTATTTAATAAATTTATACGACCTAATATTTTTCTATAAATATTCTTCTATGGAATATCCTAGTGTCAAACTCATAACCCTTGATATTTGAGGGATAATTTTGGAGGATCATTCTTAGATGAACAAAAAGTATACCATGGATTGTGGATTAGTGAAAAATGAATCTCGAGGGCCTCTCCAATCATAATGAAATGGATTAATTCTACTATGGATATTGATCCAAACCAAGGAATGACATTTTTTATGTGAATTTATCCTTATATAATTATTTCTTTGAAGAACATGATTCAATAAACCAATGAATTGATTCATGAATTGATAATATTACAACTAAATGTATGATATTTTTAGGGATTATGGATTTATATTATTGATTATATTATATCTCTTCATTCACAATTCTAATAGAAATGAATCATGGACAAAAAACAATTGAATATTTCCATTTCTAAGGATTGTGTTTTCCGAATTTCATCCACCATTTTTTGCACATTCATTATGTTCAATTCCTTTGTAAGTGGTTTCATGATTACTGTTATTTGATTGTTGTGTGACTGTTCTTCATCGTAATGTATCAATATCATGGGTATAGATACAATTGAGGTTGTATCTATAGAGAATGATAATGATATGTGATTGATCAGTTTAGATTTTGGGATGCCCATTGTGGGTTTTCAGCATGCATCCATGAAATGGAATAACAGAGGCAGAACTTGTTTTAGTTAAATGGCTGGAATCTAGTGAGTAAGAAAATTCAAGACTCGGTAACTTTAATCCACCATCTCCAATGAAATTGGCGGTGGGATTCATGTGTAGAAACAATAGAGGATATGACTGCATGGTGATAAAATGTGTCTATAAAATTCTATGTTACATGGAATATAATCTAAGATCAAATTTCATGCGGGACCCTATATGTGATGCTAGGGTTTCCAAATAGAAGATAAATATGAAACAAAATGTGACATGAATCACATGAAAAGTGACCGCACCTAGAAACTCATTGTTTTCTCTAGGAGCACATGGCTAGGAACTCGGCCGGGCACACTTCCAAGATAGGACTACAAGGGTAGATCCAAGTACTTGGAAACAAAAAAAGGGCATGGTACATGATAGACATGTAGACCAAGTGCTGAACAAACATATTGTGTATGTATAGTACATTCATAATACTTTTCCAAAGATGAGTTGGATTCTATTTTCTCTTAATCTTGGACAAGTTTGATAGGGTGTGTTCAACAAATCCTCTTTCAAAAGGTTTACTATGGAATCATGTTCGATGCATAGAATGGTGATCCACTCTGGGGAAATTTAATCTTGTATAGACTTTTTAGAATCCCTCCTTGAGTCTGAGAGTGAGATCATCAATCATAATAATTTTCTCTATGAGGGGTTCTTGAAATCATCATGACTAACACTACTTGAGCGTCGATCGCCTACATAGCAAGTTAATCCAGAATATGTTTTTTGGATACCCCATGTCCTTGTGTTTGATATCCATTTTTTATCAATCTACTCAGACATATATCATGTACAACTTATGGCAAGACCCAATGATAATAAAATCTTGTATGGATTCCATCCGTGATATCTGACTCAGGTAGTGTGTTCTCCCAGATGAGTGTTACATGGAACCTTCAAGTAGGAATCCAAGGTTGGATATATGATTGTGACCTTACCTTGAGACTGTGTGTCTAATTTAATTATATATATATATTCTTATATATATATATATATTATATATTTACATATCCATGTGACAAGATAACTATTATTTCCTTATCTTTTATGATTAGTTATTTCAGGGTTTCCTACTGGTTATTTTTATACTCACCCCTGTAAGGTCTCTTCCAATATCTATAATGTCTTATAAATATGTTTGGAAGTTCAATGGGGTTATAGGTGATTCAAGAGTAGATGGAGCTTAGATTTTTTCTAGATAGACTATGGTTCATACTAGGAGTCACATTTGACAGTTGTTCCCTCTTGATATTAGGTTAGACTTATTTACAGTTTTTTGTGGGATTTTATTTAGCCCATATCACTTTTCCAGAATTTTATTAATCACTGGTTGTGGTATTTAGATGTTTTTTATCCATTTGGTATCAGTTGTATTTTAAACCTAAAAACTTTTTAGTCATGGAGGTGTGTGTGTGAATACAAGAAACATAGTTTATGGGATTCCATGAGAGTTTTATACCTACTCAGTGTTGGATGCCATCCCATGGCCAACTAGAGGAAGACTTGCAGTAATCACACTCATCTTATCTCCATATAAGAAGGCACTAATGGGTTGGGTAATTATAGGATACATCTATATATTCGATAAAATATAGATTTCATTGTATTATTTTGAGTGTGTTTTTTCCTAAAAATGACATCCGAGACTATACTACAATTAAATTTTGGATCTAGAACAGATAAACTTAAGGGTAGTAACCCAAAATGGAGGATTAGGTATTAACTCATTTGGGGAATGGGGTAGGAAAAAGAGGACTAAATATAGACCTAGTTTGGTAGTCCCCATGTGGTTATTATTTGGTAAACTATATGCTCTTTATAAACAAATATAAAGGATAGATTCCATTATAATTTTAAGAGATTAGGATATGAAATATGAGAAAACTCCAATTCAAGTAAACTGTGATGAATCAAGAATGATATAGGTTAAACCATGCATAATATAATTTTATCTACTAATGATATAGGTTAAATTGTTGATGATATATTTTAAACAAAGATTGATATATCATGATCAAAAATAATTTTGGGAAAACATGACGGTATTATAAATTGAGACAAAATAATGATAAATTTCACTTAATTTATCATGGATACTTATCTTATTATGATAATTTTTCATTATTTTTGTAAAACCATTTTGTTTTTAGTAATGTTTATAACCAAAATTAAATGATTTTACTATATGTTTGAGGTATAATGCAGTATCTTTCTAAACAATTGACCCATTGGAGTAGGAGTTGGACTGGGAAATCTATTGATTATGTAAAAGAAACTATTGAAAAATATGATTAACCATTGGGGAATATTTCAAATCATAAACCCACCATATAATATAAGGGTGGAGTCTCATGGGAACTCAATTGATGAAGATGATGACAGAAAGAATATTCAATATTATACATTTCAAAAATGTTGTAGAAACACTAATTAAATTGCCTTATGGGGACTGGAAAATTCTTGAGATCTTGTAAAGGAGGTTATTAGGCCATAGGATTTTGAGAGATAAAGTAGAATAAAATGTATAATTTTAATATTCTTCCTAAGGATACACTGATGATTTAATGTTTTATATATGTGGAATCCAGTAACTATGAAACCCAAAGCATCAATCTAACGGTTAAAGTTCAAAATTAACACCAGAAACCTCTAATTTCATGGGAATAAGGAAAATCCTATGAAACTACTATAGTTGAGGTAGGTAGTGATTTTTTACTTAATATTTTTTGATGTGATCTATCATGTATGTTCTCACCTATAAGGTTTTAGCTATAAATGTAAAACATTTGGTAGTATACTTATTATATATATGGTTTATGAATCTTCTTCAAGGATTAAGTAATGTTACCCCCATATGAATTTATCACTTCCTCACTTATTTTGATGCTATTAAGAATGGACTATCTCTTTTTAAAAAAGGTTTCATATAAAATTTCTCATACGGTAATATCACTTCATTTCCAAAATCAACACATGATCAACTAGTAGTGAATGGTTAATTAAGAGACCCAAAATTTTATGTGTTTTAAATTTATGAGTATGTAATTTATTTATGGGTTGGGGGAATATAACAACTTGATATTTTAATATATGTTTCCCGCTAATTAAGTTGAATGTGTTCGATATCTTTCTCTACACACAACACTAAACTATAACGCTATAATTATATGTTTAGATGGTTTTAAACAAGACAATTGATTTTGTTGGTATGAATATAAGTAATTTATTTTTGAATACATTAATATATATATATATATATATTAATACAAATAATTGTTATTTTAAGAAAAATTACATAATTAATTATTTTTTTAAGAATCTATTTTTTATATAGTGTTATTTTTATTAAATAAAACTAATCATATTATTTTAAAAAAAATATATTAAAAAATATATTAATATTGAATGATTAATTCAAGAATTATATAGGTTTAATAAAAATTTGGAATAAGAACAAACATTATTCTAAAAAAGTCCTATAAAAATAGTTTCCCATTATATTTTAAAATTTTATTAAAATTTTAAAATAAAAAATCTTGAAATATAATTTGATACAGTAAAATTTATGTTTAAGTTTGTAATGTCAATATTATTTTATGATGTAGTATTGTGTTTTTTTTAAAGGTTTATTTTCAAGTTAATATAGAAAATTAATTTTTAATTAATAACATGAGTTTCAGGATATTATTATTATATGTAAATTTTAGATTTTATAGATACTGTTTTAAATTAAAAAAATATATATTTTATTTTTGAACTCGTGTTATATTTTCCAAACAAAATTAATACATTTAAAATGTATTATTTTATAATTAATTATTAATATTTATATAATATGAATATAAAAAAATAACATCAATAATTTGATTCATCATGTGAAAATGAGCTTTGGAAGCACTTTTCATGTTTTTATAAAATAATTTATTTTTAGATGAATAGTTAAAAATACAATTTTTGCCAACATTTTGACATTTATTATTTAATATGTATATAAGAGTGAAAATAAATTTATTATGCATTTTAATTGATTAAAGGACTAATTTTAATTATTTTAATAATATTGTATTAAATTTTAAAACAAATTTTATCTTTATAAAAAAGTAATATTTTAATTCTAATAAAAATATGTTTTAGTCTTCTAATTAAATTAAACATTATTTTGGTAAAACATAGTTTTTTATTGATTTGAAAACAACATAAAAATTATTTTTTAAAATAAAGTATTTTAAATCTTAAAATTTAAAAAATTGGCAATTTTATCTGACATGTAATTTTTAAGGTTAAAATGAACATTTTCTAAGAAATGGTTTTACATTTTATATGTACTAAGTCTAAAATTAATTTCTCTAAGTAATAGAAATTTTATTTCATAAATTTATTTCCATATATGAAATAGGCATGTCCAAATTGGTAAAAATAATTATTTATGTTATTAAAATTGCATTCTAAGGGTGATAATGGAGTTACCTCAATAACATTAAAATTCATCTGATATACTTCATATAGTTAAAACATGTGGAAAACATGTGGAAAATGGAATGGTACATATATGCTCAATATTATATTTTTTTATAAACCATTTTTGGGAGTTTTTGGATCTATTGGACTTGAATAAATGGAGTAAAATTTCTGAAAAGTAAAGAGACATTACAAAAAATCCAATCTCTTTGACTATAAACTATATTAACTTAATAACCATTCTCCACTCATTACAAAGCCTTGTATCAACCAAAAATCTTTCATATTTTCTCCTTTATAGAATCCAAACACCCTTTAATCCTTGGTCCTGCCAAAAGACTAAGCTATAGAGCCTTAAGGAATTACCCAAGGAAAACATCCAATATAATTACAGTTAAATGCAATGTAGAGATCATTCAAACATGAGTTAAGGATTTCCATATCAATCACCCTTCATTGAAGCATTATTTGATATTATAAACCAATATTCATTTTTAAAATTTAAAACTACCACCTTGAATAATATTATCATCAATTATTATAGATTTTGGAAACATCACTTCTAATGGTTTATCTTATTTTTCACATGGAATACCTATTTATATTTTGGGATATCACTATTTTTTAAAATATTATTTATTTATGAATTATAATAATTCTTGAAAATCAAACTATGTTATGAATAATTCTCATCCTCTTAAATGATAGTTTCCCCTCATCCATAATTTCCCTTCTCTAATTTTTTTACTTATAAATTTTAAAAATAATTATTTTTTAACTATTTTGAACATCATATTTACATTACACAGTTTCAAGTATAATTTTTTTTATGTTTTTATGTAGGATTGAAAAAAGGTGTTTTAAAACAAAAAATGTATCTTCTGTACCACCCTCATTACTTATCAGTTACACGTTCTCTTTATTTTTCTGCCCAAATTAACAATATTATTCTCATTAAATTATTATATTTTTGTATATATTCTCCTTAAATATATATTTAGTTAAATGTGAATTTAATTACTTAGTATATTTATGTTTTTACTTCCTCTCAAAATACCAATAGAAATGTAGACCTGATTTAAGGGAACATTCATATTTCTTGTCCAATGTTAAGAATCACACCAATTAGTTTTTTTTTTAAAATTAATAGATCTTTAAAACCCATTATTTTATTTATAGTTATCTATTTTTAATTAAATTTTTATGTAAAAAAATAATTATTTTCCTTATTTAATATTTCCTTTCATTTTTAAAATAATATTCTCTTATATGGTTTATATTTATTCTATATTCATTGGATCATTATCAGGAATTTTCTATATTGGAACACCATATTCAAAACCGGTGATAGTTTTCAATTATTAACTTGAAAAAATATTTTATTACTAATTCTCTTAGGAATATATATGATATGTACTTCATACATTTCTTGAATTAATGTTATGAAACCTTCTCCTGGGTTTGATCAGGTTTATGGTTTATATATGGTTTCGATTCCTTATGAGCAGTGAATAATTATGATTATATTTACATGATGGGTTGGAATAGAATTATATATCCCTATATTAAATTGGTTAAATATCTATATCACATAAGATGTTATTTATGGGATCATATACTAAACCAAATCCACTATGTTACTTTATAAACATTGTATGGTGTATGAGTGGTTATCCTTAAAGCACTACACTTTGTGACGTGTGGGATCAAACTTATTTATCCCTCTAATGAATTTGGTAATTACTTATATATCATGAAATTATATACAATGGGTTATATAGTGAACCTAATCCACCATGTCACCTTTTCCACATAATGATTAGGGTCTTGGGAGTAACCCTTGTCATATGTTTTTAATGTCATGTCTAATGATATTTGTACATATTTTATATTAACATTATATTGAAATTTAATTTACTTACAAATTTTTTTCATGTTTATCATAATAATTTTCATGATATAATGTTATTCTTATCGATCTCAAGTTATTATTTATTTCTATTTTTATTTCCCTACACAACTTTCCATCACATACTTTTCCATATGTATATTCCATTGTGTATCCTATAAACATTTAAAATATCTATTAGAATTAGGATCTCTATTTGGAGTCATATATAAATATGATGTTTTTATAATCAATAGTATGTGTTTGTATTCATAATGTTCCAATGAAAATAGACCAATAAATCCATGTAATGTATTTGTTTGAAGTTAATGTCATAAATTATAAAATAAAGTGTGTTAAAACATTGTGTCACAATAATTAACATTAAGCTCACTAATTTTTTTTATTTATCTTGTCCAAAAGGAATTTAACCTTATTATGATTATCAAATTTTATAACCTCAATGATTTCATATTTCATATATAGTTTGAATTTATTTTGAAATTATGTTTCAACATTGAAAATTACAGGAAATATTATTGAATTTTATAATATTTTCATTTTGAAATTTTATAATTTCAGAATTTTCCCAAGATCATTATCTTCTAGATATATAAAAACATAGGGAATTATGTTATCACATTAAAACACCTACCATTATCTAAACATAGCTGGAATTTGAATTTTTTTCATCATTTTTTTAAAATATAAATAAAATCATGTAGTTGCAAGGAATTTTTTAATGTATACTTATTTATATATAGATTTTCAATCCATGTAATATTGGGAATTGCCAATTTTTGAAGGTAATTATATGTACCATTTGATAACAACTTGAAATTACAATGGAATAAAAGCTATGATGAATAAAAAATCAATAGACAATAACAATATGATTCCAAAAATAATGACATAATAACTTCATACATTATAAAAATATCACTCTATTTATCGATGATATACAATTTAGAAGAAAAAAATAAAATAAAATGACCATGATACCTAATTAACTATCCATGAAATCGACATAAAATTGCCTTCTCACCATCACTGATAACCTTTATATTACACTCCTTTACTAGAAATTTTTCCCCAACCTATGTGTAAATCTTTGATTGAAATATATACCAAATTGAATGTATATGTTTTTATAATTAACCTCAAAAGGAATAAAAAATATATCTATAATATAAAAAATAGTATAATAATTCTTTAAATATGTAAATTAATGCATTAAACATCCCATGAATAACACCTAGAAAAATATTGGGTTCTTTAAATCCATATTAAGGGTCGACCACTACATTTTTTAACCAATTTAGCTATATTGGATGGAGTTTTTCAATTTTATATCACATACATTTAGGACCTCCATGGAATGGATATCCCTCTATATACGAATACAATTCCATATTAAATTTAAATTGTTCCCTCTAATGTCATATGAGAATGGTTTATTTAGGTGCTACCTTTTCCACCCTGTGATAGAGGGGAATACTATATAACACTAAGTTCATACATGTAACATTAGTTTCACCTATGAAAACAATATTAGGTATGGTTTAACATCAAGATACTATGATACATATGGTATTACATTCAAATGAATATTAGTCTTGGGTATAAAATAATGATACTAGCTGAAAAATAATTCACATATAGAAAGTGTATATGTCTTGATTATATACTCAACATCAAATAATGAAGAGAATGATTAATAAGATTAGTAATTTCTTTAGTAAAAAAGGTTGGTCTAGTCTACAGGCCATAAAATCTCATAATATGATATTATCATATAATTGTTTGGTTAACCTCCCACTAGTAGATGTACATACTAAAAACTGTACAATATATATTAGCTTACTGCTACCCATAAATATCCTATTTATTATATAAGAATATGTGTCAAATCCCTCCATCCATGAATATTGTATCACATAATTAATAAAAAATTCAAAATAAGACCATAATGGAAAAAATTATCTACCCAAACCCCATCCCACTACTAAAAAATAATATCACATTATGTGTTTGTATCCTGTCCTATTAGCCTCTTATCCATGGACTATCACCAATAATCACATCACATGCCTTACAAACCCAATGCACTTAATTGGTCTTTTCCATCATTTTCTTAGAATATATCTCATGGGACTCCCCTATTTGGTTGTGTATTAAAATTGGACATAAATGAAAAATTACATGTCCATGATTGTTGTGTACATCCATCATTGACATAAAACATTATTCTCTACCCATGTTAAGTCATCACCAACAATCATATAACACCACTCATGTTCATTAACCTTAAGTCCATGTTTATTTAAAAATTCACCATGTTAAAGGGGACATAAACACTTGGATAACCACTTACGTACCCCATTCCCTATTCCCCAATAAAAATACATCATTGGTAGTTAATTTCACAGGTATTCACTTAGAGTAGCCTGATTTTGTTTATATCTATGCTTGCAAGGATAATCTCACTAAACTGAATATACATTCTTATGATATCCCTAATAAATAACTTTGTTCCTATAAAATACCTCTTGAGAAATATTACAGGGATAACCAACATTCCATAACCACCAAAATACTAATGTATCACCTCACACATGACATTACTTGACCTCTTATACCATGTACCTACAAGATTATAAATAATTATCCACATTCTTAGTTTCCGTAAGCTCTTACCTAGGTTGGTTTCACCCACTTACACCCTTAAATACATCATGAAACACATAATTTATATATATCATGGAAAAATTTGTGACTTCCTAATTATATATATATCAATACCCTTGTTCACCATACTTTATAAGCTTTTTGAACCACACATCAGTCATCCATGCATCGACAGACCCTTAACTCATTAGAGAAGTAATTTAACTAAGATATAAAATATTTTTAATGAAAAATATATAATTAATATATTATTAATAAATGGGGAAACAAAAAACAATTATAACTATTCAAAATCAACAAGTAATATTTAGTAGAATAATAATATGCCACTCTAGATAGAATAATAATATTCCACTCCAGGTCCTTATATATGTAAAATACATAATTCCCTATTCTGAACAATCCTCTATTTTTTCTATAGAATAATGAAATCAAAAGAATAATTAATCAAATGAATTGTCTCAATTGAAATGTAATTTTACCACTAATGATACTCATTATTTATCCTGTCTAAGCCATCTAAAATATAATCACATAAATTAGATTTTATTATACCATGATCTGATGGATTCACTTCTCAAATCCAAAAATCAAGCCACTCTAACTTCATGGAATTGTAAGGAATAATTTAGGGAAACAAAAAGGAAATTAAAGAATATCAAACAACCTTGAAAACCCCTCTTTATTGATCTAGATTAATAAACAATGATGGGATATATAGATATGGTAGGTTTTCTCCCATATGAATAACATTTTTTGAGAAGAGGAACCTCAGGTGTTGTTCCAAATAAAAATACAAACAAATTGACATAAAATTTGATTATTTAGCATTATTCACCCAATGGTATATCCTGGACTATCTGGTGTTCCAACGGACAATTAGGAAATCCCCATGAGGAAAAAATTTGTTTCCATTAAATGTGTACCAATAAATAAACATCAATATACTTTTAAACTATTTTATCCACCTTAAAACTTTTATTCAATTACTCAACACCCCTTTGTAACACCTCTTAATTTTCCTTGAGGTTTATAGTAATTTATTTTTTACTAGGATTTTAGTTTTTCATTTCTAAAATATGTTTTTAGTAGTAATTGTGATCTGGGAACACATCAGGGAAAGATTAAAGGGACCAATAAGCCACCAACATGCCAGTGAAAAGCCACAAGCCAACCAGTTGCTTATCTAGTTGCCACATAGCTCTACTGAGGTCAATGTCCATCTAGTGAGCTAGAAGCATCCAACCAGTGGCCCAAAAGTCACTTATGGGGGACCATGGCTCATATATGGGCTACCTGGATTAGTTTTTAAGGAGGGTAAAGGATTTAATTTCCTAAGGATTCTATATGTTGTATTTTTCTCAAATAACATAATTCTTATTTTACCTATAATGATCATGGGGTACTTATAATGTGGTTTTGTACCACTCTCTCTCCCTTTAAATTCTTGAGTGTTTGAAGCATAATTGCATGTTTTTGATTCATACACTTTTGTGCAACCCTGTTTATTCCTTAGATTTTTTTTCATCAAATTTTCATGTTTTGAAATAGAAAACTAATAATTTTGGGGTTGATCTAGGGCTCTTATCTCACTGATATTGATTATTGTTGAGATCCATGGTGATTAATTCCTATTATATTTTGAAGTTTGTGGTATCAATCTATTACTTAATGCCTTGGTGTTATTTAAATGAACATACAATTTGTACCCCCAACAAACATTATGTGTTCAGAAATCCCTAGTTAATAATTGTATCTTCATCCGCAATTAGATATAGTATATGCTTCCATTGGATCCTTATATAATGTTGGAATGTAATGAATGAAATATAGTTCATCACATAATTTGATTCCAAACTATAAAATTAACAGGATATTAGAGTGTTAACCTTAGTCTTACATGGCATTAACCAGTGACTAGTGGACCTTTCAATGATGCAAGGAATTCATTATAACATTAAAAGAAAAATTTGAATTAATTATTGTTAAATTTTGATTTAATGGAACAATTAATATCTTCACCATGGGATATGATGGATGATTGGTCAATGGAATGAAAACTCATGATAATGGAATTGATTAATTTGGTACATTTGATGTTATTATTGGGGGAACATGATGGTGTTTCTAGGGTCTTGAGTTCCCATTAATATAATTTTTATTTTTGGGGGAATTTGATGTGATTCCAAGGGTTTGGTATGGTCATTATTATGATTATTATTATTTGGGGCCTTAAAATAATTCAAATAATATTTCACTCCAATTATTATGATTATTACAATCATGAGACCTTGAAGTTATTATAAGAATCGGGTATTTGCATATACTTATTAACATGAATACTATACTATGGATAGAGTCATACGGTGCTGGTCAAATTGAGTATGGTTAAAGTTTTGTTCCACCCTTGACCTGTGGGGTGATGATATATTTTTTTTACATTATTAAATCACACATTATTTTCATTAAATGCACCTTAATATATACTTTACCCATATTGGACAAACACCAGGAACTGTTGGTGTTGGCCTACTGAGTTTTACTCAAACCCTACTTAGGACACTGTTGGTATCTGAGTATAATTCATGGATGTAGTTTAGGAAAATATAAAGGCTCTTATGATAGAGGGGTGATCGGGTATGTGAGAATTGGAGCTTCAATGATGGGACTGGGTATGGTTTCATTTATAATTGGGATTTATCTCTATATTTGAGATTAATTTGGGATTTGTATAGTTTATTTTATTCCTTTCTTTTATAAAATCAAGTTTAAGAATTTGGATTATTTGGAACATTATTTTTTGTGTTCTTGAGATGTTATGTAATAGATGGAATTTTAATGATATTTTCTATTGTTGTTACTCTGACAAGAGGGTATAGTGCCCGAATGATCTTTTTTATATCCTTAGTGATATTTAAAAACCTATAACATATAGGGAGATATGAATGAGTACGTGTGGTGAATTAATTCATTTACTCATGAGTGAACCAGGGTGGAATGTTACAAAGTTGTATTAGATGACTTTTTTCCTTTGTCTGCTTATTTGGGGAAAGGTATACAATAGAATAGGAATCATTAGAACATGGTAAGAAACTCATTCCTAGGAGTAACTAACCCATGTAAGAGTAAATACCATGTTAAAAATGTTGAGATTAAAATTTTGTTATTACTATTATTGTTTATTGATTTAGACTTATGGGATGATCATTATTTTTTTATATATTATTTTTGAGACTTTACTCCTGGGATGGCGTAACATGAGTGTGATCATGCAAGAATCGTGAGAGGTACATTGTGTAACGACCTGAATCTAGAGCCCCTCCACTGGTGCCCCGTACCCGGTTCGCCACATGACCTCAAGCGCATTTCCCCAAACACCAGAGGCTGCCGACTAGCAGTGAGGGCCTTGGTAAGTTATTGGGGAAACTATTCCCTCATTCGGTAAGGTATACAAGTTAAGGAAAACAACAGTAAATAGCAAAAGTAGTAAAAAATACGCAACAACTAAAACCAAACAATGGAAGAATAAATATATAGAAATGATGACAATGATGCAGCAGGTACAAGTATCTAAGGAAAACAGCAAACACAAAAATGTGTTGAAATACAACTGGACACAAAGTACTAAAGCAACAGAAAATCCAGCAGCATCGTAAGTCGTAGCTTGGTCCCATGCTCTCCAGCTCCACAGCAAGTCAAACACATGAAGTAGAAGGGTGTTTTCCCTTATCTATACCTTCAACAACATAGTCTGATTGGGCCCAAAAGCATGGCCCAAACAGGGTGTGAGATACAATCCCAGTAGGAAATCACCCAAAGATTTGTGCCTAAAAGTCAAGGAATACAAGGCAAGTAAGAGTGCAGGAAGTAATAAACAGAAAATCACACAACAGCTACAATCCATAGTTCTGGCATATAAAGTACACAAGTAAACAACTAACAACAAGTAGAAAACCGGTAAACCTCTGGGTAGCTCTCACAGGCTAACCCCTATGGTACAACCTACAAGTACCAATAACCCTCTAGGAGGCACACACAGTCTCACCCCTCTGGTTTAGCTAAGAGTAGACTTTCTGAGGAAGAACTCACCGTCAATTCCCCCTATAGTCTAGTATCGTACTAAAGGCTCTCTGGGGAAGCACTCAACGTCTCATTCCCCCTGTGGCCCGCGTTGAGGAACTACAGACTCTCTGAGGAAGCACTCATCGTCAATTCCCCCTGTGGTCTCACATCATATTAAAAGCCACTCTGGAGAAGCTCTTACGTCCATTCTTCCTATGGTCTACTACACTAGGTTCTCACAGTCCTATGTGAAATAAACATGCATAACACGCGTGTATCACCCAAGTAAACCTCAAGAAATACTTGGCTATCATTCTAAGGCTCAGCAGCAAAACAACACAACAGTTTCACTATCCTACAACTAGGCATAGCAACTGGAAAAATTCCTAACAGGCAAAACAAGTATGGCAAACATCCAGAGTACAGCAAAAACTACTCTATTCACAAAGGTAAACCTCTACTATAGCAATAAAGCAAGCAGGAAATCAATCAAGGGTAAAACAGGAAAACGCACAATTTCCGTTCAAGGGAATTGGCGAAATTGCACAAAATATTCAAATACTATCTACAGAAAGGCACAAACCACCTACCTCGATCCTAGGAGATCTATATACGTGAACAACAATGATAGATTCTCCTTAGAACGTCATAGATCTGAGAAAACTTCTAAAACACATAAACCACAATAACTTGATAAGGAGGAGGAAATAGAAAACAAGGATCAAGCAAAAGGAATAACTCACCGCTGTGATTCCAACGCAATCAACCATGCTCGAATCGGAGAACGAATGGAGAGTTTGGGGCTCGTTGAAGATTTGTGGATCCTCAATGCTCTCGGTCGAATGGGACCTAGAAGAAGACGTTTCTGTGCGTGAGGCGTGACCCCGGTCCATTTAGTGAAAAAAAAAAAGGAAAGTACACAGCATGTACTTTTAGAGTACACGGCATGTACTAGGTCATTTCGTACTCCACCAAAATCGGCCTCCACGTCACCCCTACACACCGTGTGTGTGGCCCGATCATAGCCAGTACACGACTTCGAGCGGGAAAAGAGTACACGGCATGTACTCAAAAAGTACACGGCGTGTACTTCAAAAATTTCCAGAAACTTTATTTTTCTCAAAAACTCCAGAAAAGGGAAAGGCGTACCTGAAACAAAGATTCGGGTTCTTACAAACTTCCCCCTTTAAAGAAATTAGTCCCTGAATTTCCCTAGCGAGGCATAGAAGAAGAAACCCCGAACAGCTCTGGCCACTATGATCGTACATCAGTCTCCCTCTCCTAGGTCTCATCCTGTACTTGCCCATGCTGCCATAGCACCCGTACAAGAGGGACAGACCTCCCACAGAGAACCTTCGTACTGTGATGGACAATCTGGATGAGATGCTCCTCAAACGGTGCATCTGCTTCGAGCTCAACCTCCTCAGGCTGAAATACATGAGATGAGTCTGAAAAGTAACATCGGAGCTAAGAGACATGGAAGACGTCGTGCATGTCCTGGTACCTCTGGTCCAGCTACAACTGATATGCGACCAGCCCAACTCTCTCCAAAACCACAAACGGCCCGACGTACCACGGTGAAAGCTTACCCTACCTCTGAATCCTCTTGTGTCCCAACCTCAGTGCGACACACAGGAAAACCTGATCCCCGACCTCAAACTCTAGAGGTCATCTCTGCTAATTAGCATAAGACTTCTAATGAGACTGTGTTGTAGCCATCCTCTTCCGAATCAGCTCTATCTGCTCTGAAGTCTCCCGAACAAGATGAGGTCCCAGCAAAGCTGCCTCTCCTGCCTCCAGCCAGCATAAGGGTGATCGGCATGGTCTACCGTACAAAGCCTCATAAGGTTCCATCTGAATGGTCACCTGAAAGCTGTTGTTGTAGGTGAACTCCACCAGAGGGATATGCTTCTCCCAAGAACCGCCAAAGTCTAGAATGCAAGCTCGAAGCATATCCTCAAGCACCTGGATCGTACACTTGGACTGGCCATCTGTCTGGGGATGGTATGCGGTACTCAAAAGTACCTATGTACCCAAGGCCTTCTGAAGTCCCTGCCAGAACCGAGAGGTAAAGCGTGCATCCCTATCTGAAACAATAGAGTGTGTAACTCCATGCAGACGTACAATCTCCCGAATGTACAATCGTCCCAGATTATCAACACTGAAGGTCTCCTTGATTGGAAAGAAGTGAGTAAACTTTGTGAGCCTGTCGATGACAACCCAAAAAGCATCGTTCCCCCGAGGCGACCTCGGAAACCCGGTCACTAAGTCCATCGCAACATCGTTCCACTTCCACTCCGGAATGGGTAACTACGGAAAAAGTCCCGCGAGTCGCTGATGCTCTGCTTTCACCTGCTGACAGGTAGAACATCTCATGAAAAAACCAGAAACATCCTTCTTCATACCTGGCCACCAGTACTAGTGATGAAGATCTCGATACATCTTGGTGATGCTGGGATGAACTGCCCAAACTGAGGAATGAAAATCTCGTATCAGCTCCTCGCGTACGTCTACTGGCACCCATACACGTCCCTGGAAACGCAAGATCTCATCCTCGCCCACTATCCATCTAGGAAGAGGGTCCTCTCCTGACACACTCTCCCGTAGGTTTAAGCCTTCTGAGTCTGATAGCTACCTCATCCGTACCCGATCGAGTAGCGTAGAGGTAACCGCTACAGAAGATAGGTAAGTCTATCCCTGTCTATCATGCACCTCTATATGCATCTCAGAGAACAGAGCCATAAGCTGCCACTCACTGCTGGCCTTCTGAACTGCCTGAATCTGAGTTCACGTTCTCAACGCATCTGCCACTGCGTTTCCCTTTCCCGGAATATAGGCAAGCTCAAAATCAAAGACTTAAGATACTCGACCCACCTGCGCTGCCTCAGATTCAGATCATGCTGAGTGAAGAGGTACTTGAGACTCTTGTGGTCGGTGAAAACCACAAAGTGCTCTCCCATAAGGTAATGTCTCCAACAGCGTAAGGCATGAACAACAACTGCCAACTCCAGATCATGTGTAGGGTAGTTCCTCTCATGTGGCCTCAACTACCGAGACCCGTACGCAACGACTCCATCTCCCTGTATAAGCACAGCTTTTAGTATGATACCTGAAGCATCACAATAAATAGTGTAGATCTTACCTAGATCTGGCAAGACTAGTATCGGTGCTGACGTCAACCTTCCCTTCAGCTCACTACTACAAACACGGCCTTTATCTGCACTAAAATGGCCTTTATCAGTGCTAGAAAAGCGCTGATAAAGCCAGCGTAGATAAAGGGGGGGTCCCCTTTATCAGCGCTTCTTTTATCAGAACTTTCGTTTTAGCGCTGATAAAGGACCATTTTATCAGTGCTTTTGAAAAAGCGCTGATAAAAGTTAAAAAAATTAAAAAAAATTAAAAAAATTTTAAAAAAAATTAAAAAAAATTAAAAAATACTGCGAATCGGGTGGGCTTTTATAGCGCTTGAGCCCCCCTATTTTATAGTGCTTTTCTGCCCCTGTACAGTACCCCACGCACCCCACGCACCCCCTTCACCCTTTAACAGCGCTTGCTGCTATATTCCCCCATGCGCGCGCGCCCCTGCCTCCCACAGGATTTGAACTTGAGACCTCCCCCCTGCGTGCCTAAGCCTTTACCACTACTCTATTTTGATTTGTCTTCCAATTCATGATATCTATATATATATATATATAGTTATATTTATTCGTATAGTAATATATATTTATATTAATATATATATAGTTATTAGATTATAATATATATATAGTTATATTATAATATATATATATAGTTATATTATAATATATATATATATAGTTATATTAATATATATATAGTAATATTAATATATATATATAGTGATATTAATATATATCTATATCTATATATATATATATTTAGTTATATTTATTCGTATAGTAATATATATTTATATTAATATATATATATAGTTATATTAACATATATATAGTTATATGAATATATATATATAGTTATATTAATATATATATTTATAGTAATACTAATATATATATATATGTAGTTATATTAATATATATATAGTTATTAGATTAATATATATATATAGTTAGATTAATATATATATATAGTTAGATTAATATATAGGTATATAAATATTCATATATTAGTATTTTAAATAAAATGGATATTAGTTATTATTTAGATAAAGCTAATATATTTTATATGTAAATATGTTTAATTATTTATTTAAAAAATTTAATTTTTAGGTGCGAATATATAAAAAATATGTACATATAGTTATATATTTGATTATAAATAGCAGTTCATTATAAAAAAGGATGAAATTTCAAAGACATAATATCAATATGAATGTAATACCTTGGAATAAATTCAGTCCCCGCCAAAAAAAAGCCAATAATACCCCCTTAAACAAGTTTGAAAATCCACAAAATGTTAAAAAATCTGGGTACCCCGATAAAAAACTCAGTTTTGGAGGCATTATGGGCCTCTTTTGGCCTCGAAAAACGCTTGAACGGTGTCCCACCGGATCACAGCGACGTAGAGCTCGCCGTAGGCTTCGATTTGATATGTGGTAGAGCTCAAACGGACACCCGAATCAAAAGTTATGGCCGTTTGAAGTTTGAGTTGCGTTTTCAACATATTTTGGATCTTTTTTTAATTTTTTTAATTTTTTTAGTCCTCAAATTGTTATTAAATGACTATTAATCCATAATGATTATCAAATTATTAATTAAAAATACTTTTTTAATTTTTTAAGAAGTCATTTTCACTAAATATCTTATATATTAAGTATAATAAGTGTAAATGTACATTTATACTTATCTAAAATATATTTAAAAATTATATATTATATTTATATAACAATATAACTATATTTATATATTAATATATTAATATATTTTTAATTTTTTTTTTTGAAGCCGACCCTTTATCAGCGCTACTAAACAAGCGCTGATAAAGGGGGGCCCTTTATCAGGGCTAACAAAAGTGCTGATAAAGGGGGGTCCCTTTATCAGCGCTTTTTCGTTAACGCTGATAAAGGGGGGGCGCTACGAAAATCTGTTTTTGTGGTAGTGGCTCTTGAAAGGCTAACTCACAAGAATCTGACCATAAGAACTTCACCCCCTTCTTGGTCAGACCTATCAAAGGTGCTGCTAGGCGTCAAAAGTCCTGAATGAAGCGTCTGTAGTATCCAGCCAGTCCTAGGAAAATTCATACCTTAAAAAAAAATTCGGCTTCTCCCAGGAGACTATAGCTCTCACTTTCTCTGGTTCCACAGATACTCCTGCCTCTGAGATGACATGACCCAAGAAGTGAATTTGTTCCATCCAAAAGTGGCACTTTGAAAGTTTAGCATAAAGTTGATGCTCTCTCAGTGTACTCAGAACAATCTCAAGATGTGTGGCATGGTTGTGTCGAGTGTGAGAGTACACCAAGATATCGTCCATGAAGACCACGATGAAGGAATCCAAGAAAGGATGGAACACTCGGTTCATCAGTGCCATGAAAACTACAGGCGCATTCGTGAGACCGAACGGCATAACTGTATACTTGTATAGACCATACCTGCTCCTAAAGGTTGTCAAAGGTATATCTAATGGTCTAACGTGAAACTGATGATAACCGGACCTCAAATCGATCTTCGAGAACACCCGGGCTCCTCGAATATGTTCAAAGAGGTCATAGATCCTTGGCACGGGATACCGGTTCTTGACCGTCAACTAGTTCAACTTCTGATAATCCACACAAAGTTGAAGGGTACCATCTGCCTTCTTTGCAAACAGGACAGGAGAACCCTAAGGAGAAGTGTTGGGTTGGATGAAACCCTTTGTCTGTAACTCCTCTAACTGCTTCTTGATCTCCTGCAACTCAGGTGTAGCTATCCTATAAGGAGGAATGGATACTGGTACCACTCCTGGAATGAGCTCAATCAAGAAGTCTACCTCACAGTTTGGAGGCAAACCTGAAAAGTCCTCTGGAAAGACATCCCTAAAACAATCCACCACTGGAGGAAAGTCCAACTGTGAAGTCCCCTGGTCATCCAGATAAAGACTAGAAATCTAGGTTGTCACCCTTCCTAGCCCATAATGCTCGAGTCTTGCTCGACTCGCCTGAACATCCCATTCACCTCTATGAAGAAAATATTCACCCTCTGGTGAAATGAAACTCACCTTGCGGCGATAACAGTCGACGAATGCCTGAAAGGGAACCAACTAATCCATCCCGAGAATGACATCATAGCCTGTCATCTCTAGGACGTAGAGATCCCATAAGAAACGATACCCTGCAACCTCGATAGGGCACTCTCTACACTGAAATACACTAGATTTCCTCATCCCCAAAGGTGTATCTAGTGTCAACGAGTCGTCAGAAGAAAAGATGCATAGCCCAAGTCTCTCCACGACAGCAACAGAGATAAAGCTATGCGTAGCACCAATATCGAAAAGAGCTGAAGATAAAACTAAGGCTACTAAAATCGTACCTCAAACTATAGAAGGGTCAGGATCCTGCTCCTGATAGGTCTGCTCCACGGTGAAAGTCTGGCCTGCCCCACGGCCCTGTGACCATGCCTAACCACTCTGAGCTGATCCTCCCTACTCGTGCTGAAGGACTAGTGAATGACTGCCACGGCCTCGACCTCCACCTCGGCCCGAACGGCTGGAAGAACTCCAGTTCCCCAACTGGTGAGAAGCTGGTGGTGCTTCTCCTGAATGAGGATTCATGGAAGAACCCTGGTCACCAGCTTCTGGTGAGAAAACCTAGAAGAATCGCTGAAGGTGACCCATCTTTCCACAATATCGGCACTCCATGGGGTCCCTCTGGCACTGCGGCCTCGTGTGCCCTGACTGGCCACACTGGTATCATATCACCTGGATGCCTGACGATGAATCCCTCTTCCTCAGATCACCACGCGTAGACTCCCTATGGTGATTCTTGCTGTCATCTGGAGGAAAACTAGCTCTGGAAGTAGAACCGCCCTAGCTCGCAGCTCCAGAGTCTCTCATATTGCGCTCTGTAATCAGTGCCTGGTTGCCGATGGAAGTGATGGAAGTCAACTGGAAGATATTCACCTGCGAGCGGATCTCCCACCTGAGACCATCCTTGAACTTCCTTGCTAAGAACACCCCACTCCCATCCCAGAGGGGTGTGAAACGCTGAAGCTCGGTGAAATGAGAGGAATACTCCATGGGAGAAAGATTACCTTTCTCTAAGCTCATGAACTCCTGGGCTCAGTCATCCCTCAGGGTCTCCATGTAGAATTAGTCATAAAAGATGCACTGAAACTCCTCCTGAGCCATAACCTGATGATGACCCACCTGTGAGATCACGTCCCACCACCTCTTGGCGGAGTCTCAGAGCATGTAGGTAGTGAGATTGACCTGCCTCTCTGGAGGTGTCTCCAGATGCTCGAAGATAGTCAGCATGGCTTCCATCCATGACTCTACAGCCTATGGTCCTCCTTCCCCTGAGAAAGTAGGAGGATGCTGCTGCTGGAAAACCTGCGTCAAGTCTTCCATAATCATGGCAGGAGGTGATGCTCCCTGAAAGGTCTATATCATCCTCATAAAGCCTTCCCTGAACTGCCCATCAGCGCCTGCAACTGGTATGACATTCGGTGCTAAGGCTGGCACGACTGGAGGATCGTCAGGAAGTCCCTGATGAGCCATATCTAGCATCTGATCACTGCCTGACGACAGACGTACAACCGGATGACGTATCGGAGGCATATCTCTAAAAAATCACACCTTGATTAGAAAACAAGGACAGAAAACTCAAGAGTACAAAATGGGAACAAGGGAAAGAAAACACACAAGTTTACAAAACATGACTACACGGTGTGTATAAAAACTACACGGTGTGTCTTCTTAAGCCACTGACATGGGCGTGTACCCCTTCCCTACAGGTCGTGTAACCCCTCAAACTACATGGCGTGTTGACCCCACACACGGTGTGTACTTGAAAACTATTCCCCTACCCGAGTCTCTTTACACGGCTAACCCACACGGTCCGACTTAACCTGAGACTACACAACGTGTTCTGAACAAACACGGTGTGTAATAGACAAGGCTTCGGCAGCCCGTGTTGTCAATTACACGGTTGTCTACACAGCTGGACCTTACATGGTGTGTTCCGAACAAACACGGCGTGTATAGGTGAAGGTGACACTGACCCGTGTTGTTCATGGCACGGTCAGGTACCTGGATGGGACTACACGGCGTGTTCCGAAAACAAAACGGTGTGTCTAAGAGAAGGTGACGCCGACCCATGTTGTTCGTGACACGGTCGAGTACCTGGATGGAACTACATGGCGTGTTCCTTTACAACACGACGTGTTCTACTCAAGCTTTCCCGACCCGTGTTGTTAGTTATATAGTCAGGTATACGCTCACTACTACACAACGTGTACCTACCATACACAGCGTGTTCCTGAAGTTATTTCTACAACAGTGTGTCCCTTCTCACATGGTCAGTGACATGGCCTAAAACTACACGGCGTGTAGTCAAAAGTACACGTTGTGTATTATGGGTTTTTCTGGGTAGTAGCTCAGAAACTGCACAGAAGCCCATAAAACACAAAAAACAAGTCAAGGAGGTGCCAAATTTCGATTTGTTAGGGCCCATACTCCCTACGAATCAAAACTTGGTGTTCATTTAAGCAAAGAAGAACACAAACAATCCTCTAAAAAGGCAGCAGAGATTCTATCAAGCATCTATCACAACAACATTCAATTGCTAATGCACCCTAGATGGCATGGCAAGAGTGCATGACATGTGATTTCTATGAGTGCCTATATGATTCATGAGATGGAATACCCTCATCTCATTGGGTTGTGACAGAAATAGAACCAAAATATTCAAGACAATAACAACACAAACATGTGAATCACTCTAGGTGAAATCATATCAACCGTAAAATCTTAAAACCAGAAAACTGCAATAATCGAAGTAGTGTGGCTTTTCCCTGTACACGGGTTAGCTACTCCCGAGCACAGCTTAACACCAAGTACCGAATCCATCCTACCCCTGGATAAAGGCTCCAAATAGTAAATCAAGAGAAAAGAACCCCTCTAATACCACTTTGTAACGACCCGAATCCGGAGCCCCTCTATTGGTGCCCCGTACCCGGTTCGCCACATGACCTCAAGCGCATTTCCCCAAACGCCAGAGGCTGCCAACTAGCAGCGAGGGCCTTGGTAAGTTATTAGGGAAAATATGCCCTCATTTGGTAAGGTATACAAGGTAAGGAAAACAACAGTAAATAGCAGAAGCAGTAAACAATACGCAACAACTGAAACCAAACAGCGGAAGAATAAATATATAGCAATGATGATAATGATGCAGTAGGTACAAGTATCTATGGAAAACAGGAAACACAACAACATGCTGAAATACAACTGGACACAAAGTACTAAATCAACAGCAAATCCAGCAGCATCGCAAGCCGTATCTTGGTCCCATGCTCTCCATCTCCACGGCAAGTAAAACACCTAAAGTAGAAGGGCGATTGCCCTTATCTATACCTGCAACAACATAGTCTTCTTGGGCCCAAAAGCATGGCCCAAACAGGGTGTGAGATACAATCCCAGTAGGAAATCACCCAAAGATTTGTGCCTAACAGTCAATGAATACAAGGCAAGTAAGAGTGCAGGAAGCAGTAAACAGAAAAGCACACAACAGCTACAATCCACAGTTCTAGCATATAAAGTACACAAGTAAACAACTAACAACAAGTAGAAAACTGGTAACCCTATGGGTATATCTCACAGCCTAACCCCTATGGTTCAACCTACAAGTACCAACAACCCTCAAGGAGGCACACACAGTCTCACCCCTCTAGTTCAGCTAAGATTAGACTTTCTGAGGAAACACTCACTGTCAATTCCCCCTATAGTCTCGTATCCTAATAAATTCTCTCTGGGGAAGCACTCAATGTCTCATTCCCCCTGTGGCCCGTGTCGAGGAACTACATACTCTCTGAGGAAGCACTCATCGTCAATTCCCCATGTGGTCTCACATCGTATTAAAATACACTCTAGAGAAGCCCTTACGTCCATTCTCCCTATGGTCTACTACACTAGGTTCTCACAGTCCTGTGTGAAATAAATGTGCATAATGCGTATGTATCACCCAAGTAAACCTCAAGAACTACTTGGCTATCATTCTAAGGATCAGCAGCAAAACAGCACAATAGTTCCACTATCCTACAACTAGGAATATCAACTGGAAAAATGCCTAACAGGAAAAGCAAGTACGGAAAACATCCAGAGTATAGAAAAAACTAATCTATTCACAAAGGTAAACCTATACTATAGCAATCAAGCAAGAAGGCAATCAATCAAGGGTAAAACAAGAAAACACACAATTCCTGTTCAAGGGAATTTGTGAAATTGCACAAAATATTCAAAGACTATCTAAATAAAGGCACAAACCACCTACCTCGATCCTAAGAGATCGATATACGTGAACAACGATGACAGATTCTCCTTATAACATCATAGATCTGAGAAAACGTCTAAAACACATAAACCAAGATAACTTGATAAGGAGGAGGAATTGGAAAACAAGGCTCAAGCAGAAGGAATAACTCACCGCTATGATTCCAACGCAATCAACCATGCTCGAATCGGAGAACGGACGGAGAGGCGGGGGCTCGTTGAAGATTTGTGAATCCTCGGCGCTCTCGGCCGAACGGGACCTAGAAGAAGAAGTTTCTGTGTGTGAGGCACGACCCCGATCCATTTAGTGAAAAAAAAGTATATGGCGTGTACTTTTAGAGTACACGGCGTGTACTAGGTCTTTCCATACTCCGCCAAAATCATCCTCCACGTCACCCCTACACACTGTGTGTGTGGCCCGGGCACGGCCAGTACACGGCTTCGAGTGGGAAAAGAGTACATGACATGTACTCAAAAAGTACATGGCGTGTACTTCAAAAATTTCCAGAAACTTTATTTTTCTCAAAAACTCTAGAAAAAGGAAAGGCGTACCTGAAACAAAGATACAGGTTCTTACACATTGGGAGTTCACCTTTGTGTGTGTTTACTTATGGTAATTAGTTATAAAAATGCAATTCCTTTATAACTCATAAATCATTAAAATAAATATAATTTATTTATTCTTGTTATCACATAATTTAAAAGTGATATTAAATATTTTATATAATGTGTTTATTTTCATGTGTTTTAAAATATTGAGAAATTCCTCAAGGAAAAAATATTATAGTATGATGAGAGGATGGAAATTAGAATGCCCCTATGGATATTAGACTAAAAATCTAGTATCTATAGAGAATAAAACATTTGAATAACTCCAAGAAATCTTTTTATAAGTTGTATAGTCTATCTATAGAGGGAATCCATGATCCAAGCAAATGATTTAAGATCACTCCAAAGTTTCATCTACAACACCAATATTTCGTTGCATCAAAAGGTGTCCATATGTACTGGAGTTCTTGGTGGAATTAGTGTGGGCCATCTTAGACCATATGAAGACACCGTGATATAGGATAGTAATTATTTTAGTTTATATTCACTGAGGATCATAAAATAAATGGTGGGATATTTTTTTCTATGTATCCCATCATGTGGGAATTACATGGAAGGAATTATAGACCCGATTCTACAATAATTTCTTTCAAAATACCTTGATGGAAGAAAATTATTGTGATTTCATGCACCTAAAGAAATAATGTATGTATGTGATGGATTATTCCTCTAATTTCATGGGATTGTATAATTTTATACAAAAATTGTCATTGAAAGAGGGAACTAGTGTGAAGAACCTCAATGAGATCCATAAATATTATATTAGGTCACAAGTGAATATTTTTCTCTTAACAGACTTTCTTGAGGTGGTGAACCTAACCCTTATCACCAAGATAAACCTAAAGGAGTTACCAGGTGGTGTATGGGTAGTTTAATTCTTGAGAGTTGGTAGCGTATCCATAGTAAGTAGGATGTGATGTAGTGGGATTTTTTTGCGTGATAGTTCTAGGAAGAGATGTTACAATAGTGGACCAGTGTGATGATTTATTTGTGGAAGGGTTTGGAAAAAGTGTCCTATGTGTGATAAATTAGTATAATTTGAAATATATTTTAGGAATATGGGTAACTTTCACAGGTCCTATATGAATTGTCCATGGTTTTCATGTAATGAGATGTTTAGGTAGCCATATAATTATGGAATAGGATTAGCCGCACTACAACATTTAGGGTGTTCGATCTTTATATATTATATAGGATGAGGTGAGGTTCCGGTACCCCTGGGAGGGGTTAAAATATCTAGTAATGTTTTTATATCCAGTGGGTATTGGATGGGACTCAGTTCCAAATAATAGGCTAGATTCATTTTTTGAAGTATACTCAAGCCAATCAGGATGTTGGACCTTCCACCATTAAAGGGACAATTCTTACGGCCTTTACTTTATCACATAATTTATTTGATATAATATTTTATACTATTTTATAGAATTTTAATTCATTGATATATTAGGATTAACATTTGAGAACATATATGCAGTGTTGACCTTGGATATCAAGATTGGGAAACAGTTTGTAACAATTCGCTTCTCCAGAGAATTCAATCTAAAATTTTGTAGTTATTAGTTTAATTAGAATTTGTATGTTATCAAAATTAATGGTATTTATTTGATTCTAGTTATGGATTATTTAGTAATATATCAAGTTCCTACCAACTATTATGTTATCCTGATATCGTCCACATATCACGATTGTAGTAATCATGATTAAGAGGATAGTGGGATTTAAAGTTGGGATGTTCAGGAAATAATCATCAACAACTTGTTTGAACTAAAAACAAGGTGTCCAATATCATAAAAAATAATAAAATATTACTTAAATAAGTATATCATAAAATTTATGATCAATTTTGAGATGTATTCTTGATTATTTCTCTCAAAATTAATTCCTAGGAGGGATGTGGAGTTTTCCATAGATCACATTCTAGTGGAATATCCAATTTATATTCCTCTTTATCGAATGGTCCCTGTGAATATTTGTGAATTAAAAGATCATTTGGAAGACATAGATGCTAAGGGATTTATTTTTATGAGTACGTTGCAAAGGGTTTCTCTAGTACTATTCACAAAAATGAATAATGGTTCCTTGAGACAGTGCATGAAATATCAATGGTTAAATGAAATGATGATCAAAAACCAATTCCCACTTCCACATATATAAAATTTATTTGAAAAAATCCAAGTATCCCTTGTGTTTTCTAAGTTTGACTTGAAATTAGGTTATAACTAGTTTAGGTTAAGGCCTTTAGATCTACCTAACACTACCTCTAGAAGCATTTATATCCTTTATGTGTATTTAGTCATGTTGTTCAACATGATAAATACACTCTTAGGGTTTATGACCTTGAATAACTAATTTTTCTACCAATTTATTGAAAAAAAATTGTTTTTTATTATATCCTAATTTACTCTATGATATAGGAGGATCAGGAATTATATTTTGATATTGTTTTATTAACCAGGAGGGAGAACTGGTCATATGGAAAGCTCTCAATGTGTCAATTCTGGAGATACTAAGTACACTTTTAGGGAATGTGATATTTAAATTTGGAATATTAGTTCACCCCAATATAGAGAGTGTATTAGTTACTTGTTAGTATCCTAATAACATTTTTTGTATTCATATCCATTTTAGGATAGGAGTCAAATCAAGAGAGGATTATTCAATACTTTTCATGATGTGAATCACTGATGAAAATTATGACTGGGAAATGTGTGATAATCATGTGGTTTGATGATTTCATGAAAACAATTCAGGGGTTAAAGGGAATGTTGATGTCAGCACTAATTCTGGCCATAACTAAGATGGGTAGGGAGTGTACCTTATATTTTAATGAATCTAGGATCTAGTTGGGAGAATTCATAATGAATTATTGTAATTTTTTTACTAATGGATCATGTCATTTGAGGCCACATGAGAAAATTTACTAACACGTGACTTTGAGTTGGTATTTGTGGTTCATTGTTTGAAATTTAGGTGGTATTGTCTAATGGGAGTGAGTTTTATGGTTTATACAACCCTTAAATGATTCAAATAAATTTCCACACAGTGTGATTTAAATATTTGGAATTAGATATGGGTTGAGAACATGAAATATTTTGATTTTATGAAATCATACATCCATGGGAATGGAAATGATGTTGTAGATGCATTTGGAAGGAAAAAAATAGACTCGAGATGTGAATAAATCAACTAGAAAACTGAATATGATATCCATTTTGTGGAGATGTAACTAGATATGTAGGAGTATCATGTTCAAGAGACTCTTAAATCATTATCTATTACATATTATCTCACTACAAAAAAAAGTGACTTATACCATCAGAAAATTACTAACAGATAACACATCTGTTTGTAAAAATGAGTAATTGCAACAGATATTAAATTCTATTGGTATTAATTATAGGTAACAAAAATTGTTTTTACCAAAAAATATATATGTTTATATTAGTATCTTAATACCAAAAAGTCCTTTACTAACATTTTAATCTATTGGTTTATCATAATGTTACAAACAATTGTTTTATTGACAAATGTATATGTTATTATTAATTGTTTCTAACAAACAAAAACTTTTATAATTATATTTTTTCCATTAAATTATTCAATAATATCACATATTCTAATAAAAATCATATGTGTATATATATATATATGTTATATAAAATTATTGATAAATGATCTAAATTTTTTATGGCTCTAATCACATATAAATTAGTTATATATGTATGTAATATATTTTTTATTACAAAAAACATATAAATTCAAAACTCTTTATATATATATATATTTTTTATGATATTTTATTTAAATTATCATTCTCCCTAAACTATTATTTATAAGTTTAATTATTAATTTAAAACAAACAACATAACAAACCCCAATTCCCAAATCAATTTCATTATGATAAAACCCGACGCAATTCAGTTTTCCAAATCTGGTAGTACACCGAAAACCCAAAAAACCCACCCCTATTCATCTTCATCGGTTCTTCCCCCACCTGTTCATCACCACCCATGTTTGTTATCATTGTTTCCCAGCCTTCCCATTCAGTTCATCTCCCCTTGTTCACATTCCATTCATCCTTTTCTCCATTTTGTGTGTCTGTCGCTCGCCCTTCTCATTTCTCCTCTCCACCCGCCCCTTCACTGGCAATCTGCTTCCTGCCGCCACATGTTCAGTCCATCACTATTTCCACCATCATCCCCCACACCAAATCCATCCAAGGGGCTCGATTTAAATTTTTTGAGGTTCAACTTCTTCGATCGACTAGTGCTTGAAGGGATTTTGGGCTGTGATGCTTGATATCAACCTACGACGATGGATGACGTTTGAAGATTTCCTGTCAAATTCTAATGAGTTCGAGTCGGTATCGTGCGATCGAAGGTTCTTGAAGAATGAAATTCTGTAAAGGAGTCTTCATTTCCAGATTCAATTAACAGTTCCTATTGAAAAAGTGTCTAATTTTTTAGAGTTATTTGTTTGGTTACAATGATAGTTGAAGGAGACTCGGGAAAACGAGTTCCGTTGATTTAATGGTGAGGAATATTCTGGAGAAATCACTATCATCGATGTAAATTAACACGAGTTTAGCATTAGTCCTTTGGTTTGGTCGTGGTCACTGTAGTTTTATCATGGCAGGGTTTCATAGTCTGGATTCTAGAGAAAGTAGTATCAGGTCCTTTTCTCTCATATTTTTCTCTGTTCGGGTAGGTAGTATGTAGCATTCAGCTTGCAATAGTGGTGGTCTCGGTAGTGAAGTTTCAGTAGGCTATAGTAGTATCCTGTAGAGATTTTCTTATTCTCATTTATTTCTCCATCCTTGCAGAAGTATATTGTGTAGTGTGCACATTTTTGGAAGTTTTTCTCTCCCTTGTTCTCAACGGCATAAACTATAGATTCAGTATAGTTTTCTAGGTTCACTTTCTCTATTCCAGTAGACAAAGAATGCCTTCATGTCCTCTGTAAGTATAATCTATTCTCTTATTTCATTCAAGTCCTCCATCCTTTATAAGTATTAGTGATGTCCCGATAAATTATGTTGCCCAAGATCGCATTAGAATTTTTTCCCTAAAATGCATTAAGAGCTATAGTGAAATGGTAAAAAAAAATTCCCTTTCCCTTGTATTTTTTCCATTGTTTGGCGGTTGCCCTAGCCCGGGGGATCGTGGGGATTTCCCCAGGGCCAGCCCTGGTAAGTATAATATGTTCTATTATTTTAATTCATATATGTTTGTGTTGTAACCTTAAATTCAATCATTTTTTAGTATAACTTTAATGTTGAAGTTCATCCATGAATTATTATTAATCATCTGATTTCAATTAATTACATGTCTTTTGATCTTAATCATGGAAGATTTAATTTATTTCATGGATTATTAAAATTGATTCAAAATTCTAATCCTGAATTAAGGAGATTTTATTAAATTAAGTTGGAAAAAGTGTGTTAAAGTTGTATAACTTTGGATTATAGGTGTAAAAATTGAGAATTTTGGCCTTTTAGATGTGATAATTTTGATTTTGATTGATTGATATATCACTGGAGCTTGTTTGATGTCATATTTTTAATTCTTTGTGGATGAATCAATGTTTTTTCTTTCTAGTGTAGTTTTATTTCATTTGATTTATTTAAATATCTCATTTTTATATGCCTTGCATTGTCATAACCATCCATAAATATTAAAAACCTATAAGAGTAAATAAATTACCTTCCTCGTGATAAATGACCTGAGGTCAATACTAATATTACATCATTAAGGAGGGGAAAACAATTTGTATGTGTTGTTACATTTTCAGGCCAGGCTGGACATTCTTGAGATAACACTCATAGCACTCGACAAGATTTTTTATGAAAATTGAAGATATACACTTTCTATGACTTCCCATAGATATTCCAATAGGTTCTATACCCACCTTTAACCTTTAAAATTAATGAATAATGTATATATTAATGTATCTTGAAAAACACTTGTTCAGTATTTCATAGAATTGATGAAGTTAATTTTTACAGGGTTTGACATTCTTTCAATGTGGTTTCGTCATGTCAAGCATGGGGAGGTAGATCAGTAATAGGGTAGCTAGCATAACTTGCTGCTAATCTGCATCCAATGGGGGTTCAATCCACTGCCCCAGCAATTTTTGGGTCAATTTTTACCGGATTCTCCCAACTAGTTCTACGAGTGGGTGCCAGTTTTTTAACATTTTGGGAATGATGTGAAGTGCGGGTGAGATAAAAGAGGCATCCTTGAATGAATACATCATTTCTGGTGGTAATCTTCACATGTAGGAAGAGGAAGGACCAATGAATTCCCTGGACATTATGGACAATCACACACATGGGCAGGAGCCTTGAACATCAGCCATGGTTTGTGAACTCTCACAAGTACAAGGCACATTGAATGAAGGCATCCCTTTAGGCAGGCATAAATGGGTAGGCATGTTGCGTGTCACAAATCTTCAGGTGGCGCACATCATGTGTTGAAACCCTTCATGTAGGTACACAAAAATAACACAGGAACTCTCAGAGAATAATTTCACTTGGTAGGGGACTTCCTATCTAATTTCCAGTGCATGTGAAGGCTTTGTGGCCCCTATGTACTGGTCCCCTATCTATAATGTAATAAATAAGGCCCACATGCCAATTTTTTATCTAATAAAAAAAGTGGAAAGAGTTGGGATTGCTTTTGTTTATATGGGTGGCTCTCCTCATGGTTCAAATCATAAAGTTTACATGGTCATATTATATGATCCTTATTTAGTATTGGTTTCCATGATTTTTTTGAATTCCTATTTATTTGTCTATAGTGTTGTTACGGCTGCCTATTTAGTTATGGTTGCTATGATTGGGGCTCTGGCAGGTCAGTGCGTGGTGAGGAACATGTTTTCATCATGTTGTTGATGTAAAAGAAGTTGGATCTCCTCTAGTTGTCATAGAAAATGATAATATTAATAGTGATTCAGATTTTTATGTTTCTTACCTTTTGTTTCATTCCATTTTTGTTTTGGGTTGTCGAGGTTTTATTCATGTTCATTCCTTTTTTGGGTTATGTTATGATTTATCATTCTTGTTAATTATGGTAATTTATGGCGGGGCACTGGGGATGATGACATATTGTTCTCTGTAGATGTTTGATGAGCAGATGAGGATAGGAACACCTTTTTTCTCTAGTTCTATTTTATTTGTTTTAGTTATTTTTTGTTGGAGTTTTTTATCTCATTTGTGTTTGTGATTTTTCTAGGAATTAGGGGTTGTTTGCACAGTTCAGTAGAGGTGGTAATTAAAGCAATGTAGATGCTAGAGGAAAGTTATTTTGATGGCCCTTTGATGACAGGAATTTAAGGATGATATAGGATGTCCTATCTAATGTTTTTCATGATGTTTTTTTGATGATTCTATCCTAGTTTTATGGTTTCTCTTAATTGGAAACTTTAAGGCTCCTATTCACTACACTATCCTGATAAATGTTGTATTATTCAAGTTTGTCCTTTAATTATAATTTTCCATCTGTTTTTAACAGTTTTTTCCATACAATCATCCCATATCTTTTGCGCCTTTAGGTTTTAGGAATCCCATATCTTGTTTTGTTTCATGTCAGCAATGACACCCGTACTCTCGTCTTTTTTGATCCATTCATTTTTAACTTTTTCATGCTTTACTTGTAGATCTATCATAGTCCTAATCACATTAACACCACTTTTTTGTGCTAGGGTTATGGGTAATGCCTCAAAAGAAATAGCATCAACTTCGTAAGGCCACTTCTCAATGCCTTCAATAGACGAGCTCTTCTACTTCAAAGTGGAATAAATGGTAATCCCAGTAGCACTACCACCGGGTATCAACTTTGGATTCCTGAGAATGTTTCTTCCTCAGGCATAAAAACATGAAAATTACTTTACACTTTATTTATAAGATCCTTTATTGAACCCCTTGGAAGAATGGTGCAAGATATTGGCTCCAAACACTCCAAGATAAAAGATGATAAAATGTAAAAACTAGTCATTGAACCTCTTGACCTAAAAAATACCATATTTTGTTCCCAAATAGGATTCCTGATGTTCATCAGGTCTATTTACAAAAATATTTCTTTAAGCCTTTACTACCTTGTCCTCTTTTCTCAATCATCTGACAGCACCGACTTCAGATTTGCTTAAGTAATGGCATACCAATTCACTCATCCCTCTCTTGGTTATAGCCAAACCAGGTTTGAACTTTTGGATCTGTATGTATTGATTCTCAATGTGCTTTTCATTTTTCATGCTCCCCAATCATCTTCTCTCACCAACTCTCATTTTTTTGGTTCTCCCAATTCTTGTACTCTATAGAATAATCATGTATAATGAAGCTGGGGTTCACAACCCTTTTCTCATTTTTCCAAGGGTTACAATGTCTTTGTCAAACATTACACCTTTAAGAAACTTGGAATCCTCTAATTGGATTCCAAAGACTCTTTCAACCATTATATACTTAATTCCAACCTCTTGTAAACCTTGACCAAGGTCCCTCCCTGCCAACTATTTTCATAGCATCATCGAGTGCTAAATCTGATAATAGATCCCTGAATTGGCTAGTAAATTTTGTACTAATAAAACTCTTCACAAAGCATTACAATACGATCATTCACATAGATATGCATCGTAATATTGTCAAGCACTACAATTGCATCCTTAAGAGCTTTTGTTGTAGGCTTGAAAAATGACTGTAGACCCTTGTTAGTGAAAAATATGTTAGATATGACATTTGATGTTTGGATATTATCAAGGAACACCTTATTCCCAGATCACATGTCAAAGAGTCCTTGAGGATAGGTACTGATGTGTTTGTGATTAGAGAAGTGGTGTTCAAACCCCTACTAATGCAGCAACTGATTGTTGTCAAGTGGGCTTTGCTTTTTGTGATGTTTCTCTATCATTTATTAGTTTTTTTAGTCCTCATAAAACTTTAGATTATCTAAGGTATAGATGGAATAGTTTATTGTGGGAATATAAGATAGGAATTTGGTAATATTGGCAACATATGATCACTATGATCTGGCTTTCTAGAGTTCATTGTATAGTTGAGAGTGGGGAGCATGGTGTTGATGTGGATAATTGGAGTCTTGCAGTCTTGTATTATAACTACCTTTGCAAGGTTCTCTTTTTTTCCATGCAGGATCATTTAAACATTTAAAAAATGCATCGTGGTCATGAACTGTGTGGTTTTGAAAAAGAATGGTGTATTGATTTGAATAATTTTCTTATGTAAGCAAAGTTTTTATTTGGAATGTCATCTAATTAATGTTCCAATATTTTAATTTTCTATGTGATGTGGGTGTGAACCTCTGGACCATGGAAGCACATTCAATGTTCTCCTAAAGTCATATGTCGTTTCCATTGTTAAGGATCTTATTACTCAAGTGAACCCTTCATTATAATTTTATAGAAGATCAATATTTCATTTTCCTTTATTCTAATTTTGTGACTTTTCATTTGTTTGTGTTGTGTTGTTTCATGCCCATCAAAGACTACTGGTAATTGTGGCTATGTCATGGTTGAGTGGGTGAACTATATGTGCATCACCCTTACACGACATCGACAACTGATGCGTGAGAGAAACAAACGAATGAAGGTATGTCGTAATATTTGATGGTGTGTTGTAATATTTTCCGCCGCCACGACAATGAAAACTGATTCATTCGAGAACTTCAAGCACTAAATTAGCTAGATTGAAAAGAACAATTTATGGCGATTTGGGTGAGTGAATGGTTACACATTTATTTCACTTGCATATTTTCATTTTGGACAACCATTTGGCCAGAAAACATAAATTACTTATGCTTATTTCATGTTTTCATTTTGTTATATGTTCTTTTTTTGGTAAGATTTTATGTTCTTTTTTTGTTGTTAGGGTCATCATTGACGTGCTGGTTTGTGGGAATCATTGGGATTTTAGAAATTTGTCAATCACGAGCAGAATATGTCATAGCGGTGACTCAGGGGTGGTGTTTTCGTGACATAGAACAGGCATGAGGAGCATGTCATGGCAGAGAGGCAGATGATTATTGCTTGTAATGAAAAATAATGTGTGAGTTTGGAGTTTCATGTAAAATCTCTTGTAGTTTGAATACAATTAAATATATTTGCAACACATTTCTTGGTGTTTCATATTGAGTTTGAAATGTTCATATAAGCTAATTTTATAATTATTATATAATAAATATAATAAATACATTATATTTAATCAGATTAATAAATATAATATCGAATTTTGGTGACAAATATTTTAATATACACATAATATTTTATTCAAAATATAATTTACAAACAAATATTAATTGTTGGTATTGCTTATAATAAGTGGAATGGTAAATGTTAATATTACCAACAGATAAATTTGTTGCATTAATCTGTAGATAAGAATTTTGACCAACATATATATTATCTGTGGGTATTATTATAATTCCAACAAAACTATTTTATCTGTCGCAATAACATTTAGCGATAGAGTTTTTACCAACAATTTAGTGACAAGTCAAATTTTGTTGGTAAAACATTTTACCAACAGATATTGCACTTTTACCAACAGATATACCCCTGTTGGAAAAAGCTATTTATTTTTAAAATTATATAGAAAGAATAATTATCAGATCCAATGTTATTAGCCCTCAGGGACAACATATATGGTGAAAAACTACTATTAGTTTGGACCATCGGTGATGATGTGTTTCTTAATGTCCATGTCTATTCCATGGGAATGGAATAGACATATATTGAAAGAATAATTATTAGATGCAATGTTATTAACCCTCAGGGACAACATATATGGTGAAGAACCACTATTAGTTTGGACCATCGGTGATGATGTGTTTCTTAATGTCCATGTCTATTCCATGGGTATGAATGAGGAATTAGTGATGGCGTATCATTCATTAATGTTTGTGGTACACCTAGGATTGACAAATATGTATCTTGGAATTCATTGGATGTTCCGGTGGCCAGGGATGAAATAGAAGGTAGCAGGATTTCTGACTCAGTGACCCACCTATTAGTAGGTGAAGGTAGAGAACCAATGTCACACTAGTCATGTGAGGCCTTTACCCATACCTAATTTGAAATGGTATGATTTAACTATAGAATTAATGAATATATTACAAATTAAACCTCATAGGAATGATTTTTTAAGTGTTATTGTTGATCGGTTGACTATGGTTGCTCATTTTGTACTGATTCTAGAGACATTCAGTGTGGCCGATCTAGGAAAGAATTATTTTTAGGATATAGTGCATCTTTATTGAATTCCTCATTGTAGTATTTCAGATCATGATGCTCACTTCACCTTTTACTTTTAGTTGGGTTTACAGAATGCTCTTGGTATATATATATATAATTGATTACTTCTTATCATCCATATACTAATAGATAGTCTGAGTGTACCATTCCTATTTTGGAGTACATTTTATGAGAATGCGTTGTTTATTTTCATGGATCATGGTAGGACCACATGGATTTATCTTCTTTATAATATAATAATAGATTTTAGGATTTGATTTAAATGGAACTATTTTCATCTCTATATAGTTGGTTGTATCATTCCCCCATTTTTTGGTGGAAAACATATGAGTCCGTGCTCCTTAGGTTGAGTCTCTCATAGGAGATTATAGGTCATATTCGGTTAATTAAGAATCATTAATAGATATCTTAAAGAATTTAAATTTCATATGCTAATTTCCAATGTATTCCTCTAAAGTTGGAGGTTATAGATCAAGTGTTATTGTAACATCCTAGGATATCCAAACTAAGTTTTATTATATAAATATTTTATTAAATGAATTTATTTATAATTAAAAACCAATTAAAAATATTTTTGAGCCAATTTTCTTGGAAAATAATATTTGAAATTAGGTGTTTTGATTTATTTAATTATAATACATCAAATTAAATATAATTATTATTTATAGTTTTCAAACTTAATTTAAAATTAAAAACAAATATTGGATTATCGTAGTATTTTCTTTAAAATATTATTTTTGAATAAAAAAATCTATTTTAAAGGTTATTTAATATTTTGAATGAGTAAATTTATTAATTTCAAATATATACGTATATATTTTAGATATTATAATTATCTTAATAAATATAAATAATATGGCTTTCAAAATGACATATATATATTCATGAAATTATAATTATTAATTTAGGATTAAGTATTAATATTTTAATTGATACTGGTATATTTTTTTATAAAATTATATTTATGTTTTAGATTATAAAATTATTTTGTTTTATAATTAAGAAATTATAACTTCTAATGTTAAAGTTAAAATTAAAATAATATACATATATTCTTTATATAAATAATGTTTTTGAAGAAATTGAAATAGGATTATGGGGGGATCCATAGGGGGTGCGTCGAAGCTCGGTTCGGGGAGAGAATGGTCTCGATCTAGGGTTTGTGGGAGTCAATTTCGAGCAGAAAGTCATGGCCTACGGGGTACATCTAGGGAGAGAGGGACGAGCGAGGTCATGTACTGGAGGAATCCAAAGCCGATGACAAATCCAGGAGGAGCCGAGTTCGGGCCGCCATTGTGCCGAGATAGAAGGAGGCACACCGAGCAGCGTCGACTATAGACGAGGTGGAGTCTGGTGAAGTCGGGTCCTGACGCCGTCGATGGAGAACCGTGGTTAGAATTTGACCCGGGTAAAGTTGTGGTTTGATTCTTTCGTGATCTATGTGAGTTAGGTTTTTTGTCTAAACCATTTGTTTAATCTTTATTTATACTCATTTCCACATGTTGATTTGTCTATTTCTTAAATTTATTCTACCTAAATAACTAGCGTCAATCCTTTTTATGGGCAAATTTGACGTAGGGGGGTTTTTTATTTTTTTTTATTTTTTTTATTTTTATTTTAATGGATCTAGGGTGCAAATAATTAAGAAAATGGGTTGGTTAATAGTTAATTCTAATTAGTTAATTAATTAATTCAAATTAGGTTAATAGTTAATTATAATTAGGTAATTAATTAATTATAAATAGGTAATTAATTAATTATAATTAGGTAATTAATTAATTATAATTAGGTTATTAATTAATTCTAATTAGGTTATTAATTAATTTTAATTAGGTTATTAATTAATTATAATTAGGTAATTAATTAATTATAATTAGGTCATTATTTGATTCTAATTAGGTTATTAATGAATTCTAATTAGGTTATTAATTAATTCTAATTAGGTTATTAATTAATTATAATTAGGTTAATAATTAATTATAATTAGGTAATTAATGAATTATAATTAGGTAATTAATTAATTCTAATTAGTTAGTTAATTAGTTCTAATTAGCTAATTAATGAATTCTAATTAGCTAATTAATTAATTCTAATTAGGTGATTAATTAATTATAATTAAGTAATTAATTAATTATAATTTGGTAATTAATTAATTATAATTAGGTTATTAATTAATTTTAATTAGTTTAATAATTAATTCTAATTAGGTTAATAATTAATTCTAATTAGGTAATTAATTAATTATAATTATGTTATTAATTAATTCTAATTAGTTTATTAATTAATTCTAATTAGGTTATTAATTAATTATAATTAGGAAATTAATTAATTATAATTAGGTTATTAATTAATTCTAATTAGGTTATTAATGAATTCCAACTTGGTTATTAATTAATTCTAATTAGGTTATTAATTAATTATAATTAGGTTAATAATTAATTATAATTACGTAATTAATGAATTCTAATTAGGCAATTAATTAATTCTAATTAGTTAGTTAATTAGTTCTAATTAGCTAATTAATGAATTCTAATTAGCTAATTAATAAATTCTAATTGGGTAATTAATTAATTATAATTAGGTAATTAATTAATTCTAATTTGGCAATTAATTAATTATAATTAGGTTATTAATTAATTTTAATTAGTTTAATAATTAATTCTAATTAGGTTAATAATTAATTCTAATTAGGTAATTAATTAATTATAATTAGGTTAATAATTAATTATAATTAGGTTAATAATTAATTATAATTAGGTTAATAATTAATTATAATTAGGTTAATAATTAATTATAATTAGGTTACTAATTAATTATATTAGGTTACTAATTAATTCTAATTAGGTTAATAATTAATTCTAATTAGGTTAATAATTAATTCTAATTTGGTAATTAATGAATTCTAATTAGGTAATTAATTAATTCTAATTAGGTAATTAATTAATTCAAATTAGTTAGTTAATTAGTTTCAATTAGCTAATTAATTAATTCTAATTAGCTAATTAATTAATTCTAATTAGGTAATTAATTAATTATAATTAGGTGATTAATTAATTCTAATTTGGTAATTAATTAATTCTGATTTGGTGATTAATTCTGATTAGGTAATTTATTAATTCTGATTAGGTAATTAATTAATTCTGATTAGGTAATTAATTAATTCTAATTAGGTAATTAATTAATTATAATTACGGTAATTAATTAATTCGAATTAGGTAATTAATTAATTATAATTAGGTAATTAATTAATTATAATTACTGTAATTAATTAACTCAAATTAGGTAATTAATTAATTATAATTAGATATATTAATCAGCGAAGTAGTTATATTAATCAGCGAAGTAGTTATATTAATCAGCGAAGTAGTTACAACGAAGTAGTTATATTAATTAGCAAAATAGTTGTAAATTGCTTCTGGAATATACCTTTGCATTACATTCTAGGTATGATAATGAATTTAGTTTTCAATCTACCTTGACCTCGGTTTGTAATTGAAGTTATGAACTTGAATTTAGTAGTTGAATATATTTTTTTTCATATTAAGTGTTATAGTTGTCATGAAATGATTGCTCTCTTGAGTAATGTATCCCCGGGTAGAGGGGCTTTGGGTCGGACCACCTACTTTCCTGGAGGCTTGCCTTGTCTAGGAAAGTGAATGGGGTTGGCTATCTGTCACTCCGGGCTTACTCACATGGAGATTTTCAATTTCATATAACTCTATGCTTTTACATGACGTGTTCGTGTACCTCATGCATATAATGCATGTGGATATGTATGAATATATTTGACTTCTATTTTTGGGTAAGTAACACAAACTTGTGGGTTGTGTAAATAGTTACACATCAATATGGTTTGAACATATTGATTTGGTGGAGGGATTAGGATTCCAACCTAAATTACTAGAAGCATACCACTAGTGCAGAAAACGTTTTTTACGTCGGTTATTTTTCATTTTTTACGTCGGTTTCTAGTCGACGTTAATACGAACGACGTTATAAATAACGTTTTTTACATCGGTTATTTAAAAACCGACGTCAAAAACATAAAATCGCGATGTTTATCACATCGGTTAATTAAAAAACGGCGTGAAAAAACCGGAGGGGCGGGGTTTATAACGTCGGTTATTATATAATCGCTGTGATAAACCGGGGGGGGGGGTTTATCACGTCGGTTATATAATAACCGACGTTATAAACCCCCCCGGTTTATCACGTCGGTTAATTAATAACCGACGTGATAAACTCCTGGGCGATGGTTTATCACGTCAGTTATATAATAACCGACGTGATAAACCAGTCTGGGGGGGGTTCTCACATCGGTTAATAAATAACAGACGTGATAAAATCCCTGGGACATGGTTTATCACGTTGGTTATTAAATAACCGACGTGATAAACCATTTCCCAGGCCTTTTATCACGTCGGTTATTTAATAACCGATGTGATAAACCATTTCCCAGGACTTTTATCACGTCAGTTATTTAATAACCGACGTGAAAAACCATTTCTCAGGCCTTTTATCACGTCGGTTATTTCATAACCAACATGATAAACAATGTCACAGGTGTTTATCACGTCGGTTATTAAAAAAACCAACGTGATAAACCCTTCCCGATTTCTTTATCACGTTGGTTATAAAATAACCGACGTGGAAGCCAATTTTTTTTAAAAAAAATTGAATGCAGTCATCTGCTCTCCCCCAGAATCAACCAGAAACCAATTCAAGAAATGGTACCACAAAAATAGAAGCAGATCAAAATAAGAACTAAAGCAAATTTAAGCATTTACATTGATAACATATAAAACTTACCCCACTAGACAGCCCCCACCCTCATGTATACCCCCTGGACAGCCCTCCCCCACCCCATTGGAGCCCCCACCACACCCCTGGACTGCCCCCCGACCCCCTGGACAGCCCCCAAACACCCCTTGACAACCCCCCACCCTCCTGAACAACATCCCCTCACCCCAATTGACAGCCCCCACCCCATTGGAGCCCCCACCACACCCTTGGACTGCCCCCCGACCCCCTGGACAGCCCCAAACACCCCTCGACAACCCCCCACCCTCCTGAACAACACCCCCTCACCCCACTTGACAGCCCCCACCCCATTGGAGCCCCCACCACACCCCTGGACTGCCCCCTGACCCCCTGGACAACCCCAAACACCCCTCGACAACCCCCCCCCCCCACCCCACCCTCCTGAACAGCACCCCTCACCCCACTTGACAGCCCCCACCACACCCCTGGACTGCCCCCGACCCCCTGGACAGCCCCAAACACCCCTCAACAACCCCCACCCTCCTGAACAGCACCCCTGCACCCCCTCACCCCACTTGACAGCCCCCACCACACCCCTGGACTGCCCCAAACACCCCTGGACAACCCCCCCCCCCCCCACCCTCATGTATACCCCCCACCCCCTGGACAGCTCTCCCCCACCCCATTGGAGCCCCCACCACACCCCTAGACAGCCCCAAACACCCCTGGACAACCCCCCCCCCCACCCTCATGTATACCCCCCCACCCCCTGGACAGCACTCCCAGACCCCTGGACAGCACTCCCACACCCCTGGACAGCCCTCCCACCCCCCTGGACTGCCCCCCGACCCCACCAGACAGCCCTCCCAGACCCCTGGACACCCCCAACCCCACTGAACACCCCCCCACACCCTTGGAACCCCTCCCCCCCAGACCAAAATCCATACCAGAAAAGCCATCATAAGTAGACCAAAACAAGAAGTATAAAAAAATTAAACATTCACATATATAACATTCAAAACTTACACTGTCAACTTCAAAAAAAAACTAAATCCAACTTAAACAACTACCAAATACACAATTACAATGACAATATTCAAAATTACGTTTTACATTACAAACAACTAAAATTCAATCAAACCTATAAAATAATTTGACCACTCCACTTGTAAGTGTTTGATGTCTTCAACAGTATAGGGTTGAGGGTCATCAAAAAGCTACAAATGAAAAGGAAAGTAGTTAACATGTATAATGAATAAATCAAATTGAAATATTATGGAAAAGTTTAAGAGGAAATCGTACCTGGTCAAAATTCACAACTGTCCCAGTTGTTATTATTTCATACATAAATCTTAACATATAATATCCACATTTGATGACGCCTTGTTGTTCATGACAATTCTGTTTGAATCAGTGTAAATTCAATATATTATTTTTATGTAATAAATCAAAAAGTACAAATTATAAATGGATATTTACCTTCGCATTTACATATTTGATCTTTGCACTCCTTTTCTTTGTGTTTTTTCAAAAGTAGGCCATGCACTGTTAGAAAATAATACGAATAGGGTAAATTTAAAATTCATTATAATATATAAAACTATTGAGAAATTAAAACTTTTCCAATGTATTCTTAAAACTTTTCCGCACATCAGCATGGACAGAGAATATCCAATAAAGTGCTTTCTCCCTTGGGCAAAAACCCCCTAATATCCAATGATCACTGATAAAAGGAAATTTAACGTTAGTGGTTTTTTATGTTAAAAGATAATTAACTCTTTGAGAGAAATGTGTTTCATACCTCTCACAAAAAGGCATCATCCAACATTGTGTGACTATATTCTTTTCAAGTATTTCAGCAATATAAACCATTCTTTGTTCCTCATTCAATGCACATGCTTCAGGGGAAATCAATTGCGGGTCCATGAATCCATATACATCTGTCAGCTCATTCCTCTCACAAATTTTATAAAGATACCTAATACAAAACATACATAAGTATACATTTTTAATAAATATAACGCAGGGAAAAGGTGTTAAGACTTACATGGAAAAAAATTGCACCACATTGATGCCCAACTTATCTCCAGTAACAAGCTCCATGATATCAGTTTTCATAATCCCCACACTTATTTCATGCCCACAAACATGAGCTTCCATTGGAAACTCATAATGACCCGCCAACAAATTTGAATATCTTGACGATCTGTCAAGACTACTAGAATCTGTATCTGATGTCATAGCCATTTTTCTTTGTTGTTGTCTATACATTATTTCTTTACCTTTGAAGTATTCCTGTAAAAATAAATTGAAAAATATATTAGTTTTCAAATGATAAAACAACTTTAATAAAAAAATAAAATAAAAGATATAACATTCATACCTCTATGGTAATGAGTTGAAGAAGTCTGGATGGCCAAATTAAAAAATGGCCGATACTCTGTCCAACTGTCACCACCTCATCTGTAGGTAATGGTACCCTAGCTGATCTATCTATAATATCCTGTACAGTGACCCTCTGATTCTCTACCTCTGATTGTTGATGATGAGTTGTATCTCCTATACAATATACCAACCCATATGCTACTATATGATGTTGAGAATCATCAACAAACAACTCGCAATAAGTAGGAAGCTGCGACAGAGGAGTAGGATAAAAAATGGGGTCCGCAGGCTGAGGTGGGGGAGTGGGAGCTACTGGCGGAGGTGGAGGATAAATAATGGGGTCTGTAGGGGGAGGTGGAGGAGTGGGAGCTGTAGTCTGAAATTGTCTTTTCATTTCTGCAAACATAGACTGCACCGACGGTCTAATCTTGTCCTCCATCGTCGCATTAATATTATGAACTTCAACCTCCAAGGATTCTATTTTTTTATAAACCCCCTCAACATTAGAAGTTGAAGAACGTGGCAACACTTTTCTTACCGATACACCTGCCGGATATCCTCTTACACGACCAGGATGTTCGGGCCTTCCCAATGCTACAGATAAAATATCTTCCCTCCCAGTAGCTGTAAATGCCCCCTGTGAACTCTGCTCCTCAAGAGAGTCCTGTGTTAATTAATTGAACATTTCTGTAATGATTGAAATTATATGAAGAAAATAGTTAACTTAAATAAATAAAATAGATATCTTACAATCCTCTCAGCTATGATTCTCGATTCTTCTGAAAGATATTGCCCTTTTTTGCTCTTCCGAGCTCTCTTCAATTTTTCATGTCTAGATGGAGGGGATGGAGGGGCCACCTCTCCAGATCTTGAATACTCAGCTCTTAGTTGTTGAAATTTTTCCGCCATCATTTGTTCTTCCAATAATGCATACCCTCCCCGAGATAAACTATGAGGGTATACATTTTTAGATTGAATCTCCTGATGAAATTTCCTTGTTTGCTGTAAATTAAGAATAATAAATCATTAACAAAACATTAATAAAATCATTTATATAAGAAAGTTTATAAAATTTTACATTGCCCTTACCAAAAATGACTCTTTTCTTATACTTTCAAAAAACTGTCTCCATGTGTCTTCATCTATAAAAGGATATATACGACATGGATTGTCATGAATCCTATGACCATAAATGAAATCAGATGAGAGGGTTGATTTGAAATCCCTCCATCTCCTGGCAGCCAATGATAAGCATTTCTTCCTAACTCCTCCAGTGTCAGGAATATCAAATGTCATCTGATAAAGAAGAGGTTAAACATATTATATATACCAGAAACATTAAAAGAATAGTCAAACCATGACAAAAGATCTTACCAAAATCGTCTCTCACAACTGAGAGATTATCGCTTTATCCACACTTCTCCAGTCATCATACAGAATTCTTACTTTGCTCTTAGCCTGAGTTGCTACAAAACTCTTAAAATCTTTTGCATTCAGACCTCTAGGAATATCATCATCATCAAACTCAATGACTATCCTCTGATCCTGCGTATGGACAAGTGATAATTTTGGTAAACGTGTGCACCCACATTTACCAACCTTTGAACTCTTTGTCGTACTAGGAGCATGTGAATGTTCATCCCCAGAGCTATGACCAGCAATATGATCATCTCCTGAATCATGTGGTTGATCAACTGAATGATCTATCATTATCCTTCAAATCAAAAAAAATGTTAGTTCACAAATATACAAATTCAAATATTTTAATACTACTGTAATCAGAAAATAGAAAAGTGTACTAAGTTATGTAATAGTAAACATTGGTAATATGGTAAGCATGTTAAACAATGGTAAAGATGGTAAATATGGTAAAGATGGTCAAGATGGTCAAGATGGTAAACATGGTAAACATGGTAAACCTGGTAAACATGATAAACATGGTAAAGTAATTGTCACTGAACAAAAATAATAGATATATAATTCATGTAATTGTTATAAACATGATAAAGTAAACTAAACAAACTTAAAACAAACAAAAACTTATACTTATTTTGTTTTAAAACATGTTTTAATAAATAAAAAACTTACAATATCTAACATTTATGAAAAAAATAAATGTAAACAAGAAATAAACATATGTTACTTATAATTTTAGGAATGTAAAAATGGATTGTTTTCCCAAATTCCTTTATCATGATCGTTCCTTATGGCACAAACCATGTCTTCAATATGCTCATCATTATGTTCTGTTAATCTTTCCATGGAAGTAGGGATCTCACATAAATCAGCATCTTCATCAAGTTCATCTGCACCAATATATTATTTTTTCCCTTGTAAAACAACAACCCACTGCATATCTGATTGATCTACTACATAGAAAATTTGTTTTTCATGTGTTGCCATTATAAAAGAATCAGTTGTGTCTTCCAATCTATTAAGATTAATAAGTGTCATTCCAAATTCATCGTGTCTAACACTGTTTTTACTGATAAACTATTTACAGTTAAAAAAGGAACTTTAATTTTAAAGTAATCAACCTCCCATATGTCTTCAATCACTCCATAATATGCACTTGATGCAGAAATTGGGTTTTTGTCCTTAGCACTCGAAAAATGCATTGCTTCTGCAAACACCAATACACCACTATTCTGAACTTCACTTCTGTATTCCTGAGCTTTCGTATGAAATGTATAACCATTAATGTCATAACCGGACCATGTTATCACATTTAAACATGGACCACCCACTATCCATTTTAATGTCTTTGATACATCTGATCTACCAAGCAAAGTCTTTTTAATCCACGACAAAAAAGTTTTGTTGTGCTCATTCAAAATCCACATTTCTTTCTTCTTTGGATGACATTGTTTCAACTCATTAATATGCAATGTGATATACGGTTGAACATAAACTATGTTATTCAAGATGTATGATTCTAACTTCTTCATCTGTTCAGCTGACAATGATTTGACTTTCAAGCCACGAATCCCCTTTCCCTCATTATTAACTCGCTCATGGCGAGATGGAGGCAAACCTATGTGTTGCGCCGCAGCCAAGTAGCTCGTACAAAACTCTGCTACCTCCTCAGAAATATACTTTTCAATAATGGAGGCTTCAGGTCGATATGGATTTTTAACATACCCCTTTAATATTTTCATATACCTTTCAAAAGGATACATCCAACGAAGATATACAGGTCCACAAAGCATTATTTCTTGAACCAGATGAATCATTAAATGCACCATTATATCAAAAAAAAAGTTGGAGGAAAATACATTTCCAATTGAAAAAGTATAAAAATTGCATCATTTTCCAAAATTTTCAAAGCATTCACATCAATCGCCTTGTTACAGATTGAATTGAAAAAATAACACAACTTCATTATAGTTTTTCTAACATGAATGGGAAATATTCCACGCAATGCAACTGGTAGAATTTGTTGCATAATGACGTGACAATCATGTGATTTCATACCTATCAACTTCAAGTCCTTCAATGAGACAAAAAATTTTACATTTGAAGAATAACCTTGAGGCACTTTGATATCATGAAGACACTGACAGAAGCTAATTTTCTCCCTCTTCGATAATGTATGACAAGTCGGGGGGACGAAATGTTCATCTTCCTTTAGGAGTGGGAGCTAACTCCAAATGTATTCCCATTGATAGTAAGTCTAATCTTGCATTCAACCCATCTTTTGTCTTTCCTTTAATATCTAACAATGTTCCAATCAAACAATCACAGATATTCTTCTCCACGTGCATGACATCAATATATGTTTAACTTCATGATACCTCCAATATGGTAGCTCAAAAAATATTGACCTTTTCTTCCAAATATGTCTATCATTACTAGATTTTTGTGTCTTTCCCAATGTCACATCAAGGTTTTTCACCCTCTCAAAATACAGATCAAGGGATAAAGGTTTTGGAGCAGTATCAAATTCTTGTGAGCCATTGAATGCCTTTTTTAGTCTTCTATAAGGGTGATCCATAGGCAAAAACTTTTGATGACCCATGTACACTGTTTTCCTCCTATGATGCAATTGACAATATGACGTCTGTTGTTCACAAATTGGACATGATTTATGCCCTTTAACACTGTATCCAGACAAATTTCCATACGCTGGGAAGTCATTTATAGTGAACAGAAGCACTGCATGCAGTTGAAAATATTCCATTTTATATGAATCATACACCCTAATACCATCAACCCATAACAGTTTAAAATCATCAATCAACGGTGACAAGTAAACATAAATATCATTGCTGGGTTGCTTTGGACCAGAGATCATTATACTCAACATGATATATTTGCGCTTCATACAAACTTCAGGAGAGAGGTTGTAAATTACCAATAAAAAAGGCCATGAACTATGTGTGCTACTGAGGGTTCGGTATGGATTCATTTCATCTGTGCACAACCTTAGTCTGAGATTTCTAATTTCATTTCCAAATGTAGAATACTGCGCATCAATTTTCTTCCATTGTGGACAATCAGCTGGATGACGTATTTTTCCATCACATACCCGCTCATCAGCATGCCATCTTAACCTTTTTTCATCATGTGAATTAGCAAATAAACATTTGAAATGATGAATTATAAAAAGATACCAAAATACCTTTGAAGGGAGCTTTGTAATCTCTACATCAGCTTGTGATTCTTCTTTCACCTTATACTGTGATGTCCCACATTTAGGAAACTCTGACAGAAATTCATATTCCTTCCTATATATAATGAATTCATTCGGACATGCTTGTATTTTCTTGTATCCCAATCCCATCAGGAATAATATTTTCTTGGCCCTGTAATGTGAATCTGGAAGATCGTTATCTTTTGGAAGAATGTCTTTCATCAATTGTAGCAGCTCTGTAAAACTTCTGTCACTCCATCCATGTTTCGCCTTCAGGTTAATCAATCTTAACACCGCCGGCAAAACCGTAAAATCTATACAACCAGGATATAATGGTTTTTCAGCATCACTATATAGACGTGCAACTGTCGGTTCTATCTCAATTTGTTTAGCTACAATATCGTGAATCATTTCTTCAATTCCATCAAAGTTACCATCTTGCGAATCATCATCATCAGTGACATTTTGTCTAGTTTCACCATGCCAAATCCAAGGGTTGTAACTCGGATTAAAACCATGACAAATCAGATGATCTTTTATCTCTCTACTTTTCAACTTCTTCATATTCAAACATTTCAGGCATGGATAGAAAAAAAATGTCACTACTTGGAACATTTCGTTTAGAAAATTCCAAAAAGGCATCAACACCTTCCTCAAATTCATTGCTCATTCGATGTGCCGTAATCCAACTTCGAATCATTATTACCTATAACAAATATCAAAAATAAATATATTTTTAAGATAAGAAAAATATATGTTTATATGAAAAAATCATAATTTGAATGTAAAACAATTTTGAAATATAAAACAAATCTATGGGTATTTAAAAAAATATGCTTGAATATTATTTTTAAAACAAAATATAGTTAGATATAACAGTTTTAAATTCCATTGAATCAAAGAAAACCATGGTGCCTACATGGTTGATAGAAAATTAGAGAAAATGGAGTAAACTTGAGAATCACCCCCACCCCCGGACAACCCCCAAAACCCTCTAGACGGGCCCCCACCCCCTTGGATAGCCCCCCACACCCACCCACCCCCTTGGACCCCCCTGGACACCCCCAACCCTCTGGACAACCTCCCACACCCTGGACAGCCCCCCACCCCTCTAGACAGCACCCCCACCCCTCCTGGACACCACCCCCACCCCCTACCCCCTTGAACACCCCCCTGGACACCCCCCAACCCTCTGGACCCCCCCTTGGACAGCCCCCTTGGACAGCCCCCACACCCACCCACCCCCTTGGACCCCCCCTTGGATAGCCCCCCACACCCACACCCACCCCCTTGGACCCCCCTCTGGACAGCCCCCACCCCCTGGACAGCCCCCCACCCCTCTAGACAGCACCTCCCACCCCTCCTGGACACCACCCCCACCCCCTTGGACACCCCCCTGGACACCCCCAACCCTCTGGACAGCCCCCCCACCCCCCGGACAACCCCCTAAAACCCTCTGGACAGGCCCCCACCCCCTTGGGCAGCCCCCCACACCCACCCACCCCCTTGGACACCCCCCTGGACACCCCCCAACCCTCTGGACAGCCCCCCCACCCCCTACCCCCTTGGAAACCCCACTGGACACCCCAACCCTTTGGACAGCCCCCCACCCCCTGGACAGCACCCCACCCCTCCAGACAGCACCCCCACCCCTCCTGGACACCCCCCCCCCCCCCGACCCCCTTGGACACCCCTCCGGACAACCCCCAAAACCCTCTGGACAGGCTCCACCCCCTTGGACAGCCCCCCACACCCACCCACCCCCTTGGACACCCCACTGGACACCCCCCAACCCTCTGGACAGCCCCCCCGGACAACCCCCCAAACAATGGTTTACATATAAAAACTAGGCATGGTGAACAACTAAAAACACATGCATTTAATATATACTTCAGCATGAAATAGATGGGATTAAATATTATTAAATATGGCTACTTAAATGATCGTATGATAATTAAAAATAACCAATGATATTCAACTAGTCAAATGATCACAAGTTTTCTCAATAACTAATATCATAATGAGGTAATGGATAATTCTAGAAATCTTAAACATATTGTCAAGGCCTTGGCTAAGGCCTCAAAAAATACTAGGGTAAGCCCTTAGCAGAAGCCATTTTTATTTGGAATCATGAGACATAGCGATGCATCGAAGGGCCATAGAGGTCAACAACCATTACATTATATGTCTAATAGATTCTCATATAAAAGAGGATAAACATAAGCAACAACAACACATGAAATATCATTTCTAAATTTGTAAATTTAATCAATAAACATTCTATGCAGTAATATAGGTGAATGAGATCATTAGTTGTCAATGACAACAAAAATTACCACCAATGTCGGGCATTCGCGAAACAAAAACAAACTAAATAGATGTAGTTGAGGCTTACGTGAATATTGCGAGTCGATCTAATAGATCTTGGGATGATAAATAAAATGATGATGGAAAAAAGAGGTAAGAGGGTTCTAAATGGAATAATCTTACCTAGTTTAAACACAAAAATCGTAAAACATAAATATAGACTATCCGGGAAAAAACACGAACAAAATAAATTCGTGGAAGGCTTACTTGAGTGTTGCGAGTTGAGATGATAGATCCGAGGAGAGTAAAGATGATAAACGATGAAGGAAAAACGAGTTCAACGCAGCCAGATCAACGAGCCGATTAGGGTTTACCGCGCGCGAGAGATGAGCCGTCGGACTGTCGATCAAAAAATCGTAAATGACAATCCACGGGGCTTGTTAATTTTTTAAATGTTTTATAACGTCGGTTATTATAATAACCAACGTTATAAATGTATCACATACAACTTTTTTTACGTCGGTTATTTTATAACCGACGTAAAAAATACATCAAAAATCACAGTATTTTACATTGGTTATTGTATAACCGACGTAAAAAACTTCTGCGGATTGTTTTGTTACATCGGTTATAAAATAACCGACGTCAAAAAGGCCTCAGAAGCCGCGTTTATTATGTCGGTTATAAAATAACCGACGTAAAAAACCTCATGCTTTGGTTTTTTACATCAGTTATAAAATAACTGACGTAAAAAACGACCGTGCTCGATTTGTAACATCGGTTATTAAAATAACCGACGTTAAAAATATACTCGCCACATTTTTTACATCGGTTATAAAATAACCGATGTAAAAAACCACGTTTCACAGATTATCACGTCGGTTATATATAACCGACGTAAAAAATGATGACGTAAAAAACATTTTCTGCACTAGTGTGCATACATAAATTGATTATTTAATCAGATTTAATTAATAACAATGGTTTCTTTTAGATAAAAAAGATGTTCGCCGCCTATATTTATTGAAACGGTCAAATAATTGAGACAGAACAAGGATATAGTTATAGTATACATCCAGAAGCTGTTGTGATGCTTGGAGGATGTACTACTTTAGAAGCTGTGCAAAGGAAAATTCATCAGAAGTTAAAACTGGTGAGGAATCAAGTGATAGAGTCCATCACATTTAGACATCTCCAATTTATATATAGGTTTTGTAATGTGTCCTTTCCGGTAAATGATGATGATGATTGGGAATATATACTTTCATTGGTTAAGTATATACCTGAGAATCAAATGATGGAGTTGTATGTCACTATAGTTACAATGGAGGTTCCATCGACATTGGAAGTTGACCCATCTCAAATTCATGAGACTATGTCATATGCTCCTTCAGATCAAGAAGTTTCATCAGCATCAGTAGTTGTTCCATCATTTCCATCGGCCATAGTTTCAATGGATAGTCCTCCACATACTTTAGATGCATTGGTCGATGAATTTGAGGATGATGGCAATTTCGAAGAAGAATATGAAGAGGAAGTTGAAGAAGAATAAGAGCATGTCAAAGATCATTTTGTGCCAACTCATGTGAGGTTCAATCGACCATTGAACCATCCTCCACTATTGGCTTCATGGTCGACTAAAGGCATGAATCGCTTACCATAATTTGATTATTCAGTTATTACTCCCAGTTCAGAATTTCCAGGAATCATTGGTGGAACAAATCGAGTGTCAGATAACGGTGTTATGTATATTGGCAGAGAGTTTGAGAGCAAATAAGCAATGAAAAATGTGATAAAACAATATCACATTTAAAGACATTACTCATATGTTGTATAAGAGTCAAAGAGGTCTTACTATTTGATCTATTGTGACAAATATGAATTGAACTATCAAATGTGTCTGCGAGCTATTATTGGTAACACTTTTCACAACTGGTGCATCACTAGATTTACTCCACACCCATGTGTGAACCCAAGCTTGTCACAGGAACACTCTTGAATAGATGTTGAGTTCGTTTCAACTATTATTGTTAAAATCATTAGAGCATGTCAAGACGTCCCTATGGTTCTGGTCATTGAGAGAATCAAACAACTTTTTGGGTATCAAATCTCTTATTGAAAGGCATGGGAAGCACTACAAAAGGCTATTTTGAAAGTGTACAGTGATTGGGATGACTCTTATTGAGTTTTACCACAACTGTTGGAGCTTCTACACCACAATAATCAAATAGTCTATCGGTTACATACTGTTGAATATGTTAACCAACAGAACCAATATAATATAATATTTGTATAATGTCGTAAATCTAAATTTCAGGGTTGATACAAGAGACCTTCTATCATAGTGTAAAGTACTTTCTGGAATGAGGAAAGCAGGATGAAGAGGGCTTGAACAGAGGGATGCACTATGGACACCATTTCCAAAGCGAGCTAGATACAGTTCTTCAAGAGGCTGCAACTTACCGTGTAACTGCATTTAATCTTCCAGAGCAACAATTTGAGGTCACTAAGCCCGGTGATGTTGTGGCATGTAGTAATGGTCGGGTGCGAGTTGTTTTACTGGAAAAGCGTTATTGTGAATGTGGCAACTTTCAGGCACTGAGATATCCTTGCAGCCATGTGATTGCAGCATGTGCTTACGTACATGTATCTTGGGAGCAGTTCATTGATCCGGCTTATCGACTCAAGAGCATTAAATCCTGCTACAGCACTCCATGGATACCAATCGGGGAATATCAAAATTTTCGGCTGCTTGATGGCGCACCCACGCTTCTACCGAACAACAGTAAACTTCAACCTAAAGGGAGGCTAAAGTCGACTCGTATTCGGAATGAGATGGATTGGCCTAGTGAACATATCTTACATGATAAATTTGATATCTTACATGATAAATGTCATATCTTACATGAAATTAATGTTTTACTATTTGCATATTCAGATGGAGCAACCACTTTTATCTGGATAGGAGACGCACGTGTCGCATGATGTGTTGGCGCGATGACCTATTAGACATCTTCATGTTTGGAGAGTGCATCGTTTCCATCATGAGGCATCGCCGATAGCTATTTATCCATACCTTAGATGTGCGGGCTTTTATGGAGTTGCTATGTGTGACTTCAAGACCATTGACCATCATTTGATAGCTGCGTTGGTTGAGAGATGGCAGCCAGAGACACACACATTTCATCTCTCTAAGGGGGAGATGACTATTACATTAGAGGATGTCGCCTACATGCTGGGGTTACCTATCCATGGACATGCAGTTATGGGTGACAGTACTGGAAATTGGGCTGCAGTCATACAGAGGCTGCTAGGCATTGACGTCATCGGCGCACGGGGTGTCCTCCAGGGTTCGCGCTTACGCATGAGGTGGCTTGATTAGCATTTCAGTGTCATTCCTGATGATGCAGAAGAGGAGACACTTATTCATAACACACGTGCATACATTTTGCGACTACTCGGGGGCATGTTGTGCGTCGAATACTCCACCGCTTTGGTACACATGATGTACCTCCAATTACTTGAGGATTTGGATCAGATGGCTACGTACAGTTGGGGGTTCGTTGTACTAGCACATCTGTACAGATCTCTCTACACCAGTTGTCAGGCCGATTCACATCAGATTGTAGGTTGCATGGTGGTAGTACAGATGTGGGCCTGGGAGCGTTTTCCATGCATCGCTCCTCGAGTTGTCGCACTGCTTGCACCAGAGCTACTTCAGGACTGTCCTCGGGGACGATGATATGTATCATTACTTTCAATTATTTAGTACTTTTGATATTGATTTTTATAAACTTACTGTAGATTACTCTTTTTTCACCAGGTGGAGTCAGTCTCAGAAGTTTGCACATACTCTGAGACATAGTGTGCACAACTTCCGACAAATATTCAACGCTATAGTGCCAGCTGATGTAAGTTAAACAATAATTTTTTGTAGAAAAATTTGTTTTGTTATCACTATTTTAAGTTATTTAAATATAATATCAGTAACATTATCATGCTACTATATGACTTATTTTTTGAGTTTACATTTCAGGTTTCATGGACTCCTTATAAAGGTTATGTTTACGCATCACTTCCACTATACTGCACAGCTATGGTTGGAGATCGTGCTACATTGGTGCCACTCATTCACTTCCACATCATTGAGTGGCACCAGCCAGACCGGGTCATGCTCCAGTTCAGTTTTATACAGCATATCCCCATGGAACCACGATAGTCTACCGAGTTACATTCGATTGTGCTTATAGGTAGACAGATGACAGACTGGCGGCAGCATCATGCATCTTATATCGAGCTTTGGGACAGGTGTGACCGATTCGGTATATTTCCACATGGATATACCACATCACACTCTCATTTATCTGATCAAGGGGATTATGCACACTGGTATCGACGTCACACCATCATGCACCTTACACGTCGGGGGATTGGCATTCAACAGTTGGTATGTTTACTAAGATTTATTATTATTTTTTAACTCATTTTTTATATTAATTTGAATGTTATTTCATTTGCAGGCAGGCACCATTGGTCATCTAGCACATTCCACACAGCCTCAGGAGCATGCATATATTCTGCGGGAGGTAGTTCATAGGGATGTGGTGGCTCTATTCGATCATCTCCGGTTGATACATGACAATTTTTTTGATGAGGAGCCATAGATATATCATGATACATATCTTCAGGCTGAAGCACCTGAGGATGACGATGTCCCTGCTGTGCCTGCTGAGGAGGATGCACCACCACCGCCACTGCCAGCTTGACGACAGAGACGAGCACATCCAGAGGGGCAGAGGTGACGACATCGACATCCTAGAGCGGCTCCTGCAGATGTCGCCGCACCACAGAGAGACGATCCGGCCCAGCCGAATGATGATTTTTTACAATAGGGAGACACTTATATACCACATATGGCGTCTCTGCAGACTACTATAGACTTCGATCGGGGTGCAGTCACACAGCTTATGGTGGCCCCATATCCTCCCGACGAGGCCTTCTTTAGTACCCCATTTCCACCATTTATAGGAGCTTCGGATCCATATGGAACCCCATATGATTTTGGGACGTCCTCCTCTCATGGTTTTGGTCAGTCCTCTACACAGCACCATGAGGAGGCACCAGAAGCACCAGAAAAGGAGGAACCCGCAGAGAGGACACCGGAGCAACACGGACGTCGGATGCGGAGAGGACGTGAGATTCAAACGCCTCGTTGTGGTACCGGGGGGCATTGTCGTTGATGTTTTTGGATTTCATGTTATATATATATTAAATAACTTATTTACTATGATAAGTAATTGTTGTTTAAGGCAAATAACAAGAAAATAAAAAATATAATAAATACAAACTGATTTAAATTAACTATTAAATTATAAAGTACAATTACAATATAAACAAAATTTGTCACACAGACTAAACATCTAATAATTTCTTGAAAAATGAAAAGAAAAACATACATATAGTAAACAAAAAATATTTTACATGACTACTTAAATATTTAAAAACATTACATTTATAATTATATAATAATAAATATATTTATAAATGTAAATTACCAATTATTAATTAATTAATTAATAATTAAATATTAATAATTAATAATTATAATGACGAATAATAGTTAATAATTATATTACTAACTAATTATTTATTTTATATTAAATAATAATATTTTATAGGCTTTCAAAGTCACATACTTGAAACATTTTCAAGTTTCAACTAGGTGGTTTTGAAATCCTATAAAATATTTTTTATCGACATTTTTTACGTAATTTTTTTATTTTCATCTATTTAGTATATTTTTAATCCATGTTTTAAGTTTCATTCATATTGGTCATATAGTTTATATTTCATAGGCTTTCAAAGTCACATACTTCAAACATTTTTAAGTTTCAACTAGGTGGTTTTGAAAGACTATAAATTATTTTTTATAGACCTTTTTTACATTATTTTTTTATTTTCATCTATTTAGTATATGTTTAATCCATATTTTAAGTTTCATTCATATTGGTCATATAGTTTATATTTTATAGGCTTTCAAAGTCACATACTTGAAACATTTTTAAGTTTCAACTATGTGGTTTTGAAAGCCTATAAAAAAATTTCATCGACATTTTTTACGTAATTTTTTTATTTTCATCTATTTAGTATATGTTTAATCCATGTTTTAAGTTTCATTCATATTGGTCATATAGATTATATTTTATAGGCATTCAAATTCACATACTTGAAACATTTTTAATGCACATGAGACTCAGCCTAGTTGGTGAGGACTCCTTAAGTGAATCTATGAAACCCAGGATCAAATCCAGGTGGAGGATAATTTCCAGGGGGTACTATAGCAGGTACTGTAGCAGTACTGTACCAGGAACTATAGCGGGAACTGTAGCAGACACTGTTTGGCACTGTAACAGCTGGGATTATTCCCCTGTTTGGGCCTCTGGCCACCGATTTGGTCCCCGAGTCCTTTAAGGCCTTCGGGCCACCCAGGCCTTCAGGTCAGTAAGGCCTTCGAGCCACCTCAAGGCCTTCGGGCCACCTCAAGGCCTTCGGGACACCTTATGTGCAGATGAAAACCAGACAACCTATAAGGAACAAACTTCAAAAAGAAGGAGGAGCAAGGAGCTTTCACCATAGTAGAAGCTAAACGGATTACAAGAATGAGAGGGTATGACACCTGCCATCGGGACAAGCCTGTGCATGCACGAGAAAGCCTAGTCGAACAACCATGCGAAGGTGTAACGTCCTGAGTCTGGAGCCCCTCCACTGGTGCCCCGTACCCGGTTCGCCACATGACCTCAAGCGCGTTTCCCCAAATGCCAGAGGCTGCCGACTAGCAACGAGGGCCTTGGTGAGTTGGTGGGGAAACTATTCCCTCATTCGGTAAGGTATAAAAGATAAGGAAACAACAATAAACAGCGGAAGTAGTAAACAACATGTATAACAACAGAAACTAAACAACGGAAGTAATGTAGATATACAACTATGATGAAAATGGTGCAGCAGGTACAAGTATCTAAGGAAAACAGCAAAGACAACAACGTGTTGAAATACAACTGAACCAAGTGCAAAAGAAAAAAATAAAGTAATCTCCTCAGCATCGCGAGCCATGGCTCGGTCCCATGCTCCCCAGCTCCTGATGCAGTCAAGATCCTGAAGTAGAAGGGCACTTGCCCTTGTCTATACCTGCAGCAACATAGTTTTCTTGGGCCCAAAAGCATGGCCCAAACAGGGTGTGAGATACAATCCCAGTAGGTAATCACCCAAATATTTGTGCCTAACAGTCAATGAATATAAGGCAAGTAATAAAACTAGAAACAGTAAACAAGATATCACAAGCAGCTACAATCCACAGTTCTAACAAAAGAAGTGCACAAGTAAACAACCAGTAACAAAGGAAAAAGGTAACCCTCTGGGTAGCTCTCATAGCCTAACCCCTATGGTTCAACCTATAAGTACTAGCAACCCTCTAGGTGGCACGCACAGTCTCACCCCTCTGGTTTAGTTACATAAGTAAGCAGACTCTCTAGGGAAGCACTCACCGTCAATTCCCCCTGTAGTCTCGTATCGTGCTAAAGGATCTCTGGGGAAGCACTCAACGTCAATTCCCCCTGTGGCCCGCGTTGTAATTAAAAGACACTCTGGAGAATCCCTTCCGTCAATTCTCCCTTTGGTCTCGCATCGTGATTAAAGACACTCTGGAGAAGCCCTTTCGTCAATTCTCCCTTTGGTCTACTACTCTAGGTTCTCACAGTCCTGAGTATAACTAAACATGCTCAGTGCATGAATATCATCCAAGTAAACCTTAGGAACTACTTGGCTATCAACTAAGGCTCAACAGAAAAATCAAAAGAGGCAGTTCCACTATCCTACAACAAGGTATGGCAACTGGCAAAACGCCCAACAGGCAAAACAAGCATGGCAAAGCAACCTGAGCACAAAATAAATTACACTACTCACAAGCAATAACCTCTACTAAAGCAATCAAGCAATGCAGGCAAACAACAAGGGAAAAACAAGCAACACGCAATACCCCGTTCACAGGTATTGGTGGAATTTGCACATAATATTCATCAACTTCTTACAGAAAGGCACAAACCACCTACCTCGATCCTAGGAGATCGATATACGTGAAACTTGACGACAGATTCCCCTTGGAACGACGTAGATCTGAGAAAAAGCACAAATCACTCAACCTATGATAACTTGGAAATGAGGAGGAATCAAGAAGCAAAGCTAAAGCAGAAGGAAGAACTCACCGCTGCGATTCCAACGCAACCGATCGTGCTCGAATCGGAGAACGGACGGCGAGGCAGGACTCCGTCGAAGATCCGGCCGTACGGTCTCTCTCGGATGGTCAAAAACTGGAGAAGAAGACAAATATGGGGGTTAGATGTGACCCAGGTCCATTTCATGAAAAAAAGTACATGGCGTGTACTTTTTGAGTACATGGCGTGTACTTTTAATTTTTCCGTACCCCGAATTAACCGGCCTCCACCTCAGCCTTACACACCGTGTGTGTGGCCCGGGCACGGCCAACACACGGCTTCGAGCTGGGAAGAGTACACGACATGTAATTAGAAATTACACGGCATGTACTTCTGAAATTTCCAGAAAATTCTTTTTTCTCAAAAACTCCAGAAAAAAAAAACGAAAACATACCTGAAAAGAGATTCGGGTTCTTACAAACTTCCCCCATTAAAGAAATTCATCCCCGAATTTCCCTAACGAGGTGGAGAAGGAGAAACCCCAAAGAGCTCCGGCCATTGCGATCGTACATCGGCCTCCTTATCCTAGGTCTCGTCATGTACTCGCCCGTGCTGCCATAGCACTCGTACCAGAGGAACAGACCGCCCACGGAGAGCCTTCATACTATGATCGACAATCCATATAGGATGCTCTTCGAACGACGCATCCGCTTCAAACTCGACTTCCTCAGGCTGAAAGGCATGAGACGGGTCTGAAAAGTAGTGTCAGAGCTGAGAGACACGGAAGACGTCGTGCATGGTCTGATACCTCTGAGGTAGCTGCAACCGATAGGCGACCGACCCCACTCTCTCCAAGACCTCAAACAGCCCGACGGACCGCGGTGAAAGCTTACCCTATCTCCGAATCCTTTTGTGTCCCAACCTCGGTGTGACACTTAGGAAGACCTGATCACTGACCTCGAACTCCAGAGGTCGTCTCCGTTGATCAGCATAAGACTTATGCCGAGACTGTGTTGTAGCCATCCTCTTTCGAATCAGCTCTATCTGCTCTGAAGTCTCCTGTACAAGACGAGGTCCCAGCCAAGCTGCCTCTCCTGCCTCCAACCAGCATAAGGGTGATCGGTATGGCCTACCGTACAAAGCCTCGTATGGTGCCATCTGAATGGTCGCCTGGAAATTGTTGTTGTAGGCAAACTCCACAAGAGGAATATGCTTCTCCCAAGAACCGCCAAAGTCAAGGATGCAAGCTCAGAGCATATCCTCAAGCACCTGGATCGTGTGCTCGGACTGGCCATCAGTCTGGGGATGGTATGCTGTACTCAAGAGTACCTGTGTACCCCAGGCCTTCTGAAGTCCCTGCCAGAACCGAGAGGTAAAGCACAAATCTCTGTCTGAAACAATAGAGCGCAGAACTCCATGCAGAAGAACGGTCTCTCTGATGTAAAGTCATCCTAGATCATCGACACTGAAGGTCTCCTTGATCGGCAAGAAGTGAGCAACCTTCGTAAGTCTTTCGACGATAACCCAAACAACATCATTCCCTCAGGGTGATCTTGCCAACCCGGTCACGAAGTCCATCGCAACATCGTTCCAATTCCACTCCGGAATGAGTAACTGTTGTAAAAGTCTCATTGGTCGTTGATGCTATGCTTTCACCTGCTGATAAGTAGAACATCTCATGACAAAACCAGCAACATCCTTCTTCATACTTGGCCACCAGTATTGGCGATGAAGGTCCCGATACATCTTGGTGACGCCAGGATGAACTGCCCAAATAGAGGAATGGAAATCCCGCATCATCTCCTCACGTATGTCTGCTGGAACCCATATGCGTCCTTGGAAATGCAAGATCTCATCCTTGCACACTGTCCATCCAGGAAGAGGTTCCTCTCCTGACACACTCTCCCGCATGACTAAGCCTTCTGAGTCTGATAGCTGCCTCATCCGTACCCGATCAAGTAGCGTGGAGGTAACAGCTACCGAAGATAGAAGAGTCTGTCCCCGTCTGTTGTGCACCTCCAGATGCATCTCAGAAAACAGAGTCATCAGTTGCCACTCACTACTGGCCTCCTGAATTTCCTGAATTTGAGTTCTCCTACTCAACGCATCAGCCACGGCGTTGCCCTTTCCCGGCGTATAGGTAAGTTTGAAATCAAAAGACTGAAGATACTCGACCCACCTGTGCTGCCTCAGATTCAGATCATGCTGAGTGAAGATATACTTGAGACTCGTGTGGTCAGTGAAGACCACAAAGTGCTCTCCTAGAAGACAGTGTCTCCAACAGCGCAAGGCATGAACAATAGCAGCTAACTCCAAATCGTGCGTAGGGTAGCTCCTCTCATGTGTCCTCAACTGCCAAGACTCGTACGCAACGACTCCATCTCCCTGCATAAGCACAGCTCCCAGCCCGATACCCGAAGCATCACAGTAAACAGTGTAGATCTTGCCTGGCTCTGGCAAGACTAGTATCAGTGCTGACATCAACCTCCCTTTCATCTCCTGAAAGGCTGACTCACAAGAATCTGACCAAAAGAACTTCGCCCCCTTCTTGGTCAGACCTGTCAAAGGTGCTGCTAGATGAGAAAAGTCCCGAATGAAGCGTCTGTAGTATCCAACCAGCCCTAGGAAGCTCCGTACCTCAAAAACGTTCTTCGGCTGCTCCCAAGAAACTACAGCCCTCACTTTCTCTGGTTCCACAGATACTCCTGCCTCTGAAATGACATGACCCAAGAAGTGAATCTGATCCATCCAGAAGTGGCACTTTGAGAGTTTAGCATAAATCTAATGCTCTCTTAGTGTACTCAGAACGATCTCAAGATGTGTGGCATGGTCATGTAGAGTGTGAGAGTACACCAAGATATCGTCCAAAAAGACCAAGATGAAGGAATCCAGGTAAGGATGGAACGCTCGGTTCATTAGTGCCATGAAAACTACAGGTACATTCATGATCCCGAACGGTATGACTGTATACTCGTATAGACCATACCTACTCCTGAAGGCTGTCAGAGGTATATCTGATGGTCTAACGCGCAACTGATGATAACCGGACCTCAAGTCGATCTTCGAGAACACCCGGGCTCCTCGAAGCTGATCGAAAAGGTCATCAATCCGCGGCAAGGGATATCGGTTCTTGACCGTCAACTGGTTCAGCTTCCGATAATCCACACAAAGCCGAAGGGTACCGTCTGCCTTCTTTGCAAACAGAACAGGCGAACCCCAAGGAGAAGTACTGGGTCGGATGAAACCCTTAGCCTGTAGCTCCTCCAACTGCTTCTTGAGCTCCTGCAACTCAGGTGTAGCTATCCTATAGGGACGAATGGACACTGGTGCCGCTCCTGGCACAAGATCAATAGAAAATTCTACCTCACGCTCCAGAGGCAAGCCTAAAAAGTCCTCTGGAAAGACATCCCTAAAGCGATCCACCACTAGAGGGAAGTCCAACTGTGGAGTCCCCTGATCATCCAGATAAAGACTAGCAATCTGGGTCGTCACCCCTCATAACCCAAGATGCTCGAGTCCTACCCGACTCGCCTGAACGTCCCATTTGCCTTTATAAAGAAAAGATTCACCCTCAGGTGAAATGAAACTGACTCTGCGGCGATAATAGTCAATGACTTTCTGAAAGGGAATCAACCAATCCATGCCAAGGATGACATAATAGCCTGTAATCTCTAGGACATAGAGATCCCATAAGAAGCGATACCCTGCAACCTCGAGAGGGAACTCTCTACACTGGCGTACACTAGATGTCCTCATTCCCAAAGGTGTGTCTATTGTCAACGAGTCCGCATAAGAAAAGACGCAGAGTCTAAGGCTCTCCACAATAGAAACGGGGATAAAGTTATGCGTAGCACCAATATCGAAAAGGGATGAAGATAAAACTGATGCTACTAACATCATACCTCGAATAGTAGAAGGGTCGGGATCCTGCTCCTGATAAGTCTGCTCCACGGCGAAAGATTGGCCCGTGCCGTGGCCCTACGCCCCTGGCTGACCACTCTGAGCTGAACCGCCCTGCTGGTGCTGAGGAACTGGTGGCTGACCGCCACGACCTCGACCTCCACCTCGGCCCGAACGGCCGGAAGAACTCCAGTTCCCCGACTGGTGAGAAACTGGTGGGGATTCTCCTGAACGGGGAGTCATGGAAGAACCCCGGTCACCAGCTGCTGGTGAGAAAACCTGGCAGAAACGCTGAAGGTGACCCATCTTGCCGCAAGATCGGCACTCCACGGGGTCTCTCTGGCACTACGGCCTCATGTGCCCTGCCCGGCCACACTAATAGCATGTCACCTGGCTGCCTGATGATGCATCTCGCTTCCTTGAATCACTACGCGTAGGCTCCCTACAGCGCTTCTTGTTATCATCTGGAGGATGGCTAACTCTGGAAGCAGAACCACCCTGGCTTGCAGCTCCAGAGTCTCTCAGATTGCGCTCTGCAATCAATGCCTGGTTGACAATGGAAGTAATGGAAGTCAGCTGGAAGATGTTCACCTACGAGTGGATCTCCCGCCTGAGTTCATCCTCAAACTTCCTTTCCAAGAACACCCCACTCCCATCCCGAAGGGGTGTAAAACGCTGCAGCTCAGTGAAACGAGAGGAATAATCCATGACAGATAGAGTACCCTACTCTAAGCTCATGAACTCCCGGGCTCGATCGACCCTCAGGGTCTCCGGGTGGTAGTCGTAGAACACGTGCTGGAACTCCTCCCAAGTCATAACCTACTGCTGACCCGCCTGTGAGATCACGTCCCACCACCTCTTGGAGGAGTCTCGAAGCATGTAGGTGGCGAGCTTGACCTGCCTCTCTGGAGGCGTCTTCAGATGCTCGAAGATAGTCAGCATGGGTTCCAGCCATGACTCTGCAGCCTGAGGTCCTCCCTCCTCCAAGAATGTGGGAGGATGCTGCTGCTGAAAGACCCACATCAAGTCTTCCATAGACGAGGTAGGAGGCGGTGCTCCCTGGAAGGCCTGCATCATCTTCATGAAACCTTCCCTGAACTGCACATCAGCGCCCGCGACTGGTACAACAACCGGTGCCAAGGCTGGCTCGGCTGGGGGATCAACAGGAAGTTCTCGATCAGCCCTGTCTGGCGTCTGATCACTGCCTGACGACAGACGTACGACCGAAATACGTCTCAGAGTCATAGCTCTGGAAGATCAAAAGCACGCCTTAGATTAGGAAAACAAGGACAGGGAACGCAAGAGTACAAAATGGAAACAGGGGAAGAAAAACACACAAGATTGCAAAACACGACTACACGGCATCTATAAAACTACACGGCGTGTCTTTTTAAGCCACTGACATGGGTGAGTACTCCTGCCCTACAGGTCATGTACACTTCAAACTACACGGCGTGTTGAACCCCACACACGGTGTGTACTTGAAACTATTCCCCTACCTGAGTCTCCTTACACGGCTAACCCACACGGTCTGACTCAACCCTAGACTACACGGCGTGTTCAAAACAGCACGGCGTGCACTGAACAAGGCTTCGGCGGTCCGTGTTGTTGAGTACATGGTCTTCTACACGGCTGGACTATACACGACGTGCTCCGAACAAGCACGAAATGCATAGGCGAAGGCGACATCATCCCCTATTGTTCGTGACACGGCCGGGTACCTGGGCAAGACTACACGGCGTGTTCCGAACAAACACGGCGTGTGGAAAGGAAGGTAATGTCGGCCCGTGTTGTTCGTGACACGGCCGGGTACCTGGACAGGACTACACGGCGTGTTCCCTACGGACACGGCGTGTTCTACCCGAGCTTCCCCGACCCGTGTTGTTAGTGACACGGCTGGGTACACGGCTCCTAACCCACACGGCGTGTACCAATGGTACACGACGTGTTCCCGAAGTTATTCCTACGACACCGTGTTCTGCTCACATGGTCAGTGACGTGGCCTGAAAACTACACGGCGTGTGCCCGAAAAGTACACGCCGTGTATTCTGAGTTTTTCTGGGCAGTAGCTCAGAAACTGCACAGAATTCCAGATACACTAAAAAAACAAGGGAAAAGATGCCAAATTCTGATCCGAGAGGGCCCATAATACCTCAAGAACCAAAATTTGGCGTTCATTTTAAGAAAGAAACAAAACAACAGTTTTCTAACACAACAGCAGAGAATCTATCAAGCATATATCACAACAACATGCATAATCTACACAGAGCCTATCACAACAGCATGCAATCTCTAATGCACCCTAGATGGCATGGAAAGAATGCATGACATGTGATTTCTACAAGTTCCTATATGATGCATGAGATGGAATACCCTCATCTCATCGGGTTGCGACAAAAATAGAACCGAAATATCAAAACAATAACCGCACAGGTCATACGAATCACTCTAGGTGAAAACATACCAACTATAAAATCTCAAAACTAGAAAACTGCATTTAATGAGGTAGTATGGCTTTTCCCTGTACACGGGTTAGCTACTCCCAGACATGGCTTAATGCCAAGTATCGAATCCAACCTATCCTTGACTAAGGTCTCCAAACAGTAAAGCAAAAGAAGAACCCCTCTGATACCACTTTGTAACGTCCTGAGTCCGGAGCCCCTCCACTGGTGCCCCGTACCCGGTTCACCACATGACCTCAAGCACATTTTCCCAAATGCCAGAGGCTTCCAACTAGCAGCGAGGGCCTTGGTGAGTCGATGGGGAAACTATGCCCTCATTTGGTAAGGTATACAAGATAAGGAAACAACAATAAACAGCGGAACTAGTAAACAACATGTATAACAACAGAAACCAAACAGCGAAAGCAATATAGATATATAACTATGATGAAAATGATGCAGTAGGTGCAAGTATCTAAGGAAAACAGCAAACACAACAACGTGCTGAAATACAACTGAACCAAGTGCAAAAGAAAAAAATAAAGTAATCTCCTCAGCATCGCAAGCCACGGCTCGGTCCCATGCTCCCCATCTCCTGATGCAGTCAAGATCCTGAAGTAGAAGGGCGCTTGCCCTTGTCTATATCTGCAGCAACATAGTCTGCTTGGGCCCAAAAGCATGGACCAAACAGGGTGTGAGATACAATCCCAGTAGGCAATCACCCAAATATTTGTGCCTAACAGTCAATGAATACAAGGCAAGTAATAAAACAAGAAACAGTAAACAGGAAAGCACAAGCAGCTACAATCCATAGTTCTAACAAAAGAATTGCACAAGTAAACAACCAGTAACAAAGGAAAAAGGTAACCCTCTGGGTAGCTCTCACAGCCTAAGCCTTATGGTTCAACCTATAAGTACTAGCAACCCTCTAGGTGGCACGCACAGTCTCACCCCTCTGGTTAGTTACGTAAGTAAGCAGACTCTCTGGGGAAGCACTCACCGTCAATTCCCCCTATAGTCTCGTATTGTGCTAAAGGCTCTCTGGGGAAGCACTCAACATCAATTCCCCATTTGGCCCGCATCGTAATTAAAAGACACTCTGGAGAAGCCCTTCCATCAATTCTCCCTTTGGTCTCGCATCGTGATTAAAGACACTCTGGAGAAGCCCTTCCGTCAATTCTCCCTTTGGTCTACTACTCTAGGTTCTCACAGTCCTGAGTATAACTAAACATGCTCAGTGCGTGAATATCATCCAAGTAAACCTCAAGAACTACTTGGCTATCAACTAAGGCTCAACAGAAAAATCAAAAGAGGCAGTTCCACTATCCTACAACAAGGTATGGCAACTGGAAAAACGCCCAACAGGCAAAAAAAGCATGGCAAAGCAACCTGAGCACAAAATAAATTACACTACTCACAAGAAATAACCTCTACTAAAGCAATCAAGCAAAGCAGACAAACAACAAGGGCAAAACAGACAACACGCAATACCCCGTTCACGGGTATTGGTGGAATTTGCACATAATATTCATCAACTTCCTACAGAAAGGCACAAACCACCTACCTCAATCCTAGGAGATTGATATACGTGAACCTCGACGACAGATTCCCCTTGGAACGACATAGATCTGAGAAAATGCACAAAACACTCAACCTACGATAACTTGGAAACGAGGAGGAATCAAGAAGTAAGGCTAAAGCAGAAGGAAGAACTCACCGCTTTGATTCCAAAGCAACCGACTGTGCTCGAATTGGAGAACGGACGGTGAGGCGGGACTCTGTCGAAGATCCGGTCGTACGGTCTCTCTCGGACAGTCGAAAACTGGAGAAGAAGACAAATATGGGGGTTAGACGCGACCCCGGTCCGTTTCATGAAAAAAATGAAAGTACACGGCGTGTACTTTTTGAGTACACGACATGTACTTCTAATTTTTCCGTACCCCGAATTAACCGGCCTCCACCTCATCCTTACACACCGTGTGTGTGGCCCGGGCACGACCAACACACGACTTCGAGCCGGGAAGAGTACATGGCGTGTACTTCTGAAATTTCCAGAAAATTCGTTTTTCTCAAAAACTCCAGAAAAAAAAACATACCTAAAAAGAGATCCGGGTTCTTACAGAAGGTGGAGAGCTGATTTCACGATGAAGATGCTGGGGAGGAGCAGTTCCAAGTAGTTAGTATGGGTTGTATGTAATGTTTGAAGCCTACGAGCATTAAATTCCTCTAAGGCCTATAGGCCATGTAATACTTACGCCTACGGGCCTTGTAAGGGTTCCACCTCACCCCTTGAAAGGTGGATTATCAAAAATCAATAAAAAATGAAGGCCTTCGGGCCATTGGAGGAAGTGCGTGGTTTTGAAAGACTAAAATATTTTTTATCAACAATGTTTACATGGTTTTTTTAATTTCATATATTTAGTATATGTTTAATTCATGTTTTAAGTTTCATTTATATTGGTCATATAGTTTAAATTTTATCATCATTAATAATACTGTTGTTATTACCAATTTATTATATGTTTAACAATATTTCAAATTTATTTATAAATAATTACTTATAACTATATAAACATAGATTAGTAATTATAGATTTAAAATTATATATATATATATATGTACAAATATATAATTATAAATATATAAGTATAACTATAATTACAATATAATTCTAAATATAATTATAAATATAATTATACACACATATATATATATATATTTATATATGAATATTAAATATATTTATAACTAAATTTTAAATATATATGTAACAATATTTTCATAATTATATATTTATAAATATATTCGTATTTATATAATTATAAATATTTATTTATAAAGATTAGTTTATAATTATATAATTACAAATATATTTTTTATTTCAAAAATATATAAAAATATATTTATATTTAAAAATATTTATTTTTAATTATATATATACATAATTATATTTATACACACACATATATATAACTATTTATAATTATAATATTTATAATATTTATAAGTAAATATATAAATAAAACACACAAATCGGGAAAAAAACCCTTATATTTTATATAATATAACTATATAAATATAAATAAACCACATATTTTTTTTAATACATATTTTTTATTTACAAAATTATATATAAATTTATAAATTTATATAAATAATTATATATAAGGTTTATTTCATTATTTTATTATATAATTAAATAAGGTTTATAACTATATAAATATAAATTTATAAATTATATATTTATAAATATATTTATAAATATAATTATAAATAATTTAGCGCTTTTAAATACATATTTATAAGTATATTTTTAAAATTTTAATTATTTATTATTAAAAAATGGATGGGGTTCCAAAAAAACAAAACAAAAAAAGGGAGGGTTCAAAACAAAAAAAAAAGAAAGAAAAAAAGAAAAAAAAGGTGGCAAAGCGCCACTTGAAGTGGCGCTAGCCACCCGAACAGTTGAGCGCCACTTCATGTGGTGCTCAACCAACCCATTTTCCTAATTATTTACACCCTAGACCCATTAAAATAAAATAAAAAATAAAAAAAACCCTTACGCCAAATTTGCCCCTTTTTATGGATCGATTTCATCAATTTTTAGTAAAGAATTTTATCTGCAGTCTTTATCTCCTTTATTCCAATTTTTTGTTCGTTATTTTTATTCTATGTCACTGTATTAGCCATTTTAAATTATAGTTTTTTTAATGATGTGATCCATTTTTGGTTTCTGATTCTCTTTTTGAATATGGATAGAAAGAAAAAATTCTTTAGTTCGTATAAGTCATTTTCACTATCCTTAGTAATGCTTTTATTAAATTGTTTATATCAACTTTGGTTTTCTAATTTCCAATTGATGTCTACATCGACCTTCTCATCTTGCTCAGCAAGCTGTGTGTGACTATACACACAATGATAATTATAGATATAAAGGTTTCAAACCTTTGAGAAAATGTATTCTACAAAACCAATATGTCAATCTCTGTGTGTAAGTGTGTATGCAAAAATGCTGTAGTAGAAGTTATTCTGCATGAATTTTCCTATCAGGTAAGAAAAAATTAATTATTTCCAAACATTTATCTAAATTTTTAAGGGTGATATGAATTTTTTCAAGCAGCGGATTCATTTTTAATTAATATATGATAGATTGTTTAATTATTGTGATTTTATTTTTATATTCAATCTCATTTTTTATGGGATATATTATAATTATTTATTTTTAATTGATCCTTTATAAACCTAAAATTAGATATTTTAATAGATATAGTTTTGAAACTTGTTTATGTAAGGGAAAAATATTTAATTTCAAACCGTTATTTATATAAAATTTAATTTTTTTAATGATGAATTTAATTAATTTATGAATTTTGATTCTTGATTTTACATCAAATTATGAAAGGGATCGTCTTATAAATTATATATTTTCTTTAAAATTACCTAATTTTTGTTTATAAAATCTTTTTTTTTAATTTCATTTTAATTTTCTAGTACTAAGAGTTTACTTTCCTCTTAAAAATTTATTAATTTTAATTTTTTTATATTTTAAGGAATTATATTATAATGTTTTTATTTTCCAAAGTAAGTGATTACTTTTATTCATAATTTTGTTAGATGAATTTATTATACATGTATTTATCTCAAATTTCATGTTTTATACATAAGTGATTCCCAAATTTATATTTTTAGAATTTCAATTCATGACATATATATAAAAATATATGTATTTAATCTCAAGTTTTTGTTCATCATACACCTATATATATAAGAGTATTTATTTTCAAACTCTATGATTGTCTGCTTCTATGTGATGTAACTAGGTTTAATATATACATATATATTATATAAGTTAAGTAATATATATATATATACATAAATGAAGTTTGAAAATGTGTGAATTATATATGTGTACAAATAAGTTCGAAATGTTTAATTGACATGTTTATAATTTGTATTGTCATGTTTTTGAAAAATGACAATAGCATGTCATCATGTTATATTAAAATTAAGGGCGTCACAATTTCATATAGTGATGGTCATTCAGAAATTTGTGCACATGAGCCTCAGCCCAGTTGGTGAGGACTCCTTAAGTGCATCCAAGAGACCCGGGATCAAATCCAGGTGGAGGATAATTTCCGAGGTACTGTAGTAGGAACTGTGCAGAATTGTAGCAGGAACTGTGCAGAACTGTAGCAGGTACTGTAGTGGGAACTGTAGCAGGCACTATTTGGCACTGTAGTAGCCGGGAATATGCCCCATTTGGGCCTTCGGGCCACCGATTTGGTCTCTGAGTCATTTAAGGCATTCGGGCCACCTTAAAGTGCAGATGCAAACCAGACAACCTACAAGGAACAAGCTTTAGAAGGAGGAGGAGCAATGAGATTTCACCATAGCAGAAACTAACCGGATTGCAAGAATGAGAGGGTATGACACCTGTCATCGGGATAAGCTTGTGCATGCATGGGAAAGCCTAGCCGAACAGCCATACAAAGGTAGAGAGCTGATTTCACGATGAAGATGCTGGGGAGAAGCAGTTCCAAGTAGTTAGTCTGGGTTGTATGTAATGTTTGAAGCCTACGGACAATGAATTCCTCTAAGGCCTACGTGCCATGTAATGCTTACGCCTATGGGCCTTGTAAGGGTTCCACCTCATCCCTTGAAAGATGGATTATCAAAAATCAATAAAAAACGAAGGCCTTCGGGCCATTGGAGGATGGCCATTCAGAAATTTATAATTTAATAGATTTATTATTTTAAATTTAACAAAATATTTTCAATTTAAAAATATATATATGTATATAAATATATATATATATATATATATATAACTACCTATTTTTATTTATTTTAAGGATTTAAAATAATTTCTATGCTTATCATTTTACGTAAGAGGATTTTTTATTTCTATTTATCAACGGGTTTTGAAATTGTCTTCAATACTTCAATTTATGTTTTATTTACAAAGAAATATACATATATATTCTATATGAAACATTTATATTCAAGACATGTATATATATATATATATATCTCATGATGTTTATATATGTATGTAAGTGTATATGTCATTATTTTTAATATTGATATACATTCATGTGAGCATGCAATCATATTTTATTTAAATATATGTATGTATATATAATTGAATATTTTATGTAAAACTGTTATATACATTTGTATAGGTATGATTTCATGCGAAACTATTTTTTTCATGACACATGTATAGCCAAATAATTTCTTTTACGAAATGGACATCGAATCTGAAAATTCTAAAGAAGATTTGTATCCCTTATGATGAAAAATGCAAGTTATAATGTTTTTAATTCTAAAGCATTGCACCTGGATTTTATGAACACTGGGTATGGAGAGTAAACCCAAAACCGTTATGGTACTTTTGTCCAATTATGATGGGTGCGCCCAGAAAGCACACCAATGCATTGGATAATATGTTAATCTCATGAGATGTTATGGTGTGAAAGAGGTTTATCCTAATCACATTATGGTGCACATGAGGTTTATCCCAATAACATTATGGGATTAAGGAGTGAACATAATCTGACATGGGACTATGTCCACTATGTCTTAGGAGTGAAAAAAGAATTTATGTTGTGATCCAAGGTGCCTTTGAGAATTAAATTGTGAAATGCTTATAAGTTTTCATGTGAATTTTCTTCAAATTTATGAGTGGATGAAGATGATTTCAAAATTATATATTTATATAAATTAAAATCCTTTTGATAAAATGATTATTTTTAAAAGAACTCATGGTTTCATAAGCCTTCATTTTCGAGCTTCATGACATGTTCCACTTTTTCTTTTGAATTTCAAATGCTATTTGGTTTCCTTTTATATTAAAAACCCCTTGCCAAACTTTTGTATCTCATCCCAATTTTTAAAATTATTTTTATAGGTCATCTAGAAGTTTGATGTTCAAATATTGTGTATTTACTATGTTTCTCTTATAAAAAAAATTAAACAACATTTATAAAGGGTTGAGTCTGGTAGCTCATGCTTGGGTATTTACACCTGATATTAGAAAAATAGTCTATTTAACATTTGAGATTAGATGTTGTCGTCCAATTGGTAGAGTATATGAGTTCTATTTTCTAAATTTGTAAGATGGAAATGCATAATTCTTTCTAGTCAGACAAAACTAATTGTGAGGACGCAATTCTTTTGAGGAGGGAATAATGTAACATCCCAGGATATACAGACTATGTTTTATTATATAAATATTTTATTAAATGAATTTATTTATAATTAAAAACAAAATAAAAATATTTTAGAGATAATTTTATTTGAAAATAATATTTGAAATCAGGTGTTAATTTATTTAATTATAAAACATTTAATTAAAAATACCTTTTATTTATAGTTTTCAAAATTAATTTAAAATTAAAATTAAATAATGGATTATAGTATTATTTTATTGAAATGATTATTTTTGAATAAAAAAATCTATTTTAAAGATTATTTAATATTTTGAATGACTAAATTTCTAATTTTCAAATATATACACATATATATTAACTATTTAAATTATCTTAATATATATAAGTAATTTGGTTTCTGAAATGACATATATATATTCATGAAATTATAATTATTAGTTTTGTAGAATTTATTAAGACTAGAATTTTAACTTATATAAGTTTTGTTTTATAAAATAATATTTAAGTTTTAGATTATAAAATTATTTTGTTTTATAAATAAAAAATTATAATGCCCCCAGGGTGCACCTCAGTTGGTAGCTGCTCTTGTGGGTCTCGGCGAGGTCTCGAGTTTGAGTCTTGCCGAATTCATCCATGTACTTTGTACCGTAGCCCCTTCCCCGAATAAACTAAGGCTTTGGACTCAACTTTTTAATAAAAAATTATAACTTTTATTGTTAAAGTTAAAATTAAAAAAAAATATACATATAATATTTATATAAATAATGTTTATTAAAGAAATTGAATATGTAGTAATATATATATAAAGAAATCGAAACAGGATTATGAGGATATCCGTAGGGGGTGCGTCGCAGCCCGATTCTGGGAGAGAAGGGTCTCGATCTAGGGTTCGCGGGAGTCGGGTTCGAGCAGCAAGTCGTGTCCTGTAGGTTAGTCTGGGGAGAGAGGGTTGAGCAAGGTCATGTTTCAGAGGAAGCCAAAGCCGATGATGTCAGGTCCTAGTGTTGTCAATGGAGAACTGTGGTTAAGGTTCGACTCGGGTTAAGTTAATGTCCAGTTCCTTGAAAATCTAGGTGAGTTAGGTTTTTGTTTTTGTCCGAACCATTTTTCAAATCTTTCTTTATTCTCATTTCCATGAGTTGATTTGTCAGTTTCTTGAATTTCTTCAATCGAAATCGCTAGCTGCAATCATTTATATGGATCGATTTCTTCAATTTTTAGTCATGCATTTTATCTGTGGTTATTATCCCCTTTGTTTCAATTTTGTTCATTCTTTTTATTCAATGTCACTATGTTAGTTATTTTAAATAATAGTTTCGTCAATGATGTGATCCGTTTGTGGTTTTCTGATTCTCTTTTTGAATATGGATAGAATGAAAAATTGCTTTAGTTTGCGTAAGTCATTTGCACTGTCCTTAGTACTGCTTTTATTAAAAATTTTACGTCAATTTTCGTGTGCCTACTTTCCAATTGCTATCTGCCCCGGCCTGCTCAGCTTTCCCAGCTTTCTCAGCAAGCTGTGTGTGGCTATACACACAGTGGAAATTATGGATATTAAAGTCTCAAACCTCTGAGAAAATGAATTCTGAAAAACCAATATGTCAGTCCATGTATGTAAGTGTATATGCAAAAATGCTCTAGTAGAAGTTCTTCCGCAAGCATTTTCCAATCAGGTAAGGGGAAATTAATTATTTCCAAACATTTATCTGAAATTTTGAGGGTGATATAAATTTTTTTCAAGCTGTAGAATCATTTTTAATTAATATGTGATAGATTGTTTAATTATTATGATTTTATTTTGATGTTCAAACTCATTTTTTGTATGGGATATATCATAATTATTTACTTTTAGTTGATCATTTATGATCCTCAAATTAGAGCTTTTAGCACATATAGTTTTGAAACTTCTTTGTTAAGGGAAAAATATTTAATTTCAAACCTTTATTTATCTGATTTTTTTGTAAGAATGTATCGAATTAATTTCCTAATTATGATTCTTGATTTTGCATCAAATTCTACAGGGGATCGTCTTATAAATTATGTCTTTTCTTTACAATTATCTATTTTATGTCCAGGAAATCTATTTTTTATTGTTTTTTAATTTTCTGGTACTTTTTTTTAGAAGGATTAATTTTCTGGTACTTAGTGTTTAGTTTCCTCTTAAAAATCTATTTACTTATAATTGTGTTCTGTTTTAATGAATTATATTATCATGTTTTGATGTTCTCAGTAATTGATTACTTTTATTCACAACTTTGTTAAATGAATTTATTATATGTCTTTATCTAAAATTTTATGTTTTATACATGAGTGATTCCCAAATTGATATTTTTAGAATATCAATTCATGATATATATATATAAAAATATATGTATGCAATCTCATGTTTTTGTTCGTCATAACTCTATATATATAGGAGTATTAATTTTTAAACTCTAGGACTAATTGCTTCAAACTGATGCAAGTGGGTGCAATATATACATATATATTATACAAGTTGTGTAATATATACACACACACACATAAATGAAGTATGAAAATGGGTGCATTATATATATATATGTATATATAAGGATGAAATGTTTAATTGACATGTTTATAATTTTTATTATCATGTTTTTAAAAAATGTGCATCGCATGTCATCATGTTATATCAAAATTAAGGTTTTTTTAATTGCATGGATATTCAGAAATTTATAACGTAAGAGATTTATTATTTTTAATTTATCAAACTAGGTTTGATTTGTAAAAATATATATGTATATATATATATATATGTACATATATATAACTATATATTTTTATTTTTTTTAGGATTTAAAATCATTTATAAACTTATCATTTTATGTAAGAATATCGTTTATTTCAATTTATCAAAGGGTTTTAAAATTGTCTTCAATCCTTCCATTTATATTTTATTTACAATGAAAAATACAAATCTTTCCATGTGAAACAATTTTATTTAAGACATGTATATATATACAATTTACATATATATTTCTCATGATGTTTATATATGTATGTAAGTGTATATGTCATTGTTTTTAATATTTTTATACATGCATGGGAGTATGCCATCATATTTTATTTAAATATATTAATGTATCTATAATTGGATCTTTTATGTAAAATTTTTATACATTTGTACAGGTTTGATTTTATGCGGAACTATTTTTGTCCTGAGCCGTGTATAACCAAATAATTTCTTTTACGAAATGGACATCGAAGCTCAAAAATTTAAAGTAGCATCATAACCCTTGTGATAAAAAATGAAATTTATAATGATTTTAATTCTAAAGCATTTCACTTTGATTTTATCAAGGTAGGGTATAGGGATTGAACTCAAATTCCTTATGGGAATTTTGTCTAATTACGACTGGTGTGCCCAGATAGTGTCTCAATGCATTAGGTAATGTGTTAATCTCATGAGATGTTATGGTGCGCGAGAGGTTTATCCTAAGGACATTATGATGCACAAGAGGGTTATCCCAAGAATATTATGGGATTAGGGAGTGAACCTAATCTGACATGGGACTATATCCACAGTCTCTGGAGTGAACTGAGAATTTATATTGTGATCTAAGGTTTCTTTGAGAATTAAATTGTGAAATGCTTATAAGTTTTCATGTGAATTTTCTACAACTTTATGAGTGAATGAAGTTGATATAAAAATGATATATTTATATATATTGAAATCCTTTTGATAAAATTTTTATTTTGAAAAGAACTCATGGTTTCATAAGCCTTCATTTTCATACTTCAGGACTTGTTCCACTTTTTATTTTGAATTTCAAACGTGTATTTGTTTCCTTTTATATTAAAAACCGCATACTGAGATTTTGTCCCTTATCCCAAGTTTTGAAATTATTTTTACAGTTCAGCTAGAAGTTCTATGTCGGGAGGCTCCGATAGAGTTAGCGCGTGAAGTTTTTTATTTAATTTTGTACAATTTTGTTGATTCATAAGTCTTCTATCTAATTCTTTAAAACCTAGACCGGTAATAGATCCTGATATACACTTCAAATGTTTTGTATTTATTATCTTTATTTAAAAAAAATTACATAGAATTTATAAAGGGATTAGTCTGGTAGCTCAGGTTCGAGTCTTTACAATTATTATGGGTGTCGACCAGGTTTGGAAGTCACCATATTCAGAAGTAGGAAAAATTTCACCATAGTTTGTTGGGATTTTTTTTATCATTGAGAGTATTAGTGTAAGGCAAACTGGATGGACCTTCCATAGTGTTTCAGTACCAGGGATTACATTTTCCATGTGACACAAATTTGAAGGTATCAACCTTATCCATCTCATGTGATCAATGTTGATGATATCGAGCTAGAGACTAATCCATCTTTTGAATAGTTCCCAACTCAAATAGTGGATCAAAGTGAAAAGACTCAATTTTCAAATATGATTCCTATTTTATTGGTGTTATGGTAGAACATGAACATCCGAGAAGAGATTGGGAGTGGAAAAATAATTTACAGGTCTGTTATCCTATGTTATTCACAGGTGATGCTCAATTATTCTCCTAAGGACCACTTGTGGATAAGGTATTATTTAGTGGGGAGATTATAACACCTTGGCCATAATTTCGTTTTCATTTTTAGATAGACCTCCCATTTTTTTCATGATTCATATGTTCAAGGGAGTAGGATATACTCGTGAAAACATTGTGGATTTCCAAAAGGGACACAATTATCTCTAGTGAGCTATAGGGGACACCACCTAGTCAATGAAACACCACTGAACATCCAATGGCCAAAATAGTGGTCCTTCAGCTCCCCTCATCTCACCATCTAGATAGTGAGAAAGAAGTGTCCATTCAGTTTCCCATCATCTTAACGGGGGTGTCCAGTGGTATGCTAGTGGGCTTCATGGATGGTCCCTTAATAAGGGGATGCGATGAAATTTCATAGAGAAAACCTATTTTATATTTTACTCAAATCCCTCAACTATCATTCAAATTTTTCAGATCTAGGGGGCCTTTCTGTGATGTTTTTGAACCCTTATCTCTCTCTCAATTTTTGGCCATTTGAAGTTTTGTTGGTGATGTTTGATTATTAAGAGTATGTCTAACCCTATTCAAACCCCCAAAAAATATTTATTCTTAGTTTCTTATTCTTGAACTCTAAAATAATGATTTTAGGGATAATATTTAGTCTTTGTCTCAAAAGAATCAATTCATGTGGTGATATTGGGAATTTTAGGTTTGTTAAACTTGAGGTAGGTGGTCTCATGTAGTGCCCTAGACCCATGATCTAGGCTCAAGTTCACATAAAAACCTTCCTTAGATATCAAAATTTAAATGAACTGTAGTGACCCAATTTTTATAATAATTTTTTTTAATATTACCAATGATTATTTAGTCTTGAAAATTTGAAGGACCTTTTAGTTTTTGAGTTTTAATGAGATTGGAAAAACTATTATAAAATATTTCCCATGTCTTTCTCATCAAATGTTCATGTTTTCGACTATATAATAATCTACTTAATAAATAATAATTCTCTATTATATTCCAAAAATTCTATATAGAAGGTTTTCTGTTAGACATATCTGGTTTAATACATTTCATCATGTCATTGGGAAATGGAAACATAGTAATGGTTGTGCTCAAATTCCAAGCAAGGTAATCATATATGATAATAACCAAATATCATAACTGAGAATAAGATGATCATAAATAAAATGGAAAGAATAGATAATCACAATAATACATTAATAAAATGAATATGATAGTATAATACATCCATATATAACAATGAAATTAAAATCATCACATGGATAACTATAATTAGTTCCTTTTTGATGAAATGGATACTGTTATACAGCTAATTCCATTCCCTATAAAAAGACATCATGATCATAGAAACATTATCTAAATATCAAGGCTTTGTCTTATAGAAATGTTTTTTTCTTGGATAAGAATTCACAAAAAAATACCAAATATTTTTATTATAATGTGGCTTATTGATGCATCATGGGCCTGTATATAACTTAGCCCCACTAGTTTTTAATTAAGTCCAGTGAATTCACTATGTGATGGAATGGATAATATATCAAATTCATAAAAAATATATCTTAGTGGTCAATAACTTTCCTATTCAAGTAATAAGTATAAATATGTTCATATTTCATTAATTAATAAATTGAATAAAATGATAATAATCCATTAACATAAATAATGTGGATGGATAATCAATGTGCAATCAACTTTCCTAAGTAATCAATAAACATCCATATTAGAATAAAAATATTATAGATTTCCATATTCTTAAATCAATAAATGGAATAGTTTTATATATACTCATCCCTCGTACTAACACTATATAGATTAAGGGTTATATGATTATTTCCTTAATATCCACACTCAATTAATGTATGCATATCTAGTTGAATTCCCTTTAATTAATGTACTGTAAAACATCACATTCACAGAGGAAAGTAATTAGAAGAAAAATCATGCATAAAAATAGGATGATTTGGAATGTCAAAGGTAATCATGGATTTCTTTTTTTATTCCTCCAAAATAAATATTATGTGATACTTTAGAAGGTAATCCATGGCCAGTATATACACCAAAAAAGAAAAGAAAGTGGTGAATAAGAATCATATCTCAATGAGGAAAAAATGAGATACAAACACTGTTACAAAAATGGTAACATAAGTATCCAAAAAACATGAGTGAGATACTGTGTAATTAAAACATAATGAAATGAAATGTATTAAATATAATTGAAGTAAATATGATAGTATGCATTATATAAATATAAATTGGTTCCTAAAAAGCAGCAAGTCTCAATTAATAATAATTGATTTATTAAAACATAATGTTTTATGTATGAATTATTTAATAATGTTTTTATTAGGTTTACTTGTAGAGCCCAAAAAATAAGGTGCAAGTATAATATAGCTTATTCATTATGTATAACAAATCATACTTGTAATAATAGATTTTAATAAGAATGCTTGGGAATTAATATATGATTATTGAGTTATCACAAATCCTTCCAAAACTGGTATAGTTTGTATCAAATTACATTTAAATAAAGAATATAAATTGGATCTTTATACCCCTATAACTACCTAAATATGGAGAAATAAATTAATTAAAAAATATTCACACTATATTAATTATATCATGGTTCATAATAAAGAATATTTTTTTAGAAATTAAATTTGATACAAGATCCCCTTATAAACATAGAAACATTTGAGTTAAAGTTTCTTAAAGGATATGATTTCAAATAAATAATTAAATGACATGAACAAGGAGAGTATATAAAATATTATAGTGGTAGTAGATAGAAAATTCCAAATAAAATATGGTTTATATTGGTGAATATGTATCAATGTCTGAAAATATGAGATAAGAACCCCTTACCTCTTATTTCCTACATCATCAAATCTACTATAACCTCCTGTATGAAAAAATAATTATATTAATTTATTATTTTAGAACCATATTCAAAACTATATTCTTTTTAAACCTTAATTTACACATTCTCAACTTCTATATTAGTTGGTTATAATTTATTTTCAATATCGGTTGTCAGTAATCTTTATAATTTTGAACTAGTTTCCAAATAGAGATATTATTATTCATTGTTTTCCAAAATATCCCTATTATTAGATCATATAAGTTTGAGTAATTGGTTTTTATAATGATTTATAATGTTATAATTTCTTTCTATGGGTGTTTTGGTTACAATCGTTAAAGATGAATTAAGAAATGAGCATATTTCAATGATTTATAGAGAACAATGGGTGTTTTCTTAAATAATGTGTTAAATATTTATATTAATAATAAAAAATAAAAACAAAATAATTATTTACTTATTTATATTGTATATTACCATTAAATACATTCCATATTCATCTATGAAATAATTTTTTAGCATTATTCAAGTGTGTAGTTAAACCAACCCAAACAAGACCATCATATAATTAATGGGTTATTATAAATAGATTTAGTCGTAATATAGTTATACCATAATTTTAATGATCTTTTAATGTTTTTATTAGTGTTCTATATCATTTTTTAGGTATAATAAAAAGATAACATATATGATGTTATTACATAATATTCAAAAATCGCATTTCCCTTTTCGTATGTTGTTTTGAAATGGATGAATTTACAATACTTTTTATTGAAAATATTTGTTATTTCAAGTCTAATATGAATTACCAGAATCTTAATAATTTTATAAAAATCATATTTATGTCATAAACCTAGTCTTAGAACCAACTAGTAATGGAATTAATGAAAGACTTAATACACCATTTTTAGTGGAGATAGTCTATATGTACACTTGGATGATGATTTCATTTTCCATAGTATGGGAGAAATATATGTTTTGGTTTATTATTTCATAACCTAAAACATGTTATAAATATCATGATAGTTCATTAATGACTCTTTTACAACCATGTGTTTTAGTTGATTATAAAAAATAATGCATGTTTTTCATGGAGGCGATAGTACGCATATATGCATGACGACGATATTTTTTCATTTAATTAGAGGGATTGAAGGTAAATATTAATTTTTAATTATAAAATTATAAATATATTTCATATAAAAAATTTATTCATAAACTCTATCATTATAACCATCCATGAGAGGCATTTATGAAAAAGGGAAGACATTGATTCATGTAGGCGATAGTCTACACATACCCACTATCGATGTTTTGTTTTCTTAGAGGCTATAAATGAAAAAATAAGGGTTATTAAATTAATGTAATAAAATCTTTGTATATTAAGTATACCAATTTCATTACATTAAAGTGGTTAGAAATGTATTATAAGAGGAATATTAATATTAATAGATTAAAAAGGAGGAAATACTTACATCGAGAGATTGAGTGTTCTCTTAGAAATATCCCCGGTAATAAAATCCTTAAATTAATTAATGGGGAATAGAGAATTAAGAATGTGGGAAATTTTTCTATTTGGGAAAAAATGAATGTGTTTTAGGAATAAAATCAAGGTAAATTTTGTAACCTAAAGTGCTTGAATGATCCCCTTTTATATGTTAATAAGAGGGAAATTTTTGAAGAACCCTTCACATATTCAATAATCACTAGTACATATAGTTTCCTTAACATTGAAGATATGGTGTCGATTCTCATTAAACCATTGAAAAACGCAGGTTCAAAAATTTTTTGGCGTCAGTTTTAACATAAACCGACACCATAGTTTTTATGGTTTTTTTATGTCGGTTCTTTTAAAAACTGACCTGAAAACATTATCAGGTTTCATTTATGGCATCGGTCACTATAGAGAAGCGACACCAAAAATAAAAAAAACTTAGGTGTCGGTTTTCTAAATAACGGACACTGAAAAGTTTTAAAAATTATATGGGATCACAAAACCCTTTTTTGTGAACGTTGAAACCCTTTATCCCCCTTGCGATGAACCCGACAACAACAACATGTGATCCCAATGCATATTATTGATTATTTTCTTCGATATTTATCATTATTTCACATTTTTGGTTTGATTATTCATTATCTATCATTATTTCATCATCTACGGATGTATTCCTCTTCGCAAACCATTTTCTGGGTGACATTCAACTACGATTTGATTTTATTTGTTTTTTCTTGTTTATTGTTCATTTCTACAGTCATTTTTGTTAGTTGTTGTAGTGTTTGTTCTTCCAAAAAATTTGAGGGTGAAAGTTCAAATTAGGTCTCTATTTTCCTTGGTGAAATCCAAATTCTGTAAGTTTTTATTTAATTTGGAACTAAAATTATTTAGCATTTACTATTATTGTTGAGTTATTGTTTCAATTATCTGTATGCAGTTGTTTTTTATTTATAAATGTTATTCTTAAAGATTGTTTATTTTGATAAATTTTTTATTTATGAAATGATCAACGAGATGTTATATGTGGATTAATGTGTTTATGCAGCAATGATATGTAATATATATTTATTTCATATTTTTGTTTTGAAATTATGATGTATGTTAAATATTGACTAATGTTTTGAAGAAACTTTTATGATAATATTGTTAAAGTTGATCTATTATAATGAGATGCTAGAAAAGGTTATGGATAAATATATTATTTCATTATATTAGATAACCAAGGATAAGTGGATGTTAGTCAGCTGATGATGATGATGACGAATTTAGATGAATTTATAATAGGAAAAAGAGAAAAATAGTGTAAGTTCAATAAATTTACCTAAATCACGTGATTTTAAGTAATATTTGTGCCTTTAGATATTTTATTAATAATTATGACATTAATAGTGGGAATTAAATGTTTAAATGATAATTTAGATTGATAAATAATATTATGATACTTTTTTATGGGTGGTTCGATGGGATTTTATATAATTATATGGTAATTTTTTTTGATATGGTTATTCAATCATTGATATGATATTGTGATTTGTATATAATTTTATAATAGGATCTAAAAAATATCACTACATTATATACCATTGATGTAATTATTTTTGTCTATCACATTGAGGTTATATTTTGATATTTATGTGGTATGAAGGCATGTCATATTCCTCAAAAGATGTTTTATTCCCTATTGATGATGCTTTTAGAACCAAGACTTTATAATTTGATTACCAATCATTTTTATTGAATTTTTATTTTTTTAAAATTTATCTATTTATATATATTTTTTTAAATGCTTATATGTTTCAATATATTCACCAATCATATTGCGATATTAGGTATTGAATAGATCATAATTGGATAAATTTCCGAATAACTACTGGTGAATATGAAAAAGAAGTTGGTTAATTCTTGGAATTTTCTAAATGAAATATTCAATAAATTGATTTAATTTTTATCCATGTGTGAAGTGTTCGAATATGAGAGACTTAAACACCATAGAAATCAAGGATGGTATCATTTCTTATTGTTTTAGCCTTAATTATACACATTGAATCTAGTATGGTGAAAAAACTAAATATTCAACATCTATTATAGATTACAACATTCCTAATGAGGTAGAGGATCATATTAAATAATTAATTCATGATTTTGGTGTTAAAACCATCGAGAAAATAGAAATTGTTGACCAATTTTATGGATATTCCGAGAAACCATTATTCCCAGGTTGTAGTAAATAGACAATGTTATCAACATTTTTGATATTAGTTAACTTTAAAGAAATAAATAGTTGGATTGATAAACGTTTCTCCAACTTACTTGAGATTTTAAAAGAGTTACTTCTAGATGGCAATGGGCTTCCAAATTCCAATTATGAGATAAAGAAAATATTATATCCAATAAGATTGAGTATAAAAAGATACATGTTTTCCCCAATGATTGTGTGTTGTATTGGAAATAATATGAATATTTATTGAGTTTTCCTACATGTGGGACATCACTCTATTAGATAGATGAAAAGGCCAACTCATATTCATTGTCAGGTACTATAATCTATCCTTTTGAAAAATCAATTTTTCACTTTTTTATGATATAATCCAATAATTTTTTCATAAAATTCTGATAATTCAACTATGATTCATTCTTAGGTACTAGAATCAAAGCTTCTACTGATTAAATTTGTTACCTTCCAATAATTCCTCATTTGAAGCGACTTTTTGAAAATTAAATAGATAAAAAGTGGTTAATATGACATTCAAATGAGTGCATCTCTGATATTAACTTACGTCACCCTGGTGATTCACCACAATGAAATAGATTTGATAAAGAATTTTGTGATTTTGGAAGTGAAGTTAAAAATCTCAGAATTGGATTTTGTATTGATGGAATTAATCCATATCAGAGCCTTAAAAGCGAACATAGTTCATGGCCTATTTTTCTAGTAGTTTACAACTTGTCCCCACATCTATGTATGAAGAAACAAATATGTTATAATATGGCCCTAGTCTTAAACATTACATAATCTTGAATTAAGTTAATAATTCACATAGTGGATCTTTTCAAGTTTAGAATTTTAGAGAATTAGGCCATAACTATTACATTACATATCAAATATTACAAAGTAGAAACTTCTACTCAGTATACATTTTTTTTCATAAAATAAAAACACTTAAAAGAAAACAAGAATTCTTTTCTTGATATAAATATTCTTGAATTCTTCCTTTCTCTTACCCTGAATTATATCAAGTGAAAAAATTTCAAAAATGTGGTATGAGCATAAAAATCTCAATAAGGGTTATAAAATAAAGGAAGAAAACATTAGTCCATCATTACATACAAAAAATAAGCTCTTTAACATACCTCATGAAATCATAAAATTTATGAATAACACATAGTCATTAAAAATCATAAAGGTAACTTGTGGAATCCATAACATACTTATGTTGTAGCTTTCACAGCTACGTAGGGAGTCACATTTGGAATACCCATCAGAGTATATTCCTTAAATCTCTCAAGAGAAACATTAATGTTTACCTCCGTTATGTTACCCAATGCATTGGAGAGCTATCTCGGATTCTCCCACCCTAGGTTTATCATAGAACCCCCCCGTATACATAAACAATGCCCAAGAACCATAACATATTCATAACACAGAAAACAAACATAAAGGAAAGATAAAATTTCCATATTTCAATCACAATATATCATTTCAAGATATTGAAATTATCAATCCATTATCAAAACCATTCACTACTGGAAATAAGACTTTTCCCAACACTTGCATACCAACAGTTCAAAGAAACCGTTGGTATAGGTAGTCTTTCCCAACGGTTTCATAAAACCGTTGGGAAAGATGTTTTAAAAGTATATTTTCCCAACGGTTTGATGAAACCATTGGGAAAGAGTTTCTTTTCCCAACGGTTTGATGAAACCGTTGGGAAAGATGGGTAAAAACATCCCTTTTCCCAACGGTTCCATTAAACCGTTGGGAAAAAAATGCCCCAAATTAGGCAGAAGCCTCCCCACGATTCCAGAACCATTCTGCTGATCTCAAGAAGCTCTCCAGAAGCGATTCCTTCATAGAAACCCTTGAGAAGACACACCTTTTCCATCGGATCAACTGCTGCCAGGTTACACTCCTTCCATCTTTTATTAAGGATATAGTTCCTCCCCTTATCAATCATATCCTTCTATTCTCAAGGATTTGGTTATTCCCAATTTTTAGGGTTTTGGTAAAATTTTATGATTCACTAATCCACAAATTGTGTACTCAAATCACTACATCGGTGTATGTCCAATTAATGTTTTCATTACACATTTACATTTATAAGGGCATGTTGTCTATTGTGTTCTAATTTTAAAGATTCATAATTTTTTTTAATCTCAATGCTTCAAATATTACATCTTTATGTATATAAACTCATAAGAAATTGTTTGTAATATTTATTGATATCATTTCATGAAAATCACTCCTTTCATTAAGATCATGTCAAACATGAAGATCTTGTTCATCTTAATTTTTTTACACTATGTGTATTACATAACAAGTATGTATCATGTTTGTATCAAAATCTATATATATATATAAAATGACACACTGTTCACTTATCCTTTGCACAATAGAATATATGGAGTATCTTCTTGAACTTTGAAAAATAGTATGTGGTCCCTAATTAGTACTTATTCCTTCTTCATGAAACTAATTCATAGAATGTCAAATTCGCAATATTAGTGAATATTAGTTTTTCTAATATAACCATTAATCATTCTGCCTTCTACATCATACATGTGTTATTCAATCACCTTTTTAAAACACAATGACCATTTTCACTGATTTGGGGTTCCTCAAAATGCTTGGGAAAATAAAAAAATGCATGTATTGAATCGTGTTTCTCATATGGTTTCATGGATACAAGTTCATCTCGAAAATCATGACTGCGTGGTTCAAATATCATGAGGACCATGAGATTATTATTTCTCACACAAATGAAGTTGTTTTCTGCAACGATGTGTTTTTGTTTTCACTTTTGATTTGGTTGAAAGGGGAGATTTGTGGTCATTAATCATGGTTATGGGTGGTCATTTAGGATGTAAGATAGTGAGACATCATTTTACTTGATATATCCAATATTATTATTGATTTATGTTCATTTTGATTATCTTTAACAAGTGATGTTGTTTAATAAGTTGTTATTAATGGTTATAATAATGACAATATGGCCCCCCGGACAGCCCCCCGGACATCCCCCCACCCTCCTCCCTGGACCCCAGACAGCCCCCTGGACACCCCCTAGACACCCCCCGAACAGCCCTCGGACAGCCCCCGGACAGCCCCCAGACAGCCCCCCCACCTTCCTTCCTGGACCCCAGAGAGCCCCCCGGACACCCCCCAGACACCCCCCGGACAGCCCCCCACCCTCCTCCCTGGACCCCATACAGCCCCCCAGACACCCCCCGAACAGCCCCTGGACAGCCCCCCCGGACACCCCCCAGACACCCCCCGGACACCCCTCGGATAGCCCCCCCACCCTCCTCCCTGGACACCCCCCGGATAGCCCCCCCACCCTCCTCCCTGGACACCCCCGGGCACCCCCCCCCGGACACCCCCCAGACACCCCCCAGACAGCCCCCCCACCCTCCTCCCTGGACCCCGTACAGGCCCCCGGACACCCCCCAGACAGCCCCCCGGACACCCCTCGAACATCCCCCCCAACCTCCTCCTTGGTACCCAAACAACCCCCCAGACATGCCCCCAGAAATGCCCCCCCAACCTCCTCTGATTGTGTTGAAACTTTAGGAAAATGATCCATTTCTCATATGTGACGTGTACGAGTCAGCCCCGCCTCAATCCGAGGCCCAGTGTGGCCGACACCACTCAAAGTGGCTCTCTTTTGTTTAAAATGGACTTAATTTTAAGTGAAAACAACAACTTACATACATCAAACCAACCAAACGCCTTCATATTTTGTTGAAACTTTAGGAAAACGATCCATGAGTTAGATGTGATGTGTACGAGTCAACCTCGCCTCAATCCGAGCCGCGGTGTGGCTGGGACCACTTAAACTGTCTCTCTTTTGTTTAAAATGGACATAATTTTAAGTGAAAACAACAACTGACATACGCCAAACCAACCAAACGACTTCTGATTCTGTTGAAACTTTAGGAAAACGATCCATGGGTCATATGTGACATGTACGAGTCAACCCCGCCTCAATTCGAGTTGCGGTGTGATTGGGACCACTCAAACTGTCTCTCTTTTGTTCAAAATGGACTAAATTGTAAGTGAAATCAACAACTGACATACGAGAAACCGACCAAACGCCTTCGGATTCTGTTGAAAATTTAGGAAAACGATCCATGAGTCATATGTGACGAGTACAAGTCAACCACACCTCAATCCGAGGCACCGTGGGGCCGAGACCACCCAAACTGCCTCTCTTTTGTTCCAAATGGACAATATTTTACGTACATAGGACAAACCGATCAAAAGGATTCTTATTGTGTTGAAACTTTAGGAAAATGATTCATGGCTCATATGTGACGTGTACGAGTTAACCTCGCCTCAATACGAGGCCTAGTGTGGCCGACACCACTCAAAGTGCCTCTTTTTTTTTTAAAATGTACTTAATTGTAAGTGAAAACAACAACTGACATACAGAAAACCGACCAAACGCCTACGGATTCTATTGAAACTTTAGGAAAACGATCCATGGGTCATATGTGACATGTACGAGTCAACCCCGCCTCAATCGGAGGCCCGGTGTGGCCGACACCACTCAATGTTCCTTTGTTTTGTTTAAAATGGACTTAATTTTAAGTGAAAACAACAACTGACATACACCAAACCAACCAAATGCCTTCGGATTCTGTTGAAATATTAGTAAAACGATCCATGGGTCATATTTGATGTGTACGAGTCAACCCTACCTCAATCTGATCCGCGGTGTGGCCGAGACCACTCAAACTGTCTCTCTTTTGTTCAAAATGGACTAAATTGTAAGTGATATCAACAAATGACATATGAGAAACCTACCAAACGCCTTCGGAATCTATTGACACTTTATTAAAACGATAAATGGGTCATATGTGATGTGTACGAGTCAACCCCGCCTCAATCCAAGGCACCGTGTGGCCGAGACCTCACAAACTGCCTCTCTTTTGTTCAAAATGGACAATATTTTACGTACATACGCCAAACCGATCAAACAGATTCTGATTATGTTGAAACTTTAGGAAAATGATCCATGGATCATATGTGATGTTTACAAGTCAAACCCGCCTCAATCCGAGGCCCGGTGTGGCTGACACCACTCAAAGTGCCTCTCTTTTGTTTAAAATGAACTTAATTTTTAGTGAAAACAACAACTGACATAAGCCAAACCAACCAAACACCTTCAGATTCTGTTGAAACTTTAGGAAAATGATCCATGGTTTATATGTGACATGTATGAGTCAACCTCGCCTCAATTCGAGCCATGGTGTGGCTGGGACCACTCAAACTGTCTCTCTTTTGTTGAAAATGGACTATAATTATAAGTGAAATCAACAACTGTCATACGGGAAATCAACCAAATGCCTTCGGATTCTATTGAAACTTTAGGAAAACGATACATGGGTCATATGTGATGTTTACGAGTCAATCCTGCCTCAATATGAGGCACGGTGTTGTTGACACCACCCAAACTGTCTCTCTTATGTAAAAAATGGACAATATTTTACGTACATATACTAAACCGATCAAACGGATTCTGATTGTGCTGAAACTTTAGGAAAATTATCCATGGATCATATGTGATGTTTAAAAGTAAATCCCGCCTCAATAATAGGACCTGTGTGGCCGACACCACTCAAATCACCTCTCTTTTGTTTAAAAGGGACTTAATTTTAAGTGAAAACAACAACTGACATAATCCAAACCGACCAAACGCCTTCAGATTCTATTGAAACTTTAGGAAAACGATCCATGGGACATATGTGACATGTACGAGTCAACCCTGCCTAAATATGAGCTGCGGTGTGGCTGGGACCACTCAAACAGTCTCTCTTTTGTTGAAAATGGACATAATTTTAAGTGAAAACGACAACTAACATACGCCAAACCAACCAAACGACTTCTGATTCTATTGAAACTTTAGGAAAACGATACATGGATAATATGTGATGTGTAAAAGTCAACCCCACCTCAATATAAGTCGTGGTGTGACCAGGACCACTCAAACTGTCTCTCTTTTGTTCAAAATGGACTAAATTGTAAGTGAAATCAACAACTGACATACGGTATACTGACCAAACGCCTTTAGATTCTGTTGAAACTTTAGGAAAATGATACATGGGTCATATGTGATGTGTAAGATTCAACCCCGTCTCAATCCAAAATGCCGTGTGGCCGGGACCACCCAAACTGCCTCTCTTTTGTTCAAAATGGAAAACATTTTACGTACATATTCCAAACCAATCAAATGGATTCTGATTGTGTTGAAACTTTATGAAAATGATCCATGGCTCATATGTGACGTGTATGAGTCAACCCTACCTCAATACGAGACCCGGTGTGGCCGACACCACTCAAAGTGCCTCTGTTTTGTTTAAAATGGACTTAATTTTAAGTGAAAACAACAACCGACATACGCCAAACCAACCAAACGCCTACGGATTCTATTGAAACTTTAGGAAAACGATCCATGGGTCATATGTGACATGTAATAGTCAACCTCGTCTCAATCCGAGCCACATTGTGACCGGGACCACTCAAACTGTCTCTCTTTTGTTTAAAATGGACTAAATTGTAAGTGAAATCAACAACTGACATACGAGAAACTGACCAAACACCTTCGGATTCTGCTGAAATTTTAGGAAAATTATCCATGGGTTATATGAGATGTGTATGAGTCAACCCCGCCTCAATCCAAGGCACCGTGGGGCCGGGACCACCCAAACTGCCTCTCTTTTGTTCCAAATGGACAATATTTTATGTACATACGCCAAACTGATCAAACGGATTATAATTGTGTTGAAAAATTAGGAAAATGATCCATGGATAATATGTGATGTGTACGAGTCAACCCCACCTCAATCCGAGGCCCGGTGTGGCCGACACCACTCAAAGTGCCTCTTTTTTTTAAAATGTACTTAATTTTAAGTAAAAACAAAAACTGTCATACGGAAAACTAACCAAACACCTACGGATTCTGTTGAAGCTTTAGGAAAATGATCCATGGGTCATATGTGATGTGTTTGAATCAACTCCGCCTCAATCTGAGCCACGATGTGGCTGGAACCACTAAAACTGTCTCTCTTTTGTAGAAAATGGACTAAATTGTAAGTGAAATCAACAACTATCATACGGGAAACTGACCAAACGCCTTCCGATTATATTGAAAATTTAGGAAAACGATCCATGGGTCATATGTGATGTGTACGAGTCAATACCACCTCAATCTGAGGCGCGGTGTGGCCAACACCACCCAAACTGTCTCTCTTATGTTAAAAATGGACAATATTTTATGTACATACGCCAAACCGATCAAACGGATTCTTATTGTGTAGATACATTAGGACAATGATAAATGGATCATATTTGACGTGTATGAGTAAACCTTGCCTCAATATAAGTCCCGGTGTGGCTGACACCACTCAAAGTGTCTCTCTTTTGTTTAAAATGGACTTAATTTTAAGTGAAAACAACAACTGACATACGCCAAACCAACCAAACGCCTTAGGATTCTATTTAAACTTTAGGAAAACGATCCATGGGTCATATTTGATGTGTATGAGTCAACTCCACCTCAATCCGAGCCGCGGTGTGGCCGGGACCACTCAAACTGTCTCTCTTTTGTTCAAAACAGACTAAATTGTAAGTGATATCAACAACTGACATACGGGAAATAGACCAAACGCCTTCGTATTCTATTGAAACTTTAGGAAAACGATCCATGGGTCATATGTGATGTGTACGAGTCAACCCCGCCTCAATTAGAGTCACTGTGGGGCCAAGACCACCCAAACTGCCTCTCTTTTGTTCAAAATGGACAATATTTTATGTACATACGCCAAACCGATCAAACGAATTCTGATTGTGTTGAAACTTTAGGACAATAATTCATGGATCATATGTGACGTGTACCAGTCAACCTTGCCTCAATACGAGGCCCAGTGTGGCACTTATGGAGTCACAAGTGATGAGACTCCTAAGAAAATACCTTTTCACCATATATTAGAAAAGTGGTTGTCATATGAAGTTTGAAATGGGTGTAAATAATATTTGAGTTATTGAAACTCTTATTCAACTATACTGGATGATTGTTGTCATATGAATATTCAAATGGGGAATTATTCACCATGTCTCTAATCAAATAGGTGGTGTTCTTTTTGTTTTTTAAGTTTGTCACTGTTTTAAGTGCTGTTTTTTATACAGGTGTATGCACTGGAGGGGCTATTGGAGGGGCTGCTATGCAACAATTCTGGAAATACACAATACCAACGGTTTACAACCATTGGTATACTTTGAGAAAGAATTATACCAATGTTTCAATAAACTGTTGGTAAAAAAACTATCCCAACGGTTACAAACCATTGGTATAATATTTTTTATTGAACATATGCCAACAGTTTCATTGAAACCGTTGAAAAAAAAACTATACCAATGGTTGTAAACCATTGGTATAATATCAAAATCATAGAATTCCCAACGGTTCTAAACTATTGGGTAAACCTATACCAACGGTTCAACAAGAACCGTTGGCAAATCAATACATAGAGTGGGCTATTCCAATGGTTTAGTTCAAACCGTTGGTATAGATCTTTCCCCACACCTTACTTCCCTACAGTTTGGACAACCATTGGTATAGAATATACCAACGGCTTTCTAGCCTATACCAACAGTTTAGAACCGTTGGTATATCCTCTATTTCCAGTAGTGATTTTCAATACCAAAATATATAAAAAGAGTATGTGGTATTTATTTTCCTTTTAAAAACATTATAGCTTGTTAAGGAATCCAAAAATCAAATAATGCTCGTAGCGGTGGAAAGGCCGTTTTCACCACATACGTTAAAAAGAAACATTATTTTTTTCATTTAGTAAAACTCTTCATAGAGAAAATATTGATTTGACTGAAATTATAAGTTAAAGGGTTTTATATACTGTATAAAATAAATTCGTGTATAAATCAATGTATGCCTCAAGGAAAGGATATTGAGATGAGGTCCCTTACCTTGTGTCTGACGTGACTTGTTCGTTATTTAATCTCCTAAATAATAAATTAAAGTTAATTTATACTTGATTAAGAACCTTTTTCAAGTTTATTATTCCTTTATATTACTTATTACCACTTTATAAAAATTACATAATCATTTAAGTTTATAATGGTCGTTTTGTCGATATTTGGCAATTGAGTAAAAAATGAACTTCTTATAATTATAAGTTGTTCGTGTGGTCAAAATTCCATTATCTCTAGAATTATATTAGTGATTTATATATCATATATATCATCTATATCCAGTATATATATGTATTTATAATAGTACATAACATTTGGAGATAAGAAATGAAATGCACCGTTCATGGAGACAGTAAGCTGTACGTATGCATGAACAGTAATTTTATTTCTATTTCGTATTTAATGGAATGAAAAAATAATGATACATAGGTATATTATATTTACATTATAATATAATATATAATTTCAGTAACTCTATCCTTTATATGTTCCACGTATGGCATGAATGAGTCATATCACTTTGAGGGGGCGATATTCCGCATTTCCTCAAATGAAATTATCGTATTTACCAATTATGGAAACCATAAAGGTATGCTGTAAATGAAAAATACATAAGCATAGAGAAAATATAAATATAATAAATATCACTTATAAAGATATTTCCATCTTAATTCCCACCATAAGAGGTGGAAGGAGATAATTGAATAGTCATCATTTCGTGAGGCAGTAATTCACCATCCACAGAAACAGCATGTTCGTATCCATTAAATGGAGGTGTGTGGAAGTGTAGTTTGAATCCTTCTCATAAAAAAATCCAAGTATATTTATGATACTGGTGTTGTTATAAAATAATGGAATAAAGAGAGTTTAGGTGGTTGGATAAGGAAAATAAAAGAAAATAACATGAGAGAAGACGTTACCTTTAAATTGGGTAACTCCCTTTGGTTTGAACCAAAAGGCTTTCTTGATGTTCCTTCTGCCTAAGTTAAGGATTCTAGTTGGAATAGAGGGATGTTGGGATCCTATTTCGGTAGAGGTTGGATGAGATAAGGGGGTTTGAGAGGTGTGAGTAAGAGTTAGAGGTGATGGATTTTTATAAGGGGGCGAGGGGCTCTTTAAGAAAGTTTGAAAGTATTATTTTATTATAAAATGATTTTCAGTTTCAAAAAATTAAAAACTTATTTAATTTCAAGATAATATTCATATAAGTTGAAATAAAATCATTCAATAAGAATTGTATAGGTTTTAGATATTTTTTAATCCTTATCTTTTTTGTTTAACCCTTTGTTAACTTATTTAAATTTTACCATGTCCTCTTATATATTCATACTATATGGTTAATATATTTAAAATAAAATGCCAAGAGACCCAAAATGGATCATTAATGAAAATTGTAACATCATATATATCATTTTGCATAATCTTAGATTTTTAGGATTATTTTATCATTTAATAAAATATTAATTGTTTTAAAAACTCATTTATGTCAATTTATAAACTATTCATATCAAGACTTTAAAAAAAATCTATAACAACTTTATTCATTTGAAAAACATTCATTAATTCAAAGAAAACAAGTCATTATTATCCATAAAATTCTTGTATGGCATAAAATGTTTAAAAATAAATTTATTTTAATATTTATAATATCATTTATTTGAATATCTTATTAATGAAGCAATTACTGCATCACTATTGTGTCATGATTAAAATTATTTATTTAATGTCTAAAAATTATACATAAAATACCATGATGTAGGAAATATTTTTATATTTCCAATGAATATTTATAGTCTAAGTGATTAATTACATAACTCTATATAAAATTTTTTTTAGTAAAAAGACTCATGTTTATGATATTTTTTTTACTTTAAATAAAATGTTATTAATGTCATTATCTTACCCAAGTGGATTTCAAAGGAAAAAATTATCACCCAAGGATTTTATGGGTTGGCCATTACTCATCCAATAATGTTAGTACAAGTGTTAAGTTAATTTTATATTATTATAATTTTATTTTAACCTTGAATTACTATATTTACCTTTAATTGCAGTAAATAAAAATCAAAAGTTACTATCCACAAAAATTATTTTCATCCTATTGAACTAAATTTTACTTAATGATGACAAACATATATGTTGTATTTTTGAAATTTAATTCAATAAAGCAGTGAAATTTCATTTAAATGAAAAAGTCATTTTTTAACTACTATATAGTGCTTTTCACTATTCATAAAAAATTGAACATTTTCAGAAAAATACCTAAAATTCACCCAAAGATAATTTTGATGTTAAGAATTCAAAAATGATTTCTATTTTACCAAAATCAAAATATAGATGCTTCATTAATTAATTTAAAATCAATTTCCATTGGCAAAACCAAAAAATATTGTTTTTAAGAAATAATAACTATCAAAAGATTGAAACCAATTTATGTCCAATTTCAAAGGGAAATTACTTCCAATGAAAAACATTGGATTAAATGGTAAAAATATAATCCAATTACACTTTAAAACCAATAAAAAACAATCTAAATATATAAATAAATTATATTAAAAGGCGGTTTTGAATTAAAATACAATTTTTTTTACTATTCATTAAAAAATAAACTTTATCAGAAAAAACCAAAATTTTACCCAAAGTAAATTTTGACGTCCCAATTCTATAGAAGAATTTATTCTGTCAAGTGGAACATATAAAAGTTACAAAAACTATTTTTAAAAGGGGTTCTCCATCAAAAGGCGGTAAAATGATCTTTTAAAAATATTAGAGTTTTTCATGCATTAAAATCTGATTCATTCTTATTTTAAGCCTCTAAAATTTATTAAAAAAATGTAAAAACATTTTAAAAAAAATGTATAATAATATTTTAGTTAGTTCTGTTCATTTCCGCCAATACAATGGCTAGGCATTAACTACCGTTTAAAATAATATTATATTATTATTATTTTTCAGTATGACTCACCATTGTGTGCAATATGAGATTTCAGAGAAACCCATTGTTGTGTGTTGGGTACACCATCAAACATATCATACCCTTTAAAGTAAAATTAATATTTAATTCACAAATATTAATAAATATGAAAATATTATATTCTTTATTTACCTGGGATGTTACATCCTTCCCCACTTTTGAGAATTGCATCCCTGTAATTCTATTCACTTATCAAATAAGTGGGGGTATTTATCCCTCATAGAATTTTCAGATTCACACATTTCCTCTTCAACCATATAGTTTTTCAAACAAAACCTTTACCTGATGAATTACCTTATTCCGCAACACTTTCTCTTTATAGTCAAGAATCTGGACTGGTTGTTCCTCATAAGAAAGGTTCTCTTCCAACTAAAATACATCTGGACTCAAAACATGAGATGGATCTAGAATATACTTTCTCAACATTGAAACATGAAAAAAAATTATGTACTTAGGATAAACATAGAGGGTAAGACACTTTGTAGGCAACTGATCCAACTTTCTCTAGGATTTCATAGGGTCCAATGAACCTCAGACTCAATTTTCCCTTCTTTCCAAAACGCATCACACTTTTCCATGGAGAAACTTTGAGAAAGACATGATCACCTACCTTGAAAGAAAGATCCTTCCTCCAGTTATCCACATAATGATTCTTCCTGCTATGTGCTATTCTCATATGCTTCTGAATTAACTGAACTTTTTCTGTCATCTATTCTACCAATTCTAGTCGCATCATTTTCCTTTAAACTACTTCATCCCAAAAATCTAGAGTTTGACACTACTTTCCATATAATTCCTCAAATAGATCCATCTGTATATTGGAATGAAAACTATTATTATAAGAAAATTCCACCAAAGAAAGATGTTGGTCCCAACTTCCTTGGTAATCCATTGAGAAAGCTCGTAACATATCTTCTAATATCTGAATTGTTGATGTTGAATGCCCATCTGATTGTGGATGAAAAGTTGTACTAAAATTTAATTCAGTACCCAATGAATTTTGAAGGCCTTTCCAAAAGTTAGAAGTAAACCTAGGATCACGATCAGATACAATTAATAGAGGAACTCAATGCAACCTGACTATCTCTTTAACATACAACCAAGAAAGATGATCTAGAGACAGATAATCTTGAATAGAAATAAAATTAGCAGATTTAGTCAATCTATCAACAATAACCCAGATTTCTTTATTACCATGAGAATTATTTGCTAATCCCACAACGAAATCAATAGACACATTTTCCCATTTCCACTTTGGAATCACTAAAGGCTGAAGCATCCATTTCGATAACTACCACTCTGCTTTAACCTCTTGACAAGTCAAACACTTCACATTAAAGTCAACAATATCTCTTTTCATTCCATCACACTACTAATACTCCCGAAGATCTATATATATAAGGCCCCAGCCTCTGGTAGCCCAGAGCCGGTGCTCTGGTTATGGTGTGTAATTTATTTCATACAAACAAAACAAACAATTTACACATCATAACCCATCAGGAGGAACTTTCTGGTTTAGATCCTGGAGAATCAGAGTCAACCGCCTCACTTCCTCCTTACAAAGCTAAGATCAAAAACCCTAAAACATGGAAAGACCCTATCAACCTGTAAAAGTTTAATAAAAAATGTAGGGTGAGCATTGAAATACTTAGTAAGGGGTTTTGAAAGTATTTAAATCCAGCTTTTGAAAACTACCTTTGAAAATACTTTTCCATACTTAAAATAATTTCTTAAAGGAAGAACATCAAGACAAATCAAAGGTGGATATAATAAAGTTAAATCACTTATTACTTATTCATTAGAACACTAGCTTAAAACCACTTAAATAAAAATGTAAACATGCTAGCATAAAAAAATGGAATGGGTTTTACTAAGTAAAGTGGGCATAAACAAGCAAGGTGTGAAAGTAACCATCATCAGAGTCACGTAATAGCACATTCTCTACAACATATAAAAATGAACATCATGACATGATAAATGTAATGCAACATTTGTAATAAAATTATGGAAAAGAAAACTGGTCATGCATCAACATTGCCTCATCATATGCCATGTGTATTATAAATCTGATACTCATAGGTAATGGTTCTATAACCAAGGACGTTTCTCTAGTCAGAATAATCACTTGGTTGTTCATATACTAAGAAATGTATTCTGAAGGACTCATGGTCTCTGTGTCAAGCCCTTGTGCCATGACCTAGGGGTAATAACCCCAATCTGACTATCTCGAGAACTATCGATGCATCGAGAAGCTTACTTTTACCGGTCTCCAACCCGAAGGGCTTACTTTAACCAGTCCCCAACCTGGAGGGATTTCTTTTAACCGGACCCCATCTTGGTAGTCCAATACATTTCTCACATGTTAATAAGGTCTGATATTCAAGGTGTTCCATATCACTCTGAATATCTAATTTTTTTTATTTCATATTACCCAAGGTGTCCCATACCACTTTGGGTAATTTAATTCTTTGTTTATTAACAAGATATGTCATATGCATGCATTATGTACATTAATTAATAATGAAACCATTATACATTGGGTCTTCAAATACTTGGTAGAACATTTTAAACTTGGAAATAATTAATCAAAGGCATACATAGAGTAGTGAACGTTCTTTGGACATAAAATAGCACATAAAATGACAGATGATTAGGTTTTGCCACATGAAATGATAGCTTCTTAATTAAAGAACCTTATTCATGGAAATGAATACTTAATAAAGATACATGTCATTCATTATGATGATAATGAACATGAAATTAGATTCAAACATAACTTGATTTGTCATCAACATTCATTGCTTTAGGTAAAGGATCATATAGACATGTTACTTTAAAACATTTTTAACCTAATATCACGAATTCAAAACATATGAAGTTAATATAATTAAAACTTTTTAAATTAATGTATGTTTGACACAAATAAAATTTATTTTAGCAAACACCAAATTTAACATCTATTAAATACCCTTCAAGTATTGGTTGCATTTAAAACACTAATTCTAAAGATCAATACTTGAAATTAGGGTTCTAGAAACTACATAATTATAAATATATAGATATATATATATATACAACCATAACCAGATTAACCACTAATAAACACTACAGTAGGTTTAACATCAAACAATAAATGGATACTACATGATTACATAAACCCATGAATTCTTAATCCTTTAATTTAAAATAGGCCGAGGCACATTGTTTTAAAAACATAAATTACATCAAGGATATAAGGCAGTATGGATACTTAATTAAACAGGCCATTTAATGTATGCTCATATACAAAACACATATAGGCTTAGGCAAACACTTAGACCTTACACGTGTTAAAACATCAATTAAACCCTGAGAATTGTATTTGAAAATAGGGTTTATTATATATGAAGCCATAAACACATAAACATATAAAAACTATGGTTTTTAAACTATAACATAATTGCACTTAAACCAAATACCTAGTTCGCATAAAAAATATCATCCATAGATAAGTATTCAAACAAAAATGATTTGTATTGAAGTACATAAACTTATATAGTTATACATATAAGGCATAAAGATCATACATGTTAGGAATTGATTTAAATAAAGAACTTTTCAAATGTATAACTCCTAATATAAAATAATAAAATATATGGAAATCTTAGAAATAGATTTGGATTGGTTACATATATATGTGTATACTTAAACACCCGAAAATATATATAAAAAGGTATGTAATGGTTTTTCTTAAGAGGAAAACCGCTCAAAACTAATCTTTTTTTTAAAATACTTGATTAGACAATAATCATAAACAACCTCCTTGGAATCCCTTAAACTGGGAGAGTTTAAGGGGTATACCAAAACATATATAAAATTATATATATACTTATTGTATCATATGGGTTATATAAACCAAACTCAAAGGAAACAAAAACCCTTAAATCTTTTTAGGGAAGATTTATAAATACTATTTCCTAATCCATACACCCAGTCTTCAAAAGAGGATAGAAACGGTGCCTATACTGAATATATATAAGTTTATATATATATAAATATTGTATACCTGATTATACGTAGTGTGTGTATTGGGTTTCAAATTATAAGGAGGTGGGGGTATCCCCTATGTTTGTAGACACGAAGGAAAACACCCTTCGAAGCCCTCTGTTTGCATAGAATGGTTTGCATGGAAAGTAAATACCTATAAATATAATCCATACACACACACACACACACACACACATATATATATATTCATGTATATATATATGTACCGAGGAGCATGGGTAGGTTTGAAAAACAAAAACATAAACATGCCACCCTTACCTAGCTGCGGAGGACACTCAGATTAGAGGAGCCAGCTGGTTTAGCTGGAGAGACCATGAGTAGAATGGGAGTCCGAGGGAGGTCATGGGGAGAGGTTTTATATAGAGGATTTCAGTGTACTTCATGGAACCTGATCCAGAAGTTAGGCCGAGCCTACGGTATCCTATGAAGGTGGGGTGCACAAGGTCAAACGAAACAGTGGAGAAGGAGGTGACCGCGACATCTTGGGAGAACCAGTGTGCTGGTTAGCGGGACCCCGACGTGAGGTGGGAGACGACAGAATTCATGGGTTTTAAAAAGAACGAAGGCTGGGATCTGACTTGGCGAGATCGGACGGCTTAGGTTAAAAGGGATGAAACGAGCGTTTAAAACAACAACAACGACTGGGATCTGACTTGGCAAGATCGGACGGACGAGGTTACGCAGGTTCGGGAGTAAACATAAGATAGCCTGGATCACGGGATTGGAGAAAAAAATAGTTAGATAAAAAAAAATGGTAAAATTAGACAGTATACTAATAATATAAAACATGAACATTATAAATACAAATTAATAAATACTTTTAACTTATAATCTTCAAATCCCATTGTATATTATGAAAAGTACTTTATATTTTGATATAACCATTTTAGAGGATATATATATTTTATGATTTAACATACTAAACTTTTATTAAGAGCTTATATCTTTAAAAATAAAAAATCCAATTTATAACATACTCCTCTATTTGATTCAAAAAATTCCTTTTTAAAAGACCAATAGTTTTTCCCTAATTCAACATACATAGTTTTAGAGATCCATTAAGATATATTTTTCAATTATTACAGATATCCCTTTAGACAAGATGTTCGACACATTTTAAAATACTAAGTTTTCCACCATATAGATATCATCAGTATTTTGAAAAAAAAACAAAATAGATTCATTTTCAAGAATATTCTTTTATTTCAAAATTAATATACTCGAAGATATGATTATAATATTTTGTACATATTAAAATATTGAAATACCATAATATTATAAGAGCATTATAAAGACCAAATTTTTATAAAAAGATGTACTTTATCCATGGCAGCCCAACAGTCATATAACAATCATAATTTCTTAAAGGACCGTTATAAAACAGGGGGTAGGGTGTTTCACATTTTCAAAACACCTGACCCTAGGCGGATGGATCTCCTCATTCCATTGGTGCTGAGTTCATGTGCTGTGGTTCTGGCGATTATGTTTTTCACACTGACAGACCCAGAAGATGAATACTATCCGATTACTGGGGTTGTGATTCTTAACAATCTTGCTGTGCCCATGTTGAGTCTTGCATAAGGTGTTCTTGGTTAGTTTGAGTCTTTGTAGCAATATAGTATTTTAATGTATACCAGTTCTCTTTATTCCCCTTGTTTTTCATCTATTTAGTTTCAATTCCTTTATTAGTACCAAAAACCAACCATTTAAAATAAAAAACATCATTATAAAACATATCATTGTTCACCTAATCAAGTTCATAAATCTTGGGGCATCACATTATCCCCCTCTTAAAAGAATTGCATCCTTGCAATTTGATTGGCGTACATACATTGAATTGTTCACACGGCTTCCCAGACACCCTTGGTGATGTCCCTCTACCTCCACCACCCATGGAAGAAGGTACTATTCAACTCTATTCCCAGGGCAGAACAAAGCTTGTGGGTATCCTCTTACCAAATACATTCTTGGAAAATTGGACCATGGTTAAAACCAAGCTCTCGTTTGATACAGGTGGTTTTCTAGAGATGGGCATGAGTGACATCAAGCTCTGTGACATCCGCTTGGATTTGGTTCCTAAAGATATCTCGAACCACATCATATTTGAAGGATTTGATGAAAGATCCAAAATCGCAGAGGTCCCTAAGCATGATGAAACACAGAATTTGGTACATAAAGACTGCGCGGAAGTCCAACTCCTTTGCAGCTTCTACGAAGGCCATGAAGGCCAACCATTTCTTATTCATGTTGAAACACAGGAAGAGTCCCTCGTAGTACTTCCCTTTCTTTTTATAATTCTCGAATAGTGCATTGGCCATTTGGTTATACACAACTTATGATCCCTGGAAGATTCGAAGGACATTCGAGCTTTTCGATATTTCATAGAGGTTTTTGAATGTGAGTCGTAAGTTAAAAAAAGGTTGGTAACTTGATGAGCAGGATTTTTCTACAATAGTCTCGATGATCTCTGTAGGGAGAGTCAAGAGTCTAGGTGTGGATTGCTGACTTTCCATCTGAGAATTTTAAGAACAAACCCTACTTAGTAAAACATTATTAATGTTTTTGTGTTGTCTTAATTTTCCAGGGTTGCCTAAACCACGCCTCTGATACCAACTATAAGGCCCCAGCCTCTGGTAGCCCGGAGCCGGTGCTCTGGTTATGGTGTAAAATTTATTTCATACAAACAAAACAAACAATTTACACATCATAACCCATCAAGTGGAACTTTCTGGTTTATATCCTGGAGAATCAGAGTCAACCGCCTCACTTACTCCTTAAAAATATAAGATCGAAAACCCCAAAACTTGGAAAGAATCTATCAACCTGTAAAAGTTTAATAAAAAACATAGGGTGAACATTGAAATACCCAGTAAGGGGTTTTGAAAGTATTTAAATCCAGCTTTTGAAAACTACCTTTGAAAATAATTTTCCATACTTAAAATAATTTCTTAAAGGAAGAACATCAAGACAAATCAAAGGTGGATATAATACAGTTAAAGCACTTATTACTTATGCATTAGAACACTAGCAGAAAACCACTTAAATAAAAAGGTAAACATGCTAGCATAAAAAAATGGAATGGGTTTTACTAAGTAAAGTGGGCATAAACAAGCAAGGTGTGCAAGTAACCATCATCACAGTCGCTCAATAGCACATTCTCTATAACATATAAAAATGAACATCATGACATGATAAATATAATGCAACATTTTTAATAGAATTATGGAAAAGAAAATTGGTCATGCATCAACATTGCCTCATCATATCCCATGTGTATTTTAAATATGATACTCATAGGTAATGGTTCTATAACCAAGGACGTTCGTCCAGTCGGAATAATCACTTGGTTGGTCATATACTAAGAAATGTATTCTGAAGGACTCATGGTCTCTTTGTCAAGGCCTTGTGCCATGACCTAGGGGTAATAATCCCAATCTTACTGTCTCGAGAACTATCAATGCATCGAGGAGCTTACTTTTACCGGTCTCCAACCCGGAGGGCTTACTTTAACCAGTCCCCAACCCGGAGGGCTTTCTTTTAATCAAACCCATCCCGGTAGTCCAATACATTTCTCACATGTTAATAAGGTCTGATATTCAAGGTGTCCCATATCACTCTGAATATCTAATTTTTTTTATTTCATATTACCCAAGGTGTCCCATACCACTTTGGGTAATTTAATTCTTTGTTTATTAACAAGATATTTCATATGCATGAATTATGTACATTAATTAATAATGAAACCATTATATATTGGGTCTTCAAATACTTGGTAGAACATTGTAAACTTGGAAATAATTAATCAAAGGCATGCATATAGTAGTGAATGTTCTTTTCACATAAAATAGCACATAAAATGACAGATGATTAGGTTTTTCCACATGAAATTATAGCTTCTTAATTAAAGAACCTTATTCATGGAAATGAATACTTACTAAAGATACATGTAATTCATTATGATGTTAATGAATATGAAATTAGATTCAAACATAAATTGATTTGTCATCAACATTCATTGATTCAGGTAAAGGATCATATGGACATGTTACTTTAAAACATTTTTAACCTAATATCACGAATTCAAAACATATGAAGTTAATATAATTAAAACTTTTTAAATTAATGTATGTTTTACATAAGTACAATTAATTTTAGCAAAAACCAAATTTAACATCAATTAAATACCCTTCAAGTATTGGTTGCATTTAAAACACTAATTCTAAAGACCAATACTTGAAATTAGGGTTCTAGAAACTACATAATTATAAATATATAGATATATATATATACAAACATAACCAGATTAACCACTAATTAACACTTCTGCAGGTTTAACATCAAACAATAAATGGATACTACATGATGACATAAACCCATGAATTCTTAGTCCTTTAATTTAAAATAGGCCGAGGCACATTTTTTTAAAAACACAAATTACATCAAGGGTATAAGGAAGTATAACTACTAAATTAAACATGACATTTAATGTATGCTCATATACAAAACACATATAGGATTAGGCAAACACTCAGACCTTACATGTGTTAAAATATCAATTAAACCCTGAGAATTGTATTTGAAAATAGGGTTTATTATATATGAATCCATAAACACATAAACATATAAAAACCATGGTTTTTAAACTATAACATAATTGCACTTAAAACAAAGACCCAGTTAGAATCAAAAATATCATCCATAGATAAATATTCAAACAAAACTGATTTGTATTGAAGTACATAAACTTATATAGTTATACATATAAGGCATAAATATCATACATGTTATGAATTGATTTAAAGAAAGACCTTTTCAAATGTATAACTCCTAATATAAAATACTAAAATATATGGAAATCTTAGAAATAGATTTGGATTGGTTATATATATATGTGTATACTCAAACACTTGGAAATACATATAAAAAGGTATGTAATGGTTTTTATTAAGAGGAAAACCTCTCAAAACTCATCTTTTTTTTAAAATACTTGATTAGAAAATAATCATAAACAACCTCCTTGGAATCCCTTAAACTGGGAGAGTTTAAGGGGTATACCAAAACATATATAAAATTATATATATACTTATTATATCATATGGGTTATATAAACCAAACTCAAAGGAAACAAAAACCCTTAAATCTTTTTAGGGAAGATTCATAAATACCATTTCCTAATCCATACACCCAGTCTTCAAAAGAGGAGAGAAATGGTGCCTATACTAAATATATATAAGTATATATATATATACATATCGTATACCCGAGTATACGCAATGTGTGTATTGGGTTTCAAATTATAAGGAGGTGGGGGTATCCCCTATGTTTGTAGACACGAAGGAAAACACCCTTCGAAGCCCTCTGTTTGCATATAATGGTTTGCATGGAAAGTAAATACCTGTAAATATAAGTCATATATATATATATATTAATTTATATATATATGTATTGAGTAGCATGGGTAGGTTTGAAAAAAAAACATAAACATGCCACCCTTACCTGGATACGGAGGACACTCGGATTAGAGGAGCCCACTGGTTTAGCTGGAGCGACCGTGAGCAGATTGGGAGTCCGAGGGAGGTCGTGGGGAGAGGGTTTATATAGAGGATTTCAGTGTAATTAATGGATCCCAATCCAGAAGTTAGGCCGAGCCTACGGCATCCTAAGAAGGTGGGGTGCGCAAGGTCAAACGAAACAGTGGAGAAGGAGGTGACCGTGGCGTCTTGGGTGAACCAGTATGCTGGTTAGCGGGACTCCGACGTGAGGTAGGAGACGACGGAATTCACAGGTTTTAAAAAGAACAACGGCTAGGATCTGACGTGGTGAGATCGGATGGCTTAGGTTAAAAGGGATGAAACGAGCATTTAAGAAAACAACAACGACTAGGATTTGACTTGGCGAGATCGGACAGATGAGGTTGTGCAGGTTCGGGATTAAACATGAGATGACCTGGATCACGGGATTGGCGAAAAAAATAATTAGATGAAAAAACAGTAAAATTAGATAGTATACTAATAATATAAAACATGAACATTATAAATAAAAATTAATAAATACTTTTAACTTATAATCTTCAAATACCATTGTATATTCTGAAAAATACTTTATATTTTGATATAACCCTTTTAAAGGATATATATATTTCATGATTTAACATACTAAACTTTTATTAAGATCTTATATCTTTAAAAATCAAAAATCTAATTTATATCATACTCCACTATTTGATTCACAAAATTCCTTTTTAAAAGACGTATAGTTTTTCCCTAATTCAACATACATAGTTTTAGAGATCCATTAAGATATATTTTTCAATTATTATAGATATCCCTTTAGACATGACGTTCGACAAATTTTAAAATACTAAGTTTTCCACCATATAGATATCATCAGGATTTTGAAAAAAAAACAAAATAGATTCATTTTCAAGAATATTCTTTTATTTAAAAATTAATATACTCGAAGATATAATTCTAATATTTTGTACATATTAAAATATTGAAATACTATAAGATTATAAGAGCATTATAAAGACCAAATTTTTATAAAAAGATGAACTTTATCCATGGAATCCCAACAGTCATATAATGGTCATAATTTCTTAAATGACCATTATAAAAACAGGGGGTAGGGTGTTTCACATTTTTGAAACACATGACCCTAGGCGGATGGCTCTCCTCATTCCATTAGTGCTGAGTTCATGTGTTGTGGTTCTAGAGATTATGTTTTTCACACTGACGGACCCAAAAAATGAATACTATCTAATTACTGGGGTTTTGATTCTTAGCAGTCTTGTTGTGGCCATGTTGAGTCCTGCACATGGTGTTCTTGGTTAGTTTGAGTCTTTGTAGCAATGTAATATTTTAATGTATACCAGTTCTCTTTATTCCCCTTTTTTTTCATCTATTTAGTTTCAATTACTTTATTTGTACCAAAAACCAACCATTTAAAACAAGAAACATCATTATAAAACATATCATTGTTCACTTAATCAAGTTCATAAATCCCGGGGCGTCACAATATACATCTTAGTACTTCTGGGATGAACTGAAAACGGAGAACTATGAGCTTCACATAACAAATCATTTTTCAACTGTGAATCACATGTAACACATAATCTCTTCCCAAATCTCAAAATATAATCATTATCAATGTTAAAATCATGCAACTTACACTTATAAACCAACTCTTCTTTTTTTCTTCAACTCACTGTCTTCCTTATTTGATTGCTTAATACTATCTGATAGAGATGATTTCACTGACACCTAAAATAAATCAGTGGAATTCCCTTCACCAACAACTTCTATGAAAAAGTTCAACAAATCTTTAATCAAAGTATCTTGTTCCAAACATAACATGGTTAATGTAGCATTACTTTTTCTACTCAAAGCATCGGTCACTTTATTTTCCTTTCCTGTATGCTAATGAATTGTGCAATAATAATCCTTGATTAATTCCAACCATATCCTCTGTCTCATATTCAATTATTTATGAGTGAATATATATTTCAAACTTTTGTTGTTAGTATATATTTTACATTTTACTCCATAAATATGATGCCCCCAAAATTTTAAATCGAAAACATCAGCAGCTAATTCCAAATCATGTGTAGGTTAATTTAACTCATGAGGTTTCAACTGACATGAAGAATAAGAAATTACCTAATCATTCTGTATTAGAACACACCCAAGTCCTTTCAACGAAGCATCAATGTAGATAATAAATTCACCATCTCTGGAAGGAAGTGCTAAAACTAGAGCATTCACCAATATTCTTTTTAATTCTTGAAAACAATCATCCCATTCTTTTGTCCAAATGAACTTTACACCTTTTCGAGTTAACATAGTCATTGAGCTAGATAACCATGAAAGTTTTTCAAAAAACCTATAGTAATAACCTGGTAAACCAAGAAAACTATGGATCTTAGTTATATTTGTGGGTCTTGGCCATTATTCAACAACTTTTATTTTATATGGATCAATGTTTATGCCATTTTTTGAAACACTATGACCAAGGAATGAAATTTGTTGTAACTAAAACTCACATTTTCTAAATTTCCCAGATAGTTTATTTTCTTTTATGGTTTGAAAGAAAACCCTTAAATGAATTTCATGCACCTATTTACTTTTGTAATAAACCAAAACATCATCAATAAACACAACCAAAAACTTATCCAAGAACTCACAAAAAATTCTATTCATAAGATCTATGAATACAGTAGGTGCATTAGCTAACCCAAAAGGCATAACTACAAAATCATAATGGCCATATCTAGTACAAAATGCGGTCTTTGGAATGTTTGATTCCTTCACTTTCAACTAATGGTACCCTGACCTCAAGTCAATCTTCAAAAAATACTGAGCTCCCTAGATCTGATCAAACAAATCATTGATATGAGGAAAAGGATACTTGTTCTTAACAGTGATGTTATTTAATGCTCTATAACCAATTCTAAGTCTCATTGAACCATCTTTATTTTTAAAAAACAAGACAAGATCACCCCATAGTGATGTGATAGGTCGAATAAAACCTTTATCTAATAACTTCTATAATTGCTTCTTTAACTTTAAAAATTCAATTTGAGCTATTCAATAAGGGGGTTTTGAAATTGGCTTAGCATCAAGAACTATATAAGAACCTGGATCTTCATTTTCAGGTATGTATTTATTTTTCCAGGAGTTTTTGAGAAAAGAGGAGTTTCTGGAAATTTTCGAAGTACATGCTGTGTACTTTCTGAGTACACGCTATGTACTCCCTTGCCGCGCCAGGCTGTGTGCTGGCCATGTCCGGCCACACACACGGTGTGTAGGGGTGAAGTGGAGGCTGGTTAAAGCGGAGTACGGAAAAGTATAGTACATGCCGTGTACTCAAGAAGTATATGCCATGTATTTTTTTTCATTAAACAGACTGGGGTCATGCCTAAGTGACAAAACTATCTTCTTCTCCCACGCCTTCGACCAAGAGCGACCCGTACAGCCGAGGATCTTCTCCGAGCCTCCGAGCCTCCATCTGTTCTCCGAATCTACCTCCGTCGATTGCATTGGAACCACAACGGTGAGTTCTTCCTTATCCTAGAGCCTTGATTTACAATTACTCATCTTTCTTAAGTTATTATGGGTTGAAAGTTTAGTGCGTTTTCGTATATCTATGCCGTTCTGAGGAGAATCATGCATCGTGGTTCAAGTATATCGATCTCCTAGGATCGAGGTAGGTGGTTTGTGCCTTACCTTTTGATGTCTTTGAGTTTTATGTGCAAATTCCACCAATACCCATGAACGGAGTATTTCATGTTTACTTTTTTTCCCTTGTGGTTATTTCTACCTTTCTTACATGCTTGTGTAGAGGTAAATTGATAATGTTTGTGGATAATTGTCGTGCTTGGATGTTTTTCCCATGCTTTGTTCTTGTTGCAACCTTTAGGTCTCTTTAGCCTTTAGACATTATACCTGTTTCCATGCCTTGTGATCATAGGATGTAATGATGTTGTTAACATGCTTGTTACTCCATAGACTGTTTAGCCAAGTAGCTCTATAGGTGTACTTTGGTTAGCCAAGTAGCTCTATAGGTGTGCTCTGGCCTTATAGAATTAATATGCACTGACTGGCATGGGACCGTGAGAACCTGGTGCTATAGACTATAAGGGATAGACCGAGTGAGCTTCCCAGAGAGTCTAAGATATTATAGACTATACAGGGATAGACCGAGTGAGCTTCCTCCGAGAGTCTTGGACATTATAGACTACATGGGATAAACATAGTGAGCTTTCAGAGAGTCTTAGTTATTATAGAATATAGGAGGGTAGACCGAGTGATCTTCCTCAGAGAGTCTTTACCTTTTTTGAATGTCTTTAAAACCTTCCACCGAGTGAGCTTCCTCAGAGAGTCTATGGTATACATGAGGCTATAGGAGTATTGACCAAGTGAGATTCCTTAGAGAGTCTCTAGACCTTGGGGCCAAGAGGGTTTGACCACGTGATCTCCCTCATAGAGTCCCTGACTACCTTAGACTATAAGGGGAATTGGCTGAGTGAGCTTCCCCAGAGAGTCTTATAATTTGGTATGACAAAACCAGAGGGGTTAGGCTGAGTGAACTGCCAAGAGGGTTGTGGTACTTCTTAGATAGGACCAGAGGGGATAGCTGTGAGTACTTCCCAGAGGGTTTCCTGTTTGTGTTAGCTGTTGCTTCACCGCTACTTGTTGTTACATGGATTGATCACTATTGTATATTATCCTGTTTACTGCTTACTGATTACTTCCAGCTACTGTTGCTACTGTTTACTATTTTTTTTGTACTATTACCTGCCATATACTCAGTGACTGTTAGGAACATATCTTCAGGTGGTTTCCTACTGGGATTTAGTCTCATACCCTGTTTGGGTCATGTTTTTAGGCCCAAAAAGACTATGTTGTTGCAGGTATAGACAAGGGAAAGTGCCCTTCGACTTCTAGTACTTGATTGCTTTAGAGAAAGAGAGCATGAGACCAAGATTCGGCTTGCGATGTTGAGGAGTTGTTTACTTTATTTTGTACTTGTTTTGGTACTATCGTATTTTTCAACATTGTGACTTGTTTGGCTACTTTCCTAGATTTGTATCATGCATCATTTCATATATATACATATTATCTCCAGTTGTTTTGCTGATTTAGTCATTCCATTGTTTATTATTGTTGGTTATTTACTACTTCCTTTTTTATTTGTTTATTTACTTCCACTGTGTACTCTGCCAATGAGGGCATAGTTTCCCCACTATAACACCCAAGGCCCTCGCTACTAGTTGAAATCCTCTGGAGTTTGGGGAAATGTGCTTGAGGCCATGTGACCAACTGGGTACGGGGCACCTCTGGGCGGTTTCCGAAACTGAGATATTAAAAAGTGGTATCAGAGGATTATTTTCTCTTGATTTACTATTTGGAGCCTTTATCTAGGGATATGATGGATTCGGTACTTGGTAATAAGCTGTGCCCAGGAGTAGCTAACCCGTGTACAGGGAAAATCCATACTACCTCGTTTATTTCAGTTTTTTTGTTTCGATATTTTACATTTGATATGATTTCACCTAGAGTGATTCACATGACTTGTGTTGTTATTGTTGTTGCTATTATGGTTCTATTTCCATCTCAACCCAATGAGATGAGAGTATGCCATCTCATACATCATATAGTCACTTGTTAGAAATCACATGCCATGCATTCTTGCCATGCCATCTAGGATGCATTAGCAATTGCATGTTCTTGTGATAGAATTTGTGTAGATTATACATACTGTTATGATATATGTTTTGATAGAATCCCTAATGTTTGATAGAGGACTGTTTGTATTGTACTTTGATTAAAATGAATGCCAAATTTTGGTTCTTGAGGTGTTATGGGCCCTCTTTAATCGGAAATTGGTGAATCATTGACCTGTTCTTCCATATATATGACTGTATTGGATTCCAAGCTTTGGTTCATGAGGAGTATGGGCCTTCATGGATCAGAATTTGGCACCTTCATGCCTTGTTTTCTGTGTTTCTGGGATTTGGTGCAGTTTCTGAGCTACTACCCGAAAAAACCCAGAATACACAGCGTGTACTTTATGACTACATTCCGTGTAGTTTCAGACCGTGTCACTGACTGTGTGAGCAGGAACATGGTGTTGAGGAAATGTCTTTAGAAACACGCTGTGTATGGTAGGTGCACGCCGTGTAGTATAGAGCCGTGTTACTGGCCGTGTCACTAACAACATGGGCTAGGGAAGCTCGAGTAGAACACGCCATGTCGGTACAGAACACGCTGTGTAGTCTTGTTCCAGGTACCCGGTCATGTCACAAACAACACGGGTCAGTGTTATCTTCTTCTATACACGTCGTGTTTGTTTGGAACACGCCGTGTAAGGGTCATCCATGTAGTCGGTCATGTAACTAACAACACGGGTTGTCGAAACCTTGTCAAGTACACGCCGTGTCCTTAGTAAACCCATCGTGTAGTCTAGGGTTAAGAGGACTGTGTGGGTTAGCCGTATAAAGAGACTCGGGTAGGGGAATATAGTTCAAGTACACGCCGTGCGTGGGGACAACACGCCGTGTAGTTGGGGTATTACATGACTAGAGGTGGCCTGAGTACACGCCCATGTCTTTGGTTTAAGTGAACACGCCGTGTAGTTTTTATACACACTGTGTAGTCATGTTTTGTAAACTCGAATATTTCTTTCTCATGTTCCCGTTTTGTACTCTTGTGTTCTAAGTCTTTGATAATCCTGATCTAGGGTTTGCTTTTGAATTTTTCAGAGCTATACCTCCGAGACGTCTTGTAATGCCTCGACCCCAGTTACTCAGAGTCGGTGCATTATTACATAACATTGGAATGAGCACAAAAGATCAAGTCTCGAAAGACCGATTAGTTTAGTATCCTTAGAAACACTAGATACATTCATAAATGTTACATTACATCATAAAGTGAAAAACTAAAATAACATAGTATCCATCGTCCACACTCATATCCCCTTCAGAATATCCCTGTAGGTTAGTCATAAAATATTTCTTCACATCCTGGGAAAATAAAACATAGAAAGGGGTGATCTCAGATGTTTAGTAAGGATAACAATACAGTGGAAACTTTCACAAATAAAAATAAACATTTAAGGCAATGTATAACTAAAACAAAAGCCTTTTAAACTTGAACATCAACATAATATGGAAAAAATAAAATGAAATAATGCCATTTACTTATTCACATGGATATTATACTAGTCAAATAATCACATGAAATATCAATAACCACTTTCATAATGATGGAATGCATAATTCCAGACTATCATAACCACATAGTCAAGTCCTTATTCCAAGAATACAAATAAAATTTTGTCAAGACCTCGTGCCAAGACACTAGTTTGTCTCATGAGACATACTGATGCATCAAGGAGCTATAGCGGGCTCCACCTGTCACTTATTAAGTCCAATGCATTCCTTATATGAAAAGGTTTAAACATATCATAAACCATAACATAATTGTATCACATAAAACATGCATAAAGGAAACATAACATTTCCACATTTCAATCACAAGATATAAATACAACACATTGATATAATAAAAACATTATCAAAACCATTTTCAATACCAAAATAAAAGAAAATTAAAACATGGTATTTATTTTTCATTTTAAAAAGTTATGGCTTGTAGAGGAATCCGAAACTCAAATAATGGTCATGGTGGCGGAGAAGTTGTTGTTGCCGCATACGTATAACAAAAAAATATTCCCTTTTATTGTTTAGTAAAATGCTTCGTATAAAAAATATTCCTTTTGAATAAACATAAAAGTCAAAGGGGTTTATACACCGTATAAAAGAAAGTCTTGTATTAAAACAAAATATTCCTCAATGAAAGAAGATTGAGACGAAGTCCCTTACCTCCTGCCCGACTTGACTCGATCGTTATTTAATATCCTGAATAATAAACTAGAGTTAATTTATACTTGATTAAGAACCTTTTTCAAGTTCATTATTCCTTTTATATCACTTATAACCATGTTATTAACATTATTTAATTATTTAAGTTAATAACGGTCGTTTTGTCGATCATTGGTACTTGAGTCAAAAATAAACTTCTTATAATTACAAGTTGTTCATGTGGTAAAATTTCCATTATATCCAGAATTATATTCATGATTTAGATATCATATATATAATTTATATCCAGTATATACATGCATTTATAATATTACATAACATTTATAGTTAAGAAATGAAATGCACCGTTCATGGAGACGGTAAGCCGTACGTACGCATGAACACTACTTTCATTTCTATTTCATATTTAATGGAATGAAATCATAATCATATAAAGTTATATTATAATTCTAGTATAATATCATATATAATATCATTAAATCTATCCTTTATATGTCCCACATATGGAATTAATGATTCAAATCACTTTGAGGGGGTGGTAGTCCGCACGTCCTAAAATGGAATTATCGCATTTACCCATAATGGAAATCATAAAGGTATGCCATAAATAAAAAATACAGAAGAATAAGGAAAACATAAACATAATATATATCATATATAAATATAGTTACATATTAATGGCCACCATGAGAGGTGTTAAAAGAAGATTGAACAATCATCGTTTCGTTAGGAAGTAATTCGCCACCCACAGAAACAGTATGTTCTTTAACCATTAGATGAAGGTGTGTGTAAGTTTAAATCAAATACTTCTCATAAAAACATCCTAGTATATTTAAGATACTGGTTTTGTTACAAAATAAAGTAATAAAAAGAGTTTAAGGGGTTGGAGAATCAAAATAAAACAAAAGAACATAAGAGAAGACATTACCTTAAAATCGGGTAACTCTTTTTGATTTGAGCCAAAGGCTTCCTTGGAAAGACTTCTGCACAAATTGAGGCTTCTAGGAGTAATAGAAGGAAGTTGAGAGAGTATTTGGGAAGAGGTTTTCCAATCCAAATGGCTTTGAAGGTGTGAATAATGTGGTAGAGGTGGGGGCCTTTTATAAGAGGAGAGGAGGGGCACTCTTGGAAATTAAAGAAATGTTACTTTATTATATAACGAGTTTCAGATTTTAGAGGTTCCACAATTATATATTTCTAGGATAAGGTGATAAGGATTCGAAATATACTCATAAAATAGATTTTTGACAAGTTTAGGTCTTAGATTTTACATTATCTTTTCATTTTATTTAAATCGTTAATTAATGAGGTAATCACTGCATTATCATGGTGTCATAAAAAATTTAATTTATTTAATGTCTAAAAATTTTAAAAAAAATATCATGATGTATGAAATATTTTTATATTTCCAATGAGTATTTATAGTCTAATATATCATTTACACAGCCAAAACTAAAATTGTTTTACTTGGGTGATACATACTTTGGTTATACTTTCCCTTTTAAAAAATAATACAATAAAATGTCACTATCACCCAAAAGTGATTCCATGGGGTCCCAAAGTTTGGCACAAGGTATCCCATGGTCGGCCATGACACAAAAAGTAGCATTAGGACACATGTTGGGGTCATTTTTTATTATTATGATATTATTTTATTACCCTTAACTACCCAATTACTAATTAATCACGATAATTAATGATAATTACCGTCGTTACTATTCATAATGCCAAAAAAACAAGTGTATTAATTAAATAATTTGGACCTTATGATTCAAAATATGGAATCCATTTTACCAAATTCCAAACACAGAAATTGTAGTAATTAATTTAAAAATTATTCCCGCTGTCAAAACAAATAGCGTGTTTCTAAGAAACAATATATATCAAAAGATTGACAATTGTTTATGTGCAATTTTAAAGTGAAATTAATTCTAATGACCACCATTGGATAAAATGGTAAAATTATATTATAATTATACTTTAAAACCACTCAATAGTATATTTTATCACTATAATTTATTTTTATTAAAAAAGTTGTTTCTAAGTATTTTTCACTATTCATTGAGAATTGGATGTTCTTGGAAAAATACCAAAAATTCAACATAGGCTAATTTCAATATTCTAAATCCAAAAATGAAGTCCATTATAAAATATAAAATTTATATAATTTCAAAAAGTGGGTATTACTATTCATAACGGCTACTTTGATTGGTCACGGTGTGTTATAACTCGAGGTTGCGTACAACACACGCTGCTCTATTATTCAAAGAGAAGCGTACCATGGAAGATTGGGGTGTTACATTCTCACCTCCTTCAATAAATTGATTCCTCAAAATTTGAAAATTTTCTTTGAAAATAAAAGGTTGAAAATAGAAAATACCTTTTTGGAAAACCCAAATCGGAAATAGGGTTAATAAAAATATAACTTTAAAAGAAAGAAAGAGAAATAAAAAGGTCACCCGAGATATCCCATACTAGGATTATATGAAAACATGGATACGGAGGAGAAACAAACCATCAAGGTCTGATGGAGAGTTATAGAAAATAGGATTAGGAGAAAGTTAACTACAAGAAAATCACAAATTTGTGATTGGTTAAACGGTCTTTGATTCCCCAGTAGGAAAAGTTAACCGATGACGTTTTTGTTTTAAGTTACCTTTAATAAAGTTGAAGAATTTATTTATGAGATTTAATAAGAACATAAATAAATATACTTACCTGTCATGTAGACATTCATTCCTTACTAAATTTTTACCACAAACCCATCTTTCACTCCAAAAGGTAATAGAACTCAAAAATATTCTATTTATCCTAACAGTATAGGGTTCCAAAAATAAATTTATAATTCATCTATGTGAACTAAAAAAACAACATTATACACTCTATAGTCTTCACTTAGTTCAGTGGTAGGCGATAAATCCCAATCGCACTATAGTTGTGGGTTCGATTCCCACAGCTTTGTCCGATGCGACGGGTTATCACACGGTCTGCGTGTTGTCCTTTTTATAAATATCCAAAAATAACCTTAACAATAGTATCTAATGTAAAATATAATCCATTCCAACCTTTATACTTATCCAAAATACTTCTGTCCAAACTCTCTCTAAAAGGTCTCTAAATTCCAAAAACAATTGTAACATCAGATTCCCCAAACAAAGTGAAGTTTCTCTTATTGTCACATACTAAAAAACTGATTACCTTCATCATATTAAAACCTTAATGAAAACAACAAGTACTGTAGTACAATCCTTATATATATCACATTATTCTTATAACCATAATATAGTTCTTGAGTCCAAAAGCACCAATACATTAATTATTCCACTTAAACTATAGTAACAACATAAGATTGGCCTTGATCCCTTTTACTTTTCTGAGGTAAGTTTCCCTGACGCTTAGGACATTCATTTTCATAATGCACCATTTCTCTACAATTGTAGCATTCAACATTGATATCCTCTTTCTTTCCCTTGCAATCATGAGCCTGGGGACCTTTTTCTCCACATTTATAAAAAACTCCCATTCCTTTTAGGCAAGTACCGGGGTGATTCTTCCCACAATTATCACATAATGGAAAATCTTTCTTTCCATTTTTCCTTTTATCTATCTCCTGTTCCACCATTCTATTATTCTCTTGCTTTACTTTGTTGTCATAAGACTTAGAGAATTCCTTTTTTGTCTTGATAGCACATGAGACAATATCTTTGTACGATGAAAAGGAATGTGATACTAAAGATCGACGGAGAAATGGTTTTAACCCATCAAAGAAATGTTCAATCTTACTTATTGGGTTACGTATATAATCTGCAGCATACCTTGCTAACCTTGTAAAGTTGGCCTCAAACTTTGCGACATTCTCATCCTCCTTTTGTCTCAGTCTCAAAAATTGCCTTTCCATATCTTCTCGATGGTCATGAGGAAAGTATTTTTCCATGAAAATCTCTTTGAACTCCCTCCATTCCATATTTGATACTTCATCATCTTCATTTGTGTTTTGAATAAATGACAACCATTGATCCACATCTCCAGTGAGGCGGTAAACTGCCATGATAACCTTTTCCCTTTCACTAATCCCCAAGGTATGGAATATTTTCTCTAAGGAATTTATCCATTGCTCAGCTACTAAGGGATTTGTACTTGAATTTAATGTTGGTGGTTGTTTCCTCATGAAGTGGTCTAACATTGATCCTCCACATTGCAGATCAGGGTGCTCCATACGAGTAAGGTTATTATTCATAACCTGAGTGAGTTGTCCCAGTATGGTGATAAGTTGATCAGCACCAGTTTTATCACCATCTCCACTATAATTATCTTGAGCAGGAGGGAAATCCCTACATGGAGTGTGTGCATTGATACAGTTTCCATTCCTTCCACTTGGAGCCATTTCTAAACAACGGCATAAACTAGATCAGTTTATGAATCAAAATACATAATTCCATAATTATAAAAAACTTAACATAAATTGAACAGTTTATGGATATAATCCATAATCATAAAAATGTTTTCTTTGAGGAATTATATACTCATAAACCCGTCATAATGGTTTGTAAAAAAATGGGAATTATCCTAAGCATATCCCCTGGGAGTGTCGTAACCAAGAGTGCAGCAAGGCCCGTTGTCGTGCACCAGTTCCCATTCGAGTCTAGCTCAAAGCGGTGTTTTCGGGTTTTACCCCTAGTTACATCTGTGCCAGAGCCACCTCTACCTGCTCGTATCTAGAAAGGGATGTATTGCTCGGAAAACTCACAAAATCTCTATAATACCAAAATTATAGGAAGTTCTTCTATACTAATCCTCAAAGTCTATCTTAGGGCTATGTGCTCTAATCAGAGTTTTTCTAAATCTAGTTTCCAAGGTTAGTACTAAAATGCCTCTGATACCAACTGTAATTCCCCGACCCCAGTTACCCAGAGTCGATGCATTATTACGCAACATTGGCATGATCACAAAAGATCAAGTCTCGAAATACCGATTAGTTTAGTAGCCTTGGAAACAATAGATACATTCATAAATGTTGCATTATATCATAAAGTGAAAAACTACAATAACATAGTCTCCATAGTCCACACTCCTATCCCCTTCATAATATCCCTGTTGGTCAGTCATAAAATATTTCTTCACATCCTGGGAAAATAAAACATAGAAAGGGGTGAGATCAGATGTTCAGTAAGGATAACAATACAGCGGAAACTTTCATAAATAAATATAAACATTTAAGGCAATGTATAACTAAAACAAAATCCTTTTAAACTTGAACTTCCACATAATATAGCAAAAATAAAATGAAATAATGCCATTTAATTATTCACATGGATATTCTACTAGTCGAATAATCACATGCAATATCAATAAGCACTTTCATAATGATGGAATGCATAATGCCAGACTATCATAACCACATAGTCAAGGCCTTGTGCCAAGACTACAAATAAGATTTTTTCAAGGACTTGTGCCAAGACACTAGTTTGTCTCATGAGACCTACCGATGCATCGAGGAGCTATAGCGGGCTCCACCCATATCTTATTAAGTCCAATTCATTCCTTATATGAAAAGGTTTAAACATATCATAAACCATAACATAGTCGTATCACATAAAACATGCATAAAGGAAACATAAAATTTCCACATTTCAATCACAAGATATAAATACAACACATTGATATAATAAAAACATTATAAAAACCATTTTCAATACCAAAATAAAAGAAAATTAAAACATGGTATTTATTTTTCATTTAAAAAAGTTATGGCTTGTAGAGGAAGCCGAAACTCAAATAATGGTCACGGCGGTGGAGAAGTTGTTGTCACCGCATATGTACGACAAAAAACATTTCCTTTTGTCATTTAGTAAAATGCTTCGTATAAAAAAGATTCCTTTTGAATAAATGTAAAATTCAAAGGGGTTTATACACCATATAAAATAAAGTCTTGTATTAAAACAAAATATGCCTCAATGAAATAAGATTGAGACGAAGTCCCTTACCTTGTGTCCGAATTGACTCGATCGTTCTTTAATCTCCTGAATAATAAACTAGAGTTAATTTATACTTGATTAAGAACATTTTTCAAGTTCATTATTCCTTTTATATCACTTATAACCATGTTATGAACATTATGTAATCATTTAAGTTAATAACGGTCATTTTGTTGATCTTTGGTACTTGAGTCAAAAATAAACTTCTTATAATTACAAGTTGTTCATGTGGTGAAATATCCATTATATACAGAATTATATTCATGATGTAGATATCATATATATCATATATATCCAGTATATACATGCATTTATAATATTACATAATATTTATAGGTAATAAATGAAATGCACCTTTCATGGAGACGGTAATCCGTACGTACGCATGAACGCTACTTTCATTTCTATTTCATATTTAATGGAATGAAATCATAATTATATAAAGTTATATTATAATTATAGTATAATATCATATATAATATCATCAACTCCATCCTTTATACATCCCACATATGGAATTAATGATTCAAATCACTTTGAGGGGGTGGTAGTCCCCACGTCCTAAAATGAAATTATCGCGTTTACCCATATTGGAAATCATAAAGGTATGCCATAAATGAAAAATAAAGAAGCATAAAGAAAACATGAACATAATATATATCACATATAAATATAGTTAGATCTTATTGGCCACCATGCGAGGTGTTAAAAGAAGATTGAACAATCATCGTTTCTTGAGGCAGTAATTCGACACCCACAGAAACAATATGTTCTTTAACCATTAGATGAAGGTGTGTGTAAGTGTAAATAAAATAATTCTCATAAAAAAATACTAGTATATTTAAGATACTGGTGTTTTTACAAAATAAATGAATAAAAAGAGTTTAAGGGGTTGGAGAAGCAAAGTAAAACAAAAGAACATAAGAGAATACATTACCTTAAAATCAGGTAACTCTTTTTGATTTGAGCCAAAGGCTTCCTTGGAAAGACTTATGCCCAAAGTTATGATTCTAGGAGTAAGATAGGGAAGTTTAGAGATTATTTGGGTAGAGTTCAGACGAGCCAAATGGCTTTGAATGTGTGAATAAGGTGGTAGAGGTGGGGGCCTTTTATAAGAGGAGAGGAGGGGAACTCTTGGAAAGTCAAGTAATGTTACTTTATTATATAATGAGTTTCGGATTTTAGAGGTCCCACAATTATATATTTCGAGGATAAGGCGATAAGGGTTCGAAATATACTCATAAAATAGGTTTTTTACAAGTGTAAGTCTTATATTTTACATTATCTTTTCATTTTATTTAAATCGTTAATTAATGAGGTAATCACTACATCATCATGGTGCCATATAAAATTTAATTTATTTAATTTCTAAAAAATATAAAAAAATATCATGATGTAGGAAATCTTTTTAGATTTCCAATGACTATTTATAGTCTAAGATATTATTTACATAGACAAAACTAAAATTGTTTTACTTGGGTGATACATACTTTGGTTATACTTTCCCTTTAAAAAAATAATATAATAAAATGTCACTATCACCCAAAAGTGATTCCATGGGGTCCCAAAGTTTGGCACAAGGCATACCATGGTCGGCCATGACAGAACCAGTAGCATTAGAACACATGTTGGGGTCATTTGTTATTATTATGATATTATTTTATTACCCTTAACTACCCAATTACTAATTAATCACGATAATTAATGATAATTACCGTCGTTACTATTCATAATGTCAAAAAAACAAAAGTGTACTAATTACATAATTTGGAAATTATGATTCCAAATATGGAATCCATTTTTACCAAATTCCAAACACATAAATTGTTGTAATTAATTTAAAAATTATTCCCACTGTCAAAACAAATAGCGTGTTTTTAAGAAACAATATATATCAAAAGATTGACAATTGTTTATGTGGAATTTCAAAGTGAAATTAATTATAATGACCACCATTGGATAAAATGGTAAAATTATATTCTAATTATACTTTAAAACCACTAAATAGTATAATTTTTCACTATAATTTATTTTTATTATAAAAGTTGTTTTTAAGTATTTTTCACTTTTCATCGAAAATTGGAAGTTCTCGGAAAAATACCAAAAATTCAACATAGGCTAATTTCGATATTCCAAATCCTAAAATGAAGTCCATTATGAAATATAAAATTTATATAATTTCAAAAAGTGGATATTAATATTCATAACGGCTACTTTGATTGGTCGCGGTGTGTTAGAACTCGAGGTTGCGTACAACACACGCTGCTCTATTATTCAAAGAGAAGCGTACCATGGAAGCTTGGGGTGTTTCACGTCCTCCAGTTGTACGTCAGTTGCCAGAGGGTGATCAGAAACGGGATATGGCCAACCAGGGACCTCCTGTAGATCCTCCTGCCGTGCCAGCCTTAGCACCAGTAGTCATACCCGTCGCAGGTGCCGATATGCAGTTCAGGGAGGACTTCCTGAGGATGATGCAGACTTTTTAGGGAGCACCGCCTCCTACCCTGTCGATGGCTGAATTGATGTGGGTCTTTTAGCAGTAGCATCCTCCTACTTTCTCAGGGGATGGAGGACCCCAGGCTACAGAGTCATGGTTAGAGGCCACACTGATGATCTTTGAGCATCTGGAGATACCCCCAGAGAAAAGGGTAAAGCTGGACACTTATATGCTTCGTGACACCACCAAGAGGTGGTTAGAGGTGATCTTACAGTCTGGGTGCCAGCAAAGTATGTATTGGGATAAGTTTCGCCGCACCTTCTATGACTACTTTTACCCAGAGACCTTGAGGGCCGACCGATCCTGAGAGTTTATGAGTCCGCAGAAGCATACTCTTTCTATTATGGAGTAATCATCCCACTTTACCAAACTACAATGCTTCACGCCGATCCCAGCAGGTGATGAGTTGTTCCTTGCTAGGAAGTTCAAGGACGGTCTCAGGCAAGAGATCCGTTCTCAGGTGAATATCTTCAGGTTGACTTCGATATCCTCTATCGTCAACCAGGCACTGATCACTGAGCGCAACCTAAGGGATTCTGGAGCTGTGAGCTAGGGCGATTCGACATCCAGAGCTGGTGTTCATCCTACGGATAGTAGGAAGCACCGTAGAGTGTATTCTCAAGGAGATCAGGGTAGGTGGGATATGTCTTCTGGCAGCCAGATTATATACTACCAGTGTAGTAGGAGTGGGCATACTAGGCCCCAGTTTCAGCCAGATCCAACGGAGCGCTGATATTGCGGTAAGATGGGCCATCTTCAGTGTTTTTGTCAGATCTTCTCACCTTCAGCTGGTGGTAGGGGTTCTTCTATGACCCCGCGTTTAGGGGATGCTTTGCCAGTTTCTCACCAGTCTGGGAATTAGAGTTCTTCAGGCCGTTCGGGCTGAGGTGGAGGTCATGGCTGTGGTGGTCAGTCACTAGGTTACGAGCGACAGTAGAGTGGGTCAGCTCAAAGTGGTCAGCCAGGGGTGTAGGGCCGCAGTACAGGCCAGACCTTCGCCATGGAGCAGACCTATCAAGAGCAGGATCCCGACCCTTCTACAGTTCAAGGTACGATCTTAGTAGCCTCAATTTTATCTTCAGCCCTTTTTGATACTGGTGCTTCACATAGTTTTATCTCTATTGCTATTGTGGAGAGCCTTGGGCTCTGTATCTTTTCGTCTACCGACTTGTTGACTCTTGACACGCCGTTGGGAATGAGGACATCTAGCGTACGTCAGTGCAAAGAGTGCCCTCTTGAGGTTGTAGGGTGTCATTTCTTATGGGACCTCTATGTCCTGGAGATGACAGGCTATGAAATCATTCTCGGTATGGGCTGGTTGGTTCCCTTCCAGGCAGTCATCGATTGCTATCGCCACAGGGTGAGTTTCATATCACCTGAGGGAAGATCTTTCCTTTATAGAGGCGAGTGGGATGTCCAGGCGGGTAGAGCTAAACCAGAGCATCATGGTCTAGGAGGAGTTACAACCCATATTGCTAGTCTTTATCCGGATGACCAGGGGACTTCACAGTTAGACTTTCCTCTAGTGGTGGATCGTTTCAGGGATGTCTTTCTAGAGGACTTTTCAGGTTTTCCTCCAGAGCATGAGGTAGACTTCTCAATTGATCTCATGCCCGGAGCAGCACCAGTGTCCATTCCTCCTTATAGGATGGCTACACCTGAGTTACAGGAGCCCAAAAAGCAGTTGGAGGAGTTACATGCAAAGGGTTTCATCCGACCTAGTACTTTTTCCTTGGGGTTCACCTGTCCTGTTTGTGAAGAAAGCAGACGAAACCCTTTGTCTTTGTGTGGATTATCAGAAGATGAACCAGTTGACTGTCAAGAATTGATATCCCTTACCGAGGATCGATGACCTCGTTGATCAACTTCGAGGAGTCTGGGTGTTCTCAAAAATCTATTTGAGGCCCAGTTATCACCAGTTGCACGTTAGACCATCAGATATACCTATTATAGCCTTCAAAAGCAGGTATGGTCTATACGAGTATACAGTCATGCCGTTCGGTCTCACGAACACACCATCAATTTTTATGGCACTGATGAACTAAGTGTTCCATCCATACTTAGATTCCTTTGTGGTGGTTTTCGTGGTTGAAATCTTGGTATACTCTCACACTCAACATGACCATGCCACACATCTTGAGATCGTTCTGAGTACACTGAGAGATAATTAGTTATATGCTAAGCTCTCGAAATTCAACTGTTGGATGGATTAGATTCACTTTTTGGGTCATGTTATCTCAGAGACAGGAGTATCAGTGGACCCAAAGAAAGTGAGAGCTATAGTTTCCGAGGAGATGCCGAAGAATGTCTTTGAGGTGCGGAGTTTTCTAGGGATGGCTGGATACTACAGGAGTTTCATACATGACTTTTCATGCCCAGCAGCACCACTGACAGGTCTGACCAAGAAGGGGGAAAAGTTTTTATGGTCAGATTCTTGTGAGTCAGCCTTTCAGGAGCTGAAGGGGAGGTTGACGTTAGCACCGATACTAGTCTTTCCAGAGCCGGGCAAGGGTTATACTATTTACTGTGATGATTTAGGTATCGGGCTAGGAGCTATGCTTATGAAGGGAGATAGGGTCATTGCTTACGGGTCTTGGCAATTGAGGCCACATGAGAGGAACTACCCGACACATGATCTGGAGTTGGCAGATGTTGTTCATGCCTTACGCTGTTGGAGACACTACCTTCTGGGAGATCACTTTGTGGTTTTCACCGACCACAAGAGTCTCAAGTATATCTTCACTCAGTGGGATCTGAATCTGAGACAGCGCAGGTGGGTTGAGTATCTTCAGTCTTTCGACTTCGAGCTCACTTATACGCCGGGAAAGGGAAACACAGTGGAAGCTGCGTTGAGCAGGAGAACTCAAATTTAGGTAGTTCAGGAGGCTATCAGTGAGTGACATCTTATGGATCTGTTCTCTGAGATGCATCTGGAGGTGAACGATAGATAGGGAAAGAATTACCTATCTTCTTTAGCTGTTACCTCTTCTCTTCTTGATCGGGTACGGATGGGGAAGCTATCAGACTCAGAAGGCTTAGTCCTGCGGGAGAGTGTGTCAGGAGAGGACCCTCTTCTTGGATGGACAGTGGGCGAGGATGAGATATTGCATTTTTAGGGATGCATATGGGTTCCAGAAGACATATGCGAGGAGCTGATGTGGGATTTTCATTCCTCAGTTTGGGCAGTTCATCCTGACGTTACCAAGATGTATTGTGATCTACAACGCCATTACTGGTGGCCAGGTATGAAGAGAGATGTTGCTGGTTTTTTCATGAGATGTTCTACTTGACAACAGGTGAAAGTAGAGTATCAGTGACCAGCAGGGCTGTTACAGCAGTTACCCATTCCCGAGTGGAAGTGGAACGATGTCATAATGGACTTCGTGACCGGGTTATTGAGGTCACCTCAAGGGAGTGATTCTGTTTGGGTTGTCGTCGACAGGCTTACGAAGGTTGCTCACTTCTTTCCGATCAAGGAGACCTTCAGTGTTTATGAGCCAAGACGGTTGTACATCCAAGAGATTGTACGTCTACATGGAGTTACACACTCCATTGTTTCAGACAGGTATGCACGTTTTACTTCTCGGTTTTGGTAGGGACTTCAAAAGGACTTGGGTACACAGGTACTTTTGAGTACAGCATACCATCCCCATACTGATGTCCAGTCCAAGCGCACGATCCAAGTGCTTGAGTATATGCTCTGAGCTTGCATTATAGACTTTGGCAGTTCTTGGGAGAATCATATTCCTCTGGTGGAGTTTTCCCATAACAACAGTTTCCAGGCGACTATTCAGATGGCACCTTCTGAGGCTTTGTATGGTAGGCCATGCCGATCACCCTTATGCTAGCTGGAGGTAGGAGAGGCAACTTTGGTGGGACCTCATCTTGTTCAAGAGACCTTAGAGAAGATATATTTGATTTGGAAGAGGATGAATACAACAAAGTCTCGGAAAAAGTCTTATGCTGATCAGCGGAGACGACCTCTGGAGTTTGAGGTCATGGATCAGGTTTTCCTACGTGCCGCACCGAGGTTGGGACACAAGAGGATTTAGAGACAGGGTAAGCTTTCATCGCGGTATGTCAGGCCGTTTGTGGTGTTGGAGAGATTTGGGCCGGTTTCCTATTGGTTTCAGTTACCACATAGGTACCTAGATATGCATGACGTCTTCTACGTTTCTCAGCTCTGACATTACTTTTCAAACCCATCTCATGTCTTATAACCTGAGGAGGTTGAGCTTGAAGCGGATGCGTCGTTTGAGGATCATCCCATCCAGATTTTCGATCGCAGTACGAAGGTTCTCTGTGGCCAGTCTGTTCCTTTAGTACGGGTGCTATGGAAGCACGAGCAAGTGCAGGACGAGACTTGGGAGAGGGAGACCGATGTACGATCGCAGTGGCTAGAGTTGTTCGGGGTTTCTTCTTCTACGCCTCGCTAGGGAAATTCGGGGAAGAATTTCTTTAAGGGGGAAGTTTTTAAGAACCCAGATCTTCAATTTCAATTATGTCTATATTTTTCCTAGAGTTTTTTAGAAAATAGGATTTTTTGGAAATTTTTGAAGTACACGTTGTGTACTTTCTGAGAACACGGCATGTACTCCCTTGCCGCGCCAGGCTGTGTGCTGGCCGTGTCTGGGCCACACACATGGTGTGTAGGGGTGAAGTGGATGCTACTTAAAGTGGATTATGGAAAATTAGAGTACACGCCGTGTATTTTCTTTTTTTCATTAAATAGACCAGGGTCGCGCCTAAGCGACAGAACTATGTTCTTCTCCAGCGCCTTCGACCGAGAGCGACCCATACAACCACAGATCTTCTCTGAGCCCCCCAAGCCTCCATCTGTTCTCCGAATCGATCACTTTCAATTGCATTGGAACCGAATAGGTGAGTTCTTCCTTATCCTAGATCATTGATTTACAATTCCTCATCTTTCTTAAGTTATAGTGGGTTGAACGTTTTGGGTGTTTTCATAAATCTATACTGTTCTGAGGAGAATCAAGCCTCATGGTTCAAGTATATCGATCTCCTAGGATCGAGGTAGGTGGTTTGTTCCTTACCTTTTGATGTCTTTGAGTTTTATGTACAAATTCCACCAATATCTATGAACGGAGTATTTCATGTTTACCTTTTTTCCATTGTGGTTATTCCTGCCTTGCTTGCATGCTTGTGTAGAGGTAAATTGATCATGTTTGTGGATAATTGTCATGCTTGGATGTTTTTCCCATGATTTGTTCTTATTTCAACCTTTGGTTCTCTTTATCCTTTGGCCATTGTACCTGTTTCCATGCCTTGTGATCGTAGGATGGAATGATATTGTTAACATGCTTATTGCTTTGTAGACTGTTCAACCAAGTAGCTCTATAGGTGTACTTTGGTTAGCCAAGTAGCTCTATAGGTGTGCTCTGGCCTTATAGAATTAATATGCACTGACTGACATGGGACTGTGAGAACCCAGTGCTATAGAATATAAGGGATAGACTGAGTGAGCTTCCTAGAGAGTTTTAGATATTATAGACTATACGAGGATAGACCGAGTGAGCTTCCTCAAAGAGTCTTGGACATTATAGACTATAGGGGATAGACCGAGTGAGCTTCCTAGAGAGTCTTAGTTATTATAGACTATAGGAGGGTAGACCGAGTGATCTTCCTCAGAGAGTCTTTACCTTATTTGAATGTCTTTAAAATATTCCCAGGCTAGAGGAGGAATTGACCGAGTGAGCTTCCTCAGAGAGTCTATGGTATAATTGAGGCTATAGGAGGATTGACCGAGTGAGCTTCCTTAGAGAGTCTCTAGACCTTGGGGCCAAGAGGTTTAAACCTCGTGATCTCCCTCATAGAGTCCCTGAATACCCTAGACTATAAGGGGAATTGACTGAGTGAGCTTCCCCAGAGAGTCTTATAATTTCGTATGACCAAACCAGAGGGGTTAGACTGAGTGTACTACCCAGAGGGTTGTGGTACTTCTTGGATAGGACCAGAGGGGATGGCTACGAGTACTTCCCAGAGGGTTTACTGTTTGTGTTAGATGTTGCTTCACTGCTACTTGTTGTTCTGTGGATTGATCACTGTTGTATATCATCCTATTTAATGATTACGGATTACTTCCAAATAGTGTTGCTACTGTTTTTTTGTACTATTACCTGCCATATACTCACTGAATATTAGGAACAAATCTTCAGGTGGTTGCCTACTGGGATTTAGTCTCACACCCTATTTGGGTCATGTTTCTGGGCCCAAACATACTATGTTGTTGCAGGTATAGACAAGGGAAAGATCCCTTCGACTTCTGGTACTTGATTGGTTTGGAGCAGGAGAGCATGGGACCAAGCTTCGGCTTGTGATGCTGAGGAGATATTTAATTTCTTTTGTACTTGTTTTGGTACTATCATATTTTTCAGCATTGTGACTTGTTTGGATACTTTCCTAGATTTGTATCATGCATAATTTCATATATATACATATGAGCTCCAGTTGTTTGCTGATTTAGTCATTTCGCTGTTTATTATTGTTGGTTATTTACTGCTTTCACTCTTGTTTGTTTATTTAATTCTACTGTGTACTTTTCCAATGAGGGCATAGTTTTCCCATTATCACACTCGAGGCCCTCGCTGCTAGTCGGCAGCCTCTGGCGTTTGGGGAAATGCACTTGAGGCCATGTGACCAATCAGGTATGGGGTGCCTCTGGGCGGCTTCCAGAATCGGGACGTTACAAACTAAGTCAGCAGTAAATTAAACTTCTCGAACAAGTATTATATCATTAAACTCATCAGGAAAAACACCAAGATACTCATTTAACACTAGAACCTCATTAATGTGAACGTTTCCTTGGTTTTCAAAAATATGTGAAAGGTAACATTCATTTCCATATTTTACTAGTTTCTCATATTCTTGATGTTGGTCGGAGTGGACACTCAAGAGGGGGGGGGGGGGTGAATTGAGTTCCAATTAAAATTTCTGTTTAAAAACTTTGTCTTAAAATCCCCCAAATAAAACACAGAATTAAACTGTAGTTAATTTATATCAAAATAAAGGTTCTGTTAGGTTCTCAAAGGATTGATTATTTCCCAATTAATCAAATCAGAATAATTGATTAACTTTTGAAACTAACTTACTAATTTGCAACTAATATAAACACTTGCGAGTTTAATTATCAAAGTGACTTTAAAACAGTTTTGATTTTAAAGTAGTTTGCAGTGGAATAAAAATAACTTTGAAAACAAATAAGCACAATAGGTTTAACCAAGAGGTTCAGTCTCAATCTGAGACTTAGTCCTCTAAAAACTTTATATAAAAGTGATCCACACCCTGGATCGGGGATTACAACAGTATGCAACTGTCCAGGTCCAAGACCTCTACCACTGTTATCCGTGGGAACAAAAACAACAACAAACCAGCTGTCCAGGTCACGCACGACCTCTACCACTATCCCAGTGGGAAATAAAAGATGCAAGAGTTTGAGTGAGGATTTACAGATCCTCCAGTTAAATTACAGGAGACAGTGTGTGTGTAAAATACAGCAGATAACACACACTGCTCAATATGTAAAAGATAAATCACAGAGGCAAGGATTTATAGTTTAGAAATGGTTCTAGTGATTGCAGTGCAGCTCTGGACTCCTTTGGATTGATCAAAATTGGTTCTGAGTCCTCTTCTGGTTTTTTTCTGGAAAACAGAGTGTCGTCTGCTTCCTTGACTTCCAGGTTCAGAGATAGAGAAAAAGTAGTCGATGAAGTTCTTGTGTTATGTTCTCGTTCTCAGCTCTTCACTGGTATGCAGTGATGAATGAGTTCTTCGTGTAAGTTCAGTCGTCTCTTTGCATTCACACTCGGTTGTTCTTCCAGCACACCTCATGGTATGTATATCTCTATGTATTCGTCTATCTTTTTCTTTTTTTTGCAGTAGCACATCCTTCCTTTATTTAAAGCACGAGCTCTGGCAAAAGATGATTTACTTTTTGCAGGTATGAGGTACAGTTCCCTGACAATCAACAACACATATTAAATAAATTTTAGTGTATTAAAATATACCTGATATGACCGTTGGTTAGATTAAACAATAATAAAGAAATTAAAGCTTGTCGGGTTCTGTCTCTGAAACAGTTGCTCTTGATATCGGTAGACTTGTGTGAGTATCGGTAGGCATTTATAACGGTAGACTTGATGTATCATTAGCGGTAGCTTGATCACACCGGTAGCGGTAGATTTGTAACAGTAGATGTAGACTCGATCGCATCAGTAGCGGTAGCTCTGTCCTTGTATCGGTAGCGGTGAGTCTGCCTTGTAACGGTAGCGATAGGTCTGTCTTGTATTGGTAGACTTTGATATATCGGTAGACTTCCTTTGATAATAGTATCTTCAACATATTGGTGGACTTGTGTGTATCAGTAGCTCTATTCTGTAATGGTAGCTATTATCTGTAACGATGGACTTTAATGTAACGGTGACTAGTCTGTATCGGTAGCTCTCACATAGCGGTAGACTTAACTGTATCGGTAGCTCTGTTCTGTTTAAGCATTCTATTGGCAGAATAGGTTAAGTCAGAGTGTACAAACATCCAGTAACCAAAAGACTAATATTTAAACATAGAACAATAGAACAATACTTAAAGCAAACACATAGCTAGATTCCCAAATAAGTATTTAACCATTTATCAACTAGGGATTAAAAAAATACAAATAAGCATAATTGGGATTATCAAAATATAATAACGCAACTAGATTACCAGAGGGTTCAACAATCTCCCCCTTTTTGATAATCACAACTTATGCCAAAGAAAAATTGAAATAGTATCAGAGGAAAAAGTGGAAAAGAAATTAGCCTCAGAGGAAAATGTTCTTTTTTTTTGTTCAGAACAAAACTTCTATATTCCTCCCCCTTTCAATTGTACTGCAAGATTCTCTCTTAAGTCTGTTTCTCAAGTCACAGTTTCTCATTCCCCCTTTGTGTGTTTCTCCCCCTTTGGTAACTCTTAGGTCTCATTTATTATTTGCTCACATTGGCTCATTTACTCATTGTCTCCCCCTTTGTGATTAAAAAAAAGAAGGGTAGCAAAGAAAAGATAAAGATTAGCAGAGAATAAATGACAAAGTAATAGAAACTCAGTAAAGTAGATAATGAAGAGGAATTTAATTAATATAAAAATGATACACTGATAAAATCAGAACAAAAAAAATACAAGTGAATCCTATCAAAAAGATCTAGAAACACTCAATCCTCCTCCTAAACAGGTGTCTTCCCCTTAGGATCATCAGAGGGTTTCGGAATGGCTGATGGCACAACTGGTGGTTCAGCTACAGAAACTGTACCGGATCTGAAATCTGTGCTCCTCTGAGTGATCATCGGTGTCAAGCTCCAAATGGCTTGAACTGGAGTCAATTGAGGGGTACTCCCAGAGGCAGAAGCAGGAAGGGTAGGAGGTACAATTACTGGCCTGGCATCCACATGCAGGAAGGGAAACAGTAAGTTCCTGAAATCCATAATAATGCTTCCTCCTCTCTCCATTGCAGACACAAAATCATCTCTATTTTCAATGAATTTATCCAAAGTAGGAGTAATCTCCCTAATCTTACTAACCTGTTCTCTGAAGTCTTGGGTTACTGGAGGTAACTTCATATTCTCAATCAAAAGCTTTAAATGGTTTGTCATTTTTTGCTTGGTATAAACCTTCTCGAAATAAGCATCCACCTTATTCTTGATTGCCTCTTGAGAAGCAGTAGCTACCCACAGGTGATCACGAACAAAACTACTAACTTCCCTAGTGGTAGCAAGAATCTGAGTATCTGATGCACCACTGGGAATGGCCTTAGCCAATTATTCCTGAAAAATAGAGCAGATCTGGTCAAGGTTCACACTGGAGCTGGATGAGGGAAGAGGTTTCATTGAGAAGGCCACTGTCTCCTTGAAGGATTGAGTCAGACTACTAACTACCTTCTGAACAAGTTCATCCTGATTGTTCAGATGTTCTTTGACTGACTTTTTAAAGGCCTAAAAAACTTCCACAAATTGCTTGACCACTTCTTTGATATATCGAATGTCAGAGTTTACTTGATTTTGAGAGCTATGCATGGTAGTCAGAGAAGCGATCGATTGTATCAAGGCAACTACAGCTCCTGTCCAACTCTCAATCTAAGTGTGGCACACTTTAAGTTCATCCATAATTTCTTTCACAGGACTGGATACACCATATCCAATGGATAACTCAAGGGATTGCTCCACGCTTTTCATCACTTCAACCATACTTTTCTTCATATCTTCCACTGATTCCCTTATTGCTTCTTTCAATTCAGCTTTTAAGGACTCAAGGTCCTCTTTGGTTGCCACATTTTCATCCATAGTGGGTAGGGTGAATGATTCCTTTTGGGGCTGGTCTTCCTCATCAAAATCTCCATAAGAAAGTCCAAGAATCATATATCTGGGATCTGATGTCCAACCTTCAATGTCATATAGCACTGATACTGAGCCAAGATTCTCCCCCTCACTTGGAACATTCTCCTGAGGTATCTATTCCAACTGTTCTTCCTAAGGTAATTCTGCAATTTCCTCTACAATTGCAGCAGATTCAATAGCCATTTGTTCTGAGTCATTAATGACTCTCTCATCAACAGGTGCTGCTGCTTCTTCTACCTGATCAGGCACTGTTCTGACTGTACTATCTATCAGTGGACTCAAACTGAGCTCTTTTTCAACAGTTTCCTCATTATCTGCTTCACCAGTAGCTTCCTTTTCTCCATTAATATCATGATCTGATTCGGTTGCCTCATCCTTCTAAGAGGTGTCCTTGAAAACATACTAGCATGCTTCTTCTCCTTCTTCTGTATTCTCTGTATCATTGTCCTTCAATACAGTTTCTCTTATTGGTAGTTCTTTTGGAGGGTTAGCTGCTCTATAAGAAATAACTTGATGCACAGGACTGGGAGGTAAGTCTGGGTCTCCTACTTCCTCTACGAATGTCTCTTCCTCCTCAGCTTCAGCATCACTATAGACCGGTTCTGGCTCATCTGGTCCAAGACCAGGATCCCTCACATCCTTTGGTCTAGAAGGATGATCCACAGGAGTGAACTTGTCATAAATTTTTCCATCATCATTCACCCATGATTTCTTCCAAGGATTCCAGCTGACTTTCATGTATTTACAGACATTCCTGGTGATGCAAAAATTATCCTTAACTACTATCATTTCATATTGAGGTCCAGCCACCTCTTTCACTTTTAGCATCACAAAAATTATCTTTGAGAAAAACAGTGCATTTGACTTAGACTTCGGTCTAGTCATATCCTCTATCTGAATCATAATCAATCGACACAGATTTACCTTAACTCCATGCTTCAACAGATGTAACAAATAAATGTCCTGGAATCTTAGTGTAGCAAAGTCTCCTCTTCTAGGACTAACAACATGCTGGATAAACTTGAAAAGAAGTTTATCTTCTCCAGCCATCTCTGCAGCTATCACCTTTCTAGGGGTCCCATTCCCTGTAAGCTCCAGAAAAGCATCTTCATATTGAAACAAATCACTGGTTGAAGGTACAGACTTTGAGTAGAACACATAATCTCTTTCATGTGGAACTCTTAAGTTCTTAGCCCATTCCACTAAAGTAAAAGATACTTCTTGATCATTTACTACAAAAATCATTCTGCTTTCTTATTCAGACTTTTCAAAACGAACGAATTTGTAGAACTGTTTCAACAGTCCTGGATAATAAGGTCTATTGTTGTTCGCGAAGCACTCAGTCCATCCTTGTTCTTCTAAAACTTTAAGAACCAAGGACTTGCTCTCCATGAGCCATTCTGCACACACCTCTTTCTCAACGACAATCTCTCGCTTTGAGAGATGCGGGTTTATTGGATTTCTTCGAGCTATACTTCCACTTCCACTTCCACTGGTACTAGCATTCGTTACTTTCTGTCTTTTAACTTGAGGATCATCACTCCCATCTGTAACCTGGGGTCTCTTGACACGGGCCATTACAGATTCGAGGTTTAGGGTTTTGTGGCTTGAGAGGGTTAGGTTGGAGGGATTCGAACAGACGAGTTCGAGGTGATATTGAGTGAAATCTAGACTTGGGTTTTAATATCACTTAGGATTCACAAATAAAATAAATCATATATATATAAAAAAAATCGATGTCTAGGCTTTAAAGAAGTTTAAAATAGTGCGAGATGTACCGGTAAAGTCTCCTAACGGTGAGGTCTTCTAATGGTGAGGTTTCTAACGGTGAGGTCTCTAATGGTGAGGTTTCTAATGGTGAGGTCTCTAACGATGAGGTTTCTAATGGTGAGGTCTATAACAGTGAGGTTTCTAATGGTGAGGTCTTATAACGGTGAGGTTTCTAACGGTTTAAGGTTAAGTTATCATTCCTAATTCATGTCTAATGAAACTTAATATTTCTGAACTTAAAGGCTTAGTGAAAATATCAGCTAATTGAAGTTCAGTGCCTATAAATTCAAGTGTTATATCACCTCTTTGATAATGATATCTTAAAAAGTGGTGTCTAACATCAATGTGTTTTGTTCTAGAGTGAGACACAGGGTTGTTAGAGATGTTAATCGCACTAGTATTGTCACAGTTAATTAAAACATGTTTAAAATCAAATCCATAGTCCAATAAAGTGTGTTTCATCCACAGAATCTGTGCACAACAACTACCAGCTGCTATATACTCTGCTTCAGTAGTAGACAATGCAACTGAGTTCTGTTTCTTACTACACCATGATACTAGGGACTTTCCAAGTAAATGACATGTTCCAGAAGTGCTTTTTCTATCTAACTTGCATCCATCAAAGTCAGCATCCGAATAACTTATTAAATCAAATGATTGTCCTTTTGGGTAAAACAATCCCAAATTAGCAGTATTTTTAAGATAATTGAAAATCCTTTTAACAATAAGTAAGTGTGACTCTTTAGGGTTAGCTTGAAATCTAGCACACATACATACACTAAACATAATATCAGGTTGACTAGCAGTAAGATAGAGTAAAATCCCAATCATACCTCTATAATTAGTTTGATCAACTGGTTTACCAGTTTCATCAATATCCAATTTACAGGTGGTACTCATAGGTGTATCACTTCCCTTAATACTATCCAAACCAAAAAGTTTAAATAAATCCTTAGTATATTTACTTTGATTCAGAATAATACCATCTTTAGTTTGAAAGATTTGAAATCCAAGAAAGTACTTAAGATCTCCCATTAAGCTCATTTCAAACTCATTTTGCATAACCTTTGAAAAATTAGTACATAAAGAATTTTTTGAAGATCCAAAAATAATATCATCAACATAGATTTGTACTATTAAAACATCTTTTGAAATTCTTTTTATAAAAAGAGTGGGATCAGCAATTCCTTTTGAAAATCCTTTTGAAATAAGAAAATTTGTAAGTCTTTCATACCAAGCTCTTGGAGCTTGTTTTAAACCATATAATGCTTTAGAAAGTTTAAAAACATGATTTTGAAAGTGAGGATTTGAAAAACCAGGTGGTTGTTCTACAAAAAAATCTTCAACAATAAAACCATTTAGAAAAGCACTTTTCACATCTATTTGATATAACTTGAAATTCAGATGTGAGGCATAGGCAAGTAAGATCCTAATAGCCTCTAATCTAGTTACAGGTGCAAAGGTTTCCTCATAGTCAATTCCTTATTCTTGATTGTAACCTTGTGAAACTAGCCTAGCTTTGTTTCTAATGATGTTTCCAGATTCATCAACTTTGTTTCTAAACACCCATTTTGTGCCTATGGTTATAGTGTCCTTAGGTCTTTCTACTAATTTACAGACTTTGTTTCTTTCAAATTGATTTAGTTCTTCTTCCATAGCCATTACCCAAAATTCATCATTGATAGCATCATTGATATTTTTAGGTTCTAACTGTGAAAGAAAAGCTTGATGTTCAACCTGATTTCTTAGAGAAGCTCTAGTCTGTGTTCCACTATCTAAATTACCTACAACAGCATCTAAAGGATGGTTCTTTAGAGTCCTATTTGGTCTGGAAAAGTTAGGACTAGAGATTTCAGGTTCATCTATAGGTTGGGAATCAACAGAAGCAGGTTCTGGGAAATTTCCAGAACTGGATGTTTTTACTACAGGTCCACTGTCCTTATCATTAAGGTTCAAAGCAGATAGATCATCTTCAAGATTTTCAAGATAGGTCTTAGGTTCATGTGGATCAGTTTAATCAAATTTGATGTGAACAGATTCCTCCACACATTTGGTTCTTTTATTGAAAACTCTATAGGATTTACTAGAAGTAGAGTAACCTAGGAAAATTCCTTCATCACTCTTGGATGCAAACTTGTCAAGATTGTCTTTGGTGTTGAGAATAAAGACTTTGCAGCCAAAAACTCTGAAGTAGTTAACCTTAGGTTTCCTATGGTTCCATAACTCATAAGGGGTCTTCTTAAGAGCAGGTCTGATCAAGAATCTATTGATTATATAACAAGATGTATTGACAGCTTCATCCCAAAAATAAACAGGTAGGTCATAGTCATTAACCATGGTTCTAGCAATTTCCTGAAGGGTTCTATTCCTCCTTTCTACTACACCATTCTGTTGGGGTGTCATAAGGGGAGAGAAATTGTGACTATAGCCATTGTGTGAGCAGTAGGATTCAAACTTATGATTTTCAAAATGACGACCATGATCACTTCTCAAGGTTTTGATCTTAAGTCCACTAAGATTCTCTACATATTTGGAATATTTAACAAAGTAAGAACAAGCTTCACTTTTGTGAGCTAGAAAATATACCCAAGTATATCTAGAAAAGTCATCTACAAGAACATAGAAATAGTACTTCCCATTTAAACTAGAAACTCTATAAGGTCCAAATAAATCCATGTGAACCAACTCGAGAGGTTGAGAAGTTGACACTTCTTTCTTTGATTTGAAAGAAACTTTATGTTGCTTTCCCTTTTGATAGGGATTACAAACTTTGTCTGATGGAAATTCAAGTTTGGGTAGGTCTCTAACTAAGTTCTTCCTAGCAAGTTTTCTAAGTGAATGTACATTGAAGTGTCCCAATCTTCTGTTCCAAAGACAAGACTCTTTATGAAAAGCATTTAAACAAGTAATATTCTGGTTAGCTAAAGAATTTAAATCAACAGTATAAACATTTTCATTTCTTAAAGCAGAAAATACTAAAACATTTTTAGAATTAAAAACATTGCAAGAATCATTTTCAAATTTAACATAAAAACCATCATCACATAACTGAGAAATACTTAACAGATTATACTAAAGTCCATCAACAAATAAAACTTTAGAAATTAATATTGAGTCAGTGTTACCAATCTGTCCTAAGCCGATGATTTTTCCTTTTGAGTTATCACTAAAAGTGACAAATCCTCCATCAACTCTGACTAAGCTTTTAAATCATGAGAAGTCCCCTGACATATGTCTTGAAAATACAATGTCCAAGTACCAGGTCTTTCTACAGGAGCTCTTTAAGCAGGTTCCCTACAAAACAGATTTAGACAGGAAATGATTTTGGTACCCAGATTTTCTTGGGTCCAGACAGGTTAGCCAACAAAACTTTAGGTACCCAAATTTGTCTAATGGGTCTCATAAAATGTCTAGAATCAATAGATTTTGAAAGATAAACTTTATTGGATTTGTAACTATGAATATAACTAGTTGAATCATATGAACTTCTAGAACTAGCTACATTTTGTCTAGATTTAGGAATGAATTTAGTTTTGGTAAATTTCTTTTGTCCAGGTTGGTATCCTATACCAGTAGTGTATCTAGGTGCTATTTTCTTTCCTAGCATTTGAGTAAGAGTATCTTTACCATTTGTAAACTTTTCTAAGTCTTTCTTAAGTTGCTCATTAGATAATTTTAGTTCAGTATTCTCTTTAAGCAACTGAGCATTCTTTTCTATTTCAATATCAAGATCAGATTTATGTTTAACAGTTAAATCATACTATTTCTTTAAACCTTTGTATTTGTCTTTCAGATCATTATAGGTTTCTTCTAACATATCACAATATTCAAACAGTTCATATTTTGACATGTTTTCTGAGTCAGAATCATCTCTAGAATAATATGAATTTAAAGAAGGAGTTTCAGCTGTTACCTCGGATGTGTTTATCATGAAACACATATTTTCCTTATTTCTGGATTCAGTCTCAGAGGCTTCAGATTCACTGGAGCTATCCTCAGAAGCGCTCCAAGTAGCCTTCATAGCCTTTTTGTACTTACTGTCCTTGTAATCATATTTCTTCTTGTACTTCAGCTTTGGACAGTCCGCTTTTATATGTCCTTTTCTTTTCCACTCATAGTAGACAACTTCATCTGATTTGTCAGATTTCTTCCAATCCTTTTTCCAATGTCCCTTGCTATCATAATTACTTTTGTAATTTGATTTTCTGAAAAACTTCTTCTTCCTATAGAACTTCTTAAACCTTCTGGCAATGTGAGCCATCTCAGCATCACTGTCAGAAGCACTTTCACTGTCTTCATAGCTTGAACTTTCATTTATAGCTTGGAGCTTCTCCTTATCCTTGTTCTTTGAAGTTGAAGCCTTGAAAGCAACAGACTTTCTTCTAGGTTTATCTTCTTCTTCTTTGTTAACCTTGAGTTCCTCTTCATACATCATAAGCTTACCAATGAGTTCTTTGACAGGTAGAGAAGCAATGTCACATGACTCTCTGATTGAAACATATGTTCCTCTCCATCGGTCTAGTAAACATCTCAGAATCCTCATAATTTGTTCCTTTGATGGAACATCCTTTCCCAGTGAGATCATTGTGTTGACAATTTCGTTGAACCTGAGATACATGTCAGAGATGGGTTCATCAGGCTTCATCTTAAAATTATCATACTTAATAGTATAAGTGTTCAATCTCATTTCCTTAACATTCGTTGTTCCTTCATGAGAAACAGCTAAGGTATCCCAAATTTCATAAGCAGTTTTACAAGCAGATATTCTATTAAACTCTTCATCTCCTAAAGCACAGTACAAGGCATTCATAGCTTTGAAATTATTATTGTAGGAAGCCTTAGTAGCTTCATTCTAATTAGATCTAACAGTAGTAGGTATTTTATATTCAGATTCTATAGCAGTCCAAATATCAAAACCCATGCTCTCTAAATGAATTTTTATCTTGATTTTCCACTGAGCATAGTTAGTGCCATTAAAAAATGGTGGTATATTGGTAGCAACACCTTCAAGTATGTTATCCATGATAACTTACTAAAAGCAAGTATTTTAGAGAGATAAAAATTTAGAAGTAACAGAAATTTTAAGAACTTTAAAATACAACTAAAATCACAGTTGAAAAACAGAGTACAAAATATTTTAAACACCCTCTGATACAAAATGTTGGTCGGAGTGGACACTCAAGAGGGGGCGGGGGGGGGGGGGGGTAAATTGAGTTCCAATTAAAATTTCTGTTTAAAAACTTTGTCTTAAAATCCCCCGAATAAAACACAGAATTAAACTGTAGTGAATTTATATCCAAATAAAGGTTCTGTTAGGTTCTCAAAGGATTGATTATTTCCCAGTTAATCAAATCAGAAGAATTGATTAACTTTTGAAACTAACTTACTGATTTACAACTAATATAAACACTTGAGAGTTTAATTATCAAAGTGAATTTAAAACAGTTTTGATTTTAAAGTAGTTTGCAGCGGAATAAAAATAACTTTGAAAACAAATAAGCACAACAGGTTTAACCAAGAGGTTCAGTCTCAAGCTGAGACTTAGTCCTCTCAAAACTTTATATAAAAGTGATCCACACCCTAGATCGGGGATTACAACAGTATGCAACTGTCCAGGTCCAAGACCTCTACCACTGTTATCCGTGGGAACAAAAACAACAAAAAACCAGCTGTCCAGGTCACGCAAGACCTCTACCACTATCCCAGTGGGAAATAAAAGATGAAAGAGTTTGAGTGAGGATTTACAGATCCTCCAGTTAAAGTACATGAGACAATGTGTGTGTAAAATACATCAGATAACACACACTGCTCAATATTTAAAAGATAAATCACAAAGTCAAGGATTTAGAGTTTAGAAATGGCTCTAGTGATTGTAGTGCAGCTCTGGACTCCTTTGGATTGACCAGAATTGGTTCTGAGTCCTCTTCTGGTTTTTGTCTGGAAAACAGAGTGTCGTCTGCTTCCTTGACTTCCAGGTTCAGAGATAGAGAAAAATTATTCGATGAAGTTCTTGTGTTATGTTCTCGTTCTCATCTCTTCACTGGTATGCAGTGATGAATGAGTTCTTCATGTAAGTTCAGTCATCTCTTTGAATTCACACTCAGTTGTTCTTCCAGCACACCTCGTGGTATGTATATCTCTATGTATTCGTCTATCTTTTTCTTTTTTTTTTTGCAGTAGCATATCCTTCCTTTATTTAAAGCACGAGCTCCGGAAAAATATGATTTACTTTTTGAAGGTATGAGGTACAGTTCCCTGAAAATCAACAACACATATTAAATAAATGTCAATGTATTAAAATATACCTGATATGACCGTTGGTTAGATTAAACAATAATAAAGAAATTAAAGCTTGTCGGGTTCTGTCTCTGAAACAGTTGCTCTTGATATCGATAGAATTGTGTCTCAGTAGGTCTGAGTATCGGTAGTCATTTGTAACAGTAGACTTGATGTATCGTTAGTGGTAGCTTGATCACACCGGTAGCGGTAGATTTGTAACAGTATCTGTAGACTTGATCGCATCAGTAGCGGTAGCTCTGTCCTTGTATCGGTAGCGGTGAGTCTGCCTTATAATGGTAGCGATAGGTCTGTCTTGTATCGGTAGACTTTGATATATTGGTAGACTTCCTTTGATAACAGTAGCTTCAACATATCAGTGGACTTGTGTATATCGGTAGATCTGTTCTGTAACTGTATCTATTATCTGTAACGATGGAATTTAGTGTAACAGTGACTAGTCTGTATCAGTAGCTCTCACATAGCGGTAGACTTAACTGTATCGGTAGCTCTGTTCTGTTTAAGCATTCTATTGGCAGAATAGGTTAAGTCAGAGTGTACAAAAATCCAGTAACCGAAAGACTAATATTTAAACATATAACAATAGAACAATACTTAAAGCAAACACATAGCTAGATTCCCAAATAAGTATTTAACCATTTATCAACTAGGGATTAACAAAATACAAATTATCATAATTGGGATTATCAAAATATAATAATGCAACTAGATTTCCAGAGGGTTCAACACTTGATATGTTATCAAAAGTAAGGGTTCATTCTTATACACAAACTAAAATTCTTTCTAAAAAGAAATTTCCTTAGCTCTGCAGTCAATCTTAGCATGATAAATGGAAATCCAATACATACCCAAAATAACATCAAAATCTACTAGAGGAACAACAATAAGGTCTGTAGGTAGATTCTTTCCATACACAAGGACAAGAATGTTCTTATAATTTCTTTTTGTCTCAACATTTCCCCCCGTTGTTTTTACCATAAGTTCAGGATTCATATCTTGAGATGAAATTCTTAATTTACTAGAAAACTTCTCAGAAATGAAAGAATGTGTAGACCTTGAATCAAATAACACATTGGAATAATCTGAATAAACAAACAGTATACCTGATACTAATTCATTCGATGGACCATCATCTGCTGAAGTAGTTGCAAAGGATTTCCCACCCCTTTCTGCTTGTAGTCTGACTGCTTTCCCATAGTCGAGTTCTTCATTGGACACTCATTTGTATAATGACCCATTTCATTGCACTTAAAACATTTTACTGATTGTAAATCAGATTTTTTCTTACCATTACCTTGATCCTTTTCAGTGAAATTATGAGCCTTATGTACCATTTTACCACATCGGTAGAACTTACCAGAATTCAAAAGACATTCCCTGGCATGCTTTTAATACAATTTTCACAAACTGTAAACTTAATTTTCTTACCATCAGACTTTTTTGAAGAGTTCTTACCTTTCATCTACCACCTCTTCATCTTATTCTATTGTTTTTTAAAGAACACATGATCATTGTGAAACTCCATTTCCACCTTCTCCACACATCAAACAAGTTTTTAATAACTCTTTTACTCATGAGAAGCTAAATACCTTTGATACTTTGGCTTTAATGCTGAGTAAAAACTGTTGATTCTAATATCAAGATCTCGTATGAAATTTGGATCATACCTTTCCAGTCGAGTTAATTTTTCTTCATAAGCAGTCAATGAGTTATCCTCCTGCCTTAATTATAGGAATTTTTTTCCATCCTAAAATGAACCACCTTAGGAAAATATTTCTCAATAAACATACCTTTGAATTCATCCCAATCAAGAGTATCAATCACCTCACTATCCCTGATATTTTTCACTATCAAACACCATTGATCGAATTAAACTTAAAAATGCTAAACATAAAGACTAACCTTTTGATGTTCTAAACACCCCATGAAATTAAAATCTTCTCCAGTTCTTTAATCCACCCTTCACCTAGCACAAGGTCAGATGATCCTCTGAATGATGGGGGATGATGCCTCATGAATTGCTCCACTACTAACGTGTTTCATTGTGGTTGATCTGTCTAATCTCGTGCATGGATACCACCACCATTTATAGCCTGAGTCAATTGTGCCATCACTACAACAAACTACTTGGTTCCAATTTCGACCATCTCAGGTTGCTGATTTGGAAGGTTGTTTTCCTCTTGATATTGTCTCATCATAGCTACCCTGTTTTCTCTGTGGAAAACCATTCTGAACATAAAAATATCTTAGGCGAAGCAACATGGTAATCTGTAAATGTTATATCATTTCAATCATAAAATAAATTAATTTATGGATATTAATTTAACAATACCCTAACTCCTAAATTTGTCTAAACCGACCTCTAATACAAACTATAAGGCCCCAGACTTAAATATTAAAAAATATTGAATTAAGTTAAAAATTCACATTGAGGTTCTTTTAAAGTTTAGAGTTTTAGAGAATTAGGCTGTAACTATTAAATTACATATAAAATATTACAAAGTAGACACTTCTTTACAGTATCCATTTTTTCATAAAATAAAAACTCTTAAAAGAAAACAATAATTCTTTTCTTGATATAAATCTTCTTGAATTCTTTATTTCTCTTACCTTGACTTATATCCTATGAAAAACATTTCAAAAACATGGGATAAGCATAAAAATCTCAGTAAGGGTTATAAAATAAAGAAAGAAAACATTAATCTATCATTACATACAAAAATAATCTCTTTAACATACCTTATGAAATCATAAGATTTATGAATAACACATAGTAATCAGAAATCATAAAGGTAACTTGGGCCATCCATAACATACTTACATTGTAGCTTTCACAGCTACGTAGGGAGTTAGATTTGGGATACCCATCACAGTATATTCCCTAAATCTCTTAAGATAAAAATTAACGTTTACCTCCATCACGTTACCCAATTCATTGGAGAGCTATATCTGACTCACCCACCCTAGGTTTATCACAGAACCCCCCGTATACATAAACAATGCCCAAGAACCATAACATATTCATAACACATAAAACAAACATAAAGGAAAGATAACATTTCCACATTTCAATCACAATATAACATTTCAAGATATTAAAATTATCAATCCATTATAAAAACCATTTTTAATACCAAAATATGTAAAAATATATATGGTAATTATTATTCTTTTATATAACATTATGAATTGTCAAGGAATCCAAATATAAAATAATGCTCATGGAGGCGGAAAGGTTGTTGTCACTGTGTACGTTGAAAAGAAAAATTCTTTTTGTTGTTTCGTAAAACGATTCATAGAGAAAATATTCCCTTTAAATGAAATTAAAATTTATAGAGGTTTATACACTGTATAAAATAAAGTCGTGTATAAATCAAATTATGCCTCGATGAAGGGAGATTGAGATGAAGTCCCCTACCTCGTGTCCGACTTGACTCATTTGTTCTTTAATATACTGAATAATAAACTAAAGTTAATTTCTACTTGATTAAAAACATTTTTCAAGTTTATTATTACTTTTATATTACTTATTACCATGTTATAAACATTACATAATCATTTAAGTTAATAATGGTCGTTTTGTCGATATTTGGTACTTGAGTCAAAAAATGAACTTCTTATAATTACAAGTTGTCCATGTGGTAAAAATTACATTATCTCTAGAATGATATTAGTGATTTAGATATAATATATATAATATATATCCCATATATATATATGTATTTATAATAGTACATAACATTTGGAGATAAGAAATGAAATGCACCATTAATTGTGACGCTAAGCCATATGTATGCATTAACACTACTTTCATTTCTATTTCATATTTAATGGAATGAAAACATAATGATACATAGGTATATTATAATTCCATTATAATATCATATATAATTTCAGTAAATCCATCCTTTATTTGTTTCATTTATGTCGTGAACGAGTCATATAACTTTGAGGGGGCGGTAGTCCGCACTTCCTAAAATGAAATTATCATATTTACCAATTATGGAAACCATAATGTTATCATATAAATGAAAAATACAGAATCATATAGAAAATATAAATATAATAAATGTCACATATAAATACATTTCTATCTTAATGACCACCATAAGAGGCGGTAGGAGATAATTGAACAATCTTCGTTTCATGAGGTAGTAGTTTGTCGTCCAAAGAAACAACATGATCGTATCCATTAGATGGTGGTGTGTAAAATTATAGTTAGAATATTTCTCATAAAAAATACTAGTATATTTAGTATATTGGTTTTGTTATAAAATAATGGAATAAAGAGAGTTTAGGGGGTTGGATAAGGAAAATAAAAGAAAACAACTTGAGAGAAAACGTTACCTTTAAATTGGGTAACACCCTTTGGTTTGAACCAAAATGCTTTCTTGAAGTGCCTTATTCCTAAGTTAAGGATTCTAGGTGGAATATAGGGATTTTGGGGGCTTATTTAAGAAGATTTTGGATGATCCAAGGGGGATTGAGAGGTGTGAGTATGGGTTAGAGGTGATGGATTTTTATAATGGGAGGAGGGACTCTTTAGGAAAGTTTGAAAGTGTTATTTTATTATAAAATAATTTTCAGTTTCAAAAGGTCCAAAACTTATTTAATTTAAATTTAAGGTGAATATAAGTATGAATAAAATCATCCAATAAGAATTGGACAGGTTTTGGATATTTTTTAATCCTTATCTTTTTTTATTAACCCTTTGTTAACTTATTTAACTTTCACCACGTCCTCTTATATATTCATACTATATGGTTAATATATTTACTATAAAATTATAAGAGACCCAAAATGGATCATTAATGAAAATTTTAACATCATATATTTTATTTTTACTAATATTATATTTTTAGGATTATTTTATCATTTAATAAAATGTTAATTGTTTTAAAAACTCATTTATGTCAATTTATAAACTATTCATATTAAGATTTTTTAAAAAATAGATAACTATATTCTTTTGAAAAAACTTTATTAATTCAAATATAATAAGTCATTATTATCCCTAAATTTTTTTTATGGCATAAAAAGTTTAAAAATAAATTTATTTTAATATTTATAATATCATTTATTTGAATCTCTTATTAATGAAGCAATTATTGTATCACCATTGTGTCATAATTAAAATTATTGTTTTAATGCCTAAAAATTATAAACAAAATACCATGATGTAGGAAATATTTTTAGCTTTCCAATGAATATTTATAGTCGAAGATATCACTTACATAACCCCATATAAAAATTGTTTTAGTAAAATGATTCATGTTTATGATATTTTTATTTTTACTTTAAATAAAAAGTTATTAATGTCATTATCTTACCCAAGTGGCTTTCAAAGGACAAAAGTCTCACCCAAGGATTTTCTTGGTTAGAAATTACTCATCTAATAAGGTTAGTACAAGTGTTAAGGTAATTTTATATTATTATAATATTATTTTTACCTTAAATTACCCTATTTTCCTTTAACAACGGTAAATAAAAATCAAAAGTTACTATTCATAAAAAATTATTTGCATCCTATTAAACCAAATTTTACCTACTTATGATAACCATGTATGTCGGATTTTTGAAATTAAATTCAAAGAAGCGGTAAAATTTCATTTAAATGGAAAAGTCGGTTTTTTAACTACTATGCAGTGTTTTTCACTATTCATAAAAAATGAACGTTTTCAAAAAAATACAAAAAATTCACCCAAATATAATTTTGATATTGTGAATTAAAAAATGGTTTTTATTTTACCAAACTCAAAAATAGTTGTTTCATTAATTAATTTAAAATCAATTTCCATTGTTAAAACCAAAAAGCGTGTTTTTAAGTAATAATGACTATTAAAAGATTGACACTTGTTTATGTCAAATTTCAAAGTGAAATTACTTATAATGACCAAAATTGGATTAAATGGTATAAATATAATCCAATTACACTTTAAAACCAATAAAAAAAAAATCTAACTATATAAATAAATTAGATTAAAATGAATTTTTGAATTAAAATGCAGTATTTTTCACTATTCATTAAAAATGAACTTTATCATAAAAAACCAAAATTTTACCCAAAGTAAATTTTGATGTCCCAATTCTAAAGAATAATTTTATTTTTTCAAATGGAACATATAAAAGTGAAAAAAAACTATATTTTAATAGGATTTTCCATCAAAAGGCAGTAAAATTACCTTTAAAAAATATTAGAGTTTTTCATTCTTTAAAATCAGATTCATTAGTATTTTAAGCCTCAAAAATTTATTGTATAAATGTAATAACATTTAACAAACATGTATAATAATATTGTAGTTAGTTATATTCATTCCCGCTAATACAACAGCTAGGCATTAACTACCATTTAAAATAATATTATATTATTATTATTTTTCAGTATGACTCAACATTGTGTGTAACATGAGATTTTAGAGAAATCCATTGTTACGTGTCAGTTACGCCATCAAACATAGCATCCCCTTTAAATTATAATTAAAATTTAATTCACAAATATTAATAAATATGAAAATATAACATTCTTTATTTACCTGTGATGTTACAGTTATGATTAGCTATGATTTGTAGACCAAAACATCCGTGGAATGATATTGATGTGTATCCTTCACCCTTGATTGATGATTTAAAACTACTATGGGAGACATGCGTTAAAGTTTTCGATGCATACATGGAAGAGTATTTTCTTTTGCGTGCTATGATAATGTTCACTATAAATGACTTTCCTGCATATGGAAACTTATCTGGATATAGTGTTAAGGGACATAAAGAATGTCTAATTTTTGAAGAAGAGATTTCATATTATCAATTTCTGAATGGACCAAAGACAATGTACATGGGACATTGAAGATTTTTTCAAATTGATCATCCTTATCATAGATTGAGAAAGAATTTAACGGTTTATAGGAATACAACCTCCCCTAGACCATTGTCAAATGAAGAATATTATGAAAGGGTGAAAATATTGATTCAACATTTCAAAAGAGAAGAATTTTTGTTCTTTAAAAAAATACCAAGAAGAAACAATATATCTTTTTTGAACTACCTTATTGGGGATTTTTGTAGAAAAAAAATAACATCGATGTTATGCATGTTGAGAAAAATATATGTGATAGTTTGATTGGAACTTTGTTAGACATAAAAGGAAAGAACAATATGGATTGCATGATAGATTAGACTTGATATCAATGGGAATACATTTGGAGTTATCTTCCACTATGAAAAGAAACAAAACATATTTACCTTTGGAATGTCACACATTAAACAATATTTAAAAGATAAATTTTTGTCAGCATATTCATGTTATTAAATTATCCATTTGTTATTAATAAAATTTGAATAATTTGGTGTTATTGAAGGATCATAAATTAATAGGTATGAAATCTCTTGATTGTCATGTATTGATGCAACAACTTCTACCAGTTGCATTTCATGGTATATTTCTGACAACTGTCAAAAAGATTTTCATTAGGTTATGTAATTTTTTCAAATAATTTTTTCATAATGTTATTGATCAAAATTTGTTAGATGAGTTGGATAATGAAGCATCTCTTATTCTTTGTCAACAAGAAATGTATTTCCCACCTATTTTTTTGATATAATGGTTCATATGCTAATTTATTTAGTGCATGAGATAAGAATATGTGGGCCTTTTTATTTACAATGGATGTATACTTTGGAAAGATATATGAAAATTTTGAAGGTATATGTTAAAAATACTTATCGACCATAGGAATCTATTGTTCAAAAATATGTATTGGAAGAGGTGATTGAGTTATATACTGATTATTTTTATGAATTAAAGAATATTGGTCTCCCTATATCACAAAATATGACAGTTTATAGTGAAGGTAGAGATATTCGAGGCTTAAAGGTAAAGTTCATTCCACATGATGAAGTGATGTAGGCACATTTATACATTTTCGACAACCCAGATGTGGTTCAATCATATATATCATCACATGTTGCTGAATTAAAGTTACGATTTCAGAAAAAGAAATGTAAAGTGGATGATTATTGAGCATAAAAAATCATTTTTTCCTGGTTTAAAGAGAAATTCACCATAGATATATCTTTATCAGAATCATTGAAGTGGTTGGTAGGGGGACCATATCTTAATTTGATCACATGATCTGGTTTTGATATTAATGTCTACACATTTTATATAAAAAATATGGATGAAAAGAATACAATTTTTATAATAGTGGTGTAGTGTTCTTCACTAAAGCACTGTATTTTTCATGTGCTAAAGAATAAAACCCATTTTTTTCATCAAATTCCATTTTTTGAGTTCTTGAAGACATGGAAAATTTATTATATTAAATTTCAAGTCATCGTGTTTAAGTGTAATAGCGTTTCATGTAATAGTGGTGTAAAATATAATGAATATGGGTTTAAATTATTGATTTGAAAAAATTTAGTTTCAATGAGGAACCATTTATCATAGCCACATATTCCAAAAAAATGATTTATATTAGTGATCCATAGAATGATCAATGGTATGTCATTTTTCAAGGGAAAATAATCCATTTGGATGATAAGGATGATGAGGATGATGATGTTATTGATTTATATAATGATTCTTAATATATTAAACTATTTTTGGATAACAATGATTACAACATAGACATAGTTCATGTAGTACGAAATGATCATATGAAAGGGATATCTTCTAATTAATCTGGTAATTATTTACATTATTTTTTTTTCTTGAATTTTACATGTGCGAAAACTGTATTGTTTAATAAATATTCAATATTATAGTTATAAATTTTTCTATAATATTTGAATTGATGTAAATATTTAATTGTTTACCATCTATATTTTTTTGGGTTAAGAATCATAACATCATTATTTTTTCTTTAACTAATACATGTGTCTCCTTTTTTTACTTACATATTTCAGTTTTCCTCTTTTCTAAATATTCAATTAGATAATAAAATGAAAGTCCACTAAATATTCATTACAATTGTCTGTTCCAATGACGAATACTAATAAAGATATAGAGGATCATGTACTGAGGTATTTGCCTTTGTTCATATTATTAAATATCCTTTAATTTAATTATTTAATGAAAAAAAATTAATTTACAAAAAATAATTTTAGGAATAATGATGAGACCATAGCGGTGGAGTACCCTGCTTTTACTTTTATGAAATTGAGTTCTTGAGTTGGTAAACCGGGCATTACACATTTACTAACACTTTCAATTTCTTATGGAGATGAGTGATTTTATATTACTTTTGATGATAATAATAATGAAATTAGACCAAATGAAACACAATTTATCATCTATATCTCCATTCAGAGATGTTGCAGGATTAACATATTATATCCTCATTGTAAGGTTGTTGACAAGATGGAAAAATATTAGCTTTGAGAGGCTGTAAAGTTATAATATCTCCATTGATATATTTTTTCCTATTTTTCAAATATGATATATCTTAAATGACTAATTTTTTATTTTATTTAATTACAGATGACATTTATTTTTGAATAAACAAAAGCAATTAAGAAAAGATGTCATACTTTAGCGGTAGTTAGATGGAGAAATTTAAAAATGAAGTTAACCAAAAAATTATGTTTTTGGAAAAAGAACAAATGAAAACCGATGCCTCAAGTATTAGTTTATAAATGAAGATATGCGGAAGAAAGTTTTTTCCAACCGACATGAAGAAGCCTTTATGGTATGATAATTATATTAAATTGTAAAATTTCATATATTTCTACCTATTTACTTATTAGTTTACTTTTTTTATAACAATCATCCAATAAATCCAATAAATACATCCAGTTACAGAATGTATACTCTCATACTTTATCATGTGGAGGGTATCATTTTTTAGAGCATAAAATGATTGAGGAAATGTTTGAAGTAGTAATATATTACTATACTAGTGGTTCTGGTGAGGTCTAGTTTGGTCCACCACCTCCCCCACTCACCATGAAATATGGAAATGAGTGAGAAGAAGAAAAAATAAATTTATCTAATAGAGAATTATAGTAAAGTAGATGATAATATTGTATGTAAATATTATTTATTTATCATGAATTTTTTTATTTTATAAATTATGAACACTAATATAACTTTTTCATTTTTCATTTCAGGATGAACATCAGGAGAAAGAGACACAAGGATATTTTATCCCTAAGGGTGGGATGGACATCCTATCCACTTATTTTGGAAAGGTAGAACACCCAGGTCATGTAAGAGGATGTTAGGAGTGTGTTAGTATTCAGAATGTTTTTTGTCAGAGTAAGCAATCAAGAAACCCAAAAATAGACTCCTTAAAATATGAGCTCAAAGATATGAAATAGTCCATGGGTGATTAAATTCAAGAATCTGTGTTTTAGGCTTTGTTAGAACACATGACAAGAAAGTCACAGTCTTTGTAGCCTTCCTAGTCTACTTAGCCGGTTGTGCAGCCTCTATAGCCATCCCAACCGAACTAACCTACTCAACCTGCCTACTTTGATCCTCCACCTCTTCACTCGGCCCAAATCGTACACTATGAGTTGTTTGATGGAGATCCTCATATACATATTATTGTGTTAGTAATATTTCATTTTTGGGGGGATTTTTTACATCACCAGCCTATGTAGATGGGTCAGGTTGGAGTATTAGTACTTGATATTATTGATCATAATGCTCTACTACCATTTTCTACTCAGTAAATTACTAGAGTTAGGGATTGTTTATGTTATTTTTACATTGGGAAATTATTATTATTCATTATATTGTATATGATGTATTTGTTTTTTTAAATGTTAATTACATATGATTTAAAATTACATATAATTTTTTTTAACATTTAACTTATATATGATTATCTAGAAGAAAATGAAATTACACAAATGAAAAAAATTGTTCAAAAAGCAATCGAATTTAGATACTTTTGATATTTATTATGGGATACAAAGATTATCTCAAGCATATTCTCCCTTGAATAATATCTATGAGTTTTGGATGATGTATGATATATGTGGAATAGATTATCCAATGAGAATACTCAAAGAAGATATCATTCATCTAGTTGATTTTTAAGAGCTCAACCTGAATGTGTTGCAATTTTTTTCCATGTAAGTAAATTGAGGTTTGGATTTTTATTTAATTAATAAAATATGGTTTAAATTGAATAACGATATTTACTTTTTAAATTAGGTATCTATACATGATTCTTATTCAAAATGAATGCATAGTAATTTATGATTATTTGGATCTAAATACATTTACAAGGAAGTGAAACATGTGAAGAATCCTAATAGAGTTTTATATATATGCGAGAGATTATCACATACAAAGATTGGGTGTTGGTTTTTTCCATTTCTTGATAAGTAATAATGGAAACACAATTATGAACTAATGAGCATTATAATTCCATTAATTGGAAATTTTTTTGTCTTCTAGGGGGCATTGGATGTTGGACATATTTTTCCCAAGTGAATGCAACTTATATTGGTTTTTCTCTTTATGAGGGAGTGTTCATAAAAATTTTCCCTCCTTATTAGATAGCTAAGTTTTTTTCATAACCTTATTGTGTTTAATTATCATTTTTATACATGTATTATTAGTTTATATATATGAAAAATGCAATTCATGGAAAAAATTATCAAGAACACATGACGATAAAGAAACCAAATGCAATCCAATATGTGGAAGTAAGTGTAATAATATTTTATATTAGATATTATTATGATATTATGATATATATATATATATATATATTAGTTTTTATTATCATGTTAATGTTTTATAACTACGGTGTCATCGTCAACAAGAACATGTTGAATGTGGTTATTATGTTCTATGATTCATGTACGAGATAATCACAATTGGAGTAACTACTGAATTTTACAAGGTTAGTTATATTAATTAATTTATATTTTATATAATTGAAATCTATTTTTAATCTCATATCATTAAATGTTATTGTATACATTCAATGATGACCAACCTTATACCCAAACTAAACTTACCCATCTTCAATATTTGTTTGTGAACAATTTATTAAGCTAATTATGATTTACAGTATATATATTCAAATGTTTATGAATAATATCAAATTGTCCTAATAAAAAGTGTTCAAAAAACTAATTCTTTTGTTATAATAGGTTTGTGAACATATTTATATCAAATTAATACTTTAACAATAACCATCAATGACCATGTTGTAAATTTCAGGTATGTGTTTTTAAATTCTACTTTATAGTACAAATGCATAGATAATTTTTTTATTAACAACATAAAATCATGTTTGTTTTTATAATTTTTTATTCAATGTTATATTTTCTTTGATTGGTGTATACTATGTTTTTATTACAAGGATTTTGATTATTTTGAAAGTGTAATAATCTGAATTTTCCAAAAAAAATAAATTTCGGTGTTGATTTTTATAAAAACTGACGTTGAATCATTAAAAAAAATACGACCAGTTTTCAGAGTTGGTTTTAATGAAAACTGGTCATGTTTGGTTTTCTGTGTCAATTTTTTACAAACCAATGTGGAAAACAATCCATCGTTGGATTTTCAATATCATTTTTTATAGAAACAGATATCAAAAAATTGGTTTTTGACATCTATTTATTTATTAAATTGATGCAAAAAACTAAGATCAGTATCTTTTTAAGTGTTGGTTTTGAAAAAAACACCAAAAATCATATTTTTTAAACCACCATTATAGACGTCGATTAAAAACAGATGTCGAAAATTAAAAAAACTAACATTAAATCCAGTTTCTGTACTACTAAATGTGATGTTTCTTTTCATGGGTAAAGGCCCAAAAAGGGAAAGAATATGAATTGGTTGAGTTTTTATTAAGAAACACCACAAAAATCCATTTGGAAACATTTTATAGATCATTTAATCTTTGGAAATCAATTTTACCATTTTTACTTTCACCGAGGTAGTAAAATCATTAACTGTAATAATTATTTTTAATGATGAAAATTAAAAAAAATCTTTTAAAATAAAATGAATCATATGATTTAAATAGAATCATTTTATGAAATTAAATTTTAATGGTGTGATATGATAAGTTTTAAAATAAACCCATATATCATATAAAATGAGTTTTAGGAAAATGTGTTTTTCGAAGCATAAATCCTTTGTGTAGGCCATATTTACCATCATGAACAAATTTCATGAAATAAATTGACTTATCATATAAAAAATTTGGTCTATATTTAAAATAAACCAAAAAAAACATTACTAATATAATGTTTAATTAAATGAAACGACCAAACATAACTTTTATTATAATTTTCAATATTTCTTTTGTTTTATATGGGATAACATAGGTTATATAAATTTTAAAAATATATTTAAAATGAATTAAAAATAAATAAATATATCTATGGTTAATAATATTTTTAAAAAAATCTATTTCATTCTAATCTTAATACAATTTCATAAAAATCAAAGTTTTGGTAAAAAAATATATTTTCACTATTCACATAAAAATCAATTCTCTATAAAATCTTTATAATTCATATTATGTTGTTATCAACATTATGAATCTGAAATTGAAATTTATTATTTGAAATAAAATTTCTAAAATATGATAATTTAACTTCTAAATAAAAACATAAAAATATAATGAAAATTATCTTCATTGGAAAATACATTAAAAAATATTAATGATTTATATTCATATTTTTTATAAAATAAAAATCAAATTTCGGGTAATAGATTATTCATATAAATAATATATTTTTTCCCTAAAGTAATTTATTTCATAAAAAACTCATAAAAAGTAATGTTTTATGAAGGATAAATTTTAAAACATAAATCAGACTTATTAGTTATTTAACTACACTAATTTATTTCATCAATTAATTATAAAGGATAATGAAATTAATTTTTTTAAAATATATTTTATAATTTGGTTACATATTATTGTACCAATTAATTAAAAAACTATATTTTAATGGTATAATATTTATATGTGGTTCGTAGTTCCTTACGTCATAAGTAATAGACATATTTGGATTTCACAGAAATAAAACCTAAAATATTTAATATTGGGGTGTTACATCCCCTATAAATAAATTATATCCTTATTATTTTTAGTTCATTTTCTAGTATGAGAACAATTTATTTTATCAAGAATATATAAACTATACATGGTTTAATTTCAAAGGATATATCATACTTACTATTTTATTTAATATGATACTCGTTATTAGTTATCAAGACCTATATTATAAAACTAATTTAAATATAATGTTCATAGTGAACATTAATAAGTGATCTTAGGTTCATTTATCAAATTTTGGGATACTTCAAAATACTATTTTAAATCCCATTTTTAACAACGCTGGTATTTATCAGCACTAGAAAAAAATGCTGAAAATGGCATATTTATCAATACTAAGGAAAGCGTTGATAAATTTAACCTTTTATCAGCTCATTATTTTTACTACTGATAAATATTACTTTCATAGTCATTTATCAGCACTAATAAAGGTCTGAATAAATAAAATATAATAATTAAATTAAATAAAAATAAAAAATGAGTTTAGTAAAAAAATATTATAAATTCTATCAATTAAATAATTATTCGTAAAAATGAATAAATTGATTATACATTATTAAATATTAAAAAACTTATTAATTAGATAATTATGATAATTAATGATATTAAATTGTATATATTAAGTATATAGATATATATTAATGTATATAAATATAATTTTTATATTATAAAATATTTATGTTCTTTACAATAAAAATTTATATATTTATTGAATAATATTTTATAATTATAAAATAACATGAATTAAAAATATTGACTAATTACATAGTACTTGACATATAATTGAATATCATTTTATTTTTCAATTTAACATATATAGGTCAAATCTATGTTATATTGATTTCACATATACAAAATTAATGCATTTTTTTAAACAAATCATAAAGATTTTTATTAAAACACAATCTACCTTTTTAGGAAAATGGTAAGGGGAGAACCCAGCAAAAAACCACAAAACCAAGGTAGCAAACGCCTTAACATAAAATACCAAAAACCTCAGATACCCAAAACCAATAAAAACATTTCCTAGAAAAAACAAACCGCAACGCCGCAGACAACAAAAGCACACATGCACATGAAGAAGCAGTGCATAACTGAACCGCCAGAGGGAGCACACAATCGATTCCCCCTGCACCCGCTTGAAGACGATCTAGGGCCAAAAAACATGACCAGAGATAAACTGAATCCTTCTTATTTAGACTCAACATAATCTTTGACAACATCCCGGATGAAGAAGAATCCTTTGAAATAGAAATGTTGCTAAAAAACCAGCATTAGCGCACAAATATCCTGCAACATCATAGATGATCATCAGAATCTTGAAACAGCCCCCTGATAAATAGAAAAGACACAAAACCATTGAAACACGAATCCCTAGAAGGAACAAAATTAGGGATCACATCAATCCTAGAAATATCCAAAATAGGAACCCGTAAACTGTATTTAACAAGAACTGAGGACATCAAAATTAACACAATAAAACCAAAAACCAATAGCAACCATATTAAAGGATGGACACTATTAACAAATAGGAAAAAAGTCAAACAAGTCTAAAATCAGGAAAAAAACATTTATCCCTTTGAAAAATAGGGATAACATTCTCTGGGATTTGATCAGACCAAGAAAGATTCCCCCCATTAGCTCCTTTATTAGTCAGACTATTAGCCAGAGCATTACCCTCCCTGAAAACATGGGTAATAATGAAATAAATAGATGAGAGAAACTGTAAAAAATTAATCCATCTATTTATAAGCTTCTAAAGGATATTAGTATAAGAGGTTCTGATTGCATGAATGACTATAGTGGAGTCACACTCCAGCCAAATCCTATTCAAACCCCTATTTTTAACAATATCAAGGGCAGAAATGACACCATGAATCTTAGCCTCAAGAGACGAGGCAAAACCACAAGAGCTATAGGAGCAACCCAAAACATCACTAAAGTTGTTTCTGGAAACTATACCATAACTTGAAGGACCCAGATTTCCTCTGGAAGATCCATCAGTATTAATTTTAATCTAACCCAAAAAAGGAGGATGCCAAAAAACTTCCATAGTACCCAATAGAGGCTGAAAATTACCTTTAACCTTGATACGCCTAAGAACTAAAAAATTATGCACCGAGATGTTACAATAAGCTTTAAAAGGGAGTTTTATATATATATATGTAAAATTATATAAATATATATAATGATATAAATATTATTTTTTAAAAATATTTCTATAATTATAAATAAATAATTAAAAAATTATAATAAATAAAATTAAAAAGGAATATATTAACTATATTTATATTTATAAATATTTATTAAGTATACATAATATTTACCATTTTTTATTTATGATTATTATTATAAATCCCTTATCAGCGATTAAGTAATAAGAAATGATAAGAGTATCTTTATCATCACTTGGTCCATACTGATAAAGATGATTCTTTATCAATGCTATAATTTTAGAGCTGATAAATATTAATTTTCTTAGCACTTTTTTAGCACTAATAAAAACCTACCTTTATCGGTGCTTATTTGTAAGCACTGATAAAAGCGTCCCTGTAAACCCGTCACGATATCATAAGCTTTCCACAGAAGTAAACCACTATTGACACTCCTCCTCGGTGAATTGAACTCCAAATCACACCACTCAACTGCCTCTCAATCATCTCATCTGACATTCAGTGTTTGATTGAAGTTAGGGTTTTTGAAGAGGGTTTTGTATTTTCTTCAACCTAGAGAGGCAGGTCATTAGAGTTTCTTTGTGTATTTTTTGTTTTGTTTTTAATTTCATCTTTGATGATGTCATTATTTGTGGTCTGTTGATTGTACACTAGTGAGGTAGGCCTTCTGATTTTCTCAGTTTCTAATTTTGATTCAATTCTTGATCACTCTTGGAGAGATTATTATTTTTAGAGTCGATGATGACACATATAGTCACTTGGAGTTTAGTTGGTTATTTTATTTTGTTTACATTTCCCAAATTGATCACCCAAATCTATCATACATATTTTTCATTCTTTGTTTTATCAATGGTATTCCATACATGTGAATTTTTAGAAATTTAAACTGGGGATTTTGTGTTTGAGGGAGTTGAAGGTAGGTTAAGGGATTTATTTTATATTATACTGATTCATATCTTCTTTTTTTCTACTTATTTGGGTTGGTGTGGGAATCCAATGTATTGATCCATCATTTCAGTTTTTATTTAAATTTTATTTATACTAGTTTTATTTATTTTTTGTGGTAAATCATTCCCATTGTGTTGTTTTTATGACATGGTGGTTGTTTCTAGCCTAAGCGGTATCGAGAATGTCCCCTGGAAACTATCATGGACCAACTCAGGTGTTTGATAAATGGTTGTCTCAGGTTTGTTTTGGAAACTATATCTATTGTTAAATGTGTTGTACCATCCATTAATAATTTAACTTCCAATGTCTCTACACTTTTAAAAATATATTTTATTTTCTTCCTCTTTGGATTAATCCAACATTATTTATATATATTTTTAATAATAATATATGAATTATTATACCTTGATGTTTTGTACTATTTTCCAACAACATTATAATTTGTCATCATCATCCTACTCCCCCTCTTTCAATAATTTACAAAAAAAATAATCTTTTTAGATTACCCCATTCTAGTTATAACACTTTTTTGAGACCTATATACCACTATAAGACATTATAATTTCATGCTTGGAAGTATAGATTTTCATAAATTTATCACCCTTTTGAGTATCTATTTAACTAATAATAAGTAGATTTCCATCACATTGATACCTAGCTATATGAAATGTAGAAAAATATCATGTCAAACCTTTTTACTATAAAAAATGTTGGCATATAATGAATCTATCACATTCCATGATATAGATTGACATTCCATCCACAACATTTGAAAATTTTATTCAATTTTAAATGGGTGTCAACATAGTTTTTCAATCTTCCTTTTGAAATATATAAAAAACTTCCCTCACATACATGAATTAGGAAATAAATATACCATGAATTCTATGAGTAAACTATAAACTAAGAAAAATGTCCACTCACTAATCATCAACATTTAAACATTGGTCATTATTAAAATAGAAAATTATTAACATTATTCAAATCTTGGTCCTTAAAATATTATGTCATACACATTGATAAACACTTTCAATCTATCCATAAAATTATTATTTATGTAAGGATTATGATCAATTCATTATTTTTTATATTAAAGTTTCTTTAATAGTTCATTTAACCTTTAATGCCAAGCTCTTAGTTATTGTTTCAATTCATACATCACCTTTTTCAATGTACTAACATTATTATCATATTAAAGAATGAGAAAACTATATGTTTTTTACATAAAATTCCTATTCATGTAATCTATTAGTAAATGATGATTTTATATCCTTTTGGATTCCCTTGAATTTCATTGGGATGGGTTGGTGTGGTGACATGACATCACATGAGTCTTGAGATGTTTTCAAATATTTATATAACATTAATTTTAAATGTAATAATTCCTTATATTTCAACATCATTTATTGCAATACATTTTTATATCTTCTAGTTTATTGAATGAGATTTAACTATTCTGGTTTATCTTATTTGAGTTTATTATTACTCCTTAACTGCCTATATTATATTTTAATTTTTTTAGCAATTTAAGAAAGATTTTATTTTGAGTAATTCTTGTAACGTCTTGAGGCCAGTTACCCAGAGTCGGTGAATTATTACATAACATTGGCATGATCACAAAAGATCAAGTCTCGAAATACCGATTAGTTTAGTATCCTTGGAATCACTAGATACATTCATAAAGTTTACATTACATCATAAAATGAAAACTACAAGAACATAGTCTGCATAGTCCACACTCATATCCCCTCATACTATCCCTGTAGGTCATTCATAAAATACTTCTTCACATCCTGTGAAAAATAAAACATAGAATGGGGTGAGCTCAGATGCCCAGTAATAATAAAAATATAGCAGAAACATTAATAATAAACATTTAAGGCAATGTATACCTAAAACAAATGCCTTTTAAACTTGAACTTCAGCATAATATGGTATAAATAAAATGAAATAATGCCATTTAATTGTTCACATGGATATTCTACTAGTCGAATAATTACATGCAATATCAATAACCACTTTCATAATGATGAAATGAATAATGCCAGACTATCGTAACCACATAGTCAAAGCCTTGTGCCAAGACTACAAATAAGATTTTGTCAATGCCTTGTGCCAAGACACTAGTTTGTCTCATGAGACCTACAGATGCATCGAGGAGCTACAGTGGGCTCTACCCATCACTTACTAAGTCCAATGCATGAACATGTTTAAACATAACATAAACATTCGTATTAAAACTAGCATATGAAATGTCAATAATTTATCCATAAACCATGAATGGTATAAAAATAACACATCCATAGTCAAAAATATCACAAAACCTTCAATAAAATATTGAAGTTTTGTATCATAATAAATCACATTCAAATAAGTTTAAAATCCATCAAAGGATGTAGACATAGATGAAATCAAAATTATTTGAGAGAAATATCTCTTTTTTTGAAGTCATTTAAAAGTCACATAATTATAAAATAAAACATTTACTTTGAAAATATTCTTATAATATTGTAAGGGAAGCTTCAATGATTTTATAATGGCGTAAAATAGCCGCACCCGCTGTGTAAGTTAAAAAAGACATTCTTACCTTAATTCTGTCAAAAAGGTTAAAAAGGACCTTGTTTGGAAAACGATAGAAAGATTCCTTTATAAAATTATTATAAAAAGTCAACAAGGTTATAAATGACTTTAACCCATAGTATGTAAAATAGTAATAATTATTTGAAATAAATTTTTAAGAAACATTGATGTGGATGATAAAAAGGTCCCAGTAGATAATTACGTATAAACAACCTCGAATAATGAAGAGATTGTGAAACAAAACCTTACATTATACTTTTCCTTGTTTGAGGGTAGGTTAAACTCCTTTATAATGGTGAAATAATTTTTATTAAATTATACAAGAATCATTTAAATTAATATGATATCATATATTCTCTTTTAACTTTTCTTTGTTAATAATATTTTAGTATTATCGTTGTTTCGGGTGTTAACTTACTCATTTTATTTTATATGTTTTGTTACGTAAGACATGTTTGTTATGGATATGATGTATCTTATTCATATACATAATGATATCAAGTCCTTAAAAATTATTTTTAATCATTAAATGAGAATTAGTCTTGAATGGATATGATGAGGAATGAATCTCATCGCGTTCGTGGAGACGGTAGACCGTACGTACGCACAAGCGACAATATCATTCTTTTGATATTAAAATAATATATAATTGGATGGTATATAATATATACAGAATCATTATCATGTTATATTTATTATTTACATGAATTACACATCATTATTATACCCATCCAAATAATAATTTATTGAATAACAATTACACCACGACGTGGAGACGGTAAGCCGTACGTACGCACGTATGGTGACATGTCATTAAAAGGATGGATAGAATACTGAATATGGTTGTACCATATTTATAATAACATCACAGTATGTAGAAGACACTGTATTTATTATTTTATAATGGTAATAACAAAAAAATAAGAAGTTGAAGAAGAAAGGAACTTGAAAGAGGGTGGTGAAAACATTACCTCTTCTTCGGGTTCTTCCTTTTGATTTGATCAAAAGTGCTCCTTAGGTTGTCTTTATGACTAAATTAATGCCTCTAGGATGAAGGGATGATATTTGAGAGGGTATTTGGGCAGAGGTTGGCCGATCACAAAGGCTTTTAAGGTATGAATTTGAGAGAAGGGGGAGTTCCCTTTTATAAGAGGGGTGAGTGGCACCTTAGGAAAAACTAGAAATATTATTTTATCATAAATTCATGTTCGGTTTCTAATGGCTCCAAAGCGAATTATTTAAATTTTAAGGTGGGGATAGGTCAAAAAAAATTCAACCAATAGGTTTTAGATAGGTTTTCATCACTATATTAACCTTATCTTTTAGTTTTAACTCTTATTTAATTAGTTTGACATTTACCATGTCTCTTTGTATTTTTATATTATATTATTAATAAACTTACTATATACTTACAAGAGACCCCAATGTGGTCCATTAATGATACAAATATCATTATATTATTCCTTTGGCCAAAAATTATATTTTTTAGGAATAGAATATCAATTAATAATATAATATTTGTTTTAAATACTCTTTTATGTCAATTTTGACACTATTGGGTATTTTGTTTTTGATAATTTCATAACAACATTATTACTTCGAAAAATTTTTATATAACCAATCATAATATGTCATATTAACCTATAAAATTAGTTGAATTCATAAAAAGTCTCAAATTACATTTATTTTTATTTTTATAATATAAATTATTTTAATATTTTATTAATTAGGTAATTACTACATCACCATTGTGTCATAAATAAATTAAATTATTTAATGTCTAAAAATTATAAATAAAATACCATTATGTAGGAAATATTTTTATATTTATAATGAATATTTATAATATAATTTATCTTATGTATAACTATATATTAAAAATGTTTTAGTAATTAAACTTTGATTTTAACTCTTCTTTGAATTAAATAATAATAAATGTCCTAATCTAATCCAAGTGGACCTAAATTATAATGTTTTATTCCTAAGGTTGTTTTTGGTCGAGATACACTTGTCGAATAGAATTAGGACATGTGTTAGGGTAATATTAATATCATTTTTACCCTTAATTACCCTATTTACTTTTAACCGTGGTAAATAAAAGTAAAAAGTTACTATTCACCAAAATTTTTTTATCTTATTGAACCACATTTTACTCCTTGATATTAACCGTCTCTCTCAGATTTTTGAAATCCCACTCACAAAAAAGGTAAAATTAAGTTTTATGTGAATTTTAAATTCTCCTAGGAGGTGGGTAAAAGATGGTGAAAAGTTCAATAAAATTTTTATATATATAAAATTATTCTAAAATAAATCCAATTAATTACATTGAAATTATATAGGTATTATGTATCCATTTTTAACTTAATTAATTTTAAATAAAATAAATAATTATTTAAATATAAATTCGGTTTTAAACTATAACTCAGTGTTTTTTTCACTATTCATCAAAAATTGAATGTTTCTAGAAAAATACCAAAAATTCACCCTAAGATAATTTTGATATTCCAAATCCAAAAGTGAAGTCCATTTTGAAAGATAAAATTTATAAAATTTCAAAAAGTGGGTATTACTATTCATAACGGCTAGTTTGATTGGTTGCGGTGTGTGTTAGAACTCGAAGTTGCGTACAACACACACTACTATATTATTCAAAGAGAAGCGTACTTTGGAAGCTTGGGGTGTTACATTCTCCCCTCCTTCAAATAATTTAGTCTTCTAAATTTATAGAATACTAAGGCATGAAAAGACTCGAGTTATTCTTCATAATAAGTTTCTCGGGTTCCCACGTTGCCTCTTCCATCTTATGGTTTCTCCATAGAACATTTACCAGACGAGTTATGCGGTTTCTCAGCACTTGTTCTCTGGTATCAAGAATCCTGATGGGCTCTTCTCAATAAGATAGATCAGGTTCCAATTCTAATTCCTCATAGGTGAGTACATGTGTTGGGTCCGACATGTATTTTCTCAATAGTGAAACGTGGAACACATCGTGAACTTTGGAGAGATTTGATGGAATTTCCAAATGGTAAGCTAAAACCCCAATTCGTTCTAGAATTTCGAAGGGTCTGATGTACCTGGGACTCAATTTACCCTTCTTACCGAAACATATAACTCCCTTACATGGATATAACTTCAATAAAACATGATCTCCTACATGAAATTCCAAATCATTCCTTCGGTTATCGACATAGCTCTTCTGCCTACTTTGAGCTGCTTTGATGTGGTTTTGGATTAACTTTACCTTTTCCATTGTTTCCTCCACCAGTTCTGGGCCTACAAGTTTTCTTTCACCAATGTCATCCCAACAGGTTGGTGTGCGATATCTCTTTCCGTATAACGCTTCATATGGTGCCATCTGAATACTTGAATGAAATCTATTGTTATAGGAAAATTCTACCAGAGGTAAATATTGATACCAGATACCCTGAAAGTTAAGTGAGAAAGATCTCAACATGTCTTCTAGGGTTTTAATAGTCTGTTCTGATTGTCCATCTGTTTGAGGGTGGTAGGTAGTGCTCAAACGAAGTTCAGTATCCAAGGCCTTCTGAAGACTCTTCCAAAATCTTTAAGTAATATGGGGATCAGGATCAGAAACAATATATAGGGGTACTCCATGAAGTCTCACAACTTCATTAATATATAGTCTTTATAGACGTTCTAGTGTTAGATCTTCTCTTATAGCATTAAAATGTGCTGACTTGGTAAGACAATCAACAATAAACCATATTGCATCGTTCCTTCTAGGAGTTTTTGGTAGCCCCATGAAAAAGTCCATCATAATATTATCCCATTTCCACTCCGGTAAGGGAATAGGTTGCATGAATCATACAGGCTATTTCCTTCCAGCTTTCACTTGTTGAAAAACCATATATCTTGACACAGAATCAGTAATCTCCCTCTTTATGTTGTCCCACCAAAAATGTTCCTTCAAATATCTATACATTTTGGTGCTCCCAGGGTGTATAGATAAATTGGAACTATGAGTATCGTCCAACAATTCCATTTCTAGATCAGGTATATCAGGAACACAAAGCCTCTTCCCGAATTTCAAAATTCCATCTTCATACACAAAGTCACTCAATCTCCCATCATTCATAACTTTAATCTTCTTTTCAAATTCTTCATCATTGGTCTGAGAACTCTTAATCCTTTATAGTAAAGATGGTTTGGCAACCATTTGAAAAAGCATTAATGTTTCACCTTTCATGGTTATTCCCATGTCCATCTTCACTAGATCCATGAAAATTGGATCCCTTTCAATTCTCATATTGTTCAAAACTCCATGATATTTTCTGTTCAAAGCATCTGCCACCATATTTTCCTTCCCCAGGTGGTAGTGTATCGTGCAATCATAATACTTGAGTAATTCAAGCCATATCCTTTGCCTCATGTTGAGTTCTTTTTGTGAGAAAATATACTTCAAACTCTTGTGATCAGTATAAATCTCAAAATTTTCACCATAGAGGTAGTGTCTCCATATCTTCAAAGCAAAGATCACAGCTGCTAACTTGAGATCATGAGTAGGATAGTTTTTCTCATGAATTTTCAACTGTCGTGATGCATAGGTAATAACCCTATCATTCTGCATAAGGACACAACCAAGTCCTTTCTTCTATGCATCACTATAAATAACGAACCCATCATTCCCCGATGGTAGAGTCAATATAGGAGCATTGACTAATCTTCTCTTTAGTTCTTTGAAACATTCTTCACACTCTTTTGTCCAAAAAAATTTAACTCCTTTACGTGTAAGCTTTGTTAATGGGTTAGCCAACCGGGCAAAATTCTGGACGAAACGTCGATAATAACCTGCTAAACCAATAAAACTGCGTACCTCAGTTATACTCGTCGGTGCAGGCCATTCTTGTATTGCCTTGGTCTTAGAAGGATAAAACGAGATTCCATATTTAGATACAATATGGCAAAAAAAAGAAATCTCCTAAAGCCAGAATTCACACTTGCTAAACTTCCCATATAATTCATGTTTCTCAGAGTCTTCAGGATAATGCGCAAGTGATTTTCATGATCTTCGTTGCTTTTGGAGTATACCAAGATATCATCAATAAATACCACCACAAAATCATCGATATATTCCTTGAAAACTCTATTCATTAGATCCATGAATACAGAGGGTGCATTAGTCAGCCCAAAAGGCATTACTATAAACTCATAATGCCCATACCTGGTTCGAAATGCTGTCTTTGGAATGTCTTCCTTCTTCACACACAACTGATGGTATCCATATCGAAGGTCAATCTTTGAAAAGTATTGAGCTCCATGAATTTTGTCAAATAAATCATCAATACGAGGTAGGGGATACTTGTTCTTTATTGTTATAGCATTGATCTCCCCGTAGTTGATATATAACCTCATAGATCCATCTTTCTTCTTAATAAAAAGGACAGGGGCTCCCCATGGAGAAACACTAGGGAGAATAAATCTCTTATTACTCAATTCCTCTATTTGTTTCCTTAGTTCAACTAATTCCACAGTGTCCATTCTATAAGGGGTCTTTGATATGGTCCTTGATCCAGGAATTAAATCAATGGAAAACTCAATTTCTTGTTATGGAGGATGTCCAGGTAAATCTTCTAGAAACACATCTATATATTCTTTCAAAATAGGCACATCCACTATTTGAACATTCCTTTCCTTACCCACAGTTATTTCATTCTCTTCCTCCCCAATACTTGAATTTAGTTGAGCTACTGGGGGTGGATCTAGGTAAGAATTAGGTGGTGATGATTCTTCTCAAAAGATAAGGTGTTCCTTATCATCATCATCAAAAATAGTAACCACCTTCTTCTTATAATAATTTTTTGCATCATGGTCCAAAAGCCAATCTATATCAAGGATTATATCAAATTCAATCATAGGTATAATGATGAGATCTGCAGATAAAGAAAATTTATGTGCACTAATGGGGACTGATTCACAAAACTTTGTTGCAATGATACTTCCCTTAGGAGTTTTAAATGAAAACTCCCTTGTTAAATTAAATTAAAAATATCTAATTTTCTTAGAAAACTGGGAAGATATGAAACAATGCGATGATCCAGAATCAAATAATGCATTTGCTAAACTTGAGGAAACCATTAAATTACCTACCACCACGTCTTTCAGAGCTTCTACCTATGCAGTAGTGATAGCATAAGATTGGCCTTGATCCCTTGGCCTTTTTTGAGGTATGTTCCCTTGATGCTTAGGACATTAATTTGCATAATGTCCCATCTCCCTGCAATTATAGCATTGGACATCGGTAGCTTCCTTCTTCCACTTACAATCATGAGCTTGGGGGCCTTTTTCACCACACTTGTAACAGACTCACATTCCTTTTAAGCAAGTACTGGGGTGTTTCTTCCCACATTTACTACAGGATGGATATTCAAATTTTCCCTTCTTCCCCTTATTTCCATTCCTAGAGTGATCAGAAGATCTCTTCTTCTCCTACTTTTCTTTAAAGTCATAAGACTTAGAGAATTCCTTTTCTATCTTGATATCACATGAGACAATATATTTGTACAACGAGAAGGTTTGTGAGACTAATGCTCGATGGAGAAACAGTTTTAACCCATCAAATAAATGATCAATCATACTTCTCGGGTTATATATATAATCTGTAGCATACCTCACTAACCTTTTAAAGTTAGCATCATACTTTGCGACATTATCATCCTCCTTTTGCCTAAGATTCAGAAATTGCCTTTCCATATCTTCTCAATGGTCACAAGGAAAGTATTTTTCTAAGAAAATCTCTTTGAACTCCCTCCATTCCATATTTGATACTTCATCATCTTCCTTTGTGTTTTGTATCAATGACCACCATTGATCAGCATCTCCAGTGAGGCGATAAACTACCATGATAACATTTTGCCTTTCACTACTCCCCAAAGCCTGAAATATTTTTTCTAGGGAATTTATCCATTGCTCAACTACTAAGGTATTTTTACTCCCATTAAATATTGGTGGTTGTTGCCTCATGAAGTGATCTAACATTTATCCTCCACGCTGCTGATTAGTGTGCTCCATACAGGTAAGGTTATTATTCATAACCTGAGTTAGTTGTCCCAGTACGGTGATTAACTAATCAGCACCAATTTCATCACCAGCTCCACTATAATTATCTTGAGCAGGAGGGAAATACCTACATGGAGTGCATGTATTGATACAATTTCCATTTCTTCTACTAGGCACCATTTCTAAAAAATGGCATAAACTAGATCAGTTTATGAATCAAAATACATAATTCCATACTTATAAAACACTTAACATAAATTGAACTATTTATGGATATAATCCATAATCATAAAAAATGTTTTCTTTGAGAAATTATATACTCATAAACCCTTAATAATGGTTTGTAAAGAAAATGAGAATTATCCTAAGCATATCCCCCGAGAGTGTCGTAACCAAGAGTGCAGTAAGGGCCATTGTCGTGCACCAGTTCCCATTCGAGTCTAGTTCAAAGCAGTGTTTTCAGGTTTTACCCCTAGGTATGTCTGTGCTAGAGCCACCTCTTCCTACTCGCATCTAGATAGGGATTTATTGCTCAGAAAACTCACAAAATCTCTATAATACCAAAATTTGAGGAAGTTCTTCGATACTAATTCTCAAAGTCTATCTTAGGGCTATGTGCTTTAATCAGAGTTTATCTAAATCTAGCTTCCAAGGTTTGTACTAAACTTCCTCTGATACCAACTATAACACCTCGACCCCAGTTACCCAGAGTCGGTGCATTATTACATAACATTGGCATGATCACAAAATACCAAGTCTCGAAAGACCGATTAGTTTAGTAGCCTTGAAATCACTAGATACATTCATAAAGTTTACATTACATCATAAAATGAAAACTACAACAACATAGTCTCTATATTCCACACTAATATCCCCTAATAATATCCCTACAGGTCATTCATAAAATACTTATTCACATCCTGGGAAAAATAAAACATAGAAAGGGGTGAGCTCAGATGTCTAGTAAGGATAAAAATATAGCAGAAACTTTCATAAATAAGCACAAACATTTAAGGCAATGTATAACTAAAAAAAAGCCTTTTAAACTTTAACTTCAGCATAATATGACGAAAATAAAATGAAATAATTCCATTTACTTGTTCACATGGATATTCTACTAGTTGAATAATCACATCCAATATCAATAACAAATTTCATAATGATGGAATGCATAATGCCAGACTATCATAACCACATAGTCAAGGCCTTGTTCCAACACTACAAATAAGATTTTTTAAAGGCCTTGTGCCAAGACACTAGTTTGTATCATGAGACCTACCTATGCATCAAGGAGCTAAAGCGGGCTCCACCCATCACTTACTAAGTCCAATGCATTCCTCATATGAACAGGTTTAAACATAACATAAACATTCGTATTAAAACTAGCATACGAAATGTCAATACATTATCCACAAAACATGAATGGTATAAAAATAACACATCCACAATGAAACATATTACAAAACCTTCAATACAATATGGAAGTTTTGTATCATAATAAATCACATTCAAATAAGCTTAAAATCCATCAAAAGATGTTGACATAGGTTAAATTAAAACTATTTGAGAGAAATATCTCTTTTTTTAAAAATCATTTAAAAGTCACATTATTATAAAATAAAACATTTACTTTTAAAATATTCTTATAATATTGTAAGGGAATCTTCGATGATTTTATAATGGCGTAAAATAGCCCCACCCGCTGTTTAAGTTAAAAAAGACATTCTTACCTTAATTCTGTCGAAAAGGTTAAAAATGACCTTATTTGAAAAACGACAGAAAGATTACTTTATAAAATTATTATAAAAATTAAACAAGGATATAAATGAATTTAACCCATAGTCTGTAAAATAGTAAGAATGATTTGAAATAAATTTTTAAGAAACATGGATGTGGATGATAAAAAGGTTCCAGTAGATAATTACGTATAAACAACCTCGGATAATGAAGAGATTGTGAAATAAACCCTTACCATGTACTTTTCCTTGGTTGAGGGTAGGTTAACCTCCTGTATAATAGTGAAATAATTGTTATTAAATTATACAAGAATCATTTAAATTTATATGATATCATATATGATCTTTTAACATTTCTTTGTTATTAATATCTTAGTATTATCGTTGTTTCGGGTGTTAACTTACTCATTTTCTTTTATATGTTTTGTTACATAATCCATGTTTGTTATGGATAGGTTGTATCTTATTCATATATATAATTATATCAAGTCATTAAAAATTATTGTTAATCATTAAATGAGAATTATTCTTGAATGGATACGATGGGAAATGAATCTCATCGCGTTCGTGGAGACGGTAGTCCGTACGTACACATGAGCGACAATATCATTCTTTTGATATTAAAATAATATATTATTGTATGGGATATCATATATAAAGAATCATTATCATGTTATATTTATTATTTAAATGAATTAAACATCATTATTATACCAATCCAAATAATAATTTATTGAATAACAATTACACCACGACGTGGAGACGGTAAGCCGTACGCACACACGTATAGTGACATGTCATTCAAAGGATGGATAGAATACTGACTATGGTTGTACCATATTTATAAAAACATCACAGTATATTGAAGATACTGGAGTTATTATTTTATAATGTTAATAACAAAGAAAGAAGAAGTTGAAGAAGAAAGGAACTTGAAAGAGGGTGGTGAAAACATTACCTCTTCTTCAGGTTCTTCCTTTTGATTTGATCAAAAGGGATCCTTATGTTGGATTTATGACTAAAGGAAGGCCTCTAGAATTAAGGGAGGATATTTTAGAGGGTATTTTATTAGGGTTTGGCCGAACCCAAAGGATTTGAAGGTATGAATTTTAGAGAAGGGGGAGTGCCCTTTTATAAGAGGGGTGAGGGGAACCTTAGGAAAAGCTAGAAATATTATTTTATAATAAATTCATATTTGGTTTATAATGGCTCCAAAGTTGATTATTTAAATTTTAAGGTGGGTATAGGTTGAAAAAAATTCAACAAATAGGTTTTAGAAAGGTTTGGGTCACTATATTAACCTTATCTTTTAGTTTTAACTCTTAGTTAATTAGTTTGACATTTACCATGTCTCTTTGTATTTTTGTATTATATAGTTAATAAACTTACTATATACTTCCAAGATACCCCCTAAGTGGTCCTTTAATGATACAAATATCATTATATAAGTCCTTTTGATGAACCTTAGATTTTTAGGAATATAATATCAATTAATAATATAGTATTTGTTTTAAAAACACTTTTATGTCAATTTTGACACTATTGGGTATTTTGTTTTTGATAATTTCATAACAACATTATTACTTCGAAAAAAATTTATATAACCAATAATAATATGTCATATTAACCTAAAAAATTAGTTTAATTCATAAAAAGTCTCAAATTACATTTATTTTTATATTTATAATATCAATTATTTTAATATTTCATTATTTAGGTAATTACTGCATCACCATTTTATCATAAATAAATTGAATTATTTAATGTCTAAAAATTATAAATAAAATACAATTATGTAGTAAATATTTTTATCTTTCTATTTAATATTTATAATATAATTTATCTTATGTCTAACCCTATATTAAAAATGTTTTAGTAATTAAACTTTGATTTTAACTCTTTTAACTCTTCTTTGAATTAAATAATAATAAATATCCTAATCTAATCCAAGTGGACCTAAATGATAATGTTTTATTCCTAAGGTTGTCTTTGGTCGATATAAACTTGTCCAATAGAATTTGGACATGTGTTAGGGTAATATTAATATCATTTTTACCCTTAATTAACCTATTTACTTTTAATCGTGGTAAATAAAAGTAAAAAGTTACTATTCACCAATTTTTTTTATTTTATTGAACCAAATTTTACTCGTTGATATTAATCATGTCTCTTGGAATTTTTAAATTCCACTCATAGAAGTGGTAAAATTAAGTTTTATGTGAATTTCCAAATTCTCCTAGGAGGTGGGTAAAAGACGGTGAAAAGTTCAATAAATTTTTTATATATCTAAAATTATTCAAAACTAACTCCAATGAATTACATTGAACCTATATAGGTATTATGTATCCATTTTGAACTTAATTAAATTTAAATAAAATAAATAATTATTTAAATAAAAATTCGGTTTTAAACTATAACTCAGTGTTTTTTTGACTATTCATCAAAAATTGAATGTTTTCAGAAAAATACCAAAAATTCACCCCAAGCTAATTTTGATATTCCGAATCCAAAAGTGAAGTCCATTTTGAAAGATAAAATTAATAAAATTTCAAAAATTGGCTATTACTATTCATAACGGCTAGTTTGATTGGTTGTGGTGTGTGTTAGAACTCAAAGTTGTGTACAACACACACTACTGTATTATTTAAAGAGAAGCATACTAAAGAAGATTGATGTGTTACAATTATTTTCTTAAATTCAATTACCATTTTCTTCACCATACTGAAATTATTTGAAATATTCAAATGTTGATTTTCCCTTATTAGAATTGTCTATAAGATTCAGTTTTTATAATGAATATCTTGTGTGTATTTATTTATATATTGTATAAAATTAATATTTTATAAACCCAATAGGATAGATATAAATCGAAAATGGATGCATGCTAATCATTTGATAAATGAATATAAAGATAGAGTTAAATATTTCTTCATGTTTTCAAGAGATCATGTAGACGACCCTTCTAAAATCTTTTTTCCTTGTTTATGTTGTTTTTATTCAAGAAAAATTTATCTAGAAGAGTTGGAAGAAAATTTGATTTGTCACGAAATAGATCCAAGATATATATTTTGGACTAAACATAGGGAAAAAATCGATTAGGATAATATTTCTGTTTATGAATCATTTTATATGAATACCTTTGTGAAAGATGATAGAGATAGAATAGAGGAAATGACAATGGAAGTTGAATATGACCTTTGTGATTGAAAAAAGTTGTTTGGGGAGTAAAATAGGTATACCAAGAAACCATTTTATATCGATTCTACTAAACAAACAAAATTGTAAGTTGTTTTGAAGTTATATAATTTGAAAGGTGGCAGCAGATGGAGTGACACCATCCTTACAAAATTACTTAGTCTTCTAAAAGATATGATTTTAGAAGAAAATTAATGACCATTCCAAACATATGACTCTAAACAAATGTTATATTCAATGGGAATTATCTCTAAGAAAATACATGTTTGTCCAAACGATTGCATGTTATTTCACAAGGACTATGAGTCACTCATAAAATTCTCTAAGTGTGGCATATATAGATTCAAGAAAAAAGAATCAAGTCCTTTGAAATATGTATTAAAATTTCATGTCATTCCATGTCTTAGAAGACTATATATATTCTAGGAAAATGAGAGATAATTAACATGGAATGCATATACAAGAATTAAATATGGGAACCTATGTCATCAAGCAGATTCTCCTTAGTGGAATAAAATTTATTACGAGTTTCATGAATTTGGAGATGAGTCAAGTAACATTCATCTTGCATTATCTAAACATAGAATAAATCCTTTTTCTGTAAAGAGTAGTACTCAAAGTACATCGCCCATCATGTTGGTAAATTATAACTTCCCTCCATGGTTATGAATGAATAAAAAATACATTATATTTTATCTGCTTATATCTAGACCAAAGAAACCCGATAATGATATTGATGTATATTTGGATCCATTGACTGAAGATCTGAAATTAATGTGGGATAAAAGTATTACAATATATTATGCTCATATAAGTGAAGAATTTGTATTAAGGGACATGTTGTATGGAATGATAAATGACTTCACCACTTATGGAAATTTATCAGGCTATATCATTAAATGAATGTTGGGGTGTCCCATTTGTGAAAAAAATGCACATACTCAGTTCGGTTGAAATATTCCTTGAAGACAGTGTTTTTAGGATGTTATAAATTTTTACATAAATGACATTAATACCAATCCTAGATAACAAAATTTGATGGGAATATCAAACAAGGTACAACACCATATCCAGTAATGGGTAATCAACTATAAAAAAAATTTAAAAATATCAACACAGTTTTCGATAAACCATTTTTGAAAAACCATAAAAAATTAGGTTGGAATAGGAGATCAATTTTCTTTGAATTTCTATATTTGAAATGTTTGTATGTCATATATTTTTTTAATTTCATGCATGTAGAAAAAATTTATTTTATAGTGTTCTTAGAAAGTTACTAGATATTTCTTGAAAAATTAAAGATGGAATCAAGGCTAGGTTGGACTTGATTGAAATAGGGATAAGGGAAGAGTTGGAACTGGTAAAGGGTAAAATGTAGAATCTTATTCCTCCAGTAGCTTACACTTGATCCGGATAGGAAAAATGGAAATTTTTTCTTTCCCTCACTAGTGTAAAAGTTCCATAGGGGTATTCATCAAATATCAGGAATGTCATGGCAATGACTAATTTGAAGTTACGAGGAATAAAATCACATGACTGTCATGTTTTGATGAAATATTTAATGCTTGTTTCTTTCTGTTTCATTCTGTCCTAAAATATAGGACATACATTAACTAGATTATCCTTCTTTTTCAAATCCATTTTCAGTAAAGTTGATGACCCAGTGATGTTTCACATCATGAATAAAAATATTTCAGTCATATTATATGAATTAAAGTTGTTCTTACCACCCTCATTATTTGATATAATGGTCCACTTGATGGTTCACTTGGTCAGAGAGATTCAACTATGTGGCCATATCCATTATAGATGGATGTACCCCATTGGATGATATATGAATATTTTGAAAGGGTATGTCATCAATCGAAGTTGGTCAAAAGGTTGTATTATATAATGATATATTGTTGAAGAAGGTATTGAATTATAGGCCGATTACATATCATATGTTGAAAGCATCGGTCTTCCAAATTCTCATCATAGAGAACACCTTATGGGCGAAGGGATTTATTAAAGATATGTTGTTACAATTACCTTGATAGAGCAGAAGTAAGAAAATTATTACATATTACATAATAGTGAAAATGTTGATCCATACATTGAATCCCCTTAAAAATTATTATATATTTGAATCTATTAATGGAAGAAGTATGGATATCAAATATATATAATCAATGGTTTATAAAAAGGTTCAGATATCAAATTTATAAGGATTTATATGAAAATCAAAATTTAATTATTGAAAGACTTCAATGGCTATCTAGAGGACTGAATGAAAATGTTATATCTTACATTGATTTTGTAATCAATGGTTATATGTTATATAAAAAAGAACATTATGAATTATGTACAATGCAAAATAGTGGTGTTACGCTTGTGGCTGAAGCTATGCACATATCTGGTTCAAAGGATAGAAATCAAATTTATGAAAATATAACATATTTTTAAATTATCAAATAGATATATGAATTGGATTATACAACATTTCATGTGCTTATTTTCTATTTTAAAAGGTTTGACAATATCAATGGAGTGAAATTTGATAAAATGGGATTTATAAAGGTGAAATTCAGTGTGGAAGGGGAAAAAGGCGAGCCATTCATAATGGAATCACAAGAAGTGAATTTATTTTATGTATTTGATCCAACAAACATGAATTGGTCAATTTTCCTACTGGTGACTAAAACAAATATTGAGTCAGATTGAAATTCAATCAAGGATGACCCTTTAATTGGGATATCAAAATCATATCATATTAGTCTCAATGTATAAAATGCCATGTATGTTAGAGGGGACCAAAAAGATGGTATTTGGCTTCTTGATAGAGGAACCAAATCCATATAACCATAAAAAAAAATATAGGGTTCAATGAGAAGGTAAAAGTGTTTTTTAATATATTATGTTTTCTACCATAATATTATATGTTCTCTATTGTATTAACATAATATAAATAAAATGTTTGACTACTCATGTATACAATGTCTTTTATACATGATGTAAAAACAAACTATAATTATGGAAACCATTTGGAAATATTTAAAGTTAATTTTACAATATACTTTCTCTATTTTGCTGAAAAATAATATAATGAACCATTGATTTAATTTTCCTTATTCCTTATAATGTTTGTTTATTTTAGAAGATTTATTTCCATGTTTCATGCCTTCACAGTAGGATAAATGATGCCTTCTCTGCTCAATTATATAGGTAATCTTGATGTTTTCATATTAAAATCATAGTCCATAGAATAAATGTATTGTTTTATATTTATGATTAATTTATATATTTTTAGTATTTTTCACAGAATAAATGTTTTCTTAAACAAATGGATTATTTTTTTCGAGTTGGGGTGCTCTATCCAACTTTCATGCTTGTTATCCCTTAAAACCTTTTCACCCTATAGTGGTTCATTTATAACTTTCTTTTAAGTTACCTCTACTGTCTTTTCAAGAAGAACAACAATGCTACCTCTACTTAATCACATAGGTAATCATGATGTTTTCATAGTACAATCAATGTTCATAGAATTAATTTATTGTTTCCTATTTATGTTTAATTTATTTATTTTTAGTATTACATAAATAATAGATCTTTTCTTATATAAATAAATTCTTTCGTTCGATTTTGGGTGCTATATCCAACTTTCATTTTTCTTCTCCCTTAAAACATTTTCACCCCTACAATGGTGCATTTATCGCTTTATTTAAATTTACCTACACTACCTTTTCAGGAAAAGAAATTATGCTACATCTAATCAATTATAGTGGTAATCTTGATGTTTTCATAGTAAAATAATTGTTCATAAAATGAATTTATTGTTTTATATTTATGTTTAATTTATTTCTTTTTAGTATTGCTTATATAAGAATTATTTTCTTATACTGGTGGATTATTTTGTTCGAGTTGGGGTGCTATGTCCAACTTTAATTATTCTTCTCCCTTAAAAACTTTTCACCTATTCAATGGTTCATTTATCACTTTATTTCACATTACTTACACAACATTTGTATGAAGAGAAACATATCTACCTCTACTCAATTACAGAGGGAATATAGATGTTTTTATAGTAAAATCATTGTCCACATAATTAATAAATTATTTCATATTTATGTTTAATTTATTTATTTTTAGTATTACTCACATAATTAGTGTTTTCTTATATAGGTGGATTCTTTTTTAGAGTAGATGTGGTCTGTCTGAAGATTCTCATGTAGTGTTAGAAGTTCAATAAAGGAATTCAATATAAATCATTATAACATTGACATTTATGATTGTTTTGAGACTTTAGGACATGTAGGAATCAGTTTCACCTCAATCTGACACAAGATATGACCAGTATGACTCAAATTAATTATTTTTATTTTAATTTTAAATTAATTTTAGTAAAAAGTAAAACTGAATTAATGTATCTGTTATGAGTTTAAAATCGATATTTGACTTTAAAAAGTTTCACTCACTGAAACCTTCGAAAGCGTGCTCATATTTTCTTGATAATTTTTCACATCGATTAATAAATCATTTGTGAAATATAAGAATTGGTCTCATATAAATATGATACATGATGTGATCAGTATTAGAAAAAGAGTGTGTTTCATGTTTAAAATGATATTTTAGTAAAAAATCCAAGTGTCATACTGAATACTTAGATAACACGTTTAGATTGTTTTGATAATTTATTACAACAATCCAAAACTAATTTGGAAAATGTAAGAATTAGTATCTCTACAATTTGGTGCACAATGTGACCAATATGACTCCAAGTGCGTGTTTTTATTTAAAATTGACATCAATTTTATTAAAACGGCCAACTAACCTACTCAAAACTAAGAAAACACATTCATATGGTTTAAATACTTTAGGAAAACAATCCTCAAGTCATTTTTGAAGTGTAGGAATCTTCCACATCTCAATCCGATGCATGTTGTGACTAGTATGAATCTAAGTGTGTCCTTTTATTTAAAATTGACATCAATTTTAGTAAAATTAAAACTTTCTATTAATTTTTTTTATTTATATTATTTCTAACATAAGAATTTTTTTCTTATACAAGTGAGTTCTTTTACTCAAGTAGGGGTGGTTTGGAAATAACATGAGTTGGGTCCAGATTAAAAGGAACATTAATGTTTTTGAATGTATGTAATAAATTGTATTTATGTAATTGTATAAACTTTTGATTGAAATGTATATAATATAGTTTTTTTCTTGTGTTTGTGTTGTAAATTTAATTTCATTTAAATTATATATTTTGACATGTTTTTTTGATATCTAGTGTGTTTTTGGTGCTGCAGTGTGTTGTTACAGCACATTATATTTGTTTTGTAGTGTGTTGTTACAAAATACTATAGTATGACCCTTTATCAGCACTATTAAAAGTGCTTATAAAGGAAAATTTTATCAACGCTTTTAAAATAACTAATAAAGGTCTAATTTATCAGCTCTTATAGAAGCGTTGGTAAAAACATATTTTATCAGTGCTTATAAAATCACTGAAAAAGGGTCTTTAATCATCTCTTCTATAAGGGTTGATCAAGGACCCTTTATCATCACTTTTATTGGCACTGATAAAGGGGTCCTTTAGCAGTGCTGAAATAAATAGGTGATAATGGTTCCATTTATCAATGCTTTTTTAGCACCGATAAAGGACCCCTTTATCACCAACTTTTCAGTACTGATAAAAGACCTGGGATTTTAACCTTGCTTATATAGTTAGTTCTTTTCTATCACTGATAAAGGCCATTTGTAGCACTGTTAAAGGCCATTTTTTAGTAGTAAAATATAAATATTGATTTAATCCTTTTATAAGGTGAGATAATCCATTCCTAATACCACATCAGAATAAAGGAAAAATACTATATACGTGTGAATTAATTTTCCATGATCCTTGAATAATATTTAATATTAAGCATATAACCATGTGTTTTTATTTATAACTCAATATCTAATATTTTGTGAAAATAAAAAAAAAATAATAAATTGGAAATTAAAGAGTAAATATTCATTATCTTCTTTAATAGTATATTTTTTTAGGCTTTTCATTATTCCCATGGTCAAGTTGGTTCATGGTGATTACTTTCATTTTTAGCCATTGGATTACAGAATTGATTTTCATAATTCCACTTTTTTACGTTAAAGAAATGGATTTTTTGTGGATTTTCTCTTCCACATTCATGTGTGAGCTTAATGTACTTTATTCTTAAAATTATATCATTAATCTATCTACTTATGAAAAATTGTATTTTAAAAAATTTGACACCTATAAAATTGAATATTATTTCCTTTTTTATCTATATCACAAGAACATCCATAATATTCTATCCATATCATCTTTGGTGTATTTTGGTAGTCAAATACGTTCACATTGTTGATCATAATTCATTATATATGGTTTTACATAATCATATGATTTATCACCACAACTCTTATCCAGTTTGGTTTCTCATTTGAACAATCTTTGAATTGTATATGGAATCTATCATTAAGATGGTTCCTTAAGGATATATCCAATACTAAAACCAAAATTATTTAACATGAGTGATGAAAACCATAAGAAAAATATTTTATTCTTATTAAATTCAACCTCAAAATGTAAAATCATGAAAATTATTAAATTAGGTTTCATTTCAACCTAAATAAGTTTATGTTCAATATGGGTTTCATTTAGTTGGTTCATATCATATTCTGTAACCTAATTACATAGTATAGTAATTTCTTTATAATATCCTAAAAATATAATGTGATTAACCAAAGTGTGTCTATCTAGATGTGAAATCCTAGGCCCACTCCTCATGCACCAGAGTGACGATTGAGTTAGTTATCAACTATCTGTTTTTAGATGGATTAAATCAAGGTTCACCTTTGTCATGACCACATCCACATTATAGTATCCAAACATGAATTTTATTTCTATTTTAATAAAAAATATATTCCTTAACAAAAAATTGGGTTGTTATCATATAAATAGGCTTATCCTGTAGACCTTTCCTTAGGGTTTTCACTAAAGATCTCTTATATCAATCCCTAAAATATTCAACATTACTTCAAATAACTTAATGGGTAATGTATAAATTTTATATTATGAAAAAATTCAACTAATAATCCCATTAATTATTACTAACTAACATACTCTTCTATAATTTTTTTAAACCATCCTTTGATACCAACTATAGTTCCACAAACCTACTCTCCAAGATCTAATTCCTATGAACACCTTCTTTGTATATAAAATTTTAAATGAACCAGAGAGACCTAATGTTAACCATAAATAATTACAGTATAACCAACACATTTTGAGTCATATACATATGAAGTAATTTTTTTTAGAGTTTTATAGAGTTAGGAAAAACTTTTAATACTCAATTTTCAGGTCATTCCCATCAAATGAACATGTTTTCCACTATATAAAAAATTACTTAATAAAAAATAAGTCATCAACATTTCCCCAAAATATCCCAAAAAATAAATTTTAATTAAAATTTATTCTATTATAAATTTTCTCATTACTGGGGGAAATTGAAACATAAGAAGGGGTGAGATCAAGTTGTTAATAATGGTAAACATAAATGATAATAATTTAAGATCTTAAGTGAGCATAGTATTATCATAAATAATATTTTTGAAAATGATAATCAAAATAAATCCATAATATAATGGAACATAAAAATAACATATCCTTGTATAATAATGGAAATAAAAAAGATCACATGGATTATAGTATCTAGTTTTTTAGTGATGTAATTCATAATGCTTGACAACTACTTCCATTTCCTAGGACAAGACATCATGATCATACTGTTAAGGCCCTATATCTAGGAAATATTTTTTTATTCAAGAATACATAAATAAATACCAATATAATTTTTCTCGATAGACCAATCAATTCTTTGTGGGTTTATCTATATTTCTCCTCACCCATTTATAATTACGTACAATTAATTCATCACATTAAGAAATTAATATGTTATAAAATACATAACCCATATTTCTTAGTAGTCTATTGAATATTTATTTGGGTAACAATTATATGGTCTATCAATGATTCTCAAATCAATAAATGAGATAATATTATCATAATAATTTTTATTAAATAATGTGGATGGTTAGACAATACAAAAACAACCTTACTGATTAATAAATAAACATCCGTGTAAGAATAACATGTATATAGATTTTCAATATTTCCATAATAAATAAATGAAGTTTATTTATATATAATAATCATTAAAACCAAAAATTTATATTGAAAGGGTTATATATTTATGTCATTAATTTCTTCAATAAATATATTTATGGCTATCTAGGTGAATTAACTTCAATCAAAGAAATTGAAAATGGGGTATCCATATATGGAAGGCATTAGAAGAAAAAGCATACCTAAAATAAGGGTTGAATTGTAAAGAAATAGGTAGTAATGGATTTTTATGAAAATAATCCCCTAAGTTAATATAGTATGATATGGTTTATAAGGTAATCTATGACCAATATATACACAAAAAATATGGAAACAATTGGTGAATATAAATCATATTTCAATGAATGAAAATTGAGATGAAAACACATTCACTGTAATAGAAACATTAGCATTATAAGAATATAATAGGGATATTATGAAATTAATATATAATTGGAAGAAATATATTCTATATTATTTATGGAAATAGGGTTGTGAATATTCCATTTAAATGTAAATTAGTGCATAAAATGAACCATTCCTCAAGAAATATGAATTGATACTAGGAAACCCCTTTCATGAAACATAATCATTGAGGTAGAAATTATTTGATAATGAGGTAACAAGGATGAATTCTAGAATCCCATATGTTAAGGAGGGAATAAAATAAAATTTAATCATTATGTTGAATAAATAAAACGTGTAACAATTGATTTTAATAAGATTGTTTGTAACTCAGTGTCTGAAAATTAAGTAAGAACAGACCCTTATAAACATGGTAACATTTGAATTAAAGGACATTAAAATAAGAAAATTTATATTGATTTTAGAAATATATTATTTACATGAATTTGGTAATATAAAATCATTTGGAATTTATAGCACCTTATCAAATATTTCATGGTTCACAATATGTAATTTTTCTCAAGAAATTGACATTGGGATAATAACCCATTATAAATGTAGAAACATTCGATTAAAAATCCATTAAAGGATATTATTTGAAATAAAAAAATCTAAATAATTATAGGATCCTAATATAAAATATTAAAGGGCTAGTAGATACACCGTTCCAAAGAGAACATAATTTATAATAAGGATTATGTCACAATGGGTGAAAATTTGGGATAATAAATGCATATCATGTGTTTTTGCTAAGTTAAATACACTATCAACTCTTGTATAAAAAAATTACTCTCTGAATAAGTTATTTTAGAAACTTATTTATAACTATAGTCATATTTTACATTAAAGTATTCTTATTTTCTACATTTATATTTTTAATCTATTATATTTGTTAAATATCCTATTTGAATAATCATTCTCATTATTAACTAGTTTCAAAATAGTAAAATTATTATTTATTATTCTCTGAATTCTAATCATTCCAATATCATAATAGGTACTATAACTAATGATTTATAATTATTCATAATTTTATAGTTTCATTTTATGGGAATTTTCTCTATGATTTTTAAATATGATTTCGGTGATGAAAATGATTTAATGAATTTTAGAAAACCAAGGGTGTTTTATTAATTAAAAAGTTAAAATATTATATTAAAAGTCTAAAAAATATATATTTATTTACCTATTTATATAAAATAATAATAGAAATTAAACTACCATATTCATCCATAATTTAAATTTATGGCATTATAAATGTAGGTTTTTAAAGCAACCAAAATAAAAATATATTATAATTAATGGATTATTTCAAAGTTATTTATCCATAATATCAATATAATAGAAGTATAATGATCATATTTAGTTTTTATTTATGTTTTATAGAAAATTTTGAAATAAGTAAAAAAAGGTAAATCCTATATGAAGTAATTAAATATTACAATGAAATAATTTTTTCCACTTACTTTTTTCTTTTTATACGGTGGAATTTAAAATGGTTTTTTATTGCTCATTTTGTTACTTGGTTGACCATTTTGACTTAGAAAAACTTTAATAATTTCATTAAAATAATATTTTTCCCTTAAACCCAATATTATAACCACCCATTAATAGAAGTAATGAAATATGAAATACACCATTCCATAGAGGTGGAATAATGAAAGTATCCATAGATGATGAATTTATTTCCCATATTGTGAGAGAAATTTTTTATATGGTTCATTTTTTAAGAACCCATAACATATCATAAATATATTATTATTTTAATTATTTTCAATTTTGGGACTAGCCATGTTAGGTGGATAAGAAAAATAATACATGTCATTTATGGAGGCGGTAGTCTTCACAAATGCATGAAAATGATTTTATTGATCAATTAATAAGAGGGAATGAAGGTTAATATTATTTTTCATTTAAAAATAATAAATATATTTTATATAAAATATTTATATTTCAATTTCATCATAATAATTATACATTCCACACATATGCACTATCAATGGTCATTTAATTATTATATTGAATGGATATGAATAAATAATGACTGTCAAATTAATATAATAACATATTGGTAAATTAAATATACTAATTTAATTATATTAAGGTGGATATAAATGGTTTTGAAGAGGAATATTTATGAGTAACTAATAATTATGTTGAGATCTCGAGATTTCATATATAATTCTTCTTAGAAATAGATCCCTTAAGCTGAATAATGGTGACTATAGGCTAAAGGAAGCAGGAGATGGTTATAGGAGGAAGAAAATGGGAGACTTTTAGAGATAAATCTGACTAAAAATTTGTGATAATAAGTTGTGGAAGGGTCCCATTTTATAAGCGAATAAGTGGGAAATTTTAGAACAAAACTTCATATTTTCAATAATTTAAAGAAAAAATACATGGGTTATAAAGGTTCAAAAAGGGGGAAATAGAGAGGTTATGTGATTTTTGGTTGATACAAACCTAAACCATACATTTTAAAACATTATTTAACTTGTTTTTGATCATTTCCTATTAATAAATCAATTTTACATATTTTACCTATATTGTGGATATTAATTTTTTATCTTTAGTAATCAATTTTAATAATCATATCTAATAATTAAAATTTTAAATGATTTGAACTTTAAAATTAAAAATTCGAAAAAAAATTATGAAAAAAAATTTCTAAATGTTTCAAATTATAATTTTCAAATAAACACACATAACACATAAAAAAAGTTTTTACTAAAAAATCTATTTATAAGAATAAAAACTCTCTGGATTCGATAGTTACAATAATTATAAATTTTCACTGTATAAATTTATTATTTATAAAAAATTAAAATTTATGTGGCTCTCAAAGAAATGATATAAAAAAATTTAATAAAATAATGTACAATTAAATGAAAATTCCAAAAATAATTTTTAATAGAATTAAAAATAATATATTTATTTTATAAGATAAAAGATATGTATTATAAATTATAAATATATATTTAATATGTAAAAAAATTTATTAAATATATTTATTATTTAAAAAATATTTTACTAATTTCAAATTCAATATTATCTTTTGAAAATTTTATAAAAATCATAGATTTATTAAAAACAATATTTTTCCCTATTCACTAAAAAGATAATAATCTCATAAAAATATAAAATTTTTATGTTAAGATAAAATTTACATGATGAATATAAAATTGATTATTTTAAAAAAAATACAAAATTTAGGAATTTATCTTTTAAATAAAAACATAAAAATATAATCAAAACTATTTTCAGGGGAAAATATTTTTTAAATATAATAATGAATTTTTTGATTCTTACATCAGATCAATTGCTAATAAAATTTATGTTGTAACATTTTTAATATGAATAATATATTTTCTCAATAAAATATTTAGTTTCTTAAAAAAAGAAAAAAATTTAATTATTACAAAGTTTATATTTTAAATCATAAAATAGTCTTATTAGTTATTGAGCTACACTAAATTAATTATTTAAATGCCTTAGTTAGTGACCTTTATTTTTATTCATACATACATTCCTTAATTTAGTTACATCTATTTTTCCACTAATTAATTAGGTACATATTAATGGTTATATATTGTTTAGGGGTTCAGTTTTTTCTGTCTCACAATCATTAATACCCATTAGGATCTAATGGAAATATAATATATTTTATTTACTCTTCAAGTGTTATATATCAATATATACCTTGATGTCTTGATTTTCATTATGTAGAAATGATGTGTGGTCATGCCAACACATTTTTTACTTGGAATTACTGAATTAATTACAGAATTGTGATCCTCAGTTAATTATAGTAAACCCTTCCATGAGGCTCATGTGGTCCGCTGACCAGAAAAGGTTGAAAATAGGCCACTCCATAAGTTTCACTAGCCCTTGAAAATTATGAGTAAATTTGAGTGTAGATACTTGGAGGGATATGTTCTTTCTTAATGACTAGTGGACCTTACCAAGATAAAGGGAATTTCCTCTAACATTAATATCTTCATGTGAATTAATTTTTGTTAAATTGTTTTTGAATGAAAATTTTAATATCTTTACAAATTAATTTGATAGGTAATTTGTCAATGGAATGAAAAACAATTATTATGGACATGACTAGTTAGATAAAATTGAATTTATTATTCAGGGAAGATGATGTAATTATTTATTCCTGGTATTCCCTTTTTTATGATTATTGTTCTTGAGGGAACATAAATTGATTCTATGGGTCAAGAATGCCTATTATTAAGATTATTATTAATGGGGGGGGGGGGGGGGGTCTTGGCATCATTAAAAGGATATTTTATGACCATTATTATAATAATTACTATTGGGGGAAATATATTTGATTCTAATGATTAGGTATGACCATATTCTTATGAAAATGACAATTATATAGTAGTCATAGACATTCGACACTTTCTGAAGAAGGTATGGTTAACCATAGGTTCCATCCAAGACCTAAGGGTTGGTAGTATATATTATATTCTATATGTTTTTTACATGTTTTTTATTACATATAAATCAGTATCATATTTACCGAGAGTAGATATTCTATAGACACGATCAGTGGTGGCCTATAGAGTTTTACTCACACCCCACCCAAGTCGCCTTTAGTATACAGTTAGACATCATAGATGTAGGTCATGATAAGGTAATTTCCCCTATATTTGAGTGGAGATCAAGAAAGTATGAATCAAATAATATAAAATTGGACTTTTTTTTGCCTCAGAACCAATAGAATTTTTTTTATTAGATGATTTTTAGTTTCTTTATTTTATTTTGGGAATTTTTTTATCCAACATTCATAATTTTTTTTGATTATTTTTAATGTCCCTTATTTTTTGTGTGGTGTTTTGTGATGAATTAATATATTATTATTTATTCTTTTATTAATCCCATGACTATAAGGTATAGTCTACTGATGATTTCCTTTATAACCTCACTTCTAGTTAACAACCTATGATATATGGGGAGAAGCATCTGATTCCATGAGGTGACTCGATTTAGTTACTTTTGAGTGAACTGGGGAAGGAATGTTACACCCTTAATTATCTGTAGGTAATTTCACTAGGATATACACCTAAAAAACAAAATTTAAACAATTCAAAACACACATATATATAATAACATTATATATCAAAATTCATTTTTTTTAATTTACCATAGTTTTTTTACTAGAGTCTTAAAATTCCTCACACTTCACTGACTCTTGAAGATATTCGTTATCAAAACTCTCCACTATAGGGTTTATCATATTTAATAAGTATACTTGTGTACATAATATAGACAATTACATTCACTAAGATTAAATAACAATTCACATTCAAGAACTGTTATTCATTATTGTCTTGAAGTTTCCAAAACCAATCCTTTTAACCTACTAATGAATCAATAACCACCAAATTTAGCCCTTTAAATTTTTTTTTATCCCATAAATTATATAACATAATTAATTAAAAATTCACCATACTCGATCACATAGAAAATGTACCTAGTAGTAACCCACTGCACTAACTACCTCAAAAAAATAGTAAAATAAAAATAACAACACTAATGAGATTCACCAATCCTATGGAAACCTCAAAATACCAATAATATCCATATATAATATAATCACAAACATTATAATATCAAATTTGATGTTTTTATATCCTATTTTATCTATAAAATAGGTCCTCAACTAAGTTTATACCAATAATTAGAGCATAATTTATAGTTACACACCAAATATTATATCCTTCATAAAATGTCACACTAATTTACATGTTATTTTATTTCCCCATAAGTACTAAATTCCTACAAATTTATGTTTCCATCCCAATATAAAATCCTCACATTGATTATATCAATTTTGATAAAAACTAAATAACATGATCATATAGATGATTACCCATAATTATATATTTTAGTTTAGCTAAAATATTTAATATAGATGCATTAATCCATTTTTAGGAACCCAAGACCACTACATGTTTGGTTTTGTTAGGAACATCATGCCCTTTGTTCAAAATAATTCTCCAAAATCTATCTTTTTACATGAAAACAATACAATTTTTACATTCATTAATATTATTACCTATATCATCATTCAATAAGAATCAACCTATCTAGATTCATTCATTATATGAACATAATTTCTTATAATCCATGCTCGTATAATTTAAATTTTCCATAAAATAATCCTTACTCTAAAATAATTTAAATCACAATTCCGCATGCCACCATTGTTCCAATTGATCATTGAACCATTTTCATAACATCTGAATCCTGATTTATATATCTCATGGTATGTGATCTCACTTTATGATGCCCAACCCTCATGTTCCAAAATATAGAAAACTCCATACTCTCTCACTATTGATTTCCCATTTTCATTTCATCATTACTCACAATATTTAAGGTACTATTGAAATTCTTCAATAATATCACTATGTCATGTGGTCTCTTAGTTCCATTTAGAATATATTGGTCATCAACTTACTTTTAAAATGTCTAAAGAGGTTATAATTTACTCAAATATATCTTATCATATAAACATTAACTATATCCCTTTAATCATTTCAAAAAAACACCACTTAGACCCTATGTTGCACATTATTCATACTATGATCCAGTAATTTAGATAGTTCAATTCACACATAACTTCACTGAGTGAAGATACACCTCTTACTATACCCTAAAGTAATATTAAATGGATAATATACTCATTTATTCCATGTCCAAAAAAATTTTCTCAGACCACTCAACTTTTATATTCATTTTATTCACTCCCCATGGGTGATAATTCAATATTTATCATCAAATAAAATATTAATAAACCCTAATATGTTAAATAAATATATATTCATTAACTCTATCACTATCTCTCTTCCTAAAACATTTATAATCCACCACTAGTCAATATGTCTCATATGTTATCCATGTATGATTATGAAAAAATAATAACCAGGCTCACTACTATCATGATGTTTGTATTTAATTACTTTGTAATTTCTATAAACAATATAGTTACTATCAAACCCAACTTTCTAATCCCATATAGAATAAGAACCTAAAGAACGACCCTATTAATGTTTCATAAAAACATTCATCATTCATTGTACCATATCTACAATTTGGAATAGTCTTTTATGCTATACTATTATACATCTCAAATCATATTATCTTGATTAGTATTCCATCATTGATCAACCTATGTTCCAAATATATTGAAAATTCACTCCATACATGTTAAATAGATATCCCATAAAAATCTATTCATGACCTCAAATTTATATATATTTATGGTAATCAACATGACTAAAATAATCACTCGACTATACTTCATATATTTCTATATCCTATCACATGAAGCATGTGATCATGGTTCCCATTTATGATGTTTCCCATGTTCCTTGGATACCCCATCTCTATTTGTTTACCCTCACATGTCAGAATTTATATTATTTAGATCAAATAATTTCCCCCTTATGATTCCATCAAACTCAATTATAATCATTCTAAGACAATTATAATAATATCTATACATACCTTATGAGTCTTTGTACAATAAAACAACCTATTTTATAGATTATATATATATATATATATATATATATATATATATTTCCAGTTAAAACAACCAAGGAAACTCTTATTATTAAACCCTAAACCTATGTTAATTATACTTATCTAGGATACCACATACTAATACTAATTTTTTCATAGTTTTCATCAAATCCCTTTATATCATGATAATATCAGCATTTTGTGATTTTCATCTAATAATTCTTCATGGATTGGTTTGCCTATGTTTAATATCACAAATATTTTTGTTTTAAAATAACTGAAACCAATTTTGTTCTTTAAAACTATTTTTTGTTCAAATATAATATTATATTTTTTAGGTGTTCTAACATGAAAACAAAGTTCTATGTATATATTCATTATACCACCAAGATCCATGAGTTAAACCATTGACTATCAATATGTAATCACACATTATCAAAATAACCTCAATTCTAAAAAATAGAGAAATAAAAGCACTCTATACTTACTAGTAACACAAATTTTGATAAATAATAACTTAGTACAAATATGGATTCCACCTCATATTTTTACAAGTATGGTCTATGTTAGCCAAACTTTAAATTGTAAGAAAAAAAATAATATAATAGAACATTGTAATTCACCTAGTCTATTAACATTTTTTATGGTCAGAGTTAGTGTGTTATGTGGCCTCAAGTGTACCACATTGTATAGATGAGGAATTCAACTTGTTACGTGAGTCAAATATGATCATCAATGGATGATATACCCTTTATTTCAACACAATAAATAAACAATAACTACCATAAACATCAATAAATATTTTAACATTAGTGTAATACATAAAAATTATAGTGAAATAAAAATAGTGAGGAATAAATTATAACTAATCTATAAAATAATGAACCCAATTTTTATTATATATTAATTCATATATAAAAATAATATCACCTAATTAGAAAATAATATATATTGAATAGTCAAAATGTAAAATAAATAATTGTGATGTTGTTACAAGTCCTATACCTCACCTCAATGTTATCTTCTTGTCGTTATTAAAATTCTTCCAATCAACCTCCCATATTAGGGGCCATGATAGACCTTCATTATTGTATGGGGTTTAAATATATACTAATGTTAATTTTTAGAGTGTAAGTTTAAAACCCCTTATTTCTCTACCAAGGGTGTCACTAATTTAAACCATATTTTTATATATTCATGTGTTGTATGAAATTAATGCAATAAGAATCACATGTATTAAAACTATCATACCATTAGGTGATCTAATACCTCTATGGATTTCAAACCATTATACATTTTCCTATATTTTTAAGTCAAATGAATTTTCCTAAATTATGAAAATAATATAGACAACCTCTAGGAAATATTTGACCCTCCTAAAAAGAAAGAAATTTCATAAATGTGTCCACAACACAACCACCAAAGCCTTATATAATCTTTTGGAACAAGTATATCCTCATTCAATTAATTATATATGAATATTTTGTAAAATTATATTCTTATATAGATTTTCAAATTATTATATGACTCATATTATTCTAATCATAAAAATATTATCTATAACATATCCTTGGGATATTATGTTTTCATATTGTCTACTTGTCTGAACTATATTTGAGTTGTGTATAATATTATGATATTAGAAGAAACAAATTCCATATATTAAATAGATATTAGGCATTGTATATATACACCATAATATTATTAGTAGAATCTATTATAAGCTCAAAAACAACCACGAAATACCTAGTTTTCATATTGGTGAGCCATTCTAATATCATAATATTAGAGGCTCATATATAAAATCAGTTATCTAACCCCTAGTGTGGTGAAAAAATATTCATTTTTTTCTGTAAATTATCTTTGTTACCTCTATAAACAATATTTTTATAGAAGCTACATATACCTCTTACTTTTACTATTCTCAATGTGGTATTGTATTATAAACATACAAAACAAGATGATATTGAAATCACTTATATTCTCTAATTAAACCATATACCATGGATAATAACTCATATTAACTCATGAATACATATTTAGACATCTCTATCTCTCATCACACTATATTCACTATTAATAACATCATGTTTATCAAAAACTCCACTCAGATGATAAGGACCAACTTTCCTAGGCTTAGTTTCCCACTACTAACATTAACCACTATGGTGGTCCAACCCACTTAGTCATTACTCATACTTACCATTCCTAAGGTAATTAATATTATCAAAAATTAAATCCCAAATATTTCCCCTAAACCCATTTAGTCATAAATAAAAATTTGATAAGATGACACATGGTTTGTACTATTATATCAATTTTTATTTCACATGTCACCTCAAAAAGGGTGATTTAGCTATAATGATTACCACTAACCCATCACATACAATAAAACCTAATCAAAATACATCATTTGGTAGTTATATCACTTATATTACATTCATAGAAGGACTATTATATTTTATTTTATGTTTATAAAATCATTTTCAAAAATCCATGTTCAATTCTATTATTTATGTATCTATTTCAACTAAATTCCCATGTGGTTACTCAAGAAAATCATCCCTTTGATCATTGAAATTCTATTAACCTTAACATAGTGTTATATATCCATATACAAGACCCAACCATGACACTTGAGTTACTAAACATGTGTGGAATCTATATATTTTATTGTCCCAAAACATTTATTTCTTTTATGTGATGCAATATTTACTTTCTTACCCTTACGTTTTTGACTTTATTCATGATTGGATGGAACCTTGGAATATTTTATTGGATTTTTAAAGAATAAATGTGTTTTATAGTTTTATTTTAGTCAAAATGGTAAACAACACATCCATGGCATTGGTTGTGGTGGTTCCTTGATTGTATTAGTGAAAAATGTATAGGGAATGGCTTTCTGAGGACATGGATGAGGTTGTGGAGGATTTTCTTAGTGCAAAACAACATGGGAAAAAAAATTGGACAAACTATGGACAAGAAATGGTTCATGGGAATGTATCATATTTACCATATCTTTGGAAGACCCACTATACACGTTTTGGAGGGTATGGTGAGGTGAAAATGAAATGGCTTGGGTGTCACACCCTAGTGGTTGTCCATATTATTTGGGGCTCAAGAACAACCATGACCATGATAGGGCCATAGTGAATGACATTTGAGATTCAAGAATTTTTTAAAATGGTTATAGAGAATTGAAATTTCTTAAATATTAAAATAACTTAATGGGAAATGTGTATGGATTAATTTATGAGTCTTAATGGGGATTATTAGTTGATTCCTAACACTAAATGATTAAATTGATAACCAAACTTTGGGATTTTTTCTTTCTCACATACCATTGGAAAAAAGATTAAAAACCCCTTTAATAGTTGAGTTGCCTTATAATTATCACTATTTTATAAATAAATTGTTTCAATGTTGTTTTTTACATGGTTTATCAAAGGCTTTGACTCATGATTATACACTAGTGCTTCAAAATTTGGGTAATTCAGTCAAAGTATTCGATGGGTCTTCTTGTTGGATGAATTTACACACTTTATAATTTTGTGAATATAGAATTATAGTGTTATGGATTATAAAATTATTTCTTATTTTTTATAGTAAGGAAATTATATCATTTTGTTTCAATAATATCTTTGATTATTAGTGGTGTCCCAGATAGTCAATGGAATTATTGATGATCGATGACCCTATTGGTGATCAATGTCACTCTTTGATGTCAGTGGTATTATCTTGGAGAAATATTCTATTATTTCTTTCTAAGAGAGGTTTTTTTACCATTAATGATAATCATCATTGGTTATTTATTTTTTCTATCACAATCACGTTCCTTCTTGATCAATTTCCCAAGAACCCATGTTATTTTGTGCAGAACTAGTACTAGAAGTTTATCGAATATGAGCTTTTTATGGTTGGTGTGTGAATGAGTATTCATGAGATAACCCTTTGAAAGTCCTTAATGTTGACATTTAAAACTTTTTATTATGATTTTCGTATCAATTTGGGACTCTCTTATATAATTTTTTTATGGTATAATTCTTTTATTGGAAAACATTAATGACCATGCTTGATTATGATCGCATATGGGAATGTGTGTGTGTGTAGATCATGAGGCATGTTTATGATTCATGATTAAAATATTATAGTTTATGTATTTTTATACTAATATTTATGTGATCACATGTATATATGTCAATACCTTATTTTTTTGATGATATGCTTCCCTTTTATGCTCTACCTTGTTAACAAATTTTGATACCTTATTTTCTTGATGATATGGTTTACTTGTATGTTCTACCCTTTGAAAAAACCATAATTCTGGAATTTAAAATATTTTGGTTTGATTTTAACAATTATTTGGGGATCTCTTATATACTTTTTTTTATGGTATAATTATTTTATTGGAAAACAATAATGACCTTGCTTGATTATGATCCCATATGGGCATGTGTGTGTATAGACCATGAGGCATGTTTATGATTCATAATTCTAAGATTATTTTTTCTATATTTTTCTACTAATATTTAAGTTGATCACTTGTAAATATTTTGATACCTTATTTTAATGAAGATATGGTTGCCTTGTATGCTCTACCTTGTTATTTATGTTAACATGACTTCAGAGGAATTATTATTTGTTTGTGGAACATGTGGAACGATGTAAAAGGATTTTACCTTAGAGGTAGAGTGTAGATGACTTTAATTATTGGAGATGATTCACCTACATTCATGGTGTAGGTATGAAAATTCAATGGAATTTTACGTAACATGATTCATTTGATGCATAGGGGATTCTAAGTACTATGTTACTCAATGCCTAGTGAGATGCCCAGTAGTATGAAAACTTGATTCCTAGTAAATTCTAAGAAGCATGATATTGGATTCATAGGGGTTTTTGTGTATCACATAAAAATGATGGAATGAGGATTTTGACTGACTAGTTCCCTATCCCTATGACTTTATTAGGTTAAATCATAAATCCCCTTATGTATCCTTATAATATACAGCAAAAGAGGTATGGTTAGGGGTATTTGGTAGCTTGGTTAGCACACGATTTATTGGTATATGAGTAAATGTTTGTTATTCTTGTTTATGTATTTATTATTATCATTCAATACTAAGTTTACTCTCCTTAACAGATGTTAAGGACATATTTTTGTGGTCTTTGTCAGTTTTACTACTCAGACACTACATGGGAATCTCGATGCATGTTTCGACTTTATGTTTATGGATCTGAGTAAGGGAATTGGGAATGTGGTAGAAGGATGAGAAGGAAAGCATGGAACCATTGTAATATCTAGATGGACACTGGAGAATTCCACATTTTTTTAATTTATTTTATCTTTTTTTACTTTATGACATTGGTTTGGATTCTCACATGTATGAAATTTGTTCCACCTTGTAGTTTTACACTTGTTTCTCTGGTTATTTATTTATATTTTTATTATTATAATTATTTTTTATGTAAATAATATGTTATTGAGGGTATAGCCTCTCAACTGATGGAATTAGAACCTTGTCACATGTCAGAATACACTTGCATATGGTAAGGTAGGGATGAGGTCTTATGACTATCTAAATAAGACCAGATAGTTCGGATTGGGGTGTTACAAAATGGTAATATGAATTGTTTCTTATTTTTCTTTTAGGACCAAACTAGGTTTTCTTAGAAACTAGATATATATTTTGGGGATTCGAGTAGTGATGTTTCTATGTGCCTGGATAGATCATGTGTAATAGAAATTTGAGTTACCATTGATGAGATTATTGTTACAGTTTTATTGATTTTCTACTGCATTCATGCATCATGAGTAGGGACATAAGATCACCTGCCATATATATGCATTCAATTGTGCTTGATATTAGTTATTTAATTTTTTCCCTTCATTTCTACTATATTTTTTAGATTGACTTTTATGATGTCATGTGATATATTTATTCTTTCATTATTTAATAAAACCCATGCAAGTTTTAATGTTTTTATATATATTAATGTGATTAATAAGAATGTGTGGAAAACATTGGTTGGGGATAGGAGGGTTATACCTTTAGTTATGGAAAAAATCATAAAGAAACCATTATTTGATCCATTTCACTAATTGGGTTTTTCTATTAATTCTCTAAATGTTTTACTTTTTGTTATAGAAAATTCCACATCATAGAAGACCAATGGGACTAATAGTTAATGTGGGTCTAGATGCTCCCTATAGGGATAATTTCCCTATTCCATACCCTATTGTATAGGTGGTTTATTCCAAGTACACATCCATGCCTACTTAAGTAGAATAGATATCAGGCCCACTATAGTAGATATTCCTTCCAATTATTCCTTCCCATGGTGTAGGGGCATTGAGTTCCATGGCTAACTATCCAAGAGAGTTACATCTATAGAATCCACCATCCATTCAAAGAATTGGTAGAGAAAAGGATGCAAATAACTATATAATAATCATTGAGGGTGTCTTTGGTATTGTTTAGACACCATAGAACTAGATGGTAAATATGGAAGTGTTAATGGTATAAGGAACAACCAGGTGTTATTGGGGTGTGATGGGATCCAATAGAGTTGGTCTAGACTTTTGTTATCCCGAGATTATCAAAAAACATGTTGCATTCTTGTCTCTTTAAATAGGATTTGTGGTAGTTCCCTCATCATTTCCTCATGTCATGGATCTCTATCAGGTTTTCATTTTGGAAGACTTTGTTGGAGTACCCACTAATCAAGGAGTTGATTTCATGATATATCTCATGTCTGGTGAAAATCCCATTACGATACCCCTTTACCATTTAGTGTTGATCAAGTCAAATGATCTAGAGGTACAACTAATGTACATGGAGAGGAAAGGATTTATCAATCCATATAATTCACTATTGGTTGCACCTACCTTTTCTACAAAGAAGTTAGGTGGTATTCCTCAACTCTCTACATATTACTGTAAGCTAAACATGGTGTAAATGAAGAATATTTATCCTTTTCCTATGATAAAAAATAATTTCTACTAGTTACAAGGATATTAGTGGTTCTTCAAGATTGATCTTCAATTGGGATATCACAGGTTGTGTTTAAGAGTAGAAGACATATAAAAGATTGTATTTCATATTATATATGATCTATATGAGTAATTCATGTTGTCACTTGGACAAACAAATGTGGAATTTGTATTTATGGTTCTCATTGACAATATCTTCTAGACATATATTAACTTATTTTTTATGGTAGTCATTGATAATATTTTCATCTACTCACTAACCCCAAAGAAACGTGCAAGACATATTAAGATAGTCTGGAGTATGTTTCAAAAAAATAATCTCTTTACCAAGATGTGGAAGTGTAACATTTGGATTCATGAGGTGAAATTCATGGGCCCTACTGCATCTAATATGGGTATATCCATAGACATTGAGAAATTCAATGTAGTGATATCCTAGACATGTCCTTGAAATGTGTTTGAGATTATGAGATTTATGGGATTAGATGGATACTACCGATGTTTTATATAGGAATTCCCCTAGTTATTAGATATAATGATTATGTTTATGAATAAGGGAGTAAAGTTTCAATGTTTGGACCAGTGTAAAGTGGTGTTTCTTGAGATAAATAGAATGATGTCTATAAATTTAGTGTTGAAAATTTTTAAACTAGGTATTAGTTATTTTTATGTTTGGTGATGCATTAGGTGTCAGTTTATGAGAAGTAATTATGAACTAAGAGTTGTATTAGCTTATGGGTAACAATATTTGAGACCCCAAGAACAAAAAATATCATTTCAATGATATATATAAAGTAGTTTTGTTCCATGATTTTAATGGTTGGAAATAATATCTCTTTGGTGATAGGTTTGTTGTCTACACTAACCACAAAATCCTATGATATATCTTTACCCAGTTTGAACTCTATTTGAGATAGATCCATTGCATAGAGTATCTATATTAATTAAAAATTGATATGATCTATAAAATAAGAAAGGAAAATTTCATTTCATATTATTTTATTGTAACACACTGGTTCCTTAGGAGATTAGTTAACATCTATTAGAGAAATTGTAGCTCCTCATGAGGTTGTTGGCTTATTGGAGGATGGATAATTTAATGGATCATATATCAATGAAATGTTCCCCATTTTTTGGTCAATTATTCTTTGGTGGACTTGGTAATTTCTAGATATTATACAAACATGGATTGTTCTGGGATGCATGAATATATAGTTGGTGGTGACCTGATACCCTGGTGGTAGTTAGAGGGAGATGAGGTGATCCTTTTATATAAGAGAGTTATAACCCTAATTCTATTTGGGAAGAGCTTATGAGTGACTTCCATAAATATAGATCTGTGGTAAATCTTGGGGTGAAAATTATTTACAAAAAATTTAGGTGGAAAATATGTTTTCCATGGATGACGAAGGAAATTTTCAGTTTCATATCTTGATGCATTACCTTCCAGAGGGTATAGGCCCAACACCAGTGCCCAAGTTGTTCACTCCAGCCACTTCCTATACCACTGTGGAAGTGGGAGGATATCACAATCTACTTTTTGAGTGGGATTTCAAGGAAAATAAGGATACATGATGTTATATGGATGAGTATTGATTAGTTATCCAAATTTTTCCACTTCCTATTGATTCATAAGACTCACTTAGTAGATAAACTAAGAATTATATATGTGTAATTACCCTCCTTTTAATGAAGGTAAGGACCCTTTTTTAATTAAATCCTTGGTTTAATCTTGGTAAATGTTTACTATGGCCTATAGAAGGTCCCATGAGTATCATGGGATTGTTTGAAGCCGGGTGTTTCAGAATGTGGAAAAAATAACATGGCAACACTGTTGGTAGAAATCACACAGTCTAGCCTACAAGGTATCTTTTAACAGTGCAGGGGGAAACAGAGGTGTAGCAAGATCCACACTATTTTTCTAAAACATGTGACTCTAGGCTCTTGGATTTATGGGGAAAAAAGAAAATATTTAACAGTGGAATTTTACATGATTTTCGCATTGTTTGGGAAAATGTGTGTCTTAACCATACAGGGTAAATCATTAAGATGTGTCTTGTTCATGGTTTTTGAATAGTTTGGAAAACCATGTGCCTTAATCATACACCCCTATTTTGTGGATAAAAATACATTTTACCCATATTTTAACTTATAACCTTATTTTATTTCTTTATTATCCCATTCGAGTGGCTGAATGGGTTTCTTCCTCTTGTGATCTCCCAAGAATCTCAACCAAGGAATTAAGGAAACTCCAATATCCTGTGTCTAAATCAATATTTTTCAAAATAATTAGACCTGTTATGATAGGACCTTCAATCCTCTCCCTTCGTATTTGGGTTTATCATAGGATATTTTGTACTATTTATGTGAAAGATATTTTTTCCCATTTTAGGTCTTTGAACCATTTCATCGATTTCTCCCATCCTACATCAAATATGAGGGCATCATAAGATGATGCATTATCAATAGCCCTATGGTAGGTGTTCTTGTCATTTTACAAAATATTTTTAGTGTTTTCATAGCTTGTCTTTATACCACACACTGATCTTTTCCACACGTCTCCATTTAATAGTGTTCTTCATATTAAATTTATCTTCATACCTTGATGTATGATTGTTGATCCTTATTTAGTAGGCCAGATAATGTTAACCTCATTTATGGAAACCACTTGGGTGTGAAAATGTTAATTAACCTCTTTGATTGATTGGTTAAATGTCTATATTACCTCCTAAGAATTCATATTTGTTGGTAATTGATATTTCCCTCTTTTATGTTAATGTTAAATGAACCCAAGACCCACCTAAGTTCTTGGATTATCTTATATAGGGAATTAGCCATGTAGGTAATTTTCCCATTAAGGTTGGATCCTTCTAAATCACTCTTGAACTTTACAAATTGGTTTTCCATTAATTGTTTAATTTATTTCCATGTTATAGTGAATTAAATGGATTTTATGACATAGGATGTATTATTAATGTTGGTTTTATTTTCCTTAAATTAATTGAATGAAATAAATGGAAGGAATTATAAGGGTTGTTAAGGCCACATCATTTTTTAATCTATAATAAATACTCCTTGTGACTTGAAATGACTTATTGGAATTGGATTTGAATAATGAGATATGTGAAAGGTAATGCCTCATGTATTATATTATAAAATGTTTAAGCCTAGACATGGGATATTATACAATGATAAGGGTTATGTTGAGAATTATCGTATCATACTCCCTTACATTGGGTGTTGAGAATGACATCTCATACCATTAACACTAGTTGGATGGTGGGATTAAAGCACCACATCCATTGTATCAAGAATTGACATGAAAATACACTCACCATATTGAGTGAAAAGAATAAGTACTCATACTCATTTTGATATTTAGAGAGTTTACACATTTTTAATAGCTTATAGGCTCATTATACTGGTTATTGATGTCTGAGTTATGACCCAGTCTATCCAACAACTAGAATTCCATGTATATGGCCACTTAAATACAAACATACTTGGTTCATATAGATTGATAAAATATATAACTATAATATATATATATATATATATACTATTTTATATATAGTTATTTATTAGACTTCATTTCTGGCCAAGAGCCGATGTAGGTAGAGCCTCTAGATGTCCTTTAGGAACCTAAGCAGGTAATTATTTATTTATTCTTCATTTTATATTATTTCATTCGTACCAACACACTATTTAGTCATGAGAACATCTTTGATTACATCTATACAAAGTTGGTGAAGTCCTACTGAGCCTTTATCTCACACCCACCACAGGCTTCCTTTGGTACCCAAGAAGATTATATTATTTCAGGTATGGTTAAGAGAAATTTCCTTGCTTCGGATCTTTGATATGAATTACATATATATGAAGTATATGAGAACATGACCGATCATATGCTCAATATGATAGTGGGGAAGCTATTTCATTTTTTTTTACATTTTTGAATACCTTAATTATATTTTATTTTCCCCTATTCCTTTTAACTATATCATCTTTCCATGAATATATTTATCTGAAACTCCCTAGTGGATTTTGACTATTATTCTGTTGTTCAATTATTTATTCTTTCATAATGTAATTATAATGTATTTTTTACTTATTCTTATTTTTTTATGTTTATTATTGTCATATATTGTTCCACTCTCATATGAGGGTATAGTCCCCCCACTGTACCACCTTTACACCTTCATTGCTAGTCGGTAGCCTCTAGCGTATGAAGATGAGCGCTTGAGGCTATGTGACCTACTCGATCAGGGAATAAGTTATGTGGATCTTGGTTCAAGGTGTTACAAAGTGATATCAGGGAATATATTTTTATTTGTATAAATATTTGGTTATTAGATAAGTGACTAGGAGTTAAAGGGATTTGGAAATGACCCTATGCTTGGATGTAGCTTACACATGTATTGGGGAAACACAAATTACATGGGTTGGGAAATTATTGATATTTATTATGCTATTTATTATTGATATGACTTACCCATTGGATGAAAAACTTGTTTTTATAGTGTTATCGTTATTGGAATGAGGTTTCTTTTCCATATCCTGATGAAATGTGGGCGTTGTATCACACACATCATTACAGGAATAATGGGACTAATATGCCACAATTTTTTCCATTACACGTCTATTTTCAGCATGAATTTTCTTATTAAATATTTATAGTGACTCGATTATGTATTGAAATGTTATGACATCTATTATAGGTATTGAAAAAGAATTACACTTAAATTTCCCACATCAACCTAGTAGGGTTTTCCCAAATTGGTTAAAGCAAAAAACTTAAGTAGAAAATTATGGCACATTGAGCTATGGACCATTAGTCACCTCGACTGGAACATGCTATGTTTTGGGTTAAGTGGATGAAATATATTTGTTCTTAAGAAATATGGTCCCTTATGAATCGGAAATGGTAATACACATAATTAAACCATTTAAAGTAGTTTAAATATTTGGATGAGCATAAATATAAAATTATTATTGTTTTATAAAATAAATAGCTATCCTATACATGTGAAATAGAGACATATACCCAACCCTAACATTAGTAATGGGTATTGGGGTACCTATTACTTTCTTATTGAACACTATGGTATATCCTATCACCTTGACCATGATTTTGAAGTAGGTGGAGATGTGTGTTTGTCTCAATGGGAAGGCTATTAACCTGTCTTAATTTCACATTACAATCATTTAAATTACTAAAATCTCCTATGAGATGTGCATTTAGAAATATAATATCATTCTTCCATGAAATACTCCAGTCACATGCCCTAAAAAAGGTTATGACCACACACCTGAGGTTCCAGTCTTTGAGCCTCCAGTGATTCCTCATAAAGTCCCACCAGTGGTACCCCTACCTATTCCTGATATGGGAACCAACACCTAGTTTTTAGAGTTGTTTATATGTATGTTTCAGAATATAAAATTTGTTTCTAAAATGGCCCTAAGTATAGTATAGTGGAATTATAAATTCAAGTAGAAAAAACCTCCCACATTTTTAGGGATGGTGGACCACATACTACTGATTCATGTCTCAAATCCATTCTCCCTATATTTAAGCATATTAAGAAACCTCTAGAGCATAGGTTCTAGACTTCATCATATATGCTATGCGATTCTTCCAAGAGGTGGTGGTATATTATCACCCAGGCAGATCAACATCATAATGTGGTTTGAAAAGATTTAAAGATGATTTTCTATGATCTTTTCTTTCCCCAAACTCTGAGGGATGACAAATCTAGATAATTCATTAACCTACATCAGGGGACCATGTCTGTTTCAGAATACTCAATTCACTTTATAGAGATACAATGGTTCACCCCAACTCTAGAGGGTGATGACCTCATGACCTCTAGAAGATTTTTGGATGTGCTGGTACACACTATCAAGTAGTAGTTCAATGTATTCAGGTTGACTACTATTTCTAAAATCATCAATAAGGCCATTATCACATAGATAAATTTGAGGGAAGTTCGTGATGTGATTTAGGGTGGTTTGGAACCTAGAGATAATAGTGTTCATTAGTATGTGGATAAAGAGACATTTTGAGACCACTCATAGTGGTAGCAGTAGTCTTTCTCCTCATTCTATAAGATTTATGATATGTAACCATTGTAAAAAGTTGGGGCACACAAAACAAAAGTGATTATGAGATCTAGTGGAATACAAAGACTATGGAAGGATGGGCTATAGAGAACCAAAGCTTGATGTACATAGACATTACATTACTCTTTTGGAATATCTAATACATAATAAAAATAGACACCAAAGGACCATAATAGTTTAGTGTCTTTGGAAACTTGGAATATAAACTTCTAATCATGTTGAAAGATCTTCAACATCTCCCACAACGATCTTCCCCTTTTTGTTTCCTTACCTAAAAGATTTATTTTAATCCTGGGGGAAAAGAAAACATAAAAAGGGTGAGCTCAAATGCTTATTAAGGTTAAGCATGGAGAAAATAAAACAAACCATATATATTTGAACTTAAAAACATGAACATAATGTTCAAACATCAAGATCTTGAGAATTGACATAAAACATGGCAGTACGTAAGGCATAGATCATAATGGAACATCAATCATGATAAAATAGCATGGTAATAAAACTTTTAATTGTGTAAAATCATTAATCACATGATATGATTTCCATAGTAGCCAAGGCATTGCTGCCAAGACCATCTTAGCGGACAAAGTCCCTTACTGAACCAGGTTTACTTGCCATTCCAGCCCTGTATTACTGAACCGGATTTACTTTCCGTTTCAGCCATGTATATATCATGAGATATAAATCTTTACCCAATGAATTTGAGGGAGATATAGGTCCCACCCATCTCATATTGAAATCATTCTTATGTGTGCCACAAAAAAAAATCATAAATCATTCATCATAACCCAAAGAATAGATTGGGTTTCATAAACATTATTCCATCATAACATAATACATATAAAACAAATGGATATCATTTAATCATAAGAAAAGTGAAACCATATAAATCATAGAGACATTATACTTGAAACATACACATATGAAATAATGTCATCTTAGATGGAAAATGGTTTTGATAAAGCACATGAAATGAATTCTTGAAGAAAATATCCTTTCTTCTTGAAAATCATTTTCTTTTCACAAAATGCCATTCAATTTTAAATTAAAAGGATTTTTTTGAAAATAGTCATGAAATATTGTAGAGTAATCTTCATGAAAATAAGTCATTATGAAACCATAAAAATCCATTCATGCCGTATAATTAAAAAAAACATTCTTCTCGTACTTTTGCTGGAAAAGTCAAAAAGTACCTCGAATGGTAAACAAAAAATAGATTCCTTACATACCATGTAGTAAAAGTCAAAAATGGGTAAAAAGGACTTTAAACATACATGAAAACATTTTTATAAAACTTTGACATTGATGATAAATATAACCCTAGTAAATACTTACGTATAAGAAATATCGGATAAAAAACAATTGAGATTGCAACATTATCCCTTACCTTAGGTCCGATATGCTTCGTACATATCCGAACCTCCTGTATAATGATTTAAATAATCTCATTGACTTATTATAGAATCATATTAATTGTTATTATATCATATATGGTTCACTTATGACTTTATATTACCCGTTATTTTTTAAATCCATGTTAAAGTAGCGTTTTGGGTAAAATTGTTTCATTTATCGTACGTGTTTCGACTTGTTGTTCTTGATATTATTACTTATATCCTGATTTCCTTAATTCCTGAATTTAAAACATGATTTATATATAATAAATATTTATCATATACATATATATGATATATTGATAAATGGAATGAAATACACCGTTCATGGAGACGGTAGGCCATACATACGCATGAACGCTGTTTTCGTTTCCTTATTGAATTGAATGGAATTAAATAGATGAAATATATATATATATATATATATATATATAAATAATTCCAGAAGCATTATTATGTCATATATTTCATTATTATTCATTATATATACTTTATAATCATTCATGAATGGTTAACATGAAGAATTAATCTTATCGCGTTCGTGGATATGGTAGTCTGTACGTACGTACGAGCGATGATATCGTTACCATGATCATGGAATTGTATTGAAGTGTATGTATACTATTTAAGTATCAATATCACTTTACAATAATTACATATATTTATTCTTTACAACATTATACCCATCCAAGTAATGTGGTGGTGGAAAACAGATTACACCACAGCGTGGAGACGGTATTCCGTACATACGCACGCGCGGTGATTTTGTTTTCCTTAGGATGGATAGAAGGTGGAATAGGGTTGTTTAATATTTATAATAACATATAAGTATATGAGTGATACTTATGTTATTACTTCATAATGAAACAACTAAAGAAAATGAAGTAGAATAAGAAATAAATTTGAAAGAATCGGTAACGGATATTACCTCTTCTTCGACACGCCTCTTTGAAACCTCCTCTTAGGGCACTAAAATTGGTCTTTGAAGAAGACCAGGACCTCTAGAATATTTATAGGGAAGATGAGAAGGTAAATGGGCAGGGGTTATCCGAGCTTGAAGGATCAAAGTTGTTTAAAGATGAGAGGGATGAGGTTCCCTTTTATAAGGGAGGAGAGGGGCACCTTTGGAATCCTAAAAAATATTAGTTTAATATAAATTAAAACCCCACATAAAAACCTCCAAAAAATACTTAATTCGAATATTAGATTATATAGGGTTGTAATATCATCAAATAATCAAATTTAGACATGTTTTGATCTTATTTTAAACCTTATCATTTTGATTTATCCTTATTTAATATATTTAATTTTATTTTTGGTAATAAAATTCTAAATTTTAAATGGTTATAAATAATCACTTATGTGTTGTTAATTTTCCATAATTGGATACTTTATGACATTTTAGACAATATAAATTTCAATTTTTAATTTTTAAATATTTTTGTTATTTTTAAACAATTTAATAATATGTTATTTTTATAAAATAACAATAGTGTCAATTTTGACACTATTCATTTATTTGAATTTAAATAAAATCCAAATAGAGGATATATTCAAAATAAAATATTTAATAGGTTCCTAACATGTAATATTAATCTATAAAATTAGTATAGAACATTAAATAGTTTATATAGTATTTATTTTACTATTTGTAATACCATTTATTTGATACTTCTCTTCATAAAATAATTTCTACAACATTTTTGTATAATTATTAAATATACATATTTGTTTCATAAAAATAAAAAATAAAATACTAGGATGAATATAAATATTATATATTTCATTATAATACTTTTAGTCAGATTTATATTCTAAAACATCCAACTTTTAAAATGTTATATTTATTAAATTATGAAGGTGACAACTTTGACATCATTTAAAATAAAATAATATAAGTGTCATAATCACTTTTATAAGACTCCAAATGGTAATATATTCGGTCATTGGATGATTATGGTGTATATATACACTACCAATAAGTTTTGGTTAGGTTTTTGAGCCTTTTAATGGGTATTATTAATTCAATAAAAACTATATTACTTATTTTTCACTAAATAAATAATTTCTGCATCATTAATGTATAAGCTATTATGGTAATTAAATATCTCTTAAAAATTATAAATAAATTACCATGATAAATAAAAACATTTTATCTTTAAAATGAGTGTTTATAACCGAATTTATATTCTGTATAAACTTATATTACAAATACTTTAATTATTAAAGTTGAGTGATACATATTTCACTTTCCATTAAATAAAATAAACTAAAGGACTTAATCACTTCCAAGTGGGTTCCAATGGATTCCATTTCAACCCAAATATGCCTTAGGACGAAATATAAGCATCCAATTATATTAAGACAAGTGTTAGGATAATTTTATAATATTATATTTACCCTTAATTACCCGATTTACCTTTTACTATGGTAAATTAAATTTACCGTAGTTACTATTCATAATGCCCAAAAATAAAAAAGTAGCCTATTAACATAATTTGGACCCACTGATTCCAAATATGGAATCCATTTTTCTAAATTCAATACACAAAATTTGCAGAAATTAATTTAAAATTAATCCCGTTGTTAAGAAAACGAGTTTTAAAAGTTAAAACATTGCAAAAGATTGAAATGATTTTACCTATGAATTCAATGTAAAATCAATGATAATGACATAAATTATATTAAATGGTAAAAATATATTCTATTTATACATTAACACCATTAAATATTATAATTTAACCATATAAATTATTTTGATGAAAAAAAGTTCTTTTTAATTAAAATATAGCGTGTTTTTACTATTCATTAAAATATGAAAGTTATCAGAAAAATATCAAAACTTTATCCAATGTAAATTTTTATATCCTGATTCAAAAGAAGAAGTTTATTTTGTAAAATTTAACTTATAAACTTGTCAAAAATTATATTTAAAATGGGTGCGCCATCAAAATGTGGAAAAACTGCATTTTTTGGAAAATACTTATTTTACCCGAAAAATTTATTTTGTTCTCATAACATGTTCTATGAAATGTGTATGATGAATTATAATATCATAAAATTCAAAATATATTTACTACTATTCATAATGGATAGTTTATAATAATATTACAACCATATATCGTTGTTTAGTGAAACCCGGTATTGCGTACAACACACGCTATCGAGGAAGGTTGCGATTGTATGTAATACAAGCCAAGTCAGGGTTGCGTGTAGTGAAAAACTCCTTTGTTGTTGCCTATAAAAAAATCCAACCATATTTCATTTATACATTGAATATATATATATATACACTCAATGTTGCGTAGAATAACTACTATCAAACAAACTTGAAATTGTGTGTAACACGATCCAAGATTAGTGTTGCGTATACTGTAAGCTAATACGGTGTTGCGTATAGCGCAAGATAATCTTGGTGTAGCGTACAACATAATATATGAAATAAATTAAAAATAATATATCTTATAAAATCTCAGGTTGTTACATGGGCCATGTCCAGTGTTTCTGGGGACCATTCCATCAAATCTAAGAGAGAGGGGAAATACTCATACCCCACATTCTAGAAGGGGTATAGTAGTATTATTCCACATAGGTAGCTAGAACACCATCTACTATTCAGGATGAGGTGGTGATTTAAGAAGAGGTAGTTAAACTCATTAAACACAGTTCCATCAGAGCATGCTTGCTCGGGGAAGTTAGGCAGTGACTCAGGGAAGTGGTACATGCCAATTACATAGAGTCTAGCTTATTTTTGAAGATAAAAGTGTCAAAAATTCTACTTTACGAGGTACTATTCTAGTAGCCTCCACTTTAGTGACCTCTTTTTTTGAAAAAGGTTTTTCTCACTCTTATATATCATAGGAAATCAATGAGAGTCTCATCCATGAGATTGATCACTTATATGGCATTATGATGCTAGATACCTCTTTAGGTATCCTCTTAGAGTGAATTCACCATTTTAAGGATTTTACCTTGAGATAGGTGGATTCATCTTCGTATGGAATATTTTCAGCCTCAACATTGTGGGATTGGATGTAATTATTAGGATGAAATGATTAGTTACCTATCGATCCTATATAGACTAAAATAAGTGGAGGGTGATGTTTACATCACTTGTGTGTGTTAGGCATGTGCATAAGGGATAATGGGATGTTTGTGCAACTAGAGTTGGGCTTGAGTAGCATAGATTGGGTAGTGTGATAGCTCAGATATCCAGTCTTTTTGTGGATAACTAGGGGTTACAACCTACACCTTTTCATCCTGTATTGTATAATTTCATGGATGTATTTTTTAATGACTTAAATGGTCTACCTTCATAGAAATAGGTATATTTCACTATAGATCTAGGTGTTTGGAGTGGCACCATTGACCATTCCTCCTTATAGGATGAAACCTATTGGTATTTTGGAACTCAAAAAGAAATTGGAGGATTGAAAGAATAAATGATTTATACTCCCCAACACTTATCCTTGGGTTAAACTAGTTCTTTTCACAAAGAAGTCAGATTGTACCCTAAGGATTTGCGTGGATTACTGTCGATTGAACCATCTCCCATTAAAGAATCAACATCAACTGCCTCAAATAGGCGACCAATTGAATTAGATATGATGAGTGAGAGTATTTTATAAGATATATTTTATGTCGATATATCATAAGGTGTGTGTTGGGTCATCATACATTCCATTCATAACTTCCAATAGTAGGTATATTCTATTCAAGTACCCCTTTATGTTGTTTGGACTCCCAAATGATCTTGAAATCTTCATGGTTCTAATGAATCAGGTTTTATCACCCTTATTTAGAATCATTTTTTAGTCTTTATTGATGATATCATAGTGTATTCATGCTCCATAAATGACCATAAAACCCATCATGATATCATTCTAAATACAATAAGAGAGATTCATCTCTATCCTATGCTCACTAAATGACACTTTTAGATCAAAAGGTTCACTTATTTGGTCACATTATCTCAAAGTTAGGTGTTTTAGTAGACTCAAATAAAGTTAGATGTTTAGTTTCTATGGAACATCCCAAGAATGTCTTTGACATAAAAAGTTTCTGGGGGCTATCTGGATATTATAGATGCTTTATCCAGGATTTATCATATCAATCAGCACCACTTTTGGGATTGATAAAAAATGGTGTCAAATTCATACAATCAGAAGCTTGTGAAGCATAATTTTAGGAGTTCTAGGTTCATTTGACTTCCACACTGATACTAATTATTCTATATTTGGTTAGGATATATACTATTTTTTTTGACACATTTGGTATTAGTATTCAAGCTATTCTGATTCTATATGAGCGAGTCATTGCGTAAAGGTCTCATTATTTGAGGCCTCATGAGTGGAATTATCTGATGCATGACCTCAATCTAGCTACTATAGATCATGGTCTATACTGCTTGAGACACTACCTATCTATCAAGTGTTTTGTAGTATTCACTGGCCAAAAATTCTCAATTACATATTTACATAGTGGGATTTGAAACTCAGGAAGCGTAGATTAGTGCAGTACCTACAGTCATTTGATTTTGAGCATTCCCACATGCTTGGTAAAGAAAATATTGTAGATAACACTTTGAGATGAAATAATTAAACTTGTGTTGTTCAAGAGTCCATTAGAAAATGGAATCTCGTGTTCTTATTCTTAGAGATGCATTTTGAGGTTCAAGAGGACCATGGAAATACTATTATCTCACACTTAGCAGTGAATTATACCGTTATGGAGTGATTAAGAATAAGGAAACTATCTAATCCTAAAGGTCTTTTCCTAAGTTAAAGAGTTTTAGATGATGATACATCTTCATAATGGAAAATGGATGGGGATTATGCTTTATTATTTCATGGGTGTGTATGAATACTAGTAGACATCAGAGAGGATCTGATGTGAGAATTGCACACCTCAGCATGGGAAGTTCACCTGGGTGTCACTGAAATCTATCATGATTTATGGTTCCATTATTGGAGGCCCGGTATGAAACATGAGATTTATGGTTTCATCACTCGGTGTTCCACCTGTCTGTAGGTGAAGTGGAACATCTACGTCTGATAAATATTTTTTAGTCATTGTCCATTTCTGAGTGTAAATGGGATGATGTTTCAATGGATTCCGTGACTGATTTAACTAGATCACTTCATGGAAAATATACAGTGTGGGTTTTCGTTGATCATTTGATGAAGTTCACACACTTTTTACCCATGAGATAGACCTTCTTGATAGATTAACTAATGAAGTTTTATGTTAGGGAGGTTGTAAATCTTCATATATCTCCTCATTCTATCATTTTTTATAGAGGTGGTCACTTAACATCAAGGTTCTGGCAGGGGTTTCAGAAGGCCTTGGGTACACAAGTTCTTATGAGGATTTCCTATCACCCAAATGTGCATGGGAATATTGACTATACAATTCATATGGTAGATGACATGCTACATGCATGTGTCCTTGAATTTGGGGGTTTTTGGGAGAAACACATTCCCCTTATTGAGTTTGAATATAATAACAGATTTTAGGATACCATCAATATGGGTCCTTATTAATCCTTATATAGTAGGCCTTTCCGTTCACCTATGTGGTTGATAGAGATAGAGGAGATAAATATGATTTAACCACATCTCATGCAGGGGACTATAGAACATCCCTAGTTGATCAGAAAGTGAATTATGATAGATCAATCTAGACAGTAGTTATATGCCAATATACTCAAGTGACCTCTCACATTTGAGGTCTAAGACTGGGTTTTCTTGCGAGTCTCACCTAGGTTGGGCCATATATGTGCTCATACATAGGGTAGGCTCTCACTGAGGTTCATTAGACCCTTAGATGTTGTGAAATGGATTGATCTGGTGGCTTACCTAATGGCACTTCCTTAGAGATATTGATCTATGTATGATGTCTTTGATGTATCTTAGCTTCACCAATATCATCCAAAATCGTCTCACTTTTTCCATACAAATGACATTGATTTGGATGTGGGTGCTTCCTTTGAGGAGTATCCAGTTTGTAATGTGGATTGGAGCATGAAGATACTCTGAGGTAGGTTAGTTCCTTTAGTATGGTTTCTATGGCCCCATAGTCGAGTAAAAGATGAGACCTAGGAACAAAAAGCTAATATATGTGCTCAGTGGTTGGAAATAATTACTAAAAATACTCTTTACGCTCATAATTTTAACTCATGGATGAATTTTATTGTGGAGGGGAGGTCATAATGACCCACATTTTCATGAAGGTACAAATCATTTTTTTAATTTAAATACTTCTTTTAATCTTGGTAAATGTGAACTATGGCCTATGGAATTTCTGAGGAGTGTTTAGGGCTTATTTGGAGCATGTAGTTTCAAAAAGTGGAAAAAATAACTCAACTAAAATATTAAAAGAAACCATGAATCTCACTCACATGGTCTTCTATATACATGTGGGGAAAATAGAGGTGTAGTTGGAGCCATATGGTTTTTATGAAACTATGCTCCTTCAGGAGCATGACCGTCCGAAAAACAATAAACATTTGATAGTGATATTTTGCATGGTTTGTGTATGTCTTTTGAAACTCAGCCTCTTAATTGTGTGGTTAAAATCCTTAATTAGTGGATTGAGGTTGGTTTGTTCATGGTTTGGGATACTGTGCACCTTAATCGTGTGCCCCTATTTTGAGGTTAAAATTACCTTTTTTTCCTTCTTTTAATATATAACCTTATTTTCTTTCTTTCTTATCCAATTACAGTGACTAAAATGGGTTTCTTACTCCCATTATCTCGCAACCACCTCAATATAGTCATTGAGGTAACTCACATGTTTGGGGTCTAAATCGAGATCCATTGAAAGAATCAGATCCATCTTAGTAATACCTTAAATCCTCCCCCTTTATATTTTCGTTTATTTTTTGATCCAATGCACTATTTTTCTAAGAGAATATTTTCGTATTTCTAGATATTTTATCAGTTTCATTGATTTATCTTAATCTAGTTCAAATACGAGGGTGCTATCACATAAGGATTCATCAATGACCCTATGACATTTGTTATCACCAATTTCCTTATGAGTTTTAGTATTTTAATAGCTTTTCATTATGTTGCATGCTGGAATTTACTTTTCATCACTGTTTAATTGAGTTCTTCATTTTAAATTTACCTGTACACACTGATATATGTCTATTGATCCTTGTTAAGTAGGTTTTATGATGTTTTTCTCATTTATGGACACCCCTTAGGTGTGTCAACATGTATTACCCTCTTTTGATAATTTTTTAAATGTATGGAATGCCTCCTAATAATTTTTTTGTGTTGTAATTGGTATTTACATATATTATGTAAATGTTAATTGAACCTAAGCACCACCTATGTGATTTTATTGCATTATATAGGAAATTTTCAATACAAGTAATTTCCCCATTAATGTGGGAACCTTCTAAATTCCTCTTGAACCTTATAAAATGATTTTTCATTCATTGTTTAATTGAACACCATGTTTTAGTGGATTAAATAGATTTATTACATAGGATGGAATATTCATATTGGTTTTCATTTAGATAAATTATTTGAGTGAAATAAATTGAATAAATTATTGGGGTGGTAAGGCCTCACCATTTGTTAATTCTATATTAAATTTTCCTTGGGAATTGAAATGAATTATTGGAATTGGATTTGACTAATGAGATACATGAGAGGTAATGCCTCTTGTATTATATTATAAAATTATTAAGACTTGATATAGGTTGTGATATGATGGTAAGGTTTATATTAACAATGAGTTCATCATGATCACTGACATTAGGTTTTGAGCATGGAATATTGCACCATTAACACTAGTTGGACGGTGGGCCTGAAGAGCCGCTTCCCTTATATAGTGTGTTGAAAATATGGAACACTCACAATATCGAGTGAAGATAATGGTGTATCCAAATCATTTTTAGATTTAGGGTATTTACCATTTTTCTTAAATTTATAATCTTGTTATAATTGTTATGGATGTTTGTGTTATGCTATGGTTCATCCAGCAACTAGTATTCCAGTTATATAGCCTCTTACTTCCACCCATACTTGGTTTATATAGATCGATGCAATATATAAATATACTATATATATACTACTAATATATATATATATATATTTATTGAACAAACTTCCATTCGAACCATGATTCAAAGAAGGTAGAACCATCATGTGTCTTTTATGAACTTGAGCGGGCTGTTATTTTTTAATTCCACATTTTTTATTATTTCTTTTATACCAGAACACTATTTATTTATGACCAATACTTGTATTACTTATATAAACCATAATAGATATTTTATCTCACACCCTACTCGGTCTACCTTTGGTACCTGAGAATATTATATGACTATAAGTACGGATAAGGGAAAGATCCTTGCTTCAAATCAATGATATACATTACTTATAGATGGAGAATGTGCACATAGGATTAAGATTATGATTAAAATGATATAAAGGTAGATTTTTTTATTTTTTTACTTTTTCTATTTCATACTTATATATACATGTCCCCTGTTTCCCTTATTGTATATCATCATGTCATGCATCTGTGTATTTAACCCTGCCTAGTGGTTTTTTACAATTATTCAGTTTTTCGTCTATTTATTCTTCTTTTTCTTAGTTATTATGTATTTTTAATAATTATTTCACTATTTTATGTTTATTATTTTTATCTGATGTGCCACTCTGATATGATATTATAGTATCCCAATAGTACCACCTTTACCCCCTCCCTGCTAGTCAAGAACCTCTAGTGTATGGGGAGGCGAGCTTGAGGCCATATGACCCACCAACATTGGGAAGGGGTTAAGTGGATCTTGGGTAAGGATGTTACAATATGTTTGTGAGATAATAGATACACATGGAGTTCCCATGATATTTTTTAGAAATATTTGAACATTTATGTCATGGTTTTGGAAGGTTGTGTAGAATCCCCTAAGGGATAGCTATCTTTGAACACATCACCCCATCCCCGGATAGGTAGACAGTTAGATTGATGATCCATATATTGGAAAATATTCATTGAGATTGAAAAATAGTATTTTTTGTGTGTTTGTGATAATCATATTTCCTTGGATTATATTTTATACAAAATAATTTATTAGGAATGATTTTTCATGGTTGCTTTTGTGGCTATTCACCAGATTCCATGTCATTCAGTGCTTTATTAGCATGGGGCTGGTGAGGTAGGGGTTATAAAGAAACAAAATTAGGACACATTCAATACAATTGAGATGATTCATAAGAGGTTGATCAAATCTCATAGTTGGAAATGATATTATGTCTAAAAAATACAGGGACATCAATATTTTTTTGGTGGTGACATAGTTTTCATAAGAGTGACTCCTTGGATAGGCCAACAATATCTTAGTAAGGAAAGGTTGACCCATGTTATGTTGGACCCTTTGATACCACTCTACAAGTTAATATATTTTAATACCATCTAGATATTCTTTTATATTACTAAGGTATTCACTATGTGTTTCATTTGTCTCAGATCCAAAGGTATATTTAGATCCAACACATCTAATCTAAAATTATGATGTTGAGCTAGAGCATGATGAATTGTATGAGGAGATAATTAGTGGATCATCAACCAAAGATAAAAATCCTTTCATGGCAAGATAGTACCACTTTTCATTTCTTGTGGAATCATGGTTAGGTCTAGGAGGACACTTGTGTGTGGGAGGATGATGTTTAAGTTTAATAACCTATGTTTTTTATCATGACCCCTAGGGATACTTTTTGAGGATGATGAATCCTTATAGGGGGGATTATTAAGTATTCAACCATTTTTTATTTAATTTTAGGACAATATTTAATTACCGTAATTCTATTTTTGAGTTTATACATGCTTATATGGATCCTTGGGAACTTTTATTAGATAGTGAATGCTTAAATATGGGTTTGAGTTTTTTTACCAAAAATGGGAAATACCATTGTTTTAGTGTTATATGTAGTGTTCAGTGGGTTTTTTTAGTGCAATAAATGTAAGGAAATGGATTTGTAAGAGTGTGGATGAGGGTTTTGAGGCTTATCTTCGTGAAACATTGCATGGGAAAATGGTTTGTCCAAGTCGTGGTGTACGAGCATGTCACCTATTAGCCAATTATTGGGAAAACTCATCAAACCCATTTTAGAGGTATTTTTGATGGTAAATTGGTTATTAACTTGGTGTTACACCCTAGAGTATCCCTATTCTGATCAAGGATCAAGAAATACCACAGAACTGACTAGGTAGTGGTGTAATTCATGTCAACTTCATGAAATTTTAGAAATGGATGAAACAATAAACCATCTTCATGAATTATTACCTAATAAAAATAAAAATGCAAAGGGTATAATTGTTGGTTCTTAATAGATCATTTTAATTAATTCTTATCCCATATTAATTTAATAAACACCCTATCATAGTGATTTTTTCTTTCTTGAATATATTTTGGTGAATATTGGAAAAACACTTTGATTGTTGAGTTGTAAATATGTTGTATTTGGATTATTCTTCAATATGTTTGATCTTTTTTATCTTTTATTTATCTAATTAATTGGATCATTATTCTATACTAGTGCATCTAAATATGGGTGATTCTATGATGGTCATCGATAAGTTATCTTATTGGATGAATTTCCTATCATCTTCTTTTTGAGATCATGGAATGATGTTGTTATGGATTACACAATGCTATCTATCAAGGAATTTATTTTCTCTTGTCAAAAATATTTTTTATTATCAATGACACCCTTAAAAGTTTGAGGCACTCTTCAAAAATAGTGATGCTCTTAATGATAAGTTTCATTCTTAAACAATGATGGAGTTATCTTAGTGAATTAATCTCTTATAAATATATAAGAGTGAAAATTTATTCTTCCATCAACCAAGATTGGATTAAACCATTTTTTGGTAGTTATCATTGAGTATGTGTTTTTTATAAACTTAAATTATTCATTCCTAAGTGTTTTCTCAAAGACATATGTTGTCTTATGTAGACCAGATTCTAAGAGTTTATAGCATACATTAATGTTCTGGTTTTTGTTTGAATGAGTATTAGAGGGATTAAACCTTTGAAAAACATTTATTTTTATGTGAAAATTGATAAAATTGAGGTAGGAAGTTCCTTACCATTTTGGGATCTGGTATATAGTATTTTTTATTGATTAATTCATGTGTTGGAATACCTTGATGATTGTTCATCTTTATTATCACATGTGGATTTGTGTGTAGACCATGATAACTATTTATGTTTCTTTATTGAATGATTATTTCTTTTAGTTTGATTGAACATGTTTTATATTGATCATATATATTTTTTTTCTACTTTATTCTCATGATGATATTTTTTCCTTTGATGCACTACCATATTATTTATGTTACCATGCCTTCAAAGGCATCATTCGTGGTACTTGTAATAGGTGGACCATCATGAAATGATTTTCCCTTATAGGTAGATTGATCATGACTTTAAATAATGTTGATAATACACCTTATCCTAGGGTGTATATACAATGATTACTTGGAATATCTTTTTATAGGATGCACTTGATTTATTGTGGATGTTGACTACCATGTTACCCAATTGCTAGTGAAATGATGTGTAATTTAACTAATGGATGCATATATAATTTAATTTATCATGATATGTGATTCCTAGGGAATAATGGGTAGTATTATTGAATGATGACATTAGAATACTAATTGACTAGTTAAATAACATTGTTACTAGCTTTGGTTACTTCCAAAGTCCCCTCATATATCCTTCAGGCATGGATACAAATTAGTTATGATAGGGGATTTGTGGCTACTTAGTTAGAACACCACTACCCGATATATAATTTCATGATTTTTGTTATTTTTTATGCATGTATTATTTTCATAGAATATATATTTTTATTTTTACATATCTTTTAAAGATTAATTGGTGGTTTCCTATTGTATTTTATTACACACATCATCCATGGGCATATCGATGAACATGAAGAATTCATGTTTAGGTATTTATGTAAGGGAAAGGGGATCATAGTTAATGGGTGAGTAGAGGATCATAGATTTTTTGGAATATAAGGATGGACTTTGGAGGATTTCAACATTTTTTTATGTATTTTAACTTCCTAGATTATTGAATTGGTTTGTCTTACCATAATGGGATCCTAGTTATTTGAATGTATGAAATGTGTTCCAACACATATTTTTTCACATGTTACATCGATAATTTATTTATATTATTATTAATATATTTATTTTATATATAAATGGTAAGATAAAAAGCTTATAGTCTCTCTGCTGATGATACATAGACCGTTTCTACTAGTCAGTAGCCTGTTAAATATTGGGAGGCATGTAGGAGGTCATCTAACTCTCTGGAATGGAAAGGGAATTAAATTTATAGTTTCCCTTATTATATATCATAATCCCACCACTAATTTATGTTTAATGTGAGGTTAAATGTACAAAAGGAACATGTTTGAGATCACTACTATAATTCTACTAGGTCATAACTAATTTTTTATAATTGCAATGGCCCCCCATAGCTCTAACATTATCCATTCGTATCTATTTTCCCTTCATAAAAATCACGAAACACATACATTTATAAGAAAATTAGTAACAATTAGGTCATCCAATCATGATATAGATTTATCCCCACTTTTACAATGCTCTCCCTCCTCTTATAAGACCTCATTGATCATTGTTTCCATAAAGAACACCTACCCACCCAAAAAAGGACATTAATTGACATATAAAACATTTAAATCCCAAAATCCATTACTAATTCAATTAGTTATAAAATAATAAATGAATACAACATGGAATAATATTGATATGATTTTTTTTAAAAATAGCAGTGGATAGATCATTGAAAACTCCAAGACCTTTAATTAGAAAATTTCATAATTCATTAATCAAATTTTCAATCATTTTATCAATAAAATTATTATTTACATATAATAATCCATGAAATAACATCTATCTAATAATTAAACATGATAATTTAAAACTCATATACCTTTAATTAGAAAATTTTCTAATTCATCAATCAAATTTTCAATAATTTTTTCAATAAAATTATCATTTCAATATAATAATCCATGAAATAACATTTATCTAACAATGCAACATGTAACCATTAAAATTAATCACTCTTAAGCCTCCAATAAAAATCCCTCATAGATTCCCTATTAATGTGATGTGATATCATGATGATACAAAATGATTTCAATATAAATCCCCAATTCCTATAATATAAACTAAATGTAAAATTATATAGTGAAGAGAGGGGGATGATAAATGGAGAACCTAACCTCAAACCACCTTCTCAATAACTCTTTTTCAAACTAGATTCTAAGTGAATAGGGTATATAAAGGAAAAAATGGGAGGGGTAGTTCCTTGGTGTGTATCGCATTTGCAGAGAAATAACCTTGAGTTTTATTCAATTTAAAATAAAAAAACTCAATAATTACACCTAAAAACTAGCGTATGTGAGAAAATGTTCTTAGTTCCCTACAACAGCCACTTGATGGACAATCCGAGAGGAAAGTCACTATAATAATTAAAAATATTCTTCTTTGAGAATCCATTAACATGTACACCCTAATCTAGTTCTAAAAAAATATTATTTAGATATTTACATTGAAATGAGTAGATTCAACCTAGACATAAGATTTTATAATCACAATTTTAATAAAATAAATTTAGTCACTTACATACAAAATACCTTTATTTTTATAGTTTTAAAAAATTATAAAAAACATTAATTACCAAAATCTAGATCTTTCTCACCCAAAAGATAATTTTCTCATTATTCACGTATTTTCATATTACATAATAAGTCTTCAAAACATTACCTCACAATTCCCAACATGTGATACTGTACTACACATATCATATGTAATACACTTCTCTATAACCTAGGGTAATTAAAATGCTAAAACGGTGATATAAAATGACTAGTTAGGCTAAACGAGGGAGGTATCAATGGATGATTAAAATATATCATAATTCAATCTTAAGGTTATGAGAAAAAGATCATAACTTATGAAAATCATACCTAAGAAGTAATAGGTCATTAATAATTGGTCATGGAATAGATATTTGTTATAACAAAATACACGAGTCATAAGAGTGTTGAATAATCCATAATAATTCATGATACCTAAGAGTATATAAGAATAATAATAATATTAGATAGTATTACTTCATATACTAGGGGAAAAAATCATTTACATCGTCAAGTCTCACCGCCAAGACCAATATCCCAAAATTGATAGATCCCCATATTGTATTAGAATCACTATCCAATCCATTTTAAAACATTTTGGATAGTGTCCATAGTGGATTAGATTCACTCCCCATCCCATTATATACCATCACATTATATATAAATTTATACCCAATGCATTTTAGGGGAAAATAATTCTATCCCCACATAGAATATAATTAAAATCATACATATGTGTGACATAAGAACATAATAAATCCATAATTCCATCATATATTGATTTACCAATGGAAAAGAAATAGGTTTTATGAAAACATCTAAAGAAAATTAATAATATATATATAGAAAAAATGTGTATGGTTTCATCTAAACATATCCCTGGGGTAGCATAGAACTTAAAGGGATATTTACATAGATTAAAATATCATTGAATGATAATATGTCACATAATATTTTCTTATGGTATCACATAAGATGGAAAAAATAATTTGATAGGTTGATATCAAATATAAAATATTCTTAAATATTAATATCATAAGATCATTTAATGTTTTAACATAAAAATTACTACATAATATATAGATGTTTTAGATATTGAGTTGGAAAATGAAGTGATACTATAAAAGCATTTTCATTGAATCTTTTTTAGTGAATTCATAAAAAATTTAAAAATTATGTTCCAAAATTAATATTCATTCTACTGAAAAGTTAATTATAAATATTATTAAAAAATTTCTTACAATAATTAAATATTTAAAATAAATTATTCTTAATAAAGAAAATTTTGAGTGTAAAAAGATATAAATAAGTGAAATGAAAACTCTTTTTTAAAACATTTAGGAAATAATATCCTCTTATATTAAAATAAAAATGTATAATTAATAGAATAATGGAAATAGATATTATATAAAAATATTATAAAAACATGTAAACATAGAAAAATAATTGAGAATTATCTTAATAGTGGTAAAAATATTTCATGTAAATACCATTTTGAAAGATAGATTTTTCACACATATATAATGAATTTAAAAAATAGATCATAAAGAAATAATTTAAAATTTTCATTTAAAATTTTTTATTATAAAATAAATTTCACCATGAACTAAACTTTAGAAATCAGTTCTTTATATAAAATAACAAAGTGGATATTGAATAATGGATATATGGATATAGATGAGAAATTTTCTCGCCTAAAAATTAAAATAAGGTCAGAATTTCCTATAAATATTCATTTGATGTTTTTGAGTACCAATAAGAGGAAAATTATAAAAAATAAATTAAAAACATATAAATAAATAATTTAAAATAAAATAAATTTAGTTTAGGCGAGTGATAATATATGATTCTCTTAAGGAAATGGAAACATAAATAATCTCGATAAAAATTTTGATTGTAAAATAATCCCTTATGGATTGGGAAATATTTGAATCAAAACCCCTTAAAAGAGTGATCATGGAATGAAACATTGTATAAAATGAACATAAGTTAATAATTATATAATATGTATGTCATATAACTAATAATTTTTTTCTCAATATGTAACATGTCTCATGAAATTAAAATACTACCGAATAACACTTACAGAAATCATATCATTTTAAGTAGGAATTAATAAATGAGTTTATAATCTAAAAAAATAATAAAATTTTAAATCAAATAGAAAGAAATAATATTTCATAACATGAATAATATTTTCATAACATAGTTAATAATGAAGTGAAATAACCAAATGAGAAATAAATTGAGTTAGGAATAAACTTACCTTAGTTTTTTGCTTATTATGACACACTCTATCCTTGGGTATAATAAATTTATATTTATAGTTCATATATATTAGAAAATTTTGGATATTTATCTTACAAGATACCATTCACATATAAATTCACCTTCTTCATTTATTAATAATTATATATGAAAGTCCTTATTTTGGTGTTAATTGTTCAATTTTAGAAGCATTATTTGGTTAAAGGTTTTTGTTCCTTGTATTGTAGTCCTATATTAATCAAATAAATAGTATTATTCATACAATATTTATCATATTTATTTCTCAAATACATTTTTATAAACATCTATTTAGATGTTAATGAAAAATAATATTTTTCATTCATGCAGGAGGTAGTCTGAATGTACACACGAGCAACATTCTCATTTTATTAATGTGTAGTATATAATTATTTAAATTTCCCAAATCATAATTATCTAATAAATATCATATTAATTCATTAAATCTATATTTATACCCATCCATGGGATAGTGTGATTAAAAATTAAATATGTCATCCATGGATGTGGTATTTAGCATATACACATGAGAATTGTTTCTATTTATCAATGGATTTAAAGTAAAAATATAATGGATGATCCATCCAAATTAATAAATTTTAGTACAATAATGGTAGTAATTTAATTATATCAGTATGGTTATAGAATATTTATAATTGGTTTAAGAGGAAATAAAATTTAATAAACTTCATTAAGGTGACAACCTCTTCTTTTGATGTCCTCCTTTTGGTTGAGCATAAGGCCTTTGGATGAGAGGTTTATGGTCACACAAGGGTATTGAGAACATATTATTAGATTTTTATAAAGGGATTTTGGAATAATATGCTGATAAAATTGAACACATATGTTCCTTTGGAATTCTTTGGTTGAGTTTCATTTGATAGGAAAAAACTAATGGCCTTATCAAAAATAATATGTCTTTAAGGATCAATAATGGAATTTTAAAAAGAAAATTTGAACATAAATAAACATCGGGTGATATTATAATTCTATATATCACCCTCATGTGTTATAATATGATAATTTTTATTTTTTATTTTATTTAAAATAATTTTAATCATTAAAAAATATTTAGAGTCAATTTCATTGTAATTTAATTATTTTTTCTTTAATAAATAACATAAGAAATATTGAATTAGAATATAATAATTTAGTTAATGTCATGGAAATAATTTTTATGCCCAATGTAATGAATTTTTCCAATTCATCCAAAACAGAAAATTATAAAATTTGTTTAGAACTTTTACTTTTACTTTTCTACTATATGTGTAAGCGTTGTACCACCGATGCACAAGAATTTTAGGTAATTATATTATTATTTTAAAAAGAAAAGATAAATAAAAATAATAAAAAAATTATTCATAATAAATATTATCATATATAAATTTTCATGACATTTTTTGACCCATATCATTATCATGAGAATATATTTAAGACATTAAGTGAGAAGAGTGGCATTTTTTAATTATTAATTTATTAATATAAAAAGTAATTAATTCTCAAGGTACATGATAAATGGTTTGATAAAAATGGGAGATAAGATAAGGTTTAGGTTTAGAAATACCCCATATGATCAATTCAATATAATAATTAGGGTTATTTTAAGTCATTATTCCATGATTTAACACTTTTACCGTATTTTCGATTTTTTTCATGGCGTCTAACTTTTACTATCATATTTTATTTTAATGAGTAAAAATGAAATAGACTGAATTATATAATTTCAAAATTATGATTAAAAAAATGAAAACAATTCTAAATTATCCAATCCCTAGGGTTGGTAATTATTAAATTTAATATAAATAATCTAAACACAATAAAAATGGTTTTTAGAAAAAATCATTCCTAGTTATAAAAATGGATTTGCATAAAAACCATGTATATTGTTGATTCCTATAAAAAATATTTGTATTTTTTTTCTAAAAAATACTTATATGTGACCTGAAAATAAATAATATATAAATCAATGCTATAAATTATTAATTAATGGAAATGATAAAAATATAATTTTTATTAGAATCACTTTAGTTTTAAAATGTCGAATATAGGTTTCCAGATTTAAAATAATATTTATAAATATTTTATTTTGATATTTAATCAAATATTTATTATATTTAAAAGGTTTCATTAACATTTAATTCATTATTATATGATTAATTCTTATAAGTGGTGGTATTTGTAAAAATGAAAATTTTCACCATTCACATAAAAAACAACAATTTAAGAAAAAATCTAAAAATTCACCAAATAAATTTTTTTACAAGAATACTTAAAAGATAAAATTAATTTAATAAAATTAAATTTTTTAATTTAAAAAATTTATTACTTAAATGAAAATACAAAATATGAAGAAAAAAAATACTTTTATAGAAAGATGAAGTTTTAAAAATTTGGTGTTCTTAATCTTATTTCATATCAATTACTAATTATATAGATTTTACTATCATAGTTAATTCATTAAAATATTATAGTTATCACAGTAACATTTTATAATTGATCAATTTATAAGTATAAAATAAACAATAGTTCTATAGAACTTCATTGTTAAATAATCCTCTCAAATATGAAATGACATTAATTATTTTCCCTCTAAATGTATTAATTTCTATTTTATTACTATATTTTTATTTACTAGATGTTTTTTTGTTGTAATAATTTTTATAATAAAATTAATTTAATATGTCTCAATACATTTTAGTTTTATGTTTCATGTGAAACAATCCATTTAATAGAATATTTATTTAATGTATTTTTCATTTTAAAATCCTTGTGTATCATATTTACTCCCCCCAATAAATTACATCCTCACAATTTTTTCCATACCAAAAATGATTTTTTCTTTAAATATGTGTAATATACATCCATGAAAAGTAATTAATTTTTTACTGTTAAATAAATTATTATTTTACAATTAAATATTTCTAAATCCTTGTATTTAAAATTATAATACTTATACTTGTCAATAGGTTTCCAAAAGAATACATTGATTGTAGGGTGTTATTTTCCACATAATAATCAATAGATTTATCATTATATTTATCAAGTATGAGGAACATATTTACCATAAATATAGAGAATATTTTAAAATATTCTAACTTTATTCCATTTCTTTATATAAGAATAATTTCTTCATTAGAAATCATGTCTGGATCAGTTTACACCTCTATTTTATCTAATATTATAATATAATATTTCTCATTCTTGAAGCCTAAAAATAAATTATTAAAGGATCATTTGATCTAAAAATTGATAACAAGATAGTCCTACTATATCAAGGGATAATAAATATGATTAGAATTAATTATGATAAATCATGGTATGAAAAAATCATTTTGTGTAGAAGTAATACATTAATCTTAAAATCCTCAACAATAAAACCAAATGTTAAACAAAAAATCATTCCACAAATGAGTGAACCCTAAAACATTAAAAATATGATTGACCATGTTCAAAGATAAAAGATTAGAATTATTTTACCATCATAAAAATATTAGTCACACACCAAATATAGTATACATTAATCATACATACCTTTAAAATCGATTAATCTCTTACAAAAATAACTTGAATTTCCTTTTTCACTATATCACTTTTCAATCCTTAAAGTTATTTGAAATTGTTTTCTCTTATTTACAAAATCAATTAACCCATTTTCATATTTAAACAAAATTACCTCAACATTAAATCACATATCATCCCAAAGGGTTTTTAATACATCAATAATATATTCATTTTAAAACCCACTAAATGTTTTCATGAATATTATTATTCACATCAAAATCCATTAACAATATACATCAAAAATGGTATTTATGACTTTTACCTCATGATAAACCTTAAACATATCAAACATGGATGATATTTATTACTCTTAAATTATACTAAAACAATAACTTAATAATATTTAAATATTTATAAAACATGGCCTAAAACCAACTAAGTTGGTCCAGCTCCACACACCCATATTCGGTGATAAAAACATATTATTTACATACTATTTCTAAAACCAATTGAAGTTACACAATCTTAAACTTCACTGATAATAATTTTAATAAAGATAACTAAGTTACTTACATACTTAATAACTTTTAGTATTAAAATATTAGATAATTTAGAAAAATAGTTATGAAAAATCATATCATTCTCACCTAAAGGGATTTTTTATGACAATACCTAGATTTTATTATTCTATAATAAGACTTCAAGGATCCCAAAAAAAATTCCCTAAACATGATATAATGATATAAATATCATATATAATACTCTTCTTCATAACCTGGGGAAATGGAAACATGATAAGGGTGAGATCAAATGATAAATAAAGGAAAATAAGGGATATAACAAATAAATAATGTAATTGAGAAAAATATAATCATAAGGGTATAAGAAAATGATCACAAAATATGAAATTCAGATCGAATAAGTAATAAATTAAAAATCATGAGTTATTTAAAAATGTTTCTTCATCATAAATGAAATATTTCATATGAGGTAAAAAGTATACATTAAAAATCATGATCCACAAAACCATACCAACAACATTTGAATATGAAATATTCTTCCTTCATTAATATGAGAATATAAATTCATTTTCTTAGTAAAGGGTGGTTTCCAATTCCATCATCACATAATTCAAAAAGTCCCATAGTGGATTGGGTTCACTCTCTAATCCTTTTTAAGCCTTTGTGGACTAAGTCCCATAGTGGATTGGGTTCAACCACAATTATCATACATAATATATTACGAAATGTAATGATTTAACAAATATGTTAGTTGTATATATAATTATGTTCCAACCCATTACATAAGGAAAACCATACCTATTTTTTCAATAAGAAACTAAAACATTCATAATCCCCTCAAAAATTAATTAACCCATATAAAAGAAATAGGTTTAATATAAACATCTTTAAGACAAGATCATTAAATATCCAAAGATATAAGTTGATTGATTTTTTTGAAACATTTCCCAATTGAATACCCAAGAACATTATAGGTAATTTTCCTAAATGAAAAACCATGGAATTAAATTTGAATACATAATATATACATATGTTATCACTATACATGAAAAAGAGTTTTATTGGTTGATACCAATTATTAAATCAACTCAATGATACAAAAAATAAGATTATTTATAGAATGAAAATGAATATTTTTATATAAGAGATATTTATTTTAGATACTTGTAAGGAAATTGAAGTTAAACTACAAAAATTTTATTTCAAATATTTGAAACATTATTTAAAAATTGAAGTTATAAATCACTTCAAAAAACACATTTCAGATGATACATGGAATAATATGAAGAAATATTATGTTATATTTCCATAAAAACATATACATGAAGATATATAATTAAAAATGGCCATGATCGATAGAAAATATATTCACATGGAAAAAATTTAAAGGGTTTTTCTTTTCATACTTTTTAAAAGAAAGTAAAAAAATTTACCTATTTGAAAATAAATATGATGATTCCCTTTAAAAATTTGAAATTAAAATAAATTTTAATAAAATTTTCCATAAGATATAATTGATAAATAGAAGAGAATTTTTAAAAAAATATAAAGAATATTGATATAAAAGATAATATATCAGAAATAAAAAAGATAAATAAGGTTGGATATTCTTATAAATATTCATTTCATGTTTCTTAGTTACAAATAAATGAAAAAAATTTGTAATAGCTTAGAACCATAGAAATAGATATATGAGATGAAATTAATTTTTTTGGATGGTACAAAAATGTGATTCCCTTGAAGTAAATTTAATTACAAATAGTCTTGATAAAAATTGAAATTTTTCATTTATGAGCACATGTCCTTATAAAAATGAAATTTAAAAAAAAAATATTTTTATTTTACGCATGATTGATGAGTTTTGATTGTGTTTTGGTTCTTGGGTATTATTAATAAATACATGTGGTTCCATGATAAAATAAGGGTGGGTGATCCCATTATATCTCTCTAATATATTAGATAGTGATATGAGGTTAATTTCTAGAATTTTTACTAAGATATTAATGGAATTTACTGTGGTGGTTATTCCAAATATAGCCATGAAGGTTACTCCCCATGTAGTCATGAAAGACATAGTAAATGTAACAGTGATATGGAAATGATTCCACAAGTTAGCTTTATAGATTATGTTTTCCATATAATATTGCATAAAAATTATGATTTCATGAGGTAATAAAAAGTGCTTATATTTTATGGGTGACAAGTATAACTTTATGAAAATGTTTTCATGGGTTTAAAAGTATTCAAGGACTAATGGTTTCATTCTTTATTTTTATATCCCTTTCTAACATTTTTGTGCTCCTCCAATGTTTAAAAAAAATTCACATGGTATAAGGAAGTGTAATAGAAAGAAGGAATTAAAGTTGAATGTTATGAAGATTTTTCATGAAAAAGAAATCTTGTTTTATTTTAAATGTTTTATATTATAGAATAAATGGAAACTATTTTTATAGTATCCACTTTATATGACAGTGGGATGTTATGTGTTAATTATGAACTAATCCCCTAAAATAATAAACCTAAAAATATTCTCAACGTGAAAGAAATTAAATTCTAGAATAAAACTCAATATTATGTAATGTTTAAGGTATGGTCCTTATATTTAGAGTTTTAATTTTTTTACTTTGGGACAACAACTCTCGAAAGGTCATCATAATTAAAAATTTTATTTTTAATTAAGTGGTCCTATGGAATGATTTGAATCTAGAAAAAAAAAATAATGTGAGATCAAAGAATCATCCAAATAATAGGTTTTATAAATTATAAATCTAGAATTCATGGATGTTCCAAAGAATTTATGAATCATGTTAGTACCAAAAACACCAAACCATCTAGAGGATGTTCCAAAATAGGGTCAAGTTAGGATGGTGTATTCAAGTTTTCCTATACTGGAATACTCATGGACTATGGAATATCAAAAAAATGTTTCAAATTATACATCTCCAAAAATTGAAGTAAAAAAGGATTAGAGATATAATTACACATATGGATATCTACTAAAGGGAGGTTCCTAGTGAAATTATATAGAAATAGATTTCTCCAATTTCTTCATAAATAAAATGGAGAGAGAGAAAAACCTAAAATATGATAGAAATTTAAATGACTCCAATCGGTGGGAGTTATCCATGATGGATGGAATTAATTCTCTCTATGTGTCTAGAACATGGGATCTAATGGAGATATATTCTAGGAAGAAATTATAAGGACCTGACCTTAAAACATTACATAATCTTAAAATAAATGAATAATTCACATTAAAGATCATTTCAGGTTTAGAGTTTTAGAGAATTAGGCCATAACTATTACATATCAACTTGAATATTACAAGTAGAAACTACAGCTCAGTATCCATTTTTTCATAAAATAAAAAAGAAAGATGTATAGTTCCATGTTTTAGGCAACATGACTTTTCCTTGATCCCATCGTTGACCCTATTCATCATTAAGTCCTATGGAGAACATTTCAAAAACATGGGATGAGCATAAAAAGCTCAATTAGGGTTATAAAATAAGTAAAGGAAACATTAAACCATCAATAAATACAAATCAATGAAACCATACTTTTCAATCATTACATACCTCATGCAATCATAAGATCTATGAATAACACCTAGAAATCATAAAGGTAACTCGTGGAATCCATATCATACTTACATTGTAGATATCATCACTACGTAGGGAGTAATGTTGGAATACCCATCACAATATATTCCCTAAATATCTTTGGATAAACATTAACATTTACCTCCATCACGTTACCCAATGCATTGGAGAGCTATCTTGGGCTCCCCCGCCCTAGGTTTATCCATGAACCACCCGTATATGAAAACAATTCCCACGAACCATAACATATTCATAACACTTAAAATAAGAATAATGGAAATATAACATTTCCACATTACAATCACAATATATCATTTCACGATATAGACATAATCAATGCTTTATCAAACCATTTTCAAAACCATTTAAGACATTTAATAAAGATATTTTTTAATTAAAGTGTCCCATACCACTTTAAAACTTTTAAATAAATTATAATTTGAAAACATTAATGTCCATATAAATAAATCCTTAAAAACATTTTTTAAAACATGGACATTAATGATAAATATTTAGAAGAATAAATCTTTAAAACATTTAAAATGATATTTTAGTTAAAGAATTTTTATCAAAATGAGAGACTCTTGAATACCAATAACAGAGGAATAAAATTAATAAAAACATTATAATATCATAAAAATAAATTTATTCATGATATAATATTCCAAATGATAGAATTAACACTATATAAAAGTGAATTGGTGCAAAACAACAATGAAGTATCAATGGAATGTAAATTGAGACAAAATCCCTTATAAAGACGGTATCCTTAGATTAAAGATAAATCAATTACATAATTATGTGTGAAAAATAAAAATACACCCAATATAATTGGATATTAATTTTAAAAAAATCCTAGTTAATTCAAATATATTCATATCATGACATAATCAAAAGTATAAGTTTAACCCAAATAATTAAAATTGGGTTAAGAAGTTTTCTTACAGAAATTCAACAGCCTAACGACATCACTTTAAAATTGAGAAAATGAGTTGATGAGAGATAAAAGGGTATCTCATCACTTGGAAATAAAATATACATAAATAAGGATATAGAGGAACACATACCAATATAAGAAGATGTAAATTAAAAGACATAACAAAAAGAAGTCTTTTAAAAAGAGGAGGGTGAAAACATCCCTTACCGATTTGGTAACTTACAAAACATACACCACATGAAATAAGGGTCATATAATGAAGAATTAAATACCCATAAATTAAATTATATTATACAAAAAATACAATCATGGGTAGTACATACACAACACAAAAGTAAATAGTGGCAAACATAGCATTAATCTCACGGGAATAAAAAGTGAGATGAGAACCCCTTACCACGTTGTAATCAATCGAGTCATCAGACCAAAAGTTAATAACCATAAAATGAATCAAATAGTACCATTAATATAATTATAATCATGATAATATATATAAAATGGCAGTACACAATACACCACATGAAATAAATAAGTGGTGAACAATGGAAATCTCACAGAATTAAAAGTGAGATAAGAAACCCCTTACCTCGTGTCCGACTTGACTTGTCTGTTCCTTGTTCATCCTGAATAATAAACTTAAGTTAATTTATAATTGATTAAGAACCCTTTTCAATTATATTATTCCTTTTATATCACTTATTACCATGTTATACACATTATTTAATCATTTAAGCTAATAATGGTCGTTTTATCGATATTTGGTACTTGAGTCAAAAATGAACACCTTATAATTACAAGTTGTCCATGTGGTCAAGATTAAATTATCACCCAAATTATATTCATGATTTTTATATCATATATATCATATATATCCAATATATATATATGTATTTATAATATTACATAACATTTTGAGGTAAGAAATGAAATGCACCGTTCATGGAGACGGTAAGTCGTACGTACGCATGTACGCCACTTTCATTTCTATGTCATATTTAATGGAATAAAAAAATAATTATAGATAGGTATATTATAATTCCAGTATAATATAATGTATAATTTCATTAACCCCATCATTTATACATCCTGTGTATGGCATGAATGAGTCATATCACTTTGAGGGGGCAGTAGTCCACACTTCCTCAAATGAAATTATCGCGCTTACCCATAATGGAAACCATAAAGGTATGCTATAAATGAAAAAATACATAAGCATAAAGAAAACATAAAAATGATATATATATCATATATAAATATAGTTCCATCATAATGGCCACCATGATAGGCGGTAGGAGTTATTTGAACAATCATCGTTTTGTGACGCAGTAGTTCACCATCCACAAAAACAGTATGTTCTTTACCAATTAGATGGAGATGTCTGTAAGTTTAGTTTGAATATTTATTATAAAAACAACCTAGTTATTGATTATACTGTAGTTGTTATAAAATAAAGGAATAAAAAGAGTTTAGGGGGTTGGAGATGTAAAATAAAACAAACAGATTTAAGAGAAGACATTACCTTTAAATTGGGTATCTCCCTTTGGATTGAACAAAAAGGTTTGCTTGAAGTGCCTTCTGTCTAAGGTAAGGATTCTAGATAGAGGAGAGGAATCCTGAGAGCTTATTTAGTTAGGGTTTGGACGAACCAAGGGGATTTAGAGGTGTGAGGAATGGGTTAGAAGTGATGTCCTTTTATAAGGGGGAGGAGGGGCTCTTTAGGAAAGTGTGAAAATATTATTTTATTATATAATGATTTTGAGTTTCTGAAGATACAAAACTCATTAAAGTCAAATATAAGATGACTCATGGTCTAAATAAAATAATCCAATAATAATTGGACAGGTTTTGGATAATAGTTTAATCTTTATAATCTTATTTATTTAAATTATTTATTAATGAGGTAAACACTGCATCATTATTGTGTCATAAATAATTTTATTTATTTGATGTCTAAAAATTAAAAAAAATACCACAATATATGAAATATTTTTATCTTTATAATTAATATTTATAGTCAAATATATCAATTATATAACCCCACATTAAAATTGTTTTAGCAAAACAATACATGTTTATGATATTTTTATTTTTACTTTAAATAAAAAGTTTTTAATATCATTATCTTACCCAAGTGGATTTAAAAGGCCAAAAGTATCACCCAAGGATTTTATTAGTTGGAAATTACTCATTCAATAAGGTTAAGACAAGTGTTAAGGTAATTTTATATTATTATAATATTGTTTTTACCTTGAATTACCCTATTTACTTTTAATCGCGGTAAAAAACAAGTCAAAAAGTTACTATTCACTAAAAAACATTTTCATATTATTGAACCACATTTTACATACTAATAATAACCATGTATGTCAGATTTTCGAAATTCAATTCACAGAAGTGGTAAAGTTTCACTTAAATGAAAAATTCAGCTTTTTAACTACTACTTAGTGTTTTACTATTCATCAAAAATTGAAATTTTTTAGAAAAAAACCAAAAATTAAGCTTAAGCTATATTTGATATTCTGAATTCAAAAATGATTTATATTTTACCAAATTCAAAACATATAAGTTTCATTAATTAATTTTAAATTAATTCCTATTATCTAAACAAAAAGCATGTTTTTAATAAATAATAACTATCAAAAGATTGACACTTGTTTATGTCCAATTTTAAAGTGAAATTACTTCAAATAACCAACATTGGATTAAATGGTAAAAATATAATCTAATTAAATATTAAAACCAATTAAAAAGATAATATAAACATATAAATAAATTATATTAAAAGGTTGTTTTGAATTAAAATACAGTATTTTTCACTATTCATTAAAAATTCAACTTTATCAGAATAATACCCAAAATTTACCCCAAGTAAATTTTGATGTCCCAATTATAAAGAAGAAATTTATTTTTTCAAATAGAACATATAAAAGTTAAAAACACTAGATTTAAAAAGGGCTCGCCACCAAAAGTAGGTAAATTGACCTTTTGAAGAATATCAGAGTATTTATGCTTAAAAATCAGATTCTTTCTTATTTTAAGCCTATAAAATTTATTGGATAAATGTAAAAATATATATCAAACATGTATAATAATTTCATAGTTAGTTCTATTCATTCCCACTATTACAACGTCTAGGCGTTAACTACCATTTTAAATAATAATAATATTATATTATTTTTTTAGTATAACTAAACGTTGTGTGAAATGTAAGATTTAAAAGAAACCCATTGTTGTGTATCAGATATGCCATCGAACATAGAATCCCCTTTAAAGTAAAATTAATAATTAATTTACAAATATTAATAAATATGAAAATTTCATATTATTTATTTACCTGGGATGTTACATCCTTCCCCCCTTTTGGGAATTGCGTCCTCGCAATTTTAAAATTGGGCTCAAAAACTTCATTGAAAGTCACAAATCAGAAAAAGAGTAAATAAATACATCAATTTAAAATAAAGGAAGAGAAGTACAAAGGTCACCCAAGACAATAGATACTAGGATTCCATGAAAACCTGGATATGGATGAGAAAAAAAACCATCAAGTTCTAATAGAGAGTGATAGAAAACATGATTAGGAGAAAGTTAACCACTAGAAAATCACAAACATGTGATGGGTTAAATGGTATTCAATTCCCTAGTAGTAAAAGTTAATAGACAACATTTTTGTTTTAAGTTACTTTTGATAAATTTGAGGAATTTATTTATGAGATTAACTAAAAACATTAGGAAACATACATTATTATTATATAGACTTTCATCCTTTACTAAAATCCTACCAAAAACTCATTTTTTCTTCAAACGATGAGTATTCAAGACGACTTGTTCACATTGAAATCACTATAATCAACTTCTAGAGAATCACATAATCCAAAAAAGATGAACTATATTTTCCCCATGTCTTTAGACATTAACCAAAACCAAAATGGTTAGTAGAAGATCATATAATTCCCAAAAAGGATAATATTTTACAAAAAGAAAAACTACTCTTAATCTCCAAAATTTTTCAAACAATACCCAAAGTTAAACAAAGATGATTCGATAAATAACTATCCATAAAATTATTCAAAGTAATCAAAACTAATATTGAAACCCAAATCTTAGAAGGATTTAATCACATAGTCTTCCAAGATAAATCTTAACATTTATCTCCAAATAACATTAGTTACCCTTAAAGTCTCATATTGAAAATTAATTAACCTAAACACATATTCTCTATGATATATTAATCATTTCTATAAATAACCCAAATCACCTTATTTACAAATAAAAACATAGATTATTCCAAAATAATATTTCAACCATTACTCCACAAATTAAATCCCATAGTATTTCTTTTTCCTTAAGAATATAGTGTTCCCAAAAGAGAGAATGTCTTCCAAAATAACCTTTATTACTTAATCACCAAATCATTTTTTATACCAAGGATGTCCATTTGAAAAAACATAAGATCCCAAATAAACACATTCTTGATCCATAAAATCATTTAACTAAAACGAATTAGTCATGCTAACCAGGGACTTCATGTAGTACAATGGTAGGTGATAACTTCCAATCTCACTTTGGTTGTGGGTTTGATTCCCACAGCTTTGTTAGAAGTGACGGGTTGTCATGTGGTCTGCGTGTTGTCCTTTTTAAAAAACTATATAATTTTATAACAATCCCAAAAATGAGATAAATTCTTTAAAAATAACTATAACATATTTTAACCATAAGATTTCTCATTGTAGCTACCATTTCATTTGGTTTCTCATTAAGAATACCACCACAATTTATTTCACATATATTTTTGTGTTGGTTCATGCTAGATTCAACCATTTACTAAAACCAAAAAGGTCAGTGTGAGTATATCAGTAAAATCATCATATAATATCTTATAAGGAGGGTAAATACTAAGATATACTTATTCATGTTATCTTAAACTCATTCCATTTATTTAAAATAACTATAGATCTTTCTAATATTATAACCATTATAGTTATGTCACTTATTCTTAAATCAAACCCAAACCTCTAAAATTTTCTAAACCGACCTCTGATACTAACTATAATGAACCAGCCTTAAAACCTAAAATAATATTGAATTAAATGAATAATTCACTTTGGTATCTTTTCAGGTTTAGAGATTTAGAGAATTAGGCCATAACTATTACACATCAACTTGAATATTACAAGTAGACACTGTGACTCAATATCCATTTATTTCATAAAATAAAAAAGAAATATGTCCAGTTCCATGTTTTAGATAGCATGAATTTTCCTTGATCTCATCCTTGACCCTATTCATCTTTAAGTCCTGTATAAAACATTTAAAAAAGATAGAATGAGCATAAAAATCTCAGTAAGGATTATAAAATAAGTAAAGGAAGCATTAACCCATCAATAAATACAAATAAATCAAACCATACTTTTTGATCATTACATACCTCATGAAATCATTTGATTTATGAATAACACCTAGAAATTATAAATCGTAAAGGTAACTTATGGAATCCATTTTATACTTACATTGTAGCTATCACAACTATGTAGGGAGTTATTTTGTAATACCCATCATAGTATATTCCCTAAATCTCTTAGGAGAAACATTAACATTTGCCTCCGTCATGTTACTCAATGCATTGGAGAGCTATCTTGGGCTCCCCCGCCCTATGTTTATCATGGAACCACCCGTATATGTAAACAATGACCTAGAAGCATAACATATTAATAACACTTAAAACAAGAATAAAGGAAATATAAAATTTTCACATTACAATCACAACATATCATTTCAAGATATAGACATAATCAATGCTTTATCAAACCATTTTCAAAACCATTTAAAGTATTTAATAAAGAGATTTTTGAATCAAAGTGTCCCATACCACTTAGAAGATTTTAAATAAATTATCATTTGAAAACATTAATTTCCATATAAATAAATCCTTAAAACCATTTTTAAAACATGGACATTAATGATAAATATTTAGAAGAATAAATCTTTAAAACATTTAAAATGATAATTTAGTTAAAGAGTTTTTAAAAAAATGAGAGACTCTTGAATACAAATAATTGAGGAATAAAATTAATAAAAACATTATAATATCATGGAAATAATGGGATTCATGATATAATTTTCCAAAGGACATGATTAACACCATATAAAAGTGAATTGGTGCATAACAACAATGAAGTCTCAATGGAATGTAAATTGAGACGAAATCCATTATAAAGACGGTATCCATAGATTAAGGATAAATAAATTACATAATTATGTGTGACAAACAATAATAAACCCAATATAATTGGATATTAAGTTTAAAAAAACCAGAGTTCATTCACACATATTCATAGCATGATATAATCAGTAAGTATAAGTTTAACCCAAAGAATTGAAATTGGGTTAAGAAATTCTCTTTCCGAAATTCAACAACCTAACGGTGTCACATTAAAATTGAAAAAATGAGTTGATGAGAGAGAAAATGTTATCTAACGACTTGGACATAAAATTTATAGAAATAAGGATATATAAGAATATATCCCAACATAATAATATGTAAATTAAAAGAAATAACAAAAATAAGTCTTTTAAAAAGAGGAGGGTGAAAGCTTCCCTTGCCAATTTGGTAACTTACGAAACATACACCACATGAAAGAAGGATCATAAAATGAAGAAGTAAAAACCCATAAATTAAATTATATTATACAAAGAATACAATTATAGTCATAACATACACAACACAAAAGAAAATAGTGGTAAACATAGAATGAATCTCACGGGAATAAAAAGTGAGATGAAAACTTGTTACCACGTTGTAATCAATCGAGTCATAATAAAAAAGTTAATAACCCCCAAATAAATCACATAATAACATGAATATAAAGAGAATAATGATAATATACATCAAATGGAAGTAAAAAATACACCACATGCAATAAATAAGTGGTGAACAATGGAAATCTCACAGAATTAAAAGTGAGATAAGAAACCTCTTACCTTGTGTCCGACTAGACTTGTTTGTTCCTTGTTCTTCCTAAATAATAAACTTAAGTTAATTTATACTTTATTGAGAACATTTTTCAATTTTATTATTCCTTTTATATCACTTATTACTATGTCATATACATTATGTAATCATTTAAGTTAACAATGGTCATTTTGTCGATATTTGGTACTTGAGTCAAAAATGAACACCTTATAATTAGAAGTTGTCCATGTGGTAAAGAGTCCATTATCTCCAGAATGATATTCATGATTTATATATCATATATATCATATATATCAGGTATATATATGTATTTATTATATTTCATAACATTTAGAGTTAAGAAATGAAATGCACCATTCATGGAGACGGTAAGACGTACGTATGCATGAACGCTACTTTCATTTCTATTTCATATTTAATGGAATGAAAACATAATGATACATATGTATATTATAATTACAGTATAATATAATTTATAACTTCATTAAATCCATATTTTATATGTCCCACATATGCCATGAACGAGTCATATCACTTTGAGGAGGCGAAAGTCCTCACTTCCTCAAATGAAATTATCGCGTTTACCCATAATGGAAACCATAAAGGTATGCTATAAACGAAAAAATAGAGAATAATAAAGAAAAAATAAACATAATATATATATATATATATATATCATATATAAATATAGTTCCATCATAATGGCCACCATGAGAGGCAGTAGAAGATATTTGAACAATCATTATTTCGTGAGGCAGTAGTTCGCCGTCCACAGAAACAATATGTTCTTTACCAATTATATGGAGGTGTGTATAAGTATAGATTGAATAATTCTTATAAAAAAATAGTATATTTAGGATACTGGTTTTGTTATAAAATAAAGGAATAAAAAGAGTTTAAGGGGTTGGAGATGTAAAATAAAACAAAAGGACTTAAGAGAAGACGTTATCTTTAAGTTGGGTATCTCCCTTTGGATTGAACCAAAAGGTTTACTTTAAGTGCCTTATACCTATGGTAAGGATTTTAGGTGGAAGATATGAATATTTAGAGCTTATTTGGGAGATGTATGGATGATAAAAGGGGCCTGAGAGGTGTGAGAAATGGGTTAGAAGTGGTGTCCTTTTATAAGGGGGAGGAGGGGCTCTTTTGGAAAGTGTGAAAATATTATTTTATTATATTATGATTTTCGGTTTCTAAAGATCCAAAACTCGTTAAATTATAAGATAATACGACTCATGGTAGAAATAAAATCATCCAATAAGAATTGGACAGGTTTTGGATATTATTTTAATCTTTATAATCTTATTTATTTAAACCATTTATTAATGAGGTAAACATTGCATCATTATTGGGTCATAAAGAATTTTATTTATATGATGCCTAAAAATTATAAAAAAAATTATGATGTAGGAAATCCTATTAGGTTTCTAATTAATATTTATAGTGAAATATATCAATTATATAACTCCATATTAAAATTGTTTTAGAAAAAAATACATGTTTATGATATTTTTATTTTTACTTTAAATAAAAAGTTATTAATATCATTATCTTACCCAAGTGGATTTCAAAGGACAAAAGTCTCACCCAAGGATTTTCTTGGTCGGACATTACTCATCCAATAATGTTAGGACAAGTGTTAAGGCAATTTTATATTATTATAATATTGTTTTTTCCTAGAATTACCCTATTTACCTTTAACCACAGTAAAAACAAGTCAAAAGTTACTATTCACCAAAAAGTATTTTCATCTTATTGAACCAAATTTTACTTAATAATAACAACCATGTATGTCGTATTATAAAAATTCAATTCATAGAAATGGTAAAATTTCATTTAAATGAAAAAGTCATCTTTTTAACTACTACTCTGTGTTTTCACTATTCATCAAAAATTGATGTTTTTCAGAAAAATACAAAAAATTGAGCCTAAGATATATTTGATATTCTGAATTAAAAAATGATTTCTATTTTACCAAATTAAAAACATAGAAGTTTCATTAATTAATTTAAAATTAATTCCTTTTGTTAAAACAAAAAGCGTGTTTTTAAGAAATAATAACTATCAAAAGATTGACACTTGTTTATGTCCAATTTCAAAGTGAAATTACTTCCAATGAACAAAATTGGATTTAATGGTAAAAAATAATATAATTAAACTTTAAAACCAGTTATAAATATAATCTAACCATATAAATAAATTAGATTAAAAGGTAATTTTGAATTAAATTACAATATTTTTCACTATTTATTAAAAAATGAACTTTATCAGAAAAATACCAAAAAATTACCCAAAGTAAATTTTTATGTCCCAATTCTAAAGGAGAATTTTATTTTTTCAAATACAATATATAAAAGTGACAAAAAACTAGATTTAAAAAGGTTTCTCTATCAAAAGGTGGTAAATTGACCTTTTAAATAATGTTAGAGTATTTTTGCTTAAAATCAAATTCTTTCTTATTTTAAGCCTCTAAAATTTATTGGAAAAATGTAAAAATATTTAAAAAACATGTATAATAATTTTTAGTTAGTTCTTTTCATTCTTTCCATTACAATGGCTATGCGTTAACTATGATTTAAAATAATAATAATGATATATTATTTTTTAGTACAACTCAACGTTGTGTGCAATGTAAGATTTAAAAGAAACCCATTGTTGTGTATAGGGTATGCCATCAAACATAGCATCCCCTTTAAAGTAAAATTAATAATTAATTTACAAATATTAATAAATATGAAAATGTCATATTCTTTATTTACATAGGATGTTACAGAAAGTAATTCAAAAAAATAGTTGTATTAGACAATGGAAGAAGAAGATGGTTGGTGGAGGTTTAGGTTCTGGATAGTCATAAATATTTTTTAACAAATGAAAGGTATATATATAAAGATATTTTCACTCATTATTAAAAATATGATTGTTTGAATGGTATTGAGTATGATTTCATCAGAAGGAATTCATCATGAGTAGTTATATGTGAAGACAATATTGCATCATAGGGAATTAGATGAAGAAATTTACATGGAGTAGCTTACAATTTTCAAGGATCATAAAAACTAGGCAACTGCGAAATAAAACTCAAACATATCCTTTATAGTTTAAAGAAAGAACAAAGAAATTGAAACTATAAGTTAAACACCTTTGTAGTGGGGACAAAGTTATCTAGTTTCAATATTAATCATTATTATTACCAATAGGTGTTTTATGATAGGACTTCCATCATTATTCCTCTTTATATCGATGACTAATTGATTATGGGTTTGGTAAAGGAAATAATTTATGTGCTCAAAGCTATGTTTTTTGGATGTTTTAGAGGACGAATTTAAGTCTAGAGAAGTGGATTTTGGGGATACAAATCCTAAGAGGATTATGTTCTGATTGTTTATTCTTGAGTGGGGTGAAATTGGTGAGAAAACCACTAATGAATCATTTCAATCTAATTAACTATAATGCATCATTTATGGAATTAAAGGCTTATTATTTAGAGAATATTTCATATGCATCAATAGATAGAGTATTAATGTATTACATGGTTTATACTCATTCATACCATGCACAACTAGTGAGAGTTGTCAAGTATATTTTCTTTTAATAAAATATATATCTGTAAGTGGTTGTGAAGTGGAATCTCTAGTACTTAAAGGGTTTTAAATACTAGTCACATTTCTTCAGAATATAAAATCCTTTTCAAGGGTTATCAAAATCAAATTTTTCAGGAGATTCATACACATATAATAGAACTTCTAGATATGTGTTTACTTTTTTAGAATGATAATGAGTTGGATATCAAAGAATTAACTGGTATTTTCACTCTTGAAAATGGAAACAAAGTATATTTATTTTATGGAATCATGGATGAAATATATTTGGCTGAAAAATTTATTAGATAATATCTGAAGGAAAAAATAATTTGGAGTGTTGTCCAGTTATTCATGAAGATAAATACACTCATCTAGAAATATGATGTTTCATTCTTGAATGACTAATTTTTTTCTGAGGTAATGCTTCATCCAAAAGATATTAGAGAATGGTGTAATGGATCTATAAAATATTGAAAGAACTCCAATTATAGTTTACATGTTAAAATTTTTTGTTACCCACATTGTATTAAGGGGATGTGGTTCTATAGTAAGATTTATTTAGCCAAATTACTTTGCGAAATAACCATGTAGCTATAATGGAAATTAAGAGTATGGAAGAAGGTTTTCATTATACTGATGAATGGATTAATTGTGAATCCTAGAAAATGATTCTAAATTGGTATATTGTTAGAATCAACTTCAAAAACAATTTTATATTTAGTTATCTTAGACCAGTGAAATGGAAAACTTTAGTGACCTTAATTTTGACAACTAAGTGGAGATATCATAAGTAGTAATTAACATTTCCATATGAATAGAAGTTACACAAAACTAGTTCTGGTTTCAGGTAGGTGTCTCCATGTGATGACCCCTCAAAACATGACTGGTGGATATAATTCCCCAAAGCTATACACCCAGATCTGGTGCTAAAACCATACTCATGAAAATTATTGATTTGATACCAATATATATGACTTAATTTTAACCATCTATAATCAATACATAAAAAGAAAATATCAAGTCACTTACAAAACAAAGATATTTAGGGTTTATAATTGTATAGAGTTAGAAAACACCTTTTTAAGTAACAAAACCCATTTCTTCAAGTGGTCGTTTTTTCTAATATACTTATATTTTTTTATAGTAAGTCTTCAATATCTCCCATAAAATTCTCCACATATAAACACCTTTTATAAATAACTTATATAACATTATTTTTATTAATATGTGGATATGGAAATATAATAAGGGTGTGTTCAAATGATCAATAGGGGTAAACATAGTAACTATATTCAAGTATCATCAGTGAGCATAATATGAGAATAAGTTAATGATTACACAATCAAAGTCTAAGAAAAAAATGAGAAAATTTATACCCATAAAAAGATGATTCATAAATAATAATTTATTTCATAAATATTTAATTTAATATAAGAGTAATATGAGTCAACAATCACGATCCATATGAAATCAATATTTGTTCAAAGTAACTATTAGAACTCATATGACTCATAGAGAACTCATATTGGTATCTAGGGACATTATCTTTATCACCCATATTCAGTCATGTTTAACCCAAGTTAGAATAACATATCAAAGTTATTCCTTAGAGCTTTAACCCAACTAGTTATCTACAATCTCTTATGAGTAACTTATATCGTGTTAACATGGTCAACATTACCTAACGAAATGGAGAGATATATCAGATTCACCAATCATCATAAGCTTTATTGGGATCACCCATCATCATAACAATTTTCCAAGAACCATAACTAGAATGAATTATATATATCTTTCATTTCATAATAAAATTCATAGAAAAAACCATCATTCCATTCATAACCTGATTATCCTATGGAAAAGAAATGGGTATCATGACAATATTATTTACAAATATTCATAATAAATCTAAAGAAAATATGTGGATGTTATAAATAGATAAAATAACAAGTGAATCATTATAATCATTTAGAAGACATCAAAATATATGAAAATTATTTTATAAAATCATTTAGAAATATACTTTTGAAAACAACAAGGAATACCCTTTTCTTTTCATAACCATTAAAAATATTAAAATTTACATAACTACGGGTAATGTTTTTCCTATGAAAAACCATGTAACTTATATCAGAATATTTATGGTTAATAATGGTCATGATGACGGGGATATCCATTCATGTAGTAAACATTGAAAAAAATATTTTCAAATTTTTTTTATGGAGACTCAAAAGTGAAACATAAAAAAACTCTAATAATATTCCTTTAAATTTTTTTTAAAATAAATTAAAAGAAAGTTTAAAAGGAATTTAATCACTCATTAGAGTATAAATAACAAAATTATTTAATCATTAAAAAGAAAATGGAAATGGAGGAACAAGAGTTTGGTAAAATACTTCAAAACCATTAAAGAAGTTTTTTTTAAATAATACCCTTTACAACCATTTAAAACCAAAAACCCATTGAAAGAACTTATTTGAGAAGTGACCTAAATTTTATGATTTTAAAATGAGTGATGATTTTATATGACAAATAGGTAATATATACACTTTATAAAAGTGTAAAGGTGCATCAATCAAAACATGTCTCAAAGAAAGAAGTTTAAGATGAGAAACATTTACAACTTTGGTTTGAATAAAAATCCAATGAATGAAGAAACCTAATTTTATTCTGTAAAACATATTATTTAAATAAAATAATATTTTAATCTATATTAATGGATTATTAAGTACACCATATAAATTAAATCATGTTGTTTAACATGAAACATGTCTCAAATAATTGAATTTTAAGACCAAGTACCCTTATAAAGATCGTAACATCTGAAATATAAACCCATTAATGAAAATATTATGTGAAACAAATGTAAATTCACAGAAAACAATAGTAAATAAAACATACAAAGTTATTTTTCATAAAACACATAATATTGTAAAAACATATTTAATAAATGAGTGATATAACCTAATGAAAGAAAATTGAGTTAAGAAACTCCTTACTTCTAGTCCTGACTTTCCTCATACATCTAATACCTTCCCAAATACTAAATCATATTAATTATTTACTTTATTAATATTTATTTCATGTCTATTCCCTTATTATTATATATTATTATAATTTTTCATTCATTTACTTAATCAGTATAGTTCGAATCAGTCATTTTGGATTCATTAGATTCATAATCTCCAAAGAGGTTCATTATATTCATAATTTTAAATCAAAATATAAAAAGTAAGACATGAACGGGTGAATTGTGTATTTAAAAAAATATTCCAAAATTATGGCTTATGACACCCATTGTGACTTATGCGAATATGTTGTGTTTTTCTTTTGTATGAAAATATGCATTGGATAAACTGAAATAAAGAAAATAACTTTTTATAGTGGTTTAGGGAACAAAGATCCCATAGTCCAATCCACCGAATACTCTCCCTGCGAGCGTGGTGAATTTCACTAATATAGTTCTCTTATCAAAAGATCAAAATTACATAATTGAGTTCAAGCAGTTGACACATTTGAAACATGGATAAATAAAGCCTTCTAGTTCTACATCAGAGAACCAATTATCTACAAATTAGTTCAAGATTCTAATACTCAACCACAACTGATTACGAGCAATTGAAAATATAATAAATCAAAAGAGTTTTATTTGTTGATTCATGTTTCTCTTCACAGTTGTAGAAGCAAGCAACTGAAAATTGATGGATATTCTTCTTCAGAAAATAATATCTTTAAGAATGAATTTCTTAAATGATCTCAGTTTTACAAATATCTTCAATTAAAAAGTTGAAACTAAAACAGAGAAACAACATGCTTACAAAAGAATGAGATAAAACATGTATATATCCAAAGTGTAGTTCTCTATCAGTGTTTTCCATTTTTTATAGCATTGTAAAAATATTTTCACCATAGTATTATTGTATATGAAAAATATGCCCCTTGAAAAAATATCTCGTATATAAAATGAATACACAAATAGAATATATAAAGAAAATATAATACTTTATAATTCCAGATAAACAAAATCTGCATGATAAAGTGTAGATATTCAAATTTAAATAGAATAGGGGTTTCATGACATCCCTTAATAATAGGAGTGAAAATATTTGTTGAACACAATTATTTGAATCAAATATGAAGAACTTTTAATTAGTCTAAAATAAGATTTGAAACATCCTGTAATACCATCCATACCATTGAAAAAATCACACAAAATATCACGGATTTAAATCTCTGATGATAAAAAGTGAAATGTAGGGTTCTTTCACAAAATGAAAAAAATAGAAAATGGAGGGTTAAACTACTTGGCATTCATTATTTGAACGTAATATAGACAACATAAGGTTGATTATAAAATTAAGGTTGAAAAATCTTATGTTTCTCTCTCAAACATACGGTTTATTATTTATGTAGGGTTCTTTAACTATACTTTCTTCTCATGATAAATGTAAGGTTCCTTTCAAATGTAAGTTTCTTTAGTCATACTTTTCTGATGATGTATGGATGATTAACCGAACATAGTATTCTTAACGTTGGGTTGAGATACCATACTTTCTTCTTCCAACATAATGTTGAATACAAAAATACGGTTCGTAATCCATAGGCACTGTACAAATCGTATGGCTTATTCCTTACGTTATGCTTATCCATATAGGGTATGAACAGTGTTTCCAAAATGCTTAAATACGCATCCTAAACACTTTAATAAATATTTCTTAAAAATTGAAAGTTTTAAAAAATTCAGAATAAATATTATAAAGAATATTAATTCCATGAAATATACTTAAAGTGAAATTATTAGTAAAAAACCAGGGTATTTTTGACAACAAAATCATAAAAAATTATAAATTATTGTTGAGTAAATACATGCGCAAAAATATCCCCAATTTTGATAATCACAAAAACCATAAAATTATTAACATAATATAGAATTTTGTAAAAATATTTATAATATTGATTTCACAGTATTATTTCAATAAAACTGAAATTTTGTGTTCATCCAATTTATCTCTCCCTTTTTATGATATAAAAAAGATAGTACTGAAAAAGATTAAAACACTTTAAACTTTTAACAAAATAGTAAATGAATGTTAAAATGTACTTTTAGGATAAACAATACATTGGTTCTAGTGATTGACATAAATATAAAAGGATATCAAATAGAGCACAAAAAAATAAGAATAACAAAAAGTTATTAATAAAAAATTTACAAATACAGTAGATAGTTTTCCTATAGAAAATAGGTTAGTAAATCGATCTGGTATAAGGGAAAAGGGTTTGGTCAACATATGTTTCTGGTACAGGTTCTGTAGGGGTCTGAAAATATTGAAAAACATCATTGAGTTCTTCCATATGAACCTATAATTTTTCAGCAAGATTATCTCCCAACTTCCTTATCAGAACTTTGGAATCCCGAATCACATGTAGATTTTCAAATAAAATAACCTTTAAAAACTCATTCAGACTCTCCTCTTTCAACATAAACTGAACTAACTGATCTCTTAACCTGTTGATTATAATCCTGATACCTAGTTCACTTGAGGTTAGTTTCTCAATAAATAATCTTTAGTTTTCCAACAAGACTGAAAAAGGGGAACTATTTTACTAGAGATTATGCAACCTGTCTTTCATATCAACCATGACATATATAATTACTTGAAATCTTCTAATTAGATCTGGTGAGGTTGAAGGGGCAGTATTAGAAGCACTGACTGGAGTAATACTTCCCTTGATTGACTCAAAATGGATTTAGAAATACCATATTAGGTCTACAAAAAATATTTTGGAAATAGATTTAGATTTTATTTTTCCAATCTGATCTAGAATCTACTTATTAAATGCATAAAAATATTTCTTTTTCATAGAATTTTATTTAATTTCTTAAAGTTGAGTCTCAATAGACTCATATTATATCCTTGGGGCCGAAGAGTTCTGTAAATCATCAATAAACTTTCTTGAGGATTCCATCACCTATTTGAGAATAAAATTCTCCTCCTAAACCTTATTGAACGTAATCATAAGATCCTAAATTTGATTTTTCAAATAATCAGAGGTCCCTTCATCTGGATTTTTGGACTTATCAATAGCTACAATGGCTATGGGATTATCAAAATACTTCTCAATAGACTTTTCACTAGAACAAGAAATATTGTCAAGAAATTCTGTCTTTCCTCTGGGGAATGATCATGGTATCTCCAAAGACAAATAAATGGGTAATATATCCTGATTCTCAATAACATTTGTGACCTAACTTGATGTTATTTTTAATTTTTGTTCTTCTTGGGAATCCTCTTTATGAACTTCTTCTCAAATAGCTTCATCTTGAATCTGATCTACTGGTTGAGTGACATCCTAAAGCTCTAAAACTTGAATTTCATCTCATTGATCCTCTTCATGTATTGGTTCTTCCAAATGAACCTAACTATTACCTTATATCAATCCTAACATCGGTCCATCAGGACGTGGTGCTTATCTATTTATTTGTTTTACAACAAGCTCCTCTGAAAATTCTTCTTCTTCCTTTTCTTCTTATACTTGGTTTTTTACACCATCAAATATCACTTTTTTCTTAGAAGACACAGAAAAACATTCAATTATGGATTCACTAATACTTTTATTTCCTGTAGCACTTTCCTCCCCCTAAGAAAATGATCTAGACTTCCTTTGGTCACCTGTACCTACTAGTGTAAGCTTTCCTTTCACAGTACTCCAGTAAAAACCAAACTTCTTTAGAGTACTATCATTTAGAATATTTTTATGAGGTCACTTCACTCTTGTATAAAACAAATGAATCAAGTTCTTTCTGAATGAAATTAAGGAGAGTATTCTTCTATAGGGATAAAATGACATTAAAGCTTATTCTTAGTAACAATAATTCAAATATCTCAACATTTATCTTAGAAAATTTAGATTTATGTCACTGATGAACAAAAATATGATGTACATATCAGGGTATAAAATTTTCTCTATTTCATCTACTCTTGGGGTAATTGTAATTTGAAAAAAATTAAACCAAACTTTTTGATCTACCACAGGATCCTTAACAAAAAATTTCCTTATATTTTCTAATCCAAATAGAAAAGACATGATATCGACAGAATTATGATCATTATTTTTAATTGATAAAAGGTCAAAATGAAATAAACATTAATGATGGAATTTCAAAATCTGAGCTATTTCTATAGAATAAATGGAAAATTTATTGTCTTCTATTTTCAAAAATATAGTATCTTCTATTTCACCAAAACTGAATAGTACACTATTGTATAAATTCTTTAGTTAAACCTCATAAACAAACTTTGTATTGACCTCATTGAATAAAAATTAGAAACCTTGAAATGATAAATCTTTCTTAAAAAGAAGTTTCATATCATACAACCAGTCGAAGTCTATGAACTTTCCTTGAAGAATCTATCTTGATGGAACACATTGAAAATTTGGGTCACTAGATTATCTATTATTGGTTCTCTTGGTCTTTACTATTTTTGAGAATCTGAAGTTTGAAGGTTTTTGAATTCAAGGGTTTTGAAGGTAGATAAAGGGTTGGTTAGAAAAATGATTTGAGGAAAAAAGGGTAAGTTAAGTTGAATGGTTTCTAAAAGATAATTATGTAGCCTTGTTTACCAATCCAATTATGTAGGGTAATTATTAAATTTTTGAAAATACATGACTGAAAACTAAACTATTTAAACAAATAAACATCAAGAGTAAAATAAATAGTAAACTAATTTTATCATAACTAAATATTCATTAAAATAAAATAAAATAAAAATTAATTATTTAATATTAAATAAACCTAACTCCCCTTAATAAAATCAAAACTTGTATTGGTAAGTTGTTTAGTCAAAATATCATCCAATTGATATTCATTATTAACAAATTCTAAAGATATATCTTTTTTAAGAACATGATATCTTAGAAAATGATTACTTATATTAATGTGCTTAGTCCTAGAATGAATTATAGTTTTTTTAAAATATTTATTGCACTAGTATTATCACATAAAATATGAATACTGTTAAAGTTTTATCCATTGTCCAGTAGATTATTTCTCATCCACAATACTTGTGCACAGAAACTACTAGTAGACAAATATTTTATCTCAGTGGATGAATGGGAAATAGAGTGTTGTTTTTTAATAGACAATGAAACTAATGATTTTCCTAAAAAGTGACAGGTCTCTGAGGTACTTTTTCTATTTAACCTACAACCTCCAAAATCAGCATCAGAATATGAGATTAAATTAAAATCAGAAGTTTTGGGGTAATGAAGAGATTGAAAAATAGTTACTTTTAAATATCTAAAAATTATTTTAACATCAGTAAGATGTGATTCTTTTGAATTTGATTGAAATCTAGCACAAAGAAAAAAATAAAATATAATGTATGGTCTAATAGCAGTAAGATATAACAAACTTATAATCATACCTCTATATAACTTTCTGTTTACTGGTTTTTGAGCTTCATCCAAATAAAGTTTTATATTGGTAGACATGGGGGTTGTATATGTATTTATGTATTCATTTCCAAACTTTTTTAATAAATCAATAATATATTTACATTAACTTAAAACATATCCAAAATCTTTTTGATATATTTGAAACCCTAAAAATAAAGTCAGTTCTCCCATCATACTCATTTCAAATTATTTTTGAATTAAATTTAAAAAATCATGAAAAAACCTTTTTTAGTTGAACCGAAAATAATATCATCAACATAAAATTGAACTAATAAAATATTATAAGAAAATATTTTCTTAAATAGTTTTGGGTGTCCCAAACCAATAGTAAATCTTTTTTTAAAAATAAAATAACTTAATCTTTCATATCAAGCTCTAGGTGCTTACTTAAGGCCATAGAGACCTTTAGTATGTTTTAAAATAGAATTTGGTTTTAGGGGATTTTCAAAACTAGGAGGGTTTCTCAATATAGACTTCCTCCAATAAATAACCATTTAAAAAGGAAGATTTAACATCAATCTGATATAATTTAAAATTCATATGAGATGCATAAACTAAAAGGATTATTGTAGCTTCTAATCTAGATACTGGTGAAAAGGTTTCATCATAATCTATTCCTTCTTTATAATTATAACCTTTAGTTACTGATATAGCTTTATTTTGGGTGATTATCCCTTGATCATCCTATTTATTTCTAACGACCCACTTGGTTCCTATAACTGGATAATTGGTTGATCTTTCTTCTAGTTCCCAAACTTTATTCCTCTTAAATTGATTTAGATCTTCTTGTATAGATAATATAAAACTCTCTTCATCTAAGGCTTCCTCTATAGTCTTAGGTTCAAACTGGGATATAAAGGTAGATAATTCTTCTTGGTTTCCTACATTTATTCTTGTTATAATTCCTATGTCTATATCTCCTATAATAGTTTCTAAAGGATGATTCTTTATGGTTTTAGACTTTATACGATGAACACATTCAGGTTCTTCAATATCATGTTCTTCTGAACTAGACTGAATTTTATTAATATCATTTTCAAATTCATTTTTAAGGTTATCAAGTCTCATGTTTTCAAAAAAAATCAGAAACATAATCAGTTGGATATTTTCCTTTAATAAAAGATTCAGTTTCATCAAAAATCACATGAAGTGATTCTTCAAAAATCCTTGAATTTTTATTAAACACTCTATATGCTTAAGAAGTAGAAAAATATCCTAAAAATATTCCTTTATTAGATTTTGGATTGAACTTACCAATATTATCCTTGGTTTTCAAGATATACACCTTGCATCCAAAAACATTAAAGTAATTTACTTTAGGTTTTATGTTATTCCAAATTTTATAAGGATCCTTTTTTAAAATAGGCCAAATTAAAACTATATTCATGATATAGTAGGTTACTCTTACAGCTTCTTCCCAAAATAGGTAGGAAGACTTTATTCATTCAGCACAGTCCTTTCCATTTTTAGAATAGTTCTATTTCTTCTTTCAAAAAATCCATTGTGTTGAGGTGTTCTTAGTGCAAAGAAGTTGTGTTTAATACCCATATTTGAGCAGAAGGAATTTAATTATTGATTCTAAAATTCACCACTATGATCACTTATCAATAAAATTATTTTAAAACTTTTTTCATTTTGATCAATTATACAAAAAACATCCAAAGATAGTGAAGACATCACTTTTGAGTTTTAGAAAATAAACCCAGATAAATCTAGAATAATTCTGAACTAAAACATAGAAATATATTTTTTCAACCAAACTTTCTACTCTGTATGGTCTAAATGAATCCATATGAACAAGTTTTAAAGGTTTATATATATAAATTTTGTTAATTGATTTGAAAGAAGATTTTTTCTCCTTTCCAATTTTTCATGCATCACAGAATCTATTGTTTTCAAATTTACGACTGGGAAAATTAAAAACTAAATATTTATTAGATAATTTATGTAAAACATAGATATTATAATGACTATGTCTTCTATACTATATGCATGTCTAATTTTTCTTATCAATTAAAAAATTCACATTTTTTTGTAGAAGGAATTTAAGTCCAGAGTATAAACATTGTTAGTTCTAGGTGCTCTAAATTTAAGTAACTTATATTTAAACACAGAGCATGAATTTTTATAAAAGTAAATAGAAAATCAATGATCATAGAGTTGATAGATTATTATTAGGTTTTTTCTTTAACCCTTGTATATATAGTTTTTTATTGATTGAGATATACTTTGGATATCCAATAGTTCCAACTAAAACCATTTTTCCTTTGTCATTATCACCAAAAGTGACAAGAACTCTATCCATTTGAGTCATCATATGAAAGAGTAATGGATATCCACTCATATGTCTCAAAAAGGAACTATATATATATCATATGTCTTTTTTTGTGACATGTTTCCACAGAATCATTTAAATAGATGTTTTATTGTACCCACATCTTCTTGGGTCTAGCCGTGTTAGCTAGTAGTGATTTGGGAACCTATATTTGCTTTACTTTTCATAAATCATATCACATGATTCATCTAAATTTTTAGAAATAAAATCTCTTTTAATACCACTAATTTCATTATTTTTTAAATATAAATTATTAGTGACATGTAATTTTATTCCACAATGATAACATGTTTCATTTTTAGAATTAGGCACAAAATAGTTTTTATACAATTTTAATTTCTCACCCTCACTTCCAATTATAAATATTTCTCTTTTAATAACATTGTTTCCAAGAATCTCATTTAATGTATTTTCTACTTTATTAAAAACAAGAGAATCACTCTTATATGATTCTAATTTATCCTACAATATTTTTATACATTTATCATGATCAACATGGTTTATAGTAGATGAGTTTAATTTTTAAATAATCTCTTAATGTTGTTTAAACAGAGTGTCTCTTTCACCTAAAATAGCAATATAAATTTTTTTTTCAAATATTTATGTTTCTTTAATAAGGAATCAATTTTTCTTCTGGCATAGAATAGTAGACTACCAATTTATTATTTGATCAACTATAAGTATCAGAATCAGGAGAGTAATAAGTATGTAAATGTTTTCTTCTCTATTTTCCATAAAGCATATATTGGATTTTAGACTTGATTTAACCTTTTATAAATATGATTTTTAAGAGAGATTTTTGCCTTCAGATACCCTCATTGTAGTTTTCACTTCTCTTTTTCTTTTGTGCTCATAGTCATCATTTTTATGATATATCTTTTCTGGACTTTTTTTATTATTCAATTGAGAAAAATCAGGTCTGATATGCCTCAATTTATTACATTCATAGCACCAAACTTAACTTGGTTATTTTTTATCCTTCCTGAAGGATTTTTGGAATCCTCTTTTCTTTCTATATAATTTTCTAAACTTTCTAGATATTTGATCCAATTCCATTTTAGAATATGAGAAATCTGAATTTTTCTCTTCTTTGACATCTTGCTTTGATCTCCTACTATGCTTCTGAGATGACACTTTCATATTAGTATTTTATTTCTTTAATATAATCTTATGATATTCATATTAATCCTGAATTTCTAATTCATATATCATCAGTGTCCCAATTATCTCTTTAATTATAAAATCCATGATAGGTGATGATTGGTGAATACCAACAGCCATGCCATTCCATTTAAACGGCAGTACTCTAAGTAATTTCAAAGATTTATTAGATTGTTTGATGGGTTATCCTAAGTCTATAATGTTGTTGATAATTTCTCTAATCCATCCATTATTTTGTGTGATTATTTCTCTATTAAAAATTCTAATGGTTTCAAAATTTAATTTAGCAGTAGCATATCTCATATGTCTAACATTGTTTGTTCCTTCATAAGCAACTACAATGGTTTGCCACATTTCATAGGAATTTGGACATTGTGATACATGATTAAATTTATCTAGTCCAAGACCAAAAATAATAGAATTACTTACCTTTGAATTTATATCATATTTAACTTCTGTTGGTGCATCCCAAGTTTTTGGTTTTTTAGGAATCTTATAGGGATTAATAATTTTTTATTAGACTCTGAATCAGAGATTTTTCAGATATATGATCATCCTTGATTTTCAGTACCCATAATTTTAACCGTTAAAGTATGGAGCATATACCATTGACATTCCTTCTCAAGGATCAACCATTTCCATCTTTGTATAGACCTTATACTTTTTATCTTGGTATAACTTCATCCAAAATCTCTCCACTGATACCAATTTTTTGGTTAGAATATACAAAGTAACACAAGAGAAGGGTGAATCGTGTCTTTTAAAAAATCTTCCAAAATAATAGCTTTTCACATCCACTATGATTTATGTGGATATGTAGTGTTTTTATACTGTATGAAAATATATTGTATATAAACATAAATAAATAACACAACTTTTTATAGTGGTTCGGGGCACAAAGATCCCCTAGTCCACCCTACTAAATACTATCTCTATGAGATTGGTGAATTTCAGTAGTATGATCTTCTTATCACAAGACTAAAATTATATCACTGAGTGGATGCAGTTGACACCTTTTAAATAAGGCTAAATAAGGCATTATGGTTCTTTAACAAATAACTGATTATCCACATCATTGATCAAGAAGACGACACTCCACCAAAACTGAGTACCAGTTGTTGAAACTCTAATAAATTAAAATATTTTGATTTGTTGATTCGGGTTGATCTTCACAATTTTAGTAGCAAGAAAATGAAAATTGATGGATCTTATTCTTTATAAAATAATATCTTTAAGAATGAAAGTCTTAAATGATCCCAGTTTCACAAAGATCATCAATTAAAAAGTAGCAACAAAATTAGAGCAGTAGCAAGCTTATAGAAGAACAAGATATAACATTTATATCTTCAAAGTCTAGTTCTCTATCAGAGTTGTTCATTTTCTATATCACTATAAAAATATTTTCACCAGAGTATGATTGTATATGAAAAATATATCCCTTGAAAAAATATCATTTTAGTAAAATGTTTACACTGATATACTATATAAAGAAAATATCCTTCTATATAATTACAGATCCACAAAATATTTTTGATAAATATAGATATTAAAATTTAAATAAAATAGGGGATTAATAACTTCCCTTAAGAATGGGAGTGAAAATATCTGTTGAATATGATTATTTCAATCAAATATAATGATATTTAAATCAGTCTAAAATATTTTTTGAAACAGCCTGTAATATATTCAATACGGTTGTAAAAATCATGTAAAATATCACGAACTTAAATCGCTGACATTGAAAAGTCAAACATAGGGTTCTTTTACAAAATGAAAAATAGAAAACATAGGGTTCAACTACGTAGCATTCATTCTCCAAATGTAATGTAGACAATATAAGGTTGATCATAAAAGGAAGGTTGATGATCCATATGTTTCTCTCTAAAACATAAGGTTCATTACTTATGTGCAGTTATTTAACCATAATTTCTTCTCTTGACAAACTTAAGGTTCCTTTCAAATGTAAGGTTCTTTAAACATACTTTTCTGATAATGTTGGGTTGATTAACCATACATACTATTCTGAACATAGGGTTGAGATACCATAATTTATTCTTAGAGAGTAATGTTGAATACAAACGTACGGTTCATGATTCATACATGTTATACAAAGTTTAGGTTTTATTTTATACATTATGATTATCCATGTAGGGTATGAATAGTATTTCTGGAATTCTTAATAAATACTCATTTCGAATTAAAATCTGGAAAATAATTTTTGAATAAACATTATAAAGAATATTTATTCCCTGAAATATACTTAATGTAAAATCATTAGTTAAACAAACAAGGGTATTTTCCATCATGAAAATGATAATAAAATATCGAGTATTATTGATAGAATACATTCTCAAAAGTCTCCCCCTTTTTGATGATCACATGACCCATGAAATTATTAATATAATGTTGAATTTTGTAAACATATTTATTCTATTTTTTCAATGTATTATTTCGATAAAACTAAAATGTTGTGTTCATTCAATTTTCTCCCCCTTTTGTGATATCACAAAAAAGGTATTGAAAAATATTAAAACACTATTAATTTTTCAAAGAATAGTAAGTGAATGTTAAATGTATTTTTTAGTTAAACAAGTCATTAGTTATATAAATTGAGAAAAACATAAAAGGATATCAAATAAGGAATAGAAAAATAAGAAGAAAAAAATCTTATTAATAAAAACTATACAAATACAGAAGATAATTTGGCTATGGAAAATTGATTAGTCAATCAATATGGTAGATGGTTAAAAGGGCTTAGTCAAAATATTTTTCTGGTACAGTTTCTATAGGGACTTGAACAACTTGAAAACCCTCTTTGAGTTCTACCATCTGCACCTGTAATATTTTTGCAAGATTATCTCCCAACTTCCTTATCAGAACACTAGAACATTATCTCACAAGAATATTTTCAAGTAAATTGACCTTTAAAAATTTATTATGACTCCCCCCATTCTATATAAAATGAAATAGATAATCACTTAACCTATTGAGAAGAATATTGATACCTAGTTCACTTGAGGTTAGTTTCTCAAAAATAAATCACTGGTCATCCAAAGGGTCACTATTGATTAACTCAAACTGGAGATTCTACAACCTATCATTCATATCAGCCATGACAGATATAATTTCTTGAAATATTCTAATCATATTTGGCGAGGATGAAGGAGTAGAGGTAGAATCACTGACTAGAGTAACACTTCCATTAATTGACTCACACTGGCTTCCCAAATACCATTTTCGGTCTTCAATGTTGATTTTGGAAACAAATTCAGATTTTATTTTTTCAATATGATCTACCATCTCCCTCTTAAATGCATTAAAATCGTTCTTTGATAGAGAATGTTCTTTAATTTCTTGAAGATGAGTCTAAATTGGATCAAACTTTATCCTTGGTCTAATGTGTTCTGTAAATCATCAAACAACATTCTTGAGACTCCTAAATCCTATTTAAGAATAAAATTCTTCAGTTGAACCTTATTGAACATAATCAAAAGATCCTCAATGTGATATTTCAAAACATTAGATATCCCTTTATTTTTATTTTTGGACTTATCAACAACCACAATGGATTAGGGATTATCAGAAGACTTCTTGATAGAATTTTCACTAGAGAAGAAAATATTATCAAGAACTTTTGTCTGTCCTCTGGATAATGATCCAAGACTCTCGAAAGATTGATAAATGGAAGATATATCCCGATTCTCAATAAAATTGGTGACCTAAGTTGATGATATTTGGATTTTTTTCTTCTTGGGAATCTTCTTCCTAAACTACCTATTCTCAAACAGCTTCATCTCGAAACTGATCAACTAGTTGAGGAACATCCTAAAGATCTTGAACATAACATTTATCTTGCTGATCTTCTTCATGTATTGGTCCTTCCAAATGAACTGAATGGGTAGATTCTCTCGATCCTAACACCGAATCCTCAAAAGGCGGTGTTTATCTATTTCTTGGTTTCATAAAAATCTCATCTACAACTTCTTCTTCTTCTTGGTTTATTGCACCATAAAATATTGATTTTATCTTAGAATACTTACAAAAAACTTTAGTTTTAGATTCACCAATTCCATAATTTATTGTATCTACTTTATCCTATAAAGAAAATGATCCAGACTTCTGTTGGTCATCTGCATTAATTGGAATAATATTTCCTTTCACAGTACTCTAATAAAAACTAAACATCCTTAGAGTACTATCATTTAGAATATTACTATAATGACACTTCACTCTTGCTTCAAAATAGATGAATCAATTTTTTCTGAATATAATTAAGGATAATATTCTTCCATTGGGATAAAACTTCATTTGAGATTCTTCTTGGAAACAATAATTCAAATATCTCAACATGTATCTTGGAAAATTTAGATTTATGTCACTGATGAACAAAAACATAATGTAAATATTAGGGTACAAAATTTTCTTGATTTCGGCTACTCTTAGGGAAATTTAATCTTGAATAAACTTAACCAAAACTTTCTGATCTTCCTCAAGATCCTTAAAAAATTATTTCATTATATTTTTTGATCCAAATAGAAAATAATTGATATCATAAGACTTATGATCATTATTTCCAATATATCAAATTTCAAAATGAAATACACCTTCATGAGGGTATTTCAAAAGTTGAGCTATTTCTAAAAGAGAAATTGAAAATTCCTTTTCTTTTATTTTTATAGATACAATATCTTATATTTCACCAAAACTAAACTGTGCACTACTATAGAAATTCTTCAGTTCTACCTCATAAACAAACTCTGTATTCACCTCAATGAATAACAATTTCAAACCATGAAATGCTAAAATTTTATTAAGTAGAAGGTTTGTATCATAAATCCACTCAATGTCTATGACATTTTCTTAAGGAATCATTCTTGATAGAACTTGTTAACGCTTTGGGTCACTAGATAATCTTTTTTTGGTTCACTTGGTATTATCTATATATGAAAATATGAAGTTCAAAGTTTTTAGATTCTTGGGTTTTGAAGGTAGACAAAGGTTTTGGTAGGAGAAATGGTTTAAGAAAGAAAGGGGTAAGGTAAGACAAAAGGTTTATAATAGATAATGATGTAGCCTTTTTCCTAAGCCAATTATGTAGGTTAATTATTAAAATTTTCAAAATATGTGACTAAAAACTAAAATATATAAACAAATAAACATCAAGAGTAAAATAAACAGTAAAAAGTTTATATCATAAATAAATATTCATTAAAATAAAATAAACTAAACATTACATATTTAAAATTAAACAAGCTTAACTCCCCCTTAATAAAATCAAAACTATTAGTGTGAAGTGGTTTATGGAAAATATTATCCAATTGATATTCATTATTAACAAATTCAAATGATATATCGAATTTAATAACATGATCTCTTAAAAATGACGTCTTTTATCTATGTGCTTAGTTATAGAATTACTAATATGATTTTTTAAAATATTTTTTGCATTAATAATATCACATAAAATTGGATTAATTTTAAAGTTTAATCCAAAGTCTATTATAGTGTTTTTCATCCGTAATACTTGTGCCCATAAAATGTCAGCATAAAAAAATTCTGCCTCAGCGGTTTACAGGGAAATAGAGTGTTTTTTTTATTAGACCATGGAACTAAATATTTTCCTAAAAAGTGATAGTTTCCTGAGGTACATTTTCTATTTAACATACAACCTCCAAAATCAGCATCTGAATATGAGATTAAATTAAAATATGAAGTTCTAGGGTAAAGAAGAGATTAAAAAATAGTTCCTCTTAAATATCTAAAAATTATTTTAACAGTATTAATATGGTATTTTTTTGGATTTTATTGAAATCTAACATAAAGACATATAGAAAACATAATGGATGGTCTGCTAGAATTAATATATAAAAAAAATCCAATCATACCTCTATATAACTTACTGCCTACTGGTTTTCTAGCTTTATCCAAATGATTTTTTATATTGGTACACATGTCGGTTGTATTTGCATTTTTGTTTTTAAGTCCAAAATTTTTATATAAATCAATAATATATTTACTTTCATTTAAAATATTTCCAAAATATTTCTGATAAATTTGAAATCCTAAAAAAATAATTTCTCCCATTATACTCATTTCAATTTCTTTTTTCATTAAATTTGAAAAATCATGAAAAATAGTTTTATTAGTTAAACCAAAAATAACATCATCAATATAAATTTAAACTAATAAAATATTAGAAAAAACTATTTTCTTAAATAGTGTTATTTCTACCAAACCAACAATAAATTAATTTTTCAAAAGAAAAGAATCTAATCTTTCATACCAAGCTCTATGTACTTTCTTAAGTAAATAGAGAGCTTTTGGTATGTTTAAAAACAAAATTTATTTTAAGGTGATTTTCAAAACCATGAGGTTGTTAAGCAGAAACATCCTCTATTAAATAACCATTTAAAAATAAATATTTAACATCCATATAATATAATTTAAAATTCATTTGAGATACATAAACTAAAAGGATTCTTATAGCTTCTAATATAGTAACAGGTGAAAATGTTTCATCATAAACTATTCCTTATTCTTGATTATAATATTTGTCTACTAATCAAGATATATTTTGGGTTATGTTCCCTTGATTATCCTATTTATTTATAAAGTCCCACTTGGTTCCTGTAACTAGATTATTGGTTGGTCTTTCTACTAGTTCCCAAACTACATTCCTTCTAAATTGATTTAGCTATTCTTACATAACTAATGTTAAAATCTTATAATCTAGGGATTCCTCTATAGTTTTAGGTTCTAACTAGGATAGAAAGAAATATAATTATGACAGGTTCCCTACATTTCTTCTAGTTCTAATTCATGTATCTGGATATCCTATAACAGTTTCTAAAGGACGATTCTTTAGGGTTCTATACTATCTAGGCAGAACACTTTTAGGTGGTCCAATATAATCTTTTTCTGAACTGGTATAAATTTTATTAATATCATTTTTAAAATTGTTTTTTGGGGTTTTAAGTCTCTTATTGTCAAAAGAATCAATAATTTCATCATCTTGATCTTTTCCTTTAATAAAAGATCTCGTTTCATTAAACATCCACGAACTACTTCTTTAACAATCTTTGATTTTTTTATTAAAAACAATATAGGATTTAGAAGTAGAAAAATATCCTAAAATCATTCCTTCATTATATTTTTGATTGAACATACCATGATTATCCTTAGTGTTCATGATATACACCTTGCATCAAAAAACATTAAAGTACTTTACTTTAGGTCTTCTATTATTCCAAATTTCATAAGGTTTCATTAAGAAAACATGCTAAATTAAAACTCTATTCATGATATAGAAGACTGTGCTTATATATTCTTCCCCAAAATAGGTAGGAAGAGTGTATTGATTCAACATATAATTTTCCATTTCTTGAATAGTTTTATTTCTTCTTTCAAAGAATTCATTTTATTGAGGTGTTATTGGTGTAGAGAAGGTGTGTTCAATATCCATATTTAAGTAGAAATAATTGAATTATTAATTATAAAATTCACCACTATGATCTCTTTTCAATGAAATTATTTTAAAACCTTTTTCATTTTTAATGATTTTACCAAAAATTTCAAATATAGTTAAAACTTCACATTTGAGTTTTAGAAAATAAGCACTGGTAAATTTAGAATAATCATCAACTAAAATATATACATATAATTTTTGAGTCAAACTTACTACCTTATATAGTCTAAACATATCCATATCAATATGTTCTAAAGGTTTAGATATAACAATTTAGTTAATTGATTTGAAAGAATATTTTTGATGCTTTCCAATTTGGCATGCATCACATAATCTATCATTATCAAATTTAAGACTAGGAAAATCAGAAACTAACTGTTTCATGGATAATTTATTTAAAACATAGGTATTACAATGACCAAGTCTCCTATGCCAAATTTATGACTCATTTTTCTGAGCAGTTAAACTAGTGATTTTTTTACAAAATGAATTTAAGTCCATATTATAAACATTTTAAGTTCTAGGTGCTCTAAATTTAAGTAACTTATATTTAAACATAGATAATGAATTATTAAAAGGTCAACACAAAATCCTTCATCATAGAGGTGAGATATACATATAAATTTTTTCTTTAAAACTTGTTCATAAAGTACTTTATTGATTGATATATACTTTGGATCTCTAATAGTTCTAACCCTAGCTATATTTCCTTTGGCATTGTCACTAAAAGTGACAAGACCACTGTCCATTTGATTCATCGTATAAAACTTTGATGGATCTCCACTCATATGTCCTGAAAATACATAGTCTATATACCATATTTATTTTCTTTTTATATAAATTATTTCCTACAAAAGTATTTAAATAGTTGTTTTTTTGGTACCCATTTCTTCTTGGGTATAGTAGTGTTAGCCAATAGTGATCTTAGAACCCAAATCTATGTTACTTTTTCATACTAATATAACTTGCTTCAGAAAAAAATTAGAAATAAAATCTCTTTCAATACCTCTAATTTTTGTATTTAAAAATAGGAATTATTAGTGACATGGCCTTTTTTTCCACAATGATATAAGGTTTAATTTTTATAATTAGGCACAAAATAGTTTTTATACAATTTTAATTTCTCACCCTTACTTCCTATTCAAAATATTTACCTTTCAATGATATTATTTCCAGGAACTTCATTTAAAGTATTTTATCCTTTAGTAAAAATAATATCATCACTCTTATATTATTATACTTATCCTATAATATTTTTATCCCTTTTCATAATTAGTAAAGATTGTAGTAGATGAGTTGAATTTTTCAATCAACTCTTGATATTGTTTTAACAGACTGTCTCTTTCACCTAAAACAACAGTATAATTTTTTTTAAAGATGCATATTTCTTTAATAAGGATTCATATTTTTCTTCTCATATAGAACAATAGGCTTAAAATTTATCATTTGAGAAACTACTAATATAAAAATCAAAAGAGTAATATGTTTTTACCTTTTCTTCTTCTTCCTTATCCATAAAGCATATGTTGGATTTTAGATTTGATTGCTATTTTTCTGAATTAGATTTCGAAGAGATGCTAGAGTCTGTAGATAAACTCCATGTATATTGCATTACCCTTTTTTCTTTTGTGCTCATAATCATCATTTTTTTAATATATCTTTTCTATCCTTTTTCTTTCATATTTTAATTGAGGATAATCAGGTTTGTTATGATCCTATTTCTTTCATTCATAGCATCGAACTTCTCTTGGTTCTTTGTCATCCTTCATGAAGGATTTTATGAATCCTCTTTTCTTTTTTATAGATTTTTTTGAAATTTATGGATATATATGATAGTTTCTTTTTAGAATATGAGAAATCTATATTTTTCTCTTTATTGACTTCTTGATTTGATATTCCACTATACTTCTGAGATATCACTTTTATAGTAGTATTTTATTTCATTACTGTAATCTTATGGTCTTCAACTTTATCTTGAATTTCTACTTCATAAATAATAAGTGTCCCATTTAGCTATTTCATTTTAAAATATTTGATAGGTGATGATTGGTGAATAATAGCAGATATTTCATTCCATTTAAAAGTTAGTACTCTAAGTACTTTAAAAGCTTGATTAGATTGTTTGATGGGTTCTCCTAAGGATATAATGTTTTTGAAATTTTTTGTAAACCTTCCATTCATATGTGTGATGCATTCTCCCTTAAATAATCCAATATTGTCAAATTTTATTTTAGAAACAACATATATCATCTGTGTAACATTGTCTGTTCGTTCATAAGCAACTACAATGGTTTTCCACGTTTCATAGGAAGTTGGAAATTGTGATACATGATTGAATTCGTTTGGTCTAAAGCCACAAATAATATATTCTATTGCCTTTGAATTCATATCATATGTATTTTTTTTGATTCATCCCATGTTTCTAGTTTTTCAGAAATATTATAATGATTAATAATTTTTTAGTAGACTCTAAATTGAATATTATTCAAATTATTATCATCCTTGATTTCCAGCACCCATAATTTTTATCATTAAAGTATGGGGAACATATATTAACATTCCTTATCTAAGATCAACCATTTCCATATTTTGATAGACCTTATACTTTTTATCTTTCTATATATTTATCCAAAACCTCTCTTATGATACCACTTGTTAGGTCGGAATATACAAAGTAACACAAAGGGGGGGGGGGGTGAATTGTGTATTTTCAAAAATCATCCACAATTATGGATTTTTACACCCAATGTGATTTATGTGGATATAAAATTTTGTTCTTCTATATGAAAATATTAAATGGATAAATATAAATAAAGAACTCATATTTTTAGAGTGGTTTGGGGTAGAATGATCTCCTAGTCCACTCTACCAAATACTCTCTCTGTGAGTTTGGTGAATTTCACTAGTATAGTCCTCTTATCACAAGAATAAAATTCCAAAACTAATTGTAGGTAGTTGACACCTTTAAAATAAGGATAAAAAAGTTTTCTTGTTCAATAGTAGAGAACTGATTATCCATAGTTTAGATTGAGAAGATGATACTCCACCATAACTAAGTAGGATATTTGAAACTCCAATAAATCAAAAGAGTTTGATTTGTTGATTCGAGTTGATCTTCATAGTGTTAGTAGAAAGAAACTAACAATTGATAGATATTCTTATTTAAAAATAATATCTTCATGAATGAAATTACGCAATGATCACGAATACATAAAATATCTTCAATTAAAAATCAGCAAAAAATAGAGCAACGACAAGCTTATAGAAGAATGAGATATAAAATATATATCTCTAATGTGTTTCCCTCTATCAGTGTTGTTGGTTTACTATACCACTATAAAAATATTTCTACCTGAGTATGATTTTATATGAAAAAAATATGTCCCTTGAAAATATATCATGTTTGTAAAATTGATACACTGATAAAATATATAACAAAAATATCCTACTTCAGAATTCCATAACCACAAAAGAATCATGATGAAACATAGATATTCAAATTTAAATAAAATAGGGGAGTCACAACTTCCATTAAGAATAGGAGTAAAAATATCTGTTGAATATATTTCTTTCAATTAAATATAATGAGATTTAAATTGGTTGAAAATAAGCTTTGAAACAGGATGTAATACAATGTAGACCATTTCTGAAATATTTCAAAATATTTCGGATTTAAATATCAAATGTTGAAAATTCAAACGTAGGGTTCTTTCTCAAAATGAAAAAAATTGAAAATTTAGTGTTCAACTACATAGCATTCATTCTTCAAATGTAAAGTAGACAACATAAGGTTGATCACAAAATTAAGGTTGATAAATCCTACATTTCTCTCTAAAATGTATGGTTTATTACTTACATAGGTTTCTTTAACCATACTTTATACCCTTAAAAAACGTAATGTTCCTTTCAATTATAAGGTTCTTTAACCATTATTTTATGATAATGTAGGTTTGATTAACCATACGTACTGTTCTGAACATAGGGTTGAGATACCAAACTTTCTTATTCCAGTGTAATGTTGAATATAAACATATGGTTCAAGATCCATATGTGTTGTACAAAGCATATGAGTTATTCCATAAATTATGATTATCCAATTAGGGTATGTAAAGTGTTTCCAAAATTCTTAAATATGTGTCCTAAACACATTAATAAATATTCCTTGTGAATTAAAATATTGAAAATATTTTCTGAATAAATATTATAAAGAATATTAATTCCATGAAATATACTTAAATTAAAATAATTAGTAAAAAAATAAGGATATTTGTGATCATAAAAAATAATAATAAATTATAGAGTATTGTTGAGACAATACATGACCAACACATAACAGTGAAATTATTAAATTAATGGTTTCATAAAATCCAGATGATTAAAAAGACAGGGTTAAAATAATTTCAGAATTATATAAGTTCAATAGGTCATTAAATTATTACCATATTGAAAACATTCCTTCATAATCCTGTTATTATGGTTTAAAAATAATCATTTTGATTATATTACTTTCATTTTTATATTAGATAATTTATCATTCTAGAATAATAATCAAAATTAATTGATTATTAATTTTTTATTAAATCCAAATATAAATTTTAATATTACCCCATGGGATTCTTAAATTTTGTACCTTGTAGTTTAATTATTTTAATTATCACCGACACTTTAATTTGTTCTAACTTGTTTCATGTTTTTTGTAGTGTATTTCTTGTGTTTCTATTTAGTTATAATAGTAGGAAGAAAACTAGATTTATTTTCATGAACCAGATATGGACGCCATCAAAATCAGTGCCAAACCTGGCCAGTAACAAGGCCCGAAGGGAATTATCGATCCCCATGGGCTGGAAAAAGTGCCTGGGTATCATATATTTTGGTTTGAGAACTATTTACCCAATTATGGTTACATAAAACATAAAAAAAAATCAATAAACTGAATCATAAAAAATTCATACCAACGAGGTTTATACAAAATCTAGAATTGAATACATAGGTCTAATCATAGTAACAAGAGGACCAATTATAAATAAAAATAGCATCAAATCAGCCACAAAGGCTCCACACGACTAGGGGTCATCACCCTCGATCCGTCTCCACAACACACGTACCACATGAGGGTACTAACAACCCGAGGCTTGACTTTACCCTATGTCAAACATAACTGAGTCTACTCATACCCTAGGTGTGTAATTAGGGTGTTAGCCATAATCCCAATAGGATCCCACCCCAAAATATTCTAAGGGGTAATTCAATACAATATGAAAAAAGCACACAGTTTTAATAGTGTAAAGGAAAAGTTACGATTAATTCAATGAAATGAAACTTTCAATTGTAAAAAGTTTTCAAAAATAAAACTTTTAGAATGTCAATTTTTTTTAATAATACATGTTATATATAGTAATTTACATCCATACATACCCTAATACAAGAATAAATACAAAAAATCCAATGATCACCAAAACCAAGAACACCCTTAGGCACTAGATAGTCTCTGGGCCCAATGTACCTTCATACCTTGGTGTAAAATATCCAAGTCAAAAATTCTTTCCCATGAACAAGGACACTAGTAGAGAACATATCCATAACCTATTGGTCCCCAAAAATCATCCATATAGTTTAGTTAGAGTTGTCTTTTGTCCAAATTGCCTAAGTGAAATAGGGTCAAAACTCATCTGGAATCATTAGCCTACTAGTACATATATGCCCTCCTAGGTACTTGGGTTTCCCCATTTGTGATCAAACAAATTAATCATCATAAATACACCCATTTTCATATAAAAACACCAAAAATGGTCACATAAAAACAATTAAGTATCTATACACCCTTTATTCCACTTAAAACACACAACAAAACATTTGATTTTCAATAAACCAACTTCTCAAAATCTCGCATTGTTTTGCACCTAAAACTCATTGAAATCCCCATTTTTCACACTATTTTCCACCCTTATAAGTCACCAAAATAGAAATTTAATCCCAATAACTTTCAATAAAAGCAAAAAATAGTTATATGGTCAAGAAATGATATCTTTATAAAACCTCCATTTTCACACAAACATGACACTTAAAGTCCATATGCTTCAAAAACACCATTAAAACAAGTTTTCATAGTAGAAACCAAAGGAGATAAACATTAAAAAAATGATTTTCATCCCTAACACATTTCAATAAAATTAAATAAGTAGTTATAGGGCATCCCCAAATGAACCAATAAAATATTTCTATGAAAAAACCCCCAATTTCACATGAAAATGGCACTTAAAATTCATTTTATTTACAAATACTAGTAAAAGCAATTTTTCCCCATTAAAAAAATGATATAGCCATGATAATATTATAAACACATAATGCTAATTAATAAGTGTTGTATAAACCTAGAATCACCTACCAAAATAATGAAAACCCTTAAATCTTTGTGCAAAAAACAAATCGCACCACCACCGAACCTCAAGGAAGGTAGAACAAGCCTAAAACTAGAAGATTGGACCCCAAAAAAAACAAGGATTAAACCCTAGGTTTGAAACCCTACCTACTGTACATAAGTAACCTTAGGTATATGGGGAGAAACTCTAAATAAAGAAGAGAAATCAATGATAGAATCACTTACTTGAAAAGAACTTAATGTTTCCCCATCAAAAACCCACTCAAAAATGAGTTCCAAGGGATGTTTGGGGATTTTGGGAGGATTCCATGGATTAAATGGTCAAATGGGAGACAAAAGGTGAAATTTTGGATAAATCTTGGGAGGGAAAACTTGGAATTTTAAAAGTATATTTAATGATCTGGACACCCCACATGATTTTCATGTACGGGTTAGAAAACCGTGTAGCCTAACCATGTGGCCCGTTCCGGCCACCCAAAAACCATCCATTTTAATCTAATTTTAGGGGGGTCCAAGGATAAAACCTAGGGGTAAGTATAGTCCAATTATAGGGAAGAATAATTTCCAAAAGAAGTCATCCTATGAACCCCAAAACACATTCAACTCAAGGGTACAAACCACCTCAACAACTTACCCCACAAGTGGTGCCCCTAGGAGTGTCACAAATCCAAATACAAACCACCTCAACCTCCTACCATCCCACTGAAAAAAGCGGTGGCCATGTACCATACATGACTCCGAAGACTAAGGTCATAGATCAAGAAAATAAGAGACACAAAAATTCCTAACCCGATACTCCAAGAAACCAAGGGAAAGCTAAGAACCAAAAGAGGACTTGAAAAAAGTCTGGAATTGAAATTCTAGGTGTGAAAATTCTCTCTACCATATATCATTCTACCACCAAAAATCCACAATAACACTAGATGTAAAAAAATCTCAAACAAAAGACCAAGATGGACTCCCTGTCCAAGTTTTCACCCGCCTCCAAAAGGCCAAACACCTTCAGTTGATCAAACAAAGGAAGAGAATACTCTCACAAACCAAAACTCACCCCACTTACCTAAAAGGATCAAATATATTCAAACTATATCCCAAAACAAAACAACTCAAACACTAGTAGACGAAGCTCAAATAATCCACCTGAAATGAACAACGAACCCGAAAAAAACTACCACAACCTTACTTAAACACAACCATTGGGCATGATCCAATCCCATATTTAAAAAGGTAATAAATTTATGGCTAGATAGACTAGAACAAGACTACATACAACCAAGAAAAAACCATGGATAAAACTAAGCCACCAATATAGGATGACCCAAGTGGACTTCCCACCATAAGGGTCAACTTAATTTCTGAGCCAGAATCTGGACACCAATTGGGGGAAGCCCAAAAGGTCTCCCCAGCATAAGGGGTAAATTAACATAATAATTTTCCTAAAAGAACTTACATGAGACACATTATGGGTCTCCCCACTATAAAAACCAACCATCTTAACTGACTAGTATGGGCTAACACAAAAATACACCAAAATTTAAAGAGTTTGCACAACCACACGGTTAGTTCTCACAATTTAGGAAACCATGTGATAACTATGAAAATAAGTTTTTCCAAAGGGAAGGCTTTATACGGTTACATGGTCCAAGGCGCAAAGCTATGTGGAGACCATGTAGTAGCTAATGTATCTTATTGCATGGTTTCCTTGGTAAGAATATAGTTACTACTAACCATGCGCAGACCGTGCTCTTCAATATTCCTAGCCCAAATTTCATCCTTTTCTATAAAAATTCAAATGAAACCCAAGGTAATAACATTAAATCAGGCTATAACATGTAAATGAGGTCCTCCCACCTCTACCACCAAATGTGAAAAACTAGAACTGATGACAACACCAAAGGTTTACACTATCCCCATATTTCATACTAAGGATAAGACTTTGACCAATGGTTTGAATGATTCAGGGATTTACCATGACTACGTGCCAGCTTCTATATGGGACCTATGGCTAGAGATCAAAGGATTAAAGAATCATTGGCCTTGTAGTTAGGATTTAGAAACCCCCCGAATGAAACTTCTTCTTCCAGTTCCACAAACAATTACACTGTGATCTCAGATGGTCTCAAGGATACATGACAAACTTCAACTCACTTTACCCCAACCCTTCATCTTACCAAAACAAGGGATTAGAGGATGCACACACATCACCCATTATTTCTTCAGATGTGAAACATCAGAATGAAAGGACACATAGAAACACCTTACTCTAGAACATAGGATTTCAGAATTTTCTGAAGGGAGACACACATCTAAAAAAATAGATACTCTTATAAGATTTCACAACCTTGACCCTTATAGTCAAATAAACACACGGCATCACAAGACGTCACCGAACATGACCATCGAGGATTAAAAAACACAAGGAGAGGGACCTTATGGTGAGTCCCAAACAGCACACGATTCCAGAAAGCGACCATAACAACCACTTTTGGCCAAATTTTCCACACTGGTGGACTAACATGAACTCTTTCTCCAATGAGACAGAAAAAAGGCCTAAAGGCCCTTTAAGACATCATTCTACACTGACAAACCTAAATTGAATTCACCTTCGACAACTCAAGAAACATAAGAAACTAAGGTCTATTTCAACCTCCCACAACCACTCTCCCTCTACAAGGGGATCCACATAATAGAAAAATAAGAGGGGAAAACTCAATCTCTAAAACTCAAGAATGAAGTCCTTATGATGATCAACTGAAGGATCATCCAACGGTGAATCTACATGGGCCACACATGAATCATGCATTAACTATTTATGGGGGAATACCCTAGACAACAAGAAAACCTATGTACCCAACCAATATGGTCATTTGGTCACAACATACCACAAACCTGAACCGAAGACATGTGGGGAGCCACCATATTGGCCTCCCAAACTTTCCCTCAAAAGAGACCACTGACTAATGCTTCATTCAAAATTATTGATGAAACACCAACCAAAAATATAGTTTAGACAAGATGGGTTATTCAAATCGAAACATCCAACAATAACAATACTAAAAACACATAATAAACACCTCCCAACCACACATTACCATAACACAATACTTTCTTTCAAAAGTATTCTAAAAAAATAACGTTGCTGGGTTTTGAATTTACCAATGGTATCTCATGAGCCTCACACATGCATGTTCATATGACACACCGGACACCCACCTCATATCCATACATATTACCATATAAACCCACTCATGTGGTCACCCTTGAGAACACAAAAGACCGAAACAAAACCTTTCCTATTTTTAAAATCAAAACCTTTTTAACCACACTTTCCCTTTCTCAAAACTGCTAACCATGAAATCAAAATCCAATTTAAATCTTACAAAACAATTTATATAATCACCCAAAATTCTATAAAAACACACTTTCATTCCTCTCACAACCATTTCAAAACATTTCAACCCATTTAAAAACACTTCTAATTTCATGAAAAACACAATTTCCTAAATCTCAATTTAATTAAGAACTCAACTCTTCACATTTCAAAACAAGGTTACAAAATTTCATAAAAAATTTCAAATTATCAGTAGTTACAAAAAAAAATCCATCTTCAACCACCTCACATAAATTCAAGAGCACTTATTTCAATTCAAAACACTTTTCCTTGGTTTGAAAAATTCTACTGGAAACACATTTAAACCCCCCCTTTTACATAATTCATACTTTCAAAGAGGTGTAAACATATTATTTACCCTTTATAAAACATTATGAAATTTTATTTCTATACTTTTAGAAAGAAAAAAATTTTCAATTTACTAGAAAATTAGTTCTAAAAAATTCACACTCCTTAAAATCATGACATTTTTTCTTTAAAAACCAAGCTTCCAAGGTTCTAAAGCAAAGAGACATAAGACAATGTGAGATGATACTAGTTTTGGTGGGGGACATAAAAATATGGTTAGAGGAAATAAAACAATCAAGTCACCATCACAAAGAGAATTCTAGGGAAATATCCCTAGCTCCACATGGCTTTCCAGGCCCTGCAAGCACACTGAGACCATTATCCCATATCTCTTTTCATTTCCCATAATCATCATCAAACTAAGAAAACCAAAGGACTCAGATAAATCCCAACTTACCCTAGTAACATGAATTCCATCATGATTTTTATTGGATAGGATCACTACCCATTACCATAACTTCGAGTCCCAACAATCCTAACTCCATTCTATCCTGACTGTTCCCCAGAAAACATGACCCAAAGAGTGAACCACCATTTGAAACCATTTTGTAATGAAAAGAATCTGGATACCATCAAAACTAGCTCCAAAACCACCCCATAACACGTCTTGAAGGGCATTATTGATCCCCATGGGATATCAAAAGTTCTTGGGTATCATATATTTTGGTTTGGGAATTATTTACTCGATTATGGTTACATAAAACATAAAAAATAATCAATAAATTGAATCTGAAAACTTCTTACCAAACAAGGTTTATAAAAAATTAGGAAATGAATACATAGATATAATAATAATACAAGAGGTTCAAAGGTAAATTAAAATAGCATCAAATCATCAAAAAATAATCTACACGATAATGTTTCATCACCCCCAAACCATCTCCACAACACTACACCACAGGAGGGGACTAACAACCCGAACCACCATCACCTGAGGCTTGCCTTTACCTGTGTCAAACATAAACAAGTATACTTAAAAAAAAGGGGGTAAGTAGGGTGTTAGCCTAATATCAATATTATACCACCAAAATATACCATGGAGTATGCAATTCACGGTGAAAAATCAGATAGTTTTAATATGTAAGGAAAAGCGGCGATAAATACCAAGTAATGAAACTTTCAATTGTAAAACGTTTTCAAAATAAATTTTTTACAATTTTAAGACATTTGAATAATAAATGTTAGATACTATAATTTACATCCAAATACACCCTAATAAAAGTTTATATACCAATAATTCAAGGAGCACCAAAACTGGGAACACCCCTATGCACTAGATAGTCTCGGGCCCTATGTACCTCGTACCTCAGTGTAAAATATCCAAGTCACAATCAGTTCCCATGCAGGAACCACTAGCAGGGAACATAACCATAACCAATTTTTCCCAAAACATCATCCACATATTTTAGTTAGAGTTATTATTGTCCAAGTGCTAAGTGAAATAGGGACAAAACCCATCTGGATCACTAGTGTACTAGTACATATCCCCCCTCCTAGGTACCCGGGTTTCCCCCTTTATGCTCAAAAAAATTAATCATGATACATATATCCCTTTTCATATAAAATCACCACTAATAGTCACATAAAAATAATACTATAGCTATACACCCTTTATACCACTTAAAACACACAAAAAAACATTTTTATTTTCAATAAAACAACTTCTCAAAATCTCGATTTTTTTACCCCCAAAACTCATTGAAATCCCCAATTTTCACACTATGTGGACCCTTATAAGTATCCAAAACAGAAATTGAAACCCAATAACTTTCAAAGAAACTAACAAAATAGTTATAGGGAAGCCCCATATGAACCAAGAAATGATATCTATATAAAACCTCCATTTTCACACAAACATGACACTTAGTGTCCATATGCTTCACAAACATCATTAAAACAAGTTTTCTCAGCCGCAACCAAAGGATATAAACATTAAAAAAATGATTTTAAGACCTAATAAATTTCACTAAAATCAAATAAGTAGTTATAGGGCATCCCCAAATGAACCAATAAAATATTTCAATGAAACCCCCCCAATTTCACATGAAAATGACACTTAAAATTCATTTTCATTAAAAACACCACTAAAACTAATTTTTTCACCATTAATAAAATTATATATATATGAAGATATTATAAACATAGAAATATAAGTCACAAGGATTGCATACACATGGAATCACCAACCAAAATAATGAAAACCCTTGATTTTTTGTGCGAAAATCCAACAGCACCACCACCACACCTTAAGGAAGGTAGAACAAGCCTAAAACCAGAATATTTGCCCAAAAAAACAAGGAACAAACCCTAGGTTAGAAACCCCACCTTATGGACACAAATATCCTCAAGGTTAGGGGAAAAATCCTAAAGAAATGAGATAAAGAAAAGATATAAGCACTCACTTGAAAAGAACTTGCAGATTCCCCATCAAAAACCCACTAAAAAATGAGTTCCAAGGGAGGCTTGGGGAGCTTGGGAGGCTTCCATGGCTAAAATAGATGAATGGGGGAATAAAGGGTTGAGTTTGGATAAATCTCAAAAGGTAAAACTTGAAATTTAAAAATTATTTTTAATGAGCTGGATATCCTACACGGTTTGCCTGCACGGTTTAGTAAACTGTGCGGCCTAACTGTACGACCTGTTTTGGCCACCCTAAAACCATCCATTTTACTCCAATTTCAGAGGGTTCCAAGTGGGAAACCTAGGTGGAAATATATTCCAAGGATAGTTAAGAATAATTCCCAAAATAAAGCATCCTCTTAACCCCAAAACCCATCCAACTCAAGGGTACAGACCACTTCAACAACTTACACCATAAGTGGTGCCACTAGGAGTGTCACAAATACCAATGCAAACTACCTCAACCTCCTAACATTACTTTGAAAACAAAGGAGTCCAAGAAACATACAATACCCCCAAGACTAAGGTCATATCTCAGAAAAATAGGAGACACCAAAATTCCAAACCCGAAACACCCTAAAACCAAGGGAAAGCTAAGAAGCAAAAGAGGACTTGAACAAAGCATGGAATTGAAATTCTGGGTGAGAAATTTATGATGGGTTCAAAGTGATCATAAAGAACCTATTCTAATTCATGTTTAATAATAAATCATTCTTCAGATAGTATGAGTACACCAGCTTTCTGGTACAATATATAGTAGCATCAAACTCTAGCAACACTCCACCGACTACCCGCTGAAGGCCAATGGGTATCCAGTATAAGATCCATCATACAAAAGCTATATTCTTACAATTTATCTAACTAGTGGAATCAGGTGTCTATCTGATGGTGGTGTTATATAATATTCTAAGAATATTTTATAGTATTCAAAAATGGTCTTAATCTACTCATTAAGACATGTCTTGTCCTTGAAAACCTAGGAATCGTTGGAGGATATAAAAGGATGACAATGGAGTCTTAGATCATCATCTAATAGTAGTTATCATGAAACAAAACACTCTAAAATATTAAAAACTCCAAAATATTCCAATATCATAAAATCTCAAATCTTCCTCTTCCTTTCCCAAAGAATTTTAAGAGAACATTCTCTATGGGAATTGTGAACATCAAAGTGTACCATCCAAGGGTATGATCTTCATATAATTTCTTCAACAACCATTAGGATCTATAAATCTAGTATTTATTTTCCCTATTCACTACAACAAAACTATTTTTTAGTGGTGGTTCTAGGAACCGCTGCTAAACCTTTTGTAAAAAAGGTTTCACAGTGGTTTATATTAAACCGCCGGGAAACGTTGGTTTTTTTAACACCTGACCCTCCTTCCCCCGTGACCCCGCCCCCCCCCCCCCCCACTTCCCCCGCGACCTCGAACCCCCACTTCCCCCGACGAACCCGTGACCCCGAGCTTGGTGACCTCGCGCGACCCCAGAAACCCCGTGACCCCGCGACCCCTGGCCCCCCGTGACTCCGGAAGCTGCACCGTCTTCCCCTCTAGGTAGGGTTTTGTTTCTCCTTCTTTAGGTTTTTTTGGTTTTCCAGTAGGTAGGTTTTTAGTATATAGTTTAATATGGGATTCATATTCATGTGTATCCTAGAATCCTTTCTTATTGTGGATTGAATCATCCATATCAATATCAATTTTATATATTTTTGATAGGTTAATATCGAAAGGAGTGTGAGATTAGAGCACCTTCAATTTTATTTCAATGATAAAACACTTTTTATTAGGATGATAAAATTTGGAATCTATCAAAATTTAATGTTTTCATGCCACAAGGGGAATATCCTCCTGTATCAGGGTCATCGACCATCCGGCTATCTCGATTCACATCATCACATTCATTTTATTTGTCAACAAATATCTCAAATGTGGAGTATTTAACATGTTTTGGTCTCTTTAAACCATAGGTAGTTTCGAAAATAATGGGGTAATATCTAAGGTAGTATGCCTCAAGTGAGAGATATGGAAAGTTGGAATAAATTAGTCCATTCAACCAAACCCAAGAAATGGTCTAGTTGTTCAGCAATAAAGGTGTTGATCATGTTCCCTCAGAACCAAGTCTAAGGAATATCTACATGTCCCATATCAGTAATCCCCACCCTCATTGTTGTATGATGGAACTACATCATGGAGGCGTGGAATGTACAATCACCCTGTTTCTTTTTAGAATAGAACATAATTTTGTAATGTCCCCTACATACCAAACCATTCCAAGAAAATTATCCCATAGGATAGAGAAGATTCGATGAATTCTATTTGTCACTATGAGAAAGACATCTATGAAGACCAAGAAAGTAACAAGAAGGGGTGTTCTAATGGTGAATAGAGGTGACAATGTGGTCTGAAAAGAATGATTAGATTCTATAATTAATGTATTAATTTAAAATAAGTAAAGGGACACCAGAGTAGCCATTGAAATGGATATGGAAGAACCCATGAAAGTTATCTACACTCCCAATACCAATCATGTAATTGAATTCGAATATGGATTTCGACTACAAAACCATATCATGGTGGCTTGAAGTGAAACTATGCAAGATAATTTGATATGATCCTATGTTTCCAATACATTGATAGTTATAGTATAAGTTTTCATTATGATTGGTGGGGATGGTTAATGATAGCCTCCACAATTATAATTTAATCAATGGTTCCATCCTCTACCACATTCCACCTTTTGTATGGTCTCTCATTAACTAATGGATACTCCATACACTATTTTGTACCATTTCTTTGTGTTGAGTTTTGTTCACACCCTATAGCCCCACTCATTCTCTTTTTCCACATCTTTTATTTTAAATTACACTTAAATGATTATTTTACTTATTTTTTTCATTATAGGGCGGTATGTAAAGGTGTAATGAGGCCTTGGGGGATAGCCCTATATAGTGGGTCTGTAGGGATCTTCTAAAAATTGTTTGTGGATGTTGATTTATTTGGAGCTACCCTATTAGGATTTGATACTGAATATCAAACCTTTCCTCAAAGCATATAAAGTTATCCCTATGGGATATTTCAGTCATGGAAGATAGTTCCACCTAAACCACATAATCAATCAATGGACTGATTGAGAAAATATACAACCTACTACCATTAGATTCTATTGAATGAGAATGGTATTAGTATTCCACTATTTTTAATGGTCATTCTTCACCAGTTGGTCTCTATTTCTTATTAACTCAGGCATTCATAATATATGTTTTAAAACTTCCAAAATCATTCTATTCAATGTGATTGTTATACACTGAAGTTTAAACACTTGAGAATCATTTTAACAGTTAAATAAATTATGAAATTATATTCTTCTACACCTTCCAATTTGGGTATGAATCTCTTTTGGATACCCCAAATACATAACATTAGATTCTCCTTTTATAATGTCTTATCAAAACCATGGTCCTTTTCATAGGATATTAAACTATGTGACACAATGGTCTAAACATCATGAACATAAAATTAATGTCCCCCTCCAAGGCATTATATGATACTAATAATCCTTAATTCACATAAGGTTGTGTTTTGGAATATCTATGAAGACTAACCAATCATTGGTTCTATGTTTTTATATATAAAAATGTTAGCAGCTACAGGTCTGAGAACCATGACCATAAAATATCTGAGTCATCCCCTAAGGATATATGCATATGTGTGTCAAGATCTACATCCATATCATATTTTTATTCCTCTCTTATATCACTATATATATCACATAATTTTTTTCAAGGATACATTCCCTTAAACTCTATAGATAGATTGGTCTATAAACAATGAAATTAAACATAGTGTGAATATCCATGAGATTGTTTATATGATAATTGGGATCACAATTCATGTAATTCTCTCATTTCCATTTTTTTATAATATTCCACACCCGCCTATTATATCCATGATATATGAGATTAAAAGACAATAATATTTTTTCAATACATCTGATCCTAAAATAGAATAAAGATATTTTTATTTTTTTACATTAAAATATGTGCACAACACCTCATGGTTTTCTGCAATAATGAAATTAGGCACCAAACTCACATCATTTTATTCAACACATTTCAAAATTCAAACAACCTCACATTCGATTAAAAATGAATTTCCATAAAAATATAAAAATTGGACTAACATTCAATAATTTAAAATACAAATTGAAAGATACATAGCACTAACTATGTTAAAAAATACAATAAGAACCTAGAGAAATATTTGAGCCCCCCCTGCTATGAATTCACATTAAAAAACATATGAAAAGTATGATAATTCAATAAAAATTGTAAATCCATAAAAAGTTTCAAGTTAAACCCCTAAAAAGTGTATCTTTCTATAAATTAGTTTTTATTCCCACTAGAACTCACATTTAATGTCTCATGAAAAATTTACGGTGAAAATAAATAATAAAAATAACACAGGGACAACCATTAAACCATAGAAAAAATAGGGATATAGTCACTAGGCCACTCAAACATGGATAGTGTTAGATCACAAATTTTATACTCATGAACAACCTAAGGGTTCTGTTTCCTCATTTCATGGGAAAAAATTGCTTGATATATAGTAAATTCTACATGACCTCAATCTGGTTATTGTATAATAACTTTATTAGCTATAAATATGTACATGAGAGTCAGATAAATAAAATATCTCAATATAAACATGTACTCCTACCCATGAATCCATGGTATGTTAATGATTTCCCCTATTATACATAGGATATATTTCTACATGATATATTTCACCAGAGGCTTATTCATCAATGTACTTACATTTAAAATTCAGTCCTTTAATGATTGAGCATGATCTATATAGTAGTCCCTTTATAAGAAATACAAAGATTATGATTCCTACTCTTATAGTATACATAGATAAATCTAGATATCCTTTCTTGTATCAACCTATAAATCTAATTTAAGTATTTAATTGATATAGTTCATTTAGATGTTATTGTTGTCCACTGTAATTTTCAAAAATAACTATTTAGTTCTTACTCCAACCTAGAATACATGTTGATTTGTTGATGTTAAATCATTTTCATTCTCGAAAACCATCATAGGATTCTTGAATCACTATCTTCCTTCATTAAGTGTTTTTCAAGGGTCAGTGGAAGCAGTTAGGTAGTTAGAACAAATTGTGGTGATCCTCAATTATCGTAGGGAACCTGATACTTTTTGTGTGAGAATTTTTTAGAACTCGATTTATAGTTTCAGTAGAGTCTTGTGGGAGTCAATGGTACCTTCTTAACTTCATGAATGTATGAATTGGAATCTCATCAAGATTGATTTTTTAATGGTTATTTCCTAAGGGAATGAATGTAGAGAAATAGACTGAGCCCATGAGACTTTTTATTGGTGACAGATCAGTATGGGAGTATGTCAATAACCTTTCAAGGTTTGTTATATATTCTCCAAAGATAGGGGTCATCAATTATGAGAAAGATCATTTTTTTGGTGATAGTATTTACCCAGACCTTGGTACATCTCTACTTTATTTGGGTATAACATCCATTTTGGAGGTTGTCACTAGGGACATGTGAATGGAAGCTAAATATTCTTGGAAATCGATGGTTTTTCATTCCTTAGTTTTATCAGGTATGTAACAAATTAATAGTGTGAATGAAGAGAATCCAATGTGCAATGTGTAGAGGCAGGACGAACCATAACATGATGAAAAGTCCCATTCTTATAGAAATAGTTCATCTATTTTGTGCTTCCAGTTTAGGGACTTTGAGGAATTTTGATACCCATTTCTTGATATATCTTGAATTTTTCTCTATTATGGAAATTTTTTTCATCATTATTTGTTTTTGATTATGGGTTTATAGAAGATGTCTCATGTTTGATTCCTTTTTTTTGTGTAGGCACATTGTGATATACATAGATAAAAGCTAGATCACATTACTGAGGAACACATCTTAGTATGTTAAGGGTTTGAATGAGTTTTTAGATTTTGCAATTTCTAATCAATCCATTGAAGGGAGAATAAAATGTCCATGTCCTAAATGTAAATTTAGAACATGGTTGAAGAGAGATGAGGTTTATGAACATTTAATACTGAAGCAATTCCCTGCTCAATATTTGTGTTGGATTTGGCATGGAGAATTGAACGTTACAGAAAGATTGAGCACTGATGTTAATTTGCATAATGAGGTCCCAAGTTCGTCGGCAATGGAAAATGAAATGAAAAACCTAATAAATGATGCATTCAGCACTGCAAGACACCACTATCAGCATCAAAACATATCAGAACAACCAGAAGAGGGTGCTACAAATTGCAACGTGACAAGTGATGTTTTTGGGACTGTAACACAGGCAGATCAAGATTGTCACATATCATTGGATCCGCCTCTTGATTCTGTGGAGCCAAATGTTAGATAAAACTTCACTGAGGAAAATGTGTTTCATGATTTAGTTGATGATGGAAATCAAGAGTTGTATAGTGGGTGTTTGAAATATTCAAAGTTTTCATTTTTGATGAAGTTGTACCATATCAAATGTCTATGTGGAATTACAAATAAGGCAATTTCCATGGTATTTTAATTTATTCGTGATGCATTTCCTAAAGAAAAAATCTCAGAATCTTTTTATGATATGAAAAAAGTTGTTAACAAGCTTGGTCTGAATTATACAAAAATACATGCGTGTCCCAATGATTGTATGCTTTATTGGGGAGAGGATTTAAGTAGACAAAATTTCAAGAAATGTTCTTCTTCTAGATGGCAGGAAAAGGGTGATGTTAGAAGTCTAAATGAATATAATTTCATGGAGAAGAAGAAAAGGAGCACACATGCAAAGGTTTTGCGTTACTTTCCTTTGAAGCCTCTATTGCAAAGATTATTCATGTCATCAAAAACTGCCGAACAGATGAAGTGGAATTCTGTAGATAATAAAAATGATGGGTTAATGAGACATCCATGAGATTCCCAATCATGGAAGACGTTTGATTCATTACATCTCGATTTCTCAGCTGATTTTAGGAATGTTCGATTGGGATTGGCTGCTGATGGATTCAACCCATTTGGGACTTTGAGTACCAATTATAGCATTTGGCCAGTTGTTTTGATCCCTTATAATCTGCCTCCGTGGATGTGTATACCACAAACATATTTTATCCTTTCGATGATTATTACTGGAAAACAAATGCCTGGAAATGATATAGATGTATACTTGCAGCCTTTGATTGAAGAATTGCAGGAGTTATGGAGAAACGGTGTTGAGACATTTGATGCTTCTTCTAAAACAATGTTCAAAATGCATGCTGCTTTAATGTAGACCATTAGTGACTTCCCTGGGCTTGGTAATTTATCTGGTTGGAACACTTACACGGGGTTGGCTTGTCCCGTTTGTTACTTTGATTTTGAGCCCAAACAGCTACCTCACAGTAGAAAATGGTGCTTCTTGTGTCATCGAAGATTTGTCGATGCATCTCATAGATTTCGGCTAAACAGATCAAAATTTAATGGTTCCATTGATCGTAGACCACCTCGAAATTTGTTAAATGGTTTTGAAATATTGGAACAGCTTGAAAATGTTGAAACAAAATTTGGGAAGGTTCATCATTTGAATGATAACAGAAAATGGGTCTGAAGTGTAGCGTCAAGCGAAACCGGAACACAACAATGGAAGAAAAAAGTATATTCTTCAAACTTCTGTATTGGAAATTTAATTTGTTGCGGAATAATCTTTATGTGATTCATATTGAGAAGAATTTCTGTGACAATTTTATTTTCACATTGCTTAATGAACATGGAAAGTTGAAGGATCATCTCAATGCTCGCAAAGACTTACAAGCAATGAACATAAAACGTGATCTCTAGCGAGATGAGAATGGAAAGTATCCTTTGTAAATTTTTGCAATGAAAAATAGGGATAAAGATACATTCTTTCAAATGTTAAAGAATGTTAAGGTATCTGATGGGTATTCAAGTAACATCTCGAGGTGTGTTGACTTGAAGAATCGTAAGTTACATGGATTGAAAAGCCACAATTCACATATTTTGTTACAACAATTACTACCATTGACATTGCGTACATTATTACCTGAAAAAATTACTGCTGTTGTACTCCGCACATTTTTCAGAAAACTATGTGAGAAATCTCTACATCCATTTCAGCTTAACAACCTCCAAGAGAGGTTTATATTGAACCTTTGTGCAATGGAGATGATCTTTCCTCCATCCTTTTTTACTGTAATGATGCATTTAACTGTGAATTTGATTGAGGAATCTAAATTAGGAGGCCCCGTTCATTATCAATGGATTTATCCAATTGAGAGGTACTTTATTTATATGTTTTCCAGTTAAGTAAACAATTTTTAGTACTTAATTAAATGCATAATTATGTTTATTTTATTTCATAGATATCTTGGGCATTTGAAATCATACGTGAGAAATCAAGCTAAACCAGAAGGCTCAATTGCTGAAGGCTATGTGGCTGAAGAGTGTCTTACCTTTTGTTCTCGATACTTGGATGATATTGAGACAAGATTTAATCGAGTTGGATGTGTTGACGACACCTCAACTCAATCTCAAATACATCAGAAATTCAAAATATTTTCTGCTATTGGCCGATCAGTTGGGAGGACCTCAAATGTGACACTGGATGAATTGGAATTATTACAGGCACATAGATATGTGCTGCTGAATAGTGAAATTGCAGATCCATTTATTGAAGAGTTGAGGATACAAACAAAGAGATGAATGAGAGGCCGAACACGAAATGAGAAAGATATAACAAAATCTGTTAATAAAGAGCTTGTAGAATGGTTTGCACGACGTGTAAGTTCATAAAATTTAAATAAATACGAATATTAGTTTGACACATACATTTTGTAAATCTAATAAAGTATATTTCTTTTTTCAGATCATGAATACTGATACTCAAGCAGATGTATCAGAAGATTTTAAGTTTCTTTCTAGAGTTCCTCTAAAAGAAGTTAGAAAGTTTGATGCTTATAATGTGAATGGATTTAGATTTCGTACAGTCGATCAAGAAGTGGGTTTGAGAACAAAAAATAGTGGTATATTTACATTTGCTGAAGTGGAATACTATGGAAAGCTGCATGATATTATTGAATTAAACTACCGTAGACATTTTTCAGTTGTTTTATTCAAATTCAAATGGGTCGATATTATCAGAGTCATTAAAAGAGATTCCTTGCAATTTAATTTTGTGAACTTCTCTCAATTGATGGATGTTGGTGATCGTGAACTGCATGATCCATATATCTTAGCATCGCAAGCAAAAATGGTATATTATGTGAATGATGTTTCCGATGAAGGGTGGAGTGTAGTTGCTCACGTAATACAAAGAGATTTTTATGATATGGGTGATGAAGTAGAAAATTTGACCTCTGAAATTGAATTTAATCAGCAACAAGAAGCAGAATTATTTGTCCATCATGATATTGAAAATATTAGTCTAGAAAGGATGAATGAAGTGGATGAAGCAATGGAGCAGGAAACTGACATGATTTAAGGGGAAAATGATTGTATGTACAATTATTTATTTATTCAGAAACCACTTGTTTCATTTCTGCAGTCATTCATTATCAATGTTATATATATTTTGTCTGTTAGTACTCCATCTGTTATCATTTTTAATTTTTTTTTTCTGCATAATTTTTTTGAAATATATATTCTGAACTTAATTTTATTTGATTAAATTAAAAGAATGCCAAGGAAGAAGAGTTACATTATTTCATCCAGTTCTGCGACAGATGATTATCCATCTGGCTCGCTCCCCACAACATCTGATGCACCAGCTGCCGACACCCCTGCACCATCTCCCCCTGCACCATCTCTCACACCATTTGTGGATGTCCCAGTAGAGGCTGAGTCGTCGAATCCCTCTTCAAGAGCCTCAGCAGTGGGGCAGTGACGCGCCCCTTCCAGTTCATCCCATACATACTGGAGTGTCACTATCATAGGTACAAATTTCAATTAAATAAATTTATTTCATTTTGTTTATACTAATTGTTTTCTCATTGAAGATGAAAAAAATGAAACCGTGGAAAAAAAAATAAAAAGTTCAGATGTTTGGAATCTGAATAGCGAGAAGATTGTTGTGCCATTTGATTCTTACGGGGTCCCTACGGATGATGCCGCGGGGTTGCTTGGCCAGATTCTAGGACATATGGAAACAGATCCCATTTCCCTTCCCATTTCATATGACGATTGGATACATATGCCTCTAAGCTGGAAAAATGAAGTGTTTTATTCTCAAATCAAGGTAAATTTATTACATTATGGTTTAATTTAATGTCATGTTACTAATATGTTCAAAATGAATTTCTGTATACAGATGTTCTTCCACTTTACCATTGCTGATGTGATAGCACAGAAGTGGACTTTGAAAAATCTAGGTAAGAAGTGGAAAGATTTTAAATGGAGATTTTGGTGTGATGTCAACGATGCTTCATTGACCACGCTGCAAATGTATGAGAAGATACCCAGTGGGGTACCAAAAGAGTAGTGGAAAGTGTTTGTTGATAGGCATCGAGATTAGAAGTGGATGGTATTGAAATATATATATTATTATATTATCCTCATTTTACATTTATACATATATATGAAAAGGAAATTACATTCAATACATCAATAATAAATTGCATATTATTTATTTCAGGATCTATCAAGACATAATGCATCAAACTGTGCGAAGCAAGTCATCCCGCACACTACGGGCTCAAAAAGTTTTTCTAGAAATCGAAGTTCATTGGTAATATTTTAATTATTTTAAATATTTATAAGAAAATATTATCTGTTTAATATATTTAATTGTTGATTTATCTTTGATTAATGTAGTCACAGAGTTTAGGCCATGAAGCATCCAGAACTGAACTGTGGTTGGATGTTCACAAGAAATCAGATGGATGTTTTGTTAATGAGCCTGCTAAAGAAGTTGGGGTATGAAGTCAAATTTTTATCATAATAACTTCTTATCATTTTTTTTTGTGTTAATATATATTGATATTTGATTTATAGGTCAAAATTAAAGAACTATGGGATGCCAATCCTGCGCATTCCTACTCTATCTCCCAGGATGACCCGTTTGCTAAAGTCCTTGGGAAGGAGCATCCTGGGAGAGTGCACGAGATGAGTTTGGGACCCGTGCCATATGAGGTTTTTATCAGGCCACCGGGGATAGCTACTACATCTACTCTTGACTTTAGTCAGCCCGGATATGCTAAGAAAGAGATTGTTTCTTTACGAAACACAGTTCACCAGTAGGGGGATCAGATATCTACATTGCAGAAAGAGTTGACTAAACTATGTCAGCAGATGAGCAGATATGCCCTTGGTGGGAGTGCATTGATTGGTGGTATGCAGGTAAATCACAGAAAATCAGAATCTTTTAGTTTTTTAACTTTCATTTGTTTTAAGTTTTAATATAAATATGTAACCGTATTTAATTTTCAATATAATGTTCCTACAGGTGACAACACAAAGTGGAAATGAAAGTGGAGAGGGTGACGATGCATCATTGGACCCTGAGTAGTTGTACTGTTGATGTGTTGAACAAAAATGAAAAAATTTGGTTTTTATATGTAACATTTATGGCACATAGTTTCCACCACACATTTTCATGTCCTAAAATTTCCTTGATTTATCACGTTTCTTTTTATGCATTTTATTGATTTATGATGTTTGTTTTTATGTCTTCATTTCTCGATTGTGGTATACATCATTCCATTTAGGTCTATTTTTGAATTGGTAGTCGAGATTTTGGATGACTAGGAGTTAAACCCATTGTTGATGTGTTGAACAAATTGGGTCATTTCATAGTGATCAAGGGGATAGTGTTGTAGACACTTTGGTGAGGCCCATTGTTGAAAATGTCTGATTTAAGTGTCAAAAGTATCTAAACATGCTCTATCTCTTCTAAAATTTCATGAGAGTGTTCTAAATCAAGGGTGGTTCACTAAGATATAGGTGTTAATGAGGGGTGATAAATTAGCATAAGTCCATGAATATAGGCAAGAATACTTTATAAATTAAAATATAACCTTAAAGATGGATGTCGACTTGATGCACAATTGGTATGTATTATAAAAACATGAATTTTAAGAAAATAACTTCTACCAAATACTTCAATATTAGGATGGTTACAATGGAACATTTCCAACCATAACTGTTTTGATCACTGAACTGTTACTTCATGACTTGAACTGCATTCCCAACACAATTTCCACTTAATCATGGTCTGTTTGGTAATTATTACCTATCATTATATCCCTGAATTATTTATATTATGATTCTTAATTCCATTTTTTGATTCATTACAAGCTATCTGGTCATGAAACTTTAATTACTGGAATTCCAGAACTTTCTTCTTTACTATTCATAACTATTCTTTCTACAACCACTCTCCCAAAGGTTGCATTTTCCATGACCTGTGTGATTCTCCCCACCATAGGATTTTAATATTAATCATTTTAATAAAAATAGGAATCTAATTCCCATGAAAAACACTCTTTCCACCACTAAACATGGTTTCTAGATGTGAGTCAACATAATTATACCATGTTCCATCACGACAATTCGTCCTTGGCATACGTTGAAGCCTCATATGGAACTAATATTCCATCCTTGAACAACCTGTGGTTCACTTCCTACCACATAGATTTACATCATCCACTTAATAATAAATAGAAATGGTCTATTCATAATCACATGTATTATGCAATCCTCATTCCATGCGCACACATTCAATCAACATCAATAACTACATCTTGAACTTTAACCCAGATTGATGATGTTATAAAACTCGATCCTCTTACATAGTCATCCATAGAACTAGGATAACTCAGCTTTTCTACTAAAAAATCTGGTCTACATCACTCACCACAACGTAGTTAATACCTTGGTAACCTCACTCAGGGAGTTATTGGTTAACACAACCTTTTTATATCCCACAACCCTAAACCAAGTAGTTATGTGATAATACCCCTCAAGGTGTTACTTGTGATTTCATCCCTCAAACTCTCGGAGACTAGAATTTTTTTCACAAAACACCACAAAACTCTCTCCACCAAACCTTAGTTAAATAAAAAAATTAATATGATAATGAATACTAAATTGATGTTACATCAATGAAATGGGAACACCCATTTCATATAATTCATAGGACCAATGGCACTGTGCATTCTTGGTATTTTCTAGACTACTCAAAAAACCAAACCCAAGGGTTACGTTATCCTACATAACCATTTAACATGGATGATGACTTATTGAGTCATACACCTTTGAAATTAAACTCACACAACTAACTAAACTAAATAAAATTATATTGGCATGTCAGTCCCACTAATCTCAAACATTAAAGATGCTCATAACACCTATAATTTTTACTTATCTCATGATCGCCTACCAACTTGGGGAATCATTCCACAACTAGAGTCCTACTCAATCCCAAAATATATAAAAAAACACATTATATGACCAAAAACTAAAAATATGCATCCAATGATGCTTAATATCTCCAAGGATGCTAGAAAAACTAGGTTAACCCCTCACATAACACGCAGAATCAACTCTAATTCTCGGTTTATTCCTAAAAGGTCACTAGAATCTGCCACCTAACCTATATTCCAATATAAAAAGATGTCAACTAAGACTCACTGGAAAAATCCACATTCCTATAAAAGCTATATCCCAATGTAACTCTAAAACTATTCCCACAATAGGATTTTTTATAACAATATATTTCTAATGTGTTATTTAAGCTATTTCATCAGTTCAAAGTTATTATAAGTATTAAGGATGGTTTCTAGGCCACAATACCAAAAAAAATCGTTATATAAATGGGTTGGTATAAATATAACTACTAATTCATCAGTTATAAATTTTTATAAGTAGAGTGGAATCGCTATGGATGATCTATCCTAAGAAAGTGAAGTTTTAAGATTTAGTGGAATCCAGTTTGGGATGTTACAATGTTGTATCAATGGAGTTTTATCTTCCTAGTATTTACTATTTAGAATATTGTATACATGATTATGAGGAATGTGTTGGAACCTTTGATTGTTTTTTCTAGTTTTATTTGTTTTTTAGGGCAGTGGTGCAGTAGAATCCAAGATTTTTTTTTATTTTGGGAATCTTTTCGCGGCAGTTTTAACCGCCGTGAAATATATACTGGCGGCGGTTTAAACCGCTGCTAAATAGGAGAATCGTGTCTACCTCATTCCGCGGCAGTTTACCTGAATTTAGCGATGGTTTTACTGCTGCTGGAAATAGAGTTTATTCGCGGCGGTTATTATCGCTGCGAATAAAGCGATATCCAGGGCTCGTAAAAACGCCGCTAAATTTAGGAAAACCGAGGCGAAATGAGGCACCTATGATGCTTTCCTAAAACTTCCACTAAACGTTAAAAACCACCGCTAATAGATTGCCGACGCCCTATTAGGCGACATTTTATGTAAACTGGCTCCAAACAGTTTAGCGGTGGTTTAAACGGCCATTAACCGCAAAAAAAACCGCCGCTAAATGGTGATTCTGTAGTAGTGATTCTCTCTCATTATTTTGAACCTTGTTTCTTTGTTGTATATCCCCTTAGCTCTCTCCTTCTCAATTTCAATTTCTATCTCTCTCTCTATCACATTGGTTCATCTTATAAATATTTTAGTGATGGTAGATATGGATTTTTGAAGGGTTTAACAAAAGGAAATACATCACTTTCATAACTCCTTCTCATTATTGGTTTCTTGATTTATACATTGAAAATAAAGTGTTCTTTTGGTTTCTTTCTTCTCCATTCAAAATAAAGTAAATTTTTGTTTGGTTATTATTTCTCATTAAAACCAAGGGACTTTAAATTTTTTGGTTTTGGGTTCTCATTAAAAATGAGGGATTATATAATAGTCTCAATCCTTCTTTAGGGGAAGATATGTAGGGGCTCTACATGTTTTATTACTGAACTTCATTATTAAAGTGTTCATTTCCAATTTACCTTTCCATTTTTCTAATTCCTACTTCTCTAGCACTTAATTAATTTATTTTCGATGCGTTATACTTTTTTATTCATATATGCTTAGATTATATCATCATATCATTTATATCATAATTTTATTTTAATTTATCACTTTAATTTTTTCATAGGAATGTCACCCCCTCCTCTCTTTCAATTTTTATCCTCCACTATTAAATTCCTGAAAACATCATTTTTTACATAGGCTGTGTAAATTCACCATGATGAATGGTGTTTTTTAAATGTGTTTAAAATAAGGGAAAACAAAGTAAATATGTAAATTTCATAAAATAAATAATATTATTAATAAAAAACTAATTTAGGATAAATTTTGAGTTTTTAATTTTATTATTTAAAATGTAAGAATTTAATTTCTAATGAGAAGATAGTATTTGAAAACCCCAAATTTTCATAATAATGGATTATGGGGAAGTGTTCATTGGGAGATAACAAGTGATCCCCAATCAAGAAATGATTAAATAGATAAAATAACCATAGAAATAGAATCATTTATGAAATATATATGAAGGATTAATATGATTTCTAGATAAGTAATCATAATAAGGAAAGGAGAAAGAGGCTTTGAAACCCTTACCATGATCTTTGAGACGTCACCATTTAATTGAAGATAAGGACTTTATAAAAGATAAATTTAATCAATCTAGGGGATTAAGGATGTGGAGTTATATGTATTATTTGGGTAGGGTTTTAATAAAAAACTTAAGTCATATGAATCTTACGAAAGGTCGTATTGCTATCATTTATTAGGTAAAATTCAATGGTGTTTCAAAAATAATAATTCTTTAAGGGTCTTGAATGTAATTTTAAAAATGAAAAGTGGCTCACAAATTTAAAGTGAATAAAATTTTACACCATTACCCATATCACTTTTCCTGTTAATTTTTTTAATTAAATTTATAAAATATTATTTATCATTAGATATTCTAATATACATTTTTGGAATTATTCACATAATTTGAATTTTAAAACATTGAGATTAAAATATAATTAGAATATGCATACATTAAAAATACTAATACTTTATATTTATCCAAAAAATTCATATAATACCATAGTTTTTCAAAAAAATATTACTTTTAATATTTTTAAAATCATTTATTTTATTTTTCTACCATTTGTAAAAGTGTTGCATCCCCGTTTCATAATCATTCAAGGTAATTCAATAATCAATAAAAAATAATAATTAATAATAAATATAAACAATTTATTTATATTCAAATTAAGCATTTATAACCATTCAAAACTTCTTTTTATCTCTATGAAATCATATTAGATATATTAAAAGGAAGAGAGTGACATTTTGTAATTAGTCTTCATTTAAAATAATATAAAGCCTATATTTAAAAGAAAATTATATAAAATTGACAAAATTTAGAAGATAGGATAATTATGGTCAAAATAAACACATAAAATGAAATAAATTCAAGTTTTTTTGAACTTTTTAGGCCTTATACCATCGTTTTAACCCCATTTAATTAATTTTAGCCTTTATTAAGATGATAAAATTTTATAGTGGTTTCTATTCATTTCGAATAAAAATAAAATAGAACATATTAACTAGTTTTAACATTATAATATAAAATGTGGAATACATTTTTAAGGATTCAATTTCTATAAGTGGTAAAAATTAATTTTAATATAAGTTCACAAAATGAAAGAAAAACTATTTTTAGAAAAACAAACTGAAAAAAATGGTTTTACACTAAAATTATACATATTATTGTTCCAAATAAATTTAATCAGATTTTAATTGAAAAAAATGAAATTTATATTACATTTGGATCATTCCAAAACCTAATTTCACCTTATAGTAACACTATTAAATGAAAATATCCAAAAATAATTTTTTATTATAATAAAATATAACTTATGTTCCAAAAGGTAAAGCGTGATTTTTCGAAATTCAATATAATTATTTAAAATCATTTAATTTACTCCATTAAAAAATATTTTTTAGATAAAAAAGTTTTATAAATCATTATTTCATGATTTAATATTAATGGTTTCATAAAAGTTATGGTATTTGTAAAAAATAGACTTTCACTATTCACTCAAAAAACTTGTCATTTTAGAAAAATCCAAAACAATAACCTATGATAATTTTGACATAATTAATTATATAAATTAACCTATTTCATAATATTAATATTATAAAATTTATAAATTTATCCTTTAAATGATAATAGTAAATTTAAAGAAAAACTTCTTTTATAGAAAAGTAACCCTTTTAAACATAAACTGTTCAAAACATTATTTTATATTAGTTACCAATGAGTGATAATTTATTTGTTTTCACATTGTATATTCATAATTTATTGATTTTTAAATTTCATTATATTAAATAATTACTCACATTAGTTCAATTTTTCATATATCGCATGCTCTTTAATAAGCTATTTACAAAAAGTAGTACATACTTAAAATATTGGGGTGTTACATCCCCCACTAGAGAAATTACATCATAGAAATTTTATCTTTTGTATGATAAAAAGAATTTAAAATATTTTTATAATAAATTATAATGATTTTAAGATAAAATATATGATCATGAGAGGAAACCCCATTTTAATATTTAAAAATACCTTTGTTGAATACTCACAAAATAAAATGGGATAATAAAACATAATTTTGAGAATTAGAAAAGGGAAATATGAAGGTCTACTATAATAACACGCAATGAGGTTCCAAAATAATTACGTATTTATTAGGAAATGAAAATTTGGACTTGGAAGATAAATCAACAATAAATAGAATGATAATTATTCTCAAAAAATTTATAGTATTAAGAAAAATATGATTATAAATAAAGAAACTTTAATTTGAAAGGTCATTTTCCCTAAATAGATAAGAGACCATAAATTAATTATAAATGATTTCAAAATTAGAACATATTCATTTGGATATTTTTTATATTTTTTAGAGATTATTTAACAATCAAGATAGGCAACGCAAGAGAATATAATTTCTTGATTTCTTTAAAAATATAAACATAATTTAGTATCTTGGTTTCATGTTTCAACCAGTTATCAAATCTATTTCATACCATATTCCAAATGATGAATATCCAAGATAAATATATCTTATGAATAATGCATGAAAATAAATTTCTAATAGATCATGGGATCTGTAAAATCATAAAAAGGTATTGTCCCATCATTTACTAAAACCAAAATGGTTCGCCCAATGTAAGATAATATCCAAAAAGAGTATACCTTAATATGAAAAAATAATACATTAATATATAAAATTTACACAATAATGAAAAAATTAATCTTAATAATTCAACAAATAACTAAACCTATATCCCAATTTACCATAATTTCTTTAACATTAAATAACACATTAACCTAAAATGTTATCTTATACCTTCCATATAATAGCCCCAAAAATGTAATATTATTCTTCCTAAAACACCTTCATGTTAAAACACATGTCATACATGAGGGTTAGATATACCTAAATCATATTTTAAAACCCAAAAATATATCAACTATGATATCATTAATCACCTTAAAATACCATCACTTAAAACCTAAAAGGGTAGTTTTTCCTTTAATCATGTGATTGAATTTAAAATCATAAACCCATGATGATATACATAACTATTAAATAATTCTATACTAATAAAATCCTAACCAAAAAAATTATCTAAAACCTTGCTATAATAAAAAATATAATGCCCTAAACCCATACACTCATATTCATTGATAAAAACATACTCTTTACAACTCTGAATTTGATACCAACAGATTCGACTCAATTTTAACCATACATAATTAGAACATCAAATGTAAATATTAATTCACACACATAAATAATACCTTTGTGGTTTAAGGTTTTAGAGAGTTTGGTACAAACCCTATTATATAACTAAGCCCATTTCTTTAGGTCGGAAATATTCCCACTATTCCTAGATTTTTTAATAATAAGTATTCAATATCTCTCATAAAATTCTCCACACATGAAACCCTTTTAGTCATAATATACATAAAAACATTATTTTAAACTTGTAGAAATGGAAACATAAGAAGTGTGAGCTTAAATACTTAGTAAAGTTAAATCAAAGCATTATCAATCAAATATCATTAGTGAGAATAATATTAGAATAAGTTTATGATCACATAATCAGACTACATGATAAAAACTAGATAAAATTTATACCCATCAAAACATGGATAATAAATAATGATTCATGTCATAAATCTTTAACATAATACATGATTCATATTAGTCAATAATCATGAGCCATGTGAAATCAATCTTTATTAAAAGGAACCATTGTAACTCATTGTAAGAATAGAGAAACCATGTTGGTATCTTGGGAAATTATCTTTATTAACCATTTTCACTCATGTTTAACCCATGTTGGAATAACTTATAATAGTTATTACCTATAGGATTAACCTAACTTGTTATCACAAATATTTTAAGAGTAACTTATATCTTGTTAACTCCATCTTTATTAACCAATAAATTAAAAATCTAAATTAGGATATACCATCATGATGAACTATATCAGGAGCACCCATCATCGGAAACAATTTACATGAACCATAACATGAATAAAGTATATATATTTCATTTTAGTGTAAAAATCATAGAAAAAATTATAATTACCTTTATAAATTGATTAAATCATAGAAAAGAAATATTTTTCATGAAAAAGTTCTTTAAAAAAATAATATTAAGTGACCTAGATAAAATATCTATATGGTATCAATAGAAAATATCCATAGTAAAGTATTTAAATCATTTAAATTATGTTTAAATATATGAAAAATTAATTCATAAAATCATTTATAAACATACTTATGAAAATAAGAAGGAATTCCCTTTTCTTTTAATAAAATTTATGAAACTGAAAAATCATAAAATAATAGGTAAAGGTTTTCCTTTGAAAAACATTTAAACATATAAAGTAATCATTACAAACAAATAACACCCTTGATATTAGGAAAATAAGTTCATTAAATAAATGTTAAAAAACATTCTTCTCAAATTTTTATAAAAAGAGTCAAAAGTGACTCCTATGAAAAAAGTTTTGAAGATTCCTTTTAAAACCATTTAAAATAAGGTAAAGATTACTTAAAATAAATTTAATCAATTATTTGAGTATAAATAAAAACATACATCAAACATTTTAAATAATATGGATATGAAGTTGAAGTAGTTCTGTAAAAGTCATTAAAACATTTAAATCAACATTTTTAAAGAAATCCCTTTAGGAACTTTAAAAACCAAAAACCCTTAAAAATAAAAAAAATGAAAAGTAAATTAAAATATCATGAGTATAAATATATCAATGATATTATTTTAAAAATAGGAATTATATATTCCTTATAAATTAATAAATGTGTGTCAATTAAAACACGTCTCAAAGAAAAATCTCTGAGTTAAGAAACCCATAAAAATTGGTTTGAATAAAAAACCTTTGAATGAATGAAATTAATTTGATTAAATAAAACCCATAGTTTAAAGAAAGGAATATTTTAATATATATTTATTGGGTATTAATTTCACCATATAAATTAAATAATGGCACTAGACCTTAAGAATATCTCAAGGAATTGAATATTGAGGCCAAGAACCATTACAAATATCATAACATTTGAAATAGAAAATTTTCAATGAAAATATTTTTTGAAACAAATGTAAATAAAAAAAATATTAAATAAAACAAAAAAACATATTTTATAACACACATAATATTTTCATAACATTGTCAATGAATAAGTGATATAACCTAGTAAAATGAATTTGAGTTTAGAAACCCCATACCTTGAGTCTTGACTTTCCTCATACATTCACTACTTTATTGAATAATAAAAATATATCAATTATATACCCAATTAATAACATATTTAATGTTTATTTTCTTATTATTATCTCTCATTATCATTTTTCATTCATTTACTAAACCAGTATAGTTCACATCGATCATTTTTCTATTATTTGGTTCATAATCTCCAAACCTGTTTGTTATATTCATAACGGTTAATGGTTTTAGATCAATGGTGACACAAAAAATGAACAATTAAGAGGACAGGTTCCATACCATTCTATAATAAGTAAATTTAAATAGTTTATTTAATTGTTACCATCCCAAAATACTCACTTAATAAGCATATTTTTATAGTTAAAAATAACCATGTTCGTTTACATTTACATCCATTATTATAATGGATAATTTTTCATTTCATAATAATAATAATAAAATTAATTAAATATTAATGTTATATTCAATCATAAAATCAATTTTTAATTATACCCATTACATTATTAAATTCATGAAAACATCATCGATCACATAGGTTGTGTAAAACCACCACAGTGAACATTGTATTTCAAAAATGATTAAATAATGGTAAAAATAGTAAGTAGGTAACATTAATAAAAATTATTAATAAATAAAAAAATAATTTAGGATAAATTTTTAGTTATTACATTCATTATTTAAAATTTAATAGGATAATTTGAAATGAAAAGAACATCTTTAAAAAATCTGCATTTTGACATAAAATGGATTACAGAGAAGAGTTAATTGAGAGGTAACAAGTGATCCCCCATAAAAATTGATAAAATATATTCAATTAGAATAGTAGTGGAATCATGGAAACAATATATATGAAAAAATAATATTATTCTCAGATAAAAAATCACAATTAAGAAAGGTGAAGGAGGCTTTAAAACACTTGCCTCAATCTTTGAGATGCCACCATTTTTTTTAAAGAAAAGGAATTTGGAGAAGATAATTTTGATCACTCTAGGGGATTAAGGATATAATATTGGAAGTTTTTTTCAAGAGTTTTAATAAAACAAAACTCATTTGTGTATTAGAAAAGTTTATAATAGTCCCCTTTTATAGGAAAAAATCAACGTCTTTTTCGCAATATTATGTCATTATGGGTCTTTATTGTAATTTTAAAAATTAAAAGGGGAAGTAAAATGGAATATGGATGATATTTTAGACCATTAAACATACCAATTATCCTATTATAATATTTTTATGATTTTTAAATCCATTTATAACATATTATTTTTTATTTAATATCCATAATGTTATTTTCCACACTATTCAAATAATTTGATATTTAAAACATCAAGATAACAATAAAATTTGAATATAAATACTTTCAAAAAAGAAAATAATTTATAATTATCCATGAAATTCATGTAAAAACATAATTATTCAAAAAAATACCACTTTTAATGATTTTAGAATCATTTATTTTATTTTTATATTATATTCCCCAACACTGTATCGACATTTCATAAGTGTTGGAGATAACTATACCATCACTAAAAATTATGAATAAATTAATATCAATAAAATAATTTATTTATAATAAAAGTTAAGATTTATAACTATTCATAACTTAGTTTTATCCCTTTTAAAATATTATATATATATATTATAATAAAGATAGTGAAAGTTTATAAGTACTCTTTACATAAAATAATATAAAGACCATTATTAAAGGAAAATGGAACAAGATTGACCTAATATAGGGTATAGGGTCAGGATGGTAAAAATAAAATCATTAAATAAAATAAATATAAATGTTTGAGAAATTTTGAGGCCTCATCCCATAGTTTTAACCTTATTTGATCCATTTTACTCTTTACCATAGTGATAAGCATTTACGAGGGTTCCTATTTATTATGGCTAAAAATGAAGTTGAATTGATTAAGTAATTTGAACATGGTGATTCTAGGATTAAATTTCTCTAAGGGGAAAAAATTAATTCTAATATATGTTTAAAAAATGCGACAAAAACTGTTTTTAGAAAAAAAATCCTTTTTTGAGCATTAAAATTATTTTACACTAAAATTATTCTTATTATTCATTATCTGGAATTTAATTATATTATAATTATAAAAAAAATTTTTTAAGAAATTTTCATCATTCCAAAATAGAATTTAACTTTTCAATTTTAATATTAAATGTAAATATCCAAGAATAGTTTTTAATTAGAGTAAAATGTAACTAAAGTTCAAAAAATTCGAGCATGGGTATCCAAATAAAAAATAATATTATTTAAATACTTTATTTCATTCCTTGATATCTTATTTGGTTTATCTAAATGTTCTATAAATATTTAGGTCAATATTACATCATAATTAATCCATAAAAAACATGGTATTTGTAAAAACTATATTTTCATTATTCACTTAAAATCAACCATTTTAGAAAAAAACAAAAAATTTCTCATAATATATTTTAGACATGATGACTTAAAATATTAATTTATTTTTTTTTAAAAATTAAATTTAAAAATTCATCTTTTAAATGAAAATAAAAAATATAATGAAAAATCAATTTCATAGAAAAATGAATGTCTAAACATAAAGTGTTTATAATATTATTCCATATAATTTATAAATGAGTGTTAATTTATGAATTTTCCAATTTTATATTCTTAATTTATTGATGTTGATCTTTCATTTAAATAAATTAATCCTCAATTTAGTTTGATTTTTCATATATCGCACACTATTCAAAAATATTTATATATAAAGTAATATATTCTTAAGATCTTAGGGTGTTATAGTAGAAGTATTTGATCGAATGAAGGATCTTACATAAATATTAGTTAGGTTGGATTCATCCCAAAACAAATATAATGGTACCATTCAAGAGAATAAATGACCAAATACTACTTTATTATAGTAGGATGGCTTATTTCTGACACTCTGAACATTTTAGTCATCCTTATTTCTCTTGAATAAGAAGTAAATTAGAATTCCCCTAGTGTATGAGGACCTTGGTTTTAAACCATGTAAAAATTATGTTATTATTTTTCCATTTTAATTTCTTTCAATAATTTCTTCTCATACTCTTGTTTTTCCTTTGTCTAGAAGTGTTACAGTGTAGTGTGATGACTTAGGTGTAACTTTTCTTATAAGTTCTAAATGTTTTAGTATGGGTTCACATTCATGATCTTTGTTTCCATGTTGTAAGTTCTGATAGAATATATTCTTGTGGTTTTATCCATAATTTTTTAATAGACCTAATGATTTAAATAATATTAATATATGATAATTTGATTATGTAATTTCTTCACATAACAAAATTGAAATATAAAATATTTTTATTTCATGAAATATCATACATTTAGGAAAATTCCATTTAATAAATAATATGAATTATATCATATTAGAAATAAATATAAAATTTTTATATTTATTTTTGATTATGAAATGTCCATGATAAATAGATAAATTATAAAGAGTTCATTTTTATCTATATTTAGAATTATTCATAATTTTTTTATTTCATGTTGTAATATGGAAATTATTTATTTATTTAAAAAATTACTTCATTATTAATAGATATAAATATTATATTGTTAATTTTTTTTATGGCTTAGTTTAAATTGTTATGAAACTTTTATAAATTGTCATACTTGAATATGAGGTGTTATATTCTTGGTATGATAATAGATGTAGTTTTTTCCACCTAAATTTTGGATTTTATTTAGGTATGAGATAGAATTAAGTAGTTCATTATATTTTTTATATATTAAGTTTTATAATTATAATGGAATTGAAGTATCTCATGAATTTAGTACCCTTTGTTATAGGGACATTTATTGAGATTACTCACTAGACTAGAGGATTATGCCTTCTGTAGAAAGTGAGGGATCACTATATGTGGCTTTTGGGGTACTCATGTAGGGATTATTAATATCATAGAATAATAAAACTTTATATGAAATTTTTTTATTTAACTTATTCATAATATGTTGGTTGGATATTATGCCAATAGTGGTTAGTGTGAATTTCCCTTTTAAAATTTAATGTGAAAAAAATTCTAATTTCAAAATTAAAAGATTTTGATATAATAAAGAAAGAAATTTAATATGTTGTCATTGATAAATGAAATTCATGTTTATTAAGATAATATAAAATTAATTAAATTTTGTATATGATTGAACTGAATATATGCAATTATATGAATCTATGTTAAATGATGTGGTTCCAAAAAAGTCAATATAGGACAAAAAAATTGATAAGGACTTCAAATAAAGCTTTATGTCAGCCCCTAAATCTCAAGTCCTCAACTCAAAAATTATATTGTATAAATACCTTTATCTAAATGGTGATCAAGAAACATGTCCCCCATAATTTTGATTTGTGAGTTCCCTATAAATCACTGTTGATATCAAATTAACTCATCCCACAATTTTTTGGACTGTGAACCATTAGAGAGTAGAGGTTGAGGTGGGAGATGTTTAATTTTGGAAAACCCATTAAAAACACTCACTAATCCCTTTAATGAATAAATTACAATGGTTCAAGAGAGATTTTAGAGGATAATAGAGAGCCTTTAAAGGATTAAAAACATTGTTTTTTTCTCATTGACAGGATTTGAGAGATCTATCAATTTAGAGTTGATTTGGAACAAGATCATTGTTCGGGAGGAAGTTAAATCTTACAAGGGACTAGAAACATCATTTTATAGGATCTAAAATCACTGAAAATATTTTGGAAATCATTTGGTGTTTTGAAGTTGTCAAAGAATATCATTATGGCCATGTTGATAATAATAAATTCATGCTCACTAGAGCCTTCCCGAAACCACCATGTACCTAATTTCCAAAACTAGGTACCTGGTAGCCACCACCAGGTATCCAATAGGATTAATGGAGCTATTTATTGTAATATATCTGCCATCTGAGAGCTGCTACTGACCAATGGTTGGCTGAAGGAATTTTAACAGAGATAATTTTCATTAAATGAATCTCTAGTTGTAACACCCCAAGCTTCCACGGTACGCTTCTCTTTGAATAATATAGTAGCATGTGTTATACGCAACTTCGAGTTCTAACACACCACAACCAATCAAACTAGCCGTTATGAATAGTAATACCCACTTTTTAAAATTTTATACATTTTAACTTTCAAAATGGACTTCATTTTTTGATTCATAATATCGAAATTAGATTAGGTTGAATTTTTGGTACTTTTCTGATAACTTTCATATTTTGATGAATAGTGAAAATTACTAAATTTTAATTAAAAACAACTTTTTTAATCGAAATAATTAATAATTATAAATTATGAATTTGAGTGATTTTAAAGTATAATTATATTATATTTTTACCATTTAATCAAATTTTTGTCATTGGACATAATTTCACATTTAAACTGGATATAAGCGAGTTCCAATCTTTTGATAGTTATTATTTCTTAAAAACACACTTTTTGTTTTGACAATGAGAATTAATTTGAAATTAATTTCTGCCACTTCTGTGTTTTGAATTTATAAAAATGGATTCCATATTTAGAATTGGGAGTTACAAATTTTTTAAATATGTAACTTTTATTTTTAGACATTTTGAATAATTACTTTGGTAAATATTTTATTTACCATGGTTAAAGGGTAAATTCGGTAAATAAGGGTAAAAAAATTATAATAATACTAAATTTCCCTAAAACGTGTTATAACCCTATTGGTTGATACATGTCTAACCATGGGCATCTTTGGGTTGATTTTGGGAACCCATGGAGCCACTTGTAAGTGATAATGACACTTTATATTAATTAAGTTAAAGTAAATACTAAAATGACATAAGCATATATCTTTTAGAAATTTTTTTTATATAGGATTATATATGTTATATTTTCAAATATAAATATTAATTAGAAATATAAAAATATTTCCTACATAATGGTATTTTATGTATAATTTTTAGACATTTAATAATTAAATTTATTTATGACAAAATAATGATGCATTATTTTCCATATTAATGAAAGAATCAAATAATTGGTATTATAAATGTTAAAATAAATATAATTTGAAAGTTTTGATGACATACAAGAATTTTATTGGTTAGTATGAAATGTTAGTATTTCTTAAATGAATTTTATTCTAATTAATAAAGCTGTTAAGACTTTATCAAAAATCAATTATTAAATAGTGTCAAAATTGACATAAAAGAGTTTTTGAAACAAATATTATATTATTAATTGATATTCTATTCCTAAAAAAATCTAAGGTTCGTCCAAATGACTTATATCATGATATGTGTATCATTAATGGACCACTTGGGGGTATATTAAAAGTATATAGTAAGTTTATTAACTATATAATATAAAAATACAAAGAGACATGGTAAATGTCAAACTAATTAACTAAGAGTTAAAACTAAAAGATAAGGTTAGTAAAGTGACCCAAACCTATCTAAAACCTATTGGTTGAGTTTTTTTGACCCATCCCCACCTTATCCTCTAAATAAGTCACTTTGTATCCATTAGAAACCGAAAATTATTTTATTATAAAATAACATTTATAGCTTTTCCTAAGGTGCCCCTCACCCCTCTTATAAAAGGGCACTCCCCCTTCTCTCTAATTCACACCTTCAAATAAAATTTTCTTGGCCAAAACCTGACCAAATATCCTCCCAAATTCCCTCAATTCATCCTATATTCCTTATTTTGATCAAAAAACCAACCTAAGTATCCCTTTTGATCAAATCAAAAGGAAGAACCCGAAGAAGAGGTAATGATTTCACCACCCTCTTTCAAGTTCGTTTCTTCTTCCACTTCTTTTTTTATTTGTTATTTCCATTATAAAATAATAAATCCAGTATCTTATATATACAGTGATTCTATTATAAATATGGTACAACCATATTCATTATTCTATCCATCCTTTGAATGACATGTCACCATACGTGCGTACGTATGGCCTACCGTCTCCACGCCGTGGTGTAATTGTTATTCAATACATTATTATTTGGATGGGTATGATAAATATGTTTAATTGATTTAAATAATAAATATAACATGATAATGATTCTGTATATATGACATACCATCCAAATATGTATTATTTTAATATCTAAAGAATGATATTGTCGCTCGTGCGTATGTACGGACTACCGTCTCCACGAACGCGATGAGATTCATTCCCCATCGTATCCATTAAAGAATAAATTTATTTGATAGTTAAAAATAATGTTTAAAGACTTAATATCATTATGTATATGAATAATATACAATCTATCCATAACAAACAGGGCTTACGTGACAAATCATATAAATTAAAACGAATCAGTTAAAACCCAAAACAACGATAATACAAAGATATTATTAACAAAGCAATGTTAAAAGATCATATATGATATCATATTAATATATATGATTATTGTATAATTTAATAACAATTATTTAACCATTATATAGGAGGTTAACCTACCCTCTAACAAGGAAAAGTACAAGGTAAGTGTTTATTTCAAAATCTCTTCATTATCCGAGGTTGTTTAAACGTAATTATCTACTGGGACCTCTTTATCATCCACATCCATGTTTCTTATAAATGTATTTCAAATCATTCTTAATATTTTATAGACTATGGGTTAAAGTCATTTATACCCTTTTTGAATTTTTATAAGATGTTTATAAAGGAATATTTCCATCATTTTCCAAACAAGGTCCTTTTAACCTTTTCGATAGAATTAAGGTAAGAATGTATTTTTAAACTTATTCGGCGGGTGCAACTATTTTACACCGTTATAAAATCATCGAATCTTCCCTTAAAATCTTATAAGAATATTTTTAAAGTAAATGTTTTAATTATTTGGATTTTAAATGATTTCAAAAAAATAGATATTTCTATCAAATAGTTTTGATTTCATCTATGTCAACATCATTTGATAGATTTTAAGCTTATTTGAAGTTGATTTATTACGATACAAAACTTCCATATAGTATTTAAGTTTTTGTGATAAGTTTGACTGTAGATGTGTTATTTTTATACCATTCATGGTTTATGGGTAAATATTGACATTTCGTATGCCGGTTTTAATACTAATGTTTATGTTATGTTTAAACCTTTTCATATGAGGAATTCATTGGAATTAGTAAGTGACGGGTGGAGCCCGCTATAGCTCTTTGATGCATCGGTAGGTCTCATGAGACAAAATAGTGTCTTGGCACAAGGCCTTGACAAAATATTATTTGTATTCTTGGAACAAGGCCATGACTATGTGGTTATGATATTCTGGAATTATACATTCCATCATTATGAAAGTGATTATTGATATTGCATGTGATTATTCGACTTGTAGAATATCCATGTAAATAAGTAAATGGAATTATTTCATTTTATTTCTTCCATATTATTATGAATTTCAAGTTTAAAAGGCTTTTGTTTTAGTTATACGTTGCCTTAAATGTTTATGCATATTTATGAATGTTTCCGCTATATTGTTATCCTTACTGGGCATCTGAGCTCACCCCTTTCTATGTTTTATTTTTCCCAGGATGTGAAGAAGTATTTTATGAATGACCTGTAGGGATATTATGAGGGGATATGAGTGTGGTCTATGGAGACAAGATGTTGTTGTAGTTTTTTACTTTATGATGTAATGTAAACTTTATTAATGTATCTAGTGATTCCAAGTCTACTAAACCAATCGGTCTTTTGAGACTTGATCTTTTGTGATCATGCCAATGTTATGTAATAATGCACCGACTCTGGGTAACTGGGGTCGGGGAGTTACAATGGTTATCCAGTGGTGTTGTTTCACACCTAGGATGTTTCCATGAAGGCATCAGGTATTCAATGTAGACTACTACTAGCCAAATAATTCTATGGACTTATATAATTTATTCCAAGGAATTTTAGGAATATCCTAATATACTTATAATAACTTTAAGTGTGAAGAGAGAAATCTACAAACCGTTATCAAGGATTTAATAATTCTTTAAGATCCCATGTAATTCTATCACTCTATATTTAATAAAAACACTAAAGTTCACTTAATTGAAAATTTTAAAATGATTTGTGACTATTTTTATAATTAAAATAGCATTAGAAAGAGAGTTACAATGATCTCCTCCCTTCTGATGATTACATACACATAATTTAAATAGATAAATTAAGAATAAATAAAGAGTAAAAGAGTTTCATAATTTCAAAAGAAATTAAATATATTTTAGAACATAAAAATTAATATTATTATTAGATATTAAAACAGTATATTAAATTATATAAAATAATATCAATATGTAAACATATCACGCATTATTTTAACAACAATAAATAAAATCTTAAAACCTCCCCCTTTGAAAAAAATTTAGAACATTTCTCCCCATTATGAAATAATTTTTTAAGAACATCCCCCCCATTTTAAATATATTTCTTCCCCGTGGTGATTTAAAGGTATAAGAATATTAAAAATAGAAAAACATTGAAAATAAAAAAAGGAGAGTAATGAAAAACTTACGATATAAATTGGGGAAAATGTAATGTATATTTGTAAAAAAAAAATCATGAAAAATAATTTTAAGAGAGAAGAAATATTTTTAAAAGAATAAACAGATTTTAAAACACATATAAATTTAAAAAATCCCCAAATAATATGATTATTAGAAATAATGTGAGATGAAATTTTAAGATAATAGAGAATAAAAAGATAAAATAGAAACAAAATATTTTTAAAAACACGTATTAGCATAAAAAAGTATCAAATAATATAATTATTAGAGAGGGGGAGAGAGGAAAATAAGAGAATAATAATTGATAATAAATATAAAATGATAAGAAAATAAGAAAATAAGAAAAATATTAAATGAAATAGATAAAGTAGAAAGAGAAAAGAGAAGAGACAAATAAAAAAATAAAAATAAATCATTGGCATACCTTTTCCATAAAAAATATTTTCCTCAAGGATTGACTTTAAATATATTGATTTATTTATCCATTAAAGGATATCAATAGAGTAATTTATTTTGTAAAGTTAAATCATACTTAAAATCATCCTTCAATTTCTATTTTATCAGTGATAACTTAAGAACAAAGTTATAGTAAAAAATATATGATATTTTTTACTCATCATTAATCTTATTTAAAAGAGATAAAAAAACTTTTTTGTTTAAAAGGAATATATATATATGTAGTTAACTTATTTTATGAAAAAAAATTTAAAATTATTTAAAATAATTTATATCTATGGTTGTCTTACAAAATCTAATAAAAATTTATTAAATTTTTATAAAACCAATTATGAAATTTAAAAAATAAGATATTTTTTAAAAAAAATAAATAATTAATTAAATTTTAAAAAAAATCTCTCATAAATAAAATTTTAGAATTAAAAAAGATAAGACTTCTCTTTAAATGGTAATAACTCTGGATATAAAAAGGGATCATAACCAATAATAAAATAAAAAAACAAGAAATTCCATTTTTAAAAAAAATTTATTTAATGAAATAAGATATTTTGAAAATATTTATTAAAGAACTCAAAATATCCATAGGTGAAAATAATAATTTCATAATAAAACCATTCTTAATTAACCTTTAATGAATTTTAAATGGTCAAGGGTTATGGGTTTGGTGAAAATATCACTGATTTGGTACTCTATTCAGACAAAATCCAATACGATATGTTAGATTTGGTGACCTAGAACCAACTTTTTTTGTACTTGATTACATTTTTTTCATTATTAATGATGTTTTATTATCATATTAGTATTGTTACTCTATATGAAATTTGTATGTGATAATGTCCTAAAAATATATGTCACAATGAAATGTCGTGGTTGTTTCTTATTATGATGGGAACCTAGAGGTTCAATGACATTAATCTTTAACTTTGTGCTATATAAGAATGATATTATCTGAAAGGACATATAAAATACAAGAAATCCTGGGTTGAAGGATTATAAGAAATTAATACACCTATTAATGTCATTTTCCCATTATAATCTCCAAGATAAAGATTTTATGAGAACGTACACATTAATAGGAAATATATATTTCCATTTGTCATTGGATGTTTCTATATGCAGATATGTGTATTGATCCTTATACTTTAATATTATCATTAATGGATATCATAGATTGTGCACTTTGATGTACTGATAAAAATTGTGATGACATGTGATCGTAGTGAGGTAGGATACATTGGTTGTGTCATGAGTGATATTTTATTAATGGATTATGTGAGAAATGATTTATCCCTTTTGTCCCTTGATAAAATTTGATATATTTGGCCCTTTGATGGAAATGAAACTGCCTACATAAATCCACATCCACTATGTTCAGTGAGTGAGTTTATTTCAGGAAATTTATAGAAATATACATTAGGAATATAGGATGATGGAACATGAATGAAACCTTCTTGATTAGACATATCATGATAAAATTAATATATTAAATGGTAAGCGTTCATAGGAGGTTGGATTTCATTGCGAAATTAAATTATTTTTCTATGGGATCCTTGGAATGTTGTTAGGTACCAAACATGGACTTTAGGTAGTTATACCTAATTCCACTAAGAAAGAGGTCTATAGGGTCACACAATAAGTGTGTCCATAATATCAGTTAAATTCAATTAATGAATTTAAAAAGTTAGAATAAGTAATATTTATTCAGTTTGGTTGATCATAATAATTTAATCCAATGTTATTCAAAATAATAAGTAATCTTAATAATAATAAATATTTATTTTCAATTTTGGTGAATATAATATTTATTATAGAATAATATATTGGCATTTATTTATTAAATATTCATTATTATATGATAGGTAAATGTCAATGTGGGATAGTGAACGATTTTAATGGTCTACTTATAAATAATATAAATGGTATTTTTTATATATTCTTAGAGATGTTTCACATTTAAAATGATGATGCTGATGATGATGATGATGATGATGATTATTATTATTATTATTATTATTGGACATGGGTAAATTAAGAATTATAAATATTGAAAGGCTTTAGTGTGAAATATTTCAACCCAAAAACTACCATAATAAATATCTAATTATATCACTTTTCAAAAGATAGTTTTTTGTGCACAACATATAGAGTGGCACTCTATCAAGCCATATTTAGAGATCATGAATCTAGAGTTCTATCCTCCCTTCCTCTCTCTATCCAATGGTATATATCATAAATATTTCATCTTATCTCAAGAAGAAATATTTTACTATCAATCACAAATAAAACAAGTGATCAGGATCATTCTTACTAGCACCCGATGAATCTATGGTTATTTTCAGATATTTTTGTGTATGTGTGTATCACTAAAAGAGTTATTTTTTTACTTGGATTATATACCTCAATGATGGTATGATGAGATCTAGTTAACTAGATCATCAATTAAATAGAAATTACAAGTTAAGTTAATTTTATATCTTCTTATAAATTAATTATAAATTACATGTGAAGATACTTTTCATTTGGTTCTATAATTTTAATCAAGCCATGTAATCTACAATTTTCATTGTACATAACGTTTTGACCATGTGTAGAAATAATTACACATTTATTGTGTCTAAAAGTTTAGTTAGTCATATCAGCAAAGGATGATTTTGTTGTTCCCAGAACCAATAAGTGGTATCAAAGAGGTCACATGATTAATATATAATTATTTAGTATTCATTGATTAGTTTCATGTGTTTTGATTTTCTTTTAGCTATAATGATTCGTGCCAATATTTTAACATCATCTTCATTTCCTTTCTTCATTCTCAAAAACATAACTAATAAATTTTCAATGATTAAAAACAATGATGCTTTTAAAGAACACTATATAGAGGATCCAAAGGCATTACTTGGAAAAAACCAAAGTACACAATGTATATTAACTGTATACACAACATGCATTTTTATTTTTTGTGCATATATCTTTCGATAAATGCAGATTGATTTTATGAAATGGGATCTAAGATCCAAAAAAATCTGATCAGTGTGTAGATCTGGACAAACAAGCACTTGTGTTAATGAACTACACATTGTGTATCTATAATAGATGATGTGTAGTCTGGGGTGTCCTAGTGAGCCATGTATTGGATACAAAACATGACGATTGATGAGCTATGTAACTCTGAGGTCACATTTTGTGTATTCTTATTACACACCATGTATATTGAGCTTGTCTGTAAGCATGATACAAGTCTAGTACCAAGGTGTGTATTGAAAACATGGGCAGAAGATAGTACATGTTGTGTACCATTTTACAAGCTGTACAGGTTTCCATAGACAATGTATCCAATTTTTTCAGGGAGAAAAATTAAATATATAATCAAACCTATTAACATGTGTTCCATGTTTAATTTATTTGAAAATTTCACAATATTTCATTTGATTGATAATTATATATTAAATATATTCTATGTTAAAATTTTGGATAATTATATGAAGTTTCCTTCAATTACACTTGTTTAACTTATTAACTTTAAATGAATCTAATTTTGATGATAGTGGGTTAAGGATTCTTGGATGTAATTATGATAAATTGAATTTATTGGATTAATTTGTGGCATGTTATCTAAATTAAAGAATAGATTGAAGTAAATGATAAATATCATTATAAATGTATAATCATTTATTTATGAATGGATGATCATGAGATTAGACCATCCTTGTATATGACTGGTTTCTTTTAATTTATCATTATTAAATTAAATTTTATGGCATGTGTTTTAGCCCCTCCTCCATATTATGTATGGTCTGACATGCTCCGGGTTTTTTATATAATCTCCCTTTATCCAATCAATTGGATCCCCTCACCCACATGTGGGTAAAATATTTTGTAAGGATGGATCTCATATGTGATAGGATATGTCCTAAGTAAAGGATTAAAGGCATAACCAATCAAAGTGATACATATGAGACAAAGGTGGAATGTTGAAACAAAAAAAAGTTAAGGTTAAAGATATTTTCGTCTAGGTTTGTGGGTTAGTTTATCTTCTGATAGACAAACTAACCGTTAGAGAGTATCATGATCATGCCACTTATGTTTTATTTCAATCAGTTTGATGGTTAATTATTTATGTTAGTGAGTTCTTTAGGATCACCTAATAAATTAATTAACAGTCATTCAACATGGAAAAAATATAATTGGATTACGTGTAAATGTTTTATCATACATGGTTAATCACATAAGTAAAATCCACTTAATATTAACAAGACCTATGAAAATATAAAATGTTCTTTAATATTAAGGACACATATACCTAAAACTAAATTATTTATTTAGGATATCCTTCAACTATTAATGTTATAGATGACCTCGTACTTTGAAGTGATTGACTAACACAATTTAGGGTTCTTTCAATTATCTTGAAACTTATAGATTTATGTTGTTGGATGAATTAAGTTAGTTAAATTAAAGTGTTGAATTATAAAATAGGAATTTGTATGGATAAGTTAAATGGTTTAGGAAATATTAAAACAGGATTTTATGATTGGCGAGTTTACTAAACTGATTAATAAACTATTAGTTAATGTATTTGGAAAGTTACACCTACATAAAACACATTGAATATCTTGTCAAACCCAATTATGGGTTATGAGAATGGGAATATTGATCCTTTAAAAAAGAATATCTAAGTGATAATATCTTCCAAAACTGATGGTGAGGTTTAGTGGGTTTCAAAAAATAGTGGGTGATTAATAAAAATCTAATTAATTTTAAATTTATTAATTTGTTTTTGTAATAAAAAACATACTAATAATATGCTCTTAATTTTTTAAAAATTGTAAAGAAAAAAAAATTAACAATATCACTATGATCCATAATAGATAAGGATAACCTTTTCACTATCATTAATTTATAGTAATGGTATAGGATCTTGTACATTAATCTACACCGAAAATAGAAATTATATGTGATGGAAGACCCACTTTCTGAGTTCATTTTCAAAGAGTCCAATGGGGAATAAGTATATTCATATTTAAAGCATGTGGATAAAGCTATGGATGCCTAATGTTTCATGATATCATCTATGTTCAATAAGATTCTAAAGCAGTATGACATTATGGATAAATATAAAATAATTTATCACCTTAAGTATATATATTAAGAGAAGGTGAGATTAGAGATATATGAGGTCTCCAATTAAATGTTCATGTGCAATCATAGATAGTCAGTGCTAGTTGGGACACATTTAAACATGATTATTTCCAACATTGGGTGCCTGGACATCTTGGGTTTTAATATCCATGATGATATGCACTAAGATATCATTCTTTCCTCACTTGCTAAAAACTTCTCTAGTTTTTTAATCATTTATAATATTAGAAATAGTGATAAGACACTTCCCAAACATATTATACATATTTTACAAGCTGATAAAGATATGGGGCGTGATAAACATGTTTCCCTTCCGTGGAATAAGAAAATGAAGAAGAAGGAGAAGGGGTTCAATACTCATTCCATGTCTAAGGATCTGGATCAACATCCCTTCAAGAATAAGATTATATAGTGGAATGGAAAGGAATGGGATGTGTTATTTTTTCATGTGGAAAGTAGGTCCATTTGAATAGGAATTTCACCCAATGGAAGATGCAAGGGGAACCTTAAACTACATTAATTTTTTAGAGTAATCTATCCATATCTAAAAGATAGGCAGTGGATAATGATTTTTGTTCTCAAATTTGTATCCAAATACAATAAAAAATTAGATTTTGAAATATTAATAGAGATAAGGTGGATATATGGGTGGAAAATAGAGTAAGGATGGTTGTTCTACCGATAAAAGGCTTCCATCTCACATTGCCGACATGATTGATTTTGGTTTTAAATAATTTTTATTGTGTTTCTAATGATACAAAGAACATTATTTTTTTATTTTTAAAATATTTATGGATCTCTACTTTTATAATAATATTATATTTTATGGTATAAATCAATTGAATAATAATATTTATGATTCAAATTAAAAAAACCAACTATTTTCAATAGATGGAGAAATAAATATTTTTGAATCATATAAAACCTATTTGGGGTATCATCTTCTTACTCATGTAGTTGAGAATTGTTTAAAAAATATTTAAAATATGATTACTTAGACTCTTTTCAGATTAATCCACTGGAATGATGCCACTCTTGTTTACAAGATAAGATGACCAAACAATTATTCAGTGGTCAATGTAAAAGGGCCATAGAGATTCAAGATTTGTTACACACTAATGTGTGTAGACCATTTCAAGTAAAAGTTAGATGTAGATTCTCATAATTTATCACTTTTTATGATGAATTAAGTATGTATGGTTATATATAATTAATGATGTATCAGTATTAATCTTTTGATAAGTTTAAAGAGTTCAATAATAAGGTTCAGAATCATCTTGGTAAGAAGATAAAGAAACTTCTATTAAATTGAGGTGGTGAATATCTTAATTAAGAATTTATTGAATTTTTAAAGGATTATGAGAATTTATCTCAACTCACTCTACCTTATACACCAAATTGAAATGGTTTTAGTGAAATGAGTAACTATACCATTTTGGAAATGGTATGTTTGATGATGAGTCACACAAGACACCCATTTTCTATTTGGGAAAATTAATTAAACATGACATCTTACTTACTAAATTGAGTACCAACTAAAGTGGGAAATAGTATTACCTTTGAGTTATGTAGTGTGTAGAAACCTATTTTTTTACATGTTCATGCATGGGTTTTTGAGGAATTTGTTAAGGATAGCACAATTAACAAACTAGAACCCCAAGGTATGAAGTGTATCTTTATAGGGTATCCTAAGGAAACAATGGGATACTATCTATACAACCCTTTTTAAAAGAAAGTGATTTCTTCAATACATGCAATTTTTCTTGATATGGAGAACATAAACAATGGGGAGAGTGAATGAAATATTGAATTAAATTGATTTCATGCTCAATATACACAAGATTTGGTATTGGAACGAATTCCATTCGTCCACATGGAAGAATTTTTTCCTGAAACACAAGTGTTTCATTGTAGAGAGTTAAGATAACAAGATAGAGATGGATTTATATTCGTTGAGAATGGCGACTCATTATTGGTTGATAATAAGGATCCTCTCTCTTGTAAGGAGGTTGTAGATAGATCAAAATATGAAATATGTAAATAATCCATGAATTTTGAGATGGATTCCTTATATAAAAAATAATTTTGGTTTCTCATTGATCCACCAGTTGATGTAAATCATTTTAGGTGTAAATGGGTATTCAAGAGAAATATGGATATGAAAGGTAAATTAAATAATTATAAAAAATTTCTAGTGTCTAAAGGGTTTATTTAATGTCAATTCATTGACTATAATAAAAAATTTCTCTGTTTTCCATGCCTAAATCCATCAAAAGTTTATTTTCTATGGCATCTTACCATGACAACGATATTTTGTAAATGGATGTAAAAATTAAATTCCTTAACTGAAACCTTCAGTAGGATGTGTATATGAAACATCTAGAAGTATTTTTTTTATCTTGTAAATGTGATAAATGTATTCAAGTTTTGTAGATCCATTTAGGGATTAAATAAATCATCTAGGTCATAGAATATTCTATTTAATGAAGCTTTAAAAGAATTTGGTTTCATTAAGAAAAATTGTGATACATGTGTTCTAAAACATTTTAGTGTTCGTAAAATTGTTTTTATTGTAGTATATGTTAATGACATATTACTAACTAGAAAAATATACCATCCCTACAAGTGGTTAAAGAATATTGGAGAAAGTGCTTCTCGATGAAGGACTTAGGTGAAGCATCGTATATTCTAGCAATCAAGATCATGTGTGATAGATACAAGAGGATTCTTGGAATAATTTAAGGTATATACATTGATAGAATACTATATATTTTCAGTATAGAACAATACAGGATGGTATTGGTTCTAGTGTCACATGGTATAAAATTTTCCACGAAAACATTTCCTTAGACACAAGTGGAAAGAGATTGAATGAGTAAGATCTCATATGCCTTAGTGATAGGATCCATTATATATTTCATGTTATGTATGAGGCTTGAAGTTTCCTATTATTTGATAATGGTAGGTAGATATCAAGTAAATATACGTGAACAACACAAGACTTCCATTAAAACTATCCTTAAGTATATAAGGTGAAATATGGATATGCTCCTGGTGTATAAAGGAGATGAAGATCTAGTCATCAGGGGGTATACAGATTCTAGCTTTCAAATAGATCATAATGATCTAAATTCACATTCTGGATATACATTTTGTCTCAATAGAGGATCTTTGAGTTAGAAGAGTTTAAAGTAGCCGGTTATCACTAATTCTACAGCAGATTTTGAGTATATTTCAGCTTCTAATGTAACATAGGAAGATATATGGAATTGAAACTTTTTTCAAGAGATTTATGTGATTCCTATCAGTAAATACCCTATCATAGTTTAGTGTGATAACACTTCAGTGGTGGATCTCTCTAATGAGCAAGGTCACAATAAAGTATAAATTATAAACTTCAAAAGTTTCATCTCTTGAGGGACTTTTCTCAATGGGAATAAATTGTGATGATCAAATTATCCATAGAAAAAAACTTTTATAATACTTTTATAAAGTATTTATATCATAAGAGGCATGAGTATCAAATGAGAGCTAGTGGACTGAAATTTACTTTCAGTTGGTTCTAGGTAAAGTGGGAGTCTATTTGAGTTTGTGGCTTGTAACCAACATGTTTAGCACATGATTACATGTTTTTAATTGTTAATTAAATTTTCTTATCATATTATTATTATTCTTATACATTTAATTTTTATGTGATAATGTCTGAAGTATATATGTTTCACTTAAAGTTCATATCAGTTCCCTGCTATGATGAGAAGCTAGAGGTTCTAGGAAATTATCCTTGAACTTTGTTATATGGCTGAATGATATGGTATGATGAGACAAAAAAATAAAATATATTAAGCGTAGGATGATCATAAGACATTTATAAACCTTCTTACAGTATTCTCCACTAGTAATCTCCAAGATATAAGGTTATGAGAACAAACCCACTAATAGGAAATCCACATTTCCATGTGTCAATGGATGTTCCTATATGTGTATATTTGTATTGATCCTTATACTTTAATATTATCATTAATGGATATCATGAATCGTGAACTTTCATGTATTGATGAAAACCATGATGAAATATGCTCATAGTAAGGTACGATAAGTTGGGTGAATCATGAGTGATATACCTTTAATGGATAATATGAGAAAGGATTTATCCCTTTTATGCTCTTTAAGAAGTTGATATCTCAGGTCCTTTGAGGGGAATGAAACAACCTACATAAATCCATGTCTATGATTTTTATTGTGTGAGTTCATTTTTTAAAAACTTGAAGAAATACAAATAGGTCATATGGTTAGATGGGACTAACATTAAACCTTACTGATTAGAGATATCATGATAAATGGGTTATATTACATAGTAATAATTCAAAAAATGTTGGATGTTATTGAAACATTAACTTATTTCTCTATGGTATATTTGGCATGTTTCCAGATGCTAACCTTAGAATTTAGGTATTTATTCTTAATTCCACAATGAAAGAGGACTTTAGGGTCACATAATATGTTTATATGCTATCTTAGTTATATTTAAGTAATGAATTTCACAAGTTAGAATAAATAATAGTTATTCAGTTTGGATATTCTCCATAATTTAATCTCATGTTATTTGAAAGAATAATTTCACTAATTAATAATAATAAATATTTATTTTCATGTTTGTAAAATATAATATTTATTATATTTATCATTGAATAATGGATTAACATTTATTTATTGAATAGTCATTATTAATGTATCGATAAATATTTAAAAGGGATAGAATATTTTGTTTAATGGACCAATTGCTAATAATATAAATGATATTTATTTATATATTATTAAAGGGGTTTCATATTTCAAGTGATTAATAATAATAACATAATTATTATTTGACATGGGTTCAATTAAGAATTATAAATATGGACAGGGTTTAGTGTGAAATTTTCCATCCCTAAACCAGCCATAACAAATATCTATTTACATCACTTTCTAAAAATAGATAGAATGAGACTCTCTAAATCTCTATAGAGAGATCAAGAGATCCAGAGTTATGTCCTCCCTACCTCTCTCAAACCAATGAGAGATATCATCCAGAGTTCTTCCTCTCTTGAGAAGAAATCTATTGTGGTCAACCACAAACAACACAAGCGATTAGGATCGGTCATGATAACACCCAGAAATTTTATAGTGGAAGTTAGATATTTTAGTTCACATGTCAATCATCGATAGAGGGATTATACACTTGGATCCTATAGCACAATGATGGTATGATGAGATTAAATTAACAATGTGCTCAATAAATGTGGAATTAAAAGTTTTTCAAATTTTATATCATCTTATAAATTAATTATAAATTAAAAGTATAAATCCTCATATTTTGGTTATAAAATTTTAATCTAGGAAATTGATCAACTATTTTCATTGGATATGAAAATTTAATCATGTTTGTAAAATATTACACATATATTAAGACTAAAATTTGAGTTGGTCATACTAATAAAGGATACTTCTATTGCGCCTAAAAACTAAAATATAACACTTTTTTGAAAGTGATATTTTTGAAAATGGTGACTGAGATCAAATTTTTTGGTGTGAGAATGATTTATATTATTTTTAGTGATATTTATGAACAGGTATTATTTCACTTGGTAGGGATATGGTTGAATGTTAGCCTGAATTCCAACTAAGTCTATTAAATCCATAGAATTTGGAAACAAAAATTTTCCATGGAAATTTATTTTGATTTGGTTTTAGAAAGAGAAAATAGGTTTTTCTTCTTAATACTCCTTGATATTTTGGATTATCCTAGTATATGGAATTTCCCTCTAGCACTTTTCGAATCGAGTTGTCATCCTCTGAAATCAGAATTGGAAGAATAATTTAATTCAAAATAGGTACCTTTCAGATAAAATAAACCATTATTTTTGGATGCATTTAAATGAAAATGAAATCATCTTGACATATTTGAAATTATTTTTCAATATATTTGATTAAAATTTATCATAGAAACAAGCACTAAACATGATATCATTTCAGGTTGTTGAAAAGTAAACTAGACTAAGAATCATACTTCTGTTGTGCTTGTTACCAATCATCTAGCTAGCTTCATCCAATATAATCTTGAAAGTTCCACTCATGGTAGTAATAAATTCCTTATAATGATCCATTATAAATAATTTTAAGAGTTCATTTTTATTTTTTATTTGGTTTATAAATATTCCATAATTTCTTGGGGAAATTTGAAAACCAAGAAAAAATGTGATTTCACCCATAAATCTCATTTGAAATCCATTTTTCATAAAACTAGAAAAATATAAAAACTTGTTTCATTAGTTGAGGTAAAAATTACATCATCAAAAATAATTTTTTATGGGTATAAAATCATTTTTAGGTGTTTTGAAAAGTGATTTGAATTGAATTTTCCCATTAAAAACCATTTGATATAAGATAATTTGAAATATGTTCATATCAAACCCAATATGATTGTTTTTAAAACTATAATGATATTTTTAATGTTTAAAACCATAAATTGTTAAAATAGGATTTAAAAAACTAGGTGGTTGTTTCAAAAATCATTTTATAGAATAAAACCCTTTAGAAGATCAGTTTTGATACCATTTTAAAGAGTTTAAAATTAAAATGATAGAAAAATTCCAACATGATTCTTAAATATTATAACTATGAAATGGGTGTAAATGTTTTACCAAAGTATATTCCTTCTTCTTAGTTATAATGTTTTAAAACTAAATGATATTTTTTTTGTAATATTTCTAGATTCATCTAGTTTATTTGGAAACCCCATTTAGTGCCTATAACATGATGATCACTATGCCTTTCCAAAAGAGCACACACAAAATTTCTAGTGAACTAATTGAGTTTATCTTTCATGGAAAGTACCCAATTTTCATTATTAAGGTAATTATTAAGGTTTTTGGGGTTTAAGATGTGATATAAAGTCTAGGTTTTTAACCACATTTAAGACTAATCTATGATTATGATTTTCCACTGGTAAATCACCAATGAAATTTTCAAGGATATATTCTCTAGATTTTTATAGAACATTATGAAAAAGAATTAAAGGATATTCTTATTATTATTAAAATTATTTATTTAGAAAAGTTTCATTTAAAACATCATTTTTTTAAAACATTTTTTGAAATATCTTTTAAATATGTTCATCGAAAACAACATGGATTGATTATTCCACCATTTTTGTCAATTTTTAAAATATAAGGTAATATTTTTTTTAGTTGTTGTACATAATAAATATAAATTCATCTAATTTAGAAAAAAATTACAATCCTATATTTGATGTTTAAAATAAAATACTCGAAACTAAAACATTAAAAAAATCTAATAGATTTTTTTTATTATACTAAAATTAATAAGGATTTTTTCTAAGAAAAGGATTAATGAGAATATGATTAATGATATAGCATAAAATATTCAAGGTCTTAATCAAAAAATATTTTAGATGATAAAATTCATTTAAATGAGTTTGAGTGATTTCTTGGATTATTCAATTTCACATCTCTACTACCCCTTTTTGTTGAGGGGTTCAAAGAGTAGAAAAATAATGATTATATCCTTTATAATAAAAAATAATTAAATTCCTTATGATCAAATTATATTCCATGATCACAGTGAACTGGAATAATTTTAAAAACCTTATCATTTTAAACTGTTTTAAAAACATGATAAAGGATTTTTAAGAATCACATTTATGAGTTAATAAATAAGTCCACATGAATCTTGTAAAGTCATCAAAAATTATGAAATTATTGTATTCTACTCCTAAATATTTAATTTTTGTAAGAACCCAGATCTTCGTTTTAGGTACGCTTTTCCTTTTTCTGAAGTTTTTAAGAAAAATAGAGTTTCTAGAAAATTTCGAAGTACACGTCAGGTAATTTCTGAGTACACGTCGTGTACTCTTCTCTAGCTCAAAGCAGTGTGCTGGTCGTGCTCGGGCCATACACATGGTGTGTAGGGGTGAAATGGAGGCTGTTTTTGGCAGAGTACGGAAAAACCTAGTACACGCTGTGTACTCTAAAAGTACACACCGTGTAATTTTCTTTTTTTTTTCACTAAACGCACCGAGGTCACGCCTGACGGACAGAACACACCCCTTCTCTAGGTTCTTCGTCTGAGAGTGACCCGTACGACCAAATCTTCCCCGAGCCCCCGCTTCTCCATCCGTTCTCCGATTCGAGCACAGTCGATTGCGTTGGAAGCACAGTGGTGAGTTCTTCCTTCTGCTTGAGCCTTGTTTCCCAATTCTTCTTCTTTATCAAGTTATCTACGGTTTAACGTTTTATTTATTTTCTCATATCTACAACATTCTATGGAGAATTAGCCATATTGGTTCAAGTATATCTATCTCCTAGTATTAAGGTATGTGGTTTTTGCCTTATCATTTAAAGTCTATGAGTTTTATGTGATAATTTTCACCGACACCCGTGAACGGGGTATTACATGTTTACCTTTTTTCCCTTGTTGATTTCCTGACTTGCCTGTATGCTTGTGTAGAGGTAATTTTCCATGTTAGAGGATCAATTTTTGTTCTTGGATGTATTTTACTTTCTTCGTTCTGTTTACGACCTTTGGTTCTCATTTACCTTTGGCTGCTACACCTGTTTCATGCCTTGCGGTTATAGGTTGAAGTGAAACTCATGACATGCTTGTTGCCTTGTAGACCATTTATCTAAGTATCTCTATAGGTGTACTTTGGTTAGACAAGTAGCTATATAGGTTTACTTTGGAATTATATCATTATTATTCACTGAATAGCACGAGGCCGAGAGAGCTTGGTGCTATAGACTATAAGGGATAGACCGAGTGAGCTTCCCAAAGAGTCTTAGATATTATAGACTACAGAGGGGATGGACCGAGTGAGCTCCCAGAGAGTCTTGTTTTTATAGACTACAGGAGGGTAGACATAGTGATCTTCCTCAGAGATTCTTACCTTGTTTTAATCTCTTTAAGAACTTTCCCAGGCTAGAGGAGGAATTGACTGAGTGAGATTCCTCAGAGAGTCTGTGGTATACCTCAGGCTATAGGAGGAATTGACTGAGATAGATTCCTCAAAGAGTCTCTAGACCTTTGGGATAAGAGGGTTAGACCGTGTGATCTTCCTCAAGCGAGTCCCTGACTACCCTAGACTATAAGGGGAATTGACCGAGTGCACTTCCCCAGAGAGTCTCATAAATTCATATGACCAAGCCAGAGGGGTTAGGCTAAGTGCAGTGCCAGAGGGTTGTGGTACTTATTGGATAGGACCTAAGGGGATGGCTGCGAGTACTTCCCAGAGGGTTTCTGGTTTATTTTATATTTGTTTCACTACTATTGATTGGTTGTGGATTGATTACTGCTATATATCATCCTATTTTACCACTTACTGTTCCCTGCCTACTGCTTGTTGTTGTTGTTTACTGCTTATTGTGCTTTTACCTGCCATATACTCACCGACTATTAGGCATAGATCTTCGAGTGGTAGCCTACTGAGATTTTATCTCAAACCCTATTTGGGCCATGCTTTTGGGACCAAGTAGACTATGTTGTTTTAGGTATAGACAAGGGAAATCGCCCTTCGACTTCTGGAACTTGATTGCTTGGAGCAGGAGAGCATGGGACCAAGATTTGGCTTGCGATGATAAGGATATGTTTACTTTTTTTTGTACTTGTTTTGGCACTGTAGTGTTTTACATCATTGTGACTTGTTTGGTTATTTTACTAGTTATGTATCATGAATCATTTCATATATACATTGTGCTCCAGTTATTGATTTAGTCTTCCGCTGTTATATTTTTGGTTACTACTGCTTCTGATATTGCATGTTTATTTTTCTTCTGCTGTGTACTCTGCCAATAAGGGAATTGTTTCCCCACTATCACACCCAAGGCCCTACCTTCTAGTCGGCAACCTCTTTTATTTGGGGAAATGCGCTTGAATCCATGTGACCAACTGGGTACGGGGCGCCTCTGGGTGGCTTCCGGAACTTGAACGTTACAAAGTGGTATCAGAGGAATTCTTTTCTCTTGCATTACTATTTGGAGACACTAGTCAGGGGTAGGACGGATTCGGTACTTGGTAATAAGCTGTGCCTGGGAGTAGCTAACCTGTGTATCGGGAAAAGCCATACTACCTCATTTATTGCAGTTTTCTGATTTTGATATTTTACGGTTGATACGATTTCACCTAGAGTGATTCACATGCTTTGTACTTTTATTGTTTTGATATTACGGTTCTATTTCTGTCGCAACCCAATGAGATAAGGGTATTCCATCTCATGAATCATATAGGCACTTGTAGAAATCACATGCCATGCCTTCTTGTCATGCCATTTAGGGTGCATTAGCGATTGCATTCTATTGTGATAGATGTTTTGTAGATTATGCATGCTGTTGTGATAGATGCTTGATAGAATCTCTGCTGCTTGTTAGCGAATTTTTTGTGTTGTACTTGTTTAAATCAATGCCAAATTTTGATTTTTGAGGTGTTATGGGACCTCTTGAATCGGAAATTGGTGGATCATGATCCCGTTTTCTCTTGTACATGACTGTAGGGGATGCCAAGCTTTGATTCACGGGGAGTATGTGCCCTCACAGATTGGAATTTGGCACCTCTTTGGTTTGTTTTCCGTGTTTCTGGGCTTTTGTACAGTTTCTGAACTACTGCCCAGAAAAACCCAGAATACACGGCGTGTACTTTCTGGTTACACGCTGTGTAGTTTTTAGGCCGTGTTACTGACTATGTGTGTAGGAACATGGTGTTGTGAAATTAACGTCAGGATCACGCCGTGTATGGTATATACACGCCATGTAGGGTAGAGCCTTGTACCTGGCCATGTCACTAACAACACGGGTCGGGGAATCTAGAGTAGAACACGCCGTGTTGTAAAGGAACATGCCATGTAGTTCTATCTAGGTACCCGACCGTTTCACAAACAACACGGGTCATCATGACCTTCTCTTAGACATGCCGTGTTGCTTTTGGAACACACCGTGTAGTCTTTCCCAGTTACCCGGCTGTGTCACGAACAACATGGGATGGTGTCACCCTCTCCTATACATGCTGTGTTTGTTCGTAACATGCCGTGTAAGGGCCATCCATGTAGACGGCTGTGTAACTAACAACACGGGCTGCCGAGTCAGTGTCTAGTACACACTGTGTCCCTAGGGAACACGCCGTGTAGTCTGAGGTTAGTTTGAAATGTGTGAGTTATCCATGTAAGGAGACTCGGGCAGGGGAATAGTTTTCAAGTACACGCTGTGTGTTGGGTCAACACGTCGTGTAGTTTGAGGTGTTACACGACCTGTAGGGTAGGGGTACACGCCCATGTCAGTGGCTTAAGAAGACACACCGTTTAGTTTTTATACACGCCGTGTAGTTGTGTTTTGTAAACTTGTGTGTTTTTCTTCCCCTGTTCCTGTTTTGTACTCTTGTGTTCTCTGTCCTTGTTTTTCTGATCTATGGTATACTTTTGATCTTTCAGAGCTATGCCTCCGAGACGTCCTCCGGTTTTACGTCTGTCGTCAGGCAGTGATCAGACGCCAGATATGGCCGATCAGAGACTTCCTGCCAATCCTCCAGTCGAGCCAGCCTTGGCACTGGTTGTCATACCAGTTGCAGGCGCTGATGCGCAGTTCAGGGTGGACTTTCTGAGGATGGTGCATACCTTCTAGGGAGTGCCGCCTCCTGCCCCGTCGATGGGTGAGTTGATGTGGGTTTTCTAGCAGCAACATCCTCCTAATTTTTCAGGGGATGGAGGACCCCAGGCTATAGAGTCGTGGATAGAGGCCACACTGACCATCTTTGAGCACCTAGAGATCCCTCCAAAGAAAATGGTAAAACTGGCTATATATATATGCTCCGGGACATCGCCAAGAGGTGGTGGGAGGTGATATCATGGTCAGGGTGTTAGCATGATATGTCTTGGGAAGAGTTTCGATGAACCTTCTATGACTACTTATATCTGGAGACCCTGAGGGCCAATCGATCCCGGGAGTTTATGAGTCTGCAGTAGGGTACCCTCTCTATAACGGAGTACTGGTCCCACTTCACTGAGCTGCAACATTTCACACCGATCTCAGCAGGTGATGAGTTGTTCCTTTCTAGGAAGTTTGAGGATGGTCTCAGGAAGGAGGTCCATTCCCGGGTGAATATCTTCCAGTTTACTTTGATATCCTCCATCATCAACCAGGCACTGATCACTGAGCGCAATCTGAGAGATTCTAGAGCAGTGATCCCGGGTAGTTCGATATCCAGAGCTGGTGTTCCTCCTACGGACAATAGGAAGCGTCGTAGAGAGTCTTCTCGAGGAGATCGAGGTTCACGGGATGCGTCTTCTGGTAGCTAGGTTGTATTCTAACAGTGAGGTAGGAGTGGGAATACTTGGCCTTAGTGCCAGAGGGATCCGGTGGAGTGCCGGTCTTACGGAAAGATGGGCCATTTTCAGCGTTTCTGTAACATCTTCTCACCTTCAGCTGGTGGTAAGGGTTCCTCTATGACCCCACATTCTGGAGATGCTTCACCAGTTTCCCACCAGTCAGGGAACTGGAGTTCTTTGGGCCGTTCAGGCCGAGGTGGAGGTCACGACCGTGGTGGTCAGTCACCAGGTCATCAGCGACAACAGATTGGATCAGATCAGAGCCGTCAGCCAGGGGCACAGGGATGTGGTGCAGGCCAGTCATTCTCCATGGAGCAGACCTATCAGGAGCAGGATCCCCACCCTTCGACAGTTCAAGGTATGATCTTAGTAGCCTTAGTTTTATCTTCATCCCTTTTCGAAATTGGTGATTCCCATAGCTTTATCTTAATTGTTGTCATGGAGAGCCTTGGGCTCAATATCTTTTCATCTGCTGACTTGTTGACTCTTGACACACCGTTGGGAATGAGGAAATCAAGAATACGTCAGTACAGAGAGTGCCATATCGAGGTTGCGGGGTGTCATTTCTTTGGGGACCTCTATGTCCTAGAGATGACAGGCTATGACGTCATTCTCGGGATGGACTGGTTAGTTCCTTTCCAGGTAGTCGTCGATTGCTATCACCATAGGGTGAGTTTTGAATCACTAGAGGGTGGATCTTTCCTTCATAAAGGTGAGTGGGTTGTCTAGGTGGGTAGAGCTGTACCAGAGCATCATGGGCTAGGGGATGTTACAACCCAGATTACCAGCCTTTATCTGGATGACTAGGGGACTTCACAGTTATACTTTCCTCCAGTGGTGGATCATTTCAGGGATGTCTTTCCAGAATAATTTTCAGGTTTAACTCTGGAACGTGAGGTAAACTTCTTGATTGAGCTCATTCCAGGAGAGGCACCAGTGTCCATTCCTCATTATAGGATGGCTACACCTGAGTTGCAGGAGCTCAAGAAGTAGTTGGAGGAGTTGCAGGCAAAGGGTTTCATCTGACCCAGTACCTCTCCTTGGGGTTTGCCTGTCCTGTTTGCAAAGAAGGAAGATGGTACCCTTTGGCTTTGTGTGGATTATTGGAAGCTGAACCAGTTGATGGTCAAGAACCGATATCCCTTATCGAGGATCAATGACCACTTTGATTAGCATCGAGGAGCCTGGGTGTTCTCGAAGATCGACTTGAGGTCCGGTTATCATCAGTTGCACGTTAGACCATTAAATATACCTATGACAGCGTTCAGGAGCATGTATGGTCTTTACGAGTATACAGTCATGCCGTTCGGCCTCATGAACACGCCTGAAGTTTTCATGGAACTGATGAACAGAGGGTTCCATATGTACTTGGACTCCTTTGTCGTGGTCTTCATGGACGATATCTTGGTGTACTATCACACTCAACATGACCATTCCACACATCTTGATATTGTTCTGAGTATACTGAGAGAGCATCGAATGTATGCTAAACTCTCAAAGTTTCACTTTTGGATGGATCAAATTCACTTCCTGGGTCTTGTTATCTTAGAGATAAAAGTTTCATTGGACCCAAAGAAGGTGAGAGCTGTAGTTTCTGGGGAGCAGCCGAAGAATGTCTTTGAGGTGCGGAGTTTCCTAGGGCTGGCTGGGTACTAAAGACACTTCATTCAAGACTTCTCACGCCTAGAAACACCGTTGACAGTTCTGACCAAGAAGGGGGTGAAGTTTTTATGGTCATATTCTTGTGAGTCTGACTTTTAGGAGCTGAAAGGGAGGTTGATGTCAGCACCGATACTAGTCTTTCCAGAGATGGGAAAGGGCTACAGTATTTACTGTGATGCTTTAGGTATCGGGCTGGGAGCTGTGCTCATGCAGGGAGATGGAGTCGTTGCATACGGGTCTCGACAGTTGAGGCCCCATGAGAGGAATTACCCTACGAACAATCTGGAGTTGGTAGCAGTTGTTCATGCCTTACGCTGTTGGAGACACTATCTTCAGGGAGATAACTTTGTAGTTTTCACCGACCACAGTAGTCTTAAGTATAACTTCACTCAGCGTGATCTGAATCTGAGACAACACAGGTGGGTCAAGTATCTTCAGTCCTTTGACTTCGAGTTCGCCTATACGTCCGGAAAAGGCAATGCAGTGGAAGATGCATTGAGCAGACGAACTCAGATTCAGGCAGTTCAGGAGGCCAGTAGTGAGTGGCAGCTTATGGATCTGTTCTCTGAGATGCATCTGGAGGTGCACGACAGGAAGGGACATGTTTTGATTTTATCTGTGGCTGTTACCTCTATACTTCTTGATCAGGTATGAATGAGGCATCTATCAGATTCAGAGGCCTTAGTCCTGTGGGATATTATGTCAGGAGGGGACCCTCTTCCTGGATGGATAGTCGGAGAGGATGATATCTTGTGTTTCTAGAGATGTTTATGGGTGCCAACAGACATATGCGAGAAGATGATGTGGGATTTCCATTCCTCTATTTGGGAAGTTCATCCTGGCGTCACCAAGATGTATCGAGATATTCATCGCTAGTACTGGTGGCCAGGTATGAAGAGATATGTTGCTGGTTTTTTCATGAGATGTTCTACTTGTTAGCAGGTGAATGAGGAGCACCAGCGACCATCAGGGATTTTACAGCAATTACCCATTCCGGAGTTGAATTGGAACGATGTCGCGATGGACTTCGTGACAGGGTTGCCGAGGTCACCTCAGGGAAGTAATACTGTTTGGGTAGTCATTGATAGGCTTACGAAGGTAGTGAACTTCATGCCGATCAAGGAAACCTTCAGTGTTGATGATATGGGATGACTGTACATCTGAGAGATTATACGTCTACATGGAGTTCCACACTCCATTGTTTCAGACAGGGATGTGCGCTTTACCTCTCGGTTCTGGCAGGGACTTCAGAAGGCTTTGGGTACACAGATACTTTTGAGTATAGCCTACCATCCCTAGACTGATGGCCAGTCTGAGCGCACGATCCAGGTGCTTGAGGATATGCTTCGAGCTTGCATTCTATACTTCAGCGGTTCTTGGGAGAAGCATATACCTCTTTTGTAGTTCACCTACAACAATAGTTTCTAGGCAACCATTCAGATGGCACCATACGATGCCTTTTACTGTAGTCCATGCCGATCACCCTTATGCTGGATGGAGGCAGGAGAGGAAGATTTTCTAGGACCTTGTCTTGTTCAGGAGACCTCAGAGTAGATAGAGTTGATTTAGAAGGGGATGGATACAACACAGTATCATCATAAATCTTATGCTGATCAGTGGAGACGACCTCTGGAGTTCGAGGTCAGAGATTAGGTTTTCCTGCGTGTCACACTGAGGTTGGGACACAAGAGGACTCAGAGACAGGGTAAGCTTTCACCACGGTACGTCGGTCCATTTGAGGTTTTGGAGAGAGTTGGACCGGTTGCCTATCAGTTGCAGATACCTCATGGTACCAGGCTATGAACAACATGTTCCACGTCTCTTATCTTCAACGTTACTTTTCAGACCCGTATCATGTCTTTCATCCTGAGGAGGCTGAGCTCGAAGCGGATTCATTGTTTGAAGAGCATCCTATCTGAATTGTTGATCACAGTGAAAAGGTTCTCCGAGGCTGGTCTGTTCCTCTGGTATGAGTGCTATGGCAGCACGGGCGAGTATAGGATGAGACTTGGGAGAGGGAGGCTAAGGTTTGATCATAGTGGTCAGAAATGTTCTATGATCCTTATTCTACGCCCATCTAAAGAAATTTGGGGAAAATTTTTTTTAAGGGGGGAAGTTTGTAAGAACCTGGATCTTCATTTTAGGTATTCTTTTCCTTTTTCTAGAGTTTTTAAGAAAAATGGAGTTTTTGGAAAATTTCTAAGCACACGCCGTGTACTTTTTTAGTACACACCGTGTGCTCTTCTTCGGATCGAAGCCGTGTGCTGGCCGTGCCTGGGCCACACAAACGGTGTGTAGGGGTGATGTGGAGGCCATTTTTGGCGGAGTACAGAAAAACCTAGTACATGCCGTGTAATCTAAAAGTACACAATGTGTAATTTTATTTTTTTCACTAAACACACTAGGGTCGCGCCGGACGGACATAACACACCCCTTCTCCAGGTTCTTTGTTCGAGAGAGACCTGTACGACCAGATCTTCCCCGAGCGCCCACTTCACCGTCCGTTATCCGATTCGAGCACGATCGATTGCGTTGGAAGCACAACGGTGAGTTCTTCCTTTTTCTTGAACCTTGTTTTCCAATTCTTCCTCTTTATCAAGTTATCTAAGGTTGAACATTTTGTGCGTTTTCTCAGATCTACGACGTTCTAGGGGGAATTAGCCATTGTGGTTCAAGTATATCGATCTCCTAGGATCGAGGTCGGTGGTTTATGCCTTACCTTTCAATGTCTCTGAGTTTCATGTGCGAATTTTCACCGATTCCCATGAACGGGGTATTGCGTGTTTACCTTTTTGCCCTTGTTGATTTCCTTCCTTGCCTGTATGCTTGTGTAGAGGTAATTTTCCATGTTAGAGGATAAATTGTTGTGATTGGATGTATTTTCCTTGCTTCATTATGTTTACTACCTTTGGGTCTCGTTTTCCTTTGGCTGCTACACCTGTTTCATGCCTTGCGGTTATAGGTTGAAGTGAAACTCATGATATGCTTGTTGCCTTGTAGACTATTTAACTAAGTAGATCTATAGGTGTACTTTGGTTAGCCAAGTAGATCTATAGGTGTACTTTGGACTTATAGCATTATTATGCACTGACTGGCATGGGGCCGAGAGATCCTGGTGCTATAGACTATAAGGGATAGACCGAGTGAGCTTCCCAGAGAGTCTTAGATATTACAGACTACAGAGGGGATGGACCGAGTGAGATCCTAGAGAGTCTTGAATTTATAGACTACAAGAGGGTAGTCTGAGTGAGCTTCCTTAGAGAGTCTTACCTTGTTTTAATATCTTTTATAACTTTCCCAGGCTAGAGGAGGAATTGACCGAGTGAGCTTCCTCAGAGAGTTTGTGGTATACCTGAGGCTATAGGAGGAATTGACCGAGATAGCTTCCTCTGAGAGTCTCTAGACCTTGGGGCTAAGAGGGTTAGACCACGTGATCTTCCTCAAGAGAGTCCCTGACTACCCTAGACTATAAGGGGAATTGACCGAGTGAGCTTCCCCAGAGAGTCTCATAAATTCGTATGACCAAGCCAGAGGGGTTAGGCTGAGTGCACTACCCAGAGGTTTGTGGTACTTCTTGGATAGGACCAGAGAGCATGGATGCGAGTACTTCCCAGAGGGTTTTCAGTTTATTACCTATTTATTTCACTGCTGTTGATTGGTTGTGGATTGATTGCTACTATGTATCATCCTATTTTACCGCTTACTGTTCCCTTCCTACTGCTTGCTATTGCTGTTTACTGCTTATTGTGATTTTACCTACCATATGCTCACTGACTATTAGGCACAGATCTTCGGGTGGTTTCCTACTAGGATTTTATCTCACACCCTGTTTGGGCCATGCTTTTGGGCCTAAGTAGACTATGTTTTTGCAGGTATAGACAAGTGCAAGCGCCCTTCGACTTTTGGAACTTGATTGCTTGGAGCAGGAGAGCATGGGACCAAGCTTTGGCTTGCGATGCTGAGGAGATTTTTATTTTTATTTTGTACTTGTTTTAGTAGTGTAGTGTTTTCCGGGATTGTGACTTGTTTTTCTGTTTTCCTAGTTATGTATCATGCATCATTTCATATATACATTGTGCTCCAGTTTTTTATTTAGTCTTCCGCTGTTATATTATTGGTTACTACTGCTTCTGCTATTGCATATTTATTTTTCTTCCACTATATACTCTTCTATTAAGAGAATAGTTTCCCCACTATCACACCCAAGGCCCTCGCTGTTATTCGACAGCCTCTCGTGTTTGGGTAAATGCGCTTGAGGCCATGTGACCAACCGGGTACGTGGCTCCTCTGGATGGATTCTGGAACCAGGACGTTACACTTTTATTAAGACCAAAAATCTCAAGAAAAATTAATTCATGTTATTTTGAAGATTAAATGACTTTTATGATTTAAAAGAGTTTTTTTTGGTTTCATACCATAATGGAATGATTCACAAACCATGCCATCTGGGAAATGAAATTCTAGAAGATATCATACTTGTTAATAATTTTTTAGTTTTACAAGATAATGTGAGCTATAATGACTCGGGTGTCTAAGTCAAAGTCATGAATCATTCACGTATTCACTCAGACATTTGAATTTTTGGATATAAATACATTTTAAATTAATTATATAAATATTTTGAAATCATTATGTAGTAAATAATAGTTTTCATTTGGAATTAAAAACATTACATAAATGATTTTTGAATGATATTTTAAAAACACTATCACACAATTGAATAATACTTAATAAATTTTGTTTCAACACCATTATGATTAATTTTTTTTAATAATAGTTGAGTTAGAAAAATAGAGGAACCTTTACTAGTTATCTTACCCTTTGAATTATTTCCAACGGTAATGTGACCTCCTTTAAGTTTATCAATTTTATTGAATACTCAGAGGTTTAAACACATGTTTCTTGAGAAACTATAATCTAGGTACCACACTGATTCTTGTGTTTTTCTCAAGATACACTTTTCCTATAAAATTTAATAATTTAAAGGTTTTGGTACCCACACAAACTTAGATCTTCTTACATTATCCTATAATTTTTTCAGAATCTAGATTTTATTAGAAGGTTTTCTTATAGAAATATTTTAAGAAATATGGATTGAATTTTGTATTCCATACCTCATGTAGTTTCAATTGCCTTTATAGATTAAATGATCAACTCTTTTTGTAATAATCACCAAATTTATGTTTTGAGAAATCTTTTACAAAATTATTTTTTGATTGATTTTAAAGGGTTTTTATACAACTAGAGTAACCAAAACCTACCTCTCTTATATATTTTTTATATCATAAAGTTTTATTTAAATTTTATTTACCTTGTTTGAATTTGAAAAGATAATTTTTGAGGTATTTAATGTTGGATTCATGTTTATTAATTTTCATTTGGATTTTTATTTTCATGTATAGATATTAATTTTCTTTGAAGATAAGATCCTTTTCTTTTATATAATTTCATTTTTCTTGAACCAATTTATTATATTTTTTGAGGTATAAATATTTATAATCGAGTTGATTAGATCCATTTTAAAGTTGATTTTGGGAATATTTCAGATCATAATAATTTTGGTGACTTAAGGAAAAAGAGGAAGAATAGGATCATAAAGATTTTGGATAAGAAGATGATGATCTTGAATTGGGAAGAGGGATAATAACCTTGATGAAATCATAAAAATTTTCCCTAAGGAACTTCTTGATAGAGTCACTTAAAGTGAATGAATATGATGAATCAACATAAACATCAATTTACCTCTACATTGTGAAATTGAAATAAATTTTACTTTATTTCTTTTCTTCAATATTATTATTGTAAATATGGCACTACATTTTCATGCGACCTTTCCTTTTTATATTCATATCATTTCACTTTAGGTTCCAACTTTTGATTTTCCTTTTTGGAATGATTTTCGTAGTTATTATCCTTCAAGAATTTTTTCATGTTCCTGAAAAAATGATCATATTTTAAATTTGCACCAATGGATTTTTTATAATTGGTATCTTTAAAGGTGATTGTTTTCTTTAATTGTTTGGCTTCATCGACCTCCTTCTCTTCTTGTTATTTCATCATGATTTCATAAGTCATTTGGGATCGAATGAGCTCCTCAACCACTATTGTAATCATGTCCTTGGCTTCCTTAATGGATATGACATTAGGATCCAAAGAGATAGGTAAATCAAAAAGGATTTCATTTACTAGAATTTATATATGTAATTCATACCCAAGGGACTTTCTACCATTATAGATAAATTTAAATCTCATAAACATTTTTCTAATAGATTCATTATAATTTATAGTAAAACTTAAAAATCATGATGGTATATATCTAATTTAGCATCCTTCACTTTATTTGTACCTTTTTGTGTGAATTATAATAATTTCCAAATATCATAATATGTTTTTCAAGAAGAAACATGATTAAATTCATTTCTATCAAAACCAAAATTCAAGGCATTCCTAATTTTTTTATTTAACTCAAAAAATTTAACATCTTTGGGAGTCCACTTTTCATTAAATTCATTGTCCTGACCATATTCCTGTATTTCCATTTTCCATACAGGATTATAAATACTACCAAGAAATATTTATGCTTGATTCTTCTAATAGTAATAGTCAATGTCATAAAAAAATAGGTTTATGTGAATCATAATTAGATGCCACAATGAAATATAGCTTTTAAATTGGTTAAATATTTGAATAAAAATTTAAAAAATAAAATTTTGAAAATAATAGATTTATGATATTAATGAAAAGAACCATTTTGATACTAGTTAGGTATCATGGTAAAAAATTCAATTCTCAACCATTGATTCCAATTTTTGGTTGGATATTATGGAACGTGGGGTGGCAGTGAATTTCCTTTTTAAAATTTAATTTGCAAATAAAAGTTTAATTATAAAATTAAATGATTTTAAAATAATAAATAGATAAATACAATACTATATATTTGATAAATTTTATTCAAATTTCTAAAGATTTAATCAAATTAATTAAAGCATAGAAATTATTAAACCTACTTTATACATGTATGTGAATTAATGTTTAATGATATAGTACATAAAATTAAATAGAGGAAAAACACAATTAATAAGGAGTCTGGCTAAATCTCGATGTGATCCTCTATGTCTTCACCCCTCGACTTGAGAGGTATATTTTATCTATCCTTTAATCTCAATGGTGATCAAGAAATCCATCTCTCATAATTATAGTTTGTGAATATCCTATTAATCTTTTTTGGTAATCAAGTAACCTCTCTTGTACATTTATGAATTATGATATATTAGAAAATGTAGGTTTAGGAGAGAGAGGGTGGATTAAGGAAACCCCATTATAAGCTACTAAAAAATCACTTGTATGGATGAAGAACAATGGATGAAGAGATATTTGAGAGGATATTGGAGATCCTCTAAAGGATTTGAAACTTTTGGGATATCTCTTTGAGAATATATGATGGATATAACAATTCAGAATTATTTTGGATCAATGGTATTTTTTAGAAGAAATGTAAATCTTACAAGGGGATAAGAAAATACTATTATAGGCTCTAAAAGTTCTAGAAAGCTTATTGAAATCACCAAGTGTATGGATTCTATCAGAAACGATAATTATAATCATTTTGACCACAATAAATGCAATCTCTATAGAGTTCTTCCAATTCCACTAGGTACATAGTATCCTCCATCGGGTATCCAGTGGGATACCTAGATATGGGTTCTATTAGAGATCCTCTATTAGCTAGCTACTATAGGATAGAGTTTGTTTGAGGGTATTTAAGTAGAGTGCATCCACACTAGATGTAGAGACCCAAATTTCTCATGCAAATAAATCACATCTTAATAGATGAATATTCATTAAATTTTAAAAATACACACTCAAGGACCATAATTGTTTAGTTCCTATGGAGACTACATACACAGTAATATTATTTAGTGAAATACTATTAACATATATGATAAATATCCCCCCTTTCATACTCTTCAAAAACATACACTAAATAAAACTATTCTTCATAACCTGATAAAGGAAACATAAAAAATGGTGAGCTCAAATGCTCAGTGAGGATAAACATGGTAAAAACATATACATAAAATGATCAAAGGGATATGATAACATGAGAATAACATATGAAAACCATACTCCTCATATCAAATATCAAAATATTGTGTCATGACATAAATATTTGTAGTTCATAAGACATGAATCATAATGTAATCAGAGAACATGATCCCTGAGAATATAAAATTAGAATAATTCATAAGTTTTTAGTATATATATAATAATATAACATTGTGAACATGTTTAAATAAAAATAAACTCACTAATTAAGATAAGGACATGAAATTAGTCCCGTATAAAAACTTATATAAATGAAACCATGTCCATGCATAACCTTATGGACATGAAATCCAAATCATTTCACAACACTATAAAAATTTAATCGAGTTCAGGTATAATATTTGGAACATTCCATCAGGTTCTTGCATAACATTGTGACCATGAAATTAGGTTGATATATAAAATTTTGATCATGAAATTTGGTTCACACATAACATATTTAATAATTATTTATTCATCTTTACTCATTACATTAGAGGGAGATATAGTTCATACTCATCAGATAATCCATAAATTTTTGTTCTACAATATTTTAAAACATTCATCATATCATAACCCCTAAAATGAATTTTGGTTTTATAAAAATTTAGTTATAGTGTAACCCATGAATAGAAATGGGTTTTATAAACAAATTTTCATTATAATCATAAACCATCTAGGCAAAGAATAAAGATGGTATTATTAGATCATATCCCAAGAAAATCTTTAGTTACAGGAAAGGATTTAATCTTATATGCAAAATTATTTTGAACAATAACATGGAATATTTCTTCAGAAAAAATATACCTTTCACTTTTAAAAACACATTTTAAAACATAAAACATTTTAATTTTTTTAAATAACCATTGAAACAAATTAATGAAGCATTAAAAATAATTTAAATTGTTTCTCAAGGAAAATATACTTTCCACTTTGAAAAAAACTTTTTATAACAATTTTTTTTAAATACTTTTAATTTAAAATTACCTTGGGAAATTATAAATGAATCATTAAAACATTGGGTGGTTATGATGGTGGAAAATGTCATACATGTTAAAAAAATATTACTTTCACATTTTTTGGTGAAATCCAAAAGAGAATTTTTTGAAAATGACATGAAGATTCCATTTAAAGAACATTTAAAATGTCAAAAATGGGTAAAATAATTAAATAAATACATTTGGTTATGTTAAAAATAATAGAAACATTTTTATAATACATGGATATAGAACAAAAATTATTGTTGATTTAAGATATAAATAATGTCATTTTTCTGGAAAAAAATTATTTTGAACTCTTGAGTACAAAGAGGGAGAAGAATGAATGAAAATATTGTATTTTAATGATATAAAAATAGGTGAATAAAATTAATGAAGTTATTTAGAAATAGATCATAATAATTTATCATTGAAATCATAATCATAAACAATCCCGATAAACAATGAGATTGTAACATCAAACCATTACCATGTTGATATCTTTTGTATCTTGAGCCTCATCAAAGAATAAAGTCAAATGAAACATAAAATATCATGAGAATAATTATATTAATTGAATAATATGTAAATGGGGTATTATATCCACCTCAAAAAAGAAGATAGGTGTATAACATAACTTATGTCCCCAAGATGGCAATTTGAGACAATAATCCCTTACTAGTTTAGTAACTTTTGAACTGTAAACCTAGGAAAGAGAGATACTAAAATGGATATGTAAATACACATAATTTTCAGGGTAATAATAAAAAACATCCATTTATATTATATACACCACATAAATTAAACACATGGTTAATATGGAATTTGTCTTATAGAAAATGAAAGTGATATGGAAATCCCTTACTATAAGTCATGATTTATTTCATACATGCTAAAACCTCAGATATAATAAATATATATTTTTTATAAATCTATTAAATAACCATAATTTTATATTTCATACCATATATTTTTTAATAATGACCTTTTATAACCCATTTATTAACAATTCCTTTCTAAAATCACATTTTTGGTAATAACTGCTTTGTTTTTCATGTATGTTTTGATTTTTTATTTTCAGTACACTTAAATTTATCTTGATTCCATAAAATATAAAATTTTAACAATGATATAAATATATTATATATTTTTTATATATGTATTTATATTAATCCATAAAAGTTAAAAATGGAAAATAAGATACACGTTTCATAGAGACAATTGGTCGTACGTACGCATGAACGTTTTTTCTGTTTTATAGATGGATGAAACAAAAGAGAGTTAAATAATATATTAACCCACCATAATCATTATATATATATATATATATCATATTTATTCATTAAATTTACCCTTATTATCTTCCATTCAAAGTGATACTGAAAAACTAATCACATCGCTTTGTAAGGCGATGGTCTACCGTACACAAAAATGACATTATTGTATCCCTCATGAAATGGAATGTATGAAGGAATATGTGATATATTTATTACGTAGGTATTATTATGTTAAAAATATAATATATTTTCATTTAATATATCCTTATTACCATCCAAGTAAAATAGAAAGGAAAAACACATCATGTCAATTGGTGAGGTGGCAGTTCCCCACACACACTAGCGACGTTATTGTTTTCCAAAAGGTTATGATGTAAGAAGTTAGATGTGGTATTATAATTCCATAGGTATAATAATATGATAAATATAATATATAAACATTAAATCCATCATTATATCTATAACATCCAAACCTGGGAGCCACTGAAACGGTGCTCTGAGCCCATCGATCACATGGCCTCAAGTGCACCTCCTTGTTTACAAAATGATGATGACTAGAAACAAGGGTATTATGATGGTATGGTATGGAGAATACACCCTCATAATAATATTAAAATACTGGTATCATATATATAAACTAATATTAAAATGAGATAAATAATAGAGAAGTGAAAGATAATATAAATGGATGAATAAAATATCTAATGCCAAATACACGACCATGCATGTATATGTGGATATAGAATATCTAAGAAGTAATAATATAAAAGGAAGTACAATAATGAACAATATTAAAATAATTAAAATTAAAAAAAACCTCCAAGGGAAAACTCCATTAGAATCATGAGCTCTAGCTCAGTCTTGGGCTCTTAAGCTCCCATGTACAAATGAACAGTACAAAAAAACCATAAACCTAAATATAAAAACATGTGGTTTGTTCGGGTACAATAGAACAATGGTGTCCTGAATAGATTGTGAGATATACTCAGTAGTCCACTACCAATGGTTTCTAAAGCATAATCTATTCTATGAATATAAAATAAAACATTGTACATGTATGGAAAATAAAGTAGTAAATAATTAAATAAATGTAAACAATTTAGGCTCAAGTTCCTTAGGACACTTGGCCAATATTACCTACTTAATACTAAGACAGAATATCTCTGGAAAATTAGAACCATATATGTGGGAATTAATATGAAAATATATAGGTATTTACCTATGTGTACCATAATAGTAGTAATATATATAGACAAAATGTGGGCACACTGTATTACTAGCCAAGAACCAAGGCGTAACTAAGGATTCCATGCATACAATTCTCTAAAACCATGTAGCAGTTCATGGTACCCCTATTTATTAAACGTAATACCATTATTTGTTCTAGGTCCCAAGGTATTTACCCAAGGAGTCCTAACATAACAACTATCATAAAATTTACCACTAATCATATTTAAAATAAACATGCATGATTCAAAATAGTTCATCCTATGATCCCATACAATGAAGCCTCTAAAAGAAAAACTAAGTACCACTGAGTAAATGTGGAACTTAATCTGGAATATGAGCCCATCCAAGGTGTTCTGTAATGAGGAACCTAAGTATCGCTCAAGGAATGATATAATGAATGTAACCACTATGATAATGCAAGGCATTCTGTGTAATTAACCCAAGTATCTATAATGGTTTGTGTAGTATTAACTTGACTATGAGACCGTACAAGGTGTTATGTAAATAGGAACCTAAGTATCACTCATGGCATACATAATTCAAGTAACCTATGATCCCTTCCATTACATTTAGTAAATGGTAAATCCAAGTATTACTCAAGGATGATACATCATTTAATAATTTAAAGTTCTACAATAAGTAAGTTCATGTTTATAAGCATGTCATATCGCATATTTAAAATATAATTAAATAGGATCAATCCAATTTATCATTTTAACTATCCCATTCAATTTCCCCATTTTATGAAAGAAGATATAAAACCTCATAGGTGGTTTTATTATTAAACTAGGATGATATAGTCATTTAAATTCATTTAATTTAAGTAATTATACTATACATGAGGGATCATTTATCACACTTCAATATTTGGACAATAGGAATCAAATCATTATAATCATTATCATTTAAAAAAACGCCCCAAGAGAGTGGTTTTATTACATAAGGAGGCATAAAGATCAAGGTGTATAAACAACTCACCCCAAGGGGGAGGGTTCAAGTTGTGGTGTCCAACCTCTAATGTTTTATATTAAATCATAATGTAAATAAAATTTAAGGTATTTGTACTTATATAATTAATTTCATATTTAAATAGTGATTCACAGATAATCTAAAATTTTGCACAATGATGCAATTTAAAAATGAGCTAGACTTAAGGGAAAATTTATAGACCAACTAAATCATGATTAGGATTGTACACTAATCTCATATTGATCATTGATTTGATAGTTTTTATATATAAATATAATAAAAATACACAGGCCCTTGAACTAGGATGAATTATCTTTTATAGAGATATAATTCATTATGAAGATACAAACGAAGAAAAGGAACAAGAGGAAGGAAGAGCTCACCGGTACACATCCAACAAGATTGAAGGAAAGCGATTCTAACATCAGAAGAGGGAGATAGGGGAATTTATAAGAGAATAAATGAGAATATTCCATGGCTAGAGGGGCTGATGTGCATGGATGAGGGAGAACATAGGTAGAGAAGATTTAAAGGGGGATGGGAAAATGATATTTTCCAACTTTTTAAAGATCCACATTTTTTGGCTGCACATTTTCCCAAACCATTCCACAACCTTGAGGCATCCTCTACCTAGGAGTCATAAACCTCTTGGTTAGGTAACACAGTTTCATATAACCATTCCCTAACCCTGTTGTTCTTTTGATTAAGTGGGACTAAGTGTGTAGGCTAGGCACACAGTTTGGAGAAATTATGTGCAGCCCATGCGGGCCAACCCAAGAATAGCTACACCAAGAAACACGACCTCCAATATCATTTCATGGTTTAGAAAAACCATTCTCCTCATGAAATGGGGTCTCATGGTTGAACCACACAGTTAAACTAACCATTCTCCAACCGTGCGCCACATGTTGTCTCTATAAAAACCAGATATTTCAGAGCTCGACACTTCCAAAACCCCACTAAACTCCCGGTACACCACCCAAGGATTACCCCATGACCAAAAAAATCAATTTAAAGTTATAAAATGCTTAGATTTACAATATAAATATTGATTTAGAGAACACACTGTCAACCAAATGAAAATTCAAGATTCCCATTAGAAATATCACCAGGTCCAAAACACAAGACATTACAACCTTCCCACCATAGAACTTCTTGTCCCCAATAATCCTTGGGGAAAAAATTAAAACAAAACCTAACCAAATTCGGTCATGATGTTTTTTTAAAAGGTCATGTTGTGTTTCCAACACCCAACACACCTCAAAACATAACTTTAATCATATGGTACATAAGCCAAAAAAACATAATTCAACACATAAATTCATAACTAAATATTTAAAACATCACTTACCCAAACCTATCTAATAGGTGACAAGATCAATCCATTATCTCTTTACTCATCCACCCTATGTACCTCCACACACATCAATTTTGACATGTAAAGACCAATTCTAATCCAGAGTAACTCCATCATTATAATATCTTACTTAAGAATGCATATAATGTTTTAATGATGTTCATGGAATGATTAGCTTAACAAAAGGTTGAATCCCAAAAAACTCAATTATCATGGTTGAGCCGACTTTTCATGAAAACCACATACAACTGACATTGTACTTGTATCATCCTGACAACGTTACATGAATCGATTCCTCACTGACCTCATACAATGAAACAAGAGGAACTATGTCGAGCCACTTTTGGTAGACTATTATAAAAATTATCAACTTAGATGGATGGTGTATCTCATCTTAAAACATGAATAATATTTCTAAGGAACCACATTTTTAATTCAAACATGACCTTCAAATATTGTTCCTGACTTCCGATGACGTATTAAGTCCAACATTCATTTACATTATTGTGCCATAGCATAAACATTGGTTTATACATGATCCATTACACTTGGATATGCACCCTTAAAACAACCCATTTGAGTCCTACTAAATTATGAGGTAACCTCATAATCATAAACATGAGACTAAAGAGATCATCCAAGGTATTACATACTCTAGATTTTAAAAGTGATAAATTAATACATAACTCAAATGTTCATGAATCAAAACACTAAATGAAAACAAAAAAAGTCAATAAAAATAATTGTATGGTGTCTGTGAGTCTGTCCAAGGGGTTCCTAATTGGGAACCCATGTATCACTCAAGACTAACCATTACTCTTATAACAACCACTCTTCTGGTGTAAAACTCCCTTGAATTTGACACATTGAAATAGAAATAGAATTTTAATTTAGATCATCATATAATCAATGCTCTATTAGAGTATCCTAGATGATATAAAGATAAGGTACACGATCATCATTGAGACAAGTGTACACCAATGGGATCTCAATAATATCTTAGAATAACCGAGACAATTTTATCATATACTATAAGAAGTGCTCATTATGTTTCCCAACCTACCATATCCAACTACATGAAGGAATCAACCGAACCATCATTGGTTGATTTCCTATAAAATAGTTTTGTTAATCCTGCTAATATGTTTTCATTAAATACCCATTATTCCTTTACTAATCAAGTAATATCATTCTCACACAAGGATAACCATAAAATATCATACCTAACTAATGATGTTTTTCAGAGTTTGCATACATAGAAAACCATATCATCGTCGTGATTACTTATAGCATAGAAACTTTTCTAAGATTACTAGATGCATGGGAATTAAAAAGAAATATAACCATTTAAAAAATGTTCCTTTAATGTTGTTCTCCCTCAACTTGGAAATATATTCCAAACATGTTTGATTTGATGTTCCCCACCTTAGGAGTGTCCTAGTCATCATTTACAGAAAATAGATCTCATCCCATGGAACATGCTCCATCAACCAATGACCATGGGTCCTAGATGTGACCAATATTCATTTATTAATATTCCATTCAAAAACAAAATAAAACTATACTCTTAAAAGCATTATTTATCAAATTACTCAATATATATGCAATAAACTCCTCCCAAGTTACACACACACACACACCATAGAATTAGGGATAAAATGCAAGACAAACCAACTAGCATTTCAAAACACCCAATCCTCTATTGAAAACAACCTTAGCATTCGGACATGTCGGGTTTCCTCTAATGCCCTAGTCACTCTACTCGATAGATGACCCATGATTTAAGCGTAATACCTCAAGCCTTTAATGATTTCCACCAAACTCATACAATTAATTGCACCATTTTTATCAAATTTATAGCACCACATGCATCAACCCATACTACCCCAAGATTTAATCAACACAACATCAAATCTCTAATACTATACATAGTCTTATCGGCCCTATTCACCCCATTATTCAATGCCTTGTACAAAAGTTTCATCCCAAAGTCACATTATCCCATGAGACTATTAATCTGGATGATGACATACCAATTCTTCCGTAACTAAAATAAATAAGGGTAGCATGACCTACTAAGAATCCGACCATTCCCTAGGCATGTCTAACCTACTGAAACCATGCATTAGACGATGTTTACACCCATAATAAGGGTCAAAATACTGCACGACCACCCGTTCTACCAGGGTGTAATTTTTTTAAGCTAAGAGTCCTACTAAAAACAAACATCACCTAAATGGAACCTAAAATCTATAAAATCATCATGTAATTTAGCAATAATTTCAATTTCTAAGGGAACTACCTTCATCGGAATAGCCCCTTACAAAGGAGAAAGCATTGACCCTACATCCATGTCACTCTAAAAGGCCACTAAGATTACCGTCCTAATATCTAAGATAATCATATAAGAAAAGGTCAACAAATAAATTTAGAAAACATATATATTCCCATCTATGTAAAAAATAAAAGAATGATTTAAAGTACCCTTACATGATGGTCTAAGATTGGAACAACACATTAAGGTTGTTTTTAAACCATTTAACTAATTCACTTTTTATAATGTCAAGTAATATGAATAAGACCAAATTTATCAGTACATAATTTTACTAAAACCTTAAGGAATATTGGAAAGTTATATCAAACTTACTTTTAAATTTTTTTAATTTAACATAAATCCTATCATGATTAGGAAATTCATATCCTAATTTGATTTTATAAATTTTATTTATCCAAAAGTTTCTCATAATTGGGATTAGTTTATGATAATTTTAATTCGAATCTATAGAAAAAACACCCTTTAGGTTTTAATTATCATTTTAATTAACCAAATCCTGATATAACAAACCTCAAAAGTATATTACAAAGTCATTTTATAGTATAAGGGGATTGATTCGTTAAGATTCCACCATACATCAATAAGTGAACCCATATTAATAGTTTCATAAATTTTATGTAACCATACTTATAAATCCTAAACATACCCCATGGGGTTATAAACTAAGGCATAGGATATAAGGAGGCTGATAAGGGTCCCATTAAACAATTCTGGGTTCACCTAAATTCAACCCAAAGAATTTTTAAGCATTAAAATTCTGAAACTTCCTTAGTGGGTTTATCTCATATGTGCAGGCACCATGATGCACATGAGCCTCAACCCAGTTGGAGAGGACTCTCTAGGTGCATCCAAGAGACCCAATATCAAATCCGGGTGGAGGAATATTTTCAGGTTACTGTAGCAGTACTGTAGCATGTATTGTTGAGTATTGTAGCAGCCAGAACTATTCATACATCTGGGCCTTCGGGCCACCAGTTTGGTCCTTAGGTCCTACAAGGCTTTAGGGCCACCCAAGGCCTTCAGGCCAGTTGATTCTCAAGGCCTTCGGGCCACCTTAAGGCCTTAGGGCCACCACAAGGCCTTAGAGCCACATGAATACAGGCCCCAGACACACTACAAAAAAGGAGCAGCCCCGGAAGAGGATTCAAAGCAGGTGCACTCACCAGAGCAGAGCCAAATAAATTTTTAGAATGAGAGGGTATGACTATGCAATCAGTACCAGCCTGTGGTTGCACGGGAAGCCTAGCCAGAAGGTAATGCAAAGGTGGAGAGTGACTATCAGGATACAGATGCTGGGGAGGGGTATTTCCTTATAGATAGTCTGGTTGAATTCCCTAAGAAATTTGGGTCATGTAATCTCCTAAGCCTACAAGCCATGTAATCTCTGATCCTATGGGCCTTGTAAGGGTTCCCCCTCATCCCTTGAAAGGGGGTTTATCAAAAATCAATAAAAAATGAAGGCCTTCAGGACATTCAAGCAAGCACCATGACCAACCTTCATGGGTCCTATTAAGTCCATCTTATAACTATAATAGTTCGAGACTAACATACTTCAGTTGAGTCACAAAAAATGTCCATAACAATGAAGCATTTATGATTTTAAAAAAATTCTTTTATATTTATAAAATGGTATCATGGTATATCTAGCTCTTATATGACGGTTTGATTATATGAGTTAACATTTTCCAATTTCTAAAGTGCCCATACATTATATATTTCAAATTAACTTTCATTTAATCATAATGAGTAAGTTTCAGACCATGCAACCAATGGTCCATGGCTCAAACATTTCATGATAGGTTAGTTAAGGAGTCATCATCAAGATAAATTGGAAATATCCATTTAGGTTGATGATGATACTTTATTAAACACTTAGATATAAAAATTTTATCTATGAATTCTATCACATGAACTACATATAGGGAAATAAAGCATAACAATAAAGGCACATATCACTCTATCAAGAATCCTAATAATGCATCCCACATGGCATGGAATATGTATAGAATGTGAATATATATGTTTCTATAATGATTAATGTAACAATAATTCTTTTCCTTATTAGACCAAGGGGTAAATTAGTTAGCATAAAAAGTACACCAATCACTCAAGGTGAAATAATAATCAACTTTAATAATAAAGAACATGAATAACAGTCCCATCTCTGACCACTTTGTATTTTCTCCATGCATGGGCTGATCACTCTCAAACATGACTATTAACCAAATTCTGACACATTCATATTATCCTATTTAACAACCCAAAATAGTAAGAAAAACAAAAATAAAACACATCTGATAAAACTTTGTGATTTCCTGACCTGAAATCCACTGAAACGGTGCCCTAAGCTGGTCGGTAACATGATCTCAATTGCACCGGCCCATATGCCAGAGGTTTCCAACTAGCTGTGAGGGTATAAAGGCAATATGGTGGGGATAATATACCATCATAATTAGAGTATAATAGTGGTATCATATATATAAACCACATTATAAGCACATAAATAATAGAGAAAAGGAAGATAATATAAATGACTGAATAAAATGGACAACACCAAATGCACGACCATGATTGTCTATATCGATCTACAATATATAAGTAGTAATAATGTAGTAGTTGGTAAAATAATGAATAAAATCTTTATAATGAAGATGAATAAAAATAAATAAGGGACAACTCTTGGAGAATCCTTAGATCTGGCTAAGTCTTGTGATCCTAACATCTTATGTACAAATTAAAAGTACAAGCATAAACCTTAAACTTGAACATGAAAACATGAGATCTATTAGGATAACCATATGGAATGCAGGGACAAATAGGGTGTGAGATACACTCAGTAGGAAACCACCTATGGTAACCAAATCATAATCCAATCTGTTAATATAAAATACATCATTATGTACATATGAAAAATAATGCAGTGAATAAGTAACTAAATGTAAACAAGTCAGGCTCTGGTTCCTTAGGGGAACATGGATGACAATACCTACTTCCTTCCAAGATTTAATATCTATAAAAAATTATAACCATGTATGTGGGTATGAATATGAAAATATGTAAGTACTTACCTATATGTTCCATAGTCGTTGTAACATATATAGAAAAAATGTGGGAACACTATACTAGCCAGGACCTGAGGCGTAACTCAAGTGTTCATGTATAAAAGTATATAAAAAAATGGAGAAGATATAGGTAGCCACATGTAGTGAACATAATACTAATAGTTGGTCGAGTACCTGAGCTATATACACAAGGCATCCAATTATAACAACTATCATAAAATATACTGCTAATCATATGTAAAAAACATGCATGATACAAATCATTCATCCTATGTGCCCGTCCAAGGTGTCTTGTAGAATGAAACCCATGTTTTTCTTAGTGCATATTGAAATTCATCTATCATATTATCCCATCTAAGTCATTATATAATTATGAACATGAGTATCTCTCAAGGAATTACATAATGAAAATAACCTCTTAGCTCATCCAAGGCATTCCATGTAAGGTACTCAAGTATCACTCATGGTATTTGTAGTCTCAACCAGCCTATAAGCCTGTACAAGGCATTATATAAACAGGAACCTAAGTATATCTAAAGGTGTACTGAATTCAAGAAACCTATAACCCCATCCATAGTATTCTAAAAAGAGGAAACCCAAGTATCTATCAAGGTCCACACATCATTTAATTATTTAAAGTTTCATAATAAGTAAGGACATGTTAATAAGAATTTCATATATCATATTTAAATTATACATAAATAGAGACACTCCCATTTATCATTACAACCATCTCATTCAATTTCCCCATTTTATTAAAGAAGATATTGAGCCTCATATGTTGTTTTATTATTAAACCGATGTGATCTTATATTTTCAATTGATTTAATTTAAGTAATTATCCCTTACATGAGGGATAATTTATCACACCTAAAAAGGTAGTCATTAGAAATCAAATCATTACAATCATTATCATTTAAAACAACACCCCAAGGGGGTGTTTTAATTATTCAAGGAGACATAAAGGTCGAGGATTATAAAAAAATCATTCCAAGGGGGGTGTTTTAGGTTGATTTTCATAACCTCTAATGATTTAAATTAAATCATAATGGAAATATAATTTAAGGCATTAGGTTTTACATAATTAATTTAAAATTTAAAAGGTGACACATGAATAATTTTTTGTGATGAATAACGGTGAAATTTATAAACTATATAGACTTAAGGGAAAAGATATATACCACCTACCACATGATTAAGATGGTCAAATCATCCAACATAGATCTTTAATTCAATCTGGTTCAAGATAAATTTAATAAATAGAGAAACACCCTAAAAATAGGGAATATTATCTCACACATATATATCATTAAATATGGAAAACAAAAACAAAAAATAGGTGAAATAAGAAGTAAGATCTCACCATTACGCATCTAGCAGAACAATGGAAAGAAATTCCAACATCAGACGAGGGATAACTCCATTACATGGAGAGAACATGTGAAGCTTCCATGACCAGAGGGGCTCCTACATGTGGATGAGAGGAGAAAGGAGGGGGAGAATATTTAAAGGAAGAAGGGAAAATGGAATTTTATAGTCTTTTAAAGAGTCACATATGTTGACTGCATGGTTTGGAAAACTTAGTGCTAACCATGAGGCTTCCTCTACCTAAGAGTCGCACCCTATAAGATTTGGTTACATGGTTTGATATAACTCTTTGAAAACCATGTGATGATAATGTTTAAGTGGAACTAAGGGTTCGGGATATGCATATGGTTTGGGAAAACTATGCACATCCCATGTAGGTTACCCCATGCACACCTTGACCAAGCCGCATGGCCTTATGGACCCTCAAAAAGTTTAGAAAACCCATTATTATCAAGACATGAGGTCGAATTATTAAACTAACTATGTTCTAAATATGTGCCTCATAAATCATCTACTAAAACTGGAGATTTTTTATCCCAATGCTTCTAAAACTCAATTGAACTCCTCGGACACCTCCTTGGGGTTAAACCTCAACCAAAAACATTACATTAAAGTGATCCAATGCTTATATTTATATTCTGAACTTGTTTTATAGAATGGATCATACACCAAATGGAAATTTAAAATTCACCTTAGAAACTTTTCCTAGACCAACACAAGGTATGTTACAGTATCCAGTCATGAGAAGTGGTGACAAAAAATGAATCACATCGGTTCATGAGGAAGTAGTCCACCGTACACACAAATAATGATTTAGTATCCCATTTTATAGAATTAAATATTGATTTAGGCTATGAAATTAACATAATAAAAAATTTGTATATAAGATATAATGTTGTTATTATTTTAGTATTTTTTTAAAATATTTGAAAGAGTTATAAGAATTAGTTAAAAACCTTATAGATAAAAACTCTACAACTTCTTTGGAAAAATTAATTAGGTTTAACCTAAGTCCTTCCAAGATTGGTTTTATGATCTCAACAAGGAATATTGGATGTGGGAAGGTAATTAAAGAAGACATTTTATAGGTATTGTTTTAACCAAATGGTTTTTGAAGTTTGAATAAGAGAGGAGTGGGGTGGCCTTTTATAATTGAGGTGAGTGGTACACATGAAATTTTTTAAAAGAAAAAGGTGTACCCACATTTTTTCATTAAAAAAAGGATAAAAAATAGACCATAATCGATCATAGAATACATAAGGTAGAAATAAGTCCATCCAATGGGTGTTTGACAAGTTTATAGGTTATTTTACCCCTTATCTTTTTAGTTTAACCCCCATGACAAACTCATTTTAACCTTAACTGTGGTAATGAGTTTTTACTTTTTTACTATTCATTAAGTTAAAAAACATAATTTTGAGATTTTGGATAAGAAAATTACGCTGATTAATAATATGGAATTCATTTTAGAAAATTATATTCACAGTATTGGCAACATTTAATTTAAAATTAATCTCATATAAGTTATGAAAAAAGTGGTTTTCCAAAGAGAAAAGTTCCAAATGTTTTAAATGTTTTTATATCAAAATTAAATATGTAATATATTAAAATAAAATTAACTGGATTAATAAATATATAATTAAAATAATTTTAATTTTAAAACCATATTATAATAATTTGGATGTTTTTAAATGCTTTAAAATAAATGACAATTCTTAATAAAAACCAGCATTTTTCAGTATTGATCGAAAAACTTTTATTCTCATAAAATTATAATAAATTAACCCTAAGATATCTTTGAAAAGATTATTTCTAAAATAAATTTAATTTTTTCAAATAAATTTTATAAAATTTTTAAAATTTAATTTTAAAAATAAGACTGCAAAATAGAATAAAACTATTTTTTAGAAAAATATAGTTTTAAGCATAAAATTAGATTTATTCTTATCTCATGCAAATAAAATGAATAAGATTAATTTTAAAACATTTTATTGAATAAATAATATATATATATATATATATTTCATTAAAATAATTCACAAAAATTGATTTATTTAATGTATTGAGATAAAAAAAGTTTTTGAGCCTAAAAATTGTTTTTGAGAAAATGATTTACTTTATTTTTAAATGGTTTTTATTTTAATTTATAATTAATAAGTAACCAAATAATTCATTTTATTATTAGCAAAAAACTTATATTTTAATAATTTAGTTAATATTATTTGTTCCCCCTATTGTAATGGCCATGAGATAACTATTATATTAAATAATAGTATTTTAATATTATGTCACATTTCATTTAAGCTTGGTGTTGCATGTAACACAAGATAAACTTAGTTTTGTGTATAAAAAAGATAAACGTAGTGTTGAGTGTAACATAATATATCTAATAAATTATATTTATTCAAAATATATATTTCTTAAAATATTAGGGTGTTACATTCTACTACACTTAAAATGAATTTCTCCCTCAAAGTTCAACACTCTGATACAAAAAATTAAGGATACATTGAAATAATTGCATCCTCATATTCTGACATAGATTCCTAAAGCTTGTGGTTTCATTGAATAACTTTGACCATGTGATTGGTCTTACTTCATAGAAATTTCTCTCTACGATATAGAATATCCACTGGTTATTCTTCATAAGAAAGATCATGCTCTAAGGTTATGACCTCTGAGTTTCGTACATGTTAAAGGTCATGTATAAACTACCCTTGGAGAGATATCTAGAACATACAATAAACTTGATAGAGATTCAATGTATGTGAAAAATGATAAGATACTATCCCAATATAATTATGAATTTCAAGGGGTCCAATATATTTACAGATCATATTTTCATTATATATTAAATACATTATCATCCTTTGGTTTTTCCTTGATGAACTTCCACTTCATATGTTACCCTATAAAATGAATATTCATTGATGTAAGTGCCAAAAAAATAAGCAACTATCCTGATATGATTGTGAATTTCAAAGGGTCCAATATATCTAAGGCTCAACTTTACTTTATATCCTAACTAGAATTTCATCCCTTGGTTGTCCTTAGATCAACTTCCACTTTATCTCCTACCATGTGAAATGAATATTCATGATTATTTTTTTCATGCTTGAAGAACTAGAATCATCATAATATCCATAAGTTTCTCCTTCAGCCTCTAAATATTTACTAAAACAAAGATGTACAGTACACGCTATACACTAACATCTAGTCTTCAACTTAATTAATTCCATAAATAGTTAACCTTAAGGATCCTTCAAAATATGTCTTAACAAAATTAAATCTCATATATTATAATGATTTTATCTCATATCCATCCAAGATCAATGTGAAAATAATTTTAATCACCCATAAACTCTCATACCAAAATGTATATACCTAAATAACTTCAAAAATCTTCAATAAAACTATATATTCTTCTGAAATAAAATCCACCTTTTATTCTTTAAATAGCCTCTTATCTTATCCAAAAATATTTCCATTGGAAATATGAGTTTATCTTTACACTAATATATGACCACAAGTTTATTAAAATACAAAATGTGATTTCCTTACTATAGAACCTATTTATAGGGACATAATAACATCAAATTTCACTGAAGGATACAAAAGAATATTTTCATAGAGACCATTCATAAAAAATCCAACATGAAATTCCCCACTATAAAGTGCCACAATTATCATGATTCACTTCAGTTGTGGTGATTGCACATCCTTACTCTTTTTACTTTGTATTTAGAGGTTTTTTTGGATTATCATCCTCATTAACCCTTTGATAAGGGCACTTATTTTCCTAATTATTGAAATTTATTAATTTGAAACCATATAGTTTGGGTGGTTAATTATTTTGATCTCTCTCTCCATTAATTTAATTGAATGGCCTCTTCACAACACTTCTACATTGTTTTTCTTAATGGTCAGGCTTCCCACACTTGTAACACCATCTTATTACTTCCAAGAATTAACCTGAGTGCTTCTTCCCACAATCATAGCTTGCAGGTGACTGAATTTTATTTCCACTATGTGATTTATTCATGCTCTCATGATACTCTATCTTCTTTTTCTTACCAAAACCATTGAAATCTTGGGAATTTCCAAATTTATTTTCTACCTTCAACGCACATTGAACAAATTTTTCATATCAACTACAGTCTCTTATATCTGAGGACATTCAAATATATAGTTTTAGGCCAACAAAGAATTGATCAATTTTTATTTTTGGGATAATTATTAAACCTGAAGTGTAACTTGAAATTCTTTTAAAATTAACTTCATATGTACAAATAAATTTATTATCCTTATACATAAGCTTAAGGAATTCCTTCTCCAGCTTTGTACAAAAAAAAAGGGAATTACGTGCTAAAAAATAACCCCCTAAACTCTTTCCATTCCACATATTCAATTTATTCTTATTACCTAGTGTTATTAATAAGATTCCACCATTGATATTATTCACCTTAAAGATGATAAAAATACAAAATTACTTTTACGTGATCTAAACTCTAAAAAATGGAAAATTTATTTTTAGTGGTACTGATCCACTGATCAGAAACTAGTAGACCAGTAGAAATACTAAGAGAAGGTGGATGTTTCCTCATAAAATATTAAACATAAAATTTTTCCCTCCTTTTCTTGTTTGGATGTTTAGCACGATTCATTTCCTATGAAATTTGTGTGTGTATATAAAAAATAGTTTGCATTCAAGATCCTATAATATCAGGTTAATTATGAGGAAAATAATTACATTTTTCCTCACACTCATCGTTAAGATGGTTTCTATGTATTCTATCCATAAAATAAAACCATAAATCATAGTATGATAATCAATAATCATATTAAAAAATAACATAATACTGAAAAATTATTTCTTGGAGGTCCAAATCATGACATATTATTTACAATCTATAGAACATTAGGATTATATTATATCAATCATAGTCATTATTTAAATATTTTATGTTGGTTTGTAAAGATTTTAAGGATTCCCGATCCAAATACCCTAGGAACTTCTAACTAAATTTGAATAAAATCCCATTTTTGTACACCCTATGACGATCGAGTCCAGCTCAATAGACCCTTTTAGAGTTATTACACCTAGGTAACTCTATTCTAAGACATATCCACTTCTAGTATATAGACATGGATGTAATTTCATGGAAACTTCTCACTCTATCTTTTATATTAATTTTCACGTATTTTTCTTTACTTTTAATCATCCTTAAAATTATAATTAGAATAATCATATCAATTGAAATATCTCTAAAGATCTCACTAAATTTTTATCATCCTCGTATCCAAAGCATAACTAAATCTATGTTATGGTACCAACTATAGAGACCAAAACATCTAATATATAAATACCACATATTAATATAAACAAATTTATTACATTTCACAAATACATGCCCAAGGACCATAATAGTTTAGTACATTTGGATACTAGGTACACAATCTTCTAATTTAGCGAAAGATCTTCAACAACACTGATAAAATTTTTTCCATTTTGTACTCTTAAAAATACACCATAATTAAAACCTTTCTTCATTACTTGGGAAAGGAAACATAATAAATGGTGATCTCAGATGCTCTATAATGGTAAAAATGAGAAGTACATAAACATAATGTGAGCATAAGGGTATATGAACATGATAATGACATATAAAAACCATACACTGTATATCAAAGAACAAAATATTATGTCATATCATAAATATTGGTAGTTCCTATGACATAAATCATAATATAATCAAAGAACATTAGGCTTGACAACATAAAACTAGAATAAGAGATATATTTTTGGCATATGCATAAGCTTATAACATTGTGAACATGTGTAAATAGAAAAAGGTTTACTAATTAAGTTAAGGACATTAAATAATTCAATCCCTTTAACTTATGAAAATTAAATTATGTCCATTCATAACCTTATGGATATAAATTTCATATCCATGAATAATTCTATAGATAAGTGATCAGGTTCATGTGTAACATTTTGAACATGTCATCAGGTTCCCATATAACATTTTGAACATGAAATCATGTTCATTCATAACACTATAAACATGAAATTAGGTTCACCCATAACATATTTACTCACGAGTTATCTATCTTTACACAATTTATTGGATGGAGATATAGGTCCCACCCATCACATAATCCATAAATTTGTGTTACATAAGATTATAATACATTAATCATATCATAACCCATGACAAGGGTTATGGTTTCATTAAAATTTCATTATATTATAACCCATGGAAAGAAATTGGTTTCATAAACATATTTTCATCATAATCATAAACCATCCATACAACGAATAATGATGGTATCATTGAATCATATACCGAGTAGATCTTACGTAACATCAAAGGATGTCATCTTATATGGAAAATAATTTTTAAAAATAACTTATAATGTTTCTTGTGAAAAATAACCTTTACACTTTGAAAAAAAACTATTTAAAAAAAAATTAAAATCATTTTCTTTGAAAATAACCATTGAAACTTATTAATTAACCTTTAAAATCATTTAAAACATTTCTTAAGAAAAATGAACTTTATACTTTGGAAAGTAATTTTTTAAAAATAATTTTTTTAATATTATTATTTGAAAATAAAATTTGAAACTTATAAAAAATGATTTAAAATATTTAGTGTTTTATATAGTAGAAAACATTTTATATATTAAAACAATGATTTTGTTTAAATTTTTAGTGAAATCCAAAGAGATCTTGTTTTAAAAATGACCTTAAGTTTCCTTTTAAAACACATTTTAAATAACCAAACATGCATAAAATTATTTAATAAATCCTTTGGGGGATGTTAAAACATTTTTGAAAACATTTTTATAAAACATAGATGTGGAAGAAAAATGTTTTTCAATAGAAGATAGAAATAAAATAAATTTTAAAAAATATTTTTAGAACTCCTAAGTGCATAAAGGGAGGAAAATGACAGGAAAAAAATTATTTTCAATAAATAACAATAGGATAATAAATTTACTGAAGTTCTTGATAAATTTATCATAATATTTCATCATTAAAATCATAAAAAATCCTGATGAACAATGAGATTGTAACATCAAACCATTACAACTTTGGAATCTTTTGAATCATAGGACCCATCAATGAATAAAGTCAAATGATATTTTAAAATAATGGAAATAATTATATTCATTATATAACATGTCAAAGTTTTAGTATATAGACCTCATAAAATAATATAGTTTCATAACATAACTTATGTCCCAAAGATGGTAATTTGAGACAAAATACACTTAACACTTTAGTAACTTTTGAAAAATAAACCCCATGAAAGAGAGATCCTAAAATAGATATGTAAATACCCATAATTGTCAGGATAATAATAATAAATTACCTTCATGTACAATATATAAACCAAATAAAATAAAAACATGGTGAATATGGCATGTGTCGCATAGAAAATAAAAGTGAGGTGGAAATCCCTTACCATAAGTCTCAAATTCATTTTTACATGTTCGAAAGTCCAGTTTAATAAATATAATTTTATTATAAATATATTAAAGAACCAAAATTTTATATATAATACCATATATTATTTTCTTATGACCTTTTATTTCCAATTTATTAACAATTATTTGTTAAAATTAGGTTTTGGGTATTAATTGTTTTGTTTTCCGTGTATGTTTTGGTTTGTTATTTTGAGCCCAATTTCATAGATCATAGTTCCATAATATTTTGAAATATAAACGTGATATGAATATAATATATATTAAGTATATATGTATTCAAATTAATCCATAAAATTTAGATATAGAAAATGAAATACACCATTGATTGAGCTTGTAGGTTGTACGTACGCATGAATGAAACTTCCATTTTCTAGAAGGATGAAATGAAAGAAAGGTAAATAATATATTAACTTCCTAGAATAATTTTTATGTAATATATATCAAATTTTTTCATTAAATTTACCCTTATTACATTCCATTCAATGTGTTAGTGAAAACAAATCACATTGCTTCGTGAGGCGGTTGTCTTCCATATACATGAGATACATTATCATATCCCCCACAGAATTGAAATTAAGAAGGTATAAGGTATATATTTATAAAATAGGTATAATTATGTTAAAAATATCATATTTATTCCTTTAATTCATCCTTATTTCCATCCAAGTAAAACATAAATGAAAAAAATATCACATCGGTTCGTGAGGCGGTAGTTCTTCATACACATGAGCAATGTTATTGTTCTCCAATAGGTTAAGAGGTAAAATTTTTGATTTGGTATTATAATAAAATTAATATAATAATATCATAAATATCATATATTAACATTAAATCCATCATTATATTCATCCATGAGTGGTAGTGATGGAAAAATAATAACATCAGTTCGTGGGATTGTAGTTCGTCATACACACAAATGATGATTTCTTATTACATTTGATGGAATATGAGATGTATTTAGGTAATTAAATTAACATAATAATATATCAGTATATATTATATACTTTCTTTTATTATTTTATCACATTTTTAAAATATTATATAGTGTTATGAGAAGAATTAAAATAAAAACACATAGTTAAAAAGATTTCCTCTTCTTCGGACAACCTCTTTAGAATTAACCTAAGGACATGATAGATCGGATTTATGATCACAAAAAAGACTCAAGGATGTGAGGATATAATTAATTAAGACATTTATTAAGGTATTTTATGAACCAATTTATTTTTGAAGTGTGAAGAGGATAAAATATTGGGTGGCCTTTTATAAGTGAGGTGAGTGGAACACTAGAAATTTTTTAAAAGAAAAAGGTGTACCCACTTTTTTCTCATGAAAAAAGCACAAAAAGGACCATTATTGATCATATAAAATCTCAGATCTATATATGTCTATAAAATAGGTTTTTGATAAGTTTAAAATTCATTTTTTCCTTTGTATTTTTAGTTTAACCCCCGATAAACCCATTTTAACCTTAACTATAGTAATTAATTATTACTTTTTTTACTAATTATTATGCTAAAAAACTATATTTACCGTATAATATAATATAAATTATTATGATTCAAAATATATAATCCATTTTTAAAAATTCCATTCCCATAATTGGAGAAAATTTATTTAAAAGTTTTCCCAAGGACGCGATGAAAAAATGGTTTTCCAAAGAGAAAAGTTCGAATTGTTTAAAACGTTTTTATGTCAAAATTCAATACAGAATTAAATAAAATGAACTAAATTGTATTGGTAGATATATAATTGAACTAATTTTACTTTTAAAACCATATTAAAACAATTTTTATGTTTTTAAATTCTTTAAAACAAATGATAATTCTTAATAAAAACCATTATTATCACTATCAATCGAAAAATTTATCTTCTCAGAAAATTCTCAATAATTCACCCTAAGGTAATTTTGAAATTATAATTTAAAAAAAATTAAAAAATTATAAAACTTTAAAAAATTATTTGTAAATATAAATGCAGAGTGTATGGTAAAACGTCCTTTTTGAAAAAAATAAAAATTTTAAGAATAAAATTGGATTTATTTTTATCAAATACTAAGAAAACACATAAGATGAAGATTTAAAAAATATTCAAAAAATAAAAAAAAAATTTCATTAAAATAATTCATAATAATTTATTTATTTAATTTATTCATATAAAACATGTTTGTATAAATAAAAATAGTTTTTCATTAATTGATTTACTTTATTTTCAAAAAGATTTTTTATTTTAATTTATAATTAATTAGTGAACAAGTAATTCATTTTATATATAGGTGTAAACCATATATTTTTATAATTTATTTAATCCTATTCATTCCCTTTATTTAATCATCTAGATGATAACTATCAAATTATATAATAATATTTTAATAGTATGTTTCATTTCGTTTAATCTTGGTGTTGCATGTAATATAAGTTAAACACTATGTTTCATATAACAAAAGGTAAACTTTGTGTTTCATATAACATAAGATATTAAAGTAATTAGATTTATTTAAAAAAATATATATTTTATAAAATATTAGGGTGTTACACTGGATGATCCATCATCTATCCAGGGGTGGTGTTGTAAATTAAGGATACTACTATAAAGGCATTGCGTATCTGGTGCACTACATCGGGTACTCAGTATAACATGCTACTTCTCAACATCTTCCTTTGCCTTCTTATATTTATTTTGTGTAATTTTAAGAAACTTTTAATATTCTAAAAATAAATTTAATCATAAATAGATATATGTCTAAGACTATATAAAGTCTTCAAAGATGCATTAAGATTCTATATAATTTCATCACTTTGAATTTAATAAAAGAACTGAAATTCACATAAATAAAAATATTAAAAATATAGGTATCTTTTTATGATCATGAAACCACCAAGATATAGGGAGATAAAACATAATATGGATTTTTATATGTATGGATATATTAGGATTTTAATTTGGGTTACGAATACAAGTTATGAGTTGTGTAAAAAGTTATACATTAATTTAGTTTGAAAAAAATGATTTGGGAGTTAGAATATGATTCCAAGATAAATCACCAAAAGGGAGAATACTTGAAAATTTAATAACATCTTAAAATATGGTGATATTAAATCCCATTTATGATACAATATTTCACATTTCTTCTAAAATGAACACTTTTTTAAAAAATCAGTTATCTGATAGGGTAGCTTCACACGAAAACGGGGTTACCCTAGAATATATTATGTAAGGTAAGATAGTGATGAGGTTACTCAAAGAATTATGATCCTAATTATTGATGTTTTATTTAGGTTACACTTAGATGTAAATACCTTAGGAAGGATACTATAGGTATGCTATTTAGTTCTTCCATATAATGGATTCAAAAAAGATTTGTTCACTCAGCCATCAAGAGACATATATGATATAATAAGAATAATGGATTAAAAAAATAGTTAAGGTGAGGTTTATACAAAAGTAGAGTCATTTTATTAGTGAAATATTTTAATAGCTTAGATTTTGTAAAACCCTTTAAAATTTTTCATGTTCTAGGGGAGTCTATGGATGATTGGTTGTAGTCTTGTGGTTGAGGGAAGGCTGGATTGCCTTCTTAGGAGACCCATCCATGAAGTTTGTCTTAAAGTGATATATTTTTATTATGAAATAGATAATGTGTCATGTTTTTGGGGTGTAATCCATGAGGGTTTGGCATTTCTCGGTTTGAGAGCGGCTTTGCAGGTCATTACATTGGGATATCTTATGCTTTGGTTTTGTTATTTTGGTACAGTGAAAAACCCATACATATAAATATGATACCTATATATAAAATTATTACTCTTATGTATTTTAATAGTTTTAAGCATGTATTTCCTGATTTTTGGACCTATAAGTCAAGTTCCTTTGTTCTGGTTTTTTAGAAGTCATTGTACCATGGGGATTAGACCGCACAATGGTTTGAAATCAAGGTTAGTTGGGATGGTAAAAAAGGTAGGGAATCATATCATGATCCATTGGGGTTTGAAAATTATCGTGTGGAACCCTTTATATATCATCAACCCCTACATTAATGAAATGGTTTTTTACCATGGGAGAAAGGGGGATCCATGTGGGGGGATCACATCATTATCCTCATATTTTAGCTCACGATTGTATGATAATATCTATCATGCTATAATGCTATGTTTTTAGGATTGTTTATAAATTATTGGTTCCTATATATTTTATTCCTTTTCCCACTCCTCTAAAACTCTATGAAGCTATATGAGTATTTTTTATGAACTTGGGCCTTATTAATTGATCTATTAGGACTTGATTTTTGAAATGACTAACTTTGATCCAATGTAATTCTTTTTACATATTCCATTTATTTATTGTTTTTTTCTCTGTTTCAAAATCATGGAATTTATATTAATATGGTTTATATGGGTTTTTTGAGTTATTTATGGAGTATTCTTGATCAGATGGTGTATTTAGGATTCGTTGGTTTGTTACGATGTTGCAAGTTGGTGTTCTTCTTCATCATTATATTTTAGTCTTGTGATCATAAAATATTTATATTAAGGTATTTGATTCATGATTTCTCCGTATATTATGTGTAAATTTGGTATTATCATGATTTTTTTTCATGGTAAATAAATGAGATTGAATTAAATAAGATAATAATCAAGAATTAAATAATTAAAAGGGATGGTGTATCTTCACATGTGATTATGTTATTATTCATGAGAATTGCCTCCTGATATTTACTAGATAATGTGATATTTTATTACTATGACTATCTCTTCATTCTTTGAATCTTTGAAATTCCTAAAACTCATTGGCTAACTTAAATATGCTATGAAAATTGTTTAATGAATGAGGAATTCATTAGATTTATTAATCTCTCTTAGAAATGTTTACCCTGATTAAGTATTACTTTGGTTATATTATTTAGATTATATTTTTGCTATTAGTTGTTATTATAGTAGGATTATTTCTTACTAAATCATACCAATAATGAATTAATATAATCTAAATGGTAATTTAAAATGATAAATTCTTTATTTAATGTTTGGTGATATATAATACTTTTCTATTTTACTCAAATATTTTTAGCCATGGTTAATGAAATGGGTGTTTTTATTGATGTTTATTGTTTATGGGATTATTATTTGTTTCCATATATATATATATACACTCAAATATAATTCCTTTTTTTATCTTATATGGAAACCTATTATGTTTGGATGAAATAGTGAGGGTTTAGCAGTTGTAATATCATTGTGGTTGTTGGATGATGTAGTTGATGGTGGGATGGTATGGATGGTTTGTAAAAATATTTTAGTTGATGTTGTTATTTATTTCTTAGGGTGGGAGACTTATTTATTTCTATTTTATTATTTTTTTTGTTTTTGTATACTTACTATTTTCATTGGATTTTTTATTTACACTTTGAGTATCCCTTCATTGATATTAGTATAGTTGAGTCTTAGTACCATGTATTATGTAATGATAATTAATTGATAACTAAATTGTTTCGGGATAGTTATTTAAATTCTTAAAGATGATTTTTTAAATTATTAAAAGAACATGTTTATGAATAATAGAATTATAATGATGAATTTTTAAAGAACCGTGTCTTTGGATAATTAATGTGAACTTTTAAACTAAAATTGATTCTAGGATATTATAAAGTATTGGTAAATTATTAATTATAAATGGAGAGTAATGGTATGAACCTTAATTATATTATTATTATAAAAGTATACATTTCTAGTACTTAGTGCTGGAAACTAGAATTTTATATTGGAAGTTAGCTAAGTTCAAGTGTACGGATAGTTTTTCCTAGGATGGTTTTTGATATTATATTCATTTTGGTATGTTATGTCTTATGATTTTCCACTTGAGTCAAAATAGGTGGCTGATACCCATACATAGCTTTGGGTTTTGGTTATTTTCCCAATATCTAGAGTGATAAGGATATAATTGATCGACTACTCCCTTAACCCCCCTCTCTCTTCCAAACATAGAATGTATAAAGGTATATCTGGGCTATGGTGGATTATGATTATAGAATATGCACTCATACGGGTTGTAGTGGCTCACAGATATGAAATACATGTATATGAGGTTTATTTCATGATAAGGTTATAACGTTTTCATGTACCAAATATGTAATGGTTTATGATTATTACAATTATATTTACACATGGGATGTAATGGACAGTGGTATAGTATGTCATTACACATATTATAATGGATATCCATTTTTCTATGTGATATAAAAGTAGATATAATTATGTGGATATGATTATCATGTGTTATCATAGATATACAGTATGAATTATAGAGGGGATGGTAGTACCAAGAAAAAATACATTAGGGTGTAAGGAAACTAGTTTAGTGGGAAAGTGGAATCATGCAACCTTTATTTTATATGAATTATTTTTCTAATATGTTGCATATTTTTGTGCATTATTTGGTGAGAGATACTTGGTGAGGATGGGAATATAATTTATTTGATTTTTTTAATGTGTTTATTTACTATTTTTATTCATTAGGTCCTTCATATACTTAGTTCTCATTCACACAAGATATTTTAGGATAATTCTATAGAACATAGTTTATGGAATGTTCAAAATGGGTGGTTTGTAGGTATTCATAGTTTAATTGTTGGAACACTCCTTGGTTATAGAAACCTATCATTGATGATGCTGATATTCCTATACCTTTGAGGAATGCTACAATTTATGAGTTATATTTTTATTCTAATATGCATGATATACTGCCCATGCACCTCACTATGGAGTTCTCTAGGTATGTGTATTTTGATCATGATATTCTAATATGGAAACCTAATTTGGATGGTATCTTTAGTACCAAGGTTTTATATAGGTACCAGTGTGGTTCCCCAATCAATATGCATGGTTGGGTTTCAGGATTTAGAAAGTTATTCATCTCTCCATTTGATCGGCTGTTAATCTGGAAAATATGGAGGAAGAGACTACCTATTCAAATTATTATTTAGCATACACGACTTTATCTTGCCCCTACCTATTATATATATTTAAAATATGAGGATACACCTTTCTATATTTTTCATTGTTGTCATTTAACTAAAAAATTATGGATCTACACACATGATTTGTTCTGATGTATCTTTGATTTTTAGAGTCTTAAGGTTTTTCTTTGATCCATATGTAGTATTAAATGTAGTGAGTAGATTCACTCTCTTATGTTGGCTACTAAAGTAAGTTTCCTTTCTTAAACTTGGTGAGAAAGGAATGATTTGGAATTCAGTAATCATGAAACTTCATTTCATTATGGAGTTTATTCTATTAATTAGGGTATTATTCTTGCATCCAAAATCCAAATTGGTTCAATGAATAATGATTTTTATGATGTTATTATTTTGAGATCACTTGGTTGTTGTGGTAGGGTGAATAAACCACTAGTGGCTAGATTCATTATTTGGATACCCCTGATCTAAGGGTTGTTAATTGTTAATTTTGATGGGGCGAATTTAGGTGCACCAAGGCCCTTGGGTTGTGGCAGTTTCTTTCTTACCCCTCAGGGTCTTGTCAAGGGTTTTTTTATCAATTTATTTGGAATGGTTAGGCAATTGAAGATGAGCTATGGGAAATGATCAAGGAAGTTAGGTTTACTTTCCATTATGGTTGGTGTGTTCTATGGCGGGAATCGAATTCAAAAATTGTTGTGAAAATTATCAAATCCCTCTCTAAGAATGTTACATGGAGAATGTTGACATCCTGTATTGATTATTTTAAACTTTATAACTTTAATTCTCTTGATGTTACTCATTTATACATGGTAGAAAATCAGGTTTCTAATTCTCTTTCTAAGAGGGAAATTCTAGAGGACAGTTCAAGCTAGTCCTTTGTGTTACCAGATTTTTGTTCTAATTTGGTTGAGGGTTACTCTCATGGATATTTTCATACTCTTCTTTGTAAATCATCATTAAAATGTATTTTTTGGAAATTTAATTTTCTAATAAAAATTCATTGGAGCAGGTTTTCCTACCTCTTGAACCTTTTGACTAGGTACACAGGTGGGTTTTGGGGATCAAGTTAGACTATACTAGATCGTGGAGTTTGTTCAAGTGTTGACGGTGTTTGTGGCCACTATCGTAGGTGTTGTTGTGGTATTTTGTTTTTTTACATTGTATGAAATTACTTATAATGCGGTTATTTTACTAATTATTGTGGAGTTTATTGGTGGATTATTTATCCGTTTCTAGGAATTTTGAGGGTAATGCCTCCTATATTAGATTTTTATTAACCCTCAATGCTAGTTTCCAACCCATAAACTATTGGAGGTGGGATCTAGGTGTTACTCACATCTTTAGTATTGGATAATAAAGTGTACAAGTGGGGGTGGGTAATAAAAAATTGGCACCAAAAAATTTGTTTAAGAGAGAGGATAAACCTTTGGAATAGGAACTCATGATAATTTCATGAGTTCTCATGGAAATAGTTTGAACTGAACATAGTATGTTATGTAATCAAGGGATTCTGACTATGAAACATGTGATTAGAGCCCCACATAATCCAATGTGAGGACCTTAACATTTGAGTTTGTAGAATATTTTTCTTTTTTATCATATATTATTATCCATGGATGAATCCATGAGTGTTTTTTATCTATGTTTATCACTATAAGACTTATGATTTTTGACTGTATATATATATATATATATATATATTAATACCTTGAAATTAATTATTTGGAAACCTGGCGTGGTTGTCTAAAATGGAGATGTTGGAGGTATTGTGATGTCATTATAGTGGTGTTCTAAATTGATTGATGTTGTAATGGTATGGATAGTGTGGAAAATTAATGAAATTGATATTGGGATAGTTTTCTCAAGTTGGGAGCCTTACTTAATTTCTATATTTTATTGTTTAATATTGTATGATTTTTATTTGTACTTTATTTTTTATTTTACCTTTGATGTTATCCTTTATTGATGTATATATATTTGTTTCTTAGTAACCAGTATTATAAAATGGTAATTAATTAATAACTAAATTTTTTGAGGATAGTTCTTGGAATTATAAAGTATGATTTATAAAATGATTAAAATAGAATGGTTATAAATATGAAAAAACATGTTTTATTACACATTATTTAATGATTTATTACATAAAATCACACTAAGTACGACCTAGAAGATCATGAGTCCTAGTGAATTTGGAAAATTAAGTACACAACATAACAACTTGCATCATAAGTATAATGAAATTATTGAAAACATACTTAAAATGATCTAAAAATTTCATCGTTCTTCTAAAACTACACAAGATAACTTAGGGATGTATATAAGAAAGGGGTGAGTGATAAATCCTAGTAAGGGAATAAAAAATTCATATCATAAGCTAAATTAGTACATGTGATTTAAGAGGCATACCATGTTAATATAACATGGGTGAGAATAAAAATCTTGAATAATGTATCATGATATAACATGATAGCGTAAAGGAAGCATGGTATTGTGGAGAAAACATAAATCATGTCATAAGAATAAGTCATGCCTAACCACCAATAAAAAAATAATATGGTGGATAAATTCCTATAACGGGTTAATTTAACTCCCTAATCCCATACATGACATCTCATGATACTAAAACATTACCCAATTCATTGGAGTGACATTCAGGTACACCCATCATAATAAGTTCATGATCATGTGTGACATATAGATCATTCAACATAATGAAATATTTCATCACATTTATTACATGGTAAAGGAGTGTGGGTTATATACATTTAATTAAACAATAAATTACAAATAGTGACATCTATATGAATACCCTTTAACATAAATGGTGTTGGGTATTCACAATATGAAAGTTTGGATTGGAAAAATCATTGGATAATTTCAATAGCATAACACTGGTACATAATGATTAATGTGAGGGATTAATGAGAGATAAAGTTTTATATAATCACTTTGAAATCATAATGTATATACATGGTATTTTTAGAACATATATCAACATGAAAAAATGAAAAACAAAAGCCTTAACATAAAGGTGGTTCTTGAATAAAGAGGAGAAGGAGAGGATCCCTTAGCTTAAAGGGGTGCTTCTAAAATAATGGGAGGATACTCTTAAGAGATTTTGGGAACCTTGTGAGGAATCTAGATAGGGATGGGAAGAGTAATTTCATGATCATTTGGTTTTTAGTGAAAATAAATGGGAGGTTGGGTGGGTTTATATAGAAAAAATAAAGAGAGTTCTTTATTAATTTCCAAACTTAGGTTTTGGACTCTATATGATAAAGTAATAAAACCCATAAACCATTACATGGTTTTTCACTTGGTTTAGGAAAAATTGGAGTGTATTTCATTATTTTACTTTTTTAAGAAATGACAGAGTTAAAATAATACCCTTGGTGACGTGAAAGTGAGTCATATTTAGAAAGAATTGATTTTAAAACTGTAAAATATAATATAGATTTTGTATGATTAATTAAGGATTGTTAAAATTAATAAAATAACATCAAAAAAATATTTTAAATTAAAAATAAATATTTTATCATGCTTACCATTTATGGTATATATTACATCACTTTTTGATCGTTATGATGTCATCATACACACCATGTTTAATTTTTAGCCTAAACTTTTAATATCTCCAAAAATTATGAAAAATTAATTGTTGGATAATTATAATGTGAAGGTTTAAAAAAGAATATTTATTTTATCCTAATTATTCTCTAAGTATTTTAATTGATAATTTTTAATAAAAATCTAATTTATTGATTAATATAAGTTTTTTATAATAATAGTTTTCTAACCCTTATAAAAATTCATTTCAAATTCCTAAAATTAAATTATCTTTTTTATTTAATAAATATTATTTAATAATAATATTTTAATTAAAAATAATTTATCTAAATGTACTTAATGCATTAAAAATAGAGTCCTCATTTAAACAATATATTTCCTATAAAAAAATTGTGTTCCGTTGCATTGAAATCCAATTTTATCAAACTTATTATTTAATCATTTAAAAATAAAAATATAAATATAAATACAATAATTTTTTATTAGAAAAAAATTACAATATAAAAATTCGTACTATTAGGGTCTATATATATAACCCTTTGTTGCACCAGTGAATTCCCTAAGGGTAAGGTCCACAATAGTGATATTTTCTTAGGGTGGTTCGACGTACATGGTTTGGGTTTTGATCTTAATGATCTTGAAATTATCCCATAAATGGTTTCATTTGAACTTTAGTTTTTTAATCTTGTCTTAGAATTGGTCAAGAGAAAATACAAGTGATGTTATCTCCATTGGAAGCTTAGATAAATGGGCTTCATATGGTACGATCCTACTATTTGAGACCTTCTCTTCTTCTGTCTATTTGAATTTGAATTTATCATAACCATTTATATATACAGATAAATTGATCAATTTTAAATTGATATATTATAAATATTTAGTTTATAAATGGAATTTTACATTTTATAAACCATAAAACTATTCAAAATAACTAAATTAGTGTGTTCATTTTCTATAAATTTATTTCTTAATAAATCATTTTATTTTTTAAAAAGGTAATTTCATTTATAAAACTTCAAGTCCTTAAATTATTCCCCCTTTATAAATTTTTGAGTAAATTTTTTCATTTTTTTCACTAAAAAATATTATAATACTTCTATTTAATCTTCCCTTATGGTTCCCACATTTCTTCTTCAAACTTGTGGATCTTCCACAATAGTTTGAATAGGTGAGTTGTCTTCTTTTGTTAAACATTGTCTCTATGATCTAAAATCTTCACCAGCTGCTACTTGTATGAAATATCATTATTAAATAGTATTTTATGTGTTTTTATTATATGTGAGGGGTGTGATATGTAATTTATCAATAGGGATACATGGAACACATCATGAACTTGAGATAAATTAGGTGGGAGTGACAGTTGATAGGCCACCACTTTGATGTGATCAAGGATCCCAAAGGGGGGTGATGTATTTAAGACTAAGATTTACCTTCTTCCCAAGTCTCATTAATTTATTCCATAGAAATATATGAAGGAACACTTTATCTCTAACCTCAAACTCTAGGTCTCATCAATAATTGTTTTTATATATTTTATATCAAATTTTTCTAGATTTTATATAAAGATAAATTATTTAAACTTTATCTAACATATATTATATAAAATCATGTTTCATAATCTCTCTCTCTTCAACATCATTTTGTGATTTCAGAGTCAGAAACCACTTCCCATATAGAGCCTTGTAATGTGTTATTTGAATAGAATAATGGAAACTGTTTCTATATGAGAATTCTGAGGGAAGGTTTTGATCTTAACATACTTGGAAATATAGTGAATAATATCTCATCATCGAGATATGAATTCCAAAATCACTCCCTTCAAGTTATCCCGCTATAAATTTTACTACAAACCATTATAAATTTTCATTATTTCTAGATTAATAGATAAGGATAATCTATGTTCATCATCTAGAAGTTACCACATTAGTTCTAGAATAAAATCCTTAAATTCAATCATTCTTCGAAAACTTCGTGGGATAACCTAGGGATGCACATAAGAAATGGGACAAATATAAATCCCATTAAAGTAATAAACAATGAATAGAATAATCTAAAGTATTACATGTGATCCAAGAGTTATAACAATTTAATATAATGGGATGAAAATCATAATCTTGAATAATGAAGCAAGATATAACATGATAGCATGAAGGTGACATGGGAATGTGGTGACAACACAAATCATGTCATAAATATATGTCAAGGATAAAATCAAAGACAACATAATATGGTGGAAATAATCCCATAATGGATTAGGTTTACTCCCTAATCTCATACATGACATATCATGAGATTAAAACATTACTGAATGTATTGGAGCACAATATAGGCGCACCCATCATAAAATGTACAAGGTCATGTGTGCCACATAAATCATTCAAAATAAGTACATAATCCATCAAATTTAATCCCATGATGATATTTTTTGGTTTAATACATGTAATTACACAATAAATGAAGGATATGTACATCTAGGAAAATACCCATGAGTGGAAATAGTGATTGGTGTTCATGATAAAAAAGTTTACCATTGAAAAATTGATTGATAATTTTGGCAGCATAAAGGGGGGATATAATTATTCATTAGTGTTAATAATGAGAGATAGAGGGTTCAATCACAAATTTTAAATCATAAGGTAAGTATGATGTATGTGTAAGATTATATACTAACATTAAAAAATGAAAAACAAAGGGAATAACATAAATTAGGTGCTTGAATAAAGAGAAGAATGAAAGGATCCCTAACCTTGAGAGAGTGTATCTAAAATATTGGTAGGATCTTCTTGAGATATTGGGGGGAAACTTAGGTAGGCTCTATGGAGGGAGTTATAGAGAAATTTCATGATACAAGAGTTTTTATTGAAGTTGAATTGGAAGTTGAGTGGCTTTAAATAACAAAATAGTGTATAGATCTTTATTAATTTCTAAACTTATGTTTTGGACTTTATATAATAAATTAATCAAAGTCAAAAACCATAACATGGTTTTTTCACATGGATTCTACCAAATTGGATGGGTTTTTATTATTTTTCAAATTTAAGAACAGATATTACTTATATAATACCCTTGGTGATGTGGAAGTGAGTCATGTTTATATAGACTTTAATTTTAAACATTAATGTATAATATAGATTTTGGAGGATTCATTTTGGATTTATTAAATTAACCAAATAATCTAAAAAATACATTATTTTAAATTGGAAATATATATTTGTTCTTGGATAAATTTTATGTCATATATTACATTACTTTTGGTTCATTATGATGTCATAATACACATCATATATTTATACCATATTTATATTTTACCCCAAAATTTGAATTTCTCCAAAAATTATGAAAAAATTACCATTGGATAATTTTGACATGATAATTTAAAAATAATATTTATTTTCATAAATAATTCTATAAGTATGTTAATTAAAATTTTTAAATAAAAAATCCACATTTATTTTAAAAATGTTGGTCTTTTTTACACTAACTGTTTTATGAAACTTATAAAAAATATTTTTAACTTTATTAAATTATCTTATCATTTATATTTAGTAAAATATTATTTAATAATAATATTTTATTAAAAATAAAATTTATTTCAAAAATCCTTGAATTCATTAAAAATACTGTCTTGATATAAAGTATATATTTCATAAAAATACAATTTTTATTTCATCGCCACGAAATCCAATTTTATCAAGATTATTGTTTAATAATTTTAAAGTAATAATAAAATGATAAATACAATAATTATTTTATTAGAAAATGACAAAAATATAAAAAATCATACTATTAGGGTCTATATACATAACTTGTTACCACACTATTGAATTCCCTAAGGTTATGGTGTGTGAGGGTTATATTTTTTTGGGGTGGTTCCGAGTACTTGTTTTGGGTCACGATATTGAGGATCTTAAACATCTCCCATAATCAGTTTTGTTTATGATTTAGTTGTTGAACCTTGGATTGGTATTCATAAAGGGAAAATCCCAATTATCTTATATCCCTTATATTCTCTAATAAATGGGTTTCATAGAGTATGATCCTACAGTTGGGGTTCATCACTTATCCATCTATGTCAATTAGACTTTATCATAACCCTTTTATATGTACTAGTCATATGATCATTGTTCAACGGTTATATTATCAACGGTTATTATGTTTAATAGTATTTTAAATTTGAAAAACCTTATAACTATTCAAAATAGAAAAATTAGTACATGTGTTTTATATAAATTCATTTCATAATAAAAAATTTACTCATTTAATAATGGATTTTCATTTATAAAACATCATGTAATTGTAATATAAAATAGAGTTATAGTACTGAATTTTAAAAAAACTGTGTCCTTGGGTAATTTATGTAAACTTTTAAACCTTAATTGACTCTAGGATATTATAAAGGACTGGTAAATTATTAATATTAAATTGATAGTGATGGTGTGAACCTTGATTCATAGGTTCTTAGAAAAGTAAAGCTTTCAAGTCCTTAGTGTAGGAAGTTGGGTTGTCATGCAGGACGTTAGCTATGTTTGAGCATAGGGTTAATTTTATCTAGGATGGTAGTGTGTTATTATGTATATTATATTCTATTATTTATTATACTCATCTACCCAAGTCATAAGGATAAAATTAATCTCACACTCAGCATTAGCTTTCAGGTCTTTTCGAAACCTCTAGGGTGTTGAGGATACGAATGGAAGCCTACACCCCCTACCATGCTCTCTCCTATAGAAACAAAATGTATATAGAAAAATTCAGAATCTAGTGGATTAAAATTATAGAACATAAGCTAATATAAGTTGTAGAATCTCACAGGTATGACATAAAACTATATGTAGGCTCTGGGGGTATTAGGATATAGTGTGTATATATATTTAGGCTATAATGTCTTATGGTTATTACTAGGGTATTTATGCACAAGTTGTAAAATATTAAGGTATAGTGAATATTTACACATCCTATAATGACTTTTAATTTTTACAATGTGATTATGGGGATGTGATGTATATATATCTGTAATATTTTGGATTTGGATATGATGTGTTATCATAGATGTGTAGTATGACTTATAGAAGGGATGAGAGTACCAATATGTAGGAATTTGGTGTGCAGAGTGACTAGTTCAGTGGGAAAATGGAAGAGGGATACATTTCTTATATATGAATTATTTTTATAATATATTACCTTTTTGGTTCATTGTTTGGTGACTGGTTCTTAGAGAGGATGAGAATGTAGTTGACCATATTTAGGCAATGATATGACTTTATTTATTAATTATGGATTTAGTGTACTTATTTCACATTTTTGTGAGACATTTCAGGGGGGATTCTACATATTATACTCTTATGATCATCCAAATATACACACACACACACACACACACACACACACACACACACACACACACACATATATCTATCTACTCCATAGGTGGGTGTTAGTGATTAAGCTGGACCTTACCAACTTGTGGAAGTTGTTCGAGTGTTACTGGTGTTTTCAGTCACTTCCGTAGGCGTTTCTGTGGTATATTTATATTTTAGTTTTACATTATATGACATTACAAGTACTATTACCGGTTTATTCATTAATATGGAGTTTATTGGTGGATTATTTATCTATTACTAGAATTTTTTAGGGTGATATATCTTGTATGAGCTTATTATATACCTTGGTGTTAGTCAATAACCTATGATCTGTTAGAGGTGACTTTTAGGGGGAACTTATATCTTTACTGTTTTCCTTGGAGTGGTACAAGTGGGATAAGATCATAATAAAGTGGTTCCAAATATTTTTGTTGAGATATAGGATAGATATTTCATTTAGGAACTGATGAGGATTACATGAACTGGTAGGGAAACAATATCAGGTATACATAGTGTGTGATGTAAGCAAGGGATACTAGCTAGGACAATGTGATTATAGCAACCATGTAGTCCAATACATGGACCTTAAGTTTACTTAACTTATTAACTGAAATGAAATTTTTTGTATGGTATATAACTTGGTAATAATCATGCATTATAATTGATTTCACCTTGAAACAACTTTCATATGGTGGTATGAAATATTATATTTTTTTCCTAATGTAGTATAGTGGCAAACCAGGGCCATCACTCTTGAGAATATTTTTATTCAATCACAAAATATTCATAATTAAATCATTATATTTTTTATGTTTTTATATTTATAAAAATAGTAGGAAAATAAATGTGGCTTGATAATTGGAATTAATGAGTAGAAATAAACATACATACGAAAATGAAGAAAAAGTTAAGTTAGTAAAAAAGAACATTGAACTAGGGGTTCATTTCTTGGGTTCCTTAATTATTTAATATTTATTTTTTAAATTCTATTTGATATTTCATCCCATCAAAAAATGAACTACTATCCCTTTATTTTAGTGTTAAATTTAGCATGACAATGACATATATTTAAAAAACTAAACCTCACATCCTACAGTAGCCAAGAATGATGAGCACATAACAATTGAGGGTGTAACACCTTCCAAAACCAAGTTTCATCATAGGCTATTTCATCCCTCAAATACCCTCAACTCCATTATATAATGAGAATTCCTAGTATAAGGGAGGGAATAGTGATTCAATAGAGAATATAATGAGTTCAATAACCATTCCAAAGAGTGGTGGAAATCATCATACCACTACATGTCACTTCAATATCCCTTGAAACAAATAGAAAATAAAAATGATTAATTGTGGAGAAATAGTTCAATAATATTCAGAAAACCTCCCACAATGATAATCCTCACTCTAGTCACTCACAATCATAGGTGTGATATATCTCATTGAATATATGGAGAGGAAGATAATGTCATGGCCCATCCCTCGGGGCCCGTGTTGTGACTACCCCAAGCCCGGCTTCCATAGGCCAGGGGCTGGCGACTAGCACAGGAAAGGCATATCCCTTTAACGGGAAGGAATTGAAATTAAACCTGTAAAAACACATAGACTAGAATGAAACAAGATGCCACCATAAAGTAAACTATTGTAGTAAAATTGTGCTGAAAGTAAAAGAGTGCTAAAAGTAAAAGGGGTAAGAATACAAGCCCAACTGAAAAAGGTAAAAGTACAACTATGAAGTAAAAAATATCTCTTGGATCATCCTTCGAGGATCCTACCTAAAGGGTAGGTATAGATCATCTCAATAGCACTCTACATCATCCCAAATAGTTCACCTCTGAGCACCGTCTGGTCCTGGCTCCATCAGCCTCGATCAACGTTGTACGTTGTCTGCACAGGACACAACAAATTGCAGGCGTAACCCGTGCATGGATGAGTATAACCATACTCTGTGGGGACCTCAAGACCCTTGTAGGTCTCCTAGAGTTCAAAAAAAGAAAAAAAAACAGATCAATACATCAAATCTACTTAAGTATATTCCCATACTTATACTTAAGTTATCAAGATATACTCATCTCATACATGAGGAAGGAATACCACAAAGGTAACACCACGAAGGTAGAAATACCACACAGGTAACACCATGGAAATAGAAGTACCACATAGGTAACACCATGAAGATAAAACCAAAAAGGTAAAAGTACCACATAGGTAACACCATGAAGCTAGAAGATCCACAAAAGTAACACCACGAAGACAACACCACAAAGGTAGAAGTACCACACACGAATCACCACAAAGACAACACCATGAAGGTAGAAGTACCATACAGGTAACACCACGAAGCTAGAAGTACCACACATGTAACACCATGAAGATTGAAGTACCAAACATGTAAAAGACTCAACTCAAACTTAGGTATAACTTAAGTATAGAACTAAAAATGATTAGTCGTAAGATAGATCATCTTATTCTGTTCGGAGGTACTGTTGCTAACCCACACAGGATCTATAGGTAACTAACCCCCGCTGACCCACATAGGATCTGACCCACACAAGATCAGTATGCACTAACCCACAAAAGATCACTGAGCACTGACCCACATGGGATCTGATCAAAGCTGAACCACACAGAATAGATAGATTCCCACCCACATAGGATCGATGTTCTTTCTTTACGTTACATCCTGCCAAAGGATTCCTCGCACCCAGTGCGCTCTAGTTCCATAGAATCCTCCCCTTGAGATATCGGTCATACCTAGACCACCACTAAGCTCCAAAAACAAGTAACCCAAAGGACAGTCATGTCATAAGGGTTCCAATGTGAAATATGGTGCATCAATCAGACTCCCAGTCTATGAGTTATAAGCATTTTAGTTTCAAGGGCACGGTTGGATTCAGGTTCGAACCAGCCCATCTATACTCTAAATGTCTCCAAAACTCAAGTGGATCATACCAAAACTACCATATCGATCTAAGGATCCTAGTTCCGTAGAAGGTTTGTCAAATGGGCATTCGGTTCTCAAGATATGGCCCTTTGAGTGTTTCTAGGTCCAGTTGGGCCTGGGTTTGCTCTGGCCCCGGTCGGGCCGACCCGACCCGACCTGATTTGGGTTCGAACCAGCTGGGCTAGGCCGTGGCAAGCTTGGCCCACTGGGCCGAGGTCTGGCCCGATCTGCAAGGGGGTAGCCCACAAAGGGCAGCCTAGCCTGTAAGGGGGCAGCCCGAAAAGGGCGGCTCAGCCCACAAGGGGGGTGTGACCCCCCAGGCGTGCGACCCTCTGGTGCGTGACCCACTGGTGCACGGCCCGCTGGGAAGGTGGACCACAAGGGTAGTCGGCCCACTGGGAAGATGGCCCCTTGAGCAAGTGGCCTGGATACGTGAGGCGTGGCCCACAGGGGGCATGGATCACTATCCACCCAAGTTGGAAAGTGGAGGGGGTGAGTCCCCTGGTATTCTGAATGGACTGGAGGCCATTTGGCTTTTGAAATAGCAGCACTACGTGGGCGTTTCCTGGTCATCGTGGATCCCACAGGAGGCACGGGTTCTCCTTCCACCGCGGGTTTGTCCGCGACCCCTTTCTCACTGGGGGAACGCTGGTCGCACCGCCCTACCCTTCCGCGGCCATTGATGTGCCGACCACCTCCTCCGAATGCCGCGGCTGATGATTCGTGACCCCGTTCTCACTGGCGGTATGCAATGGCATGCCAAACCTCCTCTACGGATAGCCGGTGCCAGCCGCTCTGCTGACCACCATGGCTTCGTACCGTGGCCTCCTCTTACTGCGTGTGACGGCGCGCCACCTCCATCATAGCCAGTTGGTGCCACTGTGACAATGGTCTTCCACAAAGGTGCATGGGAAGAAAGGTAGCGGAGGGTCTCAGCTAGGTTTGTTAGGCCCGTACCCTCCGTGTTAGATTTTAATCGTGAGGGAGGATTAAGGGTTCAAGATAAATCACTTGAAATAAACAAAAAATCAAACCCATACCTTAAGAATGATGGATAACACCTGCAATTGAGGTAGTGGGTCGTTGTTTTATGTCACCACAATTAGCCTCCAATGACGTCTCTTGATCATTGATTCCTCAGTTCGGGGTTTTGGTGTCGCTCGTCACCATTTTCCAGAACCAGCTCTGTCCTCCAAGGTTGGTGTCTCGGCACTTTACCAGCACTTTATTGCTTGGTGAAGCAGTGTCGATACCTCTATCCAAGCTCCATATAAATAGGAGAGGGGAGGGTAAGTAATGGTGTTGGGAATTAATGGGGGATCATTAATTAGGAACCTTCCTTATTCCCAAATGGTGTAGTTACTTAGGATTGATAGGTCAATTCATTTATTGGCTTGACACGTCGTTGGTCCCACGTTAATGCTTATCTATTAGAGGAAAAGATAAAAGTGAAAATAAAAATTAAAATAAGTTATTTTTATTATTCTTTTAAAAGTCCCAAAACTTAAATTTTTCTCCAGACCTAATGCGGTCAAAGTGAAGTCTCCCTTAAGAGAATCCCAACACTACGGATTCAACAGTGCCCTTGGATTTTTAATCTGAGCATCAGTTCAAAAGTTATAAAATTCCACTCACGTGTTTACTGAATGTGCCTTAAAAAAAGTTCAGAAATTCAGTCCAAGCACACTAGGCCTCAGATTCACATGCCGTTAACTTTCACAGACTCATAATAATTCCATATAATTAAAAAAATTACACAGAAAAATCTGGGTCATTACATTTTCCCCACCTTAGGGACTTTTGTCCCCAAAATCCACAACATAGACTAAGAAAAAAAATGGGGGTACTGAGTACGAATCTGAGTCTCCCTATCCCATTTTCTCTCCTATAGGTTCCCATGCTACCAGAAAACACACACCAGATGTATCAACCACCCAGAAAGGACTTACTCTTGTCGATCCTCAATCTCTACGGGAACCTCCGTAAACGTCGCCCCATCCTTATTGACACTCATTTACATCACAGAGTCTAACGAATGAAAAAGGGGAATACCTTAACCACAAAGAAAGTTATCCATTGAAGAACATCAAAAATTGAGAAAGGCATGAACAATAAACCCTTTAAACATGGGTCGCACAAGTTTCATTATGGTCGCGCAAGTATACTTGCGCGCCACAAATGGGTCACACAATTCACTTGCACACCCTATTCTTTTTTCTCCCAAGGTCCTCAATAGCCTATAAATAAACCATGTGGGCCCCCCATTTCGGGGACAAAAAATCCAAAACTCAGATTCAAGCTCTAGTCGCCCAAGTATCCTTATGAAGTCTTCTGAACACTTCTTAAGCAATTCTTTACCTAAAATGGAATCTCTTAAGAGGAAGAATAAGGCCTAAGTGTTGAAACTCATCAATACTTGCGCGCCTAAGTGTCTAACCCTTAAGGAAAATGAAGACACTTGCGCGCCACCTTACCCTCTCATGGAAACTTGTGCGCCGCCCTTCTGAGAGCATCTAGGTATAATACTAAGGGCTTGAGAAAAGGCTCGCCCAAGTATTACCCTACAGGTTCTTCATCACCCAAGTGAACTCATGTTGTGCAAGTATACTTTCACAACCAGGACTTGCATGCCAGACCAATACTTGCACACCTCCTTCCAATTCACTTCATTTCCTCAAATTTATCTCTCCTCTTCATGATTTAACCTTCAAAACCCTCTTCAAATCCATTTATGGCATTGTTCCTTTGTTGGATTATTTATCTAAAAGTAATTTTGTGGAACATCTCTCAAAACCTTGTGATTTACATAACTTTATATCACTATGGTCAGAGATTTCCTTCATTTAACCTCATCTTTTAAAGATGAGAAGTTCCCTAATCTGGGCATCCTCATTAGGAGTAAGCCCCAAGTTCCCTAATCTGGGCATCCTCTTTATGAGCAATGCCCAAGTTCCCTAATCTAGGCATCCTCCTTAAGAGTAAGCCCAAAGTTCCCTAATCTGGGCATCCTCTTTAGGAGTAAGCCCCAAGTTACAAGTGTCCTTAACCTAGAGCTCCTTCTCAGGAGTAAGCCCCAGTCATAATTTCTCTTAACATGGGCCTCCTTTTCAAGAGTAAGCCCCAGTTTTAATTTATTTTGATTTGGGCTTCCTCTTATGGAATAAAACCCAATCATAAATCCCTCTTAAATTCTAGGATTCCTTTTAAGTTGTAAGCCCCAGTCATAATTTATCTTAACCTGGGAATCCTTCTTAGGAGTAAGACCCAGTCATAATTCCCCTCTAATTTGGGCATCCATCTCAGGAGTAAGCCCTAAGTTAAGTATTCAAATCTTCATAAAGCACATATACCTTTATGAACCTTGTTCTCGGGTTTCTTCCCTGAAATAAATCCCAATCCTCATATATCTTATGCGGTCATACATATGTAAGCCCCACATCATTTCTTATGATTGCATCTTTCATGGCACAATCATTAGGTTTTACAAATACCTCTTGTTTCTCACACCGAGCATGACTCACGTGAGCTTAGAGTGTAAAAGTGATTATGACATCTCTCTTTGGGCCATTAATCATGACTAAAACTTATACTTCTTCACTAGAACTACATGAGTTCTTATTCCTTTTTTAACAAGGATACGTAGGTAGCCCATCTGCGGGTATGATCCCAACTATGAAACAATCCCTTTCCTTCTGAATGAAAACAAACTTCAAGTTCCCCACTGAGTGGCTTTAAAACCAGTATGGTTATCATAATGACCAAGAAATTTCTATATAATGTGTTAAAGGATACACATGAATAAGAATCTCTAATAAATACATATGATTATCTATCGATGAAGAACATTAAATACATATAAAATATTCTATACACCTCATACATATTAATCATTGTTTATCAGATCTAAAGGAATGATCATTTCCATACTTTGTAAATTAATAAGGATTCATGAAAATAACTCAAATCTATAAGAGAGTCCTAGAGTATCCAATAATTCCCCCCAAAAGGTATGATGAGTTTGACCTCCCATCCTCTCAACTAATGGAAATTCTTAAGCCTCATCGGTCCAAAACTAATGAGAACCTACCTTTGGAAAGTAGGTCCAAATGGATATAGAATCATTGGATGTTTCCAGTTCTATGAATAAACCTGTTAGAAACAGATTGGAATTTTTGAACCATAAACAAACAAGGTCATCCCCATTTCCAGAAGAAACAAAAATGGTGAACCCAACGTGAATCCTTAACCAAGTTAAATGATGTTTTACTTATTTTTTAGGCCCCTATTTAACTAAATTTGAGGGCCAACAAAACAATCAATAACATATGTGCTGATCCAAAAGATGTAGTGGATGAAATTTTCTTGATTATGTCTGTTATATAAAACATGAACTCTTTTCAAAGATCTCTCTACATTATAGAAATGGCTTGCTTAAAGTTCACACCTGTGAATTCCTCAACCGCTACTCCTACTGGATCCTCATCCACTCTGAGGGCGACATCACCTACTCAGCATCTTCAATGTTGGGTCTCAAATGCACTGGTTAAGGAATACCATCAACACAGTACCATTCCGACTCTGGAGGCTGCTCTACAAGCCATCCAAGTTAATAATTCACCCTGGTTTTCTAGACAACAATGACTAGTGATCAAGAAGTAGGTGGTGACAACCACCATTTCCAACTGTTTCAGGTTGTTATCCCTAGAACGCAATCACTAGTCCCTCCCATATTATGGGGAGCTGAATGAGAAGGTCACTCAATGCCTTAATTCAAGAGTACAAGAGTCCTTACTGAGGGATCCCATCAACAATCGCCTCCATACTCATGTGGTAGTGCACCCTCAACATGATGAGGGTACCACCTTTAAGAATTCGACTCAGGTTCCTCAGACCCGAGCACACAAGAAGAACCGTTAGAGGTGAAATCTGGTCACAAGGAGTAGGTTCTTACTTATGCACCATCTATAGAAGTTCATCAATCCAACTTGATGGAAAACAATGAGCGGGCATATACACCCGTCCATCCTAATGTTACTGCCCAGCAGACTCATTTGGAAGTAACACACCAATCCTGCCAAGAAATTTCGGTGGAGTATTATAGGCAGGCATATACACCTGTTTATAATTCATCAACTTGCCAGTAGGCTCGTCTTACTACACCCAAATAAGCTCACCAATTTAATATGGCGGCGACTGATAAGTAAGAACATACACCTGTTTACAATCACTAATTCTGTCAGCAGTCTCGTCTGCAAGTATTAAAGGAAATTCATCAACCATACTTGATAAATAATACACAGCAGGAACATACACCTTCCAATGTTCATCAAGCCTACAACAGTCTCGTTTAGTAGCACCCAGAGAAGCCGGTCAGAATGCTACGACGACAAATTTGAAGCAGACTCAACTCTCTGCCACTATGCATAAGTATTTTCAATATCCGTTAATAGGAAAAGGAGGACAGGAGCAGGCACATACACCTACTCCAGACACAAAATGAAAATATATTCCCATTCCAATAGCTAAAGTCACCAAGAACATTCGGAAAATGGTGAAGCATAAGAAGCAAACCCCTACCCATATTCTGGATGCCTGTTAGAATATTATAACAACTTCAACAGTATCACAGGGAAAGAAATACAAATCTATCCCCGCCAGTGGAGTGACTCACCAACATATCAATCCGGAATAGATACAAACTTTTGTTACAGTCCAAGAGTGTTGTGGGTTATACTCCCCCATGTCATACAGACAAATTAGTCAGGCACATACGCCTGATTTGAATGGAGATAATTAGCCTAACCTGATCATTTATCCTAAGCAGGCACATACGCCTTCCCATAAAAAAAACACTTTCGTCAACAAGTGGTTCCTAAAGTGAGTAATAAGGTGTCTAAGAAAAATACACATCTAGCACAATCAAGAAATCAAGATCCAATCTGTAATAAGGCCTTGCTCGATGCTGTAGTTCTTGAAGTCCTCAGACAATTATCTGTTGCAACTCAAGATTATACTCTCTCATTTCCCAATAGTGGGAACAATAGTTATGAAGGTCTTCAATAGAAACATCCTCATGAAGGATTGCTTCATGAAAATTTGGTCTATCTCGAAATATCATCTTCATATGAGAGCCACAATAACCCTCTGCGTGGCCAGAAGATCAAGGAGCAAAAGGTTCCATCTTTTTCTATAACCCACCATGGTGGTCCTCCCCATGATGATTAATTTAGCTGTGAAAGTCCTCTCTGCAGTAGTAATTCGTATTGCCTGGAATTTTCTTCAAAGGACAGTGCAGTAACGAGAAAGCCCTCTTATCTTGAGGCACTTGAAAATGTAAAGCTAGTCATGTCTAATGCTTTACCGCTAGAAGGTGAAATAATTTCTCAATCAGAAGATATCCCAGGGTGTAGGTCATTCTCTAAACCACCCCTGGGTCATTCATCTTCTAATTTGATAAATGAATTCTCCACCAATCTTGTTGAATCTGATGAAGCAACAATGAAGCACCAACTTTGGTCTAATAAGGTAGAAGAATATTCATAGAATGATAAGGAGTAAGTGCTGAATATGAGAAAACAACTGGTGAAATGTGAAGTACCAATCATGTTTTGGCCTTTGGCTGACTCTCAGTATGATATTACAGAAATGTTGACAGAATATTGTATTCACGATATTCATCTCAACATGTGTAAAACTCTTTGTCACTTTAAAAAGAAAATATTATCTTATGATGAATATGAAAATCATGTCAAGATAATAGAAGGGTTACAATGACAAATTTATTTGACATATCTCTCAGTTTCCCGATATCCAAAGGTTGAAAAGCAGTAGAGACCCCTTCAACGTTCTTGCCTTGGCACACTAAAAAGATTGTGCCAGTTAATTACCAATGCCCCATCTGGTATTCATATCAGGGGATGGGGTGTTCACAGAGCATTTCATTTCATTGTACTCTCCAGTCAAAAAAACCCACCAAAAATGGTCTCATGCAACGTTATTGCCCATGGCTGGACACAACCAATTGGTTTTGTGTGTAATCAAAGGCTTGATTAGGAACAGGCCTTAACTAGTTCTTCCCAAAGTCAGGCAGACAAATAACTAGTTGTCAAATTACTCTTGCATCAAGTAAATGAGAATATCAAACAAGATTCTCGTTTAGAGAATGCGCATCATCGGGTGACAGAAGTGACAGAAATCATCCAACGGTCATTTGAGCCAGGTGATTTGAGTGGATGTAGGTTGATGCATCCAGCCAATTTCTAGACTAAAGTTCGCAAAATCAGAAGAGATTTTAAGAAAGTCTCAGATGTAGCAGCTCAAGAACCACCTCATCTTTCCAGACTAAGGATTCTTTTAGCTCAACCCTTTGGATCAATAGATGGGATTCAAGGAGTTGACTAGGGAAAGTAGGAACAGACCCAGTCCACTGGACTGAGGACTTTTTCAAATCCTCAATATCTTTCTCAATGAAAGTCAGTCTTCTCTCGATTAGGGAAGAAGCCACAAGAGGAATGCAGAGCCGAATTATCAGGAGGTTCCCTCCAAATTACGGTTCATCAATAATTTCTTGAGGGATCAACTCAAAAAAGGAAATTTCTCATCTAGGACATGGAAGAAGGAAATACCATAGAAATACCGATAGAAGGGACACAATGTGTTATGCATCAATAAATGTCATCAATTCCATTGTCACTAATCCAACAGAACATGAGGTTCACTCATAGGAATCCAATGAGGAAGTTCTTATTCAAGAAGCTATACACACAGAGGCAAATGAAAAATGTGTGCGTACACAAAATCAAAGGCTTACCCAGAATCTAGGTATTCCTTCAAATAGCCAACTCCCCCCTCTCCGAAAGGCATCCAACAAAGGGAAAGGAAAAAATTTAGGTTAAATTCCACCCTTCCTCTAGAGAAGGCCAATCACTCTCATTAGAGCAAAGGTTCACACAACAAGAGGAAGAAATGAAGGAGTTAAGGAGGTTGAATCTAGAACTACTTCAAGGTAGTCTTCCTCCTAAGCGTGATGAAGTCAGTCAGTCAAAGGAATTTGTTGCAGCTACTGAGATGGATCAAGAATATCATCCTTTACCAGTACACCCTCACAGGTCTAATCCCATGGGTCATGCGCAACAACAACTGGTAGTGCTACCATCAGTTGCAGTACCAGTCACCACACCTGTCCAAACTCCAGTTATTGATCCTTATTAGGTCCAAGCTCAACCAGATGTTTCTCAAAATTTAATAACTACCATTGAGTTATTAACAACTTGTTTGGAATCTATGGAGGGAAAACGTGCACAAATTCAACCAGAAAAGAGATCTTACTCTGAATGGGTGGCTGCAATTCCTCCCACATCAAATTTTGAAAGTACCACATTCCCAATTTTTAATGGTTCAGGAGATCCAGAACAACACTTAACACATTTTGTTTCTCATTGTGATCCTATGATGGGAACTCCTAAACAACAAGAAGCAGTTAAGATCAGGTGTTTTGTACAGTCATTACAATGGACTACTTTTTTCTGGTATACAAGCTTGCAATCTCGGTCAATTACCAGGTGGGAAGATCTCCATCAACGATTCCTTCTTCAATTTAGCTCCACATTGCCAAAGAAGACAGTTTTTGATCTTAAAAATTGTAATTAGAGGGAGAATCAAAGAGTTTCAGATTTCATTACTCACTATAAGATATTAACATATTCCTTAATCTTAGAACTCCCTCAAGAAAAGGTTTTTCCAATATGTGTGGCAAATTTGCGTGATGAATTACACACACCGTTTATCCCTGTGAAATAAATAGGAGGGTTTTGGGACCTTATTTCAATTACTCAACAGATTGAAGACTTTCTTAAAAATACTAAGGATAAAACTCATGTAATTACATCTACTCCAGGAAGGAGAATGGGGAGAGCAGAGATAGCTTCAGTTACACTTAAACAAGCATCTGTACCTGATTCCACTTCAAAACCTTCATCTTATCGAAGGGATCCACCTCATCAGCATAAAAAAACAGAGGCTTTTTTTTAAAATGATCAAATAAATCAAATAAAGAAATAGTTAGGGGATTTAAAGAACAAAGTTTATTCTTTCTGAAATGAAAAAGTTCCTAGTTACTTCATTTCAGCTCTGGAAAACAATTTGGTTCAGTTTCCAAGGCCCAAAAGGGAAAACAAGGAAGGATTTTAAGACCTTCCCAACCATTTCCCATTTCATCAGATGTTGAGGCATACCATTCAGGAGTTTTTTGTTTTCAACGACCTCCTACAAAATATGGTGGACTCAGGAAAAGTCAAATTGAATGGTTCTTCCGCCCAAGTAGCATGTGTTACTACTACAGATCTAGAGGAAGAAGACGAGTGGCACGAAGTCAAAAGCAAAAATGTGTAGAAATATGATGATTGGATGGTCAGAAAAAAGTTCAACCAAACTCATGCCATTTTATGAACACAATTGAAGAAACCAATTGTGTCTTCTACTATGAATACCACAACAAAACCCCCTTCATCAGAAGGAAAATCCTTAAAGAAGCGGCATAATTAGAAGAAAGAAGAACAGTCAGAAGAATATGAGTTCGTGTCAAAGCCCAAGTTGTCTTTGACTTTGGTAGATTTTATGTCATCTACTTCAAAAACACAGACACCAACCCATCAAACGGTATAGACTAAATTGGTTAATCAGGAAGAGTCTTCATCAGATGAAGAGTTGATCTTTGTTTATGTTAACATGATTCACTTAACAGATCTGTATGCCAGTTTTAGTTTCGATCTTGATGAGCCTGAGTTACCTATATCAAAAAGAGGAATTAATGGGAGTTCCAGAGGTTTAGGATACAGGGGAAGACATGGATATTTCAGAAGAAACTATTCCAATCCTATCCCTGCTAGAACTGTATATGCAGTGGAAACTCATGGCAGAGCCCTTCAGCGAGCTCAACAAGAACAAGAAAGTTCTTCCCCACAAGGAAGATTCAGTCCTAGCACAATTATTTTAGAAGATCGGTTAGAATTTACACCTTCTTCCTCTCAGTAAATAAATAGACCTAGTCAGTCCAATCTGCCAAATCCAGAAGTATTTCCAACTCCTACCCCGATACAAGATGCATCTACTTCCAAAGCATCAACTTCTAAGGCACCTGAGAAACCACATATTCTTGTTGGGAAACACAGACCTTTGAACCAAAAGTATGATGTCTTGAAACATTTGGTGCATGTACTAGCCAACTTATCAATTATGGATGCCTTGAATCTATCAAAGGATCTTTAGGAGGCACTCATTAAAGCTTTGTCAAGTCCCCATGAATTCAAAAATGAAATTGCTGCGACTGAAGTATATCATATAGAGAATGATCTTGCATAATTCCATGCGGTGATATCTTTTACAGATGAAGATGAAGATGATTTTGTGCATGGACATATTAGACCTTTGTATTTATTTGTCAAGGTCAATGATGTAGACATCTGCTGAGCTTTCATTGATAATGGTTCAAGAGTCAACCTCATCCCTATTCATAAACTTCATTGATTGGGCCTCACCGAATCTGATTTATCTCCTTCTACTTTGATGTTTCAAGGATATGATAAAAATGAACAAGAACCTCTAGGTGATATTACACTCAGAACTCAGTTTAGAGACCTTGTATCCAATTCAGATTTCACGGTTTTTCGTCATGACACAGCCTTCAACATTTTTCTTGGAAGACCTTGGCTACATCAACATGCGACTATCCCTTAATCATACCATCAATGTCTCAAATATTGTTTCAATGGTCAAATTAAGACATTTTATAGTGATAAAGGCCCATTAAAAACATGTGAATATCAATACATTGAGGAGGAATTCTATCACATGGAGGGAAAGGAGATATCCACGACAAAGGAGGTTACCAAAATTAATGCTCCATATGGTTTGAAAAAGATTCCAGTAAACCCATTCATACATGTGAGTATAGATTATGTGTTGCCTATCAGTCAAATTGACAGGATAGACCCAAATCCAAATACTCTTATGGAAACATCCATAATGTCAATTATGGCAATCAAGCTAGACAACATGGGAGAAATTGGTGATTCACTAAGAAATGATGAAAGCTCAAATGGAGATGTCTTCATTTCATCCGTTGAAATCCAGCAATTCTATACTTCATCAACCAGGCCAGAAGAAGTTATAGCAATGTCAGAGATGAACGATGATGTCGATTCTCAATACATCGTCTCCTCTTTATTACCCAAGGAATACCCTTCATCATTAATAGGGTCAGAAATGGTATCCTCTTCTTCAATATGTTCAAATTTTAACTTCTATCCTGATCATGGAAATTCTGCTTCATCATCTACTATGAATGTAGAAACAAAAGAAGTAACACATATTGAAGAAGAAGAGGAAGATCTCAGAGATTCTCCTCCATCTTTTGAAGATGGTATCTCTACCACTGTGGATGAACTCAGAGAAATAAATCTGGGTACAAAAGAAGATCCACGCCCCACTTTAATTAGTGTGGCCATGACTCTTGAAGAGCAAGAAATGTATACTTCATTTTTAAATAAAAATCAAGATATATTTTCTTGGAATTATATAGAAATTACAGGACTTGATAATGATGTTTCTACTCATTATTTTGGTTTTCCTGAAGAACATCGAGGATTCAAGCAAGCCGTAAGAAGAGCACACCCAACTTATGCCTCCAAAATTGAAGTTTAGGTGGATAGGCTTATCAAGGCTAAATTCATCAGCGAAGTTCAATATCCCAAATGGCTGGCTAATATTATCCCTGTGAAAAATAATAATAGACAAATTAGAGTTTTAATTGATTTCAGAGATCTTAACCGGCATTTTACCAAGGATGATTTTCCAGTTCCGATCACAGAACTCTTAATTGAGGCAACAACTGGCTATGAAGCACTTTCCTTCATGGATGGATATTCTGGGTATAATCAAATCCGAATGGATCTAGAGGATGAATAATCTACAGCCTTCAAAGCCCCTCAAGGTGTGTTTTTCTATCGGGTAATGCCCTTTGGCCTGAATAATGAAGGTGCAACATATCAACGTGCCATGCACCATATCTTCAAACCCATTTTAGGGAAATTTGGTTAATGTTATGTGGACGATTTGGTGGTTAAATCCAGACAATGTTCTAATCACTTGGTTGATTTGGAAATCATATTCCACAAACTTTGACAACACAATTTGAAGTTGAACCCCTTGAAATGTGCTTTTGGGGTAACCTTAGGAAAATTTCTCGACTTTGTTGTACACCATCGTGGTATCGAAGTTGATACTGAGAAGACAAAATCAATCCTTGGTATGTCACCTCCTCAAAATTTGAAGGAATTGAGAGGACTTCAAGGACAGTTGGCCTATATTCATAATTTCATCACCAATTTGGCAGGCAAATGTTTACCCTTCACCAAATTAATGAAGAAGGTATTCACTTACTAGTGGACTGAATATTATCAAGAAGCACTCAATATTCTCAAGAAATATCTCTTGAGTCCACCAGTATTAATTCCACCTATTGAAGGAAGACCACTTATTCTTTATGTGACAGCTTTAGAGCGATCATTACGTGCCTTCCTTGCCCAAAAGAATGATGCTGGGAATTAAATCAACCTTTACTATCTCAGTCGGACTATGATTGAGGTTGAAACTCAATATTCAAGTATTGAAAAGTGCTGCCTAGCGTTAATCATTGCAGTTTAGAAATTGAGACACTACATGCAACATAATGAGGTCCAATTGGTATCTCGCAATAACCCTCTGAAGTTTTTCCTTAGTTGTCTAATGCTTGTAGGATGTCTGGCAACATGGACAGTTATTTTTTAGCAGTTTGATATCCAGTATGTGTCTCAAAAGGCAATAAAGGGCCAAGATCTAGCTGATTTCCTTGATGAACACCCTTCAGTAGAAGATACATCTTTATATATTGAAATTTATGATGAGGAAGTATTCTCTATTCAGGATAATCTTTAAACATGGGAAATGTATTTTGATGGTGCTTCCAGAAGTTCAACAAGGAAGAAAATGGAATATTCTAAATTCAACAAAGTTGGGTTAGGAATTGTGATCATTTCTCCAGAAAATGTAGTGCTACCCTATTCCTTCTTATTGTTTTAAGGCGGTACAAATAATGAAGCATAATATCAAGCTCTCATCGCAGGGTTAGAGTTGGCGCTTCAGGCACAGGTGAATCCCTTAAAGATGAAAGGTGATTTAGTCCTAGTAAAAAAAAGTCAATGGGGATTATGCCATCATAAAATAAAAGTAAATACCTTTTTATGATTACGTCATAGAGTTAATGGTGTAATTTCCTTCAGAACTGACATTTTCTTATGTCCCGCGATTACAAAATACTCAAGCTGATGCACTGGATAATGTAGCCACAGCTCAGGAAGATCCAAATCAGGACAAAACAATCATCAGTATTGACCACTGTCATACAATTTCACCTCATGTTCAAATCAGAATAGAGTAAATCAATGAAATTAGTCCCATTTCTGAACCATATAGTCATACTACAAGATGGATGACACCTATCAGGGAATACCTTCAAAATGGAACACTCCCACCTGATAGAGCCGGGAAAGAACAAGTCCAGCGATGTGTGGTCAATTTTACTCTTTATGATAGCCCAGATCACCTAGAAAAAATTATATACAAGTGAGGTTTTGATGGAATTATCTTCATATGTATTGATGTTTAAGAGGCAATGGCTATCCTGAAATAAGTACATGCAGGAGTCTATCGTGCCTACCAGTCTAGACATAGACTATCTGATCAAATTCAAAGGCTTGCATTATTTTGGCCTTCAATGATACAAGATTGTGTTGATTTCACTAAGAAGTTTTATTCTTTCCAAGTATGTTCCTACATCATTCATCAACCCCCAGAGTTGCTTCATATAGCTAAATACTCATAGCCATTTGCCACATGGGGAATGGATGTAGTGGGACCTTACCCTTCAGCTATATCCAAGCATTTTAAGTATATTATTACTGTTACTGACTTCTTTTCCAAATGGGAGGAGGAAATACCTCTCAAAGAATTTAGTTCTAAAAGCATTTTTAGCTTCATCAAGTCTAACATCATTACCAGATTTGGTTTCCCTCATACCATATTGACGGATAATGGCACCAACTTTTGTTCATTCAAGGTAAGGAAGTTGTATCAAGAATACAACATCAAATAAAACCATTCATCTTGGTATCATGCAGCGGCCAATGGCCAAATAGAAGCCTTCAATAAGACTCTTTCAAATATACTACAAAAGATGGACTATAGAGATAAAAAATCATGTCCTGATAAACTTTTTCATGCTTTGTGGGCTTATCGGACCACCACCCGCACTACTACGCGGTCAACTCCATATTCATTAGTATATGGAACAGAAGCAGTATTTCCCATTGAGGTTAAATTACCCTCACTCAGAGTAACCATTTGTGATCAGTCATTTATAGATGAACAATCTCAAAAGTGATTGGATGAATTGGAACGATTAGATGAAAAAATATTGTGCACCCTGCACCACTTGGAAGTCTATCAGAATCTAATAACATGAGCTTTCAACAAAAAAAGTTCATCTTCATTCATTCATTCAAGGAAAATTGGTATTGGTTCTCAAAACTCCAATAATACCAGGAAAGAAACCTCCCAATATTGAACCAAAGTGGGAAGGACCTTATTCAATACATAATTTCTACTCCAATGGCGCTTATTCTTTAATCTCAATGGATGGAGAACTCATCACGACTCCAACCAATGCCAGATTTATGAAGAAGTATTTTGTGTAACACAAATACATATTCATCCAACATGACATTAAACTGTGTTTTCCTAGCTACATGACACTAAACTGTGCAACACTGGTCCATGCATATGAACTTAAACTGTTATAGACCTTACTGCAAGACTTTAAACTGCACAATCCCCTCTTTTTTCCTTACTTCATGACCTTAAAATACATAGTCCTCGTCCTTTCTGTATGACGTTAAACTATAAATTACCTCTTTTTTCCTTCTTGCATGACATTAAACAGCAGAGCCCCCATAGTCCTTACTGCAAGACTTTAAACTACACATTCCTTCTATCGTCCAACATGACGTTAAACTGTGTTGTCACTGCTATATGACACTAAATTGTGCAACCCCATTGTCCTTACTACATGACATTATACTGAATAGTCCTCGTCCTTACTATATGACGTTAAACTACATAGTCCCTCTTTTTCCCTTACTGCATGACATTAAACTTCATATCCCCCATAGTCTTTATTGCAAGACTTTAAACTACACAGTCCCTCTATTGTCTAACATGACGTTAAACTGTGTCCAGTCCCTTTTATCCTACATGATGTTAAACCGTGAATCGTTAGGGTTGTTGTTGCCTCTTTTTTCTCACACCATGTATGAATCACATGATCTTAGAGTAATCTTCAACCATAACACCCTATCTGGGCCACTAACCATGCATAAGTACCAACATCATCTTCGAGTTCTCCTCAAGTACAACTTGATCACCAATTCATTCTCAATCAAACTACACGGACTTTGATCCTTGCCTTCTAGGCTGGGTACGTTGGAAAACTCCTGAGGTTCAAGCCCAAAACCAATCTCTTCACATCGTTTCACCTCTGTCTCATACGATATTGATCCATGAAGTAGCCCAAAACCAATATCTTCACATCGGTTCATGATGTTGATCCATGAAGAAGCCCAAAACAAATCTCTTCACGTTGGTTCACCTCCATCTCATATGATGTTGATCTGTGAAGCAGCCCAAAACCAATCTCTTCACGTCGGTTCACCTTCGTCTCATACGATGTTGATCCGTGAAGCATCCCAAAACCAATCTATTCATGTTGGTTCACCTTCATCCCACATGACGTTAAACTGTGTATGTCCCTTTTTTCCTTGATACATGACACTAAATTGTGCATCACCATCATCCTTGCTATATGATGTTAAACTACACAGTCCACCATTATTCCTCACCTAAGAGGGAATCATCATTGACATTGATCTCCAATCATGTCATATTTCAAAGACTACGTACATACATGGTAATGCCTGAAGCTTTAATCTTGGGTCAAACCATCATTACACTAAAGTCCCCTTTCACCCTTCACTTGTACGAACCAAATCTATACACTGGGTATTTCAAGAACTACATATGGCTTGATTCCCATCCTTATGGGATACATAGGAACATTCGAGCGTCCCTAAAATCCAACCCCAAGTCTTTGGGCCTAACCCCAAATTCCACTTTCAGTCCCTTGTCTGAAAAGTCCCCCTGTGAAAACCTGAATATGGTATGAAAACCCTGGCCTTCATTCACACCAAGTTTATAAAACACACAATGTGTATTCCTTATTAGGGTTCGAGCTCTATGACCCTAAACTAAGATCTCTTACACTCTCATCCCACATGATGTTAAACTGTATTTCACGAACTATGTATGGATTGATTCCCATCCTTATGGGATACGTACTGAGGTACAACATCTCAATTCAGGACCTAGCCACAACATGATTATGGTTAGCATTGGTCTATGTATCTTCTTCATGCATTGGAAAATGCCCATTTTGATGTGTCATACTATTAACTTTAAATACTTCCAGATCTCCATAACCCTTTTCTTGACTTCTGGTCACAAAATTTTTGATACCTGAGAATTCTTTTGTCTAACTATGCAGTACGTGCCCTTAGATGTCCTTGCATAAGTAGTCTACATAACAGACCAATCAGCCAAAAGATGCTATTATTTGACTATTCAGCCAATTTCCTTAAGTTTCCTTGCATAATTCAACCCCCTAATGGGTTTTTCAAATAGTGGTAACTTCATTATTGGGAGGAAAACCTATTTTGTTCTTATTTTTCTTAAAAAAAATATGTAGGGATCCGAAAAAATAGCCACCCTTAACATATTTGTCCCATACTATTTTTCATGATCTAAAATTTTTTAAGTCTATGGTTTATATTTCCCTTCTCTACATTTGGGTCAGACCTTCGCAGAAGTGAATTCCATCCAATTCTTTGACAATCTTGATTGGAAATATCCTCTCCATATTGAAGTACCTCTCTCCATATAGAAAAATATATACTTTGGAAAATTTTAATCTCCATAAACTTTCACTGGATTTTTAGCAATAGAAAAGTAAAATTTCTAAGAGTTCTTTTACCTGACATTGAAGCACATTCCCCTAGGCGGCCTGGCATAAGTAGTCTATATAATGGACCTGTCAGCCAAAAGATGCTATTATTTGACTATGCATCCAATGCCCTTAAGTGTCCCTACATAATTCAACCCCCTAACGTATTTGTTAAATAGTTATAACTTCACTCTTTAGAAATACTTCCTGTAATTCCTTTTAGCCCTTTTTTCATATCACTCCTAATATGCAAAATTTCTTAAGTCATAGTTTATATGTTTTCTCCCATAATTGAATGTGGTAATATGTTTTCAAACAAATTATCAAGGAATTGAGACAATTTTAATCCATTTGGTTGGATCTATTTGACCTTAATCATTAGCACTTTTTTATGTCCGATGTGCATGACTTTAAACTGCCCATAAAAGACAAGGAAAATCTGAACAAAAGTCAATTCCCAGCTCACTAAACATACATTTCGCATGATTTAGGTAATATTGAGCAAATAAAAGATGTAATGTTTTTAGGGTTATTTTCATAATCCTAGTAAAAATCAAACTGTGCTTACTAGGCCCATTGGATTAGGTAAAAATTTAAAGTAGGTAGTAAAAGAATGTAGACACAAATGATAGAAAATGAAAGTGATTTTCATTGATGCACAATAGTAAGAAGGACTTCCACAGACTGGAGCTCTTCTATTTTTCAATAATTAAAAGAGGATTTCAATATAACTCTTCATTTGATTTATGACATCCCGAGTTTCATCAGAAACCACCTAAAATTAATTTATTCAAATGGATATAAATAAGAGATGCAGTGATACCATCTATTCTTGGAATAATTGTAAAATAATGTTACTGAGTGTGGTTTGAGAAAATTTTATGCTGATAAAATAGTGACTCTGTTTCTGTCCAAGAGACTTGGAAGATGGATACATGGATTTGAGAATGGAGCATTAGAAGTAAAGAGCCATTTGAATAGAGTACTCTTTTAAGATATTGTTTTAATTTCATGATAGTCTTCTCTCCACCAGCCGACAACGGAAAACATATAATCTCACGGATTTTCCATTTTCATATAAGCAAGGAAATGGGCTGGAGGAAAAATTTGAAAGTTCACACCATTGTTACTGATCTTAATGCACATTGTAACCAAAATACCAGGACAACAGTGCAGCTGCATCTCAGGTGTATAGTTATTTGCATCTTGAATGTTGACTCCTTGTAGATGACCATGCCCATACAGAGGCAAGTAAATACTTTGTGAGAAATTAAGATGATACTTCTTCAAGTACTTGGCCAAATCTGGGAGTGTGATGTCGCAGATATGATAATAGTCATGGCCAATGATGTTCATCATATCATCAATCCGCTTTCTAGCCAACTCATCAGCCGATTCAATTCTTTTGGGAGCCATTGAATCTGCACAAACATCAGATAATTAACTTTTAAGTAAGTTGATTTTTCATAAAATTTGTGAAGAAATTCGGAAAAAATGGATAAGGCATTGAGGTGCACAAGTCCCATATTGGTGCGCAAGTCCAAGTTGGTCACGCAATTTTTACTACGCTAGTACTGGCACGCAAGTCAGAAACTCACTACAAAAGCATGACACCAACAGAAGTGTGAACTAATGGAAAGCCAAGTCGCTTTCATGAATAGAAGCTCACTTGCACGCCACATATGGGTCACGCAAGTCACTTGCGCGCCCAATTATTTTTTTTCCAAGGTCTTCAATGGCCTATAAATACCCCCTGTGGGCCCCCCATTTCAGGGACGAAAAATCCAAAACTTAGATTCAAGCTCTGGTCTCCCAAGTCTCCGTCTGAAGTCTTACGAACACTTCTAAGGTAATTGTTTTACCTAGAATGGAAGCTCTTAAGAGGAAAAATAATGCCTAAGTGTTGAAACTCATCAATACATGTGTGCCTAAGTTTCTAACCCTTAAGGGAAATGAAGACACTTGTGTGTCACCTTATCCTCTCATGGAAACTTGCGCGCCGCCCCTCTGAGAGAATCTAGGTATAATACTAAGGGCTTGAGCGAAGGCTCTCCCAAGTATTACCCTACAAGTTCTTCATCGCCCAAGTGAACTCATGTCGCGCAAGTATACTTGCACGATTGGGACTTGCGCACATCCTTCCAATTCACTTCCTTTCCTCAAATTCATCTATCCTCTTCAAGATTTAGCCTTCAAAACCCTCTTCAAAGCCATTTATGGCATGGTTCCTTTATTGGATTCTTCATCTGAAAGAAATTATGTGGAACATCTCTCAAAACCTTGTGATTTACATAACTTTATGTCACTAAGGTTAGATATTTCCTTCATTCAACCTCATCCTTTAAAGATGGGATGTTCCATAATCTGGGCATCCTCTTTAGGAGTAAGCCCCAAGTTCCCTAATCTGGGAATCCTCTTTAGGAGTAACCCCAAGGTCCCTAATATGGGAATCCTCCTTATGTGTAAGTACCATGTTCCATAATCTGGGCATCCTCCTTAGGAGTAAGCCCCAAGTTCCAAGTCTCGTTAACCACCTCCTTCTCAGGAGTAAGCCCCGGTCATAATTTCTCTTAACCTGGGCCTCCTTTTCAGGAGTAATCCCCAGTTTTAATTTCTTTTGATTTGGGATTCCTCCTCAGGAATAAAACCCAACCATAAGTCCCTCTTAAATTCTGGGCTTCCTTTTTAGGAGTAATCCCCAGTCATATTTTATCTTAACCCGGGCCTCCTTATCAGGAGTAATCCCTAGTCATAATTCCCCTCTAATTTGGGCATCCTTCTAAGGAGTAAGCCCTAAGTTAAGTATTCAAATATTCATAAAAGCACATATACCTTCATGAACCTTGTTCCCTGGTTTCTTCCGTGAAATAAATCCCAATCCTCATATATCTTGGGCGGTCATACATACATAAGACCCACATCATTTCTTACGATTGCATCTTTTGTGGCACAATTGTCAGGTTTTACTAATACCTCTTGTTTCTCACACCAAGAATGACTCACGCGAGCTTAGAGTGTAAAAGTAATTATGAAATATCTCTTTGGGACATTAATCATTCATAAACCTTATACTTATTCACTTGAACTACATGGGTTCTGATTCCTTTTTTAACAAGGATACGTAAGTATCCCATCTACGGGTATGATCCCAACTCAGAAACAATCCCTATCCTTCTGAATGACAATAAAATTCAAGTGCCCCACTGAGTTGCTTTAAAACCAGTATGGTTATCATAATGACCAAGATATTTCTATATAATGCGTTGAAGGATACCATTGAATAAGAATCTATAATAAATACAGATGATTATCTATTGGTGAAGAACCTCAAATACATATAAAAGATTCTCTAAACCTCATACATATCAATCATTAATTGTCACATCTAAAGGAAAGATCATTTTCATACTTGGTAAATTAATAAGGATTAACGAACATAAATCAAATCTATAAGAGAGTCCTGGAGTAGAAAATAATTCCCCCCAAAAAGGTGTAATGAGTCTGACCTCCCATCCTCTCAACCAATAAAAATTCTTAAGCCACATCGGTCCACAACTAATGAGAATATACCTTTGGAAAGTAAGTCCAAATGGATATAGAATAATTGGATGTTTCCAATTCTTTTAATAAACCCGTTAGAAACCGATTGGAATGTTTGAACCTTGAAAAAACAAGGTCATCCCCATTTCCAGAAGAAACAATCCTCAAAGTCCAGCTCACTATGGTCGATGATGTGAGATGGGTCATGCATGTATCTCCTTAGATGGGATGCTTGGAAGACATTGTGCACCCTCTCCAACTGCAGTGGAAGTTCCAAACGGTATGCCACCTCACCAATCCTCTGATGTTTCAGAAATGGTCCGATAAACCTCGGTGATAACTTGTCACCTTAGCCAAATATCCATAAACCCCATCGAGGTGAGACCCGTAGGAATACATGGTCTCCCTCCTTGAACTCCGAAGATCTCTGCCTCCAGTCAGCATAAGAATTTTGTCTAATCTGTGCAGTTTTCATCTACTCCTGGATGATCTACACCTTCTCAGTGGTAGCCCATACCAACTCTGGACCAATAAGTGCTGAATCCCCTTGGCCTGTCTACCCTAGAGGTGATCTTCATGGTCGACCATACAAGACCTCAAATGGTGCGATACTGATGGTGGAGTGATAACTTTTGTTGTGTGAGAACTCCACCAAGGGCAAGTAATCCTCCCAAATGCGGCCAAAATCTAGGACACAAGCAGAAGCATGTCCTTCAATGTATTTATGGTACACTCTATCTGACCATACATATTAGGATGAAAGGTAGTTCTCAAACATAACTGAGTCCCGAATGCCTCCTGTAATTCCTTCCACAACCGGTATGTGAAATGTCTGTCATAGTCAGAGATGATCATTGATGGAACCCCATGAAGTCACACAATCTCCTGTACTTAGAGGTGTACCAAGCCCTCTACTGATCCCTTCTCTCGGATAGGTATGAAGTGGTCTGACTTGGTGAGTTGGTCAATGATCACCCAGATATATACATGTCCCCTAGACCTTTGTGGAATCCCTGTCACAAAGTCCACGGAGATTCCATCCCACTTCCACTCTGACACCTTTAGTGGTTGTGCTAAGCCTGTTAGAACCTAATTCTCAGCCTTCACTTGCTACCAAGTGAGGCATCGTGAAACAAAATCTTCCATTGATTTCTTCATAACTGGACCCTAGTGCTGATGCTGGAGGTCCTGGTACATCTTCTCTACACTAGGATGTACCACCAGAGGAGACATATGGAACTCCCTCAACAACTCCTCTCATAGCACCACTGGTACCATGGTACGTCCTCTAAATGGGATGACGCGCTCCCCACCTTTAGAAAATTCATTAGGTTCATGTCCTAAGGATATCTGAACACATCGAGCCTCGCAGTCAAAGTCCCCAAGATACACATGCCTGACTCGCTGAAGTAGTGGGGGAGTGACTATCATAGACTGGAGGTAAGCTTCTTCATCTCTATCCATGAAAGATATCTACATCGCAACTAGCTGCTTTGTCTCCTCACAAACTGCTGACCAGACCTCTTGCTGAGTGAATCTGCTACGATGTTCCCCTTCCTAGGAGTATAGACTATCTCAAAGTCATAGTCCTAGATGAACTATATCCATCACCGTTGTCTTCGTTTTAGGTCCTTCTGATAGAAGATATACCTGAGTCTCTTGTGATCATAGTAGACTGTAAAACATTCACCCATCAAGTAATGTCACCACTTATTCAAGGAAAAGACCAATGCAGTTAACTCCAGATCATGGGTAGCATAGTTCTTTTCATGTTGTCTCAACTATCGTGAACCATAAGCAATCACTGCTCACTCCTGCATTAGGACACATCCAAGTCCGGTCCCTAATGCATCGCAGTAGATTACATACCCAACGCCCTCTTCTGGTAGCCTCAAGATGGGGCCACTCGTCAGTCTCTTCCTTAGATCCTGAAAACTCTGCTGGTATCTCTCCGTCCATACAAAGGGTTTTACCTTCTTTTTTATTGCTGAAAAGGGTGCCTCAACTCTAGAAAAGTGAGGCACGAATCTCCTGTTGTATCCAGCCAACCCTAGGAAACTCCGCACCTCAGTCACACTCCTGGGTGGCTCCCAAGAAAGTACATCCACTATCTTTTCTAGATCCACTGCTACTCTATCCTCTAAGATAATGTATTCTAGAAAGTGGACCTCTTGTATCCAGAACTAGAACTTCGAGAGATTACCATAAAGCTGGTGCTCTCAGAGTGCATACAGAACTATCTGCAGATGATAAGCATGCTCCTTCTCCATCACTGAGTATGTCAAGATTTCGTCTATGAAGACCACCACAAATTGATCAAGGTATGGCTAGAAAATGTTGTTCATTAATCCCATGAACACTGTTGGGGCATTGGTCATTCCAAATGGCATAACCAAGAACTTATAGTGGCCATACCAACATCTGAAGGCTGCCTTCTGCACATCCTCATATCGTACCCTGAGCTGATGGTGGTATGATCTGAGGACTATCTTTGAAAACCAATGAGCTCCCTTTAGTAGATCAAAAAGATCATCAATACTCAGAAGTGGGTACTTGTTCTTCACGACCACCTGGTTCAGGCACCGATAGTCCACACAGAGTATCAAACTTCTATCTTCCTTCTTGGTGAACAAAATTGGGGCTTCCCATGGAGAAACAATGGGCCTTATGAACCCATTTCTCTACAAGTCCTCCAATTTTACCTGTAACTAACAAATCTATACATGAGCCATATGATAAGATGGTGTAGATATCAGTGTCATCTTGGGGTACAGGTTGATGTATTAGTTTACCTCTCTGTGTGGAGGTAGTTCCGAAACAACATCATGAAAGACATTGGCATACTAGTCCACCAATATAGGATAGCTCAAAATCTCATCATCTACTGCTTTGAGGTTAAGGCTATCCAACTGGTGTGTGATCGGCTACACCCTCCTCCAGGTAAGTCCACCCTATGCTACAAAGGTTCCCTTCTCACCGGTGAAGGAAAAACTGGTCCCATCCTCACAGACACACTGCACTTTCTGCCTAATACAATCAATTTGAGTATGGACTGCGGATAACCAGTCCATACCCAAGATGATGTCGTAAGGCCATGAAACCACTACTAGAAGATCCCACCCGAATATCTCTCCTCCTAGAGTAAGCTCACACTGCCTGCACCAGTGTGTATTATTCGAATACACTCCCGTAGGAATCTCTATCCGTATGGATCAAGAAAACAACTCCACCGGAATCTTCAATCTCCGAATGAGGGATTTGGAAATAAAAGAGTGACCGGAACCTATGTCTGTACGTACTATTGATAAGGTGGAGTAGACACAGATCATACCTCTAATAATCTCCAGAGCGTCGTGGTCGTAGGCCTCAACTTCCTGGAGTTGAGCTCATACCTATCCACATACTCCTTGTGGTCGGGGTGGACCACCTGGAGGTGGTGGTGATAGAACCTAGAATCACCGGTCACCACTTACTACATGGACAACTCCCCTACCACATCCGCCAACTGCCTGCGAACCTCCCCGATAGAATCTCTGCCTCTGCCTCAGTGGTCCCTTAACTATCTTTTGGTTGTCCGTATGGTGGGTCGGGTAGTCACGAGCCATGTGACCTTGCCCGCCGCATGAGTAGCACTGCCTTCTCCTTAACTGTCATCCTCTACCCCATGAGGCCCTCACCACTGACCCTATATCCTGAGGTCATCCACCAGAAGGTCTAGCCTGCTTGTGCCCCTGCATCATCCACCTCTTACCTGCTTCAAATGACTCTGCTACTTGATGTAAGGTGGTGGATCTCATTGTCGATGCCTGCTCAACTATGAATCTCTCCACCAAAATAGACCACTCTAGCACCCCGACCTACGTTGAAATACTGAGCGATATCATCAATTATCTTATCTCCCGTTGGATACCCTGCTCAAAAGTTCGGGCCCTGAAGAAAGGGTCTCATACCATGTCGGTGGAGTAACGAGAGAGATCAGTGGACCTCACTGAGTACTGAGCCACAGTCATGTTTCCCTAATGTATGTGCAGTAGCTCCTGTATACAAACTGAGCATAGAGTTGTTGGGACGAACATAGCCCTAAAAAGGCTCTCAAAGTCCAACGAAATGAGGTTCACCTCATTGTGTATCTAGAGAATCAAACTCCACCATCTCCCTTATACTACCTGAAAAAGACTATCTTGTAGGATCACTATAAGGTTATCCAGTTTCCCAACTAGGTGGAAAACATTGAATGCAGCCTCCAGCCAGTCCTCAACCACCTGCAGATCCGTATCACCTTGGAACCTTAGAGGTCTCTTCCACTGGAACTCGTGCAATGAACTCAGTCAGCGTGAACCCTCTACTGGTGGTGATGGTGGAATTTTTAACCCAATGGATATTGGTGCTACCGGTACACCACCTGAAGGTGATAATTCCATAAGAGGGCCCTACACTGAGGCCTCATAGCTCGGTTGGCCATCATCACGTACTATATTAGGAATCCTAGCTGGCTATCTATGTGGTGGAATCCTGAAGAAAACAGGTGTGCCACTGTCAATAAGTTATACCTAGTGAGCTAACTCAAAGAGATCACAAAATAAAATTCAAAAACACATGCAATCAGTGTTTCCGTGCACTGAGTCAGAAATCAGAATTCAGAGTCCTGGTGTATGGATATGTCATCCGCCTCACCAACACTAGATTTCCTAAACTGAAAACCAAAATCATAAAACTTAACACTATTTCCACATAGAAAAGATCATATTTATAGTTCTTTATTAGAAAGGACTCTTCTTTTACCACTTTGTCACAACCCATCCCTTGGGGACCATGCCATGACTACCCCAAGCCCTACTTCCATAGGCCAGGGGCTAGAGACTAGAACTTTAAAGGCATATCCCTATAATGGGAAGGACTTACTGTTAAAATTTTACAAACTCACAGACTAGAATGCAACAAGATGCAACCACAAATTAAACTGTTATAGTAAAAGTGTGATGAATGAAAAAGAGTGCTGAACGTAAAAGGGGATGGAATAAAAGCCCAACTAAAAAAGGTACAAGTATAACTAAGAAGTACAAAACAGATCCTGGATCATCCACCGAGGATCCTACTAGAAAGGTAGGTACAAATCATCTCTAAAGCACTCCACATAATCCTAAATAGTCCACCACTGAGCACCATTTGGTCTTAGATCCCTCATCCTTGATCAACACTATACTTTGTCTTCATAATAAACAACAAGGTGATGGCGTAGCCCATGTAGGGGTGAGTATAATGATACTCAGTAGGGACCTAAAGACCCCTGTAGGTCTCCTAGAGTTCCACAAAGGAAAAACCACAGAGCAAGATATCAACTCAACTTTGGTATATGCCCATACATATACCTAAGTTATAAAGATATACTCATCTCCTACATGAGGAAGGAATACCACAAAGGTAACACCACGAAGGTAGAAATACCACACAAGTAACACCATAGAGATAGAAGTACCACACAGGTAACACCACGATGACAACACCACAAAGGTAGAAGTACCACACAGGTAACACCACGATGACAACACCACAAAGGTAGAAGTACCACACAGGTAACACCATGAAGCTAGAATTACCACACAAGTAACACCAAAAATACAACACAAAAAAGTTAGAAGTACCACATAGGAATCACCACAAAGACAACACCATGAAGGTAAAAGTGCCACATAGGTAACACTATGAAGCTAGAAGTACCACACATGTAACACAATGAAGATTGAACTACCACCCTGGTAAAAGACTCAACTCACACTTAGGTATAACTTAATTATATAAGTATAGATGATTAGTCGTAAGCTATATCATATTATTCTATTAAGAGGCAATATTTCTGACCCACACAGGATTGATAGGTAACTAACCCCCACTGACCACACAAGATCTGATCCACACAGGATCGATATGCACTGACCCACACATGATCCCTGAGCACTGACCCACACAAGATCTGATATAAGATAAACGAAATAGGATATATAGATGCTGACCCACACATGATCGATGTTATTTCTTCACGTTACATCCTCCCACAGGATTCCTCGCACCTGGTGCACTCGAGTTCCATAGAATCTTCCCCTCAAGATATTGTTCATACCTCGACTGCCACTAATCTAAAAAAAGGAGTAACCCAAAAAAATTTCATGTTGTAAGGGTTCCAACATGATGGACGGTGCGTCAATCGGACGCCTGGTCTGTGAGTTATAAGAATTCTAGTTCTGAGGGCCCAATTGGATTCGAGTTCGATCTAACCCATCCATACTCTAACTATCTCTAAAACTCATGTAGAGTATACCAAAAGGACCGTCTCGATACAAGGATCCTATCTCCATAGACGGGTTTTTGAATGGATGTATGGTTCTCAAGACATGACCCTTTAAGTGTTTCTGGGTCTGGTTGGGCCTGGGTCTGGTCCGACTGGGTCAGATCGACCCGAAACGACCTGGTCTAGGAAGACCTGACCTGGTTCAGGTTGACCCAACCCGATCTGGGTCTGACCTGGCTGTGCTAGGCCACGGCGGGCTCGGACCCCTGGGCTGAGGTTTGGCCCGGTTCACAAGGGGGAAACCCGCACAAGGTGGCCTAGCCTATAAGGGGGTAGCCTAAAAGGGGCAGCCCGACCCGCTAGGCAGGTGGCCCAACCGTGGGAGGCGCGACCCATAGGGGGCGTGGCCCGCTGTCCGCACGAGCTGTCGAGGGGGGGGGGGGGGTGAGTCCCCCAATATTCCAAAATTCCCAGAGGCCATTTGACTTGTGAAATGGCAGCGCAATGTGGGAACCACCCATTTTTCGCAGATCCTACCAGAGGCATGGGTTCCCCCTCTACCACAGCTTCGATCGTGACCCCTTGCTCACTGGTGGCACACGACGGTGAGTTGTACCTCCTCTGTGGTCGGATGGTGCCAACCGCTATGCTGACCACCAAAACCTCCTCCTACGGCACACAACGGTGTGCTTCCACCATCATATCCAGTTGGTTCCACTGCACCGATGGTCTTCCACGGAGGCACAATGGAATCAAGGTATTGGAGGATCTAGGCTGGGTATGTTAGGCCCGTGCCCTCCGCATCATCTTGTAATTGTGAGGGAGGATTAAGGGTTCAAGAGAAATCACTTGAAATAAACAAACAATCAAACCCCTACCTTAAGAATGATAGATAATTCCCACAATTAAGGAAGTGGGTCAGTGTTTCTGTCCCTTCAATTAGCCTCTAATGAAGTTTCTTGATCATCGATTACTCAGTTCATGGTTTTGGTTTTTCTCGTCACCGCTCGCTGAAACTAGCTCTGTCCTCCAAGGTTGGTGTCATGGCACTTTACCAGCACTTCGTTTCTTGGCGAAGTAGTGCCGATACCTCTCCCCAAGCACTATATAAATAGTAGAGGGGGAGGGTAAGTAAAGATGTTGGGAATTAATGGGGTGTCCTTAATTAAAAGCATTCCTTACTCCCCAATGGTGTAGTTACTTAGGATTGAAAGGTCAATCCATTTATTGGCTTGACACGTAGCTGGTCTCATGTTTCCACTTGTCCGTTGGAGGAAAATATAAAAGAGAAAATAAAAATTAACTAAGTTATTTTTATTATTCTTTTAAAATTCCTAAAACACTACTTTTTCTCGAGTCCTACTACAGTCAAAGTGAATCCTCCCTTAAATCAATCCCGATGCAGCGAATTCAATGTTTCCCTTAGATTTTTAATTTGAGCACTGGTTCAAAAGTTAGAAAATATCACTCAAGAGTTTACTGAATGTACCTTAAAAAAATTTCAGAAATTTATTCTAGGCACACCGGGCCTCAGAATCACACGCTGTCAATTTTTGCAGACTCATAATAATTCCATATAAATAAAAAAAATTACACAGAAAAATACGGGTCTTTACAGATAATGAGAGTGAAAAAAAGTGAGTGAGAAAGAGAAACAAGAGTGAGAAATATATTATTAAAATAAAAAAATTGATAATTATGATATGAAAGGAAATAAATAAAATAAATTGAATTCTAAGATAATTCATAATAGAAAAAAAATTCTCCAAACTGAATTGAACTATCATTTGTGTGAACACCCTCTATTAGTAGCCTTCTTAAAGTCATAAAACCTCATAATTTTCATGGATAACCCCCCCAATATGAAGATTAAAATTTTGGTCAAATAAACTCACAATCCACTTAAATTATTTCAAAAGATCCCAGTGGAATTGAATTTTAAAATTTATATATGACTAAACGTTTTCCAATATTCCTTAACCATTTTTATACAATAATTTAATAGCCACTAGAAGTATCTACTTTGAAGTTATTTCGTTTCTATATATAATGAACCTCAAAACTCACTATATTAACTCTCATATTTATATCTTTGACACTTCCATTTCAACATGGGGATTTTGGTCTTTCTCCATCCATAATACTTTTATTTTCATGTAAAAGCATCAAAATGACTTCAATAAACTTCCCTACATGTTTATTACAGTAATTAGTTAGGAGGTGAACTTGGAAAGTATGGCGTGGGGATGAAAAACCATGAGATTTCCTAAGAAGGTAACGAAAATGATTCCACTTTATTATTTCTGAGTGTGTTTTAAAATATGAATAGTCACTCCTTATATTTTTTTATATTGAATTTTATTTTGGGATCCTACTTTTTTATCAATTAAGATATGGAAACATATCACCATTGAAATTTATTGTGTATGACTAGTTTCAATGCTTCATCAAGAATCCTAGCTATGTGGTTTCCCCTTCCACCTAGCATCGCACTGTGTTGGGTACCTTCCTCCATGATTTCCTACCATGCACTATAGTGAAGATCGACCAACTATCTCTGGTGTTTATCCTTGACCTCCTATAGTGCTGGGCCAACTAATCCATTTTTTTCAAAATATTGAATAGATTTATCCTTATGTGGAATTAAAAAATTTGTGATGCTTACGGTGAGATAAGTAGGTTTTCATGCTTATGATGATGGGATAACTATTATAATGGTGAAACAATGCTTATAATGTAGATCCACACCATACTAAAAACCAAGGAATTATTATATGAATTAGTCATTTTATCTAATTCTATATTTCCCATTTTAACAATGAACCATTTTTATTTATCGAAATAAACTCTAGTAACCTGAAATAATCATTAAAATACAATAAAATAATGGTAGGTTATATTTTCATAATTTGAAATATAGATAAAACAATAAAAAAATCAATTTTAAGCCATTTTTTCAAGTGATCATAAAATAATCTTACAAAAAAATTATGTGATAATTCTCCATATAAGCATGAAAATAGTGGGATTAAAGTAATTAAAATGTAATATTAAATATATAAAAAATTTTCCTCAATCAATTCCCCACACACACAAAAACTACACTCATGGGAAATCATATATACAAATGTAAATTTTGATTTCTCATGATATAATTGACATCACATTTAAATTCAAATGAATAAAGTAATATCGTGCTTTATAATTGGATTTAAATTTTAACACTCCTCAGTAATAATAAAAAAATAATTTAATAATTTTTAATTCTCATGTAATATTTTACTTACCTCCCTATATGTGTATCTCTCTACACTCAAGTATTCTGAATTAGAGCTTTTCTCATTCCTAAGAGCATGCATAATTTCCATAAGATTGATTCCTTCCTTGAATATATACTTCACATAATCATAAATATTTATCAATAATGTTGACTTTACCTAGTTTTTTATATGGATAATGGGTTGGTAGGTTTTATATGTTTAGAAACATAGAAGAAAAAGTGGGTGACTTAGATCTAAAATAAAGTAAAATGGCTAAAATAGTTTAAAATCAATAATGGACCATCACTCACCCTTTTTGAAAATGTTGACCTTAAAAACCCTTTGATTTTTTTGGAAAGTCCACACCTTGTAAATTCCAGCATCAATGATATATTTTTTCCCACATTTCACCTTTGTGTCATTGTTTTAGATTGAATTTGGATCCAGAATTTCTGTGTAGAATCAATTTTTTTCGGAAAGAAATGTATATTTTGATCTTCAAGAAATAGATAACTCTCATCCTATCTTTGAATGAATATTTTTTTCATATTCATATCTTTTTGGAATGACATTATTCTCAATACAATTACAATAATAATTTATAGTACCCACAAAATAGTTTCAATTTTGTTTTTCAAAATAGCATAAAAGAATGAATTTCCTCTCTCCCTAATACTTGAGTTAAACCATAGTCATGAAATTAACTTATAGATAAGGTTTGAGAGGTATTCTTGTCTTGAAATTTGGTTTTCTAGTAGGGTTTTGTTAGGTCTACTAGGGCCTTTGTAAAAACCTCATTCGTAAGAGTAGGCTTAAAAGTAGAGTTCAATTAAAAAATAGGCTTTCAAAATGGAGCCTTGATCATAATTAATTTTTTTTATGAATTATAATTTAATTTAATGGGTTTAAAGAATAAAATTATACATTTCAAAACATTTCTATATAATCTCAAGTAAAATAGAAATGTAAAGAAGATGAAAAATATGTTTAAAACCCCTCAAGTTGGAAAAATTAAACATTGGACAAAAATTGGGCACATGAGTTTAACATTTGATGAAAATTCATTAAATTGGTAGATTTTAAAATCATGAAACAAAATTCCCCTTTCAGAAGTCATTTAAATCCTTATAAATTTAAATAAATCAATTTTTTTTGAAAATGCCTACATAGTCTTTCATTTTCTCGAAGTATTCAATGAAACTCAAATAATATTAATAATATGAAAAAAATTGAAATCATAAACATATTAGTCCATGACTCTTAAATTTTATAATAATGTACATTAAAGTTCCCACATGAGCACAAAATATTGGTAGTGATTAAATAAAAATAAAATTGAAATATTACCTGGTTTATTATTATTAAAGGTAACCCTGAGTTATTCTCATAACTTCTATCTATTTCACACCTAAAATAAAATTAGAAAACAAGATAAATTTATTGAATTTAAAGAAAAATAAAGATAAAGGGAAAGGAAGAGTGAAAGGATAAATCTCATTTTGGACCCCCAAGTGGGTACTAGGACTTTATTTCCTTGTGCTAAGAAGCACCACCAGTTATCCAAAATATACTAATGAGTGGAGTTTTTGTATGATAATCCACCACATAAATTTTCTTATTGCCCCCCTAAACTTTCAATACTTTTAAAATATCTTATAGATAAAATATAGAAGATAAATACTGTTATAACTAAGGTAAAACAAGCACAATGGGGTTAATAAAAATAATTGGTCCTCTTAATTTTCTTCAGTCACAACATCTTTAGCCTCTTATTGAATATCTAGGGTCTACCCAATGTGTGTTTAATTAACAAATTTATCAAAGGGATATTTAGTGAATAATTGAATCTAAATAAAATAAAAATAGGTTGAACTAATATAAAAATATTCTTATTTAATGTGGATATATTGTGACTCTATTTTATTAGGAAATGTCACTAGAATATCCTCATATACTTCCTCTAATAATTGTTCAATCAATTCAAGTATTTTCATGTGTTCCTCATTAGGTGAATCTTCATCCTTATCTTTACCCTTAAAGGAAAAGTATGAGTTCACTGAATCTTGAAAATCAAATAAATCGGAAGAAATTAACAACTTAGTTTAAATGATATTAAATGAAAATGAGTTTAAGAAAATATTATCTCCATATTTAGGATTTTCATTGAGTTATTATTTAGTGTAAAGTCCCTATTGGGGTTAGTTTTTATGGATGGAGAAAGGTATTCAATCTCCTCTAATATCTTATCAAATTCCCCAACTATTGTGGTGAATTCTTCCAAACATATAGGAAGATACATATTTGAATGGAAATGATTATGTGGATTGTGGATGGAAAAGAATTTAGATGTCCTCATATGGATATGTTTGTGTCTCAGTTTGACTTCTTTACATCATGCACCTGATTATGACACATTCGACAAGACTGTCATCACATAATAAAGAAGGGGGTGTGGATTAAAAATATTTTAGACTATATACATTAGGTAAATGGTATGTCTCTCATTAATCCATGTCCAAATGGAAATAATAGTACTTCTGAGGACTGAGTCGGTATTATGGTGTGGTCACTTATCCTCAAACTATAAATTCCAATTATCTAGTTTCTAGAAATGGTTAAAAAGATTCATTATAGGAGTTGTATCCCATAGAAGTTGAGGCTACCATTCATAACCCAACTGTAGATAAGGTGATTCCACCTCTAGAATTTAATAGTCTAAGGTTATATAAATCTAAAAAAAGTCAAATTGGGAGTGTTGTTATCAAATGTAATGATCCAATGTAGGGTTTTGAGTCTACAACATTAGTTCAGATTGTTTGAGAGGATGTGGTATTGCATAAAATGGATCTTGGTGATCTGAGAGTTAGTGAAGTAGGGAAAAATGGACCTTATTATAATAATATATTGGAATAAAATACCAACATCCCCCAATTTAACTGTTGATGTGTAAGAGATAAACGTTGAAGTTAGTCCAGTGTAAGGGAATTCCCCATCTTTGAGAGTTGGTTTAAGAGTATTTAGTTTATAAGTCTTGTTTCAAAATAGGTTCAAGGTTCTTAGTGATTTTTATTTGAAAAATTAATATTCTAAATGAAGAAAATAATTTAATCCAACATAAAAGATTAAACAAAATCCTAACAAGAGTCTACAAGTTAAGGCAATAAACCATTTCAATTGCGGGAGATCTACTGAATCTAAAAATAATGGGGCATTGAATCTCTCACAGGATTATTTAGAAAATGAATCAAATATATAGGTTGATGATTTATAACATTCAAGTGATAATAATTTGAAATGGGATGATTTTATTCAGAGTTTTATCTTGTTAACAAAGGGATAAAACTAGAATAAATAATAACTATTTTGACCTGCCTAAACCAACAGTCACTATATCATTCAGGAAAACACCACCTAACATTTTTGTGACATATAACATAGAATAGAGTCTATTAATTAAATTATTTACCAAGATTTTTTAAAATAATACCTGAATATGATATATAATGGTTGGTGCAAGTAATAATGAATATAGAAGGGCCATGTAAGTCTAGTCCCAAACAAAAATCTCCTAATACCATGAAATGTAGAGATCTATCTACTTTGAGTCATGGTGTTAGTTTTTCATATAATAGTAAATATCAAGTTAAATATATAGAGGAAGGTGTAAAGGAAAATTAATAGTCCATCACACCTAAATCTGATTTGGAGATGATATTAAACTCTAAGGAAAATATAGAGGCAGAGGTATTGAATATAAATGCATCATTGGAGAATGCCAATAAAATGTATGAAATAATGTTACAATTTGAAAAAAATGAGGATAAAATGTCCTAGTTCAACACTCTATTTTGTATACTAATATGAATCTTCAATGAAGGATTTATGGACATGGAAGATAACATGAAGACTTGAGAAAAAATTTCCTACTACTTTGATTCTATTATTAAAGATGAGCTATAGAGGAAATAATTTCCCATCAACTAGAGTTTATATAGGGTGTTGGGCTCTAACATATTAAAATTATTTTTTTAATAATTTGGTGATTTCTTAGGAATCTTAAACTCATTTTTTGGTTATTTATTATTCAGGTTCATACTCAAATCTAAAGGTGAATTATTTTAGAAATATCAAAATAATAATTTTCAATCCTAGAAAGATACAAAGGTGATGATTATTCATCATCAAAAATGGGGTGATCATGTTGAAATTTTCCTTCTAAAAAATCACTCTAGTTTAAATCCAAAAACTATTAATCTCCCAAATGTTCATCATTTTGAATGTTTTCCTTAGGAATATCCTATATCAAGGTATGATTAAGGTCCAATATTAAATCTTCATATAGTTCTTACTAGGCCTCCTCAGGTTCTTAAATTTAAAAAGTGAGTGGGGAAGTATCTTCCTTAAATTTTTATGGTTCTTTTTTTTGATTTCTTATTTAGTTAAAACTTTTAAATGGTTTATTATAACTTTTATATCTTCTCTAATTTCTTACAACTAGTATTCTATTTCATAAATTTTTTCTTCTTCCTATTGTACCTGGGACTAGTTAATTCATACATAAAAAATTTAATTGGAATTTATCATGGAAATTTTTAATTAATTTTTAATGAAAATAATAACTTTTATTTACAAAATGTGAAATATGTATAAATTCAATTACCACTTCACCCCTTATTGAAAAAACCATATTTTGATACACCTTTCATGTGGTGGTAAAAAATATGTTTTTTTAATGCATCAAAGGGGATGACCAATGTTATCTCTCTTAAAGAAATTTTATAATAAATAAATAATTATTCCAAATTCACTATTTATATTTTTTTTTTATATTTACAAAATAAATATGAAAATAATTTAGGTTTGAGAATTGGAATGCCAAAATAGAAAGAAACATACAAATATAAGGAAGTTAGAAGAAAAGAACATGGTCCTAAAGATTGGCTACATTAGTTCCTTCATTATTCATTATTTTTTATCTAAATTATATTTGATAGTACATCCCATAATATATAAACAAATACCCCATAATTTGAGTGTGAAACTTATAATTATTAGTACATATATTTATCACCACAAACCTCATCTCCTCAATTGGTAAAGAATGATAAACATGGCTCAATGAAAATCACAACACATTTTAAGACCCAACTTCATCATATATCATTTCATCCTTTTAACACTTTCAACTAAATAATATGAAGAACATTCTAAAGTGATGGGAGGGAATGGTGTTTTGGTAGATAATTTAATAATTTTAAGATCCATTACAAGGAGTTGTGGATGATTGAGACACCAACCATTATAAAATCTCTATACCTCACCAAAAATAGAAAATAAACATAAATAATTATAAATAAATAATTTAGGAACATCCAGAAAACCACCCTCAAGTTCAATACTTGGGTTAGTCACTCACCATCATAAGTTTAAGTCATATTAGTGAATATAAGGGAAGTAAGATAATGAAATAGAAACAAAGAGGTAGATAAAGAGAAGTAAATGTGAGAAACAATTTATTGAAATATATAAAATGGAAATTAAACATGAAAGGAAATACAAAACTTATAGTGAATCCTAATCTACTTCACAGTGGAACAGAACATATCCCACTAAATCAAACTCCCATGTGTGTGAACCCAATCTATTTGTAGACTAATAATCTATTTAAAGGCATAAAAATCCTTCTACTTCATGTTAAATCCCCCTTCAAATTTCCAATTAATATCATGGTTGAATATACATGAATTCCCCTTAAATCCCTTCCTAATATCCTGGTGTATTTATATTTTAAACTTCATATTTAACAAAACTTCTTATGGTATGGATTTAATTTTTTATGAGATCATTTCACGTTTACATGAAATAGCTATGTAGAAATTATTTTCTTTTTGTATAAGAATAAAATTTACACTCACCATGTCAATTACCATATGGACAGCTTGAACACTTCCTCCTCTGCATACTGCCTTCATCCTTGATCCATTAAAAACACTCTTCATCATGAAGAAAAATCATCAAAAAACCTTTTCAAATATTTCCTATACATTAATGGAATTTTTTTGTGTATATGTGAGTGTGGAAGGTGTCCAGTGAGGATGAAAAACCATCATCATCTAGAATAAGTCAATTGAAATGATTTAATTTTGTTATGTCTAAGAAAAATTCCAAAAAATGAATAATTTCACTCCTTCCATTATCCCACATAAGATTTTAGTATGGGATCAAACTTTTGGATCAACTAGGATGTGGCACATAATTCCATTGAAATAAATTACTTCAAATCCACTGTAGTGGTTTAATGAGCTACCCTATTTATTGATTTCCCCTTCTACTTGAAGTTTCCCCATGTTGTGTTCATTCTATCTCCATGCTTATATTTCAAGCACTATTGTGAATATAGAAGAGATTCCTATGGAATCTATCCTTGATCTCATATGGTTTTAGGATATATGAGACTAAGTTTTATCAAACTGTTGAATAGTTTCATCCCTATGGGAAATTAAAAAAAGGAATGAGGCTTAATGTGAGGGCAGAAATGGGGTTTGATTTTATGGTGGTGGGAGAAACATTCTTACAGTTGAACCATGCGTATGGTGTAGCTTCATCCATTATGAAAAACAAAGGAACTACTATATGAAATGATTATTTATAACAATTCCATATTTACTAATTTAACATAGAACCATTTTTATTTCTTCAAAATAAACTACAGATACTTGAAATAATCATCAAAACGTCCAAAATTATGTGTTGGATTTATTCAAATAATTCCAATGATAGATAAAACAATTAAAAATTAGATTTTAAAACATTTTTGAAAGTATACCCAAAATATTCCTATAATCTATATATTTGATAATTACCCTCAAAATAGGAATATGGTAGGATTAAATTCATAAAAATGAAAGATGAAATATATGAAAATATTGTCTCTAATACAACTATGATTTAATTAGGTAGATAATGGGAAATAAGATTAATCTTAACTAATTAATCTTAAATAATCTATAATCTAGGTGTTTTAAGTCCCTAAAATTTCCTTTTTCTGAGGTGTGGCTACTGTTCAACATCTCTGTTAGGCTCATACTAGTGAATTTCAACCTGATGCACCAAAATATTTCTATAGAGTTAAAGTTGATAAATATGGCGATTAGAGGAATATATTTCAAGAGATTTTATATTAGGGATTGTATAAGTATGAGTGCTATATTTTTGATTTGGCGATTGTGGATTGGCTATAGGAGGTATATATTTCTTTTGAGTTTATCCATGCCGGGAGGGAGAACTAGATTTTGTTGGACCTTATTATATTTTGATGGTATGCCCATCATTGGTGGGTTTTATTCCTTTCTGATCATGAGGAATAAATAGTTTCTTAGGATATGTTCTACAATTAGTTCCAGGATAAGTTCCTTATATTCAATTGTGAAGGTGTCTCATCTACGAGATATTCTCTCTCTTCACTATGGGATCTCTAGCGTGAGAGAGTTTTGAATTTGTTTCAATAATATATTGGGATATGTGTTAGATATTCTTCCAGATGAAGAGTTTGGAGTGAGAAATTTTGAGGAGATGTTATATATGGAGATCCAGTATTGGGTCACCTCATTCACATTGTTGAAATTATAGATAAGGAAGAGATTTTTGAGAAAGATACTAGCTCATATTGAATTATCATAGGAAGGATGTCGTCAGGACTTTGGGTTGATAAGAGTTGTGATCAGAGTTTCTCTTTTTCTTGGACAAATAAATTTCTAGACTATAATGAGTCATATTCATATACTTTGATCTTGTTTTACTAGAGATGGAAGAATTTAGTCCCCTTCTATGAGAAAGAAGAAAAATATTTTATTTTATAGGAAATTTTGATCAAATTCTTGAGTGTCATACTTTTCTAAAAGTTGGAATAGATCTGGAATCCCATTTTAAGTTTAGTTGTTGTAACAATGTCCTTTGAGGTAGCAGTAGTAGTATTAGAGCACTTCAGTTTTTAGCTAGCCATGAGAATATTGATTAAGAAAAGTATAGTCTCATGATATCCCTATTCCTCAGTGATATATAGAAAATCATAGATGGGGGAGAAAACATTAGGTCTATAGAGGATGTGGAGAAGGAAATAGTAAGAATCATATTATAGAGTACAATATTCAAGATAACCAAACATTGTGTGATGTACCATAAGTCTATTTTCTATATGGGTATTTTCACTATTTTATTTAGGATCTATGAACTCCATATTTTCACCTACCCATTTATAGTATTGTGGAATTATGATAGAGAAGATTCTAGTGACCTTGGATTTGACTATGATAGTTAGAGGTCAAGTTAGATTTTATGATGTGCGTAGGGATTGTGAGATGATTTTATGGTATAATTAACCTTATTGTTTTTTCCAATCTATAGGGATATAATTTTATGATGTTATATTTTAAATATATTGGCTATATTTATTAAAGGATTTAATCATTTTATTTAGGAGTTTAGTTGTATTATTTGATGCTAATATTGATTATTTCATGTTCATTGGTGAGAAAGACTATCAGATTGGTCATATTTGTGTTTAGTATTTATCTTTTATAATGATTGAGCTGATGTTAAGTTCAATGGAGGTTTAGTGAATGTTTTGTACTGTAGGTTTCTAAGAGTATCCTGATGTTTTTGTTAAAGATACTATGGCTCTACCAACAATAACTATAAATTGAATTTATGATTTAATTATAGCCTCATGTATCTAAAATGTTAATGTAACCATATGGGATAAAACCTAATGAGATGTGAGATCTTAAAATTTATATTAATTACCATTAATAAAAAGGTTTTATTCATCCTAGTATATCAATTTTGGGTTCTTTGGTATTATTCATGAAGAAAGAGGGTGGTGGTCTATAACTATGTATTGATTGTATTCTCCGAAAACAAGTAATGGTGAAGAACCATTCTCCCCTTCCATAGATTTATAATCTATTTTATCAACTATGGGGATCTGGTTGGTTTTAGGTGGTTGAATTTTAGTCAATATATTTCTTTATATGGGTGATGGACAATGATGTTTTAATGAATACCTTTCTTTGTTGTTATGGGAATTAAGAGTTCATGGTAATTACCTTCAGTGTCACGAATTCTATTTCCATGTTCATAGGACTGATGAATTTTTTGTTCTATGAGTTTATAAAATTGTTTTTGGGGGTGTTTTTTTGATGATATAATTATTTATTTTAAGTATAAGGAAGAGAATGCAAAGAATCTACAAACAATTTTAGAGGCTTTTGGCATGATCATCTATTTGGGAATCCATCTAAATGTAATTTCTGATTCTATTAGGTGAATTTAAATAAAAAATATGTATCTAGGTGGGGGAGAATCAATGGATCCTTCAAATATTGAGGTAGTTATTTCTTAGGTATCCCCCAAGAATATTATATAAGTTCATAGTTTCATTGGACTTTTAGGCTACACTACAGGAAAACCGCCTATTAGCGGTAGTTTTTTTTTCATATAGCGGCGGTTTAAACCACCGCTATATAGTTTGGTGGCGGTTTAGAGAAACCGCCGCTAAACTTGGCATCGGCAATCTATTAGCGGAAGTTTTATGCATTTCGCGGCGGTCAAAGAAAAGTGTCGTAGTACCTCATTTCATAGCAGTTTTTGGTAAATTTAGTGGTGGTTTTAAGGGCTATTTAATTAGCGGTGGATATAATCGCCTCGAAATTCAGGCGTGCCAGGAACCTTCTTAGAGGCAGTTAAAACCGCCGCTAATTCCGACGTGATTTCACGGCGGTTTTAACCCCCGCTAAGAAGTCTGCCGAATATATTTCGCGGCGGTTTAAACCGCCGCTAAATGTATAATTGGTAAAACATTAGCGGCGGTTAAAACCACCATGAAATGATGACCTGAAAAAAAATAGAATTTCTGTTTATACTCCACCACTGCCCTGGAAAACAAAATAAACAACACATACAACATATATATAATAAGTAGAAAATTTATGCACCACCTACGCAATATTCATAAACACCCTTTCATTTAATGTTGATGAAAAAGTTGATCCAATTAAATAAGAATACCTAAATCATACAAAATACCTAAAATTATGGATTTAGAATGAAACACAAGATGACATCAAATGAAACAAGAGATTGGGGGTCACATGGATTTATACTTATAGTTTACAGATGATCAAAATTGAAAATATTTGATTCCATAAAGGATTAAAGTGTATGGATCAAAATGTGCCAAAGAAGAGAGGGGGGGATCACTACTAGTCGTTTATCCTATAAGGATGAGGAACGAGGATTAAATGGGTTGATGTTTAGTCAGAATAAGAACCTTTAAAACATTATTGTTATAAAATACTTTATATCAAAGATTGACATTATGGTTCCAGGAAATAAGGTCTCTCCAGTCTACCACATAAGAAGACATTTGAGAAATTGAGGGAATATTTAAAGAGAATAGAGAATATATTAGAAGATATGTAACCATTAAGAGAGAATCAGTTGTGCTAAATAAACAAAATAAGTGCATAACATGGAAAACATTACGTGGACCACATGATCCATTCTAGTTCATGAAAATCACATAACCCATAAAACATCTTTTGATCACATGATTTTTCTTAATACATATAATCATGTTACCATGTGAAGGTCACATGAATCACATAAAGATTAGTAGATCATGAAAAAATCCTCAAGAGACAACCGAATCACATAAGATAGACTAATGGCCAAGGGTGTGCATCAAAGTTCTAATAAATTACCATTGATTAGTTCATGGATTTATTAAGTGAGATATTCAGACAAGGTGATCACACAAAGAGGTCAAGTGACATGATCACATGATTAGGTCTCTTGTATGGTTCTTGTGATGAGGTCATGAAAAGTTGTCTTGCAAAACAAACGCACTAGAGATGGGATTTTGAGAGCTATGGAGCATCATGTCACCGGTCAAATGACCAGCCTCTCACCCCCTATTTATAGGGAACCTCAAGGAATATGAATGGACTTATAGAAGACAAAAAGATGTTTTGAATTCCAACCAGAGAAAGCATAAGAGACTCATGAAGTCATTTCATACCTCATAATAAAGTCCTTGTTCCTTCGAACATCACTTTTGTGGGGGGGGGGGAATTTTTGATGCTAGCCAAATGAGCATTGTATATTTTAGGAACAAAGAAATACCCAAAGCCTAGATATTAATATATACCCAAAGGAAATAAAATTCTAGAATGTATACATATAGATTAATCACCTAGGTCACAAGGACCATGTGAACTTCAATGAGGCTCATGATCACATGACCCTAGGAACATCATGCAAAGGGGTTATGCAATTCATGTGATAATTCATGATCATGTGAATCCCCATCAAATAGCCCAATTAATCATGTAAAACCCCTATGATTATTCTTTTTTATCATATGACATGTCATCTAACAATCTCCCAATATGTTCGTAAAATAAAAGTTAAAAAAGAGGGAAGCTTCATGGGAAGGGAGTTTCATTGGTTTTCATGTGATGTGGTTATGTGCCTCATAAAAACTATTAATGATCATGAAAATCACCTCAGAAAACCATATTGATCTAGTGATATCCATTCAACATGGTTGTTTGGACATGCAACACCCTAATGAGTCAAATTCCCAATGCTGAATTTACAACAGAAACATCAAAGAGCCTATTACCATAAATCATCTAACCAATGAAACAAACACATCATTCTATTTACCACCTGATGTTATTGTGATCATTCAAGGTTAGACACTGAAGCTCCTCCAAGACCGATGATTTTTTAAAGGTTATATACACCACACATGTTATATATACAAACCAACCTTTCCCATATTGTTTCAACACATCAACAATACTACTCATGGTCCGATGATGCATCATCACCCTCTCCACCTCCATCTCCTGTTTCCACCTGTAAGAACATTATATTTAAAATTAAATATTGTTGCATATTTATAATTAAACTTAAAACCAATAAAAGTTTTCAAACTAAATGATTGTGATTTTTTGTGATTTACCTACTCACCACCACTCGGTGCACTACCACTGGGGGCATATCTGCTCATCTGCTGATATAAATCAGTCAATGCTTTCTGCATAGCGGATATCTGAGCCCCTTGGTCTTGAAATATGGCTCGTAAAGAAGAAATCTCCCTTTGAGCATCTTCAGGTATGGGCTGACCATAACCAGGAGTAGATGCGGCTATAATCCCTGATGGAATGCTAAAGACATCAGATGGTACGGGTCCCAAACCCATCCCGCGTACTCTACCAGGATGCTCCTTCCCAAGGACTTGAGCAACCGGGTCATCCTGGGAGACCGAGTAGGACTGCCCAGGATTGGAATCCCATAGTTATTTAATTTTTACCTATAAATCAAATATGAATACAATATAACACAGTAAAAACTGATAATAATTTATTATAATAAAAATTTGACTTCATACCCCAACTTCTTTGGTAAGATCATTAATAAAAGAGCCATCTAATTTTTTGTGAACATCCAACCACAGTTCAGTCCGGGAGGCTTCGTGCCCTAAATTCTGTGACTGCATTAAGCAAATATAAATAAAAAATTCAATATATTAAATAGATAATATTGTATTATAAATATTTAAACTATTTAAAATATTACCAATGACATTCGTCTTCTAGAAAAGCTTTTTGAGCCCGCCGTGTGAGGGATGACTTGCTTCGCCCTGTTTGATGCATTCTGTCGTGAGAGATCCTGAAATAAATAAAATGAAATTTAACAGTAATTTATCCAATGTCATATCCTCTTCATATACATGTATTAATGTAAAATGAGGATAATATAATAATATATATTTCAATACCATCCGCTTCTCATCACAATGTCTGTCAACAAAAACTTTCCACTGCTCTTTCGGTACCCCACTGGGTAGCTTGTCATACATTTGTTCCAAGGTCAACGAAGTATCATTGACATCACACCACAATCTCCATTTGAAATCTTTCCATTTTTTATCGATATTTTTCAAAGTCCACTTCTGTGCTATCACATCAGCAACTGTGAAGTGGAAGAACATCTGTATACAGAAATTCATTTTGAACATATTAGTAACATGACATTCAATTAAACCATAATGTAATAAAATTACCTTTATTTGAGAATCGAAAACTCCATTTTTAAAGTTTTTAGGCATATGTCTCCAATCATCACATGAAATGGGAAGGGAAATGGGCTCCGCTGCCAACTGACCTATAATCTGGCCAAGTAACCCCACGACATCATCCGTAGGGACACCATAAGAATCAAATGGCATGACTATCTTTTCGCCATTCAAGTTCCAAACATCTGAGATTTTTAAGTGTTTCTCCACGGTTTTATTTTTTTCATCTTCAATGAGCAAACAATTAGTATAAACAAAGTGCAATAAATTTATTTAATTAAAATTTATACCTATGACTGTGACCCTCTAGTGTGTCTGGGATGAACTGGAAGGGGTTTGTCGCCACCCAACTGATGAGGCACCTGTAGGGGGAGTCGACGACTTAGCCTCTAATGGGAGGCTCTCTGATGGTGTGAGAGATGGTGCAGGGGGATATGGTGTGGGGGTGTAGGCAGATGGTGCCTCAGATGTCATGGGGAGTGACCCAGATGAATCGACATCTATTGCAGAACTAGAAGAAATAGTATACCGCTTCCTCCTTGGCATTCCTGTCATTTAATCAAATAAAATTAAGTTCAGAATATATATTTCAAAAAAATTCTGCAGAAAAAAAATTAAAAATGATAATATATGCCCAGTACTAACAAACAAAATATATATAACAATGATAATGAATGACTGCAGAAATGAAACAAGTGGTTGCTTCATGAATGAATAATTGTACATACAATCATTTTCCCCTTCAATAAGGTCGGTTTCCTGCTCCATTTCTTCATCCACTTCATTCATCCTTTCAAGACTAATATTTTCAATATCATGATTGAAAAATAATTCGGCTTCCTATTGTCGACGACATTCAACTTCAGAGGTCAAATCTTCCACTTCATCACCCATATCATACAAATCTCTTTTTATTACGTGAGTAACTACACTCCACCCTTAATCCACAACATCATTCACATAATATACCATTTTTTCTTGAGATGCTAAGATATATGGATCATGAATTTCATAATCACCAACATCCATCAAGTGAGAGAAGTTCACAGAAGTTAATTGCAATGAATCTCTTTTAACACCTCTGATAATATCGACCCATTTTCATTTGAATAAAACAACAGAAAAATTTCCATGGTAGTTTAATTCAATAATATCATGCAGCTTTCCATAGTATCCCACTTCAGCAAATGTAAATATACCACTATTTTGAGTTTTCAAACCCACTTCTCGATCAACTATACGAAATACAAATCCATTCACATTATAAGTGTCAAACTTTCTAACTTGCTTTATAGGACCTCTAGCAAGAAACTTCAAATCTTCAGACAAGTTTGCTCGAGTTTCAGTATTCATGATCTAAAAAAAGAAATATAATTTAATAGATTTACAAATTGTATGTGTTAAACTAATATTCTTATTTATTGCAATATTTATGAACTTACACGTCGTGCAAACCATTCTACAAACTCTTTATTCACAGCTTTCGTTATATCTTTCTCATTTCGTGTTCAGCCTCTCATTCGTCTCTTTGTTTGTATCCTTAACTCTTCAATAAATGGATCTGTAATTTCACTATTCATCAACACATATCTATGTGCCTATAATAATTCCAATTCTGTCAGTGTCACATTTGAGGTCCTCCCAACTGATCAACCAATAGTAGGAAATATTTTTGATTTCTGATGCATTTGAGATTGAGTTGATGTGTCGTCAACACGTCTAAATCGATTAAATCTTGTCTCAATATCATCTAAATACCTGGAAAAAAAGGTAAGACATTCCTCGGCCAAATAGCCTTCAGTAATAGAGCCTTTTGGTTGAGCTTTATTTCTCACGTATGATTTCAAATGCCCAAGATATCTGTGAAATTAAATAATAATATTATGCATTTATTTAAATGTAAAAAATTGTTTACTTAACTAGAAAACAAATAAATAAAATACCTCTTAATCAGATACATCCATCAATAATGAACGGGGCCTCCTAATTTAGCCTCTTCAACCAAATGCACAGTTAAATGCATCATGATAGTAAAAAACGATGGAGGAAAGATCATCTCCATTGCACAAAGAGTCAATACCAACCTCTTGTAGAGGTTGTCAAGATGAAATGGATGTACAACATTCTCACATAATTGCCTGAAAAATGTGCAGAATTGGAGTACAATAGCAGTAACTTTTTTAGGTAATAATGTACGCAATGCCAATGGTAGTAACTGCTTTAACAAAATATGTGAATCGTGACTTTTCAATCCATGTAACTTACGATTCTTCAAGTCAACACACCTCGAGATGTTACTCGAATACCCATCAGATACCTTCACATTCTTTAAAATTCGAAGGAACGTATCTTTATCCCTATTTTTCATTGTGAAAATGGCCGGAGCATACTTTTCATTCTCATCTGGCCTGAGATCACGTTTTATGTTCATTACTTGTAAGTCTTTGCGAGCATTAAGATGATCCTTATACTTTCCATACTCATTAAGTAATGTGAAAATCAAATTATCACAGACATTCTTCTCAATATGCATCACATCAAGATTGTGGCGCAACAAATTAAATTCCCAATATGAAAGTTTAAATATTATACTTTTTTTCTTCCATTGTTGCATTCTGATTTCACTTGATGATGCACTTCAGACCTGTTTTCCTCTATCATTCAAATGATGAACCTTCCCAAATTCTATTTCAACATTTTCAAGCTTTGTCAATATTTCAGAATCGGTTAACAACTTTGGAGGTGGTCTACGATCAATGAAACCCTTAAATTTTTATTTGTTCAGCCGAAATCTATGAGATGCATCGAGAAATCTTAGATGGAATAAGAAGCACCATTTTCTACTGTGAGGTAGCCGTTTGGGCTCAAAATCAAAGTTACAAACGGGACAAGAAAAACCCGTATAAGTGTTCCAACCAGATAAATTCCCAAGCCTAGGGAAGTCACTAATGGTCCACAGTAAGGCAGCATGCATTTTGAACATTGTTTTAGAAGAAACATCAAATGTCTCAACACCGTTACTCCATAACTCCTGCAATTCTTCAATCAAAGGCTGCAAGTATACATCAATATCATTTCCAGGCATTTGTTTTCCAGGAATAATCATTGATATGATAAAAGATGATTGCTGCATACACATCCACATAGGTAGATTATAAGGGTTCAAAACAACTGGCCAAATGCTATAACTTGTACTCAAAGTCCCTAATGGGTTGAATCCATCGACAGCCAATCCCAATCGAACATTCCTAGGATCATCCGAGAAATCTAGATGTAATGAATCAAATTTCTTCCATGATTGGGAATCTCGTGGATGTATCATTAACCCATCATTGTTATTATCTACAGAATGCCGCTTCATGTGTTCGGCGGTTTTTGATGACATAAATAATCTTTACAATCGCGGATTCAAAGAAAAGTAACGCAAAACCTTTGCAGGTGTGTTCATTTTTTTCTTCTTCATGAAATTATGTTCAGTCAGACTTCCAACATCACCCTTTGACTGCCATCTAGAAGAAGAACATTTCTTGCAATTCTGTCTACTTGAATCCTCTCCCCAATAAAGCATACAATCATTGGGACACACATGTATTTTTATATAATTCAGACCAAGCTTGTTAACAACTTTTTTCATATCATAAAAAGATTCTGGGATTTTTGCTTTAGGAAATGCATCACGAATCAATTCCAATATCATGGACATTGCCTTATTTTTAATTCCACATAGACATTTGATATGGTACAACTTCAGCAGAAATGAAAGCTTTGAATATTTCAAACACCCACTATACAACTCTTGATTTCCATCATCAACTAAATCATGAAACACATTTTTCTCAGTGATGTTTTCTGTTACATTTGGCTCTACAGAATCAAGAGGAGGATCCAATGATATGTTCCAATCTTGATCTACTTGTGTTACAGTCTCAAAAACATCACTTGTCACGTTTCAATTTGTATCACCCTCTTCTGGTTGTTCTGATATGTTTTGATGCTGATAGTGGTGTCTTGCAGTGCCGAATGCATCATTTATGAGGTTTTTCATTTCATTTTCCATTGTCTACGAACTTGGGACCTCATTCTGTGGATTAACATCAGTGCTCAATCTTTCTGTATTGTTCGATTCTCCATGCCAATTCCAACACAAATATTGACCAGGAAATTGCTTCAGTATTAAATGTTCATAAACTTCATCTCTTTTCAACCATGTTTTAAATTTACATTTAGGACATGGACATCTTATTCTCCCTTCAACAGATTGATTAGAAATCTCAAAATCTAAAAACTCATTCAAAACCTTAACATACTGAGGTGTGTTCCTCGGTAATGTGATCCAGCTTTTATCCATGTATATCACAATGTGCCTACACAAAATATACGATAGTGTAAGATTGCAGAATCATAATATAATAAAGATGACCCATTGATCATAAAGTATGCATAATATAATAAAGACGATTCATTGATCATAATATAATAAAGATGACTCATTGATCATAAAGTATGCATAATATAATAAAGATGACCCATTGATCATAAAGTATTCATAATATAATAAAGATGATTCATTGATCACATTTAAAATAGGTGAGTGGCTATTTTGGTTTCAGTTCTTTTCTCCAGGCCCTTGGATCCATACCTAGAGATCTTCTCAGGTTCTTTTGGGAGACTATGCTCCATCTAGATTGATCCATTCAACATTGGATCTTTTATTATAGTTGTGGATCATCTCTCTGGGTAATAAATATTTCTTATTCTTCAGTTCTCTTGATAATGGTGGCACCCTTGGGTAACATTATTAGATCTTGTGGCCTAAGTTTTTGAATATTTGTGTATTCTTCTAGATCCTTTGGGAGATCTCATTATGGAGGCCATTCCTTGGTTAGTTGTGGTGTGGAGGATGTCTTTTCATGAGGTATTTGGTGTTTTCTATTTCCACCAACCCCTTATTTTCTAATTTATATCAATATTAATGTTTTTATTATATTCTAGGGCCTTCGTTTTCATCATTGGGTTTTCATTGTTTGTGGATCCCATTACGGGAATGTGTGACTTGAGCTTTGAGGTAGGTGGTTTAATCTCTAGCCTATGATAATTAGCCTAATTTATCTTAATTTATAAGTTGATATATCAAATTGGAATGACTATTTTCATTTGTTTAAGAAGGGGTTTTTGAGAGAAATTTTTTTCCATGATTTTTGATAAATGAAAATGAAATGGGTACGTTAACATAAATATGGGTTAGTGTTCAACCACTGATTGTGATCATAAATGTAAGAATAAAATTATGTATTCTTTTTTTAACCTTACCCATTTTTGATAAATCTATTTTATTAGTTATGTAAATAGAGATAAATTTATAAAAAAATCCCTATAATATCTATTGTGTTTTAATAAGATCATGTTATCAAATTCATGACTCAAATATTACCATAAATTTACTACCCTAATTTCCATTGGATCAACTGACACCCAATGATTCTATTCCAGATACAATATGAATTTGACTAATACTCATAAAATGTGTATGTCCAATTTCTCTTATATTTAAAGGGATCTATAGGAGTCTAACCCTGATGAGGGTATGGAGGCTGATATGGGGATAAAACATGATTAACTAGAGTAGGTAGTAGTTCTTGAGGGGGTGGTGCTGACTCGTTCTACAATGGTTGATGTATAGCTTGAGGCTGAGTAAGATGTTGATTCCTTAGTGAGGCTATAAAGGCTGATCTACTGGTAAAAATTATAGTAGACTAGGGGACTCAACCTGTGAAACAATATCATTCTAAAACGTAGAGTCTCTTTTCATAGGATACCTGAGTGAAAAAATTAACACCTTCTTAGCATGTTGGATGGATTTCTCCTGGCGATGAGTCCTATTAGAGAATTTTTTGAATCCACCTATAATGTTTGGAGTGATGGGGGAGGGAACCAGTTTAGCCTTACCATTCACCATGCACATCATCAGTAGATATTTGTGAGTTAATGACTTGTCAAGTGAATTCATGAGGCCCTTCCACCTAGTGACATTGTCTATGACTCAGTCATCTGGTCGTTGTTTTCAAATAAAGTAGTCAGATGTTCTGGAATTTCCCATGGTGGTACTAAATTGAAAAATAAATTGATTATGATGGTCTTCCCAACAATCTATAGACCCAATGGATAACTAGATGTACCAGAAAAATTCTGTCCCTTCTAATGTCAGCACAAAACTTAGTGCTTTATGTCTTCCTACTATGATAGAGTTCACAACATAGGGCCAAACATTGAAATAAAATGGGCTAGGTGTGGTAGCAGATTACACATCCCATTGAAGGGGGGAATTGTTGGATTCTAAAATTCTATTGGTGCTGACATATCATAAACCGATTCATGTTATGACATTCCATCAAGTGGTATTTCCACCTATCACTTCTCTAGGGCCTCAAAGGATACGATGAGGTTGTCAATTGTGTCCTCTAGTAAAGGATTCCATTCTGGGCCAGGATCAATGGCAACTAATGAATTTCTAATATCATCAACATGGTAGGTAGGCTAAACCACCCATGAAGTGATAGGTATAACAACTGGGTGAATTCCATAAGATAATACTGGGGGAATTACTAGAGCCAGGTCTCGAGGAAGATTCTCATTCAATTTTGGTGGATTAGGCAATAAATAGTGTGATCACTTTTCATAGGCTCCTAAATTTACCGAATTGAGAGGAAATTGATTTTCCAGATTAAAGGGAATTATTTTCTTAATGAATTTTGGATTCCCGTAATTTTCTAGTGGATATAGGACAAGATTATATCATATATCTCCATATTGTAGAAACTAATTAGCATAGAGCTCATTAATGGGAATCTTCTGTTCGGAAAGATGCTGAAACATAGAAGTCATACCAGGATCAACTATATTATACATTGAACTAGATAGGTCATAGGGATTAGCAGTCCTGGTCGGTCCTTTACCCTGTTTGGGGTCTTGGTGTAAGGGTAATTACTTAGAGGAATCTGAAAGGCCATGCGTCTTTCTTTGATGGTGGGTGTCAACACTTGGGGTGTCCAGTAGATGTTGTGCTACCGCAAAGGGTTGGTCCTCTTACTCAGAATTTAATTTAGTTTATCACTCCCTAACTGTAACAATCTCATCTATATTCAAGGTGACTATGCACAGAGGCACATTATTGATCTCATTGGGCAGATTTGGCTATCATAGGATGGGATTGAAGTGGAGAGAAACATAATTCCCTACGATGCAAATCTGTACTGGTGGGGACACTTCCTTAATAATTATATGGATTAGAAAAATGTTATAAAGACATCATTGTAGATGATACCGGTGGTATCTTGTTGATGTGGGTGGATACGACATGAGAAGCCCTGCTAAATAAACCATGTAACGTTAATGGAAAATGTCATCCCAATGCTCTTGGATATTATATAATTCAAAATAAGGTTCAAGAGGCAGAAATGTGTCTCCCAAATGGTTTAAAAAAACCCTATCATGATTGAGTGACCCCAGAATTATGATTTTGGAAGTAGTGATCATCTTTAATATATCAGAAAACTGATCAGTGGTTATAGTTTCATATCATATTCTCCACTTAGAAGTGTAGTTTAACTCTTCATTTCCACATTCTTATACTTTGGGTGGCTCAGGAACTTGAAAAAATGGTTCTGTATACCATTTTTGTAGTGGACTATCTGGTGGGGATAATGTTGCATGAGATAATAGTCCACAACCTACTAGATTTTATCTCAAAGATGGTACATACTACTTCACCATTTTCTTATAGGACATAGTATATTCCACATATTCATGTGAAAGGGAAGAGGCTGTCAGTTGAGAATCTTGTGAGTGTTATCCACCAATCATACCCAAAACAACTCTCTCTGATATCATGTTGAGGAGTATAATGAGTCTATAAACTAAATAAAAGACTGAAATGTGATATTCTGGAAGGGATCCAAATCCTCTTCTCATTTGTTGTATGTATGAAGGGATTTAAGGATCTGGTACATCTCATCTTATGAAATGAATAAACTCACAGACTAGGTTCATTCCCCAAACTCTAATATAGAGGGTTGAGGTGAGGACACCATCAGTGGGACCCACTTATCTTCAGAATCAGATAAGTGGACATGATTGACAATAATTTAACAATTCTCATAATTATTCCTTTAGTGGCGATGATTCTTGCATATTCTCCAGGATGGTTCATTGGAATAGGAAAAATCTTTATCATGGGGAGGACCTTTTTTATGTTGGAACTAGAGTGGGGAGTACACCCTAGGGAGCTAGCCATTAAAATAGAGGGCCTTCGTATCAGTTGTCATGGGAGTGGGGATGGCCTCCTCTTTGGTGATCCAGGGTGTGAGGACCACCCGTGTGTCTATCTAGAGGAACATGAGGAAGATCATTGTGTATTCTAATAAATTCATTGGGAGGACCTTCAAGGTTTGGGAGTGTTGGAGTGCAGAAGACCTTTGTTGGAGTTTGCGAGAAAATTTGGATGAACTCCATGTCTATTGAAAGTTGTATAATGAGGAGGGAATTAATACTAGTCGAACTAGACATGAGGAGGACATAAATTTATGTTAATAAAGTGTGGATGTACTCCTTTATAATTGTACATGGAGTGGGGAGACATCCCCTAAAGCTAGTGAAAACATGGGGAGGACCACCATGCTGACAGGGGGTGGAGCAAGGAGGACCTTCACTCTAGTCAATGTTGTTTTGGGGAGGACATCTGCTTGAGATGGGAATGACGTGAGGAGGAGCTCTTTGATGATGATTTGAGACACTGGTAGTAACTCTATATCTAGAATTATAATCATGGGGATGACATAAATTATGAATATCAACTATATGGGGTGTACCTCCACTTGGATTTATTCATGTGACATGAGGACGACATCTGTGATGAGTGAAATAGAGGGGAGGACCTCCACTCTTTCCAATGATGATAAGGGGAGGACATCCATAATATATATCATAATAATTAGTTTGCCCATGATGGCTAATAATTGTGATGACGACTGAAAGATTCATCCAAGACTACTGGTGTGGTGGCTAAGTTCTCGATCCATTTCGGGTGTTGTAGATCCCCTACTATATAGTATTAGGGAACTGGTAGTATATGTTGGTGGTGGAAGGGGCCGCTGAAGTTGTATAAGATCATTAATCATGATATAAATCTATTTAAACATGGTATTTGATGCTATTGTAAAATTATCTAGACCAGGGACGACATGAAATTGGTGTATACCACTTTTTATTCAGTATAAGGGGTGGGTGGGGTAGTGCTTACAACGACTGGTGGGATCCCTCCCTGGAGGCTCCCGAGTGGTTGTTATAGCTGGGATGAATCGGATATCCCTTACATGATCGACATAGGGGTGTGAGTCATAATATCACTCCATTGAAAGACTCCATAAGTAGTTGAACATTGGACTGGGAGTCAAAACTCCTAGTGCATCCCTTAGGGAGACAAGGATTAAGATTCACTAAAGCCTTCAAATCCTTGTGTGACTTGTATATCATAGGAATGAACCCTATTTATCTTATCGACAAACATGGGTGTCAATCAACCTTATCTAGATTATTAAGATGGTGATATGGGGGTAGGAACCTGATAGAGATTGTTAGGGATGAATTTGTTGATGTGGCGGAGTCATGTCGTATTTCCACATTGCTATTCCTTCTTACCCAGCTTCTTGAGTAGGGGTGATTGGATTCCTATAGCTAGGATCCTTCAATGAAGGAAGATTTAGCTATTAATATGGATACATGGTAAGAAATTCTCAATTACACAATGCATTCTAATCATTTATGACATTACAGAGATATCTCCACCACTGATTTCATAGTTCAGAATTATGAAGGATTAACTACCCAAATTCTGGTGAGTTTCACACCAAGACCATTATTTTATTTGCATGAACTAGTGTCAGAAATATGGATTTTATGGCATACTAATCTACTGATTTATCAAGTTTTAATAATAATATATTAAAGATAAGTGTTCATGTTGGGTTAATTTACACCATAAAGACTGGTCTTGAAACCAGTGTGGGTGGATTAGTATAGGTAAACCCCAATGAGGGGGACAACAAGGTTTCCCATTAGTAGGGATTGAACAAACAACATAACTAGTAATCACCTAGTAATTAGGTCACCAGAGATGGAGGTTGCGGGGTCGCCGGAGATGGAGGTCGCGGGGTCGCCAGAGGTCGCGGGTCGCTGGATGTCGCGGGTTGTCAGAGGTCGTGGGTCGCCGAAGGTCACGGGTCGCCGGAGGTCACGGGTCGCCGGAGGTCGAGGGTTGAGGATTGCGGGTCGCCGGGGGGTTAGAGGAAGAAGGGAGGGCACGAGGGTTTGGGGAACGATCGGGGTGGGGGAAGAAGGGTCGGGATTTTGAAATGAATTTCGGGTTTCGCGACGGTTTATTAAAAACCACCGCAAAACCTTTTGGCGAAAACGTTTAGCGGCGGTTTTGTGAACCGCCGCCACAAAACCGCTGCTAAACATGGGTTTTTTTGTAATGCTAATACAGAAGGTTTTTTCTTCATTTATCTCAGATAATGATTCCTCTAATATCCTTGACCATGAAGGATCAAGATTTAATATGGAGTAACTAGTTCGATGCTACTTTTGAATATCTGAAGGGGAAGCTGGTTAGTTCTCCCATTACCCATTTTTCAAATTTGAAGTTATGTTGGAGGTTATCTATGATTCTTTACACCTAATATTGGGTTGTGTTTATATTCTTTGAAGAGAACTCATCTCATATGGGTCTATATATATATGACTCCATGAAATGAGCTACACTACCCATTAACTTGATCTTTTTGTGGTTATTTTTTCCTTGAATTTGTAGAGACACTATATCATTATTGAGTTCATTTTGGTCTTCTTGGACCACAAGATTTTATGATATATCTTCTCCAATAATAATTTGACATATGATAGAAGTAGTGGATGTAATTATTATAGGATTAAGAATTTAAATTTCATATAAAATAGAGAAGGGTATTTTTTTACTATCACACTGAGTAAGAAGTCACATAGTGACACTATTCCTGGTCCAGGGGATGATTTTAGAGTGGTGGAAGAGCTTGTAGTGATGAACCTTGAAACGAAGTAATTCTATGGTATAGGGTTTCTATGAAAACTTATATATTCTATATGACTTATTTTAGGATTCATAATATAAAGACATACTTAATACATTACTAAAATATTGAGAGTTCAAGAGTCTTTGGGTAATTGGATACATATCACAATAAAATGCAATAGGGATATAATGAGAATATTCAAAAACTCCATAATATTTCCTTAAAAATCCAACGATCTTCAAAAAATCCCCATAAGGTTATAGTCAAAGAAATACATGATAAAATTAATACACTATAATGTCTCGGATATTCTATGTATTTTTTTTGTATACTATATGGATTTTTTTTACACTAGGAGTTGAGACAGTACGTGATTCTGAGGACCGGTGTGCCTAGGATAAATGTTTGAAATATATTAAATATATTAAAGATTGTCCATGCATATCTTTCCTTAAAAAGTGGAATAACTTCTATAAGGGTTCCTAGATCAGAAATTTAAGGGTACCGTTGAGTTCAAAATGTGAAGTTTACCCTAGGCATGATTTAACATTAGTCAGCATGGGTCGTTTGTGGAAAAGTCTTCGCAGGCACAAAAACGAATAAATTATTTAATAATACTATTTTAATTTGTTTCCTTGACATATGGATTACTGGATCTTTAAATAGATCATTATATAAAATTTATAGGGTAAGTATCACAAACCTAGATCCCTTAGAGAGCCCTTCGAGATACCATTGGAAAATTCTCTCATGCGATCAGCGATGGAATTATGGATCGATGATCAATGCACCAAGGATTTGATGGATCTTGTCGATTAAAATGAAACAACATCATTATTTGTCCTTGATTAATCCAAATAGAGGTAGGTCATGTGTTTTATTTTGATTTATCTCCCATTCTTGAATTCTATGATGAACATGAATCAATCAATGAAAAAATTCATATATGGTTTGATCATCTTATGGGATGGGACTACTTATGGGGTTTTTATGGGATATTTATCTTTTTGATTTGGTTATTTTCAGTTCTCATTCTAATGGTGATGGATCGAGATCAACACGAACATTTATCAAGGTTTGTTTCTCTAATCTAGGCTTGTGCTTTTCTCCCGCCAATCATCCTTCTCCACGGGCGTTCTTCATTTTTCTTGTGACTCAATTTATCCTGATCAATTGATTATTTCTTACCCATTTTATTGGTGAAATTATCAGATATCATAGATCTGGTATTATCATGACAAGGAGGTGGTGTGATTATAGAAGTGGTGACAAATCATATGATGGTTTATACCTAATTTTGTGTTCTTCAGTGTGTAGTGAAGAACGAATATGATCTTGTTTTCCCAGTGGATCGAAGGCCCAAATATTTTTTATTAGGTGATTGAATGACCCAAATGAGGCTTGATCTATATTTTTGAGGAAAGGGGACCACCAAATAAATGGTCGGTGCATCGACTATGATATACCAAGGAAGAACTAGGGATTCTATAAAATCCTGATCCACATGGAGTGTAATATGGGATTACACAATGTGTGGAGACCCCTAAGTAGTGTCAAGAGTTTTGGGTAGGAGATAAGTATCAAAAAACATGTGCATAATCCTACAAAGAGTGTGACCTCTCTCAGGAGACTCAGTGTATACCATGGATAGTACATGGACATAGGGTGGAGTATACGAACTTCCCACAAGGCATGTACAACCCGTACATGGACATAGGTTGGACCAAGTACATTGGCCAAGTCATGTACTAGTACATGGGTAAACATACATAGGATGAATCCATGTAATGTAACACAGGTAGAATACATAGTCATCCTATATGTCATGTAGTACTATACATACATGTTTTGATGACATGGGACATTTACATGGGTAGTACTTTGGGTCAAGGGAAATAGTGCATCATCCTTAATACACTTTTTGTACTAAATTAAAGATGTATTGGATCTATTGTCCTCAGTATCTTGAAAAAAATTTGTTTAGGTTTTTCCCCATATCATTTTCCTAAGGGTTCGTATGGAATCTTTTCCAAATCCTTGGACTATGATACCTTCAGCAGGACTTCCTAGATATAGTCATTGAAATCCCTCTGAGAGGCCTAGAGTGAGATCGTCTATTCATCTTTATTCCCTAAGTGGAGTTCTTGGTATCTTTCTGGACAACACTACATGGTCATAGATCCTCTACATAGAAGTTTAATCCATATTATGTTCTTGGTATCTCCTCATGTCCCTTGTAGTGAACTTCATTTTTGTATCATATTCTCTTTTGACTATTAGTGTGTTCTTTCTCATGATGATACCCAATGAGTAGTACCTCTCAGACATATATCATTAGTGTTATTAGACTTAGGAGTGTGTTCTCTTGGATGAGTGCTTTGTGGAATCTTAGATCTAGAATCCAAGGCTAGTATAATATGGTTGTGACATACCTCTAGAGTGTGTGTCTTTGTTGTGTATATTTGTATTTTCTTGTAATATGTGTTGTAGAAATATATTAGTGTAGATATGACTGTATTTCCTTTGTTGTATGATTTTTGGTTTTAGTGTGTCCAAAATAGTATCGTTATACTCACCCTTATATGGGGTTTTCTCACACATGTCATGTCTTATATTGATGATCGAACTTTTAATAGAGTCCTAGGTGGACTAGGACCAGAATATTATTAGTTATACCAGATATAATGAGGTGTGATCCTATAGTATTCTGATAGTAGTCCCATTACTTTACTTTCATGTTAGACTTGTGTTTCAGACTCTGTTTGGTGGGATTTTATTTGACCCTGTTTACATTCTTTTACTTCCCATCATACTCTGGTTTTGAGATATAGTTGTATTTATGCATGGTTGTTCAGTTTTTTTACATTTCGATATTTTTTAGTCTTATAGATGTGTGTGTGTGTGTGTACATAGGCAATTCATCCCATGTGAGTGATATTCCTACTCAGTACTAGTCACCATCCCCTGGACTATTGGAGGTGGGGTTGGGGAGTCTCGACATGGGCCCTATTAGGATGGTTCATGAAAGAGAGGTATTATAGGGGTTCAATTATACTTTAGGATTGTGATTCATTGATATTTCTTTGGGGAAACAATGTTATGTTTTTTGAGATCATAATTCAGGTGAAAGACCCCAGTGTTGATGTAGTGTCTGACTTATCCATACACTAGGACTCTGATCACCTTTTTTTTGACATGGTATATGGTAAAATTGGTTATGAGGAAAATAGTGGTACATATATCATTTATAAATGGTGATTATCTACTTAAAAAAGTCTAATATTCATTGTTTATATTATAATATTCATGTGCTTTATTAATCAAAAACACCATTTTTATTTAATTTTACACTTTGAACATTATTTCATAATATAAATTTAATTCCTTCTTAAAATGCACTATTACATGGTATATTTTTGAACACCATATAAAATAACCAATGATTTTGATTTCATTTTTTTGTTTTATTTTAAGGTATCCCTTTCTATAAGGAACAATTTATGTTTTTGTAGCACTTGAATATTCACATTGAGGACCACCAAAGTTGGCCTTGAACCAACAACATTCTGGGCAACGTAAAATGGATAACATCCCAATAAAGAGACTGTAGCAGCTATGATCCAAGCCCAATAATTCTGAAAATTGAACTGATGATAAAGGATATTAGGGGAACATTTAATTCAATATTGTTCAAATCTAATTCTTATGTTTGATTGGAGTTCCAAGTGACCCAAGTTGAAGATACAATATTGGGCCAGATTCAGCAGCCTAGAAAAACATCCCAAAAATTTAATCATATCTCTGAAAAAAATATTAATTTTTATTGAACGTTTATAGATAGTTAGGGGACATCAATATCTTTATATTTTTCTTCTATGTCTCACCATAATTCGGTCATTTTGATTCTCTTTTGGACAAACCTATTAGAGGAATGAAAGTTGGCTCGGATTTTTTGTGAAGGGTGGAAAAGTCCACTCTCCCTCAGCATTCCACCCACCTTGGCCTACCACCATTAATTGAAGAGACTTGTACAGATGGGCGATCAACCCAAGGCTCCCAAAATTAATATTTAAGGACGTTTTTTGGAGTATTTATCCATCTTTTATGCTTTCTTTCGTTGTAATGTTATGCTTCCACTATTACTTTGTAATGTTCTTCCTCAATTGTATATTGTTTTAATTAATCCTAGTTTCTTAGTAAAATTTATTCTTCTCCTATAATTAGATTCTTCTCCAACTGAATTTGATATCATTTTCTCAAGGTGTGAATTTATTCACACCAAACCTTGTGAAATTATTCACACAATGATGGAGTGATCATTTTCTTTTTTTGTTTTCTTTACGTCTCCAATTCCTCCCTCATGTGTCTACTTCCCACTTCCATTGAAACCATAGCATCAATGGAGGGCTAAAACACTCATGGGATGATCCAAGGGATTATCAAGGGTCTATATTGGATGTTATTTATCACCCCATTATTGTCTAATCACTTCTTTTAATTGATATTTTTATTTGATGATTTTAAAGATTCTTCATCCATGTTGAATTTGAGGCCACATACTTAAAGTGCTAATATGAACCTTTACCTTCGAGTGCTAAAAAATTTGATCCTCCAAGTATATAGGTGATTAGTATTGTGTTTTTCTTATATTAAACTAGTAAGTGATGAAGTTTTTTGATCTTCTTGAATTAAATCATCTCGAATATAAGAAATTGAAATTGTTAAAAAACTATTTCATCGAATCCACCCCTTGTAATAACCTAAGATTAACCATTTTCATAATTTTAATTCACTTAAGTCACATATTTTTTGCTTAAAATTTTCTAAAATCAACCCAAAGTTGGACACTTAATATCCAAAATCAGTCCATAGAATGTTCATGTTTATAGGTTTATTCTTAGGTCTCTGGGGAATCGACAACCCAAGCTACTCTACAATTGACCGCTTAACCCTAAGAGCTTGGGTAAATTTGGGCGAGACCAAATTTTAGAGTCGTTTATGGGGACCCAAGTAAGTCTTTTCAACACCCATTATATTATCCCCCATTTCTTCTATTCTCATCTAAATTCTCTTATCTTTTCCATTTATCGTTTTTTTTCTTTTGGCGCATGTCCACCTACACTCATGGCCAATCAAAACATCTAGTTAGGAAGGATAGTCCTGGGGTTGGGGAGTCAAGTACACAAAGGTAACTCTTTCCATTTTATTATAATCTTCCTAATACTCAAGAGTCAAAAATTGAGCCCATTTCATTATAAGGTCTTCAAATAAACCATCTTATAAACCCGGGTGGGAACCAAAATGGAAATCCAAATGAGGAAGCCCCAAACTTGGGGAATCTAGTTGATAAAACCATGAATGACTACATCACACCTGCCGAGAACAATGACCCCTCATGAATTAGACACAATTCCCCAGAATATTCCAACTACATCTTTGAACTCCATGTCTTAAATCACTTTCCCACATTCCACGGAATGGAGATTGAGATGCCCTACCTTAACGTTAAGGAGATAAATGAAATTTTCCCCCACATCAACTAGAATCAGCTAAGATGAGGATATTTACTTTTTCATTAAAGGATTGAGATAAAAATTGGCTAAATAATTTTAGACTGTCATCCATAAACTCTCGGGACCAATTACAAAGATAATTCTACAAGAAATACTTCCAAAAAAAAAAACAATTATATTTAAAAAGATCATCCAAAACTTTTTCGAAAAAGAGGGAGAGTCATTATATGAAACATGAGAGAGGTTCAAATACACCCTAAACATGGTTCCAAACCATGGTTTTTCTATTCCTGAACAAGTGAGAATTTTCTATTAAGGGTTGGGACTAGGGAACAAACAATTCATTGACATGATATATAATAGGATCTTTAAAAACAAAGACCCAAAGAATGCTTACGAGTATCTAGAAATCCTTACTGAACAAAATCAAACTTGGGGAACATCACATTACTATGAGAAGCCACCCAAATATAGTGGAATTAATGCAATGAGGGAGGAGTAAAGCCTTAGGGAGAAACTTGCTACACTCACTAGGAAGGTTGAGGAGATCGATCTTAGGAAGCTCCATAAAATTCAAACTGTAGACCATGTTTACACAATTTGTGACATACACGACCACAAAATAGACAACTAGCCAACCATTCCATCCATCAAGGATATTATTATAGGAGGACCACCCACTATAGTCAATTACAAAAACTTTCAAAATCCCCAATACCCAAACACATTCAACCCAAGGTATAATGACCACCCAGGTTTCCGCTGGAAAGACAACCAAAAACCTAGTCATCCATAAGGACTGAATCCCTAAACTATAAAAAATTTTCACAACCATAACCAATTCCAAAAAAACTAGTACAATACCAACATCCTCATATCCAATACAAACAACCCATCCAACAACCAAAGTATCCTCCTGGGATAAACCAACCACCACAAGGACCTACCCAATCTATCCCTCTTTTAATCCTTGAGCAGTTGTGTAAAAAAATGGAAAAATTGAACTCAAAATTATCTTCCCTTAAAAAAGAACTTAAAACCATAAAAACTGGAAAGGAACCCATGCCTAATCAGGTGGTACCATACTCAAGTTTAAGGGGAGAGTCATGTTGCACTCAAATAACTCATGAACAACTAAAGGCTATGACAGTTTTAATAAGTGGGAAATCAATTGAGAAATATGAGAAAATAAGTCAGAAACCATATGAAGATTCAAATTTTAATGAAAATTCAAATGAACCACATTATCAAACTGAGGAAACTGTTAACTATGTGAAAGAAAACACCATTCAACAAACTAACCCACAACATGCACCATTTGTTCAATGCATGAGGGGGGAAACCAAACCTGAATCAAATGAAACATTGAGAGAAATATTCTCACAAGTCAAGATGAACATTACACTCCTTGATTCTATTCAAACCATTCCTACATACTCAAAATACCTAATAGGACCTATGCAAATTTAAAAGGAAATTCTCACATAAAAACCAAGTCCTTCTAGATGTAAATATTATCACAACAATCCAAGGAATCCTTACATAAAAGATAAAAGACCCAGGATGCCCTTACATTAATTTTGAACTATGAGTGAACAAAGTTGTAAAATCCTTGTGTGATCTAGGTTCCAGTGTCAATATCATTCCCTATAATTTGTACTACTAGTTAGGCCTAGAAGATCTCAAACCCACATTTTTCACACTTCAACTTTTTGATCATAGCATTAGGGTTCTAAAGGGGGTTTTAAATGATATCATGGTTAAAGTAGAAAACTTCATCTACCCTACTGACTTCGTTATCCTTGACAATAATCCAAACTTAGGAATGAAGGAACAAACCCCAATTATCCTTGGTCTTCCCTTCCTTGCAATAATAAACTCTGTTATCTGAGTCTGGAATGGGAACATGATCATCATCTTTGGAAACATGAGTCTAGACTTGAACATATATAATGAAAGCTCACAAATAGGGGATGATGAGGATATTCATTAAGTAAAAATGATAGGAAGCATTAATAATAAATCCATAAAACATCAAGGAATATTTGAGGAATGTTTAAGTCAAGATGAGATTAATTTCCTTTATTCACATGAAGCAAGTTTATCTCCTTGGCTAGAATCACTTTAAAAGTGATCCTCTGATGAAATCTTAACACAAAAAATTAGTGAAATATTTCAGGAAACCACATTTATGAAGACCACTCCAACTCCCTTACCTAAAACTAATCAAACCAATCTAGTAGTGGAAACTTCTACATATGGGTAATCAATCCTATCTGACACTCTAAAAAAAGAAATTTATTTTGACACAATTCCCCAGTCTTCTACTAAAATTTTGAACCAAACTGATCTTGAATTGAAGAAATTTTTTCTTTACTAAAGTATGCCTTCTTAAGAGAAAAAAGAACATATCATATTGTCATTTCTTCTTCTCTTCAAGAAGATCATGAGAGGATGCTTCTAGATGTTTTTAGGAAACAAAAGAAATCCATTTGATGGACCCTATCAGATATTCCTGGGATTAGACCACTTATCAGGGCTCATAGAATTGTTCTCAAATCTTATTCAAAGCCATATCGTCAACCTCTATAGTGAATCAATCCTAATATCATAGAAGTAGTGAGAAAACAACTTCTGAAATTGTTAAAAGATGGTATCGTCTATCACATTGCTGAGAGTGAGTGGTTAAGCCCAATTCAAGTTGTCCCAAAGAAGGAAAAAATCACAATGATAACCAATAAGGATGGAGAGATTCTTCCAACTTGGGTGAGTAGTGGATGAAGAGTCTATATCAACTACAGGAAGCTAAACTCATTTACCAAGAAGGACCATTTCCCCTTACCATTCATTTACCAAGTCCTTAAGAGAGTCTCAGGTCGCACCTTATACTGTTTCTTATATGGGTACTCAGGGTACAATCAAATTGAGGTCTCCCAGTCGGATCAAGGGAAGACTACATTCACCTTTCCATTCAGCACCTTTGATTTCAAATTCATGCCCTTTGATTTATGGAATGAACCTAGAAAATTCTAGCGGTGAATGATGGGAATATTCTTAGACATGGTAGGGGATTTTCTTGAGGTCTTCATGGACGACTTCTCTATGTTTGGGGATACATTTGAGGGATGTATAAGGAATTTGGAGAGATTCTTGTCAAGATGCGAAGAAAATAATATGGTCCTAAATGGGGAAAATGCCTTTTCATGGTTAAAGAGGGGCTGGTCCTTGGTCATATAGTCTCAGGTATTGGAATTGAATATGATAAAGCCAAGGTTGACATCATTCGTAACCTTACATAACCCAAAACAATAAAATAAGTGATGACTTTCTTAGTACATTCTAGTTTCTATAGAATGTTCATTAGGAATTCCAGATCTATTTATTGACCACTTTGTGCTATATGGGTGAAATTTGCTCAATTTTTATTGACACAAAGCTATGAAGAATCATTCTTTACACTCAAGTTAGCTCTTATCACTCCACCTATCATGAAATATCCATATTGGAAACTTCATTTTGGGCTCATGTGTGATGCTAGTGACTTCACTGTAGGATCAGTCTTAGGAAAATGGTGTGAGAAAACTCCATGTGTCATTTCTTATATAATAAAATCTTTAAATAATGCACAAATCAACTACACCACCACTGAGAAGGAGTTAATTTCTATTGTATTTTCCTTAGAAAGGTTTAGGTCCTACCTCTTAGGATCCCCCATCACTGTGTTCACTGACCATTCTGTACTAAAATACCTCTTCCAAAAACATGATGCTAAGGCTAGACTGATTAGCTGGGTCCTTCTCTTACAAGAATTTAACCTCACAATAATGGTTAAAAAGGGTGTTGAAAATTTTATAGCTGATCACCTCTCTAGGATGAAATTGAAAGATAACTCAAATCACCTTTCTGTGTCTGATTCATTTCCTGATGAGCACCTCTATTCAGTGAGTTATTTCCCTTGGTATGACAAAATAGCCAACTTCTTAGTTATAGGAGTCATTCCAAAATTATTAGGTACTCAATCTAGAAGTAAATTCCTTTCCGATTCTAGGAACTATGTGTTTGATGATCCATACCTCTATAAGTTCTACCCTAACCAAGTAATCAGGAGGTGTGTCCCATAATCTGAACAGGAGTCCATCCTTAAATTTTGTCATAGTGAGGCATGTGGAGGTCACTTTTACTCTAAGAAATCTTATGATAAGGTTCTTCAGTGTGGTCTCTTCTGTCCCACCCTCTTAAGGGAATCCTACACATTTTTTCAAAGCTATAATAAATGTCAACAAGTAGGGTCCATCATGTAAAGGAATCAAATGCCACTCACTCCCATCTTAGTGATTGAAAACTTTGACTTCTAGGGAATCAATTTCATGGGCCCATTCCCAAAATCTAGGGGATATTTGTATAGTCTTTTATCTATAGATTATGTATCCAAATAGGATGAGGACGTTCCTACAAAATCCAATGATCATCAAATTGTGATTAGATTTCTCAAGGAAAATATCCTCTCTAGATTTTTAATTCCTAGGGCTATCATTAGTGATCTTGGAACTCATTTTTGCAATCGTCCATTCTCATCACTCATGGAAAAGTATAGAATTTCTCACAAAGTTCCCACTACTTAACACCCATAGACCAGAGGTCAAGCTGAGTTAACCAATCGAGAAATCAAAAAAATTCTTGAGAAAAAGGTTAATCCATCTAAAAATATTGCCCGAGAAAAATCTTAGATGCTCTTTGGGCACATAGAACTACATATAAAACCATTTTAGGAATGTTCCCATATAGGTTGGTTTATGGAAAATCATTCCATTTTCCAGTGTTGATTGAACATAAGGCTTTTTGGGAAATTAAGAAAATTAATTATGACCCCACATTGTCCAGAACAAACAAGAAATTAGATCTTAATGAACTTGAGGAACATACGATGGAGGTTTATGAAAATTCATGGATAAATAAAGCTAGATTTTAAGCCTACCAATCTCAAAATCTTAATACCAAACACATTGTACCAGGTAAACCTATTCTTTGGTATAGTTCTAAACTTCATTTACACCCAAGAAAGTTGAGGTCTAGATGGCCAGGTCCAAACATAGTGAATAAGGTGTACCCCCATGGGGCTATATAAATTCAAGATCCAACCAATGGTCCAACCATTAAAGTTAATGGTCATAGATTCAAACTATTCATTGAACCATTCCAAAATAATGAATTTACTTAAAACTTGTGGGAACCAACCTTAGATAAGGAAAATACTTAAACAATTAAGGGTCTATGTTGATCTAGCAACATTAAAAAATCATTGCACATAGGGAAACCCATGTTTTTTATCTTTGTGAATCATATTTATTTTAATATAGTTTAATAAATAAATTTTATATTTTACAAAAAATAATTAACTCTGCATATGATACTACCATAAAAAGTTGACATGTTCTTCTATTATGAGTATGTATGGGTATTAAAGGAGAGCACCATATTTATCTATGTCACATGGTGTGATCCTTGAGTAATAACTTGCCCATAAATTTAAAAAGAAGACAATGTATCATCAGTTTATCTTTATGGGTTTGTAGGTTAAAATAAAAATACCAATATATATATATATATATATATATATATATATATATATAAGGCCATGTCATAGGTCATGGGGAAAACCCCGTCACAACCAGCGAAGCCACGAGAACTCAAACCTAGGACCAAAGGGTGATAGGGGAGTGCGCCTACCACTGGCCTATGTGTTATAGTGCTTCCATATTCTATAATTTTTTATATATAATATTTTTTTTACCTTTTATTATTATTATATAAATAAATAAATAAATAAATATATATATGTATTCCTTTTCCACTGGGGAACTCTATGAGTGAGATGGATATCATGGGATTAAATGGGTTCAACACTTCAACTTCAACCATGAGGTGAACTCATTCCATGATCCTCATTTTCAATTTCCTTTTTGAACTTCCCGTATTTGACTCTAACCCCTTCTAAATTTTTTATTCTTCAGACACTGGGGATAGTGTTAATTTACGTTTGGGGGAGATGAAATAAAAAAATTTCTTTAAAAAAAATAAATTTACTAAATGTTTTGTAATATAAAAAATGCATGGAAGGAAAAATTCCTTTAACCATGAACATTATGATACACATTTTATAATTTGAAATTGGATATCAAAAGATATTTTCATGCCTTTATAATGATTTTAATGCAAGTTTAAGTTCATGTGCATAGATTTTGGAAATTTTGGTTGTCTAATGTGATATTTCATCGTTTATATTTTCATCCAAAAAAATCAGAATGCATGTCCATTGGATAGTGGGGTATTAGTTTGAGTTATTGGGGTCCCCCAAATAAATAGAATAGGTTTGGTGATCATTTTAGTCTTAATATTAGTATTCAAAAAAATCAAAAAAAAAAAAATTTGCATGTACAATAATGAAATAACTTAATGCGTAGCTTTATGCACTTGGGGATCATGAGTCCATAGTTTTCAGGCTCAAAGTTAGTAATTTTATCTCTATTTGGGGTAATTTGACTTTTTTCAACTAATTTAACTCAAGATGATGCCTGAGTATCTGGGCTTCACTTGGTTCCCTAAGGTCTTGGATCCTAGGAGTCATCGGCAAAGTCTTGCTACATGGGTTGACTCTATTGAGTTCAATTTCAATTACCATGTAAAAATTGCAAATAAAAAATAAAAAATATAAATAAAAACAAAAAAAATTGAATACTCATCTTAATATTGAAATGTGATTCCACCTATAGCTTCCATCATTTTCCCATTGAAGAAAAATGAACCCCCATGTCTTTTGTGACACACAACACATAATAATACTTTATATAAATTGGATGAAATGTGGCGATGAATTTGAACAAAGGAACGGGCTTGGGATTGGGATATTCTTATGGACTTATCTTTTTTTAAATTATTTTGATAGGTTTAATGTCTTTTTGGTATGAGGTCTTTCTTTAAGCATTTTGTATTAAAATGTTTTTTAAAAAGGGAATTCAAATTTCATATTTTTGAGATACATTTTTATCAAGACTAGCAAAAATCAACTTGGGGTGTGATTATCCAATGAAAGAGGATAATATTCATTGTTTATATTATAATATTCATGTTCTTTTTTAATCAAAAACACCATTTTTAGAGTTTTTTACACTTTTAATATTATATCATATTATAATTGTAATTACTTCTTAAAATTCACTATTACATGGTATAATTTTGAACACCATATAAAATACCCAATGATCTTGAAATTATTTTAGTATTTTATTTTCAGGTCTCCCATTCTATAAGGAACAATTCATGTCTTTGGAGCACTTGAAGATTAACATTGAAGACCACTAAAGATGGCCTTGAACCAATAACATTCTGGGAAAAGTAAACTAGACAACGACCCAATAAAGAGACTATATCGTCCATGATCCAATCCCAATAATTATAAAAATTGAACTTTATATAGAATACATCAATCGAAACATTTAATTAAATAGTGTTCAAATCTAATTCTGATGTTTTACTAGAGTTCCAAGAGACCCAAGTTGAAGATACAATATTGGGCCAAATTCATCATCCCATAAAAACAGACCACACATTTAATCATATCTCAAAAAAAATTAATTTTGGATGGAATTTTACAGAACTTCACGGGACATCCATATATTCATATGTTTCTTCTATGGCCCACCCGAATTCGATCATTTTGATTCTTGTTTGGATACAAATTTCAAAGGCATGCAAGTTGGCTCAGATTTTTTTGTCAAGGGTGGAAAATCCCACTCCCCTTCAACTTTCCACCCACCATGGCCTACCAACATTAATTGAGGAGACTTGGATAGATGGGGGATCAAACCAAGGCTCCCAAAATTCCTATTTAAGGTAGTGGGGTTGGAGGATTTATCCATATTGGATAATGTCTTTCATTATAATGTTATGATACAAATTTTCCTTTATAATGTTATTCCTCAATTGTAAGTTATTTAATTCATCCTAGTTTCTTAATAAAACTTCTTATTCTCCTATCATTATGTTCTTCTCCCACTCAATTTGATACCATTGACTCAAGGTGTGAATTTATTCACACCAAACGTTGTGAAATTATTTACACAACGGTGGAGTGATCATTTTCTTTTTATTATTTTCTTTACTTCTTAAATTCCTCCCTCATGACTCTACTTCCTACTTCCATTGAAACCATAGAATAAATGGAGGGATAATCCACTCATGGTTTGATACAATGGACTATCAAGGGGCTGGATTGGATGTTATTTATCACCCCATTAATGTCTAATCACATATTTTAATTGAGATTTTTATTTGATGATTTTAAAGATTCTCCATACTTATTGAATTTTAAGGCCACATACTTCATGTGCTAATACAAACCTTTACCTTGAAGTGCTCCCAAATTTGATCCTCCAAGTGTATAGGTGATTATTATTATGGTTTGTTCATATTAGACCATTAAGTGATGAAGTTGTTTGATCTTCTTGAATAAACTCATCTCGAATATAATAAATTGAAATTGTTAAAAAAGAATTTCATCAAATCCACCCCTTGTAATAACCTAGGATTAACCCTTCTCATAATTTGAATTCACTTAATTCATGTATTATTCACTTAAACTTATCTAAAATCAACCCAAAGTTGGACACTTAATATACAAAATCAATCCATAAAATGTACATGTCTTTAGGTTTCTTCTTAGGTCTCTGAGGAATCAACAACCCAAGATACTCTATAGTTGACCACATAACCCTAAAATATTGGGTAAATTTGGGCGAGACCAAATGGTTTTTAGTTTCGTGTCCTTATTGAGTCATCTTTATAGATATACTCATTGATCATGATGCATCTTGTTTATTTTAGGATGCCTCAATGAAGTATACCAGCTATGATTCAGCATGATGATCACGAGGATGATCCCCTCAGTGATGAGGCTTAAATACATGGACCATTTATTGAGATTTTAACTCTAGGTGGCGTACCAGCTATATTTCCACCTGTTGAGAAGCTAGTGGTACACACAGAACCAATAGATGATGTGTGCAGGCTGAGCATGCATCCTGAGTTTCAAAGATAGAGACCCCTTACGTTCCAAGGTGATCCCAGCACATAGGTGGCTGAGAAATATCTTTAGTTTTTTACCCAAGTTTTATATCTATTTAGGACACCAAAAGATCAGATGGTGGTCCTGGACATGATCCTTCTTCACGTCTCAACAGAGTGATTGTGGGTTTTTGTTACATAGTGTAATGATGAGGAGACTCTTTTTTGGATAGAGTTCAAATATATTTTCAGAGAGTATTTCTCACCAGTTACGCTATGGTCTATATTTATTCAAGAGATTATACATATTCTATAAGGAATCAAGAATGTAGCTCATTATTCCTCAAGGTTTACCAACCTCTTGAGGTACTCTATGAATATGGTTAGAGACCATTATTCAGGGTTTGGACCTTTAAGCAAGGTCTATGTAGATACATTCGATCTAGTTTTATTCCTATGGGAATTCCTACCTATTATGGGGTGCTAAAGTGGGGTTTTGTGCTTGAAATATTCTTCAATGAGTAGTTATAGCCGACAGTTGTCTGCAGTGGGAAAGAAGGATAGGAGACCTCCATAGTAAGGAGTCGACGTTGGTCCTAGGGAATTAGATGTGTCAAAAATTTCTGAAGGAGGTACCATGCTGGAGGATCTATAGTTCAGGGCTCACAGGGTGGGTCCAGTTAGCCTAGGGAGAGGCAGTTCTACTCATGTGATGGATGGGTACATCTCACTTGAGATTTTCAAACCCGTTGTTCTGTTGATAGAGAGATAGAGGATTGGCTATCGAGGAAGTGGCAGTGTCAGGAGTAGGCATGTTTGTATGGATGAAAATGTGGAAAAGGAGCTGAGAGAGTATTAGGTGGTGGTTGACTCTTTGAAATGTTACCAAACCCACCCCCAGGTGGTCCATGCTAGGCTCAGGGAGCTTGAAGACAGTGGATGATAATGTCTTAGGCGGTCAAAGTTTATGAACCAAAGACTCCGTAAATGATTTGAGGTATGATCTGTGTCTTTTCTACCTTATTTACAATACTGATAAGCATAGGTGATAGTAATTCCATTATTTCAACATACTTTTTTCGAGACTTTGAGATCCCAGTTGAGCCCTTAGATTGACCCTTAACCTTTGAGACTCTTACTAGAGAAGATTCAGTGATCACACACTTGTGCCAATAGTGTGACCTAACTCTTAGAAGTGATAGTTTCTATTGGAATCTCTTGATAGTATCATAAAGGCCTAATGACGTAATTATTGTTATGAATTGGTTATATATATTTTATTCCCATTTTTATTATTTTAGGTGAAGGGTGATGTGTGTTTGTAGTTATGGAACTAGGTTGTCCTTTATCAATGAAAAGGAGTCCCAAGAAGTGTGGGATTAACTCATGCATAGGATGGTTCTACTAATTACTCATCTGTTGTAAGGACTAACCCTTGGTGTAGTGGATTTTATGAGTTCCCAGTTTTCTACAGTGGTGGTGGAGTATGAGGATGCCATCCATAAAGATTTTCCAAGTTTACCTCCCTCTCAAGAGAGAGAATTTTACATTGATCTACACACTAGGAAAACACCAATATTTTTACTAGAATATAGGATGTCTCTCACAGACCTTCACGAGATGAATGTGTAGTTAGAGTACTTACAGAATAAGGGATTTGTTAGACTTAGTGTTTCACCCTTGGCAGCCCAAGTTTTTTTTCCAGAAGGTAAATGGGAGCTTGGGTTTGTGTAAGGACTACCAACACGTAAACAAGGCGACCTTGAGGAACAATTATCCAATACCATGAATCACTCTATACACTTAATTCAGATCTTATCTCTCCACCTATCATGAAATCTCCAAATTGGAAACTTCCTTTTAACCACATGTGCGATGCTAGTGACTTCGATGTGGGAGCAGTCTTAGGACAATGGTGTGAGAAAACTCCATGTGTAATTTCTTATGCAAGAAATTTTTTAAATTATGCCCAAATCAACTACACCACCATTGAGAAGGAGTTACTTTCTGTTTTTTTTCCTTAGAAAAGTTTAGTTCCTACCTCTTAGGATCCCGCATCACTGTGTTCACTGACCATTCTGCACTAAAATACCTCTTCCAAAAACAAGATGCAAAGGATAGACTTATTAGATGTGTCCTTCTATTACAAGAATTTGACCTCACACTCAAGGATAAAAAGGGTGTTGAAAATTTTATTGTTGATCACCTCTCTAGGATGGATTTCAAATAAGAGTCAAATCACCTTTTTGTGTCTGATTCATTTCCTGATAAGCACCTCTATTCAGTGAGTGATTTCCCATGGTATGATGACATAGTCAACTTCTTAGTTACATGATTCATTCCAAAATTATTAGGGACTCAAGCTAGAAGGAAATTACTTTATAATGTTAGGGAATATGTGTTTGATGATTCACACCTCTAAAAGTTCTACCCTCACCAAGTAATCAAGAGTGTGTCCCAGAATCCAAAAAAGAGTCCATCCTTCAATTTTTTCATAGCGAGGCATGTGGAGGTCACTTTTCCTCTAAGAAAACCTATGCTAAGGTTCTTAATGTGGTCTCTTTTTTCCCAACCTCTCAAGGGACTCCTACACATTTTTTCAAAGCTATCCCAGGTGTTAAGAAGTATAATCCATCCCTAAAAGGAATCAAATTCCACTCACTCCCATCTTAGTGATTGAAGTCATTGACTGTTGGAGAATCTATTTCATGGGCCCCTTCCCAAACTCTAGGTTATATTTGTACATCCTTTTAGCTGTCGATTATGTATGCAAATGGGTTGAGGATATTCCTAAAAAATCCAATGATCATCAAACTATGATTAAATTTCTCAAGGAAAACATCCTCTCTAGATTTATAATTCTTACGGCTATCATTAGTGATCATGGAACTCATTTTTGCAATCATCCATTCTCATCACTCATTGAAAAGTATGTAATTTCTCACAAAGTGCCCACTCCTTACCACCCACAGACCAATGGTCAAGTTGATTTAGACAATCGAGAAATAAAAAAAAATCTTGAGAAAATGGTCAATCCATCAAGGAATGATTGGTCGACCAAACTCTTAGATTCTCTTTGGGCATATATAACTGCATATAAAACCATTTTAGGAATGTCCCCATATAGTCTGGTTTATGGAGAAGCATGTCATTTACCAGTGGAGATTGAACATAAGGCTTTTTAGGTAATTAAGAAAATGAATTATGACCTCTCATTGGCCATAAAAAAAGGAAATTAGATCTCAATGAACCTAAGGAACTTAGGATAGAGGCCTATGAAAATTCAAGGATAAATAAATCCAGAGTTCAAGCTATCCAATCTCAAAATCTTAAAACCAAACACATTGTACCAGGTAAACCTATTCTTTTGTATAGTTCTAAACTTCATTTACACCCAGGAAAGTTGGGGTCTATATGGCCAGGTATATACATAGTACATAAGGTGTACTCCCATGGGCTATAGAAATTCAAGATCCAACGAGTGGTCAAACCATTAAAGTTAATTGTCATAGAGTCAAACCATTCATTGAACCATTAAAAAACAAAGTTTCTGAAAAATTGTGTGAAACAACCTTATATGATGAAAATACTTAAACAATTAAGGGTCTATGTCGAGATAGCGACATTAAACAAAAGCACTACACAAGAGGCAACTCGTGGTTTTCATCTTTGTGAATCATCTTTATTTTAAAATAGGATTAACAGATCAATTTTATATTTTAAAAAATACTTAACTCTACATATGTTAGTACCATAGACTGTTGACCTGTTCTTTTATTATGAGTATGTATGGGTATAAAATGGGAGATCCATATTCATCAGTGTCACGTGGTGTGATCCTTGAGTAATACCTTACCAAGAAATTTAAAAAGAAGAAAATGTATCATTAGTTTATCTTTACGGGATTGTTGGTTAAAATAAAAATACCAATATATATATATATAATATATATATAAGGATATGTCATAGTTCATGGGGAAAACCCCGTCACAACTAGTGAAGTCATAGGGACTCGAACCAGGGCCGAAGGGAGGTAGGGTAATGCGCCTACCACTGACCTACTGGTTATAGTGCTTCTTTATTCTATAATTTTTTATATATAATTATTTTTTTAACTTTTTTTATTAAATATATATATATATATTTGTTTTGTCTGTTTGTTTTGTTTTTCCTTTTTCGCTAGGGAAATCTATGAGTGATATGGATATCAGGGGATTAAATGGGTGCAACACGAACTTCAACTTCAACTTCAACCACCAGGTGAAATCATTCCATGATCCTCATTTTCAATTTCCTTTTTGAACATCCCTTCTCTACCTCTACCCCCTTATAAATTTTCTTTTCTTTAAACACTAAGGATTGTGTTATTTTAAGTTGGGGGAAGAAAAAATAAAAAAATTACTAAATGTTTTGGAATATAAAAAATGCATGGAAGGAAAAATTACTTTAGCCTTGAACATGAAGATAAACATTGCATACTTTGAAATTGAATATCAAAATATTTTTTCATGCCTTTATAATTATTTTAATGCAAGTTTAAGTTCATGTTCATAGATTTTGGAAACTGTGGTTGTCTAATATGATATTTCATCGTTTATATTTTTATCGAAAAAAATAACAACGCACATCCTTTGGATAGTGGTCTATTAGTTTGAGTTCATGGGGTCCCCTAAATAGATATCATAGGTTTGGTGATCATTTTATTATTAATATGTGTATTCAAAAAAATCAAAAATAATTATAATTTTGAGCGTAGAGAAATGAAATAACCTAATGCGTATCTTTCAACACTTAGGGATTGTGACTCCATTGTTTTATGGACAAGATTTTGTAATTTTATCTCTATTTGTGGTAATTATCCTTTTTATCAACTGAGTTAACTCGAGATGATTTCAGAGTATGTGGGATTCACTTGGTACCCTAAGGTCCTTGAGCCTATGAGTCACCGGGAAAGTCTCGCTACATGGGTTCACTCTATTTAGTGCAATTTTAATTACTATAGTGAAATTAAAAAAAAGAATAATCATATTAATATTAAAATGTAATTCCACCTATCGCTTCCATCATTTTCCCCTAGAATAAATATTAACCCTCATGTCTTTTATGACACACAAAACATCATCATCCTTTATTGAAATTGGATGAAATGAGGTTATGAATATGAAAAAATGAAGGAGATTGGGACTGGGATATGATTATGGACCTATATATTTTTAAATGATTTTGATAGGATTCATATTTTTTTGGTATGAGGTCTTTTAGTAATAATTGTGTATTAAAATGTTTTTGAAAAAGGGAATTCAAATTTCATATTATTTAGATACATTTTGCTCGGGACTAGAAAAACTAAAGTTGGGGGGTGTGATTATCCAATGAAAGAGGATAATATTCATTGTTTATATTATAATATTCATGTGATTTATTAATCAAAAACCCCATTTTTATTGCATTTTACAATTTGAATATTATTTCATATTATAATTGTAATTCCTTCTAAAAATACACTATTACATGCTATATTTTTGAACACCATATAAAATATCCAATGATCATGAATTTATTTTCATATTTTATTTTCAGGTATCACATTCGATAAGGAAAAATTCATGTTTTTGGAGCACTTTAAGATTCACATTGAAGACCACCAAAGATGGACTTTAACCAAAAACATTCTGGGAAAAGTAAACTGGACAATGGCCTAATAAAGAGACTGTAGTGACCACGATCTAAGCCAAATAATTCTAAAAATTAAACTAAAGATAGAGGAAATAAAGGGAAACATTTAATTAAATAGTGGTAAAAGCTAATTATAATGTTTTATTAGAGTTACAAGTGACCCAAGTTGAAGATACAATATTGGGCCAAATTCATCAGCCCATAAAAACCGACCACAAATTTAATCGTATCTCACAAAAAAATATTAATTTTGGATGAAATATTACAGATAGTCAGGGGACATCCATATATTCTTATGTTTCCTCTATTTCCCACCAGAATTTAGTCATTTTGATGTTTGTTTAGACACACCTGTCAAAGGCATGCAAGTTAGCTCAGATTTTTTGTCAAAGGTGGAAAAGTCCACTCTCCCTCAACTTTCCTCCCACATTGTCCTACCACTATTAATTTAGGAGACTTGGAAAGATGGGGGCTCGACCCAAGGTTCAAAAAATTTCTATTTAAGTAAGTGGTGTTGGGGGATTTATCCATCTTGGATTATTTCTTTCATTGTAATGTTATGCTTCCACTTTTCCTTTGTAATGTTCTTCATCAATAGTAATTTGTTTTAATTAATCTTAGTTTCTTAATAAAATTTCTTCTTATCCTATTCTTCTATTCTTCTCTAACTCAATTTGATACCATTGCCTCAAGGTGTGAATTTAGTCACACCAAACCTTGTGAAATTTTTCACACAACAGTGGAGTGATCATTTTATTTTAATGTTTTCTTTACTTCTTCAATTCCTCCCTCATGAGTCTACTTCCTTCTTCCAATGAATTCATAGCATAAATTAAGGGCTATCCCACTCATGGGTTGATCCAAGGGAGTAAAAAGGGTCTAGATTGGATGTTTTTTATTACCCCATTAATGTATAATAACTTATTTTAATTAATATTTTTAATTGATGATTTAAAATATTCTTCATCCTTGTTGAATTTTAAGGCCACATACTTCAAGTGCTAATATGAACCTTTACCATGGAGTGATCATAAATTTGATTCGCTATGTGTATAGGTGATTATTATTATGGTGTGTTGGTATTAAAATAGTAAGGGATGAAGTTGTTATATCTTTTTGAATAAAACCATATTGAATATAAGAAATTGAAAATTTTAAAAAATAATTTCATCAAATCCACCCCTTATAATAACCAAGGATCAACCCTTCTCATAACTTGAATTCAATTAAGTCATGTAGCATTCTCTTAAACTTATCTAAAATCAACCCAACATTGGACACTTAATTTCCAAAATCAATCCATAAAATGTGTGTGTCTATAGGTTCCATCTTAGGTATTTGAGGAATCGATAACCCAAGGTACTCTACAATTGACCACATAACCCTAAAAACATGGGTAAATTTGGGTGAGGCCAAATGGTTTTTGGTTCCATATCCTTATTGAGTCATCTTTCCAGATATACTCATTGATAATGGTGCATCTTGTTTACTTTAGGATGCCTCCATGATGTATACCATCTAGGATTTAGCCTGATGATCATGAGGATGATCCCATCAGTGATGAGGCTTCGATATAGGGTCCATTTCTTGAGATTTTACCTCCAGGTGGTGTATCAACTATATTTCCACCTGTTGAGCAGCTAGTGGTACCCATAGAACTAATAGATGATGTGCGCAGGCTAAGCGTGCATCATGAGTATCAAAGATAGAGACCCTTAGGTTCAAGGTGATCCCAACCCATAGGTGGATGAGGACTATCTTGTGTTGGTGACCCATGTTTTCTAACTATTTAGGAAACCAAAAGATAAGATGGTGGTCCTGGTAGCAAGACTTCTTCACGGATCAACAGGGTGATGGTGGGTTTTAGTTACACAGGGTTATGATGAGGAGACTCTTTTTTGGATAGAGTTCAGGTATATTTTTAGAGAGTATTTATCCCCAGTTACACTAAGGTATATATTTATTTAAGAGCTTCTACATATTATGTAGGGAATCGCGATTGTAGCTTAGTATTCATCTAGGTTTACCAAACTCTTGAGGTACTCGATGGATATGGTTTGAGATCATTCATTAGGGCTTGGTCCTTTGAGGGAGTTCTACGTAGATACATTTGAGCTAATTTTATTACTATGTGAATTCCTACCTATTCCGGGGTGCTGGAGAAGGGTTTGGTGGTTGAAATCTTATTCGATGAGTAGTTATAATCGAAAGTTTTATGATGTGGGAAAGAAGGATAAGAGACCTCTATAGTAGAGAGTGGACATTAGTCTTAGGGACTTGGATGTGTCAAACATATCTGGAGGAGGTCCCATGATGGAGGATCTATTGTTCAAGGCTCACATGATGGGTCCAGTTTTCCTAGGGAGAGGTAGTGCTACTCATGTGACGACATGGCACATCTCACCTAATATTTTCAAACCCATCGTATGGCTGACAGAGAGACCATGAATGGGATATCTAGAAAGAGGCAGTGTCAGGATCAGGCAGATCTGTAGGGAAGAAGATGTGGAAAAGTAGTTGGGAGAGTATTAGGATGAGGTTGACTCTTTTAAATGTTTCCAACACCACCCCCAGGTGATCCATGCCATGCTCAAGGAGCTTGAAGACAGGGGAGGGGTACAGCTGCAGGCGGTCGAAGATTATGACCCAGAGGCTCTAGAAATGATTTGAGGTACGATCTATGTCATTTATAACTTATCTACATTATTGATAGACATAGGTGATGTTAATTCCATTATTCCAACATCCTTGTTCGAGACTTAGAGATCCTAGTTGAGCCCTTAGATTGACCCTTGCCCTTGGGGACTCCTACTAGAGAAGATTCAGTGATCACACACTTGTGACAATAGTGTGACCTAACTCTTAGAGGTGAGAGTTTCTATTGTAATCTATTGGTAATATCATAAAGGACTTAAAAAATCATTATTGTTATGGATTGGTTATCTATAGTTAATACCAATATTGATTGTTTTAGGTGAAGGGTGTAGTTTGTTTGTAGTTATGGAACCAGGTTTTCCTTTATCAATGAAAAGGAGAACCAACTAGTGTGGGATGAACTCATGCATTGGAGGGTTCTGCTGATTACTCATGAATTGGAAAGACTAACCCTTGGTGTAGTGGATTTTATGAGTTCCCAGTTTCCTATAGTGGTGGTGGAGTATAAGGACGTCATCCATAAAGATTTTCCTGGTTTACCTCCCTATCAAGAGATAGAATTTTGCATTGATCTATGCACTGGGATAGAACCAATATTTTTACTAGCATATAGTATATCTCTCACAGTTATTCACAAGATGAAGGTGTATTTATAGGACTTATAGAGGAAGGGATTTGTTAGACCCATTGTTTCACCCTTGGCAGCCCTAGTTTCTGTTTTCAAGAATGTAGACGGGATCTTGAGTTTGTCTGTTGACTACCAATGCTTAAACAAGGTAACCTTGAGGAACAATTATCCACTACCATGGATATATTAACTATTTGATCAGTTGAGAGGGGATTAGTTGTTCTCAAAGGTTTACTTCTGATTAGGTTATCATTAGCTATGAATACAGGATGAGGATATAATGAAGATGGCCATCAGTTGGCCTCATTATAGTTATCCTTTATTGATGTAGATGGAGAATCTTACCTTCAGTTGATGGTTGTTACCACTCCGCTCTTACAGTGATTTAGGGAGGCACAACTTGGGGATACCGAATGTGAGACCCTACATACTCTGATATCCATAGGGAATTATTCTAATAGAATTTATAAAGGTGGGAAGCATGTTGTTCATTTTAGAGGACACATGATGGTACCAATGAAGTTATGGGAGGATATTCTGAGAGAGTTTCTTACATCTCCTTTGGTGGTACTTCTAGGTGTCTCAAAGATGTACTAGGACTTCCAATGTTAGTTTTGGTGGCTAGAAATGAAGAAATGTTGTTGTAGAGTTTGTCTCTCGATGCCATAATTGTTAGAAAGTGATGGTTGAGCACAAATATTTAGCAAGTTTAGATCAACCCCTTGAGCTACCATAATGGAAGTTGTATGGTATATCTATATAATTTGGTACAAGCTTACCAAATATATCTAGGGGACAAGATTCCATCTGGGTGATCATAGACTGACTCACCAATTCATTCCATTTCTTAATTATATGATAGAAGAGTTCAGTAAATATATTGGGATGCCTCTACATGATGGAGATCATCTGAGTCCATGGAGTTACATCAAAAATTGTTTCTAATCATGATTCTCTCCTCACATCCTGGTCTTGGAAGGGGTTATGCGAGGAGTTTGGGAACTAATTATGCTTGAGCATATCATTTCACCCACAAACTGATGGCCAGATTGAGCAGACCATTCAGGTTCTAGAATACATGATGAGAGATTTAATGTTGTTCTTTGACCATAGTTGGGAGGATCACTGACCACTTTTGGATTTTTGTACAATAATAGCTACCAATCCACCATCTTTATGGAACTATTTGAGGCTTTGTATGAGTGACCCTGTAGATCGCCACTTTACTGGGATGACCTAGGAGATTTAGTTCTCATGGGCCCGAAGTTAGTGAGTGATAAAATATAGAAGGTTTGGATCATCTAGGATTAGATAAAGACTACATAGATCCATCATAATTCTTATAATAATAGGCGATGAATACCTTTGGAGTTTGAGGAAGGAAACCATGTGTTTCAATAAATTTCACCTCAATGTGGATTATAGAGATTTGGCTAGGGTGAAAATCTATATCTGAGGATTATCATTACTTTTTCGATGTTGTATAGAGTTGGTGAGGTGGAATACTGCTTGGCTATACCTCCATAGTTAGACTGGGTGCATAACATCTTCCACATGTTGTAGTAGAGGAGGTATGTGAATAACCCATCTCATGTTATTAGTTGGGGCGAGCTAGACATCAAGGATGGATATACCTTTTCTAAGTACCTGGTAGAGATAAAGGATTGGTAGTATATGAACCTTTTTGGTGATTTATTCCATTAGTGTGTGTCTGGTGGTAACATTGTAATTTATGGGAGAACACATGAGAGTGGAAGGAACAGATTCATGCTTGGTACCCACATCTTTTTGAGTAGTCCTTAATTTGGATTTTTGGGGACATAAAGCCCCAAGGTGGGGAGAATTTAATGTCATATATTTTCTATGTATTAATTTTGGATATTATATGGATTATTTTCAAGACCAAGCACTTATAAAACATGCAATTATGTGGCCCAGTGTTACCAGAATAAATGTTTGAAATATATTAAATATATTAAATACCACGCATGTGATGTTTTCCTAAAAAAGTAGAATAACATCTAAATAGGTATTTGGATAATAAATCTAATGGTTCCATTGATTTTATAATGCGAGGTTTACCCTAGGAAAGACTAGACACTAGTAGAAGTGGGTCGTTTATGTAAAAGTCATCACGAGTGTGGAAATGAATAAAAGAATTTAATAAAATTGTTATATGTCATTTAATTGATTCATTTATTAGTGTATCCTTAAATACATCATTATTTCATATTTCTAGGGTTATCCATATAACCCTGAAACTATTAGAGATCCCTTGGAGATACCGTTAGGGAATTCTCTCAGGTGACCAGTGACAGAATTGTGGATCGATGATTGACGTACCTTGGATTAGATGAATCTTACTAATGAAAATGAAACCAAATATTTATTCATAATAAATCAATCCAAATTGTAATTCCTTGACCCCATTTACCTAGATTCGGTGCATTATTACATAACATTAGCATGATCACAAAAGATTAAGTCTCGAAAGACCGATTATTTTAGTATCCTTGGAATCACTAGATACATTTATAAAGTTTACATTACATCATAAAGTGAAAACTACAACAACATATTGTCTCCACATTCATATCCCCTTATAAAATCCTTGCAGTTCATTAATAAAATACTTCTTCACATCTTGGAAAAAATAAAACATTGAAATGGGTGAGTTTAGATGCTCAGTAAGGATAACAATATATCAGAAACTTTCATAAATAAGCATAAACATTTAAGGCAATGTATAACTAAAACAAAGGCCTTTTAAAATTGAAATTCAGCATAATATGGCACAGATATAATAAAATAATGCCATTTACTTATTCACATAGATATTCTACTAGTCGAATAATCACATGCAATATCAATAACCACTTTCATAATGATGGAATGCATAATGCCAAACTACCATAACCACATAGTCAAGGCCTTGTGCCAAGACTACAAATAAGATTTTGTCAAGGCCTTGTGCCAAGACACTAGTTTGTCTCATGAGACCTACCGATGCATCGAGGAGCTATAGTGGGATGCACCCATCACTTATTAAGTCCAATTCATTCCTCATATGAATAGGTTTAAACATAACATAAACATTCATATTTAAACTAGCATACGAAATTTCAATACTTTCTCCATATACCATGAATGGTATAACAATAACACATCCACAGTCAAACATATCACAAAACCTTCAATACATTATGGAAGTTTTTTATCATAATAAATCAACTTCAAATAAGCTTAAAATCCATCAAAGGATGTTGACATAGATGAAATCAAAACTATTTGAGAGAAATATCCCTTTTTTGAAATCATTTTAAAGTCACATATTTATAAAATAAAAAATTTACTTTGAAAATATTCTTATAAGCTTGTAAGGGAAGATTTGACGATTTTATAATGGCAGAAAATAGCTGCACCCGCCGTATAAGTTAAAAAAATACATTCTTACCTTAATTTTGTCAAAAAGGTTAAAAAGGACCTTGTTTGGAAAGTGACAGAAAGATTCCTTTATAAACATCTTATTAAAATTCAAAAAGGGTATAAATGACTTTAACCCATAGCCTATAAAATAGTAAGAATGATTTGAAATTAATTTTTAAGACACATGGATGTGGATGATAAAGAGGTCCCAGTAGATAATTACGTATAAACAACCTCGGATAATGAAGAGATTGTGAAATAAACCCTTAACTTGTACTTTTCCTTGGTTGAGGATAAGTTAAACTCCTGTATAATGGTGAAATAATTATCATTAAATTATACAAGAATCATATACATTAATATGATATCATATATGATCTTTTAACATTGATTTGTTAATAATATCTTAGTATTATCATCGTTTCGGGTGTTAACGAATTCATTTTTCATTATATTCTTTGTTATTTGAGCCATATTTGTTATCGATGGGATTTATATTATTCATATCCAGAATAATATCATGTCTCTAAAAATTATTTTTAATCATCAAATAAAATTTATTCTTGAATGGATATTATGAGGAATGAATCTCATCGCGTTCGTGGAGACAATAGTCCGTACGTACGCACGAGCGACAATATCACTCTTTTGATATTAAAATAATATGTAATTGGATATAATATCATATATACAGAATAATTATCATGTTATATTTATTATTTACATGAATTACACATCATTATTATACCCATCCAAATAATAATGTTTTGAATAACAATTACACCACGACGTGGAGACGGTAAGCCGTACATACGCACGTATGGTGACATGTGATTAAAAGGATAGATAGAATACTGAATATGGTTGTACCATATTTATAATAACATAATAGTATATATAAGATACTGGAGTTATTATTTTATAATAGAAATAACAAAAAAAGAAGAAGTTGAAGAAGAAAGGAACTTGAAAGAGGGTGGTAAAAACATTACCTCTTCTTCGGGTTATTCCTTTTGATTTGATCAAAAGGTATCCTTAGGTTGGATTTATGATCAAACTAAGGCCTATTGGTTGAATTGAGGTAAGTTTAGTGGATATTTGGGAAGGTTTTGGCCAATCCAAAGGCTTTGAAGGTGTGAATTTTCAAGAAGGGGGAGTGACCTTTTATAAGAGGGGTGGGGGCACCTTTGGAAATGCTAGAAATATTATTTTATAATAAATTAATATTCGGTTTCTAATGGATAAAAAGTGGATTATTTAAAGGTTAAGGTGGTTATGGTTCTAAATCATTTCATCAAATATATTTTAGACAGGTTTGTGTCACTATATTAACCTTATAATTTATATTTAAGTCTTAGATAAATAGTTTGACATTTACCATGTCTCTTTGTATTTTTATATTATATAGTTAATAAATTTACTATAAACATACAAGAGACCTCAAAGTGGTCCATTAATAATACACCTATCATTATATAAATCCTTTTTCTGAACTGTAGACTTTTAGGAATATAATATCAATTAATAATATAATATTTTTTTAAAACTCTTTTACGTCACTTTTGACACTATTGAGTATTTTGTTTTTGATAACTTCATAACAGAATTATTACTTCGAAAAAAATTTATATAACCAATAATAATATGTCATATTAACCTATAAAATTAGTGGAACTCATAAAAAGTCTCAAATTACATTTATTTTTTGTATTTATAATATCAATTATTTTAATATTCCATTAATTAGGTAATTACTGCATCACTATTGTGCCATAAATAAATTAAATTATTTAATGTCTAAAAATTATAAATAAAATACCATTATGTAGGAAATATTTTTATATTTCTAATTAATGTTTATAATTGAATTTATCTTATGTATAACTCTATAGTAAAAGTTTTTTGGTTATTAAACATTGATTTTAACTCTTTTAACTCTTCTTTGAATTAAATAATAATAAATGTATTAATCTAATAAAAGTGGACCTAAATGATAATATTTTATTCCTAAGGTTGTTTTCGGTCGAGATACACTTGTTCAATAGAGTTAGGACATGTGTTAGGGTAATATTAATATCATTTTTACCCTTAATTACCCTATTTACTTTTAACCGTGGTTAATAAAAGTAAAAAGTCACTATTCATGGAAAATTATTTTTATCTTATTGAACCAAATTTTACTCCTTGATATTAACTATTTCTCTTGGATTTTCGAAATTCCACTCACAGAAGTGGTAAAATTAAGTTTTATGTGAATTTCCAAATTCTCTTAGGAGGTGGGTAAAAGACAGTGAAAAGTTCAATAAATTTTTAATATATCAAAAATTATTCTGAACTAACTCCAATGAATTTCATTGAACTTATATAGGTATTATGTATCTATTTTGACCTTAATTATTTTCAAATAAAATAAATAATTATTTAAATAAAAATTCGGTTTAAAACTATAACTCAGTGTTTTTTCACTATTCATCAAAAATTGAATGTTTTCAGAAAAATACAAAAAATTCACCCTAAGCTAATTTTGATATTATGAATCCATAAATGAAGTCCATTTTGAAAGATAAAATTTATAAAATTTCAAAATGTGGGTATGACTATTCATAACGACTAGTTTGATTGGTTGTGGTGTGTGGTAGAACTCAAAGTTGTGTACAACACACGCTACTGTATTATTCAAAGAGAAGTGTACTGTGGAAGCTTGGGGTGTTACATTCTCCCCTCCTTCAAATAATTTCATCCTTGAAATTTCTAGAATACTACCACATGAAATGACTTGGGTGGGTCTTCATCATAAGTTCCTCAGGTTCCCACTTTGCCTCTTCCATCTTATGGTTTCTCCATAGAACTTTTACCAGACGAGTTGTCTAGTTTCTCAGCACTTGTTCTCTTGTATCAAAAATCCTGATGGGCTCTTCGTAATAAGACAGATTGGGTTCCAGTTCTAATTCCTCATAAGTGAGTACATGCGTTGGGCTAGACATGTATTTTTACAAAAGTGATAGGAGGAACACATCATGAACTTCGGAGAGATTTTGCGGCATTTCCAAATGGTAAGCTACAACCCCATTTTTTTCTAGAATTTGGAAAGGTCTTATATTCCTGGGACTCAATTTTCCTTTCTTACCAAAATGTATAAATCCCTTCCATGGAGATACCTTCAAGAAAACATGATTTACTACTTGAAATTCCAAATCCTTCCTTCTGTTGTCAGCATAGCTCCTCTGCCTACTTTGAGCTGCATTGATGAGGTTTTGGATTACCTTTACCTTTTCCATCATTTCCTCCACCAGTTCTGGACCTACGAGTTTTCTTTCCCCAACATCATCCCAACAGGTTGGTGTGTGACATCTATTTTCGTATAATGCTTCATATGGTGCCATCCGAATACTTTAATGGAAGATACTGTTATAGTAAAATTTCACTAGAGGTAAATATTGATCCCACATACCCTGAAATTCAAATGAGCATGATCTTAACATGTCTTATAAGGTTTGAATAGTCCGTTCTAATTGTCCATCTGTTTGAGGGTGGTAGGCAGTGCTCAAATGAAGTTTAGTATCCAAGGATTTCTATAGAATTTTACATAATCTTGAAATAAAACAAGGATCACAATCAGAAACAATCAATAGGGGTACTCCATGAAGTCTGACAACTTCATTAATATATAGTCTTTCTAGACATTCCAGTGGTAGATCTTCTTTTATAGCAAGAAAATGTGTTGACTTGGTAAGACAATAAACAATGACCCATATTTCATCGTTCTTTCTTGTATTATTTGGTAGTCCCATGATAAATTCCTGCATAATATTATCCCATTTCCACTCAGGTATGGGAAGAGGTTGCATGACTCCTCCAGGTTGTTGCCTTCCAGCTTTCACTTGTTGAAAAACCATACATCTGGACACAAAATCAAAAATCTCCCTCTTCAGGTTGTCCCACCAAAAATGTTCCTTCAAATCTCTATACATTTTGGTACTCCCAGGGTGTATAGAAAAATTGGAACTATGAGAATCATCTAACAATTCCCTTTTCAAAATAGGTTTATCAGGAACACAAAGTCTCTTCCCAAATTTCAAAATTCCATCTTCATACACAAAGTCACTCAATATCCCATCATTCAAAGCTTTAATCTTATTTTTAAACTCTTCATCACCAGTCTGAGAACTCTTTATCCTTTCTAGTAAATATGGTTTGACAACCATTTGAAAAAGCATATATGTTTCACCTTCCATGGTGATTCCCATATCCATATTTACTAGATCCATGTATATAGGATCCTTTTAGACTCTCATCTTGTTAAATACTCCATGATCATTTCTATTAAAAGCATCTGCCAACTTATTTACCTTCCGCGGGTGGTATTTTATCATGCAATCATAATCCTTTAGTAGTTCAAGCCATCACCTTTGCCTCATGTTTAGTTCTTTCTTTGAGAAAAATGTACTTCAAACTCTTGTGATCGGTATATATCTCACATTTTTCACCATAAATATAATGTCTCCATATCTTCAAAGCAAATATTACAGCAGCTAAATCAAGATCATGAGTAGGATAGTTTTACTCAATATTTTTTAGCTATCGTGATGCATAGGCAATAACCCTATCATTCTGTATAAGGACACAACCAAGTCCATTATTTGATGCATCACTATAAATAACGAACACATAATTCCCTGATGGTAGAGTCAATATAGGAGCATTGACTAATCTTCTCTTTAGTTATTCAAAACATTCTTCATACTCTTTTTTTCAAATAAATTTAACCCCTTTACGTGTGTGCTTTGTTAATGGGTTAGCCAATCAGGCAAAATTCTTGACGAAACGCCGATAATAACCTGCTAAACCAATAAAACTGTGTACCTCAGTTATACTCATTGGTGCTGGCCATTCTTGGATTGCCTTGGTCTTAGAAGGATCAACAAAGATTCCATCCTTAGAGACAATATGGCCAATAAAAGAGATCTCCTGAAGCCAAAATTCACACTTTCTAAACTTCCCATATAATTCATGTCTTCTATGAGTCTTCAATACAATGCTCAAGTGATTTTCATGATCTTCGTAACATTTGGAATATACCAAGATATCATCAATAAATACCACCACAAAATTGTTGAGATATTCCTTGAAAACTCTATTCATTAGATCCATGAATAAAGAGGGTACATTAGTCAATCCAAAATGCATTACTGTAAACTTGTAATGCCCGTACCTGATTCAAAATGTTGTCTTTAGAATGTCTTCCTTATTCACACACAAATTATGGTATCCAGATTGAAATTAAATCTTTGAAAATTATTGAGCTCCATACAGTTGGTCAAATAAATCATCAATGCAAGGTAGGGGATACTTGTTCTTTATTTTTATAACATTTATTTCCCTGTAGTCAATATATAACCTAATATATCCATCTTTCTTCTTAACAAAAAGGACTGGGGCTCCCCATGGTGAAGCACTAGGGAGAATAAATCCCTTATTACTGAATTCCTCTAGTTTTTTATTTAGTTCAACTAATTCCACAGTGGCCATTCTATAAGGGGTCTTCGATATAGGCCTTGAACCAAGAATTAAATCAATGGAAAACTCAATTTCTCGTTCTAGAGTATGTCTAGGTAAATCTTCTGGAAGCACATCAACATATTCTCTCACAATAGGTACATAATCTATTTTAACATTACTTTCCTCACCCACAATCATTTCATTCTCTTCCTCCCCAATAATTGAATTTAGTAGAGCTACTGGGGGTGGATCTTGGTAAGAATTATGTGGTGAAGATTCTGCTCTAAAGATAAGGTGTTCCTTATCATCATCATCAAAAATTGTAACCTCCTTCTTATTACAATAAATCTTCACATAATGTTCCAAAATCCAATCCATACCGAGGACTATATCAAACTCAATCATAGGTATGACGATGAGATCAGCAGATAAAGAATATTTATATGCCCTAATGGGAACAGATCCACAGAACTTAGTAGTAATGATACTTCCCTTAAGAGTTTTAACTGAAAACTCTCTTATTAAATCAAATTGGAAATATCTAATTTTCTTAGAAAACTGGGGAGATTTGAAACATTGTGATGATCCAGAATCAAAAAATGCATTTTATAAACTTGAGGAAACTATTAAATTACCTGCCACCACTTCTTTCAGAGCTTCTACCACAGCAGTAGTGATAGCATAATCTTGGACTAGATCCCTTGGAATTTTCTAAGGTAAGTTCCCCTGACTCTTAGAAAATTCATTTGCATAATGTCCCATCTCCATGCAGTTGTACCATTGAACATTGGTAGCTTCTTTCTTCCCCTTTCAATCACGAGTTTGGTGGCCTTTTTCACCACACTTGTAACAAACTTCCATTCCCTTCAAGCAAGTACCAGAGTGTTTCTTCCCACATTTACTATAGGATGGATATTAAACTTTTCCCTTCTTCCCCTTATTTGCATTTCTTGAGTGATAAACAGATCTCTTCTTCTCTTTCTTTGCTTTAAAGTCATAATACTTGGATAATTGTTTTTCTGTCTTGATAGCACATGAGACAATATCTTCGTATGACGAGAAGAATTGTGACACTAATGCTCGATGAAGAAATGGTTTTAACCCATCAAAGAAATAATCAATCTTACTTATTGGGTTACTTATATAATCTCCAGCATACCTGGATAACCTTGTAAAGTTGGCCTCATACTTTGTGACATTCTCATCCTCCTTTTGTCTCAGACTCAGAAATTTCCTTTCCATATTTGCTCGATGGTCACGAGGAAAGTATTTTTCTAAGAAAATATCTTTGAACTCCCTCCATTCCATATTTGATACTTCATCATCTTCCTTTGTGTTTTAAATCAATGACCACCATTGATCAACATCTCCAGTGAGGCGGTGAACTACCATGATAACTTTTTCTTTTTCACTACCCCCAAGGCATGGAATATTTTCTCTAAGGAATTTATCCATTGCTCAAATAATAAAGGATTTTTAATCCCATTGAATTTCAGTGTTTGTTGCCTCATGAAGTGATATAACATTGATCCTCCATGCTGCATATTAGGGTGCTCCATACGGGTAAGTTTATTATTCATAACCTAAGTGAGTTTTCCTAGTCTGGTGATTAGCTGATCAGCACCAGTTGCATCACCAGCTCCACAATAATTATCTTGAGTCAGAGGAAAATCCCTAAATTGAGTGCATGCATTGATATGGTTTCCATTTCTTCAACTAGGCACCATTTCTAAATAATGGCATAAACGATTTTAGTTTATAAATCGAAATACATAATTCTAAACTTGTAAAACACTTAACAAAAATTGAGAAGCTTATGGATACAATCCATAATCATAAAAATGTTTTATTTGAGGAATTATATACTCATAAACCCTTAATAATTGTTTTTAAAGAAAATGAGAATTATCCTAAGCATGTCCCCCAGGAGTGTCGTAACCAAGAGTGCAGAAATGCCCGTTGTCGTGCACCAGTTCCTGTTCGAGTCTAGCTCAAAGCGGTGTTTTTCGGTTTTACCCCTAGGTACATCTATACCAGAGCCACCTCTACCTTCTCATATCCAGACAGGGATGTATTGCTCAGAAAACTCAAAAAATCTCTACAATACCCAAATTCTAAGAAGTTATTCTATACTAATCTTTAATGTCCATCTTAGTTCTATGTGCTCTAATCAGAGTTTATCTAAATATTACTTCCAAGGTTTGTACTAAACTTCCTCTAATACAAACTATAATGCCCCGAACACAGTTACCAAGAGTTGGTGTATTATTACATAACATTGACATGATCACAAAAGATCAAGCCTCTAAGTACCGATTAGTTTAGTAGCCTTGGAACCACTAGATACATTCATAAAGTTTACATTACATCATAAAGTGAAAACTACAACAAAATCTTGTCTCCACAATCATATCCCCTTATACTATCCCTACAGGTCATTCATAAAATACTTCTTCACATCCTGGGAAAAATAAAAAATTGAAAGGGGTGAGCTTAGATGCTCAGTAAGGATAACAATATAGTGTAAACTTTCATAAATAGCATAAACATTTAAGGCAATGTATGACTAAAACAAAAGACTTTTAAACATAAACTTCAGCATAATATGGCAAAGATAAAATGAAATAATGTCATTTACTTATTCACATGGATATTATACTAGTTGAATAATCACATTAAATATCAATAACCACTTTCATAATGATGGAATGCATAATGCCAGACTATCATAACCACATAGTCAAGGCCTTGTGCCAAGACTACAAATAAGATTTTGTCAAGGCCTTGTTCCAAGACACTAGTTTGTCTCATGAGACCTACCGATGCATGTAGGAGCTATAGCAGGCTCCACCCATCTCTTATTAATTCCAATACATTCCTCATATGAATAGGTTAAAACCAAACATAAACATTCGTATTTAAACTAGCATAAGAAATGTCCATACTTTCTCCCTAAACCATGAATGGTATAAAAATAAAACATCCACAATCAAAAATATCACAAAACCTTCAATACATTATGGAAGTTTTGTATCATAATAAATCAATGTCAAATAATCTTAAAATCCATCAAAAGATGTTGACATAGATGAAATCAAAACTATTTGAGAGAAATATCTCTTTTTTAAAATCATTTTGAAGTCACATAACTATAAAATTAAAAATTTACTTTGAAAATATTCTTATAAGATTGTAAGGTAAGCTTCTATGATTTTATAACGGTGGAAAATAGCCACACCCTCCGTATAAGTTAAAAAAATACATTCTTACCTTAATTTTGTCGAAAAGGTTAAAAATGACCTTGTTTGGAAAGCGACATAAAGATTCCTTTATAAACCTATTATAAAAATTCAACAAGGGTATAACTGAATTTAAACCATATCCTATAAAATAGTAAGAATTATTTGAAATTCATTTTTAAGAAACATTGATCTGGATGATAAAGTGGTCCTAGTAGATAATTATGTATAAACAACCTTGGATAATGAAGAGATTGTGAAATAAAACCTTAAATTGTACTTTTCGTTGTTTGAGGGTAGGTTAACCTCCTGTATAATGGTGAAATAATTTTTATTAAATTATAAAATAATCATATACATTAATATGATATCATATATGATCTTTTAACATTGATTTGTTAATAATATCTTAGTATTATCATCGTTTCAGGTGTTAATGTATTCGTTTTTCATTATATTCTTTGTTATGTGAGCCATATTTTTTATGGATGGGATTTATATTATTCATATCCAGAATGATATAATGTCTCTAAAAATTATTTTTAATCATCAAATAAAATTTATTCTTGAATGGATACGATGGGGAATGAATCTCATCGCGTTTGTGGAGACGATAGTCTGTACATATGCACAAGAGACAATATCACTCTTTTGATATTAAAATAATATATAATTGGATATAGTATCATATATACAGAATCATTATAATGTTATATTTATTATTTACATGAATTAAACATCATTATTATACCCATCAAAGTAATAATGTTTTGAGTAACAATTACACCATGACGTGGAGACGGTAAGCCGTACGTACGCATATATGGTGACATGTCTTTCAAAGGATGGATAGAATATTGAATATGGTTGTACCATATTTATAATAACATCATAGTATATATATGATACTGGAGTTATTATTTTATAATGGAAATAATAAATAATGAAGAAGTTGAAGAAGAAAGGAACTTGAATGAAGGTGGTGAAAACATTACCTCTTCTTCGGGTTCTTCCTTTTGATTTGATCAAAAGGGCTCCTTAGGTTGGATTTATGATCAAAATAAGGCCTCTATGTTGAAGTGAGGAAATTTGAGAGTATATTTGTTCAGGTTTTGGCCGAGCCAAAAGGCTTTTAAGGTGTTAATTAGAGGGAAGGGGGAGTGCCCTTTTATAAGAGGGGTAAGGGGAACCTTTAGAAAAGCTATAAATATTATTTTATAATATATTCATATTCGGTTTCTAATGGCTCCAAAGTATATTATTTAAAGTTTAAGGTGGGTATGGGTCTAAATACTTTCAACCAATATATTTGAGACAGGTTTGGGTCACTATATTAAACTTATCATTTATATTTAACTCTTAGTTAAATAGTTTGACATTTACCATGTGTCTTTGTATTTTTATATTATATAGTTAATAAACATACTATAAACATCCAAGTGACCTCAAAGTGGTCCATTAATAATAAAAATATCATTATAAAAGTCCTTTGGCTGAACCTTATATTTTTATTAATATAATATCAATTAATAATATAATATTTGTTTAAAAAACTCTTTTATGTCAATTTCGACAATATTGGGTATTTTGTTTTTGTTAACTTCATAACAGAATTATTACATCGAAAAAAATTTATATAACCAATATTAATATGTCATATTAACCTAGAAAATTAGTGGAATTCATAAAAAGTCTCAAATTACATTTCTTTTGATATTTATAATAACAATTATTTTAATATTTTATTAATTAGGTAATTACTGCATCACCATTGTGTCATAAATAAATTAAATTATTTAATGTCTAAAAATTATAAATAAAATACCATTATGTAGGAAATATTTTTATATTTCTAATGAATATTTATAATCTAATTTATCTTATGTATTACTCTATATTAAAAATTTTTTAGCTATTAAACATTGATTTTAACTCTTTTAACTATTCTTTGAATTAAATAATAATAAATGTCTTAATATAATACAAGTGGACCTAAATGATAATATTTTATTCCTAATGTTGTTTTTGATCTTGATACACTTTTACAATAGAATTAGGACATGTGTTAGGGTAATATTAATATCATTTTTACCCTTAATTACCCTATTTACTTTTAACCGTGGTAAATAAAAGTAAAAAGTTACTATTCAAAAAAAAATATTTTTATCTTATTGAACCAAATTTTACTTATTGATATTAACCATGTCTCTTGGATTTTCAAAATTGCACTCACAGAAGCTGTAAAATTAAGTTTTATGTGAATTTCCAAATTCTCTTAGGAGGTGGGTAAAAGACGGTGAAACGTTCAATAAAATTTTTATATATCTAAAATTATTCTAAACTAACTCCAATGAATTTCATTGAAATATTTTAGGTATTATGTATCTATTTTGACCTTAATTAAATTTAAATAAAATAAATAATTATTTAAATAAAAATTCAGTTTTAAACAATAGCTCAGTGTTTTTTCACTATTCATAAAAAATTGAATGTTTTCAAAAAAATACCAAAAATTCACCCTAAGCTAATTTTGATATTCTGAATCCAAAAATGAAGTCCATTTTGAAAGATAAAATTTATAAAATTTAAAAATGTGGGTTTTACTATTCATAACAACTTGTTTTATGGGTTGTGGTGTGTGTTAGAACTCGAAGTTGCGTACAACACACGCTACTCTATTATTCAAAGAGAAGCATACCATGGAAGCTTGAGGTGTTACACAAACCAAATTAGTGCATGTGTTTTATTTGTATTTCTTCCCCTTTCTTGAATTTTATGATGAATATGAATCAATCAAAGAATAGATTGATCCAAAGTTTGATCATCTTGTGCGATTGAACTATTTGAAATGTTTTGATGGGAGATTTATATTTGTGGTTTTTCTATTTTTGGATTTCTTTATAATGGTGATGGATTCATATCAACATGAATATCATTTGATGTTCATTCCTCTAATCCGTTCTTTTGATTTTCTCCCCTAATTCATCATTCGTTGTGGGCGTTCTTTGTTTGGACTGCAACTCAGCTTTTCCTAATAGATCGATCATTGTGCACCGATGTCATAGTGAAACAATCCAATATCATTGATTTGGGATCAAAATGAAGTTATTTTGGTGTGACAATTGAAGAGATGTTTAATCATATAACAGTTGATACTTGATTTCATGTTCTTAAGCATACGGTGAAGAATGACGATGATCTTATTTTTTAATCAAATTGAAGGATTAAATATTTTTTATTAGATGATGGAATAACTCGATGAAGATTGATAAATAGTTTTGTAGAAATGATACCACTAGATCAATGGTTGTAGAATCATCCAGGACACATAGAGGAAGAACTGGGGATTCCAGAAAATCTTGAACCACACGAAGTGTAATCTACGATTACATGGTGTGTGGTTCCCCCTAAGTACTATCTAGGGTTTCAAGTATAAGATAAGTATCACACGACATGTGGCTAAGGCTTTAAGGAATGTGACCTCTCCGTGGAGAAACTTTGGGTACCTTAGAGATTACATGGACACGGGATGAAGTACACAAACATGGGGTGGAGTACACAGACTTCTCACACAGCATGTACTCCCCTACATGGACATGGTTTGGACCAAGCACATGGGATAATATATGTACCAATAAATGGGAAAACTTACATAGTCCAAATCCTTGTACTGACGCATGGGTAGACTACACAGGCAACCTACACAACATTTATTACTACGCGGACACTGTTTGATGACACAGGTCATTTACACAAGCAGGACCCAGGGTCAAGGGACAAGGTAAGTGAACCCTAATAAATTTTTTGTGATTTATTAAACATGGATTTTATATCTTATCTTTTGTATATTAGACATTTTTTGTTAGGTTTTATTCCCCTTATCCTTTTTCTAAGGGTTAGTAGGGAATCATTTCCTACTCCTAGGACTATGATCCCTTTTGCATGAATTCCTGGATAGAGTCATTGGAATCCCTTAGAGAGGCCCAGAGTGAGGTCCTCTATTCATTTTTTTATATAAGTGGATTTCTTGGTATCTACATGACCAAAAATATGCATACATCGATCCACTACTTAGCGGGTTAATGCAAATTGAGTTGTTGGTATCATAGAATCACCTTGGAAATGATCATTATCTCTTTATCATATTCTCTCTAGACTATCAGTGTGTTCTTTCTCATGATGAGACCCTATGATAATTACCTCTCAAACAGATGTCATCAGTTCCATCAGACTCAATAGTGTGTTCTCCTGGATGAGTTCTTTGTATAATCTTCTATCTAGAATCCCAAGCTAGTATATTATGGTTGTGACTTACCTCGAGAGTGTGTGTCTTTATTGAGTATATCTATATATTATTATTATATGTGTTATAGAAATATATCATTGAAGAGATGACTATATTTCCTTGGTTATATGCTTTGTGGTTTCAGAGTGTCCTACCGAGTATTTTTATACTCACCCCTACATGGACTTTTCCCACACATGTTGTGTCTTGTGCAGATGATCGACCTTTTGACAAAGTCCTAGGAGGACTAGGACCAGAACATTTTTAGTGGGACTCGATAGACTAAGGTGTGTTCCAATAAATTTCTGAAAAAATTCCCAAAACATTACTTTTAGGTTGGACTTTTTTTAGACTCTTTGCTGTGGGTTGTATTTGGCCATGCTTACTTTATTTTACTCCATGTCATACTCTAGTTGCGGTATATAGTTTTATGAATTCATGTTTGTTTTGTTGTTTTTCAATTTCATAATTTTTGGGCTTGTAGAAGTGTGTGTGTGTGTACAGGTACATATGAAATGCCTCCCATGTAGTGATATGCCAACTCTAGGATAGTCACTAACCCATGAGCTATTGGGGGGTAGGATTGGGGAGTCTTGGAATGGGCCCCATTGGGATGGGTTTTGACATAAATGTTAGTAAAGATTCATATAACGGTGACATGAAATGGTTAAAAATCATAAACATGAACTTCAAAGCTTGATATAAGATGATAGCATCAAGCAATATAGGATTATGGCAACAATATAAAACATTACATCATAAGATTAAGTCATACATAAACATTGAAGCATTATACCATTGTGTGTTTATGATAACCTCATTTTCAGTATAAATATTTTCTCATAAGATAAAAACATTACCCAAATAATTAGAGGGATATATAATTATTAGCCCACATATCACATTCTTATCATGTACATACATTTGAGTTCCACATAGATAATACAATATAAGAATGTATTTGATAAATTTCAATACCATGATTAAGGATTTTGGGTTATATACATGAAAATCCCAAATAAATTAATGATATTTACATCTATATGAATACCCTTAAGTGGAAATGGGGGTGGGTATTCATAATAAAGATTTTAGCACAGAAAAGCATGGGATAATTTTGGTAGCATAATAGGTGTACAAAAATGTTCTTGGAAGGGTTTAACGAGAGTTAAAGGTGGGAAATAATTACTTGAGTATCATAATAAAATTAAATGGATGGGAAAAAATAAATTACAACATGAAAATTGTAAATCAAAAGGATCAGCATAAAGAAATTAATTGAAATAAAAAGGAAGAGAAGAGGATCCCTTACCATGAGAGGGAGATTTTAAAAGCACGGGAGGAACTCATTAAGAGCTTGGGAATGCTATTGGAGGTATTTATATATGGATGGGGAGAGTAATTTCATTCTTGATTATTTTTTAGTGAAGAGGAGTGGAAGTTTGGGTGGGTATTTATATAAAAATAGAGGGAAATTATTTATTAATTTCTAAAATTTGGTTTTGGACTCCATATGAAATAATTATCAAAACAACAAAACTTACCATGGGGTTTTACCATGATTTCTGAAAAAAAATGAGTGGATTTAAATATTTTAAATTTCCAAGAACCAAACATATTAAAATAATACCATTGGTGATTTTAAATTGAATCTTATTCATAAAGAATTTATTTTAAAGCCTTAAAATATAATATAAATTTTGGAGGATTCATTAAGGGTTTAAAAAATTAATCAAATTACTTCTAAAAAAATTAAAAGGTGAAATATATATTTTTTAATATATTAATTTTATATAATTTATTACAACACTTTTGGGATATTATGATGTCATACCAGGAAAGTTCAGGAACCGAGCATACTCGACCCCAAAAAATTTATTAAAAAAGTATAGTGCAACAAATACAGACACATGGCATCACAGATGCCACCAAGAGAAACAGTGGAAACAGATACCACCCAAAATAACAACAAAAGTGTCCAAAATAAAAAGATCACATAACTCAAAATTAAAATAAGAACCTTAAAATTCCATCATCAAGCACACCTTATTCCACCTCCAGCATATGAGAATAGCTGCACCCATCTCAAAACATCCTGCCGAAGCTAGCCTGCAAAGGCCTAAATCTAAAGCCTAATTGGGAAGACATGCTCACTAAATAGGCTATCTCCAGCTTATAGCATCCCAAGGTCATCCCCTGCATTTCAATGTCAACAACGTCATGATCCAGTCATCATAGAAACACGACATGATAAATGTCGGTCTCGCCGGACTTCCATCCTCAACGACACATCGTAACAGTCGTCACCTTTGATCCCCACAACCTTATAGTCCCCGGAGCCCCTACAAACATTGTCTGAAACACCAAGATTGAATGACTTTCCAACTACGAGATCTGATGAGGAGCAGAATGCCAGTAGATCGAACCATCATCTCTGAAATCATCGACATCCTACCATGATTGCCGAGCTGGTCCACGAATGAAATGCCGGTCAAGCACCATCCTGTCATGAGGATCAAACCTTCAGCTCAAACCAGAAACCAGATCCCACACGTCATGCCCCCAACACCTCCCTAGCGTTGCACCTTCGCCATGAAAAACTGCCCGTTCCAGTACCCAATGAAGAAGATCCTCCAGGATCCCACACAAAAACACCACCTCCAAGGTTATCCCACTCCCAGAAGTATCCCTTGACCTCAATCACATGCCATCTCATGCGTCGGCCACAAGTAAGCACCCCAATATGCCAACTGCACACTACCGCAGTCCATGCTACTGGCCTACCTCTGGTCACTTAGAACCCTGTCAATCCGACCCCATTTGGCTAGATCGAATCTGGCTTAGCACTGGCGGAATCCCTGCTGAAGGGCAGGCTCGCTGTAAAAAAGTTACTGCTTCGTTGTTGAACCCCCCAAAAGGGATCAGATCTGTTCACATCACCATTGGAATCACCCTCCAAAAAAGGGATTTTGAATCCCCAGCCATATCCCTAATTCTTGATGCACCCTTACGTACCTCAGCCAAATTGGACAGATAGAAAAGAGCAAAGAGCTCATAATGACCAACCACATCATAGAGAGTTGAATCATCCTCATGGATACTAAAATTGAAACTATATCCAAACAGATCTCCATATATTTATAGGGAGAGGAGCTCTCTACTAGAGATAGAATATATCTTCTTCTTCCTCAAAGGATTGACTTTAACCCATCATGTGATGTCATAATATAGACTAATATTTATAACTTAATTAATTTTTACTCAAAAAATCATATGTCTCATAAAATTATGAAACAATCATTATTGGATAATTATGATGTGATAATTTCAAAAATTCTATTTATTTTACCAAAATAATTTTCTATATATGATACTTTTTACTATAAAATAAAAATTATTACTTACTGGAAAATACTTATTTTTAAAACATGAACAATTTTATGATCCATATAAGAACTAAACTGGACTTCGTTAAATTATATTATCATTTATATTTAAATAAATACTATATAATATTAAAAAAAATTAAAATATTTTTTTTAATTTTTTTGAATATATCAATTGACTATCTTAATTGAAACTATAAATTTCTCAAAAATAAAATCTTGATTTCTTCATATAAAAATCTATTTTTTATCAAACTTATTATATAGTGATTTAAAATGTAACAAAAAATGGATAAATATATTAATTTTTCATTTAAATGAAAATATAAAAATCATACTACTAGGTTTTAGATACATAACCCCTTATTACACATGTGTACACCCTATGGGTAAGGTGTATGATGGTGGCACTTTCTTGGGGAAGTTTGTCAAACCTGGTTTGGGTCATGCTCTCAATAAGGATGAACTTATCTCATAAACAGTTTCACTTGAGATATATTTATTGAATATAATCTTGGGCTTGGTCAAGTGTAACACCCCAACCCTAGAAGCCTAGAGCTTGTGCATTATTTTAATACATTGGAATGATTATATGGAATCAAATCCCGAAGGACTGAGTAGTTTAGTAGTTCTATAAAACCAGATATATACATAGGTTTAACATTACAACTTGAAGGAAAAAAACAACAAAAACGTTTTATTGGGAACATAAAAAACTATAAGTTTATCCCTAAAGATCATTCATAATAAACCTATTAATGTCCTATGAAAATGAAACATAAGAAAGGGGTGATATCAAATGCTCGGTAAGGGTAAGCAATATAGTAGAAGATATCATAACATAAACATTAGGCATGTTGAATAAATATAAACATACATCTTTAACAAAAACATGAACACATTATGGTAGAAATAATATCTAAATAAATAATTACATAATAATGGGTATTCTACAAGTCGAATAACCACCTAAAGCATCAATACAATTTTTATAATTATGGAATTTATAATGTGGGACATCATAACCATACCGTCTAGGCCTCGTGCCAGGACCATAAATAATTATTTTTTCAAAGCCTTGTCCCAGGACCGTAGATTGTCTCCTGAGACCTACCGATGCACTGAGGGGCTATAGCAGGCCCCACCTAACACTTACTAAGTTTAATGAATTCCTCATATTAACATATACATTCATATTGAAACTAACATATGTAATGTAAATAGCTTTACATGAACATGAAGCAAAAACACTAACCATTCGGAGTAAATTGGTGAATGGATTAAGGATAGAACATCCACAGTCAAACTAATTATAAGCCATTCAATTAAATATGGCATATGATATCATGAAATATACACCTTAATGATGTACAGTATTCAATAAGGATTTTTACAAATATAAGATACTTTTAAATGATTCCATTGACAATTTCTTAAGGAAATAATCCTTAAACATTCCAAAGTTTCACATACCACCTTGAAACATTAAAATAATAATCCATTATAATATAATGAGAATAAGTAGAATCTTGTTATGATATACCAAAGGGTATTACATTAACCACATGTGAGTAATAAGTTCTGAACAAGGTGTATATATCCTAAAAGTTAAAGTGAGATGAGAAAAATCATTTTTACTTTGGAAAGAAGAGTTATTTTTTATTTTTCATGAAATCAGATTTATAAAAATTTATATCCAATAAAAGAAGATGTAAGAACATTTAAATTATATTTGAGTCATAAATGTTTTCCCACTGAAGTTAAATCATGTAAAAATTGTTTTTAAATAATCTTTAGAATTAAAACATTTTAGTGAGGTTTAAGGAATTTATTAAAGATATTTTAAAGAGAAAATGGATGTTTTATATCATAAAACTAGAAATTAACCAAAATATATTTTTCACGTTAAAATTTATTATTTTGGAAAAATAAATATTTATTAAAATAGATTATATAGTTCTCTTGAAAATATGTAAGATTTTGAGAAATTCCCTTGAATCGGGCTTGTATTTCCGAAATAATTTTGAATGTTCTGTTTAAAACTTGTATCTACCCATAAAATAACAAATTATTATGGTTGGTAAACATATATAGAACACCCAAACATTATTTAATATGATTAAATAATAATACATAAGAATTTAATTATGTTAATTAGACAATAAATGTAACCAGAATGAAAATGGAGGTTCGGGTGAAAACCCTTACAACTTTGTAATCAATTGAATTGTATGTCCAAAAATTAATTATCATCAAATGAAACATTGAATATCATGAAAATAAATATATAAATGTTATGAAACATCAATGGTATGTATACGTACACCATAAATAATTAATAATAGTGATTAGAGAATATCTCACAAAAGTGGAAGTCAGATGAAGAAACCCTTACCTTAAGTCCAAATATGTTCCGCTCTTGAACTTATGGTCCTAGAATATCATATTAGACGTATTAATAACTTAATTAAGAACCTATAATACATATATATATATTATCATAATTTTTTTAAGTTTATTATGTCCTTATTGATATGTTATAAGATTGAATACTATCATTCTAAAGTATTCGTTTCCTTGGTTTTCATGATCGGTATATTTGAATATGAGTGTGGATGTTCATGTGAAATGGATTTAAATATACAGAATTGAAATTAAATATTATTTATGAATGTAAATAATTGTTAATTCTAATTTATATCATTTGGTTACATGGGATTATTATGATTCATTAGGTAAAATATTACTGATATTCACTTAGATTATTTTAAAAGTATTTAGATTATTAGCAACTAGATTGGTCATATGATTTAATAATATGTATTTATACTAGTTCATGAATATTAAATTGGTTATAATACATATATTATAGTCTGTATCAACCATAAAAATGGTTTAATGACCTGTAATGAATGATAAATTGAAGAACAAAACTTTTTCATCCATGATGGTTGTAAATTGGAACCTCACAGACGATAATTTCATTTATAAAATAAGAGAGAGAGAGAGTAAGAATATTGATGATGGTTATTCCATTCACATGATATGATTAAAGTATATATATTTTACTGGATTTATCATGGTCATTTGGAAAGTTTTGTGATGAGAATATAACAATAGAAAGGAACATGGAATACAAATGAAAGAAATAAAATGTTAATTTACCTCTTAAATCCACCTCCTTGAGAATCTCTTAAAGGGAAGGGGTTTTGGTATTTTTGAATGACCAAGAGCTTATTGGACATGGGTAGTGACTATGGAAGGGTATTTGTGCTGATCATTTATGAGATTTAAGGCATAAAATATTGAAGATAAGAGGGAATGGTGGGGGTTTTTATAGTGGATGAGAGAAGTGAATTTTGAATATTTTATTCATTATTTTATTAATTCCCTCAAGAAAACCAATAGTGTTGTTTCTGGTGACCCATAATAGTAATAAGTGCATATTAGTTTGAAATGAGTGTCATTACATCACTCATGATGTCATAAATAGTGAATTTAACTGATAATTTGTATATACGGTAATTTATCGTATTTCACTATTCAACAAAATTTCAAGAATTTTAGAAAAATCCCAAAAAATCACCATAACCATTTATTGACGTATAGAATTCAAAAATGAACTCCATTTTTTGAAAGTAATTTTCAAAAAAAAAATTTAATTTTTATATAAAATTGTAATTTATTCCAAAAAAACAGCTTTAAAACAATAACTCGTTTTATAACACCTTGAAAAATTAATCAGGGTCCCATAAAATAATATTATAACCATAAGAAAATAAATTAAAAATTTATGATTAAATTTTATGAAAATTTATTTCCATTTTACATTATTAAATTAATAATAAAATTTTAATTAAAATATTTATGACATACAAAAATACCAATACTTATACTATGATTGTTTTCACTTATAAGATGTCTAAATTATATTTATACATTCATGTGTAAAGTTTCTATTTTTTTGGCCAATTTACTATTAATTAATATTAATTACTATTCATAATGGTATGTTACTATTCATAAATGGTATGTTACTATTTATAAAAAAAAGTCTGTCTTATCAGACTCTGAATATCTTACAGAACGCAACCATGTATGTCAGTTTTTTAAAATTCAAATTATAGAAGTGGAAAAGTTATGCTTATTAGTTAGGTTATAATAAAGTGTTGTTTTTTAGATAATTAGTGTTTCAAGCATTCTAAATTAAATATATTTTTAAATTCTTAGGGTGTTACATTATACCCTTCTTACAAAAATTTCATCCTTGAAAATTGAAATTGAACTTCAAATGTTAATGGTTGATACTTGAAAATTACCTTATGGGAAACCAACATCAAGAATATGGTTAAAATATCCTATTAATAAGAGGAAAGTTAAATTCACCAGTTACTACAAAACAACACATTCTAATTAGAAAACATGGTCATGGAATAATATTCAAACCATCATGTAGTGATATTAAACTCTAAAACCTCATACAATGATCAACTTAAACCATTTTTCAAATGGTTAAAAATTTGAAAAAATAATGATTAAACACATTATAATGAATGTATCTAAATTTCTATGATGAACCTATCATTAACCCTTAATCAACAGGAAGAAGCTCTAAAATTCACATTCCAAACACGTGAATAACTTTATCATGTATCCTCTTGAAATATGGTAATAACTTGAATTATAGTAACAACCATATTGGAAACAAACATTATTCCAAATTATTTAGGTAAAATACATTTTATTTGATATATTCGTTAAATCCAGAAGTTCTGTAAACTACATTGATGATAACATAGACCACTTCTCGACAAGTCAATAATCAGCTCTAAGGAAGTCAGTACTTATCCAAATCAATCATTTCATCATCATTATCTCAACATCATATATATATTTAGGATTTTATTTCCCTGAATCTAAAAAGTTTGACTTTCTACTGGATCACTTTTCCTTTATACCATTCATTATACGATCTCAAATCCTTAATTAAATAGTTCTATAGTATAATCCTTATATATCTCACAATTCTTACAACCAGTACATTACTCATAAAATATTCAAATGATCTGATTCTTGACTAGGCGTATTAATCATTCTACATTATTTCTGGTAGCATAATAACTTGATCATTATCCAAAATCATCATTTGGGGTATATTCCTTTGATTCTTGGGAAATTTATTCACATAGTGTCCCATCACCTTGTAGTTGAAGCATTGAATATTGGAAAATTCTTTCTTTATCTTGCAATTATGAGCATGGTAGCCTTTTTATCCACACTTGAAGAAAACTACTTTTCCTCTCAGGAATATGCCTAGGTGTTTACTTCCACAATTATAACATGTGGGAAAATATATCTTTCCCTTCTTTTCTTTATCCATGTTTTTCCATGAAATCATCTTCTTCTTTTTCTTCCCTTCAAATTCATAGGACTCAGAGAAGTCTTTACATACCTTGTCAACACATGATACTATTTCCTCATATGATTGGGATACTTGGGAGACAATATTCATTTAAAATGATGGATTGAGACCATTTGAGATATGATCCTTCTTACTCTTCACATCACATGGATTGGTGAAGTTCTCATTCCTTCTGCTAGGTGACATTTCTAATCAATTCCATATTATATATTTTCTCATAACATTATGAACTCTCTATAACTCTAAACATGGTATAAAACATAGCATAAATTTATGCATCATAAATCCTAGAACCATATATTTTTGTTACATTGGGTGTATAAATCCTTCATAATGGTGGGTAAATAAAATGTCAATTATCCTAAGCATATCCCCCAGGAGTGTCAAACCATTTATGCAGTAAGGCTCATTGTTGTGTACCAGGATACCCCAGGTCTAGCATGAAACTCCTTGTCGAAGTTTTCACTCCTAGGTACATCTGTTCCAGAACCACATCCACTTGTAGTATCTAGAAAGGGATATATTTTCCAAGAATATCTGCATAATTTATTTCTTACCAAGATTAAAATATGTTCTTTAATATTTATCCACATAAAATATCTTTGGGGTTTGTTCGCTAATCTATGTTTTCTAAATATAGTTTCCATGTTTTATACTAGAATTCCTATTATACCAATTGTAACACTCCGACCCTAGAAGCCCAGAGCCAGTGCATTATTTTAAAACATTACCTTGATTACAAGGAATCAAATCTTGAAGGACTGAGTAGTTTAGTAGTTTTGGAAAACTAGATACATACATAGGTTTAACATTACAACTTTAAGGAAAAAAATAACATAAAAGTTTTATTGAGAACATACACAACTCTAAGTTTATACCTGAAGGTCATTCATAATAAACTTCTTCATTTCCTGAGAAAATGAAACATATGAAAGGGGTGAGCTCAAATTATTATTAAGGGTAAGAAATACAGCAGAAGATGTCATAATATAAACATTAGGCATGTTGAATAAATAAAAACATATGCCTTTAACAAAAACATGAACATATTATGGCAGGAATTAGAGATAAATAAATAATTCCATAATCATGGGTATTATACTATTAGAAAAACCATAGGAACCATAAATACTATTTTCATAATGAGGGAATTCATAATTCGGTACATCATAACCATATCATCCAGCCCTCGTGCCAAGACCATAAATAATCATTTTGTCAAGGCCTTGTTCCAAGACCATAGTTCGTCTCGTGAGACCTACCAATGCATCGAGGGGATATAGTGGGTCCCACCCTACACTTACTAAGTCCAATTCATTCCTAATATGAACATATATATTCATATTGAAACTAACATATGAAATGTAAAATTCTTTCCCTGAACATTAAGCATAAACACTAACCATTATGAGTAAATTACTGAATGGTTTTAAGATAGAACTTCCACAGTAAAACTAGTTATAAAACAATAAATTAAATATGGTATATGATATCATGAAAGATACACCTAAATGAAGTTCAAGATTCAACAAGTATATTACTATAGGTAATATACTTTTAAATGATACCATTTAAAATTTAATAAGGAAATAATCCTTAAACATTCCAAAGTGTCCCATACCACCTTGAAACATTCAAATAATAATCCATTAGAATATAATTAGAATAAGGTGACTCTTGATATGATATACCAAAGGTCATTACATTCACCACATGCAAGTAATAAGTGGGTAACAAGGTGTATATATCATAAAAGTTAAAGTGAGATAAGAAAAATCCTTTTTTACTTTGGAAAGAAGAGTTCTTTTGTATTTTTTAAGAAATCAGATTTATAAATATTTATATACAAAAAAAATAAGAGGTAAGAACATAGAAATTACATTTGAGTCATAAATGTTGTCCCATTGATGTGAAATTGTGTAAAAAGTGTTTTTAAAGAAGCTTTAGATTTAAAACATTATAGTGCGGTTTAAGGAATTCATTAAAGAGATTATAAAGTAAAAAGGCATGTTTTCATTCATAAAACCAAAAATTTTAAAAAATTATTTTTCATGTTAATATTTTTTTATTTAAAAATATAAATCTGGCTTAAAATACATAATATAGTTTTTTAAAAATAGTTAAGAATTTGAGAAGTTCCCTTGATTCGGGCTTGTATTTCAGAAATAATTTTAAAAGTTCCTTTTAAAACGTGTAACTCACCATAAAATAAGGAATGATTCTAGTTGATAAACATATATAGAAAACTCACACATAATTTATGAGGATTACATGATAATACATAAGAATTTCATTATGGTAATTAGATAATAAAAGTAACCCGAATGAAAATTGAGGTTCGGGTGAAAACCCTTAAAACTTTGTAATCAATTGAATCGTATGCACCAAAATTAATGATCATAAAATGATAAATTGAATGTCATTAAAATAAATAGATTCATGACATGAAACATCAATGGTTATTATACATACACCATACACAAGTAATATTAGTGATTACAGAATATCTCACAAAATTGGAAGTGAGATGAATAAACCCTTACCTTAAGTCCAAATGTGTTCCACTCTTGAACTTAAGGTCATGGAATATGAAATTAGACTTATTAATAACTTAATTAATAAACTATTAAACATTTATTTATTTTATCATAATTTTATTATGGTAATTATGTCTTTATTGATAATTTGTAAGATTTAATTCCGTCATTCTGGAGTGTTCGTTTTCTAGGTTTTCATGATCGATATATTTGTATATGAGTATGGGTGTTCATGTAGAATGAATGTAAATGTCCAGAATTGAAATTAATTATTATTTATGAACATACAGAAGTTATAATGGTCATTTATATCATTTGGTTACATGGAATGAGGATGAATCATTAGGTGAAATATTAATGATATTCACATAGATTATTTTAGCATCATTTTGATTATGAGGAACTAGTTTGATCATATTATTTAATAATATGTACGTATACTGATTAATGAATATTAAATAGGTTATAATAAATATATTATAGTCTATTTAAACCATAAAAATGGTTTAATGGCCAGTAATGAATGATAAATTGAAGAATGAAACTTCGTCATCCACGAAGGTTGTAAATTGGAACATCACAAATGATAATTTTGTTTATAAAATAAAAGAGAGAGTGTAAGAATATTGATGATGGTCCTTCCATTAACATAATATAATTAAATTATATAGATGATAATGGAGTTATAATGGTCATTTTTACATAGGAGTTGAGGAGAATAGAACAGTAGAAAGGAACTTGAAATGAAAATGAAAGAAATAAAATTTGAATTTACCACTTGAATCCACCTCCTTGAGAATCTCTTAAAGGGAAGGGTTTTGGTCTTTTGGAAAGAACAAGAGATTATTGGAAATCACTATTGACTAGGGAAGAGTATTTGGGAATAAATTTGAGGATATTAAAGGCTTATAGGAGTAAAGAGAAGAGAGAGTGATGGTGGTTTTTATAGTGGGGGAGAGGATTGAATTTTGAATGTTTTATTTATTATTTTATTAATTCCCTCAAGACAATGAATATTGTTGTTTCATGTGACACCTAATAGTAATAAGTGCATGTGAGTTCTATCTAACAGGCCTTACATCAATCATGATATCATAAATAGTTCAACTAACTGATAATTTGTATATATGGTAATTTACTGTATTTCACTATTCATAAAAAAATCATGAATTTTAGAAAAATCCCAAAAATTAACCCTAACCATTTCTCAATGCATAGAAATAAAAAATTAACTCCATTTTTGGAAAATAATTTTATAAATTTTATAATTTTATTTTTTAAATAAAATCATAATTTATTCCAAAAAAATAACTTTAAAACTATAACTTGTTTTATAACACCTTGAGAAATTAATCAGGGTCCCATAAAATAATATTATAACCATAATAAAATAAAGTAAAAATTTATAATTAAATTTTATGAAAATTCATTTCCAATTTACATTATTAAATTAATAATAAAATTGTAATTAAAATATTTATGATATACAAAAATACCAATACATATACTATGATCGTATTTTCACTTATAAGATGTCTAAATTGTATTTATAAATTCATGGGTGAAGTTTCTATTTTTTTTCCAATTACTATTCATTAAAATTAATTATTATTTATAAGGGTATGTTACTATTCATAAGGGTTTGTTACTATTCATCAAAAATTAAGTTTGACTTATCAGACTCTGAATATCTTACTAAACGCAACTGTGTATGTCACTTTTTCAAAATTCAAATTATAGAAGTGGAGAAATTATGTTTATTGGTTAGGTTATAATAATGTTTTTTAAAGATAATCATTGTTTCATTCATTCTATATTAAATATATATTTAAATTCTTGGGGTGTTACATTATCCCCTCCTTACAAATATTTTCTCCTTGAAATCTGAAATTGAACTTTGAAAGTTAATAATTGATACTTGAAAATTCCCTTATTGGAAACCAACATCAAGAATATGGTTAAAATATCCTATTAATAAGAGTAAAGGGAAATTAATCAGTTATTACAAAACAACACATTATAATTGGGAAACATGATCATGGAAGAATAATTAAACCATCATGTAGTGACATTAAATGCTAAAACCCCATAGAATGATCAACTTAAACCATTTTGCAAGTGCTTAAAACTTCCAAAATATAATGATTCAACACATTATAATGAAGGTATCTAAATTTCCATGATGAACCTATCATTAACCCTTAATCAACAAGAAGAATCTTTAAAATTCACATTCCAAACATGTGAATAACTTCATCATGTATCCACTTGAAATATGGTAATAACTTGAATTATCGTAACAACAATATTGGAAACATGCATTTTTCTGTATTCTTTAGGTAAGATGCATATTGTTGGATATTTTCCTTAAATCCAAAGGTTCTGTAAACTCTATCGATGATAACATAAACTACTTCTCAGCAAGTCAATAATCACTTTCATGGTAGTCAGTACTACTCCAAATCAATCATTTCTTCATAATTATCTCAACATCTGATATATATTAAGGGTTTTATTTACGTCAATCTAAAAGGATTAAATTTCCACTGAATCACTTCTCCTTTAAAACATTAATCATACAAACCAAAATACTTAATTAAATAGTACTATAGTACAATCCTTATATATCTCATAATTCTTATAAAAAGTACATTACTGAAAAAATATTTTAATGACACGATTCTTGACTGGGCATATTAATCATTCTACTTCATCTGTGGTAGCATCATAACTTTATCGTTATAAAAAAGAATCATTTGGGGCATATTCCTTTGAATATTGGGACATTGAATCATATAGTGTCACATCTCCTTGAAATTGAATCAATGAATATAGGAAAATTATTTTCTTATCATGCAATTAGGAGCATGGTGGTCTTTTTCTCCACACTTGAAGTAAACTCCTTTTCCCCTCAAGTATATACCAAGGTGTTTACTTCCATAATTATCACATGTGGGAAAATACATCTTTACCTTCTTCCCTTTATCCAGGTTTCTCCCTTCCATCCACTTCTTCTTTTTATTCCCTTCAAATCCATAGGACTCAAACATGCCTTTACATAGCATGTCAACATATGATACTATTTCCTCATATGATTAGGATACTTGGGAGACAATATTCCTTTGAAATTGTGGCTTGAGACCATTAGATATATGATCCTTCTTACTCTTTGAATTATATAATAGGTTCCATTTCTAATCAATTCCATATTATATATTAGATCATAACATTATGAACTCTCTATGACTCTAAACATGGTATAACACATAACATAATTTTATGCATCATAAATCCTAGAACCATATACTTTGGTTACATTGGGGGTATAAATCCTTCGTAATTGTGGGTAAATAAAATGTGAATTATCCTAAGAATATCCTCGAGGGGTGTGAAACTAGGTGCTCAATAAGTTCTTCTATCATGTACCAAGATACCCGAGGTCAAGCCCAAAACTCATTGTCAGAGTTTTCAATCATAGGTACATCGGTGCTAGAACTACGTCTACTTGTAATATCCATACATGGATGTATTTTCTAGGAAGTTCCAAATAATCTATTTCTTACCATTATTCCAGGATTTTCTTGTATGTTTATCCTCATAGACTATCTTTGGGGTGTGTTCGCTTATCTAAGTTTTCTAAATATAGTTTACAAGTTTTATACTAAGCTTCCTCTGATACCAACTATAACGCCCCGAACCCCAAATCCCAGAGCCAGTGTATTATTTTAATACATTGGCATCATTACAAGGAATAAAATCCAGAAGGAATGATTATTTTGGTAGTTTTAAAAAAACAAATAAATACATAGGTTCAACATTACAACTTGAAAGGAAAAAACAACATAAAATATTTATTGAGAACATCCAAAAATCTAAGTTTATCGCTGTAGGTCATTCATAATAAACTTCTTCAGGCCCTAAGAAAATAAAACATAATAAAGGTTTGAGATCAAATTCTCAGTACGGGTAAGCAATATAGCGAAAGATATCATAACATAAATATTAGGCATGTTGAATAAATAAAAACATACGACTTTAACAAAAACATGAACACATTATACAAGGAATTAGAGCTAAATAAATAATTCCACAATTATGGGTATTCTAATAGTTGAATAACCACATGAAACATAAATACTAATTTCATAATGATGGAATTCATAATGTGGGACATCATTACCATACTGTCCAGGCCTTGTGCCAAGACCATAAATAATAATTTTCCAAGTGCCCTGTGCCAAGACCATAGTGTGTCTCATGAGACCTACCGATGCACCAAGGGGATATATAGGGACCCAAATGATGCTTACTAAGTCCAATTCATTCCTCATATGAACATATACATTCATATTGAATCTATCATATGAAATGTAAATAGATTTCCCTGAACATTAAGAATAAAACCTAACCATTCATATTAAATTAGTGAATTGTTTTATGATAGAACATCCACAGTAAAACTAATTATAAAACATTCAATTAAATATGGTATATTATATCATGAAATATACAACTCAATGAAGTACATGATTCAAACATGTCTCAATTCAGGGTAGAGGATACTTGTTCTTTATTGTGGCTTTTTTGAGATCATGATAATCATTGAAAATGAACATTGACTAATCTTTCTTCATAAATAAGAGGAATTCATCACCCCTTCGTGAAGCACTTCGGCATATGAACCCTTTATCTTTATTCTCATATAGTTTTTTCTTAATCTCTTCAAGATTCAAAATAGATATTCTAAATGAAGTCTTGGATATTGGAAATTCCCCTGGTATAATCTCAATTTGAGAATTCATCATCTCTTCTAGTAAAAAGGCCATGCAATTCCTTGGGAAAAACTTCTTCATATTACCTCACAATAGGCATGTCATCAAAGATGGTTGCTTCATTAGAATCAATCATGTAAGAAAAATACGTATCCACATAGGGTAGTAATACCCAGGAATGAGATTATGGTTCTAAAGATTATTCATCCTCCTCATTGCACATGTACAGAATTGAGGTTCGATTCACCATATGGAAGTTATTTCCCCCTCACAGAAATTTCTAACTGCTCTATAAAGGGAAATCCAATCCCTTATAATAAGGAAATAATCCTTAAACATTAAAAAGTGTATCATACCACCTTGAAACATTTAAATAATAATCCCTTATAATATAATTATAATAAGAAGACTATTGATATGATATACCAAAGGGAATTACATTCACTATGTGCAATTAATAAGTGGTTAACAAGGTGTATATATCATAAAAGTTAAGGTGAGACAAGAAAAATCCTTTCTACTTTGGAAAGAAGAGTTTTTTTGTATTTTTCATGAAATCATATTTTTAAACATTTATATCCTAGAAAATTAGAGGTAGGAAAATTTAAATTATATTTGAGTCATAAATGTTTTCCTAATGAAGTGAAATCGTGTAAAAAAATTTTTAAAGAAGTTTTAGAATTATAACATTTTAGTACGGTTTAAGGAATTCATTAAAGAGATTTTAAAGCACAAATTCATGTTTTATTTCATAAAAATAGAAATTAACAAAAATATAATTTTCATGTTATATATTTTTATTTTAGAAATTAAATCTGGATTATATTATATTATAGAGTTCTCTAGAAAATAGGTAAGAATATGAGAAATTCTCTTGAATCGGGCTTGTATTTCGAAAATAATTTTGAAAGTTCATTTTAAAATGTGCGACTCCCCATAAAATAAGGAAGGATTATTGTTGGTAAACCTACATAGAACACTCAAAAATATTGTATTAAGAGTACATAATAATACATAATAATTTCATTAAGGTAATAAGATAATAAAAGTAACCCGAATGAAAATGGTGGATCGAGTGAAAAAACTCTTACAACTTTGTAATCAATTTTATCGTATGCCCCTAAATTAATGATAATAAAATGAAAAATTGAATATAATTGAAATAAATGGATTAATGATATGAAAAATAAATGGGTAGTATACATACACCATACACTGGTAATATTAGTTATTACAGAATATCTCACAAAAATGGAAGTGAGATGAAGAAACCCTTACCTTAAGTATGAATGTGTTACGCTCTTTTAAGGTCCTGGAATATGAAATTAGATATATTAATAACTTAATTAAGTACATATTAGACATTTAATTAGTTTTTCATGATTTTATTAATTTTATTATGTCCCTATTGATAAGTTTTAATATTGAATTCTGTCATTCTGGAGTGTTCGTTTCCTTGGTTTTCATGATCGGTATATTTGTATATGAGTATGAATGTTCATGTGGAATGGATGTATAAATTCATATTGAAATGAAATATTATTCATGAACATCCATAAGTGTTAATGGTAATTTATATCATTTGGTTACATGGAATGAGGATGAATCATTAGTTGAAATATTAATGATATTCACTTAGATTATTTTAGTAGTATGTTCATTATTAGGAACTAGTTTGGTCATATGATTTAATAACATGTACGTATACTGGTTCATGAATATTAAATAGGATAAAATATATATATTATGGTCTGTTTCAACCATAAAATTGGATTCATGACTAGTAATGAAAGAGAAATTGAAGAACAAAACATCATTGTCCATGAAGGTTGTAAATTAGAACCTCACGGAAAATAATTTCGTTTATATAATAAAAGAGAGAGAGTAAGAATATTGATGATGGTTATTCCATTAAAATGATATAATTCAAGTATATATTTTATAATGGAGTTATCATGGTCATTTTTATAGAGGATCTAGGTAGAAAAAATAAAGGAACTTGAAATGAAAATGAAGGAAATAAAATGTGAATTTACCTCTTGAATCCACCTCCTTGAGAATCTCTTAAAAGGAAAGGGGTTTTAGTGTTTTGGAAAGACCAAGAGTATCTTGTACGTGGTTAGTGACTAGGGAAGGTTATTTGGGAATAACATTGGGGATCTTCAAGGCTTATAGGTGTCAAGAGAAGAGTGAGTGACGGGGGTTTTTTATAGTGGAGGAGAGGAGTGAATTTTGAATATTTTATTCATTATTTTATTAATTCCCTCAAGACAACCAATGGTGTTATTTAATGTGACCAATAATAGTAATAAGTTTATTTTAGTTTGAACCAAGTGTCCTTAAGTCACTAAATATATCATAAATAGTGCATTTAACTGATAATTTGTATATACGGTAATTTACCGTATTTCACTATTCATCAAAAATTCATAATTTTCAGAAAAATCCCCAAAATTCAACCTAACCATTTATTGAAGTGTATAATTAAAAAATTAAATCCATTTTTTGAAAATAATTTTCTAAATTTTTTTAATTTAATTTTTGAATAAAATCATATTTTATTCCAAAAAATAACTTTAAAATTATAAGTCGTTTTATAACACCTTGGGAAATTAATCAAGATCCCACAAAATAATATTATAACCATAAGACAATAAAGTAACAACTTATGATTAAATTTTATGAAAATAAATTTCCATTTTACATTATTAAATTAATCATAAAATTTTAATTGAAATATTTACGACATACAAAAATACCAATACTTATACTATGATCATTTTCTCACTTATAAGATGTCTAAATTATATTTATACATTCATGGGTGAAGTTTCTATTTTTTTAGACAATTTAATATGTATTACGATTCCTAAAGGTATGTTACTATTCATAAGGGTATGTTACTTTTCATCAAAAATTATGTTTGTCTTATCAGAGTCTGAATATATTGTTAAACGTAACAGTGTATGTCAGTTTTTCAAAATTATAATTATAGAAGTGGAAAAATTATGTTTATTGGATAGGTTATAATAAAGTGTTGTTTTGTAAATAATCATTGTTTCATGCATTCTATATTAAATATATTTGTAAATTCTTGTGGTGTTACATCAAGGGTAAAGGCTAGTGATTCTATTTTCCTCAGATGATATGATAAATGGGCTTCATAGGGTATGATCCTACTAGTCAAAGTTGTAGCGCCCAGACATGATAGTCACTCAAACAGTTCTCCTGATCGATTATCCATCAGGCCTTAGGAATGCCTCCCCATACACCAAAGGATATTAACTAGATGCGAGGTTCTTATCAGGTGATAATATGGAGGTTATACCCTTGGGTAGTGATAATAATAATGGTCCATATATATATAACACAATAGAATAATGGACTATAACACAATGAAAAAAATGAAAATAAATCGAAGCATAATAAATTAGAATCAAAATAAAAAATCCTAAAATCATAATACCATTTGAATAAAACAAAAATTTCATTGCATAACAGGTCATACATAAAAAATAATTAGAGTTACATATGGCTGACCATATATGTACATATAATAATCAAGAAAAAACTCAAAAGGAAAAAATCTATCTCTATACCAGAACCACATAGTCCACTGCCATCCATCACATGAAAAAAAGTATGAATTGATCACTAAGGTCAAGCTCATAATCCTGAATCCTTTCTTAATCTCAAAATAAAAAAGTCTACATCCATCCTAAGGGGCCCTTGTAGGGTGTGAGAATAATATCAGTAGGACACCACCAAAGTGTTTCTTTTTTACATCCATAATTATGTAGGTATAAGATAAATTTAAATAAAAGGAAACTCACACTTATTTAATAAAGACCATGCTTCCCATGTGCTCAACAATCACAAGGAATTGTTCTTCCTACTTCATCCTTTGTCGGTTATCTCAGAACTTGTGCTCCAAATTATATATATAGCATACACTACTTGTATTGATATATATAATTACAGTGGTGAGGATCTGTGGCTTAATCCCCAAGTAATCCCTTGATTAATATCAAATACTTTGAACCATCTTGTTCCACCCATATCATTTCATTCAGCAAATCATTCCATCAATTATGTAATTAGTGTCCAAACATCATGCCCAATCAAGTCCCTAGTCCCTTGAACATCATCTTAGAAAAGCACTTTCAGCTCAAAGCCTGATGTTTCGAGGCATAGTGGTGTGCTTACTCCAATAAATAATCATTTTCATCTCAATAGTCGATGTCCTAGGTTATGAAAATATTCATCCCCCCATAATCCCATCTCATCAGCCTTAAGTGTAACAGTGACCCTCATACCCCAATTGATGGTTTGAACACCATCAATCGATGGTCCATCCCAATTAACATGGATTTCTATAGTGATCACCCCAACATATCTAATAGTTAAAACCATCCCCTAAACCACATAGTATATGAGGGCCTCCACCCATAATGAGTGGTCAACACCATCTCAGCTAAATCCTATCTATGTAAAATAAAATTCAATGGTGCATAGCCCAAAAATGGTGAGAAACAATCACAAAAAACTTAATCTACATCATCTGAAATCTTTTTCCCCTACAACCATGTCACTAAATCACACTATTCAACACCATCTCAAATCACATGGGCCATGACCTTATCCTAACAACCTCATCACCTCAATCTGATGACCATGTCGCCTCAATTTGGTGATCATTATCACCGCATGTAACCTGCGCCACACCCTCAACCAGATGATCTTGTCACATCAATCCAGGTGATCAACATCACCTCAATCATCATTACTAGTCTATCACATTACCAATAAACTCAATTAATCAATATAACAATTAAATTTAATTAAATAAACACACACCCAACCAAAACTACCCAATTTGGTTCAACCCCCTTACCCAATTTAACAATTTTTAGTAAAATAAGAGCATTACCATAGGCACATCATACCATCAATTGAATAATTTACAAGATAAAATCATTTTATTTAAGGTATCACTTGGTTTAACTAGTAGAATATTTAAGAAACATGGCCCAAAATACCAATAAAATTAATGATAAATCTTGGGAACACCTATAGTTAACTCATAGTCACTCGAACATCTGATATAAGACTCTAACTCTATCTAAAACGAGAGAAATCAGCATTTTAGATAAACACCCTAAAAATTGCACAAAAGAGATCGCATGGATTTAGAATTCCATATGATAATATAAAATAAAAATAGAATGTAATATATCAAAGGACTCATAGAGATGAATTTGTATCCCCCAACATAGCATGAATCATACCACAGATGATGAAGGTGGATCAATGCCTAAGGGAAGAAGAAAAGGGGGAGCTCCCTCTATCAGTAAGGTTGAATGAAGAATAAATGAAGGAGAAAATTCTAAATATATATACGGGAAGTTTGGGAATTTCCCCAAATAAAAATACCTACATATTTTGGCCACACGATTTGGATAACCTTGTGCCAACCATGTGATTCCCATTATCCAAGAACTACACGTGCATGGGCTAGGAACACTATTTTCCAAACCATGGGAAGACTTTGTGATTCACCTTTGTTAAAAACCATATATGTCTCACAAGGAAGTGGGTTTCCACCTGTATGTTTTTTCAAACCATGTCCATTTTTTTAGCTGGTCCACAAAGTTACACCTGGGATTCCATATGGTTTGATAAAATGGTGGGTCTCTATCTGTGCATTCTAGAAACTGAGTTATCGACCCTCTTCGCACCTAAAACTCACCTGAATCCCTGAGGAACTATTAAATCATTAAAAATGTTAAAAAAAACAATTTTTTCAATTATACCCCTATAATTAGGTTATAAAGATTAAAGGAAAAGTTGTAATGCTCACCAAACTCAAAATTTCCAACAGATTTAGAAATTTTGACCAACTCAAAAACCTAAGACGTTACAATCTACCCACCTTAACATAGATCATCTCTAAGATATCAAGATTTACTCAGAGATGGTACCAAACATACCCATATAATTTACATTAACCTGGACTACCTTTTTCATTTAGATATCGGTCAACTTCCCTCAAGGCGCTACGCACCTTAGGAGTTACCTACATAGTCCGTTCTGACTCAAACAATATTATCTGATGGTTCACTGACCATCCCTACACTCAAAAGTCGCATCATGATGAATAATCATTCGTTCACCTCATCAGGTTCTAAAATCATGCCTATGAAATATTTAACACCCAGAAAGTCCATATAAGGCCCCAACCTTAAACATTACATAAACTTAAATTAAGTAAATAATTCACATTGAGAATCTTTTCATGTTTAGATTTTTAGAGAATTAGGTAATACATATTAAATTAAATCTCAAATATTAATAAAATAAAAACTCTTAAATTAAGACAATAATTCTTTTCTTGATATAAATCTTCTTGAATTCTTCATTTCTATTAACCTTCCTTATACCCTGTGAAAAAAATTTCAAAAACATGGGATGAGCATAAAAATATCAGTAAGGGTTATAAAATAAAGAATGAAAACATTAGTTCATCAATACATACAAAACATAATCTATTTAACATACCTCATGAAATCATATCATTTATGAATAACACATAGAAATTATAAATCATAAAGGTAACTTGTGGCATCCATAACATACTTACATTATAGATTTCACTGCTATGTAGGGAGTTACATTTGGAATACCCATCATGGTATATTACCAAAATCTCTTAGGGGAAACGTTAACATTTACCTACATTACATTACCTAATGAATTGGAGATCTATCATAGGCTCACCCGCCCTAGGTTTGTCATGAAACAACCCATATATTTAAACAATGCCCAAGAACCATAACATAATCATAACACATGAACAAGCATAAAAGAAAGATAAAATTTCCACATTGTAATCACAATATAACATTTCAATATATTGATATAATCAATCAATTATCAAAACCATTTTCAAAAAAAAAAATAAGTAAAAATATTATAGGTTATATATTTTTATTTTAAAAACATTATGGTTTGTTAAAGAAGCCAAATATCAAATATTGCTCATGGCAGCGGAAATGTCATTGTCACCGCATATGTTAAAAATAAACATTCTTCTTGTCATTTAGAAAAAAAATTTGTAGAGAAAATATTCCCTTTAAATGAAATTAAAATTAAAGGGGGTTTATGTAACGTATAAAGGAAAGTCGTTTATAAATTAAAGTATGCCTCAATGAATGGAGATTGAGACAAAGTCCCTTAAAAAGATCATTTTTTGAATAAAATAGATCGATTATGTGTATTCACTATAATTACACATAAAAAAAGTATAAATAAAATATATTATAACAAAATATATTTCTAACATAATCATAGAATGACATAATCATGAAGTATAAGTTTAACCCAAATAATGGAAATTAGGTTAAGAAGTTCCCTTACCTCGTGTTTGACTTGACTTGTTTATTATTTAATCTCCTGAATAATAAAATAAACTTAATTTCTACTTGATTTAGAACCTTTTTAAAGTTTATTATTCCTTTTATTTTACTTATTACCTTGCTACAACAATTAGTTAATTATTTGAGTTCATATCGGACATTTTGTCGATGTTCATAACTTAAGTAAAAAATAAACTTGTTATAATTACAGATTTTCCATGTGAAAAAATACATTATCTCCAGAATGATATTCATGGTTTATATATCATATATATATATAATATATCCAGTATATATATGTATTTATCATAGTACATAACATTTTTAGATAAGAAATGAAATGCACTGTTCATGGAGACGGTAAGTCGTACATACGCATGAACGATACTTTCAATTCTATTTCATATTTAATAGAATGAAAAATTAAAGATACATAGGTATATTATAATTAAATTATAATATAATATATAATTTCAATAACTCCATCCTTTATAAGTTCCACTTATGGCATGAACGAGTCATATCACTTTGAGGGGGCAGTAGTCTGCACTTCCTCAAATGAAATTATTATATTTACCCATTATGGAAACCATAAAGGTATGTTATAAATGAAAAATAAAATATCATAGAGACAATATACATATAATATGTATCATATATAAATATAGTTCCGTCATAATTTCCACCATGAGAGGTGGTAGGAGATATTTGAACAATCATCATTTCGTGAGGCATTAGTTCGTCGCCCACAAAAACAGTATGTTCGTATCCATTAGATGAAGGTGTTTGAAAGTGTAGTTATAATAAATATCATAACAAAAACCTAGTAAATTTAGGATACTGGTGTTTTTATGTAAAATAATAATAACAATATCATAGGGTGTGGAAAAGGAAAATAAAATAAAATAACTTGAGAGAAGATGTTACCTTCAATCGGGTAACTACCTTTGCTTTGAACCAAAAGGATTTATTGAATTGCCTTCTTCCAAAAGTAAGGATTATAAGTGGAAGATATGGATGTTGGAAGATTATTGGATCAGATTTTGGGTGATACAAAGGGCTTAAAATATGTGAGTAGTGGGTTAAATGTTGTGGCCTTTTATAGGAGGGAGGAGGGGCTCTTTAGGAAAGTTTGAAAGTATTATTTTATTATAAAACGATTTTCGGTTTCAAAAAGCCCAAAACTCCCTAAATTAAAATATAAGATGAATATAAGTCGAAATAAAATCATCAAATAATAATTAGATAGGTTATTTATAGATTTAAAAAGGGTTCTCTATCAAAAGGTTGTAAATCAACATTTTAAAGAATATTAGAGTATTTCATGCTTAAAATCATATTTATTCTTATTTTAAGTCTCTAAATTTTATTGGATAAAAGTAAAAACATTTAAAAAACATGTGTAATCATATTTTAGTTAGTTATGTAAATTCATTCCACTACAAAGTCTAGGCGTTAACTACCATTTAAAATAAAATTATTATTATATTGTTTTTCAGTATAACTCAAAGTTGTGTGCAATGTAAGATTTAAAAGAAACTCATTGTTGTGTGTTGAGTATGCTATCAGACATAGAATCACCTTGAAAGTAAAATTAATATTTAATTCAAAAATATTAATAAATTTGAAAATGTCATATTCATTATTTTCCAGGGATGTTACATCCTTCCGCCCTTTTGGGAATTACATCCTCAAAATTTTAAAATTGGGCCCAGAAACTTCATTAAAAGTCCCACATCAAAAAAGAGTCACTAAAACTATCACTTTAAAAGAAATAAATACAAGTAAAAACATCACCCGAGATAACCCATACTAGGATTCCATGTAGAAAAACATGGATATGGAAGATAAACTAAGTGGAAAGTTTTGATGGAGAGTGATAGAAAACATGATTAGGAGAAAGTTAACTACCACAAAATAACATGCTTGTAATAGTTAAACAGTATTTGATTCCCCGGTAGGAAAAGTAAACAGAGAACATTTTTTGTTTTAGGATCCCTTTTATAAAGTTGAGGAATTATTTTATGAGATTGACTAATAACATAAGGAAATATACTTACTTTTCAAGTTGATCTTTATCCTTTAAAAAAATTTCTACCACAAACTCATCTTTTCTCCAAACGATGAGTATTCAAGATGACTTGGTCACACCTGAAGTGCTAGAATCAACTTCTAAAGAATCACATAATACACAAAATATGAACTATATATATCGCTTTTCTTTAGTCATTAACCAAAACAAAATGGTTAGTACAGGATCAGATAACCCCCAAAAGGATAAAAAAAGAAATACTACTCTTAATATCCATAATTGAAAAAAGAGTAACCAAAGTTCAATAAAGACCATTCAATAAACAGTTGTCCTTAAAATCCTTAAATATAATCCAAACTAATATTGAAATCGAAAATTTAGAATAATTTTATCACATAGTCTTCAACAAAAATGTTAACATTTATTTCCAAATAACATCAGCTACACTTAATGTCTCATACTGAAAAGTAATTAACCTAATCACATATTCCCTATGATAAGTGAAATATTTCCATAAATAACCCAAATATCTATATGTCCTTAATAAAAACATAGATTCTTAAAAAATAAAATTTCAACCATTACTCCAAAATTGAAATCCCATAGTATTCTATTTTTCTTAGGTATATAGTGTTCCCAAAAGAGAGAACATATTCCAAACTAACCTTTATCACATAATCAACAAATCATTTTCTTATACTATGGATATCTATTTAAAAAAAACATAAGTTCCCAAAATCAACTTATTCCTAATCCATAAAATCATTTAACTAAAAATAATAAGTTATACTGACCAGTGGCTTTACATAGGCCATCGGCTGGTGATACGACCTTGTCGCCCTTCAGTTGTGGGTTTGATTTTTACGACCTTTCCGAATGTGGCGGGTTGTAACCCATCTTGTGTGTTTTCCCTTTTTATAAAACTCAAAAATAACCCTAACATGATTTAACCTCAATGGTTTTTTTATACCTCTCATTTTCATCCCAACTCATAATGACCTCAATATCCTTATTCATGAAGTCTTATATATATTGAAATTTTTTACCACCATAAAAAACACTATTCTCAAAGAAAGAACATCATACCTTGATCATGGTGTCCACTTGGTTTTATCATAATCTTTTTCATGTAGATAGATGGTCCATGCATTGGAAAAATGATTTAGAGGTCCTTCAAAATCATAATCTTCCTTTATCCAAATAAACCTTGTACAACATGGGTCATATGGGTGTTCACAAAAAAATAGTTTTGGAATATAATCATGTATGACATATAATTTCAAAATATCTGATAAAAGTTGATTTTTATAAAACAGTCACACCGAGTTTGAGTTGAAACATTCAATTAATGGTCCTTTTAATATACCATAAGTATGTGCTTAAAGACTATAATTTGAAAGAAAATATAAATAGGTTGCACAAGTGTATCCTTCTTCATCACCTTTTTCAAAATCATAATATGCTTCAAAATCTTGTGATAAGGTAAAATATTTTAAAATGCCTTGATAATATTTACCAATCTTAAAAATATAAAAATATTGAGAAAATAGGATTTGATTTAATACAACCCATGATCCACTATGGTATCGAGGTATAGAAGAGGTTTTTGATATCTCAAACAATTTTTTGCAAGTGAGTTGTATGGTAAAAAATGTTCCAGAGTTGTCTGAACATGACTTTTCAATAATTATTTCAAACAAGTCATTAGGAAGATATAGTAATGTCATTTGAGATACTCCTCCTTCCATTTGTAAAAGACTTTCCTTGATCTGAAAAAGTTACTAAATAAAGGTTTAACTTAAGAAGTAGACATAGAGACTAACCATGTGTCTAAAAAAACTTTTAATCCCTAAAATTGTCTAAACCGACCTTTGATACCAACTATAAGGTCTCATCCTTAATCATTACATAATCTTGAATTAAGTTTAAAATTAAAATTGAGGATCTTTTCAGGTTTAGATTTTTAGATAATTATGCCATAACTATTACATTACATCTCAAATATTAAAAAGTAGACACTTCTACTCAGTATCCATTTTTTCATAAAATAAAAACTCATAAAAGAAAACAAGAATTATTTTTTTGATATAAATCTTCTTGAGTTATTCCTTTCTATTACCCTTCCTTATACCATGTGAAAAATATTTCAAAAACATGGGATGAGCATAAAAAGCTCAGTAAGGGTTATAAAATAAAGAATTAAAACATTAGTTCATCAATACATACAAAACATAAGTTCTTTAACATACCTCATAAAATCATATGATTTATGAATAACACATTGAAATCATAAATCATAAAGGTAACTTTTGGAATCCATAACATAATTACATTGTAGCTTTCACAGCTATGTAGGGAGTTACAGTTGGAATACCCATCACGGTATATTCCTTAAATATATTAGGAGAAAAATTAAAGTTTACCTATGTCATGTTACCCAATGAATTAGAGATCTATCTCAGGCTCACCCACATTAGGTTTATCACATAACAACCCATATATGTCAACAATTCCCAAGAACCATAACATAATCATAACACATGAACAAGCATAAAAGAAAGACAAAATTTACACATTTAAATAACAATATAACATTTCAATATATCAACATAATCAATCCATTCTCAAAACATTTTTCAATACCAAAATATGTAAAAAGAGTATATGGTATTTATTTTCCTTTTAAAAACATTACGTCTTGTTAAAGAATCCAAATATCAAATAATGATTGCAGCGGCAGAAAGGTCGTTGTCACCACATATGTTAAAAACAAAAATTCTGTTTATTTATTAGTAAAACGCTTCATAGGGAAAATATTCCCCTTGAATGAAATTAAAAGTAAAAGGTGTTTATACACTGTATAAAATAAAGTCATGTATATATCAAAGTATGCCTCAATGAAAGGAGATTGAGATGAAGTCCCTTACAAATTTTATTTTGTAAATAAAATAGATTTATTATGTGTATTCACTACAAGTAAACATAAATAAAGTATAAATACAATATATGATATCAAAATATATTTCATTAATAATCCTATTATGACATAATCATGAATTATATGTTTAACCCAAAGAATAGAAATTGGGTTAAGAAGTTACCTTACCTCGTGTCCAACTTGACTTTTTCGTTCTTTAATATCCTGAATAATAAACTAAATATAATTTCTACATTTATAGAATATTTTTTAAGTTTATTATTCCTTTTATATCACTTATTACCTTGCTACAACAATTAGTTAATTATTTGAGTTCATATCGAACATTTTGTCGATGTTCGAAACTTAAGTCAAAAATTAAATTTTTATAATTACAATTTCTCCATGTGCTCAAAAGTCTATTATCTCCAGAATTATATTGTAACACCCCGAGCTTCCATGATACGCATCTCATTCAATAATGCAATAGCTTTCATTGTACGCAACTTCGAGTTCTAAAACACCGCCACTAATCAAAGTAGCCGTTATGAATAGTAATAACCACTTTTTAAAATTATAGAAATTTTATATTTTAAAATGGACTTCATTTTTGGATTTGGAATATCGAAATTAGCCTATGTTGAATTTTTGGTATTTTTCTGAGAACTTCCATTTTTTATGAATAGTGAAAAATACTTAAAAACAACTTTTTTAATCAAAATAATTTATAGTGATAAATTATACTATTGAGTGGTTTTAGAGTATAATTAGAATATATTTTTACCATTTTATCCAATGGTGGTCATTATAATTAACTTAACATTGAAATTGGGCATTAACAATTGTCAATCTTTTGATATAAATTGTTTCTTAAAAACACGCTATTTGTTGTGACAGCGGGAATTAATTATAAAATTAATTAATGCAACTTATATGTTTGGAATTTTGTAAAATAGACATTATTTTTGAATTCGGAATATCAATTATATCTTAGGGTGAAATTTTGGCATTGTTCTGAAAAACTTCAATTTTTGATGAATAGTGAAACCACTAAGTGGTAGTTAAATAACTGATTTTTCATTTAAAAGAAATATTACCACCTCTGTGATTTGATTTTCAAAAATCCGACATACATGGTTATCATTAAGAAGTAAAATTTGGTTCAATGAGATTAAAATAATTTTTGGTGAATAGTAACTTTTAAGTTCTTAATCGCGATTAGAGGTAATTAGTGTAGTTTAAGGTAAAAATAATGTTTTAATAATATGATATGAGCTTGAAACTTGTCCTAATCCTATTGTATGAGTCATGGAAGACCCACACAATCCATGGGTCAACTTGGGGACCCCATGGATCCACTTTAGTTGGAAAATGACATAAATACCTTTTATTTAATGTTAAAGTAAAAAATGACAGAAACATGAAATGTTTTACTAAAACAATTTTTACATGGGGTTATATAAGTCATATTTTTGACTATAAATAGTCATTGGAAAGCTAAAAATATTTCCTATATCATAGTAGTTTTTTTATAATTTTTATACATTAAATAAATTAAATTATTTATGACATCATTATGATGCAGCGATGACCTCATTATTTAACGATTTTAATAAAATGAAAAGATAAGTACAATCCAAGGCGTACACTTGTCCAAAGACTATTGGATGGGTATATTTAGAACCCTTATCACCTTAGACACAAATTATATAAGTTTTGGACCTTTAGAATTCGAAAAGAATTGTATAATAATGTAAAAGTTCCTTACTTTCCAAGAGTGCCCCTCCTCTCCTCTTATAAAAGGCCCCCACCTCTACCACCACATTCACACTTTCAAGCCATTTGGCTCGGCCAAACTCTGCCCAAATACTCTCCCAACTTCCCCCTCTTACTCCTAGAAGCCTCACTTTGGGAAGAACTCTTCCCAAGGAATCCTTTGGCTCCAATCAAAAGAGTTACACGATTTAAAGGTAATGTCTTCTCTTATGTTATTTTGTTTTATTTTTCTTCTCCAACCCCATAAACTCTTTTTATTCATTTCTTTTGTAACAAAACTAGTATCCTCAATATACTAGGATGTTGTTATAAGAAGTATTAGAGCTACACTTACACACACCTACATCTAATGGTTAAAGAACATACGGTTTCTGTGGATGGCGAATTTCTGCCTCACGAAACGATGATTGTTCAAAACTCATATAACACCTTCAAAGGTGGCCATTAATATGTCACTGTATTTATATATGATATATAATATGTTTATGTTTTACTTATTCTTCTGTATTTCTCATTTATGGCATACTTTATGATTTCCATTATGGGTAAACGCAATAATTTCATTTTAAGAAGTGCGGACTATCGCCCCCTCAAAGTGATTTGAATCGTTAATGCCATATGTGGGATGTATAAAGGATGGAGTAAATGGTATTATACACTATATTATACTGGAATTATATTATACATTTATATCATTATGATTTCATTCCATTAAATATGAAATAGAAATGAAAGTAGCGTTCATGCGTACGTACGGCCTACCGTCTCCATGAACGGTGCATTTCATTTCTTACCTCTAAATGTTACGTAATGTTATAAATGAATGCATATACTGGATATATATGATATATATGACATCTAAATCATGAATATAATTCTGTAGATAATGGATATTCTACCACATAAACAACTTGTAATTATAAGAAGTTTATTGTTGACTCAAGTACCAAAGATCGACAAAACGACCGTTATTAACTTAAATAATTACATAATGTTCATATCATTGTAATAAGTGATATAAAAAGGATAATGAAATTGAAAATGGTTCTTAATAAGGTATATATTCACTCTAGTTTATTATTCAGGAGGTTAAAGAACGGTTGAGTCAAGTCAGACACGAGGTAAGGGAATTTCTTAACCCAACTTACATTCTTTGGGTTAATCTCCTACTTTCAAATTATGTCATGATATTATTATGTCCTATTTTGTATTTTTACGTTCTTTATGTGTACCTGTAGTGAATACACATAACAGATCTATTTTATTTTAAAAATGATCTTTTTAAGGACTTCGTCTCAATCCCCTTTCATTGAGGCATATTTGGTTTTATACACAATTTTCTTTTATACGGTGTATAAACCCCTTGGACTTTTACGTTTATTCAAAAGGAATTTTTTTTATACGAAGCATTTTGCTAAACGAAAAAAGGGAATGTTTTTCTTTCCGTACTTATGTGGCGACAATGACTTCTCCGTCACCGTGACCATTATTTGAGTTTTGGCTTCCTCTACAAGTCATCATTTTTTTTTATGAAAAATAAATACAAAGTTTTAACTTTCTTTTATTTTGGTATTGAAAATGGTTTTGAAAGCGTTTTTAGCAATGTGTTGTATTGATATCTTGTGATTGAAATGTGGAAATGTTATGTTTCCTTTATGCATGTTTTATGTGATACGATTATGTTATGGTTTATGATATGTTTAAACCTATTCATATGAGGAATGTATTGGACTTAATAAGTGATGGGTGGAGCCCGCTATAGCTCCTCGATGCATCGGTAAGTCTCATGAGACAACTAGACGTGGAATTGGCCGAGGCCCTTTCCCAATTTGATTTATGGTTTTGGCCGAGGCCTTAATCATTTTAGATGTCTTGGCCGAGGCCTTGACAAAATGTTTCAGAATGTCTGGCATTATACATTCCCTCATTATGAAAGTGGTTATTGATATTGCATGTGATTATTCGACCAGTAGAATATCTATGTGAGGAAGTGAATGGAATTATCTCATTTTACTTTTTCCATATTATGTTGATGTTCAAGTTTAAAAGGCTTTTGTTTTAGTTATACATTGCCTTAAATTTTTATGTTTATTTATGAAAGCTTCCACATTATTATTATCCTTACTGAGCATCTGAGCTCACCCCTTTCAATGTTTTAATATTTTCTAGGATGTGAAGAGGTATTTTATGAATGACCTGCAGGGATTGTCAGAAGAGGATATGAGTGTGGACTATGGAGACTTTGTTATTGTATTTTTTCACTTTATGATGTAATGTAACGTTTACGAATGTATCTAGTGTTTCCAAGGCTACTAAACTAATCGGTCTTTCGAGACTTGATCTTTTGTGATCATGCCAATGTTACGAAGTAATGCACCGACTCCGGGTAGCTGGGGTTGGGGCGTTACAGTTGGTATCAAAGACAGTTTAGTACTAACCTTGGAAGCTAGATTTAGATAAACTCTGATTAGAGCACATATCCCAAAGATAGACTTTGAGGATTAGTATAGAATAACTTCCTAGAATTTTGGTATTGTAGAGATGTTGTGTGTTTTCCAAGAAATACATCCCTGTCTGGATACGACCAGGTAGAGGCGGCTCTGACATAGATGTACCTGGGGGTAAAACCCGAAAACACCACTTTGAGCTAGACTCGAACGGGAACTGGTGCACGACAACGGGCCTTGCTGCACTCTTGGTTACGACACTCCCAGGGGATATGCTTAGGATAATTCCCATTTTCTTTACAAACCACTATGAACGGTTATGAGTATATACTTCCTCAAATAAAACCTTTTTATGATTATGGATTATATCCATAAATAGTTCAATTTATGTTAAGTATTTTACAAGTATGGAATTATGTATTTTGATTCATAAACTAATATAGTTTATGCCATTGTTTAGAAATGGCGCCTAGTGGAAGGAATGGAAACCGTATCAATGCACGCACTCCGTGTAGGGATTTCCCTCCTACTCAAGATAATTATAGTGGATCTGGAGATACAACTGGTGCTGATCAACTTATTACCATACTGGGACAACTCACTCAAGTTATGAATAATAACCTTACTCGTATGGATCACCCTGATCCACAACATGGAGGATCAATGTTAGACCGCTTCATGAGGCAAAAACCACCAACATTTAATGGGGGTACAAATCCGTTAGTAGCTGAGTAATGGATAAACTCCTTAGAGAAAATATTCCATGCCTTGGGGAGTAGCGAAAGGGAGAAGGTTGTCATGGTAGTTTACCGCCTCACTGGAGATGCCGATCAGTGGTGGTCGCTAATTCAAAACACTAAGGAAGATGATGACGTATCAAATATGGAATGGAGGGAGTTCAAAGAGCTTTTCTTAGAAAAATACATTCCTCGTGACCATCGAGCAGATATGGAAAGGCAATTTCTGAGTCTGAGGCAGAAGGAGGATGAGAATGTCGCAAAGTATGAGGCCAACTTTACAAGGTCATCAAGGTATGCTACAGATTATATACGTAACCCAAGGAGTAAGATTGATCGTTTCTTTGATGGGTTAAAACCATTTCTCCGTCGAGATTTAGTATCACAATCCTTCTCATCATACGAAGATATTGTATCGTGTGCTATCAAAACAGAAAAGTAATTCTCTAAGTCTTATGACAACAAAGTAAAGAAAGAGAAGAAGAGAACGGTGGAAAAAGAGACAGATAAAGGGAAAAGGGAAAGAAGGATTTTCCATTATGTGATAATTTTGGGAAGAATCACCCTGGTACTTGCCTAAAAGGAATGTGAGTTTGTTATAAATGTGTAGAAAAGGGTCACCAGGCTCGTGATTGCAAGGGAAAGAAAGAGGCTATCAAAGTTGAATGCTACAATTGTAGAGAAATGGGTCATTATGCAAATGAATGTCCTAAGCGTCAGGGAAAAATACCTCAGAAAATGCCAAGGGATCAAGGCCAATCTTATGTTGTGACTACAGTTGAAGCGGAATAATTAATGTATTGGTGCTTTTGGACTCATGGATTATATTCTGGTTATTAGAGTAATGTGATATATAAGGATTGTACTGTAGTACTTTTTGATTTCATTAAGGTTTTAATATGATGAAGGTAATCATATTTTTAGTATGTGACAAAAGATAAACTTTAATTTGTTTGGGGAATCTGATGTTACAATTGATTTTGGAATTTAGAGACCTTTTAGAGAAAGTCTGGACAGAGGTATTTTGGATAACTATAAAGGTTGGAATGGATTGAGTTGAACTTTGGATATTATTGTTTAAGGTTAAAACATTTATGAAGATTATTTTTGGAATAGTATAGTACTATATTTTTTAATAAAAGGACAACCTACAGGGTGGGGCATAACCCGTCGCGTCGGACAAAGCTGCAAGAATCGAACCCACAACCATAGTGCGACAGGCCTTTATTTCCTACCACTAGCCTACAGGAAGTCCCTGGTTATTACAAAATAATTTTACTAATCTAAATGGTATGTGTTAACATTTGGAACCTTATACAATTAGGATAAGTATAATATTTTTGGGTTCTATTATCTTTTTGAGTGAAAGGTGAGTTGAAGGTTGAAACTCTAATTGTTAGGAATAAATATATATATACCTATCTGTTATTCAATGAATAAATTAATTCTTAAACTTTAGTAAAGGGATATTAAAACAAAAAAATGTGTTATCCTAATACCTTATGTCTTGTTGAACTGATGATATTTTAAATCAACATAGATTGAAGGCTTTGAGGCCCTCAATTTGACAGTTGATTGTGACTGATGACCTCAATCACTCCCTACGAATATTTATGTTTTTCCTCTAATTATATGTCTCTAATTGCCACCAATGTTCTCCTAATCGAGATCATAATTGGGTGGTGACTTTTTCATTTCCCTTTCCCTCTTATTAAGGCTAAATTTTATTAATCTTATTTCCGATGTGGGTTTTCCACAAAGGTATTTTATCTTTTCAACCTTTTATTTTCAAAGAAAAAAAATTTCAAATTGCGAGGACGCAATTTATTTAAGGAAGGGAGAATGTAACACCCCGAGCTTCCATGATAAGCTTTTCATTCAATAATGCAATAGCTTGCATTGTACGCAACTTCGAGTTCTAAAACACCGCCACTAATCAAAGTAGCCGTTATGAATAGTAATAACCACTATTTAAAATTATAGAAATTTTATATTTTAAAATGGACTTCATTTTTGGATTTGGAATATCGAAATTAGCCTATGTTGAATTTTTTGGTATTTTTCTGAGAACTTCCATTTTTTATGAATAGTGAAAAATACTTAAAAACAAATTTTTTAATCAAAATAATTTATAGTGATAAATTATACTATTGAGTGGTTTTAGAGTATAATTAGAATATATTTTTACCATTTTATCCAATGGTGGTCATTAGAATTAACTTAACATTGAAATTGGGCATTAACAATTGTCAATCTTTTGATATAAATTGTTTCTTAAAAACACGCTATTTGTTGTGATAGCGGGAATTAATTATAAAATTAATTAATGAAACTTATATGTTTGGAATTTTGTAAAATATACATTATTTTTGAATTCGTAATATCAATTATATCTTAGGGTGAAATTTTGGCATTGTTCTGAAAAACTTCAATTTTTGATGAATAGTGAAACCACTAAGTGGTAGTTAAATAACTGATTTTTCATTTAAAAGAAATATTACCACCTCTGTGATTTGATTTTCAAAAATCCGACATATATGGTTATCATTAAGAAGTAAAATTTGTTTCAATGAGATTAAAATAATTTTTGGTGAATAGTAACTTTTAAGTTCTTAATCGCGATTAGAGGTAATTAGTGTAGTTTAAGGTAAAAATAATGTTTTAATAATATGATATGAGCTTGAAACTTGTCCTAATCCTATTGGATGAGTCATGGACGACCCACACAATACATGGGTCAACTTGGGGACCCCATGGAGCCACTTTAGTTGGAAAATGACATAAATACCTTTTATTTAATGTTAAAGTAAAAAATGACACAAACATGAAATGTTTTACTAAAACAATTTTTACATGGGGTTATATAAGTCATATTTTTGACTATAAATAGTCATTGGAAAGCTAAAAATATTTCCTATATCATATTAGTTTTTTTATAATTTTTATACATTAAATAAATTAAATTATTTATGACATCATTATGATGCAGCGATGACCTCATTATTTAACGATTTTAATAAAATGAAAAGATAAGTACAATCCAAGGCGTACACTTGTCCAAAGACTATTGTATGGGTATATTTAGAACCCTTATCACCTTAGACACGAATTATATAAGTTTTGGACCTTTAGAATCCGAAAAGAATTGTATAATAATGTAAAAGTTCCTTACTTTCCAAGAGTGCCCCTCCTCTCCTCTTATAAAAGGCCCCCACCTCTACCACCACATTCACACTTTCAAGCCATTTGGCTCGGCCAAACTCTGCCCAAATACTCTCCCAACTTCCCCCTCTTACTCCTAGAAGCCTCACTTTGGGAATAACTCTTCCCAAGGAATCCTTTGGCTCCAATCAAAAGAGTTACACGATTTAAAGGTAATGTCTTCTCTTATGTTATTTTGTTTTATTTTTCTTCTCCAACCCCATAAACTCTTTTTATTCATTTCTTTTGTAACAACACTAGTATCCTCAATATACTAGGATGTTGTTATAATAATTATTAGAGCTACACTTACACACACCTACATCTAATGGTTAAATAACATACGGTTTCTGTGGATGGCGAATTTCTGCCTCACGAAACGATGATTGTTCAAAACTCATATAACACCTTCAAAGGTGGCCATTAAGATGTCACTATATTTATATATGATATATAATATGTTTATGTTTTACTTATTCTTATGTATTTCTCATTTATGGCATACTTTATGATTTCCATTATGGGTAAACGCGATAATTTCATTTTAAGAAGTGCGGACTATCGCCCCCTCAAAGTGATTTGAATCGTTAATGCCATATGTGGGATGTATAAAGGATGGAGTAAATGGTATTATACACTATATTATACTGGAATTATATTATAGATTTATATCATTATGATTTAATTCCATTAAATATGAAATAGAAATGAAAGTAGCGTTCATGCGTACGTACGGCTTACCGTCTCCATGAACGGTGCATTTCATTTCTTACCTCTAAATGTTACGTAATGTTATAAATGAATGTATATACTGGATATATATGATATATATGACATCTAAATCATGAATATAATTCTGTAGATAATGGATATTCTACCACATAAACAACTTGTAATTATAAGAAGTTTATTGTTGACTCAAGTACCAAAGATCGACAAAACGACCGTTATTAACTTAAATAATTACATAATGTTCATATCATTGTAATAAGTGATATAAAAAGGATAATGAAATTGAAAATGGTTCTTAATAAGGTATATATTAACTCTAGTTTATTATTCAGGAGGTTAAAGAACGGTTGAGTCAAGTCAGACACGAGGTAAGGGAATTTCTTAACCCAACTTCCATTCTTTGGGTTAATCTCCTACTTTCAAATTATGTCATGATATTATTATGTCCTATTTTGTATTTTTACGTTCTTTATGTGTACCTGTAGTGAATACACATAACAGATCTATTTTATTTTAAAAATGATCTTTTTAAGGACTTCTTCTCAATCTCCTTTCATTGAGGCATATTTGGTTTTATACACAATTTTCTTTTATACGGTGTATAAACCCCTTGGACTTTTACGTTTATTCAAAAGGAATATTTTTTATACGAAGCATTTTGCTAAACGAAAAAAGGGAATGTTTTTCTTTCCGTACTTATGTGGAGACAATGACTTCTCCATCACCGTGACCATTATTTGAGTTTTGGCTTCCTCTACAAGTCATCATTTTTTTTAATGAAAAATAAATACAAAGTTTTAACTTTCTTTTATTTTGGTATTGAAAATGGTTTTGAAAGCGTTTTTAGCAATGTGTTGTATTGATATCTTGCGATTGAAATGTGAAAATGTTATGTTTCCTTTATTCATGTTTTATGTGATACGATTATGTTATGGTTTATGATATGTTTAAACCTATTCATATGAGGAATGTATTGGACTTAATAAGTGACGGGTGGAGCCCGCTATAGCTCCTCGATGCATCGGTAAGTCTCATGAGACAACTAGACGTGGAACTGGCCGAGGCCCTTTCCCAATTTGATTTATGGTTTTGGCCGAGGCCTTAATCATTTTAGATGTCTTGGCCGAGGCCTTGACAAAATGTTTCAGAATGTCTGGCATTATACATTCCCTCATTATGAAAGTGGTTATTGATATTGCATGTGATTATTCGACCAGTAGAATATCTATGTGAGGAAGTGAATGGAATTATCTCATTTTACTTTTTCCATATTATGTTGATGTTCAAGTTTAAAAGGCTTTTGTTTTAGTTATACATTGCCTTAAATTTTTATGTTTATTTATGAAAGCTTCCACATTATTGTTATCCTTACTGAGCATCTGAGCTCACCCCTTTCAATGTTTTAATATTTTCTAGGATGTGAAGAAGTATTTTATGAATGACCTGTAGGGATTGTCAGAAGAGGATATGAGTGTAGACTATGGAGACTTTGTTATTGTATTTTTTAACTTTATGATGTAATGTAACGTTTACGAATGTATCTAGTGTTTCCAAGGCTACTAAACTAATCGGTCTTTCGAGACTTGATCTTTTGTGATCATGCCAATGTTACGAAGTAATGCACCGACTCTGGGTAGCTGGGGTCGGGGCGTTACAGTTGGTATCAAAGACAGTTTAGTACTAACCTTGGAATCTAGATTTAGATAAACTCTGATTAGAGCACATATCCCAAAGATAGACTTTGAGGATTAGTATAGAATAACTTCCTAGAATTTTGGTATTGTAGAGATGTTGTGTGTTTTCCGAGAAATACATCCCTGTCTGGATACGACCAGGTAGAGGAGGCTCTGGCATAGATGTACCTAGGGGTAAAACACGAAAACACCGCTTTGAGCTAGACTCGAACGGGAACTGGTGCACGACAACAGGCCTTGCTGCACTCTTGGTTACGACACTCCCGGGGGATATGCTTAGGATAATTCCCAATTTCTTTACAAACCACTATGAACGGTTATGAGTATATACTTCCTCAAATAAAACCTTTTTATGATTATGGATTATATCCATAAATAGTTCAATTTATGTTAAGTATTTTACAAGTATGGAATTATGTATTTTGATTCATAAACTAATATAGTTTATGCCATTGTTTAGAAATGGCGCCTAGTGGAAGGAATGGAAACCGTATCAATGCACGCACTCTGTGTAGGGATTGCCCTCCTACTCAAGATAATTATTGTGGATCTGGAGATACAACTGGTGCTGATCAACTTATTACCATACTGGGACAACTCACTCAAGTTATGAATAATAACCTTACTCGTATGGATCACCCTGATCCACAACATGGAGGATCAATGTTAGACCGCTTCATGAGGCAACAACCACCAACATTTAATGGGGGTACAAATCCGTTAGTAGCTGAGCAATGGATAAACTCCTTAGAGAAAATATTCCATGCCTTGGGGAGTAGCGAAAGGGAGAAGGTTGTCATGGTAGTTTACCGCCTCACTGGAGATGCCGATCAGTGGTGGTCGCTAATTCAAAACACTAAGGAAGATGATGACGTATCAAATATGGAATGGAGGGAGTTCAAAGAGCTTTTCTTAGAAAAATACATTCCTCGTGACCATCGAGCAGATATGGAAAGGTAATTTCTGAGTCTGAGGCAGAAGGAGGATGAGAATGTCGCAAAGTATGAGGCCAACTTTACAAGGTCAGCAAGGTATGCTGCAGATTATATACGTAACCAAAGGAGTAAGATTGATCGTTTCTTTGATGGGTTAAAACCATTTCTCCGTCGAGATTTAGTATCACAATCCTTCTCATCATACGAAGATATTGTCTCGTGTGCTATCAAAACAGAAAAGTAATTCTCTAAGTCTTATGACAACAAAGTAAAGAAAGAGAAGAAGAGAACGGTGGAAAAAGAGACAGATAAAGGGAAAAGGGAAAGAAGGATTTTCCATTATGTGATAATTTTGGGAAGAATCACCCTGGTACTTGCCTAAAAGGAATGTGAGTTTGTTATAAATGTGTAGAAAAGGGTCACCAGGCTCGTGATTGCAAGGGAAAGAAAGAGGCTATCAAAGTTGAATGCTACAATTGTAGAGAAATGGGTCATTATGCAAATGAATCTCCTAAGCCTCAGGGAAAAATACCTCAGAAAATTCCAAGGGATCAAGGCCAATCTTATGTTGTGACTACAGTTGAAGCGGAATAATTAATGTATTGGTGCTTTTGGACTCATGGATTATATTCTGGTTATTAGAGTAATGTGATATATAAGGATTGTACTACAGTACTTTTTGATTTCATTAAGGTTTTAATATGATGAAGGTAATCATATTTTTAGTATGTGACAAAAGATAAACTTTAATTTGTTTGGGGAATCTGATGTTACAATTGATTTTGGAATTTAGAGACCTTTTAGAGAAAGTCTGGACAGAGGTATTTTGGATAACTATAAAGGTTGGAATGGATTGAGTTGAACTTTGGATATTATTGTTTAAGGTTAAAAAATTTATGAAGATTATTTTTGGAATAGTATAGTACTATATTTTTTAATAAAAGGACAACCTGCAGGGTGGGGCATAACCCGTCGCGTCGGACAAAGCTCCAAGAATCAAACCCACAACCATAGTGCGGCAGGCCTTTATTTCCTACCACTAGCCTACAGGAAGTCCCTGGTTATTACAAAATAATTTTACTAATCTAAATGGTATGTGTTAACATTTGGAACCTTATACAATTAGGATAAGTATAATATTTTTGGGTTCTATTATCTTTTTGAGTGAAAGGTGAGTTGAAGGTTGAAACTCTAATTGTCAGGAATAAATATATATATACCTATCTGTTATTCAATGAATAAATTAATTCTTAAACTTTAGTAAAGGGATATTAAAACAAAAAAATGTGTTATCCTAATACCTTATGTCTTGTTGAACTGATGATATTTTAAATCAACATAGATTGAAGGCTTTGAGGCCCTCAATTTGACAGTTGATTGTGACTGATGACCTCAATCACTCCCTACGAATATTTATGTTTTTCCTCCAATTATATGTCTCTAATTGCCACCAATGTTCTCCTAATCGAGATCATAATTGGGTGGTGACTTTTTCATTTCCCTTTCCCTCTTATTAAGGCTAAATTTTATTAATCTTATTTCCGATGTGGGTTTTCCACAAAGGTATTTTATCTTTTCAACCTTTTTTTTCAAAGAAAAAAATTTCAAATTGCGAGGACGCAATTTATTTAAGGAGGGGAGAATGTAACACCCCTAGCTTCCATGATAAGCTTCTCATTCAATAATGCAATAGCTTGCATTGTACGCAACTTCGAGTTCTAAAACACCGCCACTAATCAAAGTAGCCGTTATGAATAGTAATAACCACTATTTAAAATTATAGAAATTTTATATTTTAAAATGGACTTCATTTTTGGATTTGGAATATCGAAATTTGCCTATGTTGAATTTTTGGTATTTTTCTGAGAACTTCCATTTTTTATGAATAGTGAAAAATACTTAAAAACAACTTTTTTAATAAAAATAATTTATAGTGATAAATTATACTATTGAGTGGTTTTAGAGTATAATTAGAATATATTTTTACCATTTTATCCAATGGTGGTCATTAGAATTAACTTAACATTGAAATTGGGCATTAACAATTGTCAATCTTTTGATATAAATTGTTTCTTAAAAACACGCTATTTGTTGTGACAGCGGAAATTAATTATAAAATTAATTAATGCAACTTATATGTTTGGAATTTTGTAAAATAGACATTATTTTTTAATTCGGAATATCAATTATAGCTTAGGGTGAAATTTTTGCATTATTCTGAAAAACTTCAATTTTTGATGAATAGTGAAACCACTAAGTGGTAGTTAAATAACTGATTTTTCATTTAAAAGAAATATTACCACCTCTGTGATTTGATTTTAAAAAATCCTACATACATGGTTATCATTAAGAAGTAAAATTTGGTTCAATGAGATTAAAATAATTTTTGGTGAATAGTAACTTTTAAGTTCTTAATCGCGATTAGAGGTAATTAGTGTAGTTTAAGGTAAAAATAATGTTTTAATAATATGATATGAGCTTGAAACTTGTCCTAATCCTATTGGATGAGTCATGGACGACCCACACAATCCATGGGTCAACTTGGGGACCCCATGGAGCCACTTTAGTTGGAAAATGACATAAATACCTTTTATTTAATGTTAAAGTAAAAAATGACACAAACATGAAATGTTTTACTAAAACAATTTTTACATGGGGTTATATAAGTCATATTTTTGACTATAAATAGTCATTGGAAAGCTAAAAATATTTCCTATATCATAGTAGTTTTTTTATAATTTTTATACATTAAATAAATTAAATTATTTATGACATCATTATGATGCAGCGATGACCTCATTATTTAACGATTTTAATAAAATGAAAAGATAAGTACAATCCAAGGCTTACACTTGTCCAAAGAATATTGGATGGATATATTTAGAACCCTTATCACCTTAGCCACGAATTATATAAGTTTTGGACCTTTAGAATCCGAAAAGAATTGTATAATAATGTAAAAGTTCCTTACTTTCCAAGAGTGCCCCTCCTCTCCTCTTATAAAAGGCCCCCACCTCTACCACCACATTCACACTTTCAAGCCATTTGGCTCGGACAAACTCTGCCCAAATACTCTCCCAACTTCCCCCTCTTACTCCTAGAATCCTCACTTTGGGAAGAACTCTTCCCAAGGAATCTTTTGGCTCCAATCAAAAGAGTTACACGATTTAAAGGTAATGTCTTCTCTTATGTTATTTTGTTTTATTTTTCTTCTCCAACCCCATAAACTCTTTTTATTCATTTCTTTTGTAACAACACTAGTATCATCAATATACTAGGATGTTGTTATAAGAATTATTAGAGCTACACTTACACACACCTACATCTAATGGTTAAAGAACATACGGTTTCTGTGGATGGCGAATTTCTGCCTCACGAAACGATGATTGTTCAAAACTCATATAACACCTTAAAAGGTGGCCATTAAGATGTCACTATATTTATATATGATATATAATATGTTTATGTTTTACTTATTCTTATGTATTTCTCATTTATGGCATACTTTATGATTTCCATTATGGGTAAACGCGATAATTTCATTTTAAGAAGTGCGGACTACCGCCCCCTCAAAGTGATTTGAATCGTTAATGCCATACGTGGGATGTATAAAGGATGGGGTAAATGGTATTATAAACTATATTATACTGGAATTATATTATACATTTATATCATTATGATTTCATTCCATTAAATATGAAATAGAAATGAAAGTAGCGTTCATGCGTACGTACGGCTTACCGTCTCCATGAACGGTGCATTTCATTTCTTACCTCTAAATGTTACGTAATGTTATAAATGAATGTATATACTGGATATATATGATATATATGACATCTAAATCATGAATATAATTCTGTAGATAATGGATATTCTACCACATAAACAACTTGTAATTATAAGAAGTTTATTGTTGACTCAAGTACCAAAGATCGACAAAACGACCGTTATTAACTTAAATAATTACATAATGTTCATATCATTGTAATAAGTGATATAAAAAGGATAATGAAATTGAAAATGGTTCTTAATAAGGTATATATTAACTCTAGTTTATTATTCAGGAGGTTAAAGAACGGTTGAGTCAAGTCAGACACGAGGTAAGAGAATTTCTTAACCCAACTTCCATTCTTTGGGTTAATCTCCTACTTTCAAATTATGTCATGATATTATTATGTCCTATTTTGTATTTTTATGTTCTTTATGTGTACCTATAGTGAATACACATAAAAGATCTATTTTATTTTAAAAATGATCTTTTTAAGGACTTCGTCTCAATCTCCTTTCATTGAGGCATATTTGGTTTTATACACAATTTTCTTTTATATGGTGTATAAACCCCTTGGACTTTTACGTTTATTCAAAATGAATCTTTTTTATACAAAGAGTTTTTCTAAACGACAAAAGGGAATGTTTTTCTTTCCGTACTTATGCGGCGACAATGAATTCTCCGCCGCCGTGACCATTATTTGAGTTTCGGCTTCCTCTACAAGCCATCATTTTTTTAATGAAAAATAAATACAAAGTTTTAACTTTCTTTTATTTTGGCATTGAAAATGGTTTTGAAATCGTTTTTAGCATTGTGTTGTATTGATATCTTGTGATTGAAATGTGGAAATGTTATTTTTCCTTTATGCATGTTTTATGTGATACGATTATGTTATGGTTTATGATATGTTTAAACCTATTCATATGAGGAATGTATTGGACTTAATAAGTGGCGGGTGGAGCCCGCTATAGCTTCTCGATGCATCGGTAGGTCTCATGAGACAACTAGACGTGGAATTGGCCGAGGCCCTTTCCCAATTTGATTTATGGTTTTGTCCGAGGCCTTAATCATTTTAGATGTCTTGGCCGAGGCCTTGACAAAATGTTTCAGAATGTCTGGTATTATACATTCCCTCATTATGAAAGTGGTTATTGATATTGCATGTGATTATTCGACCAGTAGAATATCCATGTGAGGAAGTGTATGGCATTATCTCATTTTAATTTTTCCATATTATGTTGATGTTAAAGTTTAAAAGGCTTTTGTTTTAGTTATAAATTGTCTTAAATTTTTATGTTTATTTATGAAAGCTTCCGCATTATTGTTATCCTTACTGAGAATCTGAGCTCACCCCTTTCAATGTTTTAATATTTTCCCGGATGTGAAGAAGTATTTTATGAATGACCTATAGGGATTGTCAGAAGGGGATATGAGTGTGGAATATGGAGACTTTGTTATTGTATTTTTTCACTTTATGATGTAATGTAACGTTTACGAATGTATCTAGTGTTTCCAAGGCTACTAAACTAATCGGTCTTTCGAGACTTGATCTTTTGTGATCATGCCAATGTTACGAAGTAATGCACCAACTCTGGGTAGCTGGGGTCGGGGCGTTACATATATTCATGATTTACATATCATATATATAATTTATATAATTTATATTTATTTATATTTATTTATTTATAATAGTACATAACATTTGGAGATAAAAAATTAAATGTGTTGTTCATGGAGACGATAAGTCGTACGTACTCATGAATTATACTTTCATTTATATTTCGTATTTAATGGAATGAAAACTTAATGATGCATAGGTATATTATAATTCTAGTATAATATAATATATAATTTTAGTAACTCCATCCTTTATAAATTCCATGTGTGGTATGAACGAGTCATATCACTTTGAGGGGGCTGTAGTCCGCACTTCCTCAAATGAAATTATCGTATTTACCTTTTATGGAAACCATAAAGGAATGATAGAAATGAAAAATACAGAAGAATATAAACAATATAAATATAATATATATCACATATAAATAAATTTCCATCATAATGGACACTATGAGATGCGGTAGAAGATATTTGAACAATCATCGTTTCGTGAGGCAGTAGTTCGCCATCCACAAAAATAGTATATTCATATCCATTATATGAAGGTGTGTGTAAGTATAGTTATAATAATTCACATAAAAACCCTATTATATTTAGGATATTGTTTTTTTTATGTAAATAAAGAATAATAAGATCATAAGGTGCGGAGAAGGAAAATAAAAGAAAATAACATGATAGAAGATGTTACCTTTAAATCAGGTAACTCCCTTTGGTTTGAACCAAAAGGCTTTATTTAATTTCATTGTGCCCAATGTAATGCTTATAGGTGTAATAGAGGTATTTGGGAAGCTTATTGAAGTGGACTTTGGATAATTCAAGGTGCTTGAGAGGTGTGAGTAAGGGGTTAGAGGTGGTGGCCTTTTATAAGAGGGGGGAGGGGCTCTTTAAGAATGTTTGAAAGTATTATTTTATTATAATTTTTTTTTCAGTTTAAAATGGTCAAAAACTCATTAAATTATAAGATAATACTAATATAAGTATAAATAAAACCATCCAATGATAATTGTATAGGTTTTTGAGTTTTTTTAATCTTTATCTTTTTTATTTAACCCTTTGTTAACTTATTTAACTTCTACCATGTCTTCTTGTATATTCATACTATATGGTTAATATATTTACTATAAAATTCAAATCAACCCAAAATGGATCATTAATTACATTTGTAATTTCATATATGTCATTTGGTAGAATCTTATATTTTTAGTACTATTTTATAATTTATAAAATATTAATTGGTTTAAAAACTTATTACTGTCAATTTTTATACTACTCATATAATGACATTATAAAAATACATAACAACTTGATTCATTCAAAACACATCATTAGTGATAATATAACAAGTAATAATAATTTATAAAATTTGTGTATGTCATAAAAAGTTTCAAAATAAATTTATTTTAATATTTATAATCTCATTTATTTAAAACATTCATTAATGAGTTAATCTTTACATCACCATTGGGTCATAAATAAATTTATCTATATGATACCTAAAAATTATTAATAAAATAAAATGATGTAGTAAATATTTTATATTTCTAATGAATAGTTATATGTGAAAAAATCACTTATATTACCCTATATAAAAATTTTTCTACTAAAAGATATATGTTTATGTCACCTTTTCCTTAACTTTAAATTAATTTTTATAATGTCATTTTCACTTACAAGTGGCTCAATAGAGTCCCAAAATCGACCCAAGGATTCCCATGGTTGGACATGTATTTTCCGATAGGGTTAGGAAACGTTTTAGGGTAATTTAATATTATTATAATATTATTTTAACCTTATTTACCAGATTTACCCTTTAACCATGGTAAATAAAATATTTACTGAAGTTACTATTTATAATGTATAAAAACCAAAGTTACCTATTTACACAATTTGGACCTCATGATTTTAAATATTGAATCAATTTTTTCAAATTCAAAACACTTAATTTTCAGAAATTAATTTAAAATTAATTCCCATTGTCAAAACCAAAAAGCGTGTTTTTTTATATAATAAATATCAAAAGATTCACATGTGTTTATGTCCAATTTTTAAGTAAAATTACTTCCAATGACAAAAATTGGATTAAATGGTAATAATATAATCTAATTAAATTTTAAAACCAATTAAGAGGATAATATTATAATATAAATAAATTAGATTAAAAGGTTGTTTTGAATTAAAATGCAGTATTTTTCACTATTCATCAAAAATGAACTTTATCAGAAAAATACCAAAATTTTACCCAAAGTCAAATTTTATGTCCTGATTCTAAAGAAGAATTTTATTTTGTCAAATGAAACATATAAAAGTAACAAAACTATATTTAAAAAGGTTTCTCCATCAAATGGTGGTAAATCGACCTTTTAAAGAATATAAGAATATTTCTTGCTTAAAATCAGATTTATTCTTATTTTAAGTCTCTAAAATTTATTGGATAAAAGTAAAAACATTTAAAAAACATGTGTAATAATATTTTAGTTAGTTTAGTTCATTTATTACAATAAAATTTTCTAGGCGTTGACTACCATTTAAAATAATAATCTTATTATATTATTTTCTGGTATAACACAAAGTTTTTTGCATCGTAAGATTCCAAAGAAACCCATTGTTGTAACACCCCGAGCTTCCACAATACGCTTCTCATTCAATAATACAATAGCTTGCATTGTACGCAACTTCGAGTTCTAAAACACCACGACTAATCAAAGTAGCCGTTATGAATAGTAATAACCACTTTTTAAAATTATATAAATTTTATATTTCAAAATGGACTTCATTTTTGGATTCGGAATATCGAAATTAGCCTATGTTGAATTTTTGGTATTTTTCTAAGAACTTCTAATTTTTTATGAATAGTGAAAAATACTTAAAAACAACTTTTTTAATCAAAATAATTTATAGTGATAAATTATACTATTTAGTGATTTTAAAGTATAATTATAATATATTTTTACCATTTTATCCAATGGTGGTCATTAGAATTAATTTAACATTGAAATTGGACATAAACAATTGCCAATCTTTTGATATAAATTTTTTCTTAAAAACACGCTATTTGTTGTGACAGCGGGAATTAATTATAAAATTAATTAATGCAACTTATATGTTTGGAATTTTGTAAAATAGACATCATTTTTGAATTCAGAATATCAATTATAGCTTAGGGTGAAATTTTGGCATTGTTCTGAAAAACTTCAATTTTTGATGAATAGTGAAACCACTAAGTGGTAGTTAAATAACTGATTTTTCGTTTAAATGAAATATTACCACTTCTGTGATTTGATTTTCAAAAATCCGACATACATGGTTGTCATTAAGAAGTAAAATTTGGTTCAATGAGATTAAAATAATTTTTGGTGAATAGTAACTTTTAAGTTCTTAATCGCGATTAGAGGTAATTAGTGTAGTTTAAGGTAAAAATAATGTTTTAATAATATGAGATGAGCTTGACACATGTCCTACCCTCATTGTATGTGTCATGGATGACCAAGAAAATCCATGGGTTAACTTGGGGACCCCATAGAGCCACTTTAGTTAGAAAATGAGATAAATACCTTTTATTTAATGTTAAAGTAAAAATGACACAAACATGAAATGTTTTACTAAAACAATTTTTACATGGGGTTATACAAGTAATATTTTTGACTATAAATAATAATTGGAAAGCTAAAACGATTTACTACATCATAGTAGTTTTTTTATAATTTTTAGATATTAAATAAATTAAATTATTTATGACATCATTATGATGCAGCGATGACATCATTATTTAACGATTTTAATAAAATGAAAAGATAATGTACAATCCAAGGATTACACTTGTCCAAAGACTATTGGATGGGTATATTTAGAACCCTTATCACCTTATCCACGAAGTATATAAGTTTGGGACCTTTAGAATCTGAAAAGCATTGTATAATAATGTAAAATTTCCTTACTTTCCAAGAGTGCCCCTCCTCTCCTCTTATAAAAGGCCCCCACCTCTACCACCTCATTCACACTTTCAAACCATTTGGAACGTCCAACCTATGCCAAAATACTCTCCCAACTTCCCCCTATTACTCCTAGAAGCCTCACTTTGGGCAGAACTCTTCCCAAGGAAGCCTTTGTCTCAAATCAAAAAGAGTTACCCGATTTGGAGGTAATGTCTTCTCTAATGTTGTTTTGTATTATTTTTCTTCTCCAACCCCCTAAACTCTTTTTATTAATTTCTTTTGTAACAATACCAGTATCCTCAATATACTAGGATGTTGTTATAATAAGTATTCGAGCTAAAATTACACACACCTACATCTAATGGTTAAAGAACATACGGTTTCTGTGGATGTCGAATTTCTGCCTCACGAAACGATGATTGTTCAACACTCATATAACACCTTTAAAGGTGGCCATTAAGATGTCACTATATTTATATAGGATATATAATATGTTTATGTTTTACTTATGCTTCTGTATTTCTCATTTATGGCATACTTTATGATTTCCATCATGGGTAAACGCGATAATTTCATTTTAGGAAGTGCGGGCTACTGCCCCCTCAAAGTGATGTGAATCATTAATGCCATATGTGGGATGTATAAAGGATGGATTAAATGATATTATATATGATATTATACTGGAAATATATTATACTTTTATATAATTATGATTTCATTCCATTAAATATGAAATAGAAATGAAAGTAGCGTTCATGCATACGTACGGCTTACCGTCTCCATGAACGGTGCATTTCATTTTTACCTCTAAATGTTATGTAATAATATAAATGCATGTATATACTGGATATATATGAGATATATGATATCTATATCATGAATATAATTCTGGATATAATGGATATATCACCACATGAACAACTTGTAATTATAAGAATGTTATTTTTGACTCAAGTATCTAAGATCGACAAAATGACTGTTATAAACTTAAATAATTACATAATGTTCATAACATGGTAATAAGGGATATAAAAGGAATAATGAACATGAAAAAGGTTCTTAAGTAAATAGGAATTAACTCTAGTTTATTATTCTGGAGGTTAAAGAACGGTCGAGTCAGGACAAGACGCAAGGTAAGGGAACTTCTTAACCCAATTTCCATTCTTTGGGTTAATCTCCTACTTTCAAATTATGTCATGATACTATTATGTCCTATCTTGTATTTATACCTTATTTAAGTGTACATATAGTGAATACACATAATAGATATATTTTATTTAAAAATTATCTTTTAAGGGATTTCGTCTCAATCTCCATTCATTGAGGCATATTTTGTTTTATACACAAATTTCTTTTATACGGTGTATAAACCCCTTTGACTTTTACGTTTATTCAAAAGGAATATTTTTATACAAAGCGTTTTACTAAACGACAAAAAGGGAATGTTTTTCTTTCCGTACTTATGCGGCGACAACGACTTCTCCGCCGCCGTGACCATTATTTGAGTTTCGGCTTCCTCTACAAGCCATCATTTTTTTAATGAAAAATAAATACAAAGTTTTAACTTACGTTTATTTTGGTATTGAAAATGGTTTTGACAGCGTTTTTATTATATCAATGTGTTGTATTGATATCTTGTGATTGAAATGTGGAAATGTTACGTTTCCTTTATGCATGTTTTATGTGATACAATTATGTTATGGTTTATGATATGTTTAAACCTATTCATATGAGGAATGCATTGGACATAATAAGTGACGGATGGAGCCCGCTACAGCTCCTCGATGCATCGGTAGGTCTAATGAGACAAACTAGTGTCTTGGCACGAGGCCTTGACAAAATCTTATTTGTGGTCTTGGCACGAGGCCTTGGCTGCGTGGTTATGATAGTCTGGCATTATGCATTCCATCATTATGAAAGTGGTTATTGATATTGCATGTGATTATTCGACCAGTAGAATATCCATGTGAATAAGTAAATGGAATTATCTCATTTTACTTTTTCCATATTATGTTGAAGTTCAATTTTAAAAGGCTTGTGTTTTAGTCGTACATTGCCTTAAATGTTTATGTTTATTTATGAAAGCTTCCGCAATATTGTTATCCTTACTGAGCATCTGAGCTCACCCCTTTCAATGTTTTAATTTTTCCAGGATGTGAAGAAGTATATTATGAATGACCTACAGGGATAGTCAGAAGAGGATATGAGTGTGGACTATGGAGACTTTGTTATTGTAGATTTTCAATTTATGATGTAATGTAACATTTATGAATGTATCTAGTGTTTCCAAGGCTACTAAACTAATCGGTCTTTCGAGACTTGATCTTTTGTGATCATGCCAATGTTACGAAGTAATGCACCGACTCTAGGTTGCTGGGGTCGGGGCATTACAATTGTTGCGTGTTGTGTACGCTATCATACATAGAATCACCATGAAATTTAAATTAATATTTAATTATCAAATATTAATAAATATTAAAATTTAATATACTTTATTTACCTGGGATGTTACAGTCCATCATCTCATCAAATTCCCACAAGTACCTATGCCATATGTGGCACTCGTAAAATCATAAATCTCTTTAGATTCCCATAAATCTTGCACCTCAAAAGATGCCCAAAATAATACCTCAACATATATACATATTTATTCCCATCAAAGTCCTGATTCCTATTCACCACATATAAAACCTACATCGCATTGATTATCACAGTAGATCTTGAAGCCTATGCATATCACACACACACACAGAGATATATATATATATATATATATCGAATCATAATTGATTCCAACCTACTAACTAGCATGTGTTTAATACAAAATCAATACCAATGCACATCATGCACCAAAATTGGGTATGAAAAAATAAAAGAAAACCTAGTCAATCACATGGAGTACCTCTAATTTTCATTAGATATTCATCCTACTCTTTAAATAGTATCTCAACTATATGCACTGCAAAGACCCATAAATTTCAAGGAAAATGTTTTCTTAAATTATTTGGGATTTTATGAGTACGTAGTTTCTGAAGGCACCTGAATTCGAGGCCTGGTGTTCCCAGAATCAATTTATGAATTTTAGCTCGAGTACGTTCAATGAAAGAACGAATGAGTTTTTATATCTTTGAAATCGGTGCTTGGAATTGAAATCTGAGGGGACCGATGAAACCGCAACACCGGTAATTGCTTAGGAGGACCTTTACAGAATATGGGTTCTCTTAGGAGGAGTTGTTAATAAAAAGTGGTTTAAATAAAAAGTGAATAAAATTGTGGTACAATTTTATTTCTAACTAAGGTTGTTTTAACCTTCATGGGGGAGTTAGGGTGGGACCCCCAAGCATCCTAACTACCCATGTGAGGATAAATGTGAGGTGGGTCCTGCACAAGCCCCAACCCTTCACATCCCCTAAAACCTCCTAAAACACCCCATTAAACTCCTTGTGTTTAATGTTGGAAAACCCTTGAACTTAATTAAGTAACTCCTCCTCTCCCACATTAATTCATGCCAACACATGCTAAATTAATTGATTAAACCACTTCAATTAATTTAACTAAGTGTTTGAATTTTATTTTTTTGAAATGCATGGAAAAGTGAAATAAAATAAGGAGAATCTTATTTTATTTTTGGTTAGAATTGTTGTGTGAGGAGGATTTGGAAGGAGAGCTCTAAAGCTTTGAAGAACTTCTTCCTCCGATGAAGAACGACCATCCTTCTCGACGAAGAATGCTTCTCAGTTCTCCATAAAGGGAGGAGACACCACCGTGGGGAATTCTCAAACGACGACGTCACCTTTCCAACGTCAACAAACGACGCCACCTCTCCGCAGATCATGTCACAAGGTAGGGGTTAATTCTTTTGTTCAAGTTTAATCATCGTCCTTCATTGTTCGAGAATTGGACGAATGTTATCATAGTAATAAGAGGAGATCAGACTGCACAAACATGTCTGATTATCCTCCCCTTTTTATTGTTGTTCTTTGTTGCTGATTGAGGTGAAGGCAGCACGGTGCAACAGCACCGCGTGGGGACGAAGAGGACCGCGGCAGGAACAGGTCGTGGCGGTGGTGCGCGGCGCTATTGCGCCACACCAGTGAGGCCGAAGGAGGCCGCAGTGGTGGTGCGCGACACCGTCGTGCCATGCCAGTGAGGCCGAAGGAGGCCGCGGCCAGGAGAGGCTGCAGTGGTGGGGTGTGGCGCCGACACACCGTGCTGGTGAGACAAGCTGCGGCCTTAGGCCGCGACGGACTAGGCAGGGGCGGCCGGACAACCGGCCGCCGGTGCCCCCAGGAGGCGAGACCCTGAAGGGTCCTGCGGTGTCTCAACCGGCCGGCCATAAAGGCCGAAAGTTTTACAGGAAAATCGGCGGGGTGTAACCCCCCCCCCCCCACGACTGGTTTTTAGGGCGGACCCCACTGGGTCCGCCGTTTATGAAAATAGAGTGCAACACCACCTTTGCGCCCCGCTCGGCCAGCGCCGAGCCGCGGCCGACTTCTGAGCCGGGCCGCAGGCCACAAAGGTCGGACCGTGCCCAGTCGCGCCCAATTGGGCTGGACCCAGACCCGGACCCAGGTCGGGTCGACCCGGTTCTGGCCGCCCCAGGGGGTATTGGGTCGGGTCGAACCGGGCCCAGACCCCCCTTCTTCGCACTAGGTTTGTTCAAACGCCCATAACTTGAACTAAAGACCTCCAATCGATGAACCATCAGTTACGTTAGGATTCCTTGGAAGGATACAGTCGTTTCAGTATATTACACTCAAGGATTCGGCGAAGTTTGGGTATGGCCGGGTTGGTTTGAACCCAAAACCAACCGGGCCCTTGGAGCGAAAACACTTATAACTCAAGGACCGAACGTTCGAATGACCTACTGTCAATTACATTGAATTATTCTTAGTGAGACAGTTCTTTTAGCTTACTCCACATGAGGTTTGGACGTAGCTGAAGTATGGTCGGTCTGGTTTTAGCTTAAAAACCAACCGGGCCCCTCGGACGGAAAAGCCAATAACTCTCAGACCGGGTGTTCGATTGACGCGCCGTCTGTCGCGTTGAGTTCCTATCGATGAGACAAAAATTTTTGATACATCAACTCTGGACTTAGTGACAGTTGATGTATCAACCCCTTGGATCGTGGAGCGGACCCTCCCGAAATCGAGTGTGCGGTTTGCGGGAATTCTAGAGTTGGCTGCGACCACGACGACGATGATGACTGTACTTGGATCCTACGTGGGATCAGCAGCAAGGACGACGGTACTTGGATCATACGTGGGTTTGGTAGCGATGGTTACTGTACTTGTATCCTACATGGGTTTGGAAGTGACAACTTATGTAATTGGATCCTACGTTGGTTCGACATAGGAGATGATCCAGAGGCTACATCTAATCATATCCACCCCTCTTCGTGAGTAGTATACCAGTGTGAGATGAATCTTGACTTTAAATCATTATGATTGATATGATTGAATTGCTTTCCTATGTGGACTAGGTTGTGCTTTCTTGTGTGGACTGGGTTGTTCTTGGGATCTTGAGTCGGAGTCGAACTGGAATTGGTGACTTAGGTATATGTATGGGCATATACCTAAGTAGAGTTGCTTGATAATTCGTGTTTGTATTCTTCGTTTGTGGTTTATCCTTTTTGGATTCTGGGAGGCCTTCGGGGGTCTTGGGGTCCCTACTGAGTATCTTATACTCACCCCTGCACGAGCTATGACTGCACTATGTTGTGTTGGTTGCAGACGATGGACAACGCTGACCGTGGTTGAGGCTTGTGGAGCGGGACGGTATCTGGTGGTGGACTATCCGGAGGGACGTACTCAGAGTGGATGGATAGATTCGAGGAGCTGAGGAGACCATCTATACACACCATTCAGGTGGGATTTCTGGAGGATGTCTCAGTGGTTGCTTTTTACTTTTCAGCTATTGTACTCTACTTTTCTCAGTTGTACTGTACTTTCAGTTGGGTTTGTATACTGGACCATTTACTTTCAAGCACTTACTTTTGTACTCCGTTTACTTAGTGTTTACTTCAGCTTGCGTACTCTACTGTATTTGTTTTCTTATATAATGGCAATTTCTTCTTTTTTATCAGGATTTACGCCTTTGGTTCTAGTCGCCGGCCCCTGGCCTATGGAAGGCGGGCTTAGGGTAGTCACGACATGGGCCCCGAGGACGGGTCGTGAAAAATTGGTATCAGAGGATTCGGTTATACCGCAGAACTCAGGACTCTGATAATTTCCCCTGTTAAGCAATAGTGTTAAGGGTATTGAGTGTGGTTATCAGTGCAGGGAGTACAGTGCTGGTGTGGCAACCGACATATCCATACACCAGGACCCTAACTTCTAATTTCCGACTCGGTTCACAAAAACATTGATTTCACGTGTGTTTCAAAAGTTTTCTTTGTGATTACTTTGTGTCAGCTCACCAAGTATACTATATTAACCGTGGAGCACCTGTTTCTTTTTAGGATGGCCCCACGATGGTAGATAGCTAGGGTTCCTAGTTACGTGCGAGATGGCAGCCCACCAAGCGATGAGGCCTCGGTGTAGGGCCCCATTACATCGGAGGTACCGGTGGTACCTCTACCCGCCGAGCCACCATTTCCACCAGCCCCAGCAGTTGAGAGTGCACGCTTCCTGAGTGCGCTGAACAATTTTCAGCGATAGAGGCCGCCCAGGTTCAATGGAGAGATGGACCCTCAGGTATCTAAGGATTGGCTAGAGGCTGTCGTCCGAGTCTTCAGATTAGTAGGGACACCAGCTGACATCATGGTGATCCTGGCAGCGAGTCTCCAACATGCAGCAACAGGTAGATGGTGGAGCTTGATGCTTCAGGTGCACGACGAGGCATCTCTACTTTGGACGGACTTCAAGAACCTCTTTCGCTCGGAGTTTGTTCCATCCACCCTCCGTGAGGTGTGCATCGGGGAGTTACTACAGCTGCGACAGGGCAGCATGACAGTAGCCCAGTACTCAGTGAGATTTACTGACCTCTCACGCTGCTCCACAGACATGGTAAAGGACCCATTATTCTGGGCCCGAACCTTCGAGCATGGACTGAGGCTTGAGATCAGGGCTTCGATGATCTCCCTCAGCATTCTGACGTAGGTAGGAGTACTAGAGTCTGCCCTTCTTGTGGAGAGGTTTTTTGATAAGCCTACACCAGCAGCGAGGCCTACCGTAGGGCGACACGTAGCGGAGTCTTCTGTAGCCAGAAGTAGAAAGATGTCACAGAGGTCCAAGAAGACCAGGCCATCAAGAGGGTGACCTCATGATACTGGTTCGGAGGTGCAGGGCACATGCAGTAGAGCCAGTCATACGAGAGGTAGGCAGTGCTATGCATGCGGCGAGCAGGGCCACATGGCTCGCGACTGCCTGACCCGCCATACAGAGGAGTAGCAGATGGTTGAAGGACCACCCAAGAAGTGGAAGAGGTTCGACCATGGAGGTCCGCAGGGAGCATACAGACGAGGTAGAGGAGCTGGCCCAACAACAGGTGGTGGACAACGCTTCGAGGCTCTTCCACCACCACCACCAGGAGGTCCACCCTGACCACAGGGAGCTGGAGGACAGAGGCAGGCTCAGCTTTAGGCAGTGGAGGCTTTGACCATGGCGCACATGAGATGATTCGAGGTACTATCTGTGTCTACTCCACCCTTTCTGCAGTTCTTATAGACACAGGAGTGAGTCATTCTTTCATTGCACCTACCCCTGTTCGGATCTCGGAGATCCCGACAGAGCTGTTGGCTCAATCCTTACTGCTAAAGACTCCTACAGGAGTAGACTCGACGATTATGCACTGGTGCTAGTAGTGTGAGCTTTATCTAGGAGGTGAGAGCTTCAGTTGGGATCTTCTTGTAGCGGAGTCGAGGCCTTATGACGTCATCTTGGGCATGGATTGGTTATCTACGGTCCATGCTCAGATCGACTGTATTAGGCGCAAGGTGCGGTGTGTCCACACAGATGGGAGAAGGTTCACCACCACCAGTGAGAATGGAGCCTTTCCAGTGTAGTATGGACTCACATAGAGGAGAGTAAAACCAATCACCCATCAGTTGACTAGTCTCATCCTAGGAGAAGTTGATGTGCGGAGTCTGAGTTTTCCTATTGTGGTGGATCAGTATGCGGACGTTTTTCCTGACGAGGTTCCAGGACTATCTCCTCGCAGAGAGGTAGACTTCTATATTGACCTATACCCCAGGACAATACTGATATCTACTCTATCATATCAGATGGATCCCGCTGAGCTTCGTGAGCTACGGGTACAACTGGAGGACTTGCAGGGCAAGGGATTCATCCGACCCAGTGTTTAACCCTGGGATTCTCTGATTTTGTTCACTAAGAATGAGGATGAGAGCTTGAGACTGTGTGTCAACTACCGTTGCCTGAACCAGGTGACCATGAAGAATAAGTATCCACTTCTGAGTATTGAAGACCTCTTCGATCAGCTCAAGGGAGGATGATGTTTCTTGAAGATAGACCTCAGGTCAGGCTATCATCAGCTTAGAGTTCGAGACAAGGATGTGCAGAAGACGGCCTTCAGGTGTCGATATGGACACTATGAGTTCTTGGTTGTGCCTTTCGGTATAACCAACTCTCCAGAAGTGTTCATGAGTCTCATGAACAGGATCTTCCAGCCTTACCTCGATCGATTTGTCGTAGTCTTCATCGACGACATTCTGATTTACTTGACTTCTGAGGAGGACCACGCCTATCACTTGCGGGTTGTACTGGATACACTCTGAGAGAACCAGCTGTATGGTAAGCTATCGAAGTGTCAATTCTGGATTTTATAGGTCCACTTCTTGGGGAAATTCATCTCTGAGGTGGTAGTTGCGGTGGATCCTGTGAAGATAGGGGTAGTACTAGTTTGGGAGACACCCAAGAGCGTGACGGAGGTGCGGAGTTTCCTAGGTCTGGCTGGGTACTATCGTATATTTGTGCCAGACTTCTCTAGAGTTGCAACACCACTTTCAGCTTTGAAAAAGAAGGGGAAACCCTTTGTGTGGTTAGATAGATGTCAGCAAAGCTTCCAGGAGCTGAGACAGAGATTGACCAGTGCACCCATCATGAGGCTACTAGAGGAGGGATTAGGGTACGTATTTTACTGCGATACATCAGGGACCGGACTCGGTTGTGTCCTAATGCAAGAGCGGGCAGTGATTTCCTATGGTTCCTGACAGTTGAGGTTGCATGAGAAGAACTATGCTACCCATGACCCGGAGTTCGCAACAGTGGTCTTCACCTTGAAGATGTGGTGGCACTATCTGATGGGCGAGCGCTTTACAGTCTACTATGACCACCAGAGTCTCAGGTACATCTTCTCACAGAAGGACCTGAACCCGAGATAGCGACGATGGCTGGAGTTCTTCCAGGACTATGACTTTGAGATAGTCTATACTCCTAGGAGGGGGAACGTGGTAGCTGATTCTCTCAACAGGAGGTCAGGCATACAACTACTTAGAGAGGCGACAGGGCAGTTAACCGCTTTACAAATATCCTTCGTGGATAGAGATGGGGTAGCCTTTCTACAGTTGCTCACAATCACTCCTCCACTACTTCAGCGAGTCAGGGAGGCACAGCATGGGGACATTAACTGTGAGGTGTGACATGCTTAGATATCCTCAGGGCTGGCACCCGATAAATTTTATGAAGGCGGGGAGCACACCATCCTCTTCAGGGGAAGTACCATGGTATCAGTTTCATTACAAGAGGAGGTGCTGAGGGAGTTTCACACTTCCCCATTGGCGGTACATCCAAGAGTAGCGAAGATATACCAGGATCTCAAACGACAGCACTGGTGGCTGGGTATGAAGAAGGTTGTGGTAGAGTTCGTTTCACGATGCCTCACCTGCCAGCAGTTGAAGGTGGAGCACAAGGTACCAGCAGGCTTGGTATAGCCCTTAGAGGTCTCAGAGTGGAAGTGGGACGAGATATCCATGGATTTAATGATGGGACATCCACGTAATTCCAGAGAACGCGACTCCATATGGGTGATCATAGACCGACTCACCAAGTCATCCCACTTCATACCTATCAGAGAGCAGGGCTCATTGGAGAGCTTGGGACACCTCTATATTCAAGAGATCGTATGGCTTCATGGTGTTCCATCATTTATCATCATCGATCGAGATTCTCACTTTACTTCTCGGATTTAAAAGGGGTTACAAGAGGCATTTGGGATGCAGCTATGCCTGTGCACTGCCTTTCATCCTTAGACGGATGGACAGACGGAGAGGACCATTCAGAATCTCAAGGACATGCTTCGTGCATGTGTCCTTGACTTTGTTCATAGCCGGGAGTATCACCTACCTTTAGTGGAGTTTTCGTACAACAACATCTACCACTCCACCATTGGGATGGCACCATACGAGGTATTGTACGGTCGACCTTGTAGATCACCATTGTGCTGGACTGACCCTGGGGAGTCAGCACTTCTAGGACCAAAGATGGTCTAGGCCATGGAGGAGAAAGTGCAGATCATCCAGGAGCAGATGATGACTGCACAGAGCCGACATAAGTCCTATGCTGATAGGAGGTGGAGGCCACTTGAGTTCGAGGATGGTGACCACATTTTCTTACGGGTCTCACCTCGATGTGGATTATGTAGATTTTCCTGGGGTGGAAAGTTATCTCCGCGCTTCATCGGACCATTCCAGTTCTTAGCAGGATAGGTGAGGTGGCTTATCACCTGGATCTTCCACCTCAGTTTCACCGGGTGCACGACGTCTTCCATGTATCTCAGCTGAGGAGATACGTGCACAACCCGACACATATCATCGACCATGGAGAGCTAAACATCAATGACGGGGTGACTTTTTTGGAGGTCCTGGTAGAGATCAAGGATTGACAGAAGCGGGTCCTACATGGATGGTTGATTCCTCTAGTGCACATCAGGTGGTAGCACAAGAACCTCTAGGAGAGAATATGGGAGCGGGAGGCTCAGATGCATGCAGAGTACCCTCATTTGTTTCCCTAGTTTATGATGTATCTTTACGGGGATGTAAAGCCCTGAGGTGGGAGTTATTTAAATACCCATAAATTTCAAGTAAATTGTTTTCTTAAATTCATTGGGATTTTACAAGTACGCAGTTTTTGACAGCACCGGATTCCGAGGCCCGGTCTTCCCGGTATCAATTTCCGAAGTTTAGCTCGGGTACGTTCAGTGAACGAATGAACGAGTTTTTCTATCTTTTAAACCGGTTCTCAGAATTGAAATCCTAGGGCACCGATGAAACCACAATGCTGGTAATTTATTAGGAGGATCTTTACCAAAGATGCGTTTGCTTGGGAGGAGTTGTGAAAAAAAGTGGTTTAAATAAAATGCGAATAAAATTGTGGTACAATTTTATTTCTAACTAAGGTGGTTTTATCCTACATGGGAAAGTTAGGGTGGGACCCAATGGAGTCCTAACTACTCATGTGAGGATAAATTTGATGTGGGTCCCGCACGAGCCCCAACCATTCACATTCCCTAAAACCCCCATTAAACTCCATGTGTTTAATTTTGGAAAACCCTTGAATTTAATTAAGTAACTCCTACTCTCCCACTTTAATTCATGACAACACGTGATAAATTAATTGATTAAACCTCTTCAATTAATTTAACTAAGTGTTTGAATTTTAAGTTTTCTAAATGCATGGAAAAGTAAAATAAAATATGGAGAAGATTATTTTATTTTTGGTTAGAATTGTTGTGTGAGGAGGATTTAGAAGGAGAGATCTAAAGCTTTGAAGAACTTCTTCCTCTGACGAAGAACGACCATCCTTCTCGACGAAGAACGCTTCCCGGTTCTCTATCAAGGGAGGAGAAACCACTGTGGGGAAATCAAAAACAACGATGTCACCTTTCCAACATCAACGAACGATGCCACCTCTCCATAGATCACATCATGAGGTAGGGGTTAATTCTTTTGTTCAAGTTTAATCATCGTCCTTCATTGTTCTAGAATTGGCTGAATGTTATCATCGTAACAGGAGGAGATCGGACCGCACAAACATGGCCAATTCTCCTCCCCTTTTTCTTGTTGTTCTTCATTGTTGATTGAGGTGAAGGCGGCGCAGTGCAACAACACCGCGCGGGGAGGAAGAGGACCGCGGCCGAAATAGGCCGCGACGGTGGTGTGCGGCACCGTTGCGCTGCACCGGTGAGGCCGGAGGAGGCCACGGCCGGAACAGGCCACAACGGTGGTGCGTGTCGCCGTCGCGCGACGCCGGTGTGGCCGAAGGATGCCGCGACCAGAAGCGGGTCGCGGCGGTGTGGTGCGGCGCCGTCGTGCCACGCCGGTGAGACAAGCCGTGGCGGACCAGGCCGGGGCGGCCATACAACTGACCGCTGGTGCCCCTAGGAGGCATGACCCTGAAGGGTCCCATGGCAGCTCAACCGGCTGGCCATAAAGGCCGTCCGTTTTCTAGGAAAACCGGGGGTGGTAACCCCCCCCCCCGACCAGTTTTTAGGGCAGACCCCACTGGGTCCGTCGTTTCCACAAATAGGGGGAGGCGCCCCCTTTGCACCTAGCTCGGCCAGAACCGAGCCGTGGCCAGCTTCTGATCTGGGCCATAGGCCGCATAGGTTGGACCGGCCACGCCCAATCGGGCTGGACCCGGACCCGGGTCGGACCCGGCGCAGAGCCCCCATCTTCGTACGAGGTTCGTTCAAACGCCCATAACTTGAGATATGGACCTCCGATCGATGCACCGTCAGCTGCGTAGGATTCCATGAAACGAGAAGGTCGTTTCGGTATATTACACTTGAGTTTTCAGTGAATTTTGGGTATGGGTAGGTTGGTTCAAAACCGAAACCAACCGGGCCCTTAGAGAGGAAATGCTTATAACTCAAGGACCAGGCATCCGAATGACGTTCCATCAATTAAGTTTAATTCCTCTAAGTGAGACGGTTCTTTTGGATTACTCCACTTGAGGTTTGGAAGTAGTTGGAGTATGGTCGGGTTGGTTTTATCTTAAAAACCAACCGGGCCCCTAGGACGGAATAGCCAATAACTATCAGACCGGGTGTCCGATTGACGCGCCGTCTGTCACGTTGAGTTCTTATCGATGAGATGGAACTTTGTGATACATCAACTCTGGAATTCTTGAGAGTAGATGTACCGACCCCTTTCCTCGTGGAGCGGATCCTCCTGAAATCAGGCGTGCTGTGTGCAGGAACCCTAGAGCTGGCTGCGATCGCGACGACGATGACGACTGTACTTGGATCCTATGTGGGTTCGTTAGTGAGGATGACTGTACTTGGATCCTATGTGGGTTCAACAGTGAGGACAACTGTACTTGGATCCTACATGGGTTTGGTAGCGATGGTTGCTGTACTTGGATCCTACGTGGGTTTGGCAGTGACGACTTCTGTACTTGGATCCTATGTGGGTTCGGTAGAGGAGATGATCCAAAGGCTACATCTAATAATATCCACCCCTCTTCGTGGGTAGTATACCTCTGTGAGCTGAATCTTGACTTTCAATCATTATCATCGATATGATTGGATTGCTTTCCTATATGGATTGGGTTGTGCTTTCCTGTGTGGACTGGGTTGTTCTTGGGATCTTGAGTTAGAGTCGAACTGGAATTGATGACTTAGGTATATTTATGTGAATATTCCTAAGTAGAATTCGTTGATACTTCGTGTTTGTATCCTTCCGTTGTGGTTTATCCTTTGTGGATTTTGGGAGGCCTTCGGGGGTCTTGGGGTCCTTACTGAGTATCGTATACTCACCCCTGCATGGGCTATGCCCGCACTACATTGTGCTGGTTGCAGATGACGGACAACACTGACTGTGGTTGAGGCTTGTGGAGCGGGATGGTATCCGGTGGTGGACTATCAGGCGGTACGTACTCGGAGTGGACGGACGGATTCGAGGAGCTGAGGAGACCATGTTTACCCACCATTCAAGTGGGATTTTCAGAGGACGTCTCAGTGGTTTCTATTTACTTTTCATCTATTGTACTTTACTTTTCTCAGTTGTACTGTACTTTCAGTTGGGTTTGTATACTGGCCCATTAAATTTCCAGAACTTACTTTTGTACTCAGTTTACTTAGTGTTTAATTCAGATTTCATACTCTATTGTGTTTGTTTTTTATATAAAGGCGATGCCTTCCCTTTTATTGGGATTTACGCCTTTGGTGCTAGTCGATAGCCCCTGGCCTATGGAAGGCGGGCTTAGAATAGTCACGGAACGGGCCTCGAGGACGGGTCGTGACATGCACCACACCTGAAGCCTGACTACCCAAGGTCTATCCTCCCTATGGTGCCATAATAGCTACCAGCCACTGACCCCACTATTGGGTCTCTCTTTCTATAATAGTACCTCTACATATAGATGAGTCCCCACTACCAAATCCTCATTCTGCTCTTGATCCTACCTCATAACCCTGAGTCTAACCTGATCTATAACACCTAGTTTTTTGAGAAGGTTTTCTACAAAACCTCTCTAAATGGACTATCTGGCCATACACTTGAAACTCCTTTGGAACCCCATCACACTAAATCTGAACATTCCTCATCTTTCAACACTTGATGTACATAGATTGAGATACCCTCCTCGGTGGCCTACTTGAATCTCTATCCAAAAATCCCTACCGAGACTCCACATGATCCTCTTTTCTACTACCTAAAGCATCACTACTTAGCTCACATGACTCTGTCACCTAGCTCAAATAAGACAATTCCTTTTAGTTTCTATTGATTACTCATGTTTGATTTACCACCTCTGAAAATGATGTCATTTGAAGACGTTTAAATACACCCTGATGGTGTTCTATAAACCATAATCAAAACTACACACCCTCACGATGTCATCGTCCACTATAATAGACTGAAAATGTGATAGGTCTACAAAATTTTCTACACGTTCCATTATATATGTATACCCCTACAAGAGATTCATAAACTCATGGGATATTTCCACCTTTAGTATCTCTAAGAATAAGTTGCTGAATAACCTGGCCTCAAAATCCATACAATCCATCCCCTCATGTCTACCTACCAATACATGTACGTCTCTACAGTTCTATTTTGGTCCTCTGAACAAATAGGTAGCCAGCATCACCCTCCAACCTAGGGTATGTCAAGATGATCGAAGATGGTATGAACTGACTCTATATAGTTATCTATATCATTTGGTCCACCCTCACACTAAATTAATAGTGGGCGCTGAGACTAGAACTCATGAGTTTGGTATTCCATAGATTTCTCAGGTCCCAAACCTCCCTTTTCAATACCTTGTATGACATAAACCAGGATTTTCCTGAGTTTATAATAAATCCATGGCCCAAATTTTTCCATCTTATGCAGATATCTCACCTATATCAGAGCCTATACCTTTGGATCCTAATCATACTAACCCTCTAAGGCCTCATCCCGACCCTCAGTGGCCTCACCCCATACTCGCTTATGCAACACCATATCACCACCCTCTTGACGCTCCATTGAAAGCTGTCTATGTGGAATCATGTTCAATAAATATCATAATGGTCAAAGATCCATAACATTATATATATATCACAGATAGGGAAAGATATAATAGGCAGTGCATCTCACCACTCTTACACTCCCATACTGCACCCTGTCACATGGACACCAGCCTCAAGGCCCCTTACCTACCCATATCAGGGTTCGGTATCAAGTATAATTTGACCTCATGGACCCTTTCCAACCCACATCTGAGTTTTTTACCACATTTCATTTATCAATATATGGAAGCTAAGTATAATTCCACCAAGGAGGATATATCGGTAAACACTATTTAGATTTTTTTTTGAAACATTAAACAACTCACCCCTGTCATCATCCCTACCAACCCTTATCAAGGTCAGGCCCATATATCACATGCTTATAGAATCACATAAAACTATCATTAAAACCACATGCCTAGGTTAAACGATTAGAATTTCACCCAAAGAGGATAATTAGGAAAACATTGGTTAGCTACTTGATATCCAAAGGGTTTAGGAGCTAGAATAACCCACTCCTACCAAAATTTATTAATAAAAATGAAATTAATGACATCAAAATATGGGTTTACAAATCCTAGTAAAAAAGGATCCACGTGAATATATCTCAACAAAGTGTAAATAGAATTCCAGGGCCATAAAGGACCATTCCGAGCATGATTCTACAATGGACTTCTTTGAAAAAGAATCAGAAACTTGATTAGCCTCCATGTAGACATGTGTCACATCAAGAGTGATCCCACGAGTGATTTGAAGACACTAAACCCAAGGTCACAACATCTTCCATTAAGCATTCAAAGAACAAGTCCTGAGGATGTCAACTGTCACCACTGAGTCAGATTCCATCCAAATAAAGTTCTATCTATGATGGACCGCATAAGTGATGGATTTGATCATAGCCCAAATATTAGCTTCAATGGCAGAGCCCTGTCTGATGTGAGGATAGAAATAGCCTTTAAAGAACCCCTGATCAGTGCAGAAGACACCACCATAGTCTGAAGGTCTAGGTGCACCTTAAGCCACCCCATCAATATTGACATTCACCCAATAAGGAATTGGGCGAATCCACATGATCGACTAAATCATATAGAAAAAGATAAATTTCCCACCACTGGAAACTTGTTTTGTCTCCCGTGCATTGAGCTAAAGCACCCAGACACAAGCTCTATACACAATTTCAACTAAATCCTAGTCTCTAGTCTACTATATCCCAAATAGTATAACCAAATAAAGTAAATTAAACTCTTTTTATACCAATTGTGCCACCCTAAATTGATTTATACTCAAATAGTGCTCTTGGTCGGTTGTCCACTGGGCCTTAGGCACGCCTCCATATATGCCAATGGGTGATAACTAGAAGTGATGGTAGAATTACGTGATAGTGGGGATACTATACCCTCATGTGGTGATAATAATAATAATGTTTCGTATATATATATTATAGTGGAAGAAAGGACTATAACACATCGAAAGAAGAAATTGAAGCTTATCAAAAACATAATTCAACAACATCATAATAAAAAATCCCAAAATCACAATACCATTTGTAGATGACAGACATGTTATAGAATAATTGGCCATAAACAATAGATAACTAGGTTTTATTGAGGATAACCATATAGGTAAATATAATGTGCATGTTATAACTCAAAAGGAACACTCCATCTCAATGCATGAACAACCTATTCCACTACCATCCATCCCATAAAAAATCTATGTCTTGATTACAAAAATGAATCTCCTGAGCCTAAATCCTTCTCTGATCTCAAAATAATAATTTCTACACTCATCCTGATAGGCCCGTGTAGGGTGTAATAACAATATCAGTAGGTCACTACCACTCTGTTCTTGTCGTACTTCCAAAAATATGCAGGTGTATTATAAATTTAAATAAAAGTCAATACACACCAATTTAATAAAGATACCTCATCCCTTATGCTCAAAATCCATAATTAAGTGTTATAACTACTTCATCCAATGCTAGTAATATCAAAACACATGCCTCTAATTATATATATGGAATAAACTACATGTCTAATTATATATAATTGCAATAGAGAGGATCCATGATTAAATTACCAAAGAATCCCCTGATGCATATCATATCTGGTGAACCCTCAGGTTCCACTCATATCATGTCACCTAGCACCTCATACGATAAATCATGTAACCAACATTCAAAAGGCATGCCCAATGAGTCCCCTAGTCTCTCAGACCATATATTAGAAAATCATCATCGGCTTGAATCCCAACATCCTAAGGAACTATGATGTCCATCCTCTAATAAATAATCATTTTCAACTCAACAGTCAATGTTCGAGGGTATGGTGATATTCATCCTCCCATAATCCCATTCCATAATCCACAAGTGTAAAGACAAGCCTTATCCCCCAACAGATGGTCTCAAAACAATCAACAGATGGTCCATCACCATCCATGTGTTTTTCTAAGGGGATCACCCCCAACATATTTGATGATGAACATCATCCCTTAAAATGTATAGTTTAATGGTGGATCCACCAACAATGAGTCGTCAACACCACCTCAACTAATTCCTATCGATGTGCACATGACTCCAATGGTGGATCATCTAATAATCATGAGTGGAAATCAATAAACATCATACTCCACATCATCTGACACCACATTCCCCTAAGACCACATTAATAAATCCCAATGGTCAATACCACATCAAATCACATGGGTCATTCTCTCACCCTGACAATCTTGTCACCTTGATCCAATGATTATGTTGCCTCAACCTAGTGATCATCATTACTCTATGTATCCTAGTCCACACCCTCAACCTAAAGACGATGTAACCTAAATCTAGGGATCAACTTCACTAAATACTTGGGCCTATCTCTTCATGTTCCCAAGGAACTCAAGAAAGATATATAACAATTCAATTTAATTAATGAAAAAAACGCCTCACATAACCTTCTAGGGTTGGTTAAATTCCCATACCTAGCTTAACCATTTATTGTGAAGCAATAACATGCCCATAGGTACCTTATATCATCAATTTGACAATTTACAAGAAAAAATCATTTTATTTAGGGTCTCACGTAGTCTACCTAATGGATAATTTAGGAAAGAAACCCCAGAATACCAATAAAATTATGTATAAATGTTGGATCCAACTAACTTATAATCAAAGTCCCTCTCTTATCATATATTAGCCTCTAAATGAAGTTAAAATGAGATAAATCATCATTTTAGATAAATTCACATAAAATGGGGAAAACAGAACTCGTATGGATTTAGCATTATGTTTGACAAGATAAAAGATAAATATAAGATAATGTATTAATGGAATTATAAAGATTAATTTTTATCTACCAAAGGAGATTAAATCAAAGCTCAAATGAAAAAGTTGGCTATGTGCCTAAGGGGGAAAGAAAAGAGAGAGCTCCTTGTATGTGTGTGGTGGAATGAAGAAGAAAGGGAGAAGAAAAACCTAAATATATGGAGCAATGTTTCATAATTTCAACCAAATAAATGACGCACATGGTTTGGTCATATGGTTTGTCTAACCATGAACCAACCATGAGGTGCCCAATTTCCAAGAACCACATGCATACAGGTGAGGATCACAGTTAGCCAAACCACATGCATAATATTTGATTTTCCCTCTATTAAAAACTATATAGGTCTCATAGGTCATGAACTCCCACAAGCATGGTTTTTCGAACTGTTTATATTGTCATCATTGGGTCACATGGTTACTCCTAAGAGGCCACATAGTTTTATCAATCCATGAACCTCTGTCTGTACTTTCTCAAAAGTGTTTTTTGAGCCCCATCAAAGCCAAAACTCACCTAAAACCATGAGGTACTTTATGAGATATAAAACCTATATAAAAACAATCCCTCGTTCAATAAAAATCCCCTAGTTATATTCTAAAGATCAATATAAAATTTAAAATTATCACTAAACTCAATATTTCAAAATAAGTTCATGAATTTTGACCATATCATAAACCCAGAACATTACAGAGGTTATCACTTCCTCCATTTGATTCAATTAGACTTTACCATAAATCTTAATATATAAAAATCACAATGATAAGTGAAAAAAAACTATATTATTAATGTTAATGATTCATAATGGTCTTCTTAATCTGGTGTACTATATTTTATAATGGTCCAAAAATCTAGATTAATGAATGTGTTTTACATAAATATATTACCTAATAAGGAAATTATTCATTCAAAAGGGAATTTAATTTCTAAAAGATTAGGTCATTACATTCTTACCCCTTTATAAATCTCATCCTAAAAAATTCATTTCATAAACTAAAATAGATTATTGTACTTTTATTTCATCACCTCTTCAGGTTCCCAAGTTACTTTTTTAAACTTGAGGTTTCTCCATAGTACTTTAACCAAGTGAGTTGTCTTGTTTCATAGAACATTATCTCTATGATCTAAGATCTCCATCATAAACTCCTCATATGAAATTTCATTCTCTAAAGGTATAATATTAGTATTGATTACATCTAATGGGTTTGGTATATACTTACTCAAGAGGGATACATGGAACACCTCATGTACTTTAGATTGGTTATGTGGGAGTGCTATCTGATAGCCCAAAACTATGATGTGATCAAGTATCTCAAATGGTATGATGTATCTAGGACTAAGATTTTACTTCTTAACAAACCTCATGAATTTATTATATATTTATATATAAGGGAATACTTTATCTTCATCCTCAAACTCTATTTCGCTTCAATGATTTAATGTATAGATTTTTTTTTCAAATTTTTACATATTTCATATGACATTGAACAGTTTAAACCCTATCTAAAATCTCTTGGATAATATCATGTCCCATAATATTTTCTCTCCAACATCATCCCAACATGTTGGATTTCAAAAACTCTTCCCAAACTGAGCCTCTTAAGGTTCTATTTGAAGGATAGAATAGAATTACTTGTTATATTTGGACTCCAATAGGGGAAGGTGTAGATCAAAAAATCCTTGGAAATTCATTGAATATGATTTCATCATATCCTATAGTGTATGAATGGTTATCTAATACTAACTATCCATCAAAGGGTGATAATAAATTCTGAAACTTAGAAATATATCTAATGATTTATAAAGGCTTCTATAAAACATTGAGTTAAACCTCAGATATCTATTAGATACAATAGAGAGTGGTACTCCATAAAATCTTATAACTTCTTTTATGTATATCTTAGTGAGTTGGTCAAGAGAGAAATATTCCTTGATAGGAATGAAATGTCATGAATTTTTAAGGCAATCGACTACCACCTAGATGGAGTTATTACATTTATATTTCTTGGGAAGTCTTATGAAGAAATTCATGTTATGTTTTACCATTTCCATACCGGTATGGTAAATGGTTGGATAATACCCTTAAAATTCTATCATCCAGCCTTAATATTTTGGTATACCAAGCATCAAGATACAAATTATGCAATCTCCCTCTTCATGTTATCCCTACAAGAGATTTTCTTTAGATCTGGATACATATTTGTGCTTCCTTGATGAATAGAGAAAGATGATCTATGTTCATCATCCAAATGATACCTTTTCAACTCTTGGTTTTATGGGACACATATCTAAGTTCCATAACTTATAACTCTAGATTTCATAAATTTGAACATCGTAATATTCACTACCTTAATCCTTAGATCCTCAAAAACCTTTTGCGCCTCCTTGACCCTCTCAAGAATGGATGGTTGAGCAGTTATTTAAGAACATTATTCTGAATTTACTTTCACTATTCAATTTTTTTTATCCCTTTTATGTTCAATAATATTAGATCCCTTTAAATCCACATTGTGGAATGGATTTTATAATCCTTTTAACTTAGAGTATCTACAACTTTGTTTGCCTTTCTAGGATGGAAATGGATTGAAAAATCATAGTCCTAATTTTGCTCTAACCAACTTCATTGGTTTATATTGAACTCCTTTTGTGTGAATATATAATTGAGGCTTTATGATCTATATATGAGGTAACCTTCTCCCTAAATATATAATTTCACCAAAAATTAAATGTAAAGATCACTGTAGGAAACTCTAGATCATGTATTGGTCATTTTTTCTCAAGGATATTAATTGGAGGGAGGCATAGGAAATCACTTTTCAATCATTCATGAGTACACAACCAAATAATTGTTTTGGATGTATCACTGTATATCACAAATCCTTCCCTACTGGTGATTAATAAAAGAATATTTTCATTGATTAACCTCTACTTTGACTCTTTAAATATCTCCTTATATCCATCAATCTAGAAAAACTCCCATCCCTTCAAAGTTATCTTAGTTAGTGGTTTTGAAAATTGTGAGAAGTTTCTCAAAAATTATTGATAGTTCCCAACAAATAAAAGGAAACTCTCAATTACCATCATAGATTTTAGTCTAGTAAATCTTTTAAATTATTTTATTTTCAAAGGATCCATAGATATCCCTTTGTTGTTGATAAAATTACCAAATAATGTTACTTTTTTGCATCTATACATTCAATTTAGAACTCAACCTCTTGTTTATGAGGAAGACTTGGGAATTATTTGAGGATCATATTCTATCAAAATTTTCATGTCATTAAGGATGGTATTTTCCTTAATCCCAATAATTTTAGAAAGATAATCCTGATGATAAGGAAATAATTTCCATTCTTGAGATAATGATTCCTAAGGAGATCCATCCTCCTCCTTGAACATGTATAGAATCAGAGGGATATTTGTGATATAGAGAGATATTTCATTCCTGAGAAATCTTATATTAGATATATACATGGAAATACAATCCATACCCAAAATTTTATTGAATTTCATTAAAGGGATAATGATAATATTTTCAACAACATTCCCATAAACATCAATTGTTCATATAATAATCTTTGAATTTTACCTCGATTATATAAAATAATTTGGGTGGTGACTTTATATTCTTAGAAAACATACTATATATGTTAATATGGAAATAATTCAAATACAACAAGACATTCACAAATTAAGAGTAGAGTTTATGTTTACTTTAGTTATCATGATCCATCTTGGTGATTTCCATAGTATAATAGATTATAATAGAGAATTTTCTTATATAATTCCCAAGTTCCCCACATTTATGACATAAAATTGTTAATGGTACCTTAGATTTAATGTTATTTCCTTACATCATGTTAATTTAATTATTTATTTTTTTATGTAAATATTCCACTTTATGCCCTATTTTTATACACATAAATATTTTCTAGTTCCATTATGAAATTTTCCTTGGAGTTACCTTTGGCATTTTTTATATATAAAAAATTGAATCTTATTTATTTTTTACCTTTATCACATGAACTCCCATAAGGTTTTGTCCTTATTTTCCGGACATTTTCATAGATTAAACTATGTTACATTTGTTAATTGTAATTTAAAATAGCTGGTTTTTTTATAATCACAGAATGTCTTAATCTACCTCCCATCATGTTTGGAATATCATTTGGACAGTCATCATATTGGTTGTTTCATTAGTTCCTCCTATTTCTATCCATTGAATAAAATAAAGGTAAAATTAGGGATGAGAATTTTCAGACAATTACGCACATAAAAGGGAAACTTATAAATATTTAAGGATTATAATTTTCAAACTATTATTAATTTCTAGGTTTTATTCTAAGTTATATAGGGTCTATTTCATAACTTAAAATTGTAGTCATTTTTCCCTTTATAATGGTTCTTAAAGAGCTTATAAATTTAACAAAGAACTACCCCTAGGAATTTAAAACAAGGTGTATAGTAAGAACTCTATATCATAAATCAGGTGACAATCGAGTTAATAACCAATTTACCATTATCATGGTTATTACCCCTAATTATAACAATGTTAGAGACACATCCACTTATAGTATTCAGATAAGGATTTTGTTTCTTGGAAACCACTCACTCTATACTTTACCAAAATTTTTGTATTTTTCATATGTTTAGTCTTACCACTAAGGATTTCCCTATGTATTTTTAAACCTAATCCCTAAAAATAACTATACCTCACTTTGATACCAGCTATGACAACCCATATCTTTTATATATCTTATTTAAGGATTTATAACATAAAGATACATGTAATACACTCCCAAAATATCAAGAGGAATGGTGTATTTTGGTGATTATATATATATATCATAATAAATTTCAATAGGGATACAGTTACATTATTCAAAAACTCTATAACAGGACCTTAAAAATCCATTTACCTTCTAAAACTGCATGGGATAACCTTGGGATGTGTATTAGAAAGGGTTGAGATATAAATATTTGTAATTGAATAATCAAAGAATAACATGATTAAAGTAATACATGTTAGTCAAGAGGAATATCAAGGTGACATAAAAGGGGTGATAATCATAAAGAAGAACATAAAAGCATGATATAACATGATAACATCAAGGTAGTATGGAAATGTGGAAACGACATAAATCAAGAAATCATAAGCATAAGTCAAGGCTAACCATTGACACATATTTAAAATGTGTGCTTAGAATAACCTCCCATGTACCATACATAGTATTTCATGATATGATAACATTAATCATTACATTTTAGGGATATATAATTCTAGGCTCACCTGTCACATTCATATCATGTACAAGAATTTGGGTACCACCTTGATCACACAATATACGAATGTATTTCATCAATGTAAATCCCAAAATTAATGAGTGTGGGTTAAATACATGTAAGTACCCAATAAATTAAGTATAGTTACATCTATTTGAGTACCTTTGAGTATAAATGGGTAAGGGTATTAACAATATAAAATATTTCCATGCAAAATCATAGGATAATTTTAGCAACATAATGGGTTTACATAAAGGTTCATGGAAGGGTTTAATGAGAGTAAAAGGTGATCTCTCATTATTTCATAATCATAAATAAATTAAATGTATGTGTAATAACATTCCAAAATTAGAAATTTTAAATAAAAAGACTTATTAAAAAAAATAACTTGAAATAAAAAGGAAGAAAAAAGGGTCTCTTACCTTGAAGAAGGTGATTTTAAAAGATTGGGAGGATCTTTTTAAGGGATTGGAAACACCTTAGGAGGGATTTATAAAGGTATAGGGAGAGTAAATTAATTAAAAATGGGTTATGAGTGTAGAGGATTGGGGGTTTGGTGGCTATTTATAGAAAATGATAGGGGGATTTTTATTAATTTATAAACTTAGGTTTTGAACTCTATATAATAAAATAATAAAAACTACAAAACTTACCATGGTTTCAAACCTAAAGGAGTAGTTTTCAATGTTTTATACATCTAATAACTGAAAATATTAAAATAATACCATTGGTGATGTGGAAGTGATTCATGTTTATAAATAATTGATTTCAAATCATTAAAATATAATATAGGTTTTGATGGATTGATTAAGGGTTTATAAAATTAATAAAAATATATTTAAAAACGCATTATTTTAAATGGTAAATCTATATTTTTTCATGTATTTATTTTATATAATTTTATAATTCACTTTTGGTCCATTATGAAGTCATAATATAGATCGTATATTTATTGTATTTACTTTTTACCCAAAAACTGATTGTCTCAAAAAATTATGAAAGAATAACCATTTTTTAATTTTGAAATTAAAACTTAAAAAATTATATTTACTTTAAATAAAATATTTTTCTAAATATGATAATTTTTTCTATTAAATAAAAATTTTATTTACTAGGAAATACTAGTTTTGAAACATGAATAACATTTTGATACTTATAAAAACTACAATGGACTTAATTAAATTAAATTATCATTTATAATTAAATAAATATTATTTTATAAGAAAATTTATTACAATAACATTTATTTCAAAAATTATTGAATTTACCAAAATAGTGTCTTAATTGGAACTATATATTTCCCAAAAAATACAATTTTGATTTCTTCTTAACAAAATATAATTTTTATCTAACTAATTATATAATATATTATAAATAACAATAAAAAGGTATTAATATAATAATTATTTTATTTAAAATAAAATATAAAAATTCACACTACTAGGGTCTAGATACATAACCCCTTCTTACATCAGTGTATTCCCTAAGGGTAGGTGTGCAATGGTGGCAATTTCTTTGGGTGGTTTGGAAAACATGGTTTGGGTCATGATCTCTATAAGATTTAATATCTCCCATAAAAGGTTTCACTCTAGATATATTTATTGAATCTAGGCTTGGGATTGGTCAAGGTAAAATCCCAATGATACCATCTTCCTTAGAATCTCTGATAAATGGGATTAATAGGGTACTGTCCTACTGGTCATGACCATCACTTCTTTAGTCTAAGTTAATCAGACTTTATCGTAAACCTTAATATATACTAATCATAAATGCCACTATAAAATTACTATATTATTAATGGTTATGATTCTTAATGTACTTATAAATCTGGTATACTATATTTTATAATAGTCCAAAATAACTAAAGTAGTGCATGATTTTTCTTTAACTACATTACTTCAGGAAGAATTTCTTCCTTCAAAATGGAATATCATATATAAAAGTTAGTCTCATTATAATTTATTTGATATATGTTCAATAATCTATCATTAGTACAATAAGTGTAGGAATATAAATTGGTGGATTTTGAGGTTAAGGTTTGTAATGATCATGTTGTTTATAGTGATTCTCTTAAGGGATTGTTTGAGGATAATTGGAATCGGGTAGTGTTCTGGGGGAGGATCTTCACACCCTTAGTGATGGGGGGAAGTAATTATTTATAAGTTTTAAATATCACCCTTTTTCATCCTAGTTTATCTAATAATTTTCATTCCTTAAGGGGTTAGTTCTGGTGTTCATAGATAAAGAGATCGGTCATGGAGTTCACATCCAGAGTTTTCAGTCTTCCAGAAGGTGAAGGCCTAGCATCACATTCTTGATGAGTTGTTTAAGAGATTATATGTTCCTAGGTCTAAGTGGGACAAAATATTTATGAATTTGATAACTAGTTTACCTCTATATCATTGTTATTCTATAAGGGTGATAGTGGAACATTTGATGAAGTTAGCTCACTTCTTGATGATTAAGGATTCGATCATAACGGATGTATTTATGAGGTAGTTTTTTAGGATATTAGGATGATCTATATGGTTATTAGGATGATTATATTTTATTTTATTTTTCTCATTCTAACGCTTATTTATGGAGAGGCGACCCACATGATTTTTGATATCAGTTTTTTCTTAGAATATCTTTGCAACTGTGGATAGATATTCAAACAAAGAAGAATATCCCGGTATTGTAATACATGTTCCTCACATGAATTTTAGATTTTTTTGGTACATGGGTGAAGTACCTACCTTTATTTTATTTTTCCTATAATAATTATTATAAATTTTCCATTTTTTTCTCTATTCAAAGCATTGTACGGTCAACCATTCACATCACTATTATAATGCACTTATATTGAAGAGTTAGAAATTATTAAAATATAATTAAAGTTGAGCATGATAGAAAAGATATAGTTCATTAATGAGTGAATGAAGGTAACTAAGGATCTTAAGAATTCCTATGTTAATGATATGAGTGGGCCTATAGATTTTGACATTGGTGATCATGTTTTCTTGAATTTATAACCTCATTATGGGAAGAAGAGGTTTGGTAAGGGGAGTAATTTGTATCCCTAATTTTTCAAACCTTTTGAAGTTATAGAATTAATCAATGATGATTTATATCGATAGGTGATTCACCTATATATGGATCAAATAAATTTTGTCTTCTATATGTCCCATATACTATAGTTTCTTCATGATAAATCCCATGTAATTTAATGGAGTTAGTTATATGTTGAATATTATGTGACATTCAAGGAATGAGATTTCAAGATTCAAGACCATAAAGAGAATAAATTACCTGGTTATTCTACTACTCTAGTTTGTATCTAGTGGTTATAATATGACTTGGAAGATAGTACTTAAGACATTTAGTTACAAGTGCATGATCAATATCACGATTTGTATGATGATTTATTTTTTTGGGATGATTTGAATGACCTTGAATGAATTTATGAGATTATTTATACTAATATTATATTTTTTTATCCTTTTATTATGTTGAGTAGGTTGGAATTTTATTATAGATATATCCCTATTTTAGAGGTATCTTATGGGGTGTTTTCTTTTTGATAAACCAAATTACTATTTTCCTTCCCATGTTTTGTTTTGATTCTTGAGGATGTTAATTTTTTTTGGAGGTATTTCATATATGAGACTAGATTTTTTTAAACCCTTCCTTTTTCATTTATCAAGTGTTAATAGAGTCTTAGTATTCCTGGTGGTATGATTATATTAAAAGTAAAAAAATTTGGTTGGTTTTCTTTGGAAATAATGTAGAGACGGTTCATTTATGAAATGATTTTTATGTCACACTATAAGGAATGTGTCATGAATTGTAAGTTGAAATCTATTAGAGTTCAACATTCCTTTAATTTAGTGGGGGTTTTATGGTCAATATTTGGTTTTCTTATTCATATCATAACAGTTTCATACATATGGAGTCATGGGGTGATGGGAGTTGGTTATAACAAGGAGGTTACTTATGTTTGGGTTTTATTATTTTGGTAATGTAAACAACCCTTACATATTGATATCACCCTTATGTAATGATTTATTACTCCTATGTGTGGTAACAACATAAGGTATTTTAATCACACCATGATTTCCTAGAGGATAAGTTATTTGGTTCTTCCTTTTTAAGAGTCATTTCATCAAGGTTCTTGGGCTACATCAGGGTTTTGGTGTGGGGTTGGTTAGGATAAGTAAGAAGTTTGATGATCATGATGTGATTCATAGGTGTTTTAATGACCCAATGTGACACAATTATCTATTCCATGAACCCATTTTCTCTCATTAAAGGAGTGGTTATTTTCCATGAGAAAAGGGGGAGTTTTATGGAAGGATAGCACCTGAACGTCAATCTTAGACCACCTAGGCAAGGGAAATCCCTATTATGTATGGATATTTTGTTTTGTATTATTTTTTATAAATTCATATTACCTATAGAATTAATTATATTTTCCCCTAATTCTCTCAAACCACAGGTTTTTATAGGATAATTTTTGGAAAACCTAGGCATTGGTGATTTATCCTTTTTAACTTTATTTATCAAATAACTACCTACAATCCAAGTTATCTCCTTTTTTACTTTTTCCTTCTCAAGATTGTTATTAAATTACTTCTTGATAAGTCTTGATGGTTATCTTCATATAATTGTTTTAATATTCTTATTGGTGATTGGTATTAGATTATTTCTAGTATAATTTCCTTAGGTTTCATGGGTTCATTATAAGGTTTTGAGCTGGTGTTCTCCACCATCATTTTGTTATAAACTTTTAGTCATTGAATATTTGTATCAAGGAAGGGGATTCATTAATTATCCTTATATTGTGAATAAACATGGTATTATCATGTTTTAGTTTCTAAAGGGTAAATATATGAGATTGAACTAAATAAGGAAATGTTCTGGAATTAAATAATTGAAAGGGATATTGTAGCTTCATGTGCGGTTATGTTATTCTTCATCTTAATTTTCCCATGATATTTACTAGATAGTGTGATATTGTATTGTTATTATTTTATATGATTTCGTTTTATATTTTACATACCTAAAATTTATTTAATAACTTAAATATGGTAAGATAATTTTTTAATAAATGATTCAGATATTGTAGGACTATTAGAAATGTTTATAATGATTAAGTTTTTCTTTGGGAATATTATTTAGATGATATTTTTGTAATTAATTGTTATTATTATAGGTTTCTTTATGTATAAATATTTATCATAATGAATTAATATAATCAATATTGTAATGGGAAATGTTAAATGTTGGAGTCAATATTTTGGGATATATATGCCTTTTATTTCTTGCTCAGAGATTATTTTCCATGGTTGAATCCATGGGTGTTTTTATAGATGTTTATTGTTTCTAGAATTATGATTTTTATCCATATATATATTTTTTAAAATATTAATATATTTATATTATTTTATATAGAATGTTGGTATGTTTGGTTGAAATAGTGATGGTGGAGTGATTTTGATATAGTTGTGGTGATAGATTGACGTGGTTGATGGTAAGATGGTATATATGGTGTGTAAGTGTTGGAATTTATGTTGATACGGTTAGATCATTTTGAGAGACTTGCATTTTTTTTATTTTCTTATTGTTTTTTATTTTATGATTAACATTTTAAACTAATTTTTTTTTCTCCTTTGGGTATATACTTCGTTATTATATGTATAGTTGAGTCTTAATACCAGATATTATTTAATGGTTATTAATTTATGACTAAATTATTTGAGGTTGTTGTTTGTCATGATTAAATGTGATTTAGAAAATTATTAAAAGAGAATGATTATAAAAATTTGAATGAAAATTCTATATTTTAAAATCACCTTGTCCTTGCATGATTAATGTGAAATTTTAAAATAATTATTATTAATAAATGGATAATGATGGTATGAACCCTGATATTTTTTTCTTAAAAAGTAAACCTTTCTAGCCCTTAGTATTAGTAGTTTGGTTGGCAGGAAAGATTTTAGCTAAGTCTAATTCTATGGATAGTGGACCCAAGGATGGTTGTGTTATATTATATCCATTATGATCTATTATTTCGTAAGCTCTATCATCTATGTTGGAAGGGGTGATAGATACCCATACTTAGCCTTAGGTTACAAGTTTTCTCCCAACATCTGGGGTGTCGAGGATATGTATGGATAACTAGCCCCCTTTCCCCACTCTCTCTTCTAGTTGTATTATATATTTAGAAAGAAAAAGGATATTATGGCTTATTTTTATAGGATATGTACTTATATAGTCTATAATGACTCACAAATTTGACATACATGTATATGCATGTTGTGGAAAATTAATGTTATAGCATGCACATGTATCCAGACTGTAATGAATTACTGTTATTATATGTGTATTTATGCATAGACTGTATTGTATGAATTTATTGTGTGTATTTTCTTGGTCTATAACAGCCCTTGGTTTTTACTATGTGGTTACAATAATTTGATAGATTTATGGTTTTAATTATGTGGATATGGTTGTGATGTGTTAACACAGATTTTTAATATGACTTATAGAAGTGATTTTAGTATGATGATGTAAGTCATTAGGTTGTAGGGTGATTGGTTCGGTGGGAAGGTGGTAGTGGGGTACCGTTTTTATATTTGACCATATTTAGATAACAAGTAGATTTCCTCTATTTATTCACTAGGGATTTTCTATGATTATTTCATATTTTCATAATGGATTTCAGGAAGTATCCTATTAAGGATACTTTTATTATCACCCATATATATGTATATACATATCCTGGGTCTATAGGTGGGCTTTGGTGATTGATTTGAGCTTTACGATCTCATGGTGGTTGTTCGGGTCTCATTGGTGTTCTCGGCAGCGGTCATATGTGTTTCTATTGTATTTATCTATTTTGGTTTTTCATTGTATGATGCTATATATATTGGGAATAGTTTATTCATTATTATGGATTTAATTGGTGGTTTATTTATCTCTTCCTTGTAATTATAAGGGTAATTCCTCCTATATGATTTTTTATACCCCTTGTTCTAGTCTCCAACCCATGTCCCATTTGAGGTGGGATTTATGGGTCAAAAATATATTTAGTGTCTTCCTAGGATGGGTACTAGTGGTGATGGGTCATGAAAAATGTATATCATATCCCATTAATTGGTACAATGAGTTAAAAAGGGGTCATCATTATAGAGATAAAAACTTTTCATACATGTATATCACATATTAATATATGAATATTCATTACATCATGTAATGATCTATGCTAGAGTAATATAGGTCTAGTAACATAAGAAACATGGAGATATAAAAAATACTTCATAAAATATCTACATCGTCTCCCACTTATTTCATCATATCTAGTAACCCTATTAGAAAGATAATAATTAATAACTTTCTTCATAAACTAGGAAAGTAAATATAAGAAAGGGTGATCTCTAATGCTCAGTAAGGGTAAACAAGGGAGATATAAATGATCACATACGAATAACATGAGCATAGGGATATAAGAATATGATATTAACATTTTAAAAACCAAACATGGTATATCAATTATCACAATATAATGTCAGGGAATAAATCATGGTAGTTCATAAGACATGAATCATAAGGATATCAAATAATATAAAATATAGGATCATAACACAAGGCATAAGACATGGAATTTTGGCATACACATAAGCATTGAAAATCATTTCATTAGTAGTAAAGGAACTTTACTAATACAATAATAGTGGAATGATTTTACTCCCCAAAACATTTTAGTATTAATGTTTCACTCACAATACAATCATAGTTTATAAATTCCCTTATATAACAAGGTTTACTCCCCATTACAGTTCAGTTTATCTCATGAGATATCGATATTTACCCAATGCATTGTAGGGAGATATATGTCCCACCCATAAAATAATGAAAATAATAAATATGTGTTCCACAATATTATAAACATTAATAATATCATAAATCATGAAAATAAATATATTTTATAGACATCTCATTATAGCATAACCCAAGGAAAAGAAATGGGTTTTATAAACATTTCATTATTTCATCACAGCAAAACCCTTGTAAAAAAACGTGTTTCATAAAAAATTCATAGTATTCATAAAATATCTATATAAATAAGAATTATGTAATACTTGGATCATATTTCTAGTAAATAATAATTAAAATCAAGGTTTTTTGTCTTTGATGAATAGAAATAACATTAAAATACCATTAAAAGATTCATGGGGAAAATAACCTTTTTATTTTGAAATTGTTTTTTTAAACTAATTAAATACAAAGGGAAAACTTTCTTTGAAAAGAAAAATGTAAACTTTTAATGGAAGATTAAAATAAAAAAATTAGTCATAATGTTAAGAAAATTTCTTAATGTATTATAATTTAAAAAAACATTCCTTCAATATTTTCTTTCAGAAAATCCACAAAGTATCTCGTTTATAAAATGAAAAGAAGATTCATTTAAAAATGATTTGTAAAAATTAAAAAATGGGTAAAATGGATTTATAAAATCATAGTAGAATATTATAAACCTTATTTAAAAGATTTTTTAGAAAACATGTATAAGGAAGAAAAAGGTTTTCTTGACCGTAGAAATAAATGATATTGATTTTCATTAAAAACATAATTTAGGTATTTTGAGTAAATAAGGTGATAGAAATGAAATTAAATATTTATTTACAAAAAAATAACCAAAATATAATAAATTTCATAATAATATTGAGATATATATCATAATATTTCATCATTATAGCTTAATCATAAATAATCTTGATAAATAATGATATTGTATCGTAAAACCCTTCCCTCGAGTTGGCCTTGATTAAAAAGAATTATAACCTACTATATAATAAATTTGAATTTATTATAATTATATAAAAGAGTAATTTTTAGAATAATAATATCATATATTATCCCTTTATAATATTTCAACATACCATTTTTCAATAATTCCTTATTAAACTCTTTATTTTCGGGTGTTAACTATTTCATTTATCAAGAGTATTTAAGCTTAGTAGTTCTAGTTATTATAAATTTATCATGATTAAATAATATCCATAATATTAATAAAGATATAAATATCATATATATTCATTATATAAATATTTATATTCATCAACTATTTTTATAGATAGAAATGTGAATTACACAGTTCTTTGAGACGATAGGTTGTACGTACGCATGAACGTTGTTTTTATTTTTCAATGGATGGAACAAAAGAAAGGTAAATATTGATAAAAAAATTAAAAAATTATTATATAACATATATTAATTAAAATAATCCACATTAACATCCAAGTAAAATATTATTTAAAAACAAATTGCATCATTTTCTGGAGGTGGTAGTCCACATATATGCACAAGTGACATTATCATTTCCAAAAGGATTGAATGGTAATTACATAGACATGATATTATCCTTAAATAAGTATAAATATGTCATAAATATCATATATAAAAATTTAAACCCATAATAATAACTATCCATAGAAAATGGTGATGAAAAATGAACTGTATCGTTATAAGGAGATGGTAAGCAATACATAATCACGAGCGATACTTTCACTTCTTTTTTCATAGAAAAGAGGGTTTATAATGTTTATTTCATAATCATAATAAAATTTCATCATATTTATGAAACTGAATTTATTATTTTATGAAAAATACCATATATTTATATGTCATGATTATGAGTAGAAAATAAAGTGATTGTTTAAGTTGATTTCCTCTTCTTTCAATTGACTTTATTAAATCACCATTAAATGGATCTTGAGTAAGTATTTTGGGAATAATAGAACCTATATAATGTTTATAGAAAAGTTTATAAGAAAACTAATTAAATTTTAGTCAATCTAGAAGTCTCGATGTGGTTTAAATAAATGAGGGAGGAGGTCCTCTTTTACAATTGAGGTGAGTGTCACTTTTGGACTCTCTCAAAATATTAAATTATAGTAAATTAATTCTCAAAAAAATTCCCCCATATATCAAGGTATTAAAATATAAGTTATTATAGGGTTTAAAACCCATAAAAATATAATTTATACAATTTTTTCATTTTTATCCTTATCATTTTAATTAACCCTTAGTTAACCAATTTTAATTTTAATTACAATAACACATTTTTCAATATCAAAAGGTTTCAATTTCTACATATAAGATAAAAAATATCCAAGTTAAGAAATTTTGAACCATATAATATCAAACTTATATAATTTAAATATTTTTATGATTTATAAACAGTTTAATAAAATATTATTATGATAAAATATTATTATTGTCAATTGTGACACTATTCATTTAATTTGACTTCAAAGATAGTTAGAAAAAGTTTGAATTCTAATATAATCTTTTAAAATGATATTAATATTTAATATTTACCAATAAAACTCATGTGACACTATAAATTACTCAAATTATATGAATTTTAATATTTTCCAAATCATTTATTTTATTTTCCATTAATTAAATAATTATTTATTTGGAAGTGTGTAAGAATTTAAGGTAATTATATAATACCTAAAAATTATAAATAAATTACCATTAAAATATAATTTCATTATACACAAAATTAATCTTAATATTACTTCATAATTAGTTTTTCCACATGTGAAGTCATAAAGTATATTTAAAACTAAGAGGGTGACATTTTGTAACTTTCTTAGATATAAATAATATATAATTAATTTTTAGGGAAACGTGTCCCTTAAACAACTAAATTACCATACTAAGGTGACAAGTGTATAAATATATTGATAAAATTATAATTATGAATAAAAATTTTGGCCTTATTATTTATTTTTTATCTAGATTGACCTGATTTAACCTTTACCAAGGGGATGAAGTTTACCACAGTTGCTCTACATATTAACCAGAAAAAAGGGGTCTATTAACCAAATTTTAAAAACCTAATTTGAAATATTTATTTTAATTTTTCTAATTAAAAACCTATAAATGAATGAAATTAATTTTAAAATATGTTATAAAAATGTGACAAAAAATTTGTTTTTGAAAACTACATTTTTAAGTATAAAAACCCGATTAATTATTATGATATACCAAGATAAAAAATTAAACATTTAAAATGTTAGATCGAGTAAAAAATATATAAATTTCATTAAAATAATTTACCAATCTATATTAATTAAATCTATTAATATAATAATTTATATCACTTAAAAATAATTTTTTAGCAAAAACACCACTTTTATTTTCAAAAAATTTTTGTTTCTAATTATAATCAATTGATAACTAATGAATTCATTTTATATATATGTAGAAAATATATTTTTTATAATTTATTTATTATTATTCATATGTTCCAATATAATTTATTGGAGATAATGGATGCATAATATTTTAATAATGATACATAGTTCGTTTAAACTCGGTGTCACGTGTAATGCAAGTTATCAAAAAAATAAAATTATTTAAAGAAAAATAACCCATAAAAATATCATGGTGTTATATTAAACCCCCTTAAAATTTAGTTTTCCATTAAAAAATTTCACTTTGTTATATACAACATGGGATACTTCTTCCTCATCATAACCACAAGTTCCCATGTAGCTTCCTCAAATTGGCGGTTTCACCACAAAACATTGACTATGTGAGTAACCTTATTTTGTAAAATTTTCTCTTTACGATCAAGAATCTCTATCAATTTTTATTCATCAAAAATACCTTTATCTAGTGGTATCACAAATGAGTTCATTATATGTGAAGGATTAGGTATTTACTTCCATAAGAGATATATATTGAACACATCATGAACTTGAGTGAGATTCGGTGGAATAAAAAATTGATAAGATATTGTCTTGATACAATTATGAATTTCAAAAGGACCTATATACCTAGGTATTAGATTTCCCTTCATTCCAAATCTCATCACTCTCTTCTAGGAAGATATTCATAGGAATAACTTGTCACCAAATTCAAACTCTATATCTTTCCAATGATTTTATGAAAAACATTTTTGTCGACTCAGATCTTCTATTTTGTGCTGTTGAATGTATATAACCTATTTTACCATTTCCTCAGCTAGATAGTGTCCCAATAGATTTCTTTCTCCAAAATTATTCCAGAATTATGGATTTTTACATTTCCTACTATAGAGGGCTTCATATGGATCCATATGAATTCTAGAATTAAAGCTATTGTTGTAAGAAAATTCCACCAAAGGAAGTTGTTGGTTCCAACCAACCTTTATATCCTTAGAGAAAGATCTTAAAATATATTCTATAATTTTAATGTTCCTTTAAGACTAACCATATATTTGAGGGTGATAAGATGTTATAAAACTTAACACTATATCCATATCCTACTTAAGACCCTCAAAAACTTATAGATAAACATCAGATCCCGATCAAATATAATTGATAGTGGTGCACCATGAAATCATAACACTTCCTTATTGTATTACCAAGTAAGATGACTAAGAGATAAATATTATTTAATATAAATTATGTGTGCTTAATTCATAAGTTGTTCAAATATAAATCAAATGTAAGTATTCCCTTTAGTTGTTTTGGGGTGTCTGACAAAAAAATACATGGTGATGTTTTCCAATTTCCATTCTAATATGGGTAATTATTGTAACATCTCCTTATACTTATGTCTCTCTACCTTAAACCACTAACATACCAAGCATCAATAAATATACTTTTCAATATATATCTTCATATTATCCCACCTAAAATACTCTTTCAAATCACTATACATATTCTTACTTCCATGATGATTAGATAATGAAGAAATATGAGCTTTTCCAATTAGATCCTTCTTCAAATATGGTATTGAAGGGACATATACAGGGTCCTAGAACCTTATTATTACACCACAATCAAGGCTGAACTCAAGAACATTTCTCAACTTATTTGTTATCTCTACATCTTCCTTCTATGCCTCTTTAATGTTCATTTGGATCGATGGTTGAATGATCATTTGTAAAAGATAATATTTCTCCCCATTCTTCAATATTTCTAGATCTATCCTATGAAAATATATAAATATTATATGTTTTTTATCCTCATCATAGATAATATGGAATTATCCTTTTGATTCAAATAATATTTTAACTTTACCACTTTCCCATGGTGGTAATGTATTGAGTAGTCATAATAATTTATCAGTAGCAACCATCTTCTTTGGTGCATGTTCATCTCAAGTGATAATATACTTCAATTTTTTTTATCAGTATATATGTCACACCTTTATCCATAGATATAATTCCCCTATATATTTAATTCAAAAACTACCAAAGGTAACACTAAATCACTAGTTGGGTAATTTTTCTCATGGAACATCAACTACCATGAGGCATAAGAAATAATCATATAATTATTCATGAGGATGCATCCCAGTCCCCTCTTTTATTATCACTATAGATTAAAGAAACTTCTATACTATAGGGTAGTGTAATAATAGGTTCTATGACTATACTTTTCTTCATTTCCATAAAACATTCATTCATCCAAAGTAATTTGGCTCCCATCTGAGTTAACTTGTTGAGTGGATTCGATAGCCATGAAAAATTCTCAATAATGTTCTGATAATATTCAATAAATTCAAGGAAATTATAGATATTAGTCAAAATGATTTTTCCGGGACAATGTTCAATAATTTATATCCTTTAATGGTATACTAATATACTATCACTTGAGTTTACATGACTTAATAATGAATCTTTATGAATCCAAAATTCACACTTGGTAAATTTTTCATAAAGCTTCTCCTTTAATAGGGTCTTCAGAACAATCCTCAAGTGATCTTCATGCTCTTACAAATAATATTAAAAAATAAAAATATAGTCTATAAATGCTACCAAAAAATGATCAAGGTAGTCACTAAAGACTTTATTCCTTAAGTCCATGATGATTTTGGGGGAATTAGTATGACCAAATGGAATCACTATAAATTCATTATATACATACCTTGTAATGAATGATGTCTTGGTTATATCTCCTTCTTGACCCTAAATTGATGATATCTAGAACAAAGATCAATATTGGAAAATTATTGAGCTCCAGATAGTTGATCAAACAAGTCATTAATTTGGGGTATAGGATACTTGTTCTTGATAGTGATCTTATTATGTTCTTGAAAATCAATGTAAATTAAAATTGATCCATATTTATTCTTAAAAAATATAAGTAGTGAACCCTAAGGCGATTCAATTAGACAAAAAATCCCTTTTCAAGATTACCCTAGTGTTTCTTCTTTATTTCATTTAACATAATTATGACTATTCTATAAAGAATATTGTTAATATGTGTAGCACTAGATATGGGTTATATTTAAAACTTAGATTCATGATTTATTGGAAGACCGGGTAACAATTTTAGAAATACAGTAATAAACACCCACATAATAGTCATATCTTCAATGTTGTGTTTCTATCCAATCATCTAAGATAAAAGCCCTATTTAAATTAGAATCATGACCCATAGGATGGATGTAATTTCCATTGGAAGTTCATTTTTATCTTCACACTAATATAAGATAAAATTTTGGTTTATAGTATCCAAAATAAATTCTCTTACTCAACAATTAATATGGGATTTATGTAAATAAATCCAATACATTCCAAAAATATCATAGAATTAAAAAATAGTAATGATGAAAATATTTACATGAAACACATTCCCATAGTCTTTAACCTGAGAAGAATCATAGACTTGGGATGTGATCATCATATCATTAGGGGTTTATACTACTTAATCAAAATCTAATTTTTGATGTGGTACTATGATAACCTTAGAAAGGTATTTAGATATAAAATACTATGCAGTTCCAAAAAAATAATACATTAAAATATCTAGAGTTGATGGAATGTGTGCCTTTCGCTACATAGTTATCTTACCCCTCATCATAAATAGTGATTATAACACCCCAAGATTTTATGAGATATATTATTTTTAATTTCATTGATGTTTTCTATTATACACTACACCAAGATTAGATTTTATTATATGCAACAACAAATGGATCTTTCACTACACGCAACCCTGACTTGGATTGCATTACACGCAATCAAGACCTTATTCGATAGCGTGTGTAGTATGCAATACCAAGTTTCACTAAATGAGATATTGTTATAATATTATTATATACTAGCTGTTATGAATATTATTAACTAAATTTTGAATTTTATAACATTATTATTCATCTTACATATTTTCTAGAACATGGTATGAGAACTAAATAAATTTTTCGGGTAAAATAAGTATTTTTCAAAAAAAGTAGTTTTGACGCCTTTTGATGACATACCCACTTTAAATCTAGTTTTTCACATGTTTATAAGCTCAATTTTACAAAATAAAATTCTTTCTTAGAATCAGGATATAAAAATTTAATTTGGATAAATTTTTCATATTATTCTGATAACTTTAATATTTTAATGAATAATAAAAACACGCTATATTTTAATTAAAAACAACTTTTTTCATCACGATAATTTATATGGTCAGATTATATTTTTAATTGGTTATAAAGTGTAATTAGAATATATTTTTACCATTTAATCCAATTCTTTTCATTGTAATTACTTTCACTTTGAATTTGGACATAAACAAATGTCGATCTTTTGAAAGTTATTGTTTCTTAAAAACACGCTATTTGTTTTGATAACGGGAATTAATTTTATAATTAATTAATGCCACTTCTATGTTTTGAATTTGAAAAAATGGAAATCATTTCTGAATCCGGAATATCAAATATATCTTTGGCTGAATTTTTGGTATTTTTCTGAAAAACATTAATTTTTTATGAATAGTGAAACCACTTAGTGGTAGTTAAAAAACTGACTCTTTCATTTAAATGAAATTTTACCACTTCTGTAAATTGAATTTTAAAAATCCAACATACATGGTTGTTATCAAAATGTAAAATGTGGTTCAATAAAATGAAAATATTTTTTGGTGAATAGTAACTTTTTACTTTTATTTACTGCGGTTAAAGGTAAATAGGGTAATTCAAGGTTAAAATAATATTATAATAATTCAAAATTACCTTAACACTTATCCTAACCTTATTGTACGAGTGGTGGCCGACCATGGGCATCCTTGTGTCGATTTTGGGACCCCATTGAGCCACTTGGTAGTGATAATGACAATTTGGATTAATTAATTTAATTTAAAGACAAAATTGGCATTAACAAATATCTTTTAGTAATTAATTTTTATAAGGGGTTATATAAATTATCTTTTCGGCTATAAATATTAATTGGAAATATAAAAGGATTTCCTACATGATGGTATTTGTTTATAATTTTTAGACATCAAATAAATTAAATTATTTATGACACAATAATGATGCAGTATTTACCTCATTAATAAATGATTTAAATAAATAAGATTATAATGATTAAAATATTATACAAAACATGTCCAATTATGATTGGATTATTTTATTTTGACCATTAGTCATATTATCTTCATCTTTAACGATTTTTGGACCTTTTGAAACTGAATATAAGTTTATAATAAAATAATAATTTCACACTTTCCAAAGTTTCCCCTCTCCTCCCTTATAAAAGGGAACCTCCTCCCTCTCCAATTTAAACAACTTTGAGCCATCAATATCTTCCAAAACCTTCCCATTTCCCTTCTAAACATCCCTATAAACATAGTAGAGGTTCTGGTCTTCTCACAAGACCAACTCTAGTCACTTAAGTGGAAGTTTAAAGGAGGCATGTCGAGGAAGAGGTAATCTCTTCTACTGATTCTTTCAAGTTTATTCCTTCTTCTACTTCCTCTTATTTAGTTATTTCATTATAAAGTAATAACATAAGTATTAATCATATACTGATATGATATTATAAATATGAAACAACCCCATTTCACCTTCTATCCATCCTACAGAAAACAAAATCATCACGCGTGTTTACGTACGGAATACCGTCTCCACACCGTGGTGTAATTAGTTTTTCCACCACAACCTTACTTGGATGGGTATAATGGTGTAAAGAATAACTATATATGGTAATTATAACATAATAATAATTCTGATATATTATATCATTCATTCCAATTCTATTAAATAATTATGGTAATGATATCATCGCTCGTGCGTACGTACGGACTACCATCTCCACGAACGCGATGAGATTCATTTTCCATGATTAACCATTAAAGTATGATTATAAAGTGTATATATAGTAAATAATCATGAATGATATTAAAAAATAATGATACTGGATTTTTTTGCATATATGTTTCATTTACTTAATTCCATTCAATTCTATAAGGAAACGAGTACAACGTTCATGCGTACGTACGACCTACCGTCTCCATGAACGGTGTATTTCGTTCCATTTATCGATCTATCATATATATTTATATGCTGAATATATATTATATATTAATCATGTTTTACATTCTAGAATTAATTAAATCAGTATATAAGTAATAATATCAAGAACAACAAGTCGAAACACGTTCGATAAATGAAATGATTTTACCCAAAACATTGCTTTAACATGGAATTTACAAAAGAACGGGTAATATAAAGTCATAAGTGAACCATATATGATATAATAATAATGAATATGATTCTGTAATAATTAAATGACATTATTTAAAACATTATACAGGAGTTTTGGATACGTACGAAGCATATCAGACCTAAGGTAAGGGATAATTATTCCAATCTCATTCTTATCCGAGATTGTTTATTTATAAGTATTTACTGGGGTTATATTTTCATCCATGTCCATAAAAATGTTTTCATAAAGTGTTTAATATTATTACATGTATGTTTAAATTCATGTTTACCCCTCTTTTACTTTTACATTGTGTTATGGAAGGAATCTTTCTTTTGTTTATCATACGAGGAACGTTTTGACTTTTCTGTTAAAAGTACGAGGAGAATGTTTTTTAACTTATACGGAATGAACGGATTTTTAAGGTTTCATAAAGCCTTATTTTCATGAAGATTACTCTACAAGATTTAATTACTGTTTTTAAAAAATCCTTTTCTTTTAAAATTGAATGGAATTTTGTGAAAATAAAATGATTTTGAAGAAGAAATGATATTTTCCTCAAGAATTCATTTCAAGTGTTTTATCAAAACCATTTTCCATCTAAGAGGACATTATTTCATATGTGTATGTTTCAAGTATAATGTCTCTATGATTTACATGGTTTCACTTTTTTTCATGATGAAATGATATCCATTTGTTTTATATGGATTATGTTATAATAGAAAGATGTTTATGAAACCCATTTTTATTCTTTGGGTTATGATGAATGATTTATGTTTATTTTGTGGAAAAAGTAAGAATGATTTCATTATGAGATGGGTGGGACCTATATCTCCCTCCAATTAATTGGGTAAAGATTTATATCTCATGAGATAGACATGGATGTAATGAAAAGTTAATCTGGTTCAGTGATACAAGACTGGAACAAGGAGTGAACTCAGTTCAGTAAAGGACTTTGTCCACTAAGATGGTCTTGGCATAAATTCCTTGTCTACTATGGAAGTCATATCATGTGATTAATGTTTTTTCCACAATTAAAAGTTTTATTTCCAAGCTATTTTATCATTATTGATGTTCCATTATAATCTATGCCTTACGTACTGCCAGGTTTTATGTCATTGCTCAATATTTTGATGTTTAAACATTATGTTCATGTTTTTATGTTCAAATGTATATGGTTTGTTTTATTTTCTCCATGCTTACCCTTACTGAGCATTTGAGATCACCCTTTATATGTTTTCTTTTCCCCATGATATAAAGAAAGGTTTTAGGTAAGAAAGCAAAAGGGGAATATCTTTATGGGAGATGTTGAAGATCTTTTACCACGATTAGAAGATTATATTCCAGGTTGCCAAAGACACTAAACTATTACGGTCCTTTGGTGATTGTTTTTGTTATGTATTAAGTATTCTGAAAAAGTAATGTAATGTCCATGTACGTCAAGCTTTGGTTCTCTACAGTTGTTATTAGAGGAAAAGTTTAGTTAACCTTTGGAAACTAGGAAGTGAAAACTTTAGTGAGATACCTAGAGATATTTCTAAGGTATGTCTAGGGATGTACCTAAGGTTAAGTATAAGTATAGGTTATATTCCTAGAATTAAAATAATTATCTTAGAATTAAACCAAAGATGTTAGATATTCAAGGTACTTCCCCGTTATTATGTTGTTTTCCCAAACCTGATTTTTTCCTCTCACACTATTCTTTTTGGGTTTTAGATGATGGCTGGAACCCAAAGGAACCGTGTTGATCAATGTAATAGAAAATGCAATTATTGTCCTCCTAAACAAACCAATGTTATGGGATATGGAGTGAAAAATATTATTGTTATACTTACACAAGCTATGAATCATTCTGGACTTCCAAATGAGTAGAGAAGGGAACAATATTCTATTGAGTCCTTCATAAGGCAACGTCCACCTTATTTCAGTGGGTAATCTGATCCACTTTTTTCTGAACAATGGATCTGTACCATTGAAAAGATATTTTCCATACATCACTGTTCGGAAAATGAAAAATTCATTCTGGCTATTTACCATTTAGAAGGTGAAGTAGATCAATGGTGGACTCTAATTAAGAATACGAGGCCCCGAGATGAAATTGAATCCATAGAATGGGATGAGTTCAAGAACTTACTTTTCAATAAGTACTTCCCTCTTATTCTTCGAAAAAAATAGAAAAGGATTTCCTTGAGATTAAGAAAAAGGATGATGAATCTGTTGGTATATACGAAGAGAAATTTACAAGGTTTGCAAGGTATGAATATGGATTTATCATCCAACCAGAAAGTAAAGTCGATCAATTCTTCAGTGGCTTAAAACTAAGTCTTCAAAGGGCATTAGCTATAAGAGACTTCAGTAGCCATGAAGAAATTTTGTGTTGTTATATCAAGGTACAAATGGAAGTTGGTGTTACATATCCATCTCATGGTTTTGACAAGAAATGAAAGATGGAGTTCAAGGAGGAATATCAAAACAATGGTGAAAAGAAGATGAATGTTTCTTTATGCTCGAAGTGTGGAAATAAGCATGGTGGAGATTGTCTAAAAGGTAATAGAAAATGATTCAAGTGTGGAAAAGAAGGTAATCGAGAAGCTGAGTGATGATTTAATAGCAAAAAGGTTTCTAATGATGTGAATAGAGAAGAGACTATAGATAACGCTCCACCAACACTCTAATTCTTCAAGTGTAATGAAATGGGGAATTATGCTAATAAATGCCCTAATCCAAGGGTTAATGATGATCAACGTGAGAAACCTCTTAAGGCAAATGATAATGGGAAGTCACATGCAATCACTATTTGTGATGTTGAGTATGAAAATGATGTTGTGTAATGATTAAGTGTTTATGTAATGGGATTTAAAAATAGTATCATGGAATCTCATTTATGGAATCGTGGAATTTTGGATTATCTATGTATTGGTTTTCAATAATTATATGGTATCGGTAACCATGAAAAGTGATTGAAATATTTTTGGAAAGAAGATGATATGCGCATTATGAAGGGATAAAGAGAAAATGAAATGTTCTCAGGACTGATATCATGGTTTGAGTATATAGAAATTTTGGGATTTTGGTATGTGGAAAGAGTTAACTTTTGACAGCATTCATGTTTTCACTAAGGTTCAATGGGTATTCATTTTCCAAGAGAATACATGATTAAGGTATTCACGTGTTTGGAATGTGACCAACAAGATATATCGTATGATATATGGGGGATAAATGATGGTATTCACATGCTTGTTTGATGACATTTCTAGTAATCGTTTTCTTTATACTATAAGATTGGACAGAAGTATTTTGGATAAGACTAAATATTGGAATGGATTATGTTGGAAATAAGTTAGTATTTTTTAAGGATAGAACTTTCTTCGATATTATTGATGGGATGTTATAATAATGTTGTTTTAGAAAAAGGACAACCTGCAGGACGGGCGATAACCCGTCGCGTCGGACAAGGTTGTGGGAATCGAACCCACAACCGAAGTGTGATAGGACTTTATCACTTACCACTAGCCTACAAGAAGTCACTGGTTAGTAGAAACTAGTTTTATTTTATTAAGAAGAATGATAGATGAAGTATAAGTCCATTTTGGAACCATATCTGATTAATCTCACCATAGATGGACTTATGTATATAATTATTGCTAAATTTATGTTTGAGACAGATGGAATGACCTATCATTCTACCGCATGATCCGCTAGCACTTCACGGAAGACAAATTCAACTTCATTTCTTTAAGATAGGAAGTGGAAATTGTTCAAGGCACGAACAACAATGAGATTGTACCAAAATAACGTAAGTATTTCTTCTAATTCAAAATATTCAACATTAGGGAAATGATCTTGAAAACCAAAAATGTTGTCCTAGTGCCCTCATATTTGGTTAATCAGATGGTACCTTAGATTATCACAAATTTATGGCTTTGTGATTGTTGGATTTTTCATAGCCGTGTTCTCTACCACTCTCCATCAGAACATGACAAATAGATTTCTCTTCCATATCCATATTTTCACCTATGTTGTCCTATGTGGAAACCCAGTGCTGAGTTACTTTGGGCGACTATTATGATTCTAACTTCCCTTTTTAAAATTAATTTTTAGTATTCCTTTTTACGATGTGGGTGTCTATAAAAGAAACTTTCAAGCAGTAAACCATTTATAACCCCGATGAATTTCGAGGTTGAAATTCATTTTAAAGGTTGTAGAATGTAACACCCCGAGATTTTATGAGATATATTATTTTTAATTTCTTTGATGATTTCTATTATACACTAAACCAAGATTAGATTCTATTATATTCAACACCAAACAGATCTTTCACTACATGAAGCTCTGACTTGGCATGCATTACACGCAATCGTGACCTTCTTCGATAGTGTGTGTAGTACGCAATACCAAGTTTCATTAAACGAGATATTGTTATAATATTATTATTTAATAGCCTTTATGAATATTATTAACTACATTTTGAATTTTATAACATTATTATTCATCTTACATATTTTCTAGAACATGTTATGAGAACTAAATAAATTTTTCGGGTAAAATAAGTATTTTTCAAAAAATGCAGTTTTGCTGCCTTATGATGGCGCACCCACTTTAAATCTAGTTTTTGATATTTTTATAAGTTCAATTTGAAAAAATTAAATTCTTCCTTTGAATCAGGATATAAAATTTTAATTTGGATAAATTTTTCATATTATTATGATAACTTTCATATTTTAATGAATAGTAAAAACATACTATATTTTAATTAAAAACAACTTTATTCATCGTAATAATTTATATGGTTAGATTATGTTTTTAATTGGTTTTAAATTTTAATTAGAATATATTTTTAGCATTTAATTCAATTTTGGTCATTGGGATTAATTTCACTTTGAATTTGGACATAAACAATTGTTGATCTTTTGATAATTATTTTTCTTAAAAATACACTATTTGTTTGGATAATGGGAATTAATTTTAAAATTAAATAATTCCACTTCCAAGTTTTGAATTTGGAAAAAATTACATCATTTTGGATTTTAGAATATCAAATATAGCTTAGGCTGAATTTTTGGTAATTTTTTGAAAAAATCAATTTTGGATGAATAGTGAAACCACTTAGTGGTAGTTAAAAAACTGACACTTTCATTTAAATGAAAATTTTCCATTTCTATGAATTTAATTTCAAAAATCCAACATACATGGTTGTTATCAAGAAGTAAAATGTGGTTTAATAAGATGAAAATAATTTTTGGTGAATAGTAACTTTTGACTTTTATTTAATGCAGTTTAAGGAAAATAGGGTAATTCAAGGTTAAAAGAATATTATAATAATTAAAATTTACCTTAACACTTGTACTAACCTTATTGGATAAGTAGTGTCCAACCATAGGCATCCTTGAGTCAATTTTGGGACCCCATTGAGCCACTTGGTAGTGATAATGACAATTTGGATTAATTAATTTAATGTAAAGACAAAATTGACATTAACAAATATCTTTTAGTAATTAATTTTTATAAGGGGTTATATAAATTATCTTTTCAAATATAAATATTAATTGGAAAGAGAAAATTATTTCCTACATGATGGTATTTTTTTATAATTTTTATACATCAAATAAATTAAATTATTTATGACACAATAATGGTGCAGTATTTACCTCATTAATAAATGATTTAAATAAATAAGATTATAATGATTAAAATATTATCTAAAACATGTACAATTATGATTGGATGATTTTGTTTCGACCATGAGTCATATTATATTAATCTTTAATGATTTTTGGACCTTTTTAAACCGAATATAAGTTTATAATAAAATAATATTTTTCACACCTTCCAAAGGAGCCCCTCTCCTCCCTTATAAAAGGGCACATCCTCCCTCTCCTATTTACACAACTTTGAGCCTTAAATCTCAGAAAAACCCTTCCCATTTCCCTTCTACATATCTCTAGAAACATATTAGAGGTTCCGGTTATCTCAAAAGACCAACTCTAGTCCCTTAAGTGCAAGTTTAAAGGAGGCACGTCGAGGAAGAGGTAATCTCTTCTACCGATTCTTTCAAGTTTCTTCCTTATTCAACTTTATCTTATTTAGTTGTTTAATTATAAAGTAATAACATTAGTATGATTGATACACTGATATTATATTATAAATATGAAACAAACCCATTTCACGTTCTATCCATCCTACAGAAAATGAAATCATCACACGTGCGTACGTACGAAATATCGTCTCCACTCCGTGGTGTAATTAGTTTTTCCACCACCACCTTACTTGGATGGGTATAATGGTGTAAATAATAACAATATATGGTTATTATAACATGATACTAATTCTGATATATTATATAATTCACTCCAATTATATTAAATAATTATGGGAACGATATCATCGCTCGTGCATACGTACGGACTACTGTCTCCACGAACGCGATGAGATCCATTTTCCATGATTAACCATTCAAGTATGATTATAAAGTGTATATATAATAAATAATCATGAATGATATTACATAATAATGATACTTAATTTATTTACATATATGTTTCATTTACTTAATTCCATTCAATTCAATAATGAAACGAATACAGCGTTCATGCGTACGTACGACCTACCATCTCCATGAACGGTGTATTTCATTCCATTAATCGATCTATCATATATATTTATATACTGAATATATATTATATATAAATCATGTTTTACATTATGGAATTAAGTTAATCAGTATATAAGTAATAATATCAAGAACAACAGGTCGAAGCACGTACGATAAATGAAACAATTTTACCCAAAACACTACTTTAACATGGAATTTCCAAAAGAACGGGTAATATAAAGTCATAAGTGAACCATATATGATATAATAATAATGAATATGATTCTGTAATAATTCAATGACATTATTTAAATCATTATACAGGAGGTTAGGATACGTACCAAGCATATCAGACCTAAGGTAAGGGATAATTATTCCAATCTCGTTCTTATCCGAGATTGTTTATTCGTAAGTATTTACTAGGGTTATATTCTTCATCAATGTCCATAAAAATGTTTTTCTAAAATGTTTAATATTATTCCATGTATTTTTAAAGTCATATTTACCTGTATTTGAATTTTACATTGTGTTATGGAAGGAATCTTTCTTTTGTTTACCATACATGGAACTTTTTGATTTTTCCGTTAAAAGTATGAGGAGAATGTTTTTAACTTATACAGCTTGAAGGGATTTTTACTGTTTTATGAAGCCTTATTTTCATGAAGCTTATTATACAATATTTAATGACTATATTAATACAAATCCTTTTCTTTTAAAATTTCATGGAATTTTGTGAAAAGAATATGATTTTGAAGAAGAAAGGATATTTTTTTCAAGAATTCATTTCAAGTGTTTTATCAAAACCATTTTCCATCTAAGATGACATTATTTAATATGTGTATGTTTCAAGTATAATGTCTATATTATTTACAAGGTTTCACTTTTTTTTATGATGAAATGGTATCAATTTGTTTTATATGTATTATGTTATGTTGGAATGATGTTTATGAAACCCATTTTTATTCTTTGGGTTATGATGAATGATTTATGTTTATTTTATGGCACAAGTAAGAATGATTTCATTATGAGATGGGTGGGACCTATATCTCCATTCAATGCATTGGGTAAAGATTTATATCTCATGAGATAGACATGGCTGGAATGAAAAGTTAATCCAGTTCAGTGATACAGGACCGGAATGAGGAGTGCACTCGGTTAAGTAAGGGACTTTGTCCACTAAGATAGTCTTGGCAGCAATGCCCTGGCTACTATGGAAATCATATCATGTGATTATTGTTTTTCCACAATTATAAGTTTTATTTCCAAGCTATTTTATCATGATTGATGTTCCATTATAATCTATGCCTTACGTACTTCCATGGTTTATGTCATTGCTCAAGATTTCAATGTTTAAACATTATGTTCATGTTTTTATGTTCAAATGTATATGGTTTGTTTTATTTTCTCCATGCTTACCCTTTCTGAGAATTTGAGCTCACTATTTATATGTTTTATTTTCCCCAGGATATAAGGTAAGAAAACAAAAGTGGAAGATCTTTTTGGGAGATGTTGAAGATCTTTCACCACGATTAGAAGATTGTGTTCCGAGTCTCCAAAGACACTAAACTATTACGGTCCTTTGGTGTTTGTTTTTGTTATGTATTAAGTATTCCACAAAAGTAATTTAATGTCTATGTACATCAAGATTTGGGTCTCTACAGTGATCATATTATATTTTCATTTGTCTCTAGGATTAATAGGTTGTTTTTATCAGTCATTGTCATTAACCTTAAAATTTGGGCACTCGTTAGCATAATTCCCATAATAATTTCATTTAAAATACTAGATTATGGGTGGTTTATTCTATGAATTTTTCTCTATACTCAAATTAATAGATAACTTATTCTCATTACTTCAGAAATTGATTTCTCAGTGACCTTACTTCCCATATTTGGAACATTTACTAGTTCCCTTAAGATAAGTTCCCCCATATTTCCTTCCACACTTTGAGCATAAAGTAAGGCTTATCTTATTATTTGTATGTTTTTCAGAATTTACATTGAATTTCATTTTTATTTTCTTATCAAAACCATGAGATTGATAGGTAACTCCAATATCTATTTACACCTTAATAGAAAATCACATTATTTATTCATAGTTATTGAAGTCCCTTATGGATAACACCCTTTGAATACTTAATTTTAAGACACTAAAAAAATTATCAAATGTACTTTCAGCTTAGGTGATAATACCAAAATAATACCTCACAAGTCTTGTCAAATTTTCCTCACGATTACCAATAGACTCATCATCCTTCTACATTAACTCAATAAATTATTTCTCCATTTTTTGTATGAATAATATGAGGAAAGTAATTATTGAAAATTAAGCTTTTAATTTTATTCCACTTCACAGATTCAATTTATTTTTATTCCCTCATGTTCTTTATTAGAGTCCCCCACTGATCTTCTTCAGCTTCCAAATGATAAATATCCAAAATAAATTTATCATTTTCCAAACACTGAAGAACAAAAAAAATATTTTCAATGGTATTGATTCATTTCTTAGTGACCAGTGGATTAGTGGACCCACTAAAAGAAGGTGTATGTTTCCTCATGAAGGACTCAACATAACGAAGTTACCACCTTTTCTTATTTAGGAGATTAGTGTGATTAATAGCATGGTAAAGTTATGTGACCATGGTAATATGATTTTGTATTCCAGCTCCCATAACATTCAATGATAGGACAATAATTGCATTATCCATCACATTCATCATTAAAAAGATTCCTTTGATTTCTATCCAATGAATAAAACCAAAAGAATAGTGTCAACAACAATAATCATATAGGGATACCACATAATCATGAAAAAATTATTTATAGGAAGTCTAAATCATGACCACTTCTTTTATGATAACCTAGGTCATTCATGATTATTACCCAAACTTTTGCATTTTATCCTATACTTAGAATTATCTATAGGGTTCTTACTGAATTTTTCCCATTATAGTTTCCAAAGGTTAACTAAACCTTTCTCGCACCAACTATAGCAACCCAGACATTTCATTCATAGATATCACATCTTAATAGATGAATATTAATTACATAAAATAATTATCCACACTAGAATCATATAGGTCCAGTGTCATTGGAAAGAGATACATATATATAACTAGTTCAAAAAAATAACTACATCATCTCCCACATATTTATTCATAACTAGAACCCCTCTTAGAAATATCATACTTAATACCTTTCTTCATAACCTATGAAACAAAACATAAGAAATGATGATATCTTATAATGTCCTGACGCAACTGACCACTAACATAGTAGTCGGATAGGTGGGTCACATGGCCTCAAGAACACATCCTCATACTCCAGAGGCTACCAACTAGCAGCGAGGGTGTAAGGAGGTGATAGTGGGGAGACTAGACCCTCAAGATCATAGTAGCACAATGGTATATAAAATAATAAATAATATAAAAAATAGAAAGTATCACAATAGTTTCATACATTTCCTAATGATGATACATAAACTAAAACAAAATACATACAATAGGAATTAATAGATTGAAATACATTAAAAAAGAAAATAAATAAATTTAAAACCCTAAGGGTGATATCCATGAGAATACCGAGATCCAAATTAGTCTTTTTCTCTTAACTCCCATGAACTAGTAAAACAACACAAGAAATAATCCAAGGTACTCCAAATAGAAGGTCTACTCGGGTACCCCAGTGCAATGGAGGTCTGAGCAGAGTCTGAGCAATAAATCCTAGTAGGTTACCATCCATGATGTCTATGGTTGAATCCAGTACATGAAATATAATGTAAAGTAGTGTTCAGGTATTAGTATAAAGATACACAAGTAGTGCTGAATAACAAAATAAATACAGGTTAGCTCAAGTTCTAATAGAACATCTGGCCGACTCTTCCTACTTATGCACACGGTCGAAATGATAATCTAATCTGTAACCTAACGTATATAGTAATAATATATAAATAGTATACTTATATATTTCATCCAACTATATGAACCAAGTATGTGGAAATCTAAGTGCCCATATACTTGGAATACTATGTTCTTGTTGGACCGTGTATAACTCTGACATCCATAACCAGTCTAAAAAATCCTATAAACTCATTAAATAGGGTAAATTCCCTATATCCCAAAAAAGTGTAAGACTTCATGCAAGACACTTAGTACGGTTAGTGATCCATCATGTTATCACTCTAAATAGGAAGCATGGTGCCTTAGTCCAATGTTTTATATAGTATCAATGGTTCGAGACGTCGTGAACTCAACACCTGATGAAAGGGAGCATGATTTTCATCCATGCTCAATAGATCCCTTACCATCATTACAGAACCTATATAAAGGGATAATAATATAATAGTAGTAATAACCAGTGCCATGATTCATCACTTCTCATGCTATGCATTTATTAATCCTATAATAAAAAGGATGTTATATTTATTATAATTCTAATTGATCTTGTACTTAAGAATGAAATGAATGGTGTGACCTTAACACCCTTTATATTCCATTTCATTTATTACATTAAATTAATTCAAGGAACTAAAACCATCATGAATCATTTCATTCAATATAATCAAGATATATAATGGAAAACATTCAAGCAATGAAGCCATCATGAATAATCTATTCTAATCAATACATTCCATTTTATTTAACAAAACATGAATATTCATTTAAAAAAATTCAATGAGTTATTTAGAAGGTACCGTGGTCTATTGGGAAATTATTTACATTGGTAATCCCATTTATTAACTGATCTAAGCTCTTAGATGGAGCTTGGTTCATTGCTCATTTTTTAGTAGTGTCCAATCCATTCACTTAGAAGGTTCTATAGTTAAATGAACATTTATATAAAAGAGTTACACTCTACTTAATGATGTAATTTAATGAAATTAGCAAAAATTTCCTTATATCTATCAAAATAAAGGAAGAAGATAACACCAATTCTAAATGGCCCAGCATGCATTAAATCACTAATCAAAACTTTTTAATTTTAAAGATGGTGCACCACATCTGGGGGGTTTTATTATAAAATCATAACATTTTTCTTTAAACATTTCATTTAGCATAATTAAATCATTTTATTTAAGAATCTAACTCAATTCATCAAATAATAAAATTAATAAAGCTACCATAGATGTCCAAACAACATATAATGATTTAACATGGCACATAAGAGGTGTAATTCTCTCATGATCAAGCATCTATAAATGACAATCCATTATTAATCCAATCCAAATGATTAGAAGGAATTTTGGGAATTTAATCAATTAATTATAAAAGGTAAAATAAAGCCAAGACACCAAAGGGGTGTCCTCGATTGAGGTTTACATCCTCTATATACTAAACAAGGATCATGGGGAGTGTATATATGTGTATTAATCAATTTTATATGAAGAAATAAATAAAAAGGAGACACTCAACAAAGTCTAGTGCATGAAATAATGTAAGCATTCATACATCAAAGGAAATTTAGATAAAAAATACCTAAACCACCTACCTCATGCTTAGGATGATATACTCATCCAATATTGAGGTCCAATTCAGTCTAGTTTTAAAGAAATCTAAGAAACAAACATCCACCTTGAAAATAGGGAAAATGATCTTGAACATCGACAAATTAGTTGGGAGAATAATAATTGAATAAATATCCAAAATAATTGATATTATACCGATGTGGATCCATAGATACGGTAGTGATCAAATCGGGAAATGGATGGAGGAGTTGTTTCCATGCCTAGAATAGGATTGAGGAGGAGAAACCCACAATGGAGGGTAGGCTCACATGGATTTTAGGAGGAGAGTAAAGAAGTAACTAATATTTTAACCTCATTAAGGTTAGAAAGGTAATTTTACCCTTAAAACTAGGTTTCACGGTTTGGTCACATGGTTTCAACAAATTGTGCGCCAACCGTGCGACACCCACTACCTTAGAAACCCACCTTGCACGGTTATTCTTCACAGTTTAGCATAACCATATGAAAACCATACAATGAATAGTGATTAGGTACTACCTAACTGGAAATAGTCATGCTGTATAGGTGGATTGTTTGGTTAAACTGCGCATAGTCCATGTGACACCTTTTGTTCCTTTGAAACAAGCCACACAGTTTACTACCAGGGTCATATGGTTTCAAACAAACTATAAAAACTGTCCAGTCCTCTTCCATTTTTGAGTTTTTAGAGTCTAATGCTCCTGAAACTCAATTGAACACCCAAGGAACGTTTTGGTTCTTCAAAAAAAAATTAAAAATAACACATTGAAGTATTATGACTCTTGAAATTATTTTCTGAATCTCAGTTCGAAGAATGGCCCATCCAGTAATCACTAAAATTCAAATTCCCTTAGAATTCCACCTTGGCTCAAAAATATGGATTATTAAAACCTCCCCACCATAGAAATTATTTTCCCCAAGAATCCTTCAGGAAAAAAATAACATCACATGACCTACAAGGGTCTTGAAGTCTCGTTAAAATGGTCACGTTGTGTTTCCAAATTCCCAATGCACCTCTGAGTTTCATTTAAGAATACGACACTTAAGCCACCAAAACATGAGTCAATTCTCATTTTCCAAATGAAACAATAAAACAGATCTTACCCATGATAATTTAACTAGATACATGATCACATCATTATATGTTTAAACATCTATCCAAAGGTGCTACCCACCTTAGGCTTTAACATAAAAGGGTCCAACTCCTAACCATGAAAGCTCCATCATCAAAATTTCATATGAAGTGCACCCTAAGAATTATAACGATTCTCCCATAATGATTTCTATAGCTAGGAGAACACAATTATATCTGAGGTAATAATAGGGGCCTCTTCGTAAAGAAAAAAATGAATCTTAATCGACAAAACCAAAACTGTTTGTGTAATATTTCTTTGAAATAAATTTTATACCTTTACACCACACCCACATAAACCCGAAGGCGTGGTTAAAATGGATTTCTTATGACCATTTAAAAGAAGGATAAAGGATAAAAAGTCGATCCACTCAAGATGAATTTTCTCTAAAACTCCCTTCTTAGATGGTTAGTGTATTATAAACTGAACTTCAACACCTTCTTCCAAGGCATCTTACGATTAAAAAAAGTGTGTCCACCAAAATCCACACATAACTTCTAGTGAGGTTCATTGTTAAAACCATCACCTAACCATTTAGTCTATCCTACCACCACATGAACAAGGGGTAACCCAAATACATCCCACTAAAATCATCACCCTTTACATATCACATTCGATCCTTAAAATAAGTAAGGGATAACCTCATATTTATTACATTAGAGTCTAAATAACTAAACAAAAGTAGTAAATAATCCATGTTTACAAGTGAGACCTTGGTATAAGGCTAATACATCCACCTTAGATCATTGAATGAGCCCACAATGGCATCCACCTTGCAGTCAAGTTAGAAGAAAAGTGGTTAGTGTCTGAGAGTTCATCCAAGGAGTTCCTACATGGGAACTTAGGTATCACATGGGACTAACCAATCCTTAGTAAGAACCACTCTTCTAGTGTGAAATAATGATAGAGATCACATATCAGACCTAATAACTTTTAAAAATTTATTGCAGCATTAGATCGATGCTCTCTTAGTGCATCAAAGATGAATTCAAGATAGGGGACATGCTCATCGCTAGGCCAGAGTACACTAAGAGGAGTCTGAAGATTACCAAGAAGATTAGTCAAACCACTACCAGTAGAGTTCCCTTTAAAAAATCATGGCTTATCCTACCAAAGAACTACCACAAACTGATCACAATCCTTCACCACCTAAGGCATTTTATGGTCATTCGCATTTAACCATTAAATTCCATCCAATACCATTGGTGTTTATCAAGGGTTAAATAAATATCCAACCACATCAACATCGTACCTCCAATAAATCACTAACATCAGTTATAGCTTTAAATTTAAAAGGGTACTCAAGAAAAACAAAACATTTCCAAAAGGCCCTTCTTAGTTTTGTTCCTTCCACTTTGAAGAGCATGTATTCATCAAAAATGATGTGACGCTCCACACATTTGGATTTTTCTAGTCATAAAAAGAAGAGATATACCAGTAGATCATACTAACTCTTGGTTAGAACTACCATAAATGCACATGTGTCACTCCTTCTAGTCATGATCACCATGTCATGACATTTGAGCATTTGGCATGAAAGCCAAGCACAAACTAACCTACGTGTCAAAACATCCGATCATCTTGGAAATTCATCCCAAACATTGGGACAAACTTTATTCCTTTTAATTACATGGAATCTTTACTCTTTAGATGACCCAAGATCATACTCAACAATACAAGGATTAATAATTACACTGAAATCAATCAATTCATTACATCATTTAATAACTAGATGGCCCCTACATATATCAACACACACTACCCCAATATTTCAAAATCAATATGGAACATCTATGATACTTTCCATAGGATATCTTTCCTATGATTTCAAGTGTCAAGTGGTCCACATAGAAAACTTTATTGAAGTCATCATATCATATATGAAAACAAAATAGAGTAAGAACCTCTCGAGTCACCCAAGGAAAAAGAAAAAGGTCATGAGACCTATGAAGAGGCCAAAAATGACATAGGCATGCCTAACTAGCTGAAACCAAGCATTAATAAACACTCAAACCCATAACAAAGGCCAAGAATAACATGACCACCAATCCAAATAAGGGTGTAATTTAGGAGCTAAGAGAGTCCTACTAGGGAAAATGGCACCCGAATGGAACCAAATGCAAGAAAACTCCTAGAATTTAGTAATGAATTTAATATATAAGGGTTCTAACTACCACAAAAAAGCCTCATACAGAAGCATAAATCATCAACCCATGATGAGGCCACACTAGAATAAGTCAATAGGCTTAAGAGCCTATCATTCAATCCCTTGCTAAAGAAGAAAAAGCACAATGGAAAAAACTCATGTTTATGTTCCCAGGAAACTAAATGAGATATCTAAACTACCATTACACATGGGTTTAAATGAAGTATAACACTTAAGGTTCCATTTTAAGGTCATTGCATTAATTCAAATTTAATCTTTAAACTTTTAAAAGATTTTAACACAGAACCTCAAGCACTAATTCTAAACAAAATCACTTGGTAAAAGATAAGGCATCCTAGGAGGGTCCCTCTAAGCCAATCCTGGGTTCATAAAAATGCAACCCAATAGAATTATATTAATTATTAAAGTTTAAAACATGAATAGAGGGCTATATCATAAGAAACATGCCCCAACTAACCTACTTGGTCCCAATTCTGAATTTTTTAAGTAACCCAATTAATTTCAGATTAAAATTAAATAGCTTTTACATTTAAAACTATTTCAAAATATATGATGGTCATATAAACAATGGTTCAATTTTTTTTTCCACCACCTTAATCTATAAAGTTCCCATACACTTTATAGAAATAAGTCTATCTTCCACTTAATCAAAATAAATTCACTTTAAAATTGAATATTTGGAAACCTTTACATTTATAACCATTGGAAAATATGTATCTTGATCAAATATAATGGTCAATTATATGGGTTTCTATTGATCAATCCATAAATAACCTATACAATTTATAGGTTTTCATTTTTCTCTCATTAATTCAAACTGATTTACTTTAGCAATTAAACTTGAACAATTTTTTATGTTTAACAATAGTTTCCAAACATGTCTAAAGATCAAAAATGGTTTGAGTATATGGGTTACCATTTCCCAATTATAAGGTTCCCATACACCTTAAAACTTAAAATTGGTTCTTATTTAAATCACAACCAATTATATCCAGCCCATGTGGTCAATTATATATCAAAATATAACTAGCATGTTATTAAAAATAATAACACAAAGAAACATGCTAAATAAAAAAGAGGCATGGAATATAATCGACTAAGAATGTTATGTAATCAGGAATGATAAATAAATAATTAAACATGAATATAAATAAGCATGTCACTAAAATACCAATCATGGAATATAACAGACATGATAATAAACAAAATCATAGCATAAAACTCGAGGAAAACAAATCAAATTAGTAATCATCTCTACAAATAAAACTACAAGTCATGAAATATGCATGGCATGTGAATTATATGTGCCTATAATGATGCAAGTGATGCTTCTTCCTTTACATACTAGGACAATGGGAAAATACTGTAAAACTCATAAATCAATCAGTAATGGAAGTACACCAATCACATAAGTTGAAATCAAAATAATTTTTAATATCAATCATCATGAACAACAATCCCATTCCTAGACACTTAGACTTTTCCCTATGGGTTCGGTGATCAGGCCCAAACACAGCTATTTACAAAGCATCAAAATATTCTTGGTCTCCTTTCAACCAACCCAAAATTGTAATAGAAAGGAAAAAATACCCTTTGACACCACTTTGTAATATCCCAACCCAACTAGCCACTAATATGGTTGTTAGACCAGTGGGTCACATGGCCTCAAGCACGCCTCCCCATACGTCATAGGCTATCGAGTAGAAATAAGGGTATAAAAAGTTGATAGTGGGGAGACTATACCCTCATGATCAAAGTATCAAAGTGGTATACCAGATAATAAATAATAAAAAATAGCAGAATCATTAATAAATGAATAATAGAGTAGTGTAAGAATAATATAAATAGAATATCTAATATGGCCAATGCCAATATATAACAGATGCATTCATTTCTTGATAATGATACATAAACTAAAACAAAATACATACAGTAGGAAGTGATACCGTACAATAAACGAATAAATATAGTAAATAAATGAAAATTCATAAGGGTGATCTCCACAAGCATTCTGAGCACTAGCTCGGTCCTTGGATCATAACTCCTAGGTAATATAAAAATAGTACAATCAATAATCCAAAGTCCAATAAATAGAAGGTCTACTTGGGTAACCCAATACAATGGTGGCTAGAGTAGGGTGTGACATATAAATATCAATAGGTTACCACCCATGGTGTCTATAACTAAATTCAATCTATGAAATATTATATAAAGTAGTGTGTAGCTATTAGCATAAAGATAAACAGGAAATGCTGAATAAATATATAAACATCTATTGGCTCAGGTTCTCATAGAAAACCTAGAAGACTTTGCCGGCTTTGATACACATTCAGAATGATTATCTGATCTATATCCCTATGTATTTAGAAATAATATTTACATAGTACAATTATCTATTGCATCTAACTATACGAACCAAGTATATACGGACTTAAGTGACTATATACCTAGAATACTAGGTGCTGGCTCGACCGAGCATAAATCATTTATCCATAACCGGTCTAAATAAGGCTATAAACTCAATAAATAGGGTGCATTCCCTACATACCAATATTATTTAAGACGTCATGTGAGAAAATTGAGGTGGTGAGTGAGCCATAATGTCATCACTCTAAATAGAGAGTGTGTCGTCTCATCCCAATGTCCTATATAGTATTAACAGTGTGAGATGTCCTGAACTCAACACCTAATGTAAGGGAGCGTGATCTTCCTCCTTGATCAATAGAACCGTCACCATTATTCCACAACCTATATCAAGGTGTAATCATATAAAAATATTAATAACATGATTCATGAGTCATTTCCTATCATGATCTATATTTATTAATCCCATAATAAACAAGGATGTTCCATTTATTATAATTAAAATTAAGCATATAATTAATATTTAAATGAATATTGTGGCCTTTCCACCCTTTACATTTTATCTCATTTATAACATTCAATTCATTTAATGCATGAAACCCATCATGAATTATGCCATTCAACATAATCAATACATATCATTTAAAATAATAAAGGAAGTAAGCTATAATGAAAAAACTATTCTAATCAATACATTCCATTTTATTTAACAAAACATTGAAATTCATTTAAAAAGGATAAAAGAGCTACTTAGAAGGTACCATGGGTAATGAAATTTATTAAGTGATACAATCCCTTATGTGGAGCTTGGTCAAATATTCATTTAGTTAGAAGTGGCCAATCCATTCACTTATAAGGTGACATGGTTAAATGGACATTTATATAGAAGAGGGTCACTCCATTTAAATATTCTATTTGAGGTAATGCAAAAAAAACATCCCTTATAGTTATCAAAAAAAGGAATAAGTTAACACCAATGAAAAATGTCCAAGAATGCAATAAATAAATAAACAACACTTTGTAAATTCAAAGACAGCACATCTCATCCGAAGGGTTTTATTATAAAATCCTGACATTATTCTTCAAATAATTCATTTATCATAATTAAACAATTTCATTAAATAATCTAACTCAATTCATCCAAGAATAAAATTAATAAAAACACCACACATTTACAAAAAACATGTAATGATTTAATATGGAAAATAAGAGGTGACATTCTCTCTTGATCAAGATTCTACAAAGGAAAACCCACTATTAATACAAGAAAAATTATTATAAGGCATTTTGGTCATTTAATAATTTAATTATAAAGTGTAAAATCAAACTAGACCCAAGGGGTTTCTGGGATTGAGGTTCATATCCACTATATACTAAAAAGGGATTATAGGGAGTGTATCTAGGTGTGTTGATCAATTTTATATGAAGAACTCAATAAAATGGAGACAATTAGGAAAGGAAGGTGCATGGAATAATTGAAACATTCATATATCAACATAAATTTAGGGGAAACCCCATAAAACACCTACCTCATGCTTAAGACGATTTACTCACCCAATATCGAGGTCAGATTCGGTACAGTTTGGAAGAAAGTTAAGAAAAAATCCTCCCTATAAAAAGGGAAAATTATCTTGCACCTAAATAACTTTTTCTATAGAATCTCAAACTGAGAATATATAAAAGGAATTGAGATCTTACCAATTCAAATCCATTGAGACCGATGGTGATCGAATTGGGAATTATATGGAGAAGTGTTTCAATTCCTAGAATATGATTTAGGAGGAGAAAAAAATGAAGGAGAGGATGATTACATGAATTCCAAGAGAATAATAAAGAAGGAAATAATATTTTAACATCATTAAGATCAAAATGGTAATTTTACCCTTAAAAATTGGGTCGCATAGTTTGGCTGTATGGTTTGGACAAGTCGTGTGTCAATTGTGTGGTACCCACTACCTTAGAAACCCAACTCGCATGGTTATGCTTCATGGTTTGACCTAAATATAAACCAAATATGTGATTAATAGTACTTAGTTACTTCCTAAGTGTCATTAATCATATGAGCTAAAAACACTCCTTCCATTCTTTTTTCAAAAAATTCCCAAAATACCATGTTTAGAAAATTTCAAAAATCCATTTAAAAATATTTTGTAAGTAAGAAAACTTGAATAAAAATTACGTTAAAAAAATATTAAAATATTAAAATCCTTCTTTAATTATTTTATAAAATAATTATATGGAAGAAATAGGTATTTTACCGAAGAGAGAAATGAAGTGGATTTTCATTAAAAATGTATTTTTAGTATTTTGAGTAATTAAGGTGAGGGAACTGAAAGAAAAACTTGTATTTTTAAAAAAATAACAAAGGATAATAAAACTAAGGAGTATCTTGATAGTTATATTATAATATTTCATCATCATAACTTAATTATAAACAATCCCATTAAACAATGAGATTGTAACATAAAACCCTTACCTCGAGTTTTCCTTACTTGGAAATCAATCTATCCTCTTATATAAAAAATTAAAATTTATTATAATTCAATAAAAAATTAATTTTTATACCTATAATATCATATATTATCCTTTTAAAATATTTCAATGCCATTTTTTATTAATAAATTTTTATTAAAATCGTCATTTATGGGTGTTTACAGTTTCATTTATCATGAGTATTTATGATCGATAGTTCTAGCCCTTGTACATTTATCTTGGTTACATCATCTAAATAATATTAATAATGATATAAATATCATATTTATTCATTATATACATGTTTATATTCATCCAAAAGTGTTTTATATTGAGAAATTAATTAAAATGTTCATGGAGATGGTAGGTCATACATACACATAAACTTTGTTTTAATTTTTTGACAGACAGAATGTAAGAAAGGTAAATATTAATTTCCATTTTAAATATAATTATTATATCATATATATATATATATATATATATCATATATATTCATCAAATTAAACCTAATTACTATCCAAGTAAAATATTAATGAAAAAACTTCACACCACTTCGTGGAGGTAGTAGCCCATGTGTATGCACGAGCGACATTATCATTTCCCAAAGGATTGGATGGTAAGAAGTTATATAATATATTATCATTAGAGAAGAATAATTATAAAATGAATATCATACATAACCTTTTAAACCCATCATAATACACATCTATTAAATATGGTTATCAAAAATTAATTTTATCTAAACATGGAGACGGTAAGTCATACGTACACATGAGCAATACTTTTGCTTCTTGTTTGATGGGAAAGAGGGTGTGTAATGGTGTTTCAATAATAAAAAAAATTAATTATATTTATGATACTAAGTTAATTATTTTATGATCAATACCAAATATTTATAGAAGTTAATAAAGAGTAGAAAATAAATTGATCGTTTATGTGATTATCTCTTCTTTGAAATGACTCCTTTAGATCTCCTCTAAGGGGCTCTAGGGTTGGCCTTCTGGTAATATTGGTACATATAGAATGTGGATATGGAATATTAGAAGAAAAATTGTAGATTTTGGTTGATCTGTAAGGCTAAAAATAATGTAAATAAGTAATGGGGGAGGTTCCCTTTTATAATTGAGGTGAGGAGTACTTTTGGAATTTCCCAAAAGATTAAATTATAATAAATTTATTATGAAGAAAAATTCGTATAAATGGATCTATATTTAAATATAAGGAATGATAAGGTTTTAATTAGATAAATATATATAATTTATACAAGTTTTTGTGTCATTTTAAACCTTATTATTTTGATTGACCTTTAGTTGACCAATTTTAATTTTAACTATAATAACAACTTTTTCAATATTAAAGGGTTGTAATTTATAGATAAAAAGTGAAAATTGGCCAATAAATGGAAAATTTATGAATTTGTAGACCATATAATATCAAAATTGTCTTATTTAAATATTTTTAATGATTTTTCAATAATTTAAAAACATATTATTTTAAAACAATATTATTATTGTTAGTTTTGACACTATTTATTTTATTTGACATAAAAGACATAAAGAAAATGTTTGAATTCGAATAAAATATTTTAAAATAACACTATAATATCATATTCATGTATTAATTTTTTTTAACACTATGAATTACTAAAACTATATAACTTTTCATACTTTCAAAATCATTTATTTTATTTTTCCATTAATTGAATAAATATTGTTTTGGAATTGTGTAGTAATTTAATTTAATTATATAATACCTAAAAATTATAAATAAATTACCATAATGAATATTATATCATTATTCAAAACATTAAAACTAATATTTTTCATAACTAGTTTTTCTCTATATGTGAACACATAAAGGTTATTTAGAACTAAGAGAGTGACATTTTGTAATTTTATTTTGTTTAAATAATATATAACTCATTTTCTTGAAGAAGAATACATTAAATAACAAATTTTAAATAATAAGTTGATAAGGGTAGAATTAACTTAATCCAATAATAATTAGGAAGAAAAAAAGTGTCCTCATCAGCTATTTTTAATCTAGATTAATCCAATTTACCTTTTACTGAGGTGATAAGTTTTTCCATAGTCATAATACTTATTGACCAAAAATAAAAGGGGAAAATTTAATAATGTTTAAAAGCAAGATTAAAATTATTATTTTTATTTTATATAATTTAATAGTTATAAATTACATAAATTTATTTTAAATTAAGTGCACAAAATTCAACAAAACATTATTTTTAGACAAATATATTTTTTAGCATAAATTTAGATTTTTTCTTATCCTATGATATAAAAATAATTGATTAATGTTTAAAACATTTGACTGAGTAAATAATATAACATTAAAATCACACACTAATAGTAATTAATTTAATTTATTAATATAAAAATATATTGTACATAAAAACATTTTTTCAGGAAAAATACATCACTTTAATTGTCAAATAATTTTTTTAATTATAATCATTTGATAACTAATAAATTCATTTTATAAATGTTTTGGCCATCTATTTTCGATATTTTATTTATTATTATTTATACTCACCAATCCAATGGCTAAGTGATGATAAACACATAGTATATTAATAATGTTATCAGGTTCATTTAAACGTGGTGTTGCAAGTAATACAAGCTATAAAAAATAAAATCATATAAATAGAAATATTTCATAAAAATATCAGGGTGTTAAAATCATTTTAGTGGGAAAAAATATAATAAAATTACTTTTAAAATTTATGTAAAACATGGTACTCCTATGATAAAATATCATTTTATAGAATAATATCATCATCATTATCCAACTTATATTTGAAATCAATCATTGAAAAGGATAATATTAATGTAAAAAACTCCCAAGACTAGTTACTTAACAAAATTTCACAAGTGAAATTCTATTTATTAGTGTAAGACGATTATGGAATCAGAAAATAATTAATTTGGTGATTAAAAGGCATTATATGCAAAATATGTTAATGAGTTTCATTCTTTTATCATATACTAAATATGATTGTGTATAATGACCTAATAAGACTATTTCCTTAAAGATTTTTTGGTTATGGAATTATTTTTATATTCGTTTATGGAAATGTTTCAATTGTAATGCCTCGACCCTAGATACCCAGAGTCGGTGAATTATTACATAACATTGGCATGATCACAAAGGATCAAGTCTCGAAATACCGATTAGTTTAGTAGTCTTAGAAACACTAGATATATTCATAAGTCTTACATTACATCATAAGGTAAAAAAACTAAAACAACATCTTGTCTTCATATCCCCTAATACTATCCTTGCAGGTCATTCATAAATTACTTCTTCTCATTCTGGGAAAAATAAAATACTAAAATTGGTGAGCTCAGATGCTTAGTAAGGATAACAATATAGCAGAAGCTTTCATAGATAAGCGTAAACACTTAAAGCAATTTATAACTAAAACAAAAGCCTTTTAAACTTGAACTTCAGCATAATATGGCAAAGATAATATGAAATAATTCCATTCACTTATTCACATGGATATTCTACTAGTCGAACAATCACATGCAATATCAATAACCACTTTCATAATGATGGAATGCATAATGCCAGACTATCAAAACCACATAGCCAAGGCCTCGTGCCAAGACTACAAATAAGATTTTTCCAAGGCCTTGTGCCAAGACACTAGTTTGTCTCAAGATACCTACCGATGCATCTAGGAGCTATAGCAGGCTCCACCCATCACTTATTAAGTCCAATGAATTCCTCATATGAACTGGTTTAAACCTAACATAAACATTCGTATTAAAACTAGCATACAAAATGTCAATACTTTAACCACAAACCATGAATGGTATAAAAATAGCACATCCATAGTAAAACATAACTCATTCGATACAATATGGAATATTGTATTGTATCATAATAACCTCAATAGATAATGATGAAGGATATTGACATATATGAAAATAATCATCAAAACAATTAGAGTGAAATATCCCCCTTTTTTCTTGAAAACATTTGGAAGTCACCCTATTTGTCAAGAATCCATTTAAAAAAGATTTTAGAATCAAAGTGTCCCATACCACTTTGAAACTTTTAAAATGAGTTATAATTTTAAAAATTTAATGTCAATATAAATAAATCCTTAAAACCATTTTTAAAACATGGACATTAATGAGCAAGATTTAGAAGAATAAGTCTTTAAAACATTTAAAAATGGTATTTTAGTTAGAGTTTCTAACCAAAAGAGAGACACTTGAATACAAATAATTGAGGTAATAAAAACTTTGTAATATCATGAGAATAAAGGGATTCATGATATACTATGTCAAAGTACATTATATACACCACATAAAAGTGATTTGGTGTATAACAACAAAGAAGTTTCAATGGAATGTAAATTGATATGAAATCTCTCATAAAGGTCGTATCCTTAGGTTAAGGATAAATAAACAACATAATTATGTGTAACGAATATAAATACACTAAATATGATTGGATATTCAGTGTAAAACAATCAAGGGACATTCCCACATATTCTAGTAAAAACAACACCAATGAATTGGATGTTTATCTCAACAAATCGAGATTGAGTAAAAATTACTCTTATCAAGTTCATACCGATGACTTGAGATTTTATCAATGGAGTGATTATGTGTATAAAAAGTATATCCATATAAAGGGGAGTGGAAATTATGAAATAATCAAATGAATAGTGATTCCACACATAATCTTGGAGTAAAATAATCAATGAAGTATGCATAAAGCCGAATGAGTGGAAATTGAAATTTCAAATTCCCTTATCGATTTGGTAACATAAAAAAAATACACCCATGAAAAAAGGATCATACAACTATGATGTAAATATACATGAATTAAAGTATATTACATAATGAATACAAACATGGGCAGTACACACACCACATGTAATAAATAAGTGGTGAACAATGGAATTCTCACGGAATTAAAAGTGAGATAAGAAACCCCTTAACTTGTACTTTTCCTTGGTTGGGGGTAGGTTAACCTCCTGTATAATGTTTAAATAATTGTTATTAAATTATTCATGAATCATATACATTAATATGATATCATATATGATCCTTTAACATTGATTTGTTAATAATATCTTAGAATTATCGTCGTTTCAGGTGTTAACTTACTCGTTTTTCTTTTATATGTTTTGTTACATAAGCCATGTTTTTCATGTATAGGTTGTATCTTATTCATATCCAGAATGATATCAAGTCCTTAAAAATTATTTTTAAATCATAAAATGATAATTATACTTGAATGGATACGATTAAGAATGAATCTCATCGCATTCGTGGAGACGGTAGTCCGTACGTACGCACGAGCGACAATATCATTCTTTTGATATTAAAATAATATATAATTGGATGGTATATCATATATACAGAATCATTATCATGTTATATTTATTATTTTCATGAGTTATACATCATTATTATACCCAAAAAAATAATAATATATTGAATAACAATTACACCACGACGTGGAGACGGTAAGTCGTACGTACACACGTATGGTGACATGTTATTCAAAGGGTGGATAGAATACTGAATATGGTTGTACCATATTTATAATAAAATCACAGTATATATAATATACTGGAGTTATTATTTTAGAATGGTAATAACAAAGAAAGAAGAACTGGAAGAAGAAAGGAACTTGAAAAGGGGTGGTGAAAACATTACCTCTTCTTCAGGTTCTTTCTTTTGATTTGATCAAAAGGGCTCCTTAGGTTGGATTTATGATCCAACTAAGGCCTCTAGGTTGTAGTGAGTGAAGTTGAGAGAGTATTTGGGTAGGGTTTGGCCGAACCAAAAGGCTTCAAAGGTGTGAAGAAATGAGAAGGATGAGTTCCCTTTTATAAGAGGGGTGAGGGGCACCTTTGGAAAAGCTAGAAATATTAATTTATAATAAATTCATATTCAGTTTATAATGGATAAAATGTTTATTATTCAAAGTTTAAGGTGGTTATAGGTCTAAAACCATTCAACCAATATAATTTAAACAGGGTTTGGTTACTATATTAACCTTATCTTTTAGTTTTAACTCTTAGTTAATTAGTTTGACATTTACCATGTCACTTTTTTTTTATATTATAGAGTTAATAAACTTACTATATACATACAAGGGACCCCCAAGTGGTAAATTAATGATGTAACTATCATGATATAATTCTCTTGGCCGAACCTTAGATTTTTAGGAATTTAATATCAATTAATAATATAATATTTGTTTTAAAAACTCTTTTATGTCAATTTTGACACTATTCAATAGTTGATTTTTGTGAAACTCATAACAGAATGATTACTTCAAAAAAAGTCAATTAAATCAATCCTAATATGTCATATTATCCTAGAAAATTAGTTTAATTCATTAAAAGTCTTAAATTATATTTATTTGTGTATTTATAATATCAATTATTTTAATTGTTTACTATTATGGTAATTACTGCATCATCATTGTGTCATACATATATTAAATTATTTAATGTCTAAAAATTATAAAAAAAATATCATTATGTAGGAAATCGTATTAGATTTCTAATTAATATTTACAATCGAATTTATCTTATGTATAACTTTATATTAAAAATGTTTTAGTAAATAAACTTAGATTTTAACTCTTTTAACTCTTCTTTGAATTAAATAATAATAAATGTCCTAATCAAATCCAAGTGGACCTAAATGATAATATTTTATTCCTAAGGTTGTTTTTGGTCGAGATACACTTGTCAAATAGAATTAGGACATGTGTTAGGGTAATATTAATATCATTTTTAACCTTAATTATACTATTTACTTTTAACCGTGGTAAATAAAAGTAAAAAGTTACTATTCACCAAAAATTATTTTCATCTCATTGAACCACATTTTACTTCTTGATATTATCCATGCCTCTCGGATTTTTGAAATTCCATTCACAGAAGTGGTAAAATTAAGTTTTATGAAAATTTCAATTTTTTTTGACTACCACTTAGTAGTTTCACTATTCATCAAAGATTGATGTTTTTCAGAACAACACCAAAATTTCACCCTAAGATATAATTGATATTCCGAATTCAAAAATGATGTCTATTTTAAAATATTCTAAACATATAAGTTGCATTAATTAATTTTATAATTAATTCCCGCTGTCACAACAAATAGCGTGTTTTTAAGAAACAATATATATCAAAAGATTGACAATTGTTTTGGTCCAATTTCAAAGTGAAATTAATTATAATAAACACCATTGGATAAAATGGTAAAAATATATTCTAATTATACTTTAAGACCACTCAATAATATAATTTATCACTATAAATTATTTTGATTTAAAAAGTTGTTTTTAATTAGAATTTAGTAATTTTCACTATTCATTAAAATATAAGTGTTATCCAAAAAGTTCCAAAATTTCACCCTAGGATAAATTCGATATTCCGAATCCAAAAATGAACTCCATTTTGAGAGATAGAATTTATAAAATTTCAAAAATTAGGTATTACTATTCATAACGGCTAGTTTGATTGGTTGTGGTGTGTTAGAATCTCGAAGTTGCATACAATGCACGCCATTATTCGAAGGGAAACGTATCGTGGAGGCTTGGGGTGTTACATTCTCCCCTCATTCAATAAATTGAGTCCTTGCAATTTTTAAAATTGTTCTTGGGAATATAATGGAAGGTCCCACATCGGAAAAAGAGTCAATAAAACTATCACTTTAAAAGAAAGAAAGAGAGGTATAAAGGTCAACCAAGATAACCCATACTCGGACTACATGTAGGAAAACATGGATATGGATGATAAACTAAGTGTCAAGTTCTGATGGAGAGGGATAGAAATCATGATCAGGATAAAGTTAACAATAAGAAAACCACAAACTTGTGTTGGGACAAACGACCATTAGTCTCCTAGTAGGAAAGTAAACGGACAACATTTTTTGTTTTAAGTTACATTACATAAGGATGAGGAATTCATTTATGATATTGAATAAGAATATAAAGATATATACTTACATTTTAAGTAGAGTTTCATTCATTAATAAATTTCCACCACTAACTCATTTTTTTTAAACGATGAGTATTCAAGAAGACTTAGTCACACTGAAAGAGCTAAAATAAACTTATATATAATCACATAATCCATGCTGGATAAACTATATATTTACATTGTCTTTAAAGATTAATCAAAACCAAAATGGTTACTAAAAGATCTAATGATCCCCCAAAAGGATATTCCTTGAGATAAATAAACACTAATCTTAATTTCCAAAATTAAACCAACAATACTCCAACGTTAAATAAATACCATTCAATAATCAGTTGTCCTTAAAATCCTTCAATATAATCAGAACTAACATTGAAAACCAAAACTTATTAAGAATGTAGTCTTCCACGTTAAATTGTATCTCCAAATGACATTAATTACTCTTAAAGTCACATACTTAATTAACCTAATCATTTCCATAAATAACCCAAATCATTATAAATCCACAATAAAAAAAAAGATAAAAATCCACCATTACTCCTAAAATGAAATCCTATACTATTTTATTTTCCTTGGGCATATAGTGTTCACACCAAAGTGAACAACTTCCAAAATAACATTTATCACTTAATCACCAAATCATTTTCCTATACTAAGGGTATTCATTTGATAAGACATAATATCCAAAATCAAATTATTATTGATCAATAAAATCATTTAACTAAAAATAATAGTCACACTAACCAGGGACTTCACGTAGTCCAATGGTAGGCAATAAATACCAATCGTATTTGGTTGTGGGTTCAATTCTCACAGCTTTGTCCGACGCGACGGGTTGTCACACAGTCTACGTGTTTTCCTTTTTCAAAAACTATATTTTATAACATTACCAAGATGAGATAAATTCATCAAAATAACCATAACATAATTTAACCAAAAATGTTATCTCATACCTTGCATTTTCATCCCAAATTATAATAATTTGTAATTGCCTCAAACCCAATGATCATATAAAACCAAATGGTTATTTATAACTATATCCATAAGATAAAAGATAATTCTTCCTCAAATATCATTATCACATGGCAAACTACGGGGTTACAAATACAAGAGAAATTATTCCAAAGTAAACTCATCAACAAGGAGCACTGATACTTTTTAAACATTTATCCAACCATTTATTTCCACATAGCTTCTTCTTTGACCAAGAAAATATCCTATAGAATTGGGCATTCACTCGGGTAATGGCCAAACCCCCTACATTTACAGTAAATGACTGTAAATGGACTATTGGGATCATTTTTATCTTCTTCCATAGTACTCTTCATTTTTCTTCATTAATTCTCCACTTTATGTCCTTCCTTCCCGCATGTAAAGCATTTCTTTGTCCCATTGAGACACTTTCCTGGGTTTCTCCTTCCACATTTCCTGCATGATGGAAATTGAGGATTTCTTTCTCTATGGTATCCACTACTGGAGCTCTTATCATTCATCACCTTTCTCTTCTTTGTTGAGTCCGGTAATTGGTTAATATATATATTGTTGATCATGTTTTTGGAAAATTGATTTGGCATAAAGACGATATCTTTTACGCCTATCAAAATTCCATTTTTTTTCTCATTTCCACCACCGTTCCCACCTTGTACATCATTCTCAAAGTCACTATGACTTCCTTGGAATCCAGCCATTGACTAAAACCAGAAAGCATTGTGCGAGTAATAGCAGTCATACAATCATTTAGAGATTAACATGTCACCATATTCTCAATTTGAAACACATTAGGATTAACCAAGGTAATTTAATCTCATATTATATATATAATACATTAAATCTGTTTGTACAGAAAATGTAAATTATCCTAAGCATATCCCCCGGGAGTGTCGTAACCAAGAGTGCAGCAAGGCCTGTTGTCGTGCACCAGTTCTCGTTCGAGTCTAGCTCAAAGTGGGGTTTTTGGGTTTTACCCCTAGGTACATCTGTGCCAGAGCCGCCTCTACCTGCTCGTATCCAGACAGGGATGTATTGCTCGGAAAACTCACAAAATCTCTACAATACCAAAATTCTAGGAAGTTCTTCTATAATAATACTCAAAGTTCATCTTAGGTCTACGTGATCTAATCAGAGTTTATCTAAATCTAGCTTCCATGGTTTATAATAAACTTCCTCTAATACCAACTATAATGCCCCGACCCTAGATACCCAGAATCGGTGCATTATTACATAACATTGGCATGATCACAAAGGATCAAGTCTCGAAAGACCGATTAGTTTAGTAGTCTTGGAAACATTAGATATATTCATAAGTCTTACATTACATCATAAGGTAAAAAAACTAAAACAGCATATTGTCTTCATATCCCCACATAATATCCTTGCAGGTCATTCATAAATTTATTCTTCTCATCCTGGGAAAAATAAAATACTGAAAGGGGTGAGCTCAGATGCTCAGTAAGGATAACAATATAGCAGAAGCTTTCATAGATAAGCATAAACACTTAAAGCAATTTATAACTAAAACAAAAGCCTTTTAAACTTGAACTTCAGCATAATATGGAAAAGATAAGATGAAATAATTCCATTGACTTATTCACATGGGTATTCTACTAGTCGAACAATCACATGCAATATCAATAACCACTTTCATAATGATGGAATGCATAATGCCAGACTATCATAACCACATAGCCAAGGCCTCGTGCCAAGACTACAAATAAGATTTTGCCAAGGCCTTGTGCCAAGACACTAGTTTGTCTCAAGAGACCTACCGATGCATCGAGGAGCTATAGCGGGCTCCACTCGTCACTTATTAAGTCCAATGTATTCCTCATATGAACAGGTTTAAACATAACATAAACATTCGTATTAAAACTAGCATACAAAATGTCAATACTTTAACCACAAACCATGAATGGTATAAAAATAGCACATCCATAGTCAAACATAACTCATTCGATACAATATGGAAGATTGTATTGTATCATAATAACCTAAATAGAGAATGATGAAGGATATTGACGTAGATTAAAATAATCATCAAAACAATTAGAGTAAAATATCCCCCTTTTTTCTGGAAAACATTTGGAAGTCACACTATTTGTCAAGAATCCATTTAAAATAGATTTTAGAATCAAAGTGTCCCATACCACTTTGAAACTTTTAAAATGAGTTATAATTTTAAAAATTTAATGTCCATATAAATAAATCCTTAAAACCATTTTTAAAACATGGACATTAATGAGAAAGATTTAGAAGAATAAGTCTTTAAAACATTTAAAAATGGTATTTTAGTTAGAGTTTCTAACCAAAAGAGACACACTTGAATACAAATAATTGAGGTAATCAAAACTTTTTAATATCATGAGAATAAAGGGATTCATGATATACTATGTCAAAGTACATTATATACACCACATAAAAGTGATTTGGTGTATAACAACAAAGAAGTTTAAATGGAATGTAAATTGAGATGAAATCTCTCATAAAGGTCATATCCATAGGTTAAGGATAAATAAACAACATAATTATGTGTGACAAATATAAATACACTAAATATGATTGTATATTCAGTGTAAAACCATCAAAGGACATTCACACATATTCTAGTAAAAACAACACCAATGAATTGGTTGTTTATCTCAACAAATCGAGATTGAGTAAAAATTACTCTTATCAAGATCATACTGATGAATTGAGAATGTATCAATGGAGTGATTATGTGTATAAAAAGTATATCCACAGAAAGGGGAGTGGAAATTATTACATAATCAAATGAATAGTGATTCCACACATAATCTTGGAGTAAAATAATCAATGAAGTATGTGTAAAGCCGAATGAGTGGAAATTGAAATTTCACATTTCCTTATCGATTTGGTAACATACAAAACATACACCCATGAAAGAAGGATCATAAAATGATGATGTAAATATACATGAATTAAAGTATATTACATAATGAATACAAACATGGGCAGTACACACACCACATGTAAAAATAAGTGGTGAACAATGGAATTCTCACGGAATTAAAAGTGAGATAAGAAACCCCTTACCTTTTACTTTTCCTTGGTTGGGGGTAGTTTAACCTCTTGTATAATGTTTAAATAATTGTTATTAAATTATTCATGAATCATATACATTAATATGATATAATATATGATCCTTTAACATTGCTTTGTTAATAATATCTTAGAATTATTGTCGTTTCAGGTGTTAACTTACTAGTTTTTCTTTTATATGTTTTGTTACGTAAGCCATGTTTGTCATGGATAGGTTGTATCTTATTCATATCTATAATTATATCAAGTACTTAAAAATTATTTTTAAATCATAAAATGATAATTATACTTGAATGGATATGATTAAGAATGAATCTCATCGCGTTCGTGGAGACGGTAGTCCGTACGTACGCACGAGCGACAATATCATTCTTTTGATATTAAAATAATATATAATTGGATGGTATATCATATATAAAGAATCATTATCATGTTATATTTATTATTTTCATGAGTTACACATCATTATTATACCCACCCGAATAATAATATATTGAATAACAATTACACCACGACGTCGAGACGGTAAGCTGTACGTACGCACGTATGGTGACATGTTATTCAAAGGGTGGATAGAATACTGAATATGGTTATACCATATTTATAATAACATCACAGTATATATAAGATACTGGATTTATTATTTTAGAATGGTAATAACAAATAAAGAAGAACTGGAAGAATAAAGGAACTTGAAAAGGGGTGGCGAAAACATTACCTCCTCTTCAGGTTCTTCCTTTTGATTTGATCAAAAGGGCTCCTTAGGTTGGATTTCTGATAAAACTAATGCCTCTAGGTTGTATTTAGGGAATTTGAGAGAGTATTTGGGCAGGGTTTGGCCGAACCAAAAGGCTTTTAAGGTGTGAAGAAATGAGAAGGAATGCCCTTTTATAAGAGGGGTGAGGGGCACCTTTGGAAAGGCTAGAAATATTAATTTATAATAAATTCATATTCAGTTTATAATGGATCCAATGTTGATTATTAAAAGGTTACGGTGGGGATAGGTCGAAAACCATTCAACCAATATAATTTAGACAGGTTTTGGTTACTATATTAACCTTATCTTTTAGTTTTAACTCTTAGTTAATTAGTTTGACATTTACCATGTCACTTTGTATTTTTATATTATATAGTTAATAAACATACTATATACATCCAAGAGACCCCCAAGTGGTACATTAATGATATAAATATCATGATATAAGTCTCGTGGCCGAACCTTAGATTTTTAGGAATTTAATATCAATTAATAATATAATATTTGTTATAAAAACTCTTTTATGTCAATTTTGACACTATTCAATAGTTGATTTTTTTGAAACTCATAACAGAATGATTACTTATAAAAAAGTCATTAAATCAATCCTAATATGTCATATTATCTTATAAAATTAGTTTAATTCATTAAAAGTCTTAAATTATATTTATTTGGGTATTTATAATATCAATTATATTAATTTTTCACTATTATGGTAATTACCGCATCATCATTGTGTCATAAATATATTAAATTATTTAATGTCTAAAAATTATAAATAAAATATCATTATGTAGGAAATATTATTAGATTTTGAATAAATATTTAAAATCGAATTTATCTTATGTATAACCCTATATTAAAAATGCTTTAGTAAATAAACATTTATTTTAACTCTTTTAACTCTTCTTTGAATTAACTAATAATAAATGTCCTAATCTAATCCAAGTGGACCTAAATGATAATATTTTATTCCTAAGGTTGTTTTTGGTCAACATAATCTTGTCCAATAGAATTAGGCCATGTTTTAGGGTGATATTAATATCATTTGTACCCGTAATTGTCCTATTTACTTTTAACCGTGGTAAATAAAAGTAAAAAGTTACTATTCACAAAAAATTATTTTCATCTCATTGAACCACATTTTACTTCTTGATATTAACCATGTCTCTCGGATTTTCGAAATTCCATTCACAGAAGTGGTAAAATTAAGTTTTATGAAAAATTCAATTTTTTTTAACTACCACTTAGTAGTTTCACTATTCATCAAAGATTGAAGTTTTTCAGAACAATGCCAAAATTTCACCCTAAGCTATAATTGATATTCCAAATTCAAAAATGATGTCAATTTTACAAAATTATAGACATATAAGTTGCATTAATTAATTTTATAATTAATTCCCGATGTCACAACAAATAGCGTGTTTTCAAGAAACAATATATATCAAAAGATTGACAATTGTTTAGGTCCAATTTCAAAGTGAAATTAATTCTAATGAAAACCATTGGATAAAATAGTAAAAATATATTCTAATTATACTTTAAAACCACTCAATAATATAATTTATTACTATAAATTATTTTGATTTAAAAAGTTGTTTTTAATTAAAATTTAGTAATTTTCACTATTCATTAAAATAAAAGTGTTATCCGAAAAGTTCAAAAATTTCACCCTAGGATAAATTCGATATTCAGAATCCAAAAATGAAGTCCATTTTGAGAGATAGAATTTATAAAATTTCAAAAAGCAGGTATTAATATTCATAACAGCTAGTTTGATTGGTTGTGGTGTGTTAGAATCTTGAAGTTGCATACAATGCACGCCATTATTCGAAGGGAAACGTATCGTGGAAGCTTCGGGTGTTACATCAATGATTTGAATTATTTTATTAATATTTTACCTTGTTTTATTAAAGTATTGAGAAACGATAAAAAAGAAATATAATGTTTAGTTTTTAGTGTTGTAAATATATTACAAGTAGGTAAAAAGTTCAAATTGAAAGAAGATACATTAGTTAGGGAGTCAAAAAATGTTTCTTATTACATCCATCCAAAGTCACCAAAATCTAGAGATACCTATAAGGATGAGTAATGATTCCATAAGGTATAATTTTCTAGAATACTTGAAGGATGTTTTGAAATTCATTATAATATCTATGTTAGGTATCAATTTTATAGAAATTAATTCTTTAGTTTTAAAGGGTATGCGATAAAAAATGCATACTTTACAAATAATGTATATATATAGAAGTTAAAATTAAAAGGAATGATTTATTTAGAATGTATTTTCTATTCAAATTATGGAGAAAAGATTTGTTAAATTATGGAATTGAATGTATAAGAATATATCAAACTCAGATAGATGTATTTAAAGGATGTGTATAGTTATCTCATTTATCTTAAGTGATAATATATGGTTTTTTTAATAATGAGGTGTTATTAACAATATGATATAATGTATTCAATGCACAAGGTTTATTATTAATTATAATATATAACATGTTTGGAAAGAATATAAGGATAAAAATGTTTTATCTTAGATAAAATTTTCATCTAAATGTTTATCAATATATGAGTAAATTATATTCCCCCACCACCTGTTTCATATTTCGAATAATAATATACTTTTCAATAAAATTTTCTAGAAACATATAATACTACATGTGGCATGGGAACAATATTTTATTTTCTAAAAAATATTACTAATACGAAATATATTTTATTTCTTACCACAAAGGATTTTGTGTATATTAGTAAGATATTACAAGGAAAATATATTATCCAAGAGGCTAGTGGGAGTGTTTTTAGACTTAGATAATTTCAAATTTAAAAAATAATTTATTATACCACTAAAAACTCAATTTGAATGTAACTTAATATACTAAAGGAGTTTAGTAAGTGTTAGTAAAGTAATAATTTAAATAGTTACATTAGTTACTAAAATATTTACGTTTAATGGAATAGATTAATACTATAAATGGTTCTATGTAGAAAATATGAGTCCTTAAAATTGTAATATTTAGATATTATAGTGTTAATAAGTTCAAATATGTTCCAGGAGTTAAACATTAGGAATATAATTCCTAAGTCTCACCAGTATTCAATGATATTACTATATAGATGTTACTTACTAAAGAGTTTAGTGGTATAATTTTATCAGATTGTCATATAGAGATGTGGTAGGAATTATATAGAGATTTAATGTGTTTAACAAAACCCATAAAATTATAGTAAACATAAGGATGGTCTATAAGTCTATATTATATTAAATGTTTGAAAAGTACTTATGTATGGTTTTATTAAGTATTATTAAATGAGTTTAATAAAATAAAATGTATCATGTTCTATAAAAGTCAACCACCACTTTATTAGTCTTTCACATTTTCTATATCTATTTATATATATTGATATACATTTCATGAAGTGTAATGATAATTTTCCTCTCAAAGTACAACTTTTAGTTATCCTAAACTAATTCTTTTCTTGGAATATTATAAGTTTTAATGAAATTTTGAGGTTACTATGAGTGTGATTCTTGTATAAGGAGAGTTAATAAGCTCATGAAGCACAAAATTAGTTTATTTAATCAAATAACCTCTAAATTATACCACATGGAGTGTCTTTCACTGTATAGTTTGTATAATAGGGGATCATGTTTCATATTTGGAGTTCCCAATGTCTATGTTTAGAGAGATAACTAGATTGAGAACCTTCATACATTGATACATTTATTATTTGATACATTAATCTTATCTAATCATGGGGTGTTTGGGTATTCCTTTTATCATGTCATCAGTTGTAGATCAGTCAAGATGTGATTTTTCATCCCATATGAATATTATGGAATCTGGGTCCTTGATTAAGATAGACTAGGGAAGTGTATGACCATACCTATATAGTGCATATGATGTTCTTATCAATTTCGGTGAGGTAGATATGATGTGGTCATCTATAAAGGTTAATTACATGTGATGTATTCATTGACCTAGTCAGTCTATACTTGTATAATTGAGAAGGTATGAGTAGGATATATCAAAGTAGTATAATCTATGTCTTATGGTCATTTTATGTCTTAGATAAAGGGATAATATGAACATTATTTTTTTATATGATGTAGCTAGTGGACACAAGTATAAATATATATGTTTTTTATTGATATCACATTGAATCCCTTTGTTTCTTGATTAGCATTGATACTTTTATAGAGGATTCTCTTTTCTTATAATTATGTATCCAGTTATTCATATTTTCTTTCAAAACTAAAAAGTCTTGTGATGTCAGACTTTGTGGTCGACTAAATGGGGATTAAGTTTGACTCAGATATTCTCTAAAAGTTTTTTAGAGTATATCTGAAAAGAGTTTTGGATGGGTATTAACAAGTTAATACATATGATGTAATATAATGTGAAGTTGTTTATTTCTTTAAAAAAAATTAGAAGATATCTAAAAGGATTTTTTATATGATTTCACAAGTTATTTTATATGATGCAATATAAGGTGAAATTACTTGAAGTCTATGTGTATTTAGTATAAGTAGAAGATTTAAGGAGATATTCCCTAAAGCCTTAAACCCATATTATGAGTTTATTCCAAATATTATGGTATGATTTAAGCATATCATTGGTTATAAACTACTATAAGAGTATCCTATAGCCACAATTTAAAACCGTGGCTATAGCCCTGAAAACTTCAAAAATTGTGGGAATAGAAGGTTGTCAAGAATTCATCTATACCCACGGTTTTATGAACCATGGGTATAGTGTCTTACCCCAAATTTAACAACTGAATCACCATCCATCACCTATCATACAACATAAAAATAAATTACAATCCATTTTACATGTCTAATTTAGTACACTTAATATATATTTTTCATTAACTAATCAAATTATAAATAGTTTTCAAACCATTTTCAATATAGTAACATACATATACAATCCACAACATCAATACTTTTTATTCATCCACACATGTCTCTACCTAAACTAAAAAAATAGGGGATCAATATCTCCCTCATCACCACTAGTTCCATCATAATCATCACGAGCATTAGTTCTTGGAGCACCAGCATCATGATCATCACCATCATCACCATCACTACCACCAACATCCCCATCATCAGATCAACCTCCACTAAAACCCTCATTGAAATCACTCAGGAATTATATAAAGAGTGAATTTATTCCATACATGAATCAAAAGTAGTAATATCCTCTAATATAAGTGATGGAATTATAAATTACATAGATTTCAGGAAGTGTTTGGTGACCAGTTTACTTCTTTCATGCTCATGTATAGCTATTTTTTGCCTCAACTAATTTTACATGACCATTTTGTAGGTCTGTGGTCTATGAGGTTTTATAGGTGCCCTATGAGGGTCAATACCTAGTGGGGATAATGTTTTTCCAATGTCTACATCGGACTCTCCCTTGGTACTCCTCACCCAATACCGATATCAAATGATCATTTAGCCCAAAACATTCATCTTCTTTCTCATCAAGGGAATATAGAGAAATATATTAAAAATATAAATAAGGTATTCAATTATTAATTTCGTATCAAAATTAGAAATATCAATAAAAAACATTCAATATTTTCTTTTGTTTGCGCATTTACAGCACTTCCACTGTTGCTCATCCTACTCAAGAAAAATAATTTTTCTCGAGGCACATGACCTTAGATGCCCAATGCTACTTTTTTCAAATTTCATTTATTAGTATAATACTAAATTATTGAATAATATGAAATTTATAAGACTAGAGTGAATTAAAATTTTATCTATTAAGGAAATACATAAATTTAAGAAACATCTAAATATACAATTAATTAGAAATTTAATACAGGTGGAATAACATATCCAATATATATTAATTATCATGATAAACACGGGTATGATATAGATTCCTCGTTTATGTTCATTTAAATTCAGTTCAATTTTTTTTATGTTATTTGGTTATTAATCTACTTGGTAATTTTGATCATTTGGTCATTATGTTCATTTATTAATTGGGTTGGTTGGTAATTTTTTCATTTATCTATTTATCCATTTTTTTATTAGAAATTTGGCCATTTGGACAATTAACCATTTGGCCATTTATCCATTTGGCCATTTGTCCATTTGGCCTTTTGGTATTTTGGCCTTTTGGCCAGTTGTCTAATTGGCCATTTATCTATGTTGTCCAATTTAGGCCAACTATGCTAATTATTCCAATTATCCCAATTAGGCCAATTTAGGACAATTATGACAATTATTCCAATTTAGGCCATTAAGTCCAATTTAGGATAATTAGGACATTTATTTATCCAATTAGTCTATTTAGGACAATTAGGCGTTTTTTATACCAATTAGACCAAGTAGTCCATTTAGGAAAATTCAGGCCAATTAGGCAATTTATGATAATATGATCAATTAGGCCAATTAATCTAATTTGGACAATTTGGCCATTTATTCCAATTAGTTCATTTATATCATTTATTCCATTTATTCCAATTTAGGACAATTAGGACAATTATGAAATTTATTACCATTAGGCTAATGTAGGCCATTTAGGCCAATTAGGCCATTTAGACCAATTTATGCCAATTGTGGAATTTAATCCAATTAGTCCAATTAGTGAATTTATTGGGGCCAATTTTTTCAATTAGACCAATTAGGGCATTTAGGAAAATTAGTCCAATTAGTTAAATTTATGCCAATTATTCCATTTAAGCTAACTGGCCGATTTAAGAAAATTAGTACAATTAGTCCATTTAGATCAATTTATCCATTTAGTCCAATTATGTCATTTAGATCAATTAGGCCATTTATGCCAATTTAGGTCAATTAGGTCATTTAGGCCAATTAGGTCATTTAGGCCAATTTATGCCAATTTAGCCTAACTAGAAAAATTTAGAACAATTTAGTCCAATTAGGCTATTTGTTCCAATTTAGGAAAATTAGTTCAATTATGCCAATTTAGGATAATTAGGTCATTTATTCCATTTAGGCCAATTTAAGCTAATTTATGCTAATTAGGCCATTTAGGTCATTTTGTCCAATTAGTCCATTTAGTCCAATTATTCCATTTAGGAAATTTAGGCCATTTATTCTAATTTGGCCAATTTAGCCGTTTGTCCATTTGAATATATATTTTTCATTTAGTTGATTTTCCAATTACACCATTTTGGCTAATTAGGTGAATTAATCCATTTTGGAAAATTAGTCCAATTAGTCCATTTAATACAATTAGTCCAATTAGGCCAATTATGAAAATTAGGTCATTTAGTCCAATTAATCCATTTGGTCCATTTGGGTCAATTAGGCCATCTAGGTCATTATGGCTAATTGGTCATTTGGCCATTTGGACATAATTGGCCATTTGGTCATTTATCCATTTGAACATTTGTCCATTTGGCCATTAATCCATTAGACTATTAATACATTAGGCCATTTATCCATTTGGACGTTTGTCCATCAGTCCATTAGGCCATTAGTCAATTTAATACATTTATTCCATTAGTTTATTTAATCAATTTAGTCTATTTAGTCTATTTAGGCCATTTATCCCATTTATGCCATTTAGGCCATTTAGACCATTAAGGCCATTAAGGAAATTTAGTTTATTTATTCCATTTAGTCCAATTAGTACCTTTATACCAATTTTTCCCTTTTATCCCTTTAGTTAAATTAGGACAATTTGGTCATTTAGGCCAATTAGGCTATTTAGGCCATTAGGGCTAATTGGTTATTTAGCTATTTGGACATAATTGGCCGTTTCTCCATTTGGTCATTTGATTTTTTGTCTATTTGTCCCTTTTTTTCATTTTTCTATTTTTACATTTGTCCATTAGGACATTAATTTATTTAGTAATTTGGCCATTAGGCCATTTGCCCAATTAGTTTATTAGTCCATTGGGCCACTTAGGCCATTTAGGCCATTTAGGACATTTAGGCCATTTTGTCCATTTAGTCCATTTAGGTCATTTAGTCCATTAATTTCATTTATTCCATTTAATCCATTTAGGTCATTTAGTCCATTTAGGCCATCTGGGCCATCTAGTCCATTTAGGCCATCTAGGTCATCTAGGCCATCTAGGTCATCTATTCCATCTAGGTCATCTAGGGAATCTTGGCCATCTAGGCCATCTAGTCCATCTAGGCCATATATGCCATCTATGTTATCTAGTTAATCTAGGTCATTGTCCATTTCGCCAATCGGCCAATTGGCCAATCGGCCAATTAGCCCATCGACCATTTAGAAAATTCAACATTGGATAATTTTCCATTATCCTATTGATCCATTGTCCATTAGTCCATTAAGTGGTTAGGTCATTAGAATAATTGGTCATTAGGCCATTAGTCCATTATTACATTAGGCCATTATTTCATTAGGAAATTAGTCCATTGTTTAATTATTCCATTTAATTCATTTAGTCCATTTAGGACATTTGTGAAATTTAGTCCATTAAGTCCATTTAGTCCATTTAATCCATTTAGCATATTTATTCCATTGGGACATTAGTCCATTGGTCAATTGGGACATTTGAACATTTTTTCATTTGTAAATTTTTACATTTGGCCATTTTTTCATTTTTTTTTAATTTGTTTATTTTTCAATATTTCCATTTTTAAATTTTTCCATTTGTTCATTTGTCCCTTAGGCCATTTGGCCTATTGGCCATTAAGAAATTTGGCCATTTGAAAAAAAAATCATAATTCCATTAGTTCATTAGTTAATTTTTTTCATTTGTTAATTTTTTTCTTTATTCCATTTGGCCAATTAGGCAATTAGGTCATTATTCCATTAGTCCATTTAGGCCATTTAAGAGATTTAGTCCATTTAGGCCATTTATGCCAATTATTCTATTTAATGAATTATTCCATTAGGCCATTAGGTAATTTAGTCTGTTAGGAAATTAGGACATTAGGCCATTAAGATAATTGGTAATTTTTCCCTTTGGACATTTTATAATTTCTCCATTTTTCCATTTTTTCATTTGACAATTTATCCATTTTTCATTTGGCCATTTGGACATTTTTCCTTTTGGCCATTTATCCATTTGTAAATTTGTTCAATTAGTTCATTAGGCCATTATTCCATCATAAAATTACACCATTTAGGTTATTTAGGCCATTTAGGACATTATTCCATTAGTCCATTAGGCCATTAGACCAGTAGGCCATTATCCCATTTGGCCAATTGGCCATTTTCCTATTTTTGAATGGGGTATTTGTAGCCTTATATTAAAGGAATTAATGATGAGAAAACATAAATTTTAGCATTAAAATATAACTTAGTAATGATATAAATATAGATAGTATTTCTATTCTTATTAAAATAAATGTAATCTTTCATGATCGGGCATTATAGTTTGCCTCAAAGTGTGTAAATACGCCATTGACTCTATGTTCCTTTTTTCCAATGCATCATAAAAAATCAATAAAAGTAATAAGAATTAAATTTTCTAGCTAAACCATTAAAAATTAGGAATATCTTAAACTCTTCACTCTTTCAATATGTGATCCTTTCTTAATATTTTCTTATTGGATAGATGGGTAATATTGGTACACCATCTAAATCAGAACCAACTCTACTCTCCCAACCAACATATAACTCGTGCTTATATAATTTGTATAACTCCCCATGATCCATGATCCATGAACCTTGAAACCTTATTAGCTTCACCATTTGGAAAGTTAAACTAATGTTGTAATGAACATGTTAATTCATATAAATACAACAATAATATAGATATAAATTTTAAAAAAAAATCTTACCCATATCTATACCATGATTTGTCCTTGATTTAATTACTGATATTCCTCCATGAGAATGGTTGCATCCGAATGATATCATTGTTCTTGGATAAAGTTTCCATGAAACTTCTACACTTCCTAGAATTTTAATCTATGATTAGATTACCTACATTGAAATCCACCATTATTTTTGTTTAGCGATTCCAAGATTTACGAATACAGGTGTGCCCAAATAACCTACTAGAAGATCCCACTGAATAATATCAATGTAAAAAAATAATAATAATGAAGTCACATTACAATAGGAAAAAAATTATGTGATGTAATTTGACACACTTATACTAAAAAACCTGATACAGACTGCAAATTAGGCTTTGATGGATCTGTGGGATTTCCTAAATCAGTAGACTCTAAAGGATGTTCTTGTTCCAATGCACGTATTTGGTGATATACATGAATTGGAGTGAAATATAAAGGAATAGAACCGTCAGATCATAGATGGATAGTAAGAAATGGAGGAAGAATAGACTTGGTAGGATATGGGTTGTCGTGTTGGGTATACTTCAAAGGATATGGATATAAAAAAGGTAGGAACATTCTTGGAGGTGGGGCATACATTGTATGGGAAGAAGAGGCTAAATGAGAATATGATAATAGAGGAATGGATGGGAAAATCCCTAGAACCACAAGTGGAGGATGGAAATATGTGGTAGATGGGGTGTCTGCTGGTAGTTCTGGGTGAGAATAGGTATGGCGGGTGCTTCGTCTAGCTCTAGGAGCACCCCTGCTCAGAACTATAGTAGTACTTTGAGAAGAAGTCAACTCTAGTTCAACATTATGTCCCTAAAATTTTGATAAAGAATAATAAAATGATATAAAATTTAACACAGAAGAAAAATATTATAATTATTATACTCACTAAGGGAACTGGTGGAGGAAACCTGAGCTCATACATCTATCAATTATTATCAAATAATCACTTCCGTATAACTTCTTTAATATTTTTCATAATATGCATAAGAATAAAATTTAAATATTTTAGAAGTAGTTTTTAAAAATCATGCATACAACATAAAAGTCAAAGTAATAATAAACAATGTCATAACATGTTTTAGAAACTATAATTTAAAACCAAGTTATAAATTTTTTTAAAACCCTTTTTAAACTTGGTTTTCTGAATTGAAAAAAAAAATCTAATTAAATAAAATGAAAAAAACATACTAAAAAACCTATCATACCAAAATGAAACTAAATTAAATTAATTATAGTATTATCAACCTGATAAACCAATGTCAAGGTAAATTGAATAAACTGTAAACATATATGGTTGCTTCTATATATCTACCACCATAACTTTGAGTTCAAAATAAACTATCACAATGGGACAATTTGAGTCCTCAAATTCAATATTTTGGTCAATTCAAATGGGGGTTCCAATGGTTTCAATTTCAACCCCACCATTTTGAAAAATATTACTTGTGATTACTTCAATAATGGCATTGTAATCAAGTCTAATATGATCTTTTATATAAAACACTTGTTTTTCCATTGATGCTAAAATATATGGTTCATCGATGTCTTTTAATAGAGTCTTGTCAATAACTCTGAATCCATATTCCTCAATAAATGTACTATTTTATTTCATTATATTACCATTTATATTTCATCATAGTGACTCGACCATGAGAGTTGTAATCCAATTATAGTATTTTCTCAACAAGTCCATAATAAGACACATTTTCATATAGAGGACTACTATCTAATACACTAGAAGAACATTCTATTATATAATTTAACATAACTCCATCATGATTTGTTCTCAATTTCACTACTCGAGCAGTTGTAACAAATTTATACCCTCTTATTATTAAATATTTTCATTCACGAACAAAAAAAATTGGATCAAAATCTAATGCTCTTAATTATTGAGAGAGGGAGTCAACAAGTAAACTCAATACCTAAAATATATATGAATAATAAAATTAAATTAATATCTATATCTTAATTTAATTAAATTAGTTCCCATACCTTTGATTTCTACCAATAATGAAACTCTTTACTATACAAATCCTCTCTCTCCTCAAATGTAAATATTGATGAACTATATTTATAATTTATTTATGTTCCCTACATAAAATGATAATAAAATTTTAATCTATATAATAAATTTCATTGTATGATATAACATATAAATATTCAAATTACTTACTTTATATAGTCATTGAACAAACTGTAGTTAAATAAGACTATGCGATGTGCCATATCCCGATCTTGAAGGCTCAATGTTCCCAATGTATATGACACATGAATTCCTCCTATGTGGGGAATAGATGGAAATGTAGGATTAATTTCCACATACTTATCATATTAATTTCTCATTGTTTGATTATGTCTTGTGTTCACATCATATAAAAACATTGAAAAAAAATATTTACATTCTTGAGCCAGATAACCTCTCATAATTGAACCTTCAGGATGATTCATATTTCTGATATAATATTTCATTGTGCACATATTTCATTCAGTGGGATACATACACTGAAAAGAAAAAATTCCCCAAATAAGTGTTTCACTTGGAAGATGAACTGTTAAATGCATAATGAAAGTGAAAAATGATGGAGGAAATTTTTTTCCAACTCACACAAAATTAATGGCACCTCTTAATAATTATTTATCAAGAAATCCTTGGATTACCATTTAGCACACATGTCTCTAAAATAATGGAAAAATAAAGTCACTATCACTCTTACATTATTAGATAGTAAATTTTAGATTTCTTTTGGATTAAATTCATGAATAAAGATGTGATAATCATGAGTTTTTAGGGATTTTAGTTTCAAATCCGTTCTATTGAATCATCTGGATATATTTATGGAATAGCCACCAGGAACCCTGATATTCACTAATACTTACAAAAATTTATTTTTCTCTTAAAGTTTCATCTCATAACAAGCATAAAGGAATTTACATTTGTTTTCACCGATACACACAAGATGTAGTTATGGTCGAATACCCCAATCCAACAAGTCCTGACATGATTGGAAGTCATATTTTGTCTTCCCCTTGATATTTAGAATATTTAAAAGAAACATTTAACATATATTACTCTAAATGTGCAATACTTTTAAACAATGACATAACAAATTGGTAGCCCAATTTGGAAACTCAAAAAATATATTTTTATTTTTATAATTGTAAGGGGATTAGTGCCAATATTATTTATATATTTAGATTTCATTTGAAATTTCCCTAAAGAAAAGCTAAAATATTTCAATTCATTAATTACATAAGTTACTGACATAAGTTTTGATGGTTTTTCATTATCAACAGTATTATCAAACCTCTGATTAATCTTCCAGTATTGATGATCCATTGGCAAGAATATTAGATTCCCTATGAAACTAAAACATTGATGATATTTTATCCTTTACAATCATGTATTCTTTATAAAAATAGTACAATATAGATTTCCTTTCATGCTCCAACTAGATATCATTGCATAAGAATGTAAATAATTTATATTCCATAAAATTTTAGCACACATCTGAAATATATTTTTTGAAGAATCATTGAATGTGTTCACACCCATATCCCAAATATGCTTAAACTCTCTTAGTAAAGGTTCCAAGTATACATCTATATCATTTCTCGGATAAAAAAAGTCCAAATATTTTTATAATCTAGAAACTGAAATATTTTTTCATACACATCCATAGAGGAAGACTATAAATGTGAATAAAAACTTACCACATGTTTTGAGCAATAAGCATCTGAAGAAAATAATTAAAACCATCATAGGACAGACCCGACCTCAAATTATGCACCTAAGCTAAAAAATAAAGATGTTGTGCATCAAATTACCGCTATACTAATCCATTTATAGGATAAAACAACTCATCTTTACCGTTAATTCCCTCAGCATCAAGTCATCACATATTTGTTGAGATTTTTATAGCCATGAATAGATTTTGAAGCTTGGGAAACAATGGAAAGTTCCACTAAAATTTTGGTGTCACACAAGATGATTTTAAATATGTATTTTCCTTCCATTGATATATACCACATTCATTATAGTAATTGTGGTTTTTTGTTTCCTCCTAAAATAAAATATGTTCTTTCAGACAAGAATGAATTTTATTAGTAGAAAATCCAAGTTGTTTAATTAACTTCCATTATTTATAATGATTTGAGGTAATCTATACACCATCAGGAATAAATTCCTTCAAAAATATAATAATACATTAAATGGAGGTATTATAAATTCCATATATGGTTTTTCTATGATATAAATGCATTAAAAATTCTAAATTTTCCATTTTATTACATTACTGATATACAGGAGTTATGGAATCATCCATTAATCTTTTCACTCTTTCAATGTCATCATCATTAGTATTTTCCTCATGTATATTGATATCATTTTCTTCTTCCACTGGCACACTATATCTATCATTATGATTCAAAAATGTAAATCAATCAAATATGAAATTCTCCATTCCAATTTTTTATTTCTATTCATGAATAGTGGAATATTGTCTCATCTCTTCGTTATGATATAAAACATAATAGTTTTATTGAAATATAGATTTTTTTTATATGGTATATAACTTATTCTAAGCTTAACCATGGTCTTAGAAGATCATCATAACATGGAAACTATATATTTCCTCCATTTGAAGTATTTATAAATGAAAAATCTAAAAACATATCCTAATCTTTTGAAACTAGGTTGAAATTCAATCAATATGACGCATACATATTATATTTATTCTATTAAATGGAAAAAAATTATGTTCCAATAAAAAATTTAAACCATAATTTCAATGATATCCAGATTCAAATAAAGATTAAAAGTAGTGTGAAGTAAATTAAATAACACTAATAGGAAACAAAATTGAATAAAATGCATGATGAAAGTGACCATTATAGAATACTATTATCAATCCAAACAAAGTACATGCCATATTATATGAAAAAACAATGCATACTCATCAAATTCCAAATAAGATGCATGTATTGGAATAATAACAACTAAGGATTACTAGAATAAAAATATGTATTTCTTATATATGTAGGATTTATCATTTAAAAACATAATTGTGGATAACATTTATTCATGAAATTATTTTATTTAAGGTTAACATTACTTATATTATTCAAACATAAAGAAAATATATTCTCTATGATTTTATATTTTAATTTATAAAGTTTTTAATTTGTGGAAGATCCATTAATACTAAATAATTAATCAATTCCATCCCACTATATGAAAGTGGTCCATTAATTCACCACTCATTAAACCTCTTAATTGATGTAAAGTTTGGTTAGATGGTTTTTAATTCATTTAAAATGTATTGAAAATAAATAACTTACTACCCAATACATGATAAATGAATTGAAGAAGCATTCTTAACAAAAAACTATGTTATACTCAACAGTTAATAAAATAGGTGAAACTAAGGTTTATACCATTAAAGTTTTCTTCAAAAACTAAATTATTATGTAAAAATTTATTAATGGAAACCATGTTTCATAAAATAAATATGATCCAATAATATTTCCATTATAACTTATATAATTATTTCATGACATTAAACAAAAGCTTCTTTAAATATTTGTACATAAAAAAGGTTTAAAAATTCTTAAACATTTTAAATCTAAATATCAAATTATTTGAAAGAATATTTTATCATTCATTCATGTCTAAATCATAATAATTAATTATCATAAATATGTTTGAAAAGTACTATAAATGAAATAGTGAATTCTTAAAGAACCAACCATCATATATAAATCAATATTCTAGATTTACTTATAATAGTATAATCATGTACATCATCGTACAATTATTTATTTTTGGGTTAAAATAATCTAATAAATAGTTTAACCATGGTTCATGATATAAAAAATTACATTTCATTAATTAAATAACATAAATCAAGGATAAAAAACCAACATTAAACCCTATAGTTAAGTTAAATATTATTCCCAACACTAAAAATATCCAAATACCTAAAATATCCAACCAAAATAATCTCAATTTGAAGTTAAATTCAAACGAGTACCCATGATAGTTTTCAAAATGAAGAAATTTTAATTAAAATAGTACTTTCAATAATTTAATAGACTATATTTGATCTCTATTAGACTATAAATTTAAAAACACACTGATAGAAGTTATTATAACATGATTTAGTATAATCACACGCATAGATATAAATGAAAATAACAACCAGCAGAAGAGAAGAAAGATTATGAACTCACTAATATGATGTTGAAGAATGGGGATAACTATAGATAATAAAATCGTTCATCGCTCAGGTGAGGGGAAAATAAAGAATATGAGGTAAGGAAATCTTACCTCTCAAAGATCACAATAAAAAATGCTAGAAATAGAGGATGAATAGATGGCTGATAGGGGAAGCATCACCTAAGGAGGATAGGGGGAGGTAGATTCTTGTAGGAGGAGAGGGGAGATTTGGGATTCGATGAGGAGGGGAGGAGAAACCTCATATTTTAAGGAGATATACCCACTATTTTTTAAAAACCATTGGTATAGCTCAACTTATATGAATAGTTTATTCAAACTGTGGGTATAGATTTGGGAATAAACTCTATACTCATGGTTTATATAAACTATAGGTATATATTCATAGAGATATCCCCATTTTCTATTAGTATTTTGGCCAATACATTTTCATTGAAATAATTTTCATGTAATTAAATCATTAAAAGTTTTAAATTTCAAACATCATACATATCAGTTTTCATTAAAGAAGTGTGTCATGATGTAATACAAGGGATTTGGTTCATCCATGGGGTTATTAATAATCTATAACTTCAATAAATAATAATATGTTCTATAACCTATAAGTTAATTCATATATCACTTGGGACTATCTGGAGAGGATATAAAAGGTTCTTATTTACATATGATGGGTATTCAATCCTACCCATGCCTTGGTTGGGCCTCTTAAACACATAGATCTCATCTCATCCTCCTTTTACCACCTGAGGTGCTATAATTCCATAGTGAGGAAGGAGAGTCCCACCCATGTGATGGGTGATTCAACCATACCACGGTCAGAAAAATGAGTAGAGATGTCATTTGGATACATCTTATGTGACCTTCATCAAGCATACAATGAAGTTAGTAGATGCAGCAACCAATGGTTCAAGGTACACAGACTAGTTACTTTATTTTATATACCATTGTGATTTTATGTTTCTTGTATGTAAATCATGGATTAAGGTTTATTATTTCCTATGTTTTGTTTAACAATTTTTTTTGATCTTAAGAAACCTAGAAATCAGGGGGGGTTGGGTATGTTGCTGATCACATCATTGATTGGATTTTAACTATGATACGATGTTTCCGCTTATATGATAAGTATAAAATATAGACCCTCAATTTAGATAGATTAATGAATATTAAAACCATTAATAGATAATTCATATGATTTTATTATCTGTAAAGTGAAGGTAATGTGAAGTACTCATTCATAAGCATGAATGACATGTGATGTATTTGTTGACCATGTAAGATTATATTCAGAGATTTAATAATATATAAGTAGTTATATGTGAATTAAATACTTCATTTCCTGTATTTACTGTATGTATTGTAAAAATTGATCATATGAGAATACTTTCATGAATATGATTCAATTGGAGGAAATGAGTATGGAGTTACATGTGCTTTATAGTGACGACATGAGATCCCTTTATAGTATGAGTATAACCAATTATTTTTTAGAGACAAATCCTTTCTTACAATTACGGATTAAGGAATTCATATTTTTTTCAACACTACAATGGAATAGGGGTTGTACTTTGTGGTTTACTAAATGGGTATTAACTTTTATAAAACTTATGTAGCTTTCCTAAAAGTTTTTTTAGAGTCTATCCAAAGTATGTTTTTAGATAGGTATTCATGTGGTATTACATATGATGTGATAAAAGATTAATTTTATGGTATCTTTCCAATAAAATTTTAGAATATATACAAAATGGGTTTTTGATATGGTTTAAAAAATGTATATGACACAATATAAGGTGAAATGATATAAAGTGTATATACCTTTAGTTAAAGTGGTATATTGAAGTAGATATTACCTAAATTCTTTATATTATAGTGTGTTATATGTGTATTTTATAGAGTATGGAATTCATGATTATAATACATATTGTATGCCTTTATAAAGGGATATTGTAAGGTATGGTATATGATATCATGAAACTACCAAAAATTAATAAGGAATTTGATTGTTAAATGATTAATTTTTGTATTCTATTTCATATTATTTATCATTTAATGTTTTATAATATGAAACAAATGGAGAATAAAGGGTTTCATTTAAATATTAAATGTAAGGATGGATGAAGCTTAACTCATACATTTTGTAATATATGAATTATTTCATGAAGGCTTGGGGATCCTCCTAGAAGCTTATATTATAATGAAGCCACCATGAGATGGATATTCTTGGGTTACAACCCAATATTTTACTATACATTTCCCTTTATATAAATTTTATTTCTTGTATAGATTTATTTATACACAACACTGAGTTTAAATGAACCGCAATATAAATATTATTATTTAATGTGACAGTCATCACATATTAATTTTATTGAAAGGAATGAATATGAATAACTAAATTGATAAAAATTATTCTTTACATATGTTCAAAATTAATTCATTAGTTTTAAATTGGTTGTAAATGAAAATAAAATAATTTTAAGGTAAATTGTGATGTTTTTTTGGAAAACCAATTTTTATGTGCACAATGTGTTTTTATATTGTTAAATTTTATTAATATATTTTTTTGAATAATTTTATTGAAATTTATATATTAAGGCATTATTATATTTTAATATTTTGAAAATTTCTAGGTGTTTCCACCTTCACCCTTATAAAATGATACCACCTCTCCCCTCTTCCCCACACTACATGATTCATAAAAATTATCCAATACTTACCTTAATACCTTTATAAAATCTCACCTCTCCTCTTATAGTTCCATGTATTATAATAATAACACCCTTTCAAGGATTAAGGTGTAATCCAAAAGAATTTTATCAATGAAGAGTTATAACTCTTAACCTAATACTTTAAATTTTATTTCTTATTATAAGTCATCTAAATCTATGGTATACATTTTAAAATAATGAATTTATTATCTAAAATATAATTAATTTTTATTATGACAATTTATTAACTATTTTTCTCCTCATTTTCATCAAATGGAAAATGAAAGCATCGCTTGTATGTATGTGTAGACTACCACCGTCACATAGTGATATGATTTATTTTCCATTACCACCATTAATGGTTGGTTATGATGATGGATTTAATGTTTATATATGATATTTATGACATAATTATTCTTCTATAATTTCAATATATTATCTAACTTCTTACATTACATTCATTGTAAAATGACAGTGTCTCTCTTGTGTACTTGTGGACTACCACCTCTATGTGATGATGTGGTTCTCTTTTCACCACCACTTTATATGAATAATTATAAAAGTTTATATTGTGAATAAAAATTATACTTATGTAATAATAAATATTTTTTATATTATTAAATCATGATCAAGGTGAAAGTAAAGGAACCATTAAACTGAAACATGCATGGAAAATAGACTAATTTTCACCCGAATATCAATTTCAAGGAAGAATTGTCAATAAAAATATAATTGGTAATTATAAAATAATTATAAATATTAACTTATATATTATTATGGTTCTAATATATTTATAATAAATATATATTATTATATAGGATATTTTAATTCATATTAAGTAAGATGAAACTTGAGGTAGAGGTTTGTGATACAATCTCATTTATTTTTATTATTATCTATACCAAATTTCCATTAAGGGAAATTATATATATATTAAACATTAATCCCTATATATTTTCTTCTTGTTTGGTTATTTCATGATTTTTTCTATATTATTTCTATTTTCCACTCTTTTGTACTTAAAATTATTGAGAAAATTGTTTTAAGGATAATCTGACCTTACTTCCTAGTTTAACGATGAACTTGTTCTTACATGTACATGCAATTAAAAAATTATAAAATTTATTAAATGCACTTGATATATTTTAGAAATAAATTTCCACTAAATTTTATTTGTAAAAAAAAATTAAAAATAAATCTTTTTTAATAAATTTTTTTCTGAATATGTAATTTTTGACTTTTTACAATAGTGTGAAAGGAATGTTTTATTTTAACATTTATGAAATGAATGAATTTTTCTTCCATCATGACCATTATTTTATTTCAATATTAATTTTCAGGTTTCCTTGGTTATTTTTAAATAAAATAATTTTCTAAATATTCTGGTAATTTTTAGTTAAAATGTTATCAAAAGAAAAAGATATTTATTATGTTTTCAAATAAAGGTTTGAATGATATTTTAAAGATATTTTTCATCTATTTCAATATCCTTTAAGTATTGTTATGCTTCACTAAGGATAAGATCTTATGATACCATCCACTTTCTTTCTCTTTATGAATTATAATGATTATTCTTTAAAGATGATTCTATGAAACCCGTTTATTTCCCATGAGTTAGTAAAGTTAGGATGAAACCTTTATAAAACCCATTTATTTTACAAGGGATATTATATGATGGAATGAATAAATGTTTATGAATAAAGTTTTTTACCTTGGGTTCTGATATAATTATATGATTAATTTTTATGTTCTTGTGGAACACATATGTATTATTTTCATTATGATATGCATTTTTGTGAAATTATATAGCCCTATAATGCATTGGGTAAATATGGATTTCTCATGAGATAATTAAAACTGAAATAGGGAGTGAAATCAGTTTAGTAAGGGAATATATCCACAATTATAATCTTGGGAGTGAACCTTGACTAGGGAAATGATGGAATATGGAGTGAACTCAATCCATTATGATAACCTTGGTCTTGATAATGGACTAAAGAAATGGTTTTCTATGATTATATGTATTCCAAAAACATATTTTTTATGATTATGATATGATCTCATGGATCATGATTAATTATTAATTATTTCAAAAACTTATGACTTATTTATTTTTTTATGATAAATCCTTATGACTTATTATTAGGAATTATTATTTTAATTTATTATCATGTTCACATACCCATATGCTTATATTATGATCATTTATGATAATTGACTGATATCTATTATGTTTACCCTTATTTTTCATCTAAGCTCACCCATTATAATGTTTCCCTTCTATAGGTTGTAAAGAAAAGTTTTATGTGGGGTGTGTCTAAGAAGTGTACTATTTGATAAGATATTTGGGATAGGTATTGAATATCTTTAATGAAATAAGATGATTTATATATCTCATCTCAAAATTCTATAAACCTTAATGGTTTTGGGACATGTTTTGTTATGTGTTGTGTTAAATATTCATCTAAAATGATGTAATATATATGTATGAAATGCTTGGGTATCCTAAATTGGAATTAGAGTAGTGTTTAGTTAATCTAGGAGATTATGATTAGGGAACTTTATAGAAACCACTATGGATAATTCTAAGTATAGTTTAATATTTTAAAGCTTTGGTAAAGAAAATATTATGTGGTTTTCCAATCAAATACATCCCTGTTGGGATACTAGAAAGTGGACATGGCTATTCCATAGATTCACCTAGGGGTAACAACTCTTATTGGGTAAGATTTAGTGTTAACTCAATCTTTACTAGTGTATAATGAGTGAGATTAATAATACACACCTAGAAAGACAATCTTGGGGATATACTTGGGTTAATTCATATTTTCTTCATAAAAATTATGAATGGTTTAAATAGATTATGACCTTTAATGGACTAGATTAAACCTAAGGTTTCATATATTGAAAATAAATTTTCATGATTCAGACATCCATGAATGATTTTTCATGATTACATGATTAATCACTATGATTGTTATGTCTTACATTATGTGTTTTGGTCTTAGTCAATATTGGGCCCAGGATGAATTGTGTTAACACTAAATGTGATGAGAAAAAAATGATAGACCTCATATGAATCCCAATGAAATAAGAGATTGGATGTGAAATATTGTATATATTCTCACCAAACTCCCTAATTCTATGAATAGTAGAATGAATCATGTTGATCTTCTAAATGTAAAAAAGGAAGGAACAACTCACAATTGAGTATTTTATGTGGTAATGTACACCACCCTTCAGTAGTTACTATAATCCACTAATTTTTGAGAAATTTATTAGTACCAAAAAATATATATATTTCATTCTCTAGTGTTTAAAATATGAAAAAGTTGTCCTGAAAGTATATCTTTTTAAAGTTGAAGTGGGTCAATAGTGACTCCTATCCAGAATAAAAGGAAAGAGGAGAATTTTTTTTAAACGTTGGGGCCGAAGCCTCAATTTATTATAAAAGCAAAGACCTCTTTAGATTGGGTAGAGGGTGACCCATTACATAGCCTGAATGCCCAAGGCCAAGTGGCCTGCATACAAGGCTAGAAAACCCATTTATTTGACCCAATTGACCCCTTGGTGAATAGTACTGCTATGGTACATGCACAGCTACAATACCTTCTATAGTACCACCGCCGCTACAGTACCCTGCTACAGTCCCTCCGCCACTACAGTGCTGCCGCTGCTATAATCTGTTGTTGCTACAGTATTGCTACAGTGTTGCTACATTAGCCTGCTACAGTACTCAGGAATTCTCCCCTGCTAGGATTTGATCCTGGGTCATTTTGATGCCAAGCAAGAGAATGAACCACTAGGGTACATGCTCGTTGGCAGGAAAGAAGAGAATATTGATTCCATGAAATGGGAAGATTTTAAGAAGGTATTTTAAATTATTATTTTCCAAGAACTCTTTATACAAAAATAGAAATGGGATTTCTTGAAATAAATTTGAAGGATGGAGAATCCACTTGTAGTTATGAATCAAATTTCACTAGATATTCAAGGTATGCTTCCAGTTTTATCATCAGTCATGAAATCATAGTTAAACAATTATTTACTATCATTAGACCAAGGCATCAAAAATAATTGGTTATAATAGACTTTGATATTTATTGATAATTATTTTAATGTGACCACAATATGGAATTGGAAATTTTATTCCCTCAGTGTTATCATGATTTTGGGGGAAAAAGATAAATATGGTATTTCAATGAAATTATAATAATAAAACCCATTAATGAAAGGAAATTAATTTTACTTCATGTCAAAAGTGTGTAATGAATCCTGGAGGAAATTACCTAACGGGTTATGGTGAAGTTTTTAACTAATGAAAATAAGTCTGCTAAGAAAAAGAATTTTGAAGTGATGTGAAGAGGCTAGCCAATGAAAGTAATGTTGGAAAATATCAAATAAATGTTCCATCCACACTCCAATGCTATAATTTCAAGGATTATGTAAACTATTCCAATCAAGGCATGAATCTAATGGTTAATGATGACATTCAGCATCAGTAACCACTCAAACCTATAGATAAAGAGAAAAATAATGTGATATCAATTGTTGAAGTGGGTAAAAATAATTAAGTAGTGAAAGGAACACTTATTATCCATTTTAAAATTTAAAATTTCTTATTTGATTATAGATCAAACCACTCTTTTATAACTGTATAATTTTCTATGGGTATCATGTCACTACCTCAATGAATAGATGTTTATTTATCAGTAAAAAATCATAATGGTATGATGATATTATCTCAAGTTTATAACTCTTATCCATTATAATTTTATGGAAATTTACTTCTTAAAAATATTTTGATTATCGCTTTGGTTGAATTTTATGTGATTTTAGGCATGGATTTTCTCACTTTATATAGATCCTATATCATTTTTTGAAGAAGGGAAGTCAAGCTTGATATTTTGAATCAACCTATGATCGACCTTTTGTGTGAGGATGAATATGAACTTCCAATGAATGTTTCTTCCATTATATGGGTCTTACTACCTATTCTTAAGAGATATTTATCTCAAATTCTAGGGAAGAAACTCAGTATTTAAGATATTTCAATTGTTCAGGATTATGATGATTTATTTTTTTGAAGACTTTCCTATACATACCTTGAATTGTAAAGTTGAATTTTTAATATAACTCATACTATTGGGAAAAAGTTGACTGCATAAGGTTTTCAGATGTTGACTGAAGTTTTATTGAAATTTTTTGTCTTTTTTGTCAAAGAAGAAAATAAGTCACCTCATTTTGTTTTTTTGGTGATCACACTACCCATCAGATTTAGGAGTGCAGACTCAAAATTATTAATAAATTCAGAAAAAATGAGGATAATTTTACTAGAATAATAGTTTCATAGGACTCATCCTGAGTCTATAGTGAAAGGAAGATCATAATTATAATCTTCTTTGGTTTTTTCCTAGCTTTTATAGAAATCAGATGATTCTTTTTTGTTTTTTAATTCAAAAATTTCATAAGTTGTTTGAAAACTTATAATGAAATCTTGATAAAGGAAAGGGGTAGAAAAGATTATGTCCATCATATTGTGGTTTGGATTGGAAAGAAAGAAGTTTTGGAAATAATGGGAAGGTACAATACTTCCCAATTTAAGTCATAAAATTACGAAGCTGATCTTAAAACTTCATAAAGTTATAGAGAATTCATGATTACATGAAAATGAATTGGAAGAAGAAAGTTTGTAATGTCAATGTTTTTTTGTCAGATTCCTTTGGTGTGAGATCACTGGACATAGATTTTTTTGAAGACTGGGAATATTGATCGAAACTTGAAATTATGAAGAGGTCTATTTTCAGTCAAACCAATAATCCAAAAGATTAAAATATTAGAATAAAGTGGTTGATGTGAATTTTTTTCAGAAAATAAGAAAAGTTCCTAAAGATGAAGTTGTTGGAATCGGTCCATCAGATGGGGAGTTCCACTGATTATTAGATTCATCTTAACATTGATCATCAGATTCTATGATAGTTGAAAAATAAAATCATAAAAATATTCATAAATAACTATTTCTAAAGAATAATTTCTTTTGGATGTCGTTGTGATTGATTCTCATGAAGAAATTCAAAGACCAATCATTAATGTAGAAAACCATTTTCTTCAATATGAATTGCTGGTTGTTTTGAAGTGGGTCAAAAATAAAAATAAAAAAATTTGATTTATTTTCAAAAGTTTTTTTATCAAGTGGTTCAAGACTACCAGACTATATATGACACTGATGACTTCATCAGAATCGAGATCATTAGTATGGGAAAAGAATAAAAGGATACTTTCTTGATGCTTTTCAAAGTGTTATCAAGGGGAAGATAGAACTGGTTGAAATGTTTGAAGAATGGTATTTATTTATTTCATTTAGTGTATATCAACATAATTAATAATCTACTATCTTCATCATAATGAATAAATTGTAATGGGAAGTTTTTTTTCAATTATTATGGACCACCATAATAGAAAAATCGGAATGGAAAATTGGAATACGACTGAAGATTTTGAAGAAATTATATAGCAATATGAAGTTGTGAAAATATTCTAGATGGTTTGAGAAGATCTAAGAAACATTAAATAAGTAAAATATGAATCCATGATATAATGGAAAATAAAGATTCCTGAAATTTGGTTAAGCAGGAAAGTTTTCAAAATCCTACCTAAACCACTTTTAAGTTGCCTATAAATAGAGGAAGTAATTTTTACTTTCCATACACTTTTACTATTTAGAAAAGAATAGATAGAATACCTAAAGTTATAGGGAGAAGAAGTTACCAAATTTTTCTTTCCTTAGGAAGTTTTCTAGATAGATGAAGGAAAATATAAGAGATAAGATCATAATCATAGTTTTCATACCAGACTGAGAAATCAGTCTCTGATTTCCAGACTCAGAAAAAAGTAGTTCAGAATTTTTTCATTGGTATTCTGACAGAATCATAATTTGGTATTGATAAATCAAACTATAAAATAGGACTGGGAAATTTTATTTCATTATAAAATCTGAAATAAGTTCTTTCCTACTGATGTGTAATAAAGTGAAGAATGATTTTGAAGATCTTATTTGTGAAAGTTGATAAGGAAATGTAGTAACATGTTTCTTAACTTGTTACACAAAAACATTTTACATTATTTCATGATACTTGAAGAACATGCACTATTTTATTAAACATAGTGACATGTTAGTGTAAGGGCATAACCTACTCATTATATCCACACAAAAGGATTGTTTTCTAGTGGTTTTTTCGGAATTTTATTCATTTCAAATCAAAAAAAGGACATAGCTACTCTTGTTGAGTATTGAACCTTGTAAATTCTTGTGTTCATGTGGTGGTGTGACTGTTTTATTTTCAAAAAGGCAATGACTCTTTAATATAAGGGAAAAAAATTTCAAATGGGGAAATATAAAAGAAAAATATATCACTGATTCACACCATCCCCCTCTCATTGATACATTGATCTTGACTAGGAAATCTCACATACTTGGTACAACACCAATTTAAAATAATCCATATTGAATAGCCTAGATTAAGTTATAAGAATTGGAGAAGAAAATCCATGATAATCTTGATAAGGGAGTCATGTTCCCTAATTATTCACTATGGGGTGAACCTATTATTTTTGTTGATAATAAATATGTTTTAACGTATATTTTTCATTTATTATCAAGAGCATAAAAAGATCAATATTAAGAATATGTATCTTATACCCTGTATTGATGACTTGTTTGATTAAATTCATATATCTCAATGATTTTCCAAGATTTAACTTCATATTGGATATCATTAATTGATGGTCAAGAATAATTATATATCCAAGATAGCCTTCCATACGAAGTATGGACATTATGTATTTATAGTGATTTCATTTTGACATACATATTCCCTTTTTATCTTCTTGGATTTAATTAATAGAGTCATTTTAGATTAATATGATCAATTTTTTGTAGTATTTATAGATGATATTCTTATATGTTCAAAGATTAAGGAAGTTTAAGAATTTTTTAGGATTGTGTTGAATTCCCTGAGGAAGAAGAAGTTTTATGCTAAATTTATCCAGTTTTAATTCTGGCTATAGAAAGTCGCATTCTTATGTTATATAATCTCAAGTTATTGTATATTGGTGGATCCTTAAAAAATAGAATTTATTAAAAAATAACTGAGACCAACCATAGTAACCCAAATCCAATGTTTTCTTTTTTTGATGGGATACTACAGATGCTTTGTGAGATATTTCTTATGGCTATCTAATTTTATAACCAAGTTGACTTGGAATGGAGCCAAGTTCCTTTTAATAGTTGAATATAATGAAAATTTCAAGGAGCTAAAAATAAGGTTGGTCATTGCACCTATACTTACTTTAACTTGTATTTGATAAGGTTTTGTAATTTTTATTGATTCATCAACTAAGATAATGGGATGTTTCCACTTTCTTAAGGATGTGTTGATAACTTATGTCATGCTTCAATTGAAAATTCTGGAATAAATTACCCAACTCATGATTTGGAGTTAACAGTAGTAAAATTTTCAATGAATATATGGAATTATTATCTTTATGGTGAATGGTATTGATATATATACTGATCATAAAATAATTAAGTAAATATTAATATATAAAAAGTTATATATACACCAAAGGATATGATTGTAGTTGATTAAAGATGATGACTGCTCAATACACTACTACCCTAGGAAGGTGAAAAATATGGATGATGCTACGAGCTAAAAAGGAAATTCTAGTTTATCCATGATGAGAACATAAAGATATCCCAAAATATAGATCTTTTAATAATCAGTAAAGTGTACTAACCATATCTTTCTCAGATGAATGTTCAAAAATCCATACATGTTATGATTAAAGAGGTGTAAAAATGGATATGAAACTATAGAATAAGGTGAGAAATGTTCCTGAGTTAAAAAATGATTATGATAGAATGATAAGGTTCATTAATTGAATATTTTTCTTTTCAATACCAACCTTTAAGAATTATATATTGGATAAATATCATAGTCCATCATGATCTATTAGTCCGAGAAGTTTGAATATGTATGAGATCTGAAAGATTATTTCTGATGGGATAATATGAAATGTTATATCACTGAGTATGTACCTTGATTCCTCATATGTTATTAACTTAATGATGATAGAAATAATTCTAACAGGATGATACAACCATTACCCATACTAGAAAGGAAATGTGGAATCATTACCATATATTTCATCATCAGACTCCCCAAAACATATAATGGGCATAATGCTATTTGGGTTGTAGTTAATCACCTTACGAATTAATAAAACATAATTTCCATTATATAAGATTTCTATCTTGATTTTATAATTATGATTTACATTAATGAAGTTTTTAGTTTTCAGTGGGTACCACTCTTAGTTGTATCTGATCAGGATCTTATGTTTTTCATGTAATTCTAGAGAAATATTTAGTAGGATCTGGATACAAAGTTGAGGATCGGTACATCATATCATCCTCAGAATGATGGTATGTCTTAAAGGACCATTAAAACTCAAAAATATATGTTTATAGATTATTATATAGATTTAAAACGTTTTTGGGATCAATATCTTCCTTTGGTGGATTTTTTGTACAATAATAACTTTCCCTGGAGCATTCATATGGCTCCTTGTAAAACCCTCTATAGCAAAAAGTTCATAAATCCAATGTGTTAGGATGAAGTTAGAAGACAAAGTATGTTAGAACCAGATATATCTGAGAAAATTATATAGAATATTGGATCTATTTAGTATCACATCAGGGCATCTTAGAGTCGATTGAAATTTTATTCTAACACTCTTCAACAAGATCTAGAGTTTGAATTTGGAGAAAAGTTATTCCTTTGAAATTATCCATGGAAGAAGGTTATGATATTATTAAATAATGGGAAAAATATCCTTAGATATATAAATCCCTTAAATATTATTGATCATATTGAGACAATTTCTTATTTCTTAAAACTTCCACTGAATCACTATCAAGTTCACGATGTGTTCTGTGTATCTCTCTGAAGGAAGTAGATGACAGATAATTCACCTTTAATAAACTCAAAGATTATAAAAATAGAGAATGATATCTCTTAGGATTAAAAATATGTGGAGGTTTAGGATCTAATAGAGTAAGTGTTTTAGAATAAGACCACTCATGTGGTCAATGTTTTGTGGCAAAACATTAAATTTGATTAATCTGTGTGGGAACATGAAGATGTGATGAGGAAGGAGAATCTTTAGATATTTGTATAAAAGATACATAATTTTGAAGGATAAATTACTATAATGGTTTATAATATAAATTAATAATATTTTATGATATATTTATATTGAAATAAATTCAACATCTTTGATATCTTGCTTTATACATAAAAAAGAGTTTAAACGAACCATGATAAAAATATTGTTATTTAATGTGAAAGTTATCACCTAGTGAGAGGACCAGTTTGGCATATACCTAACACTAATAGGGGTGTGAATCAATGTTTAGGACTTTTTAAACCAATTCCATCTTTTATCTTTGTACCGCATGACCTATTAGGATCCTGATTCTCTTATTCTCTTTTCTCTGTCACATGCAATAATAGAAAGCAGTAAAAATATGAACAAGATATTTTTACAAGGTTCACCACTAAATAAGAGTATCAAATTCCTTTCCATGCCTAGATATGACCATTTCATGTATTATCAACTATAATGTAATATGTTGTTACAATGGAGTGGCTTGGAAAACAACCCTCTAGCCAGTGTAAGTCATTGCACTTTGGAGGGGGTGGGAAACAATCATCTTCCATGGACTGGTGATAGTCTAGTCCAACTTGCAACCTCTAGCTAGTTCTTTATACTTCCTATAGAGATAGTATTCTTCCTTCATGATAAGGTAGGATCTTCTCTTGGTATTATTTAGTTCTATTCACTTGATTACTTTCAAAGTAGTAGGCAAGTATTTCTTCATTCTGTCTTTCTCTTATACTCTAGTGCAACACCAACTGCACTAGACTTATTTTTTCTTCTTCTTAGTGCAATAAACAACTGCACTAAATATTCTTCTCTCTTCTTAGCCAGAATCACATATACCAATGTGATTATTTAGAAACTGAGGATCAACTCACATAGCATCATCTGTATTAAACTGCACTAAATAATTGTAGACTTCAATTGGGCATAAGTTGTTGTTCTTCTTCTTCTTCTCTTCTTTCTATGCAGCAAACCTATAAGCTACACACTATTCTTCTTCTTCTTCTTCTTCAATGAAAAACCAGCTACACTGAAACCTAAACTTCTTCATATGTTCTCTTTCAATGTAAAACCATTTTCATTGATCTCTTCTTCTTCTTCTTCTTTATCTTTCGCATCAATCCTTACTTGCACGCCACCCTGCTTGCACGCCTCCCAGCTTGCGTGCCACCTGTTTGTGTGCCACTCAGCTTATGTGCCACCTACTTGCATTCCACAACTTTCATGTCACATACTTGCATGCCACAACTTTCACGACAAAACTTGCATGCCAAAACTTGTGCGCCAAAACATGCACTCCACAACTTGCGCGCCTTATAAATAACCCTAAATGTGCGCGTCACCTCATCTTGTGTGCCACATCTACTACTTGCACAATGAGAGATCAAATTTTCCCTTAGGTGTTGAGCCTTACAAAAAATGAGGATGCAATTCATTTATTTATAGGCATTTTGGTGACTTGCACGCCACATACACTTGCACACACACTCCAGCACTTGCATGCCGCTCTAGTACTTGCGCGCCACTCCAGCACTTGAATGAAACTTTCTTTACTTTGTCATATTTTGATATGATGATGTTGAAATTTGAATTTCATGCAACATCACTTGAACACTATATATACTTGCACGTCACACTTGCGTGATGCTTTTGAATTGCGCACCACTTTCTTTCCTTTGTAATATTTTGATATGATGATGTTGAAATATGACTTGCACGCAACTTACACTTGCGTGACAATACTTTGACACCAATACATGCATGCCAATACTTGTACAACACTTTCTTTACTTTGCTAAAATCACTTCTTCACTCTCTCTACTCTTCATAGGACTTGCATCACAAGTTCTCCATACTTATTATATTTTTGAAATACATATCAGCAAAGCATCGTCTGGTTTTGTCCATTCTTTTTGGAATTACAAAGTACTTATTCATCCTCACTTAAAATCCTTAATTCCTTTTGTAGTGTTAGTTCCAAAGAACTCCAATCATCTATCTTCATCCAAAAGTGGAGGCTTGAAGCTTCTTCAAATACCTTCAATGTTGCAGACAATGTATCACCATTGATACATGTATTTGGAACTTTAAGAACATTGCAAAAATCATCTGATTTCAAGGAAATGTGTAATTCATGACCTTCTTATAATGACAAGCCCTTCCACACTCTACCTTCTTCTTCATACATCATTCTCTGCTTCATTCAAATCATATGATTATTTTCTTCAAGTAATCTCTTGCATGGTTCTCATGAAATTGTGAAGCATTGCATGATCTTTTTTAAATCCTCATTCTTCTACAATTATCCTTAGATGGATGATACTTCACCATTATTCATTGTTGCAAACAATGTGTCACCTTTGACACAATTTCATTGAACTTAGTATTAGTTCAATAATCTTATGAATCTGCTTTATAGAGAATTGCCCAGGTATGGAATTCAATGCTATGATTTCATAACAATTCTCTAAGCATCCTCACTTAATACAATCTCCATTATCTTTGGAGGCCTTCATCGTATCCTTATTCATTTTGACCGACATTGACAACCATTGAAAAAAAATACAATCTTCTAACACAAAGTGGTCCCAACAATCTCCCCTTTGTATTTTGTTGTCAATACCTTAAATTCTCCTCAAATGAATGTGTCAATGTCAAAATGGGAATCTTATCTCTCTCTCCTTTACTTCTTTATTTCCCCTAGTCTTTCATTTCATTTCTCTCCCCCTTATTGAAAATAAATCCAAAGTTCATGGTAGAGAGGGTATCATTCCATACTTAAGAAATGTGTCATCAATCATTTCACTCTATGTCTACTTGAGAAATGCTCGGTGTAGAAATAAGAGGATTTGATTTAGACAACAAATTTGTCCATTACCCACTAAATATGACACCTCATAAGACGAGAACTCATACACTTGTCTTCAAGGGGTTTCAACTTTCATTCTAGGCCTAAGATATTGAATGTGATAAGAAATAATCAACCTTAAATTCCTACACTCACTTCAACAAATGGATTAAAAACAATCGAGTAAAATTGGCAGGATAAGTGGCCTTGGGGAACTTTCACTCTTCTTATGTCATTGATTATCTTTGTTACTCCCCCTTTATAGAATGATCTTTATTTTGAGTAACCAATGATGAGAGATTAAGAACTGACACACCTTTTCCAATGACATGATCTTAGACAATCTTCAAAGTAGTTGAATTTAGTAGCAACTGAAGATGATACTTATTGAGATAATGACTCTGGAAGCTTCCGCATGTGTCTCCCTCTAAATAGAACACTTTTCATCAATAAATCTCAGGTTCTCCCCCTAAGATCTTTCATCACCTTCAATTCCCTATATTTAAAGAAAAAATACAATACACAATGATTTAAGGGAATAAGGTGGATCCTCCATGCTTCTTCAATGTGAGAAGGATGGTTGAGATGATTTTCTCAACCAATATGCTCCACTTACTCCACTCGTCACACTTTTACATTTGATATTTAGTTGTGAATGTGGCTGTGTGGATGTCTATACTTATTTCATCTCTTTGTGTGTGAATCTCCTTTCTTTAAGGGATTTCCAAGCACTAGAATCTCCTGGTGAAACTTTCATCCTCTTCATGAATTCTTGTTGTGCGTGAATAAATTCAAAGCACTTTCTCACGGTATGACCAGCCTTGTTGCACCTCACACATGGAAATTCATTGTCTTCATGTAGAATATTCTTTTTGCATTAGCACTAGAATTAGCTTGTGCATCTTCCATTTTCCTCATTCTATCCAAATTTTCTAGCCAAACCACCAATATATCATTAGGGATTGAGGCATTAAGATTGGATCTTCTACATGGATTATTTTGAGTGGTTTCTTTATTAGTAGTTATTTTGGATGCACCACCCTTCACCTTTTTGGATTTACAATCCAAGGACTTCTCATCTTTTCTTCTTGAAATCTACTTGGGAGAATTTTTTTTCACATTATTCATCTGATTTCTTCCCAAGGATGCTTCTTCATTCTTGACCAGCTTATATGGTCTTCTTTTCTTATATGAACATGCACCATTCATATGACCATTCATATTGCATACATCAGAGATGTTATCTAACATTCCAAATCTGTTTGCAGTATACATATGTTTCTGGATCTGTGGACGTTTCTAATTCTTTATTTAATTTATCCCCCTTGATATGGGCTTTCTCTGTGCTTTTGTAATTAAGGTATTGTAACAACAATCCATTGCACAATGCCTAAACCTATTGCAGCACCATCATTGACAAAAAAACCTTGAATTCTTGTCATCATCTTGATAATGTTGCTCAGTCTTCTTCTTGGTATGTTGTGCTTTCTATGGGGATCTATCTTCCACAATCTTTCCCCTATCCACCATATCCATCTTGATAGGTTTCGTCTCACTTTTCTTCATCCAAACTTTTTTAGAATTTTTATTCCAACCTACACTTTTTGTAGAAGAAATTTTATAAACATTAATACAAGTTGGTATGAATGATACCTTTACTTTCTTATCTACTAGTGATAGATCAATGAGTGAATTCATGATATTCTTATCACATTTTTGAGGTCTTTTGACAGTAGAATCCTCCAGTGAACATTGGGTACTAGCAGAAACTATTTCCTTCTTTTGTGAAGAGTCAATATGTGTCTTCTCAAGATTGGTCAACTAATCTTCCAACTCTATACATCTCATATTGAGGATGACCTTTTGGTCTTCAATCATAGTCATATTATCTTTACAATACTTATTAAATATTTCAACTTCATCTTCATGCATCTTTACTTTGTTTTGTAACAAATATTCATGTTCATTGATCTTCTTGGAGTTATCTTCCAAACATAACTTCTTGACTTCATTACCTCTTTTCAACTCATCATCAAGTGCACGGATCTCCTCTTCCAGAGTCTTGTTGACTCCATCATTTTATTCAACATCTTTGATCCACTTTGAAGAACATTCTTCAAATCCCCTATTTGTAGCTTCAAAGGCTCCAACCTGTCTGGAGATCTTTAGACATTCAACAATTTTTGATTGTAAGCCTTTCTTAAAAACATCAGTTTCTTCTTCCAGCTGAGTGATATTTTCCTACATGCACTGAAATACTCCACAAACCAATGAAGTACTTTCTTCAAAAAATACCATGTAGAATCATTCTTAATCTATCAACTGATATTTCTTAAGACTTTTTAGATTGATCATCACCACTTGTGCTAAAATTTTCATCCTGATAATAATTTCCAAATGTACTAACACATACCTCTTGATCATTTTAGGTAGGAAGGTTTTCTATATTCTTGGTGGGTACTTAAGCCACCTTATCATTACTTTCCACGTCTGGTGTGTCTTCAATGTTAGCTAGATATGGAGAACCATATGCTTCCACTTATTCACATAAGATGAAATTCTTCTTCAACCTTCTCTTCTCTTTTTTTCCTATTCATCATGGTCTTGGTAGATATATCCTTCTGATCAAATGTAACTGAATCTTCACCAACACTTCTCTTCATTGTTGAATCAGGAAAGGAACTCAAATCTTCAGAAGAGAATAAATTCACTATAGAGAATCCAATAGAGGTGATCCTCTCCCTCTAATACCAATTGAGATGACCAGTTTGGGATATACATAACACTGAGAGGGGGTGAATCGGTGTTGAGTACTTTTTAAAACGATTCCAACTTTTATATCTGTACCTCTTGACCTATTAGAATCTTGATTCGTTTATTCTCTTTTCTCTGTCACGGGCAATAATAGAAAGCAGTAAAAATATGCAAACAATATTTTTACAAGGTTTACCACTCAATAAGAGTAGCTACGTCCTTGCTATTCTTGGATATGACTAGTGAATGTATTCTCCACTATAATATAATATTTTATTATAATGGAGTGGCTAGGAAAACAATCCTCTAGCCAGTGTAAGTCCCTACACTTTGGATGGGGGTGGGAAACAATCCTCTTCCCTGGACTGGTGATAGTCTAGTCCAACTTTCAGCCTCTAGCTGATTCTTTATATTGCCTATAGAGACAGTCTTCTTCTTTCTTGATAAGGTAGGTTCTGCTCTTGGTCTTATTTAGTGCTCTTCATTTGATTACTTGAAAAGTATTAGGCAAGTATTTCTTCATTCTTTGTTTCTCTTCTTCTCTAGTGCAAAACCAACTGCACTAGACTTCTTCTTTCTTCTTCTTAGTGCAACAACCAGCTGCACTAAATCTTCTTCTCTCTTTTTGGCCAACATCACATATACCATTGTGATTATTCAGAAACTAAGGATCATCTCACATAGAATAATCTAAATTAAAATGACCTAAATAATTGTAGGCTTCAATTGGGCATACTATGTTTTTCTTTTTCTTCTTCTCTTATTTCTATGTAGCAAACCTGTAAGCTTCACACTCTTCTTTTTCTTCTTCTTCTCCAATGAAAAACCAGCTGCACTGAAACCTACTCTTCTTCACACGTTCTCTTTCTATGAAAAACCATTTGCATCGATCTCTTCTTCTTCTTCTTCTTCTTTATCTTGTGCGCCAATCCTTATATGCACACCACCCTGCTTGCGCGCCTCCCTACTTGTGCGCCACCTGTTTATACGCCACTCAGCTTGCACGCCACCTACTTGTGCACCACAACTTTCACATCACCTACTTTCTAGCCACAACTTGAGCGTCACCTAATTTCACGCCCCATCCTACGCGCCAAAACTTGTGTTCCACAACTTTCGCACCTTATTAATAACCCTCAACTTGTGCGCCACTTCAGATTGCGTGCCACTTCTACTACTTGCACAATCAGAGCACAAATTTTCTCTTAGGTGTTGATCATTACAAAAAATGAGGAGGCAAGTCATCTATTTATAGGAATTTTGGTGACTTGTGTGCCATATACGCTTGCGCGACGCTCCATCACTTGCACGACACTTTCTATCCTTTGTAATATTTTGATATTATGTTGTTGAAATATGACATGCGTGCAACATAGACTTGAAAACCATATATACTTGCGCACCACTTTATTTCTTTCTTTATAGTTTGATACGAGGATGTTGAAATATGACTTGCGCGCCATTTACACTTGCGCGCCAATACTTGTGCGCCACATTCTTTCCTTTTCCAAAATCACTTCTTTACTCTCTCTATTCTTCATAAGGCTTTCATCACAAGTTCTCCAAACTTATGATATTTGTGAAATACATATCAGTAAAGCATTGTATGGTTTTGTCCATTCTTCTTGGAATGTTAATTCCAAAGTACTTCTTCATCCTCACTTCAAATCCTCAATTATTTTTTGAGTGTTAATTCCAAATAACTCTAATCATCTCTCTTCATCCAAAAGTGGAGGCTTGAAGCTTATTCAAGAACCTTCAATGTTGCAGAAAATGTATCACCTTTGATACATGTATTTGGAACTTTAAGAACAGTGCAACAATCATCTGATTTCAAGGAAATGTGTAATTCATGACCTTCTTATAATGCCATGCCCTTCCACACTCTCTCTTCTTCTTCATCCATCATTCTCTACTTCATTCAAATCATATGATTATTTTATTAAAGTAAGCTCTTTCATAGTTCTCATGAAATTGTGAATCATTGAATGATATTCTTTAAATCCTCATTCTTCTTCAATCATCCTTAGATTGATGATACTTCACCATTCTTCATTGTTTTAAACAATGTGTCACCTTTGACACAAGTTCTTTGAACTTAGTATCAATTCAACAATCGTCTGAATCTGCTTTATAGAGAATTTACCAAGTATGAAATTCAATTCTAGGATTTTATAACAATTCTCCAGGCATCCTCACTTCATACAGTCTCTATTAACTTTGGAGGCCTTCATTGTATCCTTATTCATTTTTACCGACATTGACAACTATTGACAACAAATACAATCTTCAGACACAAAATGGTACCAACACCTAGAAATTGGATTGTATGGTATGAATAAAACTAAATAAAATACATAAAATTATTCTATACATATTTATGAAATCAAATAATTAGTTTTTTAAAGGCTAAAAATGAAAATAAAATCATTTGATGATAAATAATGATGTTTTCTTGAAAACTATTTTTATGTGCAGAATGTGTCTTTATCTAGTTAAATTGGATTAATATATATTAATGAAATATTTTGATGAATTTTATAGATTATATATTCAATTAAATGTTTTAACAATCATCTAATAGTTTTTAATAGGCATGTAATGAGAATAGATCTAGTTTTATTCTTAAAATGCATTTTTCTAAAAACAGTTTTAGTTGTGTTTTGCGTGCTTATTTTAAAAAGAATTTGTTAAAATTAAAAAAAATTAAATATTTTAAAATGAATTATATATCTATAATCATAATAATTAGTATAATTTAATAGTTTTAACATAATTTTTGGTCATAATGAATTATAAAAATAAGAAAATTTTCTTACTATGGATCGGGTTAAAAGGGTTTACATGTGAGGTTAACCTAAGAGATAAGGTTTAAAATATCACAAAAAACATGATATAATGTTATTTATTAATGGTATTTTGTTCTTCTCTTTCATATATTCTAATATTTTGTATTTTTGATCCCCTTTACTTGAGTAAGGAATTATTATATTTTAATATTTTTGAAAAAATACATGTGTGTCCTCCACCTCCCTTATAAAAGGATACAACATATCCTTCCTTGATAACACTCTACAAAACCTTTATATTAGAAAATACCTACCCTAATACATTACTAAAATATCTCCCCATTTCCTATATTTATCTTTTATATCATAATACCATCCTTTTAAGGCATAATGTGTAAGACAATGGAGATTTCTTAATAAAGTTATATAACTCTTAACTGAATACTTTCAATTTTATTTCTTATCATAACACATATAAATATTTTGTATCCATTATATAATGATTAATTTAGTATATTAAATATAATTAATTATTTTTGTGATTATGGATCGATCATTTTACACCTCCTTTCCACAAATAAGAAGTGAGAGTATTGCATGTGTATATGTATGGACTACCACCCCCATGTAGAAATATGAAATATTTTTCAGAACCATCATTCATGGTTAGTTACTATAATGTTTTTAATGTTTATATATTATATTTATGACATGTTTATTATTTTTAAATTATAATATCTTATCTAAATTCTTACATTTCTATTTGTTAGAAAACAATAACATCATTCATGCATGCGTGTGGACTACCATCTCCACGCATCAATGTGATTCATTTTTCAACACCACTTTTTTTGAATAATTATAAAACTATATATTATTTATATATATTATAATTATATAATAATTAATATTCTTTAATGATAAAATCATGACCATGGTATACCAGAACCATCTAACAGAAAAATGCATGGAAAAGGGACCACTTTTCACCAAAATGTCCATTTTAAAGAAAATTTTTTAACAAAAGGATAATTAGAAATTACAAAGTAATTTCACATAGTATTTTATGTATTAATATGGTTCTATAATATATTTATTCTAATAGTATATTAATTATACATGATATTTGTAAATTTATAAGGAAAGTTGAAACTTGAAGTAAGAGTTTATGATACAATATCATTTATTATTGTGATTGTCTATGATAAATTTATATTGAGAGAAATCATATGTATATCAAAATTTAAATACCATATATTTTATTATCTTATGGTTGTTTCTATATTTTTTAAGTATTAGTTTCATTTCCCCTCTTTTTTACTTCAACAAAAACAGACCTTCTATCCTCTTTGGTTGATGAAATTTTCTTCCATGCCCATACTCTTCACAATTATTTTATGAAAGTTATTAACTATAATTTAAATGTATTAAAAAGAAAATTTACAATATATTAAACTTAATTTAAAATTTTTTAAAAGGAAATAATTTTAATTAATTTTTTTCCAAAGAATGCATTTTTTTCTTTTTACAAAGGTCTAAAATGAATGTTTTCTTTTAATGTATACAACATGAATGGATTTTCCCTCCATGATGATCATTATTTTCTTGGATGATTGATTTAAAATTTTAGTTAGTTATTTTAAAAGAAAATTATTTTCTAAATATTCTAAAAATATTTAGTTAAAATATTATAAAAAATTGTATTTTAACATGTTTTCAAAGAATTGTTTCAATGATATTTTAAAGGTATTTTTCATCTATATCAATATCTTTTAATTAATTTTATTCTTCACTGGGGATATGATGTTATGATAATATACACTTTATTTCACTATATTTCTTATGATTATTATGATTTAAATATGATTTTATAAAGGTTCTTTCTTTTTCCACTAGCTAATTAATTTATGATTAAACCTCTGTGAAACATGTTTCTTTTCCATAGGTTCTACAATGATGAAATGGATAAATGATTATAAAACACTTTTTTATTTAAATGAGATATGACATGATGATGTGATGAATGTTTTATGATCTTGTGGAAAACATATTTATGGTTTTCATTATGATATGTATGTGTTCAAGATTATATATACCTCAAATTCATTTGGTAAAGATGTATATCACCGGATACAATAAGCATTGGAATAGAGATAAAACCCAATTCAATAAGGTACTTTATCCACTATAATAGTCTTGTGAGTGAACCATGACTAAGTAAATGATGGAATTGGGAGTGAAATCAATCCACAATTATAGACTTGGGAATGATCCTTGACTAAGAAAATTATTTTCTATGCTTATATGTATGCCAAAAACTTATTTACTATGATTATGATATGATATCATGGATCATGATTGATTATTGATGATTTTTCACACTTATGAATTATGTATTTTTTATGAAAAATACTCATGCCATGATTTATGATTAATGATCATTGATTAATTGGATATTATAATTATAAGTGATGATCATGTTCTCATACCCTTATAATTATCTTATTTTCATTTATGGTCATTAATTGATATCTCTTATGCTTACCCTTACTGAGCATTTGAGCTCACATCCTCTTATGTTTCCTTTCCCTAGGTTATGAAGAAATGATTTAAGTAGGGTATGTATATTGAGTATACTATGTGAAAATATTTTTGTAGGTTATATTGAAGATATTTCCTGAAATAATATGATTTATTTATCTAGTCTCAAAAGAATCTAAACCTTTACAGTTATCGATAATTTTTTTGTTATGAGATGTATTGAAAATTCATCTAAAATTATGTAATATGCATGTATAAAATTCTTGGTTCACCTTAGTTTAGACCTTCCTAAGACATTATCAATTATTTCATACTCCCAAATATCTCTAGCTTATTCGTTATTGTCCACTAGATAGGTATTAGTTTAATTCCCCATCCTGAACCATTAGGTCTGAGAAAGAGAGCCATAAGACCACATTCTCACCTCCCCATAAGCAAGAGGTTTCCAACTAGCATTGAGGGTCCAAAAACCATCAGTGGTGAGACTATACCATCGGTATAATAAAAAAAATAAAAATCAAAATAATATAATAATCATAGTATCATGTGGAAACTAGACAAGAAAAATTGATATGGAAAAGAACACAAGTCAAACAAATAAAATAACTAGCTCCTAGTGTGTAAATCAAAACCAATGTAATCATGAAAGTAAGGAAAATAATAAAATTAAGTATTAAATATTCATAGTGTGTTATATAATCACCTCATACTCCAATATTCCATCTCCTCAACTCCCCATCATAGGTCCCTTACCCTTCATCGGATCCCAAGTCATGAAATATACATGTGAATCGAGATTCCCATGAAAAGCATGGGTAATAAAACTAGTAGTGCACCACTAATGTTTCCTTAACATAAGTGCACGTAATATATAATAGTGTATTTCAGGACATTAGTAAATTCTCAAATAAACATATATCCATCATTATCTAACTAAGAAACTATGAACCCCATCCCCAACTTCTTTGGCTTGATTCTGGTATGGATGTTTATGTTTTTCAACCAAGTACCACTTTTAAGGAAACACTATATATCCTACCCTGATGGTGGTCATTATCAGGAACACTGTATTCCAAACCTTAATAGTGGTCATTATCCTCATATTATAGTAAGTCCCACCTAAAATGTTTGATGTAATATGATTACAAATCACCGCTACATAGAATTATCCCACTTTGGCTTGTAGCCAATGGATTATCATCCCATGCATGGTCTAATCCCATATCAGAAATCATGTCCATGATCTTACCCATACCATAAAATGAGTAATTTTATTTATCCATCATACCATCATCATGCTCCCCCTTCAATGGGTTATATAACCAAAGTTTTAAAACCAAATCATTTTGATACCTGAATCATGGTTTTGTATGATATTAAACACCACAAGAAATAGAAATTGTATCAAGGAAAAATAATTCATATCAAATAAAATTCTCAAGAGGCTAAAAAAATAATATAATCACAAACAATCAATATCTCAAAGCCACTCACACAACCACATGAAAGCACACAACAAGAATAGGTTATCAGAAATAGACAAACATGTTATGACAACATAATATACAGGGACCTAAGTGGTAAGGAACTTCCTACATTAAGGTTTTTATTTAAATAAATCCAAGGTTCATCAAGTAAATAAGATTAAACCACACGACACACCCATCGATAATGATATCTCACATCAATGATGTCTATTAAGGAGTATGTTTCATCAATAAAGTGGTTTATAAGAGGCCTAAATTAGAAACCATGTCAATAAGTCAATTATTAAATCATGTACTTTTATTGTTCAACGAAGGAGCCAATTCCAAGATATGTCAAAGAAAGGGACACTAATTTACCTGATCCATTTTTTATCAAAGAAAGAATCAAAGATTTTTCATTGATTCTATGTGAGATCCTCAGTTATATCCAATTAACATCAATTAATTATCAAATCATCAATGTAATATATATTTAATAAGAAGAATAAATCACAATGATCATTTTATAAAGACTTACCCAAAAACATCACTATTCTTGAGAACTATATCTCTCTTCAAGGGGTGTTTTGTTGAAATGTTGAATGCTCTACCAATATACTAATAAGTCATTAATTTATTATTTTTTCATCATCAATAAACCATCAATACAATATTTAAGAAAAGTTTTTCTTTAACATGTTCCTGATGGATTCCCATCATCGATAGTAGATCTTGATTCAATCAAGACCCATAGTCAACATGTCATATTTTTCATTGTTCTATAAATAAATATTTTTAATATCATTGGATACTCGTTTAAAACACATATACAGTAGATATAAAATCTCATATCATAATAAAGAAGAGGAATTTGGAGTATTTCTAAAAAGATCATATCATTCTAGAATCCCTCAAACATTCCAATGATGAATGAGAAAGGAGAGATGAATGAAATATCCTTAAAAATCATGAGGGAAGTATAAAATTCTAAAAATTTCCATTTGTAATAGAATTTGGTGTCAAAGGGTGTCAAAATATATTTCCATTAAAATATTATGGGTGTATTAATTTCCACCCCAGGTTGGGTGCACCGGCTGACCACTGACCATCCCATGTGCCTAGAATAATTCCATGTATTCTACCTAATACATCGATTGGCCTATGTGTCATTAAGAATTCCATACAATTTTACTTGATCATTGGTTAGTTTTTGGTGTCCTTAGGTATAAGGCCCCAGCCTTAAACCTTACTTAATATTGAATTAAATGAATAATTCACATTGAGGATCTTTTCAGGTTTAGAGTTTTAGAGAATTAGATCATAAAACTTGCATTACATTCCACATATAAACAAAGTGGTTACATAAAGATAGTATTCTTCATTCCCATCAATGGAAACACATTTAAAATAAAACATGGATTATTTCTTGACACATCCTTGACTCTATCATCTTATCATGTACCTTTCCCTTGACCTGTGAAAAACATTTCAAAAACTTGGGATGAGCATAAAAACTCAGTATGGGTTATAAAAAAAACATGGAAAGGAAACATGAGTTCATATATAAATAAGAATGAAATCATACTTTACCCATAAAACATAGGCACTTTAACATACCTCATAAAAACATGAATAAATCATATAAATCATAATACGTAAAGGTAACTTGAGGCATTCATAACATTCTTACGTAGGGAGTAACCCTCTTGGTTACGTTTAGAATACTCATCACAGTATATTCCCTAAAATCTCTTCGGAGAAACCTTAACGTTTCACTCCTTCGCGTTACCCAATGCATTGGAGAGCTATAACGGGCTCACCCGCCCTTAGTTTATCACGGAACCACCCGTCTTCATAATAATGCCCAAGAACCATAACATAATCATATCACATAAAACATGCATAAAGGAAACATAACATTTCCACATTTCAATCACGAGATATCAATACAACACATTGATATAATAAAAACATTAGGAAAACCATTTTCAATACCAAAGTAAAATATGGTATTTATTTTTTTCTTTTTTAAAAAAAAAAAAGGTATGGCTTGTAGAGGAAGCCAAAACTCAAATAACGGTTACGACGGCGGAGAAGTCGTTGTCGCCGCATACGTACGACAAAAACATTCCCTTTTGTCGTTTAGTAAATGCTTCGTATAAAAAAGATTCCTTTTGAATAAACGTAAAAGTCAAAGGGGTTTATACACCGTATAAAAGAAAGTTGTGTATAAAATAAAATATGCCTCAACGAAAGGAGATTGAGACGAAGTCCCATACAAAGATAATTTTTAAAATAAAATAGATATATTATGTGCATTCTCTATAAGTACACATAAATAAAGTACAAATACAAGATATGACATAATAATATAATGACATACTTTGAAAGTACGAGATTAACCCAAAGAATGGAAATTGGGTTAAGAAGTTCCCATACCTCGTATCCGACTTGACCCGACCGTTCTTTAAACTCCTGAATAATAAACTTTAGTTAATCTATACTTGCTTAAGAACCTTTTTCAAGTTCATTATTCCTTTTATACCATGTTATGAACATCATGCAATTATTTAAGTTAATAATGTTTATTTTGTCGGTATTTGGTTCTTAAGTCAAAAATAGACTTCTTACACTTACATGTTGTTAATTTGGTCAAAGGTTCATTATATCCAGAATGGTATTCATGATGTAGATATCATATATGTCATATATATACAGTACATACATGTATTTAAAATATTACATAATCATTTAGAGGTAAGAAATGAAATGCACCGTTCATGGAGACGGTAAGCCGTACGTACGCATGAACGCTACTTTCATTTCTTTGTCATATTAATGGAATTAAAACTAAATGAGACTTATGTATATTTTAATTCCAGAATTATATTCATCATTTAGATATATCATTAATTATATATATCCATTATATACATGTACTTTTAATAGTACATTACATTTGGGGATAAGAAATGAAATGCACCGTTCATGGAGACGGTAGTCCGTACGTACGCATGAACGCTACTTTCATTTCTATCTCATACTTTAATGGAAATAAATGATAATGATATATATAGGTATATTATAATTCCAGTATAACATCATATATAATAACTTTAAATCCATCCTTTACACGTCCCACATATGGCATTAACGAATCACATCACTTTGAGGGGGCGGTAGTCCGCACTTCCTTAAATGAAGATATCGCGTATACCCATAATGGAAGCCATAAAGGTAAGACACAAATGAAAAATACAGAATCATAAGTAAAACATAAACATATTACATATCATATATAAAAATAGTGACATCATAATGGCCACCTTTGAAGGTGTTAAATGAGTATTGAACAATCATCGTTTCGGGAGGCAGAATTTCGCCATCCACAGAAACCGTATGTTCTTTAACCATTTGATGTAGTTGTGTGAGAGTGTAGATCAAATAAATCTTATAACAGCATCCTAGTATATTGAAGATACTGGTGTTGTTACAAAATAAGTAAATAAAAAGAGTTTAGGGGGTTGGAGAAGCAAAATAAAACAAATGAACATGAGAGAACGAATTACCTTAAAAAGTGTAACTCCTTTTGATTTGAGCCTAAAGGCTTCCTTTGAAAGGATTCTGCCCAAAGGGAATCCTCTAGGATGAGGAGAGGTATGTGGAGAGAGTAAATGGTCAGGGTTTGGCCGAGCCAAAGGCTTGACAAGTGTGTGAAATGAGGTAGAGGTAGGGGCCTTTTATAAGAGGAGAGGAGGGGCACTTTTGGAAAGTAAAGAAATATTACATTATTTGAAAATGTGTTTCGGTTTTAAAAGGTCCCACATTGATAGAATTCGTGTATAAGGTGATAAGGGTTATAAATACACTCATTCAATTGGTTTTGGCCATGTGTAGTTCATAGATTATATATTGTCATTCCATTTTATTTAAATCGTCAAATAATGATGTCATCGCTGCATCATTATTATGTCATAAATAATTTAATTTATTTAATGTCTAAAAATTATAAAACAAATACTATGATGTAGGAAATCTTTTTAGCTTTCCAATGACTATTTATAATCAAAATTTGGACTTGTATAACCCCACTTAAAAATTGTTTTAGTAAAACAATTTATGTTAGTGTCATTTTCACTTTAACATTAAATAAAAAGTAATTTATGTCATTTCCCAACAAAAGTGGATCCATGGGGTCCCCAAGTTGACCCATGGCTTGTCTTGGTCGGCCATGACACAACCAATAAGGTTGGGACATGTGTCTAGGTCATTTTATATTATTAAAGCATTATTTATTCCTTAAACTACACTAATTACCACTAATCGCGATTAAAAACTTAATAAGTTACTATTCACCAAAAAATTATTTTAATCTCATTGAACCACATTATACTTCTTAATGACAACCATGTATGTCGGATTTTCAAAATTCAACACACATTAGTGGTAAAATTTCATTTAACAGAAAAATCAGTTTGCTTGATTACCACTTAGTGGTTTCACTATTCATCAAAAATTGAAGTTTTTCAGAAAATTACCAAAAATTCACCCTAAGCTATATTTGATATTCTGAATTCAAAAATGAAGTCCGTTTTACAAAATTCAAAACATATTAGTCACATTAATTAATTTAATAATTAATTCCCGCTGTCAGAGCAAATAGCGTGTTTTTATAAAACAATAAGTATCAAAAGATTGACACCAGTTTAAGTCTAATTTCAAATCGAAATTGATTCCAATGACCACCATTGGATAAAATGGTAAAAATATATTCTAATTTCACTTTAAAACAAATTCAAAAGATAATCTAATCATATAAATAAATTAGATCAAAAAGAGGTTTTGAATTAAAATGCAACATTTTACACTATTCATAAAAAAAAGAACTTCATCAGAAAGGTACCAAAAATTACACAAAGTAAAATTTGATGTCCCGATTCTTAATAAAAGTTTTATTTGGTCCAAAAGAATGTATAAGAGTGATCAAAACTATATTTAATGACGGTTCACCATTAAAAGGTGATAAGTGAACCTTTAGTGAAAATTAGAGTATAAAAGCCTAAAATTGAACTCTTTCCGTATTTTAAGCCTTTATCTTTTATTGGGTAAATGTAAAAACATCTAAAAATATATCTATTCATATTTTAGTTATTTCTATTCATTCCCGCCAGTACAACGGCTACTTGTTAACTAACATTTAAAAAAAATTATTTTATTACTAGTGTGCTACGTAAGTTTCAAAGAAACTCATCGTTGCGTATCGGGTACGCTATCGAACATAGCAACCCCTTTTAATTAAAATTCATATTTAATTCTCTAATATTAATAAATATGAAAATTATTTATTCTTTAATTACCTGGGATGTTACATCCTTCCCCCCTTTTGGGAATTGCGTCCTCACAATTTTATTCACTTATCAAAATAAGTGGGGGTATTTATCCCTCATAACATTTTCAGATTCCCACGTTGCCTCTTCAATCACATGGTTTTTCCAAAAAACCTTTACCTGATGAATCACCTTATTCCGTAACACTTGCTCCTTATGGTCAAGAATCTGGACCGGTTGTTCCTCATAAGATAGGTTCTCTTCCAGCTGAACTACCTCTGGACTCAAAACATGAGATGGATCTGGCATATACTTTATCAACATCGAAACGTGAAAAACATTGCGTACCTGAGATAAACTCGGAGGTAAAGCCACTCGATATGCAACTGATCCAACTCTCTCCAGAATTTCATATGGTCCAACAAACCTTGGACTCAACTTTCCTTTCTTACCAAATCTCATCACACTTTTCCAAGGAGAAACCTTGAGAAAAACATGATCACCTACCTCGAAAGATAGATCCTTCCTCCGGTTATCCGCATAACTCTTCTGCCTGCTCTGAGCTGTTCTCATGTGTTTCTGAATCAACTGAGCTTTTTCTTCCATCTCTTCTACCAATTCTGGTCCCATCAACTTCCTTTCACCCACTTCATCCCAGAAAGCTGGAGTTCGACACCGCTTTCCATATAATGCCTGAAATGGTGCCATCTGTATACTAGAATGAAAACTGTTATTATATGAAAACTCAACCAAAGAAAGATGCTGGTCCCAACTTCCCTGATAATCCATAGAACAAGCTTGTAGAATATCCTCCAGTGTCTGAATTGTTCGTTCTGACTGTCCATCTGATTGAGGATGAAAAGCTGTACTAAAATTTAATTCAGTACCCAACGACTTCTGAAGGCCTTTCCAAAAGTTAGAAGTAAACCTGGGATCACGATCCAATACAATGGAGAGAGGAACTCCATGTAACCTGACTATCTCTTTAAGATACAAACGGGAAAGTTGATCAAGAGAGAAAGTATCTCGTATAGCAAGGAAATGAGCAGATTTGGTCAAGCGATCAACAATAACCCAGATTGCATTATTACCTCGAGATGTCTTCGGTAATCCAACAACAAAGTCCATGGATATATTCTCCCATTTCCACTCTGGCACTGGTAAAGGCTGAAGCATCCCTTTCGGTAACTGCCGCTCAGCTTTAACCTGCTGAAAAGTCAAACACTTCACAGTAAAATCAGCTATATCTCTTTTCATTCCATCCCACCAGTAATACTCCCGCAGGTCTCTATACATCTTAGTACTGCCCGGATGAAAAAAACAACTCGTTCTTCAACTGTGAATCACAAGGCACACATAACCTCTTCACAAACCTCAAAACACAAACACAAACTTATCCAAGAACTCATGGAAAATTTTATTCATAAGGTCCATGAATACAGCAGGTGCATTGGTTAACCCAAAAGGCATAACTACAAATTCATATTGGACATATCTAGTATGGAACACAATCTTCGGAACATCTGCTTCTTTTACTTTCAACTGATGGTACCCCGACCTCAAGTCAATCTTCAAAAAATACTGAGCTCCCTGGAGCTGACACCACTTCATTCGATGGCCCAACATCTGCTGAAGTAGTTGCAAAGGATTTCACCACCCCTTTCTGCTTGTAGTCTAACTGCTTCCCATCACTCAAGCTCCTTGTCGGACACTCGTTTGCATAGTGACCCATCTCATTGCACTTATAACATTTCACTAACTGTAAATCAAATTTGTTCTTACCTTCACCTTGATCCTTTTCAGTGCAATCACGAGCCTTATGTCCCATCTTACCACATCGGTAGCACTTCCCAGAATTCAGAAGACATTCCCCAGCATGCCTTTTGCCACATTTATCACAAGCTGGAAACTTAGTTTTCTTACCATCAGACTTTTTTGAAGAATTTTTACCTTTCTCCTGCCACCTCGGTCTCTTCTTCTGCTGGTTGTTATAGAAAACTTGGTCATCGGCAAACTCCATTTCCACCTTCTCAGCACATCGAAAAAGCTTTTCATAACTTCTAAACTCACGAGAAGCTAATGCCCTTCGATACTTTGTCTTTAATCCTGAGTAAAAACGATTGATTTTACTATCAAGGTCCCGGATAAAATTTGGAGCATACCTTTCCAATCTAGTGAACTTTTCTTCATAGGCAGCCACTGAGTCTTCCTCTTGCCTCAATTCCAAGAATTTCTTTTCCATCCTAAGTCGAACAGCCTTAGGAAAATACTTCTCAAGAAACATACCTTTGAATTCATCCCAGTCAAGAGCATCAATCTCATCGGCATCCCTGATATTTTTAACCATATACCACCACTGATCTGCTTCACCCTCCAAACGGTAAATAGCAAGACTAACCTTTTGATTGTCTGAACACCCCATGACATCAAAAATCTTCTCCAGTGCTTTAATCCACCCTTCAGCTTGCACAGGGTCAGATGATCCTCTGAATGATGGGGGATGTTGCCTCATGAAATGTTCCACCACTGACATGTCCCTCTGCGGTTGATCTGGCTGATCTCGTGCATGGATACCACTGCCATTTATAGCCTGAGTCAACTGTGCCATCACTGAAACAAACTGTTCAGTTCCGATTCCGACCATCTCAGGTTGCTGATTTGGAAGGTTATCTTCCTCCTGATGTCGTCCCAACATAGCTGCTTTGTTTCCTCTGCGGAAAACCATTCTGAACACCGAAATATCTTAGGCGAAGCAACATGGTAATCCGTAAATGCTATATCATTTCAATCATATTATAATTTAACACTTTTCTAACTCCTAAAGTTGTCTAAACCGACCTCTGATACCAACTATAAGGCCCCAGCCTTAAACCTTACTTAATATTGAATTAAATGAATAATTCACATTGAGGATCTTTTCAGGTTTAGAGTTTTAGAGAATTAGATCATAAAACTTGCATTACATTCCACATATAAACAAAGTGGTTACATAAAGATAGTATTCTTCATTCCCATCAATGGAAACACATTTAAAATAAAACATGGATTATTTCTTGACACATCCTTGACTCTATCATCTTATCATGTACCTTTCCCTTGACCTGTGAAAAACATTTCAAAAACTTGGGATGAGCATAAAAACTCAGTATGGGTTATAAAAAAAACATGGAAAGGAAACATGAGTTCATATATAAATAAGAATGAAATCATACTTTACCCATAAAACATAGGCACTTTAACATACCTCATAAAAACATGAATAAATCATATAAATCATAATACGTAAAGGTAACTTGAGGCATTCATAACATTCTTACGTAGGGAGTAACCCTCTTGGTTACGTTTGGAATACCCATCACAGTATATTCCCTAAAATCTCTTCGGAGAAACCTTAACGTTTCACTCCTTCGCGTTACCCAATGCATTGGAGAGCTATAACGGGCTCACCCGCCCTTAGTTTATCACGGAACCACCCGTCTTCATAATAATGCCCAAGAACCATAACATAATCATATCACATAAAACATGCATAAAGGAAACATAACATTTCCACATTTCAATCACGAGATATCAATACAACACATTGATATAATAAAAACATTAGGAAAACCATTTTCAATACCAAAGTAAAATATGGTATTTATTTTTTTCTTTTTTTTAAAAAAAAGGTATGGCTTGTAGAGGAAGCCAAAACTCAAATAACGGTTACGACGGCGGAGAAGTCGTTGTCGCCGCATACGTACGACAAAAACATTCCCTTTTGTCGTTTAGTAAATGCTTCGTATAAAAAAGATTCCTTTTGAATAAACGTAAAAGTCAAAGGGGTTTATACACCGTATAAAAGAAAGTTGTGTATAAAATAAAATATGCCTCAACGAAAGGAGATTGAGACGAAGTCCCATACAAAGATAATTTTTAAAATAAAATAGATATATTATGTACATTCTCTATAAGTACACATAAATAAAGTACAAATACAAGATATGACATAATAATATAATGACATACTTTGAAAGTACGAGATTAACCCAAAGAATGGAAATTGGGTTAAGAAGTTCCCATACCTCGTATCCGACTTGACCCGACCGTTCTTTAAACTCCTGAATAATAAACTTTAGTTAATCTCTACTTGCTTAAAAACCTTTTACAAGTTCATTATTCCTTTTATACCATGTTATGAACATCATGCAATTATTTAAGTTAATAATGTTTATTTTGTTGGTATTTGGTTCTTAAGTCAAAAATAGACTTCTTACACTTACATGTTGTTAATTTGGTCAAAGGTTCATTATATCCAGAATGGTATTCATGATGTATATATCATATATGTCATATATATACAGTACATACATGTATTTAAAATATTACATAATCATTTAGAGGTAAGAAATGAAATGCACCGTTCATGGAGACGGTAAGCCGTACGTACGCATGAACGCTACTTTCATTTCTTTGTCATATTAATGGAATTAAAACTAAATGAGACTTATGTATATTTTAATTCCAGAATTATATTCATCATTTAGATATATCATTAATTATATATATCCATTATATACATGTACTTTTAATAGTACATTACATTTGGGGATAAGAAATGAAATGCACCGTTCATGGAGACGGTAGTCCGTACGTACGCATGAACGCTACTTTCATTTCTATCTCATACTTTAATGGAAATAAATGATAATGATATATATAGGTATATTATAATTCCAGTATAACATCATATATAATAACTTTAAATCCATCCTTTACACGTCCCACATATGGCATTAACGAATCACATCACTTTGAGGGGGCGGTAGTCCGCACTTCCTTAAATGAAGATATCGCGTATACCCATAATGGAAGCCATAAAGGTAAGACACAAATGAAAAATACAGAAGCATAAGTAAACCCTAAACATATTACATATCATATATAAAAATAGTGACATCATAATGGCCACCTTTGAAGGTGTTAAATGAGTATTGAACAATCATCGTTTCGGGAGGCAGAATTTCGCCATCCACAGAAACCGTATGTTCTTTAACCATTTTATGTAGTTGTGTGAGAGTGTAGATCAAATAAATCTTATAACAACATCCTAGTATATTTAAGATACTGGTGTTGTTACAAAAGAAGTAAATAAAAAGAGTTTAGGGGGTTGGAGAAGCAAAATAAAACAAATGAACATGAGAGAACGAATTACCTTAAAAAGTGTAACTCCTTTTGATTTGAGCCTAAAGGCTTCCTTTGAAAGGATTCTTCCCAAAGGGAATCCTCTAGGATGAGGAGAGGGATGTGGAGAGAGTAAATGGTCAGGGTTTGGCCGAGCCAAAGGCTTGACAAGTGTGTGAAATGAGGTAGAGGTAGGGGCCTTTTATAAGAGGAGAGGAGGGGCACTTTTGGAAAGTAAAGAAATATTACATTATTTGAAAATGTGTTTCGGTTTTAAAAGGTCCCAAATTTATAGAATTCGTGGATAAGGTGATAAGGGTTCGAAATACACTCATCCAATTGGTTTTTTCCATGTGTAGTTCATAGATTATATATTGTCATTCCATTTTATTTAAATCTTCAAATAATGATGTCATCGCTGCATCATTATTATGTCGTAAATAATTTAATTTATTTAATGTTTAAAAATTATAAAAAAAATACTATGATGTAGGAAATCTTTTTAGCTTTCCAATGACTATTTATAATCAAAATTTGGACTTGTATAACCCCACTTAAAAATTGTTTTAGTAAAACAATTTATGTTAGTGTCATTTTCACTTTAACATTAAATAAAAAGTAATTTATGTCATTTCCCAACAAAAGTGGATCCATGGGGTCCCCAAGTTGACCCATGGCTTGTCTTGGTCGGTCATGACACAACCAATAAGGTTGGGACATGTTTCTAGGTCATTTTATATTATTAAAGCATTATTTATTCCTTAAACTACACTAATTACCACTAATCGCGATTAAGAACTTAATAAGTTACTATTCACCAAAAAATTATTTTAATCTCATTGAACCACATTTTACTTCTTAATGACAACCATGTATGTCGGATTTTCAAAATTCAACACACATTAGTGGTAAAATTTCATTTAACCGAAAAATCAGTTTGCTTGATTACCACTTAGTGGTTTCACTATTCATCAAAAATTGAAGTTTTTCAGAAAATTACCAAAAATTCACCCTAAGCTATATTTGATATTCTGAATTCAAAAATGAAGTCCGTTTTACAAAATTCAAAACATATTAGTCACATTAATTAATTTAATAATTAATTCCCGCTGTCAGAGCAAATAGCGTGTTTTTATAAAACAATAAGTATCAAAAGATTGACACCAGTTTAAGTCTAATTTCAAATCGAAATTGATTCCAATGACCACCATTGGATAAAATGGTAAAAGTATATTCTAATTTCACTTTAAAACAAATTCAAAAGATAATCTAATCATATAAATAAATTAGATCAAAAAGAGGTTTTGAATTAAAATGCAACATTTTACACTATTCATAAAAAAAAGAACTTTATCAGAAAGGTACCAAAAATTACACAAAGTAAAATTTGATGTCCCGATTCTTAATAAAAGTTTTATTTGGTCCAAAAGAATGTATAAGAGTGATCAAAACTATATTTAATGACGGTTCACCATTAAAAGGTGATAAGTGAACCTTTAGTGAAAATTAGAGTATAGAAGCCTAAAATTGAACTCTTTCCGTATTTTAAGCCTTTATCTTTTATTGGGTAAATGTAAAAACATCTAAAAATATATCTATTCATATTTTAGTTATTTCTATTCATTCCCGCCAGTACAACGGCTACTTGTTAACTAACATTTAAGAAAAATTATTTTATTACTAGTGTGCTACGTAAGTTTCAAAGAAACTCATCGTTGCGTATCGGGTACGCTATCGAACATAGCAACCCCTTTTAATTAAAATTCATATTTAATTCTCTAATATTAATAAATATGAAAATTATTTATTCTTTAATTACCTGGGATGTTACATTAGGAACCTTTGGACATATATAAAGACCATTGGTGATCCATTGGTAGACTTCATCCACAATTCAACTAGGCCTCCTCTCAATCCCTTCATTATAAGAACCCAAACCCATTTTCATTAAAAACCAACCTATTAATCACCCAAAAAATAGATAAAATATCTAGGTAATATAAAATTTATAATACTTTTCATCTCATTCATCCGGAATAACAACAAATGTTATAATTATCCCCTATAATGTATTATCATCCTTGAGAATTACCTTTAAAGTTTCTTCTCAAAAAACTCAGGCCACTAAACCTGAACATCAACCTCCCACTCCCAAGACTCCTAGAATTTTCCAAGATTTATTAGTATCTTGACTAGTGATATTGTATTCCCTAAAAGTACTTTCTCTCTCCAATCGGTGATCCGTACCATATTCTACACAAAATATGCATCAATCTCTAGCTTAACATCCTCACAGTCGATGAAATGCATAAGATCAGGAATGTGTCTCTGAAGTTGAGACACATGAAACACATCATGCATACCTCATTATTGGTAAGGATGATACATCTGGTACTCTAATATCCCAACCTTCTCAGAGATCTTTAAGGGTCTAACTAAATGTTGGGATAACTTTCCCTGCTTCCTCAAACATATATGACTTAACCAAGGAGTCGCTCTCAAGAAAACAATGTTAACAATATAAAACTCAAGATGTATCCTCCTGCTATTGGCATAAGATCTCTTACTCCTTTTATATATGATAAACCTATATTGAATTAGCTACACTATTTAGAATATCTCCTCAACCAAACTAGGTCCCATAATAACTTCCACACCATCCTTATGCCAACAAAGATGAGAATGAATTAGTCTTTGGTAAATAGCCTCATAAGGTTCCATTTGAATCAAATCCTAGAAATTTTGTTGCATTAAAACATAACCAAGTCTATATTATCATCCCAAGCTCTACTTAAGTCTAGGACACAAGTTCAAATCATAGCCTCTATAATGTGACTTTTCTGGTCTAACTATTTGTCTTCCTGGGGATGGTATGTTGTGCTCAGTCTCAACTAAGTCCCTATGGCCTTATACAAGCCCAAGAAAAACTAAAATGTGAATTTTGTGCCTTTATAATATATAATTATAAAATTAACTTGATTAAATTATATTATATCATAGGTACAAATCTTTCATGTCTAGTATACTAAGTGAGTCTCAATTATCAGTAAAAAATAATCAAATTTTGTTAGCTGATAGATAATCACCCATATGGTGTTAGATTTACTTGGGGTTCTAGGAAACCCCATAAAAAAGTAAATCATGATTTACTTTAATATACATAAGATAATAAGAAGTATCTAGAGTAAACCACTAGGATACTGGTGCTAAGAATTTATCCTCTGGTAGGTAAGGTATCGGGAAATAAAACAAGCAATGTCCCTTCTCATACCTGGCCACCAGAACTTCCTCCTAAAGTCTTGGAAAAAAGTTTTAGATCAAGGATGAAAAAAACAAATTATATTTAATGAATTATCTCATTAGATATTCCTTGATATAATTTGGGACTAAAACTCTCCTAAGTATAACGATCACATTGTCATCAAACATTGAACACCTGAGTATCAGGTCACCACCAACTAGATTTTTATGCATCACATCACACTATAGTTCAGTCACTTGTATTCCATTTACCAAATATACTACAAATTATGTGACCAACAATGTAGAACATGTCACCAATCCCTTATCATTGAAAGGATCCAACATCTAGTTATCCAACAAGCTCACCATACACCATTGTTCCTCTGAAGTCCAATAGCTAAGCTCCTGAGCTATTTGTATCTTATAACTAAGAACATATGCTATGATGTTATCTTTCTATGGTTAATAAAATATATAAATTCAAAAAAAAACTAGATATAATCTACCCATCACCTCTACCTAATGTTTATGTCCCGCCATGGGAAGATATAACGGAGGTTCATGTGGTCATTATAGAAAAGAACCCTATCACCAAAGAGATGATTTCATCAATACCTCAAAGTGTGGTCCAAGACTACCAAATCCAAATGATGTGTAAGATAGTTTCACTTGTGGGGTCATAGCTGAAGTGAGACATAATATACAACCTTCTTTAACTATATAAGTACATCTCTTAAATTAATTCTGGACACATCTAATTATATTGCAAAACCAATATTATTATTAAGGAAGATCAAAACTAGAGATATATTAAACCTCCACTTCAACTCAATAATAACCTCTTTACATTGGTCTAGACCATGGAACATCACTCTCTTCTTCATAAATGCAGTTGTGGGTGTTGGTAAATGAGATAATTCCTAGATGAAATCTTAATAGTGTCCTAAAACCGCAAAAAATTCTTGATCTCAAACATATTTCAAGGATGTTTCCAGAAAATAACCACCTCTAATTTCTCTGGGTCTATGTATATACCTATCTAATATCCCACATACCCCATGAAAATCACCTCCTAAATCCAAAATTTATACTTTGATAGTTTGGCATAAAGTTTATGTTATTGAAGAGTACTCATGACTATCATGAGATGTTTGGCATACTATTTTAGGGTTAAATAGTTTATGAGGATGCAATCAACAAACACTATGATCAAGAAGTCAATATATGGGTAACATATCATGTTCATGAGATCTAGGAATACTTTTTGGGAGTTTTGTTAGTCCAAACAACGTTATCAAGTACTCATATAGACCATAACTTCTGTGAAGCACTATCTTTAGGATATCATACTCTATAACCCATTACTAGTGATAGCTCGATTGAAGATAAATATTAGAGAACCATTGGGCTCCATGTAAATGATAAAAGATATCATAAATCCTAGTAAAGGGTATATGTTCTTCACCACCACTAGATTCAGTTTCCAGTAATCTATACAGATTTTAAGACTACCATTTTCCCTCTTGGAGAACAAAACAGGTGTACCCCATTTTGAATTACTTGACCTGATAAAGTCCTTCTACTCTAAATCCTTGAGATATAACTTGATAACCTTCAACTCAGTCAGCACTATACGATAAGGGGGTATCAAAATGGGTTACAAACCTCACATGAGATCTATGTTAAAGTCAAAACCTCTATCAGGGACAATTCTTCGGAATACTTCTAGAAATATGTCCTGATAGAGATCCAAAAATAGAGGAAAAGATAATGCAGTTACCACTGATACAACAAAAATAGCCAATACCATAATCCAAATCATGATTATACTGAGAAGACTCATGTCTAGAAAAACAATTCCTACTCCCATTTCCCATTCTCTAGTTACTATATGCTTATCACCCATTAGTGAAGTAAATGGAAACCTTCTCTGATTGAAATCAATATGGGATTTGAAATTGTTTTTCAAGTCCTTTTCAATAATCACATTGAATCTTATCATCTTAAGAATAATGAATTCCCCTATATTTCCATTACCAGAACTAACTATAAGACACTATAGACATAACTATATAGGTCCAACATTCCCACCCAATTATGTATTAAGGGAAAGTAACTCAGAAGAAAACTTGACTAGTTATTCAAGTCCAGTAATAACTTATGATGATATAAAGGAATGGGAAGCACTGGTATTAAACAAGGCAATAAAAAACATAGAAATGTTCAATACTATACATAAAATAGTATATGGTTCTTTATAACCATCTACTAGAGTTTGATCCACTACATAAACTCATTCTCCATCAAATCCATGGCCCAACCCCTAAGTCATCATAGTCTGGGAAGTATTCATCATTTGTCAAGGTCATACACTCCTAGTTTTCTTTTATTTCCAATCAGTCCTTCAAGAATAACTTGAGAAAAACAATAAATATTATCATACTTTCCATAGAGTTGGAACTCCACTTTTGGATTCTTACAATAATTACTATAATTCCCCATTTACTCACAATTGAATCAATTATAAGAATCATCTCACAAGAGGATACAAATGAATTCATACTGTGACCTAACTTCTAGCTACCCTACTACTCCTAGTCCCCTTTCCACTTCCAAATACTAGAAGAATCATTGGTAGTAGTGAGATAAAGATCAGTAACTGACCCACTATATAATAGAAGTAAGAATACTTCCATGTCCTCCACTTGCCCCTTTTTAAGGTTCATGGCCTTGTAAACCACATGTGTGCACGTCATTGGTTCAAATCCCCTAACCCAATTTCTGGGTTTTTTTCAAAAGAATTTCTCAAACATATGATCCTTCTTCACCTCATTCACATCTAATAGAAGAGAAAATAAAAGTAACTATATAAACTGACCAAAATACACAGAGATAATCATAGAACTCTACTACAACTCCATGAAATCCTAAACATAGTTCAACTTCATTATGTTAGTAAAATATTACTATAAAAGAAACTCCTTGAAGGTCACCCAAGAAAGACCTTATCATCTTCTAGATTAATTCATGGTATTCCACAATCTATTGGAAGGTCCTTGGAAAATTAAGTTCTCTATAATCACTAATTCCTCCCCATGAGTCTCGACCAATATAAAAATTCTCTTTATAATATCCAACCAATCCCATAAATCTTGTGGGCCACCAATACCATGAAAAGTATGAGGATGCTAGATCTGTAAATCCTGAGAATGATTTGTCATGATCTTCTTGATGTTTCCACCTTGGATTGGCATAATCTAAAATATTTACGAATAAACTAGATCTTTATCCTAACTCACTAGTTTTTATGTTGGTATATAAGCGTGTTGGAGTAAATCCTCATACACCACTATAGTTGGAATAGGAGCATCTTGGGTTGTAACAGTTGAAGGTACAATAAAAAATTTCCATGAAGGCATTTCTAAAATACTAAAAAATGTTAAAAACTTCTTAAACTAATAAGTCTAGAAAAAAAATCTTAACCATTATATGTCATTACACAAAGGGTCTTCTAGGAGGACACCCACAACCTGAGGTATATCCCTCCTAGAACTAACCGTGGTCCTCCATACCGACATCTTAGTCATAGTGATATATATATATATATATATATAACATAATATAATATTTAGGGTTAACTATTTAATTCCAACATATATACCAAAATGGCATAGAAACAAATATATCACATAGTCTAAGAAAACAAGTCTATCCCAAACAGATACAAAAAATCATGGAATTGGATTTGTTAACTAGTATGAATCACTCAATTGGTATATATATATGGAATATGATCCAATGTTCCTATTCATGATACATGAACAAACTAATAAACTCATAAAGAGTAAAAACAATCCTGTTAATGGTAACTTAGAGGTCCATTAAACATAATCTATCCAGGAACATTGAAACTCTCCTAATAGAGTCCCATATAGCTATATCCTTTCTACCATGTCCCGTTTTAGTAAAAAAAATAAGAAAATTAATTTGATACCATTTTGTAACACCCCATCTTCAACCACCAGGTCTCAAATAGAGATCTAAAAGGCCTCATGCATACCTCCCTATACGCAATAGGTTATCAACTAGCTTCCTAAAGACTGTCAAAGGGGATACTATAACCTCAATATCATAAAAAAATAAAAATAAAATATATATAATAATAATATTAACATGTACAAACTATATAAAAAAGTGATATTTCATGGAACACAAGTCAAAAAAATAAAATAAATGGAACCATGTTTGGTAATCCAAACCAATGTAATCATGAAAGTAAGAAAATATAATAAAATGAAAAAAATTGTTAAGAATATGTTATAGAATCACTTCTAAATCAAATCCTCCATCTCATGAACTCTAATTTATAGGTCCCTTTCCCCTCATTGGATCCCTGGTCATGAAATCTTCATGCATATCGTGATTACTATGAACATTGTGAGTAATAAACCTAGTAGGACACCTATAATGAATATTTAATATAATGTCACATAATTTATAATAGTGTATTTAATGATATAATTAAATTACCAAATATATATATCCACACATGCTTCTAGTCATTGTTCCTTATCCAAGCCTCCATGGAAACCATCTCTTCCTACTTTGTCTCAATTCTAGTAAGGATTTCAATGTCCTTCAACAAAGTATTTATATTAAGAAAACAATACATTCCCTGCTCTAATGGTTTTCGATATCAAGAACACATCATGCCCCACCCTGAAATTGGTTTCTATGATCAGATTATGGTGATTCCCACACAACATGTTTGATGTAATTGGATAATGCATCACCCCTACATGGAATTCTCCCACTTCATCCTATAGCTGATATGTTCTCATCCTATGCATAGTCTACTCCTATTTCAACAAGAATTTCCATGATCCAAACCATACCATAAAATGATATTTTTTCTATAACCATTATCACATAATCACGCTCCCCCTCCAATGGGATTTTTAACCCAAGTTGTGTAACCTAGTCATCCTGATGCTTGAAGCATGGATTCACAGTCTATAAAACAACACAATTAATACACATCATAAAAATAAAATATCAAGAACAACTCTAAATAGGCTAGAAACAATTATATAATGACAAAAAAATGTTAAGTCCACTCACACACCCACATGAAAACACATAACTTCTGTGGGTTATCAATCATAAATAAACATGTTATGAAAAAATCTATACAGGGTCCTAAATGGTTAGGAATATCCTACCTCAAGGTTTTTGTTAACAAATTCAATGTTCCTCAAGTAAAAAAGAATAAAAATCATCTCACACTATGGATAACAAGTTCACATGTCAAGAATGTCTATTCCATATTTTGGTTTATCGAGAAAGAGGTTTATAAGAGACTTCAATGAGAAACCATATCAAGATGGTGATTACAGAGTCACATACCTTACGATGTCGATCAACTAAAATAATTCCAATATATATTGAATTAAGTTAATCCAATTAACTAGATCAATTAATAATAGAATAAAAAATCATGAATTCATCATTTATTCAAGGGGAAATTCTTGGTTATAGACAATGAGCCTCGATTCATCAACAATATCTCAAAAGAAGAGAGATTCAAGAAGAATAAGGTCTCATGATGATTGTTCTATAAATACTTACCCAAAAACATAAATTTTATTAATATTTCTATCTATGGTCAAGGGTTATTGTCATTGAAACATTTAATCATCTACCAATATACCAAGTAATCATTATGATATTTTTATTTCATCATCAATCCACCATAAATAATAGGTTTAGGAAGATGATTCTTAAAAACTTACCTGAAGGATGCTCATCATCAATGGTAGATCTTAATTTGATATAGAACCATTTTTAACAAACTAGATCCATCTTCATTCTATAAATAAAGGGAGTTTAATTCATTTTATCTTCATGGAAAACACAGATTTGACATAGATCCATTCTCATCTCAAAAGGAGGAAGAGGAATTTAGAATATATCTAAGAATATTTTACCCTTTAGAATCACCATATCAGACTAATGACAAAGGAGAAAGGGGTGATGAATTATAGATCATTAGAGACCACATGGAGGTATCAAATTTGGAAAAGTTCCATTGGATATTGAATTAGGTATTAAAGAGAGTTAAAACTTAGTTAAATTGAAATTTAATGGGGTGAAATAAGTGTACCCCTAAACTAGGTGTACTAGCTAGTCGGTGGGCATAACCGGCCATCCACTATTCTTATAACAATGTAATTCATTCTTCCTATTCCATTGACTAATTTATGGAAATCTTAAGCTACCGTTTAGCTAGGCATCATCTCAATCCTTTCACTATAAGAACCCAGAACCCTTTTCATTAAAAACTAACCTCTTAAACACCTAAAACATAGACAAAAAATTTATAGAAATAGATATTTAAAAAACATTAACACCTCATACATCAATAAAAAGTGAGTATGTTATAACTATAATATCATGGGAAAATGGTAATCTCACCCAAGCGTCGAGTGATCCAGTTGATCTCTAGATACATCCTAGAGGAGGGAATCCTTTAACTTTCTCTAAGAGATCTTTATTAAACACATTTATTAAATACAATTATGATATCTCATTGTTCTAAGGTGTCAAATATGAATTTATTCATTTTATATATTGCATTGTTTAGTTTTCATACATGGTATATCTTGGATTTGAGTTTCTATTATTTCTACTATGTTGATTAAGTGTTAATCAATACTTTGAAACATGTCCGCTACAATCTCAGCATTAATGGTGTCTATTGTAATGGTATCATGAAATGTCAAGGTACTCTCCATAAATCCATAAGGTTAATTCTCTTAGTGTTTAGTGAATAATGTGTATATGGGAATAATATCATCATGGAAATGAATTATATTCTTATAAGGCTAACTATTTTAAGGAACCACAACACCCCCTTGGAAGGTAATGAATTTAATTAACTTTTATTTCCCATTATTTAACAAATAGTCTTAGATTCATAGTCCTGTTATTTACATATTGAGATAATAGAAGAATATTCTAAATTGGGGAGTTTTGATCCAACACACATCATGTGATGGGAATATGGTGGAATATATTCTTTACTCAAATGGGGCCCCAACTGATAGATGAAAAGTGTTTTATTCTCTTAGTTCCCTCCCCACAGTTTTTATTAAAAAAATTCATGGAGAATTCAGTGGGTCTCTACGACTTTAGACCTTCATGATGGTATTTTTAGAAATTTTTTATTTTCTAATAACAAAATTAATTTGAGTGTGATTTTCAATCATTGTAATGATTAATCTAATGTTGTGTGTCATGTTCATTGGTTAACTATTTTATTATTATTAAATAAATCCATTATAGAGTCTTAATGTTTTAAAAGTGATTCTTGATAAAAAAAAATAGCAATGCTTAGATACCTTCCAACAAGATGAATTGAGTTGTTTCTTCCTAAATATTCTATTTAATAAGTAAAATACTTTATATTCACCTAGTTGGTGGTCAAGGTGTTCATAGAGTACTACAATGAATATATCAACAAGTTTTGGGTGATATTATATAAGTTATATCTTTCAAAAATCATATATTTAAATTATGTAAACTAGGAATTTAGAATATATTTATGGTAGTTTTAGATTTAATTATAAAAACCCACCACCAACCCCTTTAACTAGTGTGTAATTTGAAATTAAGAAAGATAATTTTATACTGTGGTAACTAAAAAATATTTAAGGAATTATTTTTTCAATAACGTAACCAAATTTTGAAATAATTGTGAGGAATTAAAATTTATTAATGGGTTGTTTTTATATTGACTCTAAAAATGGAAAAATGTTTTTAAAAAATTATATATATATATATATATATAAAGAGAAAAGAGACATAGTTAAATATAGTATGAAAAAAATAATAATTTGAAATACATACCTCTAAATTAGTTAACTACTTCTTGTAAGTTTACTATTTTGACCTAAAAAACATTTTTTAGGATAGTGTTTTAAGTTTTCATTTTTTCTATCAAACCCATTTTTCTATAATTTTTTTATTATATTTTTTTATGTGTATTGTTGTATTTTATTTATTTTATTTATTTATAATTATTACATTCTTTATTCATGTATAAAAAAATCATTATATATAAGTTTTTATTAGTTAAATCTTAAAATTATTAAAACTAGGTAACACATGGAAGATATTATAACAATAGATGGAATTTAGAGTGATTCCTCTATTATTAACTTGATTTGGAAACTTAAAAAATATTACATTGAAAAAATTGTATATAATAAATAATAAATATTTAATATTTAATAATTTAATTAATTGCAAAGGTTATTCAAGTCCCCATACCTTAACTAATTAAATCAATAAAAATTTAAAAAAATTGAAAGTGGGTGTTATACAAATGTCTCATTCCACTAAATTGTTAAGTTAAGTTTGAACTCCCTCCCACAAAATAATAGAGTTAAAGACAACCACTTTACTAGAAATCCAATCTACTAATGTATTATCCTCCCTAAAGGTTCTAGAAATGAAAAAATTAATTGAAGAGATAATTTGATGAAATTTGGATAATTGTGGAAGGAACTCCCATTATATAATATTAGAATGTATTCTTGACCTCTTCAAATAAACATGTACAGTCACATTCAATACCTATGTTCATCCAGGCCTTTTGGATCATAATTTTCATAGCCATAATCACTATGATCATTTCCACTTCAATGGTATATATGTGGTCAAGAATTTCAAAAAATTCACCCAAATCATTTCTCATGTGATCGTTAAATATATCTCCACAACTAGAATACCACAGAGTTCCCCTTGATTCTCCATTTGTGTTCAATTTAATTTGGACCTATATTGGTGTTTTTTGAACCATGCTTATAGTTTTTTAGGTTTTTTTGAAGTTGTTCTTAATTATGAAACACTTAGATACTATGAGTTCTTGAAGTGTATTATCAATATGACCACCCGTCAATTGATTAGATTCATTTATTTCAACTATAACATTTTTCATCATCTCCCTCACTGAGAGATACTTTCTATCAAAGATGCTACCATTTATGTATTTATAGATAATCCAGAATTCTCCCATAACTACTACATATATAATATTAAAAATATTGGTGGACATTATATAATTACCAGTAGCTATAAACCTATCCTCCCAATTAGAAGGTTTTAGATGTGAAATCTCAAAAAGATTTTCTATTAACCCCTAAAGTCCCATCAAAATATTAAATTATATCCATATGTGATCATTATCTTTGATTTTATACCTACACAAGACACAAAAAAAAATTATAATCCATATATCTTCATTCATTATTAAATTTTCATCCTTTTATTGATAATTATCCAGATAATCTAGAATATTGAAGGTTTTATCCCTTCGTTTTATAGTTATAAAGACACATACAATTATTATTGGGCCTCCCATTTCTAAATAGATAGTATAAAATACTATACAGATCTTCGGTTATGACTATTTCCAATATCATCATGTCCACATATATATTGAATTTTAACTACCATATTATCTTCCTAATAATAGGGATAATCCATCCATGTTTGCTTCCAAAGTAGTCTCAATAGTTAAATTTGGATCAAGGATGTGTGAAAATTCAATCAACTTACTAATGCAGAATCAAATATGGTTCCCATACCAGAAGTTAAGAGATCAAGACCTTGAGATACACCATCTTGAGTTCATTAATATATTGGCATTAGATTTTATCTAAACTAGCTAATTATATGAGAAAAATAAATGAATGTTACTAAATATTATTCTTTTAACCAGTCTATTATGAATGAAGTAAAGGCTTCTATATTTATTATTCAATATCTTCTACATAAACTAATATTAAAGGTAATCATTGAGCTCCACTACATTTTTTTTATATTTATGCCTCCATATTAAACTAATTTACAATAATATTTCCTTGGAATAGTGACAATTTTTCTATTATGAATTCCTCCACTCCAGAATTTTTTTTAATTTTCATAGTAATCACCTTTTGTAATTAATTTATCCACTTAAATTCCATAAAATTTTAGAATAGTTCAAACATAATTATAGTTTTGATTTATAAATTCCTAGCATTCATGGATAAGGATCATCCTTTAAAGGTCTTAATATTATCCCTAATGGATAAAACCATTTTAATAAATTATTAGACCATATTACTCCCCAAAAAAATCGATACACTCAAATACCTAAAATAAAGAGTAATTTATCTAATGATAAGGTGATTCTAAATGAACAATTTTTCTTAAGATTTGAATGTTTTTTCCAAATTAAATATGTGAATTATCATAGTTAATTCTTTGACCCGAGATCTTCTCATATTGAATGAAGATTTATTGAATGTATTTTATATTCCTTACATTTCTTTGGAAGAACATATTGATTCCATACTTATAAAGAAGATGTTATAGATACAATATTACTATTATAGCTATAATTTTCTTTGGTTCCCAATATTCCACCTCCCTAGTGACATATCTTCTTAAGTAATCCTCTATAATGATGAAGATAATAGAAGAGATGGGGCCCTCTTTCCTCATCACTATCAAGTAGTTTAATTTTCATTCATGAGATTAATTAATAATAATTCATATTTTAGTAGAGGATAATAATGTTTCCAACAATTTTATGAATGTCTCTCAGAATACAAAACGCTTTAGAACCTTGACAGTAAAATCCCAACTCATAGTATTGAATTCTTTTCTGAGATCCATATTTATGAAACTATTTCTTTATCTATTTTTTTCCATCATTTTCATACATTTTGAGGTAGTAATTAGGTAATTCTAAATTTTTATACCCTTTATGAATATATACTTATTATGTGAGACTACTTTTTTATTGACCACATTAAGTCTATTTGCTAAGACTTCACTAATAATTTTGTAAATGGAATTAACCGGTAAATTTTTTTATACCAGATAATTTAGATTTAAATATTATATTTAGGTATAAGAGCTAGAAATTAAGAGTTTTTACCACATGGAATATGTGAATTCTTGAAAACAATCCACATCATTATTAATAATATTCCAGAATTCCTAGAAAAACAATTTTTAAATCCATCAAGGATAGGTGAACTATCAAGTTTGAGGATAAAGTTAGTTTATTTAATTTATAAGTAGCTAGATATTATTATAATAATATTATTATCTTTCTAATTAATGGTTCATGGAATCACATTTCCATACAACTTTGAAGATAGGAAGTCATTATAGTTAAATAGACTTTTGTAAAAATTTAAAATAAGTTCCATAAGATCCTTTATTTTAAAAAATATGTTTTTCTCCACTTATTTTTGGACCATGGGATTACATGATTTCTTTTCCCTATGAATGTATTTAATTAAGGAAGTATTTTTATCCCCTTATTTCATCAACCATACTTTGAAAAACTCCTTCTAAATTTCATGATTCATTATTAGTAGTGAGTTGAGATTCTTAATCGTGTCAACATACTCCTACAATCTATCCACATAAAATTCATTAATTATGTATATTTCCTATAATTGAGATAGATTTCTCTATTGTATTTTAATTTCTATATCCATGTTTCAAAATAAATCCTTTCTCTAATCCTTTAACTTGTTTCTAATTATTTTTAGTTTCATATCAAAATCATACGATTTTTTCCGTTATTGAACTGATTTATAGACATCTCTAATGATCCTCATAAAATCTTGATTTTTAGTCCATTTATTATTAAATCTAATTGGAATAGGATTATTTTTTCTACAATTATACAAAGATACAAGGATAATATGATGTTCAAAATTGAACTTTTGGAAATCCGATGAAAGTCACTGATCCATACTGATCAAAGGAAATTCCATTCACTAGAGCCCTATCAAAGTAAATTTATACCATTATGTTTCCATGAATTCTAAACCGCGTGTATTTTTCTCTAGTTAGATTCATATACATGAGATTTTATCCCTCACCTAATTCCTTAAATTCCTTTTATTCAATAATTAAGTGGTTGGAACCATTATAATCTACTCTTAGGTTAATTTAATAATGTAATTAATATGTGGTTGGGTTCTTACTTAAGTGGTAAAGTTACATCATCGTTCTACACCTGACTAGGTTTTAACTCTTGGAATCCCCATTTAAGGGGGGATTTATCATACCATTTATGGGAAAAACTAGGTGAACACTTTGGTAATTCATATATTCTGATAGTAGGAAACATTAAAGGGACCATATGGATAGTATGGTGTGATAGACATCTGATGCAGTGTGGAAACATGCATACATTATCAGGTGAGCATCTTGAAAGATATATGGGTGTGTTTATTCCTAACAATTATCCCTATACCCTCCTAGATTTTTTATGTTGTAATAAAAGGTGACCTATGACATTATTATTAGAATGGTGGATCCATTTTGGTTATGTGGTGTGACTTAGAAAGCAGTGTAGTGGGGTGTCATGTAGGCACCACTGGGTGGGTATATTGAAAGACATATAAGTATATTGAACATATAAACTAACCCTCTTATCACATAGACTCTTGATGTGGGATAGAGGAGTTTCTTTCTTTCATGGTATGGGGAAACACAACTTATATATTAGAGATACAATGCAATTACTACTGACATGGTTGAAACATAGTATAAGATTGGATTCATGGAGTGATTCAGATTACTCTTTTTGGCATTTAGGTCATCTCCTTCATACGTCCTTTAGGAAACATTCAACTAGGTCTTCATAAAATCAATATTTTGGGTATTTGGGTCATAAATATATAATAAAATAGATCCAATATAAGTTTGTCATTTCTTATGGGGATGGATAAGTATGGATGTAATGTTCTGGACCTCTTTGGTCCACCCCTTTGTGAAAATCTAGTGTTTGGGGTGTATTGGGATGTCAAGGTGACTTATTTCCAACACTTTTCCAAATTTCCAGAACTATGAATAGTGTTTCCAATTTTCTGAAAAGTGTTTTCAGTGAGACATTTGTGAACAATGCTTTCGGTGAGACATTTGTAAACAGTGTTGTTAGTGAGTCATTTGTGAACAGTGTTGTTAGTGATTCATTTGTGACAGTGTTATTGGTGAATCATTCTTGAATAGTATTGTCGGTGATTCATTTGTGAATAGTGCTTTCAGTGAGTCATTTTTGAATAGTTCTGTCGATGAGTCATTTGTGAATAGTGATCTTGGTGAGTCATTTGTGAACAGTGTTGTCGATGAGTCATTTGTGAAGAGTGTTTTCAGCTTCCTACAGTTTCTCCCCTTTAATGTTTTCTTTGACATAAAATGCATTCAAGGCCTTATTTTAAGGTATTTAAGGCCGATTCAAATCCCATAAATCCTATATTAATTTTTAAAATAGTCGGGAAGTGTTTACTTGGTCAAAACACATGATCTTTGACAGATCCGATCTTAATGGAAAAGCTATCATATCTTAAACTGATGCTCAGTTAAGATTTTCAAAAGGTCAGGATATATTCCACCTTTTTATTCCTTCTCCTTTCTCCCCATTTGAGGATCCAAAATAATTTCTTCACATAAGAGTGGTGTGATCGAACCTTAATCCATGGGTCATTTCTCCTTGATGTTTCTTCCTATTGAATGTGCACCCCCTATTTTGGTGCAAGCAGCAAGTGTTGATCCATCATCGATATAATGTATGATCTACCTTTATTATTGTGTTTTATTTGATCCTTCTTCTCCTTCTATACCTTTCCATGTAATGGAATGTGATCTCCATGTTTCTAATGGAGTTTTCTTGGGTGTTGGTTGGTGTGGCCATGTTGTGGTGTCCTCAGGTGGATGCAGTTGTCATGGGGGTAGGTGATCATTATTCGTTGCATGGATTGTTCTCATGCAAATAGAATTGAAAACATTTTGAAGTAGGGGATTCATGGAATATCAATTATTTTATGTGCAACTATAGAGTTAGCAAGTTTTTTCCCATTAGATCATAATAGAATTGACATAATAAATATTTGAACTGGATGAAGGAAATTGGTAAAGAACGTAAAATGGGGTTAATTTTAAATTATTTTTCAAAGATAAAGAGTTATGTAAATGAATCTAGTTGTTTCTATTGTAAATTGATAATAATTTAATTGATGTAGTAAGTGTGTTTAATTAATTTGTGATAGTTATGATAACTTGTTGTTTAGGTTTCCCATAGTTGGAGCCTACTAATAATGAATAGGATAATTAAAGATGGATTAAAGATCTAGTTTATTGATAAAATTTAATGCCTTTGAGGGTTCTAAGTTACCCTCTTTCTTATAATGTCGAGTGCCTTCTACTTTGGAACCATGAGAGCTCATTACGTGTGAAGTTAAAATGCCTTATTTAGGGCTAAGAGCCCAATTTCGTTGTTATTTATTACTACTTGTGATGTGTTATGAGACCGGATGGATGTTGTGAGATTTGGGGGTAGGGAGGCCCAATGTTTGTGGTAGTAGTTGATTCTTAGAGTGGCGAGGGGCATCAGTTTATGCATGTGGGTGTCGAGGAGGACACTAGAGATGATGAAATGGGTTGGATTTGAATGTTGGATGCTTGTTGAATCTTGTTGGTGGTTTATCTGCTTTACTTTCACCACTGCTTAAGGCAGTTAGTCTTGTTTACCCTCCTTCAAAAATAGGCGAATATATGTGGGTTATGCCACATAATTTCCATGTTTAGCTTCTTGAGGATGGATGGGCCTACACTCTTTCTATAAGTGGAAAAGACTCAATGGGTAGTTCACCTACTCACTATATTGAGCCCCTAGTGTTGGTATATTAGAATGTTTTCTTAGAATACTTGGAATTATGGAAAAATGATAATGATTTTAATAAATGATTGAATAAATGATGTTATCCCATGGGGTAAGAGCTTTCTAGAATGCAATACTGAGGTTGTAATTTAAATAAACAGTGGACATTGGGTGTGATGCTGATGAAATGTAATGTGGAATGATAATGGTTAATTAATGGTAAAATAATTAATTAACATAAATTCAAACTGATAAAAATGGATAAGTAATTAAATGTATCTCTTGAAATGTTTGTTTTCTTATAAGATAAATAGCCTTAGGAGTGGCAGCCGGGAGTCTGAAAGACATTAGTTGTAGTTGATTCTAAGACTAGGTTATGCCCAGAGTGTGGTTGTGAGCTATAGTATACTTTGTAATTTTTTTGTTTCTATATGCTACTCTACCCTTTTAGTTAGAACAACTGATTCCCCATGGATTCTGAGCCCTAGGGGTGTTTTTTCCAACATTTTGGTGGTAGGATGGATGGTTGACTACCCCCTTTGGCCCCCGCTCTCTTCTCTTGTTAGTTCCTGTGTTGGTAGGCACATCAATTAGTTTTCCCCATATATCTGTATAGAGGGATGTAATGGCCTATGTTTATTCACACACATATATTCTGGATATAGTTTCCTATGGACTATTATAGGTGTAACATGTATAGGCTATGATGGATTAATAATTCTTACTCAGTGTATAGGCTATAATGTCTTAAGGTATAATACCTGACGTATGATACACTTTATTCAATCTATGGTGGTTCTTAGAAACTACCTATTTAATTTGGTTATATGGACATGGTGGTAGTGTTTCATGAGGTGCATGTTGTGGTGCTACACCTAGGTGTCTGCGGGAAAGCTTTTTAGAGAGAGATGCTTAAGATGTGTGACGTTTGGGCCAAGCAGCAAACCAATCAGGAAGTGGTAGCGAGGTTCCCTTTATATTCTTTATTATATTATATACTATTGTATGCGATACTCGTGAAGAGTATCCATAGTGAGGCTGGGAACATAGTATACATGTTTAGGTGATGAGTTAGTTTCACTTATTGTTCATTGTGCTTTATAATTCTTTCTTTACTTTTTCATGATAGGATCCAGGGAGGATCCTATGGAGTATACAATTTTACTCACCCTATGTATATATAAATTGTTTTTCAAGTCATTTGGAGTAGGTTGGAGATCAGGCTGGTTACTACTAGATTGGGGTTCTAGGAGTTGTTCAGGCTTCATGGTTGTTGTCATTTTACTTTTTGTACTTGAAATTTTATCTTCTAATTGTAGTAGTTCCTGCATGACATTACATATGTGTACTTGAGATTTCTTTTATATTAAAGTCTGAATTGAAGTTGGTTGGTGTATGTCTTATCTCTCTCTTTTGCATGTGTTCTTTTAGAGGGTAATGCCTCCCATTTGTGTGTTCACTATACCCTTGGTTCTAGTCTCCAACTCAGGGCCTATTGGAGGTGGGACTCGGGAGTCACCATCTCCCTTCTAACATTTCTAGCATAGGAGGCATACACTTTGTAGGGAGGGGGTTGTGACACTTGACTCACTCGGGTGTTTAGGTGTGCGTGTTGTTTACAATTTATAATCCATTCTACCTAATATATATAATAATGTAATTAATAAAAATTTAAAAACTAATTAATAATAATTAATAATTTAATTGATAATAATTAATAAAATATTTAAATATAATAATAGTTATTATTAATAATAATAACAATGTAATTAATCATATAACTATTATTTATTTATAGTATAATTAATAATAATTAATAATTAATAATTAATAATTTTATTAACAATAAAATTTATAATAATTAATTTTAATTTAATAATAATAATTTAAATTTGATTTGGGGGGTTATAAACTGCAAGCACATGCACATCCAGGAACCACAATGGTCAAAACGTCATCCTTCCCTATAAGGAATGGCATGCACCCATTTAACAATTTTATTACATTTTTAAATGAATCGAAGGCCCATTATTAGTGTCCTAAAATCCTTGAGAATATGACCTTGAAATACTTGAGGGCCCAAAATTCATGAGATTGATCCTCAAAACCCCCTATATACCTCGTTGAGGACCATTCCCTCACTCATTAGCATTGACAAATATCAAAATCGCCTCAAACGTGAAGGTCAATTGTTTGTCACATTCATTATAGTTGTCTACTAGATCAATAACATAACATCAGTTAGACACAATGTTTACTTCAATTTTCTACCATCATAAATACACAGCTTCATTCTCCCACCATGTTCACTTCATTCATCCACCAGAGGCCCCAATGCATGCTCTCTAATTTCTTCCATCCTACACTAATTTTTATCCTCCAACCTACGTTGCACCACATCGAAGCCATGTTGTTGTTGGTTCTTGATGATAATAAGCCATAAATAACCCATAAATACTCATAAAGTGAGGATTTTATGATTTTAACTCTATTCATAAGTATAATTATGAGGTTACTTTACCACTCAAGTAAGCCCCTAACTGCACATTTAACAATAACAATGTAATTATTAAAAGTTACTAATTTAAACAATAAATAAATTGATATTAATTAATAATTTAATTAATACTAGCTAAATGGAATTAATAATTAATAATTAATAATTAATAATTAATACTATAATTAATAATAAATATGTATTTGTTAAAAAATATATGTCCAGTGACAATTTTCCATGTTGTTTATATAATTTAAATATATTTTATGGATAACATTTAAATACTTTTTTGGTTATTTTTATATAGTATAATTATATTTAAATTTTCATTTAAAATATAATTTTTGTTTTACTTTTTTAAGTATGTAAAGTATCATGGTTGAACATGAGAAAATTTTTTTATATAAAATTTTCAAATTGTAAATGTTATGTGTTGAAACAATAATTGTTTATGTCATTTAATTTTTTTATTTATTTTTTTTATAAAAAACTATTTTAAATTTATTTATATGTTAATTATTTTTAAAATTTTTATTTTTAATTTATTTATAATTCATATTTTACAAAAAATAAAAATAATCTACTTAAAAAATAATGTTATAGTTTATGTAAAAATGTGACTTTAAATGTTAATAAAATGTAACCTAAAGATAATTTATAAAAACTAAAATAATAACATGTACAAACCTATATATATATATATATATATATATTAGAATATAATAAAATACTATGATAAACATGTGTTTTTTATTCATTCCTTAATCAGGGGTTTGTTTTGGTTGTTTTGGGTTTCACGTGACTTTACTGCTTTCTAAAGGTGGGCATCCTCTCGATCACTCAGGGTGGTGACAATGACACTCATTTTTTAGGTGAGAGGATGGGATGTTGGCTTATCCCAAGGGGGTTATTATTTCCTAGTCTGAGAATCTCATAGATTTTATAAATGTTCATGTAATCCTTCCCAATAACAATACAGGTAACCCTTTAGTGGAATTAATTTAATAACAATATACATTTAATAGGACACTGAACATGGGTATTATATTGTTTATCATTCAATCCAAAATTTAGATTACTCTATAGTTTAAATCCATATATAAGGGAACTCTAAAATTTATTATCTTTCAATGACGCATTGGAATCAATTGAAATAAGGTATTAGGTGTTGTGATAAAGGGATCAAGCCTACGAAAAGGGATTCCTACAAGTACCAATAAAGGAAATCAAAATACGTGTAGTTTGGTTCCATATAACAAGGTGTGATAAACCTTTTAAGTTCATGTGATAAGGACTAAATTGGTTCATTTTAAGGTTAGGAATCCTGATGGGTTTTGGAAAATCATCTATTGATTATTAGGTAGTGCAAAACCCATGATAAGATAGGTTTATCTTCAATAGTCCAAAATTATATAAAATGAAGAACATAAATGTGTACATTTACTACTATATAGTCCATATTATACTCTTAAATAGAGAAAATTAGTTAAAGATCACTAAAATAGTAAATAAAATAATCCATCTTCTAAGGTAATTGCATCATCCTTTGTGTCCTTGATCATATCTAGAGGATCATGAACCACTAAAGGGGTGATAGAACCTTCAGTGAGTGATAAATTGTGCTTTATAATGAAGTGATATTTTCCTATGGAATGTAATTATCAAGTGTTAATCAATGAATATAATGGTTTCCATTTATATTCTATCCTGAAACCCATCATTTAATGAAGAGGATGGAGTGTCAACTATCATCTCATTGTAACTGATGTGGGTTACTCTTAATGCATGGCCATTGATTGAATTTTATTATTTGATCAATTCAAATAATTAGGTAAAAATTAATGAATAAATCTTCATTAATTGAAAACCCAAAGAAATTATGCAGGATAAGGTGGACAAATTCATGCATGTTATATCTTATATTTCATGCCCAACATACTTTATAATGGAAATATATTGTATCCTACAATATAAAAAATAGTATGCTTATATTTCCAAATATGATCTCTCGATATCATCAAATATTATATCCAAAATTTTATGCATTTCCAATAATCTCCCAATTTCACAAAATTCCATAAGGAATTAATGAAAAAATTCACAACTCCTTGTGAATCCATCAAAAACTCTTTAGGATACAATTTATCAAACTCTCCTAATTTTTTAGAAAATAATTTTTTCAAAATTTAATCCTTATCCAAAGTCCAAAATATGTAACCCTATGGGCCTTAGTTGAATTTATAACATATATGATTCCCTAATTTTAAATATTTAATAAAAGATCAACCTTTATCAAATCATCAATGCTACTCAATATACTAATAGGTATGGTGTGATCTCAATAAAATATACCCATATCACCATATGAATATGTCCACCACAAGATATATTATATACATCATATGTATACCTACATAATCCCTATATAAATAAAATAAAGGTATCAATTGACATGAACCAATGAAAATAAATTATAATCCATCTCATACATTCTCAATGCTCTAAAATAGACTAACCACATTGATGAATACATCACATGTCATTAATCTAACAAATGATAACATCACATATCCCACATCCAAGTAACTAAAAAAATCATATGTGACTCAGCTATGCATGGCCATGAATTTAATTAATCTAATTAAATCATGTTCTCAGATGTCTAAACTCATCATATGAGTGGAAAAATATAAAATTAGTTGATATCCAACTGATGAACTAATCAACAAAAAACTAACCCACAACCAAGTTATCTAATCCTCAAGGATTTCATAATAAAGGTATCAAATTATGATGGTTCTCATGATAGGTATATCACTAACCTTGGGAAATGGGGATTGATAATAATCATACACCCCTAAGTATATTTATGAATTTGTGACATTCCATGAGATAAAATTTAGTAGGTTAGTCCATGAAATAAGTTTCAAATTATCACCTCATGAATCTATTCATCATATATTATATACAACCCATTGTATTTTTTACAAGATTATATTCATTATAACCTTAATATATCATCACAACCCATAATACTTTATGATGATCACTAGTTAGGGAAAAATAAAAGTCATACATTGAGGGGATATTATCATTCTACTATTCATATAAAATAAATTTCATCACACATTAATGAATGAAAAATAGTGACTTCTTTAATTTCTAAAATAATGATGCATTTATAACCATTACAATAAATATATTATGTATCATATATCAATAGATTTAACATGACACTGAGGTTGTTGCTATGGTGATGGATTATTTAATGGATATACTACATTTTTATCTATAGTTTCCTAATAGATCCTAACATTGGATTCATTAATAGAATTACTGCATTTTCTCTTATGTCCACCTAATAGATCCTAAAATCGCCACTCTAAATGATATATCATAATATACGGTATTTTTAAAGGATGTGTTTGGTATTTTAGTGATATTGGAGTTCCTTGGATTGAACATTGGATCCTTTATTGTCAAATTAAATCATAATTGCTCCCTCAATGCTAGGAACCAACCCAACATCAAAAATGAGCTTCTTGATCCAAGAATATTTCTTCACATCATATGATGTAGTGATGTGTTATGCCTCAATTTTTGAGTCCACCATAGTTACCTATTTAAAACTCTTATAACTGATAGATACATTATTTTAGAAAAATACAAAAATAGACTAAGATCTTATATCACATTTATAGGATTGGAAACTAGCATCAGTGTAACCCTTTACACAGATATCATTCTTTCCTTGAAAGACCAAGAACATATCCTTAGTTATACTTATGTACTTCAGGATGTTCTTAATATTAATCCAATTATTTTAAATAATATTGGATTTATATCTTCTAGTTTTTTCGAAGAGAATATTTGACATTTCATCAAGTAGACAGAATGAAAAACATGATAGAACCTATAGTAGACACATAGGGAATTCTATCAACCCTTTATAACTCATTTGAATGATCCTAGATATTCCTATGATTTTTACATGAAATACTAGTAAAGTCCCAATCATTGAGTTCTCTATACTAAACCACTTTAGCACTTTACAAATGTCTATGTCTTGACTTAGTCCAATAAGCCTCTTATATCTATCTCTATAGATCCTTATACCCATTATGTAGGCTTCTTCACCCATGAATTTAATAGAGAATCATTTTTTCCAACCACATATTTGTAGAATATAAATTCAATATTTCATTTCTAATAAGTAATATATCATTCACATACAATATTAGAAACACTAAAATACTTCTACTAATTTTATTACATACACAAAAATTATCCATGTTCTTGATGAAACCCAATATCATGATTGCATCCTTAAATCAAATATTCCAAATCCAATTAGATTACTGCAATCCATAAATAGACCATTGCAACATGCATACCTTAGTAAACTAATTTGAAACTTAAAAATATTCATAATTTATCATATACATATCCTCGAAAAAATTCCCACTAATTAAAGTGTTTTTTATATCCATTTGATATATCTCATAATCAAAATGATTTTTTATGGAAATAAATATATGAATATAATTTATCATCACAAAATGTGAAAAGGTATATTCATTTTAAATACCATTAATTTATTATAACATTTTCCCCTAAATGTAATTTATAGTTAAACACTCTTAAAACCATAACAATTTTCATACAGAAAACCCACTTATACCCTATGGGTCTCACTCCTTCAGGTGAATCCATAAATTTTCAAACATTGTTAGTGTACATTGAGCCAATTTTAGATTCTATAGATTTTAACATTTTTAGAATTTTAAATCTCAATGGACTTCCAGTAGATAGTAGGTTCATATTCTATGTAAATTAATTCATTATCATTACTTATAAGAAATCCATAACTCTCTAGTTCTTGATGAATCCTACCGGACCTTCATGGTTCTTATCTAACCTGAGATAGTTTCTCTTCCATAACTCTTTATGGAACCATCTCAATTTATATCTTAGGAAAACATCATATTTATTGGTCTTAAACTTATCCAAGTTTGACTTTCATTATACCAACACCTCAATTGATATATTTATTCTCAATTAATACATAAAATCAAGTCATAAACACTTGGTGTTCATTATAATTATAAATTCAAAGCTGAATAAAGTAGGGGATTTCTCAAGTTTCTACATATGGTATCTTTGCCTAGTCTTTCCATCAACCCTTAATAGATACCTCATTGGTGTCGTCCCCCCTTTATGGATTCAATCTAATCAGAATCCATAGTTGAGCTAACAAACTCCCAGATCTCATTTTCTTAATATATGTTCAAACTTCATACCCTTAGGCTTCCCTCTTTATCTTGTCCCCTTAATCCCTTGATCTACCTCACCCCTAAAGTAGTGGTGTCACTGAAGGGGTCTTTATACTTATTCATTTCATCATATGAGTTCCAAGTAATGAATTTTTTCACTCATAAAAATGTATATCCAGGTTTGTTTTTGAACATCCTTTACTAGAATGTTTCATGATTTTCATCAATGATGGTTGGGGCTTACAATATTCAATAGATGTTAGTCTAATGTATCGCTTCCATCTCTATTTTTATATCACTTTAGACATTAATTTTTCTCTTTCATTATCAACAAAAGTTCATTTTTTCCCTATTATATGGCTCTAGATATTCCTCAAGACGGTGGAATTTAACAATGATTGAGATTTAAATAACTTAATGGTGTTAATTAATGTTCCAATATTGCATATCTCCTTCTAAAATATAGCTATCCTCAATAGTATGTCTAATCAGATGGTTTTTTCATTTATATTGATGACCATACATTTTTCTTGAGAAAAGATGGTTTTTCTTGCATTTATGTCAAACTTGATCTCTCCCAACCCCTACATACGCACATACACCTTATAGTTGATGAGTAGCAGATATTCGAGTAGTATATTCCTTATCAGAATGTGGTAGGATTATGATCCTTTTGTGGTCATCAAGGTCATAAAACCTCTATCTTTCAGTCTCACATGAGGGATAGCCAAGCAATGAAAGGGGGTCCTCTATCTCTCAACCATTAGTCCCCCTCTATGGATACTCATATCAATAAGTGTTCTTTTATTGGTGTCCCTGCTACTTATGAATGTTACATAAGATGTAAAAATATCCAATGATAGTAGATTCTATAAGAAGAGTAAAAGGGAGAGAGAAAACAAAATAGCATGAATAAAATTAAAAGACACGGATATTTAAATGGTTTTTTTAATAATCCCTACACCCATGAAGAAAAAAACACTTCATTAATTTTATGGAGAAAATTATATGGTAATCTCAAAGTATGAAACCCTAGATTTAAATAATCTCATAAAGTAATGTAGTACTATAATAACATGATTTTCTATATTTCAAATCAATATAGTTGGTCCACTATGCAATAGTGACAAGTGGTGGGAATTATATGGAGCTAAAGTCTCACTATCTCCAAAATTCCAAACTATAATAGTAATAATTTCAAAGTCTACACTACTAAAGTATTGCTATTGAACTACCAGAGTTTCAGTCTGGTGTACAGTATGGGGCATTATAAATTGGTCCAACTTTATCCAAAAGACAATACCAGCATTGACGACCCTCTGGTGATCTTCCTACTTAAAGATAAGGCCATGATGAATTATTCTCCCTCAAGAGGGATGCCCCTATCCTCTACTTATGCATCCCTATTCCATAATAATTCATTGAATCATAAGGTAAAACCCTATGTGGTGGTGGAGGATGCCTGTAAAAACTTGAGCTATTATAAATGAAATTCCCTTTTAAATGAATAAATTCATTATTAATTAACATAGTTATAGACAACACATTCAATACATTGCTGATTCTAGACTATTATAAAATATATATTGGTAGATTTAAAAGACCTTTAAGAATATTAACCATTGATAATGTATCCATTGTATAGTGACTATTATGATTGCTATATATTAAGGGTTATGATAAAATTCATTTTACATGGATGGAAGAAGTGATAAACTAAACCAGTAGGATCGTAACATATGAATCCCATTTATCAGAGCTTCTAAGGGAGATGGCATCGTTGGGATTTTTCCATGACTAAACCCAAGATTAAATTCAATAACTAAAGCATGAATTAAACTATTTATGAGATAATTTCAATATTATCAAGATCACATACCAAACTATGTTCACTAAACCAACCCAACAAAACCCCACCATCATGTACCTTACCCTTAGGGTGTATGTTGATGTAATAAGGGGTCACATATCTCAACACTAGTAGTAGGAATTTCTATATTCTCCTTTTTAATAAAATATTGATCATATTTATAACTTTTTTCATTGATTTTATATATTCAACTATATATGAGATGATTAAAATTATATTTTGATATGAATAAACTAAAATTTCGCTTTTTTTAAAAATATATGGATTTAATTAAAATAATATTTTCGTTAAATTTTGGAATTTTAAAATTATTATTATTTTAATATAATTACCTTATTAAATAATATTTATTTATGTATAGATGGTATTATACTTTATTGAATTCCAATATAATCTTTAAAAGGGTTGGAAAACTGTTATTATCTTAAAAAAATATTTTTCAATAAATGTGGATTTTTATTTAAGTGTAAATTCTCATATTTTAAGAATTATTTTGATAAAATAAATAATAATTTTTGAAATAAGCATTTAAAGATCATCCAATGGTTAATCTTTTCATAATTTTCTATGATAGTCAAATTTTTGGGTAAAAAATTAAATATGGTACAAATATATGGTATGTATTATTAAATCATAATAGCCCAAAAGTGATGTAATAAATACTATAAAGGAGATGAAAACCCAAATATATTTTTACCATTTAAAATAATGTTTTTATGTTATTTGATTAATTTTAGAAACTATTAATGAATCCTCCAAAAACTATATTATATTTTAAGGATTTAAAACAAATAATTTATGATAATGAATCACTTCCACATCACCAAAGGTATTTTTTAATAATTTCAGTTCATATACTTATAAAATATTTAAAAATAGTAATATTTGGAAGAAACCAAGGTAAAAACCATGGGAATCTTTATGATTTTAATTATTCTATTATATGGGGTCCAAAATCTAAGTTTAAAAATTAATAAAGAATTCCCCTATTTTTTGTTGTAAATACCTAACCAAATTACCACTATTATTCACTAAAAACCCAATGAGGAAAATTTATTATCCCTAAATATATTTAAATCCATTCTAATTCATTCTATAGCTCTTAAGAATCTCCTACTAAGATTTTAGAATCTCCCACTCAAGTTAAAGGATCCTCCCCTCCTCTTTATTTAATAACTTTCTTTGTATTATTCCTTTTTAATTCCAATTGTTCATGATTGGATTTATTTTTAAACATCCAAACTATTTTTCTTATGACATAAATTTAATTATAAAATTAAGTTCACTCTCATTAAACCCTTCCATGAATATTTATATTCACCCATTATGCTTCCAAAATTATCCTGTGATTTTCCATGCCAAACAGTTGTATAGTGAATACTCATCCCCATTTCTACTCAAACTTATTCACCTAGATGTACATATCCTCTGTTTATTTATGAATTACATTTATATAACCCACACTCCATAATAATGGGTTTAAAAGTGATGAAATATTTTCTTATTTGGTATAATCAATGTGGTGTACAGAAGAATGTACATAATATGAATGTGATGAAGGGTCCTAAAATTATATATCCCTCCAATGCATTGGGTAATGTTTTTATATCATGAGATATTATGTATGTTTCATGTGAAGTTAACTTAATCATAATATTTTATGATGTATTTGTGGTTATCCTTGAATTATGTTTATGATGTCATGTTTTATATTATTGTCACATTCCTCTATTTCCTTGATGTTATCATCTCATATCATGCTTTGATTTTCATGTTTATGATTCTTACCCCTTAAATTTCACCTCCATATAACTCTTTAATCCCATGTATTACTTTCATAATTTTATGATTTCATTATTCCCTTACTTGGATTATATCTCTCCCCTTCTTAATGTATGTCCCCATGTTATCCCATGCAGTTTTAGAAGAATAATGGAATTTTAATGGCATGTTTTGGAGTTTTTTAAAAAATAATTATATACCTATTTCATGTTACTAGTTATGTATATAATTACCCAAATACACTAGGCAAATTGATCATTTATGTTTTCATTATGTGTATATTTATGTAATAAATCACAAATTAAGGTGAATTATGGATACGTGTTGTTATGGTTGGTATCAGAGGAAAGTATAGTTATTTTTTGGGGATTAGGATTATAAAACCTTATTAAAAGACTTATGGATAAGACTAAATATAGGAAAATTACCCTATATTTTGATAAATTATAGAGTGCATGGTTTCTATGAAACAAAATCCATATCTTTATAATACAAGTGGATGTGGATCTAGCACATTTTTACCTAGGGGTAATAACCCCAAAAATAGAATATTAGGTATTAACTAAATTTTCACTAGGTGCATTAAAAATTGGCCTTGATACACACCTAGTTTTAAATTCTTAGGGGATATGTTTTGGCAAATTCACAAGATCCTTATGAACTACTATAAAGGGAACAAAAAATTCCCCTAAAATTTTATGTTAGGAAATATATCAGGGATAACTTGGACTAAAATATATAAATTCATAGGTTAATGAATATATGTATTTTATGAGTTATCCCTTCAATGTTCATAGTTTCTAATTTATGTGTTTAATAGTTTGAAAAATCTCATCCATAAGTCTACTTTGGTTAAAAAGATTAGATCAAAAATAAAATAGAGAAATAAAAGCTTATCTTACATTCATGAACTTCAAATTTATTATATGAATATGTTTATATGAATTCTTTAATATTACACAAGTTTGGTTGAACTATTAAAACACCACCCAAAAACATGGAAATTTAGCACTAAATGAAAATGGAAAATGGGGAAATTATTACATCCAAAGTATATAACATCTCCCCTATCTATATTTGTGGTATTAACTTCCCAAAAAACCTTGTGATACTACCTTTATCATAATTCAATTATATTCTAGGTATGTATTGGATTTCCTTATATAGATCCCACATAAATTTTTGAGATAAGTAAATCTCCCTCTATATCTCAAATCACCCTCTAATTCTATATAAGTTCAATTTGGGGGTTGAATATCCTTTGGAATAATCATCTTAAGCATGGATATTATTTCATTATTGTAAAGAGTATCTAAATAAAGTGATTAATACTAAGGAAAAGGTCATCCTTGATGACACGCCCATTATGAGGGAATATATTTATGTGATTCCCAAAGAATTGTATGGTCTTCCTCCTAGCCAGAGGTTGAGTTCTCGATTGAACTTATACACGGAGATTTTCCAATATACAAGAATCTATATAAAATGGAAATTATTTAACATGAAGAGTTTAAGAAGAAACTATAGGATAATCTAGAAAAATGTTTTATACACCCAAGTGATTAAAAATGGGTTCACCAGTCCTCTTTGATGTTTTTAATATTTTCATGACTTATTATATTCCAACTTTACTGATTTTATACGAAATTTTCATAATTTGTGTGAAATATTAATGTTTTAAGATTAAGTATAATTTTTGAGCATTTTTAGAAGTAGTCCAATTGAGTTAGTTTAATGTTTTAATACTAAATATCACTATACTAATCAAAATTGTGTGGTTCTTGTTTTTTAGGATTCTCATTTCAATATAAAACATTTCATTAGAAGTTATCATGAGCCAATTCTTCCATTTTAAGGGTAATATGGTCCTCAAAAACAAGACCAAAGAATCTATGAACAAACTGGACTAGCCATGAAGATTGATTTACTAGGCTCAATCCAGAAGTCAAAAAACATTAACTCTCCACCATAATTTGGGGGACACTACATGTCATCTTGGATAAAACTTTCATGGCCCAAATCTAAGAACAAGGGGCCCAAATGAAGCTTTAAAATCCATCCCACCATTCTGGATGATAATTAAAATCAGTATAGTATACATGACATATCTCATGATGTAAGAATCCAATCGAGTGGATATTTTTCAGTGTGAAAGAGGCGATATATGTGGCAGACTTTTTTGAAGAACCTATTCGGATTTGAAGGCATCATCATATTCAAAAACCCTTTCACATTCTGGACTTCAAAAAGACTGGATTGAAATGGGCAGTTTTACTTTGTTTAATCAACCGGACATAACCATTGATCCTTAAGTCAAAATGACTCCAACTTTTTAGAGTAGTCGGAAAACTTTATTATCTACATCTTTGAAGAAGGATATTTCTCAAGATTCGGCTGTCTTGATATCCATATCTTCGAGCCAAGTGGAGGGGTATTTCTGGAATGTAAACAGTCCACCACCTTGGGCTATAAATACATTCCATCCTATCCTTTCAAAAGGGTTGGCATTTCAGAAGAGAGGAGAACATACTGGCACGACCAAAGCCTTTCCAAAGGCTTGGGGTGATCTTCCATACTCATGTTTTCACTTGAGAGACCTTTCCTTCTCTCTTTGTTTTCACTTACTTTTGTGTTATTCGTTTTTGTAATTTTCTAAGTCCTTTCTTTTGTAATTCTGTTTTAATGAAAGTTTTATCTTCAATATCTCTTATTCTCAACCACCTTCTATAGATTAATATTTATTTTCTTAAAATAGTTTAAATTCAGTTGAATCCCCTTCCCTTCTTTGGCTTCCTCATTCAATCAAAAATCTGTTTTTAATTATCATCATTGTTCGTGTGTGTGTGTTCGACGCAAAACTCTTTTCTTATCCCTTTCTTTATATTAACTTCTTAATTTGTCATAATAATCATTATAAACAGATTAGTAATAATTTTAATTTCTGGGTAAATCCTTAATTGTGGTGAGTAATAATTTAGGTATGTTAAGTGATTGAGAGCTTTTGCTCGACGAATGTTCTTTAAATTAATATTGTGTATGTTGAACTTTATATGTCATGGATTAATGACATGTTTTGTTTAATATTTGGATTCCATGGATTATTGGAACCACCAATACACTACCATAAATAAGTAATGTTAATGATTATAAACCTAAGTTAAGTTACGACTTGGATTAAATCTTTAACACTTTGGAATTCGGATCAAAATCATCTTGTGACATGGGTGTTAATTTAATACAATATAAAGCAAATCTCAAGGATATCACAAGCTTAACTACCTAATGATGAACTCACCCCAATATTTATCAATTTGTTAAATCAAAAATTATTCATAAATTATTTCATAAGCTCTGCAAACAAACCCCTCAGTCAGAATACAATTAACTAAAAACAAACGACTATTACAAAGTATCATCGCCGAGGATTCGACCCAAGTGCTACTATACACATTAGCATAGCACCAGAACCTTGACCGGTCTATAGGTGACAATTGGCCATGTGTTTCAAATGGAACTTTTTCCGGGGATGGTTCTTTATGTAGTCATTAGTTTCTGGTTATTGTAAAAAAACCCAAAAAAACAAAATTTTAAAAAAAATGAAAAAAAACACAAAGAAAAACCCGTCTTCCTCTTAAAAATCATAAAGTGAAAAAAATACAAAGAAAACCCCATATTCATCTTTCTTACAAAATCTCTCTGAATGCCCCGTAGCCTCCCAAACAATCCCTCGGATTTTTTTGACCCTAAAATTGAGCGAACACTTCACCAACTTAGGAGGAACATAAGAGATACTCAAATAATTCAAGAACTAGTCCTCATCCAACCAGTTGAAATTGAAATGGCCAATCCTAGGGAACAAACACTTAAAGAACTCGATGCCCCTGATATGAATTACCAACCTCTTGGTATTCAATATCCAAACATATAAGCTGACTTCAAACTCAAATCGGGTTTGATTCATCTTCTCCCTCATTTTCACGGGCTAGCCGGTGAGGATCCACATCTCCACCTTAAAGAGTTCCAAGTAGTGTGCTCTACCATGAAGCCTCAAGGGGTTTCTAAAGAACAAATCAAACTCCGAGCCTTCCCTTTCTCCCTAGATGACACTACTAAGTCATGGCTCTACTACCTTCCTCCTGGTTCCATAACTACATGGAATGACATGAAGCGACTCTTCTTAGAGAAATTCTTTCCTACTTCTCGTACTGCTTCTATCTGAAAGGAAATAAGTGGTATACGTCAATTCCCAAGTGAATCACTCCATGAGTACTGGTATAGGTTTAAAAATATTGTGGAAACCTTTCCACATGACCAAATCCCTGACCAACTCTTGATCCAATAATTCTATGAGGGGTTATTGGCTATGGAGAGAACTCTCATAGATGTCGTAAGTGGTGGTGCTCTTGTTGATAAAAATCCTACAGCTGTAAGAGATCTCATAAGTAACATGGCTGCAAAAACACAACAATTCCATACTAGAGCACATGCTCAAGTCAAAAAATCCCAAGATAATCAATCAATTGATCCGAACAAAATGACCGAGTGGATGAGTGAACTTACAGGTCTTGTGCGACAACTAGTTGTGGCTACCAAATCCCCAACCTTGTCTTCTCCGCAATCAATGTTTCCTGGACCTGTCAAAAACTGTGAAATATGCAACTCTCCATATCATCCAACTGACACATGTCCACAACTTCAAGAGGATCAATCCGATTCATCTGGACCAATGGAGCTCAATGCAGCATATGCTCAGCGGAACACCAATCCTCAACTATCAGGTTAGTTTGTTAGAAACTTAAACCAACCTCACTCTGAGCCCTTCTCTTCTTCCTATAACCAAGGCCTAAGGTATGGTAATCCCATATCTCATCCCCCTCAATTCCCTCCTCAAAACCCAAACCAATTCCAATATGGTCAAGGTGGTGGTAACTTACATCAACCTTATCCTTTTGTTCCTCAATCTCAAAGGAACAATCCTCCTCCTAGATTCCATTATCGTAGTGAGCCTTCCCAATTCCAAAACCAATACAATCGATTTCCCAAGAACCAAAATCAAGGAAATCCCAACCAGGGACAAGACTCTTCTTCCAAGAAACAATGGGAAAGTGTAGTGGAAGATCTTTCCTCCTTCACCCATTCTAGCCTTAAAAACATTGAAACTGAAATAGGTCAACTTGCATCCCACCTGAGCCAGCAACAACAATCAAATTCTTCTGAACTCCCAGCTCAACCATTACCCAACCCCAAGGGTAATGTAAGTGCAATTGCACTTAGATCAAGAAAGAAACATTCTATGCCTCAAGATAAATAATCAAACCCTCCTTTTAATGTTGACCTAGAAAACGAAAATAAGAAGAAACTTGAAAAGGAACTTGAATCCATTCCCTCACCTCCTTCTATTCCACATAGGAACCCAATTCCATTTCCTCAAGCTGTTTCTAAACCAAGGAAGTCCTTTGAACATGATCCTGAAATGCTCGACATGTTTAGACATGTTGAAGTCAACATTCCCCTCTAAGATTCCATAAAACAAATTCCTAAGTATGCCAAGTTTCTTAAAGAGTTTTGTACCCACAAGAGGGAACTTAGGACTTTTGAAAATATTTCTACCCAGCAGTCTATTCCCATAAAGTGCAAAGATCCAGGGACCTTTACAGTTCCATGCAAAATTAGATGTTCGAACTTTGATGATGCACTCATAGACCTAGGAGCCTCAATTAATCTCATGCCCAAATCCATATTCTCCAACCTTGGTTTAGGTCCCTTGCATCCAACGGGTGTTGTCATTTAGTTAGCCAATCAAAGCACAACTAGTCCTGAGGGAATAATTTACGATGTCCTTGTCCGAGTTAATGATCTTATCTTCCCTGCTAATTTCTATGTCCTTGACATGGAAGGTGAGACGAACTCTTCTCGATCTCCCATAATTCTAGGAAGACCATTCCTTGTGACTGCAAGAACCAAGATTTATGTCCATTCAGGCATCTTATCCATGGAATTCGGTGACCAACTGGTCAAGTTCAACATTTTCCAAGCCATGTGATACCCATCTGAGGATCACTCTACATTCTAAATTCATGCTTATAAGGACACTTCTAAGAGTCAATTGAACCCCATTCCATTATGTTCATCCTATTCTGAAGAGATAGGATGTTGTGAAATCTGCACCATGATTAACAAAGTGATAAATGGTGAAATTGATGTTGACATTACAAAGGCAAACTCCATTGATCTAAAGGATCTTGAAAACTCTTTGGAATGTCATCTCACTCCTGACCTCTAATGCTCCAACATGAATGGTAATAAAGAAAATGAACTTGAATGCTCATTTGTTGATTCAAATCTGATTGTCCCACATTCATCCTTTCCTATCCATGATTCTGAAAATTCTGTTATATGTGAAGTGAACCCTGAACCAATGTGTTTATATTGTCATAATGGTAGTGAAGGTTGTGACATTTTTTCCCTAATTAATAAAGTGATCACTGGTGAGGTTGAAATTGACAATTCTTTGGTGAACAACATTGAAATAAAGGATATTGAAAATTTTATTCAATCTTATGATGCCACTGATCCTCATTACTCTACATCAGTAAGTGATGAAATAAATGAGTCAAAAACAATTGGGATCTCATACTCTGATTTTGTGTTATCTGAACCTTACATAAATGAACCATCAGAATTGATCCATCCTCTGGAATTTCAATGCATATGAAACTAGCACTTTATGGATAACATCATTCCTCAGGTTGAAGACCAAAGAAAGGATAGAAATATTCTCTTTCCACCCTCATTGAATTGTAAGCACACAAAAAATGATTGGATGAAATTATCCAATAAATCATCGAGCCTCCAAAAAGAAATGTTTTTCTGGAAGCACACTGGAGTTAAGAAGATACAATGGCCACCGTTAGACTATGGGTAGTCCACTGCAACTGTCCAGCTGTAGACAAATAAATGCAGTGCTTCTTGGGAGGCAACCCATGTTTTCTTTTACTTTTATGAAATTTTAATTTCTTTTTAGTTTTTCATTAGATGAATAATGAATTTTCTTTTTCAGGTAACTTCCCACAGTACTGGATCAACATCGACTTCCACTAGATCCCCAACTTCTCCAGTCAACCTACCACTAGATGGAGATGGAAACCTACCAAATCCAAACCAGGGGCACTTATTTCCCTTTGACTCTTCTTCTCCCTCTCTCCATATCTCTCTATTTCTTCTTCCTCCCTCATTCTCATTTTGTTTTTCTTACAACTTTCCTCATCACATTTTTTTCCTTTTTACTCTTTCTCTTTTGTGTGGGAGTGTCTTTATAAAAAACTAATAAAAAAACATTAAAAAACTAAAAAACAAAAACAAAGACTCGTAATTACTCACCATTTAATTTTTAAATTTTATCCAACAATTTTGGGGAGTCCACATATATGTTTCATTTCAAAAAATTTGTGTTTTCATCATAAAATTGTATAAATAATCTTGTGTCAAAACCAACAAATTTTGAATGCTCTATTTTTTATTTGGAAAATGCTTTTCCCGAACCGTGAGGAACAACATTTGATTTCATGCCAAGGCCACCAATGTCCATCTTTTCAAAATGTGTGTTTTTCACCACCAATTGTGAGTCTTGAGTTTTTGGACCTTCGAGCTGAATTTCCTACCTTAGTGTGCATTAATATGATAGAGGCATTTTCTGAACTACATGAGAATCACAATAGCCAAATAGCCTCTCATTTCTTTTACATTAATCCTCCTTTTGAAAGCCCCTTCAAGCCTATGAAAACCTTTTCTTTGATAGCCACATTACAAGCCCAATACATTATCCCACCCAATATCAATATGGATTTTCATTGCATTAGTTTTTGAAATTTAAGTGTGGGGGGGGGAATGGATTTCATTTTTGGGTATCATTTACTTACTTTACGGTGTGTTATCATATGATTGAGGGAAAGAATCCATTTTAGTGTGTGTGGGATGTTGTCATTCAGTGGTATTTGGGAATGTATTTTACAAATGATATTGAAAAGTGTTCAAAAAAATTCAAAAAAAAATCAAAAAAAATGAAAAAATGGGTTGTGTCTTGGGTAAGTCAAAAATCACTCTTCCTCAACCTTTGATATTGTTATAACTATTACAATTAGTGTAGTGAGGAGATCAAACATGGGTTGGGATATGAGTGCGAGATCTGTTTCGAGGTCAACTTTCAAAAGAAAAAAGAAAAAAAAGAACACTTTAATTATATTCTTATTGGGAGAAGTTTTTTGTTTTGTAAATATTCCATCTTCTCATTACCTTCATATTTTCTTCTTCTATTGTGTCTTTCTTCACACAATCATTCCCTTGTAAATATGTGTTTTTATTTCATTCCATGTTTTATTTAAAAAAAAATGTGCATTGATTTTTCTATGTTGGTATTGTAACCCTCTTCTTCTCTCTCTTGAACATTATATTCCTACCGTCCCATAGGGACAGAAGAACCCCTTTAAAAGACCTCTTTATTCTTGTTCACTTTGGATAGGGATTGGAAGCTAAGATCTCTTTTAAAACTCTAAGATTTTCACTTTTGGTTAGTGGAAGAGTGAACCTCCACAAATGAATTTTATCATCTTGAGAGGTGTGAGTTTTGAGTGTCCACATTTTCCATTTCTAAATTTGAGCATGAAAAAATGATTTAGTTTTGGAAAAAAAATTCTGTAACAACTTGTGGTGGAATTTAAAATTGATGAGTGAAATAGTCTAAACCTCCCCTGATTAGAGAAAACAAAATTTTAATATATGTTGGTGAGTAAAAATGATTTTGTCATGTTTTTATATCTGTTTCACATGAGGACATGCACAAAAATAAGTGTGGGGGAGTTGATGTTATTAATATTTTCATGACTTATTATATTCCTCCTTTACTTATTTTATATGAAATGTGCATAATTTTTGTGAAATATTAATGTTTTAATATTAAGTATAATGTTTGAGCATTTTTAGAAGTAGTCCAATTGAGTCAGTTTAATGTTTTAATAATAACTATCACTATACTGATCCAAATTGTGTGGTTATTATTTTTTAGGATTCTCCTTTAAATATAAAACATTTCATTAGAAGTTACCATGAGCTAATTCTTCCATTTGAAGGGTCATATGGTCCTCAAAAACAAGACCAAAGAATTTGTGAACAAACTGGACCAGCCTTGAAGATTGATTTACTGAGCTCAATACATAAGTCAAAAAACATTAACTCTCCACCATAATTCAGGGTACACTACATGTCATCTTGGATAAAAATTTCAAGGCTCAAATCTAAGAACAAGGGGCCCAAATGAAGCTTTAAAATTCAGCCCACCATTCTAGAAGATAATTAAAATCAGTATAGTATCCCTGACATATATCATGATTTAAGCATCCAATCGAGATGAGATTTTGTAGTGTGAAAGAGTCGATATAGACGGCCGACTTTGTTGAAGAACCCATTTGTATTTGAAGGCATCTTCATATTCAAAAATCCTTTCACATTTTGGACTTCAAAAAGACTGGATTGAAATGACAGTTTTACTTTGTTTAATCAATGGGCATAACTTTTGATCCTTAAGTCCAAATGACTCCATATTTTGAGAGTATGCTTAAAACTTTATTATCTACAACTTTGAAGAAGGCTATTTCTAGATATTCGGCTGTCTTGATGTCCATATCTTCGAGCCAAGGGGAGAAGTATTTCTGGAATGTAAACAGTCCACCACCTTGGGCTATAAATACATCCCTCCTCTCCTTTCAAAAGGGTTGGAATTTCAGAATAGAGGAGAACATATTGGAACGACCAAAGCCTTTCCAAAGGCTTGGGAGGATCTAATATACTCATGTTTTCACTTGAGAGACCTTTCCTTCTCTCTTTGTTTTCACTTGCTTTTGTGTTCTTCGTTTTTGTAATTTTGTAAGTCCTTTCTTTTTTAATTCTATTTTAATGAAAGTTTATTATTCAATATCTCTTATTCTCAACCACCTTCTGTAGTTTAATATTTATTTTCTTAAAATAGTTAAAATTTAGTTGAATACCCTTACCTTCTTTTGCTTCCTCATTCAATCGAAAATCTGTTTTTAATTATCATCATTGTTCGTGTGTGTGTGTTCGACGCAAAAATCTTTTCTTATCCCTTTATTTATCTTATATTCTTAATTTATCATAATAATCATTATAAACAGATAAGTAATAATTTTAATGTCTGGGTAAATATTTAATTAGGGTGAGTTTTAATTTAGGTATGTTAAGTGATTGAGAGCTTTTGCTCAACGAATGTTCTTTAAATTAATATTGTGTATGTTGAACTTTATATGTCATGGATTAATGACATGTTTTGTTTAATATGTGGATTCCATGGATTATTGGAACCAAAAATACACTACCATAAATAATTAATGGTACTGATTAGAAACCTAAGTTAAGTTACGTCTTGGATTAAAGCTTTAACACTTGGTAATTCCGATCAAAATCATCTTGTGACATGGGTGTTAATTTAATGCAATATAAAGAAAAGATCAAGGATATCACAAGATTAACTACCTAATGATAAACTCACCCAAATATTTATCAATTTTTTAAATCAAACATCATTCATAAATTATTTCATAAGATCTGCAAACAAACCCCCCAATCAGAATACAATTAACTAAAAACAAATGACTATTACAAAGTATCATCGCCGAGGATTCGACCCGAGTGCTGCTATACAAATTAGTAGAGCACCGGAACCTTGACCGGTCGATAGGTGACAATTGGCCATGCATTTCACTCTTCATCAAGATGGAGAACGGTTCAATGATCCTATGAATTGATTAACATAATCTCAAAAAGATAATGATAAAGAAAAATTATCTTATTCCATTTGTTGATGACTTGTTCAATCAGCAACATGGATCTTAGTACTTCTCTAAGGTGTATCTTTAGTTAGTATTATATCAAGTAAAGGTAAACAAGGAGGATATACCCAATACTGCTTTTCATATAAGTTATTGGAACTATGAGTTCATAGTGATGACATTTAGACTCATTAATTCTCCAAATATCATCATGGAATAAATGAATAGAGTATTTAGGGATTGCGTTGATAAAGTTTTGGTATTATTTATAAATGATATTCTTATCTAATCCAAAATAAAGGAGGAACATGAGGATAATTTGAATTTTCATGTGAAGACATTGAAAAAAGTAAATTTTGTATGTGAAGTACAGTAAATGAATGTTTTGGATGGAGAATGTAACATTCATAGGGAATGTTATTACCAACAAAGGGATAAATATAAATCCATTGAAAATAGGGGAAATTGAGGGATGGACCAAACCAATATTTGTGATAGATATCCATAGTTTTCTTAGATTAGCTGGGTATTATAATTGATTTGTGAGAAACCTATCAGTATTATCAAGACCACTAATTAAGAAAACTCATAAGGTATTGAAATTTTTCTAGAATAGTGAATGTGAGAAGTGTTTTAAAGAGTTAAATAATATTATACCCACTGTAATTATGCTCACATTACCCAAAAGTGGGGAAGGATTTGTGATATATAGTGATACACCCCAAAATATCTTGGTTTGTGTACTCATGAAACATAGCAAAGTGATTGCCTGTGCCTCCAATCAATTAAATATCCCTGAGTAGAACTACCCAAAACATGAACTAGAATTAACTAAAGTGATATTTTCAATAAATATTTGGTGAGATTATCTCTGAAGGGAAAATTGTGACATATATAAGGATTACAAAATATTAAAGTATATATTCACTCAAAATTATCTCAATATGCACCAATGAAGGTGGTTGGATATGATCAAAGATTATGATTTTTCAATCCATTTCCATATCAGGAAGAAGAACAAGGTTAAATATTCTCATATTAGAAAGGATATTAAACCCTGATATATAATGAGGATTGAAATGGATCCAATATTCTTTGACATGAAAAGGATGTGCATGGGAATAATAAAAGTATCTCTACCCTAATGTTCTAAAATAATTTCTTATCCATAAATTATTAAGAGGATCAAGGAGGCCTGAAAATATGATGAGGTGATAAAAAAGGTAGTAAATATTCTAGAGTTCAACTTTTCTAAATATGGAGTTATAAGGTTTGAAACCTGGATATGTTTCCCATAAAACTAAAACTGAAGAGGGAACTTCTAGATAATTCACGTAGATCATCTTTCTCTATTAATCTAGGAAGTTATAAGATGTATAGTGAAATTTAGAAAAACTTCTAGTGGGAAAACATGAAGGAGATTATAGAATTTTTATCTCGATACTTGGCATGCTAATGAGTTGAGGCTGAAAGATAGAGGTATAAGGTTATGTTGAAACCATTTCCTATACCAATTTGGAAATTGGAAAACATAACCATAGATTTTATCATAGGACTCCCCAGGGAATCTAAAGGCAATAAATTTATTAGGGTAGTAGTCAATCACCTTAAAAAGTGAGTGCATTTCATTTCTATTTAGGAATGTTTATTTCTTGAACAACTCACCAATATATACATAAAGGAAGTTATAAGACTGCATGGAGTGCCACTCTCTATTGTATTTGATCTATATCTGAGTCTTACATTGAGGTTATAGACAATCCTTTAGAGAGTGTTAGATATAAAGCTGAGTTTTAGTGATACTTATCACCATCAAATGGATAGTCAATCAGAAAGAACCATTAAAAATCTATAGTATATGTTAAGATCATTTTTAATAGATTTTCAAGGACATTGGTATCAACACATTCCCATAGTGGAGTTCCCATATAACAATAGCTTTCATTCAATCATTTAAATAGAACCTTATGATGATCTTTATGGTAAGAGGTTCTAGACTCCAACATGTTGGGATGAAGTTGGAGAGAGGAAGCTCATGGGAACTGATCTTATCCAAGAGATAACAGAGAAGGTTCAAACCATTCAACATCATATGAAATCAACAAAAATTTCATAGAAAAGATATACAGATAATTGTTAATGATATATGTAGTTTGAGTTCAGATATAAAGTGTTCCTTAATATATCACCATTGAAAAAAATTATGATTTTTAGGAATAAGTTAAAGCTTATACTGAGATTCATCAATTCCTTTGAGATACTTGATCACATCAGAGTTGTGGTCCATCAACTTGTACTCCCACCTAACTGATCTCAAGTACAAGATGTGTTCCATGTATCCCTATTGAGGAAGTGCATACCATACCCCTCACATGTACTGAATCTAGATGTGGTACATTTGGAGAATTATCTTTCACTGGTGAAGATATTAGATTGTAAAAATTTAGATCTACAAACCAAGACAACTCACTAAGTCAAAGTGTTTTGAAAAAACTATAAGTTTAAGGAGGAAACTTGGGAACTAAAAGATAAGATGAAATAGAAGTACCCTCATCTGTTTTATTTTATGAAATGAAATTTTGAGGGTGATATTTCAGAAGTTTGGAATAATGTAACACCCTGAACTATTATAAATTAAATTCCATTTTAAAATAATAAATTATTTATTGAGTAATTTAGTTATAGAAAACACATAAAATACTTTTATCTGCATTGGGCCATTATCAAATATAGATTATTTGATTTAAAATACCATTAAGAATATAAACCATTGATAATATAGTCATTTTAGATTAAATGTTATGAGTAGTATATATTAAGGGTTGTGATAAAATCCAATGGACATAGATGAAAAATGTGATGGCCATAACTAGTAGGATCATACCCTATGAATACCATTTATCAAATATTATGAGGGGGATGAAATCATTGGTACTTTCTCTTGAACAAGTCCAAGATTAAATTAAAAAAATGAATCATGAACAAAACTATTTATAAGATAAGTTCAAGATTATCGAGATCATGTCCAAAACCATGTTTGCTAAACCACCACAAAAAATACCCACCATCATGCCCCTTACCCTTAGGTAGTACACTGGTGTAATAAGGGCTTATATATCTAGAACCTAATAGTGTGAAATTGTATATTCTCCTTTTAAATAAAATAATTATCATATTTATCCTTTTTCATTGTTACTTTACATATACAATTATATATGAGATGTTGAAAATTATATTTTAATACAAATAAACCAAAATTTTATTTTTGGAAAATATATGGATTTAAATAAAGCACTCTTTTTAATTAATTTATGAATTTTTAAATAAATATTATTTTAAAATGACATTCATATTAAATTATATTTATTTATGTACAAATTATAGTATAATTTACTAGTTTCTAATATAATCTTCATAAATATTTTAAAGTTATAATTGATGTACAAAACAATTGTTTTTCAATAAATGGGGATTTTTATTTAAAAGTTTAAATTCTCATATTTGAAAATTATTTTGATAAAAAAATATTACTTTGGAAATCAGTATGTTGAAATTACCCAATGGTGAATTTTCCATAATTTTCTAAGATAATCAAATTTTTGTGTAAAAATTAAATATGGTATAAATATATGGTATGTATTATTACATCACAATAGCACAAAAGTGATTTAATAAATAATATAAATTGTATTCATGATCAAATATAGTTTTCCCCTTTAAAATAATGTGTTTTGAAGTTATTTTATTAATTTTATAAATCCTTAATGAATCCTCCAAATCCTAAATTATATTTAATGGTTTTAAAATCAATTATTTATGATCAATATCACATAAACGTCAATAAAGGTATTGATTTAATGAGTTTTTTTCACTTATAAAATATTTAAAAACCCTCCTATTTGGTAGAAAACATTTACAAAAATCAAAGGAAATTTTGTGGTTTTAATCATTTCATTATATAGAGTTCAGAACCTAAGTTTAGAAATTAATAAATAATTCCCCAACTTTAGAAATTAATAAATAATTCCCCAACTTTTTAATATAAATACCCACCCAACCACACACTCATCTTCACTAAAACACCATTGATCATTAATTTTCTCTCCCAATCCATTTATAAATCCCTCCCAATGTATACCCAATCTCTTAAGAATCCCATACAAAGATTTTAGAACCCCCTATCAAGGTAAGGGAGCTTATCCTCCTCTTCTTTATTTAAGCACTTTTTTTGTATTATGAATTTTTATTTACAATTTTACATGTTGGGATGTTTTTACAAATCCATATTATTATACTTATGATTTACAAGTAATAAGAGAACCTATTTCACTCTTATTAAACCCTCTATGCTGCCAAAATTATCCTATGAATTTTTATTCCAAACATTTGTGTAGTGAATACACATCCCCATTTCCACTTAAAGGTATTCTCCTAGAAGTCAATATCCTTAATTGATTATGTAAATCCATTTATGTAACCCATACTCATTAATCATGGGGTTAAAATTGATTAAATATGTTCTTATGTTTTATGATCTATGTGGAACACAAATTCATGTACATGATATGAATATGAGGGGTGGTCCTAAAATTATATAGCCCTCTAATGAATTGGGTAATGTTTTTATATCATATGATAACATGGTATGGTCCATGGGAATTAATCATAAGAACACTATGTTATAGTGTCTTAGCATTTATCATTGACTTATATTTGTGATTTCAAGTTTTATATTGTTGTTGCATTCTTATGTTGTCTTCATGTTATCATATTATATCATACTTCACTATTCATATTTATGATTCTTACCCCTTTTATGTCACCTTCATATAACTCTTGAATCACATATATTACTTTAATCATGTTATTATTTGATTATTCCCTTATTGGGATTTATAGATCACCCCTTTCTTATGTACATCTCTAGGTTATCCCATGAAGTTTTAGAAAAGAAATAGAAAATTAAGGGCATGTTGTGGAGTTTTAAAATAATTTCATTTTATCCCTATTTCAAGTTATTATTTTATGTATCTAATTACCCAAATACTCTAGGAATATCAATATTTTTGGTTCCTAATATATTTATCTTTATGCAAGTAATCATTAATTAAGGTCTATGGAGGATATGGGTTGTAATAATTCAAGATCCATAGTTACAACTAGTTCAGGTTCTTCATATTTTGCAGTTATTTTTCATGGATAAGTATGCACAAAAGGAAGAAGTGCAGTTGGGCCCTTGGATTGTACCTCCTCTTATTCATGGGTTAGGGATGGAAAGAGGTGTTGTAATTTCTCACTCCTCATTAAATAGACTCTATTGGTTGAGGTGTTCCTAGAATAGAAGAGGTTTATAGTGTGATATATGATGGCCACTTGTAATTAATTTCAACCTCTTGGGAAGGAAATCTATAAAGAAGATCATGGTATCTAATCCCCTTGAAGTAGGAATCTTAAGATGAAAGGGTAGTAGTGTAAATTATTTTGCCTTATAATCGATCTAGGGTCTTCTTTTAAACATGAATTTTTTGATGTGTACAGTTGAACTCACACCCATTATGATAACCATTAGTTTGAATATAGAGATGATGATTTTGACTTTCATTCTAAGGCTGAATCTTTTACTTTTGATTTTAATTATAGTCATATGTACTCATTATAATATAGTGTTTTTTATCCCATTTACACCATAATTATGGTGTTTTTTTAGGTTTACCGGTCTACACTAAAGTTTTTTTCATTTTTTCACTCAACTTCAAAAGTGAATTTTTCCAAAAAAATATATATTTAATTTTCAGTCAATCAATAAATATAATTAAAAGTAATATCCCTTAGTTTACTTAGTATATCCAATAAATAATATCTTGTCATAATTTGTGTCAAGTGTAAAAATCTATTGTTTCCTTAATTAGATTCATGTTTCCATCCTTCCCCTCATTGTTATTGAGTTGAGACATGTTGGGATAAAGGCTTGTGGGATTGATCTGCTTAATTAAGATTTATAATTTCTTTATCCTTTCTGAAAAAATAGGTGGCACCACACCATAGTTGAAGTCTCTATGCCATAGGGGTGCTATATTTTTTATTCCACACCACATAAGAAGTGGATATTTCATAGTGATGCTAACCAATGGTGATTTTTAATCTTTATCATGGAGGGTTGATTGGTAAGGCTATGATGTGGTATCTTAGACCACTCCTCAATGCAGGTTTCCATGTTAGTTTCACGTAGATTTTATGTATCCTTTGGACTTAAAAAGTTTAGGAATAAAATGGCCATTTTGGAATTGATTTGGGACCTTCATTTTTTAATTCAATATGGGAAATTTAAGAGGCTTTAATGAGGATTTTCCACATGGAATGAACCCCTAAAATACCCTTTATCTTCTTGAATTATTATTGATTCCAAATTTTTAAAGGACTGTAGAGATGTCTCCATGCCACAGTGCTCATCCTTACACCAGAATAGTTTTGGATTTCAGATCTATTATATGCTTTAGTGTTACTTTTTGTGATGTGGATTTCATTTTACAGTTCTTTCCCATGCCTCTATTCCTTACTCTAAATTGTTGTGGTTTGTGCCCACATCCTAGATATTTGTCCTACATCGTGGTGGTTTCTTATATTTCACCTCTCTGCCATGGTGGTCAACTCTACACCATAGTGGTTTTTCCTATACACATTCATCTTGTAGTATCTTTATTTCTTCATGGAACCTTCCAAATTTCCAAAATATCCTTGTTCCTTTGTGGGTTTTCCAGAAAACAAAATTCCTCCTTCAAAACAAACATGAAGTCTTCTATTTATAGAAATCGACCTCAGGTAATAATTGGTTCACTCTTTGGATTGTTCATACTTTCCTAACTCTATAACCCATTTCATGTTTGATTATAATCGGTTTTAGTAGTCCTTAGTGAGTGATCATATTCCACTAGGTTCACTAATGTAGTTTAGGAAATAGAACATTTTATAAACCTTGACGTTGGTATTGAAAGTGGAGTATGATAGCCTTGTGGGGAAGACGTAACTTGATTCCATGAGGATTCCAAGGAAACAAGCCAATACTTAAGGCCTTGTGGTTTTTGAGTAACCCATTGACTCGGTAACTTTCGGATTCTGAGTAGCATGAAAACTCAATTTCATGAGGATTCTAAGTGAAATTTCGATAGCCTTATGGACAGTCTATGATCATTTTCTTTGACTTGTGATCATCAATATGGAATGAAGCCGAAGCAGGTAAGTCTAGGGGTTTGTGGTGGCCTGGTTAGTGCATGGACACTTGGTTTTGGATTTTATAATGTTATGATTGTTTTTAATTCATTATATTCATGTAATACACCAATTATACTTGGTAAAAAATAGTTAAGAATGCACTGGTGGTTTCCTTTTGAGTCTTATATTCACACCCTACTTGGGAATGTTAATGCACTTGTATATTACATGACTGGAGACCTATAAAAGGGAAAGGTCCATGTGGGGTATGGGTGAACAAAGGATCATGGAGGAAGTATCATACTAGGAGAGAATCCGAATGACCTTTTTTTTATTTTGTCAAAAAAACAAACCTTGTTTTTTATTTATTTATTTATCTACTACATTACATTGGATGGTCTTTCCACTATGGGATATCCTTATTATTATATGACATGTATTCCATTATTTAGTTTTTTCATGTTCACTCTTTTTATTTTTTATATTATTTATGATTAATTATTGATCTTATAAAATGTTAATAAGGCTATAGTCTCCCCAATTATGGACATATACCCACACTTCTAGTCGGTAGTCTCTTGCGTACGGGGAGACATACATGAGTTCATGTAGAATTTGGGCTTAAAAACATTGGTTTAGGTTGATTTGTTAGAAAATTGTATCAAAGTATTAGGATTCACTAACTTATTTATTATTTTACCTTGATTTTGGATAAGGTAGGAAATATATAGTATGTTGGGAATCGAGAAGGGTAACTATGATAATGTCTATCCAAAGCACTATATAGTGGACCTTCGAGTTTCCATAAAGTGGGGGATATTTTTTTATTACCATTGATTAAATTAACCTTGGTTGATACACATTATATTGATATATGATTTATGATATTTCATGGTCATTCATGAATCATTATAAGGTGTATAGGTACATATTTTATATATATACCTTTTTCTTATTTTATAGTAGTTGTTTAATTGAATTCCTTGATTTGTGTTATATATTCTGAATAGTTTTTATTTGTGTGATATATTTTTGTTTCCATGCTATTATGATATATCTTTATTGGAATTAATTAGTTTAACTAAGAATTTTGTTTTGTTAGTGTATATAATATGTCTATAACTAATGTTTGGGGATAGAGGACAAGGTTATTTCTAGGAGGTTTATACCTTGGATTAATTTTAGAAACCTAAGAGAACTTTATGTGATACTATAAACTGATTAGGCTTTATCCTAATGAATCATTATTTGTGAAGTATTTTCTTTGCATTACCAAATATTTCACATTTAATAGTATTATTAGACTACTTGGGAACTAGGTTGGAATACTCCCACAAGGGATGACGTTTCTACTTTACCACAATATGTGTAGGAGAGTGCAAATAAGTATTCCCCTTCACTTGGTCTATGGTTTAAGCAGTAGGGTTACTTCAACCAAAATTCTTTTTCTTAGTTAATTTCCTAGACATGAAAGTTTAGAATATGGTTGAATATTATTTTAATTTAAAATCCATCATTCTTTATATTTGTAGGGAACCAGAGGCCCTTAGGATGTTAAATAATGAGTTAAAAATCTTATGGGAATCTTGGAACTAGTAGAGTCTCTGAATGATCAACATGGTAAGTTGGGATAGAGATCGTACTAGGTTTGTAACCCATTTTTATAACCCATATCATATGGATCCAACTAAGATAAAGGGGAAAAAGGTATACCTGGTTGGTATGGAGTGGAAGTACTTTATCCAACTGAGTACTTTACCATGGATTTCACATGTATTGTTCACCAAGAAGGTGGGTGGAAGTCTTCAACTCTACATTGATTACCAGAAGCTAAAATAGTTGATAGTGAAGAATAGATATACCTTACCCAAGATTTATGATCTTTTTAATCAGTTATGGGGAGACTGGTGGTTCTCAAGGATTGATCTTCGATTAGGCTATCACTAGTAGTGAGTTATAGAGGAGGATATTATAAAGATATCATTTCAGAGCAAGTATAAGCTATACATGTAATTGGTGATGTTGTTCATATTGAATAATTCACAGGTGGTTTTCATAGCTCTCATTAACAAGACCTTCCACCCATATCTAGACTCGTTTATCATGGTATTTGTTAATAAAATCCTTATCTACTCATCGACACTATAACGGTATGTTAAACACCTCAAGATAGTCCTGAGTACACTTCAAACACATCATCTTTTGGTCAAGATTTAAAAGTATGACTTATAGATATGGAATGTGAGATTATTGTTCCATGTATTTTCTAAGATATCATATCCATAGACGTATATAAATTATAGGTATTATTGTCCTAGATATATCCTTGTAATGTGTTTAATATTAGGAGCTTTCTGGGCCAAGTACGATATTGCAGATGCTTTATCTCGGACTTCTCCCAACTATGACAACCCATGAATGCATTTAAAAAGAAGGTATTAAAGTTCCAATGGTTAAAATATTTTTAAGAATAATTTATTAAGATTAAAATTAGATTGACTAAAAATATAGTACTGATACATCTTGATCCTAAGATCAAATATGTAGTTCACTCTAATGCATCGTGTTTTGTTATAAGAGTGGAAATGATACAAAGAGTGAACATAATAGATTATGGGTCATGTTATCTACAATCCCATGAGTGGAAATACCCTAATAATGATCTAGATATGGATTCAGTGTTCCATGGTTTGATGTATTTGTGGAACTATCTCTTCAGTGAGATATTTTTTATCTCCACGTACCACAAAAGCCTCTGACATATCTTCACATAGAGGGAACTAAATATGAGGAAGAGGCACAAGATGGAGTATTTATAAATGTTATACTTTGAGATGATTTATTTCTCTGGTAAGGGTAACATCATCATGGATTCTATTATCCATAAGATGCAGGCTAAAGAGGAGCTAGGTGATCAGCCTTCTAGGGAGAAATGGCACTTGATGAACTTGTTGGCTGATTGGGGGATGGATGATTTAGAGGATTAGATATTGAATAATTATTCTCCCTTATTGGTAGAATTTATATGGTATACTGATTAAATTTAGGATATAAGACTAACCCAGAGTGTACTGTGATGAGGTAACTGCTAGCTAGAGGTGATATAATACTCAGATAGTCTTTGGGCGAGGATAACATGATCCTCATACATGGGAGAGTAGTAGACCATGATTTTATCATAGAATATATGATGATATAATTCCATACTTCTATATGGTTAGTACATATTTTTGTAATAAAGATGTATCAAAACATTAGGTAGCTATTCTGGTGGCCTAGGTTGAAGAGAGACATTGCAGGTTTTGTTTCCCAATGCCTTACCAACCAAAGCCTAAAGGCCAAGAAATAGTGTCCTAGTAGTTTACTCTAACCACTTATAGTACCCATGTGGGTGTAGAATGATGTCATGATGAAATCTATAATAGGTTAAACTAGGATATTTAGGATTCATGATGCTATCTAGGTGATTTGTTATCAACTTATGAAAGTTATGCACTTCTTAACGATTAGAGAGACTCACATAGTGGATGTGCTAGGAAAGATTGGAATCTGTGAGATCATATGCTTAAATTGAGTTAACTTGAGAATTTTTTTAGATAGAGGCACTTTTTTTACCTCATGGTTTTGGTAGGTCATGAAGAAGGCCTTAGGTACTCATATAATATTGAGCATAGTGTACCATTCTCAAATAGATGGATAGTCTGAGCGGATGATATACATATTGGAGTACATTCTTTGATCTTGCATTATAGACTTTAGTGGGGTGTGGGATGATCATATAGACTTGGTTTATGTTTCATAAAACAATATTTATTAGGCTTTAATTCATATGTAAACTTATAAGGATCTTTATGGGAGTCCATTTCATTCACTGCTCTGTGAGCATGAGGCGGGTGAGCCAGTAGTTATGGGGACCTATTTATTTTAGGAGACCTATAAGAGAGTTAAAATGATTTATAAGAGGTTAATAACCTATTATAAAAGATATATATCATATTCCAACCATATTCTTATAAATTTTTAGTTCTATATAGGTTATATGGTTTTCTTGAAAGTGACTCCTTGGTTATGCCATTGATTTCGGAGGAAGAATGGAAAGCTAGAACCACATTTTTTTAAACCCTTTGAGATCATTTATTAGGTTGGGAGTGTGGAATAAAATAAATATCTTCCTTATCACTACTAAGGTATGGAAAAAAATTCATGTGTCATAGCTCTGGAGGTACATGGTTAATCCTACACATGTCATCGACTGTGAAGATGTTTCCTTGGAGCCTGATGCATCTTATGAGGAGTGTCCAATATGTATTATAGACTGGAGTTATAAATTCCTCTAGGGGAGATGATACCACTCTTAGAAAATCAGTGGTATCATGGAAATATCTAGGATGAGACTTGGGAGTGAGAGGATGGTGTTTGAGCTCAGTGGTCGTAGTTGTTTGAGTAAGAACCCTAGAGATGTTTCTCAAGGATGAGAAGTCTTTAGAGGGGGAGAATTGTAAAACTTCGAAAATTTTATTTCCTAAATTAAATTAATTTTTCCTTCATTATCCTCCTTTTTTGAGTTTTTCCATGTTTGAGTAAAGTATTATGGTTCTTTAGGTTCATAAATAATCATTATAATATTTTTTGTTGACTTTATGGGAAAAACATGTGGCACCATGTTATAGTCCAGTTGGCTTCATTATAGGGGTATTGTGGTTTAGAGGCAACACCGAAGAGAAAGTTAATATGTTGTATTGATTTCAACCTGTGGTGGTTGTTTCATAACCTTCATTGCTGAGGGATGATTTAGAAGGTTACACTTTGGTATCTTAGAGCACGTCATAGATCCTATTTCTGCATTAGTTTCAGATAGATTTCTTTTAACCTTCTTTATTCATGAGTTTAAAAATTAAATGACCATTTTGGAATCGATTTGGGGCCTTTTTTCAGAATTCATGTGACTTTATCAAGTGTTTTCCATGTGTAAAAAACCCCTAAAAATATCATCTCTCTTCTTTAATTAGCATCGATTCCATATTTTTGAAGGACCTTAGAGACCAATACATGTCATACTATTCATCCTTAAGTCGCATCTATTCAGATTTCATAGAATTTATATGTCATGGTCTTCCTATTTTCATTATATAGGTCATTTTCTAGTGATTTCCCATAACATAGTACATCGTTCTATGATTTGGTGGTTAATTACTAGGCCACTATTATTTTTCTTGTGTCTTGGTGGTTTCTTCCAATACACCTATATATTTTGGTGGTTGAATCTATTCCATGGTTGTTGTTACTATTCACATCCATGTCTTAGGGCCTTTCTTGTACTGTGGAGAACTCTATATTTCCAGAGAGAATTAATCCTTTTTTCTTAGAAAATGCATTCCTCCTAAAATAACTTGAATTCTTTTGTTGATATAAATTAACCTCATGTAATAATTGGATCTGCCATTTGGATTATTCGTCCTTTCCATACTCTAGTTTCCATGTCATTTTATAATATATTCAGTTCTATGAATTCTCAAAGAGAGATCTTGTTTAGATTGTTTTTAGGATATGGTTTTCTCAAATAAACCTTTGATAAACCTTGGAATTTCAATTGAAAAACTTGAGGTAGGTGATTCCTTACCTCTTATGGATTTTGTTACACATTTTTCCTTGTTATAATTTATATGTAAGCATAATGGATAACTATGTTTAACTTTTTATCGCATGTGGGTGTATTTGTATCCTGTGAGACTTTTTATGATATTGTTTCCTTAAAAATTGGTGTAATATATAGATTCTGTGTTTGATATTAATCACATGTTTAAATTGGTGCAATTATTTATCTCATGATTTCATGTTATGTTTGTTATCATACTATAAATTATCATATTTCCATTAAAGGATTTGTTCTTGGTGTATGTGATATGTGATTATCATGGTATGGTTATCCCTTATGTGAGGAGTGTGATTGATATTTGTTGATGATGAAGGTGGAGTATGATATCCTTGTGGTCCATACATAACTTGATTCCTTGAGGATTCTAAAGAAATGTGGTGATACTCGATGCCATGTGGATTCTTAGTATCCCATTAACTCGATGCCGTATGGATTCCAAGTAGTGTTTCAACACAATTCCTTTTGGATTCTGAGTGTCATGTCGATAGATTTGTGGCTATCCTATGATCATTTATGATGACTCATGTTCATCAATCTAGCATGAATCTGAAGTATGTACGGCTGGGGGGTTTTAGCGGCTTGGTTAGTGCACAACCACTCAGTTTTGGATTGCATAATTTTATGTTGGTTATGAATTTATTATATTCATGGAATACACCAATTATACTATATCACAATTGGTTAAGGAAATATTGGTGGTGTTCTGTAGAGACTTGTACTCACACCCTACCCAAGAATTTCAATGAAATTATAGATTTCATGACAAGAGACCCAGCAAAGGGTAAGGAATCTATGGTGGATAGACAAACAGAGGATAACAGAGATGGTAGAAGATTGGGATGGACTCAAGAGTACCCCCAATGTTTATATATTTTTTATATTCTTCTCTACACTAGATATGATTTCTTCTTTGGGATCTTCTTTTTATTATATGATATGTATGCCATTATTTAGTTTTCACATGTTCACTCTGGTTATTTATTTTATTTTTGTGACTTATTATTGATATTATGGAATGGTTCTATGTTTGTAGTATCCCTACTGATGGAATCATACCATCCCTTCAAGTTGGAAGCCTCTTGCATACAGGGAGGCACACATGAGGTCATGTGTCATTTAGGCTTAGACCCGGAGGTTCAATTCAAGATGTTGCATGAAGTTTATCAAAATCCAAAAATCGTACATATTCTTCACAACCCCAAATCCTTATAAAAGTATCAATGAGACATTTTCTAGTCCATATCTTATATGTTTTTTTCATGATTTCTTTAAATGGACCATGTTAATTTGGAATATATTACTCTCCAAAGAATAACCCAAAAATGTAATAGGAAGGTCATAGTAACTCCTCATTGATTCAACTATGTTCAATAGGGTATTATTCCTCCTCTCACACACATCATTACACTATGTTGTTCCAGGAGAACTATGTTTTGAAATAATTTCAAAATATTTTAGATGATTAGTAAAATTTTAGCTTAAATATTCATCACCTCAATTCTATTATAGAATATGTATACTTTTTCCAAATTGATTCAATACATATTCTAAAACTCTTTGATCTTTTCAAAAGTTTCAAACTTTTTTCTTATTAGAAAAACATATCTAAACCAACTGAATTAATCTATAAAGTTAATTATTTACATAACCCCACCCCACTCCCCCCCACCCCCCACACACACACCACTTTATTCTGTACTCAATGGTCCACATACATATCTATGTATGAGATCCAATAATCCACTAGCCCTTTCACCTTTTCTACTAAAGGTTTATTTAGTCATTTTTTCCAATAAAAACTATTCATGTGTATTAAATGAGTCCAATAATCCATCTCTATAGAATATTTATATTCATTTCTAATTTATATATCAATGTTGAAAATTCCAAAGGTTGGTGCGATTGGAATCAACCTTCAACTTCTTATTTTAAATGTTTTAAACACTAATTATCCATGTATAGAATGTATATATATTTTATTGTATTCCTAATTCCAAAAAAATGTTTCATTTTTATATATAGAACAACTATTGTTCTTAGTTGTGAATGAAAATCCATCTTTTCCAAAAAAAAATATTGAAATTAAATTTATGTTTATGGTGGGAACATAATAAAAGTTCTCTAATTATAGTTATAATCCAAAATGTAGACTTAGATTATAAGTATAAACTTCTAATGTAACAATTATTACTCCATTTACAACATAAATATCTACTTCTACCTTAATCTATTCTCTCATATCTTTGAGTTTGTGTTTAACAGCACAAATTTGTGTTGCACACCAAGTATCCAATACCAATGATTTAGAGTTAAAGAAAGTTATTTTTATAACATTCAAATTTAGATGCTTAGAATTATTCTTATTGAGAACACTTATCATCCTTATATACCAACCTCAAACTATCTTATAGTTTATACCTATAAGATATCTCAAAATTATTATCATGATGTTTAAAATAATCTACCACAAATACAAAGGTATGGGTGAGTATCATGTTTTATATCTTTTCATCAAGGCCTTTTTAATAAAATTAATCCCAGTAAAATGATGACCTCATACATCATATCCATTTAGTGATCCAAGATCCATCTTTCATTAAGTAATGAGTATATTTTTGTGTTCCTCTCACCACATAGTCAGTTAGTTAGTGAATCAACACAATTATAATAGTTATGATTCTTGTATTTTTTAGTAGATATCTCTTTTTATGAATCCATTATATAGATAAACTCAGATATATTCCTATGGTAACCTAAATTTTTTGGTTTCCCTACTAAGTTTTACCCGAAGATCATAGTAGGATTTAATTACCTAAATCTTATGGTTATCCATTTCCAATATTCCTTACACAAGATAATCCATAGGAACCCTAATTTGGCAGAACCCATTAGGTTGAATGATCGAGATCTTGACATGTACATCTTTGGAAATAACCACACACTTCTTGTTTGAGGGTATTTCTTTAAAAGTCTTAAAATTTTAATATACATCACATGCATATTAAATTAATAACTATTTCCTCATATGAAATATTTATCTTCTCATGTTTTATTCTTTTTTATGAATTCTTATAAAGATTTTGTTTTAAAATCCATATTTCGTCCACTCAATTAATGTGTTCAGACCACATTAATGTGTATATCTCTACACAACCCATAAAATTTGTTATCCAAAAAATATAATCCAAAAATATTCATAAATATCCAAATTCTTTCTATTTGTATGGTACATGAATTCTTAATATAAAGGATTAGAACTGTATGAGATTGGAAATTTACACATGAGTAAGCTCAGAGCCACAGATTACCGACCCTCTCCTTTTTAGAATAAGGAATATGCCTTCTAGCTAGTGGGAAGTCTAACCCAAAGTTCCTATACTCGAGATTACTTTACTCAATTGAGAATCTAATACATAATAATTTTAAAACCTAATATGTAAAAACTATGTCTAACAACTAAATCTAAGATAATAACTTTAATTACAAAATATGGTAAAGGTAGATGAAAACTAAATAATATGATGGGGTACTAAGGATAAAATTCATAGAATAACAACCTACTAGAATCAATTTATCATATAAATTCATCATACATAATATTCACAATTTATAAACATAAATATTCTTAAAGAATAAACAAACAAATAAACACTTTATTTATTTTCCATAACATGAGGATTAAATATAAACTTTTAATATTTAATTAAGGCATGGAAAATATTATTTTTTCAATTACAAACACTTATAATTTATAAAAAAAATTATAAATCATAATAAAATATAGAAAAATATTAATTTTTAGAAAAAAAAAAACCCTATATAATTTTTTGCAATTGATAATTAGATTATCAGTCCAAAATCATGATTGATACAGAATAAAAAAAATACATATAAATTTTATTCTATGATAGAAATATCAGTCATTTGTTATGATTACTTTGGCCACTTAAGACTTGAAATGTCATAAATCCCCGATTATATTTTACAATATATCTGATATCATAATTAAATTTTGATACTCTGGTTTTCTAAAACATGGGATTTAGACATATTTTATGATATTGTATATCATATTTTTCATCACAATTCAAATACGTTGGTTTCACGCATATCGTACCTTATGATATAGGTTAGTCATATGTTATTACTAACAAAAATAATAGAAATACAATATATTATATTATATGATATGGATTTAACACCTTATGATACACAAGTAATTTTAAAAATAAATATTTTAACACATTGATCCATTCAAGAACAATGCTATAATTTCATTGATGGATATGTGGAGATCATCTAATGATTATTAAGTAGTGTAAGAACCCATGATATCCCTTATCAATCTTCAATAGTGCAACATTCTGTGAAACTAAGAACATAAATTCCTACCTTTACTATTGTGTAATATCTAAATTTTACTCTTATAAGTACTTCAAAGTCATTTAGAGTGGATTTTTTGGTGAAAGGGACCGAGATATAGTTTTTGTGAGATTTACACATGAGAAAACTTTTTGAATAATTTTATAAGATGATCTAGGAGAACCTATTCGTCGTAAATAATGAGTAGGATCCTAACTTAAGGAATTTAAGGAATCCAAGAAGAGGATTTAAACTTAATACATTTAAAGAAACAATAAAAAGGATTTAAACTTATGTTCTTTTAGGAAACTAAGAGGAATATTTTGACGCAATGCATTTAAAGAAACCAACATGATGATATAGACTTAAGGAATTTAAGGAAACCATGAGGATCATCTTGACTCAATGTGTTTTTGGAAACTATGAATAGTATATCTACTCAAGTCATTTATATAGTTCTTTCTGAAGAGATTCCCAAATAAGAAATATTTTACAAAATATATTACCATACACCCAATATTATATGGTGGTGGAATTTTAAAAAAGGGGGAAAATGTTCTATAAGATTCTAGTGTCTCATAAAATATTTAGTTCATTCAAAAGTTGTTTTTAAAAAAATAGGGTATGGACACCTACATAAGAAATATTTCATATAAGGATTTCTTCTTAGTCAACTCTTATACTAAATTAGATCATTGGAAATAGGAAAAAAGTACATTAAGAGGCACAAATGTTTTATAAAATTTGGGTTTTATATGAATGATTGGTTCTTAAGGGGGTGGATGTTTTAGGATGGACACCATGTAAAATTTTCAAGGTAGATATCCCTATCTCTATATATATATATATATATGGTGAATCAAGGGGGATCTATGAATGATTCATTTAGATTATACCATTAAAGCTTAATGGGGAGAGGACATCACCATGAAGAACTTACATGGAAACCCCACTACTTATTTAGAATTAAATTTAAAGTTTACCTAAGGTAATTTTTCTTCAAAGTCTAGATCATGAAGTATCTTGCTATGAATGATTAAATTTATTAATGTTTGGGATTGGAAAAATTTATGGGCGTTATTAAAGGTGTTTCAGTGGTCTTATTTATAGGAAACTACATGTAATTTCTTAACTTGAATTTAGATCACATAAAAGACTCATATCTGTATAAGAATCTTTCCTTCAGTTCACAAATGATGATGTGGCCTCATAATATGTTAGGGGATGCAAAGGAATTCCACTTCTAAACCACAAATGATTAGGGATTCTTGTAAGAGTCTCACAGTCATAAAGGATTTTTATGTCAGGACCATAAATAAAAATTGAGTCGCTTAATTATTCCACACCCATAAATGAGTCCCACATTCATACCAAAAATTTTCTTCCAACCACTTAATTCTTTCATATCCACATATGAAATCTACTTTATAACTACAAAAGACCTAAAATTCAATAAGATACATAGGAACTCCATGTCACAATTGTAAATGATGAAGCTTTGTGTCATTATTTCAAGATCTCTGTAATTTATACATGGTATAAAATAATTATTTATGGTAAAAAGAATTAAAAGGTCAAAAAAATTAATCTGGTTGTCCATTTTTTCTCCAGGATATGTCATCAAAGCCTATGAAATTAATTATTCCCCTCACCACTGAGTTTACCCATAACATGTGTTTTCCAAGGACTAAAATTTTTCCAAAAGAACCTTAAAATGGGTTTTTTGGTTTCAATAACCTTTTCACTAATAGCATATAAAATATATAGTCTACTCTCAGTGGGAGGTTCCCATGACCAAATCAATGGAATGGAAAATGTTTTTTTAAGAATCTCCATCCCTTAATGAGTGTGTAGTCATGTAAAACTTACAGATCTAATTTGCATTTTCTCTATGCATGGAGATGGTTTTCTATCCAAACTTTAATTGTGATATATGATTGGGTTCGTATCATGGATTCCAGGAAAAAGTGTGTGATATAATTTTTTCAATTACAACACATGTTAAATGATAATCATCATAGAACATTATCCTAAAACCCATAATACATTTTTAAAGGTGCAAAAAATGTTATAAATAGGTATATTTGAAATTTTTGAGAATATAAATAATAAATATAAACGAAAATAAAATATAAAACATAAATTTAACATATAAATTAACTCAAAAATCAACCTTTATGAAAATAAAAAGTAAAAAATAATTTAAATGATTAAAAAATTATTTTAACACATAACATTTATACATTAAAAAAATAAACATAAAAAAATTTCTTATATTGACTCATGATACATTAAACATTTAAAACATTAAAATTAAAATTATAATATAACTTATAATTTCATATAAATAGACTATGTGAAAAAAATAGATAAAAATAATAGAAAAGATATATTTATATTAGGATTAGATAATGTTGGATTTTTAGGGAACATATTTTTTTAATAAATACATTATTACTATTAAATATATGTTTATTATTTATTAATTTTTGATTTTTAATATGTGTACTATTATTAATAATTTTATTATTAATCAATCAATTATTAATTATTAATAACTATTATCAAGTATATTATTAATTATTGTACAAGATGTGGGAATTTTCTGATCTATTATAGCATAAGGAGTGTTGTATCAATATTATTCATCAAAGGGGGATTTAGGCTAAAATATTAAGAAACAAAATAAGGTATTTTGGGCTATAGGGCCTTTGGTCCATCAAATTATAATGGGAGAGCTTGGTTATGGGGATATCCTTGTGGGGTTGATGCGGTCTGATCCATTTTATCCCAATGAGTGTGTGTGTTTATTTTTTCTTTTTAACTTAAAAACTTACCCATGATTATTAATTAAATTATTAATATGTTATAAATTATATGTTATTACATCATTATTAATGTATTATTACGAATTTTTAATAATGCATAAAAATAATTATTAATATTGTATTAGAATTAATAATGAATCATGATTAATCATGTATTATTATTATTAATATATTATTCTTCCATTACTGGAAAAGAAGATTTTGGATTTAACATAAAAAATCTTGACATAATTTTAGTACCACTCTCTTATAAAATAAAGGCTTAGGTCATATTTTATGTAATATCTTTATAATACCTTAATGAAAGTAATAATGAATATAAAAATAGTTAAATATTATTTTTTATTCATACATACATACATACATATAAACAATCAAAAATAAAAACACACACAATCACTCACACACACACACACACATATTAAAAAAATAGAAGCCATCAAACCAAATGGTGCATGCGTTGAGTCAGAAAGTTCCTTATGATAAAATATTTCAAATAAATTGTTTCTAAGAAATCATTGAATTAAAATACATTATTCCTTCTACAAAAAATACTATGTAATTTAAAAAATCATTTGGAATGACTGGTATTTCTAGAATATCTTCTTTATTATTTAGAAATAAATTGTCTTTTTTTCTTTTTAATTTTCTTTATTACATTTGAATTTTTATCCCACATTTCTTAAGATTATATACAACTCTTCACATACTTGAAAAAAGGTATAATAAAATTCCCCACTCAATTAATGTTGATCCTTAGCATATAAACCCATTGTAATTATATTATTTCATGTATGAGCAGTTCCTTTATCACTTTATAAAATTCCAGGTGAAACGATCATGGAAATATCTAGACTAAAATATATAAAGTGTGATATTGTTTTAGTTTTCTAGAACTAATAATTATATATATAAAATACCAATATTCCATTATTATTCATTAGATAATCCAATTTAAACATCAAAAAATAAAAACAAAAAAAATTATAGATCAATATCAAATATGAAAAAAATGCACAATGTGGAGAAAATTCAACCAAAACATATGTGAAAGATAACATTTTGGAAACTGATAACAATTATTTGGGGTTATGGTCCCAAATATTTTAACACCATCATGATAGTAGAGTGAATCATGATAGAAACTTTTCCAAATTATTTATTTAATAATATTTCACAATTAATCGTGTTCTGGAATTTTAAAAAATTCAATAGATATATGTAAATTGATTTTGAAACAATAAAATGGAACTACTAAAAATAATGCCCCTAAAACTCAAAAATAACTTGGTTAACCTACAATTATTCTTCTTAGATACTGATAAAATTATTATTTCTTGTGAAATAGTAAATTTCAATAAATTTTTAATACTTGAAGTGTTAAACTCTTCTCTAATTCCTCATATATAGAACAAAATATATGATACCCTTGAGAAAAATCATTAATTGTTTCTTGATTTTATATTCATAAATATTTTAACTTATTATTATGAATTTTTAACATTACTTCCTTCAATTTGGACCTTCCCACATAAATGAAATATAATTTATGTAACATTTCTTTAATAATGTTTCACAACATTAAATTGGATAAAAAATTAACATTTTGATTTTACCCAAAAACCTAACACCACTTTGAATTTTTCTTATAAAAATAATCTTATTATCATTCTTAGTGTTTTAATCTAGTTTTTAAGAGAATAAAAGTAGAAATATTTTTGTTTAGTATAGAAGGTTTATTAGGATTATCTTTTCAAATAATCTCTATTATAAGTTGATTGCACTTATAATTTGTCTTCTCTCTTAACACTAATATAGAAATTGAATGTGTAATATAACTAATATAAATGTTGGAATTATCTTCATGAAAATTTTATTTTATTAGAACTGTTAAAGAAGGGATGATGCAAGTGCTATAATAAGCCTGGGGGTTTTATCAGCATAAAAAAGTGTTGATAAAGTTTATCATTGATAGTGATAAAATTTGAACTGATAAAACATAGTTTTTATTAGTGCTAGTTTTATCAGTGGTTAATAATACCTTTAACAATGATTTTTTTTCATTGATAAAACCATGATTTTATTAGCACTAAAACTAGTGCTAATAAAATCCATGTTATCTACTGTAAAATTCTTTTACAAGAACAGTACACTACAACAGCTAATATCAGTTAAAAATTTATATTATAGAAATTCAAATATTTTTATATAATAAAAAATATACTTTCATTTCACCATTTTAATATAAATAAATTTATATTATGACATTTGAGAACATTATAATTACATTTGATATGTACAATTCATTATAAAAAACATAAATCTCTAAAATCAAATAATAATGCATTATTAAAAACATAAATAAAAATAATACCTTAAATGATAAAACATGATACACAAAAATGGATAACATAATATATAAATAAAATATTTTAAAAATTATCACAAAACTATGAAAATGTTTTCTTTGTTTTGAGTGTGTGTCATAAATTTTGAACTAGGATATATGTCATTTTTAAACTAAAAAGTTATAATTTTAGTTATATTGGCCACATCATGCATTAGATTGATGTGAGGTTAATTCTTACACACACAAAAATGAATCATTGGATATTTTCCTAAAGTATCATGAAAATATGAGTAAATTTTCTTAATTTTGAGTATACAATGCATTTTTGAACTGGAATTTCATTTTTAAACTAAAAACACACACTTTTAGGTATATCGGCCACATCCTGCATCTTATTAATTTAAGATTAAATCCTATAAATCAAAAATGAATCATGTATTATTTTCTTAAAGTAAGAAAATAAACTGATCATGTTCTCTTTATTTTTGAGTATGTGACACATGCTTCATTATAAAATGACACTTTTAAACTATAACATGAACTTTTAGTCACACTGATCACACCACATTTCATATTGGTGTGAAGTTAATTCTTATTTGTCACAAATAAATTATTGATCAATTTTCTAAAGTATCATGAAAATTTTATTAGATTAGCCTATAAATTCCTTGTTTTAATAATCAAAAATCATTTTTGTTTTATTTTTATTCAATTTTGTGTTTTATTAAAGTAAAATCATTTTCTAGAAAGAATTAAAATTTCACTAAGTCTTGGATTGATTACATGACATATGAATCGATTAAAAGACCGTCGAATTAACCATGGAATATATATAGAAGACTCAAGAAATCCCAAAATAGATTAAAGATACCGAAAGATAAACTAAGTGACCACATGTTGTCTCAAGTGACCTTCATGATCAATTTTTTTATAAAGGCATAGATCGATCACATGAAAAGTTAATTGACCACACACCTAACAAATCGACCATAGTTGTCTCCAAACAAAATATTTTATTGACTGTAAGGCTAGTTGGATCAATGTCATGATCAACCATGTGACTAAAAGGTTAAATGAAAGAAACCATTTTTAAAATGAGGAATTTCAAAAAATTAAAAAAAATTGATCGCATGACTAAATGAAGTGACTATGGTCACTAGTCTCAATTTAAAAAAGTATTTGTCCAACCATAAGTGTAAGGAGATCGACCATAATATCAAATGATCAATTATAAGTATAAGTGATCAACCGTAGAACCTATAAAAGAATCAAAAATTATGGAATCGGTCATGGATGATGTCTTGGAACATTTTAAAGTGGTTTTATCTAAAGGTAATTATTATATTATTATATTATTTAATATATTAATATAACAACTTTTCTATGTAGAATTTAATGTTGGTTATAATCATTTATTAAGCCTGGATTTCCTACCAAACCATGAGTATCTTCAATGATGATTTTTCAATAACTATTTCTGGAGAAATATTCTTTGTAAAAGGTCTAGTTAATATAGAAAAATGTTTGCAATAGAGAGAAGGAAATACGTGGGACACAAAAAAGATAGATTTTTTTATGAATGATAAAGATGAATTTTTTCTCTATTTTGAACATATATGAATCTCTATTGTCACTTTAACATCAATGAAACATCAAGATAACATCTAAAAGTATTTTCACATCAATTATAAATCAAAATACAGTAATGAGAAGTGAAGAACCTCCTGAAGAAAAACAAAACTACATACTCTGTTGCAGTTAATCTATTTTATTAAGTTTGAGTTATGTATAATTAATATTTTATATCTTCTAAAACTAAAAATTTTAATGTATTATAGAGTTTGAGTCACTCTTTATTATTCTTTTTCATATATTCCACCATAAATAACTATGGAAGACACTGTATAGCTTAAACATTCTATATGTAGTTATATTTTTATTCTCCCACATAAAACTATGGAAGAGGCTCTGTATATCTTATACATCCTTGTGTGATATTTTATAAAAATAAATCTAGTTTTTGGATCAGTTTATTTATAATAAACTTCTTTGAGGTAGGTGATTTCCAAGTGGAGAGGACTAGATATTGGATTAATATGAAAACACTTTTTTATTTCCATCGTGTGTTTTTTTCTTTACTTTGTTTTTAAAATAAATATATATCTATTTTCAAATATCAATTGAAAAACATTCATTTTATAGTTAAATTTAATTTTTGTTTTATATTCCATGTTTGATTCTAGTAAATTTATTTCAAAAGTTAAAAGTTTTAAGCCTATTTTAGCTGAGTTGTGATCAAAATTATAAGAAGATTTTTTAAAGATAAAATTATATAATTATATTATTTTAGTTAACTGAGATGTATTTTATAAATTGGGGATTTAGTTTTTAAATTATTTTTAAGAGAAATTTTAATTAGAAACTAAATTCACCCCCCTCTTGAGTTTTCTACTCTGATCAAAATTTGGTATCAAAGATTTTTATTTCTCTTTTCTTATCTTTATTCTGATCAAATTGATTTAGAAATATCTTATTTTTTCTTTATAATCAGAAATTATTGAGTCTAAGTCTAAAGGTTATGTAACCAACATACCTCATTATTTTAATGGAAAAAATTATACTCAATGGAAAATCAAAATGAATATCCATCTTGAGAGTATGGTTTTTGATATTTTGGGATCTATAAAATATCAATATGAGAAACCCAAAACTGATAGAAAAAAATGTGATGCTACTATTAAATATTGTTATGATTCAAAATGATAATATATGAATACTTTTTTTACTTTATAAGAAGATGAATTTAAAAGAATATATTCATTCAGAACTGTTTATGAGATATGGGATATCCTATTTGTTTCTCATAAACATATAATTTAAAATAAATGCGATTAAATACATATACTATTAACTAATAAATATTGAAAATGAAGCCTGATTAATTTATTTATGATATTTAACATAGGTTTAATTAGATCATAAATACTATGATAACCCTCATATTAACAATGATGGATAATTCTTAAGTAATGAGAATCCCAATATGCCTACTAGATCAGTGGAGAGGAACTGCAATATCTATATAAGAATCATGTGACATCATCAAACTACAAGTAAAAGAAATTATTATAAATATCATGTTATATGAAGAATAAATAAAGTTAAAAAAATAATCAGATAATCCAAAAAGAATATATGTTGTATTTAAAACATCTTAATCAAAACAATTTTTTTAAACTGACAGTACAAGTGAAAGAAAAGATGATACTGAAAGTAATGAATAAATAGTTCATCTAACTAGAAGGTTCACCAAGTTCTAAAAAAGGAATATGTTTTTCATAAAGTCTAACTATAAAGTAAAATATAACATGAATGGTAATTGGAATAAATATTGGGAAAATGATGACTCATCTAATGAGATCACCAATTATAAATGAAAAGGAAAAAGGCCATATAAAGGATGACTATATGAATCTTGAATATAAAAATAAATATAAACAAGAGAAGAAAAGAAAATTGTTGAAGGATAATTAGATATCATATAAGGATATCTATGAGGACTTATATTCAAGGCATGAATAAATCAATGAAAAGGATAATATATACTTGACAACTACTACCTCTAAGGTTCTTTCTATTTCTTCTCATATTCTTGATGATTCTAAAATTTTTAATGAATTATTAGAGAAATATTATGAAATTACATAAGATACCATTAATTATCTAAAAGAAAAATATAAAAATCTGAAGAAGGATCATGTGTTATATGTTGTATAAAAATATTCTCTTAGAATTAAAAAAATAAAAGAATAATAATCTATTAAAACTAAATTTTGATTTGAAAATATTAAATTAAAAATTAAAAGGGGAATATTTAAAGTCTTTTTAGAAGAATAGAAGCCTTAAACAAAATTCAAGAAATTTAGGTTTTACTTAAACCAAGAGCTGGTTTTGGTTATTAATCTGGACAACAAAACTGACTGTATAAAAACTCTTTTATTTCTAGTTCCAAAATTATAGATTAAGTTTCGAAAAATAATACTGTCTTTGGAAATTATAATAATAATTTTATACCAAAAAATTACTTTATAGAACTTTTTAATAAATTTCTAATAATCCTGTAAAAAAATGGATTCTATAATATTTAATTACATACCTATCTAGACCTAAATAGATCTGGGTACCAAAATAAATGTGTATTAAATTGATTGTAGGATAAATTTTTAAAGAGATTAAAAAATAATCTAAGGTATCTAGATAGTGGATATTATAGAATTATGAAAGGATACTATTCATGCTTTAAAATTTTTATAAAGGTGGATTTTGAGCATGTCATTTTTGGTGACAATGTAAGAGGAAAATCATTAGACTTGGAAAAATTGGTAACTATAAATCTATCCTTATTCTAAATTTTATTTATTGATGTTTTAAAATTTAATCTTAATAGAATCTCACATTTTTTTAATGATGGTTATCATTTCAAATTTGATAATAATTATTATAAAATTTTTTACTCTAACAATGATTTGGTATTTACTACTTTTAGAAATGATAATGTTTATGCTATTAATTTAGATTATTTATTTTCTCAAAAAAATATTTGTTAAGTGATTTTTATATATAATCTTTTCTATGGAATATGAGACTAGTAAATTTTAATATACACACACTTAGAAAGATAACAAATTAAGGTTTAGTAAAAGATCTCTTTAAGCTGGAATTTTTTAATGACAAAGCCTCTAATCCCTTTCAAAAGGAAAAAACACAAAATATCATTCAAACTAAATAATAGGTATCTACCTATCAACTTCTAGAATGGTTTATATGGATTTATTTGCATAATATAGGGATTTTAGTTTATAAAAAACATTATTATTATATTATAGTTGATGGTTATTCAAGATATACATGGTTGTTTTTCCTTGCTCAAAAAAGTGAAGCTCCTTCCATTTTTCCCAAGTATGATAAATCTATAGAAAACCTTAGTGTACCAACCATAAATACCTTTATATGTGATCCTAGTTGAGATTTTTATAATCGATAATTTTAATCTCTCTCCTCACAATATATTTATACTCACAATTTCTCTATAACTAAAGCACCTCAAATAATGGGGTTATTGAAAGGAGAAATGGGACTCTTCAAGAAATTTTTAGATCAATTCTAGGTGAATATGAAACATCTATATATTTATGGTAAGAATATATTAATACAAATTTCTATATAATTAATATAGTTATTATAAGACCTATCTTGAAATGGGCTCCATATAAATTATGTAATGGTAGAAAACCCAAAAAAATACTTTAAATTTTTTTACTATAATTCTTATATTTTTGAAAAAATAGAATCTAGACAAGTTTGAACCAAAAATCTATGAATAATTTTTACTTGGTTATTAAACCACTAGTAAATCTCATAGGTTATTTAATAAGAAATCAAATGTTGTGGATGAAATTGTTCATGTCACATTTTATGATACAGATCCTCATGAACCCAAACCTACTTTAGAGAATCTTTAGGATGATATTTCAAATTTGAGTATTAATAAAACCTATAAATATTATGAATTTTTTTCTGATTTACCAGATAAATCACCCGACATATGTCATCAATATCTTCCTGACCCAAAAGAAGAAAATAAAGTCCCAACACTTCTATCCCTACAACTTTTATAACCCATAAAGACCACACTTTAATTCCATAGTTGGAGATATATATATAATAACTTAAAAAAATCCCCACTAAGAAACTAGGTTGAATATCAATCCTTATTTTCATAGATTTAACCTAATAACAATAATGAGGAAATCAATGATGAACATTGGGTAATAGAAAGAGAAGAAGAATTTAAGTTGTTAGAAAAAAAATAAAGTTGGGGAATTAGTATATATATACCTAAATATTATCTCACTATTGTCACTAAGTGGGTGTATAGAAATGAGGTTTATGAGTATCATATAATCATTAGAAACAAATATTTTTTTTTCACAATGATGTAGTCAAGAAGAATGTATTGACTATGAAGAAACCATTACACTAGTAAATAGAATTGATCCCATCAGAATATTACTTTCAAATGTTGCACATCTTAATTTCGAAATATATCAAATGGATATCAAGAGTAAATTCCAAAATGGATATATTATTGAATAAGTATTTTTTGAACAACTTATTATATTTTGAAACCCTAATTTTCTAAATCATGTTTCTAAATTAACAAAAGGTTTTGATGGTTTATAATAGCTTCCTAGAGCTTATTATGATAGGCCCATCACTTTTATTATTTCAAATGGATTTAAAAAAATACCCTAAATTATTTATAAAATGAATTTAAAAGTATATATTAGTATTTTAAATATATATTGATGATATTATTTTTGGATCAATCAAAAAATCCTTATGTATTAAATTTTCCAAAATGATGAAAAATGAATTTGAAATGAGTTTAATGGGTGAGTTAAAATACTTTCTTGGATTTACAATTTTTCAAAACAAAGAAGTAATTGTTTTATGTCAAATAAAAAACACAAAGGACCTTTTAAAACGTTTTTTCGTGGATAGAACCAAAATTAGTGATGCTCTAATGAGTATAATTTGTAATCTAGATCATGATGAAACTAGAAATCCAATATAAAAAACTACTTACAGAGGTAAGATTGAAATTTTATTACACTTAACTGATCGCTAGCCTGAGGTTATGTTCATTATGTTTATGTGTTCATGTTTTCAAAAAAACCCTAAACAATCTCATTTAAATTCTATTTAAACTACTTTTAAATACCTTAATAATGAAACCAATTTTGGATTTTATTAGACTAAAGGACATTCATTTGAATTAGTTAGTTATTCATATGCTTATTTTGGTGGTCCTAAATTAGATAGAAATAGAACATCTAGAATGTGTCATATTTTGGGAAAGTCTTTAATTTCATGGTGTAGTAACAAACAAAATTTTATTAAATTATCTACTACTAAAGATGAATATATAGTTGTAGGTAGTTGTTGTAAATTTCTTATGGGAGTTAAACACGCATTATTGTACTATGGATGTCAATTTATATATCTCCCAACAAATTGTGAAAATATAGTGCTTTTAACATTTCTAAAAAACTTGTATCACATTCAAGGAAAAAACACATTGATATACGACAACACTTTTCATATATCATTTTCAAAAGGGTGATATCACTATTGATTTTTTTTAGCACAAAGAATCATCTTGCTAACATTTTCAAAAATACATTAAATTATGAGAGAATAAATTTTATTAGAAATGAATTTGGTATGATTGATTTTTTTTAAAAAAAATTGTAAATATCTTAAAGTTATTTTTAATCTTATTTTAAATAATTTTATAGATACATATATGTTCTTATTTTATCTAGTGTTTTCTATGTTTTTTTATTTTCAAATATATCATATGGGTTAAAAAATATATTAAATACTTATTATTATTTTCCACACTTTATTGTACAATTAAATCCATAAAATATAGAAATGTAAAATTACAATTAGAATCACCACACTTCTTTCTAACTCAAACCAAACCCTATTTTCAAACCCTCTTTCTCAAACCTTTCTTTGAATACCTATCTTCTCAAGTCACGAATCTCAATATACTTAGTCAAATTGAAGAGATATTTTGAATATGATGCCCCCAAATCATCAAAAGTGAAAATACCAGTTCTATAAACTTTATAAAAATTTTGTATATGCACTTCCTTGATTATGATTTAGTGTTTGAGAGTGAAGTTTATGTTCAGTGGTTCAGAACCAGTCACTCCTTGGTATGGAGATTCATTTTCTCCTAACTAGAAGAGTCATTTTGTAGATGAAAATCACCCCTTTTATCCATGTCAGGTAAAATAAATTTATTATAATATGGTGTTTGAAACTAGGGATCACAAAGATGTGATTAGGATAGTTATTAATGGTAAAGAGTGTAAGTTCACTTCGACCTCTTAGGATGATTTTCTAAGAGTCCCATATCTTGGTGAGTTTAATTAATATCAGAGCTCAAACACTATGAAACATCAACATTTCAAAATTGTAAATTCACTGGAAGAGCTAACAGATGAAAAAACCTATCATAGACTGGTTTTAAACAAACTAAGTGAAAAATGTAGGTTGTTTTTTAAATTCATTCAACACTTTATCAACCCTAGGAAGTGATATTTTATCTTTGTATGGTAAATTTTTTTATTTCTATGCCTAATGGTTCATAGTATTCATATATTAATACCTCATTTATTGATTGGTCATATGGAAGAGTTAAACAAACCATATTATGGATTCGACAATCTTTCATACAAAAATTTTATTTTTATTTTACGAGAGTAAAAAAGATTGGCCCTTATGAGAGTTGAAATAACAGTGCTTCCCAGTGGTGTTTGTTTGAATTAGACCACCATAAAATATATGAAGATCAACTAGAATACTTGAAAAAGGATAACAACCACTGATGAGGAGATACTATAAGAGATTCAATCCAATCACAAATCCTTATAGTCCAAGAGATATCATTGATCCTAGTTTGGAACTATATGAGATTGTTGATGTTGATTACTCCTTGGATGAATATGAATCTCAAGATCTAATGGATATGTATGAGGATGATAGAAGATATTTTTCATGTATTTATGGTGGAATTAATTTTCATGAGGTTCCAAATAAGAGAGAACCTATAACACAAAAGGTATCTTTTGGTCATAAAGTTCCCATGATTCATGATATTTTCGTTGAAGCTGCAGATGTTCTAGAAATACCTTTGTTGGTTGAATCAATAGTAGTAAGAAATGTAACTCCTTAGAGGGAGATATTTCCAATATGTATGTTATTTGGACCACCACTCACTAATTTAGAAATTTATAATGATATGGATACATTAGTGGAGAGTTCGCCAATGTTTGAGATACGGGGAGCTCCAATATTTGATTCCTCACACTATAGTGAAGTATCCCCTTTATATTACCATTTCTTTGATATGGATTTGTCTTATCCTGATAATTCTAATGATGAGGATAGAAATAATGATGGTAATGATGATAAAGATGATGATAGGGATGATAAAGGTGATGATTATGGAAAGGATGATGATGATGATGACAATCCTCCAAATCCACAAAGACCAGCTCTTACTATTTTGTTAGGGTAAGAATAATTTATTATGACTAAGCTCCATTATAATAATATTTTAGAGAGAACAGTAATGAATGAATCTTTTGTATATCTTTTTATGCTTTTGGATTCTCTTTCCTCCTAAATAAATACCTGAAAATCATTCTAAAGAGGAACCTATTTATAAATATTCTCCCAAAACTGAAGTGGTTTCAATTGAAGAATATGATGAATCTCTTATATATATTGATATACCTATGGGCCTTTTATTTACTAAAGAAGAATCATGGATGAATACACCTAAATCTATTGATAATTATTCTAATCTGAATGATTACTTTCTTCCTAAATATTATCCTTCTCAAGCTCTAGCTTCTCTATCTCATTCAGTTAAACAATGACCTTTTAAAAGTATTAAAGGAAGTGTTTTTAAGTATTAGTTGGGATAACACTCATGGTTGATATGAATATATTGTATACACTGTAAAACATGTTGTTTCACACATCCAACCAAATCTTTTACTGAAAATGGATCATATGCACCATTTCATTCAGTCTTTTATAAGAGAAATGGAAAGTTTTAGAAGAAAAATTAGAGCCTTGCAAGATGGCTTATTAGATATGCTAGCTACCATGGACCAAATATATCTCTCAATGTTGGCCATTCCATCTAGACCTTCTACATCAGCATCATCACCTCCTCATGAATTAGTTTATAGTGAAGAGGATTTGATTTGAAGATTGATTCATAAGGAGATCCTTAATTTCAGGGATAGTGTGAAATATATCTGAAATAAAGTGCAAATAGATATTTTTCCCATGGAGAAAAGTTGTTTGATTTTATTAGAGTATAATCTATAAATACTATAAAAGACAAAGGTATTATCAAGGGTTAAGTATTGTACTCTCATAGAAGGAATTACACTTAGTCTAATCCAAAAAATTAGTTCCTTTCATTTTCTAGATATTTGAAGATGCCTCCTCTAGTAGATACCTTAAAAGAAATTGTAGAGAAGTTATTATTGATGACTCCTCTATTTAATTGGTTCATGTCAGATAAAGATGAGTTCATTTTGGTTATGGATCATGGGACAAGGGTTGTGGTTGATATCACTAAGATTTTAGAGACTTATATATATGTTTCTAATGCTTATTTGTCATCACTTTATGCTCTTACTATGCCCCACATCTCTACCTATCCTTCCCAAGACTCATCCACAGTTTCAATCATAGTTGATTTATCTATTACAACCTCTACCTCATCTATACCTCCACTAATATCCTTTAATCTCACTATTTCTCAAGCCATTAGAAAGATAAAATTCCCAAAGGAATCTATATTCCAATCCCTCCTGTAATTCCATAGACTGCCCCACCTCTAACTCCAATTGTTGGAAAAGGGAAGGACCCATCTCTTCCTAAAGTCTCTGATCCTGATTATATTTTGACAATGATTATTTACACTTTTAAAACAATTAATGAAATATCTCTTTATTCTTATTTATAAGGTCTTTTTTATTTTTATTTTGTATGACTTATTTTTTGTTTATTATATTTTTACTCTTTTATAGTTTCTATTTAATATTTGATAATATAAAAGGTGTGGTATAATATAATTCATAAACAAAGGAGGAATAAATTATTATATATGAGTCAAATATGAAATTTTAACAAACTAAAAATGATTATTCCTTAGTTTCCAATTTATTATTACTATATATTATAATATTTAATGCCTAATATTCTATCCTTTGAATAATTATTTATACACTGATTCATGATCATCAAAAAAAAATATACCATTGGTTTTGTCCAACAATTCCTTATTTTAATAATCACAAATCATGTTTGTGTTAATTCTAATATATTTTATGATTTAGAAAAGAAAAATCATTTTCTGGAAGGAATGTAAATTACACTTAGTTTGGTATTTACTGCACATTATATGGATCAACCACATGAACATCGGATCAACAGTGTAAAATGTATAAGAAACTCAAGTCACTGTAAGAAATATTAAAGTGAATGTGAGTCAAACTGAGTGACCACACATTGTCTCAAGTGACCATCTTGATCAATTTTTTCACAACTGAATGAAAAGTGGATCGATTTTACATCAAATAGATCAATCATAGTGGTCTCCTCTCAAACTCTTGGATTGAAAAAAATGTTAGTTGGATCAACTATATAATAAACCATGTGACTGAAAATCCAAATGAAAGAAACTATTTGTGAAATTTGGAATTTCAACAAATAAAAAATTAACTACATGACCAAATGATGTGATTGTGGTCTATAGTCCCAATATAAAAAATTATTGGACTGATTATAAGTTTAATATAATCAAATTAAAGATAAAATTATCAACCATATATACAAGTGATCAACCATATAACTTATCAATGAATCTAAAAATTATGGTAAAAACCTTTGATGTTGACATGGAACATTTTAAAATGAAAGTATCTAAAGGTAAGAATAATATTCTTATATTATTTAATATATTAATCCAAAAAAATTATATGTAGAATTAAATGTCATTAAAAATTATTTATTGAGCCCAAATTTAATTAAAAATTATGAGGATCTTCAATGATGATTTTTTAACAGCTATTTTCAGAGAAAGTTTCTTTTTAAAAGGATGATTGACGACAAAACATGTACTTAATAAAGAGATATAAATAGGCATGATAGATAAAACACTATTTTGTTGAATATTTTATTGATAATAAATGATAAATTTCCTCACATTGTGATAAATATATTCATTTATGAAATATTTGGGATTAGATCATTAATTTGAAAATTTGATGAAAATTTCAGTTTTACCCTTTTAAAATGCACTCTAGTATTTTGAAGATAAATATTTTAATATCTATTATTTTAACTTACTATTTTTTAACAGTGTTCCTAACTTAATTTTATACAACTTTTATTTAGGAAACTATATAAACAAAATACATTTGGATGGAGTAATTGGGCAATAAATTCAAAGGTGGGATGGACACGCCAGAATGAAGAAGCTTCTGTATTTCGGCCATAAAGCCTTCATCTGAGCTTGGATTGAGCCCAAATTTTGAGAGGAGATAGAGGACCCATATCGACACATAGTATGCTTCTGAAAGACTGGCCAATTCACGCGTTTTGGTGGAAAAATGGGTGGTGCAATTTGGCATAAAATATTTGGCCGAGATTCCCCATTCACACTTGAAACCACTTTGAACCTAGTCTCCCCACCACTTTATAAATTGTTGTTTTCCTCATTTGGTGGGTTTGGGGGACGTGAATTTAATATTTTTTTTATTTTTTATTATGTATTTTTTTCTTTCTATTTTATATTTTATTCTTTAATTTTTTTTTATTTTCTTTTTATTTTCTTATTATTCTTTATTTTTATAATTATTTTTTTTTCTGTTTCTCAGAGGAGAAGGGGATCCACTCCAATTCTCTAACCATTTCAATAAGGCTAGCTCTTGAAGTAAGGATCCCTTCGATGAAGCCTTCTTCTTCTCCTTCGTGTTGTAATGCTTTTGTTTGTGTAATAAACTTCTTTGTTCTTCTTTTATTTCTTCTCTTTTCTTCTATTTTGTTTAAATTTCTTCTTCTCTTGATCTTCCTATTTGGGCTGGAATTCTTGAGTAGAAGCATTATTGGGTTATACTCATTATAAACCTTTGCCCATGCAAAACACTTCTACAATGATTATTCCACCCATGGAAGAGTAGTCTTTTAGTAATCGATATATCTTCTATCCTCTTCATTTAATTATTTTGAATCAATGAGCTACTGTAATTAACTTAATATGATCCATGAATTGTTTTTTAAATTCTAATAAACTAAGAAAGCAATTGAATAATTAACACAAAAACACGCGAGGTCGAGATTTTGTGTAAATTGTGAGAGTGCAATCTTAATTGGTAATGCAAGACCACATGGGATAAATTTGTAGAGTTCAAATATAATCCCTAAACACAATTCATCCTCATTTCCAAAATGGATATTTACTCTAATTAACAACTGACCATAAGCTAACAATAGAACAACAATCAATGTAGGGTGTTGCGATTGCGTGTTCCGAAGCTAGCCTAGGGTTTAAGTAATTCCATCTTTGTGGTTAAGTTAACTATTGTAGGGTTAGAGGGTTAACAAATTAGGGGATCATAATTAAGTGAATATTTGTAATGTCCCGACCCTAGTTACCCAGAGTTGGTGCATTATTATATAACATTGGCATGATCACAATAAAGATCAAGTCTCGAAAGACCGATTAGTTTAGCAGCCTTGGAATAACTAGATACATTATTACATAATCCTTGAGTAGTTCATAAAATGAAAACTACAACAATATAGTATCCATAGTCCACACTCTTATCCCCTCATCCTATCCCTGCAGGTCATTCATAAAATACTTCTTCACATCCTGGGAAAAATAAAACATAGAAAGGGGTGAGCTCAAATGCCTAGTAAGGATACCAATATAGCGGAAATTTTCATAAATAATCATAAACATTTAAGGAAATGTATAAATAAAACAAAAGCCTTTTTAAAACTTGAACTTCAGAATAATACGGCCAAAATAAAATTAAATAATGCCATATAATTATTCACATGGATATTCTACTAGTCGAATAATCACATGCAATATCAATAACCACTTTCATAATGATGGAATGCATAATGACAGACTATCATAACCACATAGTCAAGGCCTCGTGCCAAGACTAAAAATAAGATCTGGTCAAGGCCTTATTCCAAGACACTATTTTGTATCATGAGACCTACCGATGCATCGAGGAGATATATCCAGCTCCACCCGTCACATATTAAGTCCAATGCATTCCTCATATGAACAGGTTTAAACATAACATAAACGTTCGTATTAAAACTAGCATACGAAATGTCAATACTTTCTCCCTAAACCATGAATGGTATAAAAATAACACATCCATATTCCAACAAATCACAAAACCTTCAATACAATATAGAAGTTTTGTATCATAATAAATCAACTTCAAATAAGCTTAAAATCCATCAAAGGATGTTGACATAGATGAAATCAAAACTATTTGAGAGTAATATCTATTTTTTTTAAATCATTTAAAAGTCACATAATTATAAAATAAAACATTTACTTTGAAAATTTTCTTATAATCTTTTAAGAGAATTTTAGAAGATTTTATAATGGCGGAAAATAGCCGCACCCACCGTATAAGTTAAAAAAGACATTCTTACCTTAATTCTGTCGAAAAGATTAAAAAGGACCTTGTTTGGAAAATGACGGAAAGATTCCTTTATAAACCACTTATAAAAGTCAAAAAAGGGTATAAATGAATTTAACCCGTATTTTATTAAATAGTAAAAATGTTTTGAAATACATTTTTAAGAAACATGGATGTGGATGATAAAGAAATCCCAGTAGATTATTACGTATAAACAACCTCGGATAATAAAGAGATTGCGAAATAAACCCTTACCTAGTACTTTTCCTTATTTGGGGGTAGGTTAACCTCCTATATAATGGTGAAATAATATTTATTAAATTATACATGAATCATATACATTAATATGATATCATATATGATCTTTTAACATTGATTTGTTAATAATATCTTAGTATTATTGTAGTTTCGGGTGTTAACTTACTCGTTTTATTTTATATGTTTTGTTATGTTAGCCATGTTTGTTATGGATAGGTTGTATCTTATTCATATAAATAATGATACCAAGTCCTTAATCATTATTTTTAATCATTAAATGAGAATTAGTCTTGAATGGATACGATGGAGAATGAATCTCAACGCGTTCGTGGAGACGGTTGTCCGTACGTACGCACGAGCGACAATAACATTCTTTTGATATTAAAATAATATTTAATTGGATGGTATATCATATATACAGAATCATTATCATGTCATATTTATTATTTACATGAATTACACATCATTATTATACCCATCCAAATAATAATGTTTTGAATAACAATTACACCACGACGTGGAGACGGTAAGCCGTACGTACACACGTATGGTGACATGTCATTCAAAGGATGGATAGAATACTGAAATATGGTTGTAACATGTTTATAATAACATAAAAGTATTTATAATATACTGTAGTTATTATTTTATAATGGTAATAACAAAGAAAGTAGAAGCGGAAGAAGAAAGGAACTTGAAAAAGGGTGGTGAAATCATTACCTCTTCTTGGAGTTCTTCCTTTTGATTTGATCAAAACGGCTCCTTAGTTTGGATTTCTGATCAAACTAAGGCCTCTAGGATGAAGTGAGGGAAGTTGGGAGAGTATTGTGGTAGATTTTTTCCAAACCAAAAGGCTTTGAAGGTGTGAATTAATGAGAAGGGGGAGTGCCCTTTTATAAGAGGGGTGAGGGGCACCTTTGGAAAAGCTAGAAATATTATTTTATAATAAATTCATATTCAGTTTATAATGGTTCAAAAGTGGATTATTTAAATTTTAAGGTGTGGATAGGTAGAAAAAAACTCAAAAAATAGGGTTTATACAGGTTTGGGCCACTATATTAACCTTATATTTTAGTTTTAACTCTTAGTTAATTAGTTTAACATTTTCCATGTCACTTTGTATTTTTATATTATATAGTTAATACCTTACTATATACATCCAAGAGTCCCCCTAGTGGTCCATTAATGATAAAACTATCATGATATAAGTCTCTTGGCTGAACCTTAGATTTTTAGGAATTTAATATCAATTAATAATATAATATTTATTTTAAAAACTCTTTTATGTCAATTTTGACACTATTCAATAATTGATTTCTGTTAAAGTCTTAAAAACTTTATTAATTAGAAAAAACTAATTTGAGAAATAATATAATGTCATATTAAGCAATAAAATTCATGTATTTCATCAAAACTTTCAAATTATATTAATTTTAACATTTATAATACCAATTATTTGATTCTTTCATTAATAAAGAATATATTGTGTCATTATTGTGTCATAAATAATATTAATTATTAAATTTCTAAAAATTATTAATAAAATACCATTATTTAGTAAATCGTTTTATCTTTCTAATGAATATTTATAGTCGAAAATCCAACATATATAACCCTATATAAAAATTGTTTTTCTAAACGATATATGCTTATGTCATTTTTGTATTTATTTTAACTTAATTAAAATAAAGTGTCCCTATCACCTACAAGTGGCTCCATGGGGTCCCAAAATCAACCCAAATATTTCCATGGTCGGAAATGTATCCACCAATAAGGTTAAGACACTTTTTAGGGTAATTTAGTATTATTATAATATTATTTTTTAACACTTATTTACCGGATTTACCCTTTAACAATGGTAAATAAAATCTTTACCGAATTAATTATTCAAAATGTCTAAAAATAAAAGTTACCTATTTACCAAATTTGGACATCAAAATTCCAAATATGGAATCCATTTTTTCAAATTCAAAACACAGAAGTTGCATAAATTAATTTAAAATTAATTCCCGCTATCAAAACAAAAAGCGGGTTTTTAAGATATAATAACTATCAAAAGATTAATACTTGTTTATGTCCGATTTAATTGTGAAATTATGTCCAATGACCAATATTGTATTAAATGGTAAAAAAATATTCTAAATATACTTTAAAACCACTCAAATTCATAATTTATGATTATTAATTATTTTGTTTAAAAAAGTTTTTTTAATTAAAATTTAGTAATTTTCACTATTCATCAAAATATAAAAGTTATCCAAAAAGTACCAAAATTTCACCATAGGATGAATTTGATACTTCTAATCCAAAAATGAAGTCCATTTTTAGAGATAAAATTTATAAAATTTCAAAAAGTAGGTATTACTATTCGTAATGGCTAGTTTGATTGGTTATGCTGTGTGTTAGAACTCAAAGTTGCGTATAATACACGCTACTGTATTATTCAAAGAGAAGCGTACTGTGGAAGCTTGGGGTGTTACATTCTCCCCTCCTTCAAATAATTTCATCCTAGAAATTTCTAGAATATTACTGCATAAAAAGACTCGGGTGGTTCTTCATCATAAGTTCCTCGGGTTCCCACGTTTCCTCTTCCATTTTATGGTTTCTCCACAGAAATTTTACCAGACAAGTCATCTGATTTCTCAGCACTTTTTCTCTCGTATCAAGAATCCTGATGGGCTCTTCTCAATAAGACAAATCGGGTTCCAGTTCTAATTCCTCATAGGTGAGTACATGCGTTGGGTCAGGCATGTATTTTCTCAACAGTGATACGTGGAACACATCGTGAACTTTGGAGAGACTTGGCGGCATTGCCAAATGGTAAGATACAGCCCCAATTCGTTCTAGAATTTCGAAGGGTCCGATGTACCTGGGACTCAATTAACCCTTCTTTCCAAAACGTATAACTCCCTTCCATGGATATACCTTCAGGAAAACATGATCACCGACTTGAAATTCCAAATCCTTCCTTCAATTATCGGCATAGCTCTTCAGCCTACTTTGAGAAACTTTGATATAATTTTGGATTACCTTCACCTTTTCCATCGTTTCCTCCACTAGTTCTAGGCCTAAAAGTTTTCTTTCACCAACGTCATCCCAACAGGTTGGTGTGTGACATCTATTTCTGTACAACTCTTCATATGGTACCATCTGAATATTTGAATGGAAGCTATTATTATAGGAAAATTCTACTAGAGGTAAATATTGATCCCACATACCCTAAAAGTCAAGTGATCATGATCTCAACATGTCTTCTAATGTTTGAATAGTCCGTTCTGATTGTCTATCTGTTTGAGGGTGGTAGGCAGTGCTCAAATGAAGTTCAGTATCCAATGCCTTCTAAAGACTCTTCCAGAATCTTGAAGTAAAATGGGGATCACGATCTGAAACAATCGATAAGGGTACTCCATGAAGTCTCACAACTTCATTAATATATAGTCTTGCTAGACATTCCAGTGGTATATCTTCTCTTATAGAAAGTAAATGTTCTGTCTTGGTAAGATGATCAACAATAACCCATATTGTATCCTTCCTTCTAGGAGTCTTTAGTAGCCCCATGACAAAGTCCATCGTAATATTGTCTCATTGCCACTTCGGTATGGGAAGAGGTTGCATGACTCCACCAGGCTGTTGCCTTCCAGCTTTCACTTGTTGACAAACAATACATCTTGACACAAAATCAGTAATCTCCCTCTTCATGTTGTCCCACCAAAAAATTTCCTTCAAATCTCTATACATTTTGGTGCTCCCAGGGTGTATAGAGAAATTGCAACTATGAGCATAATCCAACAATTCCCTTTTCAGATCAGGTATATTGGGAACACAAAGTCTCTTCCCAAATTTTAAAATTCCTTCTTCATACACAATGTCTCTCAATCTACCATCATTCATAGCTTTAATCTTCTTCTGAAACTCTTCATCATCGGTCTGATAACTCTTTATCCTTTATAGTAAAGATGGTTTGGCAACCATTTAAAAAAGTATTGAGGTTTCACCTTACATGGTGATTCCCATATCCATCTTCACTAGATCCATGTATATAGGATCCTTTTCTACTCTCATCTTGTTCAAAACTCCATGATCTTTTCTACTCAAATCATCTGCCACCTTATTTTCCTTCCTCGGGTGGTAGCATATCATGCAATCATAATCCTTGAGTAGTTCAAGCCATCACCTTTGCCTCATGTTGAGTTCTTTTTGTGAGAAAATATACTTCAAACTCTTGTGATCAGTATAAATCTCACATTTTTCACCATAGAGGTAGTGTCTCCATATCTTCAAAGAAAAAATCACAGCTTATAACTCAAGATCATGAGTAGGATTGTTTTGCTCATGAATTTTCAATTGTCGTGATGTATAGGCAATAACTCTATCATTATTCATAAGGACACAACCAAGCCCTTTCTTTGATGCATCACTATAAATAATGAACCCATCATTCCCTGATGGTAGAGTCAATATATGATCATTGACTAATCTTCTCTTCAGTTCTTCGAAACATTATTTACACTCTTTTGTCAAAACAAATTTAACCCCTTTACGTGTGAGCTTTGTTAATGGGTTAGCCAACGGGGCAAAATTCTAGATGAAACATCGATAATAACCTGTTAAACCAAAAAAACTGTGTACCTCAGTTATACTCGTTGGTGCTGGCCATTCTTGGATTTCCTTGGTCTTAGAAAGATCAACCTAGATTCCATCTTTAGAGACAATATGGCCAAGAAAAGAAATCTCCTGAAGCCAGAATTCACACTTACTAAACTTCCCATGTGATTCATGTCTTCTCAGAGTCTTTAGGATAATGTGCAAGTGATTTTCATGATCTTCATAACTTTTGGATTATACCAAGATATCATCAATAAATACCACCACAAATTTATCAACATATTCCTTGAAATCTCTATTCATCAGATCCATGAATACAGATGGTGCATTAGTCAATCCAAAAGGCATTACTGTAAACTCGTAATGCCCGTACCTGGTCTGAAATGTTGTCTTCGAAAAGTCTTCCTTCTTTACACACAACTTATGGTATCCAGACCAAAGGTTAATCTTTGAAAAGTATTGATCTCCATGCAGTTGGTCAAATAAATCATCAATGCGAGGTAGGGGATACTTGTTCTTTATTGTTATAGCATTAATCTCCCTGTAGTCGATACATAACCTCATAGATCTATCTTTATTTTTAACAAAAAGAATAGGGGATTCCCATGGAGAAACAATAGTGCGAATAAATCCCTTATTAATCAATTCCTCTAGTTATTTCTTTAGTTAAACTAATTCTACAGTGTACATTCTATAAGGGGTCTTCGATATAGACCTTGATCCAGGAATTAAATCAATGGAAAACTCAGCTTCTCCTTCTGGAGGATGTCCAGGGAAATCTTCCGGAAACACATCTACATATTCTTTCACAATAGGTACATCCTCTATTTGAACATTCCCTTCCTCACCCATAGTCATTTCATTATATTCCTCCCCAATAATTGAATTTAGTTGAGCTACTGGGGTGAATCTAGAGAAGAATTAGGTGGTGAAAATTCTGCTCTAAAGATAAGGTGTTCCGTATCATCATCATCAAAAATCATAACCTCCTTCTTCTTACAATAAATCTTCGCATCATAGTCCAAAATCCAATCCATACTGAGGATTATATCAAAATCAATCATAGGTATGATGATGAGATCAGTGGATAAATAACATTTATGTGCTCTAATGGGGACTGATTCAGAAAACGTTGTTGCAATGATACTTCCCTTAGGAGTTTTAACTGACAACTCACTTGTTAAATCAAAATGGAAATATCTAATTTTCTTAGAAAATTAGGAAGATATGAAAAAATGCGATGATCCATAATCAAATAATGCATTTTCTAAACTTGAGGAAACCATTAAATTACCTGCCACCACATCTTTCGAAACTTCTACCTCTGCAGTAGTGATGGCATAAGCCTGGACTTGATCCCTTGGCCTTTTCTGAGATAAGTTCCCCTGACGCTTTGGATATTCATTTTCATAATGTCCCATATCCCTACAATTATAGCATTGGACATCGGTATGTTCCTTCTTCCCCTTGCAATCACGAGCTTGGTGGCCCTTTTCACCACACTTGTAACAGACTCTCATTCTTTTTAAGAAAGTACCAGGGTGTTTCTTCCCACATTTACTATAGGATGGATATTCAACTTTTCCCTTCATCCCCTTATTTCCATTCCTAGATTGATCAGTAGATCTCTTCTTCTCTTTCTTTGCTTTAAAGTCATAGGACTTAGAGAATTCCTTTTCTGTCTTGATAGCAAATGAGACAATGTCTTCATATGATGAGAAGGATTGTGAGACTAATGCTCGATGGAGAAATGGTTTTAACCCATCAAAGAAATGATCAATATTACTTCTTGGGTTAATTATATAATCTCCAGCATACCTTGATAACCTTGTAAAGTTAGCCTCATACTTTGTGACATTTTCATCCTCCTTTTGTCTTGGACTCAGAAATTGCCTTTCCATATCTGCTCGATGGTCATGAGGAAATTATTTTTCTAAAAATAGATCATTGAACTCCCTCCATTCCATATTTGATACTTCATCATCTTCCTTCATGTTTTGAATCAATGACCACCATTGATCAGCATCTCTAGTGAGGCGGTAAACTGTCATGATAACTTGTTCCCTTTCACTACTCCCCAAAGCCTAAAATATTTTTTCTAGGGAATTTATCCATTGCTCAGCTACTAAAGGATTTTTACTCCTATTGAACGTTGGTGTTTGTTGCCTCATGAAGCGATCTAACATTTATCCTCTACGGTGCGGATTAGGGTGCTCCATACGGGTAAGGTTATTATTCATAACCTGAGTGAGTTGTCCCAGTATGGTGATTAGCTGATCAGCACTAGTTGCATCACCATCTCCACTATTATTATCTTGAGAAGGAGGGTAATCCCTACATGGAGTTCATGCATTGATACAGTTTCCATTTCTTCCACTAGGTTCCATTTCTAAACAATGGCATAAACTAGATCAGTTTATGAATCAAAATACATAATTTCATACTTATAAAACACTTAACATAAATTGAACTATTTATGGATATAATCCATAATCATAAAAATGTTTTCTTTGAGGATGTTTATACTCAAAAACCCTTCATAATTATTTTTAAAGAAAATGAGAGTTATCCTAAGCATATCCCATGGGAGTGTCGTAACCAAGAGTGCAGAAAGGCCCGTTGTCGTGCACCAGTTCTCGTTCGAGTCTAGCTCAAAGCGGTGTTTTCGGGTTTTACCCCTAGGTACATCTGTGCTAGATCCGCCTAGAGTTGGTGCATTATTACATAACATTGGCATGATCACAATAAAGATCAAGTCTTGAAAGACCGATTAGTTTAGTAGCCTTGAAAAAACTAGATACATTATTACATAATCCTTGAGTAGTTCATAAAATTAAAACTACAACAATATAGTCTCCATAGTCCACACTCTAATCCCCTCATACTAACCCTGCAGGTCATTCATAAAATACTTCTTCACATCTTGGGAAAAATAAAACATAGAAAGGGGAGAGCTCAAATGCCCAATATGGATACCAATATAGCGGAAACTTTTATAAATAAGCATAAACATTTAAGGCAATATATAACTAAAAAAAATCCTTTTTAAATCTTGAACTTCATCATAATATGGTAGAAATAAAATTAAATAATTCCATATACTTATTCACATGGATATTCTACTAGTCGAATAATCACATGCAATATCAATAACCACTTTCATAATGATGGAATGCATAATGTCATACTATCATAACCACATAGTCAAGGCCTCATGCCAAGACTAAAAATAAGATTTTGTCAATGCCTTGTGCCAAGACACTAGTTTGTCTCATTATACCTATCGATGCATTGAGGTGCCATAGCGGGCTCCACCCCTCACATATTAAGTCCAATTCATTCCTCATATCAACAGGTTTAAACATAACATAACATTCGTATTAAAACTAGAATACGAAATGTCAATACTTTCTCCATAAACCATGAATGGTATAAAAATAACACATCCACAGTCAAACAAATCACAAAACCTTAAATACAATATGGAAGTTTTGTATCATAATAAATAAACTTCAAATAATCTTAAAATCCATCAAAGGATGTTGACATAGATGAAATCAAAACTACTTGAGAGTAATATCTCTTTTTTTGAAATCATTTAAAAGTCACATAATTATAAAATAAAATATTTACATTGAAAAATTTCTTATAAGATTGTAAGGGTAGCTTCGAAGATTTTATAATGGCAGAAAATAGCTGCACCCGCCGTATAAGTTAAAAAAGACATTCTTACCTTAATTATGTCAAAAAGGTTAAAAAGGACCTTGTTTGGAAAACGACAGAAATATTCCATTATAAACCACTTATAAAAGTCAAACAAGGGTATAAATGACTTTAACCCATATTATAGTAAATAGTAAAAATGTTTTGAAATACATTTTTAAGAAAGATGGATGTGGATGATAAAGAAGTCCCAGAAGATTATTACGTATAAACAACCTCGGATAGTAAAGAGATTGCAAAATAAACCCTTACCTTGTACTTTTCCTTGGTTGGGGGTAGTTTAAACTCCTGTATAATGGTTAGATAATTGTTATTAAATTATACAAGAATCATATACATTAATATGATATCATATATGATCTTTTAACATTGATTTGTTAATAATATCTTAGTATTATCGTTGTTTCGGGTGATAACTTACTCATTTTCTTTTATATGTTTTGTATCTTATTCATATCCAAAATGATATCAAGTCCCTAAAAATTATTTTTAATCATTAAATGATAATTAGTCTTGAATGGATACGATGGAGAATGAATCTCATCAAGTTCGTGGAGACGATAGTCCCTGCGTACGCACAAGCGACAATATCATTCTTTTGATATTAAAATAATATTTAATTGGATGGTATATCATATATACAGAATAATTATCATGTTATATTTATTATTTACATGAATTACACATCATTATTATACCCATCCAAATAATAATGTTTTGAATAACAATTACACCACGACGTGGAGACGGTAAGCCGTACGTACACACGTATGGTGACATGTCATTCAAAGGATGGATAAAATACTGAAATATGGTTGTACCATATTTATAATAACATAAAATTATATATAATATACTGGAGTTATTATTTTATAATGGTAATAATAAATAAATAAGAAGTGGAAGAATAAAGGAACTTGAAAAAGGGTGGTGAAATCATTACCTCTTCTTCAGGTTCTTCCTTTTGATTTGATCAAAAGGACTCCTTAGGTTAGCTTTATGATCAAACTAAGGCCTCTAGGATGAAGTGAGGTAAATTAGGAGAGTATTTGGGTAGATGTTGGCGGAACCAAAAGGCTTTGATGGAGTGAATTAATGAGAAGGGGGAGTGCCCTTTTATAAAAGGGGTGAGGGGAACCTTTGGAAAAGCTAGAAATATTATTTTATAATAAATTTCTATTCGGTTTCTAATGGATCCAAAGTGAATTATTTAAATTTTAAGGTTGTTATAGGTTGAAAACCACTCAACCAATAGGTTTTATACAGGTTTGGGTCACTATATTAACCTTATCATTTAGTTTTAACTCTTAGTTAATTAGTTTAACATTTTCCATGTCACTTTGTATTTTTATATTATATAGTTAATAAACTTACTATATACACACAAGAGACCCCCAAGTGGTCCATTAAAGATAAACCTATCATGATATAAGTCTCTTGTCCGAACCTTATATTTTTAGGAATTTAATATCAATTAATAATATAATATTTGTTTTAAAAACTCTTTTATGTCAATTTTGACACTATTCAATAATTGATTTTTGTTAAAGTCTTAAAAACTTTATTAATTCAAAAACAATTCATTTAAGAAATAATATAATGTCATATTAAGAAATAAAATTCATGGATGTCATCAAAACTATTAAATTATATTAATTTTTACATTTATAATACCAATTATTTGATTCTTTCATTAATAAGGAAAATATTGTATTATTATTGTGTCATAAATAATATTAATTATTAAATGTGTAAAAATTAAAAATAAAATACCATTATGTATTGAATAGTTTTATCTTTCTAATGAATATTTATAGTCAAAAATCCAACATATATAACCCTATGTAAAAATTGTTTTTATAAAAGATATATGCTTATGTCATTTTTGTATTTATTTTAACTTAATTAAAATAAAGTGTCCCTATCACCTACAAGTGGCTCCATGGGGTCCCAAAATCGACCCAAATATTCCCATTGTCGGACATGTATCCACCAATAAGGTTAGGACACGTTTTAGAGTAATTTAGTATTATTATAACATTATTTTTTAACCATTATTTACCGGATTTACCCTTTAACCATGGTAAATAAAATATTTACCGAAGTAATTATTCAAAATGTCTAAAAATAAAAGTTACCTATTTACACAATTTGGACATCCTGATTCCAAATATGGAATCCATTTTTACAAATTCAAAACACAGAAGTGGCAGAAATTAATTTAAAATTAATTCATGATGTCAAAACAAAAAGTGTGTTTTTAAGATATAATAATTATCAAAAGATTGATACTTGTTTATGTCCGGTTTAATTGTGAAATTATGTCCAATGAACAACATTGTATTAAATGGTAAAAATATATTCTAAATATACTTTAAAACCACTCAAATTCATAATTTATCACTATTAATTATTTTTATTAGAAAAGTTGTTTTTAATTAAAATTTATTAAGTTTCATTATTCATCAAAATATAAAAGTTATCCAAAAAGTACCAAAATTTCACCATAGGCTACATTTGATACTAAGAATCCAAAAAATAAAGTCCATTTTGAGATATAAAATTTATAAAATTTCAAAAAGTAGGTATTACTATTCATAACGGCTAGTTTGATTGGTTGTGGTGTGTGTTAGAACTCGAAGTTGCGTATAACACACACTACTGTATTATTCAAAGAGAAGCGTACCATGGAATCTTGGGGTGTTACAATATTGATTTAAATGATAATGATTAATAATTAAATTAATAGGTAGAGTTATATCGATTACTCCTTTTAAAATATTTTCTAAAAAAACATATTCTTGTTGTGTTTTTTTAATCAAACTTCAAAATTAAAAACAAAAAAAATGCAATCTTATTCCAGAAAAGTTATTCAAGTTTTATAACCGATAAACAACCACCTCCCATTATTTCATGTAGTGTTTTAATTCTATTATATTTTATTTTTATAATACCTCTAAAAAAATTTAATTCACTTCCTCCTTTGAGAGACGACCTTGGTCAGCCACTCTGCTGCACCTAAGTACCCCAAACTCACACTAATCATTTGAGGGTGCCCAAGATAGCACACTTTCAAATTGGCATCGTTGCCGGGGAGGCAAGTAATTATTTCAACCAATTAGAGGTATTTATTTTATTTTACATTTTAATTCACTTCCTCCTTTGAGAGACAACCTTGGTCAGCCAATCTGCTGCACCTAAGTACCCTAAAATCACACTAATCATTTGAGGGAGCCCACGACAGCGCACATTCAAATTTGAACTCAAGCCATTGCCACCAAATCTCAAATACTGATACTTATTGAGTACTGAGAAATTATCTGTTATCATTGCTAACAATATCCATTTTGAACATGAAAAAATACTTTTGAATCTTTTGAGGGAGAACATCAGGGCAATCAGGTGGACCTTGGCTGAAAAATCAGGTATTAGCCCCTCCATTTGCTTGCATAGGATTCTTTTGGGTGACGGGGATAAACTGGTGAGGCAACCATAAAGGAGACTCAATCCAACCCTTCTGGAGGTTGTTAAAAAAGAGGTTGAAAAATTGCTCGAGGCAGTTATAATTTACCCTATTTATGACTCACAATGGGTTAGCCCTGTCCAGTTTGTACCAAAGAAAACTGGTTTCACTGTTATAAAAAATGAAAATGATGATTTAGTTCCTATGAGAGTACAAAACAGTTGGCGAGTGTGTATTGATTATATGAAACTAAATCAATCCACTCGTAAGGACCATTTCCCACTTCCATTCATTGACCAGATGCTTGAGAGACTTGCAGGTAAGACACATTATTGCTTCTTAGATGGTTTCTCTAGATATTTTCAGGTTCCTATTACTCCGGAGGATTAGGAGAAGACAACATTCACTTGTCCTTTCGGTACGTTTTCCTACCGAAGGATTCCATTTGGACTTTTCAATGCCCAAGGTACCTTCCAGAGATGCATGGTGAGTATTTTTTCTGATTTTATTGAGACCTGCATGGAGGTATTTATGGATGATTTTACAGTGTATGGGTCTTCATTTGATGACTATCTAAGTAGTTTAGGAAAGGTGTTGAATCATTTTTTGGAGAAGAATCTGGTCCTGAACTTTGAAAAGTGTCATTTCATGGTAGATCTTGGAATTGTCATAGGGAATGTAGTGTCAAAACATGGAATAGAGGTTGATAGATCTAAGGTAGACATTATTTCATCCTTACCATATCCTTCATGTGTGCATGATGTTAGATCTTTCCTAGGGCATGTAGGATTTTATTGGAACTTTATCAAAGATTTTAGTAAGATTTCTCCTCCTATGTCATGATTACTTAAAAAGGATTTTGATTTTGTGTTTGATGATTCTTATAGTACTTCCTTTAATGAGATAAAAAAGTGTCTGACCACTCCATCGATCATGCATCCCCTGTGGTGGGACCTTCCATTTGAGCTTATGTGTGATGCGTCCAACTTCGTGGTTGGAGTTTTCCTATATCAGAGGGTGGAGGGGTGTTCACATGTTATTTCATATGCATCGAGGACATTGGATTCTGCCTAATCAAACTACACCACAATAGAAAAGGAGTTTCTTGCTGTTATATTTGTTTTAGATAAATTTCGTTCATATTTATTGGGATTTAAAGTAGTTGTTTTTTCTGACCATACAGCTTTGGGGTACCTCTTAAAGAATCCAGATGTGAAGCCATGACTTATCTGTTGGATGCACCTTCTTTAAGAGTTTGAAATATAGATAAAGAATAAGAAGGGGTTAGATAATTTGGTGGTAGACCACATGAGTAGGCTTACTCACACACTAGAGGGTGACACCTTGGACCAGGTACCACTTCGGGACACTTTCTCTGATGAGAAACTCTATACCATCTCAGGTACGTATCCTTGGAATGCTGATTTAGTTAATTACATTGTTGCCTCTGAAATCCTAGTAAATTTGAAGAAGCATCAAGTCTAAAAATTAAAAAGTGAGTCTAGGTTTTATGTGTGGGATGATCCTTACCTCTGGCGCATGTGTAGTGACCAAGTCATTAGGAGGTATGTTCCCAATCATGAGTTTGAGTCTGTTTTGCATTTCTATCATACACTTGCTTGTGGTGGACACTTTGGACCCCAACGGATAGCTAGGAAAGTTTTGGACACTGGATTATATTGGCCTATCTTATTCCGTGATTCCCATGTGTTTTGTAAGTCAGGCTCTCGTTGCCAACACACTGGAAACATTTCAAGGAGACACGAGATGCCCCAACAACCCATTTTATTCTGTGATATTTTTTATGTATGGGGCATTGATTTTATGGGTCCTTTTCCTAGTTCATTTGGTTTCTTGTATATCCTTGTTAATATCGATTATGTGAGTAAATGGGTGGAGGCCAAGGCCATCAGGACTGAAGATTCTCATGTTGTAGTGGATTTTGTCAAGGCTCAAATTTTCTACAGGTTTGGAGTACCAAAGCCCATCATTAGTGACCAAGGGACACACTTCTGCAATCATAATTTTGCTTCCCTTCTTAGGAAGTATGGGGTGACACACAAAACATCAACACCATACCACCCTCAAACAAATGGTCAGGCTGAGGTTTCAAATAGGGAACTGAAACAAATTTTGGAGAAAATTGTGTAGCCAAATAGGAAAGATTGGAGCAGGTGCTTGGATGATGCATTGTGGGCTTATAGGACAGCATACAAGACACCCCTTGGTATGTCCCCATTTCGGATTGTTTTTGGGAAATCATGTCATCTCCCTGTGGAAGTTGAGCATCGGGATTATTGGGCTATAAAGAAATGCAACATGGATTTGGCCCAAGCTGGAATTCAAAGGAAGCTACAAATTCAAGAGCTTGAGGAGATTCGATTTTCTTTATATGAGAACTCAAGGCTCTATAAGGAAAAATCAAAAGAATCTCATAATAGAATGATCCATCAAAAGGAGTTTCATGTTGGAGAGAAATTCCTTCTCTACAGTTCATGACTAAAGCTGATGCCTGGTAAGTTGCATTCTAGATGGTTAGGTCCTTATTTTGTGACTAATGTTTTTCCATATAGTGCAGTAGAGATCACACAAGGGGACACTGGAAGGAGCTTTACAGTCAATGGGAAAAGTTTTAAGAGATACATTGAGGGACTTCCTTCTAATGTAGTGGATTTTATCACACTACATGACTCAATTATCACTTGAGCACATCAGGATGTTCCTAACCCTTTAACTTTTATATTATTTGTCCTATTTAAAAATTCTACATTTAATGTGCATATATCATCTCATGGGTTTACATTGGGGACATTGCAATATTTTAAGTGTGGGGGAGGGAACCTTTTAGTTCAGTAATTTCAATTGTTTTCCTATTAAAAAACAAAAAAATTGTGTGTTTTTTAAATTTTGTGTGTTTATTTTTCAATTTTCTTTGTGTTTTTGGAACTTTTGAGCTGAAATGATTTTCATCACAATTTTTCAATGCATATCAATGAGTGAAACAATTTATCCCATGAAACCGAGCTTAAATGAATGCTGAAAATGACTTTGTTTCAAGTTCAAATATTTAGTAATTTCATGAAAAGTACATTGAATTTTGAATCCCATTCCACATCTCACTTTCTTTATATTTGAAACCACATTCATGTGAGGCTTATAAACCATTATTTTCATATTCTTTACATTCACCTCACTTCTTGAGAGAACCAAACGATGCTTGATTTAACCAGAATTTGATCTATTCCTATCAAAACTTGAGGGTTTGAGGTACTTATGTTTAAATGATTGAGGCATTTGTTTGGTATTAAAGCCCCTATTTCAAAGAATCCTTTATTATAATGGTATAACTTGAACATTTAATCATTTTAGCCCTTAGAATCCATGCACATCCTGTTAGGTTAGCCACATTACAAGCCAATTTTCCCTATCCAACCAACTCTTGAAGTGAAATTGCATAATCTAGTTGAACTTAAGTGTGGGGGAATCTATCTTGTGTTGTGATACCACATTCTATGATACTTTGGGTGGAAAATTAAATTCTTAAGAGATGTGTTTGCTGCTGAAGAAAGTCATTATATTGAAATTTGTTCCTTTTCTAGAGCTTTTATGACAAGGAAAGGTGTGCCTATCTAGAGCTTTCAAGAAAATCATGTTTGAGAAGATTGACATTTTTTATGCTGAAATGATGAATAGTGTAAAATTTCCATGACTTTTCATGATGATGGAGATGAATTGATACTATGGGGATTGATGGGGAGACTATATTTAAGTGAAAATTAGATTAATGCAATTTTGCTTCAAAAAGAGTCAAGCCCTCCTCATTCAGCCTCATAATTTTCCACATCTAAATCCTACCAACCGAAAGCCACAGAACAACCCTAAAAAGTATTCATGATAAACATATGTCTTTGACTCACATCGTGTGGTGATATATAAATTTATCAACCCTATGGTGACCCTTGTATGATTTTGGATGAGAAAGACATTGCAAAGAAAATTGACATTTGTGTGATAAGAGAAAATTCAAGTGAGGTAAGTGTTTTGTGCATGGGAGGATAAATAATGTGGAAGTATATTGAATGATATAAATTAATAACTTGAAATAATGGTTTTTTATGAGTCATGAAATATTTTTTTTTCTTGGTGTTTAATTGTTTTATCTCAAGGATATGTGTTTTAAAATTGGTTTTGATTTGATATTGATGTTTACTTGACATGAGGTTTTGCCCAGGAGTGCAAAAGGGTAAGTGTGGGGGAGTTGATAAAACACTATTTTGTTGAATATTTTATTGATAATAAATGATAAAATTTCCTCACATTGTGCTAAATATATTCGTTTATTTAATATTTGGGATTAGATCATTCATTTGAAAATTTGATGAAAATTCTAGTTTTACTCTTTTAAAATGAACTCTAGTATTTTAAGGACAAATACTTTAATATTTATTATTTGAACTTAATATTTTGTAACAGTGTTCCTAACGTAATTTTTTACAACTTTTATTCAGGACACTAGATATAAATAATGCATTTGGATGGAGTAATTGGGCCATAAAGTCAAAGGTGGTTTGGACATGCCAGAATGGAGAATCTTCTGTATTTCGGCCATAACTCCTTCATCTAGGCATGGAGTGAGCCAAAATTTTGAGAGGAGATATAGGACCCATATCCTCACATAATAACCTTCTAGAAGGCCAGATAATTTACTCTTTTTGTTGTCAAATGGTCAGTTCAAGTTGGCATAAAATATTTGGCCAAGATTCCCCTTTCACACTTGAAACAACTTTGAACCTACCCTCCCCACCACTCTATAAATTGGGGTTTTTCTCATTTGGTGGGTTTGGGGGACTTGAATTGGGAAGTTTAGGACATAGTAGAAGTGGATCCACTCCAATTATCCAACCATTTCAATAAGGTTAGCTCTTGAAGCAAGGATCCCTTCGACGAAGCCTTCTTCTTCTCCTTCGGGTTATAATGATTTTGTTTGTGTAATAAACTTCTTTGTTCTTATTTTATTTCTTCTCTTTTCTTCTATTTTGTTTAAATTTATTATTATCTTAATCTTCCTATTTGGGCTTGAATTATTGAGTAGAAGTGTTATTGGGTTATACCCATTATAAACCTTTGCACATGAAAAATGCTTCTACAATGATTAAGCCACCCATAGAAGAGTAGTCTTTTAGTAATCGATCTATCTTTTACCCTCTTCATTTAATTATTTTGAATCATTGAGCTACTGTAATTCACTTAATATGATCAATGAATTGTGTTTTTAAATTGTAATAAGCTAATAAATCAATTGAATAATTAACACAAATCCACGCGAGGTTGAAATTTTGTGTAAATTCTGAGAGCGCGATCTTAATCGGTAATGCAAGACCATATGGGATAAATTTGTAGAGTTAAAATATAATCCCTAAACACATTTAATCCCCATTTACAAAATGTATATTTGATATAATTAACCACTGAACATAATCTAACCTTAGAAAAACAATCAAAGTAGGGTGCTGCGATTGCGTGTTCCGAAGCTAGCCTAGGGTTTAAGTAATTCCATCTTTGTGGTTAAGTTAACTCTTGTAGGGTTCAAGGGTTAAAAATTAGGGGATCATAATTAAGGGAATATTGATTTAAATGATAATGATTAATAATTAAATGAAGAGTTATATTTAGAACAATTATGCCTTTTAAAATATTTTCTAAAAAAATATTCTTGTTGTGTCTTTTTAATCAAACTTCAAAATTAAAAACAAAAAAATGCAATCTTCTTCCAGCAAACTTCTTCAAGTTTTACAAATGATAAAGAAACACCCCCCATCCTTTCAATTAGTGTTTTATTTCTATTATATTTTATTTTTATAATACCTTTAAAATGTTTTTTTAATTCACTTCCTCCTTTGTGAGACGACGTTAGTCAGCCACTCTGCTGCACCTAAGTACCCCAAAATCACACTAATCATTTGAGGGTGCCCATGACATTGCACTTTCAATGACACAAAAGCATCATAACTTATCATGAATGAAAAGGATAAATTTTTTCTCTATTTTGAACATAGGTGACTCTCTATTCTTACTTGATCGTCAATGACACATCAAGAGAACATATGAACATCTTTATGAATCAATTCCAAATCAAAAGACTATAACAAGAAGAGAATAATCTCATAATGAACAATAGAAATACATAATTTATTGCACTATGTTATTTTTAGAATTATCTCCTATACAATATTGGAGAGTGGGAGAAACTATAAAGACCCAGAAATCCTATGGAAATTTTATTTTTCTTAAATACATGGGAATTTTATGAGTCCCTAGTTTCTGACAGTGCTTAATTCCGAGGCCTGGTGTGCCCGGAATCAATTTATGAAGTTTTGTTCATGTACGTTCAGAAAACGTGTGTGCGGGATTTTATATCTTTTGAAACAGTGCTTAGAATTGAATTCTGAGGACACCTATGAACTCACAACATTGGTATTCGCTTAAGGATACCTTTAGTGCAGTTGTGTTTTATCGAGAATGAAAATTAGTTATGGGGATTCTTATTAAATTAAATAAAAATTGTGTGATACAAAATTTTTATTTAAAAGGTGGTTATTCTCTTCAAAGGGAAGTTGGATGTGGGGCCCACTACCACATAACCTCCTGTGGGAGGATATTATGTGGTGGGGCACACATGAGCTCAACTCCTTTAAACTCCCCTTTTGAACCCCTTGAGCTCCCCATTAATAGGGGAAACTCTTGGGCTTCTCCTTAATGGTGCCAACACAACTAATTAATGACTTAATTAATTGATTTGTGTGTTTGAATTCTTTTGAATTCATTTTTCCAACATAATAATATGAGTGATATAATTATGGTTGGGTGGGGGCATAATATTTTCTTTGGGTTGGGAGAATTGGGAGGACATCACCCTCTCCAACGAAGAACACAAGGAACTCGATTGTCTTCTACCTTCTTCAACCGGGGCAAGAAAGTGAGGAGACGCCCATGAAGAATTTCCATCTTCTTTCCTCTTCCTCCACGTCAAAGGAGAAGATGTCACTTGCGAAGAACGTCGCAAACGATGACATCACCTCCTTCTGACATCAATGAAACGTCGCTGCCATCCCGCGACTTTGTCAATGGTCAACGACAATCGAGGTAGGGTTTTGAATTTGAGTTTCAATTCCTTTATTTAAGTTATTCTTTTCCCTTGGATAAAAACAACAACCGCAAATCGACCCCCAAACATGTCGATCCGCAGAACGGATGTTGACTTCAGGATAGGTTAGAGATTAATCTGGGATTTGTTTCTGGTTCAATTATATGCTGGATTACTGTTTGAGCCTCTAACGCGGAGGGCATGGGCTAACGAACAAGTCTGAACCCTCCGCCAATTCGTTCTTGATGCGTGGTTTGATGGGTGATGGGTGAATGGAATGGAAACCCTGATTTGAGGTTTTCGTAGTGAAGAATAGGACCTGAGGAGGTCGTAGGCGCAGACGAGAGGCAAAACAGAACACTGGAATGACTCTAGTGGCCCGCGAAGAAGCGCAGCAGCGCGGGTCGCCGGCACGGTGGTTCCCCTCACATGCCGTCGGTGTAAGGCTGCCGCGGCACCAGACATGGTGGTGGAGCAGAACCTGTGTGCGGGTTCTGGGAAGCTCAGGAAGTTCCAGCTGGCGCCGCCGTTACGGGACACCCCCCCCCCTGCGCGCCTTGTGCGTAACGCGCTCGGCTAGCTGAGCCGAGCCGCGGCCGGCAATGCAGGCCGGGCCGCCTACCGTGCGGGTTGGGATGGACCTAGATCTGGGTCGGGTCGACCCGATTCAGGCCGACCCTGAGCGGGTTGGGCCGGGTCGGACCGGACCTAGACCCCCCTCTTCGGACCACTTTAGGTTTTTCGCCCATAACATGAGTTACGGACCTCCGATCGATGCACTATCAGTTGCGTATGATTACTTTAATTGATATGGTCGATTAGGTATATCACAATCAAGGTTTTGGCAAGGTTTGGGTATGGGTGGGTTGGTTCGAACCTGAAACCAATCGGGCCCTCAGAGCGGAGATACTTATAACTTAAGGACCAGATGTCCGATTGATGTGCCATCAACTACGTTGGATTCCTTTTGATGAGACGGTCCTTTTGAAATACTCCACACAGAATTTGGATGAGGTTGGAGTATGGATGGGTTGGATTGTACCCAAAATCCAACCGGCCCCTTGGAACAGAAATGTCAATAACTCTCAGACCGGGCGTCTCATTGACGCACTGTCTGTCGCGTTGTGTTCCTTATAATGAGACGGAACTACGGGACACATCAAATTAGGAATTTGTGATAGTTTATGTATAGAAACTTGTCTCAAGGATTGTACCCTCTTGGAATAGAGTGTGCTGTGTGTGGGAACCCTAGGGCTGGCTGCGACTGAGATGACGGAATCCTCTGTGGGTTCGACAGCGACGACTTCTGTACCAAGATACTCTGTGGGTTCGACAGTAGGGACGTCTGTACCAGGATCCTATGTGGGTTCGATAGTTATGAATACTATACCAGAATCCTACATGGGTTCGATAGTGATGACTTCCATACCAGGATCCTATGTGGGTTCGACAGCGGTGAATATTATACCGGAATCCTATGTGGGTTCGATAGTGATGACTTCTATACCATGAACCTATGTCAGTTAGATAGTGATGAATATTTTACCGGAATCATACATGGGTTTGATAGTGACAACTTCTGTTCTAGGATCCTACGTGGGTTTGACAGCACTGATATTTTTCCAAGATCCTACGTGGGTTCAACAGAGGAGATGATTCAAAGGCTATATCTAATCATCTCTACCCCTCTTCATGAGTTGTATACTGGTGTGATATGAGTCATGTCTTTTAACCATAATCAACATGGTGATTGAATTTACTTCCTTTGAGGAATGGTTTGTGCTTGGGCTTGAGAGTTGGAGTCTAACTGTGATTGATAACTTAGGTATATGTATGGGCATATACCTAAGTAGAGTTGTTTGATACTTCGTGATTGTATATTTCTACTGTGGTTTATCCTTTTTGGATTTTGTGATACCATGAGGATCTCGGGGTCCCTAATGAGTATCGTTATACTCACCCCTGAACGGGCTATTCCCATACCTCATTGTGTTGGATGCAGATGACGAAAATCACTGACTGAGATGGAGTGTATGAGGACTGGACGGTACCCAGAGGTGGACCTCATGATGAGTTGGTACCCAGAGGAGACAAACAGACGTGGAGCATTGAGGATTCTCTCTATACCTACCCTTCAGGTAGGATCTATGGTGGATGATCTAGGAGCTTCTAGGAACCTTCTAGCTATTTGTCTTTTAGTTGTACCTGTTTGTCCTTTCCTTGTACTTTAAAGTTGGGATTGTATTTATGGCCCTAGTACTTTTTCTCACTTCTTCTGTATTCATATTTTACTTAGAGTTTTCATCCACTTGTACTCTGGTTGAGTTTTTTTGCAATTATAAAGGAAATTCCTTCCCAGTTTAGGGATTTATGCCTTTTATGTTAGTCGCCAGCCCCTGGCCTATGGAAGGCGGGCTTGGGGTAGTTATGACACGGGCTCCGGGGGACAGGTCGTGACAAATTGGTATCAGAGGAGTCGGTTCTACCAAGGAACTTGGACTCTAATTCTTTTAACAGTAATAGTGTTAAGTTTTTTGGGTGTGGTTATTAGTTTAGGGAAATCGGTGTTGGTGCGGCGGCCGATGTATCCATACACTAGGACTCTAACTTTTGACTTCCGACTCAATACACAAAAATAGTGATTGCGTGTGTGTTTCCTTTGAAAAAATTTTCTTCATGATTACTTTATATCAGCTCACCAAGTATATTGTTTTAAACTTGGTGCGCCTATTTCTTTTCAGGATGGCCCCATGAAGGCAACCCATTAGGGTTATGAGTTTCATACGAGATGGTAGCCCACCGAGCGACGAGGCTTCGGTGTAGGGACCCATCACAACGGAGGTACCAGCAGTACCTCTACCCGCTGGGCCACCGATATCACCAGCTCCAGTAGCAGAGAGTGCATGCCGCCTGAGTGCGTTTCACAAGTTCCAACGATAGAGACCGCTCAGGTTCCGTGGAGAGACGGACCCACAGGCAGCTGAGGATCAGATGGAGGCTATTGTGAGAATTTTCATATTGGTAGGGACACCAGCCGACCTCATGGTGATCCTTGTCGTGAGTCTCCTATAAGAAGCAGAAGGCAGATGGTGGATCTTGATGCTCCAAGTGCATGATGAGGCATCACTACTCTGGACAGACTTTGAGAACCTGTTCCGAGCAGAGTTTGTACCAGCCACCCTTCGTGCGGTGCGGATTCAGGAGTTACTTCATCTGTAGCAGGGCAGCATGACAGTAGCTCAGTACTCAGCGAGGTTCACTGACCTCTCGCTCTACTCTACAGATATGGTACGGGACCCATTCTTCAGGGCTCAGACCTTTGAGTAGGGACTCAGGTATGAGATCAGGTCTTCGATGATCTCCCTCGTCATTTTGTCGTAGATGGGGGTATTGGAGTGAGCCCTCTTAGTGGAGAGTTTCCTTACTGAGCAGTCTCTAGCAGCAAGACCCACCAGTAGTCAACACGCACCAGAGTCTTCTGTAGCTGGCAGTAGACAGATGATTTAGGGGTCCAAGAGGACCAGACCCATAGGTGGTCGACTGCATGACTCAAGTTCATTTGAGCGGGGCACACGATACAAAGCTATCCATACAAGAATCAGGCAGTGCTATGGATGCGGCGGGCAGGGTCACATGGCTCAAGACTGCCCGACCCGCCTGATAGATGAGTAGTAGGTAGTAGAGGGACCTCCCAAGCAGAGGCAGAGGTTTGACCATGGTGGTCCACTGGGAGTAGGTAGATGTGGCATAGGAGCTGGGCGAGCAGTAGGTAGTGGATGACATTTCGAGGCCCTACCACCACCACCACCAGGAGGTCCACCCCGACCGCAGGGAACAGGTGGACAGGGGAGAGCTCAGCTTCAGGCAGCTGTGGCCTACGACCATAGTGCTCCGGGAGTATGTGGATAGGAGTAGGACTAGTTCCAGGCATAGATTCCTTTGTTCATGAAGCTTCCAGCTTTTTTGATGTCATTTTTTGTGGTTGCTTTGTGTCTATGTACTTTGAGCTGCAGTAATAAAAGATACTTGTCCTTGTGGTGTTCGATTTCCTACCTTTTGTGTGGATAATACTAAGAGATTCTGGATAAAACCATTGACTTGACCCTCATATTTGAGATTCCTACTGGAGGAGACCTAGTGAACACACAGTGATGCCAACAATGTGACTCCACCCTTGGAGACTAGAGTAACAGTTGGATCTCTTAGTAGTAGCATCGAGGCCTTACGACGTTGTCCATGGCATGAATTAGTACCATTAATTTCAGGATAGACTATATTAGGCAATGGGTGTGGTTCATCCAGGTGATTAGACTGGATTTCTATTTTCGGAAAAGGATAAATCTTAGCGTCTCTTGAAGGATGTAGGTGAAGAAGGTTGTAGACAAGTTCTTTTAAATTGGCTAGTCTCACCCATAGTTCGTTGTGCGAACGCTTTACAGTCTACTCTGACCACCAGAGTCTCAGGTATATCTTCTCTCATAAGGACTTGAACCTAAGACAGCGGTGATGACTTGAATTCCTCTAGGACTATGACCTTGAGATAATCTATACTCCTGGAAATGGGAACGTTGTAGATGATACTCTTAGTATGAGAACAGTCATTCAACTTCTAGGAGAGGCAATGAAGTAGCTGGCTGCATTGCAGATATACTTTTTGGATCAGGACGGAGTAGCCTTTCTACAGTCTCTCACAGTCACTTCCCCACTTCTTTAGGGAGTTAGGGAGGTGCAGCATGGGGATGCTGACTGCGAGACATGACATGCTCAAATATCCTCAGGATAGGCACCCGAAGGATTTTCTGAAGGTGGGGATCACGTAATTCCTTACAAGAGGATGTACCATGGTGCCATTTTCACTTTAGGAGGATGTGTTGAAGGAGTTCCACACATCCCCTTTAGTGGTACATCCAGGAGTGGTGAGATGTACTAGGACCTTCGATGACAGCACTGGTGGCCAAGTATGAAGAAGGCAGCAGCAGAGTTTGTATCTCGATGCCTCACTTGTTAGCAAGTAAAGGCAGAACATTAGGTACCAGTAGGCTTGATTCAGCCTTTAGAGGTCCCAAAGTGGAAGAGGGATGAGATATACATGGACTTTGTGACGGTTCTTCCACGTACATCTAGGGGACACAACTCGATTTGGGTGATGTCGACCGACTTACCAAGTTGGCCAACATCCTATGGACTAGAGATAGTACGAGCTACCACAGAGGAGGTGCTGGTCATCCAGGAGTATATTAAGACTATGCAGAACTGAAAAAAGTCATATGATGATAGGAGATGGAGACCATTGGAGTTCGAGGATGGTGACCATGTCTTTCTTCGGGTCTCACCTTGACAAGGTCTACTAAAATTTAGTGGAGGTGGCAAATTATCTTTGCGATTCTTCGGACCTTTTCAGGTCCTCAGCAGGGTAGGCGAGGTGGCTTAACGCTTGGCCCTTCAACCTCAGTTGCACTGGGTGCACAATGTCTTCCATGTATCTCAGCTGAGGAGATACGTGCACAATTTATCCCACAATATCGACCAAGGGGTGTTGAACATCGATGACAAGGTGACTATCACAGAGGTTACAGTGGAGAATGGGGATCGATAAAAGTGGGTCATGCGTGGATGGTCGATTCCTCTGGTGCATGTTCGCTGGCAGCACGGGAACCTCCAGGAGAGCACATGGGAGCAGGAGGATCAGATGCGTGCTCAGTACCCCCATTTGTTCCCTTAGTGTGAGTTGTAGCTTACGGGGACGTAAAACCCTGAGGTGGGGAGAATGTAACTGTAAATCCTGTGAAATATTTTTTTCCTTAAATACATGGGAATTTTACGAGTCCGCAATTTCTAATGGCGCTTGATTCCGAGGCCCAGTGTGCCCGGAATCAATTTCTGATGTTTTTTTTGGGTAAGTTCAGTAAACGTGCGTACAAGATTTTATATCTTTTGAACTGGTGTTCGGAATTGAATTCTGAGGACACCGATGAACTCGCAGCGCCGGTATTCTCTTAAGGAGACCTTTACTGTGGTTGTGTTTTATCGAGAATGAATTCTAGTTATGGGGATTCTTATTAAATTAAATTAAAATTGTGTGAGACATAATTTTTATTTAAAAGGTGGTTATTTTCTCCAAAGGTAAGTTGGAGGTGGGGCCCACTCCCACATAACCTCCCATGGGAGGATATTATGTCATGGGGCCTACATGAGCTCAACCCCCTTAAACTCCCCTTTTGAACCCCTTGAGCTCCCCATTAATAGGGGAAACTCTTGGTCTTCTCCTTGATGGTGAGAACACAACTAATTAATGATTTAAATAATTGATTTGTGTGTTTTAATTATTTTGAATTCATTTTTCCAACATAATAATATGAGTGATATTATTATCGTTGGGTAGGGGCATAAAATTTTCTTTGGGTTGGGAGAATTGGGAGGACATCACCCTCTCTAGTGAAGAAAACGAGGAACTTGATCATCTTCTCCCTTCTTCACCCGGGGAAAGAAAGTGAGAAGTTTCCCATGAAGAATGCCCAGTCAAAGGAAAAGACGCCACCCATGAAGAACGTCTCCAATGATGATGTCACCTTATTCTGACATCAATAGAACGACGCCGCCATCCTGTGACTTTGTCAACAGTCAACGACAATCAAGGTAGGGTTTTGAATTCGAGTTTTAATTCCTTTCTTTAAGTTGTTCTTTTCTATTGGAAAAAAACTACAACCGTGGATTGACCCCTGAACATGTCAATCCGCAGAATGGATTTTGATTGTGGGATGGGTAAGATATTAAGGTGGGATTTGTTTCTGGTTCAACTATATGTTGGATTACTGTTTGAGCCTCTAACGCGGAGGACACGGGCAAGCGAACAAGTCCAGACCCTCCACTAATTCGTTCTTGATGCGCGGTTTGATGGGCGATGGATGAACGGAATGGAAACCCTGATTTGAGGTTGTCGTAGTGAATGAAAGGACCTGAGGAGTCCATAGGCATAGATGAGAGGCAAAACTGACCACCAAAACGACTCCGGTGGCCCGTGGAGAAGCGCGGTGGTGCCGGCGACTGGAGGCGGCGGCCGGCCGCCTGGGCTCAGTGGCGCCCCTCACACGTTGTCGGCGGAAGGCTGTTGCGGCACCGGCCGTGTCAGTGGATCGGAACTCACGTGCGGGTTCCGAGAAGCTTGGGTGGTGCCAGATGGAGCCGCTATTATGGGACACCACCCTACCCCCCACCCCCCTCCGCACCTTTCACGTAACGCGCTCGACCAGTCGGGTCGAGCTGTAGCCGGCCGTGTGGGCTGGGCCCCTTATCGCGTGGGCCGGGCCGCCCTCGCACGGGCTGGGCCACAGCCACTGGGCTGGGCCGCGCACACCGGGTCGGGCCACACCTGCCGATCCAGAACTAGATCTAGGTTAGGTCGAACCAGTTTGGGTCGACCCAGGATGGGTTGGGCCAGGTCGGACCGGAACCAGACCCCCCTCTTCAGACCACTTTTGGTTTTTTGCCCATAAATTGAGCTACGGACCTCAGATCGATGCACCGTTAGTTGAGTATTATTCCTTCGATCGAGAAGGTCATTTCGGTATATCACACTTAAGGTTTTGGAGAATTTTGGGTATGGTCGGGTTGGTTAGAACCCGAAACTAACCGGGCCCTCGGAGCAGAAACACTTATAACTTAAGGACCAGACTTCTGATTGATGTGTGGTCAACTATGTTGGATTCATTTTGATGATACCGTCCTTTTCGAATACGGAGCACAGGATTCGGATGAGGTTGGAGTATGGCCAGGTTAGATTGTATCCAAAATCGAACCGGCCCTTTGGAACGGAAATGCCAGTAACTCTCAGACCAGGCGTCTGATTGACACACCGTTGGTCGAGTTGGGTTCCTTATGATGAGACAGAACTACGGGATACATCAACTCAGGACTTAGTGATAGTTGATGTGTCAAAACTTTGCTCGAGAAGTGGACCCACCCGGAATCGAGCATGCTGTGTGCGAGAACCCTAGGGCTGGCTGTGACAGAGATGACTGAATCCTCCGTGAGTTAGACAGCGACGAATTCTGTACCGGGATCCTTCATGGGTTCAACAGCGACGAATTTTGTACCAGGATCCTCCGTGGGTTCATCAGTAGTGACTTCTATACCAGGATCCTATGTGGGTTCGACAGCGATGAATACTATACCAGAATCCTACGTGGGTTTGACAGTGACGACTTCTGTACCAGGATCTTATATGGGTTCGATAGTGATGAATACTGTACCGTAATCCTACATGGGTTCGACAGTGATGAATTCTGTTCCATGATCCTACATGTTTTTGAAAGCGATGAATATTGTACTGGAATCCTACGTGGGTTTGACAGTGACGACTTCTGTGCCAAGATCCTACATGGGTTCGACAATGCTAATATTGTTCCCGGATCCTACATGGGTTTGACAGAGGAGTTGATTCAGATGCTACATCTAATCATCTCTACCCTTATTCATGATTTGTATACATGTGTGGGTTGAGTCATGTCTTTTAACCATAATCGACGTGGTGATTGACTTTACTTCCTTTGAAGAATAGTTTGTGCTTGGGCTCGAGAGTTGGAGCCGGACTGTGATTGAAAACTTAGGTATATGTATGGGCATATACCTAAGTAGGGTTGGTTGATACTTCATGATTGTATATTTCTACGGTGGTTTATCCTTTGTGGATTTTGTGAGACCTTGAGGGTCTCGGGGTCCCTTTTGAGTATCGTTATACTCACCCCTGTATGGACTATGTTTGCACCTCATTGTGTTGGATCCAAACGATGGACAACACTGACTGATACGGAGTATACGAGGACTGGGTGGTACCCGGAGGTGGACCTCACAACGAGTCGGTACTCAGAGGAGATGGATGGACGTGGATCACTGAGGAGGCTATCTATACCAACCCTTCAGATTGGATCTGTGGTGGATGATCTAGGATCTTCTAGGCACCTTCCAACTGTTTGCCTTTTAGTTCTACCTGTTTGTCCTTTCCTTGTACTTTACTGTTGGGTTTGTATTTCTGGCCCTTGTACTTTTCATCACTTCTTCTATATTTAGTGTTTACTTATATTTTGCTTCAACTTGTACTCTGGTTGAGTTTTTTTGCAGTTATAAAGGCAGTGCCTTCCCAGTTTAGGGATTTACACCTTTGGTGCTAGTCACCAGCCCCTAGCCTATGGAAGGCGGGACTAGGGTAGTTACGACACAAGCCCCGGGGGAGGGGTCATGACAGAAACTCTATATTATTATTTTTTATCAATTCTTCAATGAAGAAATATGGAAGATTCAATGTAGGATTGATTGCCTAAGTAAAGTTGTTATATTTTTATTCCCCCATAAAGAACTATATAAGAGGCTCTATATATCCTAGAAATACTTGTGTATTTCTATATAAAACTTGATCTAGGGTGTGGGTCATTTTATTTATAATAAAATTCTTGGTAGTGGATGATTTTCAAGTGGAGGGGACTAGGTCTCATCTTGAGACTAATCCACTTGTTTTATTTCAACTGTGTGTCTTTTTTACTTTATTTTTAAAACAAATCTTTACTTTTTTTTAAACATAGGATGTTCTACCAGGTTTAATATAAACCTCATAGATCATCCTTAGTTTTTCTAATTCCATTCGGTATTGGCCTTAGGTTTGGGCTATAATTATTGAAATTAGAAAACCAAAAAAAACCCTGAAAATAGGGTATATTACACTACTAGAATTTGTGGTATTTGTAATGGTCCATTTCCAACGGGATCCAATCACAAATCAGTTTTGTGATGGGGTCCCGTAAAAAATAGCTCATTACAGAAAACGACGTCCGAAAGAGTATTTTCTTACGACAGGAAATCGTCCCATCGCAAATAGATCTCTGATTATATACATTATATATATAAAAACTTCTTGTGAAGGGACCATCACAAAAAGTATTTTCAACGGGCCCGTCATCGAGTCCCAAATAGTTCTCCATTTATATATGTTATATATACCTAAACCTTTTGCGACAGGTCTGTCATAGAAATGTATTTGGGACGGGCCCTTTTACCCATTGCAAGTACCTATTTAAAAAATATATATATAAACTATTTTTTATGGGGTCGCGTCGCAAAAGGTCCCACTAAAAATACTGAATAAAATAAAAAATATATATATTTAATAAAATTATGATTAATTAAAAAATAAAATTAATATTATTAAAATAATGAAAAAATTAAAAATATTAAAATTCTAAATATTTTCAAAAAAAATATAAAAAACATAAAATATTATTATTATTAGTAGTTGTAAAATAAACAAACATTAAGAAATACAATACTATTAATAAATATTAAAATATTAAAATATTAAAAAAAAAAAAAATTAAATTATCCAATATTCGCACCAATATAAAATAAATAAAGTGTAAATAGTTCATATTACAACAAATCTTGAATTCAAATTTTTTTAACAAAATAAAAAAATCACCGGGAGTAGTCTTCTGGAGGAGGTGGAGAAGCTGGAGGAGATTGTGATGGAAACTTCATCCCTAAACTACGAGTCAGATGACGCATGTACTCCATATACTCATACTACTACTACTGTCATTGACGCATCTTCTCCTCGTGATGTGACTGATGATGTTGTTGCCATTGACGCATATCCTCCTTGTACTACTACTGTTGCTACTGACATATCTCTTCATGCTGCCTCTGCAAACTCTCTATAAGCTCATTCTGAGATCGCAGCTACTCCTTATACTGTGAGCCAAAAGATGATGCATCTCTACGAGATCCTCTCAATATAGACATCGACATCAAAAAAGTACCATAATAAGTCTGAGGAGTCAAATGGGAGTCGATATCAACTACTCGGCCCTTCTCAAAGGCATACTGGGTCGCCTTTATCCATGAAGCCTCATCGAAATAGTGGGAACTAGTCTAATCAGTCATCTCGGCCTGACTCTCAACCTATGTCTGAGAGGTCGTGGCCTCATATGACTCCTTCAGTTCCAATTTAAAATTAAAATAGTGAAAATATTATATGAAGTTAATTTTCAAACTGAAAAAGAAATAATACTGACCACAATCTCACTCTGTCGATCACATCTAATCTCTCTAGTTGCTATATCACTATACATCCTTCGATAAACGTCGTACTCAATAATATTGGGTTTCTCAACTATTTATATAAATATAAAATAAACTATTTATATTTAATGTTATATAAAATATTTAAAAATATACTTACCAGATGCTCTATATGCGTACTGAATGTACGGCTACCAGCTCGATGTGTCACCTCGTGTCTCCCATGGTTCTACCGGCCTAATGAAGATCTCTGAAATCTACCACCCTACCAGTGTAAACATAATCCATCCCAAACGTGAGATAAAATGTACTCTGGTTGGTGGTCTCTACATGACTCATCAAATACTATCACTCCTACTTTCTTAATGGTCATCATTCTCAAATTGTGCAAAAACTGATGGAAACAGTCATGCATAGACACCTCCCATGCTGTGTGGATAGCATCACACATGATATCATCGATGGGATACTATAAACCCTATAAAAAATTATAATATCATGTTATTTATGAAATAAATTTCAAAATAAATATTATTTATTTACGTACTATCCAATAATAGAACATGCTTAGTTACACATCAATTGGAATCTATTCCCATGTGATCCATGGCTGAGAAAAATAATTACGCAAGATAGTGCTCCCCTGTCCAACAGCTACATGCAAAAAACTGTGAAAAAAGAATAAATAATCAAACAATTAGTATATAAATAAATTAATGAAATCTAAATAAAATACACAAGTTAACATACCTAAAAGTGTGTGGATCGAAGCGAAGATGTGGATGTCGCTCAGGGATAGGGTAAGGATCATCAGTTGTGCAAGACCGTGCCCCCTCTATGTACCCCCTGAACTGCTAGTAGACTGAGGGTCATATGATCCCAAATCCTCATCATCCAAACGTAGCTCATCCTCCTGCAACTCATGAAGTAGATCAGGGTCCACATGAAACACAAAATGATTTTTGTTAGCATATAGGTGAAAATAACTATTATATATAGATATATATTAGTTATGATTATAACCAGTATTTAACTATGTCAATGTTCACCTTCATCATTATCTTCAAATATGAAGATGTCAATATCTTCATATTCATCCTTAGCATCATCAATATCCATATGAGTTTCAGTTTCATCATCTCTTTCCATTTCATTCATTTATAACATCATTAACATCATCGTCATCATCAACCCTTAATTTTGGGGTTTCATCATCGATATTCATGCCTCTTTATGAAAAATATGGATTTTGAGTAGTCTCTTTAAAATTTTCTATTCCTTGCACTTAAGCGGAACCATATTCATTTTAAGTAAACTGATTTTCCAGAGATTTCATTTTTATTATGCTCGACAAATCACTTAGGTCTCTTGAAGTAGCATAGTACTTTGTGTAATAAATTTTATGTGCATGTTGATCTAGTAAAAATGGTTCATTTACTAAAAGAATAATTTTATATTTAATATCGATGATTCCATGAGTTGGATAAACATGCCAGACTCTTTCAGTATCCAACCACTGACATTTAAACATCATTATGTAATTTTTCCCTAGATAACAAAGTTCAATAATTTTATCCTGAATGTCATAGAATTCAACCTCACTTTCTCTATGATGTGATCCTCTCAAGAAAACACTACTATTCATTGTTTTTTTATTCCCCATATGCACGTGTATGAAATCGAAAACCTTTCACCACATATGGATTATAAGATTTAACCATTTTGGATGGTGGGTTACTCAATATACATAGTTATTTATCAATTTTATTAGCATGTTGAGACACCTAAAATTTTTTAAAACAATTATCAATATAATAAATAATAAACTGAATTGATATGTAAAACCATCAATAATTTATGTTGCCAGTTTTTAAAACCATTGAGAATTTTTTTTAGACGTTCTTTAAGGGAATCTGCTATAATTTGTGGAATCTGTTTCTTGATATGATTATAATATAACCTACAAATAATATAAGTTTATTTACTGTAACATAAATTATAAAATAATTGATAAAATCATTCACAGTAAAAATGATGTCATTTCATAATAGTTGAGTAGAACATATGTATAAGAACTATGATTTTCATCATCTGAAAGCCATTGTTCATGAACTCTACTAAAGCCAAGATCTGGATGATTAAAAACTGATAATTTATTCTCTGTTTCAACATCAACATTCCCCTCGTTCTGTCCCATTTGGTTTTTTTAGGGATATTTAGATTCAAAATAATGAGAGCAGAAAAAAGAAATTTCCTCTTGAAAATAAGATTCATCAATTGAGCCTTCAACTGATGCTTTTTTACGTACTTTTTTCTTCTATTTCTGCATGCATCTATCGAATGGGTACATCCATCGAAACTATACTGGACTTTTACATTAAGATTCGTTAGTAAAAATGTAATACCAGATGTTCCATTGAGTTAAAGAAAGTCAGAGGGAATATTTTTTTTAGTTTACATATAATTACAACAACATCTTCTTCCAGTTTACTTAGTACATCTTAGTCTTTTGTCACTGCAAAGATGTCTCAAAAAAATATTATATATCTATTATCGAATCCTAAATCATATAATTGAACAAATATTTAAATCCAATCTGCATAAATCATTCTATTATAACATGAAAATCACAAATTTTTAATTCGGTAATATGACCATTCTTTACACATCTTCCAAAATTGGAAGCATAGCTATCTTGAAATATCAAATACAAAATCCATTGAAAAAATAATAAGATACTCTCTTTGGATATTGTATAAGATGCTTTTGGATTCATTAACCTCTGTGATTTCAAATTTTGAAACAGTTCAAGTTCTGATCTCCTACAAATTTGGGCAAGATCTAATAGTGACTTTACATTATCTTTGGTCTTACCTATTGTATCAAAAATTGAATGAAATAAATTATCAAAATATTTCTTCTCAATATTCATGACATTGAACATGTGGCAGACCAACAAATCAGACTGATATGGAAAATCCCAAAAAATACTCTATTTTATCCAATTGTGTTCTTTCCTAAATCCATGAATTTTCTATTGGTTTACTATTGGTCCAAATGTGGTGGGAGGTAATGAAAATACAACTGATTTTAACAATGTACCTAAGATCATTTTTGGAGGTTCATCCCTTTCAATTGTGCCTTTTTTGAAATGATATTTTTTTTATCCGAAATGGATGATCGGTTGGAAGAAATCTATGATGATAGTCAAAAAAGTAAGGTTTTTTTCTAGTGACAAGCATAAATTATTATTTTTAGTTTCATATAGTAAGGAAATTATTTTAGACCATGTGTACTCCATCCAGATAACATGCCATATACTAGTAAGTCTCTAATTTTACACATCAATGCATCTTTTAATATGAAATTTTGTTTCACAACAACATCATAAGTACTAACACCATTACTCAATAATGAATTTAACTCATCAATCAATAGTTTTAAAAAAACATCAATATTATTTTTAGGATATACTAAGATTAATAAGTTCAAAAAGATATAGGGATCTTTCATCAACATCCATGGAGGTAAATTGTACGGAGTTATAATGGTAGACCAACATGAATAATGACTACCATAAGAACAAAATAGACAGAAACCATCAGTAGAAAGACCCAATCACATGTTTTGGGCTTCTAAAGAAAAAGATGGATGCAGTCGGTCAAAATATTTCAATTAATCACAATCACATGGGTGATTCAAGCTTTAACTGGTTGAAATCTTGGTTTTGGGCTATGACATCATTGATGTTGTGTTCTGATACATAAATAAACACTGCAACCTAGGTGTAAGTGGTAAAAATATCAACTATTTTATAGGAATCGATTCAAACATCCCCAGTTGAGCTTCTCTATACATTGATTTTCAACACGTGGGACAAATATCCAATTACTCATTTTCACCAGAATATATGATGAAATAATTTTCACATGAAGGAATTGTGTGATAACTAAGACCCATATTACGAACCAGCCTCTTTATCTCAAAGTAATTTTTAGGCAACACATTTCCTTCAGGTAACAGTGTTTTAACCAAAGAAAATATATGATCAAAACAGTTGTTTGACATTGCATTATCTTATTTAATAGCCATAAATTTTTAAACCACTTCTAATTTTATTATCTTGCAACTAGGATATAATGCATCCTCAGCAGAACTCAAAAACTCATAAAATTTGGATGGTTCTAGCTCAGGAGTTAAATCAATATCATCCTGAGTTTCATTTTTTTGAACATATGGACCTGCAACATCATGTACTAAATTTTGAAACCATGACAGATTGAGAATCAAATTATTAGTATCTTCTCTGGAACTATGTTCACCATGTTGATACCAACAAATATAATCTTATTGAAAACAAAAATGCAAGAGATGTCTCCCAACCTTGTCAAATGTGTCAAATATTCTCAGAGCACATTTTTTACAAGGACACTTAATTGTGCCTTCTGAAAACAATTCTGGTTTTGATGATGCAAATGATAATAAAGCTTCAACACCCTCAATATATATTGTATTTAAACTAGAACTGTTTATATTCTGTGCTAATTTATCCAACCATGATCATCTAATAATGAATTTTGTCAACTTCCTCGTTCCATATTTTTCTAAAAAATATAAAATCATTACTTTTTTTAATATTTCAAAATTATAAAAACATTATCCAAAAAAGGAAGATAAATAATTACAACTACTTCTTAATAATTATGATTAATTATAGGTGACACAATTTCGACTGGATTGACAACTACTCTTTTGTCTAACAGTTCATTTACTTGAAACTTTCTCACACTGAAATCACAATGAATAATATGCTCGAAGGTATGCATATCCTTTCTCATGCATACGAGAATGTAAAATCATACCTATGAGAAGATTATTTATTGTTATTTTAGTGTGATAAAGATGCAAGTAAATGAGCCTTCAGAATAAAGATCCCCCTTTTTGTCAATGAATCATCTTCTTGCAACAGTCACCGCTTGGAAACATTATGAAAAATGAGGTCCTATGAATGAATATCCAAACTCGTACATACAAGATTGGATATGCATATGTACAAGCATATTTCTCATAATATTATGAGTTGGTGAGAGTTTAAAGGAGAAGAGTCATTGAGAAAAAGGAGTGCTTCCAATCCACTGGAAGTTCTGCCAAGTAATTACAATTTATTACAATTTATTACAATTGATTTTTTTCCTAATTATTACTAATTATTCCTATTGATTCCTATTTATTCCTAATTATTTCTAATTATTCCTAATTATTCTTAATTATTACTATTTGTTCCTATTTGTTCCTATTTATTCCTATTTATTACTAATTATTACTAATTATTACTAATTATTAGTAATTATTACTAATTATTACTATTTATTACTAATTACTACCAATTATTACTAATTACTACTAATTATTAGGAATATTTAGGAATAAAATCAAATTTAATAAATTTTAATAACTTGGCACAGTTTCCAGTGGATTTGTGGCACTCCTTTTTCTCGATGACTCTTCTCCTTTCAAATCTCACCGACTCAAAACATTATGAAAAATATGCTTCTATGTATGCATATCAAATCTCATATGCACGAGTTTGGATATGCATTCATAGGACCACATTTTTCATAATTTTTTCAGGTAGTGAAATTTGCAAGAAGATGATTCATCGAAGAAAGGGGGCTCTTTTGTCTGACAGCTCATTTACTTGAAACTTTCTAGAATATATTCTTTATTATTTAGAAATAAATTATCTTCTGTTCTTTTTAATTTTCTTCGTTACTTTTGAATTTTTATCCCACATTTATTAAGATTATATACAACTCTTCACGTCCAGGAAAAAAGGTATAATAAAATTCTCCACTCAATTAATGTTGATCCTTAACATATAAACCCATTGTACTTATATTATTTCATGTATGAGTAGTTCCTTTATCATTTTATAAAATTCCTGGTGAAATGATAATGAAAATATCTAGAGTAAAATATCTAAAGTATGATATTATTTTAGTTTTACAAAATTGATAATTCTAGATATAAAATACCAATATTCAATTATTATTCATTAGAGAATCCAATTGAAACATAAAAAAATAGAAACAAAAAAAAATATAGATCAATCTCAAATATTAAAAAATGCCCAATGTGGAGAAAATTCAACCAAAACATATGTGAATGATAACATTTTGGAAACTGATAACAATTATTTGGGGTTATGGTCCCAAATATTTTAACACCATCATGATAGACGATTGAATCATGATAGAAACTTTTCCAAATTATTTATTTAATAATATTTCACAATTAATCATGTTCTGGAATTTTAAAAAATTCAATATATATTTGTAAATTGATTTTGAAACAATCAAATGTAACTCATAAAAATAATTCCCCTAAAACTCAATAATCACTTTGGTAACCTACAATTATTCTTATTAGATACTGATAAAATTATTATTTCATGTGAAATAATAAATTTCAATAAATTTTTAATACTTGAAGTGTTAAAATATTCTCTAATTCCTCATATATAGAACAAAATATATGATACCCTTGAAAAAAATCATCAATTTTTCTTGATTTTACATTCATAAATATTTGAACTTATTATTACGAATTTTTAACATTACTTCATTCAATTTGGACCTTCCCACATAAATGGAATATAATTTATGTAACATTTCTTTAATAATATTTCACAACATTAAATTGGATAAAAAATTAACATTGTGATTTTACCCAAAAACCTAACACCACATTGAATTTTTCTTATAAAAATAATCTTATTCTCATTCATAGTGTTTTAATCTAGTTTTTAGGAGAATAAAAATAGAAATATTTTTGTTTAGTATATAAGGTTTCTTAGGATTATCTTTTCAAATAATCTCTATTATAATTTTATTGCACTTATAATTGGTCTTCTCTCTTAACACTAATATAGAAATTGAATATGTAATATCACTAATATAAATATTGGAATTATCTTCATGAAAATTTTATTTTATTATAAATTTTAAAGAACGGATGCTGCAAGTGCTATTATCATCCCCTGGGTTTTATTAGCATAAAAAAGTGTTGATAAATTTTATCATTGATAGTGATAAAATTTGAGCTGGTAAAACTTAGATTTTATTAGTGCTAGTTTTATCATTGGTTAATAATACCTTTAACAATTATTTTTTTTTCACTGATAAAACCATGATTTTATCAGCACTAAAACTAGGGCTCATAAAATCCATGTCAGCTACTGCAGAATTATTTTACAAGAACAGTACACTACAACAGCTAATATCAGTTTAAAATTTATATTATATAAATTCAAATATTTTTATATAATAAAAAATATACTTTCATTGCACCATTTGAATATAAATAAATTTATATTAAGACATTTTAGAACTTTATAATTACATTTGATATGTACAATTAATTATAAAAAACATTAATCTCTAAAATCAAATAGAATCCCAATCATATAAGGACTTATTTATGGATCAATACAACACCGTAAAAAATAAGAGTGTACCTGTAATAAAAAAATATCAACTTAATTAATATTAAAAAAACTTAAATATTATTTAATAATGAAAAGAACATAAATAAAAATGATACCTTAAATGATAAAACATGATACATAAAAAATGGATAACATAATATATAAATAAAATATATTAGAAATTATCACAAAAAATATGAAATTTTTTTCTTTGTTTTGAGTGTGAAAAAAAATTTGAATAAGGATATATGTCATTTTTAAACTAAAAAGATAAAATTTTAGTTATATTGGACACATCGTGCATCAGATTGATGTGAGGTTAATTCTTACACACACAAAAATGAATCATTGGCTATTTTCCTAAATTATCATGAAAATATGAAGAAATTTCTCAATTTTGAGTATAAAATTCATTTTTGAACTGGAATTTCATTTTTAAATTAAAAACACACACTTTCAGGTATATTGGCCACATCCTGCATCTGATTGATTTAATAATAAATCCTACACTTCAAAAATGAATCATGGATCATTTTATTAAACTAAGATAATAAACTGAGCATGTTCTCTTAATTTTTGAGTATTTGACACATGCTTTATTTTAAAATGACTCTTTTAAACTATAACATGCACTTTTAGTCACACTGATCTCACCATAATTCATATTGATGTGAAGTTAATTCCTACTTTTCAAAAATAAATTATTGATCATTTTCCTAAATTATCATGAAAATTTTATTAGATTAGCCTATAAATTCCTTGTTTTAATAATCACAAATATTTTTTGTGTTATTTTTAATCAATTTTGTGTTTTATTAAAGTAAAATCATTTTCTAGAAAGAATTAAAATTTTACTTAGTCTGGGATCGATTACACGACATATGAATCGACTAAAAGACCATAGAATTAACTATGGAATATATATAGAAGGCTCAAGAAATCCCAAAATATATTTAAGATACTGTGAGATAATCTAAGTGGCCACATGTTCTCTCAAGTGACCTTCATGATCAATTTTTTGTAAAGGAATAGATCGACCGCATGAAAATTTGATTGACCGCACACCTAACTGATCAACCATAGTTGTCTCCACACAAAATATTTGATTGACTGTAAGGATAGTTGGATCAATGGAATGAGCAACCATGTGACTGAAAGGTCAAATGAAAGCAACCATTTTTGAAATGAGGAATTTCAAAAAATGAAAAAATTTGATCGCATGACCAAATGAAGTGAATATGGTCACTAGTCTCAATTTGAAAAGGTATTCGTCCAACCATAAGTGTAAGGTGATTTACCATAAGATCAAATGATCAATTATAGGTATAAGTGATCAACCGTAGAACCTATCAAAGAATCTAAAAATAATGGAATCGATCATAGATGATGTCATGGAACATTTTAAAGTGGTTTTATCTAAAGGTAATTATTATATTATTATATTATTTAATATATTAATATATTAATATAAAAACTTTTTTGTGTAGAATTAAATGTTGGTTATAATCATTTATTAAGCATGGATTTCCTACCAAACTATGAGTATCTTCAGTGATGATTTTTAAATAACTATTTCTAGAGAAATATTCTTTTTAAAAGGTCTAGTTAATATAGAAAAATGTATGCAATAGAGAGATTTAAATACTTGGGACACAAAAAAGTTGGAATTTTTTATGAATGATAAAGATGAATTTTTTCTCTATTTTGAACATATATAAATCTCTATTGTCACTTTATCTTCAATGAAATAACAAGATAACATCTATAAGTATTTTCACATCAATTTTAAATCAAAACACAGTAATGAGAAATGAAGAACCTCCTGAATAAAAACAAAACCGCATACTCAGCTATAGTTACTCTGTTTTATTAAGTTTGAGTTATGTATAATTTATATTTTGTATCTTTTAAAACTAGCAACTGTAATGTATTATAGATTTAAAGTCACTCTTTATTATTCTTTTTTATCCATTCCCCCATAAATAACTGTGGAAGAGGCCGTGCAGCCTAAACATTCTATGTGTAGTTGTTATATTTTTATTCTCCAAAACTATGGAAGAGGCTCTGTATAGCTTGTAAATCCTTGTGTGATATTTTATAAAAATAAATCTAGTTATTGGATCAGTTTATTTATAATAAATGTCTTAGAGGTAGGTTATTTCTAAGTGGAGGTGACTAGATCTTGGATTAATATGAAAACTCTTTTTTATTTCCACCATGTGTTTTTTTTCTTTACTTTGTTTTTAAAATAAATATATATCTATTTTCAAAAATCAATTGAAAAACATTTAATTGATATTTAAATTTAATTTTTCTTTTATATTCCATGTTTGATTCTAGAAAATTTATTTCAAAAGTTAAAAGTTTTAAGCCTATTTTAACTGAGTTGTGATCAAACTTATAATAAGATTTCTTAAAGATAAAATTATATATTTATACTATTTTAGTTAACTACAATGTATTTTATAAATTGAGGATTTAGTTTTTAAATTATTTTTAAGATAAATTTTAATTAGAAACTAAATTCACCCCCCCCCCCCCCCCCCTCTTGAGTTTTCCACTCTGATCAACATTTGGTATCAAAGATTTTTTTTCTTTGCATACTCTTTATTCTGATCAAATTGATTTAGAAATATCTTATTTTTTCTTTATCATCAGCAAATTTTGAGTCTAATTCTAAAGGTTATATAACCAACATACCTCCTTATTTTAATGGAAAAAATTATACACAATGGAAAATCAAAATGAATATCCATCTTGAGAGTATGGGTTTTGATATTTTCGGATCTATTGAAGATCAATATGAGAAACCCAAAACTAATAGAAAACAATGTGATGCTACTGTTAAATATGGTTATGATTCAAAATGATAATATATGAATACTTTATTTTTTTTATTTTAAGAGAAGATGAATTTAAAAGAATATATTCATTCAGAACTATTTATGAGATATGGGATATCCTCTTTGTTTCTCGTAAAGGAGCATATAATGTAAAAGAAATGTGATTAAATACATATACTATTAACTAATAAAAATTGAAAATGAATCTTGATTAATTTATTTCTGATATGTAACATAGGTTTAATTAGATCTTAAATACTATGATCACCCTCATATTGAAAATGATAGGTAATTCTTAAGTAATGAGAATCCCAATATACCTACTAGATCAGTGGAGAGGAACTACAATATCTATCTAAGAATTGTGTGGCATTAGCAAACTACAAGTAAAGGAAATTTTTATAAATATCATGTTATATGAAGAAGATATAAAGGTAAACAACTAATAAGATAAACCAAAAATAATATATGTTGCATTTAAAACATCTTAATCAAAACATATTTTTTTTAAACAGACAGTACAAGTGGAAGAAAAGGTGATACTGAAAGTGGTGGATAAATGGTTCATCTAACTAGAAGGTTCACCAAGTTTTACAAAAGGAATAATTTTTTCATAAAGTCTAACTATAAAGTAAAATATGACATGAATGGTAATTGGAATTAATATTGGAAAAATTATGACTCATCTAATGAGATCACCAATTATAAATCAAAAGGAAAAAGGCCATATAAAGGATTACTATATGAATATTGAATATAAAAATAAATATAAAAAAGAGAAGAAAAAATAAAAAATATTATTGAAATATAATTATATTTAATATAAGGATAGCTCTTGGGACTTATATTCATGGAAAGAATATATCAATGAAAAGGATAATATATTCTTTATAGCTACTAACTCTAAGGTTCCTTATATTTCTTTTCATATTCCTAATGATTATAAAATTTCTAATAAATTATTAGAGAAATATTTTACAATTCCATAATATACCTTTATCGAGCTAAAATAAAAATATAAAAATATGAAAAAGGATCATGTGTTATATGTTGTATAAAAATATTCTCTTGGAATTAAAAAATAAAAGAATGATAATATATTAAAACTAAATTCTGATTTGAAAATAGTAAATGAAAAATTAAAAAGGGATATTTAAAGTCTTTTTAGAAGAATAGAATCCTTAAACAAAATTCAAGGAATTTAGGTTTTACATAAACCAAGAGCTGGTTTTGGTTATTAATCTGGACAACAAAACACACTCTATAAAAACTCTTTCATTTCTAGTTCCAAAATTATAGATTAAGTTTCTAAAAATAATACTATATTTGGAAATTATACTAATAATTTTATACCAATAAAGGACTTTATATAACTGTTTAATAAATTTCTAATAATCCTGTAAAAAATTTATTCTATAATATTTAATTAATTACCTATCTAGACCTAAATAGATCTGGGTACCAAAATAAATGTGTATTTAATTGATTATAGGATAAATTTTTAAAGATATCCAAAAATAATCTAAGGTATCTAGATAGTGGATGTTATAGAATTATGACTGGAGACTATTCATGCTTTAATAACTTTATAAAGGTGTATTGTGATCATGTCACTTTTGGTGACAATGTAAGAGGAAAATCATTAGACTTGGAAAAATTGGTAACTTTAAATCTTTCGTTATTCTAAAGTTTTATTTATTGATGTTTTAAAATTTAATCTTAACAGAATCTCTCAATTTTTTAATGATGGTTATCATTTCAAATTTGATAATAATAATTGTAAAAAAATTTACTCTAACAATGATTTGGTATTTACTACTTTTAGAAATGATAATGTTTATGCTATTAATTTAGATTATTTATTTTATCAAAAAAATATGGGTTAAGTAATTTTTATATATATTCTTTTATATGGAATATGAGACTAGGAAAGTTTAATATACAGTCCCATATAAAGATAACTAAGTAATTTTTAGTAAAAGATCTCCTTAAGCTAGAATTTTTTAATGACAAAGTCGGTAATGCCTTTCAAAAGGAAAAGAAACACAAAATATCTTTCAAACTAAAGAATATGTCTCTACCTGTCAACTAATAGAATGGTTTATATGGATTTATTTGGATAATATAGGGTCTTTATTTTATAAAAAAATATTATTCTTATGTTATAGTTGATGGTTATTCAAGATATACATGGTTGTTTTTCCTCGCTCAAAAAAGTGAAGCTCCTTCAATTTTTCCCAAGTATGATAAATCTATAGAAAACCTTAGTGGACTTACCATAAATACCTTTCGAAGTGATCCTGGTTGAGATTTTGATACTCAATAATTTTAATCTCTCTCCTCACAATATATTTATACTCAAAATTTATCTATAACTAAAACACATCAAATAATGGGGTTATTTAAAGGATAAATGGGACTCTTCAAGAAATTTTTAGATCAATTCTAGTTGAATATGAAACTCCTATCTATTTATGGTAAGAATATATTAACACAAATTTCTATGTAATTAATAGAGTTATTATAAGATCTATCTTGAAATGGGATCCATATAAATTATGTAATGCTAGAAAACCAAAAAAAATACATTAAATTTTTTTACTACAATGTTTATATTTTTGAAAAAAAATAGAATCTAGAAAAGTTTGAACCAAAGATCTATGAATAATTTTTACTTGGTTATTCAACCACTAGTAAATCTCATAGGTTCTTTAATAAAAAATCGAAATTTGTGGAAGAAATTGTTTATGTCACATTTTATGATACAGATCCTCATGAACCTAAACCTACTTTAGAGAATCTTTAGGATGATATGTCAAATTTGATTATCTATAAAACCTATAAATATTATGAATTTTTTTCTAATTTACTAGATAAATCACCCGAAAGATGTCATCAATCTCTTCCTGAACGAAAAGAAGAAAATAAATTACCAACTACTTCTATCCCTAGAACTTTTAGAACCATTGAAGACCACCCTTTAATTCCATAATTGGAGATATATATTGAATAACTTAAAAAAATTCCCACTAAGAAACTAGGTTGAACATCAAGCTTTATTTTCATAGCTTTAACCTAATAAAATTAATGAGGAAATCAATTATGAACATTGGGAAATAGAAATAGAAGAAGAATTGAAGTTGTTTGAAAAAAAATAAAGTTGGGGAATTAGTAGATATACCTAAATACTATCTCACTGTTGGCACTAATTGGGTGTATATAAACGAGTTTTATGAGTATCATATAATCATTAGAAACAAATATATATTTTTTCACAATGATGTAGTCAAGAAGAAGGTATTGACTATGAAGAAACCATTACACTAGTAGATAGAATTGATCCCATCCTAATATTACTTTCACATTTTGTACATCTTAATTTAAAACTATATCAAATGGATGTCAAGAGTGAATTCCTAAATAGATATATTATTGAATAAGTATTTTTTGAAAAACTTCTTATATTTCGAAACCCTAATTTTCTAAATCAGGTTTCTAAATTAACAAAAGGTTTTTATGGTTTAAAACAGCTTCCTAGAGCTTGGTTTGATAGGCCCATCACTTTTATTATTTCAAATGGATTTAAAAAATACCCTAACTTATTTATAAAGTAAATTTAAAAGTATATATTAGTATTTTAAATATTTATTGAAGATATTATTTTTGGATCAACCAAAAAATCCTTATGTATTAAATTTTCCAAAATGATGAAAAATGAATTTGAAATGAGTTTAATGGGTGAGTTAAAATACTTTCTTGGATTTACAATTTTTCAAAACAAAGAAGTAATTGTTTTAAGTCAAATAAAAAACACAAAGGACCTTTTAAAATGTTTATTCCTGGATAGAACCAAAATTAGTGATGCTCTAATGAGTATAATTTGTAATCTAGATCATAATGAAACTGGAAATCCAGTAGATAAAACTACTTATAGAGGTAAGATTGGAATTTTATTACACTTAACTTCTCGCTAGCCTGATGTTATTTTCATTATGTTTATGTGATCATGTTTTCAAGAAAATACTAAATAATCTCATTTAAATTCTATTTAATTTATTTTTAAATACCTTAATAATGTAACCAATTTCGGATTGTATTACACTAAAGGACATTCATTTGAATTAGTTAGTTATTCATATGTTGATTTTGGTGGTCCTAAATTAGATAGAAATAGAACCTCTAAAATTTTTCATCTTTTGGGAAAGTCTTTAATTTCATGGTGTAGTAACGGACAAAATTTTATTGAATTATCTACTACTAAAGTTGAATATATAGTTTTAGGTAGTTGTTGTGCATATATTATGGGGGATAAACATGCATTATTAGACTATATATGTCAATTTATATATGTCCCAATAAATTGTGAAAATATAGTGCTTTTAACATTTCTAAAAAACTTGTATCACATTCAATGAAAAAACACATTGATATAAGACAACACTTTTTAGATATCATTTTCAAAAGTGTGATATCACTCTTGAATTTTTTGGAACAAATCATCATCTTGCAAAAAAAATTAATAATCCATTAAATTATGAGAGAATAAGTTTTATTAGAAACGAATTTGGTAGGATTGATTTTGTTTAAAATAATTTTTTAAATATTTTAAAATTATTTTTAATCTTATTTTAAATAATTTTATAGATACATATAAGTTCTTATTTTATTGAGTGTTTTCCGTGTTATTTTATTTTCAAAAATATCATATGGGTTAAAAAATATATTTGTTGACCTCACCTATTTTGATAATCCCAATTGTGCTTTTACATACCTTTAATAATCCCAATTAATGTTTATCTATATTCTAAATTCGCTTAATCTATGATATTCCATTATCAAGATGATAATAATATTAAAATAATCCTTGAGATATGTTAATCAATGACTATCTATGTTTATATGAGTTCTGAACTTCTAACCCATTCAGATATGTTTTTCATAAAATAGCAAAGTGTTAAGTCACTGATCTGCGTGTAGCTGCTGATAAAGAGAAACTGGTACTTAGTCTACCAATAGACTTATTCTACCGATAGACAGAGTCACTGATACACTAAGGCTACCGATATGCACAGAGCTACCGACAAAAACAGATCTACTGATAGAACAGGTCTACCAGTATGCTTAGGTCCTCTAGTATACACTTGATCACCGATATGTACAGATCTACCGATATGAAGAAGTTACCGATAGAAATATATTGATAGAGTAAGTCCATCGATACATGTGCAAACAGCTACCGATGTAAGGAGCTACTGATCCACCAGTGCAAGTACAGAGTCACCGATACATTGAGATACTCGTACCAAGAAGATACTGACAAACCAAAATCGACCGATACAGACACCGAAAAAATTAAGCTACTGATAGAAGAATTTACTGATACCTTGAGCTACTAATAGAAGAAGTTACTGATACCTTAAGCTATCGATAGAAGAAGTTACTGATACCTACAGCTACCGATGCAAGTTCAAAGAGCTACCGATGGAAGGACTGCTACACAAAATCCACCGTACACGTCTAGCAATAGAAGGCTACTAATGATTGACCATCCAGTCAAACTCTATACTCACAATACTATTTTTTTAATAAGCTAATAAATACATTTGATGTTTTTAATGCAGTTAATGTTATTTAATGATCTCTGCTGCCATGTCAGGGAACCGTACCTAGTACCCATGCAAAAGGTAATCATTACCATTTTCTGGAGCTGAAATCTATAAAATAAAAGATAAATACCTAGTTTCATATACAGAGATATACAGATATAGAATGACAAGTAGAAAAAGAAGGCGCACTGGTGAAAAAGAAAAGGGCTGAACATCATTAAAAAGTGGTGCATTTGTGCAAGGATAAATCCATACTCCAATAACACTGGAAATACACGAATCAACTCATTCTAGAGGAGAACACAAGCTACATCTTGAGTGAAGAACTACAAAAAAAAAATTCATGCACTCAGGCTGATAAGCCGAATCCAAAACCAAGGAAGAAAACAACACTCTGTTTTTCAGAGAAAAACCAGAGAAGTACTCAGAAGCTTTTATGACCAATCAAACAAGTCCAGAGCTACACTGCAAATCACTAAAGCTTTTCTAAACTCTTTCTCATTTTCTTTAATGATTCTTTATTTACATTTAGAGCAGTGTGTGTACCCTGTTTATTTTATACACACACTGTCTCCTGAGCAAAACTAAAGGATTCTTAAATCCTCACTCAAACTCCATAACTCTTTGTTTCCCACTATGGAGAGTGGTAGAGGTCGAGTAAGACCAGGACAACTGTGATCTGTTGTTTGTTTTCCCACATATTACTGTGGTAGAGGTCATTGTACCTGAACAGTGTGTTCATTGTTGTTTACCAATGATCCAGGGTGTGGATCAATTTATATAAATTGTTGAGAGGACTAAGTCTCAGCTTGAGACTGGACCACTTAGTTACCTCTGTTGTGCTTTTTTGGTTTAAGTCCTTAAGTATACTATATATATAGATTTCATATTCCGCTGCTACTACTTTGAAATACAAAAAAAATTTAAAACTACTTTGATAGTTAAATTAGCAAGTGTTTATACTTATTTTAATCCAATAAGTTATTTTAAAAAGTTAATTTAATCTTCAGATTAAGTTAACGGAGACCTAATAAATCTTTGAGAAATTGATTGAACATTTACACTCTGTATAGATTCACTACAGTTTAACTTTGTTTCTAATTTGGGGGATTTTAAGAGAAATATTTTTAACAGAAATTTTTATTGGAACTCAATTCACCCCCCTCTTATGTATCCACTCTGACCAACATTTGGTATCAGAGGATTATTTTTGTTTAACATGTTTTCAACTGTGATTTTAGTTGCATCCTTAAAGATCTTAAATTTCTGTTAGTTTTAAATTTTATCTCTTTAAATATCGTTTCTGAAATCTAGTTATGGAAAATAGACTAGAGGGTGATGCTACTAATAGGCCACCTTTCTTTAATGGCACAAACTATGCCCAGTGGAAACTTAATATGAAAATATATTTTGAAAGTATGGGTTTTGATATCTGGACTCCTATAGAGTCACAAAATAAAATTCCAGAAACTAAAAGAACTACTTGGGATGAACCTACAAAGACTTCTTACAATAATAATTATAAATATATGAATGCCCTATACTGTTCTTTAAGAGATGAAGAGTTTAATATAATTTCTGCTTGCAAAACTGCTTATGAAATTTAGGATACTTTGGTTGTTTCTCATGAAGGAACAACCAATGTCAAAGAAATGAGATTGAATACTTATACTATTAAATATGATAATTTTAAGATGAAGACTGATTAACCTATTTCTGACATGTATCTTCGGTTCAATGAGATATTCAATACAATGAGTTCACTTGGTAAGGTTGTTCTAGCAAAGGAACAGATCATGAGAATCTTAATATGTCTACCAGAAAGATTCAGGGCACTTTTGTTTCCATTAGAGAATCATGCGACATCAACACACTTCTTGTAAAGGAATTAATAGGTAAACTTATGATGTATGAGGAAGAACTTAAGGTAAACAAAGAGGATGATGATGAACCCATGAGAAAATCTGTGGCTTTCAAGTCTACTGCTTCTAAGAGAAAGGACAAGGAGAAAATCCATGTACCTACTGAAAGTTCAACAAGTGAAGATTTGGATTCCGAGAGTGATTCTGAGATGGCTCAAATAGCCAGGAGATTCAAGAAGTTTTATACGATAATGAAATTCTTTAAAAAAACAAATTGCAAAGGAATGTATGACAAAAAGGGACATTGGAAAAAGGATTGGAAAAAGCTGGACAATGATGATGATATAGTCTGATATGAATGCAAGAGGAAAGGACACATCAAGGCTGACTATCCAAAACTGAAATTGAAAAAGAAATATGATTATAAGGACAAGAAGTACATGAAATCTATGAAAGAAACTTGCAGTGCTTCAGAAGACAGCACAAGTGAATCTGAAATTTCTGATTCTGAAAAGAATCATGCCAACATGTGCTTCATGACCAACACATATGAGGTACTTGTTTCCCCTGTTCTAAATGATTATTATTCTGAAAATAATAGTGATTAAGACAATGATGAAAATATATCTAAGGATAACTTTTTTTAATCCTGTAATATGCTGGAAGAAACATGTAATGAACTCAAGGACAAGTATAAGTCACTAAAGAAATAGCATGCTCTCACTACCAATGTTAAATCTGCCTTTGATATAGAAAAAGAAAAGAGTTCTCAACTATTAAAGGAAAATACTGAACTGAAAATGTCCAATGAGAAACTTAGAAAGTACTTAGAGAATTTCACAAAGGGAAAAGATACACTTACTCAAATGTTAGGTAAGAAATTTGCACCTAAATACACTACTGGTTTGGGATACCAACTTAGAAAAAGGTATTTTACTATAACTAAATTTATTCCTAAGTCTGGACAAAATTCTGTTTATTCCAGCTTTGGAAATTCATATGCTTCAACTAGTTATTCATATGGTTATAGATCAAATAATGTTTATCTTTAAAAATATATTGATTCAGTAAATTATTTGAGACCCATAAGACAAATATGGGTACCTAAAGCTCTGATTTCTAACCTTTCTGGACCCAAGAAGATCTGGGTACCAAAATCATTTTCTGTGTAAATCTATTTTGTAGGAAACCTGCTTGAAGAGTTCTCCCAAGAAGGTATGGTACTTGGATAGTGGATGTTCAAGAAATATGTCTGGAGATTACTCTTGTTTTAAAAGCTAAATAAAAGTTTATAGAGTCCATGTCACCTTTGTTGATAATTCTAAAGGAAAGATCATCATCCTAGGCCAGATTGGTAACGCCGATTCAGTTTTGATTTCTAAAGTTTTATTTATTGATGGACTTAAGTATAACCTGTTAAGAATTTCTCAATTATGTGATGATGGTTTTAATGTTAAGTTTGAAAATTATTCTTGTAATTCTTTTAATTCTAAAAATGTTTTAGTATTTTCTTCTTTAAGAAATGAAAATGTCTATGCTGTTGATTTGAATTCCTTAGCTAAACAAAATGTTACTTGTTTAAATGTCTTTAATAAAGAGTCTTGGATTTGGTACAGAATATTAGGACACTGCAACATCTATTCACTTAGAAAATTAACTAGGAAAAACTTGGTTAGAGACCTACCTAAGCTTGAATTCCAAAATGACAAAGTTTGTAATCCCTGTCAAAGGGGAAAACAACATAAAATTTCCTTCAAATCAAAGAAATAAGTTTCTACCTCTCAACCTCTCGAGTTGGTTCACATGGACTTGTTTGGACCATCAAAATTTTCTAGTTTAAATGGGAAGCACTATGTCTATATCCTAGTAGATGACTTTTCTAGATATACTTGGGTATACTTCTTAGCTCAGAAAAGTGAAGCTTGTTCTTAATTTTTTAAATACTCCAAATCTGTAGAAAACATTAGTGGAGTTAAGATTAAAACCCTGATAAGTGATCATGGTCGTGAGTTTGAAAATCAAGAGTTTGAATCTTATTTCTCACACAATGGCTATAGTCACAATTTTTCTGCTCCTTGGACACCTCATCAAAATGGTGTAGTAGAAAGAAGAAATAGAACGCTTCAGGAAATAACTAGAACCATGCTTAATGAGTATGACCTGCCTATTTATTTTTGGGTTGAAGCAGTAAATACAGATTTTTATATTATTAATAGATTCTTAATTATACCAGTTCTTATGAAGACCCCATATGAATTATGGAATAATAGAAAATTTAAAGTTAGTTACTTTAGAGTCTTTGGCTGTAAATTTTTTATTCTTAATATAAAGGATAATCTTGACAAGTTTTCTTCTAAGAGTGATGAAGGAATTTTTCTTGGTGATTATTTAACTAGAAAAGCCTATAGAGTATTTAATAAAATAACCAAATGTTTGGAAGAATCTGTTCACATAAAGTTTGATGAAACTGATCCAGATGAGCCTAAAATCTCTCTTGAAAATCTTGAAGAAGATTTGAGTGTTCTGGACCTTAACGATAAATCTAAAGAACCTTCTATAAAAACATCCAGTTCTGGACATATTCCAGAATCTATTTCTATAGAACCCTAACCTATAGATGAACCTGAAATTTCTAGTCTTACTTTTACTAGATCAAAAAGTATTCTAAAGAATCATCATTTGGATGCTATTGTTGGTAATCTTGATAGAGGGACACAGACTAGAGCTTCTCTAAGAAACCAGGTTGAACATCAAGCCTTTCTTTCACAGCTAGAACCTAAAAATATCAATGATTCTATCAATGATGAGTTTTGGGTAATGGCCATTCAAGAAGAGTTAAATCAATTTGAAAGAAAAAAAGACTGGGAATTAGTTGACAGACCTAAGGACACTTTGACAATAGGCACTAAATGGGTTTTTAGAAACAAAGTTGATGAATCTAGAAACATAGTTAGAAACAAAGATAGACTAGTTGCACAAGGATATAGTTAAGTGGATGGTAGCCAACGAGCCTATACCCAAGTGGTAAGGGCTCCTTCATGGTATCCAAGAGACCCAGGTTCAAAACCGGGTGGAGGCGAATTTCCAGGCACTGTAGCAGGCACTATTTGGTACTATAGCAGTCGGACTATTCACCCGAATTGGGGTTTCAGGCCACCGGTTTGGGTCTACGGGTCTCAGGTCCTTCGGGCCATCAAAGGCCTTCAGGCCACAGGGCCTTCAGGTGATTGAAGGCCATGGAGTAGCCTAGTTCACATAAAGCAGGTCCCAGATGAGGATCAGAGCACCAGTAGTAGTCAGCAGAAGCAGAGTTAACCGGATTGGAAGAATGAGAGGGTATGGAAACCATCATCGGCACCAAGCACCATGCATCTTTATATGGGGAAATGCTAGTCGATCATCAATGCAGGTGGGGAGCTAAAGGAAATCAATGATGCAGAAGCTGGGGTGGGGTAGTTTTCGTGGGATGGGCCTACGGGTCATGTATTGGGCATGGTATGCCTCTGGGCCTTCGGGTCATGTCGGGCCTTGTGCCTTGGGCCTACGGGTCATGTATGGGTTCCCCTTCAACCCTTAAAAGGGGGATTATCTATAATAAAATAAAAAAGAAGGCCTTCAGGCCATTCGAGGAGTCAAGAGGAAGGTATAGAATATGAGGAAACCTTTGCTCCTGTAGCCATATTAGAAGCCATTAGGATCTTACTTTCCTATGCTACTCATCTAAATTTCAAGTTATATCAAATGGATGTTAAAAGTGCTTTTCTAAATGGTTTTATAATTAAAGATATTTTTGTTGAACAACCACCTGGATTTACTCATCCTCATTTTCCAAATCATGTTTTTAAATTTTCTAAAGCTTTATATGGTTTAAACCAAGCTCCAAGAGCTTGGTATGATAGACTTAGTAATTTTATTATTTCAAAAAGTTTTACTAAAGGGATTGTTGATCCAACTCTTTTTATTAAAATAATTTCTAAAGATTTTTTAATAGTTCAAATCTAGGTTGATGATATTATTTTTGGATCTTCTAAACACTCTTTATGTACTGACGTTTCAAAGAGTATGGAAAATGAATTTGAAATGATCTTAATGGGAGAACTTAAATATTTTCTTGGATTTCAAGTTTTTCAAAATGAAAATGGTATTATTTTGAATCAAAGTAAATATACAAAGGATCTTCTAAAACGTTTTGGTTTGGATAGTATTAAAGAAAGTGATACCCCTATGAGTATAGTCTGTAAATTGGATGCAGATGAAACTGGGAAACCAGTGGATCAAACCAATTATAGAGGTATTATTGGAAGCTTACTTTACCTAACTGCTAGTCGACCAGATATTGTGTTTAGTGTATGCATGTGTGAAATATTTCAAGCTAACCCAAAAAAATCTCATTTACTTACTGTTAAAAGAATTTTTAAGTATATTAAACATACTGTAAACTTAGGATTGTTTTACCCAAAAGGACAATCCTTTGAATTAATGAGTTATTCAGATGCTGACTTTGCTGGTTGCAAGTTAGATAGAAAAATCACATCAGGAACATTTCATTTATTGGGAAAATCCTTAGTATCTTGGTGTAGTAAAAAGCAGAATTATGTAGCTTTTTCCACTGCTGAAGCAGAGTATATAGCTACTGGTAGTTGTTATGCACAAATTCTGTGGATGAAACACACTCTTCTGGATTATGGATATGACTTTAAGCATGTTTCTATCAACTGTGACAACACTAGTGCAATAAATATCTCAAAGAACCATGTGTCTCACTCTAGGACCAAACACATTGATGTAAGGCACCATTTCATGAGAGATCATTATCAAAAGGTTGATATTACTCTTGAGTTTATTGGTACTGAACATCAATTAGCCTACATTTTCACTAAACCTTTGAGTTGATATAGGTTAAGTTACATTAGACATGAGTTAGGTATGTTTAACCATGATCGGTAGCTAACCTCACCGATGTGAAATTCTCACCGATGTTAAATTCTCACCGATGTAAATTCTCACCAATGTGAAATTCTCACCGATGTAAATTCTCACTAATGTAAATTCTCACCGATGTAAAATTCTCACCGATGTAAAATTCTCACCGATGTGAAATTATCACTGATGAGTGCGCTGTTTTAAAACTTCTGTCTGCCACCAGAATCTGAATCGTCTTTTTTTTATTTCATTTATTTATTTTATTATTCCTAAATGATAAAAACAAAGTCCTAGCTACTTCTCAATTCACCAAGCCTCAAACCTTTACCCTCAAACTTTATCTCCCGAATCTGTTGAGAACCCTAAATCCCTCGAACCAGCGATGGAAAAAACCAAACTTCCTACCATCAGAGATGACACTGCTGAGCCTAAATCAAAGAAGAAGAAGTCCGAGCAAGAAGAAAGTGGTAGTGCTGCTAGAACTAGGTCGAGAAGTCGACCAGTGAATCCTCATCTACAGAATAGAACCATTGTGATTGAAAAAGAGTTGTGTGTAGAATGGTTGCTGCCTAGCAAGTCCTTAGTGCTCAAAGTACTTGAAGATCAAAAATTGGTAGATTGTTTTTCGAACAACAATGGTCCCTACTTTCCGAAATTTTTGAAACAATTTTACAAGTATGTGATCTTTGAGAAATCTGAGAATGAAAATCGAGTAACCTCTTTTGTGAATGGAAAAGAGATGTCATTTTCATCTGTTGAGTGGGATGAGTGCTTGAAATTTCTGCATGAAGGTGTATCTGGATATGTCTTGAGAGATATTCCACCTACCAGTGATATTTTCGACTATGAGACTTCTTTGGAAGAGCTGAATGGTGATGGAAATCAAAGACAAGTAGTTGCTGCAGAAATAGATGGAGAGAACAGATTGTTGTTCAAGTTTGTTCAGCATGTCTTGATACCAAGGAGAGGAGACTTTTCCAATTTGAGATATCAGGATATCTATCTCTTGCATCTCTTAAGACATTGTGTAAAAGTTAATCTGTGCAGATTGTTGATGATCCAAATGGAAGACATGAAAAGGCCGAAATCAAAGACAAATGCTCTATTCTTAGCTAATTTGATCTCTATGATGATTAAAGTAAAAGGGGTAGTTTAGTCTCAAGATGAGACAGTGGTAGTGAAGAATAAATTTTGTATCACATCCACAGTGTACAAATACATGAGGATAAGTTGGAACCCTTAGAGAGGAGAATGGGTCAATGATGACCAGAAGGTATATGACAAATTTAATCCTGTGAATCGTCCTTCAAGACCTAAGGATATGAGGGATCCAGGTCTAGGACCTGATGAAGAAGAACCAGAATAAAGTGATGATTCAAAAGAGGAAGAGTCATCTGCTGATGAAGGAGGATACCCTGACTTACCTCCTAGCCCAGCTCCTAAAAATCTAGACCATCATAAATCAGATAAGGAAGAAGCTGCCTTAGAGGATGTTGAAGTGGCTACTGTAGAGAATGAAAAAGATACTCATGAAATTGAAGCATCTCTGTTAGATTATTTGAGCCTTATTCCAGTGATTGGACAATCTTGTGTGCCTATTGAGGATGTAGTAGGATAAGTGGAAGAAGTTTTACCTAATTCATAGGACCCTCCTGCTATTGTAGAAAATGAATTGATAGTTGAAGATTCCCCTGAAAAAGAAAGTCCTACTTAGAATGTTGTTCAGAATGATGTTGTTTTACTTGAGGATGCACCAGTTGAGGGGGAGCATCAAACAAATTTTGGAAGTGTTACAGTGGCTGTTGAAATTGATTATTGGGTACAAGACCCAGGTTTTGGGGTCTGTGGATTAGAATATCTTGATTCTGATAATGAAGCATCTCTTAATAGACCTAAGATTACTTATGATGTTGAGACTGAGTTACTACCTGAAGATTTGGTCAGAATGCATGACCTAGATACTTTGAAGAAAAAGATTAAGGATAGTTTTTTGTAAGAGACAAAGAATATGGAAGCTTCACAGGTATCCTCAATCCAATCAATCATGACTGACTTGGTGGTCAGTTTATCATCTAAAAGAGCATCTGTTGCAGTTGCACCTGCTGATTTTATCACTAGAGCTGATCTGGAATCCTTAAAGGAAGAGATGAAAGAGTCTTTTAGTGCCTCAGTTGCTGAGATGAAGCACTATTTTGATGAAGAGATGAGTATCTTGGAAAGATATTTTGAACTTTCGCTAGGTTGTAATTTTTCAACCTTTATGATAGAAATAGTTGAAGAATTTAAAGACTACCAGGCTCAAATATCTAGATCGGAATCAGATCTTGAAACTCTAAATAAATTGGTTATCTCTTTGGACTCCTACATGAGCCCAAAATCTCAAGCAGACAAGGACTTAGCCTATGTAAAAAGTGTTGTGAGTCAGATGGTTTCAGTGTTTGAAGGTTTTTAAACCCCCATGAAAGATCATGTTAAAACCCAGGATTCCCAGGTTCAAAATCTTCTTAGTGGATTGACCAAGAACTTCAAAAAGACAGTAACCTTCTCTCTTGGTTCTATTGCATCTAAGTCCTCTGTGGACTTGAATCAAATTTGAGCTATGATGAAGGAGGAGCTTGGTCAAGCTTCAACCAGTGGCTCTGTGGACTCATCCAAACTAAGTAAAGTTGTACTTGCTACTCAAGATTCAGCTAGAGAAATAATGAAGATAGTCCATGACTATATGAGAGAGGTATCTGCCTCTCAGAAAGAAGTGAAAGATAAGGTGGACTCCTATTTCTCTAAGATTTTCACCAAGCATCAATTCAACAATCATTTTAAAATTCTGTTGGAAAATATGAAGCTGCCACCTATCAATCAAGCCTTCCGAGAACAAGTTAGCAAGCTAAGAGAATTGACTCCAGTGTTGGACAAATTTATAGAGAACAAGGATGACTTCATCTCTGCTATGGAGAGAGAAGAAGGCATAATTATGGATTTCAGAAATCTTTTGTTACCTTTTCTGCATCTTGATGCTAGTCCAGTAATTGTACCTCCTACTTTGCCTTCCTCTGCCTCTGCTGATTCTTCAGTTCAGATGACTCTTGCACAGGCTATTCGAAGCCTCACACCTATGATCACACAAAGTACTCCCCAGTACAGACCAGGAATAGTTTATGTGGCTCAGCCTCCAATGATCATTTCTGGAATTCCTAAGCCTTCACTTGCATCCACCTCACCTGAATCCTCTTATGCTCCCAAGGGAAAATCTCACATTGAGGATGTGTATTGAACCAATGGCTAGATTATTTGATAGGAATTCATTGTATTTTGTTTTATTTCCTTGTACCTTATTTTCAATCTACAATGAAACTGGCTTTTACTTTCTTATTTTTGTTCCTCTTCTCTTTTTTGTTTCCCATTTTTTGATTATCACAAAGGGGGAGAAATATTTTAACCAAGATTCTAAAAAGGAAGAACTCTTCACCCAAGGGGAGATGTTTTAAAGGAAGAATAAATAATGAGGAGAAATTTTCTCTAAGAGCTATCATTTCTCTGATACTATCACATTTAATTCTACCTCTGATAAATTATGTTCTATAACATACTGTTTTCTCTGAGAAAATTGAATTTAATTATATATCCTCTGATACAATTATTCACTATTTTAAAAATGACAATATCATAAGTTGGGATTATCAAAAAGGGGGAGATTTTTGACCTCACCTATTTTGATAATCCCAGTTATGCTTTTACATACCTTTGATAATCCCAATTAATGTTTATCTATATTCTAAATTCACTTAATCTATGATATTCCATTATCAAGATGATAATAATATTAAAATTATCCTTTGGATATGTTAATCAATGTCTATCTATGTTTATATGAGTTCTGAACTTCTAACCCATTCATATATGTTTTGCATAAAACAGAAAAGTGTTAAGTCACTGATCTGCATGTAACTATTGATAAAGAGAAACCAGTACTCAGTCTACCGATAGACTTAGTCTACCGATAGACAGATTCACCGATACACTAAGTCTACCGATATTCACAGAGCTACCAATAGAAACAGAGCTACCGATAGAACAGGTCTATCGATATTCTTAAGTCCTCTAGAATACACTTGATCGTTGATATGTACAGAGCTACCGATATGAAGAAGTTACGGATAGAAATCTTCCAATAGAGTAAGTCCACCGATACATGTGCAAACAACTACCAATGTAAGGAGCTACTGATCCACCAGTGTAAGTACAGAGTCACTGATACATTGAGCTACCAGTACCAAGAATCTACTGACAAACCAAAAGCGACCGATATAGACATCGACAAAATTGAGCTACCGATAGAAGAAGTTACTGATACCTTGAGCTACCGATAGAATAGGTTATTGATACCTTGAGCTACCGATAGAAGAAGTTACTGATACCTAGAGCTACCAATGCAAGTTCAAAGAGATACTGATGGAAGGACTGCTACACAAAATCCACCGTACACGCCTAGCAACAGAAGGCTACTAATGATTGACAATCCAGTCAAACTCTATACTCTCAATACTATTTATTTATTAAGCTAACAAATACATTTGATGTTTTTAATGCAGTTAATGTTATTTAATGATCTTTGTTTCCATGTGAGGGAACCATACCTAGTACCCATGAAAAATGTAATCATTCCCATTTTTCAGAGCTGAAATCTATAAAAGGGAAGATAAAGACCTAGCTGCAGATACAGAGATATACAGATATAGAACAATGAGTAGAAAAATAAGGCGCACAGGTGAAAATAAAAGGGCTGAACATCATTCAAACGTGGTGAATTTGTGCAAGGCTAAATCCATACTCCAGGAACACTTGACATACACGAACCTACTCATTCTAGAAGAGAACACAAGCTGCATCTTGAGTGAAGAACTACAACAAACAATTCATGCACTCAGGCTGATAAGATGAATCTGAAACCAAGGAAGAAAAGGACACTCTCTTATTTAGAGAAAAACCAGAGAAGGACTTAGAATCTTTTATGACCAATCAAACGAGTCCAGAGCTGCACTGCCAATCACTAAATATTTTCTAAACTCTTTCTCACTTTCTTTAGTGATTCTTTATTTACATTTCGAGCAGTGTGTATACCCTGTTTATTTTATACACACACTGTCTCCTGAGCTAAACTGGAGGATTCTTAAATCCTCACTCAAACTCCATAACTCTTTGTTTCCCACTGTGGAGAGTGGTAGAGGTCAAGTAAGACCTGGACAGCTGTGAGCTGTTGTTTGTTTTTGCACGTATAACTGTGGTAGAGGTCATTATAGATGAACAGTGTGTTCACTTTTGTTTACCCACGATCCAGGGTGTGGATCAATTTATATAAATTGTTGAGAGGACTAAGTCTCGTCTTGAGGCTGAACCTCTTGGTTACCTCTACTGTGCTTTTTGGTTCAAGTCCTTAAGTATACTATATATATAGATTTCATATTCCACTACTACTACTTTGAAATATAAAACTATTTTAAAGCTACTTTGATAGTTAAATTATCAAGTGTTTATACTCATTGTAAACCAGTAAGTTAGTTTCAAAAGTTAATTTAATCTTCAGATTAAGTTAATTAAGACCTAATCAATCTTTGATAAACTGATTGAAAATTTACACTCTGTATAGGTTCACTACAGTTTAACTTCATTTCTAATTTGGGGTATTTTTAGAGAAATATTTTTAACAAAAAAATTTATTGGAACTCAATTCACCCCCCTCTTGAGTATCCACTCCGACCAACAATATTAAATACTTATTATTATTTCCCACACATTACTGTGCAAGTAAATCCATAAAATATAGAAATGTCAAATTGCAATCAGAATCACCACACTTCTTTCTAACTCAAACCAAACCCAATTTTCAAACCCTATTTCCCAAATCTTTCTTTGAATACCTATCTTCTCAAGTCACGAATCTCAATATACTTAGTCAAATTGAATATATATTTTGAATATTATGCCCCCAAATCATCCAAAAGTGAAAATACTAGTTCTAGAAACTTTATAAATATTTTTCATATGCACTTCCTTGATTATGATGTAGTGTTTGAGAGTTAATTTTATGTTCAGTGGTTCAGAACCAATTGCTCCTTGGTATGGAGATTTGTTTTCTTGTAACTAGAATAGTTAGTTTTTAGATGAAAATAACCCCTTTTATCCATTCCTAGGAAAATAAATTTATTATAATATGGTGTTTGAATTTGTGGATCATGAAGATGTGATTAGGACAACTATTAATGGTAAAGAGTGTAAGTTCACTTTGACCTCTTAGGATGATTGTCTAAGAGTCCCATATCTTGGTGAGTTTAATGACTATCAGAGCTCAAACACTATGAAACATCAACATTTCGAAATTGTAAATGCACTGGAAGAGCTGACGAATGAAAGAACCTGTCGAAGACTAATTTTAAACCAACTAAGTGAAAAATGTAGGTTGTTTTTTAAATTCATTAAACACTTTATCAACCCTAGGAAGTGATATTTCATCTTTGTATGTTAATAAGATTTGTTTTCTATGCCTAATGGTTCACAGTATTCTTATATTACTACCTCATTTATTGATTGGTCATATGGAAGAGTTAACCAAACCATATTTGGGATTCAAAAATCTTTCAAACCAAAATTTTATTTCTATTTTGCTGGAGTAAAAAAGATTGGCCCTTATGGGAGTTGAAAGAAATGTGCTTCCAAGTGGTGTTTGTTTGAATTAGACCACTATAAAATATAGGAAGATCAACTAGAATACTTGAAAAAGGATAACAATCACTAATGAGGAGATACTATAAGATATTTAATCCAATCACAAATCCTTATAGTCCAAGAGATATCATTGATCCTAGTTTGGAACTAGATGAGATTGTTGATGTTTATTATTCCTTGGATGAATATGAATATCAAGATCTAATGGATATGTATGAGGATGATATAATAGATTTTTCATGTCTTTATAGTGGAATAAATTTTTATGAGGTTCCAAATAAGAGAGAACCTATAATAGAAAAGGTATCTTTTGGTCATAATGTTCCCATGATTCAAGATATTTTAGTTGAATCTACAGAATTTCTAGAAATACCTTTGTTGGTTGAATCAGTTGTAGTAAGAGATGTAACTCCTTAGAGGGAGATATTTCCAATATGTATGTTATTTGGACCACCTCTCACTAATTTAGAAATTGATAATGATATGGATATAGTAGTGGATAGTTCACCAATGTTTGAGATAGGGGGGGCTTCAATCTTTGATTCCTCACACTATAGTGAAGTATCCCCTTTATATTACCATTTATTTGATATGGATTTATCTTCTCCTGATAATTCTAATGATGAGGATGGAAATAATAATGGTAATGATGATAAAGAGGCTGATAGGGATGATAAAGGTGATGATGATGGCAAGGATGATGATGATGACAATCCTCCAAATCCACAAATACAAGCTCTTAATATTATTTTAGGGTAAGAATAATTTATTATGCCTAAGCTCCCATATAATAATGTTTTAGAGAGACTAGTAATGCATGAATCTTTTGTATATATTTTTAAGATTTTGGATACTCTTTCCTCCTAAAGAAATACCTTTAAATTATTCTAAAGAGGAACCTATTTATAAATCTTCTCTCAAAACTGAAGTGGTTTCAATTGAAGAATATGATGAATCTCTTATAGATATTGATAGAAATATGGACCTTTTCTCTACTAAATAAGAATCATGGATAAAGATCCCAAAATCTATAGATCAATATTCTGATCTGATTGATTATTTTCTTCCTAAATATTATCCTTCTCAAGCTCTAGCTTCTCTATCTCATTCAGTTAAACGATAACCTTTTATAAGTATTAAAGTAAGTGTTTTTAAGTAATAGTTGGGATAATACTCATGGTTCATATGAAGATATTTTATGCACTATAAAACATGTCATTTCACACATCCAACCAAATTTTTTCCTAAAACTAGATCATATGCACCATTTCATTCAGTCTTTTATAAGAGAAATGGAAAGTTTTAGAAGAAGAATTAGAGCCTTGCAAGCTGATTTATTAGATATGCTAGCTACCATGGACCAAATATATCTCTCAGTGATGATCATTCCATCTAGACCTTCTACATCATCATTATCACCTCCTCATGCATTAGTTTATATTGATGAGGATTTGATTTGAAGATTGATTCATAAGGAGATTCTTAATTTTAGGGATAGTGTGAAATATATCTTAAATCAAGTGAAAATAGATATTGATTCCCATGGAGAAAAGTTGTTTGATTTTATTAGAGTATAATCTATCAATACTGTTAAAGATAAAGGTATTATCATGGGTGAAACGATGTACTCTCATAGAAGGAATTACACTTAGGCTAATCCAAAAAAAATTGTTCCTTTCATTTTCTAGATATTTGAAGATGCCTCCTCTAGTAGATACCTTTAAAGAAATTGTAGAGAAGTTATTATTTATGACTCCTCTATTTAATTGGTTCATGTTAGATAAAGATGAGTTCATTTTGGTTATGGAACATGGGATAAGGGTTGTGGTTGATATCACTAAGATTTTAGAGACTTATATATATGTTTCTAAGGCTTATTTGACATCACTTTATGCTCTTATCATGCCCCACATCTCTACCTATCCTTCCCAAGACTCAAACATAGTTTCAATAATAATTATTGTATCTATTCCAACCTCTACCTCATCTATAACTCCTATAATATCCTTTAATATCACTATTTCTCAAGCCATTAGAAATATAAAAATTTCCAAAGGAATCTATATTCCAATCCCTCCTAACTGTCCCACCTCAACCTTCTATTATTGGAAAAGGGAAGGAACCATCTCTTCCTAAGGACTCTAATCATGATTAGATTTTGATAAGGACTATTTACACTTTTAAAACAATTAATGAAATATCTCTTTATTCTTATTTATATGTCTTTTTTATTTTTATTTTGTATGATTTATTTTTTGTTTATTATATATTTACTCTTTTACCCTTTCTATTTAATATTTGATAATATCAAAGGGGTGGTAAAATATAATTCATAAACAAAGGATGAATAAATTATCACATATGAGTAAAAAAATGAAATTTTAACAAACTAACAATGATTATTTGTTAGTTTCCAATTTATTATTACAGTATATTATAATATTTAATGGCTAATATTTAATCCTTTGAATAATTTTTTATACGCTAATTTATTATCATCAAAAAAATAGATATCATTGGTTTAGTCCACAATTCCTTATTTTAATAATCACAAATCATGTTTGTGTTATTTCTCATCTATTTTATGTTTTGGAAAGTAAAACCATTTTCTGGATGGAATGGAAATTACACTTAGTTTGGTATTGACTACATGTTATATGGATCAACCACATGACCATCGGATCAACTGTGTAAAATTTATAAAAAACTCAAGTCACTGTAAGAAATATTAAATTGAATTTGAGACAAACTAAGTGACCACACATTGTCTCAAGTGACCATCGTGATAAATTTTTTCACAAAGTCATGGATCAACCGAATGAAAAGTGGATCAACTGCACATCTAATAGATCGATCATCGTGGTCTCCTCTCAAAATGTTGGATTGAAAAAAATGTTATTTGTATAAACTACATGATAAACCATGTGACTGAAAATCCAAATGAAAGAAACTATTTGTGAAATTTGGAATTTCAACAAATAAAAAATTAACTACATGACCAAATGATGTGATTGTGGTCTATAGTCCAAATATAAAAAGTATTGGACTAACTATAAGTGTAATATAATCAAATGAAAGATAAAATTATCAACTATATATAAAAGTGATCAACCATATAACTTATCAATGAATCTAAAAATTATGGTAAAAACCTTTTATGTTGACATAAAACATTTTAAAGTGAACTTATCTAAAGGTAAGAATTATATTCTTATATTATTTAATATATTAATCTAAAAACTTTTATATGTAGAATTAAATGTCATTAAAAAGTATTTATTAATCCCAAATTGACTAAAAAAGTATGAGGATCTTTAATGATGATTTTTTAACCACTATTTTTAGATAAATATTCTTTTTAAAAGGATGATTGAAGACAAAAAATGTACTTAATAAAGAGATATAAATAGGCTTGACACAAAAGTGTCATAACTTATCATGAATGAAAAGGATAAATTTTTTCTCTATTTCGAACATATGTGACTCTCTATTCTTTATTGATCTTCAATGACACATCAAGAGAACATATGAACATCTTTATGAATCAATTCCAAATCAAAAGACTATAACAAGAAGAGAATAATCTCATACTAAACAATAGAAATACATACTTTATTGCACTATGTTATTTCATTTATCTTATTTTTTTCTTATATTTGAGTTATGTATACATTACATTGTATACATTTTAGCATTATCTCCTATACTGTATTGGAGGGTTGGATAAACTCTATATTATTATTTTTTATCAATTCTTCAATGAAGAACTATAGAAGAGTCAATGTAGGCTTGATTGCCTGAGTACAGTTGTTATCTTTTTATTCTCCCATATAGAACTATAGAAGAGGATCTGTATATCCTAGAAAGGCATGTGTATTTCTATGGAAAACTTGATCTAGGGTGTGGGTCAGTTTATTTATAATAAACTTCTTGGTAGTGGATGATTTTCAAGTTCAGGGGACTAGGTCTCGACTTGAGACTAAGCCACTTGTTTTATTTCAATTGTGTGTGTTTTTTAATTTATTTTTAAAACTAATCTTTAACTTTTTTAAAACATAGGATGATCTACCAGGTTCAATATAAGCCACATAGATCATCCTTAGGTTTTCTAATTCCATTCAGTATTGGCCTTAGGTTTGGGATATAATTATAGAAATTAGAAAATCAAAAAAAACCCAGAAAATAGGGTATATTACACTACTAGAATTTGAGGTATTTGTAATGGACTATTTCCAAAGGGATCCCATCACAAATTAGTTTTTGTGATGGGGTCCCGTTACAAATATCTCGTTGTAGAAAACATCGTCCCAAATAGTATTTTTTCTGATTGGAAACCATCCCATCGCAAATACATCTCTGATTATATACATTATATATATAAAAACTTGTTGTGATGGGCCCATCACAAAAAGTATTCTCAACGGTCCCATCATCCCATCACAAATAGTTCTCCGTTTATATGTATTATTGTTTCGCGCGGAATCCGGGGATGACCTCCTGGACGGGAGATTCAAACGTTCCGATCGGTTTCTAACGGGTTTGTTCGTAGAACCGGAAACATCCAATGATTCCACATCCGTTTGGACCTACTTTCCAAAGGCAGGCGCTCATTAGCTTGTGGGCTAATGAGGCTTAGGAATTTGCATTGGTCGAGAGGATGGGAGGTCGGACTCATCACACCTTTTTGAGGGGAATTATTGTCTACTCCGGGACTCTCTTTATAGATTTAAGTTAAGTTCGTGAATCCTTATTACATTACCAAGTATAAAATGAGCTTTCCTTTAGTTTTAACAATCAATGATTAAATATGCAAGAAATTTAGAGAATCTTTTATATGTATTCGAGGTTCTTCATCAATATAGAATCATCTATATTTGTTTAGAGATTCTTGGTCAATGGTATCCTTCAAAACATTTATATAAAAGTCTCTTGGTCATTTTGATGACCAGGCTGGTTTTAAAGCCACTCAGTGGGGCACTTGAAGTTTATCGTCATTCAGAAGGACAGAGATTATTTCAATGTTGGGATCGAACCCATAAATGGGCTACCTACGTATCCTTTGTTTTAAAAAAGGAATCAGAACCCACGTAGTTCGAGGAATGGGATATGATGTTTTATGATTGATGGCTCAAAGATGAATGTCATAATTACTTTTACACTCTAAGCTCACGTGAGTCATGCTCGGTGTGAGAAACAAGAGGTATTGGTAAAATTTAGACAATTGTTCCATAAAAGATGCAATCATAAGAATTTGTTTTGGGGCTTATGTATAGATGACTGCCCAGATAGGTGAAGGTTTAGGATTTACTTTTAGGAAGAAAAATCCATGAACAGGGTCCACAAAGTTATATGTGCTTCATGGAGATTTGAATACTCTAATCTTGGGGCTTACTCCTAAGGAGGATGCCCAAATTAGGAGGGGACTTATGATTGGGTTTTATTCCTAAAAAGGAAACCAAAATCAAAGGGAAGTTTATGACTGGTTAAGAGAAATTTTAAGAGACTTGGGGCTTACTCTTAAGAAGGATGCCCAAGGTTATGACTGAGTCTTATTCCTGAAAAGGAGACCCAGGTTAGGGGACTTGGGGCTTACTCCTGAAGAGGAAGCCCAAGGTTATGACTGAGTCTTTATTCCTGAAAAGGAGACCCAGGTTAGGGATTAAGGTTTGGGGCTTACTCCTGAGGAGGATGCCCAAGATTGAAGGATTTGATTGGGGCTTATTCTTAAGAAAGATGCCCAAGATTTATGACTGAGTCTTTATTCCTGAAAAGGAGACCCAGGTTAGGATTCTCTCATTTTAAAGGATGAGGTTGAATGAATGAACTCTCAATCTTTGGTGATATAAAGATGTTTAAATCATTAGGTTTTGAGAGATATTTCACATAATTCCTTTCAGATAAGGATGTCAAATCAAGAAATCATGCCATAAATGGCTTTGAAAAGTATCTTGAAGACTGAATCTTGAATAGGAAGGGTGAAAATGGCTTAAGAGGGGTGAAAAAGGGCAAGATGGGCACCCAAAAAGATAGGGGCGCGCAAGTATTGAAGGTCGCGCAAGTCCTACGGCGGCGCGCAAGTATTGGTCGCGCAAGTATACTTGCGCGACATAAGGGATACTTGCGCGATTTTCAACCAGGGTTGAATTACTTGAGCGACTCTTTATTAAACCCTTTCCCATCCTCTTGAGGTTTTTCCAGAAGAGGGACGCGCAAGTTATATTGAAGGAATTAAGTCGGCGCGCAAGTGCTTGATAAGTTTCAACACTTAGGCCTTCCTTCTTCCCTTTAGATCTTCCATTCTAGGTAAGAAATTACCTTAGAAGTGTTCTGGAAGCTTTGAGAAGAGACTTGGGCGTCGGGAGCTTTGATCCGAGTTTCTGGGAAGAGATCCTCTCGAATGGGGGGCCCACAGGGTCTATTTATAGGCAAAATAAGGCCCTGGGCGGTTACCGAGCGGTTACCACTTAGGTCGCGCAAGTCACTTGCACGACCATAAGGTGTCGCGCAAGTACTTGCACGACCACTAGGCGGCGCGCAAGTGTACTTGCGCGACCATGAGGGAACTTGCGCGACCTATGGGCAATGTTCTCCTTGTTCATCCCTTTGTCGATTTTTGATGTTTCTTCAAAGGATGAATCACTTTGAGATCAGATATTCCCTTTTCCGACCTTTAGATTCTGTGACGAAAGGAGCGTCAACAAAAGTCCCCCCTCAGAGTTGGATCCGGAAAGAAATGAGGATTTGACTCTGAGGAAATCGAATCCCTCCAAAGGAAAAGGGAGTGCACGCAAGTCTTTCAAGGCGCAGAGGGCAGCGCGCAAGTGTGCTGGAACTTGACTTTTATTCAGAGTTCCTTTGTCTTTTGTGTGGGCAGTTTAAAGTCATGCACGCCGGACATAAAGGGGCTAATGTTTAAGGTCAAAATAGCTTTGACCGAAAAATGGATTAAAATGGATTCAATTCCTTGATAATTTATCTGAAAACAAATTACCATACTCAAGTATGAGAGAAAATATGTAAACTATGACTTAAGAATATTTGAATCTGAGGAATGATATGAAAAAGAGCTAAATAGCATTAGAAGAAGTAGTTTCCAAGAATGAAGTTACTATTATTTAACAAAACCCGTTAGGGGGTTGAAATATGCAGGGCCACCTATGGGCATTGGCTGCATAGTCAAATAAAATAGCATCTTTTGGCTGACAAGTCTGTTATGTGGACTGTTTATGCAAGGCCACCTATGGGCACGTGCTGCATAGTTAGGCAAAAGAACTCTCAGAAATTTACTTTCCTAGTTCTAAAAGCCAGTGAAAGTTTATGGAGATTCAAATTTTCTAAAGCATAGAGTTTGTTATATGGAAAGAGGTACTTGAATATGGAGAAGATATTTTCAAACAAGAATATCGAAGAACTGGATGAATATCACTCCTACGAAGGTCTGACCCAAACGTAGGGAAGAAGAATAAACCATAGACTTGAATACTTTCAGATCATGAAAAAGGATATGGGACAAATACGTTAAGGATGGCTATTTTTTGCGGATCCCTACATACTGTCGTTTAAGACAAATAAGGACAAAAGAGGCATTCTTCCCAAGAATGAAGTTACTATTATTTAACAAACCCGTTAGGGGGTTGAAAACATGCAGGGCCACCTATGGGCATTGGCTGCATGGTCAAATAAATAGCATCTCTTGGATGACAAGTCTGTTATGTGGACTGTTTATGCAAGGCCACCTATGGGCACGTGCTGCATAGTCAGGCAAAAGAATTCTCAGAAGTTTGACATTTTTGTGATCATAAGTCATGAAAAGGGTTATGAAGATCTGAAAATATTTAAGGTTAGGATTATAATACATAAAGATGGGTATTTTCCAATGTATATAGAGATACATAGGTCAATGAAAACCATAATCATGTTGTGGCTGGGTCCTGAATTGAAACTTGGACTTCACTACGTATCTCATAAGAATGAGAATCAAGCCATACGTAGTTCTTGAAATGCAGTTTAACGTCGTGCAGGACGAAAGGATGAGTGATCTTAGTTTTTGGGGTCATAGAATTCGGACCATAATAATGAATGCACAGTGTGTGTTTTCATGAGGACTTTTCAGCCAAGGGACTGAAAGTGAAATTTGGGGTTAGGCCCAAAAGACTTGGGACTGGATTCGAGGGACACTCGAATGTTCCTACGTATCCCATAAAGATGGGAATCAAGTCCACGTAGTTCTAGAAACTACCCTTTGTACAAATTTGGTTCGTACATGTGAAGGGTGAAAAGGGACTTTAGTGCAATGATGGTTTTAACCTAAGATAAAAAGTTTAGGCATTACCATGTATGTACGTAGTCTTTTTGAAAATGAAAACCATGATTGAAAAAGAATCAATGTTTAATAATGGTTCCTTCTCAAATGAGGAAATCAAAGAATATTGTAGTTTATTGTCGTACTGGACAAAAGTGTTGTATAGTTTAACGTCATATAACAAGGACGAAAGTGAATCAATGTAAAGATATTGATTCCAAGGGTGGTTTCACAAATCATCATCATATGAGATTGTGGTGAACCAATGTGAAGAGATTGTTTTTGGGCTTGAACCTTTGGGAGGTTGCCTACATACCCAGCCTGGAGGGCAAGGATCAAAGTCTGTGTAGTTCAATTAAAGAATGAATTAATGATCAAATTGTTCTTGTGGATAATGATCTAATAAAAAAAAAATGTTGTTGGGACTTACACATGGTTAGTGGCCCAAAGGGAGTGTTATGGTTGATGTTTGCTCTAAGCTCACGTGAGTCATACTCGGTGTGAGAAACAAGAGGTAATAACAACCTTAACGATGCACAGTTTAATGTCATGTAGGACATATCAAGGATTTTCTGTACAGTTTAGCGTCATGTAGTTAGGACGATGGGGACAATACAGTTTAACGTCATATTGGACGAAAGGGGGATTGTGCAGTTTTAATGTCATGCTGGACTTTTGATGATTATATAGTTTAACGTCTTTCCGGACGTGAGGGACTTTTATACAGTTTAGCGTCATGTAGTTAGGACGTCACAGTTTAACGTCTTGCTGGACATATTTGCAAATAGTTTATGGTCGTATACATGGACCAGGAATGATGCAGTTTTAAGGTCATGCTGGACTGTTTATGGAACTTTTTCACAGTTTAATGTCGTGTGGGACGAAGTTGCAGTTTAAAGTCATACTGGACCATTGCTGTATAGTTTTAGCGTCATATAGAAAGGACGAACTGATGCTGTACAGTTTAAAGTCATGTAGCTAAGACTAAGGTGAATCAATATGAGGATATCAGTTCTGATCTTTTTTACAGTTTATCGTCATGCTGGACGTTGGAAGTGCCACACAGTTTAATGTCATGTTGTTAGGACACAATATAGTTTAATGTCATCTCGGACAGAATACAGTTTAGTGTCATGTAGGACAATAAGGGACTTAACACAGTTTAACGTCATGCTGGACGATGAAAGTGCCACACAGTTTAATGTCATGTCGCTAGGACAAAATATAGTTTAATGTCATCTCGGACAAAATATAGGAACTTCTATACGGTTTATTGTCATGTAGGACAAAATCAGGGACTATGCAGTTTAAAGTCTTGCAGTTAGGACTATTAGTGCTGCACAGTTTAGTGTCATGTTGCTAGGACATAAGTGCGAATAGTTTAAGGTCATATGCACGGACCATACAGTTTATCGTCATGCTGGACGTAGTTGTAGTTTAAGGTCATACTGGACCATTGTCAATGAAAGCTCTTCGAACATCTATACCATTGACTTTGCCAGATAAGTACAAAGGTTTTATGTGCCCATGCACAACATCATCCTCATCTTTATCAGTAAAAGATATCACTGCATGGCATTCTGCAGGATTATTCTCTATGTGATAAATTTCAGCTGCAGCAATCTCAGCTTCAAACTCTTGAGGACTTGACAAAGCTTCGATGAGTGCTTCCCGAAGATCTCTTGATAAATTCAAAGCATCCAAAATTGATAATTTGGCTGGTACTTGGGCCAAGTGTTTCAATATATCATACTTTTGATCTAGAGGCCTGCGTTTCCCAATAGGAATATGTGGTTTAGCAGGTATCTTGGAAGCAGATGCTTTGGAAGCTGATGCATCTTGTATTGAAGTTGGCAACATCTTTGGTTTTGGAAATTTAGACTGATTAGATCCATTTGCTTGCTGAGATAAAGAAGATGGAACCTTTAATCGGTCTTCCAAAATAATTGTGCCGAAGCTGAGTTGGCCATTAGCAGAAGAACTTGCTTGTTCATTTTGAGCTCGATGAAGGGCTCTACCACGAGTTTCTGCTGCATATACAGTGCTAGCAGGGGTAGAATTAGAGTAGTGGCTTCGGAAAGATCCACGTCTTCCCCTATATCCTGAACCTCTAAAACTTCCTCGGGTTCCTTTATTTGATACAGGGAATTCAGGCTCATCAAGACTGGAATATGAATCTGTTAATTGAATCATATTAACAGAACCAAAGATCAATTCTTCGTCTGATAAAGACTCTGCCTGGTTGGCCTGTTTAGGCTGTGCCGTTTGGTGGGACGGTGCCCGTGACTTTGAAGTAGATGGCATGAAATCTGCCAGAGTCAAAGACAATTTAGGCTTTGATGCATACTCATCTTCTTCTGATTCCTCTTTCTTCTTTGAATTACGCTGCCCTTTTGAGGATTTGTCCTTTGATGGAGGCTTTACTGCAGCTTTTGTAGGAGACACAATTGGCTTCTTCAATTGTGTTCGCAAAATGGAATGGGTCCGATTGATTGTCTTTCTGACCATCCAATCATCATATTTTTTCGCAGTTTTGCTTTTGACTTCCTGCCACTCGCCTCCTTCCTCTGGATCTGTAGCGGTAATACACGCTACATGAGCTGAAGAACCCTTCAATTTGACTTGTCCCAAGTCAACCATCTTTTGTAGGAGGTCTTTAAAGACAAAACACTCCTGGATGGGATGTCCCAACATTTGATGAAAGGGACAATAATTGGGACGGTCTTCATCTCCTTCCTTGTTTGGTCTCTTCGGCACTGGTAATTGAACCAAATTATTTTCCAGAGCTGAAATGAAGTAACCAGGAACTTGCTCACTTCGGAAAGAGTATGTTTTACTCTTCATATCCTCAAATTGTTTTCGTCGTTGATCTTTTTGATCATTTGGACGAAACAGCCTTTGTTGTTGGCGTTCAGGAGGTGGAGCCCTTCGAGAAGATGAAGGTTTTGAAGTAGAAATAGGTACAGGTGCCTGTTTAAGCATAACTGTAGCAGTTTCTGCTTTACCCATTCTTCTTCCTGGAGCTGATGGAATTACACGAGATTTAACCTTAGCCTGTATAAGGGAATCTTCAATCTGTTGAGCGATTGAAGTAAGGTCTCGAAACCCTCCTGTGTATTTCACAGGGATCAATGGCGTGCGTAATTCGTCACGCAAATTTGCCACACAGATTGGCAATAATTCCTCCTGAGGGAGTGATAAACTCAAGGAATACGTTAATCCCTTCCAACGAGCAATGAAATCAGAGACTCTTTCATTCTCCCTTTGCTTGCAGTTTGTAAGATCGAAAACTGTCGTTTTTGGCAAAGTTGAGCTGAACTGAAGAAGGAATTTTTGACGAAGATCCTCCCATCCGATGACTGACCGGGATTTCAAGCTTGTATACCAGACAAAAGCTGGTCCTTGCAAGGTTCGCACGAAGCATCTGAGTTTCACTGCTTCTTGTTGTTCTGGAGTTCCCATCATAGGATCACAACAAGACACGTAATGCGTCAAATGTTGTTCAGGGTCGCCTGATCCATTGAAAGTAGGGAAAATAGGGTTTCCAAAACTGGATGGAGGAGAAATTGAATCTACCCATTCAGGGTAAACTTTCTTTTCAGGTTGAACTTGCGCCCGTTTCCCTTCCATAGTTTCTAACCGAGCTGTTAATGACTCAATAGTAGTTATTAACTTTTGAGAAACGTCAGGTTGAACTTGGTTTTGGGTAGGTGCAATGAATGGAGCTTGGACAGCCGTGGAGGTTGGTGCTGCAACTAATGGTAGTGCTGCCAACCGTTGTTGCGTTTGACCCGTAGGATTAGACCTCTGTGGGTGTACTGATAAAGGAGGATATTCCTGATCCATCTCAGTAGTTACAACAAATTTCTTCGGCTGTCGGACTTCAGCATTCTTAAGAAGAAGACTACTCTGAAGTAGTTCTGCATTCAACCTTCTTAACTCTTTCATTTCTTCCTCCTGTTGTGCAAGCCTTTGCTCTAATGAGAGCGATTGACCTCCTTCAGAGGAAGGGTGAGAAGTAACCTGATTCTTTCCTTTCCCCTTATTGGATCCTTTTCGGAGAGGGGGAAGTGGGTTACTTGAAGGAATACCCAAATTTTGGGTAAGCCTTTGATTACGTGTGCGCACACCTTCTTCATTTAGGTCTGTGTGCGCAACTTCTTGAGCAGGAACCTCTTCATCTGATCCCTCTGATTGAGCCTCATCTGGTGAATCAGCAGCAACGGCAGTGATGACATTAATGGATGCATATTTCATGAAATCCTTTCTATCAGCATTTCTATGATATTGTCTCCTTTTATGTCCATGATAAGACATGGCATTCCGTTGACTTGACCCCTCAGGAATTTCTTTGTGAACCGTCACTTGGAGAGAATCTCCTGACATCTTGGCTCTTCGTTCCTCTTGAGGCTTATTCCCTAATCGAGAGAATACTGACTTTCTCTGAGAGAGGGATTGAAGATTTGAAAAAATCCCCAGTCCGGTGGACTGGGGGTGTTCCTGTTGCTTCTGCTCAACTCCTCGAATCCCATTCGTTGATTCTGAGGGTTGGGTTAGAGAAGTCCCCAGTCTGGCAAGCTGGGGTGTCTCTTGACATGCTATGTCTGAGATCTTCTTGAAATCTCTCTTGATCTTGCGGATCTTAGTTCGGAAATTAGCTGGATGCATTAACCTGTATCCACTTTTATCACCTGGTTCAACAGACCGTTGGATGATTTCCGAAACTTCTGTCATTTGATGACGTGTTTGCTCCAGACGAGAGGCTTGCGCAATATTCTCGCCTGCTTGATGTAGGAGCAATTCAACAACCTGTTCTCTATATACTTGATTTTGAGAGGAACTAGTTGAAGCTTGATCTCGAGCAAGATTTTGATTATGAACAAAGCCCATTGACTGTGGCCGGCCATGGGCAATAACATTGCATGAGACCATTTTCGGCGGGTTTTGCTGACCGGAAAGCACTGTGAAATGTAGTGCTCCGTGAATACCCCATCCTCTGATATGAACATTAGATGGAGCATTGGAAATTAACTGACGCAATTTTCTCAGCGCGCCAAGGCATGAACGTTGAAGGGTTCTCTGTTGCTTTTCGGCCTTCGGATACCGAGAGACTGATAGAGATGCCAAATCAATCTGGCGTTGTAACCCTTCTATTATCTTAAGATGATTTTCATATTCATCGTAAGATAATACCTTCTTCTTTAATTGACAAAGAGTTTTCCATATGTTAAGACGAATATCATGGATTCCATCATCCGTCAACATCTTTGGAATGTCATACTGTGAATCAGCCAAAGGCCAAAACATGACTGGTACTTCACCTTTTGCCAGTTTTTTCCTCATGTTCAGCATTTCCTCTTTATCATTAAATGAAGATTCTTCTACCTGTTTGGACCAGAGTTGGTGTTTCCTTGTTGCTTCATCGGATTCAACAAGATTGGTAGAGGAATCACTATTCATGCTGGAAGATGAATGACCTAGGGAAGGTTCGGAGAATAACCTGAACCCCAAGCTATCTTCTGATGGAGAAAGAGTTTCACCTGCCGATAGTAAAACTTCAGACATGACTGGTTTTACGTTTGCAAGTGCCTCGAGATAGGAGGGCTTTCTCGTCACTACATTGCCTTCTGAAGAATTTTCGAGACAATGTGAATCACTACTGCGGAGAGGACTTTCGCAGCGAAGTTCATCACCATGAGGAGGACCTTCATGATGGGTTACAGCAAAAGATGATATCTCTTGCTCCTTGGTCTTCTGACCACACAGAGGGTTCCTGTGGTTCTCATCTGAAGAAGAAACTTCAAGATTGACCGAATTTTCATGAAGCAAGTCTTCATGAGGAAGTGTCTGTTGAAGACCTTCGGGATTAATGTTCCTGTTATTGGGAACTGAGGGAGTAGAATCTTGAATTCCGACAGATAAATGTCTGAGGGCTTCAAGAACTCCAGCATCGAGCAAGGCCTTGTTACAGATTGGCCTTTGATCTCCTGACTGTGCTGGGCGGATCTTTTTCTTAGATGCCTTCTTACTCGCTTTAGAAATCACTTGATGACGAAAGTGATTGCTCTGAGCAGGTGTATGTGCCTGATCAGGAAAGATGGTCAGGTTAGGCTGACGATCATCGCTCAAATCAGATGTATGTGCCTGACTTGGTTGTCCATATGATATGGGGGAGTAGGCCCCACAACCCTCTTGGACTGGAACAGATGTGTGTGTCTGTTCCGGAGTGAATTGTTGATGTGTCACTCCACTGCTAGGGATAGATTTATGTGTCTGTCCCTGAGATGAAGCTGAAGCTGTTATGATATCTTGGCAAGCATCCAGAATATGAGCAGGAATTTGCTTCTGCTCTTTCACCATTGACAAAATATGTTTGGTGACTTCAGCCGCCGGAACAGGGATATACGTCCATTCCGGGCTTGGAGTAGGTGTATGTGCCTGCTCCTGTCCTCCTTTTCCTGTCAGTGAATCCTGACAGTACTCAAGTGTGGAGGTAGAGAGTTTAGTCTGCCTCCTGTTTGTCGTCGGGACTTTCCGACTGACTTCTCCGGGTGCTACCAAGCGAGACTGTTGGTAGACTTGATTAGTATCAGCAGGTGTATGTGCCTGCTGATTACACTTCGCCAAACGCGGTTGACGAGATCCATCATATGTAGTCAGACGAGCCTGCTGACTAACTGCTGATGTATAAGCAGGTGTATGTTCCTGCCTATGGTACTCCGCCGGAATTGCCTGGCGGGATCGGCTTGATGCTGCCAGACGAGTCTGCTGGACAGCGGGATTAAAACGAACAGGTGTGTATGCCTGCTCGTTATTTGCCACCAAGTTAGGTTGGTGGACTTCTCCGGAGATGGCAGGGATGACAACCTGCCTATTATTAACCGGATTCCGTCTCTGGTGATTCATCTTGCCTGCTCGGGTTCGAGGAACCTGAGCTGAATGCCTGGAGCCGGTACCCTCATCATGTTGAGGGTGCACTACCGCACGAGTCTGGCGGCGATTGTTGATGGGAGCCCTTGAGAAGGACTCCTGTCTCTTTGAATTAAGGTCCCGCGGGACCTGCTCATTCACTTCCTCAGAATAAGGGAGTGAATGGAAATTGCGTTCCGGGGATAACGACCCGAAACGGTTGGAGACGGTAGTCAGCACCGCCTGCTTCTTGATTGCTGGTCGCCGTTGTCCGGACGACCAGGTAGAATTGTTAACTTGGAGGGCTTGACGAGCGGCCTCCAGAGTTGGGATAGTACCGTTACGACGGTACTCCTTAACCAGTGCATTTGAAACACAGCGTTGAAGACGCCGAGTTGGTGATGTCATCCTCAGAGCGGATGACGTTCCAGCAGGAGTAGCAGCATTGGTTTTCATGGCAGCAGACCTCACAGTAGAGGTGTTCTCAGCAGCAGTATTCACAGGGGTGAATTTAAGGAAAGCCATTTTTTGTAGAAGATCTTGAAAAAAGAGTGCCTTTTCCATATAACAGACATAATCAAGATGAATCCGGCTACTGCATCTTTTGGATGATCATATGTCAATGATTGCCTTGTTGGCCCAAGGGGCCTAACATCTAAGAAGAACATCACTTTAACTTGGTTAAGGATTCACGTCGGGTTCACCATTTTTTGTTTCGCGCGGAATCCGGGGATGACCTCCTGGACGGGAGATTCAAACGTTCCGATCGGTTTCTAACGGGTTTGTTCGTAGAACCGGAAACATCCAATGATTCCACATCCGTTTGGACCTACTTTCCAAAGGCAGGCGCTCATTAGCTTGTGGGCTAATGAGGCTTAGGAATTTGCATTGGTCGAGAGGATGGGAGGTCGGACTCATCACACCTTTTTGAGGGGAATTATTGTCTACTCCGGGACTCTCTTTATAGATTTAAGTTAAGTTCGTGAATCCTTATTACATTACCAAGTATAAAATGAGCTTTCCTTTAGTTTTAACAATCAATGATTAAATATGCAAGAAATTTAGAGAATCTTTTATATGTATTCGAGGTTCTTCATCAATATAGAATCATCTATATTTGTTTAGAGATTCTTGGTCAATGGTATCCTTCAAAACATTTATATAAAAGTCTCTTGGTCATTTTGATGACCAGGCTGGTTTTAAAGCCACTCAGTGGGGCACTTGAAGTTTATCGTCATTCAGAAGGACAGAGATTATTTCAATGTTGGGATCGAACCCATAAATGGGCTACCTACGTATCCTTTGTTTTAAAAAAGGAATCAGAACCCACGTAGTTCGAGGAATGGGATATGATGTTTTATGATTGATGGCTCAAAGATGAATGTCATAATTACTTTTACACTCTAAGCTCACGTGAGTCATGCTCGGTGTGAGAAACAAGAGGTATTGGTAAAATTTAGACAATTGTTCCATAAAAGATGCAATCATAAGAATTTGTTTTGGGGCTTATGTATAGATGACTGCCCAGATAGGTGAAGGTTTAGGATTTACTTTTAGGAAGAAAAATCCATGAACAGGGTCCACAAAGTTATATGTGCTTCATGGAGATTTGAATACTCTAATCTTGGGGCTTACTCCTAAGGAGGATGCCCAAATTAGGAGGGGACTTATGATTGGGTTTTATTCCTAAAAAGGAAACCAAAATCAAAGGGAAGTTTATGACTGGTTAAGAGAAATTTTAAGAGACTTGGGGCTTACTCTTAAGAAGGATGCCCAAGGTTATGACTGAGTCTTATTCCTGAAAAGGAGACCCAGGTTAGGGGACTTGGGGCTTACTCCTGAAGAGGAAGCCCAAGGTTATGACTGAGTCTTTATTCCTGAAAAGGAGACCCAGGTTAGGGATTAAGGTTTGGGGCTTACTCCTGAGGAGGATGCCCAAGATTGAAGGATTTGATTGGGGCTTATTCTTAAGAAAGATGCCCAAGATTTATGACTGAGTCTTTATTCCTGAAAAGGAGACCCAGGTTAGGATTCTCTCATTTTAAAGGATGAGGTTGAATGAATGAACTCTCAATCTTTGGTGATATAAAGATGTTTAAATCATTAGGTTTTGAGAGATATTTCACATAATTCCTTTCAGATAAGGATGTCAAATCAAGAAATCATGCCATAAATGGCTTTGAAAAGTATCTTGAAGACTGAATCTTGAATAGGAAGGGTGAAAATGGCTTAAGAGGGGTGAAAAAGGGCAAGATGGGCACCCAAAAAGATAGGGGCGCGCAAGTATTGAAGGTCGCGCAAGTCCTACGGCGGCGCGCAAGTATTGGTCGCGCAAGTATACTTGCGCGACATAAGGGATACTTGCGCGATTTTCAACCAGGGTTGAATTACTTGAGCGACTCTTTATTAAACCCTTTCCCATCCTCTTGAGGTTTTTCCAGAAGAGGGACGCGCAAGTTATATTGAAGGAATTAAGTCGGCGCGCAAGTGTTTGATAAGTTTCAACACTTAGGCCTTCCTTCTTCCCTTTAGATCTTCCATTCTAGGTAAGAAATTACCTTAGAAGTGTTCTGGAAGCTTTGAGAAGAGACTTGGGCGTCGGGAGCTTTGATCCGAGTTTCTGGGAAGAGATCCTCTCGAATGGGGGGCCCACAGGGTCTATTTATAGGCAAAATAAGGCCCTGGGCGGTTACCGAGCGGTTACCACTTAGGTCGCGCAAGTCACTTGCACGACCATAAGGTGTCGCGCAAGTACTTGCACGACCACTAGGCGGCGCGCAAGTGTACTTGCGCGACCATGAGGGAACTTGCGCGACCTATGGGCAATGTTCTCCTTGTTCATCCCTTTGTCGATTTTTGATGTTTCTTCAAAGGATGAATCACTTTGAGATCAGATATTCCCTTTTCCGACCTTTAGATTCTGTGACGAAAGGAGCGTCAACAATTATATATACCTAAACTTTCCTCTCCTCAGGTTAAAAATCTCTTGCACACGGCGGTAGCGGAACTTCTTCATGTGATCTGGTATGATAGAAATGACATTATTCATAATAAGAGCTCATTTAGTTTAATTGCAGGCAAATCTCGAATTCTTATTGCGATACATGAAGCTGCTTCAATTCAAAAAGACTGTTGCAATAACTCGGTTGGTGATTTTGTGATCCTTCGTCACCTTCGCCTGCCCGACGTCTTCCCACGGACCAAATGCTCATTTGAAGTATTCTGGCAATCTCCGATGTCGGGATGGATCAAAGTGAATGTTGACGATGCCTCTAAAGGTAATCCAGACCCTTCCGGTTGTGGTGCTATTTTTCGCGATTCGGCTGGTCATTTTCAGGGCTGCTTCTATGCTGGTTGTGGCCATTCCTCATCCCTGGAAGCGGAAATGTTGGGTGTCATCCACATCGTTGATTTTTCCCTTCAAAGAGGCTGGAGAAATCTTTGGATTGAAAGTGACTCTACTACTATTATTCAGGCCATTTGGAATGGCACCATACATCTTGCTTGGCCTCTAACCACTCTTTGGATGAATTGTCTCAACTCTCTACAAGGGATTGACTATATAGCTACTCATGTCTACCGAGAAGCGAATACTGTTGCAGATGCGCTTGCCAACAAAGGCATTCATCAGACCATGACTTGGCTGAACTCTTTGCCTGCAGACTTATTATTTTTGTTTGATAGAGATTGTAAAAGAATACCATCTTTTCGCCCTATGTAACCTTTTGCTTATCAATAAATTGTGCTTTGGTCTTTGACCAAAGCATTACCATTTTTAAAAAAATATATACCTAAACTTTTTGTGACGGGTCAGTCACAGAAATGTATTTGGGACGGGCCCTTTTACCCGTCACAAATACCTATTTAAAAAATATATATAAAAACTGTTTGTGATGAGGTCTCGTTGCAAAAGGTCCCACCACAAATACTGAATAAAATAAAAAATATATATATTTAATAAAATAATGATTAATTAAAAAATAATATTAATATTATTAATATTATAAAATAATAAAAAAATATTAAAAATATAAATATTTTCAAAAAAATATAAAAAAACATAAAATATTATTATTATTATTATTAGAATAATAAACAAACATTAAGAAATACAATACTAATAATAAATACTAAAATATAAAAATATAAAAATTAAAAAAATTAAATTATGCAACATTCGCACCAATATAAAAGAAATAAAGTATAAATAGTTCATATTACAACAAATCTTGAATTCAAATATTTTTAACATAATAAAAAAATCACTAGGGGTATTCTTCTGGAGGAGGTGGAGGAGCTGGAGGAGATGGTGAAGAAAACTTCATCCCTAAACTACGAGTTAGATGACGCATGTACTCAATCTACTCGTACTGCTTCTACTATCATCAATACATATCCTCCTCATGATGTGACTGATGTTGTTGTTTCCATCGACGCATATCATCCTCGTACTACTACTGTTTCTACTAACATGTCTCTTCCTACTACCTCTGTAAACTCTCTATAAGCTCATTCTGAGATCGCAGCTGCTCCTGATACTGTGATCCAGAAGATGATTCATCTCTATGAGATCCTCTTGATATAGACACCGACATTGAAACAGTACCATAATAAGTCCCAGGAGTCAAATGAGAGTCGATATCAACTACTTGGCCCTTCTCAAAGGCATACTGGGTCACCTTCGTCTATGACGCCTCATTGAAATGGTGGGAACTAGTCTAATCAGTCATATAGGCCTAACTCTTAGCCTATATCTAAGAGTTCACAGCCTTATATGACTCCTTCAATTCCAATTTGAAATTAAAATAGTGAAAATATTATATGAAGTTAATTTTCAAATTGAAAAATAAATAATACTGACCACAATCCGACTCTGGCGATCACCTCTAATCTCTCTAGTGGGTGGATTACTATACATCCTCCGATAAATGTCATACTCAATAATATCGGGTTGCTTGACTTCTTATATAAATATAAAATAAACTATTTATATTTAATTTTATATAAAATATTTAAAAATATACATACCAGATGCTCTATATGCGTACTGAATGTACGGCTACTAGCTCGATGTGTCACCTTGTGTCTCCCATTGTTCTAACGGCCCAATTAATATCTCTAAAATCCACCACCCAACTAGTGTGGATATAATCCATCCTAAATGTGAGATGAAATGTACTTTGGTCGGTGGTCTCTACATGACTCATCAAATACTATCACTCCTACTTTCTTAATGGTCTTCCATCTCAAATTGTGCAAAAACTAATGGAAACGGTCACGCATAGACAACTCCCATGCTGTGTGGAAAGCGTCATGCATGATATCATCGATGGGATACCATAAACCCTACAAAAAAATTATAATATCAAGTTATTAATGAAATAAATTTCAAAATAAATATTGTTTATTTACGTACCAGCCAATGATTGAATATGTTAAACTGCACATCAATGGGAATCTATTCCCATGTGATCCATGGCTGAGAAAAATAATTTCACAAGATAGTCCTCCCCTATCCAACAACTAAATGCGCAAAACTGTGAAAAAAGTATAAATAATCAAACAATTAGTATATAAATAAATTAATGAATGCTAACTAAAATACACAAGTCACCATACCTCCAAGTGTGTGGATCGAATCCAAGACATGGATGTCTCTCAGGATAGGGTAAGGAATCATCAGTCACGCAAGAGCATGCCCCCTCTACGTACCCCCTGACCCACCAGTAGGCTGAGGGTCATATCATCCCAAATACTCCTCATCCAAAGGTAGCTTAGCCTCCTAAAACTCATGAAGTAGATCAGGGTCCATATGAAACACAAAATTATTTTTGTTAGAAGATAGTTGAAAATAAATATTATATATAGATATATATTAGTTATGATTATAACCAGTATTTAACTATGTCAATGTTCACCTTTATCATTATCTTCAAATCTGAAGATGTCAAAATCTTCATATTTATCCTCAACATCATCAATATCCATATGAGTTTCAGTTTCATCATCTCTTTCCATTTCATTCATTTATAACATCATTAACATCATCGTCTCCATCGACCCTTAATTGCGGGGTGTCATCATCGATATTCATGTCTCTTTATGAAAAATATGGATTTTGAATAGTCTCTTTAAAATTTTAAATTCCTTTCACTTCAGCAGAACCACATTTAGTTTAAGTAAACTAATTTTCCTGAGATTTCATTGTTATTATGCTCCACTAATCACTTAGGTCTCTTGAAATAGCATAGTACTTTGCGTAATAAATTTTATGTGCCTCTTGATCCAGTAAAAATGGTTCATTTATTATAAGAATAATTTTATATTTAATATCGATGATTCCATGAGTCGGATGAACATGAAAGACTCTCTCAGTATCTAACCACCGACATTAAAACATCTTTATGTAATTTTTTCCTAGATAACACAATTCAATAATTTCATCATGCATGTCATAAAAGTCAACTTTAGTTTCTCTATGATGCGATCCTCTTAAGAAAACTCCATTCTTCATTGTTTTTTATTCCCCATATGCACGTGTATGAAATCGAAAACCTTTCACCACATATGCATTATAAGATTTAACCATTTTGGATGGTGGGTTACTCAATATACACAGTTACTTATCAATTTTATCAGCAAGTTGAGACAACTAAAAATTTGTAAAACAATTATCAATATAATAAATAATAAATTGAATTGATATGTTAAACCATCAATAATTTATGTTGCCAGTTTTTAAAACCATTGAGATTTTTTTTCTACGTTGTTTAAGGGAATCTGCTGTAATTTGTGGAAGCTATTTCTTGATATGATTATCATATAACCTACAAAAAAAATAAGTTTACTTACTATAACATAAATTATAGAATAATTGATAGAATCATTCACAGTAAAAATGATGTCATTTCTTCACAGTTGAGCAGAACATATATATAAGATCTATGATGTTCATCATCTGAAAGTCATTGTTCATGAACTCCACTCAAGCCAAACTCTAGATGATTAAAAACTGATAATTGATTCTCTATTTCATCATTAACATTACCCTCATTCCGTCCCATGTGGTTTTTTTAGGGATATTCACATTCAGAATAATGAGATATGAGAAAATAAATTTCCTCTTGCAAATAAGATTCAACAATTGAGCCATCAACTGATACTTTTTTACGTACTTTTTTCTTCAATTTCAGCATGAATCTATCGAATGGGTACATCCATAAAAACTGTACCAGACCTTTACATTTAGCTTCATTAGGAAAAATATAATACCAGATGTTCCATTGAGTCAAAGAAAGTCATCGTGAAGATTTTTTTCAGTTTACATATAATTACAACAACATCTTATTCCTGTTTACTTAGTGCATCATAGTCTGTTGTTACTGCAAAAATGTCTCAAAAAATATGATATATTTATTATCGAATCCCAAATAATATAATTCAACAAACCTCTAAATCCAATCAGCATAAATCTTTGCATTATAACATAACAATCATGAATTTTTAATCCAGTAATATGACCATTATTTACACATCTTCCCAAATTGGAATCATAGCCATCTAGAAATATCAAATATGAAATCCACTGAGAAAATAATAATATAATCTCTTGGATAGTGTATAAGCTACTTTTGGATTCATTAACCTCTGTGATCTAAAATTTTGAAACAATTCAATTTCTAGACGCCTGTAAATTTGGGAAAGATCTAATAGTGCCTTTACATTATCTATGGTATTACCTGGTGTATACAAAACTATATGAAATAAATTATGAAAATAGTTCTTCTCAATATGCATGACATTCAATGTGTGGCGGACCAACAAATTAGACCGGTATGGAATATCCCAAAAAATGATCTGTTTTATCCAATTGTGTTCTTTCCAAAAGCCATGAATTTTCTATTGGTTTACTATTGGTCCAAATTTTATGGGAGGTAATGAAAATACAACTGATTTTAACTATGTACCTAAGATCATTTTTTGAGGTTCATCCCTTTTAATTATTCCTTTTCTAAAATGAGATTTTTTTTCCTCTAAAAATAATGATCGGTTGGAAGAAATCTACGATAACAGTCAAAATAGTATGGTTTTTTTCCATTGATGAGAATAAATTATTTTTTTGTATTTAATATAGTAAGGAAAATATTTTGGACCATGTGTACTTTATCCAGATAACATGCCATATACCAGGAAGTTTCTAATTGTCCACATCAATGCATCTTTTAATATGAAATTTTGTTTTGCAGCAACATCATATGTACTAACACCATTTCTCCATAATGAATTTAACTCATCAATAAATGGTTTTAAATAAATATCAATATTCTTTTTCAGATTTCCTGCGATTAATAAGGTCAAAAAGATATAGGGCTCCTTCATCAACATCCATGGAGGTAAATTGTATGAAGTTATAAAGACAGACCAACATGAATATTGACTACCATAATAACCAAATGGATAGAAACCATCAGTAGAAAAACCCAATTGCACGTTTCGGGCTTCTAAATAAAAATATGGATGTAGTCTGTCAAAATGTTTCTATGAATCACCATCATATGGTTGATTCAATCTTTTACTTGTTGAAATCTTGGTTTTGGGCCATGACATCATTGATGTTGTGTTCTAATACATAAATAAACACTGAAACCTCGGTGTAAGTGGGAAAAATATCAATTGTTTTACAGGAATCGATTCAGACTTCCTCGATTGAGCTTCTCTATATCTTTATTTTCCACATGTGGGACAACTATCCAATTACTCATTTTCACCAGAATATAAGATGAAATCATTTTCATGTAAAGGAATCTTTTGATAACTAAGACCCATATTACGAACCAGCCTCTTGATCTCAAAGTAATTTGTAGGCAACACATTTCCTTCAGGTAATAGTGTTTTAACCAAAGAAAATATCTGATCAAAATAGTTGTTTGACATTGAATTATCTGATTTAATAGTCATAAATATTTAAACCACTTCTAATTTGATTATCTTGAAACCAGGATATAATTTATCCTCAGCAGACCTCAACAACTCATAAAATTTGGATGGATCCAACTCAGGAGTTAAATCAATATCATCATGAGTTTTATTTTGTTCAACATATGAACCCGCAACATCATGTACTAAATTTTGAAACCATGATGGATCGAGAATAAAATTGTTAGTATCTTCTCTGGAACTGTGTTCACCATGTTGATACCAAAAAAATATAATCTTATTGAAAACCAAAATGCAAGATATGTCTCCCAACCTTGTCAAATGTGTCAAACATTCTCATAGCATATTTTTTACAAGGACACTTAATTATTCCTTTGGAAAAAAATTCCGGTTTTGATGATGCAAATGATAAGAAAGCTTTAACACCCTCAATATATATGTAATTTAAACCAAAACTGTTTGGATTTCTGTGCTAATTTATCAAAGCATGATCATCTAATAATGACTCTTGTCAACTTCCTTGTTCCATATTTTCCTAAAAAATATAAAATAATTACTTTTTTGAATATTTGGAAATTAGAAAAACACTATCTAAAAAAAGAAGATATATAATTACAACTACTTCTTAATAATTACTATTAATTATGGGAGACACAATTTCCAGTGGATTGATGACTACGCTTTTGTCTGACGGCTCATTTACTTGAAATTTTCTCGAACTGAAATCACAATGATGAATATGATCAGAGGTACACGTATCCATTCCCATGAATACGAGACTGTATAATCATACCTTTGAGAAGATTCTTTATTGTTAATTTAGTGTGATAAAGATGCAAGTAAATGAGCCTTTGGACAAAAGAGCCCCCTTTTCGTCAATGAATCATCTTCTTACAACAGTCACCACTTGAAAACATTATGAAAAATGAGGTCCTATGAATGCATATCCAAACTTGTGCATACAAGATTGAATATGCATACATTTAAGAATATTTCTCATAATATTTTGAGTCGAAGAGAGTTGAAAGGAGAAAAATAATCAAGTAAAAGGAATGTTTCCAATCCACTGGAAGTTCTGCTAAGTAATTACAATTTATTACAATTTATTTTATTCCTAATTATTCCTAATTATTCCTAATTATTCTTAATTATTCCTAATTATTCCTAATTATTCCTAATTATTCCTATTTATTCCTAATTATTTCTAATTATTTTTAATTATTCTTATTTATTCCTATTTATTCCTATTTATTCCTAGTTATTCCTATTTATTCCTATTTATTCCCATTTATTCCTATTTATTCTTATTTATTACTAATTATTACTAATTATTACTAATTATTATTAGTTTTTACTAATTATTACCAATTATTACTAATTATTACTAATTATTAGGAATAATTAGGAATAATTAGGAATAATTAGGAATAAAATCAATTTTAGTAAATTGTAATAAATTGTAATAACTTGGCACAATTTCAAGTGGATTAGCGTCACTCCTTTTTCTCGATGACTCTTCTCCTTTCAAATCTCACCTAATCAAAACATTATGAAAAATATACTTCTATGTATGCATATCCAATCTCATATGCACGAGTTTGGATATGCATTCATAGGACCACATTTTTATAATGTTTTCAGGTAGTGAAAGTTACAAGAAGAAGATTCGTCGATGAAAAGGGTGCTCTTTTGTTTGACGGCTCATTTACTTGCATATTTCACATACTGAAATCACAATGAGAAATATACTCGGAGGCACGCTTATATATTCTCATATGCATGAGAATGGATATGTGTACTTCTAAGAAGATTCGTCATTGTGATTTCAATGTGAAAAAGTTGCAAGTAAATGATCCATCATACAAAAGAGTATTCATAAATCCACTTGAAATTGTGTCGCATGTAATTAATGGTAATTATTAATAAGTAGTTGTAATTATTTATCTTTTTTTTATAGTGTTTTGATAGTTTCAAATTATTCAAAAATAAAAATGATTTTATATTTTGTAGAAAAATATAGAACAAGGAAGTCGGTAATAGTCATTATTAAATGATCACGCTTTGATAAATAAACGCAAAAATCAAAAGAGTTCTTGCTTAAATCCTCTATATATTGAGGGTGTTGAATCATTCTTATCATTTACATCATCAAAACCATAATTTGTTTCAAAATTCACAATTAAGTGTCCATGTAAAAAATGTGCTTTAAGAACGTTTGACACATTTGAAAAGGTTGAGGGGCATCTCTTGCATTTTGGTTTTCAATAAGATTATGTTTTTGGTATCAACATGGTGAATGTAGTTCCAGAGAAGATAACAATAATTTGATTCAAGATCCATAATGGTTTCAAAATTTTGTACATCATGTTACGGGTCCATCTGTTCAACAAACTGAAACTCAGGATGATATTGATTTAACTCCTGAGTTGGCACCATCCGAATTTTATGAGTTCTCGAGGTCTGTTGAGGATGAATTATATCCTAGTTTCAAGATAAACAAATTAAAAGCAGTTGAAATTTTTTTGGCTATTAAATTAGATAATTCAATGTTAAACAAATGTTTTTACTAGATATTTTCTTTGGTTAAAACATTGTTACCTAAAGGAAATGTGTTGCCTACAAATTACTATGATAGAAAGAGTCTATTTCATAATTTGGGCCTTAGTTATCAAAAGATTCCTGCATGTGAAAATGATTTCATCTTATATTCTGATGAAAATGTGTCATTCGATAGTTGTCCCACATATGGAAAATCAAGGTATACAGAAGCTCAACTGGGTAAGTCTGGATCAATTCTTCTAAAATAGTTGACATATTTCCCACTTACACCCAGGTTACAGCATTTATTTATCTCTCAGAACACAACGTCAATGATTTCATGGAACAAAACCAAGATTTCAACCAGTAAAAGATTGAATCACCCATCTCATGGTGATTCATGGAAACATTTTGACCGACTGCATCCATATTATTCTTTAGAATCCCAGAACATGCAATTGGGTCTTTATACTGATGGTTTCTATCTCTTTGGTTCTAATGGTAGTTAGTATTCATGGTGTCATGTCTTTATAACTCTGTAAAATTTACCTCCATGGATGTTGATGAAGGAGACCTATATCTTTTTGACCTTATTAATTCTAGGACATCCAAAAAAAATATTGATATTTATTTGAAACCATTGATTGATGAGCTAAATTCATTGTGTAGTAATGGTGTTAGTACATATGATGTTGTGGAGAAACAAAATTTCATATTAAAAGATTCATTTATGTGGATAATTAGTGACTTCTCGGTATATGGAATGTTATCTGGATAGAGTACACATGGTCCGAAATCATGTCCTTACTGTATGAAAGACAACAAATCATTTATGCTTGTGAATGAAAAAAAAACCTTTCTATTTTGACTTTCATCATAGATTTCTTCCAACCGGTCATCCTTTTATAAGGAAAAAATATCATTTCAAAAAAGTCACAATTGAAAGGGATGAACAACCAAAAATGATCTCAGGTATGGAGTTAAAATCAGTTGTATTTTCATTGCCACCCATCACATTTGGACCAATAGTAAACCAACAAAAAATTCATGTCTTTAGGAAAGAACACAATTGAATAAAATCGAGCATTTTTTGGGATCTACCATATCTGTCTGATTTGTTGGTCCACCACATGTTGAATGTCATGCATATTGAGAAGAACTATTTTGATAATTTATTTCATACAGTTTTGGATACACTAGGTAAGACCAAATATAATGTAAATGTATGATTAGATCTTTCCTAAATTTGTAGGTGATAAGAACTTGAACTGTTTCAAAATATCAGATCATAGAGGTTAATGAAGACAAAAGTAGCTTATACACTGTCCGAAGAGAGTTGCTTATTATTTTGTTAGTGGATTTCATATTTGATACTTCCAGATGGTTGTGCTTCCAATTTGGGTAGATGTCTTAAGAATGGTCATATTACCGGATTACAATTCGTGATTGTCATGTTATAATGGAAAGACTTATGCTGATTGGATTCTAATCTTTGTTGAATTCTATGATTTGGGGTTCGATAATAGACATATCATATTTTTTGAGACATTTTTGCAGCAACAACAGACTATGATGCACTAAGAAAACTAGAAGAAGATGTGGTCATAATTATATATAAACTGGAAAAAATATCCCCACTATCTTTCTTTAACTCAATAGAACATCTGATATTACACTTTCCACATGAAGCAAAATGTAGAGGTTCAATACAGTTTTCATGGATGTACCCATTCAATAGATGCATGCAGAAATTGAAGAAAAAAGTACGTAACAGAGTATCGGTTGAAGGATCAATTTATGAATCTTATTTGCAAGAAGAAATTTCTTTTTTCTACTCTCATTATTTTGAATCTAAATATCCCTAAAACACAATTTCATGGGACATAATGAAGGGAATATTGATGGTGAAATAGAAAATCAATTATCAATTTTTAATCAGCCAGAGCTTGGATTTGGTGGAGTTCATGAACAATGGATTTTAGATGATGAACATCACAGATCTCATACATATGTTCTTCTCAACTATGAAGAAATGAAATCATTTGTATTATGAGTGCTTCTATCACTTATTCTATAATTTATATTACAATAAGTAAACTTATTTTATTTGTAGGTTATATGATAATCATATCAAGAAATAGCTTCCACAAATTATAGTAGTTGCTCTTAAAGAACGCCAAAAAAATTCTCAATGGATTCAAAAACTCGTAACATAAATTATTGATGGTTTAACATATCAATTCAGTTTATTATTTATTATATTGATAATTGTTTTACAAATTTTTAGGTATCTCAACATGCTGATAAAATTGATAAGTGACTGTGTATATTGAGTAACCCACCATCCCAAATTGTAAAATCTTATAATGAATATGTGGTGAATGGTTTTTAATTTCATACACATGCATATGGGGAATCAAAAAATAATAATGAACACTTGAGTTTTCTTTAGAGGATCACATTATAGAGAAACTAAAGTTGACTTTTATGGCTTTCAGGATGAAATTATTGAACTATGTTTTCTAGAGAAAAAATATATAATGATATTTAAATATTGGTGGTTGGATACTGAGAGAGGCTTGAGTGTTCATAAGACTCATGGAATTGTTGATATTAAATATAAAATTCTTCTTGTAGTAAATGAACCATTTTTATTGGCTCAACAAGAACATCAAATTAATTATACAAAGTACTATGCTATTTTAAGAGACCTAAGTGATTGGCGAAGAATAATAAAAATGAAATCTCATGAAAATCAGTTTACTCAAACAGAATGTGGTTCCACTGAAGTGCAAGTAATTGAAATTTTTCAAGAGACCGCTCAAAATCCATAATTTTCACAGTGACATGAATATCGATGATGAAACCCCACAATTAAGGTTCGATGGTGACAATGATATTAATGATGTTACAAATGAATTTTAAATGGAAAGAGATAATGAAACTGAAACTCATATGGATATTAATGATGCCAAGAATGAATATAAAGATATTAATATCGTCTGATTTAAAGATAATGATGAAGGTGAACATTGACACAGTTAAATTATAGTTATAATCATAACTAATATATATCTATATATAATAGTTACTTTCAACTATCTACTAATAATGATAATTTTATGTTTCAGATGGACCATGATCTAATTCGTGAGTTGTAGGAGGCTAAGCTACCTTCGGATGAGGAGGATTTGGGATCATCTGACCCTCATCCTATTGGAAGTTCAGGGGGTACACGGAGGGGGTGTGGTCTTATGCTACTGATGATTCATGAACATATCCCTGAGTGACGTCCACATCTTGGATTCAATCCACGCACGTGGAGGTATGGTAACCTAAGTATTTTATTTAGTTTTCATTAATTTATTTATATACTAATTGTTTGATTATTTATTCTTTTTTTACAGTTTTGCGCATGTAGCTATTAGACTGGGGAGAGCTATCTTACGCAATTATTTTTCTCAGCCATGGATCGCATAGGAATAGATTATCATTGATGTTCAGCTTGGAATGTTCAATCATTAGCTGGTATATAAATAAATAATATTTATTTTGAAATTTATTTAATTAATAACTTGATATTATAAATTATTTATAGGTTTTATGGTATCCCATCAATGATATCATGCATGACTCTATCCACACGGCATGGGAGGTGTCTATGCGTGACAATTTCTGTCAGTTTTTTCACAATTTGAGAAGGACAGCCATTAAGAAAGTAGGAGTGACAGTATTTGATGAGTCGTGTAGAGCCCACCAACCAGAGTAAATTTCATATCACATTTGGGATGGATTATGTTCACACTGGTTGAGTGGTGGATGTCAGAGGAGATCTTCTCTGGGTCGGCAGAATCGAGGGAGACAAGAGGTGACGTTGAGTTAGTAGTCATACATTTAGTACATATATAGAGAATCTGGTAAGTATATTTTTTAAATATTTTATATAACATTAAATATAAACAGTTCATTTTATATTTATATAGGTAGTTGAGAAGCCCAATATTATGGAGTACGATGTTTATCAGAGGATGTATAGTGATCTAACCACTGGAGAGATTAGAGGTGATCGCCAGTGTCGGATTGTGGTCTATATTATTTCTTTTTCAGTTTAATAATTAACTACATATAATATTTTCAATAATTTAATTTCAAATTAGAACTGAAGGAGTCATATGAGGCCACGACCTCTCAGACACAGGCTGAGAGTCAGGCCGAGATAGCTGATCAGACTAGTGCCCACCATTTTGATGAGGCGGCATGGATGCAGGCGACCAAGTATTCCTTCGATAAGGGCCGAGTAGTTGGTATCGGCTCTCATTTGACTCCTGGGACTTATTATGGTACTGCTTCGATGTCAGCATCCAACTCGAGAGGAGATCATGGAGAGGCATCATCTTCTGGCTCATAGTATCAGGGGCAGTTGCAAGCTCAGAATGAACTTATAGAGAGTTTATAGAAGTAGTAGGAAGAGATGTGTCAGCAGTAGTAGCAGTACAAGGAGGATATGCATCGATGGTAGCAGCAGCACAAGGAAGAGATGCATTGATGGAAACAACAACATCACGAGAAGATGGAGTACATAAGTCGGCTGACTTGTAGTTTAGGGATGGATTTTCCTCCAACATCTCCTCCATATCCTCCACCTCCTCCAGAATACTACCCCCTAGTGATTTTTTTGTTATGTTAAAAACATTTGAATTCAAGATTTATGTAATATGAACTATTTATAGTTTCTATCTTTTATATTAGTTCGAATATTTCATAATTTTCTTTTAATATTTTATTATTTTATTATTTATTATTAGTATTATATTTTTTAATATTTTTTTATTTTACTAATAATAATAATGATGCTTTTTATGATTTTTTATATTTTTTTTTTGAATATTGAGAATTTTAATTTTTTTTATTTTTTTATTTTTTTTATAATATTAATATTATTTTTTCATTAATCATAATTTTAATAAATATATTTTTTTTATTTTATTCGGTATTTTTGATGGGACCCCATCAGAAATAGTTTATATATATTTTTTAAAATAGCTATTCAGACATGTAAAAGGGCCCATCGTAAATACTATTTTGCGACGGTCCTATCGCAAAAGGTTTAGGTATATATAACATATATAAATGGAGAACTATTTGCGAAAGGATGATGGGCCCTTCACAAATACTTTTTTGCAATGGGCTTGTTGAAAATTTTTATATATATATAATGTATATTATCAGAGATCTATTTTTAATGGGATGGTTTCCCATTGCAAATAATATTTTTTGTTACGATCCCATCCCAAAAAATACTATTTTCAATGTCGTTTCCTACAACGGGCTATTTGCGACAGGACCCCATCACAAAAGCTCATTTGTGATGGGCTCCCGTCACAAATAGCCAATTGAAAATACCTATAATTCCAGTAGTTTAATATACCCTATTTTTAGGGTTTTTTTAGTTTTCTAATTTCTATAATTATATCCCAAATCTAAGGCCAATACCGAATGGAATTAGAAAACTAAGAATGATCTATGAGGTTTAGATTGAACCCGGTAGATCATCCTAAGTTTTAAAAATTGATAAATATTTGTATTAAAAATAAAGTAAAAACACACACAGTTGAAATAAAACAAATGATTTAGTCTCAAGATCAGACTTAGTCCCCTCCACTTGAAAATAATCCACTACCAAGAATTTTATTATAAATAAACTGACCCACACCATAGATCAAGTTTTACATAGAAATACACAAGTCTTTATAGGATATACAGAGCCTCTTCCATAGTTTTATATGTGAGAATAAAAAGATAACAATTGTACGTGGGAAATCAAGCCTACATTGACTCTTCCATAGTTATTCATGGAAGAATTGATGAAAAATATTAATATATAGTTTCTCCCACTCTCTAATACTATATAGGAGATCATGATAAATTATATATACAATGTAATGTATACATAACTCAAATATTAGAAAAACATAAGATAAAGGAAATAATATAGTGAAATAAAGTATATATTTCTGTTATTCAGTATGAGATTCTTCTCTTATTGTTATAGTCTTTTGATTTGGAATTGATTCAAAAATATTTTCATATGTTCTTTTGATGTTTCATTGAAGATAAAGCAAGAATAGAGAGTTATGGATGTTCAAAAGAGAGAATAAATTTATTCTTTTCATTCACAATAAGTTATGATGCTTTTGTGTCATGCCTATTTATATCTCTTTATTATGTACATTTTTTCTCTTCAATCATCCTTTTAAAAAGAAACTTTCTCTGAAAATAGCAATTAAAAATCATCATTGAAGATCCTTGTACTTTATCAGTAAATATGGGCTTAATAAATTCTTTTGAATGACATAAAATTATACATATAAAGTTTGTTGGATTAATATATTAAATAATATAATAATATAATACTTACCTTTAGATATTGTCATTTTAAAATGTTCCATGTCAACATCAATGGTTTCTTCCATAATTTTTAGATTCATTGATAAGTTTTATGGTTGATCACTTGTACATATATTTGATAATTTTATCTTTCAGTCAATTAACTTACACTATAGTCAGTTCAATACTTTGTCATATTGAGACTATAGACCACAGTCACATCATTTGGTCATGTGGTTAATTTTTTTAATTGTTGAAATTCCTAATTTCACAAATAATTTCTTTCGTTTGGATTTTCAGTCAAATGGTTTATCATGTAGTTCATTCAACTAGCAACTTTTTTGATCCAAGAATTTGAGAGGAGACAACTATGATCGATCTACTAGATATTCATTCAATCCACATTTCATTCGGTTGATTAATTCCTTTGTGAAAAACTTGATTGTGATGGTCACTTGAGACAATGTGTGGTCACTCAGTTTGTCTCACATTCACTTGAATATTTCTTATAGTGACTTGATTTTCTTACACATTTTCCACAATTGATTTAATGGTCATGTGGTTGATGCATATAATATACAGTCAATACTAGACTATGTGTAATTTCTATTACTTCGTAAAATGATTTTACTTTTATAAAGCATAAAATAGATTAGAAATAAAACAAACATGATTTGTGATTATTAAAATAAGGAATTGTTGGACTAAAAAACAATCGTTGTTTTTTTATGATTATAAATCAATTTATATATAATTATTCATAGGATTAAAAATTATTCATTAAATATTATAATCTACTATAATAATAAATTAGAAAATAATGAATAATCATTGTTAGTTTGTGAAAATTTCATATTTTACTCATATGTAATAATTTATTCCTCCTTTGTTTATGAAATATATTTTACCACCCCTTTGATATTATCTAAAAAAATAAAGGGTAAAAGATTAAAGATATAATAAACGAAAAATAAATCATACAAAATAAAAATAAAAAATACATATAAATAAGATTAAAGAGATATTTCATTAATTGTTTAAAAAGTTTAAATAGTCCTTATCAAATTATAATCAGGATCAGAGTCCTTAGAAAGATATTGGTCCTTCCCTTTTCCAACAACAGGAGGTAGAGGTGGTGAATTCTATGTAATTATAGGAGGGATTGGAATATAGAATCCTTTAGCAATTTAGATATATCTAAGGGATTGATAAATAGTGAGATTAAAGGATCTTATAGGAGGTATAGATGAGGTAGAGGTTTGAATAGATGAACCAACTATGATTGAAACTATGGTTGATTCTTAGGTAGGAGAGGTAGAGATGTGGGGAATAATAAGAGTAAAAGGCGTGCTTCCAATCCATTGGAAGTTATGCCAAGTTATTACAATTTATTTTAATTTATTACAATGGATTTTATTCCTAATTTTTCATAATTATTCCTAATTATTCCTAATTATTCCTAATTATTCTTAATTATTCTTAAATATTCTTATTTATTCCTATTTATTCCTATTTATTCCTATTTATTCGTAATTATTCCTAATTATTCCTAATTATTTCTAATTATTCCTATTTATTTCTATTTATTCAAATTTATTACTAATTATTATTAATTATTACTGATTATTACTAATTATCCCTAATTATTACTAATTATCACTAATTATTACTAATTATCACTAATTATTACTATTTATTACTATTTATTACTATTTATTACTTTTTATTACTATTTATTACTATTTATTACTATTTCTTATTATTTATTACTAATTGTTACTAATTATTGCTATTTATTACTAATTATTACTATTTATTACTATTTATTACTAATTATTACTATTTATTGCTAATTATTAATATTTATTACTATTTATTACTAATTATTACTAATTATTACTAATTATTACTATTTATTACTATTTATTGCTAATTATTCTGAATTCTTCCAAATTATTACTATTTATTACTCTTTATTACTCTTTATTACTATTTCTTCCTAATTATTGCTGATTATTACTATTTTTTACTATTTATTACTATTTTTACTATTTTTTACTATTTATTACTATTTATTACTAATTATTATTAATTATTACTATATATTACTAATTATTACTAATTATAACTATTTATTACTATTTATTACTAATTATTTCTATTTATTGCTAATTATTACTAATTATTACTAATTATTACTAATTATTACTAATTATTACTAATTATTACTAATTATTACCAATTATTACCAATTATTACTAATTATTACCAATTATTACTAATTATTACTATTTGTTACTAATTATTACTAATTATTACTAATTATTACTTATTATTACTAATTATTACTAATTATTACTAATTATTACTATTTATTACTATTTATTACTATTATTTATTACTATTTATTACTAATTATTACTATTTATTACTATTTATTACTATTTATTACCAATTATAACTAATTGTTACTATTTATTACTATTTATTAATAATTATTAGTATTTATTACTAATTGTAAATATTTATTACTAATTGTAAATATTTATTACTATTGTTTCCTAATTATTACTATTTTTCCCTAATTATTACTATTTTTTCCTAGCTAATACTATTTACCGCTAATTATTACTATTTGCTGCTAATTATTACTATTTACTGCTAATTATTACTAATTACCTCTAATTATTACTAATTAGTATTAATTGCTATTAATTACTATAAATTACAGCTACTAATTACTAATTACCACTTATTATTTATATACATTACTAACTATCGTTAATAATTATTAATTACTATTAATTACTAAGAATTAGTACTAATAATTTCAATTTATTATTACAAGTAAATATTGATGAAAAAACAATTTAAATCTAATTTAATTACAATTAATCAACAATAATTAAAATTAATATAAATAATGAAATAAATAATAAATTAAATAAACCATAAATACCTTTAAACTTGATCACTTATAGGTGTAGACGGCTTCACAACTTCTTCGTAAGAAAAACTAACTCAGAAAAATTTTCACTCTAAAATTAGAGTTTAGAGAGCGAGAAAGTGGGAATTGAGGGGAAGCAAAAAACATATGGGGGTATATGTAGGTTAGATTAGTTTTGATGGTACGATTTGCGATGGGACCCATCGCAAATACCTGAGGCCACATTAATTGTTGTCGGTAGTTAAAAGGGTATTTGCGATAGGTCTGATCGCAAATAGTGACTTGCCAACACACTTTTTGCGACAGGACAACAACTCGTCGCAAATAGTATTTACCACCACCCGGTATTTATGACGGGTTCTATCACAAATACCCTTCCCGTGGTTTGTCGTGCAAACCGCACCTAACTTTTTGCGACGGGACCCTAAGTCTCGTTATAAATAATGAATTATTTGTGACGGGTTTATGCTCTCATCGCAAATAACCTCTTCAACGGACTATTTACGACGAGATTTATTCCCATCGCAAAAAGTCATTTTTCCCATAGTGCTAAGCTCACACAGAGATAACAACAATGACAATGAAGAAAATTGATGAAAGAAGGTAAATGAGTGTTAGAATTACTGATGGTGTTCAATGTGATGAACAATGATCCAAATATAGGTCGGATGTGGGAGATCCTCTCAAGAGCCAATGAGAGGATAAGGGAGAGCTATGGTGGAGTTGTTATGAAAATAAAGTTAGGGAAGAAGAAAAATTATATATCAAGGAAAAAATGGATAAAAATGTTCATTTTCTCCACTTTTTAACTGGGCACACAGTTTTTTCACATAGTTTTCCAAACCATTCACCAACCGTGTATCCCTACTATCTTGGAGCACCACACCTCACATAGTTTAGACGCACAGTTAGATAAACCATCCACAAACCATGCAAAGTAAACCTGCAATAAATTTCAAAGGTAAATGATTTTTAGACCCCTTAAAATGGTTTATTAAACCATGATCATATTCTTTATGGGATACATGGTTGAGGTACATGGTTAGCCAAATTATACGATAACCATGCACCTCATGTCGCATCTTCAAAAACAAGAACTCAGGCCCCATACCTTCTTGAAAACTGTCAGAACCTCTTATACTCTCTAAGGTACTTACATTGGGAAAAAAATGAGGTTTAAATAGAAATTAAAAGTGTTCATACCCTAATGAAAGAACGGGACCTTATAAAATCCCCTCTTTAAGACAACTCATCCCCAAGTCACACTTCATAGGTTGGTTGAGCTATATTTGAGGACAACTCCAGCTACTGAGAATGTACATCAGACTCCTATACCCAAGTATCCCCCTATACATGATTATGATTCCACATCACCTAAATCATAGGTTCCATCTTGCATTAAAGAATATTCAAGCAATGATCAATGATACTAACTGGATACTCTTAAAAATAAGAATCACCCTCCAACTCAAATTCCTCAAGATCCAAGACATGAGATAGTTCAGAGTAATAACGGTAGAGCTGGAAAACATGGAAGATGTTTTGAAAATACCTGTACTATAGAGAGAGAGATAAATTTGATATTATACCTTCCCAAGCCTCTATAAGATCTTAAAAATCCTAATGAACTTAGGTGTTAGCTTCCCTTACCTTTTAATCTATCAATAACCCAGTCTAAGAGAAACTCACAAAAAGACCTGATCCCCCTCCTCAAACTCCCGAGGTCGGGGATGAAAATTATTATATGACTTATGCCTAAAATAATCTATATCCATACATTTCCTAATCATTTTTACCTACTCTGATATATCTTGAATGATACATGGTCCTAATAGTGCTGCCTCCCCCACCTCAAAATAGCATAGAGGTGAAGAGCACAACCTACCATACAATCCCTCAAAAAGAGCCATTTAGATAGTCACATGGAATTTTTTATTATATGAAAACTCATAAAGAGGAAATTAATTTTACCATGATCCTCTAAGATCAAGTAGACACACAATAATCATGTCCTCTAGTACTTTTATAGTGTGCTCAGACTAACTGTCAGTTTGAGGGTAGTATATTGTACTCAAAAGTACCAATAAACCAAAAGAACTCTGAAATCCCTTACAGAATTAAGAAGTAAACCAAGTGTCCCTATCTGATACAAGGGTAAATGGAATCCCATGAAGGAATATGATATCTCATAAATATATCCTCACAAGCTCATCTGCTGAAAATATCTCCTATTATGAAAGAAGTGGGTGACCTTCATCATCCTGTCCACAATCACCCATATGGAGTCACTGCCTTTGGGTGACTCTGATATCCCCATCACAAAATACATGGTAAAATAATCCCATTTCTATTTTATAATTTTTATTTTATATATAATTATAGTAGGCCACTATTGTTCTTCTTTCATATCCTAATATGTGGAACACTAAGTAAAAAACCTATGATTTTCTTTTTCATCATGGGCCACCAATACCAACAGTTTTAGTCATGATACATTTTTATAAGTATGTGATACACTTCCCATTTATAGGAATGATATTCTTATATTAGTTACTATCATATTTTAATAGGAACTAAGACATTCCCGTGGGTATGTAAGATCTCATCCTCTTCAATAACCTAATCAGGTAGTGGGTCCTTACCGGAAACCATTTCCCTCAGGACCAAGCCTTCAGAATCTGAAAGTTTAATCCTCTACAATTGATACAGAAGTGGGGGATTCATTGATAAATCTATGATAATAGTATTCTTTTGACACTCTTTAACCTCTAGATGAATTTCATAAATAATATCCATCAACTTCCATTCACAACTAGCTTCTTAAACCACTTGAGTGTGAGTATTTCAACTCAAAGCATCAGTAACTATATTTCCATTCCCTGAAATGTAAGAAATCTAAAATTAAAAATAATACATATATAAAACAAATTATCTACTAATTAAGGTTCAAATAAATCTAATAGAATATATATTTTAGGTTTTCATGGTCCCTGTATACCACAAAATTCTCCCCCAGCATGTAATGTCTCCAACAACATAAGGCATGAACAACATCTGCAAATTAGAGATTATTTGTTTTTTAATTACACTCATGTGGAATAAAATAATTAGACCCATTTTCCATTAATAATTCCCCTTTCATCAAAACATCTCCCATCCTGACACCCAATGCATTACAAAAAACTGTGTACATTTTTCAAAGCTCTGTAAAAATCAGAATTAGTGCTGAGGTTAGAATTCCTTTTATCTTCTGAAAGGCCTCCTCTCAAGATTAAGATCATACCAAACATACACACTTCTTGTTAGATCCTATAATTGGTGTGGTAAGTTGTGAAAATTATTAGATAAAGCGTTGATAGTAACTAGATAATCCCATGAATCTTTGCATATCAAAAAAATCTTTGGATTCTCCCAAGAAACAATGGATCTCACATTCTATAGATCCACATAGACCCCAACTTATGAGATAATGTGATCTAGAAAGTTAACTTTATCAATATTAAAGTATCCCTTAGTTTCCTTGGAATATAATGGGTTATCTCTTAGTGTACTCAATATAATTTCAAGGTGTTTGTAATGATCGTGTCTAGTTTGAGAGTACACTAAGATATAATTCACAAAAATGACCGCAAAGACGTCTAGGTATGGGTGGAAAACCCAATTAATCAAATTCATAAAGACAAAAGGCATGTTAATTATATTGAATTAAATTACAAAATATTCAAATAGTCTATTCCTACTTCAGAATATTGAACATGGTAAATATGAGGGTCTAACTCTCACCTGATGATAGAACAATCTCAAATCAATATTCAAGAAGAATTTGGCTCCTCAAAGCTGGTCGAAGAGATAGTTTATATGGGGAAGTGGGTAATAGTTATCAATTATAATTTGATTCAACCACCATTAACCCACACATATCTTCAAGGTACCCATTGAATTCTTGGTAAAAAGTATTTTTGAACCCCAAGGAGAAGTATTGGGCTATATAAACCCTTTGGATTATAGGTCCTCTGACAACCTCTTGATCCCCTAAAGATTAGTAAGATTCATCCTATATAGTGGAATATATGTCAATTATTCTTTGGGAAAAATATATATGGTGAACTCTACCTCTATCTTAAGAGGTATCCTAAAAATTCGTTAGGAAAAAACATCTCCAAAATAGTCCACAACTAGAGGAAAGACAACCTGTCATACTTTATAATCATTAATAAAAAGGCAATAAATATAGGTCAAAACTCTTCCTATACTATGATTCTAAAGTCCAAATCAACTTTCCTAGAAATTCCATTCTCTCTTGGGACCATATCTACCACCTTCAGGTGAGAAGAAATACACCCACCAGTGATAACAATAAATATGGTCTTGAAAATGTACTAAACAGTCCTTCTTAAGAATTATATTGAAGCCTATCATCTCAAGGATAATGAAGTTCCATAGGAAATGATATCTACCTATCTCAAGAGGACACTCCATGAATCAGTGAAAACTCTCTAATCAAATTAACAATGGAGTTGAAAGAGGCATCACCCAACATAATTATTCAATATTGATACCATGAATTCCCATTAAAGTATCATATATGAATGAGTGTGAGGAACATGTGTCAAAAAAAGTGGATACTAAAGTTGAGGATACTAAGATTATACCGCATACTATAGATTCCTAGCACTCTTCTCCTTAGTTTTTAGGTTGCACTACATATTACTGGCGATATCCATGGCCATGATCTACAAAGTGACCTCCCGGAGCAGGTCCACTCTTTTGGTGTTGGATAACTTATATCTGAATACCTTGACCTCAATCACTTCCTCATCCTGTATAGACAGTAGTACTCTAGCATCATGCCTGTCATGGAGCCACATATCCCACTCCATAACTTTGAACTGGTACAGATCCTATCTCAGTAGGAACAAGAGGAAATATCTTGAAAAATCTTTAGATATGGCCCATTATATCATAGGATCATAAATCTATTGGATCTATATTACATTGGGGATTCATGTGACCTGACCTTCTACACTGATGGCATACCTCATAACTACTAGTTTGTACACTCTGACTACCACTTCCCTTATAAGAATTAGTAAGGTGACCATTCCTACCATTGGATGAACTGCTTCCCTACCTAGTTGTTGAACCACTATGCCCTGTACCATCATCTTCTATTATATTACACTTGCAGATAAGGGTTGGGTTTACTATCTTAGAGACGGTATTTAGTTGAAATATATTCTCCAGAGATCAGATGACATACCTGATCCCGTCCTCAAAATGCCTCACCCTCAACATCTCGTCACTATAAAGAGTGGGAGAAAAGAATTAGACCCTATGATACATGATTATTATTCCATGAAGGACCTAGTACCCTTATCCAAATGCATGAATTCTCTATCTTAATCATCTTTCAACATTTTGGGGACTTTTTTAAATAAAATATAGTTTATAGATCCCTCCATACCATTACCCGATATTGATCTGCCTAAGTAAGAATGTCCCACCATCACTTGGTAGATCCATAAAGCATATTTTAAACAAGATTCACCCTAATAACATGTGGTGTCCCCAAATTCTCAATTATTGTAAGTATATACTCTAACCAAGACTACATATCCTAGGGACCACCTTCCCCAAAAAACATAGGTGGGTTATGCTATGGTAATTCCTTATTAAACTCTAACATGGTTAGCATAGGTCATGGTGATCTATCCATGAACTATACTAGATATACAAAATATTATCTAAGTTTAGTTTCAATTAACATTCCAAGAATATCATCTTGTAATAAAGAAGGTGTATCGGGTTGCATTATAGGTGGTTTAGGTCCCACCACCTCAATATCATGGTCGTCTCCACCTTCCTAGTACTCAACCTAAGGATATAGTGGAGGAATATATCTATAATTACAAACACACACCTCAGAAATGGATTCCAAAGTATAATATATTATGGACAGGAAAGAAAATATAGGCTCAAGGCCTTGCAACATGGGATACACTGAACTCATAAAATATTCAGATTCAAATGATTACACTAACCCAACTACCTGCTCCTAGGTTTAGGTTATATGGTAATATTTCAAGTCTTAATCTAAAAGGTTCAGTTATATGGGGTTTCAATTCCATTTTATAGAGGAAAAAACATTTGAGTTTCAATTGGTACCCCTATTTAATGGAAAACAATTTTTTTTTTAAATAATTATAATTTATTAAGTCTACATGTAATGGTTCAGTTATACGGATTTCTATTCCCAATTTATAAAGACATAAACTTTATATGTTGCAATTGTAACACCATTTAACTACAATAAGATATTTAAAATTATGAATTAGAATATAATTTTTCTATATAAAATGGTTTAGTAATATGGATTTTAATTCCTAATTTATATTAGCACAACAATATAAATTTCAATTGTAAATCCATTTAACTGAAACCAACTAAAAGTTTCAACTTATGTAACCAAGTTTCCACATACTTAACCGTGTTAAAATTGGTTAAATAGGGTGAAATCATCATTTTATGTGGTAAAACACATTTTATGTTGATGTAGACACTTTATGTAACCAAAACAAATTTGTAAGAAATGTTATAAGTCAAATGTATAACAATCAGTTCACATACAATAGGAAACATGAAATACCAGAAATTTGTTATGGATGGAATGGAATATGAATGAGATATAAATCCGTACGTGCCTATGGTGATTCATGAGTTAATGTTACCTTGTCATTTCATCCTAAGGGTATAAATCCATAAAAGTTAACAGTGTAAATTTTGTACATCACCCAATGGTGAAGAAAGTAGTACTTTAACAGGTGAAATCCAGAACAATAAGTCCCTTCCTAGAAAAATTGTATTTTACCCTACACTTAGGTTAGCTACTCCTAGTAATCGGCTCATTACCAAGTTCTGACACTTCTTAGTCTCCTATCTACTAGCCCAAAAAACTAATATAAAAAAAGAAGGTTCTAATACCACTTTTTGATACCCATGTCCCAATTCATATACAAGTGACTGGTCCATAAGACCATAAGGCCTCGTGAATTCCTCCCCATATTCCAGTGGATTTCGACCAACCATGAGGTGTATGTTGGTATAGTGGGTAGACTATACCCTCATTATTAGATATAAGCACAGTGGTAAATAAAGGCAACACATAATCCATCCAAACAATGAATAATAGAACTAAATTAGCAATAGTATCATATAAAAATAATATCATGATGATAAAAAATATAAAGCAAGAAATACATGGTTGTAGTTAAAAAATAGTACTTATATAAACCAAAGGAAAAAATGATAAAATCAACCATCTCCATGATCATCATGAGCATGGGCTCAATCCTCTTCTCATAAGCTCCCATCCTAAAAGGAAATCAAGCATCCATAGATGGGAAATTCCCTTTATCCTTACATGAATCCATGAAATCTTATCGGGTAATAAGAAATAGCCTAAACATTATGTGATTACAACTTAACAGATCACCACTAATAGGCTCTAATGAAAATTTAGTTTATGAATGTAATAAGTAACAATGTGTATGAATAATAAATAAAAGTGGTGAAAATAATTAGAACCCATGTCAAGTTAGGGTTCCTCGAGGGTTGTCCAACCAACCCTATTAGGTTCATCTTAAGCCAAGTTTCTCTGAGAATATAACCCTTTACTTTGGTTAGGGACCCAAGGCATGTGGAAAAGGGGTCCTAGAATAATAAACTCAAGGAATCCAAGTAAAACCCATGGCATTATTGACTTTTAGAAGTCGATCCCACTCCTAGTGATCAACCGTGATATTGGATATTTGGTTTTGAGTGGAATCCAAGGGGTGAACTATTAGAATTACAATCCTAATAGTTTCTTTCTGAACCAAGGAAAACTATCCTTTATTATCAGGTAGATCTTTATTGTAATTTAGGGGGATGACACAAGGCATTCCTTCTCCAAAGATATTGATCCAAAATTGGGAGATCATCCTAATAATTCTATGTTTTCCATAGAGGTATATGAATCTATGACATAAATATGAGGATTTTATCATAGTAAAATAATGACTAAATCCAAATGGGTGTACCACTTGTCATTCACATCAACGAATTAAGTGTAATCCTATAAGTTCACTCAAGGAATTAAAAAATAATTCTTGGATTTCTCGAGGCATGCCACACTTTTAATAGTGTGGTAAAGAAAATAACAAAAACCAATCATAATTATTAATTAATCATAATTATTAATTAATCATAATTACATGTGTCTAATCTATTTAATAATTCAATTAATTCAAATAGGGCATTACACTTGTATATGATAATTGAGACACACCCTATGGGGTGGTTTTTTTAAATTTAAAGTATAGTTGACATGAGTGTTACACAAACCACACTCTAAGTGGTGTTTTAGGTTGAGGTAGTCAACCTGAAATATTGTCTAGGTTCCTTATATAATGTTTAGGTTAAATATTAGGTGAAAATTTAAAGTCATTTTAATTATTAGGCAACACAAAAAAAATTCCGGCATGCAACATAATGATACAAATTATAAACTTCAAGAATCTTGGGGAAAAGTAATAGACCACCTGCCTAGTCCCTATGGAATACTCCTCATCTAATATTGGCCTTATATTTGAGATGAAATAAGAGAAATCATAAAAGTGGAAAAATATGTAAAAATAGGTTGTATTAACTCACATGGAGAGAAAACCAATAATGGTGAAGAAAACTGAAGAAATAAGTTAAAGGAGTGTTATAATTATTGAGGGTGTTCTAACAATATGAATAGAAATGGAAATGGAGGTTGGATGTGGGATATACACTTAAGATCCAAGGAGAAGAGAAGGGAGAGATACGGTGGATTCATTTCTCAAATGAAGTTGGAGAAGAAGGAAAATTGTATTTAAAGCCAAAATGGGAAAAATTCCATTTTCCCCAATTTTTAGTAAGGTAAACATTTTTTCGTATGATTATCAAAAAAATTTACCAAATGTGTTTCCCTGGTGTCTAGGAGTACCACACCCGGCATGGTTTAGGCACATGATTACACAAACCATGCACAAACTATGTGAAGTTAACTAGCAATAAATTACATAGATCGCTCAGTTTTTTGTCCCCCTTCACATGGTTTATGATACCATTATATTCATGTTTTTGGGTTTCATGGTTGATGTTCACAGTTAACCAAAACATGCACTAACTATACACCTCATCTTGCTTCTTAAAAAACTGGAACTTCAAGCCCCTAACCTTCTCAAAATATCCTGAAACCCCCCATACTCTATAGAGAACTAGCATTAGGATAAAGTAAAAGGTTTAGATAGAATTTAAAAGTTTTTGTACCTCAAAAAAGTATTAGTATCTTACGATCTCCCCTCCTTAATATAACTCATCCATGAGTTTCACTTATAAGGTTGATTGAGATGCATTTGAGAAAAACTCAGTGACTAATAACATATGTCAAAATCCTATTCCCACATATCCTCCTATACATGATCATGATTCCATATCATCTAAACCATAAGAAACATCAAACCTTTTAGATTATTTATTCTGATATTAATGATACAAATTGTATACTCCTCAAAAGAAGCATCAGCCTCTAACTTTTTTTTAAAAGGTTGGGGTTGAAGCCTCATTTATTATTTAAAGCAAAGACCTCTTTAAAACTTGGTAGAGGGAGACCCATTTCATAGCCCAAAGTCCCAAGACTAAGTGGTCTGAATACAATGCCCAAAAGCCCATTGTTTGGCCCAAAGGGCCCTTTGGTGAATAGTAATTCTACAATACTCGAGATGCTACAGTACCTGCTACAATACCACCTCCCTAAAGTTCCTTCTATAGTGCCTCCACCACTAATATAGTACTACTACAGTAGCCCATAAATTTATCCCCTCCCAAATTTGATCCTGGGTATTTTGGATTCCAAGTAGGAGCCTTTACCACTTAAGTACAGGCTCGTTGGTAACATCAGCATCAAACTCAACTTCTTTAGGATCCAAGACATGAGATGGGTTTGAGTAATAATGATTGGGCTTAGAAACATGGAATACAATGTTCATATCTATGTACCACTAAGGGTGACCTATTTGATATGTCATTGGCCCAACCCTCTCTAAGATCTTGAAATTCTGTAAAAACCATGGTGCTAGCTTCAAGTGCTTATTAATCAATTGATAACCAAGTTTAGGTGAAACTTACAAGAAGAACTTATCCCCCACCTCAAAATCCAGAGATTGGTGATGGTGATCAGTATCTGAATTTAGCCTATATTGATCCATATCCATACATTTCTTGATTAATTGTACCTAATCTGACGTCTCTTTAATGATACATGGTACCAGTATCACTACCTCTTATGTCGCTAACTGGTACAATGGTGAATGACATAACCTACCATATAGTTCCTTGTAAGTATCCATCTTGATAATCTATTAGAAAGTGTTATTATAGGAAATATCAACAAGTGGTAAGTTATTTTCTGATAATACTCTAGAATCAAGGACACAGTCATGAAGCATGTCCTTCAGTACCTGTATAGTGAATTTGGACTAACTATCAATCTAAGGGTGGTATGTTGTACTCAAAAGTACATGTGAACTAAGGGCCTTCCACAACCCATACCAGAACCAGGAAGTAAATTAAGTGTTTATTTATGATAAAAGGGTATGTGGAATCCCACAAAGGCGTATGATATCTCATAAATATATTCTCCCAAGATCTTCCACTGAGAAAGTCTCCTAGATAGGAAAGAAGCGAGCAACCTTCATCAGCTTGTCCACAATTACCAATACACTGCCTCAGGGTGACTTATGTAACCCCATCATGAAATCCATAGTGACGTCATCACATTTCCATTTCAAAATGGGAAGTGGATATAAAATTTTAGGTGGTCTATGGTGTTCTAATTTCACCTGATTATAGGTGGAACATTGAATAATAAAACCTATGGTCTCCTTTGTTGTCCTGAACACCAATACTGGCGTTGTAAGTTATGATACATTTTAGTATGTTTGGGATATACTACCCATTTTGAGACATGATATTATCATATCATTTACTCTTATATATATTCAAGAACTCAGACATTTGTATGGATATTTTGGATCTTATCCTCATCTACAACCCAACAAGTCAGTGATTTCTCACCAGAAACACTATCACTCATGACCAATCCTTTGGAATATGAAATTTTACACCTTTTAAATTGATCCAAAAGTGATGAATCCACTGATAAAACGATAATTATATAATTATAATTACACTAATTGTACTCTATATTCATTTTATAAAGAATAAATATCAATTTCCCTTCACTACTAACTTCATGAACCACTTGAGACTAAGTCTTTTAGCTCAAAGCATCAGTAACTAAATTTCCTTTCCCTGGTGTGTAAGTAAGCTCAAAGTCAAAATAAAAAAGATATTCAACCCATATCTACTAATAGAGGTTCAAATATATCTGATAAAATATGTATTTTAGGATCTTATGGTCCTTGTATACCAAAAAATATTCCCTCTATAGGTAATTTCTCTAGAAATGCAAGGCATGAACAATATATACTAATTTGAGGTAATACATCTGATAATTATGCTCATTAAGCCTCAACTGATGAGACTCATAGGCCTTGAATCATTCCCCTTACATCAAAATATCTCCCATAATAATGACCAATGCATCACAATAAATACTTTACCCTTTTCCATGATTAGTAAAAATCATAATCGGTGTTGAGGTCATCCTTCCTTTTAACTCCTAAAAGGAATCCTCATAAGCTTTAGAAAATATGAACATTACACCCTTCTTACTCAATCCTATAAGTGGTACTATAAGGTATGAAAATTCCTAGATAAAGTTTAAATAGTAACCAACTATTCCCAAGAAGTTTCTTATAAAAACATTATTGGGATGATCTTAAGAAATAACGGCTTTTTCCTAATCTAGATCCACAGATACCCATACTTTTGAGATAATGTGACCCATGAAGTGAAATTTATTGATACAAAAGTGGAACTTATTGATCTTGGAATAAAAATAGTGATCTCTTAGTGTATTAAATATGATTTCATTGTGTTTGTAAAGATCATTTCATATCTAAGATTACATTAATATGTCATTCAAAAAAATGACCACAAAGGCATACATGTACGAGTGGAAAAATTCATTCATCAAGTCCATAAATATATTAGGTGTGTTTTTTAGACTGAATGATGTCACTAGATAATCATATAGGCCATACCTACTTCATAATGTTCTATATGGTATATCTGAGGTTCTAACTCTCACCTGATGATAGCCCAATGTCAAATCAATCTTTGAGAAGACACTAGCTCCTTCGATCCAGTCTAAGAGATCGTATATATTTGAAATTGGGTATCAATTCTTAACTATAAGTAGATTAAAGCAATAATAATCCACACAAAGCCTCAGGTAACTATTTACCTTCTTGGAAAAAAGTATAGGTGAAAAACAAGGAGAATTATTGGGCCATATAAACCCTTTGGATTCTGGGTCCTTTAACTGCTTATTGAACTCCTAAATCTCAATATAATCCATCCTCTATGGAGAAATAGATCCTAGTTTTATTCATGGAAAAATATAAATGGTGAACTCTACCTCTCTCTCAGAAGGTAGCCCAGACAAATCATCAGAGAAAACACCTCTAAAATGATCCACATATAGAAGAAATACATCCTTATATACTCTTTGATCATCATAAAAAGGATGTAAATCTATGATTACACTATACTTATCCTATGATTCTCAAGTCCGGCTTAAATATCCTATACATCCCATTCTCCCTTGTGAACATAGCTACCGCATTTAGGTGAGAATAAGGACATCTATCAATGATAACAATCAATATGGTCTTGAAAAGGAACTTACCAGTACATCCTAAGAATTATATCTAATCCTATAATCTCAATGATGAATTGATTACATAAGAAATAGTAGATGTATATCTCAAGATTATTCTCCTTACATTGGCGAACACTCTCTAATCAAATTCCCAATGATGTGTCAAGATGCATCACCCCAAAGAAGTATTAAATCTTGAGACCAAGACTTCCCATTAAGGAATTATATATGAATGATTTTGAGGTGCCTATGTTAAAAAAATAATATAAAAAAGTTTTGGATACTAAGATTGTACCTCATACTATAGATGTTCTAGTGTTATGCTTCTCAGGTTTAGGCTACACTACATATAACTAGCTAGATTAACAACCTTGATCTACAACATAACCTCTATGAGCAGGTTCACTCTCCTAGAACTACAAAACATGTATCTGACTCCCTCAAACTTTAACACTTACATAGCATGAATGGATAGCATTACTCTAGCTTCAAACCTAGCATGCAAGTCCCACTCAATAACTCAAAATAGGTATAGATCCTCTCTCATTGGGAACCAGAGGAAAGGTCCTGCAAAATCTCTAAAAATGGACCATTCTTCTACAATATTGGCACTCTACTAGATCTATGTTACATAGGGGATTCATATAACCTTTAATTATATACAAATGGAATACCAAATAACTACTGGTGTGTACAATCTTACTTTTACTTCCCTCATGATAAGTCTTAAAGTGACACATCCATCCATTGTACGAACCACTTTCATGCCTAGATTTTGAATTAAAATTCTATGTACCTTCAATTTTTATTAGATAAAATCATAGATAAGAGACTATTTCACCAACTTAGAGATGGTAGTCAGTAAAAATATGTGCACCTAATATCGAATGGCATACTTAATCCCATCCTCAAAACGCCTCACCCTCGACAACTCATCACCAGCAAGAGTGGGTGAAAAGCACTGTAGATCCATAAAACGAGCTGAGTAATATAATATGGACATATTACCCTACTATAGATGCATGAATTCCATAGATCCATCATCTATTAGTGTTTCCAAGAAAAGATATTCGTAAAAACTAGTATATAAGTCCCTCTAGACTATGCTCTAATGTTGATATACCTAAGTAAGAGTGTCCCACCATCGCTTAGTAGATCCATGAAGTATATATGCTATGAGATTCACCCTCCTTTTATAAGGTGTCTCTAGATCACAATATATCGTAATCATAGACTCTAACTAAGAATCTATTGACTAGGGACCACCTTCCCCTAAAAAAGTAAGTGGGTGATGTTGCTAGAATTCCCTGTTCAACTCTGACATGGTTGGAACAGGTTATGGAGATCCCTCTGTGGACCATACTAGATGTAGAAAACTGTCTCTATGTTGAGATTCAATTTCTAGTTCAGAAATAGAATATGGTACTATAATAGGTGTCATAGGTGGAATTATAGGTGGTTTAGGTCCCACCACCTCAGGATCATGGTCATCACTACCTTCCTAGTGTTCAACCTGAGGTCATCATAGAGGCATATGTCTACAATTCCAAACATTCCAATTATAAAAATATTCCCAAGAATAAGATATTACATAGCGGAAAGAAAATACAAGCTCAACACCCTACTGCTGGAGTTATACTAAAGTCATAAAATATTCAAAACCAAACGATTACACTAACCCAACTACCCACTCCTAGGGTTAGGTTATAAGGTAATATTTCAAGTCTTAATTGTAAAGGTTCAGTTATATAGGGTTTCAATTCCAATTTATGGAGTAAATTACACATTAAGTTTCAATTGGTACCCCCATTTAATGGAAACCAATTTGTTTACAAGAGTTAGAATTTATTAAGTATGCATATAATGATTCAGTTATAAAGATTACCATTACCAATTTATAAATACATAAAATTTATAAGTTTTATTTGTAAATACATTTAATTGTAACCATATGTTTAATATAATGCATTATAATATAATAGGTCTATATAAAATAGTTCAATTATACAGATTTTTGTTCCCAATTTGTATAATCATAACAATATAAACTGAAATTGTAAACCAATTTAACTGAAACCGGCTAAAAGTTTCAACTTATGTAACCAAGGTTCCAAATTCTTTACCATGTTAAAATTGGTTAAATAAGGTTATATAATCAAGAAATGTGGGATAACACTATTTAGTTTATTTTAGTAACTTTATGTAACATTTTTTATGCAATAAATGTTAAAATTAACATGTATAACAACCAACACACATACAATAAGAAACAAGAAATAAAAGAAATGTCACGTCCATAATATGGAATATTAATGAGATATAAATCCCCACATTCCTATGATGATACATGATCTAATTCTCCCTTTTTATAATAGTCCAAGGGTATAAATACATAAAACATAACAGTGTAAACTTTTTTGTCACCCAATGGTGAAAATAGTATAATTGTAACAAGTAAAATCTTGAACAACAAGTCCTTTCCCAAGAAACTTATATTATTTCCTACACTTGGTTTAGTTACTCCTAGACACAGGATCATTACCTAGTTCTGAAACTTCCTAATATTCTGTCTACCAACATAAAACAATAATAAAAATAGAAATAAGGCGATGATTCCACTTTATGACATACCTGTCCTGTTTCATGGACAAGTGAATAGTCTTTAGGGACATAAGGCCTCAAGTGTGACTCCCTATACATCATAGGTTACTAACCAACAGCGAGGGTGCATGGTCGTATGGTGGGGAGACAATACCCTCCTTATCTAAGTGCAAAAAAATGATAAATAAAAGAAATATATAATCCATACAGACAATATACAATATAAATGAATTAGTAAAAAATATCATATATAGATGATGTCATTATGATATGAAATATGAAGCAAGAAAGAAATGGCAGCAGACATAAAAATAGTACCAATATAAATAAAAGGAAACAAAAGACCAAAATAAACTATCTCTATGTGCATCATGAGCACTAGATTAGTCCTCTTCTTCTAAGCTCCCATCCTAAAAGGAAATCAAGTATCCAAATCTAGTAAATTTTCTTTATCCTTACCTGCATCCAAAAAATATACATGTGTATATAGGGTATAACCTAACAGGGTGTGAGTAAAACTCAATCAGAAACAACCAAAAAAATCTAATTTAAATACAATCTATGAATATAATATGTAATAGTGGGTTGGGATAATAATTAAAAGTTGTAAAAATAAATATAACCCATGTCGGGCTCTAGTTCCACATGGGATACCCAACTGAATATACATGCTTAAGCCTAATCTATATGTCTCTGATCATATAACCATTTAATTTGTTCAGGTACCTTAGTCACATGTACAAGTTGTTCTAGAATAATAACCATAAGGAATCCATGGAAAACCAATGACATTCTTGACTTTTGGAAGATGATCCCACTCGTAGTGATGAACTGTGATGTTGAATATTTGGTTTTGAGTGGAATAAAAGGGGTGAACCCTCGGTATTCCACTCCTAAGAGTATCTAATGAAACTAATTAAAAATATCCTTTTGTATTGGGTAGGTATCTATTGGAATCCAAGGGTATGACCAAAGGCATTTCTTGTCTGAATAAATTGAACCATACCTAGGAGATCATCCTGAGAATTATAATTTTCCAAAGAGGTAGATAAATCTGTGACATCATGACAAGGCATTCATTAAGGTAATACAATGACTAAATCCAAGAAGGGTGTACCAATTTTCATTTACATCAATGAATTGGGTGGAATCCTATGAGTTCACTCAAGGAATTAAAAAATAATCCAAATCTTGCTCGAGCCATGACACACCTTTAACAGTGTGTTCAAGTCTATAATAGTTTACAAGAATAATTATTAATTAATCATAAGGCTAGGTTTCTAAGCCATTTAAGAATTTAATTAATTCAAATAGTACCTTCCACTTGTAAGTGATAATCTAGACACACTCTAAGGTTTGGTTTGGTTAAAAACCTCTGGGAACTCATCCACCATAGGAGGTAATCCACTCTCACAACACCTAACATCTTTCTCTAACATAAGTGATAAAAACTAATACAAAAGTTTTCCCAAATCTGGAATTGGAGGTCCAGCACGACCTGCCTGAGGATCCCACTCACCATGAAAAACCTGGGTACTAATATCATGTGCCACAACTCACTCACCACCTATAGCAATCAATGTGTGCCTAAAAATACACCATCCAATCCATACTAAGGGTTACACCGAAAAGGTCTATTCATAAAATCAGAAAAATCTCATTCCAACTCAACCCCTAACATGGTGAGTGCACAATATGGACACTGAGACCCTTCTCTCACTTCTTACCAAGTAGCATTACCAACTCCATCACATAATAAATAATATCAATTGGAAGCTTTAATAAATCCACAAGATAGGCAGAAATAAAAGAAATTTATTCACAAGTATCAAAATAGAATAATAGATAAAGACGATGCAATAAGAATGGTACCTAGAACTATCAGAGGCCCTGCATCTAACTCAACTGGTGCTTTATCCATACCATGAATATTCCTTATCTTATCTTGATCTTGAGGAAGACCACTAACCTATGGATCTACACTAAACTGACTCTTCCTAAGATAAGATCCATCCCTACCACCATGACCACTAAACTAAGATACCACTATCTTAGAAGGTTTGGGTCAAGTTGAAATCTCTATAGAATCCATAGATCCAACTCCACTCTAACATGGGGATGACACCTTAAAAACTTGTTGCATGTTCCCAAAAGATCTACACTGATGGTAAGGTCTGGGTGGAGATGAACACAATAATTTCTTTTGTCCCACCTTCCCACACTGATGGCATGCCACTAACCCAAATCCTAAAGCCACAGACGATGAAATATGGGAAGTATTGTCTAAACTTCCCACACCATTATTATTCTATTCATCCCATTTCCTATTATTCTTAGATGAACCACTACTTCCCACTACAGACACTACTCTTGGGAATCCTGACTTTACTTTTTGATTAATATTTGCCCTAAAAGCATGATCAACCACCTCAGTGTAGGTCTTCATATTAAAAAAATACATGAGAATAAATAATAGACCGTAACCCCCAATAGAACCAATGAGCCATTATCTGTAGACTAGAAAAAATATTGGGTGCATGCTGAACCATCTCTTTGAATAGGTTAACATGCTTCATCATTGTCCAGTCTCCCTGGGTAAGATTCATGAAATCCTAAGATCTTTCATAATCCAAGTCCATGGGACAATACTTTTAATTGAAAATGACCTTAAATTCTTTCTAACCCATATGTCCATGCTTTCCATATAGAACTACTGAGTACCACCACTTCTGATTGGGGCCTTTCAACAAAAACAAACCACATTTCACTTTGATAGCCTCATGAGTGTCAATAAATTCCAACCGTCTCTCTATCTTCTCAATTAACTCCTCCACTTCCTGAGGCTCTACATTTCCCTAGAATGAGGGAGGATTTATCTTGAGGAATTCCTAATATTTTTCTTTTTTAGGACCTAGTTATGCTATCCTAACCTGAGAAGGACCAAAACCCGCTCTTTTTCCTAATGCTTAGACAGACCATACCACTACCTCCACTAGCCTTTGATCAATTCGAGATGGATAGCTCTCTTTATCCTCTTCTCGTGGCTTCACAGGAACTCTTTGAGGAGAAATTCTACCACAACAAGTGATAAACATAAGGAAACCCATTAATACAACCATTCTCAAAAAAATTCATCAACAAAAACCAATCTAAAATGCACCCATAAATTAAAACACAACAAAATACATAAAAATAACAATTCAAAATGACCAAACCACTCCACCCCCACCCGATTTCTTTATACGGTCTGCAATCTATACATATCTCATGGAGGAGAAGTAAAAAATAAAGTCCCAACATCCCATGACGACTCAAGTCCTATCACGAGGTGTGTTGTCCAAGCCCCCTACTAGTTATTAGAAACTCAAGACCTGAAAATCCTAGCTCTGATATATCTAGAATCATCCTAAAAAACTTGACCCAAAAAGAGAGAAAACTCCTCTGATGCTTTTTTTCATGAAACGAGTTGGGGTACCATCTAACCCGACACTCAAACTAACCTAAGGAAAGGCCCAAAGGGTATTACTAATCCCCATGGGGTGGATACCAGTACTTGGGTATCATTAATATACATTGGGAATAATTTGACCCATTTATATAACAAATAAACAGCCCACAAAAGTAAAACAACGCATAACCAAAAACCACAACCAAACATGGTTCAACAAATTTCAGAATCAATGTTTTATAATTTAAACCAGGAACTAAAGTGAAAAAACAAAAAATGAGTCACTAAACATCCAAAAATCCTTCATGCAACATGAGGGACAACACCCTCAAGACACCACAACCAACACCTGTAATAGTGGAACTCTCTAGAAACCAGAACCACCATCACCATGACACATCTTACCTTTAACTGGGTCATATATAACAAGGTATACATACACCTGATGGTGTATGTAGGGTGTGATCCAAATACCAATAGGAAGCTACCCAAATAAAATATTTCATGCTACAAAATTATAAGATAAATCAAAATAAACATTTATATGAAAGCACTTGGGAACATTTTTATCAAAGGGAATTTCAAGTAAACACTTCCAAAAAACATTCCTTTAAGATAAACAATTTTATAAAAGAGACTATTGTAATGACCCAAACTTTTTTAATAGTATATTAATATACTCTTAACAATTTAATAGAGATGTTAATGGTTAATGCAAAAAGAAGAGTCGATGGCTTCATCCAGTAGACTCGAACCTTATGAATCCCACTTATCATATCTTGGGAAGGAGGTGGCATCTTTGGGTTTTTCTTTGGACCAAGCCCAAGCCGAACTCCAGCGTGTCAAGCTTGAACGGAGTCGCCTACAGGATAAGTTCAAGTTAGTGGAGCTTACAACTAGGGAAATGTTATCCGAGCCTCTCTCAGATTCTCACACCTTAGCACACCTTACACTTAGTTCATATGTTGGTGTTATAAGGGGTTATGTAACGAGAACATAGCTATTTTGTGTAATCCTTTGAGATAAATAAAATTGTGATTTCTTCCTATGGTGATGTTTGTAAATTTTCAGATGTCTGGATAAATATAGGTATCTTATGAATGAATTTTGGAAAAAAAAAGATATTTTAAAATATTTATGTAAACCTTAAATAATTAATGATGTGTAAGGATTTTCAAAAAATGATATTCTACAAATGTGTTCAGTAAGAAATTTAGAGTCTAATAAGATCAACTTAATTTTTGGTGAATAGTAAATTATGAATAGTGACTTTACACTTAGGATTAGTAATGTGACCAAATGGATTAGTAATCTCACTTAAAGAAAGCATTAATATAATTTAGGCACCTTGATTAAGTAATGTGATTCAATAAAATAGGTAAATAAATGTTTCAGAAATAATTAGTCAAGTATTAGTTTTTTTAGGTGAATAGTGTTTTTTAATTAAAAATTAAATTAAAAAAATTTATAAAATTATTTTTATAAAATGAATTTCATTTTTGAATTCAGAGCATTGATATTATTTTAGGTGAATTTTTGGGATTTTTCTGAAAAAGTTGAATTTTCAGTGAATAGTGAATTTTTAGTTTAGAGTTTTGGGTGTTTAATGACATCATAAGGATGTAATAATTATGTAATAATTCTTGTAGACTTATGAATAGTAAGATAAGGTATGAGGTGTCCCATGTGTCCAATAACATGGGCAAATACCATGGTCAAGCCCATGGTTTTTCCAATACCACCAATGAGGTGTCCCTTGGCCATTAATGCCTTGTCCCCTCAATTCCCCTATAAATACCAAGCCATTATCTCATCCTTTCCATTCCAAAATCCTCATCAAGGAATTTATGGTCTCCATACCTCCCAAGGAGTCCTCCCAAGGTGCCCTCAAGCCTCCCAAGGTCCCAAACTTCGAGATTTTTAAGTTACTCTTCAAGTTAAGGGATCCTACCTCTCTCCTTCTTTTCATGTATTCTCTTTTATGTCATTTATTTTAAGCTCCATGTTCTTATGTTGGGGATGTTCTTTTATATTAAAACTACTATCCTTTTCATGTTCATATGATGAGAGACCCCCTATTTCTCTCATCAATTCATTTTAAGAATGTTTAAGTGGCGTCGTTAGGCTACCGAATTTTTGTAAGGGTCTCTTTCACCCTTCTCATTTTCAAGTTCTATTTTCATGTTAAGTTTTTCAAGTTATTTTTTTTATGTTGGGGTATGATATCTATATCCATAATACTGATAATTTATGTTCATATTATGAGATATCCAATTTGATCTCATCAATTCATTTTTTTGAAGTTTTAAGTGACGTCATTATGCTGCCAAATTTTCATAAGAGAAACCTTATTTTTGTCTTCCTTCCATGTTTTTCATTTAATATGGTATGTATTTAAAATTTCATTACCATGTTCTTATATCCTTTATATTCTGTCCCTATACTGTTTTTTGGATCATTTATGAGTGGGTAACCCATGTCCCCTCTCTTTTCAATGTTTTCTAAAACCCTGTAACATAGTTGTTATGCTGTAAAATTTTCATCTCAAAATGTCTCTCTCTTTTTCTCAAATTCTTTTATTTTATTAAGTGAATACTAAAATCAATTTATTCTACAGAGTTATTCACATTTATATCAAAATGTTCTATTTTAATTCTGGGATTTACATACATGAAACCCACTTTCCTTTTTCGTGGGTTTAAAATGACATAAAGATCATGTCTTAAAAGCAGTTTTTAAAACGTTATGATTACAAAATGAAACCCATTTCTTTTATTATATATGGGTTATTTATGAAATGTTTGATGATGATATATTTGGCTCACATGATGATAAATAAAAATTTAAGGTTGCGCCCTGATATCACTCCAATGCATTGGGTAAAGACTTAATCTCTAGAGATGACCATTTTAACGATACCTTCATGAATAACCTTGGTAATTTTTTATAATGACACTTTGGGGATATACCTTGGTGAAACGGAAATGATTTTCTAAGTTAAATGTTGTAGCCACATCTTCAAGTTATGAAATATGTTATTTTTATTATGATATTCCTTATGATTTATTTCTCAATCCTTAAAGTTATTTTTCATGACTTTATTGATGTCTCTCAAGTTCACATGTTAAATGTTTCTCCTTGTTTCCCTTATTGGGCCTTCTACTCACCCTTTATTTTGATGTATATCCCCAGGTTATGAGATGCAATAATGAACCTAGGATGAACATAAGGATAATCCTTTCAAGTGTTTAAGAAGAACTTTTTATGTTTTCATGTATTAAGTTCCTGGTTTCAAAGACACTAAACCTTAAATACCCTCAGTTTTGTGTAATGTAATGAAAGTTAATGTGATAAAAAGGTGGGATGCCATAGTTGGTGTCAAATGGAGGTTTAGTTAATTATGGAAATTAGGCTATGAAAGCTTTAGGAAGAACCCTATAGAAAATTTGAAATATAGGGAAAACTTCATGGTATTTTGGTGAGTATTAAGTAAGTGGTTTATCAAACAAGTACATCCCTATCTGGATATGAGCAGGTAGAGGCGGCTCTGGTATAGATGTACATAGGGGTAAAACCTGAAAACACATCTTTGAGCTAAAATTGAATGGGAACTGGTGCACGAAAATGGGTCTTGTTTCACTCTTGGTTACAACACTCCCGGGGGATATGTTTGGTTAATCACAAGATTTTTATGAATCATTATGAAGGAATTATAGAGAAATATAATTGTTTAAGAATGAAGTTTTAAGATGTATAATCCTTTATAGTTAAACTATTTTTAAATGAAACAAGTTTCTCACTATGATTTTATTCTTTAGAAAATGGTGGTAAATAGGAGGAACCGTGCAAATGGTGACCGCAATGTACCATGCGCTAACAGCTCTTCGATGGAAGCCAGAATGGAAAAATTCATGCAAATGATGTACCAACTGACTCAAGTTATGAGTAATAACTTGAATCAAGATGAGATGCTGATCTCACCACGAAGGGAACAACATTATGTTGAGTCCTTTATACACCAACGACCACCAACCTTCAGTGGATCGACTGACCCATTGATTGCTAAGAAATGGATCAGCTCTATAGAGAAGATCTTTTCTGTACTTCATTGTTAGGAACAAGAAAAAGTCACCCTTACTATTTACCTCCTAGAGGGAGAAGTTGGTCAGTTGTGGTCACTGATCAAAAACATGAATCCAAGAGGAGAGATGGAAGCTATGGAGTGGGAATAGTTTAGGGGAATGTTCTTCAATAAGTATTTCCCTCGTTTGATGAGAATGATAATGGAGAAAGAATTTCTCAAGATGAATCATAAGGAGAATGAATCTGTTGGAATCTATGAGATGAACTTCACAAGGCTTTCCCATTATACCTCAATATTTTTCATGGACCCTAATGGGAAGGTTGATAGATTATTTGGTGGACTACGACCTCATCTACGGAAGAATCTAGACAACCGAGACTATGATAGCTATGAAGAAATAGTTCAAAGTGCTATGAAAGTTGAACTGGAGTTTGGTGAGACACGGTTGTCTCACAAATCTAATGAGAAGAAGAGAGCTCTAGAACCAATCCTAGGAAGAAGCTTTGATCAGGAAAGAGGTGGAAAGCAAATGCAACTTTCCACATGCAATAAATGTGGGAAGAATCATTCAGGGAACTGCTTGTTCAGATGGGGAAAGTGCTACAAGTGTGGAAGAGAAGTCCATATTGCTCGGAATTGTCTTAGTGAAGTGAATCATCAACTCCCCAACACTAGCGATAGGGGAAATATGGTTCTGGCCCTACCCGAATTCCAATGCTTCAAGTGTGGATAGCTTGGGCACTTTGCTAATCACTATCCAAATCTAAGGGCAGTGGAGGGGAATCACCATCAACCCCAGCAAAGGCCAAGGGAGAAAGGTCATACTTTTTCTATCACAACAACTGAAGTTGAATCTCCGAATGACGTGGTAGCGGGTACTCTTATTGTACTCTCAAAACTATCAAGTACTTTGTTTGATTCTGGTTCTACACATTCCTTTATTTCCTCCAAGTTTGCAAAGAATATAGAATCAATCCCTGAACTGCTAGTGGTAGAGTTGTCAGTCAAGAATCCAAGTGGTATTATTCATGCATCAATAGTGTTTAGAGACTCTAGTATTTACTTTAGTGAGAAAAATCTTATCACAAATCTAGTAGTCATTACCATGATGGAATTATACATTATACTAGGGATAAACTGTCTCTCTAAGTATAATGCTAAGATCCAATTTAGAAGTAAGGAAATCTCAGTAGTCTTGAATGAACGACCTATAATTATCTTCCAAGGATAGATATCCCAACCTGATCCTTGTCTAGAGGCACCTCCTATAGCCTTCTTTATGGAGTTAATCGTTGAGGATGAATAAGGAAAAGGGAGTATATAGATAGAAGATGTTGTGATTGTTTAGAAATACATTGACGTATTTCTGGAGGAGTTACCTGGACCTCCCCCAGAAAGAGATGTAGAGTTCTCCATTGAACACATACCTAGATCTCAACCGATATCAAAGGCCCCGTATAGAATGAAAAATGTGGAGCTAGAGGAGTTAAAGAAACAACTCCAAGACTTGTTGGAGAAGGGGTTTATCTGACCGAGTGTGTCTCCTTGGGGAGCACCAGTTCTATTTATAAAGAAGAAGGATGGATCAATGCGTCTATGTATTTATTATAGATAACTGAATGGGATCACAATGAAGAATAAATACCCTCTTCCAAGAATTGATGATTTATTTGACAAACATCATGGGGCTCAATTCTTCTCCAAGATTGATCTTCTATCTGGTTATCATCAGCTGAGGGTGAATAAGGAAGACATTCCAAAGACTTCCTTCAGATCAAGATATGGTAATTATGAGTTTACTGTTATTCCCTTCATCTTGACAAATGCTCCTACTATTTTCATGGATTTGATGAATAGAGTCTTTAAGGACTACCTTGATAACTTTTTGGTAGTTTTTATTGATGATATTTTGATATATTCAAAAAGTCATGAGGATCATGAAGATCATCTGAGGGTTATTTTTCAAACTTTGCAGAAGGATAGGCTCTTTTGAAAGTTTAGCATGTGTGTGTTTTGGTTACAACAAGTGGCTTTCTTGGGGAACATCGTAACCAATGAAGGAATCTTGGTTGACCCTGCAAAGACAATGGTTGTGGAGGAGTGGACTCAACCCACAACAGTAACTGAGATTTGTAGTTTCCTTGGTTTATCAGGATATTATAGGAGGTTTGTGAGAAACTTTTCACAGCTTTCTAATCCACTAACCAAGTTGACTCAAAAATGGGTTAAGATCATCTGGACAATGGAATGCGAGGAAAGTTTCCAACAACTAAAGAAGAGATTGGTTACTGAACCTATGTTAACACTACCCTCTATCAAAGAAGGATTAGTTATTTTTATCGATGCATCTCTGAAAGGGCTTGGGTGCATCCTCATACAAAATGACAAGGTAATTTCTTATGCAACTCATCAGCTGAAGAAACATGAGAAGAATTATCTTACGCATGATCTAGAGTAGGCGGCAGTTGTTTTTTCTCTTAATATATGGAGGCAAAATCTTTATGGGGAGAAATGTTATATATACACCGATCACCAAAGTTTAAAGTATATTTTCACACAGAAATAATTGAACATGAGACAAAGTATATGGTTCGAGCTTATTAAAGACTAGGATTGTTCAATTCATTATCACCCTGAAAGAGCAAACAAAGTCACGGATGCATTAATCAGGAAAGACCCTGTTGTTCTGGAAACAATGAGGATCCTATGAGATCCCTTGATTAATGATCCAGTAAAGCTGGACATGGGAATTGGAAGGGAGGGACATCATAAACACTATCCCAAATGATTTCTCAACCTTCATTACTAGAGAATATCAAGAAGGCTCAAAAAGAAGATCTTTTGTTGCAGGAGAGTTTTGAGGCTATGAAAGATGGGAAGATTCCTAATTTCAATATTTATCAAGAAGGTGTATTGAAATTTTGTACAAAACTATGTGTTCCATCTATTACAGAGATAAATAAAGAACTGATGGATGAAGCTCATAGCTCTAATTTCTCTATACATCTGGGAAGCACTGAAATATATAAAGACCTTCGTGATCATTATTGGTGGGATAACATGTAACAACCCGAGTTTTTATAAGATATATTTTTTTAATTTCTTTCATATCTTCTATTGTATGCTACACCAATATTATCTTGTGCTATATGCAACACCGTATTATCTTGTAGTGTACGCAACACTAATCTTGGATTGTGTTACACACAATTTCAAGTTTGTTTGATAGTAGTTATTCTACGCAACATTGAGTGTATATATATATATATATTCAAGGTATAAATGAAATATGGTTGGATTTTGTTATATGCAACAACAAAGGAGTCTTTCACTACACGCAACCCTGACTTGGCTTGCATTACACGTAATTGCAACCTTCCTCGATAGCGTGTGTTGTACGCAATACCGGGTTTCACTAAATAATGATATATGGTTACAATATTATTATAAACTAGAAATTATGAATAGTAGTAAATACATTTTCAATTTTATGACATTATAATTCATCTTACACATTTTATAGAACATGGTATTAGAACAAAATAAATTTTTCGGGTAAAATAAGTATTTTTTTAAAAATGCAGTTTTGCCGCCTTTTTATGGAGCACCCATTTTAAATATAATTTTTGGCAAGTTTATAAGTTAAATTTTACAAAATAAACTTCTTCTTTTGAATCAGGATATAAAAATTTACATTGGATAAAGTTTTGATATTTTTATGATAACTTTCATATTTTAATGAATAGTAAAAACACGCTATATTTTAATTAAAAACAACTTTTTTTCATTGTAATAATTTATATGGTTAAATTATAATATTTAATGGTTTTAAAGTATAAATATAATATATTTTTACCATTTAATATAATTTATGTCATTATCATTTATTTTACATTGAATTCATAGGTAAAATCATTTCAATCTTTTGCGATGTTTTAACTTTTAAAACTCCATTTTCTTAACAATGGGATTAATTTTAAATTAATTTCTGAAACTTTTGTGTATTGAATTTAGAAAAACGGATTCCATATTTGGAATCAATGGGTCTAAATTATGTTAATAGGCTACTTTTTTTTGGGTATTATGAATAGTAACTACGGTAAATTTTATTTACCATAGTAAAAGGTAAATCGGGTAATTAAGGGTAAATATAATATTATAAAATTAACCTAACACTTTTATTAATATAATTGGATGATTATATTTCTTCCTAAGGAATATTTGGGAAAAAATTGAATCCATTGGAACCCACTTGGAGGTGATTAAGACCTTTAGTTTATTTTATTTAATGGAAAGTGAAATACGTCTCACTCAACTTTAATAATTAAAGTATTTTTAATATAAGTTTGTAAAGAATATAAATTTGGTTATAAATACTAATTTGAAATATAAATTTTTTTTCTTTATCATGGTAATTTATTTATAATTTTAAAGATATATTTAATTACCTTAATAGTTTATAGATTAATGATGCAGAAATTGTTTATTTAGTGAAAAATAAGTAATATAGTTTTTATTGAAATAATAATACCGATTAAAAGGCTCAAAAACCTGACCAAAACTTATTTATAGTGTATATATACATCATAAGCATCCAATGACCGAATATATGACCATTTTAAGTCTTATAAAAGTGATTATGACACTTATATTATTTTATTTTAAATGATGTCAAAGTTGTCACCTTCATAATTTAATAAATATAACATTTTAAAAGTTGGGTTTTTTAGAATATAAATCCAACTAAAAGTATTCTAATGAAATAAATAAGATTTATCTTCATCCTAGTATTTTATTTTTAATTTTTATGCAACAAATAAGTATATTTAATAATTATACAAAAAATGTTGTAGAAATTATTTTATTAAGAGAAAAATCAAATAAATGTTATTACAAATAGTAAAATATATATTATATAAACTATTTAATGTTCTCCACTAATTTTCTAGATGAATATTACATTTAGGAACCTATTAAAAATTTTATTTTGAATATATCCTCTATACGGATTTTATTTAAATTCAAATAAATAAATAGTGACAAAATTGACACTATTGTTATTTTATAAAAATAACATATTATTAAATTGTTTAAAAATAACAAAAATATTTAAAAATTATAAATTTAAATTTATGTAGTCTAAAATTTCATAAAGTATCCAATTATTGAAAATTAACAACACATAAGTGATTATTTATAACCATTTAGAATTTAGAATTTTATTACCACAAATAAAATTAAATAGATTAAATAAGGATAAATCAAAATGATAAGGTTTAAAATAAGATAAAAACATGTCTAAATTTGATTTTTTGATGATATTAAAACCCTATATCATCTAATAATTTAATTGATCCATTTTTTGAGGTTTTTATGTGGGGTTTGAATTTATATTAAACTAATATATTTGAGGATTCCAAAGGTGCCCCTCTCCTCCCTTATAAAAGGGCAGCTCCTCCCTCTCATTTTTACACAACTTTGAGCCTTCAAGCTCATCCAACCCCTGAACATTTCCCTTATAAACTTCCCTAGAAATATTCTAGATGTCCTGGTCTTCTTCAAAGACCAATTTTAGTGCCCTAAGAGAAGGTTTCAAAGAGGCGTGTCGAAGAAGAGGTAATATTCGTTACCGATTCTTTCAAATTTATTTCTTCTTATACTTCCTATTAAATAGTTGTTTCATTATGAAGTAATAACATAATTATCACTCATATACTTATATGTTATTTTAAATATGAAACAACCCTATTCCACCTTCTATCCATCCTACGGAAAATGAAATTACCGCGCGTGCGTACGTACGGAATACCGTCTCTACGTCGTGGTGTAATCTGTTTTCCACAACCACCTTACTTGTATGGGTATAATGGTGTAAAGAATAACTATATGTGATTATTGTAAATTGATATTGATTCTGAAATAGTATACATACACTTCAATACAATTCCATGATCATGGGAACGATATCATCGCTCGTGCGTACGTACGGACTACCGTCTCCACGGACGTGATAAGATTCATTCTTCATGTTAACCATTCATGAATGATTATAAAGTATATATAATGAATAATAATAAAATATATGACATAATAATGCTACTGGATTTATTTATATATATATATGTATGTCATCTATTTAATTCCATTCAATTCAATAAGGAAACGAAAACAGTGTTCATGCATATGTACGGCCTACCATCTCCATGAACGGTGTATTTCATTCCATTTATCAATCTATCATATATATGTAAATTATAAATATTTATTATATATAAATCATGTTTTACATTCTAAAATTAAGTAAATCAGGATATAAGTAATAATATCAATAACAACAAGTTGAAACACGTACGATAAATGAAACGATTTTACCCAAAACGCTGCTTTAACATGGATTTACAAAAGAACGGGTAATATAAAGTCATAAGTGAACCATATATGATATCATAACAATGAATATGATTCTTTAATAAGTCAATGACATTATTTAAATCATTATACAAGAGTTTTGGATACGTACGAAGCATATCGGACCTAAGGTAAGGGATAATGTTGCAATCTCAATTGTTTTCTATCCGAGATTGCTTATACCTAAGTATTTACTAGGGTTATATTTATCATCCATGTCCAAGTTTTATAAAAATTATTTAATGTATGTTTAAAGTCCTTTTTACCCATTTTTTAATTTTACTACATGGTAAGTAAGGAATTTCTTTTTTTACCATACGAGGTACTTTTTGACTTTTCCGGTAAAAGTACGAGAAAAATGTTTTTTTAAATTATACGGCATGAATGGATTTTTATGGTTTCATAACACCTTATTTTCATGAATCTTACTCTACAATATTTCATGAATATTTTTAAAAAAATCCTTTTCTTTTAAAATTTAATGGAATTTTGTGAAAAGAAAATGATTTTCAAGAAGAAAGGATATTTTCCTTAAGAATTCATTTCAAGTGCATTATCAAAACCATTTTCCATATAAGATGAAATTATTTCATATGTGTATGTTTCAAGTATAATGTCTCTATGATTTATATGGTTTCACTTTTCGTATGATGAAATGATATCCATTTGTTTTATATGGATTATGTTATGATGGAATGATGTTTATGAAACCCAATTTATTATTTGGGTTTTGATGAATGATTTATGATTGTTTTGTGGCACACGTAAGAATTATTTCAATATGAGATGTTTGGGACCTATATCTCCATCCAATGCATTGGGTAAAGATTTATATCTAATTAGATAGACATGGTTGAAACAGTAAGTAAATCTGGTTCAGTAATACAGGGCTGGAATGGCAAGTAAACCCAGTTCAGTATGGGATTTTGTCCACTAAGATGGTCTTGGCAGTAATGCCTTGCCTAGTATGGAAATCAGATACCATGATTAATGTTTTTACACAATTACTAGTTTTATTAAAATGCTATTTTTTCATGATTGATGTTCCATTATGATCTATGCCTTACGTATTGCCATGTTTTATGTCATTTCTCAAGATCTTGATGTTTAAACATTATGTTCATGTTTTTTAGTTCAAATATATATGGTTTGTTTTATTTTCTCCATGCTTAACCTTACTGAGCATTTAAGCTCACCCTTTTTATGTTTTCTTTTCCCCGAGTATTAAAAGAAAGTTTTTAGGTAAGGAAATAAAAAGGGGAAGATCGTTATGGGAGATGTTGAAGATCTTTCAACATGATTAGAAGTTTATATTCCAAGTTTCCAAAGACACTAAACTATTACTGTACTTTGGTGTCTATTTTTGTTATGTATTAGATATTCCACAAGAGTAATGTAATGTCTATGTACGTCAAGCTTTGGGTCTCTATAGTTGGTATCAGAGGAAAGGTTTAGTTAAACTTTGGAAACTAGGATGAGAAAACATTAGTGAGATCCCTAGAGATATTTCTAAGGTATGTCTAGGGATGTCCCAAAGGTTAAGTATAAGTATAGGTTATAGTCCTAGAATTACGGAAACCATATTAAAATTAAACCTAAGATGTTAGATAATGAAGGTACTCCCTCTTTATTATGTTATTTTCCTAGAATGATTTTTTCCTCTCACACTATTCTTTTTGGGTTTTATAAAATGGATGGAAACATGAGGATTCACGATAATGGAGGATATGATGGACAATGGAATCATATTCTTTATGAGCTACCAAATGAAATGGAATTTGGAAGGTGAAACATAATTATTATGACTAATCAGAAATCTCATAATATGATCAATAATCTCAACTTTGGTAAGATTCCTGACTCAGCTAATAAGATAAAGATGGAGTTTCATGATGATCAAAGAGGAAAGAAATTTCAATTTCCCTCATGTAAGTCATGTGGGAAGAGGCATCAAGGGAAATGTTTCAAAGGAACTAGAAGATGCTTTGGGTGTGGAAAAGAAGGACACAAATCCAGTAATTGCAAAGGAAAAGGTTTAGTTAACACCATGGACAAGGATAATGGTAATGATAAGACATCAACAATGGTTAAATGTTTTAAATGTGGAATGTACGGGCATTATACAAACCAATGCCCTAAGGGAAAATCTCATGAAGAGAACCAGTATGGTCGTATGGGTAGTATTTATGTTGATGATAATGAGGAGACTACAAATGGTATATGAGATGAAAGAAGTGTTGACGAATACAATGATGAAGCTCGGTCAATGGTTTAAGAAGCTAGTGGAATTATTTATGTTTATCAAGAGTTATGTTGTATAGGTAATGGTGCTATAGAATAAAGACACATCTAAGGATTGTTACACTATTGTTTTTCCTAAGAATTTGATAGTATATGTTGAATGGTACCAGTAACCATGAAAGGTTATTCGAATATTTCTGGAAAGTAGATGATATGCACATAATGAAGGGATAAAGAGAAAATAATATGTATGATAGTATTCATGAGCTCATGATTGATATAAGGACAAAGTGATATCATGGTTTGAGTATATCAAAATTTTGGGATTTTGGTATGTGGAAAGAGTTAACTTTTGACAGCATTCATGTTTTCACTAAGGTTCAATGGGTATTACTTTTTCAATAGAATACATGATTAAGGTATTCACATGTTTGTAATGTGACCAACAAGATATATCGTATGATATATGGGGGATAAATGATGGTATTCACATGCTCAGTAGATGACATTTCTAGTCATTGTTTTCTTTATACTATGAGCTTGGACATAAGTATTTTGGATAAGCCTAAAGATTGGAATGGATTATTTTGGACATAAATTAATATTGTCTAAGGCTAGAACTTTTTTTCAATATTATTGATGGGATGTTATAATAATGTAGTTTTAGAAAGAGGACAACCTGGAGGATGGGAAACAACCTGTCACATCAGACAAGGTTGCAGGAATCAAACCCACAACCGAAGTGCGACAGGCCTTTATCGCCTACCATTGGCCTACAGGAAGTCCCTTGTTAGTAGAAACTAATTTTATTTTATTAAGCGGTATTATAGATGAAGTATAAGTCCATTTTTTGGAATCATATATGATTAACCACACCATAGATGGACTTATGTATATTTGATAACTTTTTCTAACCTTTTGTTTGAAACAGATGGAATGACTCCTCATTCTATCATATGATCTTCTAACACTTCACAAATGACAAATTCAACTTCATTTCTTTAAGATATTAAGTGGAAATTGTTCAAGACACTAACAATGGTGAGATTGTACCAAAATCAAGTAAGTATTTATTTTGATTCGAAAATTCTTCAACATTAGGGAAAAGATCTTGAAAACCAAAAATGTTGTCCTAGTGCCCTCATATCTGATGAATCATATGGTACCTTCGAACATCACAAATTTATGGCTTTGTGATTGTTGGATTTTTCATATCCATGTTCTCTACCACTCTCCATCAGAACTTGATGGTTAGATTTTTCTTCTATATCCATATTTTCACCTATTTTCTCCTATATGGAAACCCAGTGATGAGTTACTTTGGGTAGTCATTAAATTTCATACTTTATTTTTAAAATTATGTTTTAGTATTCCTTTTTATGATGTAGGTTTCTATGAATAGTAAACAATTTATAACCCTGAAAAATTTCGAGGGAAAAATTCATTTTAAGGGGGGTAGAATGTTATAACCTGAGATTTTATAAGATATATTCTTTTTAATTTCTTTCATATCTTCTGTTGTATGCTACACCAATATTATATTTCACTATACGCAACACCGTATTAGCTTGTAGTATAAACAACACTAATCTTGGATCGTGTTACACACAATTTCAAGTTTGTTTGATAATAGTTATTCTATGCAACATTGAGTGTATATATATATATATTCAATGTATAAATGAAATATGGTTGGATTTTGTTATATGAAACAACAAAGGAGTCTTTCACTACATGAAACCCTGACTTGTCTTGCATTACACGCAATCGCAACCTTCCTCGATAGCGTGTGTTGTACGCAATACCGGGTTTCACTAAACAATGATATATGGTCATAATATTATTATAAACTAGACATTATGAAAATTAGTAAATAAATTTTGAATTTTATGAAATTATAATTCATCTTACACATTTTATAGAACTTGGTATGAGAACAAAATAAAATTTTCGGGTAAAATAAGTATTTTTCAAAAAATGTAGTTTTGCCACCTTTTGATGGCGCACCCATTTTAAATATAATTTTTGAAAAGTTTATAAGTTAAATTTTACAAAATAAACTTCTTATTTTGAATCAGGATATAAAAATTTACATTGGATAAAGTTTTGATATTTTTGTGATAACTTTCATATTTTAATGAATAGTAAAACACGCTATATTTTAATTAAAAACAACTTTTTTTAATCATAATAATTTATATGGTTAAATTATAATATTGAATGGTTTTAAAGTATAAATAGAATATATTTTTTACCATTTAATATAATTTATGTCATTATCATTGATTTTACATTGAATTCATCGGTAAAATCATTTCAATCTATTGGAATGTTTTAACTTTTAAAACTCATTTTCTTAACAACGGGATTAATTTTAAATTAATTTCTACAACTTTTGTGTATTTAATTTATAAAAATGGATTCCATATTTGTAATCAGTGGGTCCAAATTATGTTAATAGGAAACTTTTTATTTTTGGGCATTATGAATAGTAACTACGGTAAATTTTATTTACCATAGTAAAATATAAATCGGGTAATTAAGGGTAAATATAATATTATAAAACTATTCTAACACTTGTATTAATATAATTGGATGCTTATATTTCATCCTAAGACATATTTGAGTCTAATTGGGATCCATTTGAACCCACTTGAAGGTGATTAATACCTTTAGTTTATTTTATTTAATGGAAAGTCAAATATGTATCACTCAAATTTAATAATTAAAGTATTTTCAATATAAGTTTATACAGAATATAAATTCGGTTATAAATGCTAATTTTAAATATAAAATGTTTTTCTTTATCATGGTAATTTATTTATAATTTTTAAGATATATTTAATTACCTTAATAGTTTATACATTAATGATGCAGAAATTGTTTATTTAGTGAAAAATAAGTAATATAGTTTTCATTGAAATAATAATACCCATTAAAAGGCTCCAAAACCAGACCAAAACTTATTTATAGTGTATATATACATCATAATCATCAAATGACCGAATATATTACCGTTTGAAGTCTTATAAAAGTGATTATGACACTTATATTATTTTATTTTAAATGATGTCAAAGTTGTCACCTTCATAATTTAATAAATATAACATTTTAAAAGTTGGGTTTTTTAGAATATAAATCCGACTAAAAGTATTCTAATGAAATAAATAAGATTTATCTTCATTATAGTATTTTATTTTTAATTTTTATCCAACAAATAAGTATATTTAATAATTATACAAAAAATGTGGTAGAAATTATTTTATTAAGAGAAGTATTAAATAAATGGTATTACAAATAGTAAAATAAATATTATATGAACTATTTAATGTGTTCAAATACTTTTATATATAAATATGGAATGTTATTAACCTATTAAAAAATTTAGTTCGAATATATCCTTTGTTTGTATTTTATTAAAATTCAAATAAATGAATAGTGTCTAAATTGACACTATTGTTATTTTAAAAAAATAACATATTATTAAATTGTTTAAAAATCACAAAAATATTTAAAAATTATAAATTGAAATTTATATAGTATAAAATGTCATAAAGTATCCAATTGTGGAAAATTAACAACACATAAGTGATTATTTATAACCATTTAAAATTTAGAATTTTATTACCACAAATAAAATTAAATAGATTAAATAAGGATAAATCAAAATGATATGGTTTAAAATAAGAACAAAACATGTGTAAATTTTATTTTTTGATTATATTACAACCCTATATAATCTAATCTTCTAATTGAGTCATATTTGGAGGTTTTTATGTGGGTTTTGAATTTATATTAAACTAATATTTTTTAGGATTCCAAAGGTGCCCCTCTCCTCCCTTATAAAAGGGCACCTCCTCCCTCTCATCTTTACACAACTTTGAGCCTTCAGGCTCGGCCAACCCCTGACCATTTCCATTCTCAACTTAACTATAAATATTCTAGAGGTCCTGGTATTCTTCAAAGACCAATTTTAGTGCCCTAAGAGGAGGTTTCAAAGAGGCGTGTCAAAGAAGAGGTAATATCCGTTACCGATTCTTTCAAATTTATTTCTTCTTCTACTTCCTCTTATTTAGTTGTTTCACTATGAAATAATAACATCAGTATCAATAATATACTGATATGTTATTATAAATATGAAACAACCCTATTCCACCATCTATCCATCCTACTTAAAATGAAATCATTGCGCGTGCGTACGTACGGAATACCGTCTCTACGTCGTGGTGTAATCTGTTTTCCACCAATACCTTACTTGGATGGGTATCATGGTAAAAATAATAAATATATGTGATTATTTTAAAGTTATATTTATTCTAAAATATTATACATACACTTCAATACAATTCCATGATCATGGGAATGATATCATCGCTCGTGCGTACGTACGGACTACCGTCTCCACGAATATGATAAGATTCATTCTTCATGTTTACCATTCATGAATTATTATAAAGTATATATAATGAATAATAATGAAATATATGAAATAATAATTCTATTGTATTTATGTATATATATATTTATGTCATCTATTTAATTCCATTCAATTCAATAAGGAAACGAAAACACCGTTCATGCGTACGTACGACCTACCGTCTCCATGAACGGTGTATTTCATTCCATTTATCAATCTATCATATATATGTATATGATAATTATTTATTATATATAAATAATGTTTTAAATTCTTAAATTAATGAAATCAGGATATAATTAATAATATCAAGAACAACAAGTCGAAACACGTACGATAAATGAAACGATTTTACCCAAAACACTGCTTTAACATGGATTTACAAAATAACGGGTAATATAAAGTCATAAGTGAACCATATATGATATCATAACAATGAATATTATTTTTTAATAAGTCAATGACATTATTTAAATCATTATACAGGAGGTTAGGATATGTACGAAGCATATCGGGCCTAAGGTAAGGGATAATGTTGCAATCTCAATTGTTTTCTATCTGAGATTGCTTATACGTAAGTATTTACTGGGGTTATATTTAACATACATGTCCAAGTTTTATAAAAAAAATTCATGTATGTTTAAAGTCCTTTTTAACCTTTTTTGACTTTTAATACATGGTATGAAAGGAAATTTTTTTTGTTTACCATATGATGTACTTTTTGACTTTTCCGGCAAAAGTATGAGAAGAATGTTTTTTTAAATTATACGACATGAACGGATTTTTATGGTTTCATAACGCCTTATTTTCATGAATCTTACTCTACAATATTTCATGACTATTTTCAACAAAATCTTTTTATTTTAAAATTGAATGACATTTTGTGTAAAGAAAATGATTTTCAAGAAGAAAGGATATTTTCTTTAAGAATTCATTTCAAGTGCTTTATCAAAACCATTTTCCATATAAGATGACATTGTTTTATATGTGTGTGTTTAAAGTATAATGTATCTATGATTTATATGGTTTCACTTTTCTTATGATGAAATGATATCCATTTGTTTTATATAGATTATGTTATGATGGAATGATGTTTATGAAATCCAATTTATTCTTTGGGTTATGATGAATGATTTATGATTATTTTGTGGCACACGTAAGAATGATTTCAATATGAGGTGGGTGGGACCAATATCTCCCTCCAATTCATTGGGTAAAGATTTATATCTCATGAGATAGACAAGGCTGAAATGGAAAGTAAATCTGGTTTAGTAATACAGGGCTGGAATGGAAAGTAAACCCGGTTCAGTAAGGGATTTTGTCCACTAAGATGGTTTTGGAAGCAATGGATTGGCTACTATAGAAATCATATCATGTGATTAATGTTTTTCCACAATTAAAAGTTTTATTACCATACTATTTTCTCATGATTGATGTTCCATTATGATCTATGCCTTACATACTGCCATTTTTTATGTAATTTCTCAAGATCTTGATGTTTAAACATTATGTTCATGTATTTAAGTTCAAATATATATATGGTTTGTTTTATTTTCTCCATGTTTAACCTTACTGAGAATTTGAGCTCACCATTTTTATGTTTTCTTTTAACCCAGGATTAAAAGAAAGGTTTTAGGTAAGGACAAAAAGGGGAAGATCGTTATGGGAGATGTTGAAGATCTTTCAACATGATTAGAAGTATATATTCCAAGTTTCCAAAGACACTAAACTATTACAGTCATTTGGTGTCTATTTTTTTATGTATTAGATATTCCACATGAGTAATGTAATGTCTATGTACATCAAGATTTGGGTCTCTACAGTTGGTATTAGAGGAAAGGTTTAGTTAACCTTTGGAAACTAGGATGCGAAAACTTTAGTGAGATCCCTAGAGATATTTCTAAGGTATGTCTAGAGATGTCCCTAAGGTTAAGTATAAGTATAGGTTATAGTCCTAGAATTACGGAAACCATATTAGAATTAAACCTAAGATGTTAGATATTGAAGGTACTCCCTCTTTATTATGCTATTTTCCTAGCATGAGTTTTTCCTCTCACACTATTATTTTTGGGTTTTAGAAAATTGATGGAAACAGGAGGATTCACGATAATGGAGGATATGATAGACAATGGAATGATATTCTTCATGATCTACCAAATGAAATGGAATTTGGAAGGCGAAACATAATTATTATGACTAATTATCAATCTCATAATATGATCAATAATATCAACTTTGGTAAGATTCCTGACTCAGCTAATAAGAGAAAGAGGGAGTTTCATGATGATCATAGTGGAAAGAAAGTTCAATTTCCCTCATGTAATTCATGTGGGAAGAGGCATCAAGGGGAATGTTTCAAAGGAACTGGAAGATGCTTTGGGTGTTGAAAAGAAGGACACAAATCCAGTAATTGCAAAGGAAAAGGTTTAACTAACACCATGGACAAGGATAATGGTATTTATAAGACATAAACAATGGTTAAATGTTTTAAATGTGGAATGTATGGGCATTATTAAAACCAATTCCCTAAGGGAAAATCTCATGAAGAGAACCAGCATGGTCATATGGGTAGTATTTATGTTGTTGATGATGAAGAGACTACAAATGGTATATGAGATGAATGAAGTGTTGAGGAATACAATGATGAATCTCAGTCAATGGTTTAAGAAGGTAGTGGAATGATTTATGTTTATCAAGAGTTATGTTGTATAGGTAACTGTACTACGGAATAAAGACACATCTAAGGATTGTTATACTATTGTTTTTCCTGAGTATTTGATAGTATATGTTGAATGGTACTAGTAACCATGAAAGGTTATTCAAATATTTTTGGAAAGTAGATGATATGTTCATGATGAAGGGATAAGGAGAAAATAATATGTATGATAGTATTCATGAGCTCATGACTGATATAAGGACAAAGTGATATTATGGTTTGAGTATATCGAAATTTTGGGATTTTGGTATGTGGAAAGAGTTAACTTTTGACAGCATTCATGTTTTCACTAAGGTTAAATGGATATTAATTTTTCAATAGAATACATGATTAAGGTATTCACATGTTTTCAATGTGATCAACAAGTTATATCATATGATATATGGGGGATAAATGATGGTATTCACATGCTCGGTAGATGACATTTCTAGTAATTGTTTTCTTTATACTATGAGCTTGGACATAAGTATTTTGGATATTTTGGATAATCCTAAAGATTGGAATGGATTATGTTTGACATAAATTAGTGTTTTCTAAGTCTAGAACTTTTTTTCAATATTATTTATGGGATGTTATAATAATGTAGTTTTAGAAAAAGGACAACCTGTAGGATGGGCAACAACCTGTCGCATCGGATAAGGTTGTAGGAATCGAACCCACAACCAAAGTGTGACAAGCCTTTATTTCCTACCACTGGCCTAAAAGAAGTCCCTTGTTAGTAGAAACTAGTTTTATTTTATTAAGCGGTATGATAGATGAAGTATAAGTACATTTTTTGGAATCATATATGATTAACCACACCATAGATGGACTTATGTATATTTGATAACTTTTTCAAACCTTTTGTTTGAAACAGATGGAATGACTCATCATTCTATCACATGATCTTCTAACACTTCACAAATGACAAATTCAACTTCATTTCTTTAAGAGATGAATTGGAAATTGTTCAAGGCACTCACAACGGTGAGATTGTACCAAAATCAAGTAAGTATTTCTTTTGATTCAAAAATTATTCAACATTAGGGAAATGATCTTGAAAACCAAAAATGTTGTCCTAGTGCCCTCATATCTGATGAATCAGATGGTACCTTAGAACATCACAAATTTATGGCTTTGTGATTGTTGGATTTTTCATAGCCATATTCTCTACCACTCTCTATCAGAACTTGATGGTTAGATTTTTTTTCCTTAACCATATTTTCACCTATGTTCTCCTATATGGAAACCCAGTGATGAGTTACTTTGGGTAGTTGTTACGTTTCATACTTTAGTTTTAAAATAAAGTTTTAGTATTCCTTTTTACGATGTGGGTTTCTATAAATAGTAAATGATTTATAACCCCGACGAATTTTGAGGGAAAAATTCATTTTAAGGGGCGTAGAATGTAACAACCCAAGATTTTATAAGATATATTCATTTTAATTTCTTTCATATCTTCTGTTGTACGCTACACAAATATTATCTTTCACTATACGCAACACCGTATTAGCTTTCAGTATACGCAACACTAATCTTGGATCGTGTTACACACAATTTCAAGTTTGTTTGATAGTAGTTATTCTAAGCAACATTGAGTGTATATATATATATATTCATTGTATAAATGAAATATGGTTCGATTTTATTATACGCAACAACAAAGGAGTCTTTCACTACACGAAACCCTGACTTGGCTTGTATTACACGCAATTGCAACCTTCTTCGATAGCGTGTGTTGTACGTAATACCAGGTTTCACTAAACAACAATATATGGTTATAATATTATTATAAACTAGACTTTATGAATATTAGTAAATACATTTTTAATTTTATGAAATTTTAATTCATCTTACACATTTTATAGAACACGGTATGGGAATAAAATAAATTTTTCGGGTAAAATAAGTATTTTTAAAAAAAATGCAGTTTTGCCGCCTTTTGATGGCGCACCCATTTTAAATATAATTTTTGACAAGTTTATAAGTTAAATTTTACAAAATAAACTTCTTCTTTTGAATCAGGATATAAAAATTTACATTGGATAAAGTTTTGATATTTTTCTGATAACTTTCATATTTCAATGAATAGTAAAAACACGCTATATTTTAATTAAAAACAACTTTTTTCATCGTAATAATTTATATGATTAAATTATAAAATTTAATTGTTTTAAAGTATAAATAGAATATATTTTTACCATTTAATATAATTTATGTCATTAGTATTGATTTTACATTGAATTCATAGGTAAAATAATTTGAATCTTTTGCAATGTTTTAACTTTTAAAACTCATTTTCTTAACAACGTGATTAATTTTAAATTAATTTCGGCAAATTTTTTGTATTGAATTTAGAAAAATAGATTCCATATTTTGAATCAGTGGGTCCAAATTATTTTAATGGGCTAATTTTTATTTTTGGGCATTATGAATAGTAACTACGGTAAATTTTATTTACCATAGTAAAAGGTAAATCGGGTAATTAAGGGTAAATATAATATTATAAAATTATCCTAACACTTGTCTTAATATAATTGGATGCTTATATTTTGTCCTAATGCATATTTGGGTCGAAATGGAATTCATTGGAACGCACTTGGAGGTGATTAAGACCTTTAGTTTATTTTATTTAATGGAAAGTGAAATATGTCTCACTCAACTTTAATAATTAAAGTATTTTGAATATAAGTTTATACAGAATATAAATTTGATTATAAATACTCATTTGAAATATAAATTTTTTTTATTTATCATGGTAATTTATTTATAATTTTTAAGAGATATTTAATTACCTTAATAGATTATAAATTAATGATGTAGAAATTATTTATTTAGTGAAAAATAAGTAATATAGTTTTTATTGAAATACTAATACCCCTTAAAAATCTCACAAACCTGACCAAAACTAATTTATAGTGTATATATACACCATAATCATCCAATTACTGAATATATTACCGTTTTGAGTCTTATAAAAGTGATTATGACACTTATATTATTTTATTTTAAATGATGTCAAATTTGTCACCTTCATAATTTAATAAATATAACATTTTAAAAGTTGGGTGTTTTATAATATAAATCAGAATAAAAGTATTCTAATGAAATATATAAGATTTATCTTTATCTTAGTATTTTATTTTTTATTTTTATGCAACAAATATGTATATTTAATAATTATACAAAAATGTTGAAGAAATTATTTTATTAAGAGAAGTATCAAATAAATGGTATTAAAAATAGTAAAATAAATATTATATGAACTATTTAATGTGCTCCACTAATGTTCTAGATGAATATGACATGTTAGGAACCTATTAAAAATTTTAGTTCGAATATATCTTCTATGTGGATTTTATTTCAATTGAAATAAATGAATAGTGTCAAAATTGACACAATTGTTATTTTATAAAAATAACATATTATTAAATTTTCTAAAAATCAAAAAAAATATTTAAAATTTATAAATTTAAATTTATATATTCTAAAATGTCATAAAGTATCCAATTATGGAAAATTAAGAACACATAAGTGATTATTTATAACCATTTAAAATTTAGAATTGTATTACCACAAATAAAATTAAACAGATTAAATAAGGATAAATCAAACTGATATGGTTTAAAATAAGATCAAAACATGTATAAATTTGATTGGTTGAGGATATTAAAACCCTATATCATCTAATATTTTAATTGAGTCATTTTTTGAGGTTTTTATGTGGGGTTTTAATTTATATTAAACTAATATTTTTGAGGATTCCAAAGGTGCCCCTCTCCTCCCTTATAAAAGGGCACATCCTCCCTCTCATCTTTACACAACTTTGAGCCTTCAAGATCATAAAAACCCTACCCATTTCCATTCTCAACTTCCCTATAAATATTCTAGAGGTCCTTCTTTTATTAAAAGACCAATTTTAGTGCCCTAAGAGGAGGTTTCAAAGAGGCGTGTCGAAGAAGAGGTAATATCTGTTACCGATTCTTTCAAATTTATTTATTCTTATACTTCCTATTATTTAGTTGTCTCATTATGAAATAAGAACATCAGTATCACTCATATACGTATATGTTACTATAAATATGAAACAACCCTATTCCACCTTCTATCCATCCTACGGAAAATGAAATCATTGCATGTGCGTACGTACGGAATACAGCCTCCACGCCGTGGTGTAATCTGTTTTCCACCACCACCTTAATTGGATGGGTATAATGGTGTAAAGAATAACTATATGTGATTATTTTAAAGTGATATTTATTCTGAAATAGTATACATACACTTCAATACAATTCCACGATCATGGGAACGATATCATCGCTCGAGCGTACGTACGGACTACCGTCTCCATGAACGCGATAAGATTCATTCTTCATGTTAACCATTCATGAATGATTATAAAGTATATATAATGAATAATAATGAAATATATGACATAATAATGATACTAGATTTATATATATATATATATATATATGTCATCTATTTAATTCCATTCAATTTAATAAGGAAACGAAAACAGCGTCCATGCGTACGTACGGCCTACCGTCTCCATGAACGGTGTATTTCATTCCATTTATAAATCTATCATATATATGTATATGATAAATATTTATTATATATAAATCTTGTTTTACATTATGAAATTAAGGAAATCAATATATAATTAATAATATCAAGAACAACAAGTCGAAATACGTATGATAAATGAAACGATTTTACCCAAAACGCTGCTTTAACATGGATTTAAAAAAGAACGGGTAATATAAAGTCATAAGTGAACCATATATGATATCATAACAATAAATATGATTCTGTAATAATTCAATGACATTATTTAAATAATTATACAGGAGGTTCAGATACATACGAAGCATATCGGACCTAAGGTAAGGGATAATGTTGCAATATCAGTTGTTTTCTATCCGAGATTGCTTATACGTAATTATTTATTGAGGTTATATTTATCATCCATGTAAAAGTTTTATAAAAATGTTTTCATGTATGTTTATAGTCATTTTTACCAATTTTTTACTTTTACTACATGGTATGTAAGGATTTGTTTTTTACCATACGAGGTACTTTTTGACTTTTTGGAAAAAGTACGAGAAGAATGTTTTTTAAAATTATACGGCATGAACTGATTTTTATGGTTTCATAACGCCTTATTTTCATGAAGATTAATCTACAAGATTTCATGACTATTTTCAACAAAATCCTTTTATTTTAAAATTGAATGGAATTTTTTGACACGAAAATTATTTTCAAGAAGAAAGGATATTTTATTTAAGAATTCATTTCAAGTGCTTTATCAAATCCATTTTCCATCTAAGATGACATTATTTCATATTTTTATGTTTCAAGTATAATGTCTATATGATTTATATGGTTTCACTTTTCTTATGATGAAATGATATCCATTTTTTTATATGGATTATGTTATGATGGAATGATGTTTATGAAACCCAATTTATTCTTTTGGTTGTGATGAATGATTTATGATTGTTTTGTGGCACACATAAGAATGATTTCAATATGAGATGGGTGGGACCTATATCTCCCTCCAGTGCATTGGTTAAAGATTTATATCTCATGAGATAGGCATGGATGAAACGGGAAGTAAATCTGGTTTAGTAATACAGGGCCGGAACGGCAAGTAAACCCAATTCAGTAAGGGACTTTGTCCACTAAGATGGTTTTGGCAGCAATGCCTTGGCTACTATGGAAATCATATCATGTGCTTAATTTTTTTCCACAATTACTAGTTTTATTACCATTCTATTTTATCATGATTGATGTTCCATTATGATCTATGCCTTACGTACTACCATGTTTTATGTCATTTATCAAGATCTTAATGTTTAAACATTATGTTCATGTTTTTAAGTTCAAATATATATGGTTTATTTTATTTTCTCCATGGTTAACCTTACTGAGCATTTGAGCTCACCCTTTTTATATTTTCTTTTCCCCCAAGATTAAAAGAAAGGTTTTAGGTAAGGAAACAAAAAGGGGAAGATCGTTATGGGAGATTTTGAAGATCTTTCAACATGATTAGAAGTTTATATTCCAAGTTTCCAAAGACACTAAACTATTATAGTCCTTTGGTGTCTATTTTTGTTATGTATTAGATATTCCACAAGCGTAATGTAATGTCTATGTACATCAAGCTTTGGGTCTCTACATAACAAGAAGAGGGAGATCGCTGATTACACTACAAGGTGCCTGGTGTGTCAACAAGTAAAGGAAGAACGACAACTTCCTAAGGGGGTATTACAACTGCTACCCATACCAGCATGGAAGTGGGATAATATCACTAGGATATTTGTCACTGGTCTCCCAAAAACTTCCAAAGGAAATAATGTGATATGGGTTATTGTGGACCGTCTCACCAAGACTTCCCATTTTATATCCATTCGGGAATATTTCTCTTTGGATCAACTTGTCAAGATTTACGTAAAGGAAGTGGTAAGACTGCATGGGGTACCGCTATCCATCAAATCTGATCGTGATCCAAGATTCACATCAAAATTCTGTAGAAGTCTTCAACATGATATGAATATTTAATTGAATTTTAGTACGGCCTATCATCCTCAAACTAATGGAAAATCTAAAAGCACTATTCACACACTTGAGGAAATGTTGAGATTATGCTCAATGGAATTTAAAGGTGGATGGGATCAACACCTCCCATTAGTGGAGTTATCATACAACAACAGCTTCCATTCGAGTATTCATATGGCACCCTATGAAGCTTTGTATGGAAAGTGATGTAGAACTCCTACTTTTTGGGATGAAGCTGATGAGAGAAAGCTTCTTAGGCCTGATCTTGTGCAAGAGATGACAGAAAAGGTTCATGCCATCCAACAACACATAAAGGCTGCTCAGAGTTGGCAGAAGAGCTATGCTGACAACCATCGAAGGGACTTGGAGTTTGGTGTTGGTGACAAAGTCTTCCTCCAAATTTCTCCATGGAAGAGAGTCTTGCGGTTTGGGAAGAAAGGGAATCTCAGCCCTAGTCACATTGGCCCTATGAAATCCTTGATCACATAGGAGCAGTTTCCTATTGTCTAGAACTTCCACCAAACCTAGCTCAAGTTCACGGTGTCTTCCACGTATCTCTCTTGAGGAAGTACATACCTGACCCTTCGCATTTACTGAACCCAGAGGTGGTACAACTGGAACACGACCTCTCTTATAAGGAGTAGCCAGTGGAGATCTTAGACCATAGATACAAGGTTCTATACAACAAGACTACCCACCTTGTGAAAGTGTTGTGGAGGAATCGTAAGTATGAAGAAGCGACGTGGGAGCCTGAGGAAACAATGAAGCAAAAGTACCCTCACCTTTTCAACTAGGCCTTTGGTTTAAAATTTCAGGGACGAAATTTCTTAAGGGGGGAAGAATGTAATGACCCAAACTTTTTGAATAGTATATTAATTTAATCTTAATGATTTAAAAGAGATGTTAATGTTTAATGCAGAAAAAAGAGACGATCGCTTCATCCAGTAGACTCGAACCTTATGAAGCCCACTTATTAGAGCTTAGGAAGGAGGTGGCATCATTGGGATTTGCTTTGGACCAATCCCAAGCCGATTTCTAGTGCGTCAAACTTGAAAGGAGTCACCTATGGGAGAAGTTCAAGTTAGTGGAGATTACAACTAGGGAAATGTTATCTGAGTCTCCCTCAGATTCTCTCACCTTAGCACACCTTACACTTAGGTCATATGCTGATGTTATAAGGGGATATGTAATGAGACCGTAGCTACATTGTTTAATCCTTTGAGATAAATAAAATTTATATTTCTTCCTATGGTGAAGTTTGTGAATTTTCAGATGTCTGGATAAATATAGGATGTATCATATGAATGAATTTTGAAAAAAAAATATATTTTAAAATATTTATGTAAACCTTAAATAATTAATGATGTGTAAGGATTTTCAAAAAATGTTCTTCTGTAAATGTGTTCAGTAAGAAATTTAGAGTCTAATAAGATCAACTTAATTTTTAGTGAATAGTAAATTATGAATAGTGATTTTACGTTTAGGATTAGTAATGTGACCAAATGGATTAGTAATCTCACTTAAAGAAAGTATTAATATAATTTAGGCACCTTGATTAAGTAATGTGATTCAATAAAATAGGTAAATAACTGTTTCAGAAATTATTAGTCAAGTATTAGTTTTTTCAGGTGAATAGTGTTTTTTATTTAAAAATTAAATTAAAATTATTTAGAAAATTATTTTTATAAAATGGAGTTCATTTTTGAATTCATAGAATCAAAATTATGATAAGGTGAATTTTTGGGATTTTTCTGAAAAAGTTGAATTTTTGGTGAATAGTGAATTTTTAGTTTAGTGTTTTGGGTGTTTAATGACATCATTAAAGATGTAATAATTATGTAATAATTCTGGTCGAGTTATGAATAGTAATATAAGGTATGAGGTGTCCCAAGTGGCCAATACCATGGGAAAATACCATGGGCAAGCCCATGGTTTTTCCAATACCACTAATGAGGTGTCCCTTGGCCATTAATGCCTTGTCCCCCACTTACCCTATAAATAACAAGCCATTCTCTCATCCTTTCCATTCCAAAATCCTCCTCAACGAAGTTCTGGTCTCCTTACCTCCCAAGGAGTCCTCCCAAGGTGCCCTAAAGCCTCCCAAGGTCCCAAACTTTGAGATTTCGAAGTTACTCTTCAAGGTAAGGGATCCTACCTCTCTCTTTCTTTTCATGTATTCTCCTTTATGTCATTTATTTTAAGCTCCATGTTCTTATACTAGTGATGTTATTTTATATTCATACAAATTTACTTTTCATGTTCATATGATGATAGACCCCCTCTTTCTCTCATAAATTCATTTTAATAATGTTTAAGTGGCGTCGTTAGGCTGCCGAATTTTTGTAAGGGATTCTTTCACACTTCTCATTTTGAAGTTCTATTTTCATGTCAAATATTTCAAGTTACTTTTTATTTGTTGGGGTATGATCTCTATATCCATCATACTATTAATTTATGTTCATATTATGAGATAATCCATTTTAACTCATAAATTCATTTTTTGAAGTTTTAAGTGACGTTGTTAGGCTACTGAATTTTCATAAGAGAAATCTTATTTTTGTCTCCCTTCCATGTTTTTCATTTCATATGGTATATATTTCAAATTTCATTAACATGTTCTTATATCCTTTATATTATGTCCCTATACTATTTTTTGGACCATTTATGAGTGGGTAACCCATGTCCCCTCTCTTTTTAATGTTTTCTAAAACCCTATAACATAGCCGCTATGTTGCAGAATTTTCGTCTCAAAATGTCTATCTATTTTTCTCAAATTATTTTATTTTATTAAGTGAATGCTCAAAGATCTTTCTTATATAGGGTTATTCACATGTATATCAAAATGTTCTATTTTAATTCTAGGATTTACATAAATTAAACCCACTTTCCTTTTTCGTGGGTTTAAAATGACAAAAAGATCATGTCTTAAAAGAAGTTTTTAAAACATTATGATTATGATATGAACCCCATTTCTTTTATGCTATATGGGTTATTTAAGAAATGTTTGATGATGATATATGTGGCTCAAATTATGATAAATAAAAATTTAATGGTGTGACCTGATAGCGCTCCAATGCATTGGGTAAAGACTTAATCTCTAGAGATGACCATTTTAACGATACCTTGGTGAATAACCTTGGTAAATTTTTTTTAATGACACCTTGGGGATGGACCTTGGTGAAACAGAAATGATTTTCTAAGTTAAATGTTGTACCCACATATTCAAGTTATGAAATACATTATTTTTATTATGATATGCATAATGATTTATTTCTTATGCCTTAAAGTTCTTTTTCATGACTTTATTGATGTATCTCAAGTTCACATGTTAAATGTTTCCCCTTGTTTCCCTTACTGGGCCTTCTGCTCACCCTTTATTTTGATGTATGTCCCCAGGTTATGATATACAGTAATTAACCTAGGATTAACATAAGTATAAGCCTTTCAAGTGTTTAAGAATAATGTTTTATGTTTTTATGTATTAAGTTCCTGGTTTCCAAGACACTAAACCTTAAATATCCTCATTTTTGTATAATGTAATGAAAGTTAAGGTGATAAAAAGGCAGGATTCCATAACTATCCTCATTTCAACAAATTACACAAGGTCCATTGTATACTAACCTTCAACACCACATCATAAATATAATGTCACAATAGAGAACCATGGGTAAATCACTAAGGGACTCTAGCATAAGTGAGTCACTAAGAACCATGTAAATTAGTGATCAATATACTCCAAATAAACTACCAATAGCTTTCCCATGAATAATACACTAGGAGGGACCATCCCAAGGGCCTAGTGGTCTCAAAATAATAATCCAATTCTAACATGTTCCCATTCACGAGCCATTAGGAGGGACCATCCCAAGGACCTAGTGGTCTCTCATCAAATAACATGTTTATTTAGGGTTACAAATGTAAATACTACTAAGTAAATTCAGGTCTTTCCACTTCCGAGTCAACTAGAATCAAGATACTAGAATAATTTGGGCTTTCCACTTCCTAATAACTATCATAATAATTCTATTTTTTCCACCTAGATACCTATTATTCCCTTTTGTGCTCAAATTATGTTATCACTTAAATATCACTTTCATAAACACATGCAAAGCCACACATGCACACAAGTAAATCATCGTTTTCACAAACAAACACATGGAAACCGCATTTTTCCATAAATAAATCCACTTTCCATTTTACACACACCAAAACCATTTCAAAATACACTTTCCACTACTTTCACAATTTAGGAACCCATTTGGAAACATCACAAGAAAATAACACAATGAATCCAAAACTTTTTATGGGCCAAGACCCTTCCAAAATACACATATAAACCAATATCATTTCTGAACATGCTTTACGTCATTTATATAATTCACAAATCAAATTTAAAGGGGCACATAAAAATACAACATTCCAAAATAATTAATTTCCCTTTTGAAGTCACTTTTAACATATTCACACCTAAATTTCCATTGAAAACACATTTCACACCTTTCATATAATCATGAAAACACTTCCAAGAAGTTCCACAACGAATCACATTTAAATAATAACAATTTTCCTTTAAAAATCCCATTTTCATCACATATTCATGTCAAACTCTTTCCAAAACATATTTTTAACCACACAAGAAATTCATTTAACATGTGAATAGAGTCAAGCAATGTCACGACCCGCCTTCACCAAAAGGAGGGAAGGGTCAGTAGATTGCCAGGCCCTTCCTTCTTTAAGTTGAAGGAGAGATAATGACCCCCGAAACCCGCCTTCAATAGGTCCCGGAGTGGCGACTAGCACCAAGGGTATAGGAAATCCTCGCAAATGGAAGGCATTACCCTTTTTATTTTATAGGATCGAAAGATAAGGAGGAGAAAACCCAACAACACCAAGGTAGAAAGAAAAGTAAAGCCAAAAGTAAACCACTCCCACATGCATGTTTCAAAAGTGAAAGCCACAAAGTGCAAAAAGGTGACTACAAGGTAAGTACCAAAAGAAAAAGAGAAACAACTGCAACTGCTCCAAAAGTCCGAGCTAGTAAGGTCCTGCGTGATCCCCGAAGTCCTCCTGGAAACCTGAAAGCAGTTTTATATACGTAGGGTGAGTATACAAGTACACTCAGTAGGGAAAACCAAGACTCTCGTGCACAAGTGGGGGAACGTACTAAAGTCCCGTGAGAAAAGAGTAAACCAAACAGCTAACAAGGAAAACTATCCATCCGAGGCCTCACCAAGGCTCACTCCCCAAATAACGCAAGTCAATTAATATATATAATAAGAGTACATCGATGTTTGGGTACCCCGCGCCACTTTCCCACTGGTTATTGAGACATCCTACGCATCGGACCAATCCCGCCATTCTCACCGCAGTCCCACTGCCACACCCGCCCGCACACACCTGGGCCACAACCACACGCAGTCCCACTGCCGAATCTCGCCCGCACACACCTGGGCCACAACCACACGCAGTCCCACTGCCGAATCCCGCCCGCACACACCTGGGCCTCAACTGTCACATGTAACCATGCCTGCAAACACCTAGTCCAGAGCAACCACCGCCACGCCTGAAGACACCTGGGCCTCATCCCGAAGACACTTGGGAAACCACCTGCCGCACACACCTGGCCAACCACCACAACACCCCGCCCGAAGGTTCTTGGGCTAATAATGGACTTCAGGCCATCACAGCCTGCCCAAAGATACTTGGGCTATCCGGGAAAGGGAGCAGAAAAGGAGCTAATAACCAGCCACTAAGGATAGTGTTGGGAAAAACACCCTTCCCCCATAAATGGGGGTGTTCGGCACTGAGTGCTCAACTTGGGTGGGGTGCGAATAAGAAACACAAAGCTACAAGTATAGATATAGGTAACAAACACTCACCCAAAGCTTAGGTTTTCCTAGCCAACCTACAGAACACAACACCACTGCACCCAAGTCACAGTTCACGACCCTTGCCCACAATACAATTTGTCCCATTCTTATTTCACGTTCAGTCAAATGTTCAATTAATTTCAAGCACTACTGGGCAACTACCATAAGCATAACCAAGGAAAACGTCAAAATCAAGGATCAACCAAAACACTCACACCCGGTTCTATTAACAGAGGATCTCTCCCCAATTTGTGATATCAACAAGTGACCATTCGGGTTTAAAACTCACAACCACCGAATCCATACCAACAGGAGATCCCATCCCCCCAAAATTCACACAACCACCGAGAGTATAAAAGAACAGGGGATCCCATCCCCTCCCACATTTCCAGCAATCGGCCCGAAAGGAAAACAACCAACTACCGCTACCAGCACAAGTCAGGGATTTTTAGGTTTAAACGACTTAACACACTCCATGATTTCAAAATTACGTGTGTTCTAACCGGAAGTTATCATAGAAGGGTTGATCCTGGTGCTTTCAATTATTCAGCCGGATATACGTGATTAACCAATTTCACAGTAGGAGTTCACAATTTCAGCAACCCATTTAAAACATCACGAAGGGATTCATCAGCGCACATACAACGACCACCAACGGCCTCAATTTCCAGAAGAATATAAACCAGCACAAATCAAAAAGGATAAGCACAAGATAAATCATAATCAACGATCACAACCCCTTCCCCTTCTTTCTTTAGAACTTCGTTTATTATCTTCATCAAGGTTTGGTTCAACCAATTCCATAGGAACAAAAATAACGCCCACCCCGCATGATACACAAAGGTAAGAGACGAGAAATTCCCTACTTGTTGATAGATGATCGATGTTTAGGCCGGGGGCGCGGAACTTTACGGATAACGACGCGGCAGTCCCGATGCACCAGAAGAGCCACGATCGAAGAAGGGGGGAAACCACGGCCTAACCCTTAATTTATAAGAGCCGGGAACAGTTGAGATAAAAACGCCGAACCGCGTAAGACCTGGAAGTCATGGGTTGACCACGCGGCTTGACTCATCATTAAAGGTGATGAGTGTTTTAAACCGACTCATGAGCCGATTCAGTATTTAATTAAACTTTTGTGCGCGTTACTGGAACAACTTGGCAAGGTCGGGTGACGTCAGCCGGTCTCACCGACTGGTCGCACCGATCGGTCTCACCGATCGGTCGTACTGATCGCTCTCACCGATCGGTCTCACCGGTCGGTCGCACCGATCGGTCTCACCGGTCGGTCGCACCGATCGGTCTCACCGGTCGGTCGCACCGATCGGTCTCACCGGTCGGTCGCACCGATCGGTCTCACCGGTCGGTCGCACCGATCGGTCTCACCGGTCGGTCGCACCGATCGGTCTCACCGGTCGGTCGCACCGATCGGTCTCACCGGTCGGTCGCACCGATCGGTCTCACCGATCGGTCGCACCGATCGGTCGCACCGATCGGTCTCACCGATCGGCCTCACCGATCGGCCTCACCGATCGGTCGCACCGATCGGACCGATCGGTCTCACCGATCCGTCCACCTTAAGGATTCGGCTTTTGGCAAAGGAAGGGACCAAGGGGGTCTGGGTCATCACATCAGATACCTCTTAAACAATTCTCGTCCTCGAGAATCAAAACAAACCAGAAGGAAAGAGAGGGTCCAAACAACCATCTTCGAAAGATACCTCTTAGGAGTGAACCCCTGCTAACTAAAAACACTCCCCTGCCAAGAACCAAGCAACATACCACGCCAAACCGCCCTGTCATGTGGGTTTGGGGAGTTCCCCTCCCCCATGTCAAGATATTATCCGCTTTGGGCGGCACTGACTCGCCCGCACGGGTTTAATCGCATCCACCTTAATGCGTCTTGATTAGGGGTCGGGTTCCCTCTTCCCTTTAGCCGGGGCTTTTCACACATAACAGAGGAAAGAGACTAGTACATTTCATAGCCAAAAGTCAAACGTTCTATCACCACAGGCACAAAAGGTACAAAGCTCAAAACAACTCGGGGTATTGGGCACGCATCTGTGCTTCCCTCTCCCACGTACTCTCTTCGAGGCCGCCATGTCTCCACAACACACGAACCAAGACGATGGTTCGTCCACGGAGCACTTTCTCCTTGCGATCCTTGATCCTGACTGGTTGTTCCTCGAAGGTCGCGTCTTCTCCCACATCTATCTCTCCCCAGTTGATGACATGAGAGTCATCATGTAAGTACTGAAGAAGCTGGGAGACATGGAAGACGTCATGGACCCTCTCCAACTGAGGTGGTAGGGCCAGCTGATATGCCACCTCGCCAACTCGCCTCAGTACCTCGAAAGGTCCGATGAACCTAGGGGAGAGCTTACTCCCTTTTCCGAACCTCCGCTGCCCCCGTCGAGGGGAAACCTTCAAGAACACATGACCTCCCACCTCGAACTCCAAGGGCCTCCTCTGACGATCAGCATAAGATTTCTGCCGATCCTGAGCTGCTTTCATCCTCTCCCGCACTAGCTGGACTTTCTCCGTGGTGCTCTGCACTACTTCTGGTCCAAGAGTACCAGTCTCACCAACCTATGCCCAGCATAAGGGTGAACGAAATGGTCTTCCATACAAAGCCTCAAAAGGTTCCATGCCGATAGTAGAGTGGAAGCTATTGTTGTAGGCAAACTCTACTAAAGGCAAGTGTCGTACCCATGATCCTCCGAAATCCAGAACACATGCTCGCAGCATGTCCTCCAATGTCTGGATAGTCCGCTCTGTCTGTCCATCAGTCTGAGGGTGGAAAGCAGTGCTAAGGCGTAGCTGGGTGCCAAAAGCATGTTGTAACCCCTTCCAGACTCGTGAGGTGAACCGAGTGTCCCGATCTGAGACGATAGTCTTCGGAACTCCATGCAAACGCACCACCTCATCCACGTACCTCTGTGCTAAGGTACTCACAGGTCCCGACTCCTTGATAGCCAAGAAGTGAGCAGATTTTGTCAATCGATCCACCACTACCCAGATAGCATAATGCCCGCCCTGAGCTCTGGGTAGTCCTGTGACGAAGTCCATCGAGACGTCGTCCCACTTCCACTCAGGAACATCTAAAGGATGCAACAAACCACCAGGAACGCGGTGTTCAGCCTTCACCTGCTGACACACCAGGCATTTAGCCACAAACTCTGCCACTGCCCGTTTCACCCCGGGCCACCAAAACTGTCCCCTCAGGCCTTGGTACATTTTCGAAACACCTGGATGTACTGCCAAGGCTGAGCTATGGAACTCACGAAGGACTTCATCACGCATCACCTCTGGAACAAACAACCTCCCATGAAAGAGCATCTGATGTCGGTTGTCCTCCGACCATCCTTCCGGAGCGTCCCCCTGATCGACACGATCCCGCAACACTTCCACCTCAGGATCTCCCCACTGAGACTCTTCCACTTGCTGCAACAAGGAGGATTGTACCGTCATCTGAAACAAGCAGCCTCTAGCACCTTCCACCCTTGCATCCAAGTGCAAGGCAGCCAACTCCCCCATCGCCTTCCAAGCATCAGCAGATTTCCGAACCACTTCCTGATGCGGCTTCCTGCTCAGGGCATCAGCCACAACGTTTCCCTTACCTTCAGTGTACGAGATCTCAAAGTCGTAGTCTTGGAGAAACTCGACCCACCTCCGCTGTCTCAAGTTCAAGTCCCGCTGGGAGAAGATGTACATTAAGCTTTTGTGATCTGTGAAGACCACAAATCATTCCCCGATGAGGTAGTGCCGCCATAACTTTAGCGCAAAAACGACCGCTGCAAGCTCCAGGTCATGGGTGGCGTAGTTACGCTCATGGGGGCGTAGCTGCCTGGACCCGTAAGAGATCACCCCTTGTTGCTGCATCAACACGCATCCCAGGCCCTGTCCTGAAGCATCACAAAATACCTCATAGGCCATCCCTTCTTCTGGTAATCTCAACACTGGGGCACTAACCAGCTTTTCTTTTAGGTAGCTGAAGGACGACTCGCATTGCTCGCTCCACACAAAAACTTGGTCCTTCTTGGTCAAAGCCGTTAAAGGGGCTGCTACTCGGGAGAAGTTGGGTACAAATCTCTGGTAGTAACCTGCCAGTCCGAGGAAACTCCGGACTTCCGCCACATTCTTGGGTGCTGCCCAAGAAACAACTGCCTCAACCATTGATGGGTCGACCGCTACCCCCCGCTCAGACACTACATGCCCGAGGAAGTGCACTTCTCGTGTCCAGAACTTGCACTTTGACAACTTCCCGTAGAGCTGGTGTTGTCGGAGGACTTCCAAAACTGTCCTCAGGTGCTCTGCATGGTCCTTTTCTGACCTTGAATAGATCAGGATATCGTCGATGAATACCACCACGAACCGATCCAGATACTCCCGAAAGATGGAGTTCATAAGCCCCATGAACACGGCCGGGGCGTTCGTAACACCAAAGGGCATGACCACGAACTCGAAGTGCCCATACCTGCACCTGAACGCCGTCTTCGGGACGTCGCTATCCTTTACCCTCAGCTGGTGGTATCCAGATCGCAGGTCGATCTTCGAGAACCATCCTGCCCCCTTCATCTGGTCAAAAAGATCATCTATCCTCGGAAGAGGGTAGCGATTCTTGATCGTTACCTGATTCAGCCTCCTGTAATCGATGCACAACCTGAGGCCACCATCTGCCTTCTTTGCGAACAAGACTGGGGCACCCCACGGTGACGCACTTGGATGAACATAACCCCTCTTCATCAGATCGTCAATCTGTATCCGCAACTCTCGTAGCTCCGAAGGTGCCATCCGATAAGGAGCCATCGAGATCAGACGAGCGTCTGGTTGTAGGTCTATCTTGAACTCGATATCACGTCGAGGGGGTAGAGTCGTCACCTCCTCAGGAAAGACGTCCATAAACTCGCGGACGATCTCTGGCACTTCCACCATCTCAGCATCTACTGATTCCATTGTCAGCTCAGTCAACAAGGAGAGGAGAGGTTCCTCCCTACTGTTTCCCTTCGGACTGCTCTGCTCGCCGGTGAAGGTAACATGCTGGTCGTCCAAACCTGAGAACTCCACCCTCCTTCGGGAACAGTCGATGACGGCGCACACAGAAAATAGCCAGTCGATGCCTAGGATGACATCGTACGGCTGAATCTGTAGCAGAAGGAGATCCCTAACTGACTGATGTGGCCCTAACATCAGTCGACATCCCTGACAAATGAACAGCAAGTCAGTCTGACCTCCAACTGGTGTGCTCAACACCAGGGGAACTGGAAGTCTCTCGGCATCTAGACCCAAGGCACGGGCTAGACTGGGTGCAACAAAGGATTGCGAAGCTCCGGTATCGAACAAAGCATAAGCAAGAGTGCTAAACACATTGATTGTACCTCGAACAACCTCTGACCCTGCTAGAACCGTTGCCTCTGCGGCGTGTAGCTGTCCACGCCTTGCTCCCCTACCCCTCGGCTGTCGGCCACCTCCCCGACCACGCCCTGGTCGAGGTCCCTGGGGAGCGCCCTAAGTTCGGCCTCCTCCTCCTATGTCTGCCTGCGGAGGAGCGGGAGCTCGCTGTCCCTGCTGCTACTACCGGAAGGGTCTGGCTGGAAACTGCTGCTGCGGCGGATGCTGGGGATGACTGCCACTGCTGTACTGCACCTGATCGGGGCACTGACTCCGGAGATGTCCAGGGCTCCCGCAGATGAAGCACCGTGGTCCCGAGCCTGAAGGAAAAGAACGTGGGTCAGGGGATCGAAACTGAAACGGCTGCGGCCTGCTCCCTGTGGGTCGGAACCTCGAGGGTCCCGATGCTGGAGGCCTGGCGCTGACGGCCTTCCCCTTCGATGGTCCTAGCTGGATCCCTTCACGTGACACTCCGCCCAGAGCATGCATCCTCTCCACCACTTCGGCCTTCTTCTGGACCTCTAAGTATGTTGGAAGGGTAAAGGGGGTAACAGCATACTGGAGGGAGGGTCGGAGCGCCTCCTCCAAACGTCTTGCCCGAGACTCCTCATCGGGAAAGAGGTCTGGAGCAAAACGTAGGAGGTCCTTGAACTTGATTCCAAGTTCCCTCACAGACATGCTACCCTGCTGGAGGGAGAGTAGCTCCTGCCTCTTCTCCGCCTTCATCGTCGAGGAGAGGAACTCCGCCAGGAACTCCTTCTCGAAATCTGCCCAAGCAACCTCAGACTCTTTCATATTCCCCAGGTGAAGCATCCACCACTGACGTGCCGCTCCTCGCATCTGGCTAACAGCCATAGGAACCCAGTATTCGGTCGGGGCCCGAATCAAGTCGAAGGCTATGACTAGCTCCTCTAGCCAGCCTTCCGTCTTCATATCGGAGGTGCTGCCCTCATACTTCTCGAGGGCCTGTCGCTGGAAGGCTCAAAGAGTCTTCTGCCACTGTTCGTCCTCTTCCTCTCGATCAGCTCTCTGCCGATTGGCCAAAGTAGTCTCAGGGGCCTCGTTCGCTTGTACCACACGTGGTCGCCTTCCAGGTGCCATAGCTGCAAGGTAAACAAGGAATGCCTAAGCCCAAGTAGTGCAGAGTATCGTTCTTAAAACTTATTAAGATTTAATTTATTCTTAATTCCCAAGACATCCCAGAAACACAAGAACACAAGTCATTATGATGCATGTACCTTTCCTAGGGTCTCTACCCTGCAATCAGTGTGGCCTCACTTGGTCGTTCGGTAGGCCCAGAGTCCTTGCATCGGATCACGGGGGGCCCTAAAATCCCGTGTCCTAGCCGGTCTTCCCTGGCCTAATTCACGCTCCAAGGTCACCCAACACCGTTGCCTTACCGTCCCATGCAATCCTCATTGTGCCTAACTCCAGACTCCGTCCTATCTCTCAACCCTCCGCCCTCTGATACCATTCTGTCACGACCCGCCTTCACCAAGAGGAGGGAAGGGTAAGCAGATTTCCAGGCCCTTCCTTCTTTAAGTTGAAGGAGAGATAATGACCCCTGAAACCCACCTTCAATAGGTCCCGGAGTGGCGACTAGCACCAAGGGTATAGAAAATCCTCGCAAATGGAAGGCATTACCCTTTTTATTTTATAGGATCGAAAGATAAGGAGGAGAAAACCCGACAACACCAAGGTAGAAAGAAAAGTAAAGCCAAAAGTAAACCACTCCCACATGCATGTTTCAAAAGTGAAAGCCACAAAGTGCAAAAAGGTGACTACAAGGTAAGTACCAAAAGAAAAAGAGAAACAACTGCAACTGCTCCAAAAGTCCGAGCTAGTAAGGTCCTGCATGATCCCCGAAGTCCTCCTGGAAACCTGAAAGCAGTTTTATATACGTAGGGTGAGCATACAAGTACACTCAGTAGGGAAAACCAAGACTCTCGTGCACAAGTGGGGGAACGTACTAAAGTCACGTGAGAAAAGAGTAAACCAAACAGCTAACAAGGCAAACTATCCATCCCAGGCCTCACCAAGGCTCACTCCCCAAATAACGCAAGTCAATTAATATATATAATAAGAGTACATCGATGTTTGGGTACCCCGCGCCACATTCCCACTGGTTATTGAGACATCCTACGCATCGGACCAATCCCGCCATTCTCACCGCAGTCCCACTGCCACACCCGCCCACACACACCTGGGCCACAACCACACGCAGTCCCACTGCCGAATCCCGCCCGCACACACCTGGGCCACAACCACACGCAGTCCCACTGCCGAATCCCGCCCACACACACCTGGGCCTCAACTGTCACATGTAACCATGCCTGCAAACACCTAGGCCAGAGCAACCACCGCCACGCCCGAAGACACCTGGGCCTCATCCCGAAGACACTTGGGAAACCACCTGCCGCACACACCTGGCCAACCACCACAACACCCCGCCCGAAGGTTCTTGGGCTAATAATGGACTTCAGGCCATCACAGCTTGCCCGAAGATACTTGGGCTATCCGGGAAAGGGAGCAGAAAAGGAGCTAATAACCAGCCACTAAGGATAGTGTTGGGAAAAACACCCTTCCCCCATAAATGGGGGTGTTCGGCACTGAGTGCTCAACTTGGGTGGGGCGCGAATAAGAAACACAAAGCTACAAGTATAGATATATGTAACAAACACTCACCCAAATCTTAGGTTTTCCTAGCCAACCTACAGAACACAACACCACTGCACCCAAGTCATAGTTCACGACCCTTGCCCACAATACAATTTGTCCCATTCTTATTTCACGTTCAGTCAAATGTTCAATTAATTTCAAGCACTACTGGGCAACTACCATAAGCATGACCAAGGAAAACGTAAAAAGCAAGGATCAACCATAACACTCACACCCGGTTCTATTAACAGAGGATCTCTCCCCAATTTGTGATATCAACAAGTGACCATTCGGGTTTAAAACTCACAACCACCGAATCCATACCAACAGAAGATCCCATCCCCCCAAAATTCACACAACCACCGAGAGTATAAAAGAACAGGGGATCCCATCCCCTCCCACATTTCCAGCAATCGGCCCGAAAGGAAAACAACCAACTACCGCTACCAGCACAAGTCAGGGATTTTCAGGTTTAAACGACTTAACACACTCCATGATTTCAAAATTCCGTGTGTTCTAACTGGAAGTTATCACAGAAGGGTTGATCCTGGTGCTTTCAATTATTCATCCGGATATACGTGATTAACCAATTTCACAGTAGGAGTTCACAATTTCAGCAACCCATTTAAAACATCACGAAGGGATTCATCAGCGCACATACAACGACCACCAACGGCCTCAATTTCCAGAAGAATATAAACCAGCACAAATCAAAAAGGATAAGCACAAGATAAAGCATAAGCAACGATCACAACCCCTTCCCCTTCTTTCTTTAGAACTTCGTTTATTATCTTCATCAAGGTTTGGTTCAACCAATTCCATAGGAACAAAAATAACGCCAACCCCGCATGATACACAAAGGTAAGAGACGAGAAATTCCCTACTTGTTGATAGATGATCGATGTTTAGGCCGGGGGCGCGGAACTTTACGGATAACGACGCGGCGGTCCCGATGCACCAGAAGAGCCACGATCGAAGAAGGGGGGAAACCACGGCCTAACCCTTAATTTATAAGAGCCGGGAACGGTTGAGATAAAAACGCCGAACCGCGTAAGACCTAGAAGTTGTGGGTTGACCACGTGGCTTGACTCATCATTAAAGGTGCTGAGTGGTTTAAACCGACTCATGAGCCGATTCAGTATTTAATTAAACTTTTGTGCGCGTTACTGGAACAACTTGGCAAGGTCGGGTGACATCAGCCGGTCTCACCGACTGGTCGCACCGATCGGTCTCACCGATCGGTCTCACCGATCGGTCGTACCGATCGCTCTCACCGATCGGTCGCACCGATCGGTCTCACCGGTCGGTCGCACCGATCGGTCTCACCGGTCGGTCGCACCGATCGGTCTCACCGGTCGGTCGCACCGATCGGTCTCACCGGTCGGTCTCACCGATCGGTCTCACCGATCGGTCTCACCGATCGGTCTCACCGATCGGTCGCACCGATCGGCCTCACCGATCGGCCTCACCGATCGGTCGCACCGATCGGTCTCACCGATCGGTCTCACCGATCCGTACACCTTAAGGATTCGTCTTTTGGCAAAGGAAGGGACCAAGGGGGTCTGGGTCATCACAAGCAAGCAAATCAAAAACATCTAAAAATGTAAGAGTATGAAACCACCTACCTCATACTTGGGAACTTATAAAAATTGGTGAAAAACCACAACCGCACCTACCCAAGACCCTATAAAGGCATTATTAACCAACAACCATTAATATCTTCCCTAATATCACAATATCGAACCCCATTTTAACTACACAACCTCTAGAAAATAAGAACCCAAGAAAGAGGGATAGGAAACCTAGAAAGAGTTAATAATCAAAGGAGAAAACACTTACTTGAAGATCCCTTGAAATTTACACACAAAAATCACCCAATAAATGATTCCTAAGAGGTCTAAAGAAGCTTGGATGGAGCTTCAATGGATGAAAATCACATATGGGGCGGATGAGAGTGATTTAGGTTTAAATTCTGAGAGAAACCAAATAGAATTTTCCAATTTTTAATGACACGTAAAAATTTAATGGTTTTCCCATGTGGTTTTCCAAACAATGTGACAATCGTGCACCCTTCACTATCCAAGAGGCACACACTGCACGGTTATGTTGCATGGTTACAAAACCATGCGATTCACCATTACCCAAAAATATCACTTGGTCACACAGTTTTCTTGGGTTGTGCAACACAGTTTGAAAAACCATAAACCAACCATGTTCCACCTATTTTCAAGCCCAAAACCTTTATATTTCACCAAAAACTCTTGGGAAAACACAAGGAAAAATATGGGATTGAAAAAACAAGATAAATACCTAAAATAGAAGACACTAATGTGAAATTGGGTAACCTATATGTTTCTAACATTATATTTTTTAAAGAAATTTTTAGTATTAATTTTTATGTTGTGGTTTTATATGAAAGGAACTTTCAAGTATTAAACATTTGATAACCCACACAAATTTTGTGGGTGAAATTCATTTTAAGGGGGGTAGAATGTAACAACCTGAGTTTTTATGAGCCTTTTTTATAAATAAATTAATATTCATTGATTTCTTACATTAAAATCTACACTAATTTAATCTTTCATAATATGTTACACCAAGATGAGTTTGGGCTATATGCAACACTGACTAGGCTTGCATTAAACGCAACACTGAGTTTCTACAAAACTACATTTTATTATTATAATTATTTAAACGAGATATTTATAACATAGAAATTAAAATTATTAATATTAATAGTAATAAATATTTTTTATAAATTATTTATAATGTTTTTATATTAATAAAACATTTTGATAATAAAACATATAATTTTATATAAAATCTATATATGTTTGAAAATACTATTTTCTTAAAAGAACTATTTTTTATGACCTTATGTGAATACTAAAAAAATTATATTTAGACCCATTTAGATATTTAATTTGATAAAATAAAATTAATTTTTTAATTCTAAATGTCAAAATTATCTTAGGGAGAATTTTAGGGATTTTCTTGAAAAACATCATTTCTGGCTAAGTAGTGAAAAATACATAATTTTCATTACAAACTGCCTTTTAGTATAATTTATTTATATAGTTAAATTATATTTTAATTTTATTTCAAAGTATAATTAGTTAAATTATACATCAATAAATCCAATTTAGGTTAATGGATTCAATTTCACATTGGAATTGGATATAAAAATCTTTCAATGTTTTGAACTTTTCTCCTTAAAAACTCGATGTCTCGCAGTGTCTGTGGGGTTAATTTTAGCTAATTTTATGAATTAAATTTTGGAAAATGGATATATTTATTTTTAATAAGTATTAAATTTTTGGTCTAATAATAAAAACTTTATTTTTTGAACAAAAATATTAGTGAAAGGGATTAAAATTAATTACAATGATTAAGGTAAAAACAAGATTACTTAATGATTATACTTAGAATATAAAGTTTATAAATGACCTAAAACTTGTCCAAAACCCATTTTATGGACATCTTTAGACCCTATACACCTTAATATCTGTTTTTTGAGTTATTTTGATAATATTACATGAAGGTGACCTATATAATATGTTAAGTAAGGAAAGGGAACAACAGGAACTTTCCTTTCCTTTAACACTTATAAATATTTGGAGTATGGAAGAAGCTACATAGATTTGGTTATAAATATTATTTTGAAATATAAAAGATTTATTTTTATCATAATTATTAATATTTAATTTTTAGATATTATATAATTGCATAAGTGCTTAAGAAACACCAATGCATGGAATATTTGGATAATAATTAAATAAAATAAATGGTATTTTATTAAATGATTTAAAATTACTAGAAATATTATCCTCTTCCAAGGGATATTATAGTGTTAATAAATAAAAAATATGTCCCATTAAGTGTCTAATTGATATTTTATAATAAACATATTGACCCATAAACAGCAAAAACATTGTTAGTGTAGTTAGGGTTAAAGAAATGTTTTTGCGCATTACATGTGTTTATATTAGAATTAATTTCCAACACATATGGGATTTTTATTTTATAAATTAGATACATATATTAGAATTAGTGGGTATAAATTTTCTAATAATTTTCATTTTAATTTAGTCTTCATGGATGAATTAAATAGGTTATAAAAATAGCTACCTAAATGAAAAACCAAAATTGAAAAATATGAAAACATAAAGACTAAGGAATAAATGATAAAAATGATTTTATTTTTGTGTAGTGTGAGTGTGTATAGACCATAATTATCATTTAATACATTATTTTTAATTTTTTAAACACATTATGTAAGGGGTACCACCCAATAGTGTTTACCTTTTTATATTTATAAGAATGACACTCCCTCTCCGCTATGAAAAGACATTCACCCTTCCCATTTCATCACACCACTATAACCCTTTGTATCATCCAAAACCTATCCAAATAATCGACAAAAATAAATCCTCTTACCTAAGATTCATAAAAAATTTATTAAATTCAACCAAGTATTCCCTTTTGTGCAAACCAAAAGGAGTTACCTAAAAAATAGGTTAAATTATTCAACATCCATTTATGTTTTATTTATTTATCCACCAATTCAATTATTATTATTTCACATTTATATAATTGCATAAGTATACTAAATATACTAAGATTTTATTATGTTAAGTTTTATAACTACACCTACACACACTTCCATCAAATGGGAAACGAAATTACCGCTCGTGTATAGTGAACTATCGCCTCATGAAATGATGTTGTTTGTTTTTCTTTAATCACATCTCATGGTTGGGAATTATGATGTATATAATATTTTTAAATTTTATATACTATATTTGTGATTTATTTATACTTATTTAAATATTACATAAAACATACCTTCCGGATTTTCATTTTGTGTAAATACAATAACTTCATTTTTGGATGTGTGGACTACCATCTCCTCACAGTGATGTGATTCGTTCACACTTTTCATGGAATGTATTAGATGTGCGTTTTGTAAATTTATATGATATGTATGAAATAATAATTCTACTGAAATTATTATATATATACATATATTTTATTTACTTTATTCCTTTAAATACAATAATAAAATGTAAAGAGTGTTCATGCGTATGTACGGCCTACCATCTCCATGAACAATGTATTCCATTTCATATTTCTATATTTTATATATTATTATAAATATTTATATAATAAATATATATGATATTTAAATAATGTTTTAAATTATATAAATAAGTAAATAATGATCTAATTAAGATGATGAAGAATAAAAAGTTAAAACATATTCGAAAAACAAACCAGATATTACCCGAAACGTAACATTAACATGAAATTACTAATAAAAGGGATAATATAAAGTCATAATCAAATAATATATGGTATTATATGGTTATTTTTTATATTTATAATAAAATTATAGTTATTATATAGTATATTTTAATGTGTAGAAAGAAATTCAAGACTTATGGTAAGGGTTTTCTCATCTCACTTTTATTTCTGTGAGACTTACGCTTTATTCAACACTCATTTATTTTGTATGGTGTATATACTTACCATGAATGTATTCTATAATTATTATAATTAAATTTATGGGTATTTAAATATCCCTTTTAAGATATTTATTTCAAGGGTTTTATGGTTCAAAAGTTACCAAATCAGTAAAGTAATATTGTCTCAATTTTCCTTCTTTGAGACACATGCCATGTTATGTACCTATATTTTTATATGAGGTATAAATAATTCCATTTAACATGCTATATCATAAATCTAATTATTTTCATAATATTTTAAGCTTCATGTAATTTTATTATTTAAATAATATTATGATTCAATGTTTCCAACGTGGTAATGGTTTATTGTCACAATCTCATTGCTTATTGAGATTATTTAGGATTATACTTTCATTGATGAAACCTTATGATCCATATCTCAAGAACTCCCATGCATTTTTATCCTTTTTTTATTCATTATATTTATCTAAATTAGTACCATTTTTATACTCTTTATCACTTAATATAATTAAGAAAGTGTTTTTTAGGAATATTTGACTTTATTTGGCTCTTCAGTCAGAAATTTGTTTTATTCAAAATACCATGTTTTCTAAAAATATTTTAAAAAATATTTTACTATGATGTTTAAAAGAAATTTTTAACCATATTTAACCTTTTTAATAAAAAAAATAAAAGTAATATCCTTATCATTTTATGATCAAGGCACTTCTAAAAACATTTTATGGTGAAAAAGTAATGTTCGGCATGTACGGATTTACCCATCGTCATTTCCTTGAATATTCCTTTGAAAGTTTACAATGTTATTTTTAAAATAAATTTTTTTTCTAATATTCTATAAATTATTTGTTTTGATGTGGTTTTCAAATATTTTTTTTTCAAAAAAATTATATACTTTTCAAAGCATTCTTTATATGTTTTCAAGGTTATTTTCAAAGGAAAATGTTTTCAAAATGTTCATATTTTAAAAATATTTTTTCAAAGTCGAAAGGATATTTTCATAAAGAAATGTTTTAAATGATTGTTCATGATTCTTATATATGTTTTCAAAGTGGTTTCAAAGAAAATTATTTCAAAAAATTTATATGTTTCAAAAAGTTATTTTCAAAGAAAGGCTATTTTCCTTAAGAAATGTTTCATGTGATCCTTAAAAATCCTTATCCATATAAGATGATATAATTTTTTATAGTTTATGATTTACTAGAGATATGATCTAAAAATACCATTCATATTATTTCTAGAATGGTTTATTTTTTAAAGGAATTATGTTTATGACACCTGTTTCTCTTATATGGGTTATATGCTTTTTAAACTCACTTATTCTCATGGGTTATTCTTTGATAAAATGATTTTGAGACATATTTCGCTTCAATAGGTAATGATATGATGAAATGTTTATGATACCCATTTAATTTCATGGGTTATGATATTATTTTTATGAAACCCATAGATTTTTATGGGTCATGATATGATGAAAGTTTTATTATATTTTGGAACATGTATGTATGGTTTTTTTATATAATGGGTGGGAAATATATATCCCTAAAATGCATTGGGTATAGATTTATATTTCTTGGGATAATTATGGGAAACAAGTAGATGAGATTGATCCATAAGGGTAAACAGGTGTGTCCTGATCCACAATTGGAAATAGTTGTGTCCTTATCCACAATGAGAAACTGGTGTGTCTTGATTCAAAATGGGAAATTGGTGTGTCCTGATCCAAAATGGGAAATAGGTGTTTCCTAGTCCACTACGGTAGATAGGTTTGTCCTACTCTAAAAAGGGGAAATAGGTGGGTCCTAATCCACTTTTTTGATGGTTTTGGTTGTTCATCTTAACACATGAAATAGTTTTTCTATAGTTATAATGGTTCCACATTTATATGACATGAGATTATGGTAAATGATTGATTTATGATGATTTATCACCCTTATGATTCATATATTATAAAATTACAATATTTATTCCATGACACTTGATTATGATCTTTGATATGCAGGGTATGATATTCTAATGTTAAGATCATGTTCTTGTACCATTATGCTCATGTTATGCTTACATATCTCCCTTGTTTACCCATACTGAGAATCTTATATCACCCCTTTCCTTTGTTTCCTTTCCTAATGTTATGAAGAAAGGTTTTAAGTAGGATTACTAAAGGGGAATATCTTTAAGGGATATTTTGAGGATATTTTACCAAGTTAGAAGATTATGTTTCTATGTTTCCAAAGACAGTAAACTATTATGGCCCTCACGCACGTATTTTTGTAATTTTTTGAATATTCATCTAAAATGATGTGATATCCATACATGTTAATTATGGGTCTCTATAGGCATAGTGTAAAGGTTCAAGTCATAGTTTGGTTCCATGGGAGCTCAATGAGTGGTTAAGAGGCATGCGGTGTAAATAATTCACACCTTCATGATGAAAAATATGATGTGGGATATATTGTATGTGTTATTGTTCATAATTTTAAAGTTATATTTATTTATAACCAAAATAAAATCACTCCTATTTTTTCAACCTTGGGTACTCAAGTTTTATTTTGGGGAATTTTTTTCACCTAATTTTCAAGCCAAGATTTCATGCAATAGGATTTTTACACCTACAATACTGGTTGATACACCATGTGAGTATCATGAGCTCATTGTCTCCAAAAAAATGTGATATTCATACATGATCATGATAAATCTCACGTTTAAAATTTTGGTATATTGTTCCTATAACTGTATATCATGTTGCACCTACAATACTCAATAACCATGAGATAGGATCTCACACCTACCATGAAAGACCACTTGGATTCATTCTAATCTTGAAATATCTGTGTGAGTAGTCACATATCCTTGAGTGGTTACGTGAAACAACCAGTGTATATCTTTCCACACAAAATAATACGTACATGAGTAATAAATAAAGTGGTAGGTATTTTTTTGTTCTTTACCAATGTGTAAATATCATAGTAATTGAGTATTGTGATCCAATCTAGAAAAATATAGAGTGGATAATCTTTTTGGATTCATGTAGGGGGTCTATGAAATAAGGGGATTTTCTTGCAGAGGCCTATGCAAGGGGATAGCCACCTATGGAGATCCACACATTTTAGGATCAATGTAAAGGGATCTACTTGTGAATATTGATGTAAGGGGATATCAATGTAAGTAGATCCGTTTCATTGGATCATGTTGTTCATGAGGTTTTCACGATGTAAGTACATGAGATAAAATGAAAATAAAGAAATGGTGAACTAAGTAATGTTAAGTATATAGTATAAATAAAAGGATAACATAAAAAAGAAGGTTTTTTAAGTATTAATAATTATTTAGGAATGGGTAGTGATATTTTTAAATATCACATGAATATTAAAACATTGAGTTTTTAGGAAGACTTAAATAAATTTCGTGAATTAGATTTGAATGAATTTTAAATATATAAAAGAATATTAAAGTTTCCTTATTTGAATAAGGAGATAATATTCATGTGTGCGGTGAATATATAGTAGATGAAAAAGGTGAATAATGTTTGTTTTTGACTCAAAAATATCTATTTCTCCTTCAACAAGTAGAAAAATAATAGAGAATAACCTTTGACACTGGCGTAACTTCTAAGAAACCATATCGGTTGAAGAAGAAGAATGAGGTGGTGTAAGAACTTGGGTTTTTGGGAACGGGTCAAAATCTCGACCCTGTTTGAATTTTTGACTTTTTTCTGAGGAAATTGGAGGAAATGCGGAGTTTCTGGAAATTTCCAAACTAGACGCCGTGTACTTTAAGTACATGTCGTGTTTAAGTAGGCGAGTGACCGGCCGTGTTCTCGCCGAGTACATGTCTTTTAATGACCTTGTAGTAGTTTCTTACTACAGGACGTGTAGTTTTGAACACGCTGTGTATACCCCCCGACCGCGTGAGTCCATACATGGCGTGTAGGTTGTTGGCCGGGTAGAACCAGGAACACACCGTGTCCCAATTGGACACGCCGTGTAGTCTAGCCATGTATACGGGATATACATGGTGTGTGGGAAAGTCGGAGAGGTAGGGAAGAGGAACCACATACATGCCATATACCCTTAGGTACACGCCGTGTACTCATGTCAGCATGTATGGAAAGTAAGTCGGCATAATCTTTCTGTCTTATAAACAGTTAAATGAACCATACACAGCGTGTAGTCGCAAACTACACGCCGTGTACTTTATTTTTTTTTCTTAAAATGGGAAGTAGCCTCGTATTGAGGCGGAACCTCATATCCTCCACCCGGATACGCGAACCAGCCTGGCCGAACCTCTCTTCCTCTCCCGATCGTCCGTCTGAGACCCGATTAGAGCTCTGATTAGTGCGTTGGAACCCCCTCGGTAAGGCCTTGATTCCGCTTTGGCCATTTTGTTTTATTTTCGTTCTAGAAAGATTTATATCCGTTTGAGCGGGTTTGAATCTATTGTAGATTTACTGCGTTTTAGACCGAATTGGCGGGTGTTACCAGAGGAGTAGCATCGTGGGAGTATCAGGTAGGTGGTGCATACTTCATTTTGTGTTTTCGTGGTTGTTTTGGTAACTCGGCCTACGGTGCGTTTTCGGATATTTTGAGTGGGACCCTTTTTATCTTCTTTTTCATACTTTATTGCTTATTGGACCTCTGGGATGCTTTTGGGTATGCCCGGTTACCAGTTTGCGTGAGCAGGGCCGGGTGAGGGGTCGTTGCTCGTCGGGGCATTTTGGTCGAGGAGTGCCAAAATGGTTTTAATTGAAATATGATTGTTATAAACTATTTAGTTTAATTTGTTAAAGCCTGTTATAAATTGTTAGAGGCATTTAAGACCTCAGTGTTAGTATGGGACAGCACCTTGCATAGTGCAATTCAACTGTTAATTTGATTTGCCTGGTTGTGTTTTCTGTTTACATATGTTATATATGAAATTGCTAAATTGCATCTGCTGGACCCTTTGGGTTGTGTTGGTCTTGGCCCGGTTATGCTTGAGTGATGATGATCACTGGTTGGGGCTTTGCCCGGGATACTTTGGGTGGTTTTGACCATGGGATTGGGCGTCATGGACGTCGGCTTGAGGCAGTACGATTGTCTGGTTAGGCATGGCCTAGGTTACTAGGGTGGCGATGCCATCGGACTTGAGCGACATGGTCGCAGGGACACGAGGTGTCAGATGTGTTGGTGGATTAGGACTATTTTGGGGGATTACCGCTCACTGGGACTTTAGTAGTGTGCACACATAGATACTCCGGGATGAGGTGGTTTTGACCACTCGTGTGGGTAGAGGCCCCTGTAGTTGCGGTTAGGTATTTTGGTTGGGGGTGCTTTCCGTAGAAATCCACAGGGGAGGTGAGGAGACTTTAGGGAATGGGCGTGCCTTTGGGACATCGGTACTTGAGACACAAGGTGTCAGGAGGCACATGGTGCTGGGTTACTATTTTTGGACGTGCCTTCGGGACGTCCGTACTTGAGATACGAGGTGTCAGGAGGCACATGGTGTTGGGTTACTATTTTTGGGCGTGCCTTCGGGACGTCGGTACTTGATACATGAGGTGTCAGGAGGCACATGGTGTCAGGTTACTATTTTTGGGTGTGCCTTCAGTATGTCGGTACTTGAGACATGAGGTGTCAGGAGGCACATGGTGTCGGGTTACTATTTTTGGGTGTGCCTTCGGAACGTCGGTACTTGAGACACGAGGTGTCAGGAGGCACATAGTGTCGGGTTACTATTTTTTGGGCATACCTTCGGGACATTGGTACTTGAGACACGAGGTGTCAGGAGGCACATGGTGCCAGGTTACTATTTTTGGGCGTGCCTTCGGAACGTCGGTACTTGATACACGAGGTGTCAGGTGGCACGTGGTGCCGGGTTACACGACAGAGATTCCAGCGTTGGCCGAAGCAGGTGATGCTCCATGGTGGCTGTTGAGCAACAGTGGAGTTTGTGTTTAATTGTGCATTGTACTATTTACTGCTTTCCTTGTAAATTCATGACTGCTTAAACAATTATATTTGGTATGCACCATTGGGTGGTATCCTACTAAAATTTGTCTCACACCCTACACGGTCCCTTCGGGACACATGTAGACTTTATGGATTTACGTGCAGGAAAGAGGCTAGCTTCAGGAGCTGGGTTGCGTTAGTTGTTGCATGGAGATGGTATGGACCTTGAGGTCATGCCTAGCTTGGTTTACTTTGTTTTATTTACTTTCTGTATTGGCATGCTTATTGTAGCTACTGTTTGTTAGCCATTGGCGCCATTTTATATTCAGTTGTATATGACCTGCTCTGGATGCATATTTTACTGTGCAGTTGTAGTTACATGTTCTTATCATGCTGTTATGTTTATTTCTGTTGTTGTTGTTATATTTACTTCTTCTGCTGTTTATCTATATTGATTATGCTTCTGCTCTGCAGGTCTGGTTCGAGTCTGCTGAGTCTTTCTTTCCGCTGCATCTTTACTGTTATACTTGGACCAGTACCCTTATTATGATCCTCCGAGAGGGTATAGCCTCCCCACTATACCTAATATACCCTCGCTGCTAGTCGGCAGCCTTTGGCATTCAGGGAGGTTCACCTAAGGTAGTGACACCCGACCCGTTCGGCACTGTTTGGGTGGCTAGCCGGGTCTGGGACATTACAGGTGGGATGCAATGTTGTTTCCTATGAAGATATTCAGTATTGAAGGAAAATATATCTATCGTGATACTGATATACTTTATGTTTTTTGAAGGAAAATAATAATAAGGAGAAGAGAGAGCCTATAATAATTTTATATTGTAGAAGGTGATTTAAGTAGAGAAGAGACTGATGTTGGGATTATTGTATATGATATTTTTTCATGCATATGTATTGACCATTATTTGGAGGTTTAAGACCTATTCATTAGTTATCAGAGGGCCCAAGAAGAACTGGTGATACTAGTATATATAATTACATTGAATAATCAGTGATTCTAGAATAAAAAATGTTGTATCAGGCATGTGAATGATTCTTGAGTAATCATTGGGTGTGACTTGGATTGTAATTGTGATCACTAAAAATTATAGTGATAATAAAATTTTTATACTCAAAAAAAGTTGAACAAGTAAAGTAGTAGGTTTTCCATAAGTATCCAAACCCTGTAAAGATTATGTTTTGTTTTTATTTTCCTATTTAAAAATTTCAAGACAAGGTGAGAAGTTGGAGAGATCTTTGATTGATCAATTCCTCTTAACTAGGGAATAGGTTAGACTGTGAGAGGGGTTAATTAAGAATAAATTAAAACTTAGTAAAAATTGGGGATACTTATTCACACCCTGCCTCCTTTGTGTCCTTGCATGATCCACTAGGCTCTATAAGTGGTATTAAATCTAATCAGGTTCACATATGATTAGATATACTATTTTATCCCATTTGTTTTTAAAAAATTTATGAAGTTCAAATTCTATGAAAGTTTTGAGCTACCTTATTTAAATAAAAAGGAATTTCCTTTAGTTAATGATAACATAGGAGTCTCAAAAATTACTCTAAAAAATATAATGAAAAGAAAAGAAAATAAAAAGATAATTTTTCTACAAAGGACAATAAGGGTCAACCAATACATGAATCTAATAATAGTGGTAAAATTTACTCTATCAAATCTATCAAAAGTGGTTTATTTGAAGATATTAGTTTAATATATGGAGAGTATAAAGAGGATGTTTCTATCAAAAAAATTGAATACCTATCCTCTAAATTTTAAATCTATGTGAAGAATATTCATATTGAAGTAATCACATATATACTTGGATTTTTCAAGGAGATCCTTAATGAAAAAACACTATTGGAAGAATAAATCAAATAAATGGAGAAGGAAATAGGTAAAATTTCTAAAGGTTCAATGCTCACATAGACCTTGTTGAAACCAAAAAAAATCAATTTTTCTTTAAAATTAAAAAAATTACTTATTTTAATAAAAATTGCAAGTTCATGCTTGTGAGAAGGTAGTGATAAAAAATTTCCATGAAGAAATTATTCTTGCATTGAAAAAATTAAGCGACACCTCTATGAATGTCAAAGATTCCCAAACTGAGGTTAACGAATTAAAAATAAAAGAGTTTTAATACTCTATATAATAATCAAATAATGTGAATGAATATTATATTAAAAATATAGAGATATATCAGGAAGACAAAAAATGAACAGCTGAGAATGAAAAATATTCCATCAATATAAAGTGTCTTGATCTTATGATAAAACTAAAAAATATAGAAACTATTCAAATGAAATCTTCCTAAACTATTGAGAAAAGGTATACTAAAACATAAGATTCATAATATTATCTTTTCCCAAATGTTGATTATAACAGTGGAAAAAAGAACCTGATATAATCTGAAGAAGCATCCACTTCTAGCACTTTGAAAAAGGTACCATCCAATTCTAAATCCATTAATCATGTTATATTAGTCTTTTAATATAGTATAGGTTTTAAAGTAAATTATATAAAAATGGATGATGAAAAGTGATGAAAAGGATACTACCATGTCATGGGTGGATAAAACAATGTGTGGAGGAGACAGTTCACCAAAAAAAGTACAAAAATATATGAAAAAAATTCAAAAATTGCAAGCTTTTAATTATCAAAATTTTGGACAGAATACTTTCCGTGAAATAAAAATAAGGATTATTAGACATTTCTGGTATTTATATAGGTTTATACATAGGGTTTTAGATTATTGGAATAATATATCAATATATTAAAGCTAAATGATTTATTTAGTAAATTTGGTTTTTCTTAAAATGAATGAAATCCAATTTAGAATAAGATATATTTATAGAGTAATAATAATATATCATGAAAAAAATATGTATACCAAGAGAACTTCTATGATTTTTTCAACATGTATGGTCACTGCTATGAGGAATGAAAGTATGATCCAAAACATCACATATCTTATAATGATAATCATATTAGAATACCACAATAGATGATGAAAAATCAGAAAAAGAATTATGAGGTTTCATTTGGAAGTAAACATAAAAATATGGCCAATAAAATCACCCCAATAATCCAAGTCAAAATAAAACATCAAGGGATTTCACTTTAGATAAGGTGAGATTATTTTACTATGGTAAAAATTGTCACACCATGGATTATTACAATAAATCCTTATAAATCAATGTTAATGGAAGTAAATAGAATCCTTGAAAAGAATCAATCCAAGAGAGGGAAAATGATTGATTTAGTTTTTGATATCCTAAAAGAAGAAAAGGAGGAGTTCCCCCAAAAGGGGTAACATGAAAAAAAATAATAAACCATGTTAAGACTCCAAGAAAGGTGAGTATATTAGGAAGTAGTGTCTGATATTTTGGCCTACACAATTTTTATATAAAGAGATATGGAAAAATATAAAGAAATTGAAAGTACTAAAGGGGAGTGGGTAATTTTATATGAATATGAACTTGAATTTAAAGTATGGTTTTCCAAGAATGATGACCCAAAATTTCTTCAAAACTATATGGAAGGTTAAATAAATATGTGTATATAGAAAATTATTATATGACTCATCTTCCAAGATAAGAGAAAATGATGAAGAGGTTTGAAAACAAAGGAAAATGCCATTGACTAAAATTGGTTTACTAACAAAGGTTAATAAGACTAATCCACACAATAATATAGTTAAAAATAAAAAGAACTACAGGCATCCCAAAACAATGATAGATTTAAAAACAAAATTTATAAGAATGAATATATGAGAGAAATGAGAAAATTGGTAAAGAAAATATTCTCATCCATTCAATTCACATTATGGAATAATGATTTCTATCTTACTCCCTACTATTTTTGTTGTATTCGTGTGATAACCAAGTAGAGAATTGAAGGAGAAGTTGTCTCTCAAAAGGGTAACTATAGAAAGTGTGTAATATATAATAATTGGAAAACAATAATGGTAAAAATGGGTTGGAATAATCATTTCAGATCTAAAAAAGTTTTATATTTTCCATTTTTATGCACTATCAACATGGAAAATCATAAATCCTTTCTAATAGATAGGTCCACCTTGATGAATAAGACCATAAGTATATCTTTAGGAGAATAAAAGTAGATAAGATATTGAGAAACTTACAAAAAATTCCCTTGAAAGAAAAAATCTAATTCATAGAATGTGTTTAAGACCTTGAAGTGTAATAACAGTGTATCCCTTGAGGGGAGTCTATAAGAAAAGATTTCAAGTATCTTAATTTCTATAATTTGGGATTTCTTATAAACACTCTTAAAAATTGGAATAATAAGGTATGTCAACCAAGATTCTTCCCCGTATTTTTTTCATATAAATATTTTTTATAAAAATGGAGTGTTATTTGATGAGTAAGGTAAAATAAAATGAGATTTATTATTCCTTACACTTAAACTATTTTAATAATTTTTTTAAGATTATTTGAGGTTACATTCTCTTAATAAATCTAATTTTATAACCCCTAAAATAAAAAAGTGAATAATGGTATCACATGTATGATAATTATGGATAACTCTGAATACCTTGGTTACTCGCTCTTGTTTTCTACACTGGGTTATCCCACGTAAACTTGGAGTTATTTAACTAGAGGATCAAATCTAAGTGAACTCATTGTTTCAATAATTATTTCAATTGATTAAAGATGAATTGAAAATCAAAAATAGAAGGAGAAGTTATTTGAAGACAACTAAGTTATTACCCCAACAAACACCTTTGTATTTGTTATCAATAAGGGTGAGATAACAATTATAGCATGCATATATATTGATTTAAATGTATTTTAGGGAATTGAAAATAAAAAAAATGGATATTGAAGATCTCATGTTAAATTTTTTATTTTTTTAAAATAAGGATTACTCCCTTATTAAGAAAGATGATATCTATATGTGTTGAAGAAGAAGTTATAGATAATAATTTGATCTCTATCCATATATAAGGGATAGAAATTTTTATGTGAGAATGGATTTATGATGTTGAGGATATTTAAAAATATTTTTTTGTGAATTTTTTGGCAAGTATATTCCATTATTTATATGGAAAGGAATATTCAGGTTATGTTATTCTTGATGATGTTAAAAATAATGGAATTTTTGGTATTATATTTTTAAGTAGGATTCACATTATTCATTGTGTTCAGAAACCCTACATGTTTTTTTGAGTCTTGTCCAAATATTTAAGTTCCAATCATCACTTATAAAAAATTCTAGCACTAGAAAATGTGGCTTGGTGTGATGGACTAGACAAATCATTACAAGTTGGCACTATGAGAACGTGAGTAGGTTGAAATGAAAGAGAGTTCCACCATATGGGATTGGCGTGGTGGAAAAATCTATGGCAAGGGTCAATGCCACAATAGGTCATCAAGTGGTTAATAGCCTTGTGGTGTAATTAATTATCACCCAAATGAATGAAAATTAGATGTGGGATATGTTTTATGAACTACTATTAATCATTTTAAATATGGTATTTTTTATGACGAAAATGAAAATGTGTCTTGTATTCAAAATCAGGTGATCCTATTTACTTGTGAAGAATTCATGTTAGATAAGTTTCATGTTGAGACGCCCTATAAGAGTATCTCAACAACTCCAACAACGATTGATCTTCCATGTGAGTATCATGTGCTTATCACCACCAACAACATGTGATCACCATATATGATTGTGATTAAGCTCATGCTGTAAATTCTAGAATATTTTTCCAATAGTCATAGATCATGTTGTTCCTAAAATACTCTACAACCATGATAGATAATCTTACACCTTCCATGTAAGAACACATGGATTTTTTCCAAGCTTTTAATAGTTGTGTGAGCAGTCACATATCCATCAATGGTCATGTGACTAAAATAGTGGATATCTTTCTACACTGAAAAAGGTATACATGAATAATAAATAATGTGATGATGATTTTTTGTGATTCTTTAATGTTTATATATCACAATAGATTAGTTCAATTATCCAATATAGATAAGGGAAAAGTGTCTGATGTTTTAGGATTCACATAAGGGGGTCAGTGATGTAAGGGGATCTGCTTCTTGAGATACATCTAATGGGATAGCCATATATGAATATCCATGTGCTAATGGATTTATGTAAAGGGGGCCACTTATGAAGAAATAATTAAGTGGATATCAACATAAGAATATCCGCTTTTTTAGATCATGTTGTTTGTGAGGTTTCCATTCAGTAAGTGTGTGAGATAAAATGAAAAGATTGAAACTAAAAAATAAATAATGTTGAGTATGCAGTCAAAATAAAAGGGGGACTTAAATGGATGGTTTTTTAATCAACAACAGTTATGGATTAATGTGTTTTGGTATTTTTAAATATCACATGAAGATTAAAATATCTGGTCTTTATGAAGATTTAAATAAATTTCTTGACTTGAATTAGAATAATATATATAAGAATCGTGAATTTTACTCATTTTAATAAGGAGATAATATTCATGTCTATAGTGAATATATAAGAGATGAAAAAGAAAAAGAATATTTGTATTCAACTTTGATAAATACACTTCACCTACTACAAGTTGAAAAATAAGAGAGAATAACCTTTGATGTTGGTGCATCTTAACCATATCAATTGAAGAAGAAGAATAAGGTAAAACTTTATAATATTATTTTATATCTCTATCTTTCGTAGTTTTTTCATGATTGAAAACACTCACCTATGTATTTAAAATTTTTATTTATGTGATATTTGGTTTCTTTTTATTGAATTCAATGTGGTGAAATTATTGTCATCTTCAAGATCCATTAAATACTTGATTAAGACCTAAATGAATCTCTTCCTCATCCTTCAAGTCTTTGAAACAACTTATAAGAAACATATATGGTGTTGGAGTGAATTAGAGGAGGATCCAGCTAAAGAGGAACTTGTGTAGAGTGCACTGGCTACCCGGTGAGGTGCACCTTATACCTGATGTAATGGTGGAAACAAACATCTCCTACGGTAGGACAACCAGCTACCCAGTACAGGGGAAATGGCCAATCGATATATCCACCAGAGAAGAAATCCTTCTGTATAGAGGCCACTAGTTAGTAGTGATAAGCTGATGGAATTATTCCAATAGTACCCGCTATAGGCATCTCATGACTACCCTATGGTGGCCACTAGGTACCCGAAGGTATGAGACTCTATCCATCGAGGCCACATTTATTATGGTAAAAATGAATATTATGTATTATCATTCTAGTTTTGAGGTACTAAGTGATTTTAGAACTTTCCCAATCCTTTTTAGAGCCTATAAAATGACCCCCTTGGCTCCTTGAAGACTCACATTGGAAACTTGTGATCCTTGTTCCCAGTGATGTTCTCTCAAGATCAATCAATGGAAAATCTCTAGAATTATAAATTCTCTCAATATATTTCAATTTTTAAATCCTTTAAAGGATATCTACCTTTCTCACAATTACTTATTACTCCATTCTACATAAATCCATAAAAGAGATTTGTGAGTGGTGTGTAAAGGGATTTCCCAGAGAAAAATTAATTTTACACAACCTCCTTTCACTAATGGTTTACAATCCACAAAATTGTGGGATAGGTTACTATAGGACTAATGATGTTCTAAAGGGTTATCACAATCCATATTTTTGAGTGAAAGGTTCTTTTTCACCCTTAAGACCAAGGTATTTATACCATTAACCTATTGAGTCAAGGGGTGGAGACATAGGGTCCCACATCGTGCTTTATCTGAACTCCTTATCAACTATGTTTGTCTCCTATTGAATTTTAAACATTCATAATTCAACATAATCTTACAAACTCTAATAATTTTGATTCAAATGTTTCCCACTTTGATTAATTGGATGTATTATTTATAAACTCAAATTTAATTTAATAAATATCATGTATTTGATTTATCGCTTCATTATTTAGAAATAACTTTATTTTGAAATAAATATTTTATTTAACATTTAGTTTTAAAAGGTAAATTAAACCCCTCCCCAACCCACCCACTTACCATAATATCTGATCAACAATTAATATCAAAGGATACTTTTTGTTTTTATCAAAAACACTTTTTTCAAGAATGTGTCAATTTTCAAAAATAAAATCCTTAATTAATTTCAAAGTTTGATTTTTATTATGGATTTTAATTCCAATTCATATGATCTAATTTTTTATGGAATCAATTAATCCTATTGGAAGAATCAAATGTCAAATTTCCATGGAAGTATTTATTATTCTATTTAGAAGATGTTAATGCATTATTATATTCCCACTAAAGGATATGATTAAAAATTTACTCCAAAATATATTAAGAATTTTAAATTGAATAAAAAATCTATGAATTCCTTACATTGTGGTATTGATAAAAATTATTTTAATCAAGTTTCTACATGAAAAAATACTTATGAGATTTGAAAATTATTAGAATTAGCACATTAAGGAACCAATAAAGTTAAGGACACTATATTAGATATATACCTTCAATATTTTTAATGTTTTTCTATACTTTGTGATGAATCTATTAAAATAATGTTTATGAGATTTACTGACATATGTAATGTGAAAAAGTACCTCTATGATGTATTATCTATAGAAACACTCATAAAAAAATATTTTGGGTGTTTCCTTGCTCATAGACTCCTAAAGTGAGAGCTATCCAAGAATCCAAAGATAAGAAAAAGATGGTGGTAGCAGAACTCATTAACTCCTTAATGGATTATGAAATCACAATGAAATTCAAAGAGTAAATGGAGTGCAACAAATATAAATAAGTCAAGAAAGTAATTTCCTCTAAAGCTATAAATTATGAGAAATATAGGGGTGATGTTTTATAATATTATAATTCTTTTAGTAACATGAATAAATTCCTCAAAGAGAATAACTTTAACAAGTGATCCTAAAAGTCAAATCAAAAGTTAAAACTAGAGGTGACAAGTTGAAAATGTAAAAAAGAATATTCACATAATATCGAAGTTCCCCGTCTACAAGAAAAATATCAAAGAAAATAACAAAGGTAAAAAGTCTTTCAAAGTAACCATCTGGAGTGAAAGTGATGATTCTATGGATACAACTTCATCATCCACATCAAGATACTCTAGCCTGAAGTTCCCCATGGAACATGTTGATGAAGATATCAAGTTTAATACTCCCTTTACTATTTCATCCTCTTCTTATTCTTCTCCCCATTCTTCTTATCATTATTTTATATATTTTATTATTATTTCTCCTTCATTAATTTAAATTATGAAGGCTTAAAATATGGCTAAAATCAAATTGAAAATGGATACCATCAACTTGATTCTCTATATCTTGAACTCAAAAATAAATTTAATCAAGTCATTAAAGAAAAATGTAATCATTAAAAATAAAAGGATCTTATCATCCAAGAAAAGGAATATATCATCATGAAATTCAAAAATCAACTAGATATCAATAAGATCAAATTTACCAGCAAATTCCTAATAATTTATCTTTTCAAATCCCAAGGTGAAGAAAAGATAAATAAAATCATGGGTTATTAGAAACATATAAAATATTAGTTTGGATTTGCTAACTCTAATGGTGTGAGATTATAGAGACCTGGTTTTTACCTTATAATAATTTGAAATATTTTTATATATATTTCTAGAGCTATTGAGACGGTGTGAAATTCTGAGGACCAGTGTGCTTGGAATCAATTTTATAAAAAACTTAAGTATATTTTATATTGCGCATGGGCAGCTTCTTAATGTAAATTAGATAACTCTTAAACGGTTGATTGAATCAGAAATATTAGATTGTATTTGAGTCTAGAACTTGGTTTTTAGCCTAGGTGTGGCATAAAATGAGTCATCGCGAGATGTTCGGACCCCTTGCTCGTTGGTGGTACGTTAAGGCGATTTATTTAATTATTTAATTAATTAAATAATTCATTTAAACTAAACTAAAATTATTATAAATATATCATTGTGGAATTTTGTCCAAGTTTGGTCTCACAACCCTGGAATCTCCAGAGATCTCTCCCCTCCTTCCATTCGTGAATCAAACTAAATGACGAATGATGATGAAACTTCAGAATCGAGTAGATCAGGATGCAATGAATGTCGAAACTCATCTCAAACTGTTGGTGAGCACATTATTCATTAATGTTCAATCCAAAATTTAGGTAGGACTCTTCATTTAGTTTTTTACACCCTTTGATTAAATAATTGGACAGATCCACTCTTTTTCTTAGATTTTCACCACCTGTGGCCTTTTCATTAGCATATGTACCAGATTTAAGTTGTTTAATTAATGTTTTCTAACCTCGCTATGCACATTCTTGATCATTGTCCAAGAATTCTTGTCCATAAATATTTAAACCTTATTTTTTGGTTCTTTTATCCCTCATTTCTTCATGATATTCACCAGTTGGATCCTCGTGGTCCCATCTCAAATTTTTTGAGAAGTACCAAGCTCAATCGGACCACTGAATTCATGGAAGATCGATGAAAAAATAATGGTTTGAGGAGAGAAACATGTATATGGAATTGTTATAGGAAAATGATGATCAATTTTATGGTTTGAGGTTGGATCCTTGAGGGTTAAAGATGTGGGAACATGCAGAACATGTAGAGAAACCTCGATGGACCTATGTAGACCATTTTCTAGAAATCGATAGACTAGATCTGCAATATATGGTTAGATCCACCATTTTCAGACTGAGTCATGACAAGATCTATAGAGGTTTGAATAGATTTGAGGATAAAATCCAGATTTAGGATTTCTATGAAAATCTCAACTATATTCTATGTTCAATGAAGAACACATGATGTGTATTCCCTCCTATAGTGGTATCTAGGGCTTAGGAAAATTAAGGGTAACATAGCATGTAGTCTCTCTTACACACCATGTACCCCCTTCCCGGTTGGAAAACTAGTGTGATGGGTCACACAGAAAGGAATCCATGTAAGAGTACATGGGGTTCAGTACATGGCCATGTACTCCAGTACACGGACAAGGTGAGCAGCACACGGCCCTGGTCCTGGTTATCTTGGGCATGTCGTGTATTCCACCTACACAGTGTGTACTAATACATGGGATGAAGTTGTGTGCCAGACAGGGACACATCCAGGAGGAGGAGAAGGGCCAGATACTCTGTGGTCCCCTCACATGTCATGTACCCCTTGGGCTCTTTTTGAGAAAACTTCAAATGTTAGTATCTCCTTTGTTTGAACTTGAATTTTAGCCCACAAATATCCTATCATGGGTATTTTTTCACATAGAACATGATAGTTCCATCAGTTTTGGATTTCAAGTTATAATGTCAAGTTTTCTAGTCTTAAAACCATATAAGTCGACCCTAATGATGGAAGTTCTTAGGAAAATCACCAGATGCATACTCCCAAGTGGAACCCTCCATCTAGGATGGGCTTGGGTCCTCGATGGCTTCTAGAGTGGAACCCTCTAGCTGGGCTGGGAATGGGTTCTCTATAGACTTACGTGTAAATACCCAAAGCTTGACGTACATGGACATTAAATTACTTTTAAGGAATACTTAATACATAACAAAAACATACACACAATGATCGTAATAGTTTAGTGTATTTGGAAACTCGGAATATAATCTTCTAATCGTGGTGAAAGATCTTCAAAATCTCCCATAAAGATCTTCCCTTTTTTTTCTTACCTAAAATCTTTCTTTAAATCCGGGGGAAAAGAAAACATATAAAGGGTGATCTCAAATGCTCAGTAAGGGTAATAATGGAGAAAATAAAACAAACCATATACATTTGAACTTAAAAACATGAACATAATATTTAAACATCAAAATCTTGAGCAGTGACATAAAACATGGCAGTACGTAAGGAATAGATCATAATGGAAGATCAATCATCATAAAATAGCATGGGAATATATCATGTAATTGTGGAAAACCATTAAGCACTTGATATGATTTCCATAGTATCCAAGGCATTACTGCCAAGACCATCTTAGTGGACAAAGTCCCTTTCTGAATCGAGTTCACTCCTCGTTTCAGTCCTGTATCACCGAACCGGATTAACTTACCATTCCAGCCATGTCTATCTCATGAGATATAAATCTTTACCCAATGCATTGGAGGGATATATATGTCCCACTCATCTCATAATGAATTCATTCATTCGTGTGCCACAAAATAAACATAAATCATTTATTCTAACCCAATAAATAAAATGGGTTTCATAAATATCATCCCATCATAACATAATCCATATAAAACAATGGATATCATTTCATCATAAACAAAATAAAACCATGTAAATAATCATAAAATTATACTTGAAACATAACCATATTAAATAATGTAATCTTAGATAGAAAATTGTTTTGAATAAATACTTGAAATGAATTCTTGAGGAAAATATCCTTTCTTCTTCAAAATCATTTTCTTTTCACAAAATGCCTCACAATTTTAAAAGGAAAGGATTTTATAGAAAATAACCATGAAAAATTGTAGAGGAAGCTTCATGAAAATTAGGCGTTAGGAAACCGTAAAAATCCATTCATGTCGTATAAGTTAAAAAACATTCTCCTCATACTTTTAAGAGAAAAGTCAAAAAGTACCACATATGGTAAACAAAAGAAAGATTCCCTCCATAACACAAAGTAAAAGTCAAAGAGGGTTAAACATGACTTTAAAAATACATGGAATAATGTTAAAAACTTTATTAAAAACATTTTTATGGACATGGATGAAAAATATACCCCAGTAAATACTTACGTATAAGCAATCTCAGATAAAAATGAGATTGGAATAATTATCCCTTACCTTATGTCCAATTTAGTCCATATGTGTCCGAGACTCCTATATAATGATTTAAATAATGTAATTGACTTATTAAAAAATCATATTCATTGTTATGATATCATATATGGTTCACTTATGACTTTATATTACCCGTTCTTTTGTAAATTCCATGTTAAAACAACATTTTGGGTAAAATCATTTTATTTATCATACGTGTTTGGACTTGTTGTTCTTGATATTATTATTAATTATATCATGATTTTATTACTTATAGAATGTAAATAATGATTAATATATCATATATAGTCAGTATATATATATATATAACAGATAGATAAATGAAATGAAATACACCGTTCATGGAGACGGTAGGTTGTACGTACGCATGAACGTTGTTTTCCTTTCCTTATTGACTTGAATAGAAGTAGATGACATATATATATACATAAATACAATAGATTTATCTTTTCATATATTTCATTATTATTCATTATATATACTTTATAATCATTCTTGAATGGTTAACATGGAGAATGAATCTCATCGCATTGTGGAGACGGTAATCCGTACATACGCACGAGCGATGATATTGTTCCCATAATTATTGAATTGAATTGGAGTGGATGATATAATATCTCAGAATCAGTATGATGTTATAATAACCATATATAGTTATTATTTACACCATTATACCCATCCAAATAAGGTGGTGGTGGAAAATCTGATTACACCATATCGTGGAGACGGTATTTCGTACGTACGCACGCACGGTGATTTTGTTTTCTGTAGGATGGATAGAAGGTGAAATAGATTTATTTCATATTTATAATAACATATAAATATATAATTAATACTTATGTTATTAATTTATAATGAGACAACTAAAGAAGATGAATTATAAGAAGAAGGAAACTTGAAAGAGTCGGTAGAAGAGATTACCTCTTCCTCGACACACCTCCTTTAAACTTCTTCTTAGGGCACTAGAGTTGGTCTTTTGAGAAGAAAAAAACCTCTATGATATAACTAGAGAGTTTTAGAAGAGGAATTGGCAGGGTTATTCTGAGCTTCAAGGCTCAAAATAGTTTGAAGAGAAGAGGGAAGTGGTTCCCTTTTTATAAGGGAGGAGAGGGGCACCTTTGGTAACAAAAGAAATATTAATTTATAATAAATTAAACCTCACTTAAAAACCTTAAAAATGACTCAAATATGAATATTAGATGATATAGGGTTGTAATTTCATCAACCAATAAAATTTATACATGTTGGGAATTTATTTTAAACATTATCAACTTGATTTATCCTTATTTAATCTATTTAATTTTATTTGTGGTAATAAGATTCTAATTTTTATATTGTTATAAATAATTACTTATGTGTTTTTAATTGTCCATAATTAGATAATATATGAAATTTTAGACCATATAAATTTAAATTTATAATTTTTAAATATTTTTGTGATTTTTAAACAATTTTATAATATGTTATTTTTATAAAATAACAATAGTGTCAATTTTGACACAATTTATTTATTTTAATTTAAATAAAATATACACAGAGGATATATTCTAAACAAAATATTTAATAGATTTATAACATGTCAAATTTGTCTATAAAATTCATGGGGAATATTAAATAGTTCATATAATATTTATTTTAATATTTTTAAAACCATTTATTTGGTATATCTCTTAATAAAATAATTAGTACAAAATTTTTGTATAATTATTTAATATACTTATTTGTTGTATAAAAATTAAAAATAAAATCTTATGATGAATATAAATCTCATATATTTCATAATAATACTTTCACTCGAATTTATCATCTTAAAATAACAACATGTAAATTGTTATATTTATTAAATTATGAAGGTGAAAACTTTGGAATCATTTAAAATAAAATAATATAAGTGTCATAATCTTCTTTATAAGGATCCAAATGGTCACCAATTCATCCTTTGTAGGATTAGGGTTTATATATACACTACCAATAAGTCTTGGTCAGGTTTTTGGGCATTTTGATGTGTATTATTATTTAAATAAAAACTATATTATTTATTTTTCACTAAATAAATAATTTTTGCATCATTAATGTATAAGCTAATAAGGTAAATAATTAATTATTAAAAATTAAAAATAAATTACCATGATAAAGAAACACATTTTATCTTTCAAATGAGTATTTATAACCGAATTTATATTCTATATAACCTTATATTAAAATAGTTTAATTATTAAAGTTTGAGTGAGACATATTTCAATTTCTTTTAAATAAAATAAATTAAAGGTCTTAATCACAACCAAGTTGGTTCCAATGGATTCCATTTCGACCAAAATATTCCATAGGATTAAATTTAATCATCCAATTATATTAAGACAAGTGTTAAGATAATTTTATAATATTATATTTACCCTCAATTACCCGATTGACCTTTAACTATGGTAAATAAAATTTACCGTAGTTACTATTCATAGTGTCCAAAAATAAAAAAGTATCCTACTAACATAATTTGGACCTAATGATTCCAAATATGGAATTAATTTTTCCTTATTCAAATCACAGAAGTTTCAGAAATTAATTTAAAATTTATCCCGTTGTTAGGAAAATGAGTTTTAAAAGTTAAAACATTGCAAAAGATTGAAATGTTTTTACCAATGAATTCAATGTAAAATTAATGGTAATGACATACATTATATTAAATGGTAAAAAAATATTCTATTTATACTTTAAAACCATTTAATATTATAATTTAAGCATATAAATTATTATGATGAAAAAATTTGTTTTTAATTAAAATATAGCGTGTTTTTACTATTCATGAAAATATGAAAGTTGTCAGAATAATATGAAAAATTTATCCAGAGTAAATTTTTATATTCTTATTCCAAATAAGAATTTTATATTTTCAAATTGAACTTATAAACATGTGAAAAACTAGATTTAAAGTCAGTGCGCCATCAAAAGGTGGCAAATCTGCATTTTTTTAAAAATACTTATTTTACCCGAAAAATTTATTTTGTTCTCATACCATGTTCTAGAAAATGTGTAAGATAAATTATAATGTCATAAAATTCAAAATTTAGATACTACTATTCATAATGGCTAGTTCATAATAATATTTTAACAATATATCATTTTTTAGTGAAACTCGGTATTGCGTACTACACACGCTATCGAGGAAGGTCGTGATTGTGTGTAATGCAAGCCAAGTCATGGTTACATGTAGTGAAAGACTCATTTGTTGTTGTGTATAAAAAAATACTACTATATTTTATTTATACATTGAATATATATATATATATACTCAATGTTAAATAGAATAACAACTATCAAAAAAAACTTGAAATTGTCTGTAACATGATCCAAGATTAGTGTTGCGTATACTACAAGCTAATACGGTGTTGCATATAGTGAAATATAATCTTGTTTTAGCATACAATAGAATATATGAAATAAATTAAAAAGAATATATCTTATAAAATCTCGGGGTGTTACATTCTACCCCCCTTAAAATGAATTTCACCCTCAAAATTCGTCAGGGTTATAAATGGTTTACTACTTGAAAGTTTCATGCATAGAAACCCACATCGTAAAAAGGAGCACTAAAACTTAATTTTAAAAAGTGAAGTGTGAAACATAACGGTTACCCAAATTAACTCATCACTGGGTTTCCATATAGGAGAACATAGGTGAAAATATGGATTTGGAAGAGAAATCTAAACCTCAACTTCTGATGGAGAGTGGTAGAGAAAAAGGCAACAATCACAAAGACATAAATTTGTGATGATTTAAGGTACCATCTGATTCATCAGATATAAGGACACTAGGACAACATTTTTTTTCAAGATCATTTCCCTAAAGTTGAAGAATTATTGAATTAAAATAAATACTTACTTTATTTTGTTACAATCTCACTGTTGTTCATGCCTTGAATAATTTCCACTTTATCTCTTAAAGAAATGAAATTGAATTTGTCATTCATGAAGCGTTAGCAGATCATGTGATAGAACGGTGGGTCATTCTATCTATCTCAAATAAAAGGTTAGAAAAAGTTATTAAATATACATAAGTCCATCTATGGTGAGATTAATCATATATGGTTCCTAAAATGGATGTATACTTCGTATATCATACCACATAATAAATTGAAAATAATTTATATTAACCAGGGACTTCCTATAGGCCAGTGGTATGCGATAAAGGCTGGTCGCACTTCGGTTGTGGGTTCGATTCCCGCAACCTTGTCCGAAGCGACGGGTTGTCGTTCGTCCTATGGGTTGTCCTTTTTCTAAAACTATACTATCATAACAAAAATCAATACTATATGATGTCCATTCCAACCTTTAGGCTTATCAAAAATACTTCTGTTCGATTATTAGAAATTTCATCTATCGAGCATGTGAATTCCTTCATTTTTCCCCCATATATCATAAGATATATCTTGTTGGTCACATTCCTAACATGTGAATGCCTTAATCATGTATTCTATTGAAACATAAATTACCATAGAACCTTAGTGAAAACATGAATTCTATCAAAAGTTAACTCTTTCCACATACCAAAATCCCAAAAATTCTATATACTCAAACCATGATATCACATTTTCCTTACATCAGTCATGAGCTCAATAATATTATCAAATATCTCATTATCTCCTTATCCCTTCATTATGCGCATATCATCTACTTTCTAAAAATATCTAAATAACCTTTCATTGTTACTGATACCATTCATCATATACTTTCAAAAACTCAAGGAAAGGCAATAGTGTAACAATCCTTAGATTTTTCTTTATTCCAAAGCACCATACATTATTCTTGATAAACATACAATCATTCCACTACCTTCTTAAACCACTTACTGAGCTTCATCATTTCTTTCATCTCATATATCATTTTTAGTCTCTTCATCATCATCAACATAAATACTACCCATACGACCATGTTGATTCTCTTCATGATATTTTACCTTAGGGAATTGGTTTGAATAATGCCCGTACAATCCACATTTAAAACATTTAACCGTTATTGATGTCTTAGAAATACCATTATCATTGTCCATGGTGTTAAATAAACATTTTCCTTTACAATTACTGGCTTTGTGTCATTCTTTTCCACACCCAAAGCATCTTCCAGTTTCTTTGAAACATTCTCCTTGATGCCTCTTCCCACATGATTTACATGAGGGAAATTTAACTTTCTTTCCTCTATCATCATCATGAAACTCTATCTTTCTCTTATTAGCTGAGTCGAGAATCTTACTAAAGTTTAGATTATTGATCATATTATGAGATTTCTGATTAGGCATAATAACGATGTTTGAACTTCAAAATCCCATTTCATTTGGTTTCTCATGAATAATATCATTCCATTATCCATCATATCCTCTATTATTGTGAATCTCCTTATTTCCATCCATTTTCTAAAACCCAAAAAGAATAGTGTGAGAGGCAAAAATCATGCTAGCAAAACAACATAATAAAGGGGGAGTACCTTCAATATCTAACATCTTAGGTTTAATTCTAATATTGTTACCATAATTCTAGGACTATAACCTATACTTTTACTTAACCTTAGGGACATCCCTAGACATACCTTAGAAATATCTCTATGGATCTCACTAAAGTTCTCACATCCTAGTATCCAAAGGTTGACTAAACCTATCCTCTGATACCAACTGTTGAGACCCAAAGCTTGATGTACATGGACATTACATTAATTTTGTGTAATACATAATACATAACAAAAATAGACACACAAGGATTGTAATAGTTTAGTGTCTTTGGAAACTCGGAATATAATCTTCTAATCGTGGTGAAAGATCTTTAAAATCTCCTATAAAGATCTTTCCCTTTTTGTTTTCTTGCCTAAAACCTTTCTTTAAATCATGGGGAAAATAAAACATATAAAGGGTGAGCTCAAATTCTTAGTAAGGTTAAGCATGGAGAAAATAAAACAAACCATATACATTTGAACTTAAAAACATGAACATAATATTTAAACATAAAAATCTTGAGCAGTGACATAAAACATGGCAGTACGTAAGGCATAGATCATAATGGAACATAAATTATCATAAAATAGCATGGGAATAAATCATGTAATTGTTGAAAACCATTAAGAACTTGATATGATTTCCATAGTAGCCAAGGAATTACTTCCAAGACCATCTTAGTGGACAAAGTCCCTTTCTGAATCGAGTTCACTCCTCATTTCAGTCCTGTATCACTGAACCAGATTAACTTACCATTTCAGCCATGTCTATATCATGAGATATAAATCTTTATCCAATGAATTGGAGGGAGATATAGGTCCCACCCATCTCATAATGAAATCATTCATTTGTGTGCCACAAAATAAACATAAATCATTCATTCTAACCCAATAAATAAAATGGGTTTCATAAACATCATCCCATCATAACATAATCCATATAAAACAATGGATATCATTTCATCATAAACAAAATAAAACCATGTAAATAATCAGAACATTATAATTGAAACATAACCATATTAAATAATTTAATATTAGATAGAAAATAGTTTTGAATAAATACATGAAATGAATTTTTGAGGAAAATATCATTTCTTCTTCAAAATCATTTTCTTTTCAAAAAATGCCTCACAATTTTAAAAGAAGGGGATTTTATTGAAAATAACCATGAAAATTTATAGAGTAATATTCTTGAAAATTAGGCATTATAAAACCGTAAAAATCTGTTCATGCTATATAAGTTAAAAAGCATCCTCCTCGTACTTTTAACAGAAAAGTCAAAAAGTGCCACGTATGGTAAACAAAAGAAAGATTCCCTCCATAAGACAAAGTAAAAGTAAAATAGGGTTAAACATGACTTTAAAAATTCATGTAAGAATATTAAACAATTTATGAAAAACATTTTTATGGACATGGATGAAAAATATACCCCAGTAAATACTTACGTTTAAGCAATCTCAGATAAAAATGAGATTGGAATAATTATCCCTTACCTTATGTCCAATTTCTTCCGTATGTGTCCGAGACTCCTGTATAATGATTTAAATAATGTCATTGACTTATTACAGAATCATATTCATTTTTATGATATCATATATGGTTCACTTATGACTTTATATTACCCGTTCTTTTGTAAATTCCATGTTAAAGCAGCGTTTTGGGTAAAATCATTTTATTTATCGTACGTGTTTGGACTTATTGTTCTTGATATTATTATTAATTATATCATGATTTAATTAATTCTATAATGTAAATCATGATTTATATATCCTATATATTCAGTATATATATATAACAGATAGATAAATGAAATTAAATATACCGTTCATGGAGACGGTAGGTCGTATGTACGCATGAACGATGTTTTCCCTTCCTTATTGACTTGAATGGAAGTAAGTAGATGACATATATATATATACATAAATACGGTAGCTTTATCATATAATATATTTCATTATTATTCATTATATATACTTTATAATCATTCTTGAATGGTTAATATGGAGAATGAATCTCATCGCATCGTGGAGACGGTAATCCGTACGTACGCACAAGCGATGATATCATTCACTTAATTGTTGAATTGAATTGGAGTGGATGATATAATATATCAGAATCAGTATGATTTTATAATAACCATATATACTTATTCTTTACACCATTATACCCATCCAATTAAGGTGGTGGTGGAAAACGGATTACACCACGGTGTGGAGACGGTATTCTATACGTACGCACGCGCGGTGATTTCATTTTCCGTAGGATGGATAGAAGGTGAAATAGAGTTGTTTCATATTTATAATAACATATCAGTATATAATTTATAATTATGTTATTAATTTATAATTAAACAACTAAATAATAGGAAGTATAAGAAAAAAGAAACTTGAAAGGGTCGGTAGAAGAGATTACCTCTTCCTCGACACACCTCCTTTAAACTTCTTCTTAGGGCACTATCATTGGTCTTTTGAGAAGACCAGAACCTATATTATATAACTATAGAGGTTTATAAGAGGAATTGGTAGGGTCTGGCCGAGCTTCAAGGCTCAAAAGGGTGTGAAGAGAAGAGGGAAGGGGTGCCCTTTTTATAAGGGAGGAGAGGGGCACCTTTGCTAACATAAGAAATATTAATTTATAATAAATTCAAACTCACTTAAAAACCTCCAAAAATGACTCAAATAAAAATATTAGATGATATATGGTTGTAATCTCATCAACTAATAAAATTTAGACATGTTGGTAATTTATTTTAAACATTATCAACTTGATTTATCCTTATTTAATCTATTTAATTTTATTTGTGGTAATAAGATTCTAATTTTTATATTGTTATAAATAATTACTTATGTGTTTTTAATTATCCATAATTGGATAATTTATGAAATTTTCGACCATATAAATTTTAATTTGAAATTTTTAAATATTTTTGTGATTTTTAAACAATTTCATAATATGTTATTTTTATAAAATAACAATAGTGTCAATTTTGACACTATTTATTTATTTTAATTTAAATAAAATACACACAAAGGATATATTCTAAAAAAATATTTAATAGATTTATAACATGTAAAATTTGTCTAGAAAATTCTTGGGGAACCTTAAATAGTTCATATAATATTTATTTTAATATTTTTAAAACCATTTATTTGGTATATCTCTTAATAAAATAATTAGTACAACATTTTTGTATAATTATTTAATATACTTATTTGTTGCATAAAAATTAAAAATAAAATACTATGATGAAGATAAATCTCATAGATTTCAAAATCATACTTTTACTCGAATTTATCATCTTAAAATCAAAACATGTAAATTGTTATATTTATTAAATTATGAAGGTGACAACTTTGGAATCATTTAAAATAAAATAATATAAGTGTCATAATCTTCTTTATAAGGATGAAAATGGTCACAAATTTGGACATTGGAGGATTTGGGTTTATATATACACTACCAATAAGTCTTGGTCAGGTTTTTGGGAATTTTTATGTGTATTATTATTTCAATAAAAACTATATTACTGATTTTTCACTAAATAAATAATTTCTGCATCATTGATGTATAAGCTAATAAGGTAAATAAATAATTCTTAAAAATTTCAAATAAATTACCATGATAAATAAAAACATTTTATATTTCAAATGAGTATTTATAACCAAATTTATATTCTGTATAATCTTATATTAAAATAGTTTAATTATTAATGTTTGAGTGAGACATATTTTACTTTCTTTTAAATAAAATAAATTAAAGGTCTTAATCACATCCAAGTGGGTTCCAATGGATTACATTTCCACCAAAATATGCCATAGGACGAAATATAATCATCCAATTATATTAAGACAAGTTTTTGGCTAATGTTATAATATTATACTACCCTCAATTACCCCATTTACCTTTAACTATGGTAAATAAAATTTACCGTAGTTACTATTCATAGTGCCCAAAAATAAAAAAGTAGCCTATTAACATAATTTGGAACTAATGATTCCAAATATGGAATCCATTATTCATAATTAAAATCATATAATTTGCAGAAATTAATTTAAAATTAATCCCGTTGTTAAGAAAATGAGTTTTAAAAGTTAAAACATTGCAAAAGATTGAAATGTTTTTACCAATGAATTCAATGTAAAATTAATGGTAATGACATAAATTATATTAAATGGTAAAAAAATATTTTATTTATACTTTAAAACCATTAAATATTATAATTTAACCATATGAATTATTGTGATGAAAAAAGTTGTTTTTAATTAAAATATAGCGTGTTTTTACTATTCATGAAAATATTAAAGTTGTCAGAATAATATAAAAAATTTATCCAGAGTAAATTTTTATATCCTGATTCCAAATAAGAATTTTATTTTGTCAAATTGAACTTATAAACATGTCAAAAACTATATTTAAAGTGGGTGCGCCATCAAAAAGTGGCAAAACTGCATTTTTTGAAAAATACTTATTTTACCCGAAAAAATTATTTTGTTCTCATACCATGTTCTAGAAAATGTGTAAGATGAATTATAATGTCATAAAATTCAAATTGTAGATACTAATATTCATAACGGCTAGTTCATAATAATATTATAACAATATATCTTTGTTTAGTGAAATTTGGTATTGCGTACTACACACGCTATCGAGGAAGGTCGTGATTGCGTATAATGCAAGTCAAGTCAGGGTTGCGTGTAGTGAAAGACTCCTTTTTTGTTTCGTATAACAAAATAAAACCATATTTCATTTATACATTGAATATATATATATATATACACTCAATTTTTCATAGAATAACTACTATAAAAAAACTTGAAATTGTGTCTAACATGATCCAAGATTATTGTTATGTATACTGCAAGATAATACGGTGTTGCGTATAGTGAAAGATAATATTGATGTAGTTTACAATAGAAGATATGAAATAAAGTAAAAATTATATATCTTATAAAATCTCAGGGTGTTACATTACGAGTGGAACCTCCTGTTGTACATGGCATGGGTCCTCTACCTAGATTTTTTGGGCCCTTGACTATGTGGCATAGTGATGAGACATGGTTTGACATAGCTTTGTTCTCATGAGGAAGAGGTACACTTTCTCCACCAAGATGTTTTTTCCTGATGTGAACAAAACCATGCAGGTGAGTAGGCATCACCCAAAGAGTATAGCATTAATTTGTGTTGAATGAGTTCCTTAAACTTGTATGTTTAGGGAAGACACGTGGGATGTTGGACATTGATGTTAGATTTTTGGAACTATTGGCTACTCTTCTTCTTGGGATGATTTGTGAGATGAAGATCCACTTACCCTCTCATTTGGTCCTCTTTCGACTGATCATATATATATATGTCCTTCTTCGGTATCCACTCCTTGGATTTGCTTACTCTTCTTTTAGGAGAGGAAAATATTCATGGTGTATGTCGTGTGCCTTTCGTGTTTAACTTATCATGGTTGGATGAATCTACTCTCCTACTATAGGTGGCAAAGACTTGACGGGTAGTTCATATACTCACCTTGTTTATCCCCTTGTGCTTGTATGAGCTTACTTTTACTCTTTTTTGGGTTGAGCTATACTCTTTCACTGCACCTTGTATATCTACTCCCTTTCTATTTAGATTTTATCTCTTAATTCTCCCCCCTCAATTTTTGGGACAATCTACTAGGTATGTTTATACTCACCCCTACATGGGATTTTCCCACACATGTCATGTATTATACAGATGATGGACAGGTCGACTATGACTAGATAGGATCTTAGGGATACTGGGTTCTTGGACCATGTATGGTAGTCATAGCTTGGGATTCAGAATCTGGGATCACTTTCAGTTATTTTATTTTCTAATTTTTTCAGGTTGGGACATATTTCTCATTGGGCGTATATTTTTTCCTTTCACTTTCCAGTTACACTACCATACTTTTGTACTGTCTAGAGGTCTATGCATGTTTGGTTTACTTTACAACAATTTTGCATATTTTATTCATTCCCTCTATGATTTTACCTCTAGATGGATATGTGTGTGAATATATGTACTTAGAAAAAGGCCTCCTGGAGTTATTTGTACCATTGGAACTTTTTGCCACCCCTTGAACTATAGAGGCGGACTTGGGGTAGTTGCGGCTCAAGCCTTGGAATGGGTCGGGTCATGAAAAATTGGTATCAAATCCAAGTTCACTCCTTGGGATGTTTTTTGGACGTATCCCCTTAAGAGGATTGGTTGGGTTTTGGGAAATACTGTCCAAGTATATTGAGTGTGGATTTTAGGACAGGGAGTCCAGTGATGGTGTGACGGCCATCATATCCATTCACCAGGACCTTGAATACATTCTTGTCAACTCAACATGATGAAACATTTATTGTATGGATTAATGGTAAATACATCATATAGGATTAAGTCTTTGACTGTCCTTCTTGATTCACCTCCCCATTTTTGTTGATATATATATTCTCATATGACCACAGTACTCCTTGATAACTTTTAGGATGCCTCTACAATGATAGTCAGCTAGGATACCAGCTCTGTTTCGTGACGACGATACTATAAGCGATGAGGCCTCAGTTCAAGGTCCATCCCACAACCCCCTTCCTCTAGGTGGGTAGGTAGTATCACCTCCACCTTTTGAGTAGTAGATCATCCCAGTAGATCAGACTGAGGATGTGCATAGGTTTAGTGTTCTCCATGAGTTCTAGCATTAGACATCGTTGAGGTTCCTCGACAAGCTAGATCCTCATGAAGAAGAGGATTGTCTATAGTCATTGATCCATATCTTCAGGCTTATTTAGAACCTAAAGTATTGGGTAGTTACACTAGCAGCTAGCCTCTTCCACATAGTAGTTGGGTGTTGGGTGGATCCTTGTCACATATATGCATGATGATTCAACACTCTCATGGGATGTCTTCTAGCAGCTATTTTGTGAGGATTACTAACCCTCCTGCTTGCACTCAGTCTAGATCTATGAGCTTCTATAGCTTTAGTAGGTAGGGATTATGGTGGATGAGTATGTAGTAAGGTTCATAGACCTTACACATCACTCTATTGATAAGATCTAAGATGGATACTTCGGAGCATGTATGTTTGATAAGGGAATCCACAAAGAGATCTAATCTAGGGTTGCACCTTTATTAATTCCTACCTATGATGGGGTGCTAGAGTGGGAAATATTGATAGAAAATTTTCTATTAGAGGCACATAGATAGTTGGATATGGTTGTGGGTGTCACAGATCTGATTCGTCTGTAGTAGCTAGTAGATGTCAGGTGTCAGGATCTCGGTGTAGGAGGTCCTTTTATAATCAGACTCAGGCACATGGTCAAAGGAATCGTAGATAACCAGGGTATCCTATAGAGGGGAGGTTCTTTACTTGCTATGGTAGAGGTCAAATGTAATGATATTTCCTGACCAATCATGTAGAGCATCTGAGGAAAATAGTCGATGGACCATTACGGCAGAGGTAGTGTTGTGATCAGGGATCTCCCGTAATGGATAGGGTGATCCGTAGGGAGGCAGGATGGGAATAAGATCATGAGTAGATACGGGTGGAGGAAGAATCTATGATATCCTTCCACCATAACTAGTTATCCCACATCAAGCTCATGGAGCAAGCAGCTAGGGTCGTAGACAATTGCAGGCTTTTGATGTCTATATCCCTACAGCGTACAAGATGATATGAGGTATGATTTGTGTTTATTTTACTCTTGATTCAATATTAGTTTACATGGGTGTCATTAATTATTTTTTTTCTCTACTCCTGGTGTGAGAGACGAATCTACCATTTGAGGTTCTACTACAATATATTTTTCTTGAGGTTCCTACAGGGAATGCTTCTTTTTCATCTTTAATCTGCCGGTAGTGTGAGATATCATTTGGTGGTGAGAGGTTCACATGGGACCTTTTTCATCATAATGGGACCCTATGAAGTTATATTGGTTATAGATTATCATTTCATGGTCCGATCCTAGATTGATTATCACAACAAACTAATCAGATGCCTATGCACTGATGGGGTGAGGTTTTTCTTTTCTGGAAAGAGAGATCTCATGGTAGGTCAAGTGGGTTCTACGAGTAAAAGGTTGTATCCTATCACCCATAATTTGGAAAGTGTATCCCTTGTTTCAACAAGATCTTCATACATCTGGATTCCTTTGGTTTTAAAGGATTCTATGGACGTCTTCCACAAGGATGTTTTGGGACTACCTCTGATGTGGTAGAAAGAGTTTTTCATCAACTTGCATCCCAGTACTGCTCTAATATATTCTGCGGCATATCATATGGCACCTACCAAGCTCTGAGAGCTACAGTTACAGTTCGAGTACCTTTTATAGTAGGGTATGATCAGACCCAATGTGTCCCCTTGGGCAGCTCTAGTCTTGTTTGTGAGAAAAGGCGTATAGGTGGTTACAAATTTGCAAAGATTTTTTGCACCTAAACCAGGCCATGATAAAGAAAAAGTACCCCTTATCGAGGATTGATGACCTCTTTGACCAGTTACATGGAATGAGATGGTTCTCGAAGATTGATCTTAGGTCAGACTACCACCATTTGAGGGTTCCCAAGGCTGAAATTCCAAAGTTGTCATTCTAATGTATCTATGGACACTACGAGTTCCTAGTGATTCCATTTGGTGTGAAAAATTACCCCTCCATGTTTTTGGAATTGATGAACCTAGTCGTCCAGCCATACTTGTACCTGTTTATTTTTTTTATTCATAAACTACATACTCATTTTCTATGCAACAGAGGAGGATCATACAGAGCATTTGAGGATGGTTTTTGATTTGTTTCGAGAGTACCATATTTACAGAATTCTCTTGAAGTGCCAGTTCTAGATTCATGAGATACCCATTTTGGGGCATATAATTTCTGATCATATTTTAGTATTAGATTTAGAAAATATCAAATAATATCTTTCATGGGATCCACCCAAGAGTGTTTTAGATGTGCGGAGATTTCTTGGATTGGTGGGGTACTACAGGAGGTTTTTGTATGACTTCTCCTAAATCGTAGCCCCTTTGACCACCCTGAGTTGAAAAGAGAAGAAGTATACCTAGTCTGAGCAGTTCTAGAGGGACTTTGAGGATTTTAGGTAGAGGATGATGAGTGATCTAGTGTTGAGACTACCAAAGGAGGGAATGGATTTCATAGTGTATTGCGATGCCTCAGGAGTTGGGATAAGTTGTGTGTTGATGTAGTGATAGGTAGTTATCACATATGGGTCAAGGTAGTTAATACCTCATGAGAATAACTACACAACTCATGACATATAGATGATGGAAGTAGTCTTCTCCTTGAGGATGTGGAGACACTACCTTCTAGTGTATCACTTTTTGGTTTACTCAAACCACCAGAGTCTTAGGTACGTCTTCACTCAGAGAGACCTAAACCTGAGACAACAATGTTGGTTGGAGTTCCTATAGAACTATGAATTTGAGATATTCTATACTCCATGGAAGGGAAAGATTGTAGCATATTCCCTTAATATTAAGTCTTAGGCTTAATTAGTGCAGGAATCATTGGAGCAGTTAGCTTCCACGCAGCTGAAAATTGTGGAGCAGGAGGGTATAGCTTTTCTTCAGTCGATGGTGTTGACTCCTTCTCTTATCGAGTGTGTGAGAGAGTCTCATATGGGAGACATCGACTATAGGGGATTTAGTTATTAGATATCCATATGGGATTCAGTATATGGATATTATGAACGAGTGAATCACATCATCTGGTTCTAGGGGTAAACAGTGGTTCCAGTCATGATGTGGGAGGAGGTGATGCGAGAGTTCCACACTTCTCCCTTAAATGTACATCCTGGTGTGGGGAAGATGTACATATATTTTTAGCAGTAGTTTTTGTGGTCTAGTGTGAGATGAATCATAGATGATTTCATATCTTGGTGCCTCACCTATCAGCAGGTAAAGGCTAAGCACCAAGTTCCAATAGGTTTTTTACTACCTCTTGAGATCCCATAGTGGAAGTGGGATAGCATATCCATGGAATTTGTAACAGGGTTTCCACACATAGGGAAGATCCATGATACTATCTAGGTGATAGTTGACCAACTAAAAAAGTTAGAATGCTTCCTTTCTATTGGGGAGCAGAGTTTGATAGAGAGTTTGGGGCAGCTTTACGTACGGAATATCATTCGCCTTCATAGGATTCCCTCGATGATTGTCTCTGATCATGATGTGGGTTTTATGTAATGATTTTATAGAGGCCTACAAGATTCATTCGGTACCCAATTTTGGTTGAGTACATCCTTTCACCCATAGGATTCTGGATAGATCGAGCTCACAATCTAGGTGTTATAGGATATGCTAAGGGATTGTGTGTTGGACTTCGGCCGGAGTTGGGAGGATCACCTTCCCTTGGTAGAGTTTGTAGAAAATAATAGCTGCCACTCTACCATCAGCATGGAACCTTTTGAGGCCATGTATGGGAGACCCTTTAGGTCAACCTTGTGTTGGAAAAATATTAGAAATAAATATCTAGTGGGCCCATAGATGGTGTAGGCGATAACGGAAAAATTCAAGGTTATCCATGAGTGGATGAGGATGGCCCAGAGAAGACAAAAATTCTACACAACCCATCATTGTAGGCCCTTGGAGTTTGAGTAGGGAGACCATATATTCTTTTGATTCTCCCCACAACATGTATTTTGGAGGTTCATTCAAGTAGTAAATCTATCCTTGAGGTTCATTTTGTTTTTCATGATCATGTAGAGGTTTTTTCAGATTGCTTACTACCTCAGCCTACCCCCATGGCAGAGTAGGTTCACGACATCTTCCAGATGTCGCATCTGAGGAGATACATGTATGACCCTACACACATCATCGACTAGGGTGATTTGGACATCAAGGATAGATCCACCTTTATAAATCACTTGTTGTAGATCAAGATTTGGTAAGAGGAGACCCTACGTTGATGGATCGTCCCTTTGGTTCTCGTGTTGGGGTAGCACGGGAATGTGTAGGAGAGTTCTTGGGAGGGGAGAGCAAGATGTGGTTTCAGTATCCCAAGTCATTTTCTTAGTTTTAGTTTTCAAGGATGAAAAAATAGAAGGAGGGAATGATTTTGATACCCATATTTTTTCTTGTAAGACTTTGAAATATTTCTATATATATTTCTAGAGTTAGGCGTAGAGATGGTGTGTGATTATGAGGCTCAATGCACCCAGAATCAATTTTATAAAATATTAAATATATTTTATATTTTATATTATCATCTTCTTAAATAAAATGTGATAAATATTAAATGGTTGAATGGATTATAAATATGATACCAAGATTGAGTCCGGAACACGGTTTTTACCCTAGGCGCGACATAAAATGATTCGATGTGGGACGTTAGAAGCCCTCACTCATTGGTCGCATGTTAAGTGGATTTATTTAATTATTTAATTAATTAAACAATTAATTTAAACTAAAATAAAATGATTATAAGTATATATTTATGTAATTTTGGATAGGGTTGGTCTCATAATCCTAGAATCATCAACGATCTCTCCCCTCATTTCATTGGTGAATCGAACCCAATGACAAAAGATAATGAAACTCCATAATTGAGTATAATATGACACAATTAACGCATAAGATCCTCTCAAACTATTAGTGTATGATTTATTTTTCAATGATTGATTCAAGATTGAGGAATTACTTTTCAATTTGTGTTTTTACGCCCTTTGATTAAATTATTGAGTAGATCCAAACTCATTCTTGGATCTACACTACCTATGGCCTTTTCATTAGCCTATATACCAGATTTAAGTTGTGTAATCAATGTTTTCTAACCTCAGTGTGCCCATTATTGATCATTAGATAATAATTCTTGACCAAATATATTTAAACCTTGGTTTTTTTACTTGTATCCCTCATTACTTTGCATTCTTCACTGGTTAGATCCCTGCGGTCCTGGCTTGACTTTGTCGGGAGGTACTGAGCTCGATCAGACCCCCAAATTCAGGGTGGATTGAAAAAATAAGAATTATTTGATGATAAAATCATGGATTTGGGATTGGTATTGTGTAATGGTGATCAATTTGATATTTTAAGGCTAGTTTCTTGTGGGTTGAAGCTTTGGGAGCGTTCAGAACATGCAATGAAACCCCAAAGGCCCTCTGGTAACCATTTTTTGGAAAGTGATGGCCTAGATCCACATTCTACAATCAGAACCACCATTTTTGAACCAAGTTAAAGTTTGATCTACAAAGGTTTGAATAAATTCTCTGATAAAAGTTAGTTATAGGATTTTTGTGAAAATCCTGACTACACGCCATGTTTAAAGAAGAACACATGATGTGTAGCCCCTCCTGCAGTGGCAGTTAAGGATTGGTAAAATTAAGGGTAACATAGAGTGTAGTCCCTCTTACATGTCATGTACCCCCTTCCCAGTTATAAAAATAATTTTATTGGTCACATGGTTAGGAATCCATGTAGGAGTACATGAGGTTCGGTACATGGTTGTGGACTCCAGTACATAGACACAGCGAGTAGCACACGGCCCTAGTCCTGGTTAGCTAGGACACGCTATGTATTTAACCTACACGGAATATACTACTACATGGGAAGAATCTATGTTCCAACCATGGAAATTTCTAGAAGGTGGAGTGGGTCCATATCCCATGTGGTCCCCCTCACACGTTGTGTACCCCTTGGGCTCTTTTGAGAAAATTTTGAATGTTTGTATCTCCTCTGTTTAAACTTATATTTTGTCTTGTGAGTAGTATGTCTTGATTTTTTTTCACGTAGAACATGATGGTTCCCTCATTTGTATATTTTGAGATATGATATCAAATGTTACAGGCTTGGAACCTTCTAAGGTGACCCCGATGACAGCAGGGATCGAGAAGATCACTATATAAAAACTCCCAAGTAGAACTCTCTAACTGGGCTAGGCTTGGGTCTTTGATGGATTCTAGAGTGTAACCCTCTAACTAGGTTGGTAATGGGTCCTCTATAGAATCTTCATTGGAACCCTCCTATGGTAACAGGGCATGGTTCCTTGATGAATTTGAGTGGAACCCTCCAGTTGGACTGGACATGGGTCCTTGACCTCCCGAGTGAAACCCTCTTATAGTAACAGGGCATGGGTCCTCAATGACTTAGAGTAGAACCCTCTAGTTTTATTAGGAATGATTCCTCAACCTCCTAAGTGGAACCATAATATGGTAACAGGGTATGGGTCCTTGATGAATTAGAGTGGAACCATCCAATTGGACTGGTTATGGTTCCTCTACCTCCCGAGTGGAACCCTCTTGTGGTAACAGGCCATGGGTCCTCAATGACTTAGAGTAGAACCCTCTTGTTGTATATGTAATGGGTCCTCTACCTCCCGAGTGGAACCCTCTTGTGGTAAAAGGCCATGGGTACTCAATGAATTAGAGTGGAACCCTCATGTTGTATAGGTAATGGGTCCTCTACCTAGAATTTAGGGCCCTTGATTGTGTTTCACAGTGAAGATATGTGTTTTGAAGTATCTTTGGACTCACAAGGAAGAGGGAAGATTTCCCCACTGAGACATATTTTTGTGACATGGAAACAAATGTGCGAGTGATTTAGTGCCACCTAGTGAGGATAGTATCAAGGTGCGGTGAATGGGTTCCTTAGACTTGTGTGTTCAGGGCAGATGTGTGGGATGCTAGACATCGATGTTAGAATTTTATAAATGTTGGATACTCTTTTTCTTGGGCTAGGATGTGAGATGGATATCCTCTTACCATCTTGTTTGGGATTATTTTGACTGAGCATATATATATATATATATATATATCCTTCTTTATTATTTTCTCCTTAGATTAGGTTACTCTCCATCTAGGAGAGACAATGACGTGTGGCGTATGTCATGTGCTTTTCGTGTTTAGCTTCTCATGGTTTGATGAGTCTACTCTCCTGCTATAGGTGGCAAATAATTGATGGGTAGTTCATCTACTCACCATTTTTATCCCATTGTACTTGGACATGATTACTTTCACTCTTTATTGAGTTTAGTTGTACTCTTTCATTATACCCTATGTATCTATTGCCTTCCTCTTTATTTTGTATCTTTTAATTATCCCCCCTCTTCTTTTAGGATGTTCTATTATGTATGTTTATACTCACACCTATATATACTTTACCACATGTTTCGTGTCTTATGTAAACAATGGATAGGTCGACCATGACTATAGAGGATCTTAGGGATATCGGGTGCTTAGACTGCGTATAGTGGTCGTAGCTTGGGATTCAAGAGTTGGGATCTCTTTCAACTATTTTCTTTTCTAGTTTTTTCATGTTCAGATATATTTCTATTTGGGAATGTGTTTTTTCTTTTTTCTTTCCAGTTACACTACCATACTTTTGTATTGTCTACGGGTTCATGCATGTTTGGTTTAATTTACAGCAGTTTTGCATCTTTTATTCTTTCCCTCTACACTTTTTCATCAAGATGGATGTTTGTGTGCATACAGGTACTTAGGAAAAGGCCTTCATGAGTTAGTTGTGCCTTCATCACTTTTCACCACCCTTTGGCCTATGGAGGTAGGCTTGGGGTAGTTGTGGCTTGAGCCCCAGCATGGTTCAGGTCATGATAGATCTCTTCAAAAAAAATCAAAAACCTGTTTTTTTTTAAAAGCATTTCTCAAGAAAAACTTTGTAATTATTCCAAAATAATCAGTCATTTTATATATGAATGATATTAAAAAATATGTATTATAGAGGAAAAAACTCAATACATCTTTCTTCCAATATTTCCAAAAGAAAACTCACTAAAAAATTTGGATTCTAAAATATTTATTAGATAACATAAGTTGAACAAAGTTTATGTGGGTCACAAAAACTTCAATCATTTAATTTTATAAGGTGTCTCGTGAGAAAAACTAAAGAAGAAATTTGGTACCTAGATTCTGATTACTCAAGACAAATTTATAGAAACCTCTATAAATTTAATCAAATCAATAAATTGAAAGGTGATCACATCACATTTAGTGATAATTCAAGGGGTAAGATAATCAGTGAATATACCATTAGGTTTTCTAACTCAACCTTAATTAAAAATGTTTTATTTTTAAAAGGATTAAAAATTACTAAGTATTGGTCAATTATTTGATAGAAATTTTAAAATTTCTTTTGAAAACTATTTTTGAAAGTTTTTAAATTGAAAATTAAAACTTCTTTTTATCACTTCAAGAATTAAAAATGTCTACAAAATTAATTTAAAATCTATTTCTAGAAAAAAACATCAAATGTTTGAATGCACAAGTGAATGAATCTAGGATTTGGCACTGATTCATTGGTCATTGTAGTTAACATTCACTTATCAAACTCAATGTATTATAACTATTATAAGATCTTACTAAATTTATTTCCAATGATGACATGGTTTGTGAAGCATGTCAACAAGGTAAGCATAAAAAATCCTCTATTAAATCTAAAAATTGTATTTCAACTTCAAAATCTATTGAAATGATTTATCTTAAACTTTTTTATCTGAGTAAAATTGATTTTATAGGAAAACAAATTGTAATATCATAATTTTTGATGACTTTAAAATGTTCACATGGGATTATTTCTTAACTAAAAAAATTGAATATTGTAAATCCTTCATCAAGTTTTTAAAAAGGTTTGAAAATGAAGAAGTTTTTAAACTTACTTGTATTCATATAGATCATGGTATATATTTTTATAATAATGAATTTAATGATTTTTATTTTTTAGAAGGTCATAATAATTATTTTTTTCTCCTAAAACCCCTACAAAAATGGGTACTAGAAATGTAAAATCGAATAATAAAAGAAATTTCTTGAACTATTTTAAATGAATTTTATTTTTTAAAATATTTTTGGGTTGATACAATGAATACTTCATGTTATATCATTAATCTTGTTCTCATTATTCCTTTTCTAAATAAAACCCCTTATGAGCTTTAGAATAATAAAAAACCTAAAGTGGGCCTTTACAAAGTTTTTGGTTGAAATTGTTTTATTTTAAATACTAAAGACAATCTTGGTAAATAAAATGCTTAATATGATGAGGGTACCTTTATTGGGAACTAAAACTCAAGAAAATATTATTTTGTCTTTAACAAAATGACTAAAAAAGTTGAAGAATCAAACCATGTTATTTTTTATGAAAATTTTCCAAAACCTCTTCTTCAAATGTTTTTTAAAATATTTTTTTAAATAACCCTTTTCAAATAAAAAAATGAATAAGAATAAGAGTCTATTTCAAATTCTTTGCCTAATGTTGTCAAAAAATCTAAAGGTCATCCCCTTGAAAATTTCATCAGTGGTTTACAAGCAAGAACCCATACCTATAGGTAAATATTAAATGAAGTTGAACACATAGACTTTGTCATTCACCTTGAACCCCAAAACCTTAATGAATCCCTTAATAAAAAAATTAATTATTTTCCTTATAATAAAAACCTTAATGAAACCCTTGATAGCATGTTAAGTGTTTTTATTTTTACTTATTTTTAATCAAATACAAAGTAATATCATTTAAAATCTATCAAAATAATTTTTTTATTTAAAAGGTTCTAAAAATATTGGTTTATTTTATCAAAAAGGAACCTCTTTTGATTCAACTTCTTTCTCTGATATTGATTTAAGTAGATGAAAACTAGATAGGAAAATACCAATGTAACTTTCCATGTACAAGGAAAATACATTGTCTTATGAAGTATTAAGAAGTAGAACTCAGTTGCTCTGTCTATAGCCAAATTAGAATACATATCCACTAGGAGTTGTTATGTTCAAATTCTATGGATGTAACATACTCTCTTGGAATTTGAGTTAAAATTTAACTATATAGCTATCAAGTGTGACAATACCAGTTCCATAAATATCTTTGAAAATATTATCCATCAATATCTCACCAAATACATTGACCTTAATCATTATTTAATAAGATATCACTTCTAAAAAGGTGATGTCTTATTGGATTTTTTTCCTAATATAATATCAACTCACTAATATTTTCACCAAAACTTTAGCCCTTGATCATTTCAAATTCATTAAAAGTGAATTAGGAATGATTTTATTATGAAATTATTTATTTGATCTATGGATATATTGAGTTATCTTTAAAAATATTTTAAAAAAATCTTGTTGTAAATAAAACAATTTGTTTTTAAATCTTTAATTTATTTCTTTATTCGTTTATCTATCTTGGAGATGATACCTTATCTCACATGTGTTATCATTTGAGGGAGATCCTTTTTCACTTTAATCTATAAATTTTCCTTAAGAGTGGTCTTTAATTTTTAAAATTTATTAATTATTAATTTTAAAAATATTTTCTATTATTTTTTAAAGTCTAAAATTCATATTTTCAAAATAAAGTAATTTTTTATATTTTTTATTTTTTACTTTGATACCATAGATTTATCTTTAGTGCCTTTGTTTTTAAAAATTATTTAAACAATTTATTTTCTAAATCCATATATGTATTTATAATTTTATTTAAATTATTTTTATCTCTCTTAAAGAATAATAATGATGAGTAAAAATATTTTATATATACTTGTATCTAAATTTTCTCTTGAGTTGTCTTTTGAAAAAATGCCAAATTGGAGACATATATTCAAATAATGGTTAAACTTCAATATAATAACCCATATAAGCTCAATAAAAAGACCATTATGGAAACCCACTCTAGGTTCGATGTACCCAGTGATTCTAGAAATTTAAAAATCCTTTTTATAAACTATAAAAGGACCCCATTGTCTCATTGAAGACTCACCTTGAAAACTTGTGATCCATTATCCCAATGTAGTTCTCTCAAGATCAGTCAATAAAAAATATCTATAATTCCAAATTACCTCCAGCGAATTCATGTTTGAAATCCTCTAAAGGATCTATACCTTTCTCAAAATCTCTTATTCTTACATTGTATATTACTCAATAAAAAAGACTTGTGAACAGTTTGTAAAGGGTTTTCCCAAAGAAAACTTATCTTTCTTCAAACTCCTTTAACCAATGGTTCACACTCCACAAAAGTATGGGATGAGTTACTTGATGACCTATTTCATTTAATAGGGTGATCATAAGACAAAATTATCAGGAATATATTATCGGTAACTATTGATACTAAGGGATTTATACCATTGACATCTCGAGTCTAGGGGTGGAGACATATTATGCTTTAGCCAAAATCCGTATCAAGTATGTTTGTATCATATTTATTTTTCTATATTGCATCATTAAACATCATCACACGTAATTTCATAATTTTTATTTGAACATTTTTGTGCTTTAATTATTTTGATATCTTCTTTATAAACTCGAATATAAGTTATCAACTATCATGTATTTGATTTCTCAATTATTTGTTTCAAATAATTTTATTTTGAAATTAATTTTTTATTCTTCATTTATTTTTAAATGGGAAATCCCCTCCCCTGTTGATATAATCTACAACCACTAATTATTTCTTGTATGAATCTTGAGTGTCTAAGGAAAATAGAACCAACACAACATTAAGATACTTCATGTGTGTTCAAGGGATAGGGGATAAGAAGAATAATAAGAGACATCCTATGATAATTTTATATTATAGAATAAGATTTAAGAGGATCAGAGACCAATGTTTTGATTTTTGTCTATATTTTTTCAATGAAATTTTTGAATAATTAATGTGATTAAATAATCACAGTGAGTCTGAGTATAGAACAAGTACATCTTACATGCATAAGTGTAGGTCATTTTTTAGTGGTTGAAGACATGTTTGTTGGTTCTTGGAGGACCCTACAAGAATTGGTAGTACCGGTATAAATAATAACTTTGAATAACTATTGGTTCCATTATAAATAGTCTCATATTAGGGAATTGGATGATACATGCCCAATCATTGTGCGTGAATTGAACTGCACTTGTGATCACTAAAAATTATAGTGATAGTAAAATTTTTGTACTTGATAAAAGTAGAACACAGGAAGGAGTTGGTTTATAGGACCTAAACCTTGTAAAAATTTCTTGTTTTTGTTATTTATATATTTCTATATTTTAGGAAAATTTGAGGTTGTGGAAAATTTTTATTGATATATTTCTCTTAACTAGGAGGTTTGAGTTTGAGAGGTTAATTAAGAAGAAAGTAAAACTCAGTGAAAGTTAGGGACACTAATTCACCCCCCCCCCCCCAATGTCCATGCATGATCTACTAAACTCAGCAATCATTTCACATTATGATATATATACATATATACATACATATATATATATAAATGAATGAATCATAAAGTGGAGTTTTTCTTTTGTATGTCATGATTCTTTTAATATTCTTAAACTATTTTAAGAACATTAATAAAACCATACATAAGAATCTCTTTAACATATCATATATGACATATTACCAAATTAGCCTTATGTTTGCTACAATTTCAAGGAATTTTCTAAACTCATTACATATCTATATAATTATTCCCACATATCATATAACCACCAAATAAAACCCTCCCAATAAATTATTTAGTGAGTAAAATCTATGAAAAAAAAAATTTAAATAATGGTGATACTTTGGAATCATATTACTAATGTTCAACATCTTGAACATATTCAAACTCTTTAACTCCAAAAAATCAATGTTATGATGTTAATAACTTCTTTTGTCTATGTATAACTCTTTCTAAGTACATCCGCGTCATTCTTAGAACCCCTTCCATCCAAATTTTTCCTTAAAAGTGATATTTCACTTTAATTTTTGGATGGTATAATTTTTAATTTTTTAACTATTAATTTCTTTAAGTCCAAAAATACTCTCATTGGCCCCTTAAAAATTATATTATCTTCAGAATATTATTATAAGATTCAAAAACTCCTTTATGCTTAGTAAAAAACTCTTATTTACTTTTTGTGGTAATATTTAACAAATAAACTATCATATCCATATCATATATGGTATTCTATGTGTTTGGAAAATTTTCTTGAAAATAATGTTACTATTTAAAATATACCACTAAAGGTGGTGGGATAAAATCCCTCAAATTTTAACAATCATCTCAATAAACACATTTATCCTAGATTAAACATTTTTATCCTTATCTTATTCTAAAAACATGTTATAGAATCTAATGAATCATAAACCATGTACATTGAATCCATCATCTCATGTTACCCATAATAAATCTTTTTAAAAAAAACTTATCATATAAGATAAATAAGATTAAAACACACATCCATTATTTAGATCCATATAATCTTGATAAATTCCATTGCATTCCAATATTTGATTCAAAACCCCTTTACTTCATCATTTTAATATAAACTACAAGTTCCTATAACTCTTTCCTAGGTTTTTAACTATTTTATACTTAAAACATTTGTAAAGTATACATTTGATATCATATACTCCTAAAAATAAAATAATCGATTTATATCACATCATTTCCTATCATAGACTTTCCTTGGAGTTTTCCAAACTCCTTTAGGTATTTTAGATAATTCAATCCTCTGTAATCATTACTCCTTGTTGATAACACATTTAGGGTTCAATGACCTAGGTCAGATACTTGAAGAAATTTTTTTGGAATTTACAACTATATTTTATTCTTCCAATTTGAACTTTTACCCACTTTTACTGTTAAACATAACATGCCTAGTTTATAAGTACATAATACTTTGAAAAAATTGAGTAAATGTAATGATCCAAACTTTTATTAATAAAATTATTATTGATCTGATTAAATGTATTACTATGTAAAATGGTTATATAAGACTATTCACTTCCTTGGTTTTATGTTTTTGGATTTTTTGAATAACATTAATAATTTTTACTGTTATTAATATAGTTATTGAATAGTGATCACATGATTAGTATAAATATAGGGCATTAAAAATCTAATTTATTCAGAAAAAGGAAGTGATGGATTCATCCAGTAGAATTTCTCCATACGAAGCCCATTTTTTAGAGCTCGGAAAGGAGGTAGCGTCACTAATATTTTCTCTTGACCAAGCCCAAGCCTATCTTCAACATGTTAGGCTTGAACAAAATCACCTACAGGAGAAGTGGAAGTTAATAGAGGTTACCACCCGAGTGATATTATCTGAGCCTCCCCAAGAGTCTGTCACCATCACACACCTTACCCTTAGGTATTATGTGGTGGTTATAAGAGGTTATGTAAAAAGACCCTATAACTATGATTATGTGCATTATTTTTGTATATAATAAATAATATACATTCATTTTATCATTTTTACTTTGTAAATTTTTTTTAAAGCACAAATAATATTTTTAGTTAATATTAAATTAAGAAATATATTTTGACAAATTAATGGATTTTTGAATTAAATAATATTTTAATAAAATATTATTAATAAATTACTTTTTATTAAATATAAATTATCTTATAATTTTTAGGAATATAATTGTAATTTTTATTAAGGTTTGAAAACTATTTTTATCTAAACCCATGAATTTCCAATAAATGTCGGTTTTTATTTTAAAAATGAAAATTAAAATATTTAGAAAATAATTTAGATAAAATGAATATCATTTTCTGAATTAGGATGTTGAAATTATCAAACAGTGTATTTTTCATAATTTTATGAGACATTCAAATTTTTGTGTAAAAATTAATTATCGTTTAAATATATAATGTGTTTTATGACATCATAATGACCCAATAGTGATGTAATAAAATAATATAAAAGGTATTTTCTGCCAAAATATGTTTTAAATTTAAAATAATGTGATTTTAGGTTTGTTTTATTTATTTTAAAAAGCCTTAGTGGACCCTCCAAGACTTATAAAACATTTTAACATTTTAAAATGATTTCCTTGAGAGTGTGACTCACCTCACATAAGCAAGCCTAATAATTTAATAAGTTATGAAATTTTCCTTATAAAATAATTTTTTTCACTACCCTTTGAAAAAAACATGGGAAAAACTATGGTTTGGTTTTTGGTTTTGATTAATTTAGTGTGTAGTGTCCAAAACCTAAATAATAAAGAATTCCCTCTTCTTTCCTATATAAACCCGCTCAATCTCTCATTCCTCTTCACTAAAAAACTTCTAAGATCTACCAAAATCTTCTCTAATCTATATATAATCCTCCAAAGGTTCCCCAATCTCCCAATAATCCTCTCTCAAGTCTCTCCCAATCCTTTGGGATCACACTTCCAAGTAAGGGATTTCTTTCTTTCTAATTTTTATCCAAATTTCTTTATATTGTTATACACTTTTTTTAAATTAAAAATATTGGGGTTTGATTTCATACCTCTTCCATACTTCCCTACTTATGTTTTAATGATTATATACCCTTTTATCTCTCATTAATTCCTCCCATGTACACCTTTTACCATGCTGAAATTCCGTAAGGGATTTCTCTCTCCTCATTTACATTCAAGAAATTCTTTTATATTATGCATCTAAATTACATTACATATGTTGAGAAATGTATCTATATGACCCCCTTACTATCCATTTCAAGTAAATATTATGTGATCCCCCTTTCTATCTCATCAATCATTTTTATTAATTTTATGTCATGTCGTTATGCTGCAGAAATTGCACCGCAATTTTACAAGCCAAAGTCATTGTGTAGTGAATACGATGCCCATTTATCTTTCAAGGGTATTCAACTTTATGCACATTTACATATTGATTATATAGTTTCATATATGTATTACACATTCCTTTATCATGTAATAAATAAATATTTTGAATGATTCCATGTTGTATAATCCATGTGGCACACTTATGCATGAAATGAAATGATTATGAAGGGTGTGCCCTGATAGTGCTCCAATGCATTGAGTAAAGATTAGTATCATGATACATCAATTTAAATGTGTGTTTACTCATTCTAAATCAATTTAAATGAGGGTTCACTCATTCTCCACGAGTAATGAGCCTTGGATCATGCTAATATCATGTTAAATGTTGTTGCCATATTTCCATGTTATGTTAATCATGCTATATCATGCCTTTATGTTCATGTTTATCTTGTTCTCCATTGATATGCCTATTGCCTAACATGTAATATATTCTTCATGTTATGACTTGTTTACCCCCTTACTGGGCTTTATAGATCACCCTTTCTTATGCATGTCCTCAGGTTATCCCATGCAATGCTAAGTATGAAGGAATGTTGTGGTCGTGTAAAAGATGTTTTCAATAAGGATGTTGTGTTTTATGTTCTAAGTTGTTATGTAATATTTAAAAATTCCCAAGACACTAGACCTATCGATACTTAGAGTTGTATTAAGTGCAATTTTATGTAATAAATCATTCTTAAGTGTGTAATAAAGACTGTGGTTGTTATAGTAAACATCTATTGAACCTGTTCACATTATCAGAAAATTTCCATGGATAATAAAAGAATTAATTTCATAGTTAGAACAAGCCTCAAGGAAACCTTGAGGGAATCATTTTATGATTCTCCTAAGAATCTATTTGATCAACCTTTTGTACTACTTCAGAATTAATTTACTCATGAAGGTGTTTGGTTTAATACATAGCATTTTCCTTTCTTGATAATTTTTATTAGGCTATTAGCCTTAGAAAGTTTCTTATATTAAGCTTTCCCTTTTTAATAGGTTGGTATCGATGTTAAGTTCAGATAATGATAATTATATTAATCTATAACAAAAAAATTTATCCAACGATTATCATAGTTTACAAACATTTAATAATAAATTTTATTAAATGTGTTCCCACCAAAATAATGACCCATTTTAAAATCTATTATGTATATTATTGATCCAAGATCAATATTTCACAAATCAATGAGTTTTATTTGTTTTTTCTATAACTAATTAGTTATTTAGTTAGGGAATCATCCCAAACATATCATTTATGAATATTTGATGGTTGATATGATAAATATTCACCCAATACATCATATGGATAAATCTAACTATATTCCTCTAGTAACCTAATCCTATTAGGGTCTCTCAGATAAGTGTAACCAAAATAGAATGCCTATAATAGGCAACTAATTTTATTATGTTTACCCATTACTTGGTTGTCTTATACAAGATAATCCATAGACACATAGCTTTGGCATGACCTACTCAGTTAGATGATTGAGGTCTTGATAAGTTTTTTATTTAGAAGTAATTGAACACTCATTGTTTTGGAGGGGATTTTAATCTCATAGTCTTATCTCATTCCATTATATTTATATGTATTATGGTTATAATAATTTATTTTGGAATCATATTCTTCCCACCAAATAAATATTTTCAAATTATATTTATTTTTAACTCTTTACACAACTCATGAATAAGATAGAGTTAAGGTAGAAGAAAACTAAGTCAATTATCAGACCTAGCATGTAAATATTTGGATGCATGTATAAAATTTTAAAAGATGTTTAAATACATAAACTAAATCATACACATAGTCATAATATAACAATTATATATAAAAATAATAAACAAGGGAATAAACTAAATATATAAACAATTCCTAAATTTATACATGACGTAAACATTTATGAACAATTCATAAATAAAGCTAAAAATAAACACCTTATATTTTAACCATGCATTATAGACATTCAATAATTACATAAATATAAACACTTTATATTTATTCCCATTATAAACTGTTCAACTCCTCATGTTTTAATTCTCACAAATGATGTTTAACATATTACAAATCATGTATGAACCTTGTAAACTATGATTTATCTTGTTCTATTATGTTTTATTATACTAATTCATAAGTCTAATCCATTGTTTGAGTATTACTTCTTGAAAATATTTATAGATATTTTCCTAAGTATGAGACACTGCTTCTATGATCATTGTCTCACCATTGGTGTGATAATTTGGCTAAGTCTCTAACACCGTAACCCAGACACCGTAACCCAGACACCGTAACCCTGACACCGTAACCCTGACACAGTAACCCAGAAACAGTTACCCTGACATCGTAACCCTGACACCATAACCTTGAAACCATAACCCAGACACCGTAACCCTAACACCGTTCTACCAGTTCCTGATTTAGCAAAGGACTTTCTACCATAACACTTGTTACCATAACAGTTGCTACCATAACCCTTGCTACCGTGACCATGCTATCAGTTTCAAACTTCATAAAGTATCTTCTATCATGAACCTTCTACCGTCACACCATGCTACTGGTTTAAAAATTGACAAAGGACCAGACATTGATCCAGGGATACCACTCAAGGGAAAAGGAGAATACATCGTTCCAAGTGGCATTGTGACTGTCTTACCATGACAATGGAACTGGGACTGTCTCACCGCAACTGTGACATCGTTCCTTACTTAACCATTTTTTCTTTTATGTCTTTTTTCAATTAAATTTAAATGTTATTTCTAATGGTCATATTTGGGTCATTAAATGACACTGATATAATAAATGCTCTTTTATAATTATGTCAGCAGACAGTATGAGGTATGAGGTATGGATATCATGCTCCATGTCAGCCATAACAAAGACATCCTGAAATAAAATACGTGGTGGTTCACGAGATGAAAAATAGAGTCTGGTAGTAGTTTACATGAAACAAAAATAGAAGAAAATGCATACACTGAATAACACTCAAAGAACTCCTAATTCCTGGTGACTGAACTTCTGTAGATCAGAATCTCAAACATCCTCATAGCAGCAACTCTAAGAAGAACAAGGGATAAAATACACATCTCATCGAACTGGAATCTAGAACACGAGACCCACGATACTCTATTTTCACAAGAGGACTCAAAAATTACATCTTCTACATCCGACAAGTGCAGAGCTTCATAGAACAACACTTAGAGAATTTCTAATCCTTTATCATTATCTTTGATCTGTTGTGTACTATTTTTATTACTTTTCGAGTGGTGTGTTCATATGTATTAAAACGCACACTGTCTCCTACATTAAACTAGAGGATACAAGATATCCTCACTCAAATATCTTTTTACACTTTGTTTCACCCATGTATAACTGTGGAAGAAGTCCTGTGTGACCTGGTTGTTAGTTTCCCCATGTAGAACAGTGGAAGAGGTTTTGTAACCTGGACAGTCATGTGTACTATTTTTAACCCCAATCCAGGGTTCAGATAAAATCTTTATATATATATATATATATATATATATATATATATATATATATTTCTTGGTGGTATGTGATCACCAAATGCAGTGTATTATGTCTCGACTTGAGACTGAACCACTTTTTTTATCCGTTGTATCTTTCAATTTAGTTTTTATTTGTTATAACTTATATTATAGAAAACTAATGTTTACTTTGATAGTTAGTCTTGAATAGTAATTATAACTCTTTTTCCTTATTAGAGTAGTTTCAAAAGTTGTATCAGTATCTCATATTATTATAACTGAGAATTAATCAATCTTCTAAAAAAATATTTGAACAGTCAAACTATTATAATTTTATTACCATGATTAACTGACTTATTTTATTTTAAATTGGGGGAATATTTAAAATAAAATTTTAAAAAAAATTACAGGAAAACAATTGACCCCCCTCTTGAGTCTCCTACTCCAACCAAAATTTGGTATCAAAGGGATTTTTAATATCCTTGTTTTTAAAATTTTAAATTATAAATCTGTTTAAAATATTTTTCAACTGTGATTGTAGTTGTGTTTTAAATATCTTTATATTTCTTTTAGTTTTAAATTTCTAGTTCTTTAAATGCCTATTTCTTTATCATGGATAATAAATTTAAAGGTTCTGCTACTAACAGACCTCCATTCTTTAATGCAACAAATTATGAAAAATGGAAAATTTAAATGAAAATGCACTTAGAATGTATGGGTTTTAATATTTGGTCTTCAATTATAGAAGAATATAATATTACTAATACTTATAGACACACTTGGGATGACTCGGCTAAATATTATTATAATAATAATTGCAAATCTATGAATCCATTATACTGTTCTTTAGTAGATGAAGATTTTAACAAAATTTCGGCATGTAAAACTGCCCATGAAATTTGGGAAACTTTATTTATTTCACATGAAGGAACCTCTAGTGTTAAGGAAATGAGACTTAACACATATAATATTAAATATAATAACTTTAAAATGAAGCCTTATAAGCCTATTTCTAACATGTATCTCAAGATTAATGAAATTCTGAATACAATGATCTCTATGGGAAGATATGTTACATTTAAGGAGAAAATTATGAGAATACTCGGATGATTACTAGATAGATGAAGAGGGACCTCCATCTCAATTAAATAATCTTATGATATTATCAAGTATCCGGTTAAGGAGATAATAGGGAATTTTATGACGTATGAGGAAGAATTCAAAGTCAACAAAGAAGAATAGGATGAACCCAAACGTAAATTTGTGGCATTCAAGACTACTACCTCTAAACATATGGAAAGGAGAAATTACAAGCCACTATAGAAAGTTCCAGTTGTGAACAATCATCACCAGACAGTGATGAGAAAATGGATCAATTATCTATATTATTTAAGAATTTTTATAAAAGAAATAAATTTTTTGGAAAGCCTAACATCAAATGAAGATACGATCACAAGGAAAACTTGAATAAGGATTGGAAAAGAAGTGAAAAATCTGATGAAATAGTTTTTTATGAATGTAAGATAAAGGGATATGTAAATACTGGTTTTACTAGGCTAAAATATAATAAAAGGTATGAGGACAAAGATAGAAAGTATAAAAATTCCATGAAGGAAACTTGGAGTGCTTCTGAGGATAGATCAAGTGGTTCAGAGTCTTCACATGATGAAAAGTATGACAAAGCCAATATTTGTTTTGTGAAAAACACATCTGAGGTAACCTTTGAGTCCCTTATACAAAAGTACTATTATTATAGAGATCAAATTGATTTTAAAAACATAAAAATGAGGAAATTTTTTAATGCTTTCAAATAATATAATACACTTGTAATGAGCTAAAAGATAAATAAAAATATTTAAATAAACAACATTCCTTGACTACAACTATCAAATCTGAGCTTACTGTAGAGAAAGAGAAAAAATTTCAATTACTCAAAGAGAATAATGAACTTAAGTTATCTAATGAAAAATTGAAAAAGGACCTAAAGAAATTTACCAATCGAAAAAATAATCTTATACAGATTCTTGGAAAAAAAATTACCCTATATACACTACTGGTATAGGATACCAACCTATGCAAAGAAATCTCACCAAAAACAAGTTTCTAACTAAATCTGGAAAATCTATTTTTCTACCTAAAAGTGAAAATTATGTTGTTTGTTAAAGTTCTAGAAAATATTTTACTACCTCTAGTTTTTCTGGACCAAATAAAGTCTATTTTTCAAATATGTTACATAATGCTTATAGGAATCCCATGAAGCATATATGGGTTCCTAAAGCACTGATTACTAATGTTACTGGACCCAAACAAATCTATGTACCAAAATCTAATTTTGTTGGATTATTTTGTAGGAAATTTATTTAAAGAGCTCCTATAAAAGATTATGGTACTTAGACAGTGGATTTTCAAGACACATGATAGGAGATTACTCATGCTTCAAGAGTTTAATAAAGATTAATGTTGGGCATGTTACTTTTTGGGACAATGCTAAAGGAAAAATAATTGTCTTAGGCTAGATCGGTAACTCTAAATTAGTTTTAATTTCTAAATTACTTTTCGTTTTTGGATTGAAATATAATCTACTTAGTATATCACAGCTATGTGATGATGGATTTCATGTTAAATTTAAAAATATTGCTTTTAATGTTTTTAACGCTAAAAATGAACTAATATTTTCTTCTTTTATAAATGAAAATGTTTATTCTGTTAACTTAGATTCCTTAGTTTCTCAAAATGTTTCATTCTTAAGTGTATTTCACAAAGAGTCTTGGATTTGGCAAAGAATACTAGGACACTACAATATACACTCCCTTAGAAATCTTGCTAGAAAAGTTTTAGTCAAGGACCAACTCAAACTTGAGTTTCCAAATAACAATGTCTATAATTCTTTTCAAAAGGGTAAATAGCACAAAATATCTTTCAAACTAAATAAATAAGTTTCAACTTCTCAACATATTGAGTTGGTTCACATGGATTTGTTTGGTCCATCTAGATTTTCTTGTTTAAATGGGAAGCACTATGTTTATGTTCTTTTAGATGACTACTCTAAGTATACTTGGACCTTCTTCTTGGCCCACAAAATTGAAACTTGCTCTCATTTTACCAAGTACTCTAGGACTGTAGGAAATCTTAGTGGACTTAGGATAAAATCTCTAAGAAGTGGCCATGGTCATGAGTTTGAAAACCAAGAGTTTGAATCATTTTTCTCACAAAATGGCTATAGTCATAACTTCTCTACCCCTAATACACCTCAAAAAATGGAGTTTTAGAAATAAGAAATATAACTTTACAAGAAATTTCTAGAACCATTCTTAGTGAGTATGACTTACCTATTTAATTTTGGGTTGAAGCTGTCAATACAACATGCTATATTATTAACAAAGTGTTAATCAAGCCTATTCTTAAAAGAACTCCTTATGAGTTGTGGAATAGTAGAAAACCCAAGGTTAATTACTTCAAAGTTTTTGGTTTCAAAGTCTATATACTTAACACTAAGGATAATCTGGATAATTTTTCCTCTCAGAGTGATAAAGGAATTTTCCTAGGATATTAAATCTCTAGTAAAGCCTATGGATGCTTTAACAAAAGAACCAAATGTGTGGAAGAATATGTACATGTCAAATTTGATGAAACATATCAACATCAACCTAAGACCTTCCTAGAGAATCTTGAGGATGATATTTCAAATTTGAACATCAATGAAAAATATTCTGACCATCTTATGAAGGAATCTCTTAAAACTTCTAGTTCTATAAACTCTTGATATTCAATCCATAATGAACCCGAACCTATTGAAGAACTTGAAATTAATAGTCCTTCTTTTTATAGAGTCATTAGAACCATTAAGAACCATCCTTTAGATGTTGTTGTTAGAGATTTAGATAATGGAACACAAACTAGATATTCTCTTAGAAATCGGGTTAAACATCAAGATTTCTTGACACAACTTCAACCTAAAAACATCAATGATGCTATCAATGATGAATTTTGGGTGATATCCATGAAAGAGGAGATAAATAAGTTTAAAAGGAATAAATTTTGGAAAATTTTGGATAGACTCAAAGACACCTTGAACATAGGCACTGAATGGGTGTTCAGGAACAAAGTAGATAAAGATGGAAACATAGTTAGAAACAAATCTAGATTAATTTCACAAGGTTATAGTCAAGAAGAAGGAATTGACTATGAAGAAACCTTTTCACTAATATCTATAATTGTAGCCATTATAATCTTACTTTCATATGCAGCACATCTAAATTTCAAAATATATCAAATGGATGTCAAGAGTGCATTCCAAAATGGTTATATAGTTGAGGATGTTTTTGTTGAGCAACCCCCTATTTTTACAAACCCTCACTTTCCAAATCATGTTTTTAAATTAACAAAATCTTTATATGGTTTAAAGAAAGCCCCCTGAGCTTGGTATGATAGATTAAGTAGTTTTCTTATTTCTAAAGGTTTTATAAAAGGTATAGATGATCCTAATATTTTTATAAAACGAATTTATAATGATGTATTAGTTGTCCAAATCTATGTTGATGATATTATTTTTTGATATTCAAAAAAAAATATTTATGTATTAATTTTTCAAATATGATGCAAAATGAATTTGAAATGAGTTTAATGGGTGAAATAAAATTCTTTCTTGGATTTCAAATATTTCAAAATAAGGAAGGTATTATTTGAAATCAAATTAAATATACTAAATATATTCTAAAACGTTTTGGCTTGGATAGCACTAAAATTAGTGATACTCCAATGAGAAATACCTATAATTTGTATCTTGATGAAAATGGTAAATCTATTGATCAAACCAGTTATAGAGGAATGATTGGAAGTTTAATCTACTTAACTAATAGTCAACCTGATATTATGTTTAGTGTTTTCATGTGTGCACATTTTAAAGAAAATCCCAAAGAGTCTCATTTAAATGTTGTTAAAAGTATTCAAATACCTCAAATATACAACCAATTTAGGACTGTTTTATCCTAGAGGACAATCATTTGACTTAATTAGCAATTAAAATGCTGATTTTAGTGGTTGTAAGTGAGAGAGAGAAAGCACTTATAGAACATGTAAACTTTTAGGAAAGTATCTAGTATCATGGTGTAGTAAGAAACAAAAGTTTGTTTCATTATCTACTACCAAAGCTGAATATATAGCTTTCGGTAGTTGTTGTGAAAAATTTTTTGGATTAAACACACATTACTAGACTATGGATATCAATTCAGACATGTACCTATAAATTTTGACAACAAAAGTGCTATTAACATTTCAAAGAATCATGTTTCACATTCAATGACAAAACATATTTATGTAATACATCATTTTTTGAGAGATCATTATCAAAAAGTTTATATCTCTTTGGAATTCCTTGGCATTGAACATCATCTCACTGATATATTCACTAAGCCATTAAATTATAAAAGGATAAATTACATCATACTTGAATTAGGGATGATATGCCTTAAGTGAAAGGTTTACTCTGTCACACTAACTGTCTCATATTTATGATCACACAGTTACTATCTCACAGTTTACAGTCTCACTCTTTTGATCACAAAGTTACTTTATTACATATTTTGTCTCAATGATACAATCACACCATCACAATATTTTTATGACACCATGACTACCTGTTCTAGTCTCACTGTAACATCTCAGTTTTTTATTTTTAAATTTTTTTTATCACTGTGTTAATTATTTTATTAATTTTATACTGTGTTTTTTTTTCATGATGATTTAAATCCCCACATGATAAAAAACATGTCACTTCACTTCTTACTTCACTCAAGTCGTCTACCCTCGAAATCAAAATATCTTTCTCTCAAATATCTTTCTCTCCTTCAACTTGTTCTCTTTCTCAAACCAACATTAGATTCCTATAATAAAGCATTTATCTTCATCGAATCCTAAGAAGAGAAGGTCTCAGAATAAAGTGAAAAAGGATACAAAAATAATGGCTAAGGGACCACTGAATCCATGCCTTGTTGATCGAACTGTAGTGCCAGAGAAAGAAGTTTGTCCAAAGTGGCTGCTGATAAGTAAGTCTCTGATTTTGAAAGTTTTGGATGAATAATGCTGGTTAAAATGTTTAACTAAAGAGAAGATAACCATCTATATGAATCTTGTACACCAGTTTTATCAGTATATTCAGTTCTCTTGTGACTCAGTAGATGACATCATTGTTAGAAGTTAGATAAATGGACAAAGGTGTACCTTTTCATCAAGGCTATGGGATGCCTGTCTTGAAATACCACATGAAGGATTTTATGAGGATCATCAGTGATTACCTCCTCCTCCTAGTGATGTTTTTAAACTAGAAGAGGCATTGGGAATCTTAACTAGAAATAATAAGAGAAGAAGGATGATTCCAGCATAATTAGATGGATAAACAAGGTTGTTGTTCAAGTAAATTCAACATTTGATTTTCCTAAAGAAGGAATACTTCTCAACCCTAAAGTATCAGGATTTATTTACGATACATCTTATGAAAAATGGCCTCATGATCAAATTATATAAGTACATCATTCTTCACATCAGTGATATGATCAATACCACTTCAAAATCAACCTCTCTATTTTATTCAAGATTTATTTCTACAATGTTGTTTTCCAAAGGATTAGTTAGTCCGAATAAAAAATTAATTGAGGATTGTGAGTTTGGTATCTCTAATGATACAATCATACGGATGAAAATTAGCTAGAATATTTGGAATAAGCCTTGGGTGGAAGACAATGAAATATTGTATAATAAGTTTAATCTAATTAATAATCCTTCAAAACCTAATAACATATATGAACCTAGTTTGGAACCATATGAATTAGTCAAATACTCATATGAGAAGACTGAGGATGTAGTTTTTGCACCTGAGGAAGTAATTTTCTTAGAAGAAGAAGACAGTAGCCTACCTGACCCACAAGTTTTTGAAGTTTCAGAGGAAGTTGTTGCTAAAGATGTACAAGTTGTTGTATTAGAGGAACATGATGTTCTTGAGGAACATTTAGAAGAATTAGTGGAGCTATAAGTTATTATTTATGCTGAGGAAATGATGGAAAAATATTTTCAGTTAGCTAAAGAAGTGGTTGAACCTTCCAAAATGGAATAGATGGAATTAGGCTAAGAGACTGTGTCTTTTAGTCCAAACAGAGAAGCACCTGTTGAGGGGGAGAAAATCCAATTTTGAAAATTACTCAAGTGAAAGTTCCTTTTGAGACAATCCTAATGGACACCATTTATAAATTCCCCAGATAATTTGATGTATTTGATTCTTAGTTGTATTCAGTGAGATTAATTGATCTCATAACAGATTTTCAATTGAAACCCATTTCTGTAATAGAAGTCATGCCTTCTAAGGAACCAGAGTTTGTTTCGGTTTCTGTACCTAAGGTTGCACAATAATATCCTATATTTGTAATCCATGATGATTTAAAAGTATTTTTTGAAAGTATGATGGATAGATTTAAAAAGATTTTGAAATCTCAACCTGCTCCTGAAACTCATCTAAGTGAAAAGGATGCTGGAATGGTTTTGGAGAAACTTATCTAGAAGACCCAAACAAGGATGCTTCATGAAATTCAAGAAGTTAGTATTGAAAATCAGTAATTAAGTGAGGAAGTAAAAACATTAAAATCTGTTATTGAGGAAATGAAAATGGAATTTCAAACTATTGAACCCCCTGTTTCTCATTTTATCATAGAAGATGATGAAAAAATTTCTAAGAATGTTGTGACTCTAATCCAACTTGATTTGGTTACTGTTGTTGAGAAGATATTTGAAAATAATTCTAAGTTTGAAAATTAAGTTCGAGGATTGGAATCCTCAATTACTGAGTTGACTGATGATTTTAAGAACACTTTAGAAACTATTCTCAAGAGCCTTCATTCACTCTCTACAGTCATCTCAGCTCCTTCCTCCTCTACTAAACTCAGTCAACCATCTCAACCATCAGACAGTGTAGTACTCAGGAAAGTGATTCAATAAGATCTCCATTTTTTAAAAGCTCAGTCTATTCAGAAGATCCTCTCCAAGATTGTACAAAACAGTGAGCATGTCCATGACATGGGTTGACTGTATTCAAAGGAAGCCTCTATAGCCTATGATGAAATTAATAAAAAGTTTTATTTCTACTTCAAGTGGATCTATACAAAGCATCAACTAACTAGCCATTTCAAGTACCTTGTGGAAAATCTTAGAATGCCCCCTTTAAATCAAGATTTTAAGGACCAAGTGCAGAAAATGAAAGAGTTCACACCTAATTTGGAAAAATTTATTGAGAATAAAGATGATTTTGAAAAGGATATGAAATATAGAGGTGAATTCATCACTGATTTTATCAAAAAATTTAAGCCTTATCTCTATGTGAAAAGTAATGCAATAGTGGTTCCTGGAGATTTCCCTTTCCGACCTAGTCTCGTTCCTTCTACTACTTCTTCCTCATCCATTGCCTTTGATCCTACTTACATGTCTATATATTAGGATCTAATCCATATCATACCTATCATTATTGAGAAATCCTTACCTATATCATCCACCAGACCATCTCTTGCCCCTTCTGTTTTTAAATGAGTGCCTCTTCCTTCTCTCGCAGTTAGACATATCCCTTCTCCAACCTCCACATATGCTCCCATTGATATCTTTACCAAGGTAAAAGAGAAAACTGATGGTGATGAAGATAAGTGAAGGATGTATTTTGATAGGGATGTATTTTATTTTTCCCCATGCTTGTAATGAACTCTATATTTCTATATAGTAAAATGTTCATTATTGTTTTTTATTTTCTTAATTTCCATTATTCAGTGTTTATTTTATTTTTCTTATTTTTTTATAATCCAAAAAGGGGGAGAAATAAGAAAAGGCATTTATGGAAAAATAATATTCTAGGGAGAGGAAAAAAATGCATATTATCACATATATTCTCAATATCTTTTCATTGTTAGAATATATGTCTGATAAATTCCATGATTTGTGATCATCAAAAAGTGGGAGACTGTTGGACTCCTCATGTTTTAAAGCTCACAAATCATTTTTAACATCTTACAAATCATGTATGGACCTTTTAAACTATGATTTATCTTATTCTATTATATTTTATTATACTAATGTTAAATTATAATCCATTCTGTGAGTATTACTTCTTGAAAAAAAATTACAAATTTTTCCTAAGTATGAGACACTGCTTATATGATCACTATCTCACCAATGGTGTGAAAATTGGCTAAGTCTCTCACATCGTTACCCAGACACCGTAACCCAGACACCGTAACCTGACACTGTAACCCAGACACCATAATCTAGACACCATAACCCTGACACCACAACCCAGACACCATAACCTAGACACTGTAACCCTGACACCGTAACCCTGACACCGTAACCCAGGCATCGTAACCCAGACATCGTAACCCTGACATTGTTCCACCGGTTCCTGATTTAGAAAAGGACTTGCAACCATAACACTTATTATCGTAATGATTTCTACCATAACCCTTGCTACCATGACCATGATACTGGTTTCAAACTTCACAAAGGATCTAATATCGTAAACCTACTATTGTCACACCATGCTATCAGTTCCATAATTGACAGAGGACCAGACATCGCTCTAGTGATACCACTCAAAGAAAAAGGAGAAGACACCATTCCAAGTGGCATTGTAACTGTCTAGCCATGGTAGTAGCATCGTGACTGTCTCACCACAACTGTGACATCATTCCTTACATAACCATTTTTTTATTTTTTTTATTTTTTCAATTAAATTTAAAAGTTATTTCTAACAGTCATATTTGAGTCATTAAATGGCACAAATATAATAAATGATCTTTTGCAATCCTATCAGAAAACAAAATGAGGTACGAGGTGTGGATATCTTTCTTCTTATCATCCATAACAAATACATCCCGAAGATAAAATATGTGGGGGTACACGAGCTGAAAAATAGAGTCGAGTAGTGGATTACATGTAACTAAAAGAGAAGAAAATACATACACTAAAGAACACACGGAGAACTCTTGATTCTTGGTGATTGAAATTCTGTAGATCATAACCTCAAACATCCACATAGTAGTAACTCTAAGAAGAATAAGAGCTACAATACACATCTCATCGAACTGGAAACCAGAACACGGGGCCCATGATACTCTGTTTTCATAAGAGGGGTCTAAAATCACATCTTCTACATCATACAAGTCCAAATATAAATAGAACAACACTCAGAGCATTTCTAATCCTTTCTCATTATCATTTATCTGTTGTGTACTATTTTTATTACTTTTTGAGCAGTGTGTGAATCTGTATTAAAACACACACTGTCTTCTTAATTAAACCAGAGGATACAAGATATACTCACTCAAATATCTTTCTACACTTTGTTTCACCCACGTATAAATGTGGAAGAGGTCATATGTGACTTGGTTGTTAGTTTACCCACATAGAACAGTGGAATAGGTCTTCTGACGTAGACAGTCCTATGTAATATTGTTAACCTTGATCTAGGGTGTGGATCATATATATATTTCTTTGTGTCGGGTGATCACCAAGTGGAGTGAATTAGGTCTCATCTTAAGACTAAACCACTTTTTTTAATTGTGTCTTTCAATTTTGTTTTTCTCGGTTCTAACTTATATTTTAGAAAACTAAACTATACTTTCATAGTTAGTATTTGATAGTAATTATTACTATTTTTCCTTATTATAGTAGTTTCAAAAGTTGTATCAGTATCTCATATTGTTATAACTGATAATTAATTAATCTTCTAAGAAACTATTTGAACAGTCAAGCAATTATAATTTTATTACCTTGATTAACTATCAAGTTTTATTTTAAATTGGGGGAATCTTTTAAATAAACCTTTTAACAGAAATTTTTATAGGAACTCAATTCCCCCCCCCCTCTTGAGTTTCCTACTCCAACTAACATGAAATCCTTAATATTATTCATTATATAAAATTTTACTTAAATATATGATATTATATGAAATATAAACATTTTATATTTATATTCTATTATGTAAACAATTTACATAATCTAAATATCACATATTTATATTTTTTAAACCTTCATTGTATCAATTATCCAAACTCATTTTGATATGGTTTAAATAATTTTTATATAACACCATTAATTTGATATTTAAATTTTAAATATTATTAATAATTCATAATAAAATATAAAGTCCTTTATATTTTGCCTTAATTTTTAATTTATAAAAAATTTATAAATCATAATTATAATTTCCATATAAACACTTTATATCTAAATTATAAGTCATTCTATATAATTTGAGAAAGGTATTTCAATATAAACTTTTAATATTAGTGATATTTATTTAATTAATGTTTCTTAAATATTTAAATAATTACTTATAAACATTTTATAAATGATTAATTTATAAACACCTTTAAAAATTAACAAAATATCCCATAATAATTTTTTAGCATTTATAAATAATTTATAAACCATTTAAATACATTCATAATTGAATTTATAAGAAATCATTTTTTTAACATAATGTATTTAAATATATATAAGGCATGTCATCATTTTAAACTAATAATACACAACTCAAAAAAACTATAAATTATTATCAATCATATTTTATGATTGATAACATCATGTATGGTTATCATAACCCTTAATTTAAACTCTATTTTTATTTTATTTTTTGGATAAGCCCTATTTTTAATTCAGTTGAGAGGGAATCTTTACATGTCACAATAATCTCCATGATACATGCATCAAGGGCCCATATTACATAACCTGAAGCCCCAGAGGAACCATGAAATAATGTGTAGCACCCCCTCCCACCATCCCATCATCCACCATCCTGATTCCCTAACATCACATCTATAGGATGTCATATCCACCTCATGCTAAGTCTCTAGGTATACCCTAAAATCCATTAATTGTTCCCAGTGACCAGTTTCATAGATGATTTTTCAGCCTCTTGCTTCACCATTAACCACCATCAATCCATTTTATTCACCGGTAGAAGCTACTCCAGACAACACTAAGGTTCTAAAATTATAGTTCATAGACCATGTTCCCACAAGTCCATTGATGGATCAAAGGCCCTATGGAACGGGGCCCAATACATGGACTAAAAGCCCATTTCTAATGAATAACACTACTGATATAATACCATGGTCATTCACACCTTCTAGGTTTTGAACTTGGGTATCATGCAAGATCACGAGATGAATTTACCACTTAGGTAATCCCACAACTACCTAGATATCATAACCCATGATAATCATCTACAAAAGATAAATATAGTGTGCCTCACTATCGCATCCTATGATATAGGTTGTGTTCAATAATAATCAGTTGTGCAATAACCAGCATAAGGAAAAACAAAGTGGCATTAGCTATTGTAGGCTATGACTAGTTCCCATATCAAAATAACCTAGTATATCTCATATTCTTGGTCGCCATACCCTGTGATATGTTATTTCATAGTATAGACACAATGAGGTGTCATATATGTATGATAGGATCAATATCATTGAGGTGATATGAATCCGCTTTTCCTTCTGTGGATTAGCACCATCATAGGAAATGAAATCTTATATCATATGATACAATTTGAAGAACCCAAAGAAATTGAATTGTATCATATATCATGATATCAAATGTCATATAAGATGAACTATCCACAATATATGATATTTAATAATGTAAATATTACCCAAATTCAAATTTTCTATCATATTCTATAAATTCAAATATGACGTGCAATACAACTTCATATTTCTCCGTTTTAAATATAATTTTTGAATCATTCAAAATGGTAAATTTCTCATACCATTGAAGGGTTTTTTAGGTTCAATTAACACTTAATCAAGGTAGAAGAAATAATTAAAAAACCATAAATCCAATATCACCATGCATAAAACTAAAACCATGTATAACTAAAATGAAGAATATGAAAGTGTATAACTTAAACCAATAATGTCTCAACTACTACCTTTATCCCATATACTTGATAAAGATTTGTTAGAGTTTCCCAAAAGGATCCATACTTTATGGAATATCCATGGGTTGAAAGAATAACTTAATGCATTGGTGGGATCACCCTCACATCCATGGTATGCAAGTACCTCACTGGGAAAAGGATGAAGAATGAAGAGATATTTGAGAGGAACGGAGGTTTGGACAAAGCTTCACATGAACTCTCACAAACTATAGTTTTGGTATTGCCTCTATATAAAACCCTCAAGGATTCTCCTTGAGGGAACATGAATTAACTCATAAGTTATGAATTAATGCATGTATTTACCTCAACTATAACCCTCATCCATTCTAACGTCCCAAGCATTTCCTCATATGGAACATCCATTTTAATGATATCCAATATAGGAAGATCTGAATGTTAACTCTTTAACATTCCATTTACATGCCAAGATGATGGAATTTTTTTATATACCAAGACATACGACATCCCTAATGCAATGAATTATGATATAGAATCAATTCATATGAAATTCATTTGGAACAATTCATGTCATACTATACGATATGATCTATTATAAAGCATATATGTGCCAAATATATCACATATATATTAGGATTTTAGGGCATATCTCCAATATTTTAAACATATAGATAAGCCTCTATACTATTATTTAAAATATAGAGGTGAGTTAGCCCCCCACTCTGTGATGGTATTGTGATAACATCTCTTCCTAAAATTCATTCACTCAGAAGGTTCCAACAGTGATGATATTTTGGGAGTGCAATGCTATCCACATCAGATAAGTAGTCAGTACAGAATTCAACGACTTGTCTAACAATATACTTCCCAATAACACAACCTTTTATGCAACATTGATTTTTCATGTACCCTTTCAAAATATTCATATATTGTTCAACGGGGTATATCCATTTGTAATGTACAATACCACATAGTTGAATCTTTCTAACCAAGTGAACCATCAAGTGAACCATTATATCAAAAAAAACATAGTGGGAATAACATCTTTAATTCACATAATATGATAATAATTTCATTTTATATAGTTTGTAATTATGTTGGGTATATAGATTTACCACATATAACTTTGAAAAATAACCAAATTTTGGTTTATGTGTGTTAGAAATTTTTAAGTGGAATGCAATGTAAATCCACATGCATTAAATCTTACACCAAAACATGAAAATAATGTGATATTAATAATTTTAACTTCAATTCATTCAGCGAAATTATATTATTTATATTTTATTAATACCCCTCAGAAACCTTAAAACAATTTAGAAATCTATAAAACTAAAATTTCTCTTGAATGGAATGAGTATAATTCATGGGAGGAAGAAAATTTTGGTTTCCATCCTTCATTAGCACCAACTCTTCTATTCTCACCATATCAATCATATCCAACCTAGCCTTAATGTTATATTTAATTTTTACAAGTGTGTTTAGTAACATATCAATGACACTATCACGTGTATTTATTTATACATTCATGGAATTAAGAAAATGTATGACATACAAATAATTCCAATATGGTAATTAAAATAAAACTCATCTCCTTTACAACATGTTTTTATAAGGTTTTTTGAAAAATAATTACCAAAAATGGTGACAATATCCTTTACTTTATCAAATTATCTATCACCTGTTGATGAAGAAGGTGGTATTCCTTATTCTAAATTCTCATCAAATGATGTCATCCATGAATGATATTTAGGTTGTTAGGGTAGAAATATATGATGTTCTAGAAAAATTTTATTCAAAGAATGTTTTAACCTAATTGTGTGTGCACCATATTCTCAAATGGGACACACTAACATTCCTTTAATATTATATCCTGAATAATTTCCATAAAAAATAAAATCATTTATTATCCTAAAGAACAAATCTCCTAATGAGAACACTTCAATTATATGATTATCATACAACGTAACACCGACATCCCACATCAATTTTAAATCATAAATCATTAGAGACAAATAAACACAAATTTTATTACCAAATTGTTTTGGTATTGAAATAAGTAGAGACAACATAATGTACTTGTGATTCATCTATATCCACGGTGACAATTTGAAATTTATCAGTATAACTGGTCATATACTATGAGTAATTCTTTAAACACCAAAAGTATCCATACCATTTGTAAATAGAACAAGACAGAGGTTTCTCAAATTTTTTCCTAATCTAGGATACTCGTGATCAATTTTCATCCTCTAAGGAGAGAATGTTGAGTGATGAAATTTCCCATATTGAATTCTTGTATCTATATTCCATGTAAATTGACTTGTAGTATCCTCACTTCCATATAGTAGTCTAAACCTTGGAATAATTAGAAAGTTTTTTTCAACTTTCATAATTCTTTATTCGTCTTTCATGTATCAATCCTCACCACACTTAGGGAATTTTTTAAGTGATTCATGGTACTTACAAAAAAATATACAACCATTTGGAAAGACATGTATTCTTTCAAATATCATATCTATTGAACATAATATTCATCTATAATCATATATTCATCTAGGAAGCTCATTATCTCTTGGAAAAAAATAATTCAAAGTAGAAGTAGTTCTACAAAACTGAAATTGCTCCATCTACTTCCATGTTTCAAATTATATAGCTTCAATATGGAAGAAAATGTCATATATTTAGTATAATAGACATACATTTGTATCTTTTCATAGATATTTAACTTCTCAAACATCTTTGAAAAATAATGAAGGTCATATTCAACTTCCATTATCATTTCCTCAATATGATATCCATTATCATTTACAATTATACTCATATCTGAAAATTCATAAACCATAGTGTTATCCTAGTCACTAACTATATTCAGTTGTTTTCTGTGTTCATTTTAACATTTAAAACTTTGATCTATTTCTTAACAGATCAAGTGTTCTTGAAACTTGTATGGATAAATCCTTCTTGAATAAAAACAGTGTAAACAAGAACAAATGATTTGAGAAAGACAATTTTCATGGTCTATTGCAAACTTAGTGAAATATTTAATCACATATTCATACACATTGGTCATACAATTTTCACTCATCTAATTATGATCCATATTTATCTTATTTGGTTCAACAATATTTGTGTTTGACTAAAAAAATACATAGAAGGTATGCATACAATGTATCATTTTGTACATGCATAAATTATATAAAGTATAACTTTAAGAAATATACTTATAAATTATAATATATAAACATGTAAAGTATATAAAAGAATATATATAAAGCCTATGTTTTATAATACATTGAAAATATATATACATATAATAAAATTTTTAAATGGAAATATAATTTTACATAATATATATATAAACACATACATAGATATATATATATATGTCAAAAAATTAAATATTTTTGTGTAAATATGTAATTGTGCGTGTCTGTTAAGGATGGAAACGGGTCAGGTAACTCCTATTTTTTAGCTACCCAACTCCAAACCTGATTAGATTATAGTATATGTGAACCTAATTATATAACTATTTAATTAATGTGTAGTTGTTAATAACCAAACCCATTTAATTAATATATACTCATTTAATACCTACACCTTATTATTTTATATTATATTATATTATAAAAAATATTATTATTCAAATTAATTTGGTAGTCACGGTGGCACATAGAGATACTGGTGGGATGGTCGATAGAAGGAGCAGGGGATGGCGTTTTAAGGGTGTAGTGACGATCGGAGGGAGGGGACAATGACCTCAGGAGTGACGGGGTGGCACAAATAGCATCTAGCTGTATTACATTGATTTAAATATTAAAATGATGAAAACACTTTTATAATCTAATATAAAAATCATTTTTGGGTAATAAAAATAATCAGATTTTATACCTGAACCCAAACTATTCCCAATTAATAATCGGGAACCCTATGTCAAATCTGAAGCCCACATGAACCCGAATAAGGGTTTCCTAACCCAATTTAATTAGGCTAGGTAGGGTTGGGTACCCAATAAACTAGTACTCATTGTTATCCCTACTATCTTTGTGTGTAAACATATAGATATATATACATATATAAAAAAACAAATTAAACACATAAACACACACACAAACATATATAAATACATGTATATATATATATATATACATGTGTGTGTTTTATGTAAAATTTTCAAATTATAAACTATAAATTTAAATAATATTCTTGAAAATTATGATATATACATAAATGAAGTATACAAAAATACATATTAATTAAATTCATATACTTACTATTAAGTATATATGTGTTTATTTATATGTAAATATATAAATTTATATATATATATACAAACACAAACATATATACATATTTATTCATATTGTAATGTTTTAAATCTTTAAATATTCTTAAAACCTGTTTTTTTATATTTTATAATCCCCTTATGTGAAAAATTAATTTTTCAATTTAATTATTACCCTTATGCAATAGTTATGATTTGTGTAAGGGTAACTTTTGTTTTTCAAAGGCTATGTAAAGGTGGAGTGGTTTTTCCTTGAGTTGTGTTAGGGTAAATGCATGTTTCCATGCATTATGTAACGGTAACCCAAAATCATATATGCTACATAACAATAACCTAATTTTTTTATAGGTTATGTAAGGGTGTTAATGTGTTGTGTAAGGGTTAGCCGAGAAACCATCTCCCCACATAAGGGTAATTCATGTGTTGTGTAAGGGTATTACTCTACATGTATAAGAGTAAAACCCTTTTTATAAGGGTTTTTTAAAGGTAGTATAATTGTTGTGTAAGGAAAGAGTGAATTTCCATCAGATGTGTAAGGGTAATTCTAGCACTATGTAAAGGTAAGGTGAAGATTTCAAAGGCTATGTAAGGGTACTCTAGGGTGTTGTAAAGGTAATTTTGGGTTTATGACGTGTGTAAAGTTAAAAAAATTTAACCATATGTGACACTGTGTAATGGTAAACCATATTACCGTTACACAACACCCTTTTTGGGAGGAAGTATTATTCACATCCGTTCTCCATTCCTTTTTCTCCATCTCAACCTTGTAACTCGTTTTTTGATGATTTTAAATTCTTTAAATAATGGTATTTTATTCTTTTGAATTTTTTAGGATTAAAATTCCTATTATGGATGAAATTAAACACTCTATATTCATGAATAGTTCAAAGAAAAAAATTAAATAATGAATTTAATTTGGTAATATCAATACAACAAGCCACCAATGGTATTTTCTTAAAAAATACTCAAACATTCTCCTACCTTTGTTCTTAATATTCCTATAGGATTAGGCAGTCTAAAATTCTTTTATGTGAGATCTATGAAGTCTTATTTGGAAAAACCAAGTTCTTAACCAGTTTATAGGTGTGTAAAACCCAATTGTTCCTCTCTTGTATTGGGTTTGGTGTCTTAAAGAGAGAAGATTACCCAAATGGGAATTTATATTCTTTTTCCTTCATTCATGAGTGAACATAAATCTAGTTCTTCCTTTTCTTATGGAGAAATTTAATAAAGTTTTCTTGAATGGTAATGATCTATAAATTATCAAAGAGTGATGAGGAATTATCATCTCAAGTTTATCCAGGATTATTCTAGAGAGATAAAATTATTATCTCACGTAAATTATAATTTTCTCTAAGAAATGGTTAGCTCAGGAGATAGCTTAAAATGATAATTTAGAATTATCTAAAAGAGAGAAAACTTTTTTCATATGTGTTTTTTTATTTCTTTCTAGAAATAGAATAGTTTCAATCGATTCTAAGGATCCTTGGAGAGCAGTTTGATCCAATGAGTACAAGGATGTGATTCAGGTTACGATTCCTTGATGAACCATGAAGTTGATGTCATTGAACTTGAGGTAGGAAGTTACTTACCATTTTGGGATATCATATTCACTTGTTTCCATGATTTGATTCCTAAGTTAGCATGGTTTTTTTCTCCACTAATGGTTATTTCTTATGGGTGTGTGTTTTTGTATTACCCATATAGGATCCTTGATTAATGAGTATTATTTGAGTAGCTTATTTTCATGTTTGAAATTTCATTCAGATAATTCGTGTGATTCTGCCACATTTCTCATGATGCCATGTTATGTATAATTATCATGTTTTACCTTTATTGCATTTTATCTTACCTTTATAGGTTTGGAGTTTTTTACACATGTTAGGTGGTCATCATGGTATAATTTCCCCTTTTATGGGGAGTGATCATGATGCGAGACATTGACGTTGGTGCAGCATGATGGCCTTGTGGCCACACAGAACTTGATGCCTTGAGGATTCCGAGGAATGTGTTGAAACTCAATTCCTTAGAGATTCCATTTGACTTTTCAACTCAATATCTTATGGATTTTGATTATTGTGTCCACTTTATGTCTTATAGATGTTGAGTGACATGCCGAGATCCTTGAATCTAGTTCTGACCATTTCTGACATCATTGATCACAGTTTTGGCATGGAGTCAAAGAAGGTATGGTCAGGGGTTTGGGGTGTCTTGGTTAGAGCACAACCACTAAGTACGTGATTGTTTTCTTGTTATGCTTGTCTTCACATGTATTATTATCATGGAATACATCTATTTTACGTATGCACACTTATTAAGGATGTATTAGGGTTATACTAATGGGTTTTATTACTCACACCCTGCATGGGAATCCTGATGCATATGCAGAATTCATGTGTAGGGATCCAAGTAAGGGAATGGGGCCCATAGCTGATAGATAAGCAGTGGATCATAGAGCTAATAGAGAAATCAGGATAGACTCTGGTAAATACCATGGTTTTTATTATTTATTTTCCTATTTCACTTTTATACACTGAATTGGTTCACCACCTTGGGAGTCCATATAATGAATCAGGCTTAGTATACATGGATATTACACCATTTTAGATTAATATTCAGTATATTAAAAAAATAAATGTCTTAGGACCATAATAGTTTAGTGTATTTGTAAACTTGGAAACAAAATCTTTTATCCTAGTGAAAAATCTTCAATATCTCCCATAAATATCTTCACCTTTAGTACTTCTACCCAAAACCTTTCTTCATAACCAAGGGAAAGGAAACATAAGAAAGGGGTGAACTCAAATTCTCAGTAAGGCTAAACAAAATAAATGCATAATAAAAAGATGAAAAAATGGGTATAGAACTTGATCATAACATTTGAAGATCATACCCTACATATTGCAGATCATAATAAATATTGGAAGTTAATAAGACATGAATCATAAGGAAATAAAGAACATAATCCATGAAAGAATAACATAGGAATAAAACATGGAATTGTGGTAGACACATAAAAATATATAATGATTTCCAAAGTGGTCAAGGCATTTTTTCCAAGGTAATATTGGTTGAAAAATTCTTGTACTGAACAGGGTTCACACCCTGTTCCATCCCTATATTACTAAACCAAGTTCACCCCTCATTTCAGCCCTGTAATACTAAACCGAGTTCATTTCTTATTCCAGGCATGTAATACTGAACCGAGTTCATTTCTCATTCTAGGTATCACCCATATCATAATGAAATCATACATACATGTTCCACAAAATCATAAACAATAATATCATAAACCATGCAATGAAATGGGTATCATAAACATGTAAACATATCATAACCTCTAGAAAAAGATACAGGTTTCATAATCATTTCATCAAAAGCATAACCCATTAAGGTGAAACAAATTTCATAAACATATAACCCATAAAAGAGAAACAGGGTTCATAAATACCATGATATTAAGTATAAACCATTCATAGAAATAATATTAATGGAACCTTTAGATCATTTTCTATAAGGGCATGATTAACATCAATGGATATCATCTTAATGGAAAATAATTTTGAAATATATTTCAAAAATGTTTCTAGAGGAAAATACTCTTTATTCTATGAAAATGTATTTTTATTACATAAAACCATTTTAAAATCATTTTCATATAAAATACCTTGAAAAATTATAAATAATTCTTGAAATCATTTTCAAAACCTTTTTCCTTGAAAACTTATAAAATTAGCTTCAAATTATTTTAGAAAATTTTTTCTTTGAAAACACTTTGAAAAATTATAAAGAAAGCTTGAAAACATTTTGAAAAAAAATTACTAGAAAAAATATGAAATACGAATGAAGATTTTTTGAAACCATTTATTTGAAAACACTTTTAAAACTTATAAATAAGTATTGAAAACAAATTTACTTGAAAACTTATACAAGAAACTTGAAAAAAATTTGAAAAAAAAAATCCTTGAAAACTTATAAAAGAAGCTTGGAAACATTTTGAAAAAAAATTACTTTAAAATAATTTTAAATACATTTCCTTAAAAATTAAACTTTTAAAAATACAAAGGAATATTCAAATAAATGATGGTGGGTAAATCCATACACGTCGTATGAGGTAAAAAGAACATTCCTTTTTCATGGTAAAAAGTTTAGAAAAATGCCTTATTCGGAAAGTGATAAGAATATTCCTTTGAAGATATTGGTAAAATACAAAAAGGGTAAATATTTCTTTTAAATATTATAGGATAATGGTATAATATTCTTAGAACCATTTTTAGAAAACATAGGTTTCCGACCATAGAGAGGGTAAATTCAGGCTTTCTTATAAACACTTTATTAACTATATTATGTATCAAAGAGTAGAAAGATGGTACCAATGCATGAATATATCATGAATAACTAGAGGATATTTAAATTAATGAATTTTCTTGAGATATGGGTTATAATATTTCATCAGAGGAATCATAAACATAAGCAATCTGAAAAATAATGAGATTGTTTCAATAAACTCTTATCACTTGGTCACTTGGGATCATACTCTCCATGTAAGAAAAGGAAATTAAATGAAGATTATAATATCATTAAAGAAATTAAATTCATGATATAACATGTAAAATTTAAGTATATACACCTTGAAAGAGAATTTAGATGCATAACAAAACATGAGTCTCAAAGAAGGAAAATTGAGAAAAAACTATTTTACTAATTTGGTAAATTTTGAAACTTAAACCCCGTGAAATAAATATCACAAAATAGCTATTTAAATTCCCATAAATTTATTTATAATATACATATAATAAAATCATGGTCATTATATACACCACACAAAAGTAAATAGTGATGAACATAGCATGTATCTCATGGAAATAAAAAGTGAGATGAAAACCTCTTACCTTGTATCTTGACTCTTGTTGTACTCATTCAAACCACCTATATAATAAATATAAATTTATTATAAATATTTTATAGAACCATATTCTAATATCTAATATTATATATGGTTTTATTACGAACTTATATTACCTGTTTGTGAACAATCCCATGTTAAGGTTTCACTTTGAGTAATATTCGTTTTGTTATTCTCATGTGTCTTAATTTCTTATATCTTTGGTATTTATAATTTATATAATGATTTAAATAATTTAAAACATGATATAAATATCATTTATATACATTATATATGTAATATAATAATCTATAGAATATATAATTATGAAATGAATTACATCGTTCATAGAGATAGTAGGCCGTAGGTACGCATGAACATTATTTCCGTTTAATGGTTGTGTTGAAAGAAAGTAAGTAAAAGACATATACATATACATATATATATATATATATATCATTATTAAATTATATTTATGATATCATATATATAAAATATATTCACTAAACTCACCCTTAATACATTCCACATAGTGTATGAATGAATCATATCGCTTTGAGGGGTTGGTAGTCCACACTTCCTCAAACGAAATTATCGTATTAAAACAAAATGGAAAGTAAAAAAGATATGTGTTGAAAAAGGAATATGTAATATTAAATATATAATAAATATAATATATAATATATAAAAATATATTTTCTATCATAATTTACACCATGAGAGGTGGTAAAGGAAAAATGAAAAATCATAATTTAATGAGGTGGTAGTTCGCTGTACATGTAAGCAGTATGTTCATTACCTATTAGATGGAGGTGTGTGTAAATTTAGGTTGAACCATTAGAATAAAAATATCATATTATATTGAGGATATTTTATTTATTAAATCATGAAATAAAGATAATGTAGGGGGTGGAGAAGGAAAGTAAAAGAAAGGACTTGAGAGAAGACGTTACCTCTTAATCAGGTAACTCCTTTTGGTTCGTGCCAAAAGGCTTCATTTGATTGAATTATGCCTAAGAAAAGTATTATAGGAGTAATTAAGGGATTTTGGGAAGTTTATTTAATTTATATTGTCCTGAATTAAGAGTTTTGAGTGGTGTGAAGAAGTGAGAGAGGTGGTGGCCTTTTATAGGAAAGGAAAAGGACTCACTTGGAATTTTTTAAATCAAGTTAGGTGTACACATGTTCTTATCTAAAAAATGTCATAACAAACCAAAATAAATCAATAATGGAAGTTTTATGGACAAAATATTTCCATTAAATGGGTTTTGGAAAGTTAATAGGTCATTTGGGCCCCAAATATTAATGTTTAGTCCCTAATTAAGCTTAATTTGACCTCAATCATTGTGATTGATTTTAATCACTTTTACTAATCATTTTGGTAAAAAATCAACATTATCTAATTCGACTCTAAATATTATACTGATTATAATTTTATATTTAGGGTTTTTAAAATTCAATTCACATAAGCGAAAAAATTAATATTAATGCTAATCCCAAAAATGGGATGAAATTAAGAGTTTTAAAAGTAGCAAGAAGTTCAAAATTTTATTAAGTTTTTATGTTCAATTTCAAAGTGAAATTGATTATAATGACTTAAATTGAATTAATAGATGTCTAATTGATCTAATTTTACCTTAAAACAAATTTAAAATATAATTTAACATTAATAATTATTTAAATGAAAAAGAAGTTTTTAACAAAAAAACAGTATTTTTCACTATTCATCAAAAAATGAGGTTTCTCAAAAAAATACCAAAAAATCACCCTAATATAATTTCAGAATTCTATATTCAAAAATGAAGTTTATTTTATCAAATTTAATTTCTATATGTATCTAAAATTAATTTTATTATTTTTTATAGAAGGACATGAAATATAGTTTATTTGAGAAAATAATGTTTTTAAATATATAAGGTCTTTACCAAGAATTATATCTTTTGTTATCAATATGTTTTATTTCTATAAAACTATTATAAAAAAATATTTTAAAATTAGTTATTAATATTCATATTACTAAGTTTAACGACTCGATTATAATTATCTCATTTAAATAATTATAACAGTAAAATGATGTTTCGTAGAAACATTAGTGTTGCATGTAACGAATGCTAAGTTGGTGTTGTATATTTCATATGCCAAGTCGTAGATAACCTTGATGTTCCATGTAGAGCAAGATAAAATTAATGTTGTGTATAGCGCACAATTAAATTGGTGTTGCGTATAACGCAAGACAAACATAGTACTTTAATATAAAATAAACTATTTTTAGTGTTATGTGAGATGAAAAATATAGAAAAGATTAAATTAATTAGGAAAAAATAATTCAAAAAATATCAGGGTGTTACAGTCCATTATCTATGTATTGTATGACATGTATTTCATCTTTTAGTTTTTTCATGTTACTCTAATTATTTATTATTATATTTATTTTATTATTATTTATGTGATGACATGATATTTAGGGTATAGTCTACCCACCGATGTACTTTGACCTTCGTTGTTAGTTGGAAGCCTCTTGTGTATGGAGAGGCATGCATGAGTTCATGTGTAACGTCAGTTCGGACCTGATGGTTTGGGTCGGGGTGTTACAAAATGGTATTAGAGGATAGTTTCATACTTTTAATTTTTGACTTACCTAGGACATGGTAGAAAGGAGGTAGTTTTGTGGGAATCGAGTAGGGGAGTTTCCAAGTTCCTAGCTAGTACATGTGTAATGAACCTTTGAGTTACCATGGATGGGATTGTTGTTACTATTTTTATGAGATTTTGGGTGCATTCATGCATCATGATAAGGTACGTAGGTACACATTCCATATATATACCTATAATTGTATTGCATATTAATTCTTAAATTTAATGCATTGGTGTGAGTTATCTGTTTAGGATACACTTGAAATTTATGATTGTGTGATATATCTATTTATGGTGTTGTTGTGATATATCTTTGTTTTCATTAAGTACTTACACTAATCATGATATTATGTTTTGTTTATATATATATATATATGTGATTGTGACTGATGTAGAGGGATAAAGAACTTTGGTTAGTATTATGATGGTTATATCTTGGGTTATGGGTGGACTCCTAGGGAAACCTTAGTGTGATCCCTTAGACTGGTTAGGATATAATGGTTTTTGTCTTAATGTTCATCTTCATGTTATAGAATATGTTATTGTGTAGACAACTGGTAGTACCACCTTCTGTGTAGGAGGGTGGTGAAGAGAACACTCTTGCACCAGCTCCAATAGTTTAGGCGGAATGACCACTTCATCCAGGAGTTTTTTCCTAGTATCATTCCATAGTGGGTAAGTCAATAAGACTATAGTCCACTATAATCAAGACTTTTTGCTCCAACATCCTCCTTCTTTATAGGCCACTAGAGGCCCTCAAGATGTTGAGGACTGGATTCAGAGTTTCGAGAAGATCTTTGACTTTGTAGAGACCCCAAAGGATCTAAAGGTAAATCTTGTGAGATTTATAATTTAATGTATTGTTGGATGTTGGTGGGATGTTATGATTTAGGATGTAAGTAGAGAGGTTCTCACATGGGATATGTTTAAGGAACTTTTCCTTGAGGATTTCTTTTTGGGAATGATAAATTTGGACTGATCACAGTAGTTCATAGAGCTTCATCAAGGTTTGATAAAAGTGTATGCTTACTCACCATGCACATAAAGCTTCTTCGATTTTCACCTATCTTGGATAGAGATGAGGTGTAGAAATCTAAGTAGTTTGAGATTAGGCTTCGACCATAAATGATATTCCATGTCAAGAACTTCAATATGATGACTTATACTTAGGTTCTCCGTAAGACCCTAGTGATAGAGGATGGTCTGGAAGAGGATCAAGTAGCTAGTTTGCTTTCACCCTTCATTATACAGACTGGTGGACCTCCCATTTTTATAATGAGTTCCACCTATGGTAGTAGGAAGAGGAAGGTTGGGGATGTACAACAAGCTAGTGGCATGTGTGTTGAGTAGATTATGGCTTCATCATCCCCCTAAGGAGTAGTCCCACGGTGCTTCAATTATAGAAAGGTTAGACACTATAACAAGTTCTATACAACACCTTAGAGAATGTGTTGATAGTGTCGTAATTCAGGGCATCTCCAGTGGTTTTTCTTAAGGTATTTGAGGCTAAGGTTCTATAGAGGTAGAGGATGGACATGATCTTCGACTCAAGGATCTTGTTGGGGTCCTCCGTAGTTGACTCAGGCAATGACTCAGAAAGGTGATACATCTCAAGGACAGAGTCACAAATATGTGGCATGTAATGTTTATGTAGTGGACTAAACTCCAATAGATGGTGGTGAGGGACCAACCACTGTTCAAGGTATAGTTTTGATCACCTCTACCTTAACTACTACTTTATTTGATACTATTGATTCCCATTCTTTGATATTTTTATAAGTATTGTTGGAATTTACTTACTAGTCAAGTTAGACTCTAAGTTACTTTCCCTTGAAACTCTGTTGGTCATGAAATTGGACCATCAACAATTATTTTTAGAGTATCCTATATTTGTTTCCAGTTATGGAAATCTATGGGACTTTATGATACTGGAGATGATGAGCTTAAACATAATTTTTTACATGGACTAGATGTCCATCTTTTGATCTAATGTTCGTTTCTATTGGAGATGGTTTTCCTTTACATCACCAAAGGGAGAGAGGTTCTTAATGATTAGAGAGTAGGAATTGGGAGCAATTAGAGTTGGTCCAGACTTGAGTCTACTCAGGATGATCACAACACAAATGGTGGTGTTGGATCTTTTGAAAGGATTAGTGGTAGACTCCTTAAATTTTCCTTTAGTCATGGATCTCTATCAGGATGTATTTCTAGAAGAATTAATTAGAACTCACCCTAATAGAGTAGTTGACTTTGAGATAGATCTCATATCAGGTGCACAACCCATTTTGATACCTCCTTATCATATGGTGTCAACAAGATAAAGGATCTCAAGGTGTATTTTGATGATTTAGAGTATAAGGGATTTACTAAGCTGGGTACCTCACCATGGGGTGCACCTGTGTTGTTCGATAAGAAGGTGGACAGTATTCTTTATCTCTAACTTGAATATCAAAAACCGAACTAGATGATGGTGAAGAATGTATATCATTTTCTGAGGATTGAAGATATTTTTTATTAGTTACGAGTAACTCGGTGGTTCTCTAAGATTTATCTTCACTCAGGATATCACCATTTACGAGTTAGAGAGGAGGACATCTTGAAGATGATGTTTTGAAGAATGTATCTCCCCAAAATGTGTTCAAGATCAATAGATTTTGGGGTTTAGTCAGATACCACTAACATTTTATCTAGGACTTCTCCTCTCTATTTGAACATATGACTGCATTAAAGAAGAAGGGAGTAAAGTTCCATTGGGTGGAATAGTGTGAAGAATAACTTATTCAGCTAAAGAATAGATTAACTAAATCTATAATATTGATACTTCTTGAGTCATAGATTGGATATGTAGTATACTATGATGCATCATGTGTTGGTTTTGGAGTAGCAGGTAGTAGCTTATGGGTCATGATAGTTGTGTCCTTGTGAGTGAAACTACCCAACTCATGGCCTAAAGTTGGCACCCATGGTCCAAGTTGAGAAGTTTTGGTGACACTATCTCTTTGGTGAGAGGTTTTTTATCAACACTAACTATAAGATCCTCTATTACATCTTCACACAGTGGGGCCTGAACGTGATCTAATGTAATTGGGTAGAGTATCTTCAGACATTTGACTTTGAGATGGTGTATGCTCCTGGGAAAGGTAGCATCATAGTAGATACTCTTAGTAGTAAGATGCAAGTTGCTCAAGATCTTGATGAGCAGACTTCAAAGAAGCAATGGATCTTGATGACCTTGTTAGATGACTAGAGTATGGATCCTTCTAAGGATAAATGATCAATTACATGTGCTCCATTAGTGGTTGCATCTTCTCTAGTAGACTAGGTATAGTCTAGTTAGGATACATACCCAGAGTGTGATGTGATGTGAGAACAACTAAATGGAGGTGACCTAATACCCAAGTGGTCATTGGGTGATGACGATGTGATCCTTTCACATGGGAGAGTAGTAGTCTCTGCTTCTATCAGAGGGGAGATGGTGAGGGCATTCATACCTCTATATGGGATTTACATCCTAATGTGACAAAGATGTCACATGGCTTCAGGTGAAAGTTATGGTGTCCAAGGATGAAGAGGGACATCACTGGGTTTGTTTCCTAATGACTTACCTACCAGAGGGTAAGGTAGGGCACCAACATCCTATTGGTTTGGTCCAACCACTTATAGTTCTCATGTGAAAGTGGTAGAATGTCATGATGGACTTTTTTATGGGGTTACCTAAGTCCATAATGAGTTTCGATGTTATCTGGGTGATTTTTGAGCAGATGATGAAGTTTTCTCACTTCTTACCAATCCAAGAGACTCAATCAGTGGAAAATTTGGGAAATTTGTATATTTGTGAGATATCATGCTTACATAGAGTTAACTTAAGCATTGTTTTTGAAAAAGATGAATGTTTCACATTGTTCTTTTTGTAGGGCTTTCAAAAATACCTAGGTATTTAGCTAAGATTAAACACAACATACCATCCTCAGACAGATGGACAATCCAAGTGAATGATTCTCAAATTAGAGGATATGCTTCAAACTTGTGTTCTAGAATTTGGTGGATCTTGGGATGGGCCTATAGTCTTGGTGGATTTTTCTTACAATAATAGCTTCTATACTTTTATATAGATAAAACCTTTCAAGTCTCTATATGGATGATCATGTCACTCACCGCTGTGTTGGCATGAGGCAAGTGTGGGAGAAGTTGTTGGTCTAGTCTAGTGTAGGTGAACTTGGAGAGGATTAAATATATTAGGAAGTGGTTGGTGGCCACTCAAATCATGCATTGATCATATGAATACTGAAGTAGATGGCCTTTGGAGTTATCTATTGGTGATCATGTTTTCTTGCAAATGTCACCTCAGTTGGGGAATCATCATTTTTAGAAGAAAGGGAAATTGTCACTACAATTTTTTGGGCCCTTCATGATCAACAAACGAGTTGGGACGGTGGCATAGTGTCTGTACCTTCCTCCTTGTTATCGATGCATGCCTGATGTGTTCCACGTTTCTCACTTCAAAGGTACATGACCAATACTATGCATGTTATAGACTGAGAGGATGTTGAGTTGGAGCCAGATGCATCTTATGAGGAGCACCCAATTTGGATTATACACTCGAGTGAGAAATTATTGCAAGGGAATATGGTGCCACTTTCCCAGATCCTATGGCAACATGGATGAATCTAGGAATAGATGTGGGAGTGTGAGTCAAATGTTTGAGCATTGTGGCCTAAGCTGCTCGAGTAAGACTGCTAGCGGCACTTTTTAAGGATGAGAAGAGGGGGAGAATTTTAATGTTATCAATATTTAAATGTTCTTAAAACCCACTTTTGTTTATATTTTATTATCCTATTATGTGAAAAAATAATTTTTTTATTAAATTATTACCCAAATAGGATATGTGCTTTGTGTAAGGGTAACTTATGTTTTTCAAAGGCTGTGTAAGGGTAGAGTAGTTTTTTCTTGAGTTACATAAGGGTAAAGTAACTTTTCCATGTTCTGCATAAAGGCTAATCCAAAATCATATACATTGCATAAGGGTAACCTTGTTTTTCTATATGTAGCGTAAGGGTACCAATGCATTGCGTAAGGGTCAGAAGAGAAACCCTATACCCGCATAAGGGTAAGTAATGTCTTGTGTAAGGGTAGTACTCTACATGCGTAAGGGTAACACCATATTTATAAGGGTTTTTTAAGGGTAGTCCTCTTGATGCTTGAGGGTAGAGTGAATTTTTAGTGAATGTGTAAGGGTAATTCTAGTGTTTTGTAAAGGTAAGGTGAACTTTTCAAAGGCTGTGTAAGGGTAATCCAAGGCTGCATAAATTTAAGCTTGGGTTTATAACCTGTGTAAGGGTAAAATGTATTAGACTTATGTAACACATATGAGCTAAATAAGGGTAACCCATGTTACATTTAAGCAATGCCATTTTTGGGAGAAATTTTTTTTTCACCTTCATTCTTCATTCCTTCTTCCCTAGCTCGACCCTATAACTAATTTTTTAATATTTTAAATGTCTTAAATCATGGGATTTGATTTTTTTTTACTCTTTTAGGTTTAAAACACCTATTATGGATGAAATTAAACACTCTGCATTCATGAATCATTAAAAGACCAAAATAAATGATGAAATTAATTTGGAAATATCAATGCAGTGATCTACCCTCGGTCTTTTCTCAAAAATACCTAAACCTTCTCTTGCCTTTATTCTTGATATTCCTTCAGGCTCAGGTAGTACATAAATTTCTTTATGCAAGATCTATAAATTATTGTTCAATGTTTTATTCACATGATGTATGTGATGCAACCATATTTCTCATGATGTCACATTATATATATTTATCATGCTTTACCCATGTTTTTTATTATCTTTCCTTTAGAGATTTGGTGTTTATTACAGGTGACAGGTGACCTTCATGGTATGAATAACCCTTAGGGGAGAAGTGTGCATGATGTGTGACTTTAACGATAGTGGAGCATGATAGATTTGTGGCCGCATGGAACTCGATTCATTGAGGATTATAAGAAACATTTCAAAACTTGATGCCTTGGGCATTCTGAGTAGATTGTTGACTCAATGCCTTGTGGATTCCAAGTGGTGTTTCCACTTGATGTATTATGGATTCTGAGTGACATGCTGAAACCTTGAGTCTAGTTTAGATCATTTATGACATATTTGATCATCATTCTGATATGGAGTCAAAGCATGTAGAGTCAGGGGGTTTTAGAAACTTGGTTAGTACACAACTATTTGGTACATGATTGTGTGTTTTTTATGCTTGTCTTCACATTTATTATTATCATGGAATACACATGTTATACATGTGAACACTTTTTAATGATGAATTGGTAGTGTCCTAGGTTTTTTTACTCACACCATGCATGGGAATCCCAATATTTGTGCAAACTTCATGTATAGAGATCTAAGTAAACGCAAGGGGCCCGTAGCCAATGGATGACCAGTGGATCATAGAGTTGATGGCAGGATTGAGACAGACTATGGGAGACACCATAGATTTTCTTATGTATTTACCCATTTCACTTTTATACTCTAGATTGGCCTTCCATATTGGGAGACCCTTATCTATTTATTGTATCAAATGTATATCATATTTCAATTTCTACATGTTACTCTAATTATTTATTATACTATTTATTTATTTATTATTTATGTTATGACATGATACTGAGGGTATAGTCTCTACACTGATAGACATAGTCCCTCACTGCTAGTCGGCAGCCTGTTGCATACAGGGAAGTGCTCATGAGGTCATGTGGCACATTGGTTCAGACTCGGTGGTTTGGGTTGGGGTGTTACATATATAAAAATAGATAAAACACACACAAATATATATAGATAATTATGTGAAGAATAAATAACAAATTAGGAATTGAATAAATTTAATTGTCTATATATCAAAACAATATGGGGTTGACCAAATTTTATTATAAAAAGAAACCATTTTTTAATTGGGTTGAGAGAGAACCCTTATATGATCCAAAGGCCCCATACTTTACATGGCCCAAAGGCCCGAATGATGATGGCCTAAAAGCCGAACTAAATATGGTCCAAATGCCCTAAGAGAAGACCTTAAAATACCAACAAAACTGAATTTGTCACACCATAACCACAGACTTGAACCCCTTATCATGCCATGCCACCGGAAATCATGATACAACAAACTGCACCATCTTTGTTGCACTTGTGCATGTGCACCGTGGGGCCATCCTTCATCGAATCGCGCAGCCTATGTCTTGACATGATTGGGAATCCCTTCATCCCACATCGAGAAACCATGTGGGGGAGTTCCAAAAGATTTATTTCAGCACACCCATCACTCGTCAGAGATATCTCCTACCTAGTAGCGCCTGCATGTCGCCACACCGTGCCGTACATGTCGTGTCGCAACATCCATTCATGTCGCATTGCATGCCACCTAATTTCTCCTCCAAATAACTCATAACATGAGATGAATTCCATAAGTCCCATGATGGTATGAAGGCCTAGTGGACCATAGACTCAAATACGTGGTCTGGAAGCTCAAATCAATTGAATAGTATTGCTGCTACACTACCTGTTAAAGCACTCACGCTGCAACATTACCACAAAAATCCATTCATACCCAGATTTGATCTTGAGTTTTTTTTCAATACACACACACACACATAAAAATTTACTGATATAGAGAACCAGTGGTCAAATTAATTTAATTATCTATATCTATATATATATATATATATGATTGCATGAAGAACCAAAAAAATTACTAAAATCACATGCGTGAATGGTTGAGAAATCCTTAATAACAAGTTGAAAATATCATACATTCAGTTTTTCGGGTTTATTAAAAAAAATATTACATAGAGGTAATGGAAAATTTCAAATTCCATGAAATATTGGAAGGTAGGGACAAGAAGTACAAATGTTAGGGTTTTTTTTAAAATTAAGGGTTTTATCAGTACTAATCAAAATTAATTGATACAAGAAACCTTTATCAGTGCTAAAAATTTACACATTGATAAAAAATTGTGAGAGATAAATTTAACGTTGATAAAGGCGTATCTTTATCAAGACAAAAATTGATTTTAATATAGAAAGATTTATCATCGTTAAAATTAGCACTGATAAGACTCAATTGTTTTACTAATTATACAATTTTATATAATATTAATAATATTATATATGTAGATAATATTATTAATTACTAATTCTATAAATTTATATAATATTAATAATATTATATATATAAATATTAATAATTAATAAATGTATTTAAATAATATTTGTTATATTTTAAAAATATTGTCGATTATATAAATGAATAAATATTTTAGACTAAATAAAAATGTATGGTTATATTTATAAATATTAAACGTATTTTGTTTAAATATAAAATAAATTATATATATTTTACTAATTAAATATTAATATTAAATTGACTATCAATTAATTTTAAAAAATACTTTTCATTATTTTCATATATAAATTTCATTTAATTTAAAAAAATTAAAATCTATAATTAATGTTTAATATAAAGAATATTAAAATGCATTAATTTTGTGTGTGTGTGTGTGTGTTTATTTATAAAAATTACATTAATTACATTTGAATTTCATTAATTATTAATATTCTAAATAATGAAAAATATATAATAATATTATAAATCATATTTATCAAATTTGAAAATTTCTATAGAAATTTGTTAAACTCAATTTAAGTTGACTAAAGTTATAATTTCATTGTATTATAATGTATTGACATTATATTCTAACTATATATATATATATACACACACATATTTTTTTGAACTCATAGATATGTACATCATATATTTTTTTAATAATGTTGGGGTTGAAGCCACTTGTTTATTGAAACAAAGGACCACTTTTTTATTGGGTGGAGCAGGCTCATTACATGGCATGTAGGACCATATGGCATTAAATATAGTTACATTATGGCATGAGATCCCTAGGGCATGGAATCCCTAATTCTAGGCCTGAAGGCCCATTTTTTAGCCCAAAAGCCCCTCTAATGAAACGCACTGCTACAATACCCGAGTTGCTATAGTTTTATTACTGCTATAATACTTTTAATTTTTATAGTGGTACTATATTAACTTGCACTCAAGGGGTTTTGAACCCCCCACCTTGGATGTAGTATTATGGGGTCCTTACCACTAAGTAAAACCCCAACTATAGATATTTACAAAATATTAATTAATAATGTTACGTAAATATTAAAAATTGCTAATTATATAAATTTATATAATATTAGTAATATTATACATAAAAAATATTAATAATTATTAATTATATTTAAATATAATTAGTTATATTATCAAAAATATTATTAAATATATAAATGAATAAATATTTTGCCTTGAATAAAAACATATAGTTTGATTTATAAATATTATAACTTTATTGTATTTAAATACAAAGGATTCTCAATACATTTTACTAATTAAAATAAATATTAAATGTAATATCAATTGTATTTAAAAATAATAACTTATTAGTTTTTTATAGGTAAATTATAATTTTTAAAAATATGTATAGAAATTAAATATATATATATATATATATGTTATTAAAATTTATGCACACATGTGTATATAAAATTGCATTAATTCCATTTGAATAACATTTTTTATTGATATTATAAATAATAACATATGCATAATAATATTATTATTATTATTATTATTTAATTATAAAAAATATCTATAGAATTGATTTGTTATAATTAAAGTTATTTTTTATCCATTTAATTAAATTAAAGATATTATTTTCATTATAATATAAATTCATATTTATAATTATATGTAGTCTAACTATATATATATATACATATATATATATATATATTAGTATCTATACCTAAATGTGTTTGATTGTGTGTGCGTATATGTATTTATAAATATATACACTATAATGAGATATATGAAAATGAAAAACCAAACGTGTGAGCGTGTGTGTGCGTGTATATATATACTTTTTAATTTAAATATTTTTAGCCTTATTAAATGTTAACTTTTATCGATGCTTGCCTTGAAAAAGCCAATGTTTTATTTTACCATTTTTATTGTATCATATATTATATTTTCCTACGGATTTGGTAATCTTTATGATTAGTTGATTGTAGAGGTTTTAAGAATGTTCTGTGATTGAAATAACAATTCTTACATGAGTTACAATATGATAAGTTGTGTTTTTTATTCATGTCCATCTAATTGGTAATCTAGGTACTCAAGGGGTGTTTTTATGACTATTTGGATAATGGTTGGGTGTGACTGTAAAAGTTATCACTTCCAACATAGATTTAAATTATATAAACTATGGATTTTTCATATCTTTATTAGATCTTTATATTTAATTAGAGAACACCCCCCAAAACCAGTGTGTAATTAGGAATTAGGAAAGATAATTTAACCATTAAATTTCAATTGAAAATACTATGATATGACATTAGGTTGTTTTTATACTACAGTAATACTAACAAACTAAATAACTTTATTGTTTTGTGGCAGTTTAACCAAATTTCAGAATCATTGGAAGGCATGAAATTTTTTCGAGAAATTATTTTTATGTTAACAACTAGTTTTTTTTACCCAAAAATACATTGTTTAGGTTAGTGATTTATTTTTTCCTTTTTTTCTCAAAGCCATTTTTCTTTAATTTTTTTTAGTTTTTTTATCTATTAGTTGTGTATACTACTACATTTTATTGATTTATTTTTTTAGATTCTAGATACATGTATAAAAAATTCATAATATGGAAGGTTTGGTTGGTTAAATCATAAAATTGTTAAAACCATGTAACACATGATGGAGAACCCAACTAGCTAGAGAGGGCTTTTAGAGTGATCCCTCCCCAATTTCCATGTTTGAAAACTACCAAATAATATTTACAATGATAATAGGTAATCCTTAAATACAATTAAATGTGATTGGCTATATGGATCAAATGTCACCAATTAGTGCAATTGAAGACCATATTTTCATTAAAACCATTTAGAACAAAATAATCTTGAATGATTTTTTAAGGGTCCTTTTAGGTATACCTCTACCTAATTTAATAAGTGAATTTTTTATTAATATTACTCTATTAATACATATCTAGATCTTCTTCTAACATGTTCAAACCATCTTGATCCAATATCAGTCATCTTCTCGTCAATCAGAGTCATTTAAATTTTTTTATCAAACATATTCATTTCTAATCTTATCAATCTTAGTATAACCAAAGAATATTTACATTAAAATTAAACTAGAGGAAGTAAAACACATTAAAATCATGGATTCTAATATTTCAAACAAATTTCATATATTATCCTTAAATAGAAGTTGATTTTGAACAAAAATATAGCTTAATATATCTTCCTTGAAAGTGACGATCTGCATAAATATCTTAGGGATTTCCATATGGTGTGAACCTCAAGGATACCCCACAGAGTTTTTGAAGATCAAAAGAAATTGAATGTGTTCCCTTTCTCAGTGGATTGTATGGTAAAGGATTGGTTTTATTATATTCACACACTTGATTATTTTTTTTATACAAGTTTTTTGAAAAAAATAAAATAAAAATTGGTTAATTGTTTTAAAAAAATAATTCTGAAAGTTGTGAAGGTTATTCATTCCTTTTACATGTAAAATAAGTCCTAAATGTGTGAAAATGATATTTTTTAATCAATAAAGTTTATGACATGTAAATTATCTTTTTTGATTATATTTATGATTTTTTTTCAATTATTTTTTATATGTTTAGTCAATTTGTTAAATTATATTTATATTGTATTTATAATTTATAATTTATATGTTTTCAAAGTCACCTACAAGAAACATAATAATTATTCAAGTATGTGGCTTTGAAATACTATAAATTATAAAGTATAAATATAATTTAAAATAAATATGGCACACGAAACATATAAAAAGTAATTAAAAATAAATTGTTTTATAAAAACAATTAATGAAAATTAATTTGTATTAATTAATTTTTTTGGAATTGCCTTTATTTCCAATTATTTTTTATATGTTTTTTTAGTATTTTAAATTTCATTTAGATTTTAATTATACTTTAATTTATGTGCATATAATTTTTAAAGTGAAAATATTATGTTTTTAATCAATAATGTTTATGTCATGTAAATTAATTTTGGTTTATTATATTGATGAAATTCATTTTATTTTAAACTATTTATTAGATTTTTAGTCTATATTTTAAGCTTTAATTTGATTGTTTTTATAGTTTATATTTTTTTTAAAGTCACCTACTTGAAATTTAATAAGTCTTCATATATATCAAGTAGTCATCTTTGAAATATTATAAAATTTAAACTATAAGTACAATATAAATGAAAATTAAAATATAGGCTAAACATGTAAAAAATAATTGAAAATAAAAACAATTTCATCAATATGATATATAGGCAATAATATAGAAGATAGAAACATTGTTTTTTCAAATACTTTAAGTCAATAAAAACATATAAATGAATGGGTATAATCACTGTCTATGATGAGGCTTTGTCCCACAATATGGTGTGAAAATGGGATGCCCGTATCGAGATCATTGACCTCTATGTCAGGGTGGATTGTTAAGAGTTGTAAGGGGTCTTTCTAAAGTGTTGGAACGTTGATTGTCTGATGCTTAATTTTTGAATCATCTGGAGGAGGTGTCATCAGGATGTTATGATGTGCACATGATCCTTCTCCCACTGTGTAAGTGGAAGGACCAACCACCATCTGAGGAGGGGACTATACAGCCTATGAAGGGTTGGTCACCAGAGATGGAGGCATGGGAAATGACTCTTGGTACGAGCTCAGATAAGTTATACATGGTGAAAACTATGGATATGCTGACAACATAAATGGATATCATGTCTGCTGATGCACATCTGCAATCAGCTGAGGCTAGACTGCTAGAGGTGTGGCCTCTTCCTATGGAATATGTGATTCCTCATATACAACACGGTGTGGTCTACACCGTCACCGTCATAACTCCTCAACATCAACAACAACTGGAGAAGGTTTTTGAGTAGGAACCTCCTCTCCCTAGGCAGGAACATCATCTCTTTGATGTGGGAAATCAAAGATACTATCATGTAGAACATGATACGATGACATCATCTCTTGTGTTGCAACATGGTACATTGTCTGGCTAAAAACCTCACCCTCCTCCAAATCAAACATATGAATAATATTCTATAGTTGAGTATGTTGTAAAGATATTCAAATTTAATTAAAAAATTTTATAAAAAAAACTAATGTAATGTTTTCGACTTACCCGATTCTAAATCCCTCTGTCGTATGGTGTAAGATATAGTATATATTTCAGTCTATATCATATCTCATACTCAAGATGTTGTGATAGATGGAATCGCATCATATGTATTCCCTTGATATGAAACAATGCACATCTATCCCAGAGGTTGAGATACTCTACATGTCATCAGTGTCAGTCGACATCTTGTCTCCTCACCATCTTCAAGGAATGAAGCGCTCTTGATTATCTGGGTGGAAATGGAATACCCTGGCTTGGCACCGAGGGTTCCCTATATTTCAAAAAATTAAATTGAGTGTCTTGGATGATTCCCCTTGGATCCATCTTAATTATACAAACTTCCTTGTATCATTCCTTATGCTCCTTTCAAGTCTCACACTAAGGCTACCTAGGACTTGTTCCTAGGGATCAAGTAGAACTCCCCTTTAAGGTGAATTGTCAAGGGTACACCCATGTGGATTTCACCTAGCTTATAAAACTTAAAAGACATGGAAATTATGAGAAATTAAATGATTATCACTACTTATGGATGCCTTGGTTTTATTCCTGAGGTCTCGGCCTTAAAAATATAAATTTAAAATGTAAAGTGCTCAAAGACGTTCTGTCTTAGGCCGAAACAGGTAGTATTAGACGGGCATCCCATGGGGAACCTGTACTAATGTGGTTTGTTTATTTACAACCTTTATTTATTATACTTTAAAACTACTCATATTATATTCACAGACTGAATAGTTCTAGACACCATTGGTGATGACTTACTAAGTTTTACTCACACACCGTTCGGGGTGCTGATTAGTACTCGGTCAGATTTCATGGATGCGAGTATCCCATGAGGAACCCGAACTGATGTAGTTTGAATATTTACTACCTTTATTTATTATAATTGCACACTAATCATATTATATTCATGGATTGGATAGTTCTAGATGTCGTTGGTGATGACATACTGAGTTTTACTCACACCTCGTCTGGGCCACTGATTTGTACTCTGACAGATTTCATGGATGCGGGTAGTGACAAAGGGAAGTGTCCTACTAAAGATGCTTGATTTTATGAACTAGGATGGACTAAGAAAGTATAGGACCAATCTTGTGCTCATGGTTCTATTAGAGATAACTTTTATGTTATTCTAAAAGGTCTGTAAAAGACTCAAGAGGGGGGTGAATTGAGTTCCTGGAATTTTCTTTTCTTAGAAAACCACCATCTCTTGAATATAACTGACTTACGATTCTTTCTTTATCAAAATAAGTGATAGAAAATAAAAGCAAAAGGAAAATAAACTAACACAGAGATTTATAGTGATTCAGGGAATAGAATTCCCCCAGTCCACTCCATCAACCCTCTTCTCCATGAGTTTGGTAATTTTCACTAGATTGGTTCTTTTTCCAGGGACTGTCAGTCCTTTTTCCAGGGATTGCATGACTGAGTGCAAGCAGTCGAAACTTGTTACAAAATCAGATGAGATTTCAAACGAGCTCCAAAAATGATTTACAAACAGTAGTTTTTAGGTTCTTTTACTGAGAACATTTAAAATAAAAGAGATAAAATGGAGAGTTTACAAATGCATCACACAGTTGTATGATACAGCTGACAAAAGGAAGAAATATCTATGAGAGATGATTAGAAAATGAATGCAACTCGAGGAGAGTCTTTTAAAAAAACTGAAAAAAAAAGAATTATGGTGCACATCTATAGATCTTGAAGCTTATTATTCTTTTTCAAAAAAATAGATCAATATTTAAGAGCTTTTTGATAGCATTCTTGAATATATGTGGACTTTTTTTCTCTATATATCTCCTTATATTATTTCAAGAACCATGTTTTATATGAATAAAAAAATCCTTACTTGAATACACATCACAAGATCCATATAATTCTAGATCAGAGATATTTTCTTTTCTTAGAAATACCTCATCAATAGTAAAGACAAATAAATTATCATTTACTTATTTCCTTTCTCGGTACTTTCCTCTTATTATAATTGTTTTTACCATAAAAATTTTAATCTAGAATTTAAAGATTTCATGGAAGCATTAAAATCTCACTTAATTTTTGCAATGGTAATAAATACATATTACAACGCAATATATTCAATTTGAAAATCATCACGCATCCAGATTTCATATTTGAATCCACATAGCTGAGTTGACATGGGACTTCTTCACGTAGCCGATTTTTCATCACATACACAATCTTCCCACTAAGCCAAAACTAACATAGCCAATTGAAATGACATAGCCTATTTCACCACATATGTGATTAACATAGCGGATTACTTCACTTAACTAATTAATGTAGCCGATTGAACTATTTATTCGATTGCACACATAGTCAATCTCATCGACGTAGGCGATTTCCATGCATGTGATTCTGCAACATAGTCGATTTACATAGGTGAATCCTTCATGTATGCAATTTATGTATCCAAATTATCACATAGTTGTTCCTCAATATAGTCAAATTTTCTATATAACTGATTTTTTCAAACTTAGGAAAAAATTAGCCAAAGTGTCCAAAATACAAACTTAATGAAATTAACAGCCAAAACACTTAAGAATAAGATAAAAACTCAATAAACACACTTAAAAAATCATCAATAAAGTATGAAAGATATTTGAGATCATAAAAACATATAGTTCATGGGATATGTTGAAACAATATTAGTAGTCCAAAAATCTCCCCATTTTTTATAATCACAAAACTCGTTTGATATTAAACATAAAATTATAAAAGGTATAATATAATTTTTCAAAAAACTATAATATATATATATATATATATATATTAAAATGTAATGTTTATTCTTTATTTCTCCCTCTTAATTTGAAACTTCTCTCACTTAAGAGAAAACTTTTCCCCTTTTGTGTCATTAAAAAGGAAGGGAGATAGAGGGGAAATACATTTATTATAGCACTTTTAGATTAATTAACTATTTAATTATTATGCAAAAATTGAATAGTGAATTATAGAAATAATGGAATTCAGTAAACAAAAAAAGAGATATTAAAAACATTAAATAAAAACACAACCTCATATCTTCTATGATCATCATAAACTACATGCACAGTCTCAAGTGGCCTCTTAGTAACTATTATATTTGTCTCAACAACTGGTTCCTCAACATGTTAACCGTCAGCACAAACTTCAACAACTTGGCTATGAGTATCCTCTTCCTGGCCTTTAATAGGTTCAACCACAATAGGACTTACAATTGGTATTGAAGGCTCAGATCTGGTAGGCACTAACTCCTCCACTTCCCTAGTAGACACCATCTCGGTAGGTATTGAATCTGTAGTTAGTGAGGTTTGAGATGGCTCCCCCAGAGCCACACCTTCCTATCCTACTGGATTCAAGGAATTTAAAGAAATGTACCAAAAATAACCAATGGTATTTAGCAAAACTGAAGACATAGTGTTACTCTTGTGACCCTTGACTTCATCTCCTTCATTTAAATCAACTTCTTTATTCTTCATAACTAGATAGATCAACCCACAATAAGGATAGTAGTTGATCTTACCCTCTCCATTGTAACAATGATTCATGAAGTGAATCATATACCTTGAAAATTTTAATTTTGGGTTATTTATCAGAATGTACAGCAAATACATGTCTTGAAAAGAAATTTCACTATTTCACTATCTCTTTAAGCTATTCTAGTCTACAATAACTTTCACAACACTTTCCAATCAGCTAAAAAATCTTTTACAAGATTTTTTTCAAAAGCAATGGTGTCAAAAAAAACTTGAACACCTCTAATGGACCAACAGAACTTGTAGCCACCAAAGTCTAACTAAAATTATACTCCCCCTCATGGGAGCATTGAAACATCTCATCCATTTGGATAGACGAAACCATCACTACCTTTCCATTGACATTCGAAAAAACAATGTCCTTTATTTGATTAAACTAAAACTCAGCATTACCCATAAACATAATTACTTATTGCTCAAATAGAAATTTGGGCTTCTTTTCATCAAACACATACTCTCAACCTTGAAATTGGATCACTTTCTTCAGCAACATATCATTCGTCTTCATCCATGCTATATAGATGTCATTTCAAGTAAGAAATCTTCAAGACACACTTCTTTTGGATTTATTAGATGAACCCAAACTTCCTTCATCTATGTGCTTCAACTTTCCAATGGATGACAGGTTCAGTTGGAGATTGATAAAGGATCTAAAGGTTTGAGGTTCGGAGAGGTGATTCAGCTTCGAGAAGACGATACGTATGAGAATGGAGAATGTGTTAAGTTCCGAATAAGAGTTAGGTCACAAACCCGATTTCAAAAACACTTACATAATGAATACATTTTTGGGTTGATTACAACTAATAAATAAAATAAAATAAAGAAATTTAATTTCATAAATGTTCAATACATGAGAAAATATAATAAAATATACTACTCAAATATTTATAAAGTTACAAAATAAATATTAATAGATGAATCATAAATTGAAAAAAGACAAATTAAATTAAAATAAAATCAAACAAACCCAATTCTCTTTTGATAAAATCAAAACGTTCACACACAATGGGCTTAGTAAAAATATTTGCTAACTGATTCTCATTAGAGATAAATTAAAGAGTGATATCACTTTTTTTAGCATGATCCCTCAAAAAATAATGTCTTATATCTATATGTTTTGTTCTCGAATGATTTATCAGATTCCTAAAAATGTTGATAGAACTATTGTTATCACATTTAATTGAAATTTGATTATAATTTAATCCAAAATCCATCAATTTGTGTTTCATCCACAATACTTGTGCACAACAACTACCAGAAGTAATATATTCTACTTCAGCAGTGAAAGTGATGTTTCTTACTAGACTAGGATACTAGGGATTTTCCTAGAAAATGGTAGGTTCCTGAAGTACTCTTGATATCTAGTCTACAACCACCAAATTCGGTATTAGAATATGAAGTTAAATTAAAATCAAAAGTTTTGGAAAACGTAAAGAAAAAGAAATTGTTCCTTTTAAATGCCCTAAAATTCTTTTTGCAGCTTTTAAATGGGAATCTTTAGGATTTTCTTGGAATCTAGCACAAAGACATACTTTAAACATAATATATGTTCTACTAGTAGTTAAATAAAATAAACTTCCAATTATTCCTCTATAAATCTTGTCGGCAACTGGTTTCAAGTCAAGATTATTGTTAAAACTCATAGGAATTGTATGTACTTTACCACTTTCGAGTCCAAATATTTTAAGTCTAGTGTGTACATGCTTTGATTTGTCACATTCCAAGAGTCCTTTTGATAAATATGAAAACCCACAAAACAATTTAACTCACATATCATGCTCATTTAAAATTCTTTTTGCATGAGTTTTGAAAATTCATTACACTATTTTTTGTTTGTAAAACCAAAGATTACATCATCAACATATATCTGAACTAGAAAATATTTTCATGAAGTTTTCTAAAATAAAGTAGGATCTGCCTTACATTCTAAGAAACCATTTGATAAAAGAGAATAACATAAACACTCATACCAAGATCTAGGTGTATGTTTAAGACTATAAATAGCTTTGATAAGTTTAAAAATGGAATTTGGAAAAATGAGGATTTTTAAAACTATGAGGTTGTTTAGTATAGAATTCCTCTATAAGAAAACCATTTATAACATCAGATTTTACATCCATCTGATATAATTTAAAATTCATATGTGATGTATAGGATAGGAGTATCATAATTTCTTCTAATCTACCTACCGGTTCAAAGGTTTCCTCGTGATTTATACATTATTCTTGATTATAACTTTTATCTATTGGCCTAGATTTATTCCTAATGATAACTCCATGATCATCATGTTTATTTATAAAACCCTATTTTGTTCCTATAACGGGATAGTCAGATGGTCTATCAACCAATTCTCAAACCTTATTCCTCTCGTATAGGTTTAATTCCTCTTGTATTTATATAACCCAACTCTCATCCAATAAAGCTTATTATATAGACTTAGGTTCTAACTCAGATAAAAAAAATAGAAAACTATACAAGGATTCCTACACTCCTTTTAGTTCTAATCCATTCATCTAATCTTCCTATGACTATTTATAAGGGATGGTTATTAAGGGTTCTTGGTTGTCTTGGCAGCACACTTTCTGGTTCACTAATGTCATACCTTTCAAGAATTGGTTCTGGAAAATAAATTTTCTTCTATTCATAATTTTTACTTTCAAAGATAGGATCAGGTCTCATGATTTCAAAAGAATCAATTAGTTCATAAACTTGAATAATTTTTTGATCAAAAGGATAAATTTCATCAAAATTCACATGAGTTGATTATTAAACAGTCTTTGACCTTTTATTCAAAACTATATATGCCTCAAAAGTAATATAATAGACTAGGAATATTCTTTAATCAACTTTTGGATCAAATTTACCAATATTATCCTTGGTATTTAGAATATAAACCTTGCATCCAAACACTTTAAAGTAACCAAATTTTGGCTTTCTATTATTCCATATCTCATATGGTTTTTTCTTCAAAATAGGTCTTATTAAAACTCTTTTTATGATAAAACATTTTGTATTTATAGCTTCAACCAAAAAATGAGTAAGCAGTTTATATTCACAAAACATTGTTCTTGAAATTTCTTGGAAAGTCTTATTTCTCCTCTCAATAATGCCATTTTATTGAGTTGTCCTGGGGGAAGAAAAATTATATTTGATACCATGTTTTAAACAATGGTAATTAAACTCATGGTTTTCAAATTCTCAATGGTCACTTCTTAAAACAATAATTTTAGCATCTTTCTCTTTTTGAGCCAGTTTGTAAACACTTATAAAAACAAAACAAGATCCACTCTTAACACTTATAAAACCCAAATAAATCTAGAGAAATCATAAAATAATATATAGACAAAATATTTCTATCTTATGCATGAAACTATAAATGGACCAAACAAATCCATGTGAATTAGTTCTACGGGTCTCAAAGTAGTAACCTCTTTAATTGGTTTAAAATATGACTTGTGTTTCTTTCCTATTTTACATGCATCATATATCTTATTTTTATTAAATTTAAGTTGAGTTAAATCTGAAAATAAATTTCTTTTATATAATTTTCTTAAATAATAAACATTAAAATGTCTCAATATTCTATTTCATATAAAAATTCATATGTTTCTGAATTTAAACAATTTAATTTTTTTCTACCCAAAGAATTAAGATCTAGGGTATAGAAATTCTATGTTCTAAGTACCGTAAATTTAAGAATTTTATCTTTGAAATATGAACAAGAATTATTTGAAAAATTAATAAAATAACCTTCATCACAAAGTTGAGAAATACTTATTTTCCCAAGCATTATTTTTTGATGAGGACTGAGCTTGAATTATCAACTGATCCAACCCTCATAATTTTTAATTTAGCATTGTCACCCAAAGTGACATAACCTCCATCAATTTTTTATAAGGAGTAGAAATTAGAGAAATCCTCGCTCATATGACTTGAACATCCATTGTACATATATCATTTATCATTGATACACTTGGACCTTTTCCCTATAAACAAAAAATTAAACAAGAAAGTTTTTGGTACACATATTTTCTTGGGTCCAGCAATGTTAGAAACTAAATATTTGGGAACCCAAATCGATTTGTGTTGTCCAGAAATTCCATCACTATTTTGAAAAACTTTTTGACGGAAAATCACTTTTAACTCCACATAATGGTCAGTTTTTCAAACTACAACTATTAACATAATTTCCTAACTCTCCATAATGAAAAAAAGTAATTTTATAAAGGTTCTTGTTCTTATAACTATGCACAAAATAATTTTTTTAGATATTCGGTTTTTTACCTGGACTTTATATTCCAATTTTTTACAATTTTTATTATTTCTAAGGATTTTATTTAAATGATTTTCTCCTTTAGTAAAAATACCAACATCATCTTTGAAATCTTGAACTTCTTTTTGTAATTTTTCTATCTTATTACCATGTTCAACACATGATACAGCAGAATTTTCTAGCTTGGTTTTTAAATTTGAAAATCATTTATTAAATTCCTCTTTTTCATTTATCATATGACTATTAGAATTTTTAAGACCTTTTCTTTTCTTTTTCAAGGACTCATTTTAATTTCCATCATAGTACAATATTCATTTAAATTATCATATGATAAATTTTCATTTTCAAATTCAAACTCATGCTCAGAATAATATGAATATACCTCATTAGTATGTGCCATAAAGCACATGTTGGCCTTCTAATTAGAGCTTTCAGATTTTGATTATTAATATGTAACATTACAATAATCCTTAGAAGCACTCCATGTTGCATTCATGGATTTCTTGGTTTTCTTCTTGTAACTAATATTGTAACACCCCAAGGTTTTAAAAATAAATTGAAATGCATGAAACATTGAATCTCTACATAATGAAACTTTTTTAAGGATATATTTATAAAATAGACATTAAAAATAATGTTTATACTTCTTTGTTTTGAATTCCAAAAAACAGACATCTACAGTTTTGATCAGTAAGTTATTTGGATTCTAATAGAGCCAACTTGTTTGTTTATAAATAGTAACATACTCTTATGAATAGTAATATGAATATTAATATGACCCTTATGAATAGTAAATCATATTATTATTTTATTTTCTTAATTTTATAATATAATGATATCTTGATTAATTTTTCAAGGTGATATAAAATGATTTATAGTTTTAAAATTGTTATTTTTCAAATATATTATGATTTTATTTAAAATTTAAATTAATCATATTTAGAAAATTATTTTCAAAAAATGAATTTCATTTCTTAATTATACAAATTGAAAAATTATAAGTGTGTTTTTTGGGATTTTTCTGAGAAAGACAAATTTTCAGTGAATAGTAAAAATACAATTTTAAAGTTTTCGAGTGTTTAATCACATCATAATGATGTAATGATGATGAAATATTTCTAGTTGACCCTTGAGGATTAAAATATGATATGAGGTTTCCAAATTGGCCAATACCATGGTCAAAATTAATGGGAAATCCCAAATTTTTGCAAATACCACTAGTGAGGTGTCTTTTGAAATTAATTAAAAAATACCTTACTTTCACTATAAATACCACTCTCACCTACCTCTTCATACCACACCTCTCAATATTTCATAACTATCTAAATTCTGAACAATATTCTTCTTGAGGCTCTTTTCCATGTCCAATACCTACTGGTCTCACCAAAAGACCAAAACCAAAGGCCTTAAGGAGGATCTCAATGAGAATAGATCAAGTGGTAAAGATCCCCTTTTATTTTCTTATGTTTTCTTTTCATTTCTTTTCTTTTATTATACTCTATTATCCTCCCTTTATCTAATAGGCATGAAATCTCCATTATTATATATACGCTATATTTTTAACATGATTATGGAAAAATTCATCATCATTCTTCCTCTCCTCTTCCTCTTATTTTAAAAATAAAAATATCGTCTGTGATGTGTCGATTTACCAAAATCGTAGACGATGTGTTTTCAATTTTCATTAATTCCTTTAAAACTAGTTATAAAACCATTTTAATGGATGAAATAGATTTTAAAATTTATTATATATCTTATTTCCTGTTTTGGATTTAACACATATACATATTATTATGTTATATAATGAAACTAGTTCATGATTATCAAAGAACCACCAAAATGATCTAAACAGATATCACAAATGATTTATCTAATGATTCATCCTCATACCATATAACTAAAATGATTTATGAAATAATTTCATATTCTGAAAACATATTAACATCATTTCCTTCCACTTATGTAGTTTTTCTTCCAATCGACAAGGAAATCCTTTATGAACCAACCATGGACATTATGTAAAGAACGCACCCAAAATAATGGAAATAACAAAATGTTATTAATTAATGGGTGGAGTTATGTTATAAAATGATCATATAAGGTTTTATAAACATCAATATGTTTCTGTAAAATATTAATAACAATCTTTTAACCATTATACATGAGGTTTAAACAAGTTTTAAGTAATAATAACCCGAGGTACGGGAATTCACAATCCAATTTCCATTCTTTGGGTTAACCTTCTACTTCATTAATTATATGGTACTAAGATTATTTTTTTAATGAATTTTTTTATATTATGTTTTATTATCTATATTTACAGTTCATACACATAATAATTTCATTTTATTAATTATAATTTTAATTATATGATATTTGTAAGGGACTTTCCTTTTAAAATCCTCTTTAAAAATTCTATTTTTTGAAATTAAAAAGCAATGTTTTTATACACCTATTCATGTTTTATGATTATGTTCTAGTTCTTGTAAATTGTTTATGATGAAGGGTGGGACTTATATCTCCCTCAAATACATTTATAATGTGTAATTTGGAGGTCGGTTGTATGGTTACTCCAAGTGTAACAGTGATGGATACACCATAAGGTAGCCATGAGAGTTATATTGTAAGGTATCCATGAGGGTTTCAAATCATAAGGTAGCTATGAGGGTTACAAAATTAAGTAATTAATTCCCCAAGATACCCTTATTCTCTATTTATGTTTTCTATGATTTATGGAAATCTCATGTTTCACAAAGTATATGATTCTTTATGGGTGAGAAGTATATGTTTATGAAAATGATTTCATATGTTTATAAGTATTCATGGGATAACTATTTATTTCCTTATTTTTATATCCCTTACTGAGATTTTTATGCTCATCTCATGTTTTTAAATGTTTTTCACAGATTATAAGGATGTGTAAGAGAAATAAGAAAGTCAAGTTAAATGTTATGAATATTTTTCAAAGAAATCATGTTGTTGTTTTATGTTAAAAAAATATATGTTTTGGAAGAAATGGATATTGTTTTAATGGTTCTCACTTTATATGATTATGGGTTGATGTGTATGAGTTATGTCCTAAATTTCTAAAACTCTAAACCAAAAAAGATATTTTGGAATGTAAATAAGTTAAATCTAGTTGAAATAGCTTTATTATGTATTGTTTATGATCGGGTCCTTATAGTTGGTATCAGAGCACGGTTTTATAGTTTTAGGAGTTAGTATGATATTAAAAGAATTACATAAATTATTTTTACCTTATGTTTATATTAAAATGGAATAGTAATTAAAAATTACCATGTTGATTCATCTAAGATATGTCTATTCATAATGGTTTTCCACAGAATAAATAGGAAAGCTGAAGTTGGAAGGAATCGACAGGCAGATATCTTTCCGAATCTGCAACTGAGAATGGTGGGAATTGTAACCAGGTAGTTTGTGACAGTAATAACTTAGCTGAAGTAGGAAATAAATGGCGGTGAAATCCATGAAAGAGAAAAATCAGATCTACCACAAAGGAACATGATGATAGTGGAACATTTTATGAGACAACAACCTCCTGCTTTCAGCGGATCTTCAGACCAATAGCAGCAGAAGGATGGATTAAAGACCTTGAAAAGATATTCAATGTTATGGGATGTTTGGATAATCAAAAGGTAAGTTTTTTCATTTATTATTTGGAATGTGAAGCTGATCAGTGGTGGTCAATGGTCAAGAATATCAAGGTTAGAGAGGAGATTGAAGCCTTGGAGTGGGATAAATTTAAAAGTATTTTCCTTGAAAAATATTTTCCAAAGGTAGTTCGACTTAGGATGGAGAAGCAATTACATGAATTGAATAAGAATGAGGAATAATCAGTGGTTGTGTATGAAGAGAATTTCACCAGACTTGTGAGGTATGCTCCAAATCTTATTCTAGATCTTGATAGAAAAAACAGTCATTTTTACTCAGGATTGAAGCTAAGATATCGAAGGGAATTGGCTTCCCATGAATTCAAAAGTTATGAAAAACTTACCTGATGTGCTGAGAGGGTAGAAATGGAGTTTATTGATGATCACATGCACTTTGAAAATAATGAGAAGAAGAGGTCCATATGGAAATAAATGGGTAAGAATCAATCAAATAAATCTGATCGTAAGAAATTCCAATTTCTAGTTTGTGAAAAGTGTGGAAAAAAACATCCTTAGGAATAACTTACCAAAATCGGGATGTGTTTTCGATGTGGTAAGTTTGGAAATATGATCTAAGACAGTAATGAAAATGATCCTAAGACCAATCCTGATAAGTAAACTCTAAAGTGTTTTAAATGTGGTGAGATGGTTCATTATGAAAATTTCTACCCAAAGAAATATATGAATGATGTAAAGTAGCCATACTATAATCAGAAAGTTTTAGTGAGATCCTTTGTAACTATGTTAGCAGACGTCGGGCCATCCAATGAAGTTGTATCAGGTACCTTGTTTTTTTACTCATATTTTTCTAAAGTTTTGTTTGATACGGGGTCTATAAAATCCTTTATTTCTGAGCAATTTTTTGGTAAATTAGAAATATCACCTCAACAAATGATACCATAACTTATTGTTAAAACATCATAGGGAAATGTTACAGCAAAAAAGGTATTATAAGAATCTTTCTATTGTGGTCTATGGAAATAATTTACCTGAAAACCTTGTTTTTTTCACTTAGTAGAGTTTGATATCATTCTGGGTATGGATTGGGTTTCTGTTTATCATGCTAAGATTGATTATAGATCTAAAGAAGTTTCTTTTCAGAAAGAGTTTCTGTTTTTATACAAGAATGATCTCATACAATTGATAACATATCAGGAAGCTGAGAAACTTTTGAAAGATTGAAATGAAATTTATCTTGCTCATATTGTTGAAAATAAGGGAAATATTCAGATTAATGATGTGTCAGTGGTAAATGAATATCTTGATATTTTTTCTCATGAGTTACTTGGTGTTATACCTAATTGGGAAGTTGAATTCATAATTGAATTAGTTCCTGATGCTAAGATAATTTCAAAACTCCCTTATCAAATGGCTCAAATGGAAATTATTAAATTGAAAAATCAGTTACAGGAGTTTCTTGATAAAGGTTTCATTCATCTTATCACTTCATCATGGGGTTCTCATGTTTTGTTCATTAAAAAGAAAAATGGTTTCATGAGTCTTTTAATTGATTATAGATCCTTGAATAACGTCACTATTAAAAATAAGTATCATTTGCCTCATATCAATGACCTGTTTGATTAGCTCCAAGGATCACAGTATTTTTCAAAGGTTGACCTAAGGTCGGGGTACTATCAGTTGAAAGTAAAGGAAGCAGATATCCCAAAGACTACGTTACATACTAGATATGGGAATTATGAATTTATTGTTATGTCATTTGGGTTAACTAATTCACATGTTATATTCATGGATCTTATGAATAGAATATTTCATGAGTTCTTGGATAAGTTTGTAGTTGTGTTTATTGATGACATTTTGGTATTTCCTAATAATAAAGAGGAGCATTAAAAACATATAAGGGTTTTTTTACAAACCTTAAAGGAATAGAAACTGTATGTAAAATTCTAAAAGTGTGATTTTTGGTTGCAATAGATTTATTTTCTTGGGAACATTGTAAATAAGGATGGAATAACAGTTGATCATGCCAAACAAAAGTGGTTGATGAATGGCCAAGACCTAAAAATGTTACAAAAATTCATAGTTTTCTTGGATTATCAGGTTATTACTGACGGTTTGTTAAAAACTTTGCACGGTTATCTATCCCGCTAACTAATTTAACATGAAAATGGGTTAAATTTATTTGGATAGAAGAATGTGATGTTTGTTTTCATGAACTGAAGAAGAGATTTGTGAATGCTCCAGTTTTGGATCTACCTTCCAGAAATGGTGATTTTGTCATCTATAGTGATGCTTCATTGAAGGGACTTGGTTGTGTTCTAATGCAGAATGATCAGGTAATTGTTTACGCTTCAAGAAAACTAAAACCTCATGAGGAAAATTATCTCACATATGATTTGGAATTAAAAGTTGTGGTTTTTGCTATTAAAATTTTGATACATCATTTATACGGATCCAAATGTGAAATATATACCGACCATAAAATTCTGAAGTATATATTCACTTATAATGAACTAAACATGAGGTAGAGAATATGGATTGAATTGATAAATGATAATTATTTCACAATCAATTACCATTTGGGAAAATCAAACAAAGTGGTGGATTCCTTGACTCAAAAACATCATGCATCATTAACCATGTTATGTTTGTAACATGATCCCTTGATTAATGATTTGATGAATTTTGGATTAGAAGTTGTTGGTGCAGGAAATACCTCTGTTTTGTTTCAGGTTTCAGTGCAATCATTGTTATCAGATGGAATTAAGAAAGCACATAAGAAATACTGTGAGATACAAAAAAATGTATAATTGGTTAAAATGGGTAAGTTTCTAGAATTTAACATTGATAAATATTGTGTTTTGTGATTTGGAAAAAGATTATGTGTGTCTTGTGATTCTCAACTAAAGAAAGAGTTGTTGTGTGGAGATCATAGTTTTCCACTTTTAGTTCATCCTGGTAGTACTAAGATGTACAGAGACCTTTGGGAGTATTACTGGGGGGATGGAATGAAAATATATATTTCAAATTTTACCGTGAAATATTTTACATGAAAATAGTTTAAATCAGAGCGGTAGTTACCAAAGGGGATGATTTAGTCTTTTCCAGTGCCATAATGGAAATGGAAAAATATATCCATAGACTTTGTGGTGGGACTACCAAAGACTTATCTAGGTATCAATTCAATCTAGGTTATTATTGATTGGTTGACAAAATCTTCTCATTTTCTTATTATTCGAAATACAATGTATTTGGATCATCTTTCTCAATTATACCTCAAAGATATTGTCAGGTTACATAGATTTTCTCTTTCCATTGTATTTGACCGTTATTACAGGTTCACTTATAACTTTTGGAAAGGATTTTAGAAGTCATTGGGAACAGAATTAAATTTCAATATATCTTTTCATCCTCAATCATATGGTCAATTAGAACAGATGATTCAGACTTTGGAGGATAAGCTTCGAGCTTTTTCAATGGATTACTAGGGAATTTGCGATCAATATATTTATTTAGTTGCATTTTATTATAATAATAGTTTTCATTCTAGTATAGAGATGGTGCCTTTTGAGGCATTATATGGGACGCGGTGTCGAACTCCATATTATGGGGATGAAATCGGGGAAAGGAAGTTGATGTGGCCAGAATTAGTAGAGGAAGTGGCTGAAAAAGTAAAGATGATCCAACAACACATGAGCACAGCTCAGAGCAGGAAGAAAATTTATGTATATAATAGGAAGAAATACTTTTCTTTTGAGGTAGGTGATCATGTTTTTTTTAGAATATCACCATGGAAAAGTGTTATGTGTTTTAGTAAGAAATGAAAGCTACGTCCAAAATTCATTGGACCTTATGAAATCCTGGAGAAAATTGGACCAATCACCTCTTGAGTAGATTTGTCTCCGATTTTATCTTAGGTACACAATGTTTTTCATGTTTAAATGTTGAGAAAGTATGAGTCAGATTAATCCCATGTTTTGAGCCCAGAAGCAGTTCAGTTGGAAGAGAGCCTTTCTTGTGAAGAGAAACCTGTTTAGATCTTTGATTAAAGAGAACAAGTATTGCGGAACAAGGTAATCCACAAAGTAAAGGTTTTGTGGAGAAACCACATAATTAAAGAAGCCACATGGGAATCTGAAAATTCTATGGGGGAAAATTATCCCCACTTGTTTAATAAGTAAATAAAATTGTGAGGACACAATTTCCAGAATGTGGGGAGAATATAACACCCCGTGTTTTAAAAATAAATTGAAATGAATGAAACACTGAATCTCTACATAATGAAACTTTTTTTAAGGAGATATTTATAAAATAACCATTAAAAATAATTTTACTGCTTCTATGTTTTGAATTTAGAAAACAGACATCTATGGTTGTGATCAGTAAGTTATTTGGAGTCTGACAGAACCAACTTGTTTTTTTATGAATAGTAACATACCCTTATGAATAATAATATGAATAGTAATATGACCCTTATGAAGATTAAATCATATTATTATTTTATTTTCTTAAATTTATAAGATAATGAGATCTTGATTTATTTTTCAAGGTGATATAAAATGATTTATAGTTTTAAAATTGTTATTTTTTGAATAAATTATAATTTTATTTAAAATTTAAATTAATCATATTTAGAAAACTATTTTCAATAAATGGACTTTGTTTTTGAATTATACACATCAAAAATTGGTAGGGATATTTTTTTGGGACTTTTATGAGATAGATGAATTTTTGGTGAATAGTAAAAATACGGTTTTAAAGTTTTCAGGTGTTTAATGACATCATAATGATGTAATAATGATGTAATATTTTTGATTGACTCTTGAGGATTAAAATATGATATGAGGTGTCCCAAGTGGCCAGTAACATGGTAAAAATCGTGGGCAAGCCCATGTTTTTTCAAATACCACTAGTGAGGTGTCCTTTGAAATTAATTAAAAATTCCCTCATTTTCACTATAAATACCAGTGTCACCTCCGACTTCCTCTCACACCTCTCAAACATTGATAATTGTCTAAATTCTTCCCAATACCCTTCCCAAGGCTCTTCCCCACATCCAAGACCTGTTGGTCTCACCAAAAGGCCAAAACCAAAGGCCTTAAGGAGGATCTCAAGGAGAATAGATCAAGAGGTAAAGATCCTCTTTCATTTTCTTGTATTTTCTTTTCAATTATATTATTTTCTTATACTCTCTTCTCCTACCATTATCGAAGAGGAATTAAAGATCCAATATTATATATATGATGTATTTTTATCATGATTATGGAAAAAATCATCATCATTTTTCCTATCCTCTTCCTCTAATTCTAAAAATAAAAACATCGTCTATAATGTGCCGATTTACGAAAATCGTGGGTGGTGTGTTTTAAATTTCCATTACTTCATTCAAAACTGATTATAAAACCATTGTAATGGTTGAAACTGATTTTAAATTTTATGATATATCCTCTTTCATGTTTTGGATTTAACATATATACATATTATTATATGATATAATGAAACTAGTTAGTGATTATCAAAGAACCACCAAAATGATCTAAACAAATATCACTAATGATTTATCTAATTATTCATCCTTATACCATATAAACGAAATGATTTATGGAAAATGTTAATATTCTGGAAACAATTTAACACCATTTCGTTCCACTTCTGGAGTTTCGCTTCCAATCGACAAGGAAATCCTTTATGAACCAGCCATGGACATCATGTAAAGCACACACCCAAAACAATAGAAATAACAAAATTTTATTAATTAATGGGTGGAATGATGTTATAAAATAATCATATAAGGTGTTATAAACATCAATACATTTCTTTAAAATATTAATAACACTATTTTAACCATTATACAGGAGGTTTAAAAAAAATTTAAGTAAGAAAAACCCGAGGTAAGCGAATTCATAACCCAATTTCCATTCTTTGGGTTAACCTTCTACTTCATTAATTATATGGTACTAAGATTATTTTTGTAGTGAATTTTTGTTTCTATTATGTTTTATTATGTGGATTTACATTTTATACACATAATACTTTCATTTTATTAATTCTAACTTCAATTATATGATATTTTTAAGGGACTTTCCTTCTAAAATCCTCTTTTAAAATTTTGTTTTTCGAAATTCAAAAGCAATGTTTTTATACACCTATTCATGTTTTATGATCATGTTATGGTTCTTGGGAATTTTTTATGATGAAGGTTGAGACCTATATCTCCCTCCAATACATTGGGTCTGTGTAAGTTGGAGGTCGGATGTATGGTTACTCCAAGTGTAACTGCGATGGTTACACCACCATCCTTTAGTGGATGAGTTCGATCGTTTTGTTTTTTGATCCTGGGGTTTACAAGATCGTGCAGTGGTGGGGCTTCTTGACAGAAAGCATTTTATGATCAGATTTGCATCGATGGAGGATCTTATTACCGCATGGTCTAAGGCTCCTCACAAATGCAATGGGAGTTTCTTCTATCTTCTCCGGTGGACGTTTGATTTCCATATGAACCGAGACGCTCCAACTGTTGCGATATGGGTAAGCTTCCCTAATCTCCCTCTTCCCTTCCAAAATGCTTCTATTTTGCGGTTACTCAGAAACCTTGTTGGTCGCTACTTATGCTCCGACGAGCCATCCTATTTGCCCCCAAATTTGCATGGAGGTAGATGTCTCCAAGGTACCGGTGGACTGGGTGTGGTTAACAGTTGGAGAAGAGTTTTGGTGGAAACAAGTCGTTGTATTCGAGTCGTGGACTGACCACTGTGGGTCCTGAGGGCAGCTAGGACATCTTTCTATTGTCTGTCATAATGGGCGTCGGATCAAGTATGTGCTTCTTCATGGTAAAGATCAGACGACAGATGAGGTCAGACCAGAAACACAAGGGACTGCAATTGATCAAGAGGGTCCGGGTCATCCCTTGTCTGATAATCCTATGGCCGATAGCGACCCCATTCTGGCCAAGCCTTCTCGTAACCGATTGGATGAACCAAGGTTCGCGGACATATTTATGCATCTGAGGAATGATCTGGTTAGTCCACAGCCCCGGGGGAATTCCCCTTCAGTCCATACGGTGGTGGGGAGTCCTATCTCCTATGCAGGGGTTCTGCGGTCTGACAGTGTTAATCGACCTACAACGGTGATTCAAACTCCTTCTGAGGGTGTGTCGAATGGTGGCAAGGGGCGTGGGTCCCCAGAGTCACTCTTGATGGAGGCAGATCTTAGGAGGAGGCCCAAGCAGAGTAATCCATCTCTAATGTTATGTAATCATTTTGATGGGTTGGATGACGAAGGGTCTGGACATGAGCTATGGCTGATCCCGGGGTAGGAGATGCAAGAGGTAGTGGAAGTGCATTCCACTATTTTATCTGAGGCTGATTATGAGGAAGAGCTCTCTAGTCAACACTCGGTGTATTGTGAGGAGGGTACTCAAGTCAGAGGGATTCATAGTCCGAGGAAGAAGAAGGGGCGTAAGGGGACTAGCGATGCATGGGGATGGATTGTGGTTGAGGGAAAGAAATACAAAGGCTGGAAGGACTATTCTCAGTTGTTGAAGCCGATGGAGACAAGGTCGACCAGTAAGGCCAAGGTGAAGGTCGATGCAACTGCGGACCAGGTTCAGGGTAGTAAGAAGAGCATGGTTCGTCAAAAAGGAAAACAACAAACCGAGAGTCGATATCCTAAAAAACAAAAGCAGGGGGAGGAGTTGGGAATTGTGGACGAGACAAATGGGAAGGATCTACTAGATCTACTTATATATTCAAATGAAGAAATACAGGAAGAGTCCATTAATATCATGGCCTCAGAGGAGGAGAAGAACAAAATATTAGAGAGGGATTTTCGAGGTGATTTCAACAAAGATCAAAGGGACTGGATCTACAAACAAGACCTTCTTTCAGCACGTGGCTTTAATAAAAGAAAAATCAATGTGGAGGAGTACATCCAAACATGTGACAAGCTTGTCAACTACTTTGAAGACCTTGTCAAAGATGATCCAGATACAAAGGCCCACACCCTTCATTGGGGGTTGTATCGGGTAAGCAATTCCAATATCTTTAGTCTCACTATTAACAACTTTGTGATTTCTTACTATACCTAAAGATCTCGGCTTGTATGGTTTCCCAATTTTCCTCAAAAGTGATTTTGGAAATAAAAATTTAATCTTAGTAGTAGTAAAGAAGTGAAATCTAGTTGAAATAGCTAGATTATGTAATGTTTAAGGTCAGACCCTTATAAATCTTCTTTAAATAATTGTTCTCAGACTTTTTACTATAATGTAGTTGTGGAAAATATGGTTTGATATGTATAAGCTTCTTGAATTCATAGTATTTTACTTATTTCTAATTACCATTAGATTTATTTTACTTTTTGAAAGGTTTCTTAAAGCCTCTTCTCTTATTATAGAACTTTCTAAATTTTCTATCAAAGTGGGAAAGCTCACTTTCCAAATCATAAATTCTTAAAGTATCCTCATCAGATGACTAATTTTTGAGTTTCTTGAACTTTTTTCCATCTTTTTAAGTTGATACATTCATAGAAACATTTTCATTCTTAACTAATCTATTCTCTTTAGCTTTAGCTTCCTTCTCTACCACGTATATCATAAAAGTGTCCATAAGATCTTTTATTTTAAAATTCTTGACCTCTGTAGATTTTCTAATCGGAGACAAAATTCCACTCTACTTAGGTGATATAACTCTCAACACTTTCAAATCTTTCTCTATCTCAGTAATTAGTGTTCCTAGAGCAGTAATATTATTTACAATCAGTGTAATCCATTTAACTGAGTAATGCTCTCTCTTTTGGTCATTCTAAATGTATCAAACTTGAGTTTGGAAGTATCATATCTGAGAGCTCTCACATTATTTGTACTATCATAAGAAACTAAAATTATAATCCATATTTTGTGGGATGTTTGGAATTGAGATGCTCTATTGAACTTATCTAGACCTAGTCCATAATTGATAGCATTCATCACTTTAAAATTTAAATCATAACTGGATTTAGTATTCTCATCCCATGTTTCTAGTTGTGTTTTTGGAATTTCATAAGGCTTCATGGCTTTAATATAAACCTTTATACCATGATTCTTTAGATAAATTATCATGTTCCTTCCAACAGACATAATTCTCACCATTGAAATAGGGAGCTCTTACCATCGACATACCTTCTCTGTTACCAGTTATTGTATCCATTTATAAAAATATCTTTATACTTCAACCTTTAACATCTGAGAACTCAAGAGTTACTTCCTTTGATACCAATTATTGTTTGGAAAGGTCTGTAAAAGACTCAAGAGGAGGGGTGAATTGAGTTCTTGAAATTTTATTTTCTTAGAAAATCACCCTCTCTTGAATATGACTGACTTCCAATTCTTTTCTTATCACAAGCAGCAACAGAAAATAAAATTAGAAGAAAAAGAAATAGACATAGAGATTTATAGTGATTCGGGGGATAGAAGTCCCCTAGTCCACTCTAGAAACCCTCTTCTCTATGATTTTGGTGATTTAAACTAGATAAGTCCTTTTTTAGGACCACCAGTCCTTTTGCTAGAGACTACATTACTGAATGCAAGTTGTTGTCACTTGTTATTAAATCATGGAAACTTTCAACCGGGCACCATCAAGGCTTTACAAACAGCATCCTTCATTTTCTTTTACTAGGAACCTTTACAACAAAAGATAGAAAATGGAGGGTTTACAGATACAGCACACAATTGTAAAATACAACTGAAATAAGGAACAAATCTCTAGGATAGATAATCAAAAAACAAAGACCTCTTGAGAAGTGACTTCTAAAACAATAGCTGAAATGAATGATGTTGCACGGTAGTAGATCTTGAAGCTTCTTTTTCACAAAAAACAGCGGATCATTTATGAGATTTGAGATAGCATTCTTCAATATATGTAGACTATTTTTTTCTTTTTATATATCTCTCTTGTATAATTATGAGAGCTCATGTTGTATATTCATGAAAAACTCCTTACTTGAATGCACAACTCCTGATCCGTAGAATCCAAGATTAGAGATGCATCCTTTTCTCGAAAATATCTTAGCAATACTAAAGAAAAGTAAATTATCCTTGTACTAGTTTAATTTCTCAGTACTTTCCTCTTATTATAATCATTTGTATCATAAAAATGGTAATCCAACATTTAAAGATTGAACAGTAGCATTAAAATCTTACTCAAGTGCTTCAATGATAATGGATATAGATTGCAGCACGACATAGCTGATTTTCATATCATTACGTAGCTGGATTTCATATTTGAATCCATGTAACCGATTTGACATAGGAATTCTTCACACAGATGATTTTTCATCATGTAGCCAATTTTTCCACATAGCCAAAACGTAGCCAAAACTGACATAGCCAATTGAAATGACATGGCCGATTTCACCACGTATCTGATTCATGTAGCTGATTACTTCACATAACTGATTTATGTATCCAAATGAACTACATCATTGGTTTATCACATAGTATATCTCATCGACTTAGGTGATTTTCACATAGGTGATTTTGCGATGTAGCTAATTTACTGTAACGACCCAGAATTTTATCAATGAATATTCTCTTCTTATAATTATTTAATATAGTATAAAGCACATACATCACATAGAGAACCCAATAAAAAATTATATTCGTAAATGAATAATGATACATTAGTTAGAAAACAAACCAATAATAATTTCAAATATTACAGTGGGGCAATGAATAGAAAATAAGATAATAAGAATAGGATAATTTGGATATGCTTGATCCACTAGAATGACAGCACTCGTGAACAAAGATGTAGAAATAAAACATAATGTTAATAATAAAATATTTATTTAAAATATGAAAGTATATATAACCTTTGAAGAAAATATAAGTGACTGGTGAAAGGAATAAGAGGTATTTATAGGTAGTAAACCCTTTTGACTATTAGAAATCTAACCATTGAAATAATAACATGATTGTTGAAATAGTAATATGACTGATAGGAATAATAATCTAGTCATTAGAATAGTAACTTTACCTATGAAAGTATAAATAAAATTTAGGTATCTTATAAATGAAAATATGATATATTTAAATCATTAAATAAGTAAATAAATGTTTTAAAAATGATAAATTAAGTGTTAGCATTTTTGTGAAACATAAATGTTTATTTATAATTTTATAATTGATATAATGATTTAAAAGAAAATTTATTTCTATAAAATAGATTCATAAAATAATATTTTGTTTCTTGTAATTATAAGATAGTTTTTTGAGATCTTAATTAATTTTTCAAAGAGTCATAAAATCAGTTATAATATTAAAACCAATATTTTTGAATAAATGATGATTTTAATTAAAAATTAAATTTATCATATTTAGAAAATTATTTTCATAAAATGGAGTCTATTTTTTAAACCTATAAGTAAAAAAATGGTTAGGGTGAATTTTTGGGATTTTTCTAAAATTGTTTAATTTTTTATGAATAGTGAAATATGGTAATTTATTGTATTTAACAAATACATGAATTTTTGAGTCATGGATGATGTATGGATGATGTAACCACTCATTGTTCTGAACTCTCATGAACCATTAACTGTATTTAGTCATATGAATTAACATTATTGATGGTCTTGATCCAAAATAATAAACAAATGAATAAAATAATCAAAAACATCAATCTCCTCCTCCTATAAATACCACCTATCACCACCCCTTATCATCACACCTTCTAAGACTTAAAGCTTGTCTAAATTCATCCCAATTCCCTTATTGATCCTCTTCCTCGTGTCTAGGAGCTTCTGGTCTCAACAAAAGATCAAACTCAAGTGATTTAAGGAGATCCTCAAGGAGATGAGATTCAAGAAGTAAAATTCTCCACCTTTCTCTTTTAAATTATTTCTTTTTTCTACCTCATCCTTTCCTAAACTATTCAAAGTTACATGATAACTTCAATATCATACATATACTGGAATTTTATTGTGTTAATGGAATATTCATCATCAAATTTATTCTCTTCTCCTTTTATTCTAAAAATGAAAACATCATCTGTAAGGTGTCGATTCACCGCCTTCAGGGATGACAAGTGTTGACCTTTTAATTTTAATGATCACAAAATAATTATTCTAATGATACTTATAAATTTCATTTTTTTTCCTTTAAGTAATATGTACTCTAGGACCAATGATAAAATTGTTAAGGATGAGACACCATTGAGAGAGACATCGTTTTCCACGACACACCGCCAACATAAAAATCTCTAAGTCTGAGATACCGCCAGGACATCATACTATCATACGGTCACACTGATGGACTATAAATTTGAAAAAGTATGAGACACCATCAGTCAACACACCATCATGATGACATGCCACCAGAATGAAAATGTGGCTATGTATGAGATACCGCCAGATGAGGCACCGTCAAAGTCACACCGCCAGTATCATATCATCAACACTAAAAAAAATTATCTAAGTCTAAGACATCGTCAGAGCATACACCACCAGACCAGACACCATTAGTTGAGACACTGCTAGCATAGTGAAAATTTGGCTAAGTACAGGACACTACTGGTGTTACACCGCCAGAGTAAAATACAGCCAGTGTCATACCACCAGAACAACATATCATTAAGTGAGGCACTGTTAATCAAGACACTGCCAGATCCTAGGACATTGTCACTATTTTTATTACTATACTTATTTTGAATTACATTACTCTAATGGATATATTCATCGAATTTAATGCTATTTAATATTTTGAGGATTTTACCTTAAATGTATGATAGAAAGCATGTCAGAATGTGAAATACGAGGAAGCGATTAATTCGGATCTTCCTGCAGCTGCTGATAAAATTGCAGCACACTCCCTCGTGAAATATGGATATACAGAAAGATATACATAAGAAAATAAATGTAGTGGTGGAAGTAGTGAACTAATGTGACGCTGAAAACTCGAACTGCATGAACACACATAGATCTGAACCTACTGAAAACATTCTACTAGGGAAGCAAAAGTATCATCACATCCAGTGCTTTCCTTCAGTCAGATAAAAAGAGTTTGCGACACTCTGTTTTCCTAAATATTTCAAAAGAACCTGACTCAAGCTTCATTTCTGATTCAACTCAAGAGTCACAATCTTCATTTTAATCGACCGAGCACCTCTAAACTCTATACTCCTAGATTTCTCAATTCTATTTAGTTTTATTACATTTTTTAGCAGTGTGTGTGCTTACTCTGCTTTACTACACACACAATGTCTCCTACACTAAACTGGAAGATAATAAATATCTTCTCAAACACATTTCTTATTTATTTTTTTCCATGGATAAGAGTGATAGAGGTCCTTGTATGGCCTGTTTCTTTTTACTCCCATGCATAACTGTGGAAGAGGTCGTGTGTGACCTAGACTGTTGTAAACTGTTGTATAAACTTGATCCAGGTTATGGATCATCTAGTTTATTTTATATAAACTGCTTAGTGATAAGTGATCGCCAAGTAGAGAGGACTAAATCTTGACTTGAGACTAAACATCTTGTATTCATCTTTCCATTGTGTGTTTTTATTTTATTTTATTTTATTTTCACTTTAAAACTAAAAACTGTTTTAACTGTAAACAAAATATATATACTTTTATAGTTTATCTTAATTCGTATTCATATAGTATTTTTTTCAAGTAAAATGATTTCAAAGGATTCAATTATATTATATATATTATTCATCTGAGACCTAATAAATCTTTAGAGAAATATTTAGAAATATTAAGATATATATCATACTACTTATTTTCATAAACTTGTATGTATTTAAAAATTTAGAGGATTTCAAAATAATTCATTTTTAACATAAATTTTTTTTAAAGACCCAGAAATTCGATGAATTTTTTTTAATTATATGGGAATTTTACAAGTCTATGAAAATTTACGGTGTGTGATTCTGGGGTCTGTTATGCCCAGAGTAAATTTCTGAACTTTTTTTGGGTACGTTCAGTAAACTTGCGAGTGGGTTTTTGTGGCTTATGAACCCGTGCTTGGAATTGAAATTTGAGGACACTGTTGAACTCACAACACTGATATTTTCTTAAGGAGATCTTCATCTCGACCGCATTAGGTCGATGGTGAAAGTTAGTTTTCTTGTTTTACATGGAAATAAAAATAAAATAAAGGACAAGGTTTATTTTATTTTTATTGAAACCTCTCTACATGGGTTATGGTGGTGGGGACCACCCGAACCATCTTTAATGGGAGAAAACCTTTAAACTCCCCATTTAATTAGTTGAGTCAATGAAAATTTATTAAATGTGTCGAAATTAAATTGTGCCAACATAAATTAATTTTTTAAACCTATCAAATACTAAGTAACAGCGTCGTTGAATTTAGGAAGGTTCCTATTAAATGAACCTTCATAAATTCCATGATCGTTACTTACCCTCCCCCTCTCTTATTTATATGGAGCTTGGGGGGAGGATTTGGCATCGCTTCACCAAGTGACGAAGCTCTGGTAAAGTGCTGCGACACCTGACACTTGGAGGACGGAGCCGGTTCCGGCGAGTGGTGGCGATCGACACCGAAACCCCAAATGAGGATCGACAATAAAGCGATGTCGTTGGAGGCTGTTATGGGAATGGAGAACACTGGCCCACTTCCTAAAATGAGGGATTTTCTCCAATGTTCATGAGGTAGGGTTTGTTGTTGATTTATACCCCCTTACCCATTCTTGACATTCTTCGTGATTCAATAATTATTGAGCCGCTTGCTACTACCCTAACTCGGAGGGTGCGGGCCAAACGAACATGACCCAACCTCTCCGCAATTCTTTGTGATTCTTGATGTGTTCTTTACGATGGAGGAGGATGGTGACTAACACTGGTGGGGCTCGGGAATGGTGGCTGGCACCACGGCCGGCTGCGACGAAGGCGGCGGCGCGACGGCGCTGCCGGAGAAGGGTCCCCACCCGTCGGCCATGGCAGAGCACGGGCGGCGGCCGACAGAGGACGGCCGCACGAAGGGGATGGTGGAGCATGTCCACGCCGCCCAACGAGTGAGAGTTACAAATTTTTTCTGTGACCGGATGAGCCAGCCACCGGTGAAGGTGCGGCGCACGACGCGCCGTGCGGAGAAGGCGGCTGGCCGTCCGGCCAGCCGCAATGGGTTGCCGAACCATGAGCCCAATGGGCCGCAGGTCGGGCCGTGCCAGTGGTCCTGGTCGACCTGAACCGGGTCAGGTCGGCCCAGGCCAGGTCGGTTTGACTAGGTCGGACCGTACCCGGACCAACTTCGACCCATTTTCATTATTTCAGCCATATCTTGAGCTACGGGCGTCCATTTGATGAACTGTTAGTGGAGCTGGAAAACTTGGAGCGAGACAGACCTTTTGGTATACCCCACTTGAGTTTTGGGTAAAGTTGGGGTATGATCGGGTTGGATCAAACAAGAATCCAATCGGGCCCTCAGGACTAAAAGGCCAATAACTTACAGACCAGACGTCCGATTAACGCATAGTTTGTTGTGTTGAGACCCCTTTTATGTGGAAATACTTTGGGATACTTCTCCATGGGACTTCGTGGTAGTTGGAGTATCGACATGTGGCTTGAGAGCAGATCCTCCCAGAATCAGGCGATCTTAGTGCGGGAACCATGTAGCTGGTTGTAACATGAGAAAGGGATCCTTTGTGGGTCTTTGTTCGAGAGTCTCACTTGGATCTGCTATAGGAATCCACATGGGACTACTCTAGGATCCTTTGTAGGTATGTTGTACTAGGATCATCTGTGGGTCTAGTGATGTACTAGGATCCTGTATGGGTCTACTGTACTAGGATCCCGTGTGGGTCTGATGATGTACTAGGATCCTATGTGGGTCTGATGATTTCGGATCCTACGTGGGTCTGCCTCTTAATAGAGTAAGATGATTCAATAGTTACATATAATCATCTCTACTATTGTACCTAATTTATACTTGGTGTGAAATGAGTCTTTACCTTTGTGGTATTTTTCTGTGTGGCGTACATGTGTGGTACTTACCTTCGTGGTGATACCTTTGTGGTATTCTTATCTATGGCATACCTGTGTGGTACTTACCTTCATGGTGATACCTTTGTCGTACTCTTCTATGTGGCATACATGTGTGGTACTTACCTACGTGGTGATACCTTTGTGGTATTATTCTATGTGGCGTACCTGTGTGGTACTTACCTTCGTGGTAATCTTTCCTTCGTGGAACAGTTGTACTTTGGCTAAGGAGTTGGGCCTTGTGTTTTCTCGTGAATGAGATGGGTAATATTTGATAACTTAGGTATATGTATGTGCATATACCTAAGTAGGGTTGTCACTGGTTTACATGCTTTGTGATTTATCCTTTATGGTTTTTGTGAGACCTTGAGGGTCTCAGGGTCCCTACTGAGTATCGTTATACTCACCCCTACACGGGCTTCACTCGCACCCTATTGTGTTTGGTGCAGATGAAGGACAGCGCTGATCGAGGCTGAGGGTGTAACGACCCGAAATTTTGAATAAATTTTGTTTCCTAAACTTTGTGTGTTATTTTATTTTTTATACTCGACAAAACTGTTTCATTTGATAACATTAGTATAATTAAAATAAGACCGTTGGGTTTTGACTGTTATATGACCATTGATTAATATGACTGTTGGAAACTAAATGTTTCAATTATTGTCTCTAAATACAAGTGATCTTAGTTAATTAATATAGAGAGAAGAGTCGATGGCCTCATCCAGTAGTCTCGGGCATATCAAAACCCATCTAACAGAACTTGGGAAGGAGGTAGCACCATTGGGCTTTGCTCTAGACTAAACCCAAGCCAAACTTCATCATGTGAAGCTGGAACGGAATCGCCTTCGTGAGAAGTTCAAGCTAATAGAAATTACTACTCGTGCAATATTGGCTGACCCACCCTCTGATTCCCTCACCTTAGCACACCTTACACTTAGGTCCTATGCTGGGGTTATAAGGGGCTATGTAAGGAGACCGTAACTGCCTTGTGTAATCCTTTTTTTAAATAAAAATTGTGATTTCTTCTTATGATGAAGTTTATGAATTTTCAAATTTCAGGATAAATATAGTATGCATATTTTTGATGAATTCTAGAAAAAGGATATTTGAAAATATTTATGTAAACCTTAGATAATTAATTATGTGTAATGATTTTCAAAAAATGGTCTTCTACAATTATGTTCAGTACGAAATTTAGAGTCTAATAAGATCAACTTAATTTTTGATGAATAGTAAATTATGAATAGTGATTTTACGCTTAGGATTAGTAATGTGACCAAATGGATTAGTAATCTCACTTAAAGAAAGTATTAATATAATTTAGGCACCTTGATTAAGTAATGTGATTCAATAAAATGGTTAAATAAAGGTTTCATAAATTATTAGTCAAGTATTAGTTTTTTCTGGTGAATAGTGTTTTTTAATTAAAAATTAAATTAAAAATATCTAGAAAATTATTTTTATAAAATGGACTTTATTTTTGAACTTAGAGCATCTATATTATGTTAAGGTAATTTTTGGGGATTTTTCTGAAAAAATGAATTTTCGGTGAATAGTGTTTTATTTAAAAATTAAATTAAAAATATTTATAAAATTGTTTTTATAAAATAGAGTTCATTTTTGAAATCAGAACATCAATATTTGGTTAAGGTGAAATTTTGGTATTTTTCTGAAAAAGTTGAATTTTCGATGAATAGTGAAAATACGGTTCTTAAGTTACGGGTGTTTAATGACATCATAACTGCATCATGATGATGTGATGAGATATTTTAAGAGATGGTCGACTAAAGGGGATAAATTATTGTATGAGGGGTCCCATGTGGCTAAAACCATGGGCAAACACCATGGGCAAGCCCATGGTTTTGCCAAAACCCCTAATGAGGTGTCCTTTGGCCATTAATGCCTTGTCCCCTCACTTTCCCTATAAATACCCACCCTTTACTCCTTTAGTTTTCACTCCCAACTCTCCCCCAATGAATCTATGGTCTCAATACCTCCCAAAGAGTCCTTCCAAGGTGCCCCCAAGCCCTCAAGGTCCCAACCTTTGAATTTTAAGAGTTACATTTTAAGGTAAGGGATCCTACTTCTCTCTTTCTTTCCAAGTACTCTCTTTTATGTCATTTCTTTTATGCTCCATGTTATTATGTTGGAAGATGTTCTTTTATATTCATTCTACTATCCTTTTCATGTTTATATGATGAGAGACACCCTCTTTATCTCATCAATTCATTTTAAGAATGTTTATGTGGCGCCGTTAGGCTGCCGAATTTTTTAGGGATTCTTCCACCCTTCTCATTTTTCAAGTTCTATTTTCATGTCAAGTCTTTCATGCTCCTTTTTATTATGTTGGGGTATGATATCTATATATATCATACTGATCTTTTATTTTCATATGATGAGAGACCCTATTTGATATCGTCAATTCATTTTTTTGAAGTTTAAGTGACGTCGTTAGGCTGCCAAATTTTTAAGGGATTCTTTCACCCTTCTCATTTTCAAGTTCTATTTTCTTGTCAAGTCTTTCAAGTTCCTTTTTATTATGTTGTGGTATGATATCTATATCTATAATACTGATATTTTATGTTAATATGATTAGATACCCTATTTGATCTCCTCAATTCATTTTTTTGAAGTTTAAGTGACGTCGTTAGGCTGCCGAATTTTCATAAGAGAAATCTTATTTTTGTCTTCCTTTCATGTTCTTCATTTCATATGGTATATCTTTCAAATTTAATTAACATGTTCTTAAATCCTTTATATTATGTCCCTATACTATTTTATAGATCATTTATGAGTGGGTGACCCATGTCCCCTCTCTTTTCAATGTTTTCTAAAACCCTGTAACATAGTCATTATGCTGCAGAATTTTCATCTCAAAATGTCTCTCTCTTTTTCTCAAATTATTTTATTTTATTAAGTGAATACTAAAAACTCTTTATTCTATAGGGGTATTCACATATATATCAAAATGTTCTATTTTAATTCTAGTATTTACATACATGAGACCCACTTTCCTTTTTCTGTGGGTTTAAAGTGACATAAAGATCACGTCTTTAAAGCAGTTTTTAAAATGTGATGACTATGAAATGAAACCCATTTATTTTATGATATATGGGTTGTTTATGAAATGTTTTATGATGATATATATGGCTCACATGATAATAAATAAAAAATTTAAGGTTGCACCCTGATAGCACTCTAATTCATTGGGTAAAGACTTAATCTCTAGAGATGACCATTTCTAACGATGTCTTGGTGAATAACCTTGGTAATTTTTAATGACACCTTGGGGATGGACCTTAGTGAAACAGAAATGATTGTCTATGTTAAATGTTGTAGCCACATCTTCAAGTTATGAAATATGTTATTTTTATTATGATATGCATCATGATTTCTTTCTCATGCCTTAAAGTTCTTTTTCATGACTTTATTGATGTGTCTCAAGTTCACATGTTAAATGTTTCCCCTTGTTTCCCTTACTGGTCCTTCTGCTCACCCTTTCTTTTGATGTATGTCCCCAGGTTATGAGATGTAGTAATGAACCTAGGATGAACATAAGGAGAAGCCTTTCAAGTGTTTATGAAGAATGTTTTATGTTTTCATGTTTTAAGTTCCTGGTTTCCAAGACACTAAACCTTAAAGATCCTCGATTTTGTAAAATGTAATGAATGTTTATGTGATAAAAAGGCGGGTTGTTATAGAGGGTACCAGGACTGGCCAGTGCCTGGAGGTAGACCATACAGTGTGTCGGTACACAAAGGAGACGGGCGGACATGGAGTGCTGGGGAGGCGATCTGTACCTACCCTTTAGGTAGGAACCTCAGAGAACAACCCAATAGCTATCTTTCTCTTTATTCAGTTTTATTGTATTTTTAGTTGTACTTATACCTTTACTGTTGGGCTTGTATTCTGAACCATCTTACTTTCAACACTCTTTTTCCTATACAGTTTACTTGTGTTCGTATCTTGATGTGTGCTTGGTTGAGTGTGTTTACAGGATATAAAGGCAATGCCTTCCCGATTTTAAGGGATATGCCTTTCAGTGCTAGTTGACAGCCCCTGGCCTATGGAAGGCGGGCTTGGGGTAGTCACGGAACGGGCCCCAGGGGACGGGTCATGAAAAATTGGTATCATAGGAGTCGTTTCTACCATAGAACATTATACTTTTATCTTTTTAACGGCAATAGTGTTAAGAGTAGCAAGTTTGTTTATTAGTTTAGGGAATCCAGTGTTGGTGCGGCGGCCGACGTATCCATACACCAAGACCATGAATTCTGATTTCTAACTCAGTTCATGAAAACACTGATTGCATGTGTGTTTTGAAAAGTTTTCTTTGTGAACTCTTTGAGTCAGCTTACCAGGTATAACTTATTGACCGTGGTGCACCAGTTTCTTTTCAGGATGCCTCCACATAGACAGCCAGCTAGGGTTCTGGGTATAGTACGTGATGATAGCCCACCGAGCGATGAGGCCTCGGTGCAGGGCCCTTTATCAGTAGGGGCACCAGTAGAGGCACCAGCGGTATCATTGGGCCACCGATGCCACCAGCCCCAACAGTAGAGGGTGCATGCCGCTTGAGCGCGATGCACGAGTTCCAGCGCCAGAGACCACCCAGGTTCAGGGGGGAGATGGACCCGTAGGTGGCTGAGGATTGGTTGGAGGCCATGGTGAGAGTCTTTCGACTAGTAGGGACACCAGTTGATCTCATGGTGATCCTTGTCGCCAATCTTCTACAGGCAGAAGCAGGCAGATGGTGGAACTTGATGCTCCAGGTTCACAATGAGGTGACACTTCTCTGAGCAGACTTTGAGAGCCTCTTTCGGGCAGAGTTTGTCCCAACGACCCTTCGCGCAATGCACATACAGGATCTTCTTTATCTGCAGTAGGGTAGTATGACTATGGATCAGTACTCAGTGAGGTTCACCGAACTCTCACGCTACTCCACTGATATGGTGTGAGACCCATTCTTCAGGGCCCGGACCTTTGAGCAGGGACTCAGGTAGGAGATCAGGGCTTCGATGATTTCTCTCAGCATCTCGACACAGGCGGGGGTTTTAGAGTGAGTCCTCTTGGTGGAGAGTTTTCTTGTTGAGCAGTCGCCAGCAGCGAGACCCACCACCGGGCATCACGTAGCAGATTGTTCTACAGGTGGTAGCAGATAGATTTCACAGAGGTCCAAGAGGACCAAACCTATAGGTGGATGACCACAGGATTCAGGGTTGGTTGTGTGGGGCATTGGAGATAGAGCCGGTCATGCAAGGAGCAGGTATTGTTTCACATGCGGCAGGCAGGGTCACATGCCTCGTGACTGCCCAACCCACCATACGGATGGTCAGAAAATGGTCGAAGGACCGCCCAGGTAGAGACAGAGGTTCGACCGAGGAGGTCCATAGGGAGCAGGCGAACGTGGCGAAGGAGCAAGCCATGCAGCTGGCGATGGGGCGACGTTTACAGAGGTTCCGGTAGATATTGAGGATCGACAGAAGAGGGTCCTTCGTGGGTGGTTGATACCTTTGGTGCGTGTACGTTGGCAACACGGGAACCTCCAGGAGAGAACATGGGAGCGGGAGGCCCATATTCGTGCTCAGTACCCCCACTTGTTTTCTTAGTTTTTGTGATGTGGCTTTCGGGGACGCAAAGCCCTGAGGTGGGGAGAATGTAAAGACCCAGAAATTCCATTAATTTTTTTTAATTATATGGAAATTTTACGAGTCCGCGAAAATTTACGCTGCGTGATTCCGGGGCCTGGTGTACCCTGAGTGAATTTCTGAACTTTTTTTCGGGTACATTCAGTAAATGTGTGAGTGGGTTTTTGTAACTTATGAACCGATACTCAGAATTGAAATTTGAGGACACCGTTGAACTCACAGTGCCGATATTCGCTTAAGGAGATCTTCACCTCAACCACAGTAGGTCGAGGGTGAAAATTAGTTTTCGTGTTTTACATGGAAATAAAAATAAAATAAAGGACAAGCTTTATTTTATTTTTATTGAAACCTCTCTACATGGGTTATGGTGGTGGGGACCACCTGAACCCCTTTAATGGGAGAAAACCTTTCAACTCCCCATTTAATTAGTTGAGACAATGAAAATTTATTAAATGTGTGGACATTTAATTGTGCCAACGTAAATTAATTGTTTAAACCTATCAAATACTAAGTAACGGCGCCATTGGAATTTAGGAAGGTTCTTATTAAATGAATCTTCATAAATTCCACGACTGTTACTTACCCTCCCTCTCTCCTATTTATATGGAGCTTGGGGGGAAGGATTTGTCACGGCTTCCCCAAGCGACGAACCTCTGGTAAAGTGTCGCGACGCCCGACACTTGGAGGATGGAGTCTGTTCCGCCAAGCGGTGGCGATCGACACTGAAACCCCAAACGAGGATCGACGATCAAACGACGCCATTGGAGGTTGTTGCGGGAACGGCGAACACCGACCCACTTCCTCAACTATGAGATTTTCTCCATCATTCACGAAGTAGCGTTTGTTGTTGATTTTTACCCCCTTACCCATTCTTGACGTTCTTCATGATTCAAAAATTATTGAGTCGCTTGCTACAGCCCTAACTCAAAGGGTGCGGGCCAAACAAACATGACCCGACCTATCTGAAATTTTTTTTTATTCTTGATGTGTTCTTCGCGATGGAGGAGGATGGAGACCGACACCAGAGGGGCTCGGGAATGGCAGTCGGCACCATGGATGGATGCAATGAAGGTGGCGGCACGACCACACCGTTGGAGAAGGGCCACGGCCAGTCGGCCATGACGGAGCAAGGGTGGCGGCCGACGGAGGTAGGTCGCATGAAGGGGATGGAGACACGCATCTGTAACACCCAATGAGCGAGAGATGTGGCTTTGTGCCATGGCGGTGAAGGAAGGGCGGCCAGCCGAGCCGGCCGCTGGCAAAGGCACGGCCCACGATGCGTCGCATGGAGAAGGCGGTCGGTCGTCCAGCCAGCTGTGGCGGAATGCCGCACTACGGGCCCAGTGATCCGTTGCACCACGGGTCGGGGCATGGCGGTGGGCTGGGTCACCCGAACCGGGTCGGGTCGGCCCAATCCGGGTCGGGTCGGGTCGGACCGAACCCGGACCAACTTCGACCCATTTTCGCTCTTTCAGCCATATCTTGAGCTACAAGTGTCTATTTGACGAACCGTCAGTGGTACCGGAAACCTTAGAGTGAGATGGACCTTTTGGTATACCCCACTTGAGTTTTGGGTAAAGTTAGGGTACATCCAGTTTAGAACGAACATGAACCCAACCGAGCCATCGGGACTAAAAGGACAATAACTTATAGATTGGACATCTGATTGATGCACCATTTGTTGTGTTGAGACCCCTTTTACGTAGTGGTCCTTTGGGATACTTATCTGTGGGACTTTGTGTCAATTGGAGTATTGACCTATGGCTTGAGAATCGGATCCTCTTGGAAACAAGTGAGCTTAGTATGGGAACCCTGTAGCTAGCAGTAACATGAGAAAGGGATCCTTTATGGCTCTGTGCTATGGATCCTTTGTGGGTTTATGTTTGAGGGTCTCACTTGGATCCGCTCTAGGAATACATGTGGGACTACTCTAGGATCTTGTGTGGGTTTGATGTATTAGGATCCTGTGTGGGTCTGATGATGTACTAGGATCCTGTGTGGGTCTGATGATGTACTAGGATCATGTGTGGGTCTGCTGTACTAGGATCCTCTGTGGGTCTGATGATGTACTAGGATCCTGTGTGGGTCTGATGATTTAGGATCCTACATGGGTCTGCCTCGTAACATAGTAATATGATTTAGTAGTTACATCTAATCATCTCTACTATTGTACCTAAGTAATACCTAGTGTGAGTAGAGTCTTTACCTTTTTGGTATTCTTCTGTGTAGCGTACCTATGTGGTACTTACCTTCATGGTGATACCTTTGTAGTATTCTTCTGTGTGGCGTACTTGTGTGGTACTTACCTACTTGGTGATACCTTTGTGGTATTCTTCTGTGTGGCGTACCTGTGTGGTACTTACCTTCATGGTAATCTTTCCTTCGTGGAACAGTTGTACTTTGGCTAAGGAGTTGGGCCTTGTGTTTCCTCATGAATGAGATGTGTATTATTTGATAACTTAGGTATATGTATGGTCATATACCTAAGTAGGGTTGTCACTGGTTTACATGCTTTTTGGTTTATCCTTTGTGGATTTTGTGAGACCTTGAGGGTCTCAGGGTCCCTATTGAGTATCGTTATACTCACCCCTGCACGGGTTTCGCCCACACCTTGTTGTGTTTGGTGCAGACGACGAACATCGCTGATCGTGGCTGAGGGTACCAGGACTGGCCGGTGCCCGGAGGTGGACCATACGGCGTGTCGGTATGCAGAGGATATGGACGGACTTTGAGTGCTAAGGAGGCGATCTGTACCTACCCTTCAGGTAGGAACCTCGGAGGACGACCCAGTAGTTATCTTTCTATTTCTTTAGTTGTATTGTATTTTCAATTGCACTTGTACCTTTACTGTTGGGCTTGTATTCTGGCCCCTCTTACTTTCAGCACCCTTTTTTCTATACAGTTTACTTGTGTTCGTATCTTTTTGTGTGCTTGGTTGAGTGTCTTTACAGGATATAAAGTCAATACCTTCCCAGTTTTAGGGGATACGCCTTTTGGTGCTAGTTGTCAGCCCCTGGCCTATGGAAGTCAGGCTTGGGGTAGTCACATCACGGGCCCTGAGGGACAGGTCGTGACATTTTTATTGGGTACTCAATTTACCCCCCCCACTTGAGAAACTCACTCCGACCAACATTTGCTATCAAATGTGTTTTATTTATTTGGTATTCAAGTTTTTCAAATTTGTTTTAACTATGATTTTAGTTGTGCTTTAAAGATATTAAATTTCTGTTAGTTTTAAATTTAGTTCTTTAACATCTACAATCGTCAAGAAGGTTCGGTTACCAACAGACCTCCTTTCTTCAACGGAACAAACTATTCCCAATGGAAACTAAATATGAAAATGCATATAGATCATGGATTTTGATATTTGATCTGCAATAGAAGATGAATATGTAATACATGATACTGATAGAAGCATTTGGGATGATGCAACAAGATTAGCATACAATAGTAATTATAAATCTATGAATGTCATGTACTATGCCCCCTTAACGATGAAGAGTTTAATAGAATTTCTGCTTATAAAATGCTTTTGAAATTTGGGACACTTTTTCTGTTTCCCATGAGGGAACTTAAAATTTTAAATAAATGAGTCTTAATACCTATACTATTAAATATGATAATTTTAATATGAAACCTGATGAGCCCATTTCTGATATGTACCTCAGATTTAATGATATTGTCAATACTATGAGCTCACTGAGAATTCTATATCTGACAAGGACTAGATAATGATATTTCTGAGATGCTTACCAGAAATATGGAGAGGCACTTCAGTTTCAATAAGAGAATCATGCGATATAAGTAAATTGTCTGTGAAAGAGTTCATTTGAAAGCTTATGATGTATGAAGAAGAACTAAATGTAAACTATGAGAAAGATGAGGAACCTAAAAGAAGTTCTATAGCTTTCCAGACTACTAGCTCCATACAACAAAAGATAAAAAGAAAAAGGAAAATTTCAAACTGTAGATTTGAGTTCTAGTGAATATGCTTCTGATAGTGATGAGGAAATAGTTTTCCTAGCCATAAAGTTTAAGAAGATCTAAAGGAATAAAATGTTTTTCAGAAAACCAAATTATAAAGTAAAATATGAAAACAAATGAAATTGGAAGAAAGATTGGAAGAAAGGTGATGATCCAAAGGAAGTTGTATGCTATGAATGTAAGAGGAATGTTCACATAAAATCTAATTGTCCAAAGATTAAGTAAAAAAAATATGAAGATAAGGATAGTAGATACAAAAAGGTCATGAAGGAAACATGGAGTGCTTTAGAATATAGTTCAAGTGATTCAGATGCATCACCTGAAAATAATCCAGACAGAACAAATATGTGCTTTATGACTAAATTTGGTGAGGTACTTGACTTACCTACTACTTCTAATCTTTTGTCTATGCATGTGTTTGATAATTCTGGCAGTGAAAAAAATGATGATAATAATATGTCAAGTGAAGAATTATTTGACTATTTAAATATGTTAGAGGATACATTTAATAAGATAAAGGATAAATACAAAGTTCTAAAAAGACAACATGCTTTAACTGTAAACTGTAAATCTGAGTTGTATATAAAAAAGGAGAAAAATGTTCAAATGATCAAAGAAAACAATGAACTTAAACATTCAAATTAACAATTGAATAAAGACCGTAAAAAATTTACAAATGGTATAGAGACATTGACACAAATTTTGAGAAATCAATTTTCTCCGAAATATGTTGTTGGGATAGGATATGAACCTGGACATATAAGAATAACTAAAAATAAATTTTTTCCTAAATCTAAAGCTGAAAGCTAAATATTTTTCAAAGGGAAACAACGAAGTTTTCATTTCTAAGAGTCTGTAATATGTTTATAGGAAACTCATTAGAAAAATGTGGGTTCCCAAAGCCTTTATTACTAACATTTCTGGACCCAAACAGATTTGATTATAAAAATCATTTCTTGTTTAAACCCTATTTTGTACGAAAAATGCTTGAAGACCTCCAGTAGAAGTATATGGTACTTGGACAGTGGCTATTCAAGACATATGACAAGAGAATATTCTTGCTTCAAGAGCCTTATCAAGGTTAATGGATGTCATGTACCCTTTGGTGACAATGAAAAAGGAGAGATCATCAGCTTAGGCCAGATTGGTAACAAAAACTCAGTTTTGATTTCTAAAGTTTTATATGTTGATGGTTTAAAATATAATATGCTTAACATTTCTCAGTTGTGTTATGATGGTTTTCATGTTAAGTTTGAGAATGATGATTTTAATGTTTTTTATTCTAATTTTTTTTTAATTTTTACTGCCTTGAGAAATGAAAATTTTTATGTTGTATATTTAAATTCTTTAGTTTCTCATAATGTTTCATGCTTAAGTGTATTTCATAAGGAATCTTGGTTTTGGAATAGGAGACTAGGTCATTGTAACATTCACTCTCTTAGGAAGCTAACTATTAAAGGTCTAGTTAATGATCTACCTAAACTTGAGTTCCCAACTAATAAAGTTTATAACCCCTATCAAAAATGGAAACATCATAATGTTTTTTTTAACTATATAAATAAGTGTCAACTTCTCAACCTCTTGAGTTGATTCACATGGATTTGTTTGGACCTTCTAGACTTCAAGTCTTAATGGGAAGCACTATGTTTATGTTCTTATATATGATTATTCTAAACATATTTGGGTATATTTTCTAACTCACAAAAGTGAAGTCTGCTCTTACTTTACCAAGTATTCTAAGTCTGTAGAATATATTAGTGAACTTAGGATTAAGACCTTAAGAAGTGACCATGGTCATGAGTTTGAGAATCAAGATTTTGAATCATTCTACTCACAAAATGGTTACACTCATAACTTCTCTGCTCCTAGGACCACTCAGCAGAATGGAGTTGTTAAAATAAGAAATAGAACCTTACAAGAGATAGTTCGGACTATGCTAAATTAGTATGACCTACCTAACTATTTTTTGGAAGAAACTGTCAATACAACCTGCTATATCATTAATAGAGTTTTGATTAGACCTATCCTTAAGAGGAACCCTTATGAGCTATGGAATAATAGGAAACCTAAGGCTAATTACGTTATAGTTTTTGGTTGAAAAGTCTTTATTCTAAACACTAATGATAACTTGGATAATTTTTCTTCCAAAAGTGATAAAGTAATTTTCCTTGGTTATTAAATTTCTAGAAAATCCTATAGAGTCTTCAATAAGAATTACAAAACTATGGAAGAATCGGTTCATGTTAAATTTGAAGAAACTGATCCACATGAGCCTAAGACCGCTTTAGAAAACCTTGAGGGTGATTTATCTTCTCTAAACTTAAATTCCAAACTGTTAGATTCTGCTGTCAAATAAGAAAAAAATCATCTAGTTATAGAGAATTTCCAAAACTTCCAAAACTCGTACCTGAAAATCCATAAGTAACCAATCCCTCTATCTTTAGGGTTGTTAGAACCATTAACTATCACCCTTTAGATGTTTTTGTAGGAGACCTAGATAGAGGAACCCAAACTAGAGCTTCTGTTAGAAACCATATTGAACATCAAGATTTCTTGTCTCAGCTTGAACCTAAGAACATCAATAAAGAAATTAATGATGAATTCTGGGTAATAGTTATGAAAACAAATTAAATCTGTTTGAAATAAACAAAGTGTGGGAACTTGTAGATAGAACCAAGGACACCTTGACTATTGGAACTAAATGGGTGTTTAGAAACAAAGTTGATTAGTTAGGAAATATAGTTAGAAACAAGGCTAGAATTGCGACACAAGGATATAGTTAATAAGAAGGAATTGACTATGAGGAAACCTTTACAGGTGTGGTCAGACATGAATCCATAAGAATCTTGTTTGCTTATATAGTACATATAGATTTCAAACTTTATCAAATAGATGTCAAGAGTGCATTTCTAAATGGTTTTATAGTTGAGGATGTCTTTTTAGAACAAACCCCTAGTTTTCAAAATCCTCATTTTCCAAATAAAGTTTTTAAATTAACCAAAGCTTTATGTGGTTTAAAACAAGCTCCTAAAACTTGGTATGATAGGCTCAATAATTTTCTGATTTCAAAATGATTTTCAAAAGGAATAATTGATCCTAACCTTTTCATAAAATGAATTTTAAAAGATATATTAGTGGTAAAAATATATGGGGATGATATTATTTTTAGATCTTCAAAAAATCTCTTTGTACTAATTTTTCTAAAATGATGCAAAATGAATTTAAATGAGTTTAATGAGTGAACTCAAATTCTTTCTTGGATTTCATATTTTTCAAAACAAAGAAGAAATTATTTGGAATCAAATTAAATATAAAAAATAACTTTTAAAACATTTTTAATTTGGATAGCACTAAAAGTAGTGTGGCTCCTATGAGTACCACCTATAAATTGGATCTTGATGAAATTGGAAAACTAATTGATCAGACCAATTATGAAGATATTATTGGAAGTCTTCTCTATTTGATTTCTAGTCGACCAAATATTATGTTTCGTGTGTATGTGTGTGATCATTTTCAAGAAAACTCAAAAGAGTCACATCTTGTTGCTATTAAAAAAATTCAAATACCTAAAATATACAACTAATTTAGGATTATTTTACCCTAGAGGACAATCATTTGATTTAGTAAGTTATTCTAATAATGATTTTGGTGGATGTAACTTATATAGAAAAAACACCTATGGAACATGTCACTTTTTAAGAAAGTCTCTAGTTTCATGGTGTAATAAGAAACAAAATTTTGTTACATTGTCTACTATTGAAGCTGAATACATAGCCATGGGTAGTTGTTGTGCACAAATATTTTGGATGAAACATGCTCTACTAAACTATGGATATCAATTTTGACATGTCCCCATAAACTATGACAATACAAGTGAAATAAACATATCTAAGAATCTTTTTTCTCATTCTAGGATAAAGCACATTGATATAAGACATCACTTTTTAAGAGATCATTTTCAAAAGAGAGATATCACTCTTGAATTTATTGGCACAGAACACCAGTTAGATGATATATTTACTAAGCCTTCGAATTCGGAGAGAATGAATTATGGAAAACATGAATTAGGAATGATAAATTTTGGTTAAGTTTAATCTTTAATGACATATCATTTTTTTTCATACTGTTGGCTTGTCATACCATTGGTTTATCATGTCGTTGGCTTGTCATAACGTTGGTTTGTTATGCTATTGGTTTGTCATGTCATTGGCTTGTCATGTTGTTGTCTTGTCGTATCATTGGTTTGTCATGCCACTAGTTTGTCACACCATTGAGTTGTCAAGTCGTTGCCTCTCATGCCTTTGCGAATTTTTTGTTTTTTAGTTTTGAGGTATTTTGAACCGTCAGTTTATTTCCCAGTGTATTCTATTTACTGAAACCCGATCTGTGTTTTTGTCTTGATTTTGATTTCGATTTTAAGTATACACTACTAAATATAGTGCTTTTAAAAGCGTTAGAAAACGCTTTTCACAATGCTAGAAAATAGTTGTTAATCTCAGCAAAGATAAGAGGGGGTCCCCTTTAACAGCGCTAAAAAAATCACTGAAAAAGGATGTCCTTTATCTGCACTAAAAAAGCACTGATAAAGACCCCTCCCCCCTTTATCAGTTCTATTTTAGCACGGATAAAGGAAACTTTTTATCAGCACTATTTTTAGCACTGATAAAGAACCACTTTATCAATGCTTTAATTAGCGCTGATAAATGGGGTCTTTATCAGCGCTCTAAATAACACTGGTAAAGGGGTCCTTTATCAGCGCTCGAAACAGTGCTGATAAAGGCTTAGTTTCCTGGGATGTGTTGTTTATATAACAGCACACCCACCATCACTTGCACAACAAACACACACACCGCCTGCACAGTGCACACAAGAACAAATCAGCGCACACAAAGGTTTGGCAAAAAATTCTATATACATTTCAAACAATGTTTTATATAATTACATTTACAATTATCCAACAAACAGTTAAAACATTAATGTTTCATCCTTTGACATCTGTAATCTCCTCTCAAAAATTTCTTCCCATGGTATTAGTTGTTGGACAAATCATCTCAACTCAAGAAAAAGGTTTCACCTATATAAGAAAACAAATATTATGTTAGTAATACTATAAAGAAATAAATTAAACATTAATATTAAAGAATACATTAATAAAATGTCAATTTTTAATAAAAAAGACACATTTGGAGTTATACAGGTCACACCATGCGTTGTATTGAGGTGGGGTTGATTCCTACACGTCACAAATGAGTTATGGATCGTTGCCCTAAAATATCAAAACAATCTGAATGGGTTTACTTTGTTTTGATTATGTCTCATGTTTTTTACTAAAATTAATATCAAATTCAAATGACATATTTGGATTTATACCGATCTCATTGTTCGTTGGATTGAGATTTGGTTGATTCATACACGTCACAAATGAATCATGGTTCTTTGTTCTAAAGTATCAAAATAATCCGAATGGTTTGCTCGGTTTTCCGTATGACAGTTATGTTTTTTTACTAAAATGTCATTTCAAACTGGAACACCCATTTTGAGTTATACTGGTCGCATAGTATGTCGGTTTGAGGTGAGACTGCTTTATACACATCACAAAGGACTTACGAATCGCTCTCCTAAATTATGAAGACAATCGAAGGGCATTTGATGGGTTTCAGTGAGTAAAACATTTTGAACTAAAATATAAATTTTAAACTGATAACGAACACTTTTAACCATACTTGTCTCACCATGCATCAGATTGAGGTGTGGTTGATTCCTACACATCACAAATGACTCATGGATCATTGTCTTAAAGTATCAAAACAATCCGAATTCATTTTCTCAGTTTTCAGTATGTCGCTTGTTCTTTTTTACTTAAATTAATGTCAATTTTAAACAAAAACACATTTGGATTTATACCAGTCACATCGTTCATCGGATTGAGGTGTGGTTGATTCCTACACATCACAAATGACTCATGGATCATTGTTCTAAGGTATCAAAACAATCCAAATGTGTTTTATTAGTTTTCAATATATCAGTTTTGTTTTTTTACTAAAATATCATTTCAAACTGGAAACACACTTTTTGAGTCATAATAGTCGCATCATGCGTCGATTTGATGTAATACTACTTCATACATGTCATAAAGGACTTAAGAATTATTGTCCTAAATTGTGAAGACAATCAGAAAGCATTTGCTTGGTTTTTAGTGAGTGACATGTTTTGAGCGAAGATATAAATTTTAAACTGATAACAGACACTTTTAGTCATACCGGTCACATCGTGCATTGGATTGAGATGTGGTTGATTCCTACATGTCATAAATGACTTGTGAATCGTTGTCTTAAATTATCAAAACAATACTAATGTGTTTTCTTAGTTTTCAGTATGTTAGTTGTTTTTTTACTTAAATTAATGTCAATTTTAAATAAAAAGACATATTTGGATTTATACCGGTCACATCGTGCATTGTATTGAGGTGGGGTTGATTCCTACATATCATAAATGATTCATGTATTGTTTTCCTAAATTATAAAAACAATCCGAAAGAGTTTTCTCAGTTTTCAGTATGCCAGTTGTGTTATTTTTTACTAAAATTAATGTCAATTTTAAATAAAAAGAGACACTTTGAGTCATACCGGTCACACCGTGCGTCGGATTGAGGTGCGGTTGATTCCTATACGCCAAAAATGACTTAAATATAGTTTTCTCAAATTATCAAAACAATCCAATTTTTTTTCTCAGTTTTTAGTATGTCAGTTGTGTTTTTTTACTAAAATATCATTTCAAATTGGAAACACGTATTCTGAGTCATACTGGTCACATCATGCGTCAGTTTGACATGAGACTGCTTCATGCACGTCACACAGAACTTATGAATCGTTGTCTTAAATTATGAAGACAATCAGAACAAGTTTTCTTAGTTTTTAGTGAGTGACATGTGTTGAACTAAAATGTCAATTTTAAAATGATAACAGACACTTTTAGTCATATCAGTCACACCATTCGTCGGTTTGAGGTGTGGTTGATTCCTACACATCACAGATGACTGATGGATCGTTGTCCTAAAGTATCAAAACAATCTGAATGAATTTTCTTGGTTTTCAGTATGTCAATTGTGTTTTTTTGCTAAATTTATTGTTAATTTAATATAAAAATACACACTTAAAGTCATAAAATTCACACAGTGAATCAGATTTAGGTGTGGTTGAATCCTACATGTCACAAATAAATTATGGATCGTTTTCTTAAAGTATAAAATCAATCCTAATGTGTTTACTCATTTTTCAGTATGTCACTTGTTTTTTTACTAAAAATACTATCAATTTTAAATAAAAATAGACACTTTGAGACATACCAATCACATATTCATTCTATTTGTGTACATTCTTCCATCAGGTATGTTACTCATTCATTTCTAAAAAAATCTATATCATCTTATGAATAGGATTCTTTTCAACAATCACGGTAGAACTGAAAAAATATAAATACACAAAGGATTAATAAATATTTTAAATGAAATAGTAATTATTTTTGAAAATACCTCTTCAGGGATGTTGGTTTGTTCATGGAATATGATCCTTTCATAAATTTACAAACATAATAACCATAGTATTTATCATTTGTTTGTTTTAGACACTACAAAAACATTGAGAAAAATAAGTAATTTTTTATATGTGTTTGGATAGTGAAATCTTATTATATATACCTTGATTTGTATCCAGTCATAGTACTTGTGATGTTTCTTATCCTTTTCCCTTGGCCTCATTCCATGATGTAGATGATATTCATGCACCGCTCTATCATAACAGAATCCTCATTAAATGATAATATAAATTATATAACTAGATGTTTAGTTTTAAAATGGTGGATGTAGTATATTATAAATTGACAAACATCATCATGTGTGGTCGGTTTGTTGGATATCCATGTAGTGAATCTAGGAAATAAATCTTTGAAGTATCCAAATTGAACACAATGAGCATCCAATCCTACCTAAGAACACAAAAAAGAATAAGTAATGAAAGAAATTAAAATATATTTGATATGATTAAATTGTAGATTTTTACCCTTGCATAGTTGGTATTAAGAAGAGTCTATCATCCATAATTTTTTTGTTAAATGATTTGAGAAGACTTGCCACTATTTCACCCTCTTTCTCATATTCTTTTTTTTTTGTTCTGTAGAGGTGACGTGAGGACTAACGAGTCCAAATTTTTGTTCATAGGGAAATCTCTTCAATTGTTTTTCATATATATGTCTATGAAAAATATGAAATGTATTTAGTCATAATTATCATAGTATATTAGCTTTTGGAAAATCAAATCATGAAAACATATCTCATGTATACATTTACAACTAAGTCGTCTAGCCAATCATACTCCAGAATTTCACTTACATTGTCAACACTAATGAAATATAGATCTTCCACTTTTTACATATTTTCATCAAAAAGAATTGTGTGAGGATCACCGTCTTTCAACTTTGTATTCACATGAGCTTGCAATGATAATAAATTCGGATATAGAATGGGCGGATTTAAGGTCCTTTCGGTAGATCGTTTTGATTGGTTGGTTGATCCTTGAGATGGTTTTGAGCTATTCTTTATTTTCACCCCTTCCCTATGTCTGTCTACAATAACATTCATCAGTTCAGTCCTTTTTTCATTAAATGTTAAAGTTTTATCTTGAAAAATAAATTAGAAATGACTTGTCAACATGCTTTTTTACAAGTTGTGATGGTCATGGGAGAAATGTTCCAAGAGCTTGTTCTACCTTATGAATATCTTCATCATCAATTGGAACAGGTAGCTCGGTGCTCGGCTCATGGGCTACATTAATAAACACTTTGACATGACCTATTGGAAGTGGTCTATTGTGTAGCATGGTGTTCTGAATATTGAACATTATAGCCCTCGCTACAAGGCGATGGGTGGGTGTTGATAGATATAAATCACAGTCATTTTCACCTTGTACAATATCAATATAGGAAAGGTATTAGTGTATATCTAATTCACAATTCACAGAAATAGTTATTTGAACATTGATTACCTCATCTAAGATAGGTTTTTTAGGATAATGGCTCGCCTCAAAGCTATTGGGGGGTGGGGCGGGATCTTCACATACTAGTTGTTCATGAGTTTTTTCTTCTATTTACCCCCCCATCAAATTTTCCATGAGCTCTCTCTGCAATTGCATATGTTCTTCAATGATAGATGTTCTTTCTCTCAACATTTTGATTTCTTCACTTTGATCCTTCTCTTGTTTTTTTCTCAAAAAATGTTTGGGGTGTCACCCCAAAACCCGCACCTCTGACCCGACCATAATTTTCTCACTACTTCAAGGCCACCGAAAGTATTTCTGCATCCGATTTGGATGTTTCTAATTCATCTGACTATGTCAGATAGAAAATATAGGAAAATAAGTAATTTTTGTTATGTAATGTCGATTTAAAGAAAAAAATATATTTATTATGTCATACTTACACATGTTTCCCACACTTTTTGTGTGTTTTCATATATTAGTGTCTCATCTTTATTTACGCACGCCTCCTTCCATAACACATGGCGTGGGATGGAAGTGACTTTGGATTTTGATTCACCAATCTGCATATAAATAGAGGAACATAGTTATGGTGTTGTTTTATGTCACATAAAATTATTACGGTAGATTTAAAATACGTACCAATTTTTTTCAAGTGAAACATACCTCATTCTTTCTTTACGGAAGGGGTACACTGGTTTTGCTGTTCATTCCTTATTTTCAGCACTCGGAGTCTGTTTCATAAATAAAAAACTATCAATCAAAGTGATGAATACATGTATTTTGAAACAATGTATTACCAAACACAATGTACATGAAAAGTTTGTTGTGTACGCCAGCTAGTAAACGCATCCCACGCTCCTTGGGTTATCAGATGTGCATAAATAGGAGGTGGGTGTGGGTTTATTTTCCCTTCGACATATTTAAGATAACATCTCATTAAAATTGTGTGAAAGCCTTTGTGAATCCTTCCAACAACCCTTAATACATAGTCCTTGTGCGATTCATCCACTATAAATGCACTCTACAATGGATGATAAAGAGTAATTCAATATTTCATTATTTTATTTTTTAATAAATTAAAGAAATGATATCATAATGTTACCGTAATATCTCCCCACATCAGTGTCTTAAGCCCGGTAGCACCATGGTGCCACTACTATACATCAATCGGCATGCATTGTCGAGTGACTATTCCAATGTAACTACTAAACATGGCCTTGTTGGGGTTAACATGCTGGTATCACTTATTCCATACGACATCATATTTGATGTCTTTTGCTTTTGTCTTAAGGATTTTTACTAACACCGTCAAACTACGACGCTCTTATTTTTTCTACGCTGCCAGTATTTCGTTGCCTACCATTTCCTCGGTTTCAACATCATCAATATGTTCCTCTAGAGCACTAGCATCGGCATGTGAAGATGGTGGTTGTACCTCTACACTGGGAGCAGCAACAACAATAGGTTGAGAAACATGTTGGTCCTCTGCATTGCGAGTAACAACAAGTTGGGAGACTTGTTGTTCCTCTGCACTACGAGCAGCAGCAGGTTGAGAGACTTGTTGTGTCTTGGGATTGGGAGCATCATCACGTGAAAAAGTCATTATCTACAGAAGTGGTTTAATATTTAATTTAGATTACATAAAAGCAGTAGTGAATAAATAATAACATAAGGTAACATGATATATATTACAAAAAAATATGTAACCTGATTATTAAACTCTCTCTTTTTTATGGCTAAAGGGATTTGACCTCTCTATCGACTATCTAAATCGCTTCATTGTGGTCTCATATGACATACAAAACACTGTCTATATTGGGACCGCTACAAAATGATTGCGACGTCCCAATGAAAGGTTCATCCTTCATTGAATTTTCATCTGACCCTTCAGTGGTTTTGGTCGATAATAGAACAATTTACCACTTTCAATTTGCAGGATATGTAACATAAAATATTTGTACTGCCTGTGATGTCATTATAAATGGTTCATCTTTGTACCCTTCCTTACTAAAATCAAATTTCACGAATCTCAACTCATCTATTTTAATAACACTCCTGTTATCAACCCACTTGCATCGAAAAATCAGCACTTAGAAGTTCATATAATCCAACTCCCATATTTGTTTGATGATGCCAAAGTATGACATATTCGCATAAAATGGATTTCTATCCTTAGCACCATAAACATGCATCACTCCATCCACATGTGTAACTCCATTATTCTGCATGGTATTGTCTTCATCATGTTTATCAGTATAGAATTTATAACCATTAATTACATAAACATTATAAGATAATACATACATATTTGGTCCTCTGGCTATCCATCGAAGTCGTTTTGAAATTGAGTCTGGATTTTCATCTGACTCTTTAAATATATGATCTCGAAACCATCCTATAAACTATCAATTATGTGTATTTGATATCCATTTTTCATCCCTTAATGGATTCAAATGCCTAAGAAATTTATTTGTGGGTTTCAACATATGGGTCAACCTCTAAATTGTTATGTAAAACGTAAATGTGGTATTGCTTCTGATCTGTAATATTGATTGTGACAACCTCTCTTCCAGAGATTCCTTCACCCGCAAGCCTCCTAGTGTGATGAGATTTCGGTAGACCATTGCTTTCCACACCAGATAAGTATTCGCTACAAAATTCAATGGTTTTCTCAACAATATATTGCTCCGCAATATAACCCTCTAGCCGACTTTGATTTTTGACATACCCTTTCAGAATCTTCATATACTGTTCAATAGGGTACATCTATCTATAGTGTACAGGACCACATAGTCGAATCTATCCCACCAAGTGAACCATCAAATGAACCATCATATCAAAGAATTTCGGCGGGAAGAACATTTCCAATTCACATAATATGATGGCAATTTCTCTTTCCATATTCGGCAATTTCATCGGGTCTTTAACTTTGTTGAATATATCTTTGAAGAAGAAATAGAGCTTCATTAATGTATAACAAACACTCTTGGGGAAAATGAAACATAAAGCTATAGGAATTAGATCTTGCATCAAAACATAGCAGTCATGTGATTTCATATCATTAAACTTTAAATTAGTCATTGACACGATGTTTGTAATATTCGATGAATACCCCTATGGAACCTTTACGTCATTCAAGAAGTTGCAAAACTGATATCTCTCCTGCCTGGAAAGAGTGTAAGCTGCTGGAGGAAGAAATGTTTGTTTCTCACCCTTCACTGGTGCCAACTCTTCTCTTATTCCTATGGCAACCATGTCCAACATAGCCTTAATTCTATCCTTTGTTTTGCTGGGTGCATTTAGCAATGTGTCGATGACACTGTCACATACATTTTTTTCAATATGCATAACATCAAGAAAGTGTCTGACGTATAGACAATTCCAGTATGGTAATTCAAAAAAAATGGATCTCTTCTTCCAATGGGTTTTCATAAGGTTCTTTGAAAATGGTTTATCAAAATCAGTGTCCACATCTTTTACTTTCTCAAACAGTTGATCATCTGTTAGTGGAGATGATGTTGTACGTTCTTATAAACTTCCATTGAATGATATCATCCAAGATTGGTACTTATGTCGTCGGGGTAGAAATCTATGATGTCCTAGAAACACGGTTTTCGATGAATGTTTCAAACTAATTGATAGTATACCTTGTTCACAGATGGGACACCCATGACTTCCTTTAATTCAATATCCTGACAAATTTTCATAAGCAAGAAAGTCATTTATCATCTCATACAACATAGATCTCAACGTGAAATCTTTATTTCTATAAGCATCATACAATGTAACACCTGAATCCCACAATAATTTCAAATCCTCGATCAATGGATCCAAATAAACATCAATATCATTACCTGGTTGTTTCAGTTCTGATATAAACATAGATAGCATGATGTGTTTTTGTTTCATGCATAATCATGGTGGAAAGTTATAATTTACCAACATAACTGGCCATGTACTATGAGTGCTGCTTTGAAAACCAAAAGGATTCACTTCATCTGTAGATAACAAAAGATGAAGGTTTCTCGGCTTGTTTCCAAAATCAGGATACTCATGATCGATTCTATTTCATTGAGGAGAGTCTACCAAGTGACGTAGTTTCCCATATTTATTTCTGTCTGTGTCTCATGTCAATTACCATGTGGTCTCCTCACTTCCATATAGGCGCCTAAACCTTGGAATGATTGGAAAGTATCATAAAACTTTCGTAGGACTGGATTCATCTTTCTTGTATCAAGAAGCACCACACTTTGAGCATTCTCTAAGTGATTTTTGGTCCTTGAAAAACAATATACAATCATTCGGGCAGGCATGTATTCATTCATAGATCATACTCATCGAACGTAGCATTTGTTTGGCATTGTATATTCGGATCGAGGTCTCATTATCTTCTAAGAGCATGTCATTCAAGATAGAAAGTAATTCTATAAAACTCGTGTCACTCCATTTGTTGTCTGCTTTCAATTTATACAGCTTAAGTATGGCTGACAATGTTGTATATTTAGCGCAACCACCATACAAAGGAGTATTTGCACAACTCTTTAATTGCTCAAAAAAATTTGGGCAATCACGAAGTTCATCTTTAACTGTCCTTGTCATTTCCTCAATACGATATTCATTATCATTCATATATGTAATCATGTCCTCGATACGGTCTTCTTCATTGTCCACACTTGTAACCATGTAAAATTATCCATAAAACACATTGTTATCTCATCCACTAGTTACATTATCTTTTTCCCCGTGTTTATTCCAACATTTATAACTTCGATCTATTCCGTGACAAATCAAGTGTTCTTTCAACTCCTCTGAACTAACTTGTCTTGAATAACAACAGCGTAAAGACAGACAAATGATTTGAGAAGGGTTATATGCATGATATTTTGCAAACTTGATGAACTCTTTCACTCCATCTTCATACTCTCTTGTCAAACGATTGGCATTCATCCATTCTTTATTCATATCCATCCTATTTGATTCAGTGATATTAGTATTTAACAAAATAAATACACAAAATATTGATATAATGTAATGGTTTTTCTAATTCTATAAAAATATAAACTTAAAAGATTATGAAAAAACTACAATTCAAATGTACTTTGAAAACTATTTAAAAATTCACACTTGAAATCTCATTAAAAACCAACCATTTACACAAATTCCTATTTAAAATAACACGCCCTTTTTAAAATAAATCAATCAGTTTCAAACACTCTTTCACAAAACCACAATTCCTTTTTTTAAGCATTCAAGATAACTTCAGGATCCAATAATCTTAATCATTTAAAATGAGTGACATCCTTCTAAGAAACATTTCAAAACACTTGAATCATTTTAAAAGAGCCACTTAGGCATTTTCACAAATACGTAGATCCCAATAGAGACACTTTATAAAAGATACATAGAAAACACCTCAATCCATCCCAAATCAATCAGTGTTGTATGATTCCATCACATTATCCCAAAGGTAGGTGTAATAATAATAATTTCCATAAGCATTTGATATTGTGGTCTCCACCATTGGATATCCCTTATCTGTGCTTCCATTGTCCAGATATATCAATTATCCATCACCATAACACCAGAGTCTCAATAGATATGTTCTACAGTCAGCGACCACACTCGCAACCATGAAACACTCGTGTTCCAGTTTACTACAAACACTGCATTATCCCAATAATCCTTAGCTCACACGAAATAAATTGGTTGTACACCCCAATAACAATGTATATATCTCTCACATGAAGTACTATTGGTTCCTTCCTTTATAAATACGCCTAAGAAAATCTATAAGCATGAACCCATTACATAATCAAAAATTTCTCAAGTGTCATTCCTTTCACACAAAGAATTTTCCTATGCCACTCATCACTAGAAGAAACTATGTTGCTTTCCCGATCCTTTTAAGTGCATCATGTCTCAAGTAAAAATAAGAAAAGAACTATGGTACTAAACTAATAGATGGTATAATTTCCCATAGTCTATTTTCTAAAATCTTCAAAAAGACTATAAATGAAATTACAAAGACTAGTCATTCTAAAATTCTTAACTAAACTCATATCAGTAAACTCTAGAATCAAAGTGATGAGAGTATCATTATAAGTCTCAATAGAATTCTTACCTCTCCAAAACTCATTCACGAGGTTAACAATATCGAGTCCCAAAATAATCTAGAACCTTTTAAAAAAAATTCATAAAGAAAATCTAGGTTTGGTACCTTTGATGGATGCATCAACCTAAATGCCACAACCACTTCATAACATTTAATATCAATAGTTAATAATTCATTCATATAATTTTTTATAGTTATAATAAAATAATAATTTAGATATTTAAATATTAAATTATGCTAAGAAAATATGATTTGATAATCACTTGAATTATACCATTTGTCCCTTTTAGGGGATTCACCATAAAGTGCTTGCGGGTGGAAGGATTCATTACATGTATTGTTTTGGTTATTTGACTAGGGTGTCCAGAAAGTGTCTCATGTAGCTTTGGATAGGTAGGGCTAACAAAATATATATTTCCCTTATAACTCAATTTATCCCTAAAATATCAATGTATTCCCCTATGAAGTAGTATTGTCATCCAAACAACATAAATTTCATGTGGTGTTCTTATTCCATTTATGTCATGTGTTTATCCTTTATTGCTCATTTTCCTTTGGGGGAGGTATTTCCAAAACCATGAGGTTACTGAAACTAGAAGGTAGAGATCCAATGTAGTGACTCAACTGTAGCTTTACTTCTATGTTATGGTATATCATGTTTGGGGATTTGTTTCAATTCAAGTATGTTCTGAAATTTCTTTTTCTATCTGCAAGTTTCAAGGGTTTAATTTATGTTTTGGGGGTTTAACATTAGGATTGTTGATTTGTACCAAATCCAACTAGTGGTATCGGCTCTTTTTCTTATTCTACTATCAGTTACCGAAAAGTGGTATTAAACCTTGGTTATATAACATATGGTGATTATTTTATAAAGACTTGATAGAAAGTCTTGGATTCAAGACTAATGGATTTCCTCTAGTAAAGTGGTTTTCTAAGATTTAGTGGAATTGCACTAGTAACAAAGTGGTGGTTCCATTGAAATGGGTAAGGTTTGGATTAATATTCAATGGTGTAGGATTCAGACTTTGGGGGGAAATGGTCTTCCTACTCTTAAAGAGTTCAAAAGTTACATTGATTTCGAATTAGTCTGAAGCGAGGTGTTTAGTAGAATGGGAAACCATGAGATGAAAGCATTAGAAATTTTTTTAAAAGGTGTGTCCAAGAGGAAAGAAGGACATGCTTAAACAATGTTGAGCATTAAAGGTGGGTGTGTAATAGAGGGAGGGAATCAAGGAGTATGATTGGTTGAGGTTTTGGTGCAACAGTGGTTCTCGGTGAGAATATATCAATGCCTAGAAAGTGAAGCATTTTGATACATATCTAAGGAGAGCATATTGATTCCTAATAAGTGTGGGGATGTAATCTCATACTAGGGAAAGCGAATCAATGTCTAGCAAGTACATGTCCTAGGTCTCGCCTAAGTAACTGGGGTTCTCATGATAAATGAAATGGAGGAGATCAAAATCAATCATGAAGTCAATCACATAAAATCTGAATGACATAAAAACTATCCATCTCAGCTCTAAACACCCTTCACTGAAATAACCCCTTTTTACCCATGTATAACACATTCCAAAAGAAAATCAACCCACTTTATATAACCATCAAAATCCAAATATAATATAGCGAAAATGTTCCTAAATCAAAAATGCTTTTTATAAAGTTCCAACCAGGCCTTTGAGAATTCATTGATAACCAAAACATGAAATTATTTTTAAGAATTTTCCAAATGATACTTAAATACTTCACCCAAGTTGAACACATAAAATCCTTTTTTGGAGACCAAACACAATTCAAAACTTAATGAACAACTCCTTTAAATAATAAATGGATTAGATTCAACCATAAATATATCAAACATACATAACAAGTAGTCCAAAAATCATATAAGATATCATTACATATTACTAAATCAAATTAATATATAAGATTCATAAAATGATAACAAAAGAACATCAAAGTTCAATAACAATCAAATCCCCATCAAAAAGTGACATTTAATTAGAAAATAAAGTAGAATTCTTAATTTATTACTTATAGAAAATGTTTCAAGTCATTAGGTGGCTTGAACAACTGTTTAAAAATATAAGTGCATGAAAAGGGCCTGTAAGGAATTTAAAAAAACACTTAGAGTGAATTAGAAAGTGGTTCTCACAATATACGGATAAATGAACTTTGGGAAACCCATTTAAGTTAACTTGAAGGTCACCTTGATAAGGAATCATTATGTCATCATCCAAACTATCATAATTCAATATATTTTAGATGAAGAAGGGTTTTAAAATACTCAAGCACCCAAAACATGTCAATTAAAAAGAGTTTCATACAAACAACTACCTAAACAAAGTTCAGATGATAAGAAACATTTGAGGAAGTGAAGAGAGTGTTGGTATTATGGATATCTTCTGATAAACCCAACAAATGATTGGAAAAAATTTAAAACTTCATAAAAAGGTATAAGTGAAACCCATATGAGAAAACCATAAACATGATCATTACAATACATTCATAATTGGCATAGCCTTTCTCATGTTCACACACACGCACATTCAGGGTATACAATCATGTTTCACTACAGGACCACCAATTTCTTTTCAAAAACCAACCAACATGCAATTCCTTTAGTGCGCAAATAAAGACCACCAACGACCATGATTTTCAGCGGGGCATTTAGCCCGTATAATTCACAACATCACCATTAAACAAAGAGAAAGAGGAGAAAACTCACCGCAGAGGTGTCATTCAGCGTGTTCGCAGCGGAGGTGCGTTCACGGTGGAGGAGAGACGCACGACGGTTTGGTTCACACACGACGGTTTGGTTCGCGCACGGTGGAGGTGTAGCGCTCAACGGAGGAGAGGCGCACGACGGTCTGGTTCGTGGCAGAGGAGAGGCGCACAGTAGAGGTATAGTTCACAGTGGAGGAGAGGCGACGGAGAGGAGGAGGAGGCGCGGTGGCGACGATCGCTTCCGCGAGAGTTTGAGGGGTGCGAGGAAGGAGAAAGTTGGGTTTTTTTATAAAACTCGGGGAACCATTTATCAGTGCTAGCTAAAAAGCATTGATAAAGGTATGTTTTATCAGCGTTAAAATAGAAAGCGCTAATAAAACATGTCTTTATCAGCACTAAAAAGTCACTGATAAAGATATAATTTTAATGATTTATTTCTATTATTATATATATTTATAAAATTATATACATGATAAATATATAATTATATTTATAAAATTATGATTTAAATAACTATAAAATTATAAGAAATATACTTATTATATTTATAATCTTAGAAATATATATAATAAATATATTAATTATATATATTTATAAGATTATAGATGTATATAACTATATTTCTTCTAATTTTATTATTATTTATATGAATATATATTTATTTATAATTATAATTATAAATGAATGTATACTTATTGATTTAAATAATTATAAAATTATAACAAATTAATATTTATAATATTTATAATTTTATTAATATTTATATTTAATATATTTATTAGAATTCTATAATTATTTAAATATATCTGTATTTATTTATAACTATAAATATAAATATTTGTATTTATTTCTTAATATTTTTATATATTTATTTAATTTTATATAACATTATATATGAAAATAATAAATATATTTTTTATGAACTAATAATTATTTAAATAAATAAATATTTATTTATATTTATAACTAATAAATAAATATTTATTTATTTGTAATTAAAAATTATAATAAATAAATTATTTATAGTTGTAATTATAAATATATATAATTATAAAATTATAACAAATATATTTATAATTTTAAAAATATATATAATTAATATATTTATTATAATTTTTAAATTATTTAAATCTATCTACATTTATTTAGAATTATATTTATAACTAGTTGTATTTATTTATAGATATTTGTATATAAATATATATAATTAATATATTTATAATAATTTTTTAATTATTTAAACATATCTATATTTATTTAGGAATTATAATTATAAATATTTGTATTTATATATAAATATTTTTATATATTTATAAATATATTTATTTAATTATATTTTTATAACTTTATTAGTATAATAAATATATTTTTTATAATTTTATAATTTTTTACGTATATATATTTATATATATTTATAAATATATATATATATAATATGTATTTATTATAATTTTATAATTATTTAAATATATATATAGTTATAATTATAATTACAAATAAATATATTTAAAAAGTATTTATATATACTTAAAACTTAATAATTATAAATATAATAAATATATTTATTCTTTAAATATATTTAATGTGATTTTATAAGTATTGAGAACATAATATAGTATATATATATGGGTAACATGAATTAATCATGCACCTAGTAAAATATACATAATAAAAAATGAGTCATCAATTGACAATAATAATATTAATAATAGTGTAATGTATAAATGAACATTCATGATGATACATAACATATATGCACACATGATCAATATATTAATTGACCAAATTCATTGGAAACGCATATATATTTAATTATAATCTTATACTTTTTTAAAACATTATATATATTTTTTTGAATTATTAAAAAATATATTAATTATAAACATGCGTTTTTTATTTAATATATACAAATAAACATTATTTTTTAATATAAATATAATAATTGTATATAAATTATTATTAAAAACTTTTATCAGTGCTAAGACTAACGCTGATAAAGCCACCCCCCCCCCCCTTTATCAGTGTTTTCTGCTTAGCGATGATAAAAAGACTCTCTTCCCTTTCCTCATTTTGTGGTAGTGATAATTTTGATTTTAGATTACCTAATATCTCAAATGATATGAAAATGGCATAAGTCTATTCCCAACAAACCTTAAGCCCAACGCGATACTCACGTATCTCTCTCTCGAGCCTAGTGCAACCATTTGCCTCCTTTTCAAACCTTCTCCTTACCTTTGACCGAGTCTGTCGAGTTGATCTGAATGCCGGGAATGAAGCATGCTTTTGAGATTTTCACTTTGAAGTCTAGATCTTCAAAGCAGATGAAGGAACCTAGTATTCCTACTCCAGTACCTCTAGTAAACCCCGAGCTTGCTGACATAGTTGTTATACTAGAAAAGGAAGTACATTCGAAATGGATGTTGTCGAGTAAGTCTCTGGTACTTAAGGTTCTCCAAAACCAAGGGTGGTTGGAGTGGTTTTCATCAAATAAGAGGACTTTCTACCTGAAGCTGGTATATGAATTTTATCAGAATGTAGAGTTTTTTTTAATGAAGATGGTGCTAATTAGATCAGAAGTCGTGTGAAAGGTGAACTTTTTGGTTTTCATCAAGAAAGTGGGCTAAGTGTTTGAGTGTGCCTCATGATGGAGTCAATGATGACCACCAAGGTAGCATCCCAGAAGCTAGCGATTTGTTTTTGTATGAGGATGCTCTTATTGTGCTAACAGGAGATTGCACAACCAGAAGGCATGTTGCCTCAGAGTTGGATGAAAAATGTAGGTTACAGTTTAAGTTCTTGCAGCATATGCTATATCCAAGGAAAAGAGATTTTTCAACCCTAAGTTTTCAAGATGTTTATCTTCTATCTCTGATGACAGAAGGTCAAAAGATCAATCTTTGTAGATACCTTATGGTGCATATGTGTGAGATGACCAAGCAATCCTCAAGATCTAAATCTTTGATTTATCGGAAGATGATTTCTGTCATGTTAGAGGCCAAGGGCCTAGTTCGTGATGATGATGATTCTGTTATAGATTTTGGTGGTTTCGACAAAACTAGTGTTATTTTCTCAAGAATGAAGATAAGATGGAACCTTAGGATGAAATAATGGGTTGGAGATTCTGAGAAATTATATGTTGAATAGAATCTGGTTGATCTTCCAACCAAACCTAAGGATGAAGTTGATCCAGGATTGGAGTCTGATGAAGTTGTGGAATACTCAGGTGAGGAAGAAGTTGTTGGTGAGGAAGTGGAAATGGAATAATCTATTGACATAGGGAGTGACTCTGACCTTTATCCAAAAGCCTCACTCATTACCTTTGGAGCTTCTAGTCCACTTAGGAGGTTGCCAAAAAGAGAGAAGTTGGTTAAAAGTGATGAAGAAGAGACTGAGGTCTCTAGAGAGGATCAATATAAAAGTTCCAAATCTACTGATGTTGATGATGATGAGGAGGAAGAAGAAAAGGAAGAAGAAGATGATAATGGAAAAAGTAATAATGGTAATGAAAAAGATGTTGCAGATGATGGACGTAATGATAGTGATTCTGAACCTGATGATGATAGTTTGAGAATCAAAAAGAAGGATGTGAAGCTAAGACATCACCTTTTCACAAATGTGCAAGGAATCAATCCCCTCTTTTGACAAAGCTCAGGGAAAATTATGTTAGGTATTTATTTGAGTTGGTTATCCATCATATCCAACCAAAAATATTGCATCACATACATGAGGTGGAAATTGAGAATAAGCGGATAAGTGGTGAACTCAAAGCTCTCAAATCTTTGATTGGGGAAATGAAATATGAGTTTAAAGCTTCCTTGGCTGGTATCCTTAAATTTCTTGAGGATACTTCCTCAGATTCTTCTGTAGCTGCTCCTTCTCCAATGCTTGATGTTGATGTCATCTGTTCAATTGTCAGAGAAGAAGTTGCAGCTGCCTCCAGTGGTCCCTCTAGTGGAGAACCTGTTATTCCTTTAGAAATTCTAAGGAAGTTTGAGCAAGGAACTGAACATGATCATATGATGATCATGAAGTATGTCAAATATATGAAAAATGACAGAGACTATTTCTAAGTCTATCAAGTTATATCTCTCTCAGATCTATACCAAGCATGCAATGGATTCCAATTTTAAATTCTTCGCTAAGAATTTGAGCATGTCTCTTATAACTCAAGCATTCAAAGAGTAAGTCAGACAGCTCAAGGAGATAACCCCAGTCTTAAACCGTTTCATGGAAGAGAAGGTTGATTTCTTTAATGCAATGGACAGGGGTGGCCAAATTATAATGGATCTCATCAATCTCATGAAGTCGTTTATTCATGTACATGGTCAAGCAATGGTTTCTCGGGAAGTTGTTCCTATTACTCATCAGTTGTCTCTCAAACCTGGAGTTGCTTAGGACCCTTTAGCACCTTTGTCTGCTCGTTTCCAGCCATTCCCAATGTCTCATGCTCAAGCTTTGAGACAACTTAGGCCAGTTGTTATTGTGGAAGACCATCCTCAGACTGTAGATGGACTCTCCTCTGGTGTTTCATCTCTTCTACCTCGTCTTGATCTTGCTGCCTCGGATAAGGAGCAAGAGAAAGTCAAGGCTAAAGGAAAACTTTAACTTTTGTATTTTGTTGGATTAGATTGTAATGTCTTTGATGGGATCTGTTTTGTAATAATGTTGTGCTCATAATTTTGAATGTCTTTCATACCTCTTATTTTGTATGTTTTACTTTTATCTGTCATTCAAATCTTTTAACCTCTTCCTTCTGACTGCATTTAATGTCTTTATTTTAATAATCTTTACCTTTTTGATAATCCCAAAAGGGGAGGAATTTTTATGGCATATGTGAATTCGTATGGCATACATGATTTTATGGAGAATTTTTATGGCATGTTTGTTTTGAAGCAATTCATGGAATAATGTTTCTATGTTATCTAAACATATTATCTTTGATAATATTGTATCATGATACTTACCTTTGATACTTCCTATTTTCTTATTATTTTCCTTGATACCATCTACACATACTGTGAATGATAAGTCTTGATTTATATTTGGATCTTACCTTGGATATCATGTTTAAACTTTTGTAATACCTTTGATGACCTGTTTTTACATTTATAATATTTTTTTGATGTCATGATTTGTGATCATAAAAATGGGGAGATTATTGACCTCCTAGTTTTAATGATCACAAAATCATGATTATAATGATACTTATGAATTTCATGTTTTTCCTGTAAGTAATTTGTACTCTAAGACCAGTGATAAAATTGTTAAGGATGAGACACTGTTATCCACGACACACCGCCAACATAAAAATCTCTAAAGTCTGAGATACCGTCAGACTGTCACACTGATGGACCATAAATTTGAAAAAGTATGAGACACCATCAGTCGACACACCGTCAATATGACATGTCGCCAGAACGCAAATGTGGCTAAGTATGAGATACTGCCAGATGAGGCACCGTCAAAGTCACACCACCAATATCATACCACCAACACTGAAAAAATTTCAAAGTCTAAGACACTGTCAGATCATACATCGTCGGACCATACATCGTTAATTGAGACACTGCCAGTATAGTGAAAAGTTAGCTAAGTACAAGACATTGCCAGTGTCATACCGCCAAAGTAACATACCGCCAGTGTCATGCCACCATAATAACATACCATTAAGTGATACACCGCCAAGAAAGACACCACCAAATCCTAAGACATTGTCATTGTTTTTATTACTTTACTTATTTTGAATTACATTACTCTAACAACTATATTCATCAAATTTAATGTTATTTGATATTTTAATTATTATACCTTAAATTTCTGACAGAAAGCATGTTAGAACGTGCAGTACGAGGAAGCAGTTGATTCAAATGTTCCTACTACTGCTGATAAAAGTGCAGCACACTCCCTCGTGCAATATCGATATACAGAAAGATACACATAACAAAATAGATGCAGTGGTAGAAGTAGTGAACTAATGCGAAGCTAAAAGCTTGAACTGCCTGAACGCACATAGAGTTGAACCTGCTGAAAACATTTGACTGAGGAAGCAAAAGCATCATCACATCCAATGTTTTCCTTCAGTCAGAAAACAAGTGTTTGTGACACTCTATTTTCCTGAAGATTTCGAAAGAACCTGACTCAAGCTTCATTGCTGATTTAACTCAAGAGTCACAAGTTCCATTTCGACAGACCGAGCACATCTAAACTCTATACTCCTAGATTGCTCAATTCTATTTAGTTTTATTACATTTGTTAGCAGTGTGTGCTTACTCTGCTTTACCACACGCACACTATCTCCTATACTAAACTGGAAGATACTAGATATCTTCTCAAACACTTCTTATTTGTTTCTCCCACGGATAAGAGTGGTAGAGGTCTATGTGTGGCTTGTTTCTTTTTACTCCCACGCATGACTGTAGAAGAGGTTGTGTGTGACCTGGACAGTTGTAAACTGTTGTATAAACTCGATCAAGGTTGTGGATCACCAGTTTTAATTTATATAAACCGCGGAGAGGACTAACTCTCGACTTGAGACTGAACCTCTTATATTCATATTTCTGTTGTGTGTTTTAATTTTGTTTTATTTTATTTCCTCTTTAAAACTGAAAATCGTTTTAACTATAAACAAAATATATATACTTTGATAGTTTATCTTAATTCGTGTTCATATAGTATTTTGATCAAGTAAATTGATTTCAAAGGATTTAATAATATTATATATATTATTCATCCGAGACCTAATCAATCTTTAGAGAAATCTTTAGAAAGATTGAGATATATATTATAATACTTATTTTGATAAACTTGCTCATATTTAAACATTTGAGGGATGTCAAAATAATCTATTTTTAACAGAAATTTTTATTTGGTACTCAATTCACCTCCCTCTTGAGATACTCGCATCGATAGGTTTTCCCCGCGCCGCCTTCCTCTCCACCTTCACGGATCGACTTCGGATCTCTCCTTGGAGCTTCAGATCGGCGTGTTCGTGGTGTGATTTACCCTCCAGTGGTAGCGTCATGCGGGCTCATCTCTCTCGGTGTTCTCCATTGTTTGTTGCCCTCTTCTCGCCCTATCGGCTAGGGTTTTCATGGAGGTGCGGTGTTCTTCCAAAGATTGAGCTCTAGATACTACACCCTGAGGTTTCCATCATGTTTCATGTTAAATGTGGATGTGCTGGGAGGATTTTGACTTTCTGTGCAGGTTAGAAGGCGGTGTCGGGATATGTGACTCTGGTTTTCCGTGAGGTCTTCTTTCGGAGAAACTTGGGAGGTACCCTTTGCGGTGTTTGGTTTTTTTTCTTGTTCCTTTTCTACGTTTGCTTTTGGTTTTGTTCTGTGATGGGTCGATGGCCCCGATGTTTCTGCGCTGGTTCTGGTTTTGATTTCTGGTCGAGGGTGATGATTACTTCTGCTGTTGAATTTCGATGTTGAGGTGAGTTGTTGAAGGCATTGGAGCAGTATGGAGTGGTTCTGTGAAGCAGTGGTGATGTCTCCTTGATTTCCTATCCTATTTTGCTGTTTGAGTTTATGCTTTGGGATTTCTGTTTTTTTTTTTTTTGACTTGGGTTCAGTTCTACGATGGATGTTTGGATGTGAATTCATTGTAAGGTTTTCTGATTTTGGTCGGATGGAGAGCAGTGAAGGTTTTCTAAAGGTTTGGTCTTAATGGGCCACAGCTCCAAGGATTTTGCATTCGTTCCCTTTCAAGATGATGCTCCAGATGAGGTTCAGGGCAAAGAGCTTATATGGTTTCATGACTTTTCGGAATCGGATGTTTGAGAAGGTATGGCATTGGTCATCGGTACCAAGCCCGTGCTCTTTGGCACGGGACAGCTTGTCGTGCTGCGATGGAACAATGTAAGCTGGTCTTAATGGTTCTTTTTGTTGGGAGGAGCTTCTATTTTGTAGTGGGAGCTTCTATTTTGTAGTGAGCGCTGCTTTTGATCTGGAGGTTCGGTCAGTTGAAGACTGTTTATTTTTTTTAAGTCTTGATGTCTGGATGGTTTTCCCCTCAGCCCTTAAAAGGGGGTTTATTTCAATAAAAAAAATTGTTAGTCAGTCAGTCATATTGCAATATGTATATTATATCTTGTTTCATTTTCTAGAACTAGTATATATACATAATATTAAATAATAAAACAAAACTGGTTTGTGATGATCGAAAACCCGTCAAAATAAACTAATCAAATTTCATTAACTTTTTATCTAATTAATCATTCTCATATCTAAAAACAAAATGATATATGAGACCATTTGAAATTCTGGAAGTATATTAATATCATTTCATTCCACTTCTGGAGTTTTGCTTCCATTTGATAAGAACTTCCACAAATATAAAAAAAGTTAACCGACCATAAAAACCATGAAACAAATGCTCTCCGAACGACAAAATTAAACCTTATAACTCATCAAAACAATCATAAATGAACATAATAAAATTATACTAAATCAAATACATATAGAAGAGGTTCTTAATTAATTAATTAATGGATCTAATTTGATTATCCACAACATTAAGTGCAAGTGCGGAACACATTCTGACAAAAGGTAGGGGATCCCTCTGAACTTCCATTTTTCATTCGGGTTACATTTTCTCTCTCTTTACCTCAATGTATTTCTTCTTTATTCTTATATACTTCTACATTATGTGTATATGTTCCACGCATACGTATCTTATCCAATTCATCCTTCTCTGATGGGGAAATACATGTTTTAAAAGATTCTTTTCTCAATTTTTCTCATCAAGCAAGCTCTATTAAAGGAAATTTATCTGTTTCTTACCCATTTTTCAAATATACTCCATGAACTGCTTTAAGTCATCATTATTTTTATAAAATCACTCATTTTATCATAAAAAACTATCTTAGTTCATTTCTGGTTTCATACAAACAATTGTTTCTTTTTCCTCTTTAAAGACTCTAATATTTTACTTAAACCGCACTAAAGTGTCTCATTTATAAAGTTTCTTAAACACTCTTTTTACATGTTTTCACTTTAGTTAGACATCATTTATCATGATTTATGCCTATTTTCTCTTATGAATATCCATGTATGATTTAAATCCATTTTTTCATGGACACCATTATGATACGTCCATTGGTTATATCTAATGACATGATTACGATACTCATTTCTTTCCATGGTTAACTCTTATGTTTATTCCTTGTACTTTGATTCTTCATGTGACACGCATATGCATGAACATGTTATGATGGGTGCGCCAAGATAGTGTTGCAATGCATTAGGTAATGTTTAGTCTCATGAGACGTCATTTATGGGGTTAGGGAGTAAACTTAATCCATTATGGGACTTAGTCCACCATGTGATATAGTATTGACAGTTAGCATTGACTCATGTTTATGTCATTTTGTATGTTGTTTTGTCATGATCATAAAATTCCATGTTATATGTGTTATGCTTCCATATGATTATTCATGGATCATGCTTTTTATGTTATCATGTTATGCCTTTAAACTCATGTGTTATGCTATATTCTCATGTTTATTCTCTTACTAGGCTTTTTATCTCATCCCTTTTGTCTATGTATTCCTCAGGTTATTTCATGCAGTTGTAGGAGCTCGAATGGAGTTGGGAAATCATTATGTAAAGGATGTTATATTTTGGTTTCATGTTTTCTAATTATGTACCTAATCTTTCAAAGACACTATACTTTATAATCCTTAGTTTGTATTTGATGGTTAATTATTCTTAAAATCATGTAATAATATCACTATAGTTGGTATCAGAGGACGGTCTAGTTATTTTTTGAGATTAGGACTAGAAACCTTTAGTAAGAACCCTGGGGATAATTCTATCACCATAGATAACCTAGATTGAAACTTAGGGAATCACAAGTTAGGATATACTTTTCATTTACAAGTTTATCCTTCACTGTTCAAATTTGCCTTTTTATATGCTTAATAACTAAGTATTCAAGCCCCCTTAATTGTATTTTATTTCTTTTTTTTAGTTAATGGCGGATAATATGAAAACTTGTGCCAACAGTCAATGTGATAGGCAATGTGATGATTACCCTAATGAGATGTCAAACAAGATGGGAACGGGAGCCCAGAACTTCATGACGGTACTGGCTCAAGTTATGAATAATAACTTGAAACGTGTGGAATGCCCTCCATCTCCTAAGAAATAGAAAATTGTGATCATAAGAATAGATTAACTCCATTGAGAAGATATTTTTTGTCCTCCAATGCTCAGAAAAAAAGAAAGTTGTGTTGGCGGTCCACCGTTTTGATGGGGAAGCTGATCAGTAGTGGACACTGATAAAAAACACAAAGTCTAAGGTGGAAATTGATTTCATGGATTGGGAATCATTCAAGAAAATATTTTCTCTGTACTCTCTGTTTTAATATGGAGAGAGAGCTCCTTAGACTAAAACAAAATGAAGATGAATCCATCGGGGCGTACGAGGCAACCTTTATAAGGCTTGCACGATACGCCTCCAACTTTGTCATCAACACCAAAAGCAAAGTGGATCGCTTCTTTAGTGGATTAAAATCGAGTCTACGAAAAGTCTTGGCGATTCGAGACTTTGACAGCTATGGGAAGATTGTCTGTTGTGCCCTTAAGGTTGAAATGGAGATTGGAGACTCTCAGTGGTCTCGTGGGATCGAAGATAAAAAGTGGAAAATGGAGTTTAATATGGGAGGATCCATAGATAAATCTCATGTAGGAAAGAAAACTCAACATCCCACATGTCAAAAGTGTGGGAAGAAGCATCCTGAAAACTACCCAAGGAGAGCCAATAGATGCTTCGAATGTGGAAGAGAGGGTCATCAAGCTAATTATTGTCGAAGGGATATGAAGAAGCCCACAAATGTGAAAGAAGAAAGGAATGTTTATTAACGCTCAACCTATAGTGCAGTGTTTCACTACAAGGAACGTGGACATTATGTGAGTTAATGACCTAAGTTAAGGGTTGTCGAAGACAATCAATAATAACAACCTCTAAGGCAACAAGGAAGGGCATATGTTATCACTATTGCTGAGGTGGAGCTCAATAATGATGTGATGACATGTACGTCGATTGTTCATTCAAAAATAGCAAACGTACTATTTGATTCTGGTTGTATGCATTCATTCATATCTTGCAAGTTTAGTAAAACTATTCAAACACCACCTCAAAATAAGAAGGTTGAGTTATCTGTAAGAACAACAAATGGGGCAATTATTGCATCCAAAGTATATAACTCCTCCCCGGCCAATGTTTGTGAACGGAACCTCCCAACAAATCTCATCTTACTTCCTTTGGTGGAGTTTGATGCTATATTGAGCAATGATTGGCTATCTTTATATAAAGCCAACATCAACTGTCGAGAAAGGAATATCAGTCTTCATATCCCGATGCATCCTCCAATTCTGTACAAGTGTAAGGAGGATGAATCTCCTTCAGAATCATCATCTCAACTGTGGATATTATTGTCTTATGAGCAAGCATATCTAGCTCAAATGATTGAGACAAATGAGAGGATCATGCTTGAAGACATGCCCATTGTGAGGAACTACACTGATGTGTTCCCTGAAGAATTGTTTGGTCTTCCCCCTAACCGAGAGACTGAGTTCTCAATTGAACTTATTCCTGGATCTCTGCCTATATTAAAGACACCTTATAGAATGATCATCATTAAAGAAGCAGTTACAAGAGAATCTAGACAAAAGTTTTATATGTCCAAGTGTTTTACCATGGGGTGTGTCAGTCTTCTTCGTCAAGAAGAAAGATGGATTAATGCGTCTCTACATTGATTATCGTGAGCTCAACAAAATCACGATAAAGAACAAGTATCTCCTACCACGGATAGATGACTTGTTTGGTCAGCTACATGGGGTCAATTATTTCTCTAAGGTGGACCTTCGGTAGAGATATCGACAATTAAAGATGATGAATGAAGATATTATCAAGACTGTCTTTCGAACAAGGTATGGACATTGAGTTCATGGTGATGTCCTTCAGACACACTAATGCTCCAGTAATATTCAAACTTAATGAATAGAGTCTTTAGATATTATCTCGACAAATTTGTGATATTCTTTATCATTGATATTCTGATATACTCCAAGAGCAAGGAGGAACACAAGGAGCATTTGAATACTATGCTAAAGATTTGCAGAGAGAGAAACTATATGCAAAGTACAGTAAATGTGAGTTCTGAATGGAGGAAGTATCATTCTTGGAGAATATCATCACCAACAAAAGAATATTTGTAGACCCTTCTAAGACAAAGGCAATTGAGGAGTGGCCTAGACCAGCATCTGTAACGGAGATCCGTAGTTTCCTTAGTCTGGCTGGGTATTACCGATGATTTGTGAAGAACTTCTCACGATTGTCAAACCCATTAACCAAACTGACTCGGAAAGGGATAAAGTTTGTCTGGACTAGCGAATGTGAAGACTACTTTAAAGAGTTGGAAACGAGGCTTATCACTACACCATTACTTACACTACTCAGCGATGTTTCAAAAAGGATTTAGGTTGTGTGTTGATGCAAAATGATAAAGTGATAGTCTACGCCTCAAGGAAGTTGAAAGTTCATGAGAAAAAACTATCTCACGCATGATTTGGAGTTGGCGGTTGCGATCTTTGCGTTGAAAATCTGGTGGCATTATCTTTATGGGGAGAAGTATGAGATATATACTAATCACAAGAGCCTCCAATATATATTCACACAGAAGGAGCTTAATATGCGACAACGAAGGTGTTTAGAGCTCATCAAGGATTATGACTGCTCAATCTACTATCATCCTAGTAAAGAAAATAAAGTGACAGATGCTCGAAGTAGAAAGGATCTTACAAATTTATCAATGATGAGAATTGAGAAACATCCAATCTTCTTTAGAAAGGATAGACATGAGAGGAAGGTACATCATCATTCCTTTCACAAATGATTGTCCAGCCATCTCTTACAGAGAAAATAAAGGATGCTCAAAGAAATGATGTGGAAATTCATAAAAAAGGTGGAAGCTATAAGAAAGGGGAAATCCTTAAAGTTCAAAATTGATGAGGAATGAGTCATAAGATTTTGGTCACGATTATATGTACCACCCAATCCAAAGATAAAGAAAGAGCTTCTGAATGACGCACATACCTCAACATTCTCTATTCACCTAGAGAACACAAAGATGTTTTGAGATCTTTGAGAGCGTTATTGATGGGACAATATGAAGAAGGAGATCGTTGAATATACATCAAAGTGTCTGATATGTCAGCAAGTGAAGGCTGAAAGGCAAAAGTCTAAAGGGATGATGCAACCATTACTCATGCCTATATGGAAATGGGAAAACAGCGCTATGGACTTTGTCATTGGACTTCTAAAGACATCTAGAGGAAATAATGTTATATGGGTTGTTGTAGATCGTCTTACAAAGGCAACTCACTTTATCACAATTCAAGAGGACTTCTCACTCGATCAGTTTGCACGGATATACATCAGAGAAGTGGTGAGGCTGCATGGAGTACAATTATCGATTATATCTGATCGTGATCCGAGATTTACCTCCAAGTTCTGAAAAAGTCTCCAACATGCTTTAAATACTAAGTTGAACTTCAGTACGGCTTATCATCCTCAAACAGATGGTCAATCTGAATGGACTACTCATACATTGGAAGACATGTTGAGAGCATGTTTTATGGACTTCAAAGGAGAATGGGATCAACATCTACCTCTGGTCGAGTTCTCTTACAATAATAGTTTTCACTCAAACATCCAAATGACCACATATGAAGCCCTCTATGAGAAAAGATATAGAACACTTTCATGCTAGAATGAAGTTGGTGAATGTGAGCTGATGGGACCTGAAATGGTCAAAGAAATGGTAGAAAATGTGAAAGTCATTCAGTATCACGTCAAGGCAACCCAAAGTTGATAGAAGAGCTATGTAGATAATCATCAACAAGACTTAGAGTTTGATTAAGTCTCAGGTACACCCCTTCGAGATTCCTGATCGTGTCAGAGTTGTGGTCTATCGACTAGCACTTCCGTCAACCATGTCTTAAGTACATGATGTATTCCACATGTCCCTCTTGAAGAAGTACATATCAAATCCCTTACATGTACTGAATCTAGAGGTAGTACAGCTGAAAAATGAACTCTCTTATGAGGAGCAGTCGATGAAGATCTTGGACTGTAGAGATAAAGTTTTATGCAACAAGACAGCTCATCTGGTCAAAGTACAATTGAGGAACCATAAATATAAAGAGACAACATGGGAACCAGAGGAAGCTATGAAGGAGAAGTACCCTCACATGTTTTCACCTTAGTATGTAAAACAAAATTTCAAGGGTGAAATTTCATAAGAGGGAAGAATGTAACGAATTGGAATTTTATCGATGAAATTTACCTTCTTTTAATTATGTCATGTAGTATAAAGCACATACATCACATAGAGAACCCAATAAAAACATTATCCTCATAAATGAATAATGATACATTAATCAGCAAACAAACCAATAAGAATGTCAAATATTACAGCGGTACAATAAATAAAAAATAAGATAATAAGAATAAGATAAATTGAATCTGCTTGATCCACTAGAATGACCGCACTCATGAACAAAGTTGTAGAAATAAAATATTTATTTAAAAGATTAAAGTATATATACCCTTGGGAGAAAATAGAAGTGACTGATGAATGGAATAATAGGTATTTATAGGAAGTAGTAAACCATTATAGCTGTTAGAAATCTGACTGTTAAAATAATATCATGACCGTTACAATAGTAATGTGACCGATATGAATAGTAATCTAGTCATTAGAATAGTAACATCACGTATGAAAATATAAATAAAATTTAGGAATCTTATAAATGAAAATATGATATATTTATATCATGAAATAACTAAATAGATGTTTTAAAAATGATAAATTAAGTGTTGGTATTTTTTTGAAACATAAATGTTTATTTACAATTTTATAATTAATATAATGATTTAAAACAAAATTTATTTCCATAAAATAGATTCATAAATTAATATTTTGTTGTCGTATAATTATAAGATAATTTTAGGAGACTTTAACTAATTTTTCAAAGTGTCATAAAATCAGTTATAATATTAAAACCGGTATTTTTCAAATAAATGATGATTTTAATTAAAAATTAAATTTATCATATTTAAGAAATTATTTTCATAAAATGAAGTCTATTTTTGAAATCTACACGTCGAAAAATGGTTATGGTGATTTTTAAAAAAAAATCTAAAATAGGAGAAATTTTGGTGGATAGAGAAATACGGTAATTTACAGTATTTAACAAATATATGAATTTTTGAGTCATGGATGATGTATGGATGATGTAAGCACTCATTGGTTCGAACTCTCATGAAACATTAACTGTACTTAGTCATAGGATTCAACACTATTGTTAGTCTTGAGTCACAATAATAAAAAAATGAATAAAATAATCAAAAACACACATCTCCTCCCCCTGTAAAGATCACCCTTCACCACTCCTCCTACACAATCTAAGTCTTAAAGCTTGTCTAAATTATGCTCAACTCTTCTCAGTCCTCTTCCCCACATTCAGGAGCTTCTGATCTCAACAAAAGACCAAACAAAACTATCTTAAGGAGGTACTCAAGGAGACGATATTCTAGAGGTTAAATCCTTCACCTTTCTCTTTTAAATTCTTTCTTTCTTCTACCTCACCCTTTCCTCCACTATCCAAAGTTACATGAAAACTTTGGTATCAAATATATATTAAAATGTTATTGTCTTAATGGAATATCCATCATCAAATCTCTTCTCTTCTCCTTTTATCCTAAAAATGAAAACATCATCTGTATGGTACTGATTCACCGCCATCGTGGACGACGAGTTTTCGTTTTCCATTACAGCCCTCAAGACTGGTCATAAAACCATTATTATGGTTAAATCATATTGCAATAGGCATATTATATCTTGTTTCATGTTCTGGAACTAGTATATATACATAATATTAAATAATAAAACAAAACTAGTTCGTGCTGATTGAAAAAACGCCAAAATAAACTAATCATATTTCATTAACGTTTTATCTAATGAAACATTCTCGTATCTGAAAACAAAATAATATATGGGACCATTTGAAATTTTGGAAGCATATTAATATCATTTCATTCCACTTCTGGAGTTTTGCTTCCATTAGATAAGAACTTCCACAAATATAAAAAAGTTAACCGACCATGAAAACCATGAAACGAACGCCCCCGGAACGACAAAATTGAACCTTATTACTCATCAAAACGATCATAAATGAACATAATAAAATTATACTAAATCATATATATATATATAAGAGGTTATGAATTAATTAATTGATTGATCTAATTTGATTATTCAGGACATTAAGTGCAAGTGCAGAACACATTCGAACATAAGGTAAGGGATCTCTCCGAACTTCCATTTTTCTTTCGAGTTACACTTTCTCTCTCTTTACTTCAATGTATTTCTTCTTTCTTCTTATATACTTCTTCTACATTCTGTGTAGATGTTCCACATATACATATCTTGTCCAGTTTATCCTTCTTTGATGGGAAAATACATGTTTTAGAAAGTTCTCTTCTCAATTTCTCTCGTTAATCAATTCCAATTAAAGGAAATTTCTCAATTTCTTACACGTTTTCAAGTATACTCCATGAACTGTTTTAAGCCACCATTATTTTTCTAAAACCACCCATTTTATCGTGAAAAACTATCTTAGTTCATTTCTGGTTTCATACAAACAATTATGCATTTGTTTTCTTTAAAGACTCTAATATTTTCCTTAAACCGCACTAATGTTTCTCATTTCTAAAGTTTCTTAAACACTATTTGCATGTTTTCACATTAGTTGGATATCATTTATCATGATCTATGCATATTTTCTCTTATGAATGTCCATGTATGATTTAAATCCATTCTTTCATGCACACCATTATGATACACTCATTGGTTATGCCTTAAGATATGATTATGATACTCATTTCTTTTCATGGATAAGCCTTATGTTTATTCTTTATGTTTTGATTCTTCATGTGGCACACATATGCATGAACATGTTATGATGTGTGCGCTCAGATAGCGTTCTAATGCATTTTGTAATATTTAGTCTCATGGGGTTATGGAGTAAACCTAATTCATTATGGGGTTATGGAGTAAACATAATCCATTATGGGACTTTGTCCACCATGTGATAGGCACTTGGCCTTCGACTCATGTTTATGTCATATTGTATGTTGTTGTCACATTCCTATGTTGTCATGATCATAAGATTTCATGTTCTATGTGTTATGCTTCCATATAATTATTCATCTGTCATGCCTTTTATGTTATCATGTTATGTCTTCTGACTCATGTGTTACTCTATATTCTCATGTTTATTCTCTTACTGAGCTTTTTAGCTGATCTCGTTTGTCTATGTATTCATCAGGTTATCTCATGCAGTTGTAGGAGCTCGAATGGAGTTAGGAGCTCATTATGGAAAAGATATTATATTTTGCTTTCATATTTTCTAATTATGTACCTAATCTTCTAAAAGACACTAGACTTTACGATCTTTGGTTTATATTTGATGGTTAATTATGCTTAAAATCATGTAATAATATGTGTAAAATGTTAGGGTTGCTATATTTACATAAACGAATCCTTCAAGTATGCGATTTATGTAGCCAAATGCTCACATAGTCATTTCTCCACGTAGCCAAAGTCATCACGTAACCGATTTTTTCAGACTTAAGAAAATTTCAGTCGAAGTGTCCATAATGCAAACTTAATGAAATTAACAACCAAAACACTTGAGAATAAGATAAAAACCTAATGAACACGCTTAAAAATCATCACTAAAGTATGAAGGGAATTTGAGATCATCAAAACATAAACTTCATGGGATATGTTGGAACAACATTAATCGTCCAACATTTTGGTTTTTTTTGTATGTTTTGTATAGCATGTGATGTTGTATGCATGCTGCCCTATTTCCCCTAAACCCCATTTTTCTATACCATCATGACACCATCATTTTGTATAGGTTATTGGTTGTTGGTTATGTGTGTAATATTTATCTAGATTATATTACTTCTATTGTTTATTATACTGCTTCTGATGTTCATTTATTATATCGTTTCCAATGATTTATGCTTTATTCACTATTATGTTACACTCTGATAATGAGGGTATAGTCTCCCCATCGTACCACCTTCGACCGTCGTTGTTGGTCAGCAGCCTCTGGCATGCAGGGAGTCGCACTTGAGGCCATGTGGCCACCGGGTTGTGTTACTTATCAATAAATCGGGCTCGGGACGTCACAATGTGTCTGTTGCAGTATTGATGATGTGCATTCAGAGATCTCCACGTAACAAGATCTATATTGATTGCCTCATTGATTGTTCGATGACGATCAGATATCAAACATACACCATGAATGCCGGTGAAATAATTGCATGCCAAAAAGAAACTCAATTATACATAATTTTCCTTCTCCATGGTGGCAAATGCAAGAGGCAGAGGTGAACGACTACTATCTTGGGTTGTAATCAACAATACGCCCGTGTACTTTCCATATAGAAACATTTCGTCAATCTATATAAATTGTTTGTAGAAACGAAAGGAGGCAATAAATGGAATGAATGCCTATAACAACCAATGAAATTTGACATGAGATGGATCAAGTTGGTTATCTTGAGAAGCATGTTTGTTCGTATCGAGGTGGAAGATAAGTTGGTTGTTTTATCTCAATATGGATCACAATTGCGGCAACACCCAATATGAGTCATCTCAATCATCGTACACCTTGATAATTGCTTTTTGTTTCGTCATCTTGATAAATGACACAAATCCAGCATCGAATGATGTATGATCTTGTGTCGAGTTTGGCTGCACATAAGTATGAGATGTCTCAATCTTAGAAATTATCCACCCTCCAAGAGCAATGTCAGAAATCACCCTCAAACGAAATCTACAATCATCACTTTATTTGTCACATTGTATGATATATTTTGTCTGGTTTAAATCCTGAACTAAATATCTACAATGTCTCCCAATATGAAATCTTTTTAATATATTTTTCATGGCATCATTGCTTAAAAAATCTCTTCCAATGTATAATGTTTTGTCCATTTCACTAAATCATTCCTCTACAACTACAAGAAACTCAGTTGTAGGTGTGATAATATTCCAATCGAATTCAGGAAAGCGTGTCATAGCTTCCAACCAAGATGCGAACAATGGTGGGTGATTTATTGTGCGTCAAGGTTGACGTACAACTACTACATTTCTAGCAACTTCCTCCTCAACTTCTGTATCTTCCTCCTCATCATCACTATTGTCTCTGTCTATTCTATTGCCAGACACAAAATGCTCTTGCAGCATATTTGGGTGATCGGTTTGGTTGGCCTCTTCCGCGTGAGAGGGAATAGTCGCATATTCTTGGGATGAACCTTCTTCGACGGCAATCGTACGCCTATGTCGCCGTGCAATTGTACGTTGTTGTTGGACAGTAAAAATCTCCACATATAACTCCATCAAGGCATTATCAGACCATTGGTTAAACAAAGTTGTTGTTTGGACCTAGTCCTCATCATCAACAAATGGATAAGCTAGATGTCATATCATATCCTAGAATTGCAAATGTCGATAACTAATAGATCGGATCTCCTGATCAAGTCTTCGATTTAAGTGACCATGAATTCTTTCCTGAAATTCTCTTAGGGTAACACAATTGGATGTCTAAACCATGGTTGTTAGTTGTGTACTATTTGAAGCTCATTGATTGATTTGAAGAACTTCCATGTAGTAGTAGACACAGACAAACACGATTGTCTACGTGAAAAATGTTTCTTGATCAAGATTTTGATAGTGTAAATAATATTGACAATGAGGAATAATCGTGCAACGTTGACCACAAAATCTTTTATCGAAATTTTAGAATGTTTTTTTATATCCTCAAAGATGAAACTAATGTTTCATAATCCAAATTTTAATATTCCTAAAGGTATGTTCAGTAGTTTATAAAGAGAATGTGAATTATCTAAAACATATCCCCTAGAAGTGTCAAACCAAATGTACATCAAGGCACATTGTCATGCATCGGGTAAAGATCGAGTTAAAGCTCAATGCACCCTTTTTGGGGTTATTACTCTTAGATACAACTGTGTCAGGTCCACATCCACTTGTAGTGTCCAAACAAAGATTTAATTGCTCAGATAACCACATAATCTTTACTTTACCGAAATTGTAGAACGTTTTCTTATATCCTCAATGATGACACTAATGTTTCGTATCCCAAATTTTAATATTTCTAAAGGTATGTTCAATAATTTATAAAGAGAATGTGAATCAACTAATGCAATCTCCCGAGAGTATCAAAACAGCCATGCAGCAAGACCCGTTGTCGTGCACCAAGTGACGATCAAGTCAAAGCTTAATGTGCCCCTTTTCAGATGTGCGGTTAGGCCTCTTTGTCATGCAGTTAGCCCTTTTTGATCCTAAGTTAATCTGAAGTTAATCAATAGTTAATCATTATTTAATCATCAATTAATCCTTAGTTAATCGTTAATTAATCATTACTTAGTCATTAGTTAAGCATTGGTTAATCCTAAATTAATCATTCATTAATCATTCTATAATCACTCGTTAATCATTAGTTAATCATTCATTAGTTATTCATTAATTAATATTTATCAAGTAGTTAGTTTATAGTTAATTAATAGTTAATGAATAGTTAATGAGTAGGCAATCATTAATTAATTATTATTTTTTTTAAAAGGTTGGGGTCGAAGCCTCAATTTATTATTAAAGCAAATACCTCTTTAGACTGGGTAGAAGGTGACCAATTACATAGCCCAAAGTTAATCATTAGCTAATCATTAGTTAATCCTTAGTTAATCATTACTTAATTATTAATTAAGCATTACTTAATCCTAAGTTAAGCATTACTTAATCCTAAGTTACCCACTCCTTAATCATTCGTTAATCACTCGTTAATCATTCGTTAATTAATAGTTATTAAGTAGTTAGTTTCTAGTTAATTAATAGTTAATCATTAATTAATTATTGGTTAATCATTAGTTATTCATTAGTTCATCATTATTTAATCATTAGTTAATCATAAGTTAATAATTCTTTAATCATTGATTAATCATTCTCTAATCACTCGTTAATCATTAGTTTATCATTCGTTAATCATTCATTAATCAATACTTATTAAGTAGTTAATTTATAGTTGATTAATAGTTAATCATTACATAATTATTGGTTAATTATTACTTGATCACTATATAATCATTACTTATTCATTAGTTAATCAATAATTAATCATTACTTAATCGTTAGTTAATTATTCGTTAATCATTCGTTAATTATTAGTTATTTAATAGTTAATTATTAGTTCGTTATTAGTTAATAATTATTTCACTAATATTTATTCCATCTAGTTAATATTATTTACTAATTACTAGGAAATTACTCATTAGTTATTTATTAGTTAATTTTAAGTTCATAATGATTGCTTCATTAATTATCAATTAGTTGATAATTATGTCACTAATATTTAAAAACCACTAAGCCATACTAAATAATAATCATTTTATAATAATAATTTCATTACTAAGACTAATTATAAATTAATTACTAAATAGTCATTATTATAATTTACTTACTAACATTAACTATTATTTATAAATTATATCTCACTAACTAAACAACCACGTAAATAAAATAGTCAAAACTAACTAAAAACTAAACAACAAAATAAATAATTACCATCAAAATAAATTAGAAAATATACATTTAAATGGTGCTTCACAAATCTCACACTCCTTTAAGGCCATCAAAAAAGTTGCACACAAAAGAGCAAAAAACCAGGCAAAACTTAGAGAGTGGTGATATTTAGAAAGAGGGGGACCAAAATCGAGTGAAGGGGGTGAGGGGGGACTTTTATAAGAGGTGAGGCGAAAGGCGTTCCGCCCAAAAAGTCTTTCGCCTTTTTTTAGGTGAAAGGTGTTTTCACCGAAACGCCTTTCGCATAAAAAAAAGTGAGACGTTTTTGGCAGTAACGTCTCTGCCGCTCTTGCCATGCCATCAATCTGGGGCAAAGGCGTTGAGCACTAGACGTCTTTCTGGTTGGAAAAATCCGCCACATGAGATCAATGGTTGGAATTAATTGAAGAGGTTGGGAATGGAAAGTTTTTCCCAAATTCCATAATAAAAAGTATAAGTAAATACATGCATATGATACAGCAGAGTTGGGGGAAGATGATATTGAGATGGTACATGAACATCACGAGTAGTTCAAGAGGTTGTGTGTGAGTTGTCTTTACCATCAAATTAGTGATTAGCCATTGATCCAATATTTTTATTGGATAAAACTATCATGGAAGCAAGCAATTTAATTGAAAATAGGGCTTAGAATGCATAGTAGTTTGGGGTGAGAGTTATGCATCCTACAAGAGCTGTCAATCAGTTCTAAACATCAGCGCCATAGATTCAAAGATAAATTAGATAAGTTTTCACCCATGATTATGGAGCCAGTTGTCAACCAAAGTCAAGTGCAAAATGGACCAACAAAAATGACATTTGTGCATCATTTTTTACCCTAAAATTACTTCCTACAATTGAAACACGTTGCAGGGAATTGTGATGAATATTTATTGCTAGGCCATTTCAATTGGAGTATCCAGAAGAAAAATGGTCTATGCTTTCAAACTTACAACCAAGGTTGGAATGATCATCCAAACCTTTGATATGGTGGTGGTGCAACCTCAGAAAACTCTCCAGGAAAAACTAGAAGTGTATACTGATAAAGATTAATGCAGCTAACAACCCCCATTCAGTTCCCTTCCATCCACCAAAATTAGAACCTGCCATGGAAGAAATGTTCAAGTAAATGATCATGGACAACACTCAAAATATATATATATATATCCTATAATTTTATCAACAAACTCAAATTAGCATCAAATATTACAGGAATCATTCAGATCATCTTTCAGTGAATATGAATGAAATGAAGATCCAGGGTTCTAGAAAACTTATACCTTGACAATTTGAATTGAAAATTCATGATTTGTTCGTGGATGTTGCTAAAATCCACACCATTAGATTGCATCACAAACACAGGCCAGGGGATGTGGTGGGGGTCAAGCTTTCGTTACCGCCAAATCTTCAAGAGTTAGATTGAGAGCTTCCAGGGAACCTTTCCTAACCTCCTCCCCACAAGCCGCTAGGAACTCCTCAACACTCCCAGGTTCCCCAAACCACCCGAGCCGGTCTGCAATGAGGTGCAGATTGTTGCAACCGTCACACCGTGCCACCACAACACCCTTGTCATAGGATTCACGGCACAATGTTTTCATGGATCTGGTGTCACACACCTTGCAAGTAAAGATAATCGCAACATCATGTCTGGGAGATGCCTTCAAATTCACCATGGACTTCGTGATTGATGCGTCATTACCGATCGATATACCATCTTTGTGTTTGTCTGCATCTCCCTTCAATCGATCGAGCGATTCTGCTTCACTGTGAATGCATCTTCGAAAAGATTCGCGATTTCGGAAGAACGGGTTTGAAGCAGGCAAAGACTGCTGAAAGGGACCAACAAGCAAGGAGTGTGTCCGATTAGCGATGAGCGACAGAAGTCGCCTTTGAATTTGCCTGGCAGCCATGAGCATCACGCTTCTTGAGATGCCCTCCCGTATGAATTAGGTTTTTCTTCCTCGACCCCTGAACACTTCATAAAACAAAATAAATGATTTCATAAATTCATAAGAAATGAAATGAAATATAAATAAAATAAATTAAATTATTTTATGATATATAATACAAATAAAAAAATTATATTTATCCCAAATTATAAAATAATATTATTACTTTTATATCACGACTTCGAAAAATTTATTAATACCGTTATTTATTTTTTTGTAAAAAGATATTCTAATAAAAGTGACATCATATAATCATTAGAATCATTTATAAAATAAGTGTACATATTCATGTTAAATTAATTATATTTTACTCAAATACATAATTATCATTACAAATTCACCTTCTAAACCCTCAAATTTTAATAATTATCAAAAAATATTTACATACAACCATAACAAATTTGACAAATTATCATTACCTTAAGTATATATATAATCGTCGTTATAATTTTTAATCGTGGCAAACGTGATATATTTACATATCCATTATGTATATATAATTAATTCAATGAAAATAAAATACTCATAACACAACAAAATAAATAATAAAAAATAAAATCACATACAGACATTTAATAAAATGATACAATTGTCCAGGATGTCCATTGTAAAAACCTGTGTCATCATGGGTTGGTAAATTCAGTGGAATTTTGAATTTTGAGAACCCGAAGCATGAATTGTTTTGAAAAATTGGATTTTGGGTAAAGCTTTAAAAATTAACAATCATTATGGTAACTTGTTTTGTACTCATTAAACATGCAAGTTATGATCTACATAATAAAAGTGCCAGGTTACCATTACCAAATGTCTATTCGGTAGGTTTCAGTCTCATTTCTCTATTAGTCTCACATATAACCTCTCTCGATGGAGATTTTGTTAACGAATTTGCAAAGTTTTCACACAATAGCACACAAACAATTGTTATGGTACCATCTTGTAACAATTGTCTCGCATAGCTGTGTCTGGAACTTATGTCTAGACTTCCCATTATACATGCGACGATATGCGCATGGTAGTGTTGTTTCACTATCACAACGAATAAAAATTTGAGGCCTTAGATCAAGCCACAAATTAATATCTAGTGATATATCTCTAATCCACCCAACCACTTTCCCACATGTCGATATGGCAATAAAATCAGACTCTATGGTCGAATGTGAAATACATGTTTGTTTCTTGCTCACCCAAGAAACAACACAACCTCCAAGAGTAAACAGTCATCCAGATTTGGAATAATTATCTCCAAAACTAGAAAATCCAACTCACATCAGTGTATCCTTATAATACAACTGGATAATCATAGCAGTATAAGCTTAAATCCTTGGTCTTCTTTAAGCATAAAAATCATCATTATACATTTCCAATTATCCACACTAGGATTAATAGTAAATCTACTCATTTTACATACTACAAAAGCAATATCAGGCATAGCGCAATGCATTGCATACATTAAAGAAACCAATTTCACTAGCATATTCAAGTTGTGTAATGACTTTGTCTGTATTTATAAATAGTCTCACAATAGAATCAAATGGAGTATTAACATCTTTGAAACCCAGATGATTAAATTTATTTAACATTTTTTCAATGTAATGAGACTGGCTTGAAGAATAACTCAAACTATGTTTTCTAACTTTAATATCTATAATAGTATCAACTATTATGAGATTCTTCATTTTAAACAAAGAGGATAAATAATTCTTTGTCTCATCTACACCAATCATATTGGTTTCAAAAATTAACATATCATCTAGATATAGACACACAATAACTCCATATTCTTTTGTAAATTTTGAATAAATACATTTATCTGTATTGTTATGAAAAAAAGAATTGGATAAAATAATAGAATCGAACTTTCCATGTCATTACTTCTGATCTTGTTTATGGGCACAAAGAGGGTTAACTAGTTTACACACTTTCATTTCATTATCTTGCAAAACAAACCCTTCTGGTTGCTCCATGTTGTTGGGTGCCTCCTCAAATGGTGCACACATTTTTGAAAAGGAGAAATGCGAAGATGCGGTTTTGTGGGAGTTATGAATACTTTGGCGTGGAGAGTTTTTTTATAATAGGTGGCAGTGGACAGAGTTTGCAGCACACTGACGTACGAAGAGCAAATTTCAATTTGGTGATCAGATTTGTTTGATGATCATTTTTCTTCAGACTGCATCCACTCTCCACCTTTGATCCATTATTTTATCTAAGTATTATTTTTGAGATCTCATTCATCTTTAGGAGTATCTGTTTTGTACTCTTGATTTTTAGTGGATCCCACTTTCTGGACTAGGTCTCATAGTTTTTTCCCTCATTGGGTTTTCCACATTAAAAATTTACAGTGTAAAAAATTTATTTTATGCACATTATTTTTCTTGGTTGTTGCGCGTCTACTTTTGTTTGGAGGGAAAGAATTTATCTTCACTGCACGTTCGTGTTGTTGTTGTTTGCGCGTTTGTCGCTTGCCGACTTTCCCAACATCTGGTATCAAAGGGTTTGGTTTTTATTTCATATATATTATGGATGCCAATTATAGTTGGATGATTTTTTTGAATGGTACCAACTACCATATGTGGCGATTAAAGATAAAGGATCTGCTTTATGTAAAGCAAATACATCTTTTGGTGTTTAATACCTAGAAGCCAGAAATAATGTCAAATGATGAATGGACATTTGAACGTGAGATGGTTTGTGGTTTCATTCTCCAGTGGGTCAAAGACAACATGATGAACCATATTGTCAACATCTATCACACCAGAACTTTGTGGGAGAAAATTGAGACTACCTATGCTTCCAAGACAGGAAACAATAAATTGTTTCTTCCCAAACAAATAATGAATTTGAGGTACAAAAAAGGTATGTCTGTTTCTAACTATTTTGATTGAATATCAGAGATGTTTTGATCAATTGTCTGGTATGAGTATTAATTTTGAAGATGAGGTTTTAGCGCTTTTTTCTCAACACTTTACCTGATTCTTAGGAGAATTTGCATGTTACTCTAACCAGTTCTACTACCAATGGTGTTGTGATATTCAGTTTTGTTAAGTCTGCTATTTTAAATGAAGAGGTCAAGAGACATAATCAGGAGAAATCTTCTTCAGATCTTTTAGTCTTAGAGAACAGGGGGATAAGCCATGAAAAGAATTAGGGACAGAGCAGTCGAGATAAGAGTAAAAGAAGAAGAAAATCCAGGTTGAAGAAGAGATATTTTGAATGTCAACATTGTGGTAAGAAAGGACATGTTAAGAAGTTTTGTTATCATCTAAAAAGATAAAATAGAATGAATGAAAATCAGTAGAAGAAAAATGGTGATGAAGATAATCATGTCATCACCACTACACGGGGTGATCGTGTTATTGTTTATGACTCCATTAATATTGCTTCTGATGATTCTTGTTGGGTTGTTGACAGTGGTGCCTGTTTTCATGTGACATTGATGAAGGAGATCTTTACATCTTACAACCCAGGTAATTTTGGGATTTCTAATATGGGTAATGATGGTCATGTTGATGTTGTAGGTATCAAGACTGTTTGTTTGAAGACAATCACAAGAAGTAAGCTGATTTTGAAGAATGTTCGACATGTGCCTGAGGTTTGCTTTAATCTTATTTATACCGACATTCTTGATGATGAAGGGTTTATCAGTACTTTTGGTGATGACCAATGAAATCTTTATAAGGGTTATTTGATTGTGGCTCGAGGGAAGAAGCAATCAGGTTTGTATTGGACTAGAACTTCTATTTCTTGTGATACTGCTTGCGTTGTCGAGTGTAGTGTTTCGTCCAAGTTATGGAATAAGAGGATTAGCCACATTAGTGAGAAAGGTCTTGGTTTTTTGGACAAGATAAATATTCTTCTAGATTTGAAGAGTGTCAAACTGGACATGTGTGATCACTGTATGGCTAGAAAACAGAGCATGGTGAGTTTCATCAGTCATCCTTTACATAAGCAGTCACATGTATTTGAATTAGTACATTATGATGTTTGTGGTCCTTTGAAATCTAAGACCTTTAGTGGAGGTCTTTATTTTTTTGATATTTATTGATGAATACTCATGTAAGCTTTGGGTTTATGTTTTGAATTCCAAGAGTCAGGTGCTCAGTGTTTTTAAGAAATTTCAGTTTTCTGCTGAGAAGGAATCTGGTAATAAATTAAAATGCAATCACACTGACAATGAGGGAGAGTATTGTGGTATGTTTAATCAATATTGTAGGTAGGAAGGTATTCAAAATTAGAAGAAGCCTCCCAAGACACCTCATCTAAATGGTGTAGTTGAGTGGATGGATAAGACTTTATTGAAAAGAGTTCATTGTTTGCTTTCGGAAGCAAAGTTTCCTGGACATTTTAGGGTGAGGCTTTACTTACTATTACTTATATTATCAATTTATCACTTGTGGTTTCTTTGAATACATACACTCCCAACAAGTTTTGGTATGGAAAATAGATCAAGTACAATCACCTATGTGTTTTTGGTTGCAAGGCTTTTGTTGATGTGCCTAGAGATGAGAGATCTAAGATGGATAGTAAGTCACAACATTGTATTTTTATTAGCTATGTACATGATGAGTTTTGGTGCTGATTCTATGATCTTTCTTTGAAGAAAATTTTCAGAATTAATGATGTAGTGTTTAAAGAGGATCAGACTATTACATATATTGAATAGGGAGAGAAATCTACTTCTCCAACTTCTGATGACCTTTTCAGTCTTGAGCTAGGTTCTGATTCACATTTACCTCATATTATTGATTATGATGATCATGTTGATGTGAAGAATGATGTTCAGGGTTAACAATTTGGATTTGATGTTTCTAATGCAACTTTTGTTTATAATGATCTAGTTCAAAGGGTTAATAATGAACCCACACTTCCACTCCAGAGGTTATCTAGGCATCGTACCATTTTTACTCAGTATTCACCTAATGAGTTTGTACTCCTCATTGAAGGGGGAAAAACAAAATATTCTGACGAGGTGATGGAAATTGAACATAAGGACAGATGGGTTGTAGTAATGTATGATGAGATAACATCATTACATGACAACCATACATTTGAGTTAGTGAAATTACCCATAGGGAAGAGAACTTTGCAAAATCGGTGGATTTATTAGATTAAAAATGAGGAATCTAGTTTTGATCCATGATAAAAGACATGGTTAGTTGTTAAAGGCTTCCAACAGAATAAATTTATTGATTTTGATGAGATTTTCTCACCTGTTTCTGAAATTTCTTCCATTCAGGTTGTTCTTGGATTGGTTGCTAGTTTGGATCTGCAGATTGAGCAGATGGATGTGAAGATATATTTCCTCCATTAATATTTATAGTAGGAGATTTATATGGAGTATCCAAAGGGTTTTGTTGAAACAAGTAAATAGAATCATGTCTGTAGGTTAAAGAAGAGTTTGTATAGTTTGAAGCAAGCTCTGTGGCAGTGGTATAAGAAGTTTGAATCTTTCATTTTTCATCAGGGTTTCAAGAAGACATATTATGATCATTGTGTTTTTGTTCAGAGATTTACTGACGGTGATTTTATTATATTGTTACTTTATGTTGATGATATGTTCATTGTTGGCCATGATGCTTCTAGAATTAACAGATTGAAGAAGGATCTTTGTTAGTATTTTGTGATGAAATACATGGGGCCAACATGATAGATTCTTGGGATATCAATCTCCCATGATAGAAAGGCCAATAAATTATGGCTATCTCAGGAGAGATATATTGAGAATGCTATTCATATATTTTACATGGATAAAGAGAAATTGGTTAGTATTCCTCTTACTTTACATTTTAAGCTTAGTACCAGTCATCACCTTCTACTGATAAAGAGAGAGAGAGGAGATACACCACATACCCTATTCATCTTCCATTGGATGTTTTATGTATGTGATGGTTTGTACTATACCTGATATAGCTCATGCAGTTGGGGTGGTTAGTCATTTTCTATCTGATCGAGGTATAGAGCATTTAAGAGCACTGCAGTATATGTTTCCTTATCTTTGTGGTACTTCTGATCTAAGATTGTGTTTTGGAAAAGGAGAACCAGTGTTTTGTGACTTTATAGACTCAGATATGGTAGGATATATAGATTCAAGGAAGTCTACTATAGGCTATTTGATCACTTTATAGGGGTATTTGTACCTTGCATTCTAGATTGTAGAGATGTGTTGCTTTATCTACCACATAGTCAGAGTTTATTGCAACTATAGAGGTATGCAAAGAATTGTTGCGAATGAAAAAATTTATTCGAGAGCTCAATTTTAATTAGGACATATATATTTTATTTTGTGATAATTAGAGTGCTATTTTTTGGGAAATAATTCCTCTTTTCATGGTAGGTCAAAACATATCGATGTTCGGTATCATTGGATCTATGATATCCTTGATTCAATATAGTTGGGTATCGAGAAGATCCACACTGATGACAATGGGTCAGACATGTTGACCAAAATTTTACTCATAGGTAAATTTGAGACTTGTCGACTGATTGTAGGATTGGCGATGATCCCCACTTGATTCAGAGGGGGAATTTTCACTAGTGGAAAAAACATTTAACACATCGGCATTTTTCACGTCGGTTCTATATAACCAATGTGCAAAGCTATAAAAATTGATTTATCATGTCGGTTATACAATAACCAACGTGATAAATCCCTGAGAATCAACTTTTTTACATCAGTTATTTTATAACCGATGTGATAAATTTCCAAGATTAGCTTTATCATATCGGTTATAAAATAACCAACACGATAAATCAAATCTCAGCAATTTATCATGTCAGTTATCAAAAGAACCGACGTGATAAAGCTCCATTTATCACATCGGTTATAAAATAACCAACATGATAAATAATTTTCTATGTCGGTTATTAAATAAACAACCTTATAAACATAAAAAAATAGTTTATCATGTCGGTTATTTAATAACTGACGTGATAAAGCTTTTAAATGATTTATCGCACCCCGTATTCAGTCATTCTCTTTTCTTCGATCGGGTGACCTGCGAATCATCTCTCCTGCACGGAAAACCTAGAAAAGATTCTTTGAAGTCGTTCCCTCCAGCCTCGTTTTTCCAACATCATGCATCATCTTTATTATCACCAGATCTATCAGGTCGACTTGAAACACTCAAGTAAGCCTCACACGGCTCAGTTTCATTTTTTATTTTTCACGATGCCCTAAACTAATTTTTTGAGATGTTATTTTTCTATCTTTGTTCTTGATATCATGGTAAGTTTCACAGTGTTATTTTATACCATACTAAATTATTTTCTGGTAAAATAAACCATGGAAGTGATATAATTCAATTTTATGATTTTTGTGTGTTCTATCATGTATGCGCGTGCATACAGGGGATGTCCAAGGGGGTGGGGGTTGTCCAAGTGGGTGGGGGTGTCCAGGGGGTGGGGGGACTTTCCAGGGGGTGAGGGTGTCCAGGGGGTGTCCAAGGGGTGGGGGTGGTGTCCAGGGGGTGCGGGGGCTGTCCAAGGGGGTTGGGGTGTCCAAGGGGGTTGGGGGTGATGTCCAGGGGGGTGAGGGGGTTGTCTGGGGGGGGGGTTCCAAGGGGTGAGTGGGTTGTCCAGGGGGGGGGGTGTCTAGGGGGGTGGGGGTGTCTGGGGGGGGGGGGGTTGTCCATAGGGGTGGGTGGCGGGGGGGGGGGGGGGGTGCTGTCCGGAGGGTTGGGGGGGATGTCCAAGGGGGTGGTGGTGTCCAGGGGGTGGGGGTGTCCAGGGGGTGAGGGGGTAGTCCAGGTGGGTGGGGGTGTCCAGGGGGTGTGGGGGTGTCCAAGGGGGTAGGGGTGGGGGTGGTATCTAGGGGGTAGGGGTATACAGGGGGTTGGGGTGTCCAGGGGTGGGGGTGGTGTCCGGGGGGGGGGGGAGTGAGAGGGTTGTCCAAGGGGGTCGGGGGTATCCACGGGGGTGGGGGGGGTGTCCAGGGGGTGGGGGTGTCCAAGGGGTGGGGGGGGGGGTGTCCAAGGGGTGGGGGGGGGGGGTGTCCATAGGGGTAATGGGGATGTCCAAGGGGTGGGTGGGGGGGGCTATCCAAGGGGATGATGGTGTCCAGAAGTGTCCAAGGGGGTGGGGGTGGTGTCCAGGGGGTGAGGGGGTTGTCCAGGGGGGTGGGAGTGTCCAGGGGGTGTCCAAGGGGTTAGGGGGTGGGGGTGGTGTCTAGGGGGTGGGGTGTATAGGGGGTGGGAGTGGTGTCCATGGGGGTGAGTGAGCTGTCCAAGGGCATAGGGGGTATCTAGGGGGTGGGAGGGTGTCCAGGGGGTGGGGGGTTGTGTCCAGGGGGGTGAGTGGGCTATCCAAGGGGGTAGGGGGTATCCAGGGGTGGGGGTGTTAGGGGGTAGGGGGTGGGGGTGTCCAGAGAGGTGGGGTGCTGTTTAGGGGGTGGGGGATGTCCAGGGGGTGGTGGTGTCCAGGGGGTGTCCAAGGGGGTTGGGGTGGTTTCCATAGGGGTAGAGGGTTTGACAGACCCCTCACCCTTGGACACCCCTCCCCCACCCCTGGAAACCCCACCCCCATGGACACCCCCACCCCCATGGACACCCCCACCCCCATGGACAACCCCCACCCCCTTGTACACCCCTACCCCCTTGGACACCCTAGACAACCCCCTACCCCTACCCCCTTGGACAGCCCCCCCACCCCCCCGGACAACCCCCTACCCCCTTGGACAACCCCCACCCCTCTGGATAGCCCCCACCCTCTGGACACCCCCACCCCTGTGGACACCCCGACCCCCTTTGACAACCCACTCACCCCCTAGACACCACCCCCACCCCCATTGGTATAGGGCTATTGCAATGACCATCATGCCTACAATGTGTGAAACTATTGGGATATTCTATCCCAATGGTTTTAGGGGCTATCCCAATGGTTTCAAATCATTGGGATAGGTGTAATTTTCAGTAGTGAATGTATACATATTTTAATATTTATACTTCATATTTCTTGTTTACGGAAGGGTGAATTTGGTATCCAGTTGCACCAGGATGTATTCTTTGTGTACTTTAAGAAGAAAGGATCCAAGATGAATTTAAAAATATTATATCTAACTATATTTTATTTTTAAAATCATTTTCATGCATATATTTTTCAAATAAGCATAGATTTGTTTTATATTTAAAAATTGTTTTACTTTCAAATTATGATATTTTCATATAAATATAAAATTGTCTTATCTTAAAAAGATGTATAATTTTGATATTTGTTATAGGTAATAATGAGTCGAATTTGGATTACAACACATCGAATGAGTAATGAATATGAGGAAGGTTTTGATGCCTTTTTGGAATTTTCTAATGAAATGTTCCAAGGAGTGACATGTTTTTCTATCCATGCCTGAAATGTTTGAATATGAAGAAGTTGAAAAGTAAAGACATCAAAGATCATCTAATTTTTCATGGTTTTAATCTGAGTTACAACCCTTGGATTTGGTATGGTTAAACTGGACATGATGTCAGATCTATTGATAATAATGATTTGAATGATGGTAACTCCAATGGAATTGAAGAAATGATTTGTGATATTGGAGCAGAACAAATTGAGATAGAACCGACAGTTGCACGTCTATATGGTTACGCTAAAAAACCATTATATCCCAGTTCTACGGATTTTACAATTTTTTCGGTGATGTTAAGATTGATTAACCTGAAGGTGAAACATAGATGGAGTGAATTTTTTTTTACAGAGCTACTTCAATTATTGAAAGACATTCTTCTAAAAGACAACGATCTTCCAGATTCACATTATAAGGCCAAGAAAATATTATGCCTGATTGGATTGAGATACAAGAAAATACATGCTTTTCTAAATGACTGTATGATATATAGGAAGGAATATGAATTTCTATTAGAGTGGCCTAAATGTGGGACATCATAGTATAAGTTGAAATAAAAATCACAGACTGATGTAGAGATTACAAAGATCCCTGCCAAGGTATTTTGGTATCTTCCTATAATTCATCATTTGAAACATTTATTTGCTAATTCACATGATGCAAAAAGGTTAAGATGACATGTTGATGAGAAGATATGTGACGGAAAAATACGACATCCGCCTAATTGTCCACAATGGAAGAAAATTGATGAGCAATATCATACATTTGGAAATGAAATTAGAAATCTCAGACTTGGGTTGTGCACAGATGGAATGAATTCATACCAAACCCTTAGTATCACACATAGTTCATGGCCTGTTTTATTGGTAATTTACAACCTCTCTCCTAAATTTTGTAAGAAGAACAAATATGTCATGTTGAGTATAATGATATTTAGTCTAAAGCAAACTGGAAATGATATTGATGTTTTCTTGTCACCATTGATTGATTATTTGAAACTTTTATGGGAGGATGATATTAGGGTGTATGATTCTTATAAAATGGAATATTTTCAACTGCATGTAGTGCTTATGTTCACTATAAATGACTTCCTAGCATATGAAAATTTGTCTGGATACAGTGTTAAGGGGTATGAAGCATGTCCAATTTGCGAATAATAGACTTCATATTGTCAATTTCATCATGGGAGGAAAACAGTATACATGGGTCATCAAAAGTTTTTTCCTATGGATCACTCTTATAGAAGGATAAAAAAGTAATTCAATGGATCACAAGAATTTTATATTTCTCCAAAACCTTTATCCATTGATGTGTATTTTGATAGGGTGAAAAACCTTGACGCATCATTGGGAAAGACACATAAATCTGGTAATGGTAGACATATTTGGAAGAAAAGGTCAAAATTTTTTGAGCTACCATATTAGAGATATCATGAAGTGAAACATAATATTGATGTCATGCATGTGGAGAAGACTATCTGTGATAGTTTGATTATAAAATTGTTAGATATTAAAGGAAAGACTAAAGATGGGTTGAATGCAAGGTTAGACTTACTATCAATGGGAATACGTTTGGAGTTAGCTCTCACTTCTAATGGAAGACAAACATTTCTTCCCTCGTCTTTTCATACATTATCCAAGAGGGAGAAAATTAGATTATGTAAGTGTCTTCATGATATCAAAGTGCCTAAAGGTTATTCTTAAAATGTAAAATTTTTTGTCTCTTTGAAGGATTTGAAGTTGATAGGTATGAAATCTCATGATTGTCATGTCATGATGCAACAACTTCTACCAGTTGCATTACGTAGAATATTGCCCATCTGTTTCAGAAAGACTACAATGAAGTTGTGTTATTTTTTCAATTCGATTTGTAATAAGAAGATTGATGTGAATGCTTTGAACATTTTGTAAAAGGATGAAATTTCTATACTTTTTCAATTGGAAATGTATTTTCCTCTATTTTTTTTTGATATAATGGTGCATTTAATGGTTCATCTAGTTGGAGAAATAAATCTTTGTGGACCAGTTTATCTTCATTGGATGTATCCTTTTGAAAGGTATATGAAAATATTGAAGGGATATGTTAAGAATTCATATCGACCTGAAGCCTCCATTGTTGAAAAGTATATTTCTAAGGAGGTTTTAGAGTTTTTTTTACGAGCTACTTGGATATGGTGGAGCACATAGGTTTGCCTCTATCTCACCATGAATAAGTAAATAATGAGGGTAGGGGGATTCATGGTTTGAAAGTCAAATCGTTGTCAGCTGAACAGATAAAGAAGTTAGAATTATACATCTTGAATAATATAGCTGATGCTCAACTGTATATCACATTTCATATTAATGAGTTGAAAAAATGTCATCCAAAGAAGAAATAAATGTGGATTTTGAATGAGCACAACAAAACATTTTTGCCATGGTTTAAAAAGACCTTGCTCAGTAGATTAGATGTATAAGAGACATTAAGATGGTTAATGGGTGGTCCAAGTTTAAATGTGATAACATGGTCTGAGTATGACATTAATGGATATACATTTCATAATAAATCTCAGGACAACAAAAGTGCAGTTCAGAATAGTGGTGTATTGCTGTTTGCAGAAGTAATGCATTTTTTAAGTTCTAAAGAAAAAAACCCTATTTATGCATCAAGTGCATATTATGGAGTCATTGAAGAAACATGGGAGGTTAATTACTTTAAAATTAAAGTTCATGTTTTTAACTGAAAATGGTTTATCGGTAACAACAGTGTCAGACAAGATGAATTTGGAATGATAGTTATTAATCTGAATAGATTGGAAGACACATCAGATTATTTTATAATGGAAGCACATGAAAAACAGATTATCTATGTAGATGATCAATTAGATATATAGTGGTATGTTGTTTTACAAGGTAAAAACAATATGTTGGTGAGGATCAACTTGATGAAGATGCTGATTTATGCAATATCCCTACTTCCATGGAAAGATTAACAGAAAATAATAATGAGCATGTTTAAGACATGGTTTGTGCCATAAGGAATGATCATGACGAAGAAATTTGGGAAAAAAAATCCATTTGTACATTCCTAATTTTATAGGTAACATATGTTTATTTCTTATTTACACTTATTATTTTCATAAAATGTTAGATATTGTAATTTTTTTCTTTATTAAAATGTGTATTAAAACAAATAAATAGAAAATTTTGTCTTATATATCTGTTGATTTTATTGAATGACAATTACTTTACAATGTTTACCATGTTTACCATAGTTTACCATAGTTTAACTTTACGTAACTTATATATTTATTGATTTTATTGAATAAAAATTACACTACCATGTTTACCATGTTTACCATTGTTCAACATGCTTACCAAATTTACCATGTTTACTATTACGTAACTTAGTTCAGTTTTAAATTTTTTGTTTACATTAGTATTTTAATATTTGAATTTTTATATTTGTGAACTAATGTTTGTTTTTTTATTTGAAGGATAATGAAAGATCAATCATTTGATCAAAGACATGATTTTAGAGATGAGCATCATGATCATACCTCTAGGGAGGGACATTAACATGATCCTCTTGATGTTCCCCAATCTTCCTCATGTGCTCCCATAACAACAAAGAAGAGTGGAAGAGTTGGTAAACATGGTTGCACACATATACCAAAATTATCACTTGCCCGTAGCTAGGACCAGAGGATACTGGTTGAGTTTGATGAGAATGATATTCCTAGAGGTCCAAATGAAAAAGATTTTAAGAGTTTTTTATCAACTCAGGGTAAAACCAAAGTAAGCATTTTGTATGATGATTAGAGAAGTGTGGACAAAGCAATAATATCTCAATTTTGGGAGATGATTTTGGTAAGATCATTTGCTATTGTTTGACTAATCTTTAAATGTTTCTAGTATAATATTTTTTACCTCTTATTTATCAGATGACATTTTATATTCCTGACACTAGAGGAATTATGAAGAAATGTTTATCAACGACTGCTAGGAGATGGAGGTATTTCAAATCAACCCTCACATATGATTTCATTTTTGGTCATAGGAATTATGAAAATCCATGTCATATATATCCTTTCATAGATGAAGACACATGGAGGCAATTTGTTGAAATTAGAATAAAATATTCATTCTTGGTAAGGGAAATGTAAACTTTTTATAAGCTTTCTTATATAAATAATCTTATTAATGTTTTTTTAATGATTTCTTATTTTTAATTTACAGCAAACAAGGACATCTCATCAGGAGATCCAATCTAAAAATGTATACCCTCATAGTTTATCTTGTGGAGGGTATACATTATTGGAAGAACAAATGATGGTGGAAAAATTACAAAAATTGAGAGTTGAGTCTTCAAGCTCTGGAGAGGTTTCCCCTCCATCCCCTCCATATAGACATGAAAAATGGAAGAGAGCTCAGATGAGAAAAAAGGGACAATATCTTTCAAAAGAATCTATAATCATAGCTGAGAGGATTGTAAGATATTTATTTTATTTATTTAAGTTAATTATATTCTTTATATAATTTGAATCATTATAGAAATGTTCAATTAATTAATACAGGATTCTTTTAAGGAGCAGAGCTCTTATGGGGTATTTACAGCTTTTGGAGGCAAGATATTTTATTTGCAACATTGGGAAATCCCAAACACCCCGGTCATGTATGAGGATATTCAATGGGTGTATCAGTAAGAAAAGTGTTGCCACGTTTTTCAACTTCTAACATTGAGGGTGTTTATAAAAAAATATAATCCTTGGAGGCTAAAGTTCATAATATTAATGCGATGATGGAGAAAAATATTAGAGCATCAGTACAGTCTATATTTGTAGACATGCAAAGACAATTTCAGACTATAGATCCCACTCCTACACCCCCTACAGACCCCATTATTTATCCTCCACCTCCACCAGTAGCTCTCACTCCCCCACCTTAGCCTGCAGACCCCATTTTTTATCCTACTCCTCCACCACAGCTTCTTACTTATTGTGAGATTTATGTTGATGATCCTCACCATCATATAGTTTCATATGGGCTGGTATATTGTATAAGAGATACAGTTCATCATAAACAGTTAGAGGTAGAGCATCATAGGGTCACTGTACAAGATATTATAGATAGATCAGCTTGACTACCATTACCTATAGATGAGGTTATGATAGTTTGACATAGTATCAACTACTTTTTAGTTTGGCCATTCAGACTTCTGCAACTCATTACCATAGAGTTATGTATGTCATATCTTTTATTTTATTTTTTATTAAAAAATTTACATTTGAAAAATAATATATTTTTCTATTTATTTTTAAAAGAATACTTCAAAGGTAAAGAAATACTGTATAGATAACAACAAAGACAAATGACTATGACATCAGATACAGATTCTAGTAGTCTTGACTGATTTTTAAGATATTCAAATTTGTTGGCGGATCATTATGAGTTTCCAATAAAATCTCATGTTTGTGGATGTTCAATAAATGTGGGGATTGTGAAAAATGATATCACAGAGCTTGTTACTGGAGATAAGTTAGGCATCAACATGGTGAATTTTTTTTCCATGTAAGTCTTAACACCTTTCCCTACATTATATTTATTGAAAATTTATACTTATGTCTTTTTGTATTAGGTATCTTTATAAAATATGTGAGAATAATGAGTGGAAAAAAGTATATGGATTTATGGACCCACAATTGATTTCCCCTAAAGGACATGCATTGGATGAGGAATAAAGAACACTTTATATTATTGAAAGATTTGAACAGAATATAATCACGCAGTGTTGGATGATGCCTTTTTGTGTGGGGTATGAAACATATATCTGGAAAAGTGTTCATTATATTTTAACATAAAAAACCACTAACCTTAAATTTTCTTTTATATCAGTGATCATTGGATGTTTGGTGCTTTTTGTACAAGGGAGAAAACACTTTATTGGATATGCTCTATCCATGGAGATGTGCTGGAAAGTTTTCAAAATATGTTGGAAAAGTAAGTTTCAATTTCTCAATAGTTTTTTATATTATAATTAATTTTAAATTTATACCATTCATATTATTTTCTAATAGGGGATGGGTCTAATTTTGAGAAAAAAACAAAGAAAAGAGAACCAAGATCAAATATGTAAAAGTAAAGGTAAATATCTTTTTATAATTTTTACTTTTTGATGTATTACATAAAAATGATATTTTGAATTGACACTCATTTAAACAGAATTGTTACGAATAATAATGTGTTATCGAATACAGATATTATATGTTAATATTTATGTATGAAATAATTACAACTGGAACACTTGTGAAGTTTGACCTGATAAGATTTCCTTATAAACTTTGCCATAATATTTCATTTGATTTATTCATTATAAATGTTAAATACTATCCTTTTAATTTGTATCTATTTGATGAAACTCAACCCTATAGTGCTCAAGAGGTCAAACACTTACAAGTGTAATGGTCAAATTATTTTACAGGTTTGATAGAATTTTAGTTTGTTTGTAGTGTAAAATGTAATTTTGAATATTGTAATTATAATTGTGTATTTGGTAGTAGTTTTGGTTGGATTTAGGTTTTTTTAGTTGAAATTGTAAGTTTTGAATGTTATATATGTGAATGTGTAATTTTTCTCTGGTTCTTCTTGTTTTGGTCTAGTTATGATGTTTTTCTGGTTTTGGATTCTAGTCTGTTTTTGGTCTGATTTCTGCTTGTTTCATACTTTGGCAGAGCATAGTAAAGGTTTCATGGGGGGGGGGGGTGTTTGTGTGTGTGTGTGTGTGGGGGGGGGGGGTGCTGTCTAAGGGGTAGGGGGTGTCCAGGGGGGTGGATGTGTCAAGGGGGCAGGGGATATCCATGGGGGGTGGGGTGTCCAGGGGGGTGGGGGTGTCCAGGGGGTGGGGGGCTGTCCAAGGTGGTTGGGGGTGTCTAGGGGGGGATGTCCAGTGGGTGGGATGGTGTCTAGGGGGGTGGTGGATTTCTAGGGACTGGGGGTGTCTAGGGGGGTGGGAGGGGTTGTCCAGTGGGGTGGGGGGGACTCCGGGGGGGGGGGGGGGGCTATCCAAGGGGGGTCAGTGGTGTCCAGGGGGTGGAGGTTGTCTAAGAGGGTGGGGGCTCTCCAGTGGGGTGGGGTGGTGTCCAGTGGGTGGGAGGGTGTCCAAGGGGTGGGGGTGTGTGTGTGGGGGGGGGGGGTTTCCAGGGGTGGGGGGGGGGGGTGACCAGGGGGTGGGAGGGGCTGTCCAGGGGGTGGGGGTGTCCAAGGGGGTGGGGGTGTCCAAGGGGGTGGGGGGCTGTCCAAGGGGGTCGGGCTGTCCAGGGGGTGGGGGTGCTATCTAGTGGGGTGGGGTGGTGTCCAATGGGTGGGGGTTGTCCAGGGAGGTGGGTAGGTGTCCAGGGGGGGTGGGGGCTGTCTAGTGGGGTGGGGGTGGTGTCCAAGGGGTGGGGGTGTCCAGGGGGTGGGAGGGGCTATCCAGTGGGGTGGGGGTGTCTAGGGGGTGGGGGGCTGTCCAAGGGGGTCGGTGGTGTCCAGGGGGTGGGGGACTATCCAGGGGTGGGGGGGCTCTCTAATGGGGTGGGGTGGTGTCCAGTGGGTGGGAGGGTGTCCAGGGGGTGGGGGGGGGGGGTTCCAGGGGTGGGGGAGGGTGTCCAGGGGGGAGGGGCTGTCCAGGGGGTGGGGGTTTCTAGGGGGTGAGGGGCTATCCAAGGGGGTCGGGGGTGTCCAGGGGGTGGGGGTGTCCAATGGGGTGTGGTGGTTTCTAGTGGGTGGGGGTCTGTCTAGGGAGGTGGGGGGATATCCAATGGGGCGGGGTGGTGTCCAGGGGGTGGGGGTGTCCTAGGGGGTGGGAGGGGTTGTCCAGTGGGGTGGGGGTGTCTAGGGGGTGGGGGTTGTCCAAGGGGGTCAGTGGTGTCCAGGGGGGGTGGGGGGCTGTCTAGTGGGGTGGGGTGGTGTCCAGGGGGCTGTTCAGGGGGTGGGGAGTTTTATGGGGGGGGGTGTCCAAGGGGGTAGGGGGTGTCCAGTGTGGCGGGGGGATATCCAGTGGGTGAGAGGGTGTCCAGGGGGTAGGGGTGTCCAGTGGGGGTTGGGGTGGGGTGTTGTCCAATGGGGTGGGGTGGTGTCCAGGGGGTGGGGGGCTATCCAGGGGGTGGGGTGGGGGGCTGTCCAAGGGGGTGGGGTGTCTAGGGGGTGAGGGTGTCTAGTGGGTGGGAGGGTTTCCAGGGGGTGGGTGGTTTCCAGGGAGTTGGGGGTGTCCAGGGGGTGGGAGGGGCTGTTCAGGGTGATGGGGGTGACCAGGGGGTGGGCAGGTGTCCATGGGGGTGGGGGTGTCTAGGGGGTGGGGGTGGGATGTCCAAGGGGGTAGGGGGTGTCCGGGGTGGGTGGGGGACTGTTCGGGGGGGGGGGGGGTTCTAGGGGGTGGGAGGGTATCCAAGGGGGTTGGGGGTGTCCAGGGGGTGGGGGGATTTCCAAGGGGGTAGGGGGTGTCCAAGGGGTGGAGGGCTTTCCAGTGGTTTTGGTCTATTTTCTGCTTGTTTCATGTCCTCTTTGGCAGCGCATTGTAATGATTGAACTGTATTATTAAAAAAAATTGGTTTTTTCATCATTTATTTTATAACTGACATAATAAATGCATGGGAATGATTTTTTACGTCAGTTATTTAATAACTGACGTAGTATATATATTTTCACATCAGTTATTTTTTAACCGACGTGAAAAACCGATTCGCATACTAGTTTATCACGTTGGTTATAAAAATAACCGATGTGATAACCTTGTGTTTCATGTCGGTTTTCTAATAACTGACATAAAAAATGCTTCGGAGGGGTTTTTTATTACATCGGTTATTTAATAACTAACGAAATAAACAACATATTATAGCGGTTATTTAAAAACCGACGTAATAAATCATGACTACGAACAGTTTTCCACATCATTTTTTCTAGGAAATGATGTGAAAATGGCTTCAAATTTCTGTTTTTTACATCAGTTTTAAAATAACCGATGTAAAAAACAATATTTATATCGTCCCCTGCAATAATGTTAGCCAAAATAGACGTAAAAAATAAAAAATAATTGACGTAAAAAACACTTTTTTCACTAGTGTTGTTGGGTGCCTCCTCAAATAAAGCACACATATTTGAAAATGAGAAATATAGAGATGTGTTTTTGTGGGTGTTATGAATACTTTGATGTGGGGAGTTTTGTTATAAAAATAGGTAGAAAACAAGGTTTGTGACAAACTAACATATGGAGAGAAAATTCCAATTTGGTGATCAACTTTGTTTGATGATCATTTTTCTTCAGACTGCATTTGCTCTCCACCTTTGATCCACTATTTTATCTAAGTATTATTTTTGAGATCCTGCTCATCTTTGGGATTCACTACTTTGTTCTCGTAATTTTTAGTGGATCCCTCATTATGGACTAGGCATTGTGGTTTTTCCCTCATTGGGGTTTTCCACGTTAAAAATTTATGGTGTAAATATTTATTTTCCACACATATATATATATTTTGGTCACTGCGCATCCGCTTTTTTTTAGAGGAAATGAATTTATTTCCATTGCAAGTTCGCGTTGCTGTTGTTTGTGCGTTCATCACTTGCCAACTTTCCTAACACATGTAAATATCTTCATTTAAATCTCCATTAAAGAATGCAGATTTAACATCTATTTGATGCACATATAAATTATTAATTGAAGCTAATGTAAACAATATCTTTATTAAATAAATTCGATCTACAAGAGCATAAGTATCAAAATAATCAATCCCTTTCTTTTTTCTGAAACCTTTTCCAACTAATATTACTTTAAAATCAAGAATGTTACCATTGGAATCATAATTTTTTCAAAATACCCATTTAAAACCAATAAGATTTGACCCTTTTGGTGATCCATAATAACCCAGGTGTTTTTACCTATAATGGATTCTACTTCATCATTAATTTCTTCTTCTCAAAAAGTAACATATCTAGAAGACATAGCCTCTTTTTATGTCTCCAGGTCATTGTCTATAGTTAATACTATATGATGTTTATTTATAAGATTATTATTTTGATCTTCCTCAATAAGGAAAAGTATGGAATCAAAAGAAATAAAATAAGTATGTAGATGCTTTTCCTTCCTAGGTCTTGTACTCCGTTTATGTTCAACTCAAGAATCGTCATCATTCTTTACAATTGTATTTTAACTTTATGAAGTATAAGAGAAAGGGGTATGAGTAATTGTAACACCCCAAGTTTTTATTGACCTTTGTAGCATCCCCATACTAGAAGCCACCTAAGGGATGCCCTGATTTGGGTTGACCACATAACCTCAAGCGCATCTCCTTGAATGCCAGAGGCTGCCGACTAGCAGTAAGGGCCTTTTTTGTGTCCTTGAGGGAGACTATGCCCTCATAGGTAATAACACAACAGAAGTAACAACAATTAAATTAGAAATATCATAATCATATAAATGAATTAACTGTAGAAGAAGCAATATAAATAACCCAATTCAATAATAATCAAGCGCGGAAGCTCACAAAACCTTGTTATGCCATAATGTCTATCTAAACTAAAGGTACATAAATCAGAAACTCAAGCATACTTTCAAAAAAAGAAAATACACAAAGAAACCACTGTATCATGAGAAAGTCTTAGTCCTTTTCCCCAGTATCCATCCTAAGAAGCAAGAAACAATCAAGCATCAGAAGAATCATGCTTCCCTTTGTCAATACCTATAAGCATGTAATCTACTCGGGCATCAACGACGCCCGAGCTGGGTGTGAGATAAAATCCTAGTAGGTCGACACCCACAGTGTCTAAACCTTTCCATTTCATGCAATACTAAAATGCAGTGTGCCATTATATAACAATTTCAAATAAAAAATTAAGTGCAATGAAATAAATAACTTGGTCCGGGTTCCTAACGACACCTGCCCCTAATCACCTACTTCAGCCTAAGCCAGAAGTCTGAAAAGAGTACCTGTAAGTAGAATGCACATATACATATAATAAAGCCTATAAAATCAAGGTAAAACAATGAATATGCATACCCCAAGTTTTTTATTTAACTTGGGGTCTAAGTTATGTGTCAACTAGGTGTGCTTCAACATACCAGAAAAATATTAAAAATCTCAAGAGGCTCAAGTGGCATTAATATAAACCTTTAGTGCGTCATTATTAAGGTTCAAGTTGAGAGTTGAACTTTGAGCCTGTCCCAAAGGCATCACTATGGAACATCCTTCAAATTATCCAATACCATCGAGCCCGTCCAAGGCAATCTTTCGAAATACCAAGTATCGCTCGAGGCATGGATTTACACTAAGTTTGTTCCAATCTTACAAAAAAGGGGTCGAGTATCATCTGAGGCTGGATTAGCCACATTTTCAATGGATCCATCCCCGATGAGCCCTTTAAGAACTGGTATCACTCATAAGTATTAGAAAACCTGAAGAAGTCTCAGTCTGGCAAAGCCAAAGACACCTCTCCCTGACATGTAGTGGAAACTAGTCAGGAATGAAGGGTCTAAGTGTGACCCTTAATATGGGACCCACCTTCTTTTCCCACCCTGAATTTAATTAAAATTTTCATAGCAGCAGGTATGGAATAAGTATATGAAATTGAATCTTGAAAACTAAACAGATACACCCGTGCATCACAAGGTACAAATTAAATATTTCAGTATAACAATCTTAACAAGGAAAGATAACACATAAAAATTAGCAGATAAATTCACTTTTTAATAAATAAATAAATCATCACAAACAACTACCAAAGATCTAACAATTCAAAGTTCATAATTTATCTAAATTAATTATTTAAATTAAACACAATAAAAAAATAGGTTGCACAACACATGCAGTTAATTAAATTAAATGTATGGGCTAACAAAATTTATACCGACCACATCAGCATTCCCAAAGGGGTGTCTGACCATATTACAAAAAATTAAAAAATTTAATTTATGATGAAGAGGGCTATAACAATTAGGTGAAACAATTAAATTAAAGAAATTGGGTGAATTCGCACAGGGTCGGTAGGCACCAACTAACAACACAACGGTGTGTTTTTATAAATCACAATAAAACGGAAGAAAATGAGTAGACACCCTAACTTATAGTCATTGATGATTCTAAGATCTGCGATAGGCTTTGATTTAACCTAAAACAGAAGAAAATAGAAGATTTTAGAAAACCCCCAAAATATGGTAAAATCTTTCCATGAAGAACTACACGTAGGATACTCCACAAAATCCTACGATTCCAAATGAGCAAGGCTAGTATTTCCATAAGGTTTACTACGCACCTGACAGCGAAGAAAACATACGATGGATGGAGGCATGACGGTCTTCCAAAGGGGCTATAGGGTGTTGCACCACCTAGGGAGAGGGAGGGGTGCGACGTGAGGGAGAGGAGGAGAGGAAGAGAGAAAAGAAAGAAAGAAAGAAAAGAAAGAAAAATTAAAGAAAAATAAGAGAAAAATAAAATAAAAAGAAATGGGAAAATAAAAATAAAAATAAAATAAAATAAAAGTATGGAAAGGAAAAAAATAAAAATAAATAAAAAATAAAAATCTCCCATTTTAATTATTTTTATTTCTCCCATAACCCTCTTTCTATTTTATTTTAAAATTTATTTTTATCCCTTATTAATTTTTTTTAGATCTTCTTTAAATATTTTATTATTCTTTTTAAAAATTTAATTAATTATTTTAATCTTGAACACCGTGCTAAAGCGTGATATAAAATTTTTCATAAAACTCATCAGTTATTTAATTAATTTAAATAGCTTCCTGCGACCCATAGCGGGGTGCACATGCATGCGCCCCAAGTTTCTTTAAAGGAAATGATAAAAAAATTTAAATGGTCCATACCCGACTAAGTTCGGGATGTTACAACCTCTCCTTATTAAGACAACTCATCCCTGAGTTTCCCTTCCGAGGGTAGTGGAACACCGCCAGAGAAAAGTTATGACCACTATGCACGTACATCTGTCTCTCGCTCCTAGGTCTTATCCTGAATGTGCTCGTGTTTCTATAACACCCAGACCAGAGGGGATGACTTTCCTCAGAGGATTTTCATGCTACGTTTGATGATACGAATCAGATGCTCCTCAAAGGATGCATCTGCCTCAAACTCGATGTCGTTGAGGTCAAAAAAATGAGACGGGTCTGGGTGATATTGTCAGAGTTGAGATACATGGAAAACGTTGTGCATGGAACGATACCTCTGAGGTAGCAGTAACTGATAGGATACCAGCCCAACTCTCTCCCCTATCTTGAACAACCCTACATATCTCGGTGATAACTTCTCTTGTCTCCTAATCTGCCTATGACCCAACCTCGGAGAAATATGCAGAAAGACTCGATGTTCCACCTCAAACTCCAGAGGTCTACAACGACGATCGATATAAACATTATATCTGGACTGAGCTATAATCATATACTAGTTCTGAATCAGCTGGAATTTCTTGGAAGTCCCTTGAACGAGATTAGGACCCAACAGAGGTGGCTCACCTACTTCGAGATAACATAAAGGTGAATGAGATGGTCTACCATAGAGGGCCTCATACGAATCCATTTGAATTGTTGCCTGGAAGATGTTATTATAAGTAAACTCAACAAGAGGTATATGATTCTACCAGGAACCTCCAAAATCAAGGATACAAGCTCGTAACATATCCTCTAACACTCGTATAGTTCTCTCGGATTGTCCATCGGTCTGAGGGTGATATGCAGTACTCATAAGTAACTATGAACCCAATGCCTTTTGTAACCCTTACCATAACCATGAAGTGAAAAAGGCATCCCTGTCTGAGATAATAGAACGAGGTATGCCATGAAGTCGCACTATCTCCCATATATATAGCCTTCCAAACTCATCAATTTTAAAGGTCTCCTGGATAGGTAAGAAGTGTGCAACCTTGGCCAACCTATCGAAAATCACCCATACTAAATCGCTACCTTGAGGAGATCTTGGAAATCCTATAATGAAATCCATGGTGATGTCATTCCATTTTCATTCAGGAGTGGATAGGGCCTATAGGAGTCCATCAGGTCATTAGTGCTCTTCCTTCACCTGTTGGCAGGTGGAGCACCGAGTGATGAAACCCGCTATCTAATTTTTCATACTAGGCCGCCAATACTATCAACACATGTCTCTATACATCTTGATCAGACCATGATAGATTGAATAAATGGAGGTGTGATATTCCTTCATCATCTCTTCCCGTATACTTGAAGGTACCCATACCTGGCCACGGTAAAGGAGAGTTTCATTGCCATCAATAACCCAACCAGGATGTGGGTTATCTCCTGTAACGCTTCCCCTAAATATGAGCCCCTCAGGATCAGTCAACTGTTGCATGTGGACTTGATCTAGAAGAGAGGACATCACTGTAAGAGATGCTAGAACTGGTTGGCCACTGTGCTCCTGAACCTCTAGATGCATCTTTGAAAACAAAGCCATCATCTGCCACTCACTGCTGGCTACCTGCATGGCTTGTGTCTGTGTCTTGTATTTTAAATCATTTTCCACAAAATTACCCTTACTAGGGGTATATGAAATCTCAAAATTGAACGACTGCAAGTATTTGAACTAGCTGGGCTACCTTAAGTTCAAGTCTCTTTGAGTGGAGATATATTTTAAGCTTTTATGATACATGTAAACAATGAATCTTTCACCCAACAAGTAGTGTCTCTAGCAACGTAGAGCATGAACCACATCTTCCAACTCAAGGTCATGTGTAGGATAGTTCCACTCATGAGGTCTCAGCTGGCAGGATCCATAATCCATGACTCGATCACCCTACATAAAAACTAAACCCAGCCCGATTCCTAAAGCAACACAATAAACATTATAGCTCTTTCCCGGCTCAGGCAGAATCAATATCGGAGCTGAGGTTAGTCTTCCTTTTAACTCCTAAAAAGAATTTTCACAAGATTATGATCAGATGAACTATACACCTTTCCTAGTCAGGTCTGTTAGAGGTTCTTCTAAGTAGGATAAATCCTAGATGAAACCCCTGTAATATCCAGCAAGCCCCAAGAAACTGTAGATGTTGAAGACGCTCTTGGGATGCTCCCATGAAACTATACCTCTCACCTTTTCTGGATCAACTGAAACTCTTACTTCAGATATAATATGACCCAAGAAGTTTACCTTATCACTCCATAAGTGGAATTTGATGAGCTTAGCATATAGCTGGTGCTCTCTCAGTGTACTCATCACAATCTTAAGATGGGTTGCATGGTCATCCCTAGATTATGAATACACTAAGATTTTGTCCATGAATACTACCACAAAGGAATCAAGATATGGGTGAAAAACATGGTTCATCAGATCTATGAAGACTACCAGTGTATTCGTGAGGCTGAATGGCCTAACCAGATACTCATACAAGCCGTACCTACTTCGGAAAGCTGTACATGGTATGTCAGATGGTCGCAAACGCACCTAGTGATATCCTAACCTCAGATCAATCTTGGAGAAAATAGTTTCTCCCTAAAGCTGGCCGAAGAGATCATCTATACGAGGAAATGGATATTGATTCTTTACCATGAGCTATTTGAGTCGATGATAATCCACGCATAACCTGAGGGTACCATCTTCCTTCTTGGAAAAAAGAATAGGTGAACCCCATGACGATGTGCTAGGTCTGATGAAACCCTTAGCCTCAAGGTCTTCAATCTGCCTTTTGAGTTCCTGTAGCTCTGTTGGTTCCATCCTATAAGGAGGAATATACACTAGTGCTACACCTAGAACGAGCTTGATATTGAACTCCATGTCCCTCATAGGAGGTAATCTAGAGAAATTGTCAGGGAAGATGTCCCTAAAAAGATCCACCACTTGAGGGAATTCAACTAGATGCATTCCCTGATCACTCATGAAGAGACTTGCCAACTAATCTGTCACTCTGCCCAACCCTGCATATTTAGGATTATCTTAGTCCGCCTGCATATCCCAATCTCCTTTGTGAAGATATGTGTCACCCTCAGGGGATGTAAAGGACACCCGATGACGATATCAATCCACTTGAGCACAATAATGAGCAAGCCAGTTCATACCAAGAATGAATTCGATGACAGACATGTCAAGGATATAGAAATTCCAAATGAAATGGTACCCACCTATCTCAAGGTGAACCCTTTGGCACTGGCATATTCCCTCTATCTTGACTCCGAGTGGAATATCGAGAAACATGATGCTGCAATGGTACTCAATTGGAAAACCAATACTTTCAACAACAACAGAAGATATAAAGAAGTGTGATGCGCCAGTATCAAAAAGAGTAGAAACTAAAGTAGAGGATACTAGAATAGTACCTCTAACTGTAGATGGCCCTACACTCTGCTCCTCTAGTGCTGATCGCACTGCATACATTAGACCTGAACCACAGCCCTGAGATGCTGCCTGGTTGGCCTGAGCAGGTCTACTCTATTAACGCTGATAATATGGATCTTGATTTCCTCGAACACAACCTCCACCATTACCTCAGTCTGATCATCCAGTGGAAAAAGAACTTCCAGCCTGCTATGGAATCATAGATCCCATATCTGATAGAGGTGCAAGTGCAGATCCCCTACCATTGGATACTGAAGAGAAGGAATGACAGAAATGATGAAGGTGACCCATCTTGCCTCAATCTCAGCACTCCTTTGGGACTCTCATGCACTTTGTCTTCTTGTGACCATCTCAGATGAACTGATAACATGTGACAGAGCTATCAAAATGTGTTGTTTAACTAGGATTTCCCCCACGTACACTTTCAAAACAGCATTTCCTAATGCCAGAAGATCCATCAACCTGTCTCAGAACTGAACCACCCTGGCTCACCGGTCTAGCTTCCCTGACATTTTTCTATGAGATTAGAGCCTGATTTACAATCTCTATGATAGTGGTAAAATTGAAGAAGTTCATCTGTGAGAAGATAATATACTTAAGTCCATCCTCAAAACATCTTGCAGTAGTCTGCACGTCGCCAGTCAGAGATGGGGCAAAATGCTGAAGTTCTGTAAAATGAGTATAATACTCTAACACAGTCATAGATCCCTACTGAAGATGTAGGAACTCTCACAAACGATCATCTATCAGAGTCCGTGGGAAAAAATGATCATAGAAGGCTGCTTGTAAGTCGGCCCAAACTATGTCACTAGTCTGCTCAGCCTGAGAAACAACATCCCAACAGTGCTTGGTAGAGTCACGAAGCATGTAGAATGCTAGATTGACCCTTTTTTCTGGAATCATCTCGAGGTGGTCGAAGATAGATCTCATAGCTTCTATCAATGACTCTGCAGCATGAGGGCCAGTACTACCTGAGAAGGTGGGAGGGTTCTATTGTAGAAAGTCCCATGTGAGGTTTTCCGTAGATGGTGTAGGTCTAGGGATACTCTGAACTGACTACATAAACCTAAGGAGACTATCCCCGAGCTGAGCTTCAGGGTCCCTCAGAAGGTCAACATGATGTAGTGCCACAAGAGGTACTACAAGAGGTACCACTAGTGGTTCAGGACCCACCATCTCTGGAATGTGCTAATTGCCACTCTCCTGAGGCACGACATGAAGACATCACAACAACATTGGTCTACAAAAACCAAACACACACCTTTATAAAAGGAGTAAAGAAGATGATAAAAAAAAGTAAGGTGTAATAGAGGTTAGGTGCATAGCCTACCTCTGAGCACTACACAACAAACAACCTGCTTCAAGAGTTGGGTTTCGATATGGAAGGGGCAACTTAAAAGGATTACTAAACAAGGTCTACTTTCCATTTATAGGTTAAGTCATGTTAAAATCTAACAAAAAATCACAACTATATATTTAACAAACTAGAATTCCAAAAATTCTACCACTAGGTACAACAAAAACTCACATGAAAACAGGAAAATGCATAATGAAAGTAGATATGGCATGGCGATATGCATCTCATTTTAAATCCTATGGTGCCTAATATGATGCATGCAATGTATTTCCATCATATCATCAGGATGCGATGGTAAAACCCCATTATCTCAACAATACCAACTCAAATAATAATGAAAACAAGTGAGTTACATGACGGTGAAATCATATCAACAATAACTAGTGTAATCAATAACTGCAATCCTAACCCAGGAATTTGGGTTTCCCCTATACATGGGTTAGCTCAGTCCAAGCAGAGGGTACATTCCAAATCCTTATATCCTAGTCTCTTATATAACCCAAATAGTAATACAAAAGGAAAACCCCGCTCTGATACCACTTTGTATCATCTCCGTCCTAAAAGCCACCTGAGGGATGCCTCAAGCTGGGTTGGCCACATAACCTCAAGCACATCTCCCCGAATGCCAGAGGCTACTGACTAGCAGTGAGGTACTTTTCATGTCTGTGGGGGAGACTATGCCCTCATAGGTAATAGGTAATATCACAGTGGAAGTAACAACAATTAAATAATAAATAGCAGAATCCTATAAATGAATAAAATGCAGAAGAAGAAATATAAATAATCTAACTAGATAATAATCAAGTGCGGAAGCTCACAAAACCATGTCATTCCATGATGTATGTCTAAACTGAAGGTATGTAAAACAAAAACTCAAGCATACTATAAACAAAAGAAAATACACAAAGCAACCACTGCATCACAAGAAAGGCTCGGTCCTCTTCCCCAGTATCCACCCTAAGTAGCAAGAAACAATCATGCATCAGAAGCATCAAGCTTCCCTTTGTCAATACCTGCAAGCATGTAATCTACTCAGGTGTCAACGACGCCCGATCATGGTGTGAGATAAAATCCCAGTAGGCCAACACCCATAGTGTCTAAACCTTTCCATTTCATGCAACAATAAAATGCAGTGTGCCATTATATAACAATTGCAGATAAACAATTAAGTGCAATGAAATAAATAACTCGGTCCAGGTTCCCAACGGCACCCGTCCCTAATCACCTGCTTCAGACTAAGCCGGAAGTCTGAAAAGAGTACCTGTAAGAAGAATGCACATATACATATATATAAATCCTAGAAAATCAAGGTAAAACAAGGGAGATACATACCTCAATCTTGTGCTTTAACTTGGGGTCTAAGTCATGTGTCAACCAGGTGTGCTGCAACATACCAGAAAACTATTACAAATCTCAAGAGGTTCAAGTGGCATTAATATAAACCTTTATTGTATTATTATTAAGGTTCAAGTTGATAGTTGTAGTTCAAGCCCATCCTGAAGGTATCGCTACGGAACATCCATAAAATTATCCAATACCACCGAGCCCATCCAAGGCAATATTTCGAAAGACCAAGTATCGCTCGAGGCATTGATTTACCTTGAGTCTATCCCGATCTCGCAAAAAAGGGGTCAAGCATCATTCGAGGATGGCTTAGCCACATTTACAATGGATCCATCCTTGATGGGCCTTGGAACCGGTATCACTCATAAGTATTTGAAAACTCGAGAAAGTCTCGGTCTGGAAAAGCCAAAGACACCGCCCCCTGGCACGTAGCAGTAACCAGTCAGGAATAGAGGGTCTAAGCGTGACCCTTAATACGAGACCCACCTTCTTTCCTCACCCTGAATTTAATTTAAGTTTTCATAGCAGTAAGTATGACATAAGCATATGAAATTGCATCTTGAAAACTAAATAGATACACCAGTGCATCACAAGGTACAAATTAAATATTTCAGCATAAAAATCTTAACAAGGTAAGATACCACATCAATATAAGTAGATAAATGAAATTTTTAATAAATAAATAAATTAGCACAAAAAACTACCAAAGATCCAACAATTCAAATTTTATAATTAATCTAAATTAATTATTTAAATTAAACACAACAAAAAATAGGTTGTGCAACACATGTAGTTAATTAAATTAAATGCCTGGGCTAACAAAATTTCTACCGGCCACGTCGGTGTGCCCAAAGGGGTGTCTTACCATATTGAAACAAATTAAAAAATTTAATTTATGATGAATAGGGCTATAACAATTCGGTGAAACAATTAAATTAAAGAAATTGGGTGAATTCGCATAGGGTCGGCAGACACCGACTAACGGCACAATGGTGCATTTTTATAAATCGCAACGAAATAGAGGAAAATCAAGTAGACACACTACCTTATAGTCGCTGATGATTCTAAGATCCGAGGTAGTCTTTGATTTGACCTAAAATGGAAGAAAATAGAAGAGTTTAAAAAAACCCCAAAAATATGGTAAAATACTTCTGCGACGAACTGTGTGAAGGATACTCAATGAAATCCTACGATTCCAAATGCGAAAGGTTATCCTTTACCTAAGGTTTACTTTTCACCTAACGGTGAAGAAAACAGATGATGTACAAAGGCGCGATGGTCTTCTGAAGGGGATGTAGGGTGGTGCGCCACCTAGGGAGAGGGAGGGGTGTGATGTGAGGGAGAGGAGGAGAGGAAGAGAGAAAAGAAATAAAGAAAGAAAATAAAGAAAAAGAAAAGAAAAATAAGAGAAAAATAAAAGAAAAATAAAAGGGAAAATAAAAAGAAAATAAAATATAATAAAAGGATGGAAAGTAAAAAAGGATAAAAATACATAAAAATGGAAATCACCCATTTTAATTATTTTTATTTTTCCCGTAACCCCCTTTCTATTTTATTTAAAAATTTATTTTTATCCCTTCTTGCTTTCTTTTAAATCATATTTAAATATCTTATTATTACTTTTTAAAACTTTAATTAATTATTTTAATCCTCAACACTGCGCTAAAGCGCAACATAACATTTTTCATAAAACTCATAATTTATTTAATTAATTTAAATAGTTTCCTAGGACTCGCAGTGGGGTGCACAGGCGCTCACCCCGGGTCTCTTTAAAGGAAAGGACCCCAAAATTTAAATGGTCTGTACCCGACTAAGGCCCGGACATTACATTTTTCTTGAATAAATTAAATTTCATTAATATATTTCATCACACTAAATCTAAAATTCCTTTCACACGCAACAATGACTTGGCGTATGTTACACGCAACACCAACTTAGTGTATGTTACATATAACACCGAATTGATGTATGTTACACACAACACTGACTTGGCCTACATTACATGAAACACCAACTTGGAGTATATTACATGCAACACAAACTTGGCATACATTATGCATAACACTGAGTTTCTACGAAACATCATTTTATTGTTATAATTATTTAAACGGGATAATTATAACCTAGCCATTAAACTTAGTAATATGAATAATAATAACTATTTTTCAATTTTTTTTATATAAATAAAACATATTTATAACAAAAGATATAATTTTTAGTAAAGTCTTTATATGTTTAAAAATACTATTTTCTCAAATGAACTGCTTTTAATGTCCTTTTGTGAAAAATAATAAAATTAATTTTAGACACATTTATAAATTTAATTTGATAAAATAAACTTCATTTTTTAATTTACAATGTCAAAATTATATTAGGGATAATTTTTGGGATTTTTCTGAAAAACTTCATTTTTTGGATGAATAGTAAAAAATACCGAATTTTAATTCAAAACTACTTTTTCATCTAATTTATTTATAAGATTAAATTATATTTTAATTTGGATATAAAGTTCAATTAGATCATATTTTTATCAATAAACCCAATTTGGGTTGTTGTAATCAATTTTACTTTGAATTTGAATATAAAAAGATAGAAAACATTTGATCATTTTTAGTTTAAAAACCCGCATTGTCAACCCGATTGTGGGATTAAATTTCAATTAATTTATGCCACTTCTATGATTATAATTTTTAAAAATGGATTCCATATTTGGAATCATGATAATATATAATTTATAATAATGTTAACTTATTTTTTGACCAAAAATATTAGCGAAAGTAATTAAAATTATTTACAACAATTAAGGTAAAATTAACCTTAATAAGGGACTAAACAGTAATATTAAGGGCCCAAAAGACCTATAAACTCATCCAAGAGCAATTTTATGGAAATATTTCAACCCTATACTCCATTTTATCTAATTTAGTTAATTATTGGATCCAATGGACATTGGAAAAATGTAGGTGAAATTCCTTTTCCCAAAATTTATAAGAGTGTCACCCCTCCTCCACTATAAAAAAGGCTTCTTCTCCTTCCACTTACTCACACATCTCAAGAAACTTTGGATCAAAAAATATCTACCAAAATAGATCATAAAAATACCTCCAATAATACTTAAATCCTTCTTTGGGTCATAAATCCTTCAAAGGAAGCCCTTTGGTGCAAAGAAAAAGGAGTTACCCAACTAAAAGGTAACACCCTCCCTCAAACTCCTTTATTTTAATTTTTTCCTCCACTCAATAAAATATTACTATTACATTATTTTATAAAAAAACAATATCATCAATATACTAATATTATTTTATGATAATGTTTCAACCTACAATTACATGCACAATTTCATCTAATGGGTAACAAACTTACTATCTACATGTACGGTGAACTACCGCCTCACTAAACGATGATTGTTCATTTTTCCTTTACAGCCTCTCATGGTGGAAATTATGATGTAAAATCTATTTATAAATGTTATATATTATATTTATTATGTTTTTAAGATTCTTTAATTATTTTACAACACATATCTTTATACTTTTCATTTGGTGTAAATAAAATAATTTCGTTTGAGGAAGTGTGGACTACTGCCCCCTCAAAGCGATGCGATTCATTCACACACTATATGGAATTTATTAAAGATGTTTTTAGTGAAAATATATGATATATATAAAATAATAATTCTACTGTAATTAATTAATATATATATACATATTTCATTTTCTTTCTTTCATTCAATACGACAATAAAAACAGAAACAACATTCATGCATACGTACGACTTATCGTCTCTATGAACGGTGTATTCTATTTCATACTTATATATTATATAGATTATTATAATAAAAATATACTGAATAAAAATGATATTTATATCATGATATACATTTTTGAAATCATGATATAAGTATAATGACCAAAGATATAACAAATTAAGACACATGCGAAGAACAGAGCGGATATTACTCGAAGTAAAACCTTAGCATAGGATTGTTAACAAGTGGGTAATATAAGGTCATAATAAAACAATATATAGTATTTCATACAAGAATATTCTTCTGTAAAATATGTATAATAAACTTACATTTATTATACATGAATCTTGTATGAGTACAAAGAGAGTCAAGACACAAGGTAAGGGGATTTCATCTCACTTTTTATTTTTGTGAGATACATGCTTTATTCACCACCCATTACTTTTGTGTGGTGTGTATACTACCCATGGAGGTATTAAATATTTATTATACTTAAATTTATAGGTATTTACATATCCATTTTATGATCTTTATTTCATGGAACTACTACAAAAGTATCCTTTAACACTGCTAGAATATGCCTTTATCAATACTAAAAAAACACCGATAACCAGAGCACGGTTAAAATATCAAAGCTTTTATCAGTTCTAAAAAATTACTATTAAAGGGGTCCTTTAACAAAACTTTTTTTAGCACTATTAAAGGGCCCATTTAGTAGTGCCTTTTTAGTGCTGATAAAGGCAACACAGTTAAAGGGGGTAATTTTTTTCAGACATCCATGAGCCTGACTGCTTTATCAACACTTTCATGACACCTTTAACATCATTCCCACCACCTTTATCATTGATTTTCACCCCACCACCCCTTTTATTAGAACTTTTTGAATTTCTAGCCTCATGCATACTTGCCTAGATTCGAACCCTACACCTCTACTTCGAATATGGAATGCCTTTAACACTACACCATATTATTTTTTCATCTGTTTAATGATATTTATATATATATATATATATATTTACATATATATTTTTTATTCATATATTTATATAATTATTTTTACATAAATTTATACAATATATGTGTGTGTGTCATATATATACACACTTATATTTATTTAAATATATTATATATTATATTCATTTATATATACTAGAATATAATATAATTATATATCTATTTTTTAATACACACATATTTGTATATATAAACATTATAAATATATTTTTATAATGTAAAAAATTATTAGATATTTTTTTAAATTTATTTTTGGAATATTTATTTATTTATATACATTAAAATATACATTTTTACGTAAATATGTTGATATATGTTTTTATATGAGTGGTTTATTATAAGAAAATATAAGAAAAAATTTATATATTTAATTATAATTAAAATTAAGTTGTGAAAAATGGTAAAATTTTAAAACCATAATATCAATATGAATGTAATCATAGATAATAGATTCAGTCTCCACCAAAAAAGGCAATAAGAGCCCTTTAAACGAGGCTGAAAATCCATTGAATGTTAAAAAATTGGGGTACTCTGACTAAAAACTTAGTTTTAGATGCCTTATGGGTCGTTTTTGGCCTCAAAAAATGCGAAAGTGGTCCTTTATATCATTAAGGGCATATATCTCGTCGCAGGTTTTGATTTGATATGTGGTGGAGCCCAAATAGACACCTGAATCAAAAGTTATCACCATTTGATATTCGAGTTACGTTTTCAACTTATTTTTGATCTTTTATTAATTTTTTGATTTTTTTTGATTTTCAAATTTATATTAAATGACTATTAATCAGTAATAATAAGAAAATTATAAATTAAAAATATATTTTTAAATTATTTTGTAAGTCATTTTCACTAAATATATTATACATATTAAGTGTAAATGTCTATTTACCAAACCTAAAACACATTTAAAAAAATATATATTAGATTTATATTAATATAAATGTATTTATATATAAATATATTATTTTTATTGAAATATAATTTTTTTAAATTATACCATTATCAACACTACTAAAAAAGCACTGATAAAGGGGGGTCTTTATCAGTGCTTATAAAAAACACTGATAACCCCCCTATCAGTGCTTTTTTTTAGCACTGACAAATGGGGACTTTAACATCACTTTTAGTTAGAGCTGTTAAATCCCTAGCACTAGATAAACCTAGTTTTTTAGTAGTGTGGGGCTTAAGTTTCAAAAGTTACCAAATCTGTAAAATAGTTTTGTCTCAATTTTCCTTCTTTGAGACTCATGTTTTGTTATACACCTAAATTAATTTTCTAGGTGTATATAATTTAATTTTACATGTTATATGATGAATATCCCTATTTTCATGATATTTTAAGATTCATGTGATTTTATTTTCTTACATGGAGAGTATGATCCCAAGTAACCAAGTGGTAAGAGTTTATTGAAACAATCTCATCACTTTTGGAGATTGTTAATGATTATGCTTCTTTAATAAAATATTATAATACATCTATTAGGAACACTCATGGTTTTCCTTGTCCTCTTTTATTCATGATATTTTCATGTTTTAGTCCCATTTCCCTCTCTTTGGTACTTAATATAATTAAGAAAACGTTTTTAATAAAATCTGACTGTATTTTTCTCTTCGGCAAGAAATTTGTTTTATTTCAAAAACCATGTTTTCAAAAATGTTTTAAAATGATACTTGAAGATTATTTTCAAAGAAAAAGGATTTTAAAAATGTTTTATTATTTTAAAATCTTTTTTTATAAGTTTTCAAATCTATTTTCAAAGAAAAAGGTTTTCAAAAGGTTTTATGTTTTAAAAATAAATTTTCAAAGAAGAAAGGATATTTTTCTCAAGAAATATTTTTAAAATATATTTCAAAATTATTCCCATATAAGATAATTTTTTTTGTGTTACTAATGCCTTTCTGGGGAAATTATTCAATTTTTCCATTCATATTATTTCTCTAAATGGATTATGTTTTGATGACACGATGTTTATGAAACCCATTTCTCTTTCGGTGGGTTTTATGATTTTGAAACCCACTTCTTTTCATAGGTTATGTTTATGATGAAATGATTATGAAACATGATTTTTTCCATAGGTTATGATATGATTCCATGTTTATAATACCCATTTTATTTCATGGGTTATGATATGATTATTTATGATTTTTTGGGACATGTATGTAGGATTTCATTATGAGATGGGTGAGAACTATATCTCCCAACAATGCATTGGGTAAAGATTTATATCTCATGATATAGACATGAATGGAATGAGGAGTGAGCTCGGTTTAGTATTACAGGACTAGAACGAGGAGTGAACTCAGTTTAGTAATACAGAGCTGGAATGGGAATTGAACTCGGTTCAATACCAGTTTTTGTCTACTAAGATGACCTTGGAAGCAATGACTTTACTACTATGGAAATCATATTATATGATTAAGTGTTTTCCATAATTCCATGTTTTATTCCTATGTTATGCTTTCATGGATTATGTTATTTATTTTCTTATGATTCATGTCTTATTAACTAAAAATATTTATACCATGATTCATGTTTATAATCTTTGATATATAGGGTATAATATTTTATTTTCATGATCATGTTTTCGTACCCTTATTCCCATGATTATGCTTACGTATCTCACTTTTTTACCCCTACTAAGCATCTGAGATCACCCATTTTTATGTTTCCTTTAACTGGGTTATGAAAATATTTATTATTTTTGATGTGTCTAGGAAGGGTGCTAGTCAAGAAGAACCTAGTGGGAGATGATGTAGCTCATTTATGTATCAGTGTTTATCTTTCCATGTTTCCTAAGGTACTATACTAGTACAAAATTTAGACATATGTTTGTATAATGTTTTAAGTATTACATAAAATTTATGTAATGTTAATGTATGTAAAGAGAGGGTTGCTATAGTTGAGGTAAACCTCAGATCCCGATCTGATACAATAGAATGTGGTACTCCATACAAACTTACAACTTCCTTAATGTATATACTATAAAGATGATCCAAATATAAGTATTCTATGATATTGATAAAGTGTGATGACTTAGTAAGACGACCTACTACCGCCCATATAGCATTAAATCCTTTAGAGGTTTTGGGTAGTCTAACGACAAAATCCGCAGTGATGTTCTCCCATTTCCATTCTGAAATGGGTAATGGATTCAACACCCCCTTAGAGTTTTGTCTTTTAGCCTTAAATTATTGGCATACCAAACATCGAGATATAAAAATTATGATATCTCTCTTCATTCCATCCCACCAAAAGTATTCTTTCAAGCCCCTATACATATTCATATTTCTAGGATGAATAGAGAATAATGAACTACGAGCTTCCTCTAATATACCCTTCTTAAAATTTAGTATGGAAGGAACATATACATAGTTCCTGAACATTATCATTCCATATTGATCAAGGTTAAACTCATAAACATTTCTAACTTTCTTTTGTAGATCCAAACCTTCCTTCTGCACGTTCTTAATCTTTACTTGGGTAGAGGGCTGAACATTCATTTGAGAAAGAAATGATTTCCCCCTTCCTTCAGGATTTCCATATTCATCCCTTGAAAATCTAGAAATATTGGATCTTTTTTGATCCTAATCATATATAATCTGGAATGATCCTTTCGACTCATAGCATCAACCTTGTTCACTTTCCTAGGGTGATAATGTATTAAGAAGTAATAATCCTTTGTCAACTCTAACAATATTATTTGGCATGTGTTAAAATCCTTATACGTGAATATATATTTCATAATTTTATGATTGGTATATGTATCACACTTTTCTTCATAAAGATAAGGTCTCCATATCTTTAATGAAAAAATTACCGTTTCTAACTCCAAATCATGAGTTGGGTAACTTTTCTTATGAATCTTCAACTGTCGCGAGGCATAAGCGATAACCATGTTATTCTACATAAGAAAACATCCCAATACCTTCTTAGATATATCTCTATATATTACAAACACTTCTCCACTATAGGGTAATGTAAGCATAGGTTCCCTGACTAACCTTCTCTTTAGTTCCTTAAAATTTTCCTCACATTCATCTGTCCAGAGGAACTTGACACCCTTCCAAGTTAACTTAGTTAGATGATTATATAGTCATGAGAAATTCTCCAAAAATTTTCGATAATATCTATCTAAACCAAGAAGTATATAGATAATAGTCATTATGGTTGCTCTACGATAACATTAAATAGCCTCCATCTTTGATGGATCTACTGTTATACCATCTCTTGAGATTATGTGACCCAAAAATGAAACCCTTTTCAACCAAAATTCACACTTTTTTATTTTTTTATATAGTTTCTCCTTCCTTATGGTCTTTAGTATAATTCTCAAGTTATTTCATTCTCTTCCTTTATCTTTGAATAGATAATAATATAATCTATGAATACTACCAAAAACTGATTGAGATGATCTCTAAAGACTCTCTTTATCAAATCTATAAAGATAGTAGAGGAATTAGTAAGACCAAAAGGCATCACTATACATTCATAGTGTCTATACCTTTTATAGAATTCCATCTTGGGTATATATTATTTTTTAACCCTCAATTGATGATATCTAAAAGGAAGATCAATCTTGGAATAGTATTTAAGCTCCACACAGTTGATCAAACAAGTCATCAATATGAGGAAGATGATACTTGTTCTTGATTATGATCTTGTTCAACTCCTGATAATCAATGAAGAGTTGCATTGATCCATCTTTCTTTTTCAAAAAATAACTGGTGCACCCCAAGGTGACACACTTAGACGAATGAATCCCTCATCAAGGTTTTCTTGGAGTTTCTTATCCAATTCCTACAACTCAATAGGGGCCATTCTATAAGGATTATTTAAAATTGGTGTGGAACCAAGTAAGAGTTCTATTGAGAACTCAAATTCACATTTTAGTGGAAGTCCAGACAACTCTTATGGAAATGCATCCACAAATTCTCCAATAATAGGCATATCATCGATGTTGATTTTCTCCCTAACCATTTGAGATAAACAACCCTTATGAATGGGAATTAATACCCATACAATGGATGTAATCTCCAAAAGAAGTTCATACTTATCATCACATGGGTGGATTATCATAGGAGGGTTTGAAATATTAAACATAACTTACCTTACTAGAAAATTTATGTGGTATTTATCCATATAAATCCAATCCATGCCTAAGATGAAATCAAATTCAACCAAAGGAAGAATGAAATGATTTGTAGGAATCATATTCCCAAAAATTTCAACCATAGAGGAATCATAGAATTAGGATGAAATCATCATACCATTAAGGATTTTCATTGGAAATTACACATATAATTGTTTTGGTGGAATCTTAACACACTTATAAATTTATTTAGATATGAGAGAGTGGGTAGATCCAAAATCAAATATGGAATTAATGGTTCTAGAGTGGATGGTAAGTGTACCTTTAATCATGTCATTATCACACACCTCATCATAAATAAATATTGCATGAGATTTACCCTTGTCCCTCATCTTAACTGGTTGATGACATTGATTATCATCACCAAACCTTAGTTTTGGGCATTGTTTATCATAATGATCATTCTCCTTACACTTTTAGCACTGAAGTGGGTGAGGTTTATTCTATCTAGATTTATATACATTAGCATTTTAAGATAAAATCTTTCCATCATTTTGAAAATAAATTTCCTAGTGACCTTCCTTTTCTGTACTTAAAACATTTACTAGACCCCTTAAGACAAATTCCTCCATGCTTATTCCCATGTTTAGATCATAAAGGAAAAATAATATTCTTTTCTCCATGGTTTTTAGATCTTCCTTTGAACACCATATTCCTTTCCTTTTCAAAACCATGAGGTTGATATTTGACACTAACCTCCATTTAAACCTTGATTACACAATGCAAAATCTCTTGGTAGATACTAATGTTTCTTATGGCCAGTGACCTTTTGAGATTTGGTTTTAATAAAATTAAGAACCTATCAACTTTACTTTTAGGTTGGATGATAATTCCTAAAGTGTACCACTCAAGTCTCATGAAATTATCCTCATAGGTACCAATATATTAATCATCCCTTTGATTCAACTCAATGAACTATTTCTCTATATTGGTAAGAAGAATCCAAGGAAAGTACTTATTGAAAAATAAGTTATTAAACTCATCCCAATCCATGGATTCAATTTCATATTTCTACCTTGTATTCTTGATTAGAGTCCACCACTAGTCCACTTATCCTTCTAATCGATAAACAACCATAATATATTTCTCATGCTTCGAACACTGGATAATAGAGAATAAATTTTTATTAGTACTTATCCATTATTCAGTTACAAGTGGATCAGAAGACCCTATGAAAGAATACAGACGTTGCCCCATGAATGAATCAATAGAATGTTGTTCCCTCCTTTTCTCATTTATAAGTCCACCATGATTCATTGCTTGAGAAATCTATGTGAGTATAACAACAAGGTTTTTAATTCATGCTCCCACAACATTTAGTTTCTCAAGAGGAAAATAATTTCATCCTCCATCACAATCACCATTAACATGGTTCCTTTGGGTTCCATCCATTGACTAAAAACCAAAATCATAGATTAAGAAATAGTTATCATAATGAGGAACCACATAATCATGAAAATTAACTTATGGGATGCCTAAATTATAAAAACTTCCTCAATCTATGACACCTTATCCTAGGTTATTCATAGCCAACTTCTATTTAAATCCTTCATGATGGTTTGTGAAGAGTTTGTGAATTCCCAAAGCATATCCCCCAGTAGTGTTAAACTAGGTTTGCATCAAGGCCCATTGTCGTGTACTAGATTACCTCGATTCAAGAATGAAACATCTTATCGGAGTTGTTACCCCTAGGTACTTATATTCTAGATTCACATCCACTTGTAATATTCATACTAAGATGTATTTCTAGGAAACCACTCACTTTATCCTTTACCAAAATTCCATAACATTTTCCTATACTTTTCCTTATTCTTAGACTTATCCTTAGACATTTCCTTAGGGTTCCACTAAGGTTTTCTTATCCTAACTTCCAAAGGTTAACTAAAATTTTTCTCTAATACCAAATATAGTGACCCTATATTTACATACATTAACATTACATAAATTTTGTGGAATACGTAAAAAATTATATAAACAAACACCCAAAGACTATACTAGTCTAGTGCCTTTGGAAGCATGGAAACATAAAAACTGGTACATAAATGAGCTACATAATCTCCCACTAGGTTCTTCTTGACTATAACCCTTTCTAGGCACATCAAACATAATAAATATCTTCATAACCTGGGGGAAGGAAACATAAAAAGGGGTGAGATTAGATGCTAATTAAAGGTAAACAAGGAAGATACATAAGCATAATCATGAGCATAAGGGTATGAGAACATGATCATGAAAATAAAAAATCATACCCTGCATATCAAAGATCATAAACATGAATCATGGAATAAATCTTAGAAGTTCATAAGAGATGAATCATAAAGAAATAAAGAACATAATCCATGAAATCATATCATAAGAATAAAACGTGGAATTATGGAAAACAAAAAATCATATCATAAGAATAAAACATGGAATTATGGAAAACAAAAAATCATATAATATGATTTCCATAATAGTCAAGTAATCGCTTCCATGACCATCTTTGTTAACATAGTTCTTTACTAAACCAATTTCACTCCCCGTTCTAGCCCTGTATTACTGAACTGAGTTTACTCCTAATTCTAGACCTGTAATACTGAACCAATTTTACTCCTCATTATATTCATGTCTATCTCATGAGATATAAATATTTACCCAATTTATTGGAGGGAGATATAGGTCCCACCCATTTCATAATGAAATTATACACACATGTTCCACAAGATCATAAATAATCATATCATAACCCATGAAATGAAATGGGTATTATAAACATGTAATAATATCATAACCTATGAAAAAATTAAGGTTTCATAATCATTTAATCATAATCATAACCCATGAAAAGAAGTGGTTTTCAAAAGTATATAACCCATGAAAGAGAAATGGGTTTTATAAACATCATCCCATCAAAACATAATACATTAAGAGAAATAATATGAATAAAAATATTGAATAATTTCCCTATAAAGTCATGAGTAACACCAACAGATGTTATCATAAATGAGTAATAAAGTTTAAAGATCTTTTAAAAACATTTCTTATGTAAAATATCATTTCTTCTTTGAAAAATGTTTTTTAAAACATAAAACCTTTTGAAAACATTTTTATTTTGAAAATAACTTTGAAAACTTAAAAAGGATGCTTTGAAAAAAAAATTAAAATCCTTTTTCCTTGAGAATTATCTTCAAGTATCATTTGAAAATATTTTTGAAAACATTTTTGTAAACATGGTTTTATAAATAAAACAAATTTTTAACCAAAGAGAGAAATACAGTAAGATTTTCTTAAAAACAATTTATTAATTATATTAAATACAAAAGAGTGGGAAAATGGTACTAAAACATGAAGATATCACAAATAATAGAGGATAAGAAAACTCATGAGTGTTCTTGATATATGGATCATAATATTTCATCAAATAAGCACAATCATTAACAATCTCAAAAAGCGATGTGATTGTTTCAATAAACTCTTACCACTTGGTTACAGGGGATCATACTCTCCATGTAAGAAAATGAAATTAAATGAAGCTTAAAATATCAAAAAAAGAAGGATATTCATGATACAACATATAAAATGGAAGTATATACACCTCAAAAAATAATTCAGGTGCTTAACAAAACATGAGTCTCAAAGAAGGAAAATTGAGACAAAAATATTTTACCAATTTGGTAATTTTTGAAACATAAACCCCATGAAATAAATATCATAAAATGGATATGTAAATATCCATAAATTTAAGTATAATAAACATTTAATACCTACATGGGTAATATACACACCACACAAAAGTAATAGTTGGTGAATAAAGCATGTATCTCATGGAAATAAAAAGTGAGACAAAATCCCCTTACCTTGTGTCTTGACTCTCTTCGTACTCATACAAGAATCCTGTATAATAAATCTAAGTTTATTATAAATATTTTATATAATAATATTCTTGTATATAATACCATATATTGTTTGATTATGACCTTATATTACATGATTTTTTCCTATGTTAAGGTTTTTCTTCGAGTAATATTCGCTTTGTTCTTCGCATGTGTCTTAATTTGTTATATATTTGGTCCTTGCACTTATATCATGTGTTAAAAAATGTAAAAAATTATATAAATATCATGTATATTCAGTATATGTGTATTATAATAATCTATAGAATATATAAGTATGAAATGGAATACACTGTTTATGGAGACAGTAAGCCATACGTATGCATGAACGTTGTTTCCATTTTTATTATCATATTGAAAGAAAGAAAGAAAATGACATATATGTATATATATATATATATTATAATTATAGTATCATTATTATTTAATATATATCAAATAATTTCACTAAACACATCTTTAATACATTCCATGTAGTGTGCGAATGAATCACATCACATTGAGGGGGTGGTAGTCCACACTTCCTCAAACAAAATTATCGTATTTACATCAAATGAAAAGTATAAAGATATGTATTGTAAAAGAATTAAATATTCTTAAAGACATAATAAATATAATATATAACATATATAAACATAGTTTCTATCATAATATCCATCATGATAGGTGGTAAAGGAAAAATTAACAATCATCGTTTAGTGGGATGATAATTCACCATACACGTAAACAATATGTCCGTTACCCATTAGATGGAAGTGTGCGTAAGTATAGGTATAAATATTAGAATAAAAAAATAATAGTATATTGAGGATACTTATTATGTTATAGAATCATGTAATAGTAATATTTTAGAGAGTGGAGAAAGAAATTAAAAGAAATGAGTTTGAGGGAGGGTGTTACCTCTTAATCGGGTAACTCCTTTTGGTTTGCACCAAAGGGATTTCTTGGAAGGATTTATGTCCAAAGATAGGATTAAAGGATTAGGGGAGAGTTGTTGAGTAGTTGTTTGGGTAGATATTGGTTGATACAAAGTGGATTGAGAGGTGTGGGGAAGTGGGAGGGGATGAGACCTTTTTATAGCGGAGGAGGAGTGACGCTCTTATAAATTTTGGGGAAAGGAATTCCACCCATGTTTTTACCATGTAAAGTGGATATAATAATGAAAAAAATTAAATAAAAAAATTATAGGGTCGAAATATGGTCATAAAATGGATCTTGGGCAAGTGTACAGGTCATTTGGTCCCTGAAGATTAATGTTTAGTCCCTTATTAAGCTTAATTTTACCTTAATCAATGTAATTAATTTTAATTAATTTTGCTAATATTTTTGGTAAAAAAATAAGTTAACCTTATCAGACATTATAAATTATTCTTATTCCAAATATGGAATCAATTTTTCCAAATTAAAATCATTTAAGTGGCAGAAATTAATTTAAATTTAATCCTACAATCGGTTCGACAATGCGGGTTTTTAAAGTAAAAATGATCAAAAGTTTGATATCTTTTTATATTCAATTTCAAAGTGAAATTGATTCCAATGACTCACATTGGGTTAATTGATAAAAATATGATCTAATTAAACTTTTAAACCAAATTAAAATATAATTTAACCTTATAAATTAATTAGATGAAAAGGCAGTTTTGAATTAAAATCCTGTATTTTTCATTATTCATCTAAAAATGATGTTTCTTAAAAAAATCCCAAAAATTCGCTCTAAGATAATTTCGAAATTCAAAATTCAAAAATGAAGTTTATATTATCAAATTAAATTTCTAAGTTTGTATAAAATTTGTTTTATTATTTTTCACAGAAGTACATTAAATGCAGTTCATTTGAGAAAATGATATTTTTAAACATATAAGGATTTTACCAAAAATTATATATTTCATTATCAATTTGTTTTATTTATATAATTTTTTTAAAAAGTAATTATTACTATTCATATCACTAAGTTTAACAGCTAGGTTATAATTATATCAATTAAATAATTATAGCAATAAAATAATGATTCATAGAAACTCAGTGTTGCATGTAACGTATGTCAAGTTAGTGTTGCGTGTAATGCACGCCAAGTCAGTGTTACGTGTAACATATGCCAAGTCAGTTTTGCATGTGAATGAAAATTTTGACTTAGCGAAATGAAATATATCAATGAAAATTTAATTTATTTTATAAAAAAGGTCCATAAAAACTCAGGGTGTTACAAGAATTGCCTCCTATAAAATTTATTTTCAAAAAACATACATCCCTTGACACACTACTACAAAACAAGACTTTAATAGCGTTGACCTTTAAGAGTGCTAGAAAAAAGTGCTGACAAAGGTGTCCTTTATCAACGTTAAAAAAATCACTTATAAATGGAACCTTCTATCAGCGCTAAAAAAAACACTGATAAAATGTACCCTTTATCAACGCTTTTTTAGCGCTACTAAAAGATACCTTTATCAGTTGTTTCTTTAGCACTGAAAAATGGTAACCTTTACTAGCACTTTATTTTTAGTGTTGATAAAGGGAACTCTTTATCAGTGTTTTATTTATAGCACTGATAAAGGTCCCGAATAAAATGAAATAATTAAACAAATAAAAATTAAAAATGAGTAAACTAAAAAGTCATTTAAATTTTTATTAATTAAATAATTATTGATAAAAATGAATAAATTTTATATACATATATATATTATAAATATTAATAAATATCATATATTAATTATATTGATATATAAAATGAATAAAATGAAATAGTTAAAAAAATAAAAATTAAAGATGAGTAAATTAAAAAATATGAAACATTTTATTAATTAAATAATTATTGACAAACATGAATAAATTTAATATACACATATATAGATTATAAATATTAATAAAAAATATATTTTAAATATAGATATATAAAATGAAAAAATTTTAATAAATAAAAAATGAAAAAATGAATAAATTTTAATAATTAAAAAAAAAGAATACATTAAAAAATTATTAATAAATTTATTAATTAAACAATTATTAATAAAAATGAATAATTTATATATATATATATTAATTATAAATCATAATAAATATTATATATTAAATATAAATATAGAAAATGACTGAAATTTAATAATTAAAAACATTTTAATGTGTTATTCATTTTTAATGATTTTTATACATAATTATTCATTAATGAATTTAATATAGGAATATATTCACATATATATATTTATATATTAATGTATATAATATTTCCTAAAATATGATTTATATAATACAAAATATTTATGCTTGCATTAAATAGGTCACATTTTTAGTGAAGAATGGTATATAATTAAAAATTAATATTAATTAAAAATAGTAACAAATTGTATCGAGTAACAGACATAATTGAATGTCATTTTATTTTTCAATTTAACATATATCAAACATTTGTTACATTTTTTTCACATACATATTATGTATAAAAACCAATAAAAATAAATATGACATTAATATATTTTTAATTATTATATTTTATTCATTTATATATTTATATTTAATATATATTATTTATTACACCTAATATTTGTGTAATTTATTCAAATTTTAGTATTTATTTTAGAATTTCACTATAACATGATACATTTAATATATTATGTTTTTAATCAGTACATTTTATTTATTTATTTTTAATATTATTACAGTTAGGTATTATTTTTTTTTTGAAATTTAAACATTTTTATTATTTATTTATATATATTTATTTACTATGTTTTAATATTTTCAATATGTATTCATCTTTATTTCAATATATATCGATATTATTTTAATAATTTATATTTAATTAACAAAACTTATCCATTTTTTGAATATTTTTAGTGTACTCATTTTTAATTGTTCAATTTCACTCATTTTTAATATGCATGCATTTAAAATTATATATTCATGAATAATGTTAAAAATATATTTTTAAATAAATATTTGTAGATAAATATATTTATAAATATATATTTACTATATTTATAAATTTATATATTTTTAATTATAATTAAATAAATATTATTTTTTAAAAGTATTTCTATAATAATAAATAAATAATTATATATATTTAAATAATTATAAAATTATATATATTTAAATAATTATAAAATTATAATAAATTTATTTAAATAATTTGTATATTTAAATAATTTGTATAATTACTATATTTATATTTATATTGGTATATATTTATTATATATATATATAATAATATAAATATATATAATGATATAAATATATAAATATTTTTTTAAAAAGTCTTTATATAATTATAAATAAATAATTATATACTTAAATAATTATAAAATTATAATAAATATATTTAAATAAGGAATATATTTACTATATTTATATTTATATTTATATATATTTATTATATATATATAATTATATAAATTTATATAATGATATAAATATATTTATAATTATAAAATTATAATAAGTATATTTAAATAATGAATATATTTACTCTATTTATATTTATATTTATATATATTTATTATATATATATAATTATATAAATATATATAATGATATAAATATATTTATAATTATTAAATTATAAAAAATATATTTAAATAATGAATATATTTACTATATTTATATTTATATATATTTATTAAATATATATATAATTATATAAATATATATAATAATATAAATATATTTATAATTATAAATAATTATTTATGAATATATTTACAAATATATTTATTTATAACTATATTTATAAATGTATTTTTACTATATTTATAAAATTATAAAATTATAATTATAAATAAATAAATATGTTTTGTTAAAAAGTATTTATATAATTATAAATAAATAATTATATATTTAAATAATTATAAAATTATAATAAATAAATATATAATTATATAAATATATTTAATTTTTTTATTTATAATTATAATTATAAATCATGTAGGATTGTAAGAGTACCTTATATGGCTATACTTACAAGAGGGGAGGGGGGGGGGGTGAATTGTAGTTTAAAAATTATTTAAAGAGGATAAAACACAGTAATTCTTAAAGTAAATTTTTTGAACTCATACTTAGTCTGATTATCAGGGTGAAGATCAGAATCACAATGGATCCAATTAATATCAAAGTATGTTTTTATCATATTAAAAGTTACATCGATAAAACAAACAGAATAGAAAGATGAGCACAATGACTAACTTTCTATTATATGCACACTAGAATAAACACTTGTAAAAACAAGTAATACAATAGTTGGTAATAGTAAGAATGACTTACAAGCTATGTTAAAATATTCAACAATTTTAACCTTAAGAGTAAGGTAGTCAATAACCTTGACTAAAAGTTTCTATAGTTTTATACTTACTGTAAAGTCTTTCTTTCCTTATCAGGAAATCCCTTGATACAATGATCAAAATAAGTTCTGTATTCCTATCCTCAGAATCCCTTGATATGATGATCAACATTTCTCTTCCTATCCACGAAAACCCTCGATCCGATGGACCATATTCACCATCTTCCTATCCCCAGAATCCCTCAATCATAGCAATGATCAGACACAGAATACAAATGAAAAAGTTCAAAAGGAAACAACATGACAAGTATTCCTTAGAATGACAACTCTCTAAAGAATTACAAAGACTAAGAATATGTAGTTCATGTTAAGAAATCTTCAGAAGACCTGAGTTGAAAAATGTATCGCCTTCAAACTCTTCAAATGACTGTCTATTTATATGAAAATCTCCAATAATCATATTTCCGAGTTAGTTGCAATGGCCACAGATAGCTAGCGCTTGACAGATCACAATGCTCTGACATAACTGAATGTCCAACATCATTTTTGTTTTAGCACCATTACAATGATAAAGGTATTCCTTATTATAGAAATAATTCACACATATTTCGATTATAAACATAGGATAGTTTTATAGAATTCCTTATCAATTGTTAATATGATAATCCTTATGAGTATCATTCTGATTGTTTTAGTACTAGAATCAGTCCCATGGTCATGAATTTTGTCAGTACGATAAAAAAGAAAAAAGTCTTACTACTAATCTGATTAATGTTAAGTCCGATTTATTGGAATACATATGACTTATTTATATTGTAAGGAATACCTTTATCATTGTAATGGTGCTAAAACAAATACGATGTCGGAAATTCAGTTAGGCTAGAGCATTGTGAGTTGTTAAACGCCGACTGTCTGAGGCTGTTGCAACTAACTCATAAATATGACTGTTAGAGCTTCACCTATAAATAACCAGTTATTTGAATATTTTTAAGCTGAAAAACTTCAAAACTCAAGTATTCTTAAGATTTCTTAGCATGAACTTCACATTCTTAGTCTTTGTAATTATTTAGAGAGCTATCATTCTAAGGAATCCTTGTCAGGTTGTTTCATTTAGAACTTTTGAATTTTTATTCTTTGTCTGGTCATTATTATGATTGTGGGATTTTGAGGATAGAAAGACCATGAATCTGATCTATTAGATCAAGGGCTTATGGAAATAGGAAGACAAACGCCGATCATCATATAGAGGGATTTCGAGGATAGGAAGACATAGCTTTTTCCGATCATCACATCATGGGTTTTCCTGGTACCGAAAGACATACATTACAGTAAGTATAAAACTATGGATACATTTAGTCAAGGTTATTTACTACTGTACACTTAATTATAAAAGATTTTAATATTTTAATATAGATTGTAATTCATTCTTACTATTACCAACTATTGTATTTCTTATTTTTACAAGTGTCTATTTTGCTGTGCATGTAATAAAAATTTAGTATTCATACTCATCTTTATATTATGTTTGTTTTTTTGTGTAATTATTAATTAAATAAAAAAATACTTTGATATTAATCAGATCCATTGGGATTCTTATCTCCATTATGATAATCAGACTAAGTCTGATTTTGATAAATTTACTTTAAGTGGTATTTTTTTATTCTATTTAAATAATTTTCAAACTATAATTCACCCCACTCTTGTAAGTATCGCCATCTAAGATACTATTATGATCCTACAATTGGTATAAGAGGAGGATTCTACTATTTATATACTTTTTGAGTTTATACTTTCTTTACTTACTACATTTTGTTTACATTTTGATATAAAGTTTTTGTTTATAAACTTTGTTACACTAACATGTATTTGTAGAAAAGAATCTCTATTACTTTAATATGGCATGTATTAATGTTGGATCTCTTGACAATATGAATCCTAGTTGACCACATATCTTTGATGGTAATTACTATCACTATTAGAGAGATAGAATTATGAATTTTGTAATCAACACTAGAGTTGATAAATTTTTGATGCTTACTAAAAAATAAAAGATTCATGATAAAGAAGTTTTCATTTTTATTAATGTTGAGATGTAAGAATTTTAGTTGAAAAAAAAAGTCAGAAATACTTTATTATTTTCTATGACAAGGAACATCTATAGTCAGATATCATCTTGTGAAGCTGCAAATAGTATTTGGAGTAAATTGGAAGTCACACATTTTGGCACATCCAAAGTTATGGAAATAAGAAGAGTTATGCTAAGAGTTGATTATGAAGCCCTTGATTTTATTCTTAGAGAGTTAGTTGCTAATATGCACCAAATATTCATGACTATTATAAATAATTTATAGTATATTGGAGAAAAAGGTCTTGATGATGAGATTTTAGTTGAAAAGATTATTGATATAATTCTCAATGAGTGGGAATCAAAAATAACAGTTGTGGATGATACAAGAAAGTTAACTAATCTTACTATTGATGAATTATTGGTACTCTCATATATTACAAGGGAAGTCTTAAGAGAGATGATGAGAAAGATAAAAAGAAAAATGGTGGTGATTCTTTTGCTACAACATCTACTGTACTTTTTAAAGTCCATTTAGTTGAGAAAGTGGTGAAATATTAGATAAAGAAGAAAGTTGTTGCTCAATTAGATTCTTGTACTTCAGAATATTTAGAGAATGAGTTAGCTAATCTTGCGATATGTATGAATAAGATAGTTGGATAGAAATATTTTCAATACTGATACAAGAAAGGCCATAAGGATAAAAGTGGTAAGAAAGATTCTAAAGTCACTTGATATGACTGTAATAAAGATTAACATATTGAACATAATTATCCAAAGTTGAAAATCAAAGATAGAAAGGAAAATAATTTATAAATAAATTCCAAGAAATACTATAAGTCAAAAGGCAAGAAAATTTTGAAAACTTATGACACATGGAGCGGCAGTGGTGGAGGTTCTTATAAAAAATCTTCTAATGATGAAATTTAGAGACATGCCAATGAGCTTATACCCAAATAGTAAAGGATCCTAATTGGAATCCAAAATACCCAGGATTGAATCTGGGTAGGGATGAATTTTCAGGCACTATAGTAGGGTACTATAGTAATGGAGTAACTATAGAGTTAGAGAAACTATAGCGGTGGAGGTGCTGTAGCATGAACTGTAGTGGTGGCGTTACTGTAGCAGGTACTATAGCATCCAGAGTACCATAGTATTATTATTCACTGAAGGTCCCTTCAGGCTAAAAATAGATTTCAAGCCATGTATTCAGGACACTTTCCCTTGGTCTTTGAGCTATGTAATGGGTCTCCCTCTACCCAGACAAAAAATAGGTCTTTATTTTAATAATAAAATGAGGCTTTAGCCCCAATCTTTAAAAAAATGAAAGTTCAAGACATAAGAACATTGAAATTTTTGGTAAAGTACCCATGATAAATAAATGTCTAATAGATAAGTTACCAAAAACCAAATCCCTTAAAAATAAATCTTTAAATGTAAATTATCCTAATGAGAAAAAATCTACATCTTCTAATGAAGAATCTTCCTTAGTAGAAGATAATACTTTTCCCAATTATGATCAAGTTTCTATATTTTCAAAACTATTAGATTTGAAAATTGTAAGATTTGTAAAAAACTAGATAACACCAAAGATAAAATTGCTAAGTTAGATTCAAGAATAAATCTTTTAAAAAATTAAATATCAAATATTTCTAAAGATATTGACAAAAGTATTTTTTTAAAAGATATTATTTTAATAGATTTTGAAAATTTTATTTATGAGAAAAATGATTTACAAACAAAACTCAGTTCTAAAACTAATACTGATGAATATAAAAATTTATTTATCAAACTAAAATATAAAATTTATAGTTTGAAGAAAATTTTATCAAAGTTTATCACTAGTAAGGAAAAATTTGACAAGATGTATAAAAAAATTAGAACTCATGGTAATAATTTTAGAATGGGTTTTATAAATAAAAACCTATTTTTAGTAACAATTAATTTATTCCTCAAATTTAACCTTTTTTCACTAAGTTCCAAAGTTGCAGGAATTGGAAGAAAAATTATTCCTTGAATAGAGTAAAATCATTAGGTTTTTATAAGGCCCACTTTTCTAAGAAAATTAATTTTTTCCAAAATAAAAAAGTCACAAAAATGTGGTTACCTAATTTTTTTCTTTTTTAACAATTCTATACCTAAGAAGGTATGGGTTCCTAAAATATAATATTTTTGTTTTTAAGAAAACAAATATAGTACCAAAAAAACATTTGGTATATTGATATTATATTCTCTAGGAACATGATTGGAAACAAATATTTCTTCAAGAAGATAATCAAGATGAAAGATGGAAAAGTAACTTTCAGAGATAATACTCAAGGAGAAATTATTGGAATATGTAACATTGTTATTATTTGTAAATCTCTTATTTTAAATGTTCTATTTTTTATAGGTATTAAGTAAAAAATTATAAGCATAAGTCAATTATGTGATGAAGGTTACCTTGTGAACTTTAGGAATGATAAATTTCTAGTAAATAGTTCCAAGAATGAATTTATTATTTATTTTAATCGGCATGAGAATGTTTACATACTAAGTTTATAAGACCTTAGGAGCCAATAATTACATTGCCTTACTACAATTGAAGATCAATATTTGTTATGAAAACAAAGTTCAAACACCACAACCTTATAAACTTATCTAGGTAGTCTAAGAAATGACTTATTAAGGATATACCCGAAATTAGGTTTGATACTTTAAAAGTTTGTATCCCTTATCAATTTGGTAGGAAACATAAGTCAAGTTTTAAATATATCAGTGAAGTATCAAATTTTAATGATTTAAATTTAGTGTATAGTGACTTATTTTGTCCTACAAAAATTTGAAGCATTGGTGGAAAATAATATGTATATGTTTTAGTTGATGACTACACTAGATATACCTGGTTCTATTTTCTATCAAAATAATATGATACCTTTTGTTATTTTAAAACTATTGTAAAAAAATTTAAAAATGATAAAAACCTCTCCTTGATAACTATTCATAGTGATCATGATGGAGAATTTGAAAATTCTGATTTTGAAACTTTTTTTTCATAAGAAAGGTATTAAACATAACATTTCAGCACCTAAAACCCCCTAAAAAATGGTGTAGTTGAAAGAAGAAATAGAATTCCTTAAGAGATTACTAGAACCATACTGAGTGAATACTCAGTTGCTAATTTTTTTTGGGATGAAGTGGTTAGTACTACCTACTATACTATAAATCAAGTTTTAATTAGAAATTTCCTTAATAAAACTTTTTATGAATTGTGGATATTAAAAAAATCAGAAGTTTCTTACTTCAAAGTTTTTTTTGAAAAGTATTCATCCTGAATAAAAAATATAATTTACATAATTTTGAACCCAAATATTATGAATGAATATTTTTAGGTTATTCCACTACTTCTAAATCTTATATAGTTTTTAATAAAAATTCTTGTACTATTGACTTAACAGTTCATGTTAGGTTTTATGAAATTGATCCCTTTGTTTTCAAACAACCTCAACCAACATACTCAGATGTTATTTCTAAAAATAATTTTCAACATTTGTTATAGAGTTCTTATCATAAGGAAATAACTCAAGAATTAGTTTCCGAAGTTATTACTTAGGAATATTTTTTACCTACTATTGAAGAACAAAATTTTGAAAACCCAAGAAGTGAGTTTTTTCTTAGGAATCATCCTAGTGAAAGTATCATTGGTGATGTAGATCAACTAGTTAGGAATAAAAGTTCCTTAAGAAATAAAATTGAACATCTATATTTATTATCCCAATTTAAACTTAAGAATCCCGATAAGGATCTGGTGATGTGTATTGGATTAAGGATATGCAAGATGAGCTCAATGAATTTGAAAGGAACAAAGTATGGACTTTAGTTGAACAACCTATAGAAACTTCTATAATTAGAGTAAAATGAATTTATCAGAAAAAATGTGATGATAATGTCCTGATAGTAATACATAAAGATAGACTAGTTTCTAAGGGACATAATTAATAAGAGGTAATATATTATGAATAAACTTATGCTTTGGTATAAAGACTTGAAGCTATTATAATACTTCTTACCATTGCAACATTCTTTAATTTCAAACCATTTCAAATGGATTTGAAGTGTACTTTTCTTAATGAATATTTTTAGGAGGAAGTTTATGTTGAACAACCACCTAGTTTTGAAAATAAAAAACAACCAAAATATGTTTATAAACTTACCAAAGCTTTATATGGACTTAAACAAGCCCCTAGATCTTGGTATGATTGGTTAATTGGGTTTTTTATAAAACAATTTTGTTAAGGGAGTTGCAGATCAATTTTTTTTATAAAATAAGTAAGTAAAAATATTATGATTGTATAAATTTATGTTTATGACATTATATTTGGTTTAAATAAAACCTTTTTAATGGATTACTTTTTGGATCTTATGAATTTTGAGTTTGAAACGAGTATAATGGGTGGGTAAACATACTTTCTAGGTTTTCAAATTTAAAAAAACCAATAGGAAATTTTATATCTCAACATAAGTATATAAAAGATATTCATAATAAATTTATATGTGACAATACTAAAAGTATTAATACTTCTATTGGTACCTCTAATACTTTATATATTGATGAGGCTGAGAAACAAGTTGACCAAAATATTTTTAGAGGTATGATATGAAGTTTACTTTACTTAATAACTAGTCATCCAAATTTAATGTTTTCAATATGCTTATGTGCAATATATCAATCCAATCCAAAATAATACCATATAAAATATGTAAAATGATTCTTTTGTTATCTTAAGGAAACTATGGATTTAGGATTATTCTATTCTTCTGAAAATGTTTTTAAATTATTTTTTTGGATACTAACTTTGGTGGATATAGAATGGATAGGAAAAGTACATATGAAACTTTTCATTTCGTAGGAGAGTTTTTAGTTTATTGGTCATGTAAGAAACAACACTCAATAACAATTTACAGTACTGAACGAATAAGTGGTAGCTAAAATTTGCTGTGATCAAGTGTTGTGGATGCAACACACTCTCACTGACTATAACATGATTTTTAATAAAACTCAAATACTTTTTAATAATAAAAGTTCCATTATTTTAAGTAAAAAACCACCACATAACTCGTGTTATAAGAAAATATATATAAGACACCAATAAATTCATTATCACACACTCAAAAGAGATATAATTTAACAATTCATCGGAACACAAGAAAAACATGCTGATATTTTTACTAAACCCCGTAGTTCTGATAAATTTGAATATATTAAACAGAATCTAGGAATGATCAATGTGAAGTGATCATTCATATATATTTATTTTTTACCCATCTTCTTACATTAATATATTCCTTTTCATAGGGTAATTACATATGTTTTTTTTCAAAAACTTTTAGTTTTTGATAAGCCTATTCCATGCAAACATTTTAGGGTGTTTTATTGTATAGATTTTGTGTTTAAATGATTAATCTTTAAAATTTTGGATTTTTTTGAGATTTTTTATGATTTTTGGTAGGAAATAACTGGTTTATGAAAGGGGAATGAAAAGAGAAGAATTTATGAGCTAAAATACACTTCACGCCATGAGAAAAGTAAAGAGGTGCGACACCAGATTTTTGAGAAGGAAGCAGAGCTGGAAAACTGGAGCAACACATTACACAATGTGTAACTTTATTACACATCATGAATTTATAAACTTCGGCCTCCACCTGAAAATAAAGTGGTGACATTCATATAATTTGTGAAAGAAGGTTACATTTCACGAGTCCCCAAAATACGTCATGAATATAGTCAAAGATTCAAATCCGCATACGAGATTCGCATGAATTCAAAAATCAAGGAGGAAAAACTGGATCGAGATTACATGACATGTAATCAAATTACACATCATAACATGGTTTGGAAAGAACCAATTTTAAGTCTTTAAATATATCCCATGTCCTCACCATTTTAAGCATTCTGGAGCCAAATGAGGATCCATTTTTTGGGACACACACCACTGCAGAGTCCTACTTCGTCCCATTCTTTAGGATTTTTGTTTATTTATTTTCTACACTTGCTCATGGTTTTCATGAGAGGGTGATTTCTTAATGTATAGGAGTGCATGATGAAGGAGAATTAAATTTATGAAATATTTTATATCTTAATGCATTTAATTTTGGGATTTCATATTTGTTCATCAATTCTATCCTTTTCCTAATTTCTTCTTGCATGACCATTGTGAGTGGGGTCAGGGATTGGGTTTATTTATTTATATCTTTGTGCATGTCCATTACCAAGATTGATTGAATTAATTTTTTTAATATGAGATCTAGGGTCTAAAACTCCACCATGACCATTGGGTTTGTTTCATCCCTATGTTTAAATAAGGTTTTGGGTCACCCATTCTTTATAATCTGAAGTACCTAACCATGGGAAAATGTGAGTTTGGGATGAAGTGCATTTATCATGACCATTGAACTCGCTAGGACCCAATTTCCATGACTGCATGATTGTAAATTAATTATTTCATACCTTTTCATTCCATGAACCTGGATTCATTATTACTCAACACCCTTTTTATATTTTCCTCTCTCACATTCTCCAATAATCTAATGCTCTCTAGTTTAGATTTAATAATTTTAATTCAAAATTAGTTTATGTTTAATTTATTTAATTAAAATTTTCTCCAACCCTATCTCTATGGGTTTGAACTCAGTCTTGAAATACCTATAATACCTAGTAGTTTAGTGGTTTTTTTGTTTTTCATTTTTAAATTTATAAATTCGGTAACCTGGTGGGAATTAATGACGGCTGCAGGGATATCACTTTTTCTTAAAAATTTTAGTTTTATAAAATTTTTAATTTTCTAAAAAAATTTATATTGTAATTTTTTTTAAAAATAATTTGTTTCAAAAAATTTTGATTAAGAATTATCAATTTTTTTCCAGACTCAGAAATTATTATAAATTTTATAGACTTAGAATTTATTGCAAATTTATCATAATCAGATTTCTTTAAAAATATCATATTTAGTTTTAAATCATAATATGTTTTTCAATATTAAACCATCATAATAAAACTTTATTACAAAAATATCATAATTGTTTTTACAAAAACCAAGAAGAACATGTTAATCATACCAATGAAGCTTTTTAATCCGAAAGTTACTCTTCTATTCTTTTAGTTTTTTCACTATTTTATTACATTAGTTTATAATTATTGTTGTTGTAATAATTTTTTTAATAAAAAATTTTCTTTGTTTTTTAATATTTTAAAAATTTACCATATCATAATTATCTTCACTCTAATAAAAATTTTAAAACCTTGAGAGTTTAAATAAACCTTAAAAAATTTATTTGGATAAATCTTAGTCATAAGATTAGAAAGGGTTTCTATATCAACTATTGGTTTTCTTATGAAAGTTGAATCATCTCCCGTAATGTCTATATAAGGGTGGGTCACCTAGTTGTACCACATTGATTCCATAGAGTTTTCACACCTGATCTGCTACACCCTTCAAAGTTGACAATCCAATTGTTTTCCTTTACATCCGATCACCGGTTTCAGATCTAGTTTTAATGGAAACCAAAGAGGATTATGCTAAGTGGTTTGTTTTTAGGGAAAGGTTAATAGAAATATCATGGTTTGATAGGTATGATTAATCTCTCAAGAAGATTATTTATTTCCAAGTATTTGAATTAGTTTGTTTTGAGGATACGAACAAATATTTGTATTTATACTATCCTGAGGTAGTTTCTGAATTCTATGCTTATATATATTTTGTTAAGGAAGATAGTGAAAAAAATGTTTCCTTTACTATGTTTGGTAAGATGTACAAACTTTCTTATAGAAGGGTATCATACATGGTTGGTTTCCCTTTATAAAGAGAAGCATATTTACCTTCTTATAAGCTACTAATCAGACTCATAACATTTGACAAGAACAAGGCTTAAAACTCCCTTTTTTAGTTTTATGAGAAATTTATAAAATTCTATCATTTGAATCTAGATAATAGATTCATTTCTTTATGGATGAAAGGTTACTTGATTCTAGGGAAAGGTGATAGGGATACATTGAATATTTATGATTTTTTTGTTCTTGATTACCATGTGAACATAAGGAATATTGACTTGGTAAATTTTAACTTTATTACTATAGAAAATATCAAAACCACTTTAATAAATTCAAAGATAATAATGCCCCCAGCTTTCTTCAATAATTTGAGAGTGAAATGTATGGAGTTTCTCAAGGTAGAAAATAAATTATATCTAGTTAGGGAAAATATTTCTTTTATAAGTGAAGATATAATGTCAAGGATAAAATTAGTTTTTGATAAGAAATTTGTTAAAAAAGTTGATAGAGCTTCTTCTGATGCCCAAACATCAAAGAAAGGTGAATATGATAAGAAGAAGAAAATAAAGGCTGATGCTTACCCTCCTTTCAAGAAAAAGAAACAAAAGAAAACGATTGATGAAGTTTTTTAAAAGTTGATGTGTTGATGCTCCTTTTTGTCACACTGTCTAAAAGAATGGAAAGGGAAATGACATAGAACAAATTGATTCATCCTTTGAAGAAAACATCAAAAATCAACAAAGGCATGAACAAGGCTTCAAATGCACAAGGGTCGTGCAAGTTCCATCAATGTCGCGCAAGTATACTTGCGCGCCACCTAATGGTCGCGCAAGTGACTCATGCGCCCTAAAGGATAACCGCCCGGGGTCTTCTTGTCACGACCCGTCCTCGGGGCCCGTGCCGTGACTACCCCAAGCCCGCCTTCCATAGGCCAGGGGCTGGCGACTAGCACCAAAGGCGTAAAAATCCCGATAACTGGGAAGGCATTGCCTTTATAAAGAAAACAAGCACCACAGAGTACAAGCGGAAGAAAAACACTAAGTACAAAAAGAAGAGCTGAAAAGTAAAAAGGGGCCGGAAATACAAGCCCAACTGTAAAGTACAACTCGAAAGGGAAAACAACGACTGAAAAGTAAAGCTGCTACGCTGAGATGTCCACTGGAAATCCCACCTGAAGGGTGGGTACAGATAGATCCTCTGCTCCTCGGGTCCTGTCGTCTACTCCGGGTACGTCCGCCCAGTGGTCCTCCTCCGGGTACCGACCTGCTCCGCAAGCCTCAACTGCGATCTGCGCTGTCCGTCATCTGCAACCAACACAACGAAGTGCGGGCATAGCCCGTGCAGGGGTGAGTATAAGCTACTCAGTAGGGACCCCGAGACCCTCAAGGTCTCACTAAAACCAACAAGGATAAACACAAGAAGATCTCAACAGATAAACTCTACTTAGGTATATGCCCATACATATACCTAAGTTATCAAGTAACCCATCTCAATCATGAGGAAACACAAGGATTGTGAAAACGACGGATAACCACTACCCGGGTATATGCCCATACATATACCAAAGTTAGCAAGTGACCCATCTCAATCATGAGGTAAACACAAGGTCAAAAGTCTCAGCTCAAACCAGGATTTTCATTATCGAAACTGTAACTGCTGAAGAGCTCCGTCTCTGGAGTGTGCAGTGGTCCTGTCACGACTCCGAGGTACTGCTCACTAACCTAAGACTGCTGAGGTACTCCTCCTGTCGAGTACTGCGGGTTTGCGGCCAACTACCTGGCGCTCCATCCGCTGAGGGTCTGTCGCCAAATACCGGGCGCTCGCCCAAATAGCCTACTGAGGTACTCCTCCTGTCGAGTACCGCGGGTTTGCTGCCAACTAACAGGCGCTCCGTCCGCCGTGGGTCTGCTACCAACTACTGGGCGCTCCGTCCACTGGGCTAGTCGACTCACTCCAAGTCGAGTCGGTCAAGCAGTCGTCAGGTCTCAGCCAGCTACACGGTCTCCGTACATCGCACGCTCGTCTCCGGGAGGGTCCGCTCCATGAGCTACTGGTCGATACTCCAAGTATCACAAAGTCCCACGAAGAAGTGTCTCAAAGGTCCGTCTCGTCACAGGGGTCTCAACGCAACAGACGGCGTGTCGATCGGACGCCCGGTCTGTGAGTTATTAGCCTTTTCGTCCCAGGGGCCCGGTTGGTTTCGAGTGCGAACCAAACCCGGCCGTATCTCAACTGTACCCCGAACTCCCATAGGGTATACTCAAAGGGACCGTTACTCAACGTAACCACCAACGCCGCTGACGGTCCGTCGAGCGGACGGCCTGTCTGAAAGATAATAGCTTTCCCGTTCCAAGGGCCCGGTTGGATTTCGGGTACAATCCAACCCGGCCATACTCCGACTGCATCCAAAACTCGGGCGGAGTATGTCAAAAGTTCCGTCTCATCAAGAGAAAGTCAACGAAACAGACGGCACGTCAATCGGACGCCCGGTCTGTGAGTTATTGGCATTTTCGTCTCCGGGGCCCGGTTGGTTTTTATGGAAAAACCATCCCGACCGTACTCCACCTGCGTCCAATCCTCGGGCGGAGTATTCCAAAAGATCCGTCTCACTAAAAGGAACACAACGCGACTGACGGCACGTCAATCGGACGTCCGTAGCTCAAGATATGAGCGTTTCCGCTCCGAAGGCCCGGTTGGTTTCGTGAACGAACCAACCCGGCCGAACTCAAAGTAAACCGAAACCTTGAGTGCGATATACCGAAACGACCGTCTCGATCCAAGGATCGCGTTTCCGTAGACGGTTCGTTGTTCGGAGGTCCGAGGCTCAAGTTATGAGCCAAAAACCAAGTCTGGTTCGAAACGGGGGGTCCGGGTCCGGGCCGACCCGGCCCGACCCCCCCCTGGGCGGCGCGGTGGCCGGCGGCGGCGGCCGGCGGCGGCGGACGGCGGCGGCGGGCGGCGCGGCGGCGGCGGCGGCGGGCTGCGGCGGCGGCGGCGGCGGGCTGCGGCGGCGGCGGCGGGCCGCGGTGGCGGCGGCGGCGGACCGCGGCGGCTGGCGCTGGCGCCCCACGGGGAGCCGCACGCGGGGGGCTTGATTGCCCCCGCTTCCTTCTGGCGGCGCGGCTTAGCCGCGCCGATTTTAAAAAAAAAACCGCCCCCTCACATGAGGGGGCCTGCTTGAGCGGATCCGAGGGGGGCCGGTTGCCCCCTCCTTCAAAGAACCCCCCCTCTCTTAAAGAGGGGGTTTTATTAAGCGGCCGGGGAATTAAATTCCCCGGTTTTAAGACATCCGGCCGGCCAGCTGGCCGGCCGGTTTTTACCAACGGGACCGGAAATTCCGGTCCCGCCCTCGACTTCCGACGCCGGCGGCCCGGCCGCCGGTGTCCTCTTCCGCCGCGGCCCGGAACCGGCCGCGGTCTTCTCGTCCCGCCGCGGCCCGGAACCGGCCGCGGCGTTCGTCATCCGGCGCGGTGCGACGGCACCGCGCCCCTTCGCCGTGCTTTGATATTCATTCAACGCGGCACGACGGCGTCGCGTTTCTGTTGTTTCTACCATGGTGCGTGCGACGGCATCGCGAAGATATTTGCACGTTCATCCGCGTGGTGCGACGGCACCACGCCACTTGCTTCCTCCCGCAAGATAAATCAACATAAACGTTGGAGGGGGGTTCGGCCGTGTTCAAGCGGTCCGGCCCCCCTCACGTTAAATAAAAACTCAACATGAACATTCTAAGCCTCATGTTAGACATGCCAGATCCATGTTCAAGAAATGGAATAATTTAAGAAAGAAACAACAAACCCCTACCTCGGGTATAAGTTCGAGGATTTGACTATGTCCGCGGAAGTCGACGTCGCGGAGATCGGGCGTCGTGGTAGTCGTTCGTCAATTCCGTTGACGAAGAGACGCGTCCGAAGAGGCACGTCGTTGGCGAATCCTTGTACGCCGACGAAGGTTGCCCGAGGAAGGTGCGGTGTTCTCTCTCGTTGACACCGAAGACGAAGAAGAGCGGTGCGGCGTTCTTCGTCGGAAAAAGGGCGTTCCTCGTCAAGTCTTGAGGAAAGTCAAATTATAAACAGAACAACGAACTCAAGAATCTCTACCTCGATAGTCGCACGGTGACGGAGTCATGGAATATCGGTGTCGATTCCTTTGACGTCGGAGGAAGAGTCGTTATCGAAGGCGTTCGTCGCGGAAAACCGTCGCGGAAGAGATGACGCGGAAGAAGTACGTCGCATCGCGGACACGGCGTCGTGGATGGATCGTGTTCTTCGGCGGAGAAGTTCTTCGTTGAAGAACGACGTTCTTCGCGTTCTTCGTTCTTCGAAGGTTCTTCGTCAAGGTTGAAGAAGAAGAAGAAAATCTCCCAAAAGCTCTCAAGCGCATAAAAGCCAGAGGTTAAGCGTTGGTCTTATTTTATTAATACGCCAACGAATTTGAAAAAAAATATTAAGAAACGATCCATCAATTCGTTGAATTAATTCAACGAAAGAAACGACCCATTTAATTCACGAAAGAAACAGCTCATTTAATTCACGAAATAAACCGCCCAATTAAATGGTCTGTTAAGAATTTAGAAAACGCGTCGGTTGACTCTCATTAAGACGGGTTTTCACGGATGCGTTTCTTAACGGAAAGAAACGGCGGGGCTCCTGCGGGCCCCACCTCACAAATATCCTACCAAGGGGTAGGATATTTCTGGATAGCATCCTATCCAGTTCAACTCAGTTCAAGCCGCCTTTAAGTGGCTTCAAGTGGCTTCCAAGTGGCTTAAGCGAAATAAAATAAAGTCGTCGCAAAATTATTTTATTTCTTAACCTTAAGCCCGAAAATTAAAAACCACACCCGAGCAAACGCAACTCCGAAAGAGGCGTTTCTAAGCGAATACCGGCGCTGCGATTTCATCGGTGCCCTCAGAATTCGATTCCGGGCACCGGTTCAAAAGTTAGAAAAACCCGCTCGTCCGTTCACTGAACGTACCCGAGCCAAAACTTCAGAAAATGATTCCGGGCACACCGGGCCTCGGAATCAGGTGCCGTCAGAAACTGCGTTCTTGTAAAATTCCAAAGAAAATTAAGAAAAAAAATTTCCTTGAAATTTACGGGTCTTTACATTACTCCCACCACAGGGCTTTACGTCCCCGTAAAGCTTCACCACAAACTTAGGGAAACAAAGCGGTACTGAGCACGCATCTGAGCCTTCCGCTCCCATGTGCTCACCTGGAGGTTCCCGCGCTGCCAAAGAAAGTGCACAAGAGGAATCGACCATCCTCCTAGGATCCGTTCCTGTCGATCCTCGATCCCCACAGGAACCTCCGTATAAGACACTCATCGCCACCGTCTAGCTCCTCATGGTCGATGATATGCGAAGGGGGGTCGAGCACGTATCTCCTCAGCTGGGATACGTGGAAGACGCCGTGCACCCGGTGCAACTGAGGTGGCAGAGCCAGGCGATAAGCCACCTCGCCAACCCTGCTGAGGACCTGGAAAGGCCCGATGAAGCGCGGAGATATCTTGCCGCCTCGGCCAAATCTCCGAATACCACGTCGAGGTGAGACCCGCAAGAAGACGTGCTCGTCATCCTCGAACTCCAGTGGCCTCCGCCTCCTGTCAGCGTATGACTTCTGCTGGCTCTGTGTTTTCCTCATCCGTTCCTGGATGACATGGACCTCTTCTGACGTGGCCCGGACCATCTCTGGTCCCACAAGAGCTGCGAGATTTCTTTCTTTGCCGATAAGAGAAACCTGGTCTCATCCCCTGGATGAACCACATTCTTTGCCTAAAACAGTCAATCCTAACATGGATGATACTAATCCATACCAAGGATGACGTCGTAAGGCCTCGACGCTACTACTAAGAGATCCAACCGTTACTCTCGCCTCCAAGGGTTGAGTCACACTGTCGGCATCAGTGTGTGGTAACTGGTCTCCTCCAGTAGATGTCTCACAAGTGAGGGTCAAGTCAACAGTCAACTGGAACCTCTTAGTAACATCACAAAAGAAGACAGGAATGAAAACATCGCAAAGGATGCGTCTTTTATTATTGCAGCTCATATTACAAGACGCTACACAAAAGCAACATCAACATGGAACTAGAAGTACAAGAGACGTATCCACTAGTTCCGCTCCTGTCCACCTGCTCCCAGAGCTCCAGCATTTGTCGCTGCCTCAACCTCGGTGGCTCCCTCCAAGCCTGCGGATCGAGGAGTCGGACAGTCACGTGCTAGGTGACCCTTTCCGCCACAGGAGTAACATTGTCCGTTTCTGGCACGCCTGGCTCTGACCCCACCTCGGGTTCCCCGCACCACCGGTCCTAAAACCCGAGATCGCCCAACTGCTGGTCTGGTCCTCCTGGACCTCTGTATCATCTGTCTACTGCCCACAGATGACTCGGCTTCTGTTCGAAAAACACGCGGCAAAGGCAGAATCTCCTGTACACGCTCGGGGTGTAGAGATACTGGCACAAACTCCACCCTGAAGAAGGTCTCGAAGTCTTCCCATGCGAAGTTCATCTCATCGCAAAACTGAAACAAGTGGCTCCACCACCTACCTGCTGCTGCGTGTAGTAGGCTCGCAGCGAGGATCACCATGAGGTCTGCTGGTGTCCTCACTAGCCTAAACACTCGTACCACTGCCTCCAGCCAGTCCTCTGCAGCCTGGGGATCCGTCTCCCCGCGAAACCTGGGCGGTCGCTGGCGCTGAAACTCATGCAGTGCGCTGAGGCGACGTGCATCGTCAGCGGCTGCTGCTGGAAGCATCGGGGGCTCGGCGGGTAGAGCTACCGCCGGTGCCACTGCTGACAAAGGGCCCTACACCGAGGCCTCGTCGCTCGGTGGGCTGTCGTCACGTTCGATTCTCGGAACCCTAGCTGGCTGTCGTCGTGGGGCCATCCTGAAAGAAACAACGTAACACGATCAAACGATTATACCTGGTGAGCTGACCTGGTTTGAGCTGTTTTAAGGGGGAAAACCTTTGAAAACACACACGCAATCAGTGTTTTCGTGCACAAAGTCGGAAATCAGTTGTCAGGGTCCTGGTGTATGGATACGTCGGCCGCCCGCACCAACACTGGACTCCCTGGACTGAAAACCACACTCGGTACCCTTAACACTATTGCTTCACAGAAAAGAAAGATCAGAGTCTGCGGTAGAACCGACCACCTTTGATACCAATTTGTCACGACCCGTCCTCGGGGCCCGTGCCGTGACTACCCCAAGCCCGCCTTCCATAGGCCAGGGGCTGGCGACTAGCACCAAAGGCGTAAAAATCCCGATAACTGGGAAGGCATTGCCTTTATAAAGAAAACAAGCACCACAGAGTACAAGCGGAAGAAAAACACTAAGTACAAAAAGAAGAGCTGAAAAGTAAAAAGGGGCCGGAAATACAAGCCCAACTGTAAAGTACAACTCGAAAGGGAAAACAACGACTGAAAAGTAAAGCTGCTACGCTGAGATGTCCACTGGAAATCCCACCTGAAGGGTGGGTACAGATAGATCCTCTGCTCCTCGGGTCCTGTCGTCTACTCCGGGTACGTCCGCCCAGTGGTCCTCCTCCGGGTACCGACCTGCTCCGCAAGCCTCAACTGCGATCTGCGCTGTCCGTCATCTGCAACCAACACAACGAAGTGCGGGCATAGCCCGTGCAGGGGTGAGTATAAGCTACTCAGTAGGGACCCCGAGACCCTCAAGGTCTCACTAAAACCAACAAGGATAAACACAAGAAGATCTCAACAGATAAACTCTACTTAGGTATATGCCCATACATATACCTAAGTTATCAAGTAACCCATCTCAATCATGAGGAAACACAAGGATTGTGAAAACGACGGATAACCACTACCCGGGTATATGCCCATACATATACCAAAGTTAGCAAGTGACCCATCTCAATCATGAGGTAAACACAAGGTCAAAAGTCTCAGCTCAAACCAGGATTTTCATTATCGAAACCGTAACTGCTGAAGAGCTCCGTCTCTGGAGTGTGCAGTGGTCCTGTCACGACTCCGAGGTACTGCTCACTAACCTAAGACTGCTGAGGTACTCCTCCTGTCGAGTACTGCGGGTTTGCGGCCAACTACCTGGCGCTCCATCCGCTGAGGGTCTGTCGCCAAATACCGGGCGCTCGCCCAAATAGCCTACTGAGGTACTCCTCCTGTCGAGTACCGCGGGTTTGCTGCCAACTAACAGGCGCTCCGTCCGCCGTGGGTCTGCTACCAACTACTGGGCGCTCCGTCCACTGGGCTAGTCGACTCACTCCAAGTCGAGTCGGTCAAGCAGTCGTCAGGTCTCAGCCAGCTACACGGTCTCCGTACATCGCACGCTCGTCTCCGGGAGGGTCCGCTCCACGAGCTACTGGTCGATACTCCAAGTATCACAAAGTCCCACGAAGAAGTGTCTCAAAGGTCCGTCTCGTCACAGGGGTCTCAACGCAACAGACGGCGTGTCGATCGGACGCCCGGTCTGTGAGTTATTAGCCTTTTCGTCCCAGGGGCCCGGTTGGTTTCGAGTGCGAACCAAACCCGGCCGTATCTCAACTGTACCCCGAACTCCCATAGGGTATACTCAAAGGGACCGTTACTCAACGTAACCACCAACGCCGCTGACGGTCCGTCGAGCGGACGGCCTGTCTGAAAGATAATAGCTTTCCCGTTCCAAGGGCCCGGTTGGATTTCGGGTACAATCCAACCCGGCCATACTCCGACTGCATCCAAAACTCGGGCGGAGTATGTCAAAAGTTCCGTCTCATCAAGAGAAAGTCAACGAAACAGACGGCACGTCAATCGGACGCCCGGTCTGTGAGTTATTGGCATTTTCGTCTCCGGGGCCCGGTTGGTTTTTATGGAAAAACCATCCCGACCGTACTCCACCTGCGTCCAATCCTCGGGCGGAGTATGCCAAAAGATCCGTCTCACTAAAAGGAACACAACGCGACTGACGGCACGTCAATCGGACGTCCGTAGCTCAAGATATGAGCGTTTCCGCTCCGAAGGCCCGGTTGGTTTCGTGAACGAACCAACCCGGCCGAACTCAAAGTAAACCGAAACCTTGAGTGCGATATACCGAAACGACCGTCTCGATCCAAGGATCGCGTTGCCGCAGACGGTTCGTTGTTCGGAGGTCCGAGGCTCAAGTTATGAGCCAAAAACCAAGTCTGGTTCGAAACGGGGGGTCCGGGTCCGGGCCGACCCGGCCCGACCCCCCCCTGGGCGGCGCGGTGGCCGGCGGCGGCGGCCGGCGGCGGCGGCGGGCGGCGCGGCGGCGGCGGCGGCGGGCTGCGGCGGCGGCGGCGGCGGGCTGCGGCGGCGGCGGCGGGCCGCGGTGGCGGCGGCGGCGGACCGCGGCGGCTGGCGCTGGCGCCGCACGGGGAGCCGCACGCGGGGGGCTTGATTGCCCCCGCTTCCTTCTGGCGGCGCGGCTTAGCCGCGCCGATTTTAAAAAAAAAACCGCCCCCTCACATGAGGGGGCCTGCTTGAGCGGATCCGAGGGGGGCCGGTTGCCCCCTCCTTCAAAGAACCCCCCCTCTCTTAAAGAGGGGGTTTTATTAAGCGGCCGGGGAATTAAATTCCCCGGTTTTAAGACATCCGGCCGGCCAGCTGGCCGGCCGGTTTTTACCAACGGGACCGGAAATTCCGGTCCCGCCCTCGACTTCCGACGCCGGCGGCCCGGCCGCCGGTGTCCTCTTCCGCCGCGGCCCGGAACCGGCCGCGGTCTTCTCGTCCCGCCGCGGCCCGGAACCGGCCGCGGCGTTCGTCATCCGGCGCGGTGCGACGGCACCGCGCCCCTTCGCCGTGCTTTGATATTCATTCAACGCGGCGCGACGGCGTCGCGTTTCTGTTGTTTCTACCATGGTGCGTGCGACGGCATCGCGAAGATATTTGCACGTTCATCCGCGTGGTGCGACGGCACCACGCCACTTGCTTCCTCCCGCAAGATAAATCAACATAAACGTTGGAGGGGGGTTCGGCCGTGTTCAAGCGGTCCGGCCCCCCTCACGTTAAATAAAAACTCAACATGAACATTCTAAGCCTCATGTTAGACATGCCAGATCCATGTTCAAGAAATGGAATAATTTAAGAAAGAAACAACAAACCCCTACCTCGGGTATAAGTTCGAGGATTTGACTATGTCCGCGGAAGTCGACGTCGCGGAGATCGGGCGTCGTGGTAGTCGTTCGTCAATTCCGTTGACGAAGAGACGCGTCCGAAGAGGCACGTCGTTGGCGAATCCTTGTACGCCGACGAAGGTTGCCCGAGGAAGGTGCGGTGTTCTCTCTCGTTGACACCGAAGACGAAGAAGAGCGGTGCGGCGTTCTTCGTCGGAAAAAGGGCGTTCCTCGTCAAGTCTTGAGGAAAGTCAAATTATAAACAGAACAACGAACTCAAGAATCTCTACCTCGATAGTCGCACGGTGACGGAGTCGTGGAATATCGGTGTCGATTCCTTTGACGTCGGAGGAAGAGTCGTTATCGAAGGCGTTCGTCGCGGAAAACCGTCGCGGAAGAGATGACGCGGAAGAAGTACGTCGCATCGCGGACACGGCGTCGCGGATGGATCGTGTTCTTCGGCGGAGAAGTTCTTCGTTGAAGAACGACGTTCTTCGCGTTCTTCGTTCTTCGAAGGTTCTTCGTCAAGGTTGAAGAAGAAGAAGAAAATCTCCCAAAAGCTCTCAAGCGCATAAAAGCCAGAGGTTAAGCGTTGGTCTTATTTTATTAATACGCCAACGAATTTGAAAAAAAATATTAAGAAACGATCCATCAATTCGTTGAATTAATTCAACGAAAGAAACGACCCATTTAATTCACGAAAGAAACAGCTCATTTAATTCACGAAATAAACCGCCCAATTAAATGGTCTGTTAAGAATTTAGAAAACGCGTCGGTTGACTCTCATTAAGACGGGTTTTCACGGATGCGTTTCTTAACGGAAAGAAACGGCGGGGCTCCTGCGGGCCCCACCTCACAAATATCCTACCAAGGGGTAGGATATTTCTGGATAGCATCCTATCCAGTTCAACTCAGTTCAAGCCGCCTTTAAGTGGCTTCAAGTGGCTTCCAAGTGGCTTAAGCGAAATAAAATAAAGTCGTCGCAAAATTATTTTATTTCTTAACCTTAAGCCCGAAAATTAAAAACCACACCCGAGCAAACGCAACTCCGAAAGAGGCGTTTCTAAGCGAATACCGGCGCTGCGATTTCATCGGTGCCCTCAGAATTCGATTCCGGGCACCGGTTCAAAAGTTAGAAAAACCCGCTCGTCCGTTCACTGAACGTACCCGAGCCAAAACTTCAGAAAATGATTCCGGGCACACCGGGCCTCGGAATCAGGTGCCGTCAGAAACTGCGTTCTTGTAAAATTCCAAAGAAAATTAAGAAAAAAAATTTCCTTGAAATTTACGGGTCTTTACACTTCTCCAGCCTATAAATAGACCCTGTGGGCCCCCCATTTGAAAGAGGAATTTTTCCAGAATTGAGATACAGAGCTCTGAACACCCAAGTCTCTTCTTCAGGTCTTCTGAACACTTCTAAGGTAATTCTTTACCTATAATGGAAGGTCTAAATAGGAGGAGTAAGGTCTAAGTGTTATAATTCACTAACACTTGCGCGCCTAAGTGTTTTTACCCTTAAGGGAAATGAACACACTTGCGCGCCGCCCTACTTCTTCACCATAACTTGTGCGCCATCTTCTGGAAAGCCTCTAGGGATGATTCTAAAGGCTTTGATCAAGGATCAACCAAATATTACTCTAAGGGATGAAAATCTATCAAATACCCATGTGTCGCGTAGGTATACCTGCGCGACCAGGACTTGCGTGCCCACGCAGTACCTACGCGCCTTCTAGGACTTGTGCGCCCCTACCTTTTTGGGTGCCTTTCCTGCCCATTTTCACCCCTCTTATTCCATTCCACCTCTCCTATTCAAAATTCAGTCTTCAAGACACTCTACAAAGCCATTTATGGCATGATTTCTTGATTTGGATTCCTTATCTTAAAGGAATTCTGTGGAATATCTCTCAAAACCTAGTGATTTACACATCTTCATGTCACTAAAGATTAAGATTTCATTCATTCAACCTCATCCTTTAAAATGAGAGATTCTCTTAACCTGGGCCTCTTTTTCTGGACTAATCCCCAGTCATAATTCTTCTAATCTAGGCATCCTCTTCAGGAATAAGCTCCACTGATAAATTCCATTTAACTTAGGCCTCCTTCTTAGGGATAAGTTCTAAGTCTCAAGTCCCCTAACCTGGGCCTCCTTTTCAGGAGTAAGACCCAGTCTTTAAGTTCCCTTAATTATGGGCATCCTCCTTAGGAGTAAGCCCCAAGTTCCCAAAAATCCAAATCCCCTTAACCTGGGATTCCTTTTTAGGAGTAAACCCCAGTCACAATCCCCTTTAAACCTAGGCAGATTCTTTAAGAATAATCCCCAGTCATAATTTCTCTTAACCAGTCTTAGTTTACTTTTGAATTGGGATTCCTTCTCAGGAGTAAAACCCAATCATAAGTCCCCTCCTAATTTGAGCATCCTCCTCAGGAATAAGCCCCAAGTTAGAATATTCAAATCTACATAAAGCACATATACCTTTGTGGACCTTGTTCCCAGGTTTCTTCCCTGAAGTAAATCCTAATCTTCATCTATCTAGGAATTCATACATACATAAGCCCCACTCATTTCTTATAATTGCATCTTTCATGGCACAATTGTCTAATTTTACCAATACCTATTGTTTCTCACATCGAGTATGACTCACGTGAGCTTAGAGTGTAAAATTAATTATGAAATATTTTTTTGAGCCATCAATCATGCATAAACCTCATAATTATTTACTCGAACTACGTGGGTTCTGATTCCTTTTCAAAAATAAAGGATACGTAGGTATCCCATCAGTGGGTACGATCCCAAATCTGAAATAATCCATGTTCTCCTGAATGAAAATAAACTTCAAGTGCCCCACTGAGTGGCTCTCACTAGAGAAAATATTTGCGCAACAAGAGGAAGAAATGAATGAATTGAGGAGGTTGAACGCAGAACTACTTCAAGGTAGTCTTCCTCCTAAGCGTGTTGGAGTCAGTCAACCGAGGGAGTTTGTTTCAGCTACTGAGATGGATCAAGAATATCCTCCTTTATCAGTACACCCTCACAGGTCTAATCCTATGGGTCAAGTGCAACAACAATTGGTAGTGCTGCCATCGGTTGCAGTACCAACCACCACATCTGTCCAAGCTCCAGTCAGTGCACCTGCTCAGATTCAAGCTCAACCGGATGTTTCTCAAAAGTTAATAACTACTATTGAGTCATTAACAGCTTGATTGGAAGCTATGGAAGGGAAGTGTGCATAGGTTCAACCAGAAAATAAAGATTACCCTGAATGGGTAGATTCAATCTCTCCCCCATCAAATTTTTGGAACCCTGTATTCCATATTTTCAATGGATCAGGCGACCCTGAACAACATTTGACGCATTACGTGTCTTGTTACGATACTATGATGGGAACTCTGGAGCAGCAAGAAGCAGTTAAACTTAGATGCTTCGTGCGAACCTTGCAAGGACCAACTTTTTTCTGGTATACAAGCTTGAAATCCTGGTCAATTACCGGATGGGAAGAACTCCGTCAACGATTTATTCTTCAATTAAGCTCAAATTTTCCAAAGACAATAGTTTTTGATCTTACAAACTGTAAGCAAAGGGAGAATGAAAGAGTCTCTGATTTCATTGCTCAATGGAAGGGATTAACATATTCCCTGAGCTTAGCACTCTCTCAAGAGGAACTGTTTCCAATCTATGTGGCAAATCTGCGTGACGAATTATGCACACCATTGATCCCTATGAAATACATAGGAGGGTTTAGAGAACTTACCTCAATCACTCAACAGATTGAAGATTATCTTATATAGACTAAGGCTAAATCTCATGTAATTCCATTAGCTCCAAGAAGGATAATGAGTAAAGCCGAAACTGCTGCAGTTATGCTTAAAAAAGCACCTGTACCTGCTTCTACCTCAAAACCTTCATCTTTTCAAAGGGATCCACCTCCTGAGCGCCAACAACAAAGGCCGTTTCGTCAAGATGATCAAATAAATCAAAGACGAAAACAATTTGAGGATATGAAGAGAAAAACATACTCTTTCCAAAATGAACAAGTTCCTGGTTACTTCATTTCAGCTCTAGAAAATAATTTGGTTCAGTTGCCAAGGCCCAAAAGGCCAAACAAGGAAGGAGATGAAGACCATCCCAATTATTTCCCCTTTCATCAAATGTTGGGGCATCCCATACAGGAGTGTTTTGTCTTTAAAGACCTCCTGCAAAAGATGGTCGACTCAGGACAAGTCAAATTAAAAGGTTCTTCAGCTCAAGTAGCATGTGTCACTGCTACAGTTCCAGAGGAGGAAGGTGAGTGGCAAGAAGTTAAGAACAAAAATGCACAAAAATATGATGATTGTATGGTCAGAAAGACGATCAACTGAACTCATGCTATTTTGCGAACACAATTGAAGAAACCAATTGTACCTTCTGCCATGAATGTCGCAGCAAAACCCTCTTCATCAGAGGGAAAATCCTCAAAGAAACGACATGATTCAAAGAAAGAAAAAGAATCAGAAGAAGATGAGTACGTGTCAAATACTAAGTTGTATTTGACCCTGGAAGACTTCATTCCATCTACTTCAAATCAACGGGCACCGTCCCACCAAACGGTACAGCCTAAATAGGCCAATCAAGCAGAATCTTCATCGGATGAAGAGTTGATTTTTAGTTCTGTTAATATGATTCAATTAACAGATCCATATGCCATTCATAGTTTAGATTTCGATGAGCCTGAATTCCCTGTGTCAAACAGAGGAATCAGAGAATGTTCCAGAGGCTCAGGATACAGGGGAGGACGTGGATCTTTCAGAAGCCACTATTCCAATTCTACCCTTGTTAGATCTGTGTACGTAGCAGAAACTCGTGGTAGAGCCCTTCAGCGAGCTCAGCTAGAACAAGAAAGTTCTTCTACCAATAACAAATTCAGTCCTGGAACAGTTATTTTGGAGGATCGGTTGGGGGTTCCACCTTCATCCTCTCAACAAGTAAATAGATCTAATCGGTCTAATCTTCCAAAACCAGGAATATTGCCAACTCCTATCCCAATACAAGATGCATCAACTTCCAAAGCATCTACTTCCAAGGCACCTGCTAAACCACATGTTTCTGTTGGGAAACACAGACCTCTGGATCAAAAGTATGATGTATTGAAACACTTGGCCCAAGTACCATCCAAGTTATCAATTCTGGATTCTTTGAATTTGTCAAAAGATCTTTAGGAGGCACTCATCGAGGCTTTGTCAAGTCCTCAGGAGTTTGAAACTGAAATTGCTGCAGCTGAAGTCTATCACATAGAGAATAATCTTGTAGAATTCCATGAAATAATATCTTTTACTGATGAAGATGAAGATGATGTTGTTTAGGGGAATATTAGACCTTTGTACTTATCTGGCAAGGTCAATGGTGTAGACGTCCGAAGAGCTTTCATTGATAATGGTTCAGGAGTCAACCTCATGCCCATTCATACACTTCGTCGATTGGGCCTTACGGAATCTCATTTATCTCCTAATACCATGATGTTACAAGGATATGATAAAAATGAACAAGAACCACTAGGCGAAGTTACACCCAGAACTCAGTTTGGAGATCTTGTATCCAATTCAAATTTCATGGTTGTTGATCAAGACTCAGCTTTCAACATCTTGCTTGGAAGACCCTGACTACATCAACATGCGGCTATCCCTTCATCATACCATCAATGTCTCAAATATTATTTTGATGGTCAAGTTGGAACATTATATGGTGATAAGGCCCCGTTCAAGACATGTGAGTCTCAATACATTGAGGCGTAATTCTATCACATGAAAGAAAAGGATAAATCCAAAAAAAGGAGATTACCAAAGTTAATGCTCTATATGGTTTGGAGAAGATTCTAGTAAATCCATTTGCGCATGTGAGTACAGATTATGTGTTGCCTATCAGTCAAATTGGTAGGATATACCCAAATCAAAATACTCTTATGAAAAAATCCATAATGTCAATTACGGAAATCAATCCAGACAACATGAGAGAAATTAGTGATCCTCCAAGCAGTGATGAAAGCTCAAATGGTGACGTCTTCATTTCATCTGCTAAAATCCAACAAGTCTATACTTCACCAATCAGGCCAGAAGAATTTATATCAACATCAGAGGTGAATAATGATGTCGATTCTCAATCCATCATCTCCTCTTTATTTCCCAAGGAAGACCCTTCATCATCAATTGGGTCAGAAATGGAAGCTTCTTCTTCAAGATGTTCAAATTTTAACATCTCTTCTGATCATGGAAATTATGATTTATCATATACTATGGAAGTAGAAACGGAAGAAATAACACATATTGAAGAAGAAGAGGAAGATCTTAGAGATGCTCCTCCAGCATTTGAAGAGGGTATCTCTACCACCGTGGATGAACTCAGAGAAATAAATTTGGGTACAAAAGAATATCCACGCCCCACTTTAATAAGTGTGTCCATGACTCTTGAAGAAAAAGAGATGTATATTTCCTTTTTAAAGCAAAATCGAGAAATATTTTCTTGGAACTATATAGAGATGCCCAGACTTGATCCTGATGTTGCTACTCATCATTTGGGTTTACCAGAAGAACATCGAGGATTTAAGCAAGCCGCGAGAAGAACACACCCAACTTATGCTTCCAAAATTGAAGCTGAAGTGGATAAGCTTATCAAATCTAAATTCGTCAGAGAAGTTCAATATCCCAAGTGGTTGGCTAATATTTTCCCTATAAAGAAGAAGAACAGAAAAATTAGAGTTTGCATTGATTTCAGAGATCTTAATCAGCATTGTCCTAAGGATGATTTCCCAGTTCCGATTACAGAACTTTTAATTGATGCAACAACTGTCTATAAAGCACTTTCCTTCATGGATGGATATTTCGGATATAATCAAATTCGAATGGCCCCAAAAGATGAGGAATACACAGCTTTTAGAGCCCCTCAGGGTGTGTTTTTCTACCGGGTAATGCCCTTTGGCTTAAAGAATGCAGGTGAAACATATCAGCGTGCCATGAATCGTATCTTTAAACCCTTTTTAGGGAAGTTTGTTGAATGATATGTGGACGATTTAGTGGTCAAATAAAAACAAAATTTTAATAACTTGGCTGATTTGGAAGTCATATTCCGCAATCTTCGACAACATAATTTGAAGATGAACCCCTTAAAATGTGCTTTTGGGGTAACCTCAGGAAAATTTCTCGGCTTTGTTGTACGCCATCGTGGTATTGAAGTCGATACTGAGAAGGAAAATTCAATCCTTGGTATGTCACCTTCTCGAAATTTGAAATAATTAAGAGGACTTCAAGGACACTTAGCCTATATTCGACGTTTCATCGCCAATTTGGCAGGAAAAAGTTTACCCTTCACCAAATTGATGAAGAAGGAAGTCACTTACCAGTGGACTAAATAATGTCAAGAAGCATTCAATATTCTCAAGAAATACCTCTTGAGTCCGCCGGTACTCATGAAACCTGTTGAAGGAAGACCACTTATCCTTTACGTGACAGCTTTAGAGTGATCATTGGGTGCCTTTATTGCTCAGAAGAATGATGCTGGGAATGAAAACAGCCTCTACTACCTCAGTCGGACTATGCTTGAAGCAGAAACCTGGTATTCAAGTATTGAGAAGTGATGCCTGGCATTAATCTTTGCAGTTCAGAAGTTGAGACACTACCTACAACATCACGAGGTCCAATTGGTATCTCGCAATAACCCGCTCAAATTCATCCTTATTCATCCAATGCTTACAGGACATCTGGAAAGGTGGGCATTTATTTTGCAACAATTTGATATTCAGTATGTGTCTCAAAAGGCAATAAAGGGCCAAGCTCTGGCTGATTTCCTGGATGAACACCCTTCAGTGGAAGACACATCTTCAGATATTGAACTCCCTGATGAGGAAATCTTCTCTATTCAAGAAAGTCCTCAGGCATGGGAAATGTATTTTGATGGTGCTTCCAGAAGTCCAACAGGGAGGAAAATGGAAAATCCTAAATTCAAAAAAGTTGGCTTAGGAATTTTTCTCATCTATCCAGAAAAGACAGTGTTGCCTTATTCCTTCTTATTGTGGGAAGGTGGTACCAATAATGAAGTAGAATACCAAGCTCTCATCGCAGTCTTGGAATTGGCACTTCAAGCACAAGTGAATCACTTAAAGGTGAAAGGTGATTCAGACCTGGTAATCAAACAAGTCAATGGGGGATTATGCCATCAAAAAAGAATATCTAATCCCTTTGTATGATTACGTTAGAGAGTTAATGGTGTAATTCCCTTTGGAACCGACATTTTCGTATGTCCCGTGATCACAAAATGCTCAAGCTGATGCACTGGCTAATATAGCCACAACTCTGGCAGATCCAAATCGGGATGAGACAACCATCAATATTGCCCATCGTCTTGCAATTTCACCTTATGTTTGAATCAAGACAAAGGAAATTAATGAAATTAGTCCCATTACTGAACCATATAGTCATACTATAGGATGGATGTCACCTATCAGGGAATACCTTCAAAATGGAACACTTCCACCTAATAGAGCCGAGAAAGAACAAATCCGGCGACGTTTGGTCAATTTTACTCTCTATGATAGCCCAGACCACCTAGAGAAAATTCTCTACAAACGTGGTTTTTATGGAGTTCTCTTCAAATGCATTGATGGTGAAGAGATAATGGTTGTCATGAAAGAAGTGCATGCAGGAGTCTGTGGTGCCCACCAGTCTGGACATAGACTGTCTGATCAGATTTGAAGGCTTGGATACTTTTGGCCTTCAATGATACAAGATTGTATTAATTTCACAAATAAGTGTCATTCATTCCAAGTACATGCCAACTTCATTCATCAACCTCTATAGTTGCTTCATATATCTAAATACTCGTGGCCATTTGCCACATGGGGAATGTATGTGGTGGGACCTTACCCTTCAGCTACGTCCAAGCAGTTTAAGTATATTCTTACTGCTACTGATTTCTTTTCCAAATGGGCAGAAGCAATACCTCTCAAGGAATTCAGTTCTAAATGCATTGTTAGCTTCATCAAGTCTAACATCATTACTAGATTTAGTGTCCCTCATACCATATTGACGGACAATGGCACCAACTTCTGTTCATCCGAGGTGAAGAAATTGTATCGAGAATACAACATCAAACCCAACCATTAATCTCAGTATCATGCAGCGTCCAATGGACAGATAAAATCCTTCAATAAGAATTTGTCAAATATACTGCAAAATATGGTGGATAAAGATAATAAATCATGTCCTGATAAACTATTCCATGTTTTATGGGCTTATCAGACTACCACCTGCACTGCAAAATGGTCAACACCATATTCACTGGTATATGGAACGGAAGCTGTCTTGCCCATTGAAGTTCAATTACCCTCACTCAGAGTAGCCATTTGTGATCAGTCATCTATAGATGAGCAATCTCAAAAGCGATTGAATTAATTGGAACGGTTATATGAGAAAAGATTGTGCACTTTTCACCACTTGGAAGTCTATCAGAATCGAATAGCTCGAGCTTTTAACAAAAAAGTTCGTCTTCGTTCATTCACTCAGGGAGAAATAGTATTAGTTCTCAGAACTCCAATGATACCAGGAAAGAAACCTCCCAAGCTTGAGCCAAAATGGGAAGGAACTTACTCAATACATAGGGTCTACTCCAATGGAGCTTATTCATTAATCTCAATGGATGGAGAACTCATCATTACTCCAACCAATGCTAGATTTTTGAAGAAGTATTTTGTATAAACACAAAATATATCATCATTGGTCCGGTATGACCTTAAACTGCACCACCGTCCAATAAGACGTTAAACTGCATAATCCACGGTCCATACATATGACCTTAAACTATTTGTATTACTTTCGTCCCACATGACGTTAAACTGTGAAAAAGTTCCCTAATTCATCCAACATGACGTTAAAATGTGTCCCCTTCATCGTCCTTGCTATATGACATTAAACTATACAACAATGGTCCATGCATATAACCCTAAACTATTTGAAAGTCCCTTTCATCCAACATGACATTAAACTTTATTGTCCCTTTTTCGTCCAACAAGACGTTAAACTATGGAAAAGTCCCTAATACGTCTAACATGACGTTAAATGGTGTACTATTTTGTCCTTACTGCATGACATTAAACTGCACAGTCCTCTTTTTGTCCAACATGACATTAAACTGTGTTTTCCCCCATCGTCCTAACTATATGACACTAAACTGTACAGAAAGTACTTTGTCCTTGCTACATTACACTAAACTGTGCAGCACTTATAGTCCTAACTGCAAGAATTTAAACTGTATAGTCCCTTTATATGTCCTACAAGACATTAAACTGTGCATCGTTAAGGTTATTGTTACCTCTTGTTTCTCACACCGAGTATGACTCACGTGATCTTAGAGAAAACTTCAACCATAACACTCTCTCTGGGATACTAACCATGTGTAATTCCCAACAACATCATTTTTTAGGTCGTTGTCCCCAAGAACAACTTGATCACTAATTCATTCTTTAATTGAACTATGCGTACTTTGATCCTTGCCTTCCAGGCTTGGTATGTAGGCAACCTCCCAAGGTTCAATCCCAAAACCAATCTCTTCACATCGATTCACCTCCATCTCATACGATGTTGGTTCGTGAAACCGCCCCTAGAATCAATATCTTTACATTGGTTCACCTTTTTCCTTGCTATATGACGTTAAACTGTACAACACTTTTTGTCCTGTATGATAATAAAACTACAATATTCTTTGATACCCTCACTTGAGAGGGAAAAATTATTTACATTGATTTTTCAATCATGTTTCATTCCAAAGACTACGTGCATACATGGAAATGCCCAAACCTTTTATCTTGGGTTAGACCATCATTGCACTAAAGTCCCTTTTAACCCTTCACCTATACGAACCAAATTTGTACAGAGGGTAGTTTTATAACTACGTGGGATTAATTCCCATCCTTAGGGGATACGTAGGAACGTTCGAGTGTCCCTCGAATCCAGCCCCAAGTCTTTGGGCCTAACCCCAAATTTCACTTTCAGTCCCTTGGCTGAAAAGTCCCCATGAAAACACACACTGTGTATTTATTATAACGGTCCAAGCTCTATGAGCCTAAACTAAGATCTCCAACCCTTTTGTACCACATGACGTAAAACTGTAGTTTAAGAACTACATATGGATTGATTCCCATCCTTATGGGATATGTAGTGAAGTCCAACATTTCCATTCAGGACCTAGCTACAACATGATTATGGTTATCATTGATCCATGTATCTCTGCATACATTGGACAATACCCATCTTTATGTGTCATAATCCTAATCTTGAATACTTCTAGATCCTCATAACCATTTTCTTGACTTCTAATCACAATGGCCTGGAATTCTGAGAGTTCTTTTGCCTGACCATGTAGCACGTGCCCTTAGGCGGCCTTGCATAAATAGTCTACATAACAGACCTGTCAGCCAAAAGATGCTATTATTTGACTATGCACCCAATGCCCTTATGTGGCCCTGCATAATTCAACCCCCTAACGGGTTTGTTAAATACTGGTAACTTCATTATTGGGATGAAATCTTCTTTTGTCCTTATTTGTCTTAATGACAATATGTTGGGATCCGCAAAAATATCCATCCTTAACATACTTGTCCCATATCCTTTCTCATGATTTGAAAGTATTCAAGTCTATGGTTTATATTCTCCTTCCCTACGTTTGGGTCAGACCTTCATAGGAGTAATATTCATCTAGTTCTTTGATAATCTTGTTTGGAAATATCTTCTCCATATTCAAGTACCTCTTTCCATACAGAAAACTCTATACTTTGGAAAATTTGAATCTTCATAAACTTTCACTGGATTTTTAGCACTAGGAAAGCAAATTTCTGAGAGTTATTTTTCCTAACTATGTAGCGCATTCCCTTAGGCGGCCTTGCATAAACAGTCTACATAACAGACTTGTTAGCCAAAAGATGTTATTTATTTGACTATGCATCCAATGCCCTTAGGTGGCCCTGCATAATTCAACCCCCTAACGGGTTTGTTAAATAATGGTAACTTCATTCTTGGGAATTACTTCTTCTAATTACTTTTAGCTCTTTTCCATATCATTCCTCAGATTAAAATATTCTTAAGTCACAGTTTACATATTTTCCCTCATACTTGAGTATGGTAATATGTTTTCAGATAAATTGTCAAGGAATTGAGCCAATTTTAATTCATTTTGGTCAAAGCTACTTCGACCTTAAACATTAGCCTGCCCGACGTGCATGACTTTAAACTACCCACAAAATACAAAGGAACTTTGAATAAAAGTCAAGTTCCAACTCACTAAACATACATTTTGTATGATTTAGGTAATATTGAGAAAATTAAAAGATTCAAAGTTTGTAGGGTTATTTACATTAATCCTAGTAAAAATAAAACTATGCTTACTAGGCCCATTGGCTTAGGTAAAATTTAAAGCATGGAGAAAAGTAAAATACGTGCACAAGTGATTGAAGATGAAATCATTCTTTCCATTTGATGCACAAGAATTAGAAGGACATCCACAGATTGGAGTCTCTTCTCTTTTTCAAGAAATTACAAAAGACTGTCAACATAAGTCTTCAATTGATGAACCGCATCCCGAGATTCATCAGCAGCTACTTGAAGCTCGTGCACTCGACCAACTTTACTCTTTTCAGCCTGATGGAGTGCTTTCTTGGCATCCAAAATGGTCTTCATACCATTCGTTTGAACTCCCTCCAGTGAATTATTGAGTTGGTCATGTTCCCCAGTAACAACATCTAACTGTTGCTGAAGGTTAATCTTCTGGATGATTTTTTCTTTGATATTATGCTTCAGCTCCTTCATCTTGGCAGCATAGTTAGCCTCAGCTCGAGATACCGTAACCTCAAATTCACCGATGTTGACTGACATTTTCACCCTGGTAAGATCTTCATGAAACTTTTTCTCCTACTCCCTCCCGAAGATGACTCGTTTCACCGCGATATGGATCTCTTGGTATCTAAAACTGCCAAGTCCGAGCATGATAAACTGGGAAGAAAATCGAGGGATCTTCAATGATATCTATTCTAAAGGAACCTCAGATATGATTTTCCATATGTTGTTCCATGCCTTGCATCGTGAGAAGCTGATCGCCTTAAGCACCTCTAGGTCTGATTCAATATCATCATCACAGGGGGGCATGTAATCGGGGATTAATGCACTTAAGGAAGTGCCCTGTTCTGCTTCTTCCCCCCTGACCCTGGTTGCTTCACCTTCTACTGCTGTTTGGACGGAAGTTGAGACCTCACCTCCAGTTCTAACCATTGAAGTTGATAGCCCTGTTTGATCAATTAAAAGTATGGTTAATTTCATAGAATAATGAAAGTTGGATGTCTATCTTGAAAACTCAGTCCAATCATTACCTAACAATAGATCGACAGCTTGAGAAGACTCCTCCCCATATTTACCAGTTTCAATAGGATCTTCAAGATGGGTCTCATGAGGGTTTACTGGGTTTAACTCCACTTGATCTAATGTTTCTGAAATGATAGGGTTGACATCAATGTCCACACCCTCTTTAGGCATTGGTAGTTCAGCAGCTTCTATGGATGGAATTGCATATTATTTTCAGTCATGATTAGAAGTGTAAATTATAAGAAAATTTACCGTGTGAAGGATAAAACTCACACCCAAGGTCTTCTAAATCACATGATAACTTAGCATGATCATAAAATTCTTCGAAAGACAAGCCACGATTCATCATTTTATCCAATGATATTTCAGAATCCTGGTTAGTCTCACCGGTAGGAGAATTTGATGTGTCCTCTTGGCGACCCTCATTCTTCGGCCCCTGACCCTGGATAGCTTCTTCAGGAAGGATGGTAGATTCAGTTGCTACGGTCGCCAACGATTCTGGTGCAGGTTCTTCTCTACTTGTAGCAGCAGCAGGAGCAGTACTGGGAATAGATGTTGGATCTTTTTCAGAAGCAGCCAAGTCATCCTGAATTTGCGTTTGTTCCACAGCACCCTCCGTGGTCCTTTAGGGAGGATCAGTCCTTTCCATCAGAGGGGAAATTGAAGAAGCCCCTGCAATCCAAAGGAAATTGATCAATCTTTTTCATGGTTTAAAATTCTTGATTATCTGAAGGACTTACCAATACTGATAAATCATTTAGCGGTGGACTTCCTCCTTCGTCGCCTTTGTCCTTTTGGATTTTTAGGAGTATCAGTAGTCTCCCTTATTGGAACTTGAATTGGATAATGGAAGGCTATGTACAACACCTCATTCATGGCCTGTTGGCCTGGATATATCTCTCCCAGTTCGCGAGGAGAATCAGTAGTAGCCCCGATGGCAGTACCACCAGGGCTATACTGTGGCGAAGAAACCTCAGTTCCTTTCTTTGCAAGATACAATATGAAGAAAATAACTTCCTTAAGTAACAAAGATTCGACTGGAATCAAGTTGGAAAGAAAACAAGGAAAGAAAACTTACATCTTTAGGAGACACATAATCATGCCACTCCTCATATCCAGAACCACCAGCCCCCTCAGTGGCGCCACGATCAATCATTTACTTCACCTGCCTGGTGATAAGAACATGATAATCAGTGGAATATATGAGCATTTAAAGCTCTCTGATGTTGGACCTCACTTCATTGGGGTTATCCTCATATTGGATATCTGTAGAAGCTAGAAGATTCCCTATTCCAGGAAGTTGTAGGCCCTCACACAAATCCAGCTAGGCAGTCTCAGTACCACGGTATAAACTCTGCCATGTCTAGACAGCCTATGGTCTTAGATATGAAGGCTAAGAGGAAGGACCTACAATCTTTTACTTCAATTTCATCCGGGATCCTACAACTGTAGATAAAGAATGATAAAATAAGACTTATTTCTTTATAAAGTAGTAGTGATTAAATTACCACAATGAAGTAACTCACTAGGAGTTGATGGACTAGGTCTCTTGATTCTAACTGGAGGATTATATCGGGCACGAGCCTGCTTTGCCACTTGTTGTGCCTCATCATCCCCATCATGGGAATCCAGTGAATTAGTCATAGAGGAGGAATTTGGCAAATCAGCTTCAGGTGGGGAAACATCACCTTCATGAGGAAGGCTTTCCTTCTCTATAGTCCTCTTCCTTTTCCCCACCTGATAAACTGGGTGATTCATCACCCCTTTGGGGTATGATGCTATCCAGTGCTCGGCATACCAAGTAGCCAGGTTATGTGTCGCTTTTTGAACTGGTAGATCAAATACTTCCCCAGTCTTCTCCCTTGACGTCAGCAGCCACAGTTGCCAAGCAACCATCAGATGTTGCTGTAACCTGACATGTACTAGGGGAGATACAACAATATGTTGCAGACACTTGAATTGACATACAAATCTATATGGAGCATAGGCCTCGCATATAATTTCTCCGTCAATCCTGGAAACTAGCACACCATCCCTACAAGCTAGCATGTATACCCTCAGATCCAAATGGGCTGTTCCATCATCAATAAACCGTCCGGTTGGCGGATTTCCATAGGGAAATAAGTTTAATTCCTTAAACATGATCAGCCTCAATTTCATGTCATAGGCATTAACATCTAATGGAGAAACTCCAGAGAATTCTTGCACTGATGGCCTGAAAGAACTTCCAGGAATTTGTAATCAATTCTGTACATTGTAAGTCATGAAGTGAGTGGCAATCCATCCCCATAAAACTTGGAATGGTCCCACTATTCTTAAAGGAGATTTACCCATGAAGACATGAAGTAAACTCCTGTGAATCTTTGCCAAAATGGGGGTAGCCTTCCCAACCATTTTTCCCTCATCCAAATTTTCCGAAATGAAGAAGGTCCTGGGCCTGACGCCTCCCTTCGAATCCATTATTGGCAAGAGATAAATACTGAGCCATAATGCCAAGAAGCCCGCCAGAAGAGTCTTCTTCGGGATCCTTTAATTCACCTCATATCCCTATTTCTCAAATTCTCCTACTTCTAGAGTTGGCCAGAATGTGCCAGGAGAACCCCTCTTCCCAAGTTTTGGGCAGGTGGTAGGACGTTTGGGCCTCCTATCCTTAGATTTATTTTTCTTGGATCCTTTCTCCTTCGGCTCCTTCTCCTTTGACTCCTTCTCTTTCTTCTCAATAAGAAATATATTCATCCGCTCCTCTGAATGAATATCCTTTCTAGAATGAGTTAACGAGGTCTCTGAACTCTTGAGCCTGTGGAAGATCTTAAATAATTCCCAAGCTAAAGCATGAGTCTTCTCTGAATCATTCCAAGTAACCTTGGGTGGAATGAATTAATCATACATATCACCCAAAATTGGAGCCCCTGAGATCTTGTGGAAATCCCACAGACTGATACCTACTTCTCCATGAGTCAGATGGAAAGAATTAGTTTCTGGGCTCCAGTGGCTGAGTATCTCCGGCACGAAGTTATCATGTCTGTAAACATATGTTTTCCCAACCCAAACAGCTTTTTATATCGTAACTTCTTTCAGATCCTCGACAAACTCTACACAGGTTTGTCGCACCCAGTATGCCCACATCCAAGTTGGATTCACACCTCCCCCAGGACAGAAGTCCCAACTTTTCTTCCAGCATTTGGATTGATCCATCCGAGCATTTTAGAAGATTTAAGGATGACAATGTGGTTGCAGCTCAGGCTTATGAGGTTTTAGATCTGGCGTACAAAGACTATGATGAATCATGTGGGCCTTCTCCACTATTCCAGCACTTATAAATACTCCTCCACATGAGATATTTGCTAAAGAAAAGTTGGTATAATTCTAAAACCAAGAAAATGGGAGATAGTTCTTTGCTTCTAGAATAGTAACTTCTCGCATATGACCATAGCTATACAAAGGCAAATAAATGCTTTGGGGAAAGTTGCGATGATATTTCTTCAGATACTTAGCCAAATCTGGAAGAGTGCTACTTTTTACGGTATAATAATCGTGGCCAATGATGTTCATCATATCATCAATCCGCTTGTTAGCCAGTTCATTAGCTATTCTGGTTCTAAGAACTATTTGATTCTGTACAAAAGTTGAATAAATTAACTCTTAAGTAAGTTGATTTTTCATAAAATTTGTGAAGGAATTTCAGAAAAATGGAAAAGCCATTAGGGCGTGCAAGTCTAAACTTGGAACACAAGTATGGATGTGTTGCGCAAGTGTTAATGTGCCGCGCAAGTTTTTGGCATGAAAGTATCACCAGACAAGTCCTATTACCTTGACAACAGTGCGACAATGAAGAAACAGCGGAAAACAAGAAATCTGCGCGGTGAAGGGGACCTGCACGGTGAGAGCTTGAAAATCCGGAAATCAGATGCTATGTGCGGCAAATGACCGCATATTTATAGGCCAGGATGCCCACCTGATCGCCTACAGTTAAGCGCGCTCTATCCAGGGTGCTCTAGCCTTGCACGACTCGCACCTGTGTGACTCGCACCTGCACGCCTCTTTCCCTTTGGTTTTCTTCTTTTTCCTCAGAGTCACATCCTTATTTTTTCGGATCCAACTCTGAGGGGGGACTTTTGTTGATTCTCCTTTTTGTCACATTGTCTAAAAGAATGGAAAGGGAAATGACTTAGCAGAAATTGATTCATCCTTTGAAGAAAACATAAAAAATCAACAAAGGTATGAACAAGGCTTCAAATGCACAAGGGTCACGCAAGTTCCATAAATGTCACGCAAGTATACTTACGCGCCACCTAATGGTCATGCAAGTGACTTGTGCGCTCTAAAGGATAACCGCCCGAGGTATTCTCCAGCCTATAAATAGACCCTTTGGGCCCCCCATTTGAAAGAGGAATTTTTCCAAAATTGAGATACAGAGCTCTGAATGCCCAAGTCTCTTCTTCAGGTCTTCTGAACACTTCAAAGGAAATTATTTACCTTGAATGGAAGGTCTAAATAGGAGGAGTAAGGTATAAGTGTTATAATTCACTAACACTTGCGCGCCTAAGTGTTTTTACCCTTAAGGGAAATGAACACACTTGCGCGCCGCCCTACTTCTTCACCATAAATTGTGCGCTATCTTATGGAAAGCCTCTAGGGATGATTCTAAAGGCTTTGATCAAGGAAAACCCAAATATTACTCTAAGGGATGAAAATTTCTCAAATACCCATGTGCTGCGCAGGTATACCTGTGCGACCAGGACTTGCGCGCCCACACAGTACATGCGCGCCTTCCAGGACTTGCGTGCCCCTACCTTTTTGGGTGCCTTTCCTGCCCATTTTTACCCCACTTATGCCATTCTACCTCTCCTATTCAAAATTTAGTATTCAAGACACTCTTTAAAGCCATTTATGGAATTATTTCTTGATTTGGCTTCCTTATCTGAAAGGAATTCTGTGGAATATCTCTCAAAACCTAGTGATTTACACATCTTCATGTCACTAAAGATTAAGATTTAATTCATTCAACCTCATCCTTTAAAATGATAGATTCTCTTAACCTAGGCCTCCTTTTCCGGACTAACCCCTGGTCATAATTCTTCTAATCTGGGCATCCTCTTCAGGAATAAGACCCACTCATAAATTCCATTTAACTTAGGCCTCCTTCTCAGGGATAAGTCCGAAGTCTCAAGTCCCTTAACCTGGGCCTACTTTTCAGGAGTAAGACCTAGTCTTTAAGTTCCCTTAATTATGGGCATCCTCCTTAGGAGTAAACCTCGAGTTCCCAAAAATCCAAATTCCCTTAACCTGGGATTACTTTTTAGGAGTAAGCCCCAATCATAATCCCCTTTAATCCTGGGCCTCTTCTTTAAGAATAATCCCCAGTCATAATTTCTCTTAACCAGTCTTAGTTTACTTTTGAATCGGGATTCCTTCTCAGGAGTAAAACCCAATCATAAGTCCCCTCCTAATTTGAGCATCCTCCTCAGGAATAAGCCCCAAGTTAGAATATTCAAATCTTCATAAAGTACATATACCTTTGTGGACCTTGTTCCCAGGTTTCTTCCCTGAAGTAAATCCTAATCTGCATCTATCTGGGTAGTCATACATACATAAGCCCCACTCATTTCTTATAATTGCATTTTTCATGGAACAATTGTCTAATTTTACCAATACCTATTGTTTCTCACACTGAGTATGACTCACGTGATCTTAGAGTGTAAAAGTAATTCTGAAATATTTCTTTGAGCCATAAATCATGCATAAACCTCATACTTCTTTACTCAAACTATGTGGGTTCTGATTCCTTTTCCAAAACAAAGGATAGATAGGTATCCCATCAGTGGGTACGATCCCAACTCTGAAATAATCCACGTCCTCATGAATGACAATAAACTTCAAGTGCCCCACTGAGTGGATTTAAAACCAGTATGGTCATCATAATGACCAAGAGAATTTTATGTATTTTTATGGATACCATCAACTAAGAATATCTAACAAATACAGATGATTATTCATCAGTGAAGAACCTAAAATACATATAAAAGATTCTCTAAATTTCCTACGTACCAGTCATTTATTGTCAGACTAAAGGAATGCTCATTTTATACTTGCCTATGTAATAAGGATTCACGAACATAACTTAAATCTATAAAGAGTGTCTTGGAATAGAGAATAATTCCCCTAAAAAAGGTGTGATGAGTCCGACCTCCCATCCTCTCGACCAATGAAAATTCCTAAGCTTCATCAGTCCACAACTAATGAGGGCCTACCTTTGGAAAGTAGGTTCAAATGGATATGGAATCATTGGATGTTTCCAGTTCTACGAACAAACCCATTAGAAACCGATTGGAATGTTTGAAACTTCAACCAATGAGGTTTTCCCCAATTCTAGAGGGAAACATGATGGCTCATAAGGCTCAAAAGAAGCTAGGAGATCTGAAGTTTGGACTTGATCCTACTGAATCCAAGGCTTTAAATATTCAGACTGAAGAACAAATCCAAGAAGAAGAGAAAAGAATAAATATAATTAAAAGATTAAAAGAATCTAAAATAGTTGAGAGTTTTTTAGAAGATGTAGAAATATCTTCTGAGAATCTAGTGCTTCAAACATCTCATATCAACCAATTAAATCCAGAAGATGAATTAATTTTCAAAGAAACCTCAGTTGTTACTACTGATATACCTTCAGTGAAAGATAAGGGAAAAAATATAGTTATTGATGAATCGGTTCCAAATGCACCTAAAAAACAATTAAAACCCAAGTGAACTGGTAAGGGAAGTTTTAGAATAACAAGAAAACTAGAGGAAGACATTGAAAAAAAATTTGATATGGAAATTGAAGAAGGAGATGAAGAATAATATGAAGAAGAATACGAATAAATAAAAGAAGAGAAAGGAGTTGAAGTAGAATAATAAGAGGAGAAATATCAAGGAAAATAATAGGATGAGGGTGAAGAAACTCAATTAGATAAGGAATCATCAGATTCATCTTCATTAAATTTACCCTCTAAGATCAATATGTTTGAAAATTAAAAAATTTACCAAGAAGAAGAATTGTTATAAAAAAGGAAGCACAATTGTAATCAAAGAAATAAGAAGAAGATAAAAAATCAAAGAATAAAGTATCTAAAAAAGCTGAAATCGATAGGGATGTCAAAATGCTTGAAATTTCATATGATATTAAAGTTTTTAAGAAAGATGAAAAAATGAGAGAAATTTGATACCAGAACAAACAAAATATAACCTCCAAAACCTTCTTTAGAGTCAGAGGCAATAATTTATTAGAAAGGTTTTGATTACATTTGTCAATCCTTGAGGATATTAGAAGCTATAATTCAATAAATTACTAACCTTGAATCAATATATTAGATCATCCAAAATATTCTCAATGAAAAATTAGAATCAATAAAGGTTTTAACAGAATCAGTGATTCATATTGAAGTAGAGTGGAAGAATTTTAAAGAACATTATCATACTCACAAAAGGTAATACAATTAGATGGTAAAATTATCAAACGAAGTGTATTCCAATATCCATTTTCATGGTGATCAATTTTTGGAAGTGAATTAACTTTTATTATAATCATATGATTATTTTAACAAGTTATCCTCATATATAGAAGACATAGTAAATTTTTTTGAAGAATTCAAAGATGCTACAGATGAACAAACTGAGGATGTGTCACAAACCAAGATGGGGTTCCATCCAACCCAACACTTGACCCAGCTCGTGGCATGGCCCAAAGGGTGTTCCCAATCCCCAAATGCTAGAAATAGGTTCCTAAGTATCAAAAAATTAAACTTGGGAATGATTTCACCCATGTAAATAGTCATAAACAACCAAATATAATAAATAAACCAAAACTAAATAATCATAACCAAACATGGAATAAATTTTTTCAGATTCAATGTCTAAAACATTTAAATAACTCCTAAAGGGGATAAAACATAAAGGGAACAAAACACTATCACAAAACCACCAAGCAACAAGAGGAAAATCGTCCTCAAGCCACCACCACAACACCTACAATGGAAAAACCACTATCATCCCATACCCCCATCTCCAAACATCTTTCATTTACCTATGTCAAACATAACCAAGTTTTCTTACACCCCATGGTATAATAATGGTGTTATCCAAATACCAATAGGATGTCACCTAATAAAATAGATTCCATGTCATAACATTAAAGGAAAAATTAGCATGCACATTTCCTTGAAAACATTTAAATAATTTCTGGAAAATTTTTTTTAAGGAAAAATATTTTTAAAGGAAAATGATTTCTAGAGGAAATAACTTTTCTGAAACAATCTTGCTTTAGGTTTAAATATAATCATGGTCCACCATATACCGATTCATGGAACCACATCACAAGAGATCACTAAATCATGATAGATATTTATAGGTTCTATCTCTAGAGGGACACTAGGTACATCATATCTTAGTAAAATGTGGTATACAAACCACACTAATCATCATCCTCATGCATGATCAAATAGATATGAATCTATCCAAAATTCTAGTGGTCTATAACCATCATATTTTAGTTAGCATTGTAATCGTTAATCCTGCTAGATGAATATAAGACAATCCACTTCCGAGTTTACTAGTGTACTAGTTCTAGTATTCCCATCTAGACACCTAAGATTCCCTTCATGATCAATTTTTATTTCACAAGTCACATAGGTCACCACATTCACACACACACACAAACAAAATGAATACAAAATGAAACCACCATTTTCCATGAGAAAAAACTTTTCCAAATCCACATACACACCGAGTAAATTTTAAAACATGCTTCACACCTCTTACACAATTTATTAAACCACTTAAAAAAATTATAAAGCATAAAGAAAGCATACAACATGGGTTTACACATGAAACAAAACCCACTTTCTATGGAAAATAAATTTTCAAACTATACACACCTCAAATCCTTTTTAAGACTCATTTTCACCATAAAAATATTTCATAGAACATGTCTAAATACTCGAGAAAGAATATTAAAATCATTAAAAAATGATAAAACATGGAATAACCAACCTCAAGATTATAAAATTCATGAAAATGATGTTAAGAATCAACCACACCTCAATTGAACAATATAAAGGCAATATTAAACCATAAAAGTTAATATCGAACCCTAAAAATCAAGATTCGACCCTAAATAGATAACCCATCCCACTAAAGATATAAAACCCCAAAGAAAGAAGAAAAAAACCCTATAAAAGAGGAAGAAACCATGAGAGAAGGGGACTTGAGGAATAGATGAGAAACCACACCAAAATTGCCACCAAAATTGAGGTCTTCGGGTTCTAAGGGAGGAGGAAGAGGTGCCTAGGATGTATAATCCCAAAGGGGGAGGATTTTGGGGGTTTAGGGTTAAAAATTTATGGGAGGAAAAAAGTAAAAAATCCAATTTTTAATGACCTGGATAGGCCGCATGGTTTTCCTGCACAGTTTTATAAACTGTTCAGTGACCGTTCACCCCTTACTATCCAAGAAGGTCATTCAACACAATTATCCTACATGGTTTATGAACCGTGTGTTAACTATTTTGTTATCCGCTATCCAAAAACACCACTTGGACACATGGTTACCTGGGAAAGGGTGCACTATTTGGAAAATCATGCACCAATTGTGTACACCATATTATAAAGCCCAAAAAAATATCTTTTCACCAAAAAAAAAACTTGGGAAAACCAAGGGGTAAATATGGGAACAAAAATAAAAAGAATAAATAGATGAAGACCCAAGTGTGACAATTCTCCCTACCATGAAAAATTTCCATTCCCAAAAAGTCAACCCAAATATTGACCAGAGAACAAAAACAGATACTCCATTTCAACCCAAGACTTCCACTCCTAAGTATCATGCTCATCATTACCGTGTTTCCAAATAAATTATAACATTAGAATAAACTTCCCACAAATAACTTTCTCTTTTGAATATACAATCCTCACTCACCGTTCAAATACTGAAAAATATAGTTCCAACTCTAACTCTTCCCAATTCAATACATGAGATGGATTTGGGTTATACTTTTTTAACTAAGAAACAAGAAACACGTCAAGAATTTATGTAAACTATGAATTCAAATCAAACCTGTATGCCACTATACCAATATATTTGATAATATCAAAAGGTATGATATACCTCTACATTAGCTTTCCTTACTTACCTAAAAGGAAATGACCCAAGTGAGGTTCCACTTTTAGGAACACCTGGTCACCCACAAAAAACTCAAGATCTTGGAATCTATGATTGACATAAGATTTGTGGTGACTCTAACCTATCAACAACCACTGATTTACCAGTTTGATATTCCCAGATGTATCCTATACAAGAATCAGTCCCAGTAGTGAGGTCTCACCCACCTTATCCCAACACAAGGGAGACCGAAACAACATAAAGAGACTCAAAAGGATTTATTGAATCAAATATTGGTAAATATTGTTATGTGCAAACTCAACCAATCTCAAATGGATATCCCAATAACCACTGAAATCCAACACATATAACCAATGCATGTATTCCAAAATCTGATTTGCCTGCTCCATTTGACCATCTGTTTGAGGATGGTATATTGTAATCAACTTGAATTGTAACCCCATTACCTTCTAAAGAAATTACCAAAACTATGAGGTAAAATGGGGTCCATTTCATAAATTATTGTGGATGACACACCATGAAACCTCACTATTTCCTGAACATACAACTAGCCCAACTCATCCACTTTGGCTGAATCTCTATTCATAATAAAGTGGGAAGATTTTGTCAAATGATTAATCACTACCCAAATATAATTCCGTCCCTAGGGTGTATGAGGAAAGTTGAACATGAATTCCATGGTGAAATCATCCCAATTCCTGGTAGGAATGGGTAGTAGTTTAAGAAAACAAGAGGATCTTTGGTGCTCTGATTTCACTTGCTGACATGTATAACACCACGATACAAATTCATCTATATTCCACCTCATACCTGGCCACCAAAACTGCCGATTAACATTATAATACATCTTAGTAGCACCTGGATGAATGAAATACTAAAATGGTGTATATTTTTCATCAATACCTTTCTCAAAGATAATGGCACCACAAAGAGTCCCTTAAAGCAAAATATTCCCTTAGGAGACAACAACCAACTACAAGCCGTCTCCCCACCATAAAGAAACTGCATAGACTGCTGGCACAACTCATCACCAGATTTCTCCTACCAAATTAACTCTAGAATAGAATGAGTCAAATGGATACTGGATAAGAACATGACTCTACTCTAATCTTTGGTTTCCAAGTGCATCTGAGAGAAAATTCCCATCAAAGTCCACTCATTGATGGATTCTTTCAATACCTTCACTAGAACTTTCCTACTCAAAGCATTTACCACCACATTACCTTTTCTAGGGGTATAGATTATATCAATGTCAAACCCCTAAAGGAACTCAAACCAGTGATGCTGCCTTAGATTCAGATCTTTCTAGAAGAAAATGTAGGCTAAGATCTTATGATCAGAATAAACTATAAATTTCTCCCCAAAAAGATAATGACTCCATGTCTTCAAGGAATGAATCATCAATACTAAATCAAGATTATGGGTTGGGTAATTATTTTCATATGGTTGGATCTGTTAATAACCATAATAAACCACATGATCATTTTACATCATCACACATCCTAGACCCATACCTAAAGCATCACAATAAACCACATATCCCTTTCCAAATTCCGGCAGGATAAAAATAGGGGCGATGATCAACTATCTCTTCTTCTCATAGAAGGACGCTTGGAAATCTAGAATCTATTAAAAATCACCTCTTTACATGGGAGTTTCATCATAGATGAATCTAGAAAAGAGAAATCCTGAACAAACCACATGTAATATTCTTTCAGGCTAAAAACATTCTGATTTCTAACACATTCTTTGGATACTCCCATGACATCACTACACTGATCTTCTCAGGGTCCACTAAAACCCCTCATTATGAGATCAAATGACCTAGAAACTTCACTTCACTAATCCAAAAAGGTGTATTTAGAGAAATTTTTATAGAGGTGATATTCCTAAAGTGTGCCTAAAAAAGTTATCAAATGGTGCTCATGCTTCTCTTTAGTATCAGAATAGAACAAGATTTCATAAAAAAATACCACAAAAAATGAGTCAAGATACTGATGAAACACCCTATTCATAATCACCATGAAGAATGTTGGATCATTTTTCAACCTGAAAGGCATGAAAAAATAATTTAAATGGTTGTAACTAATTCAGAATTCCATTTTAGGAACATCCGTATATGTAAATATGACTTGGTGGTAACCGAAACACAAGTCAATTTTTGAAAACTACCATTCCCCTTTAAGATGATCAAACCAGTCATCAATGTAGGGAAAGTGATACTTGTTCTTTATGGTTACCTTGTTCAGATTCTGATAATCAATACATAACTGGAGAGGTCCATTTGACTTTTTCACGAATAAAACTGGGGTGGACTAAGGAGGGATTCTTGGGTGAATGAATCCTTTAGATTACAAATCTTCCATCTATACCTTTAATTCCCTCAAATTAGTAGGGTCTATATGGCACGAGGGAAGAGATATCCATTGTGTTCCCAATGAAAAATAAATCAAGAACTTCACATACAACTCTGGAGGAAAACCCAAGAAATACTTTGGAAAACCTCTAGAAACTCATCTACCATAGAAGGTAATCAACCCTTAGGAGCACTACCATAATCATCCAATGTAAGAAATGATAACTAAAAAATGAGATTACCCAATTCTAGAAGTAGAGGTTCAGTACAAATTGACTGTGGATCCCATTCCCCATGAAAAAATTCAGTACTTACATCAGGTGCCACAAATATCACTGGTCATCTATAATAATTGATTTGTGCTTGAAAATTTACCATCCAATCCATATCGAGGATTACATCAAAGTTGTCCATCTCCAAAATAAGGAGTTCCATTCTAACTCAACCCCTAACATGGTGAGTGCACAAGACAAACACTTGAGAACCTACTCTCACTTCTTACTAAGAGACATTACCAACTCCATATCATACGACATAAGATCAGTTGTAAGTTTCAAAAAATCCTCAAAAATAGTAGATATAAAATAAATAGAATCACCAGTATCAAAGAGAACAACAACAAAGGATTATGTAATAATAATAGTACCTCAAACTGTTATAGGTCGTGCATCCGATCCTATTGGTACTTAGTCCACTACATAAATATGATTTGTCTTATCCTAAGACTGAGAATGATCACTAGCCTTTAGTTCAACTCTGAACTAACTCTTCCTAGAAGATGATCCAACCCTACTACCACGAACAACAAACCAAGATCCCACTATCTTGAACAGCTCTAACTGGGCTGACATACCCCTAGAAGCCACATATCCTGCTCCACTCTGATAAGAATGAGTGGCCCTACAAAATGTCTATAAGTGTCCAATATATCCTCACCAATGGAATGATATGGGTGGGTCTAGACACATGACCACATGTTCCCCAATTTCCCACACCAGTGGAACACAACAAATCCAGTGTCTGAAACTACTAACGATGACAATCAAGAAGGATGGCCTGAGCTACCACCACCCTTATTTTACTATTCATGCCCCTTCCTCTTCTTCTCAGATGAACTACTACTACCCATAGTTGACACAGATCTAGGGAAACCAGAATTTCCCTTTCAATCAATCTCCACCACATAAGCATGATCAACCACCTTAGCGTAGATCATAAACTTAAACAAAAATACCTAAGAATAAATCTATGTACTTAGTCCCATATCGAACCTCCAAGATTTCATTTTCTCATTGGAAACAATCATAGAAGCATACTGAGTTAGCTCCATGAAGAAATTGGCACACTCTATCACTCTCCAGTCACCCTGGGTAAGGTCCATGAACTCTCAGGACCTGGTGTAGCCTAGAACATCAAGACAATACTACTCATTTAAAATGATTTTGAAATCTTTCCAACTCATCTGATCAGTCTTCATAGTTTGAACTATTGAGTCCCACCATCTCTGACTGGGACATTCTAATAGAAACAAATCACATTTCACTCGATCCAACTTAGGAGCATCGAGGATTTTGAACATATGATCTATCTTCTCAATCCACCCATCTACTTATTAAGGCTCTATGTTACCCTGGAAAGTACGAGGCTTGTTCTTGAGAAACTCACTAGCTTTGTCCTTAACAGGACTCAATTCAACTTCTCTAACCTAGGAAGGACCAAAACCCACTCCCTATACCAAAGAGTGGATAGCTAGAACCACAACTTTCACTACTCTCTGATCAATTAGTGATGGATAACTCTCCTCGACCTCCTCTTGCAACGGTACGAGAATTTTTTAGGGAGGCATTTTGATATAAAAACCAATAACCACAAGAGAACTATCAATACATCCATCCTGATTTTTTTACAGTAATAAAACAAATTTTAAATACTTTTATAAATCAATACATAACCAAATCCATCATAATAATAAGCCTAATAACCAAACCAATCCACCCCACCCAGTGTCCATATACAGTCTATAACCTCTATGTCTCACCTAGAGGAGAAGTAAAACAAAATCCTAATATCCCATGGTGACTCAAGATATTTCATGAGGTGTGATGTCGAGGCACCCTACTCATAACCAGAACCTAAATCCATGAAAATCCTAGCTCATGTCTATTTAGAATCATCCCAAAATAACTTGACTCAAAAAAGTGTAACCTCCCTCTGATACTATTTTTTCATGAACCAAACCGGGGTTCCATCCAACCTAACACCCAACCCATCCCATGTCATGGACCTAAGGGAATTCCTGATCCCCACAAGCTGGAAAAAAGTACCTAGGTATCAACAAATGTAACTTGGGATTGATTTCACCCATGTAAATAGTTATAAACAACCAACTACAATAAATAAACCAAAACTGAATAATCATAACCAAACATGGCATAACAATTTTCAGATTCAATGTTTACAACATTTAAAAAAACCCAAAGGGGCTAAATTATAAAGATAATAATACACTATCCTAAAACCACCAAGAAACAAGAGGAGAATCATCCTTAATCCACCACTAAAACACCTAAAAGGGAAAACCACTATCATCTCGAACCACCATCTACAAACATCTTTACTTTACCTATTTCAATCATAACCAAGTCTACTTACACCCAAAGGTATAAGAAGGGTGTGATTCAAATCCCAGTATGATGTCACCCAATAAAAGAGATTCCATGTCATAAAATTAAAGGAAAAATTAGCATGCACATTTAATTTAAAATATTTGAAGAATTTCTAGAATTTTTTTAAGGAAAACTATTTATTAAAGGAAAACACTTTTAAAGGAAAATTATTTCTAGAAGAAATCACATTTATCAAACATGGTTAATTTAAGTTGAAATATACTCATGGTCCACTATATACTGATGAATGACACCACATCACAAGAGAGAAATAAATAATGGGAGATCCCTATAGGTTCTAACTTTAGTTAGACACTAGGTACATCATATCTTAGTGAAACATGGTATAAAAACCACACTAATCATCATCCTCATGCATGGTTCACTAGAGAGGAATATATCCAAAAATCTAGTGGTCTAAAACTATCATAGATTAGTTAGCATTATAGTCATTAATCCTACTAGATGAATCTATGAAAAGCCAATTCTAATTCAACTAGCATACTAGTCCTAGTCTTCCCACCCAAACACCTATGATTCCCTCCATGCTTAATTTTCTTTTCACATGTATCATAGGTCACCACATTCACACATTGAGACAAACAAGATGAATACACATATGAAACCAAAATTTCTCCTAAGAAAAACCTTTTACAAATACACACGCACACCATGTCAATTTTAAAACATGATTCACACCTCTTACAAAAATTATCAAACCACTTAAAAAATTATAAAGAAAAACCAAGGCATATAATTGGGGTTCACACATGAAACACAACCCATTTCCTTTGGAAAGTTGTTTTTCAAACCACAAACACCTTAAATAATTTTGAAGAATCATTTCAAACTATAAAAATATTTCATAGAACATGTCTAAATACTCTAGAAAGAATATTAAAATCATCCAAAAATTCTAAACACATGGAATCACCTACCGCAAGAGTGGAAACTTTAGGAAAATAGTGTTAAAACTTAACCGCACCTCAATAGAACCCTATAAAAGAAATATTAAACCATAAAAATCAAGATCAAACCCTAAAAATCATGATTCGACCCTAAATAGGCCACCCATCTCACTGAAGATATGAAACTCCAAATAAAAAATAAGTAACCCCTTGAAAAAGAAAGTAACCATGAGAGAAGGAGACTTACTTGAGGAACCAAGGAGAAACCACCCCAAAATAGAGGTCTAAGGGTGCCATAGGAGGAGGTAGAGGCGCCTAGTCTAGAGGATCTATAAGGGTGAGTATTTGTGGGTTTAGGGTTAAAAATAGGGGAATAAAAAGTTAAAAACCCAATTTTTAATGACCTGGACAGACCAAATGGTTTTCCTGCATGGTTTTCCAAACCATGCAGAAACCATGTGCCCCTTAATATCCAATCAGGACATGCCACATAGTTATCTCTCATGATTTATGAACCATGTGCTAACCATGTGGTTATCTACTATCCAAAAACACCACTTGGCTGCACGGTTACCTAGGCAAGGGCACATAGTTTGATAAATCATGCGCTAACCGTATGCACCATGTTATAAAGCCCAAAGACACCCCTTTTCATTAAAAGCACCTAGAAAAACCAAGTGATAAACATGGGATAAAAAATAAATAGAACAAATACCTAAAAATGAAGACTTGGGTGTAAAAGGATGTAAATGTTTTAAAACAAAAGATGTGAGATACGGAGTTAAAGATGAGTAGACTCAGATTACGTGAAGATGAATTGATTATAATGAGGGAATCAAATAAATAATTATTAAAGGAAGTTAAAATTATAAAATATGAAGTTCATAAGTAGGTCATCCTCAAAGAAAATATCATGAAGTTGTAAAAGGATCGACATGAGTTCATGAAAATGAAGGCCTTCATAAAGAAACTAATGGGAAAGAATGAATTTATTTTTCTTTGAAATCTCGATGTATTTTTGTAAAACATTTGAATTATTTATAAATTAATTAATTTTCATCCAATTTTATTAGGCTTTAATTTTTTTCCAATTCCGATTGGTTATATATTCTTTCATATTTACATAAATGATTAGGTAGTTCAATATTGTTTCATATTTATTTTTCTTTAACATTTTAGGAAACATCAGATTATTTCCCATTATTTTTGAAAATAAAAAAGGGGAAGAATATTTTACAAAAGGGGAGAATATTTTATAAAGGGGGAGAATTTATTTTAAAAGGGGAGATACCATCCTTATTGTGTGAAATATTCATAAGGGAGAGAAGTTTTCTTTATAGAATAATTATTCTAATACTTTCCATTGTCTTCAAAAGAGTTACAAACTCAGAGGGAGTTAAGTTATAAAGAATAAATTCAAAGATATTAAAAGAATAAAGGAATATTAAATCCTTTATCAGTGTTAAAGTTTTAACACTGATAAAGATTCATTTTATCAACACTTCTTTATCACTGATAAAGATAGAGATTTATCAGTACTAAAAAAGTTCTAATAAAAGCCATATTTTTTAGCAGTTATTAATTTAGCACTGATAAAAGGTATGTTTATAAATTATTTTTTAGAAGCATTGATAAAAGTATTATGATCTATTTAAATAACCATAATTCCCTGATTTCAGTTGTGATATCTCAATATTTCCATGGAATCCACCTACTTCTGTCACTCCTCCTCCTCAAATCCAATGCTCAAATCAAGGATCAAATGATTCCAAGGATCGAAAAAATACAAGGCTTGATTCAAGGCTAAAATGAATCCAATATTTTGTGACATATATAATTTCTCTTGGAAGAATCAACGATTGAATCCAAGGTATGCTATTTTCTCCTCCTTCTCACTCGTTGATTGCTTGTTTGGGTTCCATGTAAGGTTATTTTGCCTATAAATTTTCCAACAATTGGGAGATTTAGGTGTTTCATCATTTTAATTTCTTTTTGTGTTCATAGTATATAAAGGATTCACATGAAGCAAATTCCATCATGTCCTTTCCTTTCCCTGTGACTCCAAAGGGATTATGAAAAGCATATGACTGCCCTTACTTCACATAGAGCACGTGACCCCATGGAGACTACATGATTTCATGTCACCCATTTGACCACATGACTCATAAGGGTGTCACTTATATTCTCCTAAATCCCTCTCCTAACATAAAGGACATACTCCTTAAATATAATCCAATATCCCCTAACTCATAGGAAAATATCTCTATAATCCCAACCATGTATCCTTAATCATTAGTAGTAAAAGGGCTTATGAACTACATGGACTCTTAAACTAGGTGTTATGGTTTTTTGTAAATTATTTTGACTATCATGTGTGATCTAAAAAGTGATGGGTTTAAAAAATTTAATTTATGAGGAGTTTTGAAATGAAAGTTTATTTTTATAAAATTTTCATCAATTACATAGTGGAGATGTACGTGTTTTAAAATAATAAAAGAGTTTTTAAATAGGTTTTTAAATTTTTTAGAAATGTGTTCAAATGTTTTCAATGAATTATTACTTTTTTAAAATGAGTTTTTAGACATTTTAAAGAATGATAGTGATTCAAAATAAAGGAAATGTTTTTGGAATAGTGCATTATTTTGGTGAAATTTTCTTTGATATTTGTTCCCATGGTTATGTGGGGATTTTTTGAGTTAATGTTTGCATAATAAATCTATCAAGTTCATATATCATGTTATTTAGAATATGCCTCCCAACAATTTATTTATGGAATATGGAAATTCATCTCTATAAACGATACTCATGATGATTCATTATATCCTCTATTTGAATCCTCCTAAAGCCAATGTTTTCCCCATTAAAATTTTCAATATGTATCATTCCTTATTTTAAATTTTATTCGTTCAGAAACATTTAACTCCCACTAAATTGAAAAATCATAGAGAAAATAATATAGCATAAATAGAATAATATAATTTGTGCAAAGAATTTATGAACAAAAATCTCCAATAAAACCTTCTATGATTCGAAACCACAAATTGGTGGAAACAAGCCAATAATAGATTTAGGAACAAAATAACAATCTAAAAAAATTATGATCAGAAAAATCCCATGATCTTTAATGACCCATAAATAAGAGGTAATGTTGCACTATAGTCGACACCCTAGGTCAACAACCTCACACAATCAAACAAACATAGACCTTGAAAACTAAAAAATCATGTGAAATAAAGACAAGCAATGAAAAACAACAAATATTTTCTATGGTTTTGAATTTATCCCTACAACCATGGTTGAATGTTGTTGCTTCATTTGATTTCATTAAAGAAGTAAAGATTAATATCATTAATATAAAATCATAAAATATAAGATCAACTTATGCACAAATATTTTCACTTTACATAGTTCAAGTTAATAAAATGTATGAGGGGTCCCACCCCATAATTATAGAGAGTCCTAGTAGGACAGCCAATTCCATAGCCCTCAAAAATTTAAAATGGACCCACCATTGATCTTGGATACTTTTGATTGACTAAATATTTGACTTACTCAACCACAAACTTCTAATGAATGTGAAATTCATTCTCACATAACATCCTGATGATTCAAACCTAAATTATTTTTAAATACTCTTTGATAAAACATAAATAACATAAATAGAAAAAACCTTATGTGATCCATAAATTCAACACTCTATTATCTAAACATGATCACCTACACAACTAGTTCCACAACACACACCTTCCAGACTAGCCAACTTCCATTAGACTTACACTACCACAAGAATCTACCCAAGTCCAATCCCTAATTTTTAGACTCTCCTATTTCAAACACAGATAAATCAAGCTAAAAATCATTCATCATATTTATAAACACATATGTTATAGCCATATTAAACAACAAGATAGGCTAGTTTATGGTATGATATCTCTATATCATGTCATATTATATACCTAAATTATTGGAATAATATATATCTCTATTTCCTTTATGTCATAATATATGCCATTTATATACCATAAATTATGATCTTAGTGTAAAAAATCACATATTTATTGAAGAAACCATATGATAAGATTAGAAACATCCCCCCCACACACTTGGATTAACTCAATCTCAAAACCAACACAAGAAATGTATCAATGTATAAAGGTTCTCATTCTAGGTATATTACCAATCCTTATGTAATATTGATATATGAATAGGAAATATACAATGTAAATATACTAAAATCATAGTATATGAAACTACAAGTGGTACACTTTAGGGACCAACTAGCACAAAAAATCCATTTAATATCTCATGAGCTTAATCCACATCTCTATATAAAATACTACATAGGATAACCTTAAAATTTCGTCACCACCTATAATACTCCATGATGAATCTTGGTTTGGTATAAATCTAAGTCAAACCATGATAGGTTAATTATCATTCAGCTTCATGTCTTAGATGCATCCAATATGAATAAATGATAATGTTGAAATTATTTGTGATTAACATGATACATTTTAATATATTTCTAATATCTTTTAAAAATATTCTAATAAAATCCTAAGTAAGATATTGTGTAATATCACATATAAAATACAAAAAGAAATAATTATGTTTTCTATATTTTTAGGGTTTTGTTAAAGTAATTATATCATGATATAATTCCTATAAAATATCTATGTGATTGTATAGTAAAAAAATTCCAGTAAACTCCATTAATAGTGAACATCTATAAAGAAATTTTGTTTTTGTAATAGTCATATCATGAATATTATTCTTTGTGTTAAACTTTTTGAACATGGAAATCAAATATGTTTACCTCAAAACATAAAAATTTATAATTTCAAAATATTTTATTTTATACTTATAAGTATTTCTAATTAAATTATCAACATTTTGAAATATTTCAATTAGAAAATGTAGGTTCCGGGCATAGTGGAAGTGCAGGATGGGAATGTACCCAACTTTGAAAATTTTAATATTCGATGATTAATCCACTATCAATACAATGATGAATTCCAGTATCCAAAGAATTGAATCAAAGATAAAATACAAAGGAGAGAACCCAAAACCAAGAAGATAGTATTGACATATTTTGTTTATAATCAATTTAATTTAATTATATAATTACGTGGTTTTCATGCAAGTTCCATTAACCCATGTGCTCGATTTCTCATTCTTTGACTTCCCAGAATTGAACTTGCCTATAGAACACAATGGACATGAATTTAGTTAGGCTATTTCATTTCCATAAAAGGTTCTAAGATATCTACTTTTTTAGAAGTGACAAATCTTTTCTCACATTATTCATTAATTCAGTATTACTCGTGACGTACCCAACATATCCTACCTCACCGTGAACATCAGTCATCATAGTTTTCATCAATATATGTAAGTGCATGAGTCATAATACCCATTAATAATAATCTTAAATTAAAAGGACCAATACACACGTCCATAGATAGAAAAATCCAATGAAACTTATGAATGTGGATTTTCTACTAGTGGGTTTTGTTCTCATAATATCCTCCTCGATATTACCAAGGGAACATACCATGAGAAGGTGCCTCAAAGTATCATGAGTCCCCACCCCTGATATACTGTATAATTTTTTCCCTTAAAATGATATCATCCAACAATAGAACATATATTCAACAATAGTGTCATGACACTTTCGGGTTTTCATCATAGCAGAGATCTTCTATGACCTTTTAGTGAGACAGTTATTCTTAGGACATTATCATATACTATGTCATGTAGAAGAGAAATCATGATGTGATAATGAGTTTATTATTATTTATCCAATGAATACATGTTTATCATAAAGTACAAAGAAGTTGGTTTCTAGGGCACTAATTCCAACAGAATCCCACTTGCACTAGAGCCAACTGCTAACAAACTTTAGTCTTTTAGCTCTCACATGATATTTATGCTTTTGCTGAGATAGAAATTTAGTCAAGGGGTCCAAATAATTATCTTATGTGGACACTATGTGCACTTTAACTTCACCCCTTTGATAGAAATCCCTCAAGATGTGATACTTTTAGAGTATGTTCTTTGTCCGTTGATGTGACCTTGGATCTTTTACAAGATCCACCACTATAGTATTATCACAATACAATGTAATGGGATATTTACTTCTAAGTACCACATCAAGATCCTAGAGAAAGTTATGAATCCAGACGACTTCCTTGGATACATCAGAAGCCACTATATATTTAGTATCCACTGTAGAATCAGAAAAAACTAGCTGCTTTGAACTCTTCCAACTCATAGCTTCTCCATTGAGAGAGAAAACATATCCTTATTGTGAATTCATATCATTATGATCTATCTGAAAACTAGCATCAACATACCCACAAATGATAAGATCCTTATCTCCTCCATACACTAGGAACATATCCTTAGTTATTCTCATATACTTAAGGATAGTCTTGAAAATAATTCAATGTTATTCTCCTGTATCTGCTTGATATCTACCTACTATGCTCAGTGCATAGGAAACATCAAGTCTGGTACATAACATGGAAAACATGATATATCCTATCGCTGAAGAATATGGAATCTTACTCATCCTATCTTTCTCATGTTGTGACTGGGGACACATTTTCTTGGAAAGATGTATACTATGTGATACTGGAACCAATACCCTCTTGGATTGTTCCATACTAAATCTCTTTAGTATCTGGTCAATGTATGTAATTTGACTTAGTCCAAGCAGCCTATTGGATCTAGCACAAATGATCTTGATATCTAGAATGTAGTCTTCTTCTCCTAAGTCCTTCATGGAGAATCACTTGTTCAACTAGTCCTTGACTGACTACAAGATTGGTATTTCATTTAAAATAAGCAATATTTTTTCAACATACAATACTAGGATAACGACTGCATTCCCATTAAACTTCTTGTAAATACACGGTTCATATTCATTCTTAATGAAACCAAATTCTCTTTTGGATTCATCGTATCAAATGTTCCATGACCTGGATTCTTTATTTAATCTATAAATGTATCTTTGTAACTTGCATAACCTTTTAGCATCACCTGGTGTCACAAACCCTTCTGGTTGTGTCATATAGACATCTTCCTGAAGGTTCCCATTAAGGAATGCTATTTTGACATCCATCTTTCAAATATCATAGTCATGGAAAGCTGCTATGTAAATCATGATTATTATGGATTTAAACATGAAAATTAGTGAATAGGTTTCATCATAGTCAATTCCTTAACACTATTTAAAACCTTTAGCCACTATACTTGCTTTATAGGTATCAACTTGACCTTCTATGTTCATTTTATTTTTGAATACCCATTTACACCCAACAGGATTTACATCAACTGGAGCATCAACCAGAACTAATACTTAGTTATGATATGTGGAATCCATCTTATAATCCATATCTTCTAGCCATCTTGCAGAATATAATCTCTCTACTTCTTCCTTGTATAAGATAGGTTCATCATTGTCCAAAAATAATGATTCACCATCCTCAGTGACAAGGAAACCATATCTGTCTAATTCCCTTACCTCTCTTGTGCCCATATGCATTACTTGTGTTTCAGGAACTACCTCTTCTACAAGGACCTGTGAAACTTGTTCCTATACCAACTCCTGTGTATCTTAAGCATCAACTTCATCGAAGTCAATCTTTCTCCCACTATCCTTTTTGAGGATGTGATCCCTCTCAAAAAATATAACCTATCTTGCAACAATAACTTTCTTTTATAAGGGGTTTTATAGGTAGTATCCCTTATTTTCCTTGGGATACTCTATAAAGATACACTTTATTCCCTAGGGTTCTAGTTTGTTTCCAGAGAAATCCTTAACAAATGCCTCGCATCCCCATACACATGTTTGCAACAAAGTGGGTTTCTTTCCACTCCATAGCTCAAAGGGAATCCCATTTTCTACCTTATTTGGTACTTGGTTTAATGTGTATGTTATAGTTTTCAATTCATATCCCTAAAAGAATAATTGAAGATCTGCATGGCTCATCATCGACCTTACCATGTCCAATAAGGTACATTTCCTACTTTCACTAACACTCTTCCACTGTGGTGTATAAGGTGGAGTGAGTTGAGATATAATCCCAAAATCCTATAAAAGGTTGATGAACCCTTGGTTAAGATATTCTCCACCTTGATCTGATCAAAGCATATTTATATTCTTACCAAGATGATTCTCTACTTCATTCTTGAACTCCTTGAATTTCTCAAAGGACTCAGACTTATACCTCATTAAGTAGACATATCCATATCTACTCAAGTCATCAGTAAAAGTAATGAATTAAGAATATCTACCTCTATCTTCTACTATAAATTGTCCACACACATTAGAGTGTACCAATACTAGAATCTCTATAGCCCTTTCATACTATTCACAAAATGGTGGTTTGGTCATTTTCCCTCGTAAACAAGTGTGACAACTATTAAGTGGTTTTAGCTTAGAAGAGTCTAAATAACCATCTTAATAGGTCTTTGTCAGGCACTTTTTGTTTATATGGGTGAAGCCACAACTGGGTGTTATATGAGTCATGTGAACTTTGTTAATTATCAATTTCTAACAATTGGCTCTCATAATTTAATAAATACAAACCATTATTTAAATGTGCCATACCATAACATATGTTGTCCTTATCAAAGTAACAACATTTAAATCTAAACATGAAAATAAATACATCTACATCTAAACTCGATACAAAAATTATGTTCTTTGTAACACTAGGTACATAATAACAACCATGTAAAACCAAAATAATTCCTATCGAAAATGTGAGGTGGTATTCACCAATATAAAGAGCATCCAACCTCACACCATTGGAATCTTGTAGGTGCACCTCTCATTTGGAATTTTTTTGAAATATACTTAGTTCATATGTTTGAATACAAATATGAGCCCCACAGGTTGTATCTAATACCCAATGTGTAGGAATGGAAAGATTTCACTTGATAACAAATGCACCTTTAGATTCCCCTTTCCTCTGGGTGTAGTTCCTCTTCCAGTGGCATGACTGGACACATGCAAAGAATAATGCCTCATTTTCCTTTCCCTACCCCAGGATCTTCTTCTTCTTGGCCGGACAATGTTTGGAGGCTTTAGATTGTTCATAAATCTTAGGATCCTTTTTCTTATCATTTTTATTCTTATTCACCATAAGGGCTGTGGTTTTTTCATACCCCATGTTCTTATCAACTGGGAGAATCAGGGTAAGAAGCTCTGATATACACTTCTCATTATTGTTCATATTATAATTCACAATAAAACTTGATAAAGTCTTAGGTAATGATGATAGTATGATATCTATATGCAAATCATCTGTTAATTTAATCCCTAAGATGTCTAGATGATCAATGTATCCAATAAGCTTGACTATATGTAGTTCAGCTGGCACAAACTCTCCATGCTTAGTAGTGAACAAAGCATTGGATATATTATACCTCTCCTATCTCGCCTTCTCTTGATAGAGATCCCTAAGGTGAGACATCTTGTTATAATCATAAATTTCCTTTTGTTTCTTCAAGATCTCATTGGTCATGGATTATATAATGAGGCACTGAACAACCGTAGCATCATTCATATGTTTCTCGTACATAGAGAGTTCCTCATCACTCACCTCATTTCTAGGCGCAACTGGTAAATTCTCTTCCAGCACATAAAATTTCCTCTCATGGAGAAGGATAACCTGAAGGTGACTTTATGACTCTTGGAAATTAGTGCTGATGAGAAGGATTTCCTTCTCGATTATGAATTACAATGATATTTTTGATGTCATTTTGATTAATATTTTTACAAATTAAGATGAATAGTGTTTAAGTACTTTATCTTGATAAATATAGACAAATAAATAAATTAATATATATTAGTCTCCCACTATTTTTTTGAAAACCCAATATCCCTCACCATTGGCTTCATAATATCCTATTTCTTGGACATTATAGAGAAAAGGATCCATATTTACCTTTGCATTAACCAAAATAGAGTTGGTCAAGCAACTTGAAAGGTTTTAGGGAGGCATTCCAAATGCCAACTGCATTAACTCATAGCTCTTCTATCTGTTGACTAGAATCCCCAATCCTGAAATTCTTAATTTTGGATTTCCTTAACCATTGCCTCTCAGTTACACAAAGTCTTACTAGGGTAGTCAACCCTTGATGTAAACTAAGTTAAGTCAACCCAGGACTTGAAATTATAATTCCCCGATAATTGAAAGTACCCAAACTAGGGTTAGTCAAGCACTTTTAACTATGGTTTGATTCTAACTAAAGTAAATGAAGGCTATACCAAATTAATATTTCATTGATAGATTTTATCCTCTATGCATAAATTTTCAATTATTATCTTTTCACATGGCTGTTAATGTTAAGTGGGATATACTTAAGTAATTAACCATTTATATATAATATTTACACATAATCCATTTTTATTTTAGTTCCATCTTTTATGCTTGTTAGTTCATTAATTATGTGATTACCTCAAACATCTATAATGAATAACCATAAAAATGATAGAAATAAAATAAAGGGTATGATAATGAGCTTTACTATTAGTTATTTTATCTAGCGGTTCATAAACTAACCATGACCTAGGGGAGAAACACTTTGAATCTTTTAAGGTTCATGTTTACACCTTTCCAGCTATCCACCTCTGTATCTCCTTGGATTGGTTTCTCCTCAACTCCTAACTTGAACTGCCTCCACTAGCTTGGGAGATCCATCCATTACATATACTTTTAACTCACATGTAGGTGAGGGGTAAAGGGGGGTTTATATAAAAGAAACCATGGGAATGCAGGTCCTACATACTAATAATGAGAAGGCACGTTGGCCAACAATTTTAATTGAATAAATAAATTAAAAGGGAACTAATAACATACAAAGTTCTGGTCTAGATCATGATCATCCATATACATAAAATTAATTACACATTTAATAAAACTAGAATTCAATTATTTAATCATTATTATTAAGATAAATTACGCTCTAATAGATAAATCGTTATATTTAATTAACCAATCCTTTCTATATTAATCCTTTTCTAAATTTCCTTGAGATTCTCATCCATAACCTTGTATATAACTTGTACCTTGGAAGAAACCCGATGAATACCCTTCCAAAACTACCCAACATGTATTTATACTTGTATACACTTTATTATTTGTGACATGTTACATGCACGCAGAATTATAATTATAATACAACTCATACTTGATGTGTAGATATTTGAACATTACGCAGATGTAAATTAAACACACACAGACGCAGACACACATATATATATATCAAACACCTATCACATGTTGGGTCCTAGATTTACGCCCACATGAAGGTACATGTCTCAAGGGTTATATAATATAATAATATTTTCTTTCTTAAATATGTATAATCTAGAAACAGTATACAACATATAGATCTGACTATATAGCGTGTACCCTCCTCACCATCCATTTGAAGTATACACCTGGGAAAAAGGCATGTGAGGTGTACTTTCGAAATTTTGGGAGTAAAAGACATGCCCAGTGGGCCACATGCTGTGTAGGCTCTACATTATATAGTCACCATATGTGAAATCCGTGTATGGGATATACAACTTGACCCTGACCAAAAGGGACTACACACCGTGTCCAATGGGGTACACAATGTGTAGTCCAGCTGACCATACACCAGTCTGTCCTGGTCAACATATGGTGTAAGAATTAACAACACCATGTGTCATTAATGCACATGACTTGAGTAATTTATGAATTAATCCTAACAAATTGAACACAAATACATAGCACGTAGATCCGAATACATGATGTGTACTCTTGTGTTATCTAGACAGAACCATCGACACCTCCTGATGAGATCCTTGATTTAATTTTAATCATAAAACTATTCATTTCTGCTAGATATGCGAGAAATGATAAGGGAGGAACATATCTTGAAATTCAGATTACAGGAATTATTAAACATGAATTGAATAACTAAATTATTAAATATTAAATCAAAAATGAATTATGTAAATAATTATAAATCAAAATATGAACGCTTTGATAAAACTTGTAGGTTATGGGAACAACAAAAGTGTAGGATGAGCGTGTACCCAACTTTTAAAATTTCCATAATCGATGATTAATTTGGGACCAATACGACAATGAACTCTAGTATACACAGAATTTAATCAAAGATAAAAGAAAAAGAAGAGAACTCAGAACCGAGAAGAGATGATCGACATATTTTTTTTATAATTTATTTAATTAAATTATAGAATTAACTCTAAGGTGATTCTTTCTTCATTGATGTGTCCAACCATGGGTCCAAGGTGAGGCTTCCTTGTGATGTAGAATCGAAGGATATGAATCCTCTAGTGGTGATCCACATGTGATCCACATATCTCCCGATATCGCTGAAGGAGTCTCCAGGTGCTAGCATGGAAGATCCTTATGCTTGCGATGTCTACCTTCGATCACTTTGAGGATTACTTCCAAATAATTCTCCTTGATCCAGTGGAGGAGGATCTCTCTCATTCTTGAGAGAGTTCTTGGAGAGGGAAGAGTTCTCTAGGCTCGAGATATTTTTCTCCATGGATGTTTTGCACAAAACGATTAGTTAGCCGGCCGAATAACCCCCTGTTTAATTTAAATAATAATAGCATAACGTGGAATTTAATTCATTAGGTAATAATAAATAATTAGCATATGTGCTGTTACTTAATTTGTTATTCCATGTGAAACCCCATGTCAATAACAATAACAATGCTATTATTTCCATGACATGTTCTTAAATTGTACATTATATTTAAATATTATTAATCCAAATAATATTTAATATTATTTCTCACTTGACCCATAACTTGGTCTGCCAATCCTCCCTAATATTTATAGGGCCTTGAATAATGACTATTTATTTATAAAATAAATAAAACTTCATTATTTTTTGATAAATAAATATCCCATCTGCAATATATTCTCTTGAATAACTAGCGATGAAATAAATGTGATCAGGCATACTTGATTAATTATTAAACCACAACTGAGAATAATATATATTCAACTTGTTAAATAAATAAATTATTTAACTGAAATACTGGATACACTTAGTGTGTGGCCCTCTAGGTCTCTTTCTTATTGGCATTAGGAAAGCTTGACTAAAGTCCAAGATTACTATCTAGAAATGGGTCAAGGCACCCAAGAGAAAGAAGTTGATGTCACAATGACACGTCACCTCATACGAATGCTTACCATGTAATATAATCCAGTTGTCCTGATATCTCCAATCAAGGAGGTTTCATGCAAGTGACATCAACCCATGTTCTCTATTTCTCATTCTTTGACTTCCCAGAATTGAACATGCATATAGAACACCATATCCATGGATTTAGTTAGGATATATCATTTACATGAAAGGGCCTAAGATATCTACTTTAGTATAAGTGACAAATCCTTTCTTGCATTATTCATTAATGCGGTATTACTTGTGAGGAATCCAACAAATCCTACCTCAACATGAACAACTGCCATCACAGTTTTTATCAATACATCTAAGTGCGCTAGTCATAATACCCATTATTAATAATCTTAATGTTTAAGGACCAATACACACACCCACAGATATAAATATCCAATGACACTTATGAATGTGGATTTCCTACTGGCGGGTCTTGTTCTCATAATATCCTCATGGATATTACCAAGGGATCACACCATGAGAAGGTGCCTCAAAGTTTCATGAGTCTCCACCTTGATAGCTTGTATCATTTGTGTCCCTTCAAATGATATCATTAGGACATTGAAAAATATATTCAAGAATAGTGTCAAGGCACTTCTCAGTTTTCATCATAGTAGGGATCCCCTATGACATTTTTGTGAGACATATATTCTTAGGACATTATCATATACTATGTCATGTAGAAAAACAATCATGATGTGATGAAGAGTTTATTAATATTCATCCAATGAATATAGGTTTATCATACAGTACACTAAAGTTGGTTTCTAGGGCACCGACTCCAATAAAAAATACCTTTCATATTATCATGATAATAAAATTTAACTCTTTATATTACTTTAACTTTACCAATATACACTAAACTCTCTTTAGATGTTAATTGAAATTAAAATTGAATTTATAACTTTATATTGCTTAATTTATTAAATTTTGAACTTATCTATGTGAAAATATACTACCACTTACCTCTTAAAAATTAGATTCTCTACATAATAACATGATAAGATATTGAAGCTCAATTTTAATTGGAAAATAACACTTATTTTCATTTATTGGGAATATTTTTATAAAAAAATATTACCAACCAAATATAATATGGTATTATATTATTTTGAAGATTTTTTTTTAAAATGATACTTTATTTATTAAAATATACCACCCATGATTGTTGGAATGTATATTTTTTAGGTTTTAACAAAAATGATGGATAAACACTTTTTTTCTAAAAGAAACATATTTATACTTGTCTCATTTTCAAGACATGTTATAGAGATGGATAAAACATAAAATTATGCATCATATCAATAATATTTTATTATATATTAAATGACCATTTTTTACATATATATTTTATAATATATGAGAAAACATGGCGAAGATATAAAATATTTATTTTTGATCCTTATAATGTTTTATATAATCACTGCAACAATGCTCTCAACACATATAATTTTCTTTCTTTCCTAATAATTATTCTTAAATATTTATATCAATCTAGAAAATTAATACCATCATGATTTTACTGATGAAGGGTTGAAATTTGTGAACCTATAATGTTTTAAACACTTCAAAGTGTAAATATTTCCATGGAAATAATTTTAAAATTTTAATTTGTTGTTAATGGTTTTTGAATGTGATTTTAAAAATTTTTCACTTTATGTGAACAATTTTTATAGAAAAGGTGGTTCGTATCGCATTAAGTGTCTTGAAAAAAATTAATCATTTTTTAATGTGGAATTTTAAAAAACTAGATTTCAAGAGGGGTTTTAAAAATTCAAAAGTATCCTTTTAAATTTTGAAAGTGTTTTTGAGATGATATTTGAAATTTTAAATCAATATGTGGTAATTTAAAAAGTTTTGTTCTCTTGCAAAGTGTTTTTTTGAGTGGTTGGTTTCAATATATAATTTGGAAAACGTTCATAGTAATATGATCATTAACTTCTTATTCATTAATATATTTAACTAAAAATATTTTTCTTGTAAGTCATCCACCTATTATTCCATTCATTCTAGGGAAGATTATTTCTATGTTTTATTCCCTTTATCCCAACTATAATCCTCACAACAGTATCTGAAATAAGTGGGACTAAGAAATCATGCATCTGTTTCCACTAGGAGAGCATATTGTGGTCTTGGTGTAATAATTTTTTGATTTAAGGGATTGTGGTTCTTGAATACTCAAGCCAATATGGTCATGTATCCCAACCCATTGGGAATGGGGAAAGGGTTATAAAAGAGTAAGGGCACCATGAACATATATTATATGATCAGATTATATATTAAGCCATTGTGTGCCTGAGAAAATTTTCATCTTTAGACAACAAACTAAGAAATGTTGTTCGGTGCTTCGCTAACTATCAACCTAAGAAAATTTATATTTAAGAAGAAAACTATAATCATCATCAGCTTCATCTCTTGAATAGTTATTATTACATTTTTTTTGCATGGGTCTCACCCCAATATCTTATATACACGCACCTATGTTGCTTGAACTACTCTTAGCAGTAGTTATCCCATACCAGGTACCGATTATAATTTTGGATGAATTTAGAGGACAACACCTAACATAGTGGAGTAATTATTTTCATAAGATTAATTACCCATTTCCTTCAAATCATACTGAAATTATTTGAAACAATAAAATGTTGGGTTCCCTGTATAATAACTATCTATAACTTCCACCTTTGATAATGAATATCTTATGTGTATTTATTTATTTATTTTTACAAAATGAATATTTTATGAACCTAATCGGATGTATATGAATTGAAAATTAATTCATGCTAATCATAAGATAAAAGAGTATGAATATGGAGTTAAATAGTTCATCAAGTTTGTAATAGGTAATGCACATGACCCTTCTCAAATACTTTGTCTATGTTTATATTGTTGTTATTAAAAAAATATTAGTCCCAAAGAGCTGGAAGAACATTTGATTTGTCATAGAATAGATCAAATATATAAATGTTGGAATAAACATGGGAAAAAACTGAATATGAACACCAATTGGGATGATACTGCAATTTATGGATCATTTGATATGAATACCAATGTAAATGATGATGGGGATTTCATGGAAGAAATGATGATAGAAATTGAATATGACCCTTTTTATTGTCCACACTTGTTTGAGAAATTAAATAGATGTTATAAGAGACCATTATATACCAATTATACTAAATACACAACATTTTCAATTGCATTAAAGTTATATAATTTGAAACCTGTCAATGAATGGAGTGATAATAACTTTATAGAACTACTTGGTCTTCTAAATGATATGATACCAGAAGAAAATGAACTTCCATGTCGAACATATGATGCTAAAAAATGCTACATTCAATGGGAATGATCTCTATAAAAATACATGCTTGTCCAAATGATTGTATATTATTTCTCAAAAACCATGAATCACTCATAAAATTATCTATGTGTGGCACGAATCGATACAAGAAAAATGAATCAAGAACTTCAAAATTTGTATGATACTTTCCTATCATTCCATAATTTAGAAGACTATATGGATGTTAGGAAACCATGAGACAATTGACACGACATGTAAATATAAGAATTAAATATGGAAACCTATGTCATCTAGTAAATTCTCCTCAGTAGAAGAAAATTGATTACGATTATCTTGAATTTGAAAATGAGATGATAAAATTTTGCCTTGAATTATATACAAATGGAATAAATCATTTTGGTATAAAAATTAGTACTCATAGTACATGGCTTTTCATGTTGGTAAATTATAACTTGATACCATGGTCATGCATGAATCAAAAATATATTATGTTGTCTTAGCTTATATTTGGACTAAAGAAACCCAATAATGATATTGATGTCTATTTGGATCCATTGATTGAAGATTTGAAATTGATATGGGATATAGGTGTTAAAATGTATGATACTCATAGAAATAAATAATTCATATTGAGGACCATGTTGTATGGGACAATAAATTACTTTCCTACCTATGGAATTTTTTAGGCTATAACACTAAAGGAATGTTGGGGTGTCCCATTTGTGAAGAATACACACACTCAATTTAGTTGAAACATTCCCCGAAGAATTTGTTTTTAGGAGATCATAAATTTTTACCTCAATAACATAAATAATGATCATAGATGACAACATTTGATGGGAATATCGAAAAAGGTAAAAAACTATCTCCACTAATGGGTGATTAACTATTTGATATAGTAAATCATTTTTGAAAAACATTATGAAATCATGTTGAAAAAAATATCAATTTTATTTGAATTAACGTATTGGAATTGTTTGTACATTATACATTTTATTGATTTCATACATATAGAAAAAATGTATTTAATAGTGTTATTAACATATTACTAAAAATTCCCTGAAAAATAAAAGATATCATCAAGGCTAGGTTGGACATGATTGACATGGGGATAAGGGAAAAGTTGGCATCAATGAAGGGTAAAGGGTGGAATTTTCTTCCTCTAGCAGTTTACACTCTATCCAGATAGGAAAAATTAAAAATTTTCATTCTTCTTAATGGTGTAAAAGTTTCACAGGGGTATTCATCAAATATATAGAATGTCATGTCAATGAATAATTTGAAGTTACAGGGACTAAAATCACATGACTTTCATGTTTTGATGAAAGATCTGATACCTGTTTCTTTAAATTGCATTATTCCTAAAAAAATACAACATAAATCAACCAAACTATGATTCTTTTTCAAAGCCATATGCAATGAATTTATAAAACTAGTGAAGTTTCCAATCATGAATAAGGATATTATAGTAATATTATGTGAATTATAGATGTTATTCCCACCATAATTCTCTAATATAATGGTCCACCTAATGGTTCACTTGGTTAGAGAGGTTCAATTATATGGTCCTATCCATTATATATTAATGTACCCCATTGAATAGTATATGAATATTTTGAAAGGGTATATCAAGATTTGAAGTCTTCCAGAAGGCCATATTGAAAAATGATATATTTTCGAATAAGCTGTTGAATTCTATACCGATTATATATTAGATGTTAACAACATATGTCTCCCAAAGTCTCATCATAGCAGATGCCTTATGGGAAAAGGGATTTTTGGAAGAGATTTTGTTATAATTACCATTATAGAGAAGGAACAAGAACATATTTACATTTTACATAACAGTGAAGATGTTGATCCATATGTTGAATCCTATAAAGAAATTATTAGAGATTTGAATCCATCAAGGGATTAATGATGGATATCAAATACACATAATTAATAGTTTATAGGATGGTTATGAGATCAAATTTATAAGGATATATCTAAAAATCTAGATTCAATTGCTGAATGAATTCAATGGATAGCTATGGGACCAAATGAAAATGTTATATCTTATAATGGTTTGGTAATAAATGGTTATATGTTCTATATAAAAGAACACGATGACTGCAATATGATGCAAAGCAGTGGAGTTATACTTGTGGTGGAAGTGATGCACATATCTGGTTCCAAGTATAGAAATCCAATTTATGTGAATATTTCATATTTTAGCATTATAAAATTGATATATAAGTTGAATTACACAAAATTTCAAGTGAATATTTTCTATTAAAAATGGGTTGACAATAGGAGTGCAGTGAATGTTGATGAAATGGGATTTTTGAAGGTTAATTTCAGTGTGGAAGGGGAAAAGGATGAGCTATTCATAATGACATCACAAGTAGTGAAAGTATTTTATTTCTTAGATCTAGAAAATAAGAATTGGTTGATTATCCTACTGGAGAATAAAACAACTACAGGGTCAGAGGAAAATTCAATCGAGGATGGATCTTTTAGTAGGATATAACAATCCATTCATGCCAGCCCCAATGTATACAATGTATTGTATGTTAAAATAGAACACAAAGAGGGGATTTGGATTCTTGATAGAGGATCTAAATCCCTTCAACCTTTAAAAAAATAAACAGTGTTCAATGAGAAGGTTATAGTTTTTTTAATATACTATTCTTTTCCTCCTGATATTTTTTGTTCTATATTGTATTAACATAATCTACATTAAATGTTTCAATACTCATACAGACAATGTCTTCTACACATGATGATGTTACCAACCTTGAGGAAGAATAGACTATTGATGCTAAAACTAAATAATTATGAGGGGATCAATATCATTTTGATTCAAAAAAACAAGAATGATGCTGCATCAAAGTGTTGAATAAAATTATCAAGTCAATAAGTAAGGGTATAAAATTTGAGGTTGGATAGAATCAATGTGACCAACCTATTGACCCCGATAAGTCAATGTTCATTAGTTATGTTGGGGTCACAATGAGGATGAATGTGCTGATCGATATATATTCATGGCACGATGTATAACTTGTAATGAAGGAAACCCTTTGAAAATATATAAAGGTAATTTTATGATATAATTTCTCTATTTTATCGAAAAATTATATAATGGAACATTGATTTATTTTTCATTATTCCTTGAAGATTTTATTTATTGTAGAATATTTCCATAGTAAATATGTGTTAATGGCTATTGTAAAATCCCATAGATACTTAGGGACTCTTCTTACCAAGTTACATTTTTTGGATACTAAGGAGAAAGTAAATACCTACCCACCAGTTAGTTAATAACACATTATAAAGAAGGAAACATGGAATGATTTCATCAGTATCCATGATAAGAAATTATTTCAAGTGAATTATAGTCCATAATATATTATTTAAAATTATTTTCTAATCCAATTTGATTCAAAATTGTTAATTTATAAAATAGAAAAAAGTTCTGAAAAGAAAGAATGTGCATCAAAACTAATACAAACCTATCAAAAAGAAATTATGGGGTATGATTCACAATATAATAAATTGGTATGTATTTTAAGTCAATAATAAAATTTTTATAAGATATAAAACAATATATGAAACTTTGTTTATATTCAAATTTATGAATCAAAATCTGAATCCACATCTATCCCACATCATGTTCTATGAAGGGAGGCTCACATAAATAAGGAGGGTAAAATAGTTGATAAAAACAAAAATGTAACATGAAAAACATTTTTAAGTATGAAATAATAGTAATTATTTTTGATTTATAATAGTATTGCATAAAAATATCTATTTATGTTAATATTTTTTATATGTTTTAGACATAATAATCAAAAGCAACCGTACCAGAATAAAAACTAATTTCAGCAGCTTCGAAGTGGCCGAAATAATATGGCCGCGTTAGAGGAGTAGGCTCTGGAGTGTCTCCTCAAACATAATTTGAGAATATAAAACCACAAGAAGATACATATAATACGATGAAAGGATTATAGGTAAAAATATATTCTTTGTAAGATATTATTGTCTGGTATGGTTTGATATACCAATATATGAGAAAGGATCAAAGAGAACCAGTGGTGGAACAAAGATCCACACATAAAGAACCAAATCACCCCACTAAATTTGAGGATAGTCATTCCCCTTAACTGCATAACTTACCTGAGGTAAACAATTTTTTCCTTAATTTTTCTCCTAAATGTGAATAAAAAAACTTTCAATAACTTTATATTACTAAAATTATATAGGGAAAATTTGTATGTGATTTCTATTTATCAATACCCATGCACCACCTTATTGTGAGGGGTAAAATGTATAATATATTAGGAGACAAGATCCACAATAAAGAACTCCCAAAAGATCATATGAGAGTAGTGATTGAGGTATATCAAGATCCAACCACTGAGTTTCATGTTCCACTTGATGTTCTGGATATTACAACAGTCAATGATGGTATTTGAACTTTCATGGCATGGCCATATAATCTTAAATAGACATGATGTATGTATTTAACAAATTGTTTCTTATGAAAAACCTACAAAAGTTGATGAAAAAAGGTCTAAAATGAGGTTTGGTATTAAATACGGATAAAGTGATGGTTAAATAAAAGGTAGGATCAAGATAATCTAGTGAACCAGAAAAGAAATCAAAAGGACCTTATGGTTGTACCTTCACTGCACTAATTCTACATCAAAATTTATTATCATTAAAAATTCATGAAGAAAACACATTTAAATATGAAAATATATCTTACATAACATATAAAGAAGAAATATTTGGAACTTTAATTATAGACATAGTTGGTCTCAATAGTATAAATGAGATTCTCAAGTTTGAATGGCTAGGAGCCTCAATTGTAAATACATACATAAGGTAAATTTTTATAATATGTCTAGCCAAATAGTGATCTAATATGTTAAAGTTAATAACTATTCATATTTTCTATAGGCATTTATATTACTACTATATAAAGGAAAAATACTTCAAAGAACAATTTGGATTCATTAATCCCTATACCATTTCTATGGAATTTGTTTTGGAGAAGGATGAAATTGTTAAGAAGAAATATGAGTTTTACAATGCATTTGGGAAAAAAACAAAAAACACTAGACTCCTTTTGATGCCTACAATACATGGGTAAAAATCTATAATCTAATCATATAAAATATATTTTTTATTTTTTTATTACTTATTTGTTTTTGTTTTTTGGAAGCACTGGATGCTGTTAACACTCAATCTGGGTACCCCAAATATTTATTTTTTGGATCCAATGCACGGATATCCAACAAAACGACCAGACATGATGTGTATTGTGATTTTTTAATACACTAAAATAAAAATTTTATAGATAAAATTAAATTTATATGTTTCAATATATGTTTTAGAAAGATTTTTTTATGATAGGGAGATTGCTAAATATAGGCTAAATCATGGCGTGAATTCAGTAAATGAACATAAAAATCCAAAGGATTTCTTCAAATGGAAATATATTAAGGTATATATAAAAATATTTAACTATCAAAACATATTTCAAAAAAATTAACTTATTTTGGTCAATGTTTATGTAGTGTTTGAATAAAGATAATTTAAATGATTATGGATATTATGTTTGAAAATTTATGAGAGATATCATAAACCCTGAAAAGACCACCATCCACAAACATGAAATTTTCTATGGTAATTAAAATTTCATTAAAAATGTTTCTTAATAATTTGTTTATAAATATTTTCTCAGTACTACCATGATTTTCTAAAACCTTCATACTCAAAATAAGAAGTAAATATGTTTAAAGATGAGTGTGTAGCATACATGGTGTCAAAATGTTTTCTAAAAACAAATTTTGGTGATTACTTTATATGTTTGTGTTCTAGTACAGACTATGACCTTAGAAATATATTCAGGGTGTGAATAATTATTATTAGAAGGCTTATATATTATTTTTGATCTATTTCTCAAGGAGAAGTATAATGGAGGAAATCAATTTGTTCAGAAATGTGATGAAAACATGGTGTTAGAATGTATATAGGAATCATGAAGAGGTGACTTCATACTATATATTTAGTTAATTTTATAATCATTTTATCTAATTTTTCGTTAATTTAATTATAATTTTTAGAATAAAGTTACACTAATTCCCTCTCTAGGGATATATCATGGGTGGTGGTAAATGATAAAATAAAAGAATAATAAAATGGTTTCACTTTAATGGGTGGTGGAATGATTTAGGCTATTCGACCATTAATTAGATGCATGGTATAATATAAAAAATTCTTGTGAAATTCATACAAGTAACACATCAAGTTTACATTAGTGAAATGGATTGACTAAAACTAATTCTTTTGAATGAACATGATATTAAATTAAATCATCCCACCATTATATCACATATAATATCACAATCATTACATTTTTTTAAAGAAAGGTTGAGGGGCAAGCCCTCTTTATTGAACCATAAAGAAACAACCTCTTAAATGGACTGGGAGAAGAGGCAACCCATTACATGAAAAGGGAACAAATGCTCATAAAGCGAAGCCCGAAGGTTAACATAAATCATTGAAGACAAAAAGGAAGTAGGCAGAAAAAACAAGCATCGAAAAGAACCTCATCACCCCCTCTATCAGACCATGCAAGGTGAGATCCGTCGAAGGAGATGTCTTGACCCCCTGCCAAGAAGTTGTGTCGTGCTGGCAACACAATGTGGCAGAGCACTCTCCCAATCCACACCGAGATGCAGATGGAAGACCAGATGATAGGTGCCAGCACACCTATCTCTCTTTCGATCCACCCACCCAACAGTGCATGCGAAAAAACACAGCACTATCAACCTGATGCAAGATAAAACCTGACAGAAACACAGTGCAGAAGATCCAACAAAGTGACCATCCATCCAAGTGGACAAATGGATGATGATGAGTGAAAATACACCCATCCCTCTTTCAAGGTCACCCACCCGACGTCAAACTACAAGATGCAGCAACACCTTCCAAATGTAATGAGGAAGAATCCAATGCTTGCAAATCCACCAGCAACCAATTTGGAAAACACAGAACCAAACACAGTCGAAGTCACATCTCACTACATCAAGCAATCCACCTCCCTCGACCTCCACTTGAGACCTAAAAAACCGAAATCCACCATTCGAAGATTATAAGAAGTAAAAATCTAGGGGAAAATCTCAAAAAAATCCAAGTAGTGCAGCCAAGCTCATTGAAAATTGGCCCTCCAATCCAATTCGTCACTAATATAGATGCACACATTTATTATTTAAAATGATCCATGTTCACAAGCTCATTAATAAAAACTCATCATCATTATCAATAAAAAATACAATAGAATAGGTGTGTTCTCATTTTTATAAACAAATAATGATGATGTTATGTTAGAGTTTATCATCACCTAAAATATTGAAAAGGATATATTAATCTATAGCACAATCTAGGAAGACTTAATGGATGAACTAGATTTTATTATCATTTGAATGATCTAAAGGTTTATACTGATGTTTAATACTATCAAAAAATGGTTAAAAAATTTATAATTGAGTTTAGTGTCCTTGGAAAATACATAATGGGTCACACTGAAGTTTTTCCATAAAATAAGGTAAATGGTTTATCATGGAGTTTGTACTCTCTATAACGGTGAAAGGGAAAGATATATTTTATTATGTTCCATAAAAACTAAAATATAAATATTTATTTTAGTTCAATCAATGAATGATAATAGGTTTACAATAATGTTTAATGTTTTATAGGAATAAATAAATGGATACACTGATTTTTAGTATAATCTAGGAATATATAATGTGTTATGGTAGTTTTTTGTAGTAAATAAGAAGGAAAATATTTATATATTATTTTTACACCAACCCAAAAGGATTAAAAAATTTATTTGATTTTTTAATACGTGAATGTTATCTTATTTTAAAGTGGTTAAAAATATCATGTTTTTGGGATTCATCTTCTAAAATATCTCATTTGTATCCACAGTGGGTGAAATGTAATAGTGTGGAATCATAGTTTAAAATAATGGTATTAGGAATTAATTGTTTCATATATATGATTTACTTATTTATTTATAATATTAATAACATAAGAATTGTTTTCTTAAATAGGTGGATTATTTTTCTTAAGTTGGGGTGGTTTGTTTGAAGCTGTTCATGCTCATGATAGATTAGAAAGAACATATTTCTTTCGGTTGGAAGAGGAACCTCATGCTGCCTGAAACATGAAGTGTTTAAGGCAGCATGATGTCATGACCCACCACATGGAGAGGAGTTATGGTGGCAAGGTTCTCTAGAATCCTCTAGAAATCTCTTCATCATTACCAGGTTCTATAATATTCCATACTTTTCAGAGTATTATGGAACACCCCCTTGGGCCTTGAAGGCTCCGCACAAGAGCTTAGAAAAGTCCAAGTTCCATGATAATAATGTTTCATCTTCCATTAGAATAGAAAATATTCCATATTTTCTATAATTTTTTATATATTTGACAGCAAAACAATTATCACATACTTAATCATCCACACCTCAATCTGATACATAGTGTGCTTATTATGACTCAAACTGTATGTTTTCAGTTTATAATTTATATTTTAGTTTAAAACACACATTATATAATCAAAACCAATACAACACATTAATATTATTTTGATACTTTTATAAACCATCCAAAATTCATTTTTATTTTTAGTAATCAACCTTACCTCAATCTGATGCACGTTGTGGCTGATATGACTCCAAGTGTGTCTTTTTATTTAAAATTAACATTAATTTTAGTAAAAAAGAAAACTAACATACTCAAAACTAATAAAAAATATTTATATTATCTTGATAATTTATTAAAATTATCCATTACTTATTTTTGAAAAGTAGGAATCAGACAAACCTCAATCTAATACATGATGTGACTGGCATAACTCAAAGTGTCCATTATCAATTTAAAATTGACATTTTAGTTCACAACATGTGCCACTCACTAAAAACTAAGAAAAAATTCTCAGACTGTCTTAATAATTTTTAAAAATGATTCATAAGTTATTTGTGACATGTAGGAATTAATCTCATATCAAACTAACACATGATGCGATAGGTATGACTCAAAGTGATTGTTTCCAGTTTAAAATGACATTTTAGTAAAAAAACACAAGAGACATATTGAAAAACCAAGACAACACATTAATATTGTTTTTATAATTTATAAAAATGATCCATAAATCGTTTTCTATATATATGAATCATCCTCACATCAATATAATTCATGGTGTGATTGGTATGACTCTAAGTGTGTCTTTTTATTTAAATCTAGCATTAATTTTAGTAAAAAAAGACAACCGACAAATCTAAAATTGATAAAACACATTTTTATTATTTTTATACTTTATTAAAATGATATATATATCATTTTTGATGTGTATTAATCACTAACACCTTAATATGATACACAATGTTACTGGTAGGAATCCAAGTGCATGTTTTTATTTAAAATTGACATTAATTTTAGTAAAAAAGATCAGTTATATACTCAAAAACTATTAAAAAAAATTCCAATTGTTTTGATACTTTATTAAAATGATCCATAAGTCATTTTTGATGTGTATGAATCAGATTGACCTCAATCTGATGCATGGTGTGACCGGTATAACTCCAAGTGTGCCTTTTTTATTTAAATCGACATTAATTTTAGTAAAAAATACAACTGAAATACTCAAAACTAATAAAAAGAATTCATATTGTTTTTATAATTTAGTAAAATTATCTATATTTCATTTTTTATTTGAAGGAAATAGAAGCATCTCAATCCGATACATGATGTGCCTAGTATGACTCAAAGTGTCCATTATCTGTTTAAAATTGAAATTTTAGTTCAAAAAGTTTCACTCACTAAAAACTTAGAAAACATGCTCATATTTTATTTATAATTGAGGAAAATTATTCATAAGTAATTTATTATGTTTAATAATAATTATCATGTCAAACCGACACATGATATGACTGGTATAACTTAAAGTGCATGTTTCCAATTTTAAATGACATTTTAGTAAAAAAGAAAAGTGACATACTTAAAACTCAAAAAACACATTATCATTGTTTTTATAATTTATTAAAATTATCCATAAGTCATTTGTGATGTTTAGGAATCAACCACACCTCAATATGACGTACTATGTGATTGGTATGACTCCAAGTGTGTGTTTTTATTTAAAATTGACATTAATTTTAGTAAAAAAGACAAGTGACATACTCAAAATTGAGAAAAAACATTCACATTGTTTTTATAATTCAAGAAAATGATTTATATGTCATTTTTTATGTATAGGAATCATCCAAAACCTCAATTTGATTGATGGTGTGACCAGTATGTCTCCAAGTGCATCTTTTTATTTAAAATCAACATTAATTTTAGTAAGAAATATAATTAACATACTAAAAACATAGAAAACACATTTTTATTATTTTTATACTTTAGTAAAAATATCTATAATACATTTTTATGTGTAGTAATCATCCTCACCTCAATATGATACATGATGTGCATGGTATGACTCAAAGTATCCATTATCAGTTTAAAATCTACATTTTAGTTTAAAAAGTGCCACTCACTAAAAACCAAGAAAACTGACTCATATTGTCTTAATAATTTAGTAAAATGATTCAGAATTCATTTTTTACATGTAGTAATTATTCTCACATCAAACTAATACACGATGTGATCGATATGACTAAAAGTGTGTGTTTCTAGTTTAAAATGTCATTTTAGTGAAAAACAAAAGTGACATACTAAAAACTAATAAAACACATTCATATTGTTTTTATATTTTATAAAAATGTTCCATAAGTCATTTGGTACTTTTAAGAATCATCCGAACCTCAATCCGACACATAGTATGACCAGTATAACTCAAAGCGTGTCTTTTTATTTAAAACTAACATTAATTTTAGAAAAAAGACAACTGAGATTCTAAACATATATTTAAAACTTTTGTATTGTTTTTATAATTTATGAAGATGATCCATAATTAATTTTTTTACATGTAGGAATCATGATCACCTCAATCCAATATACAATGTGCCATGTATGACTCAAAGTATTTGTTATAAATTAAAAATTGACATTACAATTCAAAAAATTTCACTCACTGAAACCCAATAAAACATGATAAGATTATCTCGATAATTTTGTAAAACAATTCATAATTAATTTTTGATTTTTAGGAATTAGTCTCACATCATACCTACAAATTATGTGACTAGTATGACTCAAAGTGCATGTTTCCAGTTTAAAATGACATTTTAGTAAAAAACAAAAGTGACATACTCAAAAATAATAAAACAAATTTATATTATTTTGATACTTTAGTAAAATGATACATAATTCATTTTGGATGTATAGGAATAAGATTCACCTCATCTGATGCATGGTGTGACTGATATGACTCAAAGTGTATATTTTTTTAAATTGAAATTAATTTTAGTAGAAACAATAATTAACATACTCAAATACAAAAAAACACATTTGTATTGTTTTTATACTTTAGTAAAAATATTCACAAGTCATTTGTGACATGTATTAATCAGCCTCACCTCAACCTGATACATGATGTGCCTGGTATGACTCAAAGTGTCTGCAATCAATTTAAAATTAACATTTTAGTTTAAAAAAGTTTTACTCCCTAAAAACCAAGAAAAAGTGATCATATTTTCTTGATAATCTATGAAAATTATTCACAAGTCATTTTTAACATATAGGAATTAATTTCACATCAATACTACACATGATGTGACTAGTATAACTCAAAGTATGTGTTTCCAATTTAAAATGACATTTTAGTAAAAAACACAAGTTACACACTCAAAATTGAGATTAAACATTTTTATTGTTTTGATACTTTAGTAAAATAATCCATAATTCATTTGGGATGTGTAGGACTCATTAAAACCTCAATCCAACACACAGTTTTCCTGGTATGACTTCATGTGTGTCTTTTTATTTAAAATTGGCATTAATTTTATTAAAATAGACAGCCGACATACTTAAAACTTAGAAAACAAATTTAGATTGTTTTTATACTTTATGAAATGATACATAATTCATTTTTATCTGTAGGAATCATATTTACATCAATACGATAGAAAATGTGACAAATATGATTTAAAGTGTCCGTTATCAGTTTGAAATTGACATTTTAGTTTAAAAAAGTGCCACTCACTAAAAACCAATAAAACATACTCAGATTGTATTGATAATTTTGAAAAAAAATCATAAGTCATTTGTGATGTGTAAGAATTAATAACATATCAAACTGACACATGATGTGATAGGTATGACTCGAAGTGTGTATTTCTAATTTTAAAATGATATTTTAGTAAAAAACACAAGTGAAATACTCAAAAACAATAAAACACATTCATATTGTTTTGATACCTTAGGTAAGAAATCCATAAGTCATTTGGGATGTGTATTTTTTATCCTCACAACAATCTGATGTACAGTGTGATCAATATGACTATAAGTGTTTATTTTTATTTAAAATTGACATCAATTGTAGTAAAAAATACAACTGGCATACTCAAAATTGAGAAAAAACATTCTAATTGTTTTGATACTTTGCAAAAAAGATCCAAAATTCATTTATGATGTGTATGAATAATCCGAACCTCAATCCGATACATGATGTGTCCAGTATGAATCAAAGTGTTCTCTATTAGTTTAAAATTGACATTTTAGTTCAAAAAGTATCACTCACTAAAAACCAAGAAAATACACTTATATTGTCTTAATAATTTAGGAGAAGGATTTATAAGTCATTAGTGATGTGTAGGAATTATTCTCATGTCAAATTGACACATGATTTGATTGAAATTACTAAAAGTGCGTGTTTCCTATTTAAAATGAGATTTTATTAAAAACACAAGTGATAGACTCAAAATTGAGAAAACACATTTATATTGTATTAATACTTTATAACAATGATCCATAATTCATTTAGGGTGTGTTAGAGTGATATTCACCTCAATTTAATGCATAGTGTAACTGATATGACTTCAAGTGCATTTTTTCAATATATCAGTTCCATTTTAGTTTAAAACGCGTATCACATCACAAAAACCAAGAAAACAAGATCAGATTGTTTTCTCATCCTTTTATCTGCTATTACTTAATTAATTTCCTTATTATTTTTATCTTATACTTATTTAGTTAATTTTCATATAGAAAATTCTTGAAGATGAATAATAAATGGGGTGATGAGCTAGAATCAACCACAACTTAATCTGACACACAATGTTCCTGGTATGACTCAAAGTTTAGTTTAAAATTATCACTTTCTATTTAATTAATTTATTTATAGTATTACAAACATAAAAATTGTTTTATTATATAGGTGCATTCTTTATCTCGAGTTAGGATGGTTTGTTCAACAATAACATGAGTGGGGTTAGGGGCCAAAGACAAAGAAACATTAATGTTCTTGAATGTCTGTGATAATTTGTACCTACTATGGTAATTATATAAAACAATGTTTTAAATGTTTATAATATAACATTTTTTTCTTATATTTTTGTTGTAAATTTTATATGATTTATAATATGTATTGTACCTGTATGATATTTTTAGTGCTATCTGTACATGTATGCTATTTTTAGTGCTATCTGTATTGTACTTGTGCTATTTGTGGTGCTACAGTGTGTTATAAATTTTGAATCATGCTACAATATTCCCCTTTATCAGAGCTTCTAAAAGTAATGATGAAGTGTCTCTTTATCAATGCTTCTAAAAGCATTGATAAAATCCTAGGTCTTTTAATCGTGCTCCAGTATTCATCACTTTTTAGCACTGAAAAAGGCTAATTTTAGCTCTACCAAAGGCCTTTTTATAGTAGTGAATCAATAATGTCATTGTCTTCTAAATCCATAATTCTATACGATTTTCTATTTTTTGCATAAACAACAAAAGACCATTAATTTCTCTAGGAATAATTTTAGTTCTTTTAGGATCAGGAACTCAATAATAGGATAAACACCCCCACACATTAAAATATGAAATATTAGGTATTATCCCTTTCAAAATTTCATAAGGGGATAATTTATTCTTTCTATATGTATTCTATTATGAATATAATTACATATAAAAAAGATTTATCCCATAAATTTAATGGAAACATATATTTATTAATCATGAAATTTACCGTTTATACTGAAGTTTGATTTTTTTCTTTCAGATAAACCATCTTACTGAGGTGTAAAAGGGGTAAATAATTGGTGAATTATATAGGTTATAGGTGTATTGGAAGAATAATTTGAAGGTATGTACAACTCATATTTTAGTCATAAATCATTTTTAATCATTTCTATTAGAGTTGGACCCCTATAATCAATTAATATTAGACATAAGATTACATGTATATTCAAAGATATAAATATTAATTTAAATACCTTATCACATATTTATTATTCTTCTACATAACATTAATGTTATAATATGCTAGTTTATATTTCTCATTGATAAGGTTATAGAATTTTCCCACTATAATGAGAACCTCTAAGTTCCATGATGATATTCTTAAATATAGTGTTATAGTTGGATAAAGTTTTATGATGGGAAAAATGGAACATGAATACGAGGTTCGATTACCCATAAGTGGATGAAGCTTATTCTCATAAATTTTGGACATGGTAATCTCCAAGATGGAAGATTATGAGAACATACCTGCCAGTAGAAATTCTATACGTTTTGGTGTCATCATATATTTCTATATGCGAGCGTGTTCAATGGTCCCTAGACTCTAAGATTATCATTAATACATATCATGACTCATGCAATTAGATTTAATAACCAAAACTGTCATGCCATATGTTGGTAGGAATTAGGGTATGTTGGGTGCATCATTAAGGACATGTTATTAATAATAAGTTGAGAAAGTATTTTTCCCTTTCATCGTTATGGAAGTTGATATCTCAACCCTTTGCTTAAAATGTAACTGTTGCACTAAATTCCATGGTCATAGTGTAATGAGGTTTATTTTAGATAGTAAATGAAAGACTTATCAATCATGTAGGTTGATAATATAGATGTGAAATGTGCTTGATGTGACATTGAGACAAAAGGGATTATATTACACAGTGAGCATTTATATGTGGTTGTTGATATTATGACATTAAGTTCTTTCTCTTGGGTTCCTTGACCCATTGCTAGATAGTAATCTTGTACTTTAGGAATACCCACCTAAGGATAATAAGAAATAATATTAGAGGGTTATACACTAAGTGTTTACATTGATCTCTATTAAATTCTATTTGAAATTAATTAATAAAATAAATATTATTCCCATGATTGAGGAATAATTTTATTCATGTTTTGTTGATCTCTAATATCTATAATATAATAAATAAATAATTTATTTTATTATGTGAATATTTTATAAATATTTATTCTCCAGATTTTGAATAAAATATTTATTTTATTTATTGATGAATAAAATATTTAATTAAATATTTATTTAGGTATTCATTAAATTTTGAGGAATTAGAGTGGACTAAGATTATTTTTGATGATGAATATTTATTTTTAAACTGATGAATAATATTTATCACTACACAAGTTATAGCATGGAATATAATAATAATAATAATTATAATATATGTCATGAGGATTAATAATTATTACTATATTATTTATGGGCTGATATGCAATTAAATAATATTTTAACCTAAAACCTAACTCTATAAATATATGTTTTTATTTATTGTGTAGGGATAATTGAAAATTTAAAATAGAGAATTGGTGCACCAAAATTTACCCTATAGGTAGAAGTAGTCTTTGTATTACATGTAGGGGTCGAATCCATAGGGGCTGAAAAAGTAACCCTGAGACACTCATATTTGATGGGAGGATTGGATAAGAAGTGGATAACATTGGGGTTGATTGTAATTGTAATAACAAAATATTAAAGTAACAAAGATAATTGATTGAATTTAAGAATGAAGCACATAAATATTTTAATGGAAACAATTAAAGAAGATGAGTCAATCCTAAGTTGTTGTTAGATCTAGAATGTATGTAATTTTTTTCCTATTAATTTTCTGTTCACTAGTTCATGTAATATCTAATCAATGAGATTAGTTTCCAACATCATTCTACAATTTAATCCATACAAAATTCCAAGGCTAATCACCAATGAAATTAGAGGATCATTTTCATTATCACTCAAAGGAATTGGATCGTACTATCACTTAAAATGTATAGTTGTTAAAGTCGGTGAAGACAAATAATAAAATAAGTCAAAGAAAGGAACTATCAAACCATAGAACTAATTTAAGAATTTAAGCACATAAAATAACATAAAATACACCCCCACACAACTACCTAGGGTAATACCAAAAGATATTTATCATTCCATTGATTAAAATATTTCAATTAAATATAAAAGTTGACTTATAAAGGAAAAATTGAAGAAGTGAAAAATAATGAAATAATGAACACTCCACCGTTATGTGTGGAATTTTTTTTGTGTAAATAAATTAACACCTTTATTTAAAGGTATCAAATTGATATGAAAAATAATATAAAAATTAAATAATAAGATGAATGATATATTTTATTCAGAAATGAAGGTGATCCGAACAGCTTACATGAGAACAAAATAAACATGTGATTACAAAATGAAAACTTAACATGACAATCGAAAGAATAAAACTTGTACCCAAAAATTCCTTCACAAAAAACACTTGAAATAAGGAAATTTTGAGCCTTATATCAATCACCATTCATTAAATATCATCCCCTTTAATTATTATAGTCAAAAGGTAGGAGGGAAATAATTGGTAAGTGGACTTTTCAACTTTGACTAGAAACACATGATCAATATTCTACTTCCATATTGACCCAAAAAGATGACTTTGAAGATGGAAAAATTTGGGAAGGTCATAGAAGAAGAATATTTTATTCCAATTTTCCTATAAATAATTTAAATTTTTTAAGTCAATTAGACCATTCATTCATATTTTATGGTCAAAATATTATGTTGACTTTTTGAGCCTTGAAATTTGGAACACAAATTAAAATTCAACTTGGGATCTCTATATCTCCTTGAAAAATTCAAAATTAACTATGTAAAAAGTTTCATGAAATGTTCCTCATAGTTTTATATATCTCCATTTAAAATTTTCACTTCATTGGTCTTGAATTGTGGGATCCACTTTTATTTGATGGACCTAAGGCCCATTCTTCTTTGTCCAGATCCATGTCCAAAAATTTTCATATCCAATTATTAATCTTCAATTGATCCTAAAATAAAAAATGTTCCACACAAATTGTATAATCGTAACCTTAAATATAAAATTAAAATAATTAAAATAATTTATTCCACAAACTAATGATTAGTTGGGACCAAATTGATACACTTTAAACATGTATTTCACAATGATGTGAAATGAGGTTCAAATAATAAAATACACTAAAACTAGGGTTTATAGACATTGAAACACATGAATATTAAAATATAAGAAATGAATATTATCCTATTTCAGTGGATAATCAAGAATATTTGCATACAATAGATTTATCTATCTTTGTCTCTAATTCCTCCTATATTCCTCTCAATAATGAGAAGAAATCATTCAAGCCCGAAGGATCTTGGAGCGATCAATACAAAAAATGAAATACATTTGATTCACCACACTAGCTCCCAAAAATCAATTTTAATTTATTATATATCAAAGGAGAATGTGTGGATTACCACTATAGGGGTTATACACTTGAATACTTATAACATAATGAAAGTAATTTGAAAGGTTTTTTTGGAAGATCATCAACATCATCGAAGAAAGGATCTTAATACAAGTCAATCACTTATCCCAATAATAAATAAATTAATTATAAATTTAATGTTAAGGATACTCTCTAAAGGTATTGATAAAATCTAAATTAAAATATATTTTAATCTAATTCCCACCACAGGTGCTTATACAATACCAAAAACCTTCAAGCAGTATAAGTGTGGCCATGTTTTAAATTTATAATTATTTATTTTATTATTGATCAATATGCTTAATTGTGGTTAAATTATTCATTTAATATTATTAATTCTTTTATCCAATTTGAATTAACATGTTGTTGACATATTAATTATCATTGTCCAGTGTTTCATTTTATTAAAGGACTAATAATACATGAATAATGACTAGAGATTCCATTGGGAAGCATTAAGGATTTTGGTTAGATAACATGGGACCACACAGTGTGTAGTAGGAGTACACATTTTTTATCCAAGTGCATTACACCTGGCCATGTATCAGGATACACAACACACTGAGTAGTAATTATACACGGTGCATTTATTTCACACCGTGTGTAGATCAGGACAACCTGAAACATGACATGTTGGATTACATGGTGTACAGCTGGAATACACATTGTGTTGTCTAAATGGGTTAGTAGTGAAATTCACATAACCCGTGTGGTCATTATACATGGTCAAAATGACATGAGACTGAAAATATATTGCATAAATGGAGTACCCAATATTTAGTTGGTGAACATGGCATGTAAACCATTGATTATTACATCATAAATAGACACCAAGCATTTGAAAAAATAAAAATACACACAAAATGTGATATACACAATGTGTATCTGGATTTTACATGTCGTGTAGTACCACATTTGATGAACACATTGATCCCTTTGGTGGGTTGCACAGACACACAACAAGTGAAACACATGGAAGGTTATTGGTAGTACATTCCATGTAGTCTAATTGGTATACATGTTGAAGCCTCAAGCATGTATCCTAGGTACATAGTAACTAAGGCACATGACCTATAAATGGAAAGTAAATGCCATGTAGTCTCCCAATAAAAGTCAGAATTAAATTACATTAAATTTCCAATTGCAGCATTAAAATATTATTTTATTGATTGAAACCTATTATGTTTGACAATTTAATGAAGGTTTTTAATAATTATTAAATTCTCAATTAATTTATTGTAATAATATGTAATTATTAGTTCTGCCACTTATTTTCCATGAATGAATTTATAATGAGAATCTCAAATAGAATTTGGATGGTCATTAAGATGAAAGAGAATTAATTAATTAACTAATTAACTAATTAATTAATTAATACAAGTATGTTTATCTTAATAATAAAGAATGGATAAAAATTAATGTTAAATGGTTTATTTTTTCTTATATGTTGCATTTATGACCGTTCATGAGCTTGACTTAGACCTGTATATGTGTTGGATGGTTTAATTTAATTTATTGAATGAGGTTTCAATTATTTAATATTAAATTAAATTTGATGGTCTATGATTCAACCTTTCCTCCATTATTATGTAGGACCTATGTGTCCATGGTTATTTATGTAACCCCCATTAACCAATCCTTTAGTTCCCCTCACCTATGTGTGAGTTATAGATACATGTAATTAATTGAGTATCCCAAGACACGTGGAGAAAACTCAAGATAGAACCATAATGGTGCCATCCTAGGTGATACACATGTGGATAGGTGGAATGTTTCAAATCATGAAAAGACCAACACAAGGAGTTATTATCATAGTTCATAGGTTGATTTATTGTCCGCTCAATAAATAAACCATTAGATAAGCTCATGAACAAGTCATTTAATTAATTAATTATTTATTTCTATACATTATTTAATTTATGGATATAAGACCACATTCACATAAATAAATGAATTAATGTGCAATGTAGGAATTTAAATAAATGTATTATGTGTAATTTTTTTATCCAACATAGTTAATTAATTAAGTAAAATCCACTTAATATTAACAAGTAATGTAAAGGATAAAATAATATAAAATTTATACATAATAAATAAAATTAATCAAACATATATTAAGTTAGGCATGACCTTCCATTAATTGATTTGGAATGAAACCAATAAAACTAAGTGTTTTCCAACCATTATTGGGATATTTACTTTTATAAGGGGATTTATTATAAAGGTTTTGAGTCGACTTAACCATTTTACATCAAGAGGATGAACCATTTATAGACTTGGTGTAATTTTGAGACAAGTGTTGAGGAAATCCAAGTCAGGATTTTAGGATTGGGGAGTCCACTCAACAGATCAAGGAGTTATAAGTCTACAGTTGGAAAATAATTTCCTACTTAAATACCTTCAAGTATATTTCCCAACCTATGTTGGGGTTATGAAAAGGGGAATATGGGTTATTTCCACTAGAATGTCATTGCAACTAGACATTACAAGTTTAATGGTGAGGGATTTTGGGACTTGATAAAATAGTAGGAGAAATAAAATTAAATTTATTATGTCTCACATAATTAGTAATCAAGTAAAGAAATAATCATACATTTTATTTATTTTAGAAAATGTAATGAAAAACAAGAAACTAGTGTGATCATTCCTTATGTTAGGGTATATCATTACAAATACAAATTTTTAAAAATGATACAATTGTTTATATGATGCATTATTATCAGAAAAAATATATTTTGTGCTAGAATCCCCTATTCCCGTGTTTTCACTCAAGTATAGGTGAGCGAAGGTGACAATGATGCCTACTGTAGATATGTTGAGGATGCCTCCTATGTTCTTTGTATTATACTATCTACTATATATAAAGATTTGAGGATACAAAATAAGGACATGGATTCTTACACCATATTATCTCATCTCCAATATCATGAGAAAGAGAAAGAAAGGCTTGATATAAATAATATTTTCAATGAACTATATCAGTATAAACTGGAAGAAAGTAATCTAGCTATTAATCATGTTTTCAAAATACTAAGGTATTTTTATCAGTTAGTGAAATTAGGATTCCACTCAGATAATAAATTATCCATTAATCTTATCTTATTATATTAACACTAATATTATCCTTATTTGTCCAAGCCCAAATAAAATAAATGGATAAGTGACTCAGGAAATTTTTTTAATACTTCACCAAGAAAATAAGGATTTGTTGAAACTAATTTCTCCTCACCTTATTGTGAAAGGTTTGAAAGACATGGTTGAAGATCCCATGGATCATATAAATCCAAAATTTCCTTAATAATTTATTTCAAATTTATAAAGCATTTTAAGGTAGAATAATGAATAGGAGGATATTTGATTTCTATGTGGAAAGTTTGAACACTTGAAAATAAATTACAATGAATTAAAGAAGCAAAGAGTAGAATCCACTTTAGGTATATTCATCAAGTTTCTATTCACTTCTTGTGTACTAAATAAAATATGCTTGAAACATACATGTATTTAAATAAAGGAAATGAGCATGAATAGAAATGTTATAGAGTAAAATCAACATAAGATAAGAAAGGGTGATTTCTATATCAGCCAAGGGGAGATCACTCTTTCTCATTTCCAAATGGATTGATTAAAGTTTGTGATAAGTGTTACCAAAACATTTATCTTAGTGTCTAACATGACACAATGATACATTATTTCATTTTTGGAATAAATGTTTTTATGGTATTTTAATACTAAACTAACAGTTTGGTAACTATTGAATCAAAAATATCCATTGAAATGAATGATGGATATAAAACACAAGACTCATACTTTATTATTGAAATATACTAATTTTTCAAATAAAATCAAAATTAGGTGACCATTTTGTAACCATAAAATTGTTTTAGTCTCAATTGAGAAAAGATACTGGATAAAAAACTACTTATCATGTTTTTGTTAAAGAAACATTTTTAGATAGAGAAACATCACAAATAATTTTTAGAGTTGGTTCAACATGGACACATTAACCATTATAAAATAAAAGCAACATCATATATTTCATGATATTCCTTTAAGAAATTTTAAAAATTATGAGTGAATTAAACAAGTACACTTAATAAAGATTGAGGTATCTCTGAGAAGTCTTGTCAAAGAATATATTATCCAAGTAATCATTGATCATAAATTTGGAGTAAAGGTAATCCCTAACTCACATTATCTTGATACATAAATATTTTTAGTAAAAGTAAGATCAATGGTGAGTCTTATATATATTGAAAATATTTTATTATTACTTGTAATAAATATTTTGAAAATAAAAGTGAAACAATTAAAAATATACCAACAATATTTTCTAATAGATATCATTTAATCTATGATATGATAAAAATATATTAGGACACTACCATAAATGTTTGTTCAAAACTATTTCCAAAAATCTAGACTTAGATAAAAATAAACATCAAAACACTAAAGTGAATATAAGTTAATGATCCTATTGCTACTAAGGATATTAAATTCTAGTCACGATCAACTATATTTCCATAAAGGAAGCCCATCATTTTTGAAGATTGTGGGAGATTACTTAACTTCTATGGGTTAAGGATCTAGATGCACATGAGTTGTAATATGAATATTGGACTCCATTGAGCTTAATAAAAGGAGTACTTCCAAAGACACATATTGTATAGGAATATATAACCAAAGAGGTGGTTTATGTTCATCACAGTGATCCATACAGATAATATTCTTTCAGAATAAATATTCATAAAATGAATAATTAAATAGAAATATGATAAGGTTGAAAAGTATTTATAAATTCAAGTAATAGACTCCATGTATCAAGATTTAGGGACTCTATATTTTGAATATTTCTAATACTTGATACTACTTGTGAGTATTCAAGAGAAATTGGTATTCAAGAGAAATTGGACATGGATGGTACAAGATGATTCTAATATAGAATGATAGATTATGGAAATGTTTAGTCTATAAATAAAATTATTTTCCACTCATCATGACAAAAATCCTTTTTGAATTATACTTTTTAAAGAATATTTATATGATCACCATATTAGGATATTAATTTCCAAGACCACCTCATTTAGAGGAATCCTAATGGAAGATGCCTATATGACCTGACTCAAAAGATACCCTATGGTATATTACTATAAGTCATAACTATAAAGGGTCAATGGAATCAATAAATTTCAATAAGATATGTAGATTACATAAATTTATTTATGAATAAATCATGTATATTGACCTTAGAATATTTATTTTGAAATGAATGAGTGACATGTGTCTCTATCTAGTTAGTGAGAGAAATATAAGTTTTCAATATAGATATGTTGATAGCATATGGAAAACAAATGTTGTATCTTACCAGTTTTTTAAGACCAAGGAATGAAATTTCTCTAAGTATGACTTAAAACAACAATCATGTTCTAAGGGAAAAGATCTAAAAAATAGATCAATGGGTTTTATTAATTTAGTCATAATATATATATATATATATATATATATATTTTGAAAAATAAAATTTGTACCAATTAAATAATTAATTTTTTTGGCATATAATCATTCCAGTAGAACATGCATGGGAAATGGAAGAGATTATTGAGATTAATATAATTTTACAAGCTTAAGTGCTAAGAATTTATCTCACGTGCCGGGATATGTATTGATGTTTGATATTACTAATGCATTATGTATAATGCGTGAATATAAAAAAAATCCAACATAACTGTATTGAATTACAATTATAACTATCCAACCATACTTTATAAAGTAGATCTAGATGAGTTCTTCAAATCTCGATAAGTGGGAATACTAGTGACCAAATGAATTAAAAACTTGTCTTAATTTAATTAAATTACATCTAGTATCATAGAAATGAATAAGGTAATATTTAAGAATATCTTATTACAGATAGTGGTATAAATATTTACAATTGTTGAGTTTGTTTTAATTTTTGATGCAGCATTAGGAGTGGTTTAGAAATGTCTAGTTCTGATTTTGGTTTATAAAAAAATAAATAGTTTTATCATCATCATGATAATATTTTACTATGGATTTAATTAGGATGTCAATACTTTGACATGTGAACAATAGGTGGATACTTTTTTATATCACTACTTGGTGGATTTTCTCAAGGTAGTAATGTTGCAGTAAATAAATTTTAAAAAATGAGATGTGTATTTAAAAAACCTAGCCATAGAAACATGATAGGCCCAATAGTTGTATCCATTCTTTCTAGAAGTATTTTTTTTCATGTGAGAACTAACTGATCATTAGCAGTTGGGGAAAGTGGGAGTTATTTGGAGTTGGTGGAACCAACTAATATTAGACCTAAGATTACATTTATATACAAATATGTTAATATTAATTTAAATATCTTATCAAATATTTATTATTATTCTTTATAACATTAATGTGATAATTTCATAGGGTATTTGTCAGATTGATAAAGTCATATCAGCTCCCTACTATGATGAGAACCTTGAAGCGACATAATGAAATTCTTAAATATAGTTCTACAGTCAAATTATGTTCTATGACTGGACACATGGAACCTAAATATAAGGTTCGAGTACTCTTAAATAGATGAGTATTATTCTTATTAAGTTAAAACTTGGTAATCTCTAAGATGAAGTATTATGATAACAAAACCACAAGTAGTAATTTTGTATATTTTGGTGTGATCAGATATTTCTATCCATGATCATGTGTAACATTCCTTAAAATTTAAGATTATAATTAATACATGTCCTGACTTGCACACATAGATTTATTGATCAAAACCGTCACACCATATATTGGTAAGAAGTAGGTTTATGGAATATATGTGAAACTTAATTGATGAGATATTGAGATGAAAGATGTTATATTACATAGAGATCATTTGTATGTGCTTTTCTATGCTGTGATATTATGTTCTTTCTCTCAGGTTCCTTGTCCTATTGCTATATAGTAATCTTGGACTTTAGGCACATTCTCCTAATAGTAACAAGAAAAAATCCTTAAGGGAAAAAACTAAGCATTTCCATTTATTTTGATTAACTTCTATTTGAATTTAATTAATGGAATAAATATTATTCCCAAGACTAAGGAAAACTTTTATTCAGGTTTTATTGATTGATAATATTTTCAAGGTAATAAATAATTTATTTTTATGATTAAATGAATATTTGATAAATATTTATTTTCCATATTGTGAATAAAATATTTATTTAATTTATTGATGAATAAAATATTAATAAAATATTTATTTGACTATTCAATAAATTTCAAGGAACTAGAGCAGAATAATATATTTTATGATAATGAATATTTGTTTTCAAGACAGTGAATAATATTTATCACTGCATAAGTTATATAATTCCATAAAATAATAATAATAATATTATTATTATATTCCATGGGGTTTAATAACGATTAATATATTATTTAAGGGCTGATATGCAATTAAATAATATTTTAACTTAAAACCTAGCTCTATAAATTTATGGTTATGTCTATTGTGTAGGGTCAATCAAAAATTGATAATAGAGAATCATTACGCATAATGAACTTCTCTCTCCCTCCCCCATCTCTTTATTTCCTCCTCTCTTTATCTTAATAATGAAAAGAAACCTTAAGGATCTTGGAGTGATCAAGATGAACAACACAAGACATTTGATTCGCCGATCTAGCACCTATAAATCAATTTTTGTAGCTTGAAGATCGAAGGAGTACATGTGGATCACCACTAGAGGGATTATACACTTTAATCCTTTGAGTGAAATAGAGGCAATCCAAAAGAGTATTTTTGGAAGATAAAAAACAACATCAATGAAATGATCATATGATTAATGTAACGACCCAAAATTTTATCAATTAAAATTCATCTTGATCAAATTAAATATATTATTATGTAAAATGGTTATATAAAACATATTCACTTCTTTGGTTTTATGATTTTGGATTTTAAAATACCGTTAAAAATTTGGATCGTTGCTAATATAGCCATTTAAAAGTGATCACATGATTAGCATAAATATAGGGATTTAACAAATCCAATTTACTCAGACAAAGGAAGTGATGAACTCTTCCAATAGATTTTCTCTGTACAAATCCCATTTTCCAGAGCTTGTAAAGGAGTTAGCATCATTGGGCTTTTCTCTTGACAAAGCCCAAGCCAAGCTTCAACACATTAAGCTCAAACAGAACTGCCTACGAGAGAAGTAGAAGTTGGTAGGGATTACCACCCGAGTGATGTTGTCCGAGCCGCCCCAAGAGTCTGTCATCGCACACCTTACCCTTTAGTCTTATGCGGGTGTTATAAGGGGTTATTTAACAAGACCTTAGTATTATGATTATGTGCATTATTTTTTTATATAATAATGAATATACATTCATTTTATTATTGTTACCTTGTAAATGTTTTTAAGGCACATATAAAATTTTTAGTTAATATTCAATTAATAAATATATTTTGATGAATTAATGGATTTTTGAATTAAATAATATTTTAATAAAATATTATGACTAATTACATTTTATTAAATATAAATGAAATTATAATTTTTACGAATACAATTGTGATTTTTATTAAGATTTGAAAGTCATTTTTGTTAAAACCCATGAATTTTCAATAAATTCAGTTTTTATTTTATAATTAAAAATTCACATATTTAGAAAATAATTTAGATAAAATGAATATTATTTTTGGAATCAAGAAGTCGAAATTATCTAATGGTGAATTTTTCATAACTTCCTGAGATAGTCGATTTTTTGGGTAAAAAATAAATACTGTTTAATTATATAATGTGTTTTATGACATCATAATGACCCAATAGTGATGTAATAAAATACTATAAATTATATTTTCATCCAATATATGTTTTAACATTAAAATAATGTGATTTTATATATTTTTTATTTATTTTACAAATCTTTAGTAGACCCTCCAAGACTTATAAAACATTTAAACTTTTTAAATTGATTTCCTTGAGAGTATGACTCATATTCACATAAGAAAGCCTAATATTTTAAGAATTTAGGCCATTGGACTTATAAAATAATTTTTTACACTCCCATTTGGCAAACACCATGGGAAAAAACCATGGGTTGGTTTGTATTTTTGATTATTTTAATGTGTGGTGTCCAAAACTTAAATAATAAAGAATTCCCTCTCTTTTCCTATATAAACCCACCAAATCTCCCACTTACTCTTCCATAAAATCCTTTTAAGATATACAAAAATCTTCCCTCATCTCTCTATAATCCTCCCAAGGTGCCCCAAGATTTCAATAAGCCTCTCTCAAGCCTCTCCCAAGCCTTTGAGATCACACTTCCAAGTAAGGGATTTTCTTCCTTTCTCATCTTTTTCCAAATACCATTATGTTGTTATGCCATTTTATTTTCAATTAAAAATTTTGGGGTATGATTTAAAACCTCTCTTATACTTCCCTAATTATTTTTTAATGATCATATACCCCTTTATCTCTCATTAATTCCCCCCATGAACACCTATTACCATGCTGAAATTCCATAAGGGATTTCTATCTCCTCATTCACATTCAAGAAATTCCTTTGTATTATGAATCTAAATTCCATTACATATGTTGGTACATGTATATATATGGCCCCTTACTGTCTATTTAATTTAAATATGATGAGACACCCTTTCACTCTCATCAACCATTTTTATGAATTCTTATGACACACCGTTATGCTGCCGAAATTGCACCACCATTTTCGAATCCAAAGTCATTGTGTAGTGTAAGAACCCGAGTTTTTGGGAACGGGTCAAAATCCTGACCCTATTTGAATTTTTGACTTGTTTCTGAGGAAACTGGAGGAAATGAAAAGTTTCTAGAAATTTCCAGACTACACGCCGTGTACTTTAAGTACACGTCGTGTATGAGTAGGCGAGTGACCGGCCGTGTGCTCACCGAGTACATGCCGTGCAATGACCGTGTAGTAGTTTCTTACTACATGGAGTGTAGTTTTGAACATGCCGTGTATACCCCCCAACCGTGTGAGGCCATACATGGCGTGTAAGCTGTTGGCTGGGTAGAACCAGGTACACGCCGTGTTCCCTTTGGACACACCGTGTAGTCTGGTCGTGTATGAGGAATATACATGGCGTGTGGGAAAGTTAGCGAGGTAGGGAAGAGGAACCACGTACACTCAATTTACCCCTAGGTACACACCGTGTACTCATGTCGGCAGGTATGGAAAGTAAGTCGACGGAATCTTTCCGTCTTATAAACAGTTAAATGAACCATAAACGGTGTGTAGTCCCAAAGTACATGCTGTGTACTTTCTTTTTTTTCACTTAAAACAGGCAATATCCTTGTATTGAGGCATAACCTCATATCCTCCGCCCGGATATGCAAACCAGGTCGGCCAAACCTCTCTTCCCCTCCCGATCATCTGTCCGAGACCCGATTCGAGCTCTGATTAGTGCGTTGGAACCCCCTCGGTAAGGCCTTGATTCCACTTTGTCCGTTCTGTTTGATTTTCATTCTAGAAAGAGTTATAGGTGTTTGAGAGGGTTTGAATCTTTTGTAGATTTACCGCGTTTTAGACCGAATTGGTGGGTGTTACCGGAGGAGTAGCATCGTGCGAATCTCAGGTAGGTGGTGCATACTTCATTTTGTGTTTTCGCGGTTGTTTTGGTAACGCGGCCTACGACGCGTTTTTGGGTATTTTTAGAGGGACCCGTTTTATCTGCTTTTTCATACTGTATTGATTATTGGACCTCTGGGATGCTTTTGGGTATGCCCGGTTACCAGTTTGCGTGAGCAGGGCCGGGTGAGAGGCTGTTGCTCGTCAGGGCATTTTTTCTGGGGAGCGCCAAAATGGTTTTAATTGAATTATGATTGTTATAAACTATTTAGTTTAATTTGTTAAAGCTTTTTATAAATTGTTAGAGGCATTTAAGACCTCAGTGCTGGTATGGGAAAACACCTTGCATAGTGCAATTCAACTGTTAGTTTGTTTTTCCTGGTTGTGTTTTCTGTTTACATATGTTATATATGTAATTTCTGAATTACATCTGCTGGACCCTTTGGGTTGTTTTGGGCTTGGCCCAGTTACGCTTTAGTGATACTGATCACAGGTTGGGGCTTTGACTAGGATACATTGGGTGGTTTTGACCACGGGATTGGGCGTCATGGACGTCGTCTTGAGGCAGTACGACTGTTTGTTTGGGCATGGCCCGAGTTACTAGGGTGGTGATGCCATCGGACTTGAGCGACATGGTTATAGGGACACGAGGTGTCATATTTGTTGGTGGCTTTGTACTATTTTGGGTGATTACCTCTCACCGAGACTTTGAGTAGTGGGCACACAGAGATACTCCGTGATGGGGTGGTTTTGACCACTCATGTGGGTAGAGGCCCCCGTAGTTGCAGTTTGGTATTTTGGTTGGGGGTGCTTGCCATAGAAAGACACAATGTAGGTGAGGAGACTTCAGGGAATGGGCGTGCCTTCGAGACGTCAGTACATGAGACACGAGGTGTCATGAGGCACATGGTGCCAAGTTACTATTTTTGGGCGTGCCTTCGGGACGTCGGTACTTGAGACACGAGGTGTCAGGAGGCACATGGTGCCGGGTAACTATTTTTGGGCATGCCTTCAGGACATCGGTACTTGAGACACGAGGTGTCAGGAGGCACATGGTGCTGGGTTACTATTTTTGGGCGTGCCTTTGGGACGTCGGTACTTGAGACACGAGGTGTCAGGTGGCACGTGGTGCCAGGTTACACGACAGAGATTCCGGTGTTGGTCGAAGCAGGTGACGCTCCATGGTGGCTGTTGAGCACCAATGGAGTTTGTGTTTAATTGTGAATTTTACGGTTTACTGCTTTCCTTGTAAATGCATGACTTCTTAAACATTTATATTTGGTAAGAACCATTGGGTGGTATCTTACTGAGATTTGTCTCACACCCTGCACGGGCCCTTCGGGACGCGTGTAGACTTTATGGATGTACGTGCAGGAAAGAGGCCAGCTTCAGGAGCTGGGCTGCATTAGTTATTACATGGAGATGGTCTGGACCTTGAGGTCATGGCTAGATGGGTTTACTTTGTTGTGTTTACTTTCTGTATTGGCATGCTTATTGTAGCTACTGTTGGTTAGCCATTGGCGCCCTTTTATATTCAGTTGTGTATGACCTGCTCTGGATGCATGTTTTACTGTGCAGTTGCAGTTACATGTTCTTAGCATGCTGTTCTGTTTATTTCTGCTGCTGTTGTTACATTTACTACTTCTGCTGTTTATCTATTTTGATTATGCTTCCGCTCTGCGGGTCTTGTTCGAGTCTGCTGAGTCTTTCTTTCCGCTGCATATTTATTATTATTCTCCGACTAGTAACCTTATTATGATCCTCCAAGAGGGTATAGCCTCCCCACTATACCTAACAGACCCTCACTGCTAGTCGGCATCCTTTGGCGTTTGGGGAGGTGCACCTAAGGTAGTAACACCCGACCCGTTCGACACTATTCGGGTGGCTGGCCGGGTCCGGGTCGTTACAAAGTGGTATCAAAGGAGTTCTTGACAGGGATTTAGTAGCAGCGTTTTACTGGCTACTAATGAGTTTGAGGCTTCTCATTTATTTCTGATGGTTTTACTATTTGGGGATATGGTATACTGGAGATAGTTTGTTACAAGGACTAAGTTTTTAGCTTGTGCTTTGGTGCCTGCAGCCCCAGGTACGAGGGATGGACCTAGTTTCCATGGATGGGAATTGCTGTTTGCTATTGCTCAGATTACAATTGATATGATTTCCACCTCATTGGCTCACTTGATGTGTAATGTTTTTGATTTTGATATGTGACCCTTGACCTAGTATAGTAAGGGAGAGTTGGACCTTGGGCCGGTATGGAAAGGCTGGGTTGCTTGGATTTTGATAGGAACATTTTAGGGTATTTCAATTTCATAATTTCACATATGCTTTGTGAAGTGATAATTCCATGTGAATGAAAAATCAAATTCCATGCTTTATATGCTTTAAAATATGAGTTGGTGAAATTCCTGATAGAACTGCTAGTTGTGAAAATGTGTATTCCATGCTTTATATTTGTAGAATTGCATGCTACAGGATATTTGGGTCTGACTCTTATGAGAGCAGGCAGGTACTATGGGTGAGGAAGTGTAACTGTCAGGATTGGGAGACTCAGTCATCGATTTGAGGAAACGTGAGTTGTCAGGACGAGCATGGCCCGAGGTACTTTGATACTTGGCTCTGTTGAGGGTGGGTAAAGAGGCCATGAGGCCGGGATGTCGTGAGCCACGGGTTGCGGTGAGGGGGAGTAAGGGTAGTTGTTATGCACTGCCTTAAACTGCTTTCCTTATCTGCGTAGAATATATTGTTATATATATATGGGTTGTCTGACCATTTATGGTATTTAGCGGGTTACTTGAGGTGCCGTGGGCTTTGGGGCATCGTGGATGCAGGTTACTTGAGGTGCTAGGAACCAGGATCACATGGAGGTGGACACCGATGCGGTGCGGGTTACGTTGGGTGTCGGTAGCGACACAGGAGCACCAACGAGGTGCAGGGGTGAAGATACGTCACGGGAGGACTATGCATCCGGAAAACAAGTTAGTAAACCTAGTTTGATTTAAATTTTGTTGGTTGAGACCGATTAGGCAATTCCTAAGGTGGGGATCCCCTTGAGGAATTTATCCAGAACCTTGGGACCAGGATAGTCCACGTTGTTTAATCGGGATGGGCGTGTTCAGTGCCATCTCTGGGTTTCGTTTGGTAGCTCGGGGACGAGCTACGTTAAGGTGGGGAGTTTGTAAGAACCCGATTTTTTGGGTACGAGTCAAAATCCCAACCCTGTTTAAATTTTTGACTTGTTTCCAAGGAAACTGGAGGAAATGTGAAGTTTCTGGAAATTTCCAGACTACACGCCATGTATGAGTAGGCGAGTGACCGACCATGTGCTCGCCGAGTACATGCTGTGCAATGACCGTGTAGTAGTTTCTTACTACATGGCGTCTAGTTTTGAACACGCCGTGTATACCCCCCAACCGTGTGAGGTTATACATGGCGTGTAGGCTATTGGCCAGGTAGAAACAGGTACACGCCGTGTTCCATTTGGACACGCCGTGTAGTCTGGATGTGTATGAGGAATATACATGGAATGTGGGAAAGTCAGCGAGGTAGGGAAGAGGAACCACGTACACTCCGTGTACCCATAGGTACATTCTGTGTACTCATGTCAGCAGGTACAGAAAGTAAGTCGGCGGAATCTTTCTATCTTATGAACAGTTAAATGAACCATACAAGGCGTGTAGTCCCAAAGTACACTCCGTGTACTTTCTTTTTTTCACTTAAAATGGGCAGTAGCCTTGTATTGAAATAGAACCTCATATCCTCTGCCCGAATACGTGAACCAGGCCGACCGAACCTCTCTTCCCCTCCCGATCATCCATCCGAGACCCGATTCGAGCTCTGATTAGTGCGTTGGAACCCCCTCGATAAGGCCTTGATTACCCTTTGGCCGTTTTGTTTGATTTTTGTTCTACAAAGAGTTATAGGCATTTGAGAAGGTTTGAATCTTTTGTAGATTTACCACATTTTAGATCGAATTGGAGAGTGTTACTAGAGGAGTAGGATCGTGCGAGTCTCAGGTAGGTGGTGCATAATTCATTTTGTGTTTTCGCGGTTGTTTTGGTAACGCGGCCTACGGCCCGTTTTCGAGTATTTTGAGTGGGACCCGTTTTATCTGCTTTTTCATACTGTATTGCTTATTGGACCTCTGAGATGCTTTTGGGTATGCCCGATTACCAGTTTGCGTGAGCAGGGCCGGGTGAGAGGCCGTTGCTTGTCGGGGAATTTTGGACGGGGAGCGCCAAAATGGTTTTAATTGAATTATGATTTGTTATATACAGTTTAGTTTAATTTGTTAAAGCATGTTATAAATTTTTAGAGGCATTTAAGACCTCAGTGTTGGTATGGGACAACACTTTACATAGTACAATTCAACTGTTAGTTTGTTTTGCCTGGTTGTGTTTTCTGTTTACATATGTTATATATGTAATTGCTGAATTGCATCTTCTGGACCATTTGGGTTGTGTTGGGCTCGGCCCAGTTACGCTTGAGTGATGCTGATCACAGGTTGGGGCTTTGCCTGAGATACTTTGGGTGGTTTTGACCACAGGATTGGGCGTCATGGACGTTGGCTTGAGGTAGTACGACTGTCTGGTTGGGCATAGCCCAGGTTACTAGGGTGGCAATGCCATCAGACTTGAGCGACATGGTCGCAGGGACATGAGGTGTCAAATGTGTTGATGGCTTAGGACTATTTTGGGTGATTACCACTCACTGGGACTTTGAGTAGTGTGCACACAGAGATACTCCGTGATGAGGTGGTTTTGACCACTCGTGTGTGTAGAGGCCCCCGTAGTTGCGGTTAGGTATTTTGGTTGGAGGTGCTTGCCGTAGAAAGCCACGGTGGAGGTGAGGATCCTTTAGGGAATGGGAATGCCTTCGGGACGTCGGTACTTGAGACATGAGGTTTTAGGAGGCACATGGTGCCAGGTTACTATTTTTGGGCATGCCTTCGGGACGTTGGTACTTGAGACACGAGGTGTCAGGAGGCACATGGTGCCGGGTTACTATTTTTGGGTGTGCATTCAGGACGTCGGTACTTGAGACACGAGGTGTCAGGAGGAACATGGTGCCGGGTTACTATTTTTGGGCGTGCCTTCGGGACGTCGGTACTTGAGACACGAGGTGTCAGGTGGCACGTGGTGCCGGGTTATAGGACAGAGATTCCGGTGTTAGCCGAAGCAGGTGATGCTCCATGGTAGCTGTTGAGCACCAGTGGAGTTTGTGTTTAATTGTGAATTGTACTGTCTACTACTTTCCTTGTAAATGTATGACTACTTAAACACTTATATTTGGTATGCACCGTTGGGTGGTATCCTACTGAGATTTGTCTCACACCCTGCACGGGCCCTTCGGGACGCGTGTATACTTTATGGATTTACATGCAAGAAAGAGGACAGATTTAGGAGCTGGTCTACGTTAGTTATTGCATGGAGATGGTATGGACCTTGAGGTCATGCCTAGATGGGTTTACTTTGTTTTGTTTACTTTCTATATTGGCATGATTATTGTAGCTACTGTTGGTTAGCCATTGGCGGCCTTTTATATTCAGTTGTGTATGACCTTCTCTGGATGCATGTTTTACTGTGAAGTTGTAGTTACATGTTCTTAGCATGCTATTCTGTTTATTTCCGCTACTGTTTTTATATTTACTGCGTCCGCTGTTTATCTATTTTGATTATGCTTCCGCTCTGTGGGTCTGGTTCGAGTCTACTGAATCTTTCTTTCCACTGCATATTTATTATTATTCTCAGACCAGAACCCTTATTATGATCCTCCGAGAGGGTATAGCCTCCCCACTATACCTAACAGACCCTCGCTGCTAGTCGGCAGCCTTTGGCGTTCGGGGAGGTGCGCCTAAGGTGGTAACACCGGACCCGTTCGGCACTGTTCGGGTGGCTGGCCGGGTCCGGGTCATTACATGTAGTGAATACCATGGCCATTTCTCTATCAAGAGTATTAACCTTTATAAAAATTTACCTATTTATTATTGAGTTTAATATATTAATTCCAAATTACTTTATCATGGAATGAATAATGATGTTTAATGAATCCATGTTATATGATCCATGTGGCACACTTATGCATGACATGAAATGATTAAGAACAGTGCACCATGATAGCACTCCAATGCATTGGGTAAAGATTAATATCATGATAAATCAAGTGCAGTGAGGGTTTAATCATGCTAATTCAAGTAAAATTAGGGTTTACTCATGCTCCATGTGTAATTATCCTTGGATCATGCTAAAATCATGTAAATTTTTGTTGCCACATTTCCAAGTTATGATAATCATTCTATATGATGCCTTTTTGTTCAAGTTTCTCTTATGATCTATTGATATTCTTATTTCCTAACATGTATTTTATTCTTCATGTTATGCATTATTTACTCCCTTACTATTATTTATAGCTCACCCTTTTATTATTCATGTCCTCAGGTTATCCCATGCAATGCTAAGTACGAAGGAATGATGTGGTCATGTAAAGGAAGTTTTCAATAAGATGTTGTGTTTTATGTTTTAAGTTGTTATGTAATGTTCTTAAGCCCCAATACACTATACCTCTCAATCTTATATGTTGCATCAAGTGAAGTTTTTATGTTTAAGTGTGAAATAAAGAGCATGGTTATTATAGTTAGTATCAAAGGATAGGTTTAGTTATTTTTGGGATTAGGATTAGAAAACCCTAGTGAAAGCCTTAGGGATAAGACTAATTATAATAAAAACATCCCTAAATTTTGGTGAGTATTTAGTAAGTGGTTTATCAAGAAAATACATCCCTACCTGGATATGAGTAGGAAGAGGTGGCTCTGGCACAAATGTATTTAGGGGTAAAACCCAAAAATGATTCTTTGAGCTAGACTTGAATGGGAACTGGTGCACAACAATGGGCCTTGCTGCACTCTTGGTTACAACACTCTCGGAGGATATTCTTTGGTAAATTCACAATCTTAGTATGAGCCATTGTTAAGGGAATAAAAAAATTCCCTTAAGAATATATGTTGGGAAGTAGATCATATATAAAATATATTGAAGCCTATAAATTTATAAGTTAAGGAAATAAAAGTAATTTATAAGTCATACATTTTGGTCTTTGGAATAACATTTATGTGTTACCCCTAACTTTCCTTATATTCTAGCCAATGGCTGTTAATATGAGGACTCAGGCAAACAACCGATGTGAAGATCAATGTGACGAATATTCTAATGAGATGCCCAATCTGATGGGAGAAGTAATCACAAACTTTGTCACAATACTCTCTAAGTTAAATAAAGTTTTGAATATAAACACGAGTAAAGAGGAATGTTCAACCCCCTTAAAAAATAATAAGTTGCAATTGAGAGATTCATGAGACAAAGGCCTCCTACTTTTAATAGATCATCTGATCCCTCAATCTCCAAACAATGGATTAACTCCATTGAGAAGATCTTCTCCATCCTTCAATGTTCTAAATAATATAAGGTACTTCTAGATTATTATCATATAGAGGGTGAAGACGATCAATGATGAATATTGATAAAAAATACGAAGCTCGAGGAAGAGATCGAGGCATTGGAATAGAAGGATTTCTGGAAAATGTTTTTCGATAAATATTTTCCTCGCACCCTCTGACTTAAGATGGAAAGGGACTTCCTTTCCCTCAAGAAAAAAGACAATGAATCCATTAGATCATACGAGGAAAACTTCACAAGTCCTGCATGATATTCCTTCGGCTTTGTCATTACCCCCAAATTCAAGGTTGACTGCTTCTTTGGTGGGATAAAACCTAGCCTACGAAAAGCCTTAGTAATTTGTGACTTTGAGAGATATGATTTTTTTTTCAATGTACCCTCAAAGTTGAAATAGATATAGGTGAATATAAGGGTTATCATGGGGATAATAAGCATAATATAGACTTCAATTATGTCTATCTAATGGATAAATCCAAAGGTGAAAAGAAAATATAGCACCCCACTTGCCAAAGGTATGGAAAGAAGCACCCTAGAAATTTACTGAAGGGGTTGAGGAAATCCTTTAGGTGTGGAAGAGAAGGGCACCTAGCCAGTGACTACCAACAAGAAAAACCTGTGACTGCGATAGAGGAATGAAACATTCTGTTCGACACTCAACGCATTGTTCATTTCTTCAACTACAAAGAACTGGGGCACCTTTCAAACCAATGCCCTAAGACAAGGGTTTTTAGAGGCAACCAACAACCTCCAAGGTAGCAAGGGGGAGATTTTTCCATCACTACCACTAAATTGAACCTCTACAATGAAGTGGTGATAGGTACATTAGTTATTCATTCAATAATAAAAAACATACTTTTTTATTCTAGTTCTACACATTCTTTTATATCTTGAATGTTTAGTAGAAAAATCCCAACACCACAAAAAATCATAGAAGTAAAGATGTCAGTGAGTATGGTAAATGGGGAAATCATTGAATCCCATTAATATTACTCATCCCCTATCATAAATTGTGGATTGAACTTCCCGAAGAACCTTGTCATACTCCCTCTGGTGGAATTTGATGCAATTCTTGGCATGAATTGTATTTCTCTATATAGAGCCAACATAAATTTCCATGAGTGGAAAATCACTCTCCATATGGTGAATCAAACCTCGATTATATACAAGTGCAAGGGGGAAGATGGATATTATTTAGCACCATCATCTCGAGCATGGATATTACTGCCCTATGAGAATGCATATCTGGCTTAGTTGATTGAGTCTAAGGAAGGAACCATCCTTGAATACATTTCTATTGTGAGGGAACTTTCTGAAGTGTTTCCCAAGGAATTTCTTGGTCTTCCTCCTATAAGAGATGTTGAATTATCAATCAAACTTATACCTGGGGCATTTCCAATACCCAAGACTCTATATTGAATAGCTGTTGTGGAGTTTGAGGGTCTGAATAAAAAATTACAGGAGAATCTGGATAAATGGTTTATATGCCAAGTGCTTCACCATGGGGTGAACCAGTCCTCTTTTTCAAGAATAATGATGGGTCAATTCACCTTTGCATTGATTATTGTGATCTCAACAAAATCATGATAAATAACAAGAATGCTCTGCCATGAATTGATGACTTGTTCGATCAGCTACGTGGAGCACAATACTTCTCCAAGGTGTATCTGCGGTCGAGATATTACCAAGTAAGGGTGAAGATGGAGGATATCCCCAAGACTTCTTTTTCAAACAATATACGAGCACTATGAATTCATAGTAATTCCTTTAAGACTCAATAATGATCCATCAATATTTATGGACTTAATTAATAGAGTATTTAGATATTATCTCGACAAATTTGTGGTAGTATTTATTAATGATATTCTAATATACTCCAAAAACAAGAATAAGTATAAGGAGTATCTAAGAACTATACTAGAGACCTTATGAAAGGATAAGATCTATGAAAATTACAACAAGTGTGAGTTCTAGTTGAAGGAGGTCTCATTCTAGGGTCATATCATCACAAGCAATGGATTTTCTGTGGATCCCTCTAAGATAGCTACAATTGAGGGATGGACAAGGCCAACATTAGTAACAAATATCTGTAGCTTCTTAGGGTTAGATGGATATTATTTCCAATTTGTGAGAAATTTCTCACGATTTTCCAACCCTCTTACCAAGCTAACTTGAAAGGGAGTAAAGTTTTCTTAGAGTGATGAATGTGAAGAGAGATTCAAAGTGTTGAAAAGGAGGCTTATCATTATGCTTGTGCTCACAATACCCACAAGTGGAGAAATTTTTGTGGTATTTAGTGATGCTTCAAAGAAGGGCCTAGGTTGGGTATTGATGAAAAATGACAAATTAATTTCCTATGCTTCAAGGCAATTGAAAGTTTATGAGAAAAACTATCCTACACATGATCTGGAGTAGGATGTATTAATCTTAGATTTAAAAATTTGGTGACATTACCTCTTTGGGGAAAAGTGTGAAATATATACATACCACAAAATCCTCAATTATATATTCACATGGAAAGAGTTGAACATGCGCCAACAAAGAAGGTTAGATATGATCAAAGACTATGACTGATAAATCCATTACCACCCTTGGAAAGAGAACAAGGTGACTAATGGATTAAGTAGAAAGGACCCAACAATTCTATCATTGATGAAAATTGAAAAGTATCCAATCTTCTAATATTTGATGAAGATCAAAATGGGAATCATAAATAAGGGAACATCATCAATCCTTTCACAAATGATTGCTCAATCGTATCTTTTGGAAAGGTTAAAGGATGCGCAAAAGGATGATTTGGGAATTCAGAAGAAAGGGGAAACTATCAGAAAATGTAAATCCTCAGTGTTCAATGTTAATGAAGAAGGAATTGTGAGATTTGGGACAAGACTATGTGTTCCATCAAGTCCGGAGTTAAATAAAGAACTTTTAGATGATGCACATAGTTCAAATTTCTCCATTCACCCAGGAAACACAATGATGTATCAAGATCTATGAGAGAATTATTGGTGGGATAACATGAAGAAAGATATCGCTGAGTATACATCAAAGTTCCTGGTATGTAAATAAGTGAAGGTTGAAAGGTAGAAGTCTAAGGGGATGATGCAACCATTACCCATACCAACATGGAAATGGGAGAACATCACCATGTACTTTATCCCCAGACTTCCAAAGGCATAAAAAGGAAACAATACTATCTGGTTTGTTGTGGATCGTCTTACAAAGACCACACACTTCATTGAAATTTGAGTAGATTTCTCATTGGATCAACTAGCACAGATATATATCAGAGAAGTGGTAAGGCTGCATGGAGTACCACTATCGATTGTATCTAATCGAGATCCAAGATTCATCTCTAAGTTTTTGAAGAGTATTCAACATGATCTGAATACTAAACTGAACTTCAGTACTGCTTATCATCCTCAAACTAATGTCCAATTTGAGCAGACTATCCAAACACTTGAGGAAATGTTGAGAGGATGCTCAATGGACTTCAAAGGAGGATGGGATCAATATCTTCCTCTAGTTGAGTTCTCTTACAACAACAGTTTACACTCAAGCATCCAAATGGATCCTTATGAAGCCCATTATGGGAAGAGGTGCAGAACACTGACATGTTGGGATGATGTTGGGGAGCGAAAAATCCTAGGTCCAAAAATGGTTGTTGAAATAGTGGAGAAGTTTAAGACCATCCAACGTCACATTAATCTTGCTCAGAGTCGATAAAAGAGCTATGATGATAATCATCGAAAAGACCTAGAGTTTGATGTCGGATACATGGTATTCCTACAAATATCACCATAGAAGAGGGTAATGATATTTGGGAAGAAGGGAAAGCATAATGCAAGGTGAATCAACCTTTTGAGATCCTTGATTGCATTGGAGTAGTGACATATCGACTAGAAATCCCACCAAACCTATCTCAAGTACATGATGTATTCCATGTATCACTCTTGAGGAAGTACATACCTAACACATCACATTTACTCAATCTAGAGGTGGTACCATTAGAGAATGACCTCTCTTATGAAGAGAAGCCGGTGAAGATCTTAGATCGTAGGAAAAAAGTTCTCTGAAATAAGACAATGCCTCTCGTCAAGGTGTTGTGGTGAAACCACAAGTTTGAAGAAGAAACATGGGAATTATAGGAAGTAATTAAGTAGAGTTACTTACATTTTTTTGGTTTGGGAAAAGGAAATTTCGAGGGAAAAATTTCTTAAGGGGGGAAGATTGTAACGTCCCAAAATTTTATCAATGAAAATTCCTCTTGATACAATTAAATTTATTATTATATAAAATGGTATATAAAATTTATGCACTTATTTGGTTTTATGATTTTGTATTTCAAAATACCATTAAGAATTGTGACCATTTCTAATATAGCCATTGAACAGTGATCCCATGATTAGTATAAATATAGGGCTTTAACAAATCTAATTTACTTAGACAAAGGAAGAGATGGACTCATCTAGTATAATTTTTCCTTACGAAGCCCATTTATTAGAACTCATAAAGGAAGAAGCATCATTGGGCTTTTCTCTTGACCAAGCCCAAGGCAAGCTTCAACATGTTAAGCTTGAACAGAACCGACTATGGGAGAAGTGTAAGTTGATAGCGATTACCACCTGAGCGATGTTATCTGAGCCACCCCAAGAGTCTGTCACCATCACACACCTTACCCTTAGATCTTATGAAATTATTATAAAGGGTTATCTAAAAATAACCTAGCACTATTATTTTGTTCATTATTTTTGTATAAAATAAATAATATACATTCATTTTATTATTGTTACCTTGTAAATTTTTTTTAAAGAACAAATAATATTTTTAATTTATTTTAAATTAATAAATCTATTTTGATGAATTAATGGATTTTTGAATTAAATAATATTTTAATAAAATATTATTATTAATTAATTTTTATTAAATATAAATTATCATATAATTTTTATGAATACAATTGTGATTTTTATTATGGTTTGAAAGCTGTTTTTTTCAAAACCCATGAATTTTAGATAAATATCCATTTTTATTTTAAAAGTAAAAAATCACATATTTAGAAAATTATTTAGATAAAATCAATATTATTTTTGGAATCAGGACATTTTAAATTATCCAATGGTGAATTTTTCATAATTTTCAGAGACAATCGATTTTTTTGGGTAAAAATTAAATATCATTTACTTATATAATGTGTTTTATGACATAATAATGACCCAATAGTGACGTAATAAAATAATATAAATGAGTTTTGAGCCAATATATGTTTTAACATTAAAATAATTTAATTTTAGGTTTGTTTTATTTATTTTAAAAAGCTTTAGTGGACCCTCCAGGACTTATAAAACATTTTAACTTTTTAAATTGATTTCCTTGAGAGTGTGACTCACCTACACATAAGAAAGCCTAATATTTTAAGAGGTTAGGACATTGGAATTATAAAATAATGTTTTACACTCCCCTTTGGAAAAAAACATGGTCACAAACCATGGTTTGGTTTGTGGTTTTGATTAGTTTAATGTGTGGTATCCAAAACTTAAATAATAAAGAATTCCCTCTCTTTTTCTATATAAAACCACCCAAGATCCCACTTCCTCTTTACTAAAATACTTTTTATCTCGACCAACCTCTACCCTAATCTCTATATAATCCTCTAAAGGTTCCCCAAACTCCCCATAATCCTCTCTCAAGCCTCTACAAAGCCTTTAGCATCACACTTCCAAATAAGGGATTTTCTTCCTTTCTCATTTTTGTCCAAATTTCATTATGTTGTTATGCCCTTTTATTTGCAATTAAAAATGTTTGGGTATGACTTCTCACCTCCCCTATACTTTCCTCCTTATATTTTAATGATGATATAACCCTTTATCTCTCATTAATTTCTACCATGAACACCCGTTACCATAACAAAATTCCATAAGGGATTTCTCTGTCCTCATTCACATTCAAGCAATTCCTTTGTATGATGAATATAAATTCCATTACATATGTTGGTACATGTATCTATATGGACCCCTTACTGTCGATTTCATGTAAATATTATGAGACACGCCTTTATCTCTCATCAACCATTTTTATGAATTCTTATGACACACCGTTATGCTACTAAAATTGCACTGTGATTTTCCAAGCCAAAGTCATTGTGTAGTGAATACCATGTCGATTTCTCTATCAAGGGTATTAAACTTTATGCATATTTAACTATTGATTATTGAGTTTCATATATGAATTCCACATTACTTTATCTTGGAATAAATTATCATGTTTAATGAATCCATGTTATATGATCCATGTGGCACACTTATGCATGATATAAAATGATTAAGAAGGGTGAACCCTGATAGCGCTCTAATGCATTGGGTAAAGATTAGTATCATGAGACATCAAGTGAAGTGAGTGTTTAATCATGATAATTAAAGTGAAATGAGGGTTTAATCATGCTCCATGTTCAATGATCCTTGGCTCATGCTAAAATCATGTTAATTGTTGTTTCCACATTTCCAAGTTATGATAATCATGCTATATCATGAATTTATGTTCAGGTTTCTCTTATGATCCATTAATATTTTTATTTCCTTACATATATCGTATTATTAATGTTATGCCTTTTAACTTCCTTACTGGGATTTATATCTCACCCTTTTATTATTCATGTCCTCAGGTTATCCCATGCAATGCTAAGTACGAAGGAATGATGTGGTCATGTAAAGGAAGTTTTCAATAAGATGTTTCATTTTATGTTTTAAGTTGTTATGTAATGTTTCTAATCCCCAAAGACACTAGACCTATCGATCTTCTATATTTTATGAAGTGAAGGTTTTAAGTTTAAGTGTGAAATAAAGATCAGTGTTGTTATAATTAATTAATAATTTCTTCCAATCATAAATAAATTAATTATAAATTTAACATAAAAGATCCTCTATAGGGGTTTTGAGAAACTTTATATTAAAATATATTTTAATTTAATTCCCACCACATGCACTTATACTGTGACTGAAACCTTCATTTTCTTCACATGATCAAAACATCATTTCTAATTAAAATAATAGATTACTTGACTATATTTAATATGCTAAAACCATAAGCGAAGGATCATACATGTAATTTCTAATCAATTTATAAGAAAATATATAATTACCTTAATTTGTAATTATATCTTCATTAATGATCAGTGGTATAGATGTCATCACACTATCATTTTACTATAGGGTCCATGTATAGAAACCATTTAGATATGATCCACACGTGAACTAAAATCTATGAATGATTTCTTAGAATCACCGGGTGCCTGCATGATCAATCCTGACCGCTTTCATTATTCATGGTTGACCACCAAATAATTCTTCTTGAGAGATAAAGAACTCTTTATGATCTCTATTTTATCGAGATAGAAGGATATGGGTGCACTCTAGTTCTATTTATCTCTCTCTAGGTATTGAGAGAATCTCTCTCTATATGTTGTGAACACCAATTGTGTTTTAGTAAAGTGATATAATTTGTGTTGATAGAAGTAGAGTACTCAAGAGGGGGGTGAATTGAGTATCTATAAAAATTTCTATAAAATGTATTGTTTGAAGTTACCTCAATATTTAAAATTCAATTGAAAAGTTATCCAGTAGTGAATTCACAAGATCTTGAATGTTAAATTAATTTATCAAAAGATTTATTAGTTCTCAGTTGCATCAATTTGATAATTAACACATATTTTTAAACTCACCTAATAAGACAATACTATTATAAACACTTGATAAGAATAACTTTCAGATTTCATTTTAGTTTTTTGAAATATGTGATAAAACAGAGTAAAATTAAAAGGTAAAAACACAGTAGAAATAAAACAAGAGGTCCAATCTCAAGAAGAGACTTATTACTCTCCGATTGATGATCAACTTCCACCAAGCAGTTTAAATTAATAAACAGTTTTATCCACACCTTGGATTGGGGTTCACAATAGAACATAGGGATGTCGAGGTCACCCTTGAACTCTACCACAGTTCTTCATGAAAAAACAACAAACATGTCACACATGAACTCTTCTATAGTTATAAGTGGGATACCAAAGGATAAAAAGAGTGTGAGATTGAGGATATCAAGTATTCTCCAGTTATGGATAGGAGTTAGTGTGTGTGTAACAGACTGATACACACACTACTCAGAAATTTAACTAAAAGAACACAACAGAGCTAAAGATGTAGAGTTAGGTTTAGAAGGCTTTTTGTGTTATACAATGTAGCTCTGGACTCATTTTATGAAGTGGAGTTGAAGTTTGAGTCCTCTTCTGGAAGTTGAGACAAAACAGAGTGTCGTATTTAGATTTCCAACTACAGGCATGGTTGTGAATACATATTCTTCTCTTTCCTGTATATGTTGAATTAGTTTGTCAATTCGATGTTCAGCTCGATTGAGATCACCTTGTGTATTCTTATGTTCTTGAGTTCATAGTGGTTTCATGAGCGTTTCAGATGTTCTTCAGTTTGTCTCTCATAGGTATGCACATCACGACTATCACACTACTTTAAATCTTTTGTCTTAAAAAATTCTTTTATTCTTGAGGGCTGACAAAGAGCATGTACATTCCACATGAATAGGTTAATCGTACATCATAATTTCTGCTAAAAGTCCTACAAAATATTATTAAATATTTAAGTATCATTAAATGACACAAATATAAAAATTAGAAATAATATTAATAAATGAATATTTTAAACAATATATCATTGACTCTTCTATCAGTGTCTCCTTCTGTCGATGTATCATTCTATTAGTATCGACATTTCATTCTATTGGTCATGCCATATGTTTTTGACTCATCTATTGGTGTCTCATTTCAACAGTGAGTCCTTTCTTCTGTCGGTGAGACTATTGATCCAATGATGACTCATTTCAACTGATGATGAGTCCTTACATCGATAACAACATGCAACAGTTGGTCACATGGACTGATGGTAGGTCATCTACATCAGTGAGTCATATACAACGGTGAGTTGTCTATGTTGGTGTAATGTGCAATGGTGAGTCCAGTGAGTCTTTCCAATGGTGTCAAATTCACATACTTAGAACATATGCCTATTTGAACTGTCTTTCAATGAGTCATATGTCTGTCGGTGAGTCATATGTCTGTTGGTGAGTCATCTATCTGTCAATGTCATTGAATCATACATAGAAAATTTTATATGTTCTATCTATCTTACAAATCAACAAAGTAAGAGAATGGTAATACCCATAATTACAAATAGATAACCAGTTATAAGCTTGTTTAGACTTAAACACACATAAATAGTTATATTATTGATATGATCTGATATTGAAGATAATGCTTTGACATAATATGGATCTGATATAAGGTAATATATATGTTAATATATGAAATCATTTTTGATAATTAAAACCATTATATTTAGAGATAGTGACCAACAGTATCTATGGGCCAACAATTAGATATTCATTTTGGTAGGTTTAGGGTTGGAAAATCACACACAAGCCCTTTCCCAATTCCATAATTCTCAATTGATCCCATGTCCAATAATAATAATAAAAATATTATTATTAAATTTTTTACATGTTCAACACATAAATAATATAAATAAGTATCACTTATACCATTTCTAATCATTATATTAAACCCAGTCCACTTTTCTTCATAAATATTTACCAATCCTCGAATAAAGACTATTTATTTAATAAATAAATATCACTACATTATTAATTGATAACTATAATAAATATTACATTCAAAAAACTTGAAAACAAATATTTATTACTATTATTTAACCCAATTATTCTTTTGAATAACTTGTGATTAAATTACAGTGATCAACAAACCTCAATAAATATTATTTATTCTAACTTATTAAATTAATTACTTGAATTTAATTAAGAATTTGGATATACTAAGTGTGTGTCCCTCCAGGACTCTTTCTTAGCATCATTAGAAATAATAACCTAAAGTCCAAGGTTAGAGTCTATAAACATAGTAAATTATCCATAGATAAATAAGTTAACATCATAATGATGTCTAAACTCCTAAAAACATTTAACATGTAATATAATCCATTTATCATAATATATCAAATCAAACAGGTTTCATGCCGGTGTGATCAACCTATGTGCTTGATATCTCTTTCTTTGAATTTTTAGAAATGAACATTCCTATCAAACACCATGAACATGGATTTATTTGTGAGTTTCCATTACCATCAATGGTATTGAGATATTAACTTTCATTAGAAGACAAAAGGGATATATCCTTTCTCACATTATCCATTAATGTTATATCATTCATGATGCACCCAACATATCCTACTTCTATATAAACATATATCATGACCATTTTCATCAATACATAAAAGCATATGATTCGTGATATCCATTAATGATAATATTAAAATCTAAGTATCAACACACATGTCCACAAATAAGAACATCCAATGAAACATAGAAATATAGATTTCCTATTGATGGGCCTATTCTCATAACCTTCTATCTTGGATATTACCAAGGTATAACACCATGATAAGGTGTATCAATGTATTATTTACCTTCTACACATAATATACTATATCATATGTGTCCCATAAAAAAGTTTCATCCAACCATAAAATAATATTCAAGAATAATGTCATGGAACCTCTAGTTTCTCATTACAATGGGAGAATTATATAACCTTTCATTGTGGAATATATTATTATGACATTATAGTATACAAATGTAATAGGGGAAAAATAATAATGTGATAAGAAGAATTAATTAATGATTAAAACATGTAATAAACTACTAAACAAGATGGTTCTAGGGCACCAAATCAAACAAATTATATTATTTTCCTCATAGGTATGAATCACCTATATTTGAGTGTAATACTTTAATATTATTTATTTAAATGGTTTTCAACTTCATATTTATATCTATTAAAAATATTTAAGGCTTCATATTTTTTTCTAAGAAGATATACATGTAAATATCTTCTACAATCATCAACAAAAGTAAAAAATAACTTTTTCTTATATGAGTAAATAAACCATTAATTCACATATATCTAAATGTACTAATTATAATATATCAAAATTGTCAATGAGCCTGTACCCAAGTGGTAGAGGCTCCTGTTTGGCATCCAAAAGACTTAAGATCAAATCTAGGCAGGGGAGGAATTATCGAGTGCTGTAGCAGCACTGTAGTAGCAATGTAGTAGGCACTGTAGCAGTACTATAGTAGCAGAGGCACTATAGAAAAGGTGGTACTATAGCAGTGACAATACTGTAGAAAGAAATATAGTGGTGGTAGTATTATAGCAGCCCACTATAGCAATAATATTCACCAAAGGGTCCTTTGGGCTAAAAAATGGGATTTCAGGCCTTATATTCAGGCCACTTGGCCTTAGGCCTTTAGGTTATGTAATGGGTCTTCCTATACCCAGACAAAAGAGGTCTTTTATTTAATAATAAAATGAGGCTTTAACCCCATCCTTTAAAAAAATATATCAAAATTTCTATTTACACTATGAAATGGTTTTTTAAATGTTTTAGATTGTACACATATTAAAAATTTATCAAATTCATCTCCATAACTAATTTAATTTAATTTCATCATTATTTTTAATGAATTAAAATTAACATGTTCCAAATGATCATTCCATAAATTATAGAACTCAATAAATAAGAATAAGATTCAATCATTTTATTAACAAATAGTTGATACATACCATCACTTGAGTATCCATTCCCCATAAACATTCCTACCTTAGATATGATAAACTTGTTAGATTCAAATAATACCTAAAATACCCTCTTACAAAGAAGATCAATAGAGACAATATTATTTTAAATATTAGGTATTTATAACACATTTAAAAGATTCATCTTTTTTCCCAAAAGTAAAGTGTAGTTCCATGATTCCTTGACCAATAAACTTGATGCATGAATTATTTCCAAGGTGTACTTTCTTCATGATAGTAATTTAATTAAATGTATTGAACATTGAATGATCCTTACACACATAAACCATATCTTCAGAATCTAGACACCATTATATCTTTTTATAAGTCATGTTGTCTTTGGATATCATTGTAACTATATTTTCTTCAGTAAAAATATTTTTAGTGGGTTTGTTCTATTTCATATGATAGTGGATTTCCCTAGTAAAATTACCTTATTTTCCATATCTAAAGAATTTTACATTATTCTTGGAAGGATTTCCATTCTTTTGGTTTTTTTTAATTTTCATCTTGGTATGTAAGGAAGTGTTTTATGGTGCCTTTCCATTAATGATATTATCCTTGGTGTCAAATTGAAAAGCCATACCCATGTATCTCAATATGAATTCTTCCTCAATAAAAAATAGATTTTGTAATTGTTCAAAGGAAATATCCTTTCTATTTTTACTGAGTAACTTTCCAAATTCATTCCATATAGGGGGAAATTTAGTAATAATTACACCTATATGGAAAGTTTTTAGTATATTTATTTTAAGGGAAAGAAGTTTATTCATAATGATGTAGATTTTATGAACTTTATCTAACACCAACATGTTATCAACCATCTTGAAGTTAAGATATTTCACAATAATAAATTTATTGGATGATTCTTCCTCAACATTTTTCTTAAATTCAAGTGCATACTAAATATCTTGAGTGGAATTAATTTAGCAGAAGTAGTTATAAAGATGATTTTATAATGTGTTAAGAATTTGTATTTCACACAAAATTTCATCATCTTCACATTTTTCTTCATTACATGAATGTGATCAACTTGTTCCACATTAATAGGAGTACCATTGGGATTTAGAGCAGGATTTTCAAGGATAAGAGAAATAATCAATTTGAATATGTTAAAAATATTTAATACAATAAAAAGAAAATTCAAAATTTTTTACATTGAGAGAAATTATTGCTATAAAACTGATTGATCTTCACCATGTATTGATTCACGAACTTCAAGGACTCAAAATCCATCTTCATGGAACTAAAATCCATAAAATTGTTAGAAAATAACGACAAAGATGGTTGTGTTATGAGTCATGTGGGTGCACTATCATTAAGGATTTTAATCCACCCACCCTATATTTATAATGGAAAATCTGGACTTCCTCAAGGGTTATAAGAGAAACCAAAGTAAAATATCATTATAAAAAGTCACAATATTTTATTTATATGATATAAAAAATGGAGATTCTCACTCTATTTCAAAAAAGTGTGCATGTGAGGATCCACACCACTTTAATGAAGAGAGTTAAAATTTTTAATTTAAGACAAATAAGGATTAAAACCTATTTAATGAATATTTAAGCTCTTTAATAATGACCCTTTTTTAACTCTCTTTAATATATAGTCACACTCTTTAATAAAGATCCTTATCTAACTCTCTTTAAGGGATAATTACTCTCTTTAATGAAGATCCATCTCAAATATGAACTATTCAAATTAAAATGTGGATAATAATAAATAAAATATTTAGTACATGTATTAGAACTTGGTCTACTAATTGTAGCCATTCTAGATGAGAATTTCTATATGAGATTGGTAGTTATAGTTGAAAATAGTTTGTGGCCCATGAAAATAGGATGTTAGTGAAATCAAATGACCAACCGTAACCTGATATATATATGGGGATAGATCACTTATTGATATGTAACACAATTACTCTCTAATATTGGTCCACATGGATTACAATTCATCAGTTTTAATCCGTCTACTTCCATGGAAATATATTTTTCCAGTGTTCTACCATGTATATAGGAAAAAATTACAAACCATGTAAATCCAAAGAATTATTTACTTATCCATATTTATTTTTCTTTTTTGTATTCTTCTATATGTGTTTGTAAAAAGACTTTTTTCATGATGATTTAGGGTGAATTTTTGCTTCCTAGGTTCTAGATCTCTTAGTTTGTGAGGATTAACATGTATTATATATGTGATATCTAGAGGTTTAATATCCAATAGAATTAATATCCTCATTATGATGGTTTAACATATGATGATTTAATGATTTTTTCCTTTTTTTTTAAAATTCTCTCCAATAAGTTGAATCAGATATCAGTTCAAGACATACTTAGTATAATAAATTATCTTTATTTTTTCTACCTTAATGTTATTTTATTCAATGGTAGTTAATAAATTAGTGTAATGGAATCAAAATATGGAAAGGTCAAGGTTGTTAAGTTATATGGAAAATACTTTGGATTCTAAAGGATATAAATGAAATATTATCTAATCTAAAAGGATCAGGATATTCTATTAACCAAAGTTAAACCAAGTAAGATATAGAAAGTAAAATGGAAAAAATCTGGATCATAAGGCACTCAAATTGATCCAATTTTCATTGTAAAGGAATTTTTATCTCAATTAATGAGAGAAGTAAACAAAAAAAAAAACTAATGATATCACCAAAAATACATATATAAGAATCCAAATACATTAAAAAATGTATTTATGATGCATAGGTTGTTCAATATGAGATTATCATAAGGAATACCAGTTGTAGACCATGTTAACAATTTTAACATGATCCATTGTCATCTTGAGTTAGTGAAAGTCACTTCTCAGATTATGTTTGGGTAGTGTCTTTGTTTTCATCACTACCAAAGGGTTGGGAGGGATGATTATTATTGTCAATAATTATATCAAAAAATCTGACTTAGTGTCTGATGATATTAGGAACTTAATATTGAATGAAAATATAAAGGGGAGGGAAGTTTAGGTACCCACTAGAAATGTTTTTAATATATAAGGTATAATATGTTTACCCAACCAGAAGTTTATTCAAAATAAAGGAAATAATTATAGAGATGAGGGTAGGAATAAATCTACTAGACCTAGACCTATATGATGGCTCCGTGAGAAGAGGGGTAATGTCAAGAAATATTTAAAATATAGTATATTGAGTTATATAAAAACAAAATTTGAAAGTCCAAATTCTTTAAATTCAAAAAAATAAAGTTGCAGTTTACTTTATGTGTCAATGTTCTAGTGGAATAATGGGTGGTTTATTCTAGAGTGTCATTCCATTACATATTATTGAAAGGGTTCAAGGGGAATTTTTTTATCTATAATATTTTAAAAGGTATACTTGGCATATGAATAGGCTCTTAAAGTTTTTAAAAAGGGTGATGTGAATATTTAGATGACAATTGAGAAATTCCTTAAGTTGATGGGAGTGAGACACATCCTCAGTTTATAAAAAAATTTCATTTCCATGAGGCAATTGGATAAAGGAGAATAATAAATGGGAAGAAATTATATGTATATTTTATAAAGTGCAAGTCAATTTTTTTTGGTGTTTTCACTCAATGGAAATTTATGGTGGAAAGATAGATCATAAGTAGGCTTAAATGACTTAGGTGATATAATTATTGTGAATCCAACGGAAGGGATTTCAAACACTACTATCAAAAGAAAGGGACTAGGAATAAGAAAATTATACCTAGAGAACCAAAACAAAAAAAATGTGGATAAAAGGATGAATATAAAATTAACTAAGAAGTTATATAACATGAAGTTACACTCTGTTACATCTAAGGAAATTTTAGTTGAAGCATTGAATGTGCAGTGTATCTAGTCAACCAAAGTCCATTGGAACCAATGGGGAAACAATTTTTTTGGTAGTTTTGGGTAGATAAAAAAATAGAAAAAAACATCATCTAAAAGTTTTTATAAGTATTTCTTATATGGATATTTTTGATAATAAAATGGATAAGCTTGAGGATAATTCACAAGTTTATATCTTCACGGGTTATTAAGATAAAAAATTTTCTTACCAAATCTGGGATGAAAAGCATTAGAATATAGTTAGATCTTTAAAACTTCTATTTAATTATAAGGTATTATATAAAGACCAAAAAATTGGAAAAATATGAATTTGAGTTCAAAGAATCAATAGTTCAGGTTCAAGTTGATCTGGATAGAAACACTAGAAGTGTACCACTTCTGTTAAGTTTAGATGTTAGTAGAAGCAGTCTAGAAGATAGGATAGGAAAATATACACATACATTCTCAAGGAATGTATAGGATTGGATCATAATTTTGAAAATTCAAACTCTAAAAGTACAATCATTAGAAAATTTATTACCAAAAAGAGAAGAATCACATAATGAATTGTGAAGGTATTTTAGAGTCAAATGACCAGTTCAAAGATTTGGTCCCAAATTGCACTATTTACTTATAATAGATTGAGGTGAGCCAATGTTCTTAGAATAAGTGGTATCACTCAACAATTTCAAAAATTGGAAGTTGGATATGAAGAGGAAATGAGTTTATTATATTCCAATGAGACCTAGGAGCTAACATTTTTACCATGAGGAATGAAATCACATGAGAATAAGTGGGTTTTTATTTAAAGGAATAAGTATATGGAAGAAAGAGGTATAAATATAGGATGGTAGTGAAAGTATTTAAATAAAAATAGGGAGTGAATTTTAATGAAATATTTTCACCAGTAGTAAAACATACTTCTATCTGTATGGTCTTAAGATTAGTTGCTACTGATGATTTGTGTTTGAAACAAATGGATGTAAAGATAACTCTTTTTCATGGTGATTTAAAGGAATATATTTACATAAATAAACCAATTAGTTTCAATGTTTATTAAAAATAGTATTTGTTTTATAATATTTAACATTGTATTTATGTCTTGAAACTATAAATTTGACATATTTATGTTTGAAAAATGTTTTATGTGAAGAAAATAAAATATATGTTGTTATTAGAATGTGTTTTTGGATGATTAAATTATCATAATACTCTTATATATTGATGATATTCTTATTTTGGGTCCTAAAATTAAATTTATTTAATAATTGAAGTTTGAGTTGTTTAGATTATATGAAATGAAGGATCATAGTTCTGCTAAGAAGTTTCTTGGGATGAGGATTGAAAGAGACTAGAGAGTTGAAATTATAGTATTATCTCAAAGGGAGTACATATGTAAGGTCATAAAATATTTTTCAATGACTAGATGTAAGTTAATTTCATCTCCTATAGATAGGAACTTTAAACTTTCAAAGTGAAAAGAACCAAGATCAGAGGATGAGAAGAGATACATGGTAAAAGTTTTGTTTCCTTCAATAGTTGTTAGTTTGATATATGTGAAGATATGAACATGACCTGACATTGTGTATTTAAATCCTTGAAAAGAACACCATGAATTTATTAAATGGATCATTCGACATCTAAAAGATATGGAAGATACAACCATATAATTTGAGTTATATAAACCGTTTAAAGGGTATGTAGACATAGATTTTAGGGGTGATTTCTATACTATCAAGAGCATAATAAGCTATGTGTTTACATTTAGAGGGATGATAATTAGATGTATGTTTAGGATTCAGCTTGTAAATTCACTATATACTAAGAAATAAGAATATGTGGTTGTAATGTAAGTAGTGAAGGATTTGGTTTGGTTGAATCATTTATCAGTGGAACTAGGAATGATCTAGGATAGTGGTTTAAATTAATATTATATTAAGAGTGTGATTCACTTGAAAAAAATCCAATGTTTCATTAAAGGGAAAAAATATTAACCTAAAACACCAATATAATTTGAAGTTTATTGAGGATAGGTAGTTAGAGATATAAAAGATTACTAGAATATAAAATCCAGTTGAAATGTGCACTATGGTTCTGGTCTAAGTATGTATGAGGTAATATTATGACTCAGTAGGATTATGGTATCCAAAAAGTGGAGGATATCACTTCATATGTATAGAACGAGGATGAAGGTTTGAATTTTTCTTAGTGTTAATAGTTGTATAGGTATCCTTTAAGTGGTATTTAAATAAGATATTTTTGGGATTTTGAATCCTCTTTAAGACTCCAGATTTAGTTCACTAGGAGGCATTAACAATAAAACTTACTAGTGGAAAATTGATCGAGGGGAGGTTATGATGGTTTCTTTTCTTAGAAGAAGGTGGATCACTCAATGATATCAATTATCTAGAAGACAATAATTCAATTGGTTTACCAATTGTATCTAGTTCATATGATTATTATTACATGATATTGATGGTTAATGTTTAAAATGGATGGTGGATCATAAAAGTAGTAGTTTGGTGAAACCAGATGATCGGTTGTACCCCACTATATATATGGGTTGAGTCCATATGCTTATGTGTAACATAATTACTTTCTTAGAGAGATCCATGTTTCTGACAAGTCACCTATTGAAATCTTTATCTTTCCAAAGATATATGATTTTTAGTGTTCTCCCATGAATATAGAACTAATTTATAAACCATGTAAATATAAAGCGTTCTTTAGCTTTCATCATTTATTTTTCTTATTTGTATACTTGTGTATGTGTTTATTGAAAAACTTCATGTGAGTTTATTTAGGCTGAATTTAAGATTCATAAGTTTTGTATATCTTAGTCTAGGAGGTTTTTCATGTTTACCACATGTGATATTTGGAGGTTGAATATATGGTGGAGTTAAGATCCTAGTTTCAGTGGTTTAATATCCAGTGATTTCATGCTTTGTGCCTATCGGTTTTTTCATTTCTATCTAATATCCCCTAGGTGGCCATTAGACATTCAGTGTCTATCTGGGTATTTTTCTTAAAATTATAGTTTTAGATTAAATATATATTTTTAAAACAAACCCTCTTCCCATTTTTGATTTTCTCAAGCTAGACCCCATTTCCCCTCATTTCTCTAATTCCCCCTCTCCCTCTCCACATTTTGAGCTCTCTGGTCATCATTTTTGGTTGATTCGATACTCTATCTAATGTATGAGGTTATTATATGTAAGGATATAGAAATAAATATTATTTCCATTTATTTATCCCGTCTTACCATTGTTTTGGTGTAAACATCATTTTAGGGTATATTTGTCTGATTTCTCAATTTCAGGTGAATAGAGCCAAATCATGCCATAATACCAGACATGTTAACTATTATAATCTTAAGTTAGTTTTTACCTATAATATTTAATAAAAATTTTCATGTATTTATGTGATGCGAATGTGTGTGATTTGGGGTTTAGGTTTGAGAATTCTATAAAGGGATTGGGTGAGTCCTGAATTGTGTAATAGGATAAGGTAAAGCCTTCTAGAAGTAAATCGAGTAACCCACCCATGGTTTGGAAATTTTAGAGACATTTATCACTTACATAACCAAGGGGAGTGACAACTAGTTAAATTTAATGGGCCCAAAGAGTTATAAAATAATTTTATAAATTATGCATGGATTAGGAAAAGCCTTAGTGGGTTGGTTAAAGAACTTTTGAGTGATTTCTATCTTGGGTAGTGGTTTTGGTGAGTGATGATCCATATAAAGTGTATGTTAAAGGTCTTGGTATATCATTTTGGACCTTAAAAACCCATAAATAAGGGTATAATGACGTGATTTGTGTTCTTTAGGTTTAAAAACCTCACTTTAGAGAGAGATGGAGATTGGATACTCTAAGTTATGTGACTTATTGGGTTATTTTGTGTGGTTTTATTAGTGTATACTCATCTTGGGAGTTCCAAGTGGAACTGTAGTAACCTAAGATTTCCCACAAGTAAGGATTAACTAATATTTGATTTATGTATCACTGTATCTTAAATAATGGTTAAATGGTAATTTAACATAGTAAACGACCCAAAAAATATTATTTTATGGTTATGTTGCTCTTAGGATGTTTACATTATGATGAAATTTGGAGAGATTCAGAGTCAAGTTTATTTTTCAAGATATTTATATTTATTGAATAAATATTATTTATTCTATCATGTAAAAACATTTTTATCCCCTAAAAAACGCTCTGAATGGAATTTTTGACTTTTTGGTTATGTCTGGAATGGGCGGTTTTACCCAGATGAGGTAGAAGCTTCAACCAGGTTCCAGATCCTTGAACAAGTCCCATTTGGGGGATTATTTAATTTTTATTTTATTTTCCTCCTATCCTTAACCCTACCCCCTTCACATATTAGAGAGAAAACTTCCCTTACTGATGATAGGGAGATTGAGGGAGAAGGGGATATTATCTAAGTCTCATGAAAGGAGGGAGATTAGAGCCAAATCAGGATTCAAAAACCATGGAGATCGCCAATGTGTAACCTTAGAGCTTCAATGATTCTCCATGACATATAAATTTTAATTTATATTTTCTAAACATGTGTTTTTGGGATGTTTTTATTTATTTTTTTGGGGTTTTAGGCATGCTAGATAATCAATAATTGGAAGAATAAAGATTCCGAAAGGAATGGGTTGATCGAACTGGTTTGCAAGGTAACTACATCTTGAAATCCTGATCAGATGGAATTTAGTGTTAGAACACATGAATTATATATCTTCACTGTGGATAAGACATAAGGTATAATCTATATATAACATAATTTATATGTATGCACTGTGTAGGACCATTGGGAACATAACCCAAGGTAAAACATAATACATATCCAGACACTCCATGTGAGGTACATGTCAGGTTATAGTACACACCATGTCAATCTCTATGACACATCTTGAGTATAGGTGCACAAAAAAGGTATACCTTGGGTTCCACATGCCATATGGTCAAGATTACATGTCATGTAGTTTGAGGCTACATGATTCAGGGTCCCAACCATACACGTTGGGTAACACTTGATGAAATATCTTGGTTCTTCAATGAGGTAAAAACCCTTATAAAGTTTGTCTAAACCTATTATTTCACCCAAATGGAAGTGCTCAAGGGATTAATAGAGGTTCTGGGAGTGTTTATAAGGGTTTTAGGGCCTGGAGTTATGGTTTTTGGAGAAGCAAGATGAGGCTCACATTCATCGCATGATTTGGATAATCATGCACCTAAACCACGCAAACCAGAAAAAGGAGAAGCATAGTTTTATAAACCTTTCAAATGGGGGACTATATACCATGAAACCTATATAATTTGTTATAGGTTCACCACACATGGTTTTCACATAGTTTTTCTAAGTGTTCACCTAAATGGTGTGAGGTGTAGTGCTTCTAGGTAGTGGAGATGCACAATTGGTGCACGGTTTGGAAAACCATGTATCTAAACCATGCGCCATATTAAAAGTGATGGAAATGACCATTTCCCCCTTTTTTACTTTAAAATATAAAATCATTATTTCCACCTCCCTCATTCTCATGCAACAACCACTAGAGGTCTACTTATTCACTCTTCTTATCTTTTGTAGGAACCCCCCATATCCAAACTTCGATTCCTTTACCGCCAATCATCTTAGAACCCCATCGGTAAGTCCAGAACTCCATTAATTTACTTTCTAAAGTTTCTTCATCATATTTGGTGTTATCTCTATGCAACATTATTTACCATATTTTTATGGATTCTTTATAGTTTCTTGATTTCTCTTGTTCCAATCCAAATATGAAGTTGATACCAGATGAGGAGTTTTCTATGAGGATTATGCAAGTGTTATAACTCTTTTCCCTAAAAGTATCAATGTTTATACCTCTTTCTATTGTTCCATACACTATAATTTCTATTCATTTATCTTAAAACATGTAACTCATTTAATTAATCACCAATACCTTGACCTAAATGTTCTAAGAGACCCTTTAAAACTATTCTAGGTTAACAAATTCAATCCAAACAACCCATTAGGGTGTGCTTGAATAAATTACCTTAAAAATCTTTCTTTCTTTTTACCAAAATACCCCTTGGGTGTTTTTTTTGTCAATTTTAAAAGTAATGAAAAAATTTAATGAATTGAATTGATAAATGAAATGATACTTCACTTAGAATTATGATCAATTATTACTTTATGCTTGGAAACTATTATGGTCCTTGATTACACTATTATAGTTGTGTCTTTCCATGAGAAAGAAATAGATTACCAACATGTAATTCCTTGGGTGAACTTATAGGATTACATTTGATATATTATTTCAAATTATAATTAATAAACCCAAATTGAATTATATAAATATATTATATTCATTAATGCCTTGTCCTAACATTGATGGTTCACCAAAAAACACTGGAAAATATGAATTCTTGGGATGAGCTCCTAGGATTCATCTTGAAGTCTTTAGACACAGACTACCTTGGATTATTTCTTTAGATTCTAATCAATTCAATCCCAATATTACCTTTCACTTTCTCATTGGGATTAGTTAGAAACTATTAAGAGTGTAATTTCAAGGGGTTTTCCCTTGTATTACATTCAAACTTAATAATATAAAATATCGATTGTTCACTATGAGTTGGATCAACTCCCAAAAGTCATAGATGTCATGGTTATTTCAAAGATACATTATGGTTCTGTACTTGTATGCCTTGGATATATTCCTTGGGTCCCAAGATGAATTAAAAGGTCATATGATTAGATACATCTAGCTTTAGCTAAAGAAGGTAGGGTAGGCTGAGTATCTCATGTAGAGCTCGAGCTCGATATGGTTTCCTTTACTTATTTACATTTATTATACCCCAAAATTATTACATTTTATATTCATAGACTTGATTTTCATTAGACACCATTGGTGGTGTCCCATTAAGTTTTATTCACACACTTTTTGGGCCATTTTTTAGTACCCAAGCATATTTTATGGATGTAGGTAAGGAAAAAGGGAAATACCCTTCTATAGATACATGATTTTCTTTTTAGGATGGGATCTTTGGAGAAGAGGACTGATTATATACTCAGGATTCTCATATAGATAGTTTCTTTTGGTATTTTATTTCATTTTTGTTTATATGGGTACTATTGTATGACTACTACCACGTGTTTCCTGCTTTATATTTAGTAGCACCATGAAATCATCTGTATATAATACCATTTATTACTTTATGTATGTTATTTATTATATGTATGTTTTCTTTACACAACCTTACAATTTCCACTACTTTATTTACCATTGTATTTTACTCTAAAAAATAGGGTATATTCTCCCCACCATACCACTATACACCCTCGCTTCTAGTCGAAAGACTATAGCATACGAGGAGGCATGATTGGGGCCTTATGACCAAATTTACTAATTAATTATCTATGAATTAGGACCAAGATATTACAAAGTTGTACTAGATAACCTTATTTTCCTTATATTACTATTTGGGGTTGGTAGACAAAATATTAGGAAGTTTCAAGACTTGGTAATTAGCCTATTCCCGAGAGTAGAAAACCCACATCTGGGGGAAAATCCAAGTTTCTAGGGATATGAATTATTTTTCTAGATTTCACCTATTAAAGTTATACTATTCTCACTATTTGTGGATGAACATAATTTACAACATTATGTTTTATGGATTTTTACCCTTGGGCTAATACGATAAGGGAGCAATATCTCATGAATCATTTTAGGCACATATGAATTTATATTTCTTGAATATTACCTACCATGTATTTACATTGCTTGTATTTCCTTTTGATTCTTATGTGTGATTTGACTCCCTTGTGTTTAGTTTCAAATATTTTTTACAGAAAAAAGGAGAAAAAAATATAAAGTTTCTAAATCAAACTAAATAATTTTTCCCACATACCTTGATGATGACACCTTATCTAACCAATTTATCACGGTTAAAGCTATGAAACCTTGGTTACATATACTAAATATTTTAATTGGTTATAGTTAAATGGGATTCCAATTGAAATTTATATTTTTGTGCCTATATAAATTGGTAATGACAATATATATGAATGAATCATCATATATGGACTTGGTAAATTCTAAGACCACATGTAAGAAGATGATTTTAGTTAAAATGTAATTCCAATTATAACTTATAATGTTTATGTCTTTATAACTTGGGAATAAAATTTTTTATAACTAAACCATCATATGAATACTTACAAAATTTAAATTCCTAGTGTTGACAAAAAAATTGGTTGAAATTAAATAGGGATTCCAATTGTAACTTTAATAGTTTTTTACTCTATAACTTGGAATTAACACCCCGTATAACTAAATATTTACAATCAAGAATTAAAATTTTACCTTAATACCCTAACCTTATAATAGGGCATTGGGTTAGTGTATCTTGTGTAGTGGATCCTTGTACCTATCTTGTCTTCCTATTTGTAACCTTTTCTACCATGTATCTTGTTTTGTGGAATTTTGTTAGAATTATTGATATATTTCTCTATAATAGTCTCATGTTGAATTCTAGGATAGTGGAAATAACCATGACCCGAGGTGGTGATACCTGAACTAACTGAATTACAACCTATAATACCTCTTATAGTATTACATGTTGTTACTATGCTGAGCATTACTACTCATATTCGAGAGGGTTTCCTACATCTAGTGATGTTAATAGAGGGAGATCAATATCCTACACCAACTATGTCTGAGTTAATGGGGGAGTTCCAACAATAATATTAACATACTTTATCAAGGTAAGGAAGTCCCCATGACACCGAATCTTGGATAGATTCCATGGTTATAATATTTGATAATTTGTATATTCCTCTAGAAATTAAGGTGAAGCTTTAAACTTACATTCTTCATGGATTTACCAAGTGATGGTGGGATGTTATTAGTTAGGAAGATCAGCATCGGGGTATGGTCTAGATAAACTTCCAGACTACCATTTGTGACCACTTTTTTCTGGATATTCTTAGAGATAATCAATCTTGGTAATTCATGCATTTGGAGTTTGGTAATATGTCCATTATGTATTAATCAACATGTTTCATAGAGATCCAGTGCTTTATACCCACTCTGGGTGGTGATGAGCTATAAATGGTGAGATGTTTTGAGGATGGGATTAGGTATGCCATCTGTTCTCTAGTGAACATCTTTCGACTAACTACCATATCTAATATGGTGAATTAGGCCCTTATCACTGAGCATAACCTAAGAGAAGATGAAGGTATAAGGTATGGTGGTTCAACACCTAAGTAGGGGAGTGGTTTTTTAGTGGTAATAAGGATCAATTTGAGACTTCTTGTAAAGGTAGTGGTAGTCCGAGTGTATGACTTAGTAGTTATGTAGTGTTCCATCAGTGTGGAAGGTATGGTCACATGAATCCCCAGTGTAGTATAGAACCAATAGGGTGCTAATACTACGGTAGAATGGGCCATCTCTTGAGATTTTGTAGGAATATTTCACCAGTTTATAATGATATAGGATCTATGTCAGTTTTTACTTATGGAGTAAGATATATGGCCCCACACCAAGCAGTAATCTAGAGTACTATTGTTCAATCAGGTCGAGGAGGTGGTCAAGGTGAAGGAAGCCATATAAAAGTTGTGCAATGCTAACAGAGTGGACCAACTCAAGGAGTTTAGGTTGTAGCTCAAGGCCATAAATATGACCACTTATATGCAGTGAATCCTACACCTGAGGAGAAGAGTTCTAGAAAATTTACATTTTGAGGTATAATATTAGTATAATCAACTTTAGTATATACTTTGTTTGACTTAGGCACTTCACACTCTTTCATATCTATAGTTTTAATGGTAAGTCTTGGTCAAAATATATAATACTTATGTGGGTTGATGTATCTTGAAAATCTATTGGGAATATTTTTAGAGAGTTTTCACTAATGTAATAAGTTTCCTCTCAAGTTAGGTGGATAACATTTATTTTATAACATTTTAATCCTCAAGATTACAGGACTCTAAATAAGTCTCAAGATGGACTAGTTTTTTCCTTTTCAAGACTATTTTTATTTTTATTATTGTATGGTGTATTTATAATCACCCAAGGGAGGTATCTATATTCATAAGGGAGAATGGGATGCCTAGGAAACTTGAGCTAGACCTTACTATCATGGGTTGGGCAAAGTGTCTGCCCAAATTTCTAGCCCTTATCTTAATGATTAGAGAATACGACTAGATATATTTCCTCCATTGGTGGATAGATTTATAGATGTATTGATTGAATAATTTTTTTGTCAACCTTATGAGATAGAGTTAGAGTTAACCATTTATCTTATTACAAATGAAAAATTAGTATATATTCCTCCATATAGGATGCCTCATATCAAGCTCTAGGTACTCAAGTGGTATTTAGAGGACCTAGTAGCCAAAGGGTTTATACAAACCAATACCAATACTTGGGGTTCTCCTATACTTTTCACCAAGAAGTGGATGGAACACTAAAGATATGTGTGTATTACCATAAATTGAATCAACTCATGGTTAATAATTGATACCCACTTCATCATATATATGATCTCCTCAACCGATTCTGAGGATCTAGAGTATTCTCGAAGATTAATTTTATATCAGGATATCATCAGGTGATATTTAGAACATAGAATATACCATATATATATTTTCAAAGTAAGAATGGATTATATGAATATCTGGTGATGTTTTCAGTATAACAAACACACCTACTATCTTTATGGCCTTGATGAATTGGTTTTTACTCCTGTACCTGGATGTCTTTGTGGTCATTTTTATGGATGATATCTTAGTGTACTCTCAGACTAGACATGATCATGAAAAAAAATTTTACATCATATGTATTACCCTAAGATATCATATGATCTATTCCAATATCATGAAATTCCACTTTTGGATCTACAAAGTTCACTTATTGGGAAACATTATATCAATAGGAGGGGTCTCTATGGATCCAAATATGGTGAGGGAAATTTTTTATTGGGAGTAAACCAAGAATATTTTTTATATATGAATATTCTAGGGGCTATCTGGTTACTATAATCACTTCATATATAACATTTCTTTCTTTAAAACACTGCTTACAAGCTTGACTAATATGGGTGTCAAGTTCTCATGGTATTAACCTTATGAGAAGGCCTTTTAGAAGTTGAAACAAAGGTTAACCTCAAAAATCATCCTGATTTTTCCTTAGCATAAAATATGATATATAGTTTATTATGATGCTATAGGTATCTAAATGGGAGATTTTGTATACAAGGGTAATGAGTCCTAGTATAAGGGTCACATCAATTGAGGGTTTATGTGCATAACTACCCAATGCACGACATTGAGTTAGGAAATGTTTTTATGCCTTACATTGCTGGATACATTGCCTAATGGGGGAGTAGTTCGTGGTTTTCACAGAACATAAGAGACTCAAATATGTATTTTCTCAGCAATATTTGAACCTCTAGTGGTATATATGGGTTGAATATATTCAATATTTTTACTTTTATCTTACTTAAATGATACATAAAGGAAACGCAGTTTCTAATTCTATGTGCCAGAAGAATAATAATCAATATGTTGAGGAAGATAGTAGTGAATGATAGTTGATAGCGATTATTTATGAAATTAATTTGGAAATTTGGAGTGTCATAGGTAGCCTATCCTCATAGAATTATCCATGAAATCCTTACTTTTGGATCAAGTGAAGAGGAGGAAACTTTTAGATCTAAAAGGCTTGGTCCTGAGGGAAACTAATTTAGGTGAGGAACCACAAGCTTGTTAGACTGTTGATGAGGATGATATCCTATATATATATAGTTGTTTTTTGGTTCCTAAAAATATGCGAGATAATTTTTTGTGAGAATATCATGATTATAAATGGGAAATATATCCTGGACTCACAATGATGTATCGCGACTTGCGCCACCAGTATTGGTGTCCTAGGATAAAAAAGGAGACTATAGGATTTGTTATCGATGTTCCAACTTTCATCAAGTGAAAGTGAAATACCAGAGACCTACTAGTATTTTAAATCTATCACCCACCCGATGTGAAAATGGGATGATGTTACCATGTATTTTGTAATGGTATTTCCCAATCACCTTGAGGTAGTGACGCTATATGGGTAATCATGGATTGACTGAAAAATGTCACCCACTTATTTCGTATTAAGGATGAATTATTAGTGAATGATCTTGGGAAACTATATTCCCAAGAGATAATACAACTTTATGGGGTTTCATATATCATTGTATCAAACATGGATGTTTGGTTTTCTTCTCAGTTATGATGTGGGTTACAGAAGGATCTTGGTTAATAGGTACTTTTGAGAACATAATATCACACATATACTATAAATTAATCCAATAATACTATATATGTACTAGATTACATTTTCTATGCTTATTTCCTTGATTTTATAGGATCTTGGGAAAATTACTTTCCTCTTATTGAGTTTTCCTATAACAATAGTTTCCCAGCAACTATCCTGATATCTCCTTACGAGGCACTCTATGGTTGGTCATGCTACTCAACTATTGATAAAATGATATTATATTGAATATTTTATTGATAATAAATGATATAATTTCCTCACATTGTGTTAAATATGTTTAATTAGAAAGTATTTGGGATTATATCATTCATTTGAATATTTGATGAAAATTCCAGTTTTACCCTTTTAAAATCACTGTAGTATTTAAATCATAAATATTTTTATTTGGATTATTTGAACTTAATATTTTGTAACTGTGTTCCTTAATTCATTACCTACAAAATTTATTCAGGACACTAGATAAAAATAATTAATTTGGATGGATTAATTGGGCCATAAAGTCAAAGGTGGGCTGGACACGCCAGAATAGATAAGATTCTGTATTGGGGCCATAACTCCTTAATATGGGATTTGATTGAGCCCAAAGTTTTATAGGAGATAGAGGACCCATATATTCACATAGGATCTTCCTGGAAGGCTGGACAATTCACGAATTTTGGTGGTAAAATGGTCAGTGCAAGTTGGCATAAAATATTTGGCCGAGATTCCCCATTCACACTTGAAACCACTTTGAACCTAGCCTCTCCACCACTCTATAAATTAGTGTTTTTCTCATTTTGTGGGGTTGGGACGTGAATTGGAAAGTTTAGGGAAGAGTATAAGTGTATCCACTCTAATTATCCAACCATTTTAATAAGGGTAGCTCTTGAAGCAATGATCCCTTTGACGAAGCCTTCTTCTTCTCCTTCGTGTTGTAATGCTTTTGTTTGCGTAATAAACTTATTTGTTCTTATTTTATTTATTATATTTTATTATGTTTTGTTTAAATTTCTTCTTCTCTTAATCTTCCTCTTTGGGCTAGAATTCTTGAGTAGAAGCGTTATTGGGTTATACCCATTATAAACCTTTGCACATGCAAAACGCTTCTACGATGATTACGCCACCCATGGAAGAGTAGTCTTTTAGTAATTGATCTATCTTCTACCCTATTAATTTAATTATTTTGAATCATTGAGCTATATTAATTAACTTAATATGATCCATTAATTTTGTTTTTAAATTGTAAGAAACTAAGAAAGAAATTGAATAATTAACACAAAAACACATGAGGTTGAGATTTTGTGTAAATTGTGAGAGCACGATCTTAATCGGTAATGCAATACCACACGGGATAAATTTGTAGAGTTAAAATATAATCCCTAAACACAATTCATCCTCATTTCCATAATGGATATGTGATCTAATTAACAACTGACCATAATCTAACCTTAGAACAACAATCAAAGCAGGGTGCTGTAATTGCGTGTTCCGAAGCTAGCCTAGGGTTTAGGTAATACCATCTTTGTGGTTAAGTTAACTCTTGTAGGGTTCAAGGGTTAAAAAATTAGGGGATCATAATTAAGTGGATATTGATTTAAATGATAACTATTAATAAGTAAATTAAGAGGTAGAGTTATATCGATTATGCCTTTTAAAATATTTTCTAAAAAAACATCTTCTTGTTGTGACTTTTTTTAATCAAACTTCATTTCAAAATTAAAAACAAAAAAATACAATATTCTTCCAGAAAACTTATTCTAGATTTATAAACTATAAACAAACCCCATCCTTTTAAGTATTGTTTCTATTCTATCCTATTTTATTTTTATAATACCTTTGAAAAGTTGTTTTAATTCACTTCCTCCTTTGAGAGATGACCTTGGTCAGCTACTCTGCTGCACCTAAGTACCCCAAAATCTCACTAATCATGTGAGGGTGACCACTACAACACTCTTTAAAATTGGCATCGTTTCCAAGGAGGCAAGTAATTATTTCAACAAATTAGTGGTATTTATTTTATTTTACATTTTATTCTCTTCCTCTCTTATTTCTTCCTTCTTTACCCAATCTGATTTCTTCTTTCTTCTTCTTCTTTTATTTTCTTCTACTTCTTTTTGGACCATCAACTAAAACTTCTAATTTTTATTTTACTATGGTCCAATTTCCTTCTTTTCATCTTTCATTGATTTATGACACGAACTAATCCCGAGGATATCTTAGATCTTGACCCTAATATTGAATGTAGCCTTAGGGCATGAATCAGACATTCTCAATCTATGGGAAGTTTCAACATTCAACCAGTTGGATAATTACTCCAATATCAAAACATTGAAATTGGAAGAAATTAAAATTCAACCATAAAAAAAGAACCAATAGCTGGCAATAATGGAAATTATCTTAATAGAACTATTCAAGAATTGGCTGCACCTGATATTAACTATCAACCAAATTGTATTGCATACCCAAATCTCGAATCGGACTTTGAACTAAAATCTGGGTTAATTCACTTACTTCCAAAGTTTCATGTCCTCTCTGGTGAGGATCCCAATAATCATTTGAAAGAATTTAATGTGGTTTGCTCAACCTTGAAACCAAGAAATTTATCTAAAGACCAAATCAATATAAGAGAATTCCCATTCTCACTTGATGGAGATGCAAAATATTAGATGTATTATTTACAACCCGAAGATGTAACTTGTTGGAACGATTTAAAACTTCTTTTCTTGCAGAGATTTTTTCTAGCATCAAGGACCACTTCAATTCATAAAGAGATATCTAGGATCAAGAAAGCACAAGGGGAGTCAATTTATGAGTACTGGGAGCGATTCAAGAAGTTGTGTGCAAGCTGCCCACATCACCAAATCAGTGAGCAACTACTCATCCAGTAGTTCTATGAAGGACTCACACCTATGGAGATAAGTATAGTGGATGTTGCTGCTGGAGGAGCATTGGTGGACAAGAAACCAGGAACTACATGTGCTTTGATCGACAAAATGGCCCAAAACTCCCAAAAATTTGGTGATTGAGGTGCATCATATGTCAGGGGAGTACATCAGACATCCCAACCCCCTCCTTCAAGGCCTTGTGGTATTTTCACTGAGACAAGCCACCCAACTGACTGTTTCCCAAAACTCCAAGAAATAGAATATTGTGCAGCAGTGTTCCCTGGGAGACTATATCAGCAACAACAACAACAACCATATTCCCAAAAGAAGTTTGATCCAACATACAACCAAGGGTGGAAGGATCAATCAGACATGAGGTATGGATCTGGACAACAACAAAGGCCCTCTTTTCAACAAAACTTCATGTAACCTCCACCTTACCATCAGGGTTTCCAACAACCCCAAATGAGATTTGAATCTTAAGCATCAACAAGCCAACAACAAGGGAATCCCCCACCCAAGGTAGATTCTAACACTGATGACCTTTTGAATCAAATTGTTCTTAATCAACAGAATGAGATGAAAAGTCAAGGTTCGGAGCTAAGGGAGTTGAAGACTCAAATGAACTAGATTTCCACCGCCCTCCATGAACTTGTAAGTAAGAATTCCAGAAATCTACCTTCCCAACCCACTCCAAATCCAAAGGGGAATGTTAGTTCCATCACATTGAGAAGTGGGAAGCAAATGAATGATACATCTGTACCTACCATTCCACCGGGATTCAACTCAACTCCAGAGAAGACGCATTCCACACCAACTGATGAGCAATCCAAGGAGAAAGATAAAGGTAAGAGAAAGATTGATGATGTTCCTCCTAAACCCCTTCCTTTTCCAAATAGGGTTGTTCAAACCAAGAAGATGGCTGAATAGGAGATGAAAAAATAGGTTTTGGACATAGTCAAGCATGTTGAGATCAACATCCCTCTACTTGAACCCATCAAACAAATCCCAAGGTATTCCAAATTCTTAAAAGAACTCTGAACCAATCAAAGAGGGCTCAAGGGAAATGAGAGGATCAATCATGGAAGGAATGTGTCAGTACTCATTACACCAACTCTAGCAATGCCAACAAAGTGCAAGGATCCAGGGACATTCACCATCCGATGCACTATAAGGGAGTTGCACTTTTCTGATGGACTTTGTGATTTGGGAGCTTCCATAAATGTGATGCCTCACTCTGTATTCTCTTCTTTACAGGTTGGTGAGTTGAAGCTGATGAGAGTAGTGGTGCAATTGGCGAATAAAGCTACGACATATCCAACAAGATTCCTTGAGGATGTACTTGTCCGGGTAAGAGACATGATCTTTCTAGAAGAATTCTATGTGCTCCAAATGGAGGATGATCAGGTAAGTTCTCATGCCCCCATTATCTTAGGTAGGCCCTTCCTCAAAACTGCAAAAACTATCATAAATTTCAATGAGCGTACACTTTCCATGGAATTTGGGGATGAAGTTGTGATATTTAATGTTATGGATTCCATGAATTACCCCTCATAGGATCATTCTACATTTTCTATCTCCCATTTTGAGCCACCAAGTAAAAACAACATGGAATTGGATTTCCCTATGCTTAGAGAGATTATGAGTATTGGTTCTAGTTTGATGTCTAAGAGTACTTCCACACCTGTTTCTAAGGAACAATACTCTCTAAGATTTGATTTTAAAATGGAGTCATATTCTGATTTTGATCATGTGAACTCTGATTAAGACATGGCTGTTGAGTATGCTGATGGATTTGATGATTTATTCTCGGATTTTGATGATGTATATTCTGATACTAATGCTCTTTGTGCACATATTTCAGTTCCTTCTATGTCTCCATCCATACACCACCCCCCTACACTAGAACTCAAGCCATTACCACCAAATCTCAAATACTCATACTAGTTGAGTGGTGAGAAATTACCTGTTATCATTGCTAAAAATCTCCCTTTTGAACATGAAGAAAAACTTTTGAATCTTTTGAGGGAGAACATCAGGGCAATCGGGTGGACCTTGGCTGACATATCAGGTATTAGCCCCTCCATTTGCATGCATAGGATTCTTTTGGAGGCTGAGGATAAATTGGTGAGGCAACGACAAAGGATACTCAATTCAACCCTTCTGGAGGTTGTTAAAAAAGAGGTTGAAAAATTTCTCGAGGAAAGTATAATTTACCCTATTTATGAATCACAATGGGTTATCCCTATCCAGGTTGTACCAAAGAAAATAGGTTTCACTGTTATAAAAAATGAAAATGATGAGTTAGTTCCTGTGGGAGTACAAAACAGTTTGTGAGTGTGTATTGATTATAGGAAACTAAATACCTACATGGGTAATATACACACCACACAAAAGGAATAGTTGGTGAATAAAGCATGTATCTCATGGAAATAAAAAGTGAGACAAAATCCCCTTACCTTGTGTCTTGACTCTCTTCGTACTCATACAAGATTCCTGTATAATAAATTTAAGTTTATTATAAATATTTTATATAATAATATTCTTGTATATAATACCATATATTGTTTGATTATGACCTTATATTACATGATTGTTTCCTATGTTAATGTTTTTCTTTGAGTAATATTCGCTTTGTTCTTCGCATGTGTCTTAATTTGTTATATATTTGGTACTTGCACTTATATTATGTGTTAAAAAATGTAAAAATTTATATAAATATCATGTATATTCAGTATATGTGTATTATAATAATCTATAGAATATATAAGTATGAAATGGAATACACTGTTTATGGAGACGGTAAGCCGTACGTATGCATGAACGTTGTTTCCATTTTTATTATCATATTGAAAGAATGAAAGAAAATGACATATATATATCTATATATATTATAATTATAGTATTATTATTATTTAATATATATCAAATAATTTCATTAAACACATCTTTAATACATTCCATGTAGTGTGTGAATGAATCACATCACATTGAGGGGGTGGTAGTCCACACTTCCTCAAACAAAATTATCGTATTTACATCAAATGAAAAGTATAAAGATATGTATTGTAAAAGAATTACATATGCTTAAATACATAATAAATATAATATATAACATATATAAACATAGTTTCTATCATAATATCCATCATGATAGGTGGTAAAGGAAAAATTAACAATCATCGTTTAGTGGGATGATAGTTAACCGTACACGTAAACAATATGTCCGTTACCCATTAGATGGAAGTGTGCGTAAGTATAGGTATAAATAATATAATAAAAAAATAATAGTATATTGAGGATACTTATTATGTTATAGAATCATGTAATAGTAATATTTTAGAGAGCGGAGAAAGAAATTAAAAGAAATGAGTTTGAGGGAGGGTGTTACCTCTTAATCGGGTAACTCCTTTTGGTTTGCACCAAAGGGCTTTCTTGGAAGGATTTATGTCCAAAGATAGGATTAAAGGATTAGGAGAGAGTTGTTGAGTATCTGTTTGGGTAGATATTGGTTGATAAAAAGTGGATTGAGAGGTGTGGGGAAGTGGGAGGGGATGAGACCTTTTTATAGCGGAGGAGGAATGACGCTCTTATAAATTTTGGAGAAAGGAATTCCACCCATGTTTTTACCATGTAAAGTGGATCTAGTAATGAAAAAAATTAAATACAAGAAATTATAGGGTCGAAATATGGTCATAAAATGGATCTTGGGAAAGTGTACAGGTCATTTGGTCCCTGAAGATTAATGTTTAGTCCCTTATTAAGCTTAATTTTACCTTAATCAATGTAATTAATTTTAATTAATTTTGCTAATATTTTTGGTATAAAAATAAGTTAACCTTATCAGACATTATAAATTATTCTTATTCCAAATATGGAATCAATTTTTCAAAATTAAAATCATTGAAGTGGCAGAAATTAATTTAAATTTAATCCTGCAATTGGTTCGACAATGTGGGTTTTTAAAGTAAAAATGATCAAAAGTTTGATATCTTTTTATATTCAATATCAAAGTGAAATTGATTCCAATGACTCACATTGGGTTAATTGATAAAAATATGATCTAATTAAACTTTTAAACCAAATTAAAATATAATTTATCCTTATAAATTAATTAGATGAAAAGGCAGTTTTGAATTAAAATCCTATATTTTTCATTATTCATCTAAAAATGATGTTTCTTAAAAATATCCCAAAAATTCGCTCTAAGATAATTTAGAAATTCTAAATTCAAAAATGAAGTTTATCTTATCAAATTAAATTTCTAAGTTTGTATAAAATTTGTTTTATTATTTTTCACATAAGTACATTAAATGCAGTTAATTTGAGAAAATGATATTTTTAAACATATAAGGATTTTACCAAAAATTATATATTTCATTATCAATATGTTTTATTTATATAATTTTTTTAAAAGTAATTATTACTATTCATATCACTAAGTTTAACATCTAGGTTATAATTATATCAATTAAATAATTATAGTAATAAAATAATGATTCATAGAAATTCAGTGTTGCATGTAACGTACGTCAAGTTAGTGTTGCGTGTAATGAACGCCAAGTCAGTGTTACATGTAACATATGCCAAGTCAGTTTTGCATGTGAATGAAAATTTTGACTTAGAGAAATAAAATATATCAATGAAAATTTAATTTATTTTATAAAAAAGGTCCATAAAAACTCAGGGTGTTACAGGAATTGCCTCCTATAAAATTTATTTTCAAAAAACATACATCCCTTGACACACTACTACAAAACAAGACTTTAATAGCATTGACCTTTAAGAGTGCTAGAAAAAAGTGCTGATAAAGGTGTCCTTTATCAACGCTAAAAAAATCGCTTATAAATGGAACCTTCTATCAGCGCTGAAAAAAACACTCATAAAATGTACCCTTTATCAACGCTTTTTTAGCGCTACTAAAAGATACCTTTATCAGTTGTTTCTTTAGCACTGAAAAATGGTAACCTTTACTAACACTTTATTTTTAGTGTTGATAAAGGGAACTCTTTATCAGTGTTTTATTTATAGCACTGATAAAGGTCCCGAATAAAATGAAATAATTAAACAAATAAAAATTGAAAACGAGTAAACTAAAAAGACATTTAAATTTTTATTAATTAAATAATTATTGATAAAAATGAATAAATTTTATATACATATATATATATTATAAATATTAATAAATATCATATATTAATTATATTGATATATAAAATGAATAAAATGAAATAGTTAAACAAATAAAAATTAAAGATGAGTAAATTAAAAAATATTAAACATTTTATTAATTAAATAATTATTGACAAAAATGAATAAATTTAATATACACATATATAGATTATAAATATTAATAAAAAATATATTTTAAATATAGATATATAAAATGAAAAAATTTTAATAAATAAAAAATGAATAAATGAATAAATTGTAATAATTAAACAAAAAAGGAATACATTAAAAAATTATTAATAAATTTATTAATGAAACAATTATTAATAAAAATGAATAAGTTATATATATATATTAATTATAAATAATAATAAATATTATATATTAAATATAAATATAAAAAATGACTGAAATTTAATAATTAAAAACATTTTAATGTTTTATTCGTTTTTAATGATTTTTATACATAATTATTCATTAATGAATTTAATATAGGAATATATTCACATATATATATTTATATATTAATGTATATAATATTTCCTAAAATATGATTTATATAATACAAAATATTTATGCTTGCATTAAATAAGTCACATTTTTAGTGAAGAATGGTATATAATTAAAAATTAATATTAATTAAAAATAGTAACAAATTGTATCGAGTAACAGACATAATTGAATGTCATTTGACTTTTCAATTTAACATATATCAAACATTTGTTACATTTATTTCACGTACATATTATGTATAAAAACCAATAAAAATAAATATGACATTAATATGTTTTTAATTATTATATTGTATTCATTTATATATTTATATTTAATATATATTATTTATTACACCTAATATTTGTGTAATTTATTCAAATTTTAGTATTTATTTTAGAATTTCACTATAACATGATACATTTAATATATTATGTTTTTAATCAGTACATTTTATTTATTTATTTTTAATATTATTACAGTTAGGTATTATTTATTCATTTTTTTTGAAATTTAAACATATTTATTATTTATTTATATATATTTATTTACTATGTTTTAATATTTTCAATATGTATTCATCTTTATTTCAATATATATCGATATTATTTTAATAATTTATATTTAATTAACAAAACTTATCCATTTTTTTCAATATATTTAGTGTACTCATTTTTAATTGTTCAATTTCACTCATTTTTAATATGCATGCATTTAAAATTATATATTCATGAATAATGTTAAAAATATATTTTTAAATAAATATTTGTAGATAAATATATTTATAAATATATATTTACTATATTTATAAATTTATATATTTTTAATTATAATTAAATAAATATTATTTTTTAAAAGTATTTCTATAATAATAAATAAATAATTATATATATTTAAATAATTATAAAATTATATATATTTAAATAATTATAAAATTATAATAAATTTATTTAAATAATTTGTATATTTACTATATTTATATTTATATTGGTATATATTTATTATATATATATATATATATAATAATATAAATATATATAATGATATAAATATATAAATATTTTTTTAAAAAGTCTTTATATAATTATAAATAAATAATTATATACTTAAATAATTATAAAATTATAATAAATATATTTAAATAAGGAATATATTTACTATATTTATATTTATATTTATATATATTTGTTATATATATATAATTATATAAATTTATATAATGATATAAATATATTTATAATTATAAAATTATAATAAGTATATTTAAATAATGAATATATTTACTCTATTTATATTTATATTTATATATATTTATTATATATATATAATTATGTAAATATATATAATGATATAAATATATTTATAATTATTAAATTATAATAAATATATTTAAATAATGAATATATTTACTATATTTATATTTATATATATTTATTAAATATATATATAATTATATAAATATATATAATAATATAAATATATTTATAATTATAAATAATTATTTACGAATATATTTACAAATATATTTATTTATAACTATATTTATAAATGTATTTTTACTATATTTATAAAATTATAAAATTATAATTATAAATAAATAAATATTTTTTGTTAAAAAGTATTTATATAATTATAAATAAATAATTCTATATTTAAATAATTATAAAATTTTAATAAATAAATATATAATTATATAAATATATTTAATTTTTTTATTTATAATTATAATTATAAATCATGTAGGATTGTAAGCGTACCTTATATGGCTATACTTACAAGAGGGGAGGGGGGGGGGGGGTGAATTGTAGTTTAAAAATTATTTAAAGAGGATAAAACACAGTAATTCTTAAAGTAAATTTTTTGAACTCATACTTAGTCTGATTATCAGGGTGAAGATCAGAATCACAATGGATCCAATTAATATCAAAGTAAGTTTTTATCATATTAAAAGTTACATCGATAAAACAAACAAAATAGAAAGATGAGCACAATGACTAACTTTCTGTTATATGCACACTAGAATAAACACTTGTAAAAACAATTAATACAATAGTTGGTAATAGTAAGAATGACTTACAAGCTATGTTAATAGATTCAACAATTTTAACCTTAAGAGTAAGGTAGTCAATAACCTTGACTAAAAGTTTCTATAGTTTTATACTTATTGTAAAGTCTTTCTTTCCTTATCAGGAAAGCCCTTGATACAATGATCAAAATAAGTTCTGTATTCCTATCCTAAGAAGCCCTTGATACGATGATCAACATTTCTCTTCCTATTCATGAAAACCCTCGATCCGATGGACCATATTCACCATCTTCCTATCCCCAGAAGCCCTCAATCATAGCAATGATCAGACACAGAATACAAATGAAAAAGTTCAAAAGGAAACAACATGACAATTATTCCTTAGAATGACAACTCTCTAAAGAATTACAAAGACTAAGAATAGGTAGTTCATGTTAAGAAATCTTCAGAAGACCTGAGTTGAAAAATGTATCGCCTTCAAACTCTTCAAATGACTGTCTATTTATATGAAAATCTCCAATAATCATATTTCCGAGTTAGTTGCAATGGCCACAGATAGATAGCGCTTGACAGATCACAATGCTTTGACATAACTTAATGTCCAACATCATTTTTGTTTTAGCACCATTACAATGATAAAGGTATTCCTTATTATAGAAATAATTCACACATATTTCGATTATAAACATAGGATAGTTTTACAGACTTCCTTATCAATTGTTAATATGATAATCCTTATGAGTATCATTCTGATTGTTTTAGTATTAGAATCAGTCCCATGGTCATGAATTTTGTCAGTACGATAAACAAGAAAAAAGTCTTACTACTAGTCTGATTAATGTTAAGTCTGATTTATTGGAATACATATGACTTATTTATATTGTAAGGAATACCTTTATCATTGTAATGGTGCTAAAAAAAATACGATGTCGGACATTCAGTTAGGCTAGAGCATTGTGAGTTGTCAAACGCCGACTGTCTGAGGCTGTTGCAACTAACTCATAAATATGACTGTTAGAGCTTCACCTATAAATAACCAGTTATTTGAAGATTTTTAAGCTGAAAAATTTCAAAACTCAAGTATTCTGAAGATTTCTTAGCATGAACTTCACATTCTTAGTCTTTGTAATTCTTTAGAGAGCTATCATTCTAAGGAATCCTTGTTAGGTAGTTTCATTTAGAACTTTTGAATTTTTATTCTATGTCTGGTCATTGTTATGATTGTGGGATTTTGAGGATAGAAAGACCATGAATCTGATCTATTAGATCATGGTCTTATGGAAATAGGAAGACAAACGCCGATCATCGTATAGAGGGATTTCGAGGATAGGAAGACATAGCTTTTTCCGATCATCACATCATGGGTTTTCCTGGTAAGGAAAGACATACATTATAGTAAGTATAAAATTATGGATACATTTAGTCAAGGTTATTTACTACTGTACACTTAAGTATAAAAGATTTTAATATTTTAATATAGATTGTAATTCATTCTTACTATTACCAACTATTGTATTTCATATTTTTACAAGTGTCTATTTTGCTGTGCATGTAATAAAAATTTAGTAATCATACTCATCTTTCTATTATGTTTGTTTTTTTGTGTAATTATTAATTCAATAAAAAAATACTTTGATATTAATCAGATCCATTGGGATTCTTATCTCCATTATGATAATCAGACTAATTCTGATTTTGATAAATTTACTTTAAGTGGTATTTTTTTATTCTATTTAAATAATTTTCAAACTATAATTCACCCCACTCTTGTAAGTATCACCATCTAAGATACTATTATGATCCTACAATTGGTATAAGAGGAGGTTTCTACTACTTATATACTTTTTGAGTTTATAATTTCTTTACTTACTACATTTTTTTTACATTTTGATGTAAAGTTTTTGTTTATAAACTTTGTTACACTAACATGTATTTGTAGAAAAGAATCTCTATTACTTTAATATGGCATGTATTAATGTTGGATCTCTTAACAATATGAATCCTAGTTGACCACATATCTTTTATGGTAATTACTATCAATATTAGAGATATAGAATTATGAATTTTGTAATCAACACTAGAGTTGATAAATTTTTGATGCTTACTAAAAAATAAAAGATTCATGATAAGTAAGTTTTCATTTTTATTAATGTTGAGATGTAAGAATATTAGTTGAAATACAAAGTCAGAAATACTTTATTATTTTCTATGAAAAGGAACATCTATAGTCAGATATCATCTTGTGAAGCTGCAAATAGTATATGGAGTAAATTGGAAGTCACACATTTTGGCACATCCAAAGTTATGGAAATAAGAAGAGTTATGCTAAGAGTTGATTATGACGCCTTTGATTTTATTCTTAGAGAGTTAGTTGCTAATATGAATCAAATATTCATGACTATTATAAACAATTTATAGTATCTTGGAGAAAAAGGTCTTGATGATGAGATTTTAGTTGAAAAGATTATTGATATAATTCTCAATGAGTGGGAATCAAAAATAACAGTTGTGGATGATACAAGAAAGTAAACTAATCTTACTATTGATGAATTATTGGTACTCTCATATATTACAAGGGAAGTCTTAAGAGAGATGATGAGAAAGATAAAAAGAAAAATAGTGGTGATTCTTTTGCTACAACATCTACTGTACTTTTTAAAGTTCAGTTAGTTGAGAAAGTGGTGAAATATTAGATGAAGAAGAAAGTTGTTGCTCAGTTATATTCTAGTACTTCTGAATATTTAGAGAATGAGTTATCTAATCTTGAGATATGTAAGAATAATATAGTTGGATAGAAATATTTTCAATACTGATACAAGAAAGTCCATAAGGATAAAAGTGGTAAGAAAGATTCTAAAGTCACTTGATATGACTGTAATAAAGATTAATATATTGAACATAATTATCCAAAGTTGAAAATCAAAGATAGAAATAAAAATAATTTATAAATAAATTCCAAGAAATACTATAAGTCAAAAGGAAAGAAAATTTTGAAAACTTATGACACATGGAGCGGCAGTGGTGGAGGTTCTTATAAAAAATCTTCTAGTGATGAAATTTAGAGACATGCCAATGAGCTTATACCCAAATAGTAAAGGATCCTAATTGGAATCCAAAATACCCAGGATTGAATCTGGGTAGGGATGAATTTTCAGGCACTATAGTAGGGTACTATAGTAATGGAGGAACTATAGAGGTAGTGAAACTATAGCGGTGGAGGTGCTATAGCATGAACTGTAGTGGTGGCGTTACTGTAGCAGGTACTATAGCATCCAGAGTACCGTAGTATTATTATTCACTAAAGGTCCCTCCAGGATAAAAATAGATTTCAAGCCATGTATTCAGGCCACTTTTCCTTGGTCTTTGAGCCATGTAATGGGTCTCCCTCTACCCAGACAAAAAATAAGTCTTTGTTATAATAATAAAATGAGGCTTTAGCCCCAATCTTTAAAAAAATGCAAGTTCAAGACATAGGAACATTGAAATTTTTGGTAAAGTACCCATGATAAATAAATGTCTAATAGATAAGTTACCAAAAACTAAATCCCTTAAAAATACATCTTTAAATGTAAATTATCCTAATGAGAAAAATTCTACATCTTCTAATGAAGAATCTTCCTTAGTAGAAGATAATACTTTTCCCAATTATGATCAAGTTTCTATATTTTCAAAACTATTAGATTTGAAAATTGTAAGATTTATAAAAAACTAGATAACACCAAAGATAAAATTGATAAGGTAGATTCAAGAATAAATCTTTTAAAAAATTAAATATAAAATATTTCTAAATATATTGACAAAAATAGTTTTTAAAAAGATATTATTTTAATAGATTTTGAAAATTTTATTTATGAGAAAAATGATTTACAAACAAAACTCAGTTCTAAAACTAATACTAATGAATATAAAAATTTATATATCAAAATAAAATATAAAATTTATAGTTTGAAGAAAATTTTAACAATGTTTATCACTAGTAAGGAAAACTTTGACAAGATGTATAAAAAAATTAGAACTCATGGTAATAATTTTAGAATGGGTTTTATAAATAAAAACCTATTTTAAGTAACAATTAATTTATTCCTTAAAGTTAACCTTTTTTCACTAAGTTCCAAAGTTGCAGGAATTGGAAGAAAAATTATTCCTTGAATAGAGTAAAATCATTAGGTTTTTATAAGGCTCACTTTTCTAAGTAAATTAATTTTTTTCCAAAATAAAAAAGTCACAAAAATGTGGTTACCTAATTTTTTTCTTTTTTAAAAATACTATACCTAAGAAGGTATGGATTCATAAAATATAATATTTTTGTTTTTAAGAAAACAAATATAGTACCAAAAAAATATTTGGTATATTGATAGTATATTCTATAGGAACATGATTGGAAACAAATATTTCTTCAAGAAGATAATCAACATGAAAGATGGAAAAGTAACTTTCAGAGATAATACTCAAGGAGAAATTATTGGAATATGTAACATTGTTATTCTTTGTAAATATCTTATTTTAAATGTTCTATTTTTATAGGTATTAAGTAAAAAATTATAAGCATAAGTCAATTATGTGATGAAGGTTACCTTGTGAACTTTAGGAATGATAAATTTCTAGTAAATAGTTCCAAGAATGAATTTATTATTTATTTTAATCGGCATGAGAATGTTTACATACTAAGTTTATAAGACCTTAGGAGCCAATAATTACATTTCCTTACTACAATGGAAGATCAATATTTGTTATGAAAAAAAAGTTCGAACACCACAACCTTATAAACTTATCTAGGTAGTCTGAGAAATAACTTATTAAGGATATACCCGAAATTAGGTTTGATACTTTAAAAGTTTGTATCCCTTGTCAATTTGGTAGGAAACATAAGTCAAGTTTTAAATATATCAGTGAAGTATCAAATTTTAATGATTTAAATTTAGTGTATAGTGACTTATTTTGTCCTACAAAAATTTGAAGCATTGGTGGAAAATACTATGTATATGTTTTAGTTGATGACTACACTAGATATACCTGGTACTATTTTCTATAAAAATAATTTGATACCTTTTGTTATTTTAAAACTATTGTAAAAAAATTTAAAAATGATAAAAACCTCTCCTTGATAACTATTCATAGTGATCATGATGGAGAATTTGAAAATTCTGATTTTGAAACTTTTTTTTCATAATAAAGGTATTAAACATAACATTTCAGCACCTAAAACCCCCTAAAAAATGGTGTAGTTGAAAGAAGAAATAGAATTCCTTAAGAGATTACTAAAACCATGCTGAGTGAATACTCAGTTGCTAATTTTTTTTGGGATGAAGTGGTTAGTACTACCTACTATACTATAAATCAAGTTTTAATTAGAAATTTTCTTAACAAAACTTTTTATGAATTGTGGATATTAAAAAAATCAGAAGTTTCTTACTTCAAAGTTTTTTTTGAAAAGTATTCATCCTGAATAAAATATATAATTTACATAATTTTTAACCCAAATATTATGAATGAATATTTTTAGGTTATTCCACTACTTCTAAATCTTATAGAGTTTTTAATAAAAAATCTTGTACTATTGACTTAACAGTTCATGTTAAGTTTTATGAAATTGATCCCTTTGTTTTCAAACAACCTCAACCAACATACTCAGATGTTATTTCTAAAAATAATTTTGAACATTTGTTAGAGAGTTCTTATCATAAGGAAATAACTCAAGAATTAATTTCCGAAGTTATTACTTAGGAATATTTTCTACCTACTATTGAAGAACAGACTTTTGAAAACCCAAGAAGTGAGTTGTTTCTTAGGAATCATCCTAGTGAAAGTATCATTGGTGTTGTAGATCAACTAGTTAGGAATAAAAGTTCCTTAAGAAATAAAACTGAACATCTATATTTATTATCCCAATTTAAACTTAAGAATCCCAATAAGGATCTGGTGATTTGTATTGGATTAAGGATATGCAAGATGAGCTCAATTAATTTGAAAGGAACAAAGTATGTACTTTAGTTGAACAACCTATAGAAACTTCTATAATTAGAGTAAAATGAATTTATCGGAAAAAATGTGATGATAATGTCCTGATAGTAATACATAAAGATAGACCAGTTGCTAAGGGACATAATTAATAAGATTATGAATAAACTTATGATTTGGTATAAAGACTTGAAGCTATTATAATACTTCTAACCATTGCAACATTCTTTAATTTCAAACCATTTAAAATGGATTTGAAGTGTAATTTTCTTAATGAATATTTTTAGGAGGAAGTTTATGTTGAACAACCACCTAGTTTTGAAAATAAAATACAACCAAAATATGTTTATAAACTTACCAAATCTTTATATGGACTTAAACAAGCCCCTAGAGCTTGTTATGATTGGTTAATTGGATTTTTTTATAAAACAATTTTGTTAAGGGAGTTGCAGATCAATTTTTTTTATAAAATAAGTAAGTAAAAATATTATGATTGTATAAATTTATGTTTATGACATTATATTTGGTTTAAATAAAACCTTTTTAATGGATTACTTTTTGGATCTTATGAATTTTGAGTTTGAAACGAGTATAATGGGTGGGTAAACATACTTTCTAGGTTTTCAAATTTAAAAAAACCAATAGGAAATTTTATATCTCAACATAAGTATATAAAAGATATTCATAATAAATTTAGATGTGACAATACTAAAAGTATTAATACTTCTATTGGTACCTCTAATACTTTATATATTGATGAGGCTGAGAAACAAGTTGACCAAAAATTTTTTAGAGGTATGATATGAAGTTTACTTTACTTAACAACTAGTCATCCAAATTTAATGTTTTCAATATGCTTATGTGTAATATATCAAGAAAATCCAAAATAATACCATATAAAATATGTAAAATGATTCTTTTGTTATCTTAAGGAAACTATGGATTTAGGATTATTCTATTCTTCTGAAAATGTTTTTAAATTATTATTTTTGGATACTAACTTTGGTGGATATAGAATGGATAGGAAAAGTACATATGAAACTTTTCATTTCGTAGGAGAGTTTTTAGTTTATTGGTCATGTAAGAAACAACACTCAATAACAATTTACACTACTGAATGAATAAGTGGTAGCTAAAATTTGTTGTAATCAAGTGTTGTGGATGCAACACACTCTCACTGACTATAACATTATTTTTAATAAAACTCAAATACTTTTTAATAATAAAAGTTCCATTATTTTAAGTAAAAAACCACCACATAACTCATGTTCTAAGAAAATATATATAAGACACCATTAAATTCAGTATCACACACTCAGAAGAGATATAATTTAACAATTCATCGGAACTCAAGAAAAACATGCTGATATTTTTACTAAACCCCTTAGTTCTGATAAATTTGAATATATTAAACAGAATCTAGGAATGATCAATGTAAAGTGATCATTCATATATATTTATTTTTTACCCATCTTCTTACATTAAGATATTCCTTTTCATAGGGTAATTAAATATGTTTTTTTTCAAAAACTTTTAGTTTTTGATAAGCCTATTCCATGCAAACATTTTAGGGTGTTTTATTGTATAGATTTTGTGTTTAAATGATTAATCTTTAAAATTTTGGATTTTTTGAGATGTTTTATGATTTTTGGTAGGAAATAACTGGTTTATGAAAGAGGAATGAAAAGAGAAGAATTTATGAGCTAAAATACACTTCACGCCATGAGCAAAGTAAAGCGGTGCAACACCAGATTTTTGAGAAGGAAGCAGAGCTGGAAAACTGGAGCAACACATTACACAATGTGTAACTTTATTACACATCGTGAATTTATAAAATTAGGCCTCCACATACAAATAAAGTGGTGACATTCATATACTTTGTGAAAGAAGGTTACATTTCATGAGTCCCCAAAATACGTCATGAATATAGTCAAAGATTCAAATCCGCATACGAGATTCGCATGAATTCAAAAATCAAGGAGGAAAAACTGGATCGAGATTACATGAAATGTAATCACATTACACATAATAACATGGTTTGGAAAGAACCAATTTTAAGTCTTTAAATATATCCCATGTCCTCACCATTTTAAGCATTCTGGATCCCAATGAGGATCCATTTTTTGGGACACACACCACTGCAGAGTCCTACTTCGTCGCATTCTTTAGGATTTTTGTTTATTTATTTTCTACACCTACTCATGGTTTTCATGAGAGGGTGATTTATTCATGTCTAGGAGTGCATGATGAAGGATAATTAAATGTATGACATATTTTATATTTTAATGCATTTAATTTTGGGATTTCATATTTGTTCATCAATTCTATCCTTTTCCTAATTTCTTCTTGCATGACCATTGTGAGTGGGGTCAGGGATTGGGTTTATTTATTTCTATCTTTGTGCATGTCCATTACCAAGATTGATTGAATTAATTTTTTTAATATGAGATCTAGGGTCTAGAACTCCACCATGACCATTGGGTTTGTTTCATCCCTATGTTTAAATAAGGTTTTGGGTCACCCATTCTTTATAATCTGAAGTACCTAACCATGGGAAAATGTGAGTTTGGGATGAAGTGAATTTATCATGACCATTGAACTCGCTAGGACCCAATTTCCATGACTGCATGATTGTAAATTAATTATTTCATACCTTTTCATTCCATGAACCTGGATTCATTATTACTCAACACCCTTTTTATATTTTCCTCTCTCACATTCTCCAATAATCTAATGCTCTCTAGTTTAGATTTAATAATTTTAATTCAAAATTAGTTTACGTTTAATTTATTTAATTAAAATTTTCTCCAACCCTATCTCTATGGGTTTGAACTCATACTTACAATACCTATAATACCTAGTAGTTTAGTGGTTTTTTTGTTTTGCATTTTTAAATTTATAAATTCGGTAACCTGGTGGGAATTAATGACGTCTGCAGGGATATCACTTTTTCTTAAAAATTTTAGCTTTATAAAATTTTTAATTTTCTAAAAAATTTTATATTGTAATTTGTTTTTTAAAATAATTTGTTGAAAAAATTTTTGAGTAAGAATTATCAATTTTTTTCCAGACTCAGAAATTATTATAAATTTTATAGACTTAGAATTTTTTGCAAATTTATCACAATCAGATTTCTTTAAAAATATCATATTTAGTTTTAAATCATAATATGTTTTTCAATATTAAACCATCATAATAAAACTTTATTACAAAAATATCATAATTGGTTTTACAAAAACCAAGAAGAACATGTTAATCATACCAATGAAGCTTTCTAATCCGAAAGGTACTCTTCTATTCTTTTAGTTTTTTCACTATTTTATTACATTAGTTTATAATTATTGTTGTTGTAATAATTTTTTTAATAAAAAATTTTCTTTGTTTTTTAATATTTTAAAAATTTACCATATCATAATTATCTTCACTCTAATAAAAATTTTAAAACCTTGAGAGTTTAAATAAACCTTAAAAAATTTATTTGGATAAATCTTAGTCATAATATTAGAAAGGGTTTCTATATCAACTATTGGTTTTCTTATGAAAGTTGAATCATATCCCGTAATGTCTATATAAGGGTGGGCCACCCAGTTGTACCACATTGATTCCATAGAGTTTTCACACCTGATATGCTGCACCCTTCAAAGTTGACAATCCAATTGTTTTCATTTACATCCGATCACCGGTTTCAGATCTAGTTTTAATGGAAACCAAAGAGGATTATGATAAGTGGTTTGTTTTTAGGGAAAGGTTAATATAAATATCATGGTTTGATAGGTATGATTCATCTCTCAAGAATATTATTTATTTACAAGTATTTGAATTAGTTTGTTTTGAGGATACAAACAAATATTTTTATTTATACTATCCTAAGGTAGTTTCTGAATTCTATGCTTATATAGATTTTGTTAAGGAAGATAGTGAGAAAGATGTTTCCTTTACTATGTTTGGTAAGATGTACAAACTTTCTTATAGAAGGGTAGAATACATGGTTGGTTTCCCTTTATAAAGAGAAGCATATTTACCTTCTTATAAGCTACTAATCAGACTCAGAACATTTGACAATAACAAGTCTTAAGACTCCCTTTTTTAGTTTTATGAGAAATTTATAAAATTCTATCATTTGAATCTAGATAATAGAGTCATTTCTTTATGGATGCAAGGTTACTTGATTCTAGGGAAAGGTTATAGGGATACATTTAATATTTATGATATTTTTGTTCTTGATTACCATGTGAACATAAGGAATATTGACTTGGTAAATTTTAACTTTATTACTATAGAAAATATCAAAACCACTTTAATAAAGTCAAAGATAATAATGCCCCCAGCTTTCTTCAATAATTTGAGAGTGAAATGAATGCAGTTTCTCAAGGTAGAAAATAAATTATATCTAGTTAGGGGAAATATTTATTTTATAAGTGAAGATATAATATAAAGGAAAAAATTAGTTTTTTATAAGAAATTTGTTAAAAAAGTTGATAGAGCTTCTTCTGATGCCCAAACATCAAAGAAAGATGAATATGATAAGAAGAAGAAAATAAAGGCTGATGCTTACCCTCCTTTCAAGAAAAAGAAACAAAAGAAAATGATTGATGAAGTTTTTTAAAAGTTGATGTGTTGATACTCCTTTTTGTCACATTGTCTAAAATAATTGAAAGGGAAATGACTTAGCACAAATTGATTCATCCTTTGAAGAAAACATCAAAAATAAATAAAGGCATGAACAAGTCTTCAAATGTTTAAGGGTCGTGCAAGTTCCATCAATGTTGCGCAAGTATACTTGCGCGCCACCTAATGGTCGCACAAGTGACTCACGCGCCCTAAAGGATAACCGCCCGGGGTCTTCTCCAGCCTATAAATAGACCCTATGGGCCCCCCCATTTGAAAGAGGAATTTTTCCAGAATTGAGATACAGAGCTCTGAACGCCCAAGTCTCTTCTTCAGGTCTTCCGAACACTTCTAAGGTAATTCTTTACCTAGAATGGAAGGTCTAAATAGGAGGAGTAAGGTCTAAGTATTATAATTCACTAACACTTGCGCGCCTAAGTGTTTTTACCATTAAGGGAAATGAACACACTTGCGCGCCACCCTACTTCTTCACCATAACTTGTGCGCCATCTTCTGGAAAGCCTTTAGGGATGATTCTAAAGGCTTTGATCAAGGATCAACAAAATATTACTCTAAGGGATGAAAATCTCTCAAATACCCATGTGTCGCGCAGGTATACCTGTGCGACCAGGACTTGCGTGCCCATGCAGTACCTACGCACCTTCTAGGACTTGTGTGCCCCTACCTTTTTGGGTGCCTTTCCTGCCCATTTTCACCCCTCTTATGCCATTCCACCTCTCCTATTCAAAATTCAGTCTTCAAGACACTCTTCAAAGCCATTTATGGCATGATTTCTTGATTTGGATTCCTTATCTGAAAGGAATTATGTGGAATATCTCTCAAAACCTAGTGATTTACACATCTTCATGTCACTAAAGACTAAGATTTCATTCATTCAACCTCATCCTTTAAAATGAGAGATTCTCTTAACCTGGGCCTCCTTTTCAGGACTAATCCCCAGTCATATATCTTCTAATCTAGGCATCCTATTCAGAAATAAGCCCCACTCATAAATTCCATTTAACTTAGGCCTCCTTCTTAGGGATAAGTTCTAAGTCTCAAGTCCCCTAACCTAGGCCTCCTTTTCATGAGTAAGCCCTAGTATTTAAGTTCCCTTAATTATGGGCATCCTCCTTAGGAGTAAGCCCCAAGTTCCCAAAAATCAAAATCCCCTTAACATGGGATTCCTTTTTAGGAGTAAACCCCAGTCATAATCCCCTTTAAAACTAGGCATCTTCTTTAAGAATAAGCCCCAGTCATAATTTCTCTTAACCAGTCTTAGTTTACTTTTGAATTGGGATTCCTTCTCAAGAGTAAAACCCAATCATAAGTCCCCTCCTAATTTGAGCATCCTCCTCAGGAATAAGCCCCAAGTTAGAATATTCAAATCTCCATAAAGCACATATACCTTTGTGGACCTTGTTCCTAGGTTTCTTCCCTGAAGTAAATCCCAATCTTCATCTATCTGGGGATTCATACATACATAAGCTCCACTCATTTCTTATAATTGCATCTTTCATGGAAAATTGTCTAATTTTACCAATACCTGCTGTTTCTCACACCGAGTATGACTCACGTGTTCTTAGAGTGTAAAAGTAATTATGACATCTTTTTTTGAGCCATCAATCATGCATAAACCTCATAATTATTTACTCGAACTACGTGGGTTCTGATTCCTTTTCCAAAACAAAGGATACGTAGGTAGCCCATCAGCGGGTACGATCCCAACTCTGAAATAATCTATGTCCTCCTGAATGAAAATAAACTTCAAGTGCCCCACTGAGTGGATTTAAAACCATTATGGTCATCATAATGACCAAGATACTTTTATGTATTTTTAAGGATACCATAAACTAAGAATCTCTAACAAATACAAATGATTCTTCATCGATGAAGAACCTTGAATACATATAAAAGATTCTATGAATTTCCTACGTACCAATCATTGATTTTCAGACTAAAGGAAAGCTCATTTTATACTTGGTAATGTAATAAGGATTCACGAACATAACTTAAATCTATAAAGTGAGTCCCAGAATAGACAATAATTCACCTAAAAAAGTGGTGATGAGTCCGACCTCCCATCCTCTCGACCAATACAAATTCCTAAGCTTCATGAGTCCACAACTAATGAGCGCCTACCTTTGGAAAGTAGGCCCAAATGGATATGGAATCATTGGATGTTTCTGGTTCTATGAACAAACCCGTTAGAAACCGATTGGAATGTTTGAACCTTCAATCAATGAGGTTTTCCCCAATTCCAAAGGGAAACAAGAAATGGTGAACCCAACGTGAATCCTTAACCAAGTTAAAATGATGTTTTACTTATTTGTTAGGCACCTATTTAAAACTCAATGAGAGGGCCAACAAAAAACAATCATTGATATATGTGCTCATCCAAAAGATGTATTGACTGAATTTATCTTGATTACGTCTGTTATATCAAACAAGCACTCTTTTCTAGGATTTTCTGCATTCTAAGAAATGACTACTCTCAATTTCACACCCGTGAATACATCTATTGTGAAAACCTTTGCTGCGAATGCCACTGCTGTTACTCCTGGTGGATCATTGTCTTCTCTGAAGACAACATCACCTACTCAGCGTCTTCAACGTTGGGTATCAAACGCGCTGGTTAAGGAGTACCGTCAAAATGGTACTATTCCAACTCTAGAGGCTGCCCCACAAGCCCTCCAAGTGAACAATTCACCCTGGTTGCCCGGACAGTGACGATCAATGATTAAGAAGCAGGCGGTGCTATCCACTATCTCCAACCGTTTCGGGTCGTTATCCCCAGAACGAAATCAACATTTGATCCCTTATTCTGGGGAGGTGAACGAGCAGGTCCCTTAGGGACTTAATTCAAAGAGACAGGAGTCCTTACCGAGGGCTCCCATCAACAATCGCCGCCAGACTCATGCGGCAGTGTGCCCTCAACATGATGAGGGTACCGCCTCCAGAAATTCGGATCAGGTTCCTCGAACCCAAGAAGGAAAGACGAATCGCCAGAGGCGAAATACGGTTAACAGTGAGCAGGTTCTCAACTCTTCTATCTCTCATGATCAGGCACATACACCTTCTCAGAGTAGCCACTTTTAGAAACAAGTGGTTTCCAAGGTGAGTAAGAAGGCGTCTAAAAAGAAGACCTTCCCAGCACAATCAAGAGATCAAGATCCAATCTGTAACAAGGTCTTGCTCGATGCTGGAGTTCTTGAAGCCCTCAGACAGTTATCTGTTGGAATTCAAGATTCTACTCCCTCATTTCCCAATAGTGGGAACATTAATTCCGAAGGTCTTCAACAGACACTTCCTCATGAAGGCTTTCTTCATGACAATTCGGTCAATCTCGAAGTTTCATCTTTAGATGAGAGCTACAATAACCCTCTATGTGGCCAGAAGACCAAGGAGCAAGAGATATCATCTTTTTTATGTAACCCACTATGGTGGTCATCCCCATGATGATGAATTTCGCTGCGAAAGTCCTCTCTATAGTAGTGATTCACATTGACCGGAAAATTCTTCAGTGGAAAATGTAGTGTTGAGAAATCCCTCTTATCTTGAGTCACTTACAAATGAGAAACCAGTCATGTCTAATGCTTCATCGGTAGCAGGTGAAATACTTTATCAATCAAAAGATAGCCCAGGGTGTAGGTCATTCTCTGAACCACCCCTAAGTCATGCATCTTCTAGTTTGATCAGTGGTTTCTCTACCAATCTTGTTGAATCCGATGAAGCAACAAGGAAGCACTAGCTCTAGTAAAATCAGGTAGAAGAATCTTCATTGAATGATAAAGAGGAAATGCTGAACATGAGAAAACAACTGGCGAAGGGTGAAGTGCCAGTCATGTTTTGGCCTCTGGATGACTCTCAGTATGACATTCCAGAGATGTTAACGGAAGATGGGATTCATGATATTCGTTTCAACATATGGAAAACTATTTTTCAGTTGAAAAAGAAAATATTATCTTATGATGAATATGAAAATCATGTTAAGATAATATAAGGGTCCCAACGTCAAATTGACTTGGCATCTCTATTAGTCTCTCGATATCCGAAGGTTGAAAAGCAGCAGAGAGCCCTTCAGCATTCATGACTTAGCGCACTAAGAAGATTGTGCCAGTTAATTTCCAATGCCCCATCTGGTATTCATGTCAGAGGATAGGGTGTTCATGGATCACTACATTTCATTGTGATCTCCAGTTAGCAAAGCCCACCGAAAATGGTCTCATGCAATGTTATTGCCCGTGGCCGACCACAGTCAATGGGTTTTGTTTGTAATCAAAAGCTTTCCCAAGAACATGCCTCAACTAGTTCTTCTCAAAATCAAGAATACAGAGAACAAGTTGTTGAATTACTACTACATCAACAAATGAGAATATTGAAAAGGCCTCTCGTATGGAGCAAGCACATCATCAAGTGATAGAAGTGTCGGAAATCATCCAATGGTCTTTCGAACCGGGTGATAAAAGTGGATACAGGTTGATGCATCCAACTAATTTCCAGACCAAGATCCGCAAGATCAGGAGAGCTTTTAAGAAAGTCTCAGACATAGCATGTCAAGAGCCACCCTAGCTTGCCAGACCTGGGACTCTTTTAAACCAACCCTCAGAATCAACAAATAGAATTCAAGGAGTTGAGCAGGAACAGCCCCAGTCCACCGAACTGGGGACTTTTTTAAATTGTCAATCCCCTCCTCAGAGAAAGTCGGTATTTTATCGATTGGGGAAGAAGCCTCAAGAGGAACGAAGAGCTAAATTATCAGGAGATTCCCTCTAAATTACGGTTCGTCAAGAAGTTTCTGAGGGATTGAATCAACAAAAGGCAATGTCTCATCAAAGACATGGAAGAAGACAATATCACAGAAATGCTGATAGAAGGGATCTGATGCGTTATGCATCAATCAATGTCATCAATGTCGTTGTTGCTGATCCACCAGATGAGGATCACTCAGGGGACTCAGATGAAGAGGTTCCTACTCAAGAAGTTGTACGCACAGACACAAATGAATAAGATGTGCGTACAAAAAATCAAATATTTACCCAAAACATTGGTGTTCATTCAAATAACCCACTTCCCCCTCTCTGATAGGGATCAAACAAGGGGAAGGGAAATAATCAGGTTATATATCCTCCCTCTAGAGAAGACCAATCGCTCTCACTAGAGAAAATATTTGTGCAACAAGAGGAAGAAATGAATGAATTGAGGAGGTTGAACGCAGAACTACTTCAAGGTAGTCTTCCTCCTAAGCATGATGGAGTCAGTCAGCCGAGGGAGTTTGTTGCAGCTACTGAGATGGATCAATAATATCCTCCTCTATCAGTACACCCTCACAGGTCTAATCCTATGGGTCAAGTGCAACAACAATTGGCAGTGCTGCCATCGATTGCAGTACCAACCACCACATCTGTCCAAGCTCCAGTCAGTGCAGCTGCTCAGATTCAAGCTCAACCGGATGTTTCTCAAAAGTTAATAACTACTATTGAGTCATTAACAGCTCGATTAGAAGCTATGGAAGGGAAGTGTGTATAGGTTCAACCAGAAAATAAAGCTTACCTTGAATGGGTAGATTCAATCTATCCCCCATCAAATTTTGGGAACCCTGTATTCCCTATTTTCAATGGATCAGGCGACCCTAAACAACATTTGACGCATTACGTGTCTTGTTATGATCCTATGATTGGAACTCTGAAGCAGCAAGAAGTAGTTAAACTTAGATGCTTCGTGCGAACCTTGCAAGGACCAACTTTTTTCTGGTATACAAGCTTGAAATCCCGGTCAATTACCGGATGGGAAGATCTCCATCAATGATTTCTTCTTTAATTCAGCTCAAATTTTCCAAAGACAATAGTTTTCGATCTTACAAACTATAAGCAAAGGGAGAATGAAAGATTCTCTAATTTCATTGCTCACTGGAAGGGATTAACATATTCCCTGAGCTTAGCACTCTCTCAAGAGGAACTGTTTCCAATCTGTGTGGCAAATCTGCTTGATGAATTACACACACCATTGATCCCTATGAAATACACAGGAGGGTTTAGAGACCTTACCTTAATCACTCACCAGATTGAAGATTATCTTATATAGACTAAGGCTAAATCTCATGTAATTCCATTATCTCCAGGAAGGAGAATGGCTAAAGCAGAAATTGCTGCAGTTATGCTTAAACAAGCACCTGTACCTACTTCTACCTCAAAACCTTCATATTTTCGAAGGGATCCACCTCCTGAGCGCCAACAATAAAGGCCGTTTCGTCAAGATGATCAAAGAGATCAAAGACGAAAACAATTTGAGGATATTAAGAGAAAAACATACTCTTTCCAAAATGAACATGTTCCTGGTTACTTCATTTCACCTCTGGAAAATAATTTGGTACAGTTGCCAAGGCCCAAAAGGCCAAACAAGGAAGGATATGAAGACCATCCCAATTATTTCCCCTTTCATCAAATGTTGGGGCATCCCATCCATGAAGTGTTTTGTCTTCAAAGACCTCTTGGAAAAGATGGTCGACTCAGGACAAGTCAAATTAAAAGGTTCTTCAGCTCAAGTAGCATGTGTTACTACTACAGTTCCAGAGGAGGAAGGTGAGTGGCAAGAAGTTAAGAACAAAAATGCACAAAAATATGATGATTGGATGGTCAGAAAGACGATCAACCAAACTAATTCTATTTTGAGAACACAATTGAAGAAACTGATTGTACCTTATGCCATGAATGCCGCAGCAAAACCCTCTTCATCAAGGGGAAAATCCTCAAAGAAACAACATGATTCAAAGAAAGAAAAAGAATCATAAGAAGATGAGTACGTGTCAAAGCCTAAGTTGTATTTGACCCTGGAAGACTTCATGCCATCTACTTCAAATCAACGGGCACCGTACCACCAAACGGCACAGCCTAAACATGCTAATCAAGCAGAGTCTTCATTGGATGAAGAGTTGATTTTTAGTTCTGTTAATATGATTCAATTAAAAGATCCGTATGCCATTCGCAGTTTCAATTTCGATGAGCCTGAATTCCCTGTGTCAAATAGAGGAATCAGAGAAAGTTCCAGAGGCTCAGGATATAGGGGAAGACTTGGATCTTTTAGAAGCCACTATTCCAATTCTACCCCTGCTAGAACTGTGTACGTAGCAGAAACTCGTGGTAGAGCCCTTCAGCGAGCTCAGCAAGAACAAGAAATTTCTTCTACCAATAACAAATTCAGTCCTGGAAAATTTATTTTGGAGGATCGGTTGGGGGTTCCACCTTCATTCTCTCAACAAGTAAATAGATCTAATCGGTCTAATCTTCCAAAATCAGGAATATTGCCAACTCCTATCCCAATACAAGATGCATCAACTTCCAAATCATCTACTTCCAAGGAACCTGCTAAACCACATGTTTCTGTTGGGAAACACAGACCTCTGGATCAAAAGTATGATGTATTGAAACACTTGGCCCAAGTACCAGCCATGTTATCAATTCTGGATTCTTTGAATTTGTCAAAAGATCTTCATGAGGCACTCATCGAGGCTTTGTCAAGTCCTCAAGAGTTTGAAACTGAAATTTCTACAGCTGAAGTTTATCACATAGAGAATAATCTTGTAGAATTCCATGCAATAATATATTTTACTGATGAAGACGAAGATGATGTTGTTTAGGGGAATATTAGACCTTTGTATTTATCTGGCAAGGTCAATGGTGTAGACGTCCGAAGAGCTTTCATTGACAATGGTTCAGGATTCAACCTCATGCCCATTCGTACACTTCATCGATTGGGCCTCACGGAATCTCATTTATCTCCTAATACCATGATGTTACAAGGATATGATAAAAATGAACAAGAACCACTAGGCGAAGTTACACCTAGAACTCAGTTTGGAGATCTTGTATCCAATTAAAATTTCTTGGTTGTTGATCAAGACTCAGCTTTCAACATCTTGCTTGGAAGACCCTGGCTACATCAACATGTGGCTATCCCTTCATCATACCATCAATGTCTCAAATATTATTTCGATGGTCAAGTTGGGACATTATATAGTGATAAGGCCCCGTTCAAGACATGTGAGTCTCAATACATATAGGAAGAATTTTATCACATGAAAGAAAAGGATAAATCCAAAACAAAGGAGATTACCAAAGTTAATGCTCTATATGGTTTGGAGAAGATTCTAGTAAATCCATTTGCGCATGTGAGTACAGATTATGTGTTGCCTATCAGTCAAATTGGAAGGATATACCCAAATTAAAATACTCTTATGGAAAAATCCATAATGTCAATTACGACAATCAAGCCAGAAAACATGAGAGAAATTAGTGATCCTCCAAGCAGTGATGAAAGCTCAAATGGTGACATCTTCATTTCATCTGCAGAAATCCAACAAGTCTATACTTCTCCAATCAGGCCAGAAGAAGTTATAGCAACATCAGAGGTGAACAATGATGTCGATTCTCAATCCATCATCTCCTCTTTATTTCCCAAGGAAGACCCTTCATCATCAATTGTGTCAGAAATGGAAGCTTCTTCTTCAAGATGTTCAAATTTTAACATCTCTTCTGATCATGGAAATTCTGCTTTATCATATACTATGCAAGTAAAAAGGGAAGAAATAACACATATTGAAGAAGAAGAGGAAGATCTTAGAGATGCTCCTCTAGCATTTGAAGAGGGTATCTCTACCACCGTGGATGAACTCAGAGAAATAAATTTGGGTACAAAAGAAGATCCATGCCCCACTTTAATAAGTGTGGCCATGAATCTTGAAGAACAAGAGATGTATATTTCCTTTTTAAAGCAAAATCGAGAAATATTTTCTTGGAACTATACAGAGATTCCCAAACTTGATCCTGATGTTGCTACTCATCATTTGGGTTTATCAGAAGAACATAGAGGATTTAAGTAAGCCGTGAGAAGAACACACCCAACTTATGCTTCCAAAATTGAAGCTGAAGTGGATAAGATTATAAAAGATAACTTCGTCAGAGAAGTTCAATATCCCAAGTGGTTGGATAATATTGTCCCTGTAAAGAAGAAGAACAGACAAATTAGAGTTTGCATTGATTTCAGAGATCTTAATCAGCATTTTCCTAAGGATGATTTCCCAGTTCCGATTACAGAACTTTTAATTGATGAAATAACTGGATATAAAGCACTTTCCTTCATGGATGGATATTCCGGATATAATCAAATCCGAATGGCCCCAGAAGATGAGGAATCCACAGCTTTCAGAGCCCCTCAGGGTGTGTTTTGCTACCGAGTAATGCCCTTTGTCTTAAAGAATGTAGGTGAAACATATCAGCGTGCCATGAATCGTATCTTCAAACCCTTTTTAGGGAAGTTTGTTGAATGCTATGTGGACAATTTAGTGGTCAAATACAAACAACATTTTAATAACTTTGCTGATTTGGAAGTCATATTCCACAAGATTCGACAACATAATTTGAAGATGAACCCCTTAAAATGTTCTTTTGGGGTAACCTCAGGAAAATTTCTCGGCTTTGTTGTACGCCATCGTGGTATTGAAGTCGATCCTGAGAAGGCAAAGTCAATCCTTGGTATGTCACCTTCTAGAAATTTGAAATAATTAAGAGGACTTCAAGGAAACTTAGCCTATATTCGACGTTTCATCGCCAATTTGGCAGGAAAAAGTTTACCCTTCACCAAATTGATGAAGAAGGGAGTCACTTACCAGTGGAATAAATAATGTCAAGAAGCATTCGATATTATCAAGAAATATCTCTTGAGTCTGCCGGTACTCATGACATCTGTTGAAGGAAGACCACTTATCCTCTACGTGACAGCTTTAGAGTGATCATTGGGTGCCTTTCTTGCTCAGAAGAATGATGCTGGGAATGAAAACAGCCTCTACTACCTCAGTTGGACTATGCTTGAAGCAGAAAACTGGTATTAAAGTATTGAGAAGTGATGCCTGACATTAATCTTTGCAGTTCAGAAGTTGAGACACTACCTGCAACATCACGAGGTCCAATTGGTATCTCGAAATAACCCGCTCAAATTCATCCTTAGTCATCCAATGCTTACAGGACGTCTGGAAAGGTGGGTAGTTATTTTGAAGCAATTTGATATTCAGTATGTGTCTCAAAAGGCAATAAAGGGCCAAGATCTGGCTGATTTCCTGGATGAACACCCTTCAGTGGAAGACACATCTTCAGATATTGAACTCCCTGATGAGGAAATCTTCTCTATTCAAGAAAGTCCTCAGGCATGGGAAATGTATTTTGATGGTGCTTCCAGAAGTCCAATAGGGAGGAAAATGGAAAATCTTAAATTCAAAAAAGTTGGATTAGGAATTGTTCTCATTTATCCAGAAAAGACAGTGTTTCCTTATTCCTTCTTATTGTGGGAAGGTGGTACCAATAATGAAGTAGAATACCAAGCTCTCATCACAGGCTTGGAATTGGCGCTTCAAGCACAAGTGAATCACTTAAATGTGAAAGGTGATTCAAACATGGTAATCAAACAAGTCAATGGGGGATTATGCCATCAAAAAATAATATCTAATCCCTTTGTATGATTACGTCAGAGAGTTAATGGTGAAATTCCCTTCGGAACTGACATTTTTGTATGTCCCTGTTGACACTCCTTTCGTCACAGAATATAAATATCGGAAAAGGGGAATATCTGAGTCCAATGTGATTCATCCTTTGAAGAAACATCAAAAATCGACAAAGGGATGAACAAGGAGAACATTACCCATAGGCCGCGCAAGTTCCCGCATGGTCGCGCAAGTACACTTGCGCGCCGTCTAGTGGTTGTGAAAGTACTTGCGCGACGCCTTATGGTCGTGCAAGTGACTTGCACGACCTAAGTGGTAACCGCCCGGTAACCACCCAGTAACCGCCCGGGAACTTCTTTTGCCTATAAATAGACCCTGTGGGCCCCCATTCGGGGAGGATCTTTTTTCAGAAACTTGGATTGAAGATCCCGACGCCCAAGTCTCTTCTCAAAGCTTCCGGAACACTTCTAAGGTAATTTATTACCTAGAACGGAAGATCTAAAGAGAAGAAGGAAGGCCTAAGTGTTGAAACTTATCAAACACTTGCGCGCCGACTTAATTCCTTCAATATAACTTGCGCGTCCCTTTTCTGGAAGAACCTCAAGGGGATTCTAAAGGGTTTTATCAAGAGTCGCTCAAGTATTTCAATTCTGATTGAAAATCACGCAAGTACACCATGTGTCGCGCAAGTATACTTGCGCGACCAATACTTGCGCGCCGCCGCAGGACTTGCGCGCCTTTCAAGACTTGCGCGCCCCTATGTTTTTGGGTGCCCATCTTGCCCATTTTCCCCTCTTAAGCCACTTCACCTTTCCTTTTCAAGATTCAGTCTTCAAGACACTCTTCAAAGCCATTTATGACATGATTTCTTGATTTGACTTTCTTATCTGAAAGGAATTCTGTGGAATCTCTCTCAAAGTCTAGTGATTTAAATATCCTTATGTCACTAAAATACAGAGAGTTCATTCATTAAACCTCATCCTTTAAAATGAGAGAATCTTAACCTGGGTCTCCTTTTCAGGAATAATCCCCAGTTATAAAACCTTTAATCTGTGCATCTTCCTCAGGAGTAAGCCCCAAATTCTTAAAGTTCCCAATCTTGGGCATCTTCCTCAGGAGTAAGCCCTAATCAAGTCCTCTAATCTTGGGCATCTTCCTCAAGAGTAAGCCCCAACCTCAAATATGGGCATCCTCCTCAGGAGTAAGCCCCAAACCTTAATCCCTAACCTGAGTCTCCTTTTTCAGGAATAAGACTCAGTCATAACCTTGGGCTTCCTTTTCAGGAGTAAGTTCCAAGTCCCTTAACCTAGGTCTCCTTTTTCGGGAATAAGACTCAGTCATAACCTTGGGTCTCCTTTTCAGGAATAAGCCCCAAGTCCCCTTAAATTTCTCTTAACCAGTCATAATTTACCTTTGATTTTGGTTTCCTTTTCAGGAGTAAAACCCAATCATAAATCCCCTCCTAACTTGGGCATCCTCCTTAAGAGTAAGCCCCAAGATTAGAGTATTCAAATATCCATGAAGCACATATAACTTTATGGACCCTGTTCATGGATTTTCTCCCTAAAAGTAAATCCTAAACCTTCATCTATCTGGGCAGTCATCCATACATAAGCCCCAAACAAATTCTTATGATTGCATCTTTCATGGCACAATTGTCTAAATTTTACTAATACCTCTTGTTTCTCACACCGAGCATGACTCACGTGAGCTTAGAGTGTAAAAGTAATTATGACATTCATCTTTAAGCCATCAATCATAAACATCATACTCCATTTCTCGAACTACGTGGGTTCTGATTCCTTTTCCAAAACAAAGGATACGTAGGTAGCCCATTTATGGGTTCGATCCCAACTTTGAAATAATCTCTGTCCTTCTGAATGACGATAAACTTCAAGTGCCCCACTGAGTGGCTTTAAAACCAGCCTGGTCATCATAATGACCAAGAGACTTTTATATAAATGTTTTGAAGGATACCATTGACCAAGAATCTCTAAACAGATATAAATGATTCTCTATTGATGAAGAACCTCGAATACATATAAAAGATTCTCTAAAATTCTTGCATATTTAATCATTGATTGTTAAAACTAAAGGAAAACACATTTTATACTTGGTAATGTAATAAGGATTCACAAACATAACTTAAATCTATAAAGAGAGTCCCGGAGTAGACAATAATTCCCCTCAAAAAGGTGTGATGAGTCCGACCTCCCATCCTCTCGACCAATGCAAATTCCTAAGCCTCATTAGTCCACAAGCTAATGAGCGCCTGCCTTTGGAAAGTAGGTCCAAACGGATGTGGAATCATTGGATGTTTTCGGTTCTACGAACAAACCCGTTAGAAACCAATCGGAACGTTTGAATCTCCCGTCCAGGAGGTCATGCCCGGATTCCGTGCGAAACAAAAATGGTGAACCCGACGTGAATCCTTAACCAAGTGAAAGTGATGTTCTTCTTATTTGTTAGGTCCCTTGGGCCAACAAAGCAATCATTGACATGTGCTCATCCAAAAGATGCAGTGGCCGGATTCATCTTGATTATGTCTGTTACATGGAACATGCACTCTTTTCTCAAGATCTTCTGCAAAAATGGCTTTCCTTAAATTCACCCCTATGAATAATGCTGCTGTGAACACCTCTACTGTGAGGTCTGATGCTGTGAAAACCAATGATGCTACTCCTGCTGGAACGTCATCCGCTCTGAGGATGACATCACCAACTCAGCGTCTTCAACGCTGTGTTTCTAATGCACTGGTTAAGGAGTACCGTCGCAACGGTACTATCCCAACTCTGGAGGCCGCTCGTCAAGCCCTCCAAGTTAACAACTCTACCTGGTCGTCCGGACAACGGCGTCCAACAATAAAGAAGAAGGAGGTGCTGACTACCCTCTCCAACCGTTTCGGGTCGTTATCCCCGGAACGCAATTTCCATTCATTCCCTTACTCCGAGGAAGTGAATGAGCAGGTCCCTCGGGGCCTTAATTCAAAAAGACAGGAGTCCTTCCCGAGGGCTCCCATCAACAATCGCCGCCAGACTCGTGCGGTAGTGCGCCCTCAACATGATGAGGGTACCGACTCCAGGCATTCAGCTCAGGTTCCTCGAACCCGAGCAGGCAAGATGAACCGCCATAGACGGAATCCGGTTAACAATAGGCAGGTTTTCATCCCTGCCATCTCCGGAGAAGTCCACCAACCTAACTTGGTGGCAAACGAGCAGGCATACACACCTGTCCGTTTTAATTCAGCTGTCCAGCAGACTCGTCTGGCAGCATCAAGCCGATCCTGCCAGGCAATTCCGGCGGAGTACCATAGGCAGGAACATACACCTGCTTATACATCACCAGTTAGTCAGCAGGCTCGTCTGACTACATATGATGGATCTCATCAACCGCGTTTGGCGAAGTGTAATCAGCAGGCACATACACCTGCTAATACTAATCAGGCCTACCAACAGTCTCGCTTGGTAGCACCCGGAGAAGTCAGTCGGAAAGTCCCGACGACAAACAGGGGGCAGACTCAACTCTCTGCCTCCACACTTGAGTACTGTCAGGATTCACTGACAGGAAAAGGAGGACATGAGCAAGCACATACACCTACTCCAAGCCCGGAATGGACGTATATCCCCGTTCCGGCGGCTGAAGTCACCAAACATATTTTGTCAATGGTGAAAGAGCAGAAGCAAATTCCTGCTCATATTCTGGATGCTTGCCAGGATATCATAACAGCTTCAGCATCATCTCAGGGACATACACATAAATCTATCCCTAGCAATGGAGTGACACATCAACAATTCACTCCGGAACAGACACACACATCTGTTCCAGTCCAAGAGGGTTATGGGGCATACTCCCCCATATCATACGGACAACCAAGTCAGACACATACACCTGATTTGAGTGGAGATTGTCAGCCTAACCTGACCATCTTTCCTGATCAGGCACATACACCTGCTCAGAGCAATCACTTTCGTCATCAAGTAGTTTCTAAAGCGAGTAAGAAGGCATCTAGGAAAAAGATCTGCCCAACACAGTCAGGAGATCAAAGGCCAATCTGCAACAAGGCCTTGCTCGATGCTGGAGTTCTTGAAGCCCTCAGAAATTTATCTGTCGGAATTCAAGATTCTACTCCCTCAGTTCCCAATAACGGGAACATTAATTCTGAAGGTCTTCAACAGACACTTCCTCATGAAGACTTTCTTCATGAAAATTCGGTCAATCTTGAAGTTTCTTCTTCAGATGAGAGCCACAGGAACCCTCTGTGTGGTCAGAAGACCAAGGAGCAAGAGATTTCATCTTTTGCTGTAACCCATCATGACGGTCCTCCTCATGGTGATGAACTTCGCTGCGAAAGTCCTCTCCGCAGTAGTGATTCACATTGTCTCGAAAATTCTTCAGAAGGCAATGTAGTGACGAGAAAGCCCTCCTATCTCGAGGCACTTGCAAACGTAAAACCAGTCATGTTTGATGCTTTACTATTGGCAGGTGAAACTCTTTCTCCATCAGAAGATAGCCTGGGGTTCAGGTTATTCTCCGAACCTTCCCTGGGTCATTCATCTTCCAGCATGAATAGTGATTTCTCTACCAATCTTGTTGAATCCGATGAAGCAACAAGGAAACACCAACTCTGGTCCAAACAGGTAGAAGAATCTTCATTTAATGATAAAGAGGAAATGCTGAACATGAGGAAAAAACTGGCAAAAGGTGAAGTACCAGTCATGTTTTGGCCTTTGGCTGACTCCCAGTACGACATTCCAAAGATGTTGACAGATGATGGAATCCATGATATTCGTCTCAACATATGGAAAACTCTTTGTCAATTAAAGAAGAAGTTATTATCTTACGATGAATATGAAAATCATCTTAAGATAATAGAAGGGTTACAACGCCAGATTGATTTGGCATCTCTATCAGTCTCTCGGTATCCAAAGGATGAAAAGAAACAGAGAACCCTTCAACGTTCATGCCTTGGCGCACTAAGAAGATTGCGTTAGTTAATTTCCAATGCTCCATCTGATGTTCATATCAGAGGATGGGGTGTTCACGGAGCACTACATTTCACAGTGCTTTCCGGTCAGCAAAGCCCGCCGAAAATGGTCTCATGCAATGTTATTGCCCATGGCCGGCCACAGTCAATGGGCTTTGTTCATAATCAAAAGCTTGCTCAAGAACAAGCTTCAACTAGTTCCTCTCAAAATCAAGTATATAGAGAACAGGTTGTTGAATTGATCCTACATCAAGCAGGCGAGAATATTGCACAAGCCTCTCGTCTGGAGCAAACACGTCATCAAATGACAGAAGTTTCGGAAATCATCCAACGGTCTGTTGAACCAGGTGATAAAAGTGGATACAGGTTAATGCATCCAGCTAATTTCCGAACTAAGATTCGCAAGATCAAGAGAGATTTTAAGAAGATCTCAGACATAGCATGTCAAGAGACACCCCAGCTTGCCAGACTGGGGACTTCTCTAACCCAACCCTCAGAATCAACGAATGGGATTCGAGGAGTTGAGCGGAAGCAGCAGGAACATCCCCAGTCCACCGGACTGGGGACTTTTTCAAATCTTCAATCCTTCCCTCAGAGAAAGTCAGTATTCTCTCGATTAGGGAATAAGCCTCAAGAGGAACGAAGAGCCAAGCTGTCAGGAGATTCTCTCCAAGTGACGGTTCTCCAAGAAATTCCTGAGGGATCAAGTCAACGGAATGCCATGTCTCATCATGGACATAGAAGGAGACAATATCACAGAAATGCTGATAGAAAGGATTCCATGCAATATGCATCCATCAATGTCATCAATGCCGTTGCTGCTGATTCACCAGATGAGGCTCAATCAGAGGGATCAGACGAATAGGTTCCTGCTCAAGAAGTTGCGCACACACACCTAAATGAAGAAGGTGTGCGCACATGTAATCAAAGGTTTACCCAAAATCTGGGTATTCCTTCAAGTAACCCACTTCCCCCTCTCCGAAAAGGATTCAATAAGGGGAAAGGAAAGAATCAGGTTACTTCTCACCCTTCCTCTGAAGGAGGTCAATCGCTCCCATTAGAGAAAAGGTTTGCACAACAGGAAGAAGAAATGAAAGAATTAATAAGGTTGAATGCAGAACTACTTCAGAATAGTATTCTTCTTAAGAATGCTGAAGTCCGACAGCTGAAGGAATTTGTTGTAACTACTGAGATGGATCAAGAATATCCTCCTTTATCAGTACACCCACAGAGGTCTAATCCTACGGGTCAAACGCAACAACGGTTGGCAGCACTACCATCAGTTGCAGCACCAATCACCATGTCTGTCCAAGCTCCATTCATTGCACCTACTCAAAACCAAGTTTAACCTGACGTTTCTCAAAAGTTAATAACTACTATTGAGTCATTAACAGCTCGGTTAGAAACTATGGAAGGGAAACAGGCGCAAGTTCAACCTGAAAAGAAAGTTTACCCTGAATGGGTGGATTCAATTTCTCCTCCATCCAGTTTTGGAAACCCTATTTTCCCTACTTTCAATGGATCTGGCGACCCTGAACAACATTTGACGCATTACGTGTCTTGTTGTGATCCTATGGTGGGAACTCCAGAGCAGCAAGAAGCAGTGAAACTCAGATTCTTCGTGCGAACCTTGCAAGGACCAGCTTTTGTCTGGTATACAAGCTTTCAATCCCGGCCAGTCATCAGATTGGAGGATCTTCGTCAAATATTCCTTCTTCAGTTTAGCTCAACTTTTCCAAAAACGACAGTTTTCGATCTTACAAACTGCAAGCAAAGGGAGAATGAAAGAGTCTCTGATTTCATTGCTCGTTGGAAGGGATTAACATATTCCTTGAGTTTAGCACTCCCTCAGGAGGAATTGTTTCCAATCTGTGTGGAAAATTTGCGTGACGAATTACGCACGCCATTGATCCCTGTGAAATACACAGGAGGGTTTTGAGACCTTACTTCAATCGCTCAACAGATTGAAGATTCCCTTATACAGGCTAAGGTTAAATCTCATGTAATTCCATCAGCTCCAGGAAGAAGAATGGGTAAAGCAGAAACTGCTACAGTTATGCTTAAACAGGCACCTGTACCTATTTCTACTTCAAAACCTTCATCTTCTCGAAGGGCTCCACCTCCTGAACGCCAACAACAAAGGCTGTTTCGTCCAAATGATCAAAAAGATCAATGACGAAAACAATTTGAGGATATGAAGAGTAAAACATACTCTTTCCGAAGTGAGAAAGTTCTTGGTTACTTCATTTCGGCTCTGGAAAATAATTTGGTTCAATTACCAGTGCCGAAGAGGCCAAACAAGGAAGGAGATGAAGACCGTGCCAATTATTGTCCCTTTCACCAAATGTTAGGGCATCCCATCCAGGAGTGTTTTGTCTTTAAAGACCTCCTGCAAAAGATGGTCGACTTGAGACAAGTCAAATTGAAGGGTTCTTCAGCTCATGTAGCGTGTATTACCGCTACAGATCCAGAGGAAGGAGGCGAGTGGCAGGAAGTCAAAAGCAAAACTGCGAAAAAATATGATGATTGGATGGTCAGAAAGACAATCAATCGGACCCATTCCATTTTGCGAACACAATTGAAGAAGACAATTGTGTCTCCTACAAAAGCTGAGTAAAGCCTCCATCAAAAGACAAATCCTCAAAAGGGCAGCGCAATTCAAAGAAGAAAGAGGAATCAGGAGAAGATGAGTATGCATCAAAGCCTAAATTGTCTTTGACTCTGGCAGATTTCATGCCATCTACTTCAAAGCCACGGGCACCGTCCCACCAAACGGCACAACCTAAACAGGCTAACCAGGCAGAGTCTTTATCAGACGAAGAGTTAATCTTTGGTTCTGTTAATATGATTCAATTAACAGATTCATATTCCAGTCTTGATGATCCTGAATTCCCTATATCAAATAAGGGAACCTGAGGAAGTTCTAGAGGTTCAGGATATAGGGGAAGACGTGGATCTTTCCGAAGCCACTACTCTAATTCTACCCCTGCTAGCACTGTATATGCAGCAGAAACTCGTGGTAGAGCCCTTCAGCGAGCTCAAAAAGAACAAGCAAGTTCTTCTGCCAATGGCCAACTCAGTTTCGGCACAGTTATTTTGGAAGACCGATTAAAGGTTCTATCTTATTTATCTCAGCAAGTAAATGGATCTAATCAGTCTAATTTTCCAAAACCAAGGATGTTGCCAACTTCAATACAAGATGCATCAGCTTCCAAAGCATCTGCTTCCAAGGTACCTGCTAAACCGCATATTCCTATTGGGAAACGTAGACCTATAGATCAAAAATATGATATATTGAAACACTTGGCCCAAGTACCAGCCAAGTTATCAATTTTGGATGCTTTGAATCTGTCAAGAGATCTTCGGGAAGCACTCATCGAAGCTTTGTCAAGTCCTCAGGAGTTTGAAGCTGAAATTGCTGCAGCTGAAATTTATCACATAGAGAATAATCCTGCAGAATGCCATGAAGTGATATCTTTTACTGATAAAGATGAAGATGATGTTGTGTATGGGCACATAAAACCTTTTTACTTATCTGGCAAATTCAATGGTATAGATGTTCGAAGAGCTTTTATTGACAATGGTTCAGGAGTCAACCTCATGCCCATTCGCACACTTCGTCGATTGGGCCTCACAGAATCTGATTTATCTCCTTCTACCATGATGTTGCAAGGATATGATAAAAATGAACAAGAACCACTGTGAGAAGTTACGCTCAGAACTCAGTTTGGAGATCTTGTTTCCAATTCGGATTTCATGATTGTTGATCAAGACTCAGCTTTCAATATCTTGCTTGGAAGACCCTGGCTACATCAGCATGCAGCTATTCCGTCATCATACCATCAATGTCTCAAATACTGTTTCGATGGTCAAGTTGGAACATTTTATGGTGATAAGGCCCCATTCAAGACATGTGAGTCTCAATACATTGAGGCGGAATTTTATCACATGAAGGGAAGAGAAAAATCTACAATGAAGGAAATTACCAAAGTTAATGCTCCATATGGTTTGGAAAAAATTCCAATAAATCCATTTTCACATGTGAGTACAGATTATGTGTTACCTATTAGTCAAATTGAAAAAATAGGCCCAAATCAAAATACTCTTATGGAAAGATCCATAATGTCAATTAAGGCAATCGAGCCAGACAACATGGGAGAAATTGGTAACTTACCAAGCTGTGATGAAAGCATAAGTGGTGACGTTTTCATTTCGTCTGCTGAAATCCAACAAGGGTATACTTCGCTAATCAGGCCAGAAGAAGTTATAGCAACACCAGAGGTGAATATTGATGTCGATTCTCAATCCATCATCTCCTATTTATTTCCCAAAGAAGACCCTTTATCATCAATAGGGTCGGAAATGGAAGCTTCTTCTTCAAAATGTGAAAATTTTGACATCTCTTATGATCATGAGAATTTCGTTTTTTCATCTACTTTGCAAGTAGAAATAGAAGAAACAACACATGATGAAGAGGAAGAGGAAGATCTTAGAGATGCTCCTCCAGCATTTGAAGAGGGTATCTCTACCACTGTGGATGAACTCAAAGAAGTAAATCTGGGTACAGAGAAAGATCCACGCCCCACTTTAATTAGTGCGGCCATGATCCTTGAAGAGCAAGAGATGTATATTTCTTTTCTAAAGCAAAATAAAGATATTTTTGCTTGGAATTATACAGAGATTCCTGGCCTTGATCCTGATGTTGCCACCCATCATTTGGGTTTGCCAAAAGAACATCGAGGATTCAAGCAAGCCGCAAGAAGAACACACCCAACCTATGCTTCCAAAATCGAGGCTGAAGTGGATAAGATTATCAAAGCTAACTTCGTCAGAGAAGTTCAATATCCCAAGTGGTTGGCTAATATTGTCCTTGTAAAGAAGAAGAATTGACAAATTAGGGTTTGCATCGATTTCAGAGATCTTAATCGGTATTGTCCTAAAGATGATTTCCCAGTTCCGATTACAGAACTCTTAATTGATGCGACAGCTGGCTATGAAGTACTTTCTTTCATGGATGGATATTCTGGATATAATCAGATCCGAATGGCCCCGGAAGATGAGGAATATACAGCCTTCAGAGCTCCTCAAGGTGTGTTTTGTTACCGGGTGATGCCCTTTGGTTTAAAGAATGCAGGTGCAACATATCAACGCGCCATGCATCGTATCTTCAAACCTTTTCTAGGTAAATTTGTTGAATGCTATGTAGATGATCTGGTGGTTAAATCCAAACAATGTTTTGATCACTTGGCTGATTTGGAAGTCGTATTCCACAAGCTTCGACAACATAATTTGAAGATGAACCCCTTAAAATGTGCTTTTGGGGTAACCTCAGGAAAATTCCTCGGCTTTGTTGTACGCCATTGTGGTATTGAAGTCGATCCTGAGAAGACCAAATCAATCCTTGGTATGTCACCTCCTCAGAATTTGAAATAATTAAGAGGACTTCAAGGACACTTAGCCTATATTCGGCGTTTCATTGCCAATTTGGCAAGCAAAAGTTTACCATTTACCAAATTATTGAAGAAAGGAGTCACTTACCAGTGGACTGAAGAATGTCAAGAAGCATTTGATGTTCTCAAGAAATACCTCTTGAGTCCACCAGTACTCATGCCACCTGTTGAGGGTAGGCCTCTTATCCTCTATGTGACATCTTTAGAGCGATCATTGGGTGCCTTTCTCGCTCAAAAGAATGATGCTGGGAATGAAAATAGTCTCTACTATCTCAGTAGAACTATGCTTGAAGCAGAAACCCGGTATTCGAGTATTGAAAAGTGCTTCCTAGCATTAATCTTTGCAGTTCAGAAACTGAGACACTACCTACAACATCACGAGGTCCAATTGGCATCTCGTAATAATCCACTCAAATTCATCCTTAGTCGTCCAATGCTTACAGGACGTCTGGCAAGGTGGGAAGTTATTCTACAGCAGTTCGACATCCAGTATGTGTCTCAAAAGACAATTAAGGGCCAAGCTCTGGCTAATTTCCTGGCTGAACATCCTTCAGTGGAAGAAACGTATTCAGATATCGAACTCCCTGATGAGGAAGTTTTCTCTATTCAAGAGAGTCCTCAAACATGGGAAATGTATTTTGATGGTGCTTCTAGAAGTCCAACAGGGAAGAAAATGGAAAATCCTAAATTCAACAAAGTTGGTTTAGGAATTGTGCTCATTTCTCCAGATAAGGCAGTGTTACCTTATTCCTTTTTGTTGTGGGAAGGTGGTACCAATAATGAAGCTGAATACCAAGCTCTCATTACAGGCTTGGAGTTAGCGCTTCAAGCACAAGTGAATCACTTAAAGGTGAAAGGTGATTTAGACCTGGTAATCAAACAAGTCAATGGGGATTATGCCATCAGAAAAGAAGAATTAATCCCTTTGTATGATTACGTCAGAGAGTTAATGTCGGAATTCCCTTCAGAACTGACATTTTCTTATGTCCCAAGATCACAAAATGCTCAAGATGATGCACTGGCTAATATAGCCACAGCTTTAGCAGATCCAAATCGGGACGAGAAAACCATCTGTATTGCCCACCGTCGTGCAATTTCACCTTATGTTCAAGTCAGAACAGAGGAAATTAATGAAATTAGTCCCATTCCTGAACCGTATGGTCATACTACAGGATGGATGTCACCTATCAGGGAATACCTTCAAAATGGAACACTTCCACCTGATAGAGCCAAGAAAGAACAAATTCGGCGACGTGTGGTCAATTTTACTCTTTATGATGGTCCAAACCACCTCGAGAAAATTCTCTACAAACGTGGTTTTGATGGAGTTCTCTTCAGATGTATTGATGGTGAAGAGACAATGGCTGTCATAAAAGAAGTGCATGCAGGAGTCTGTGGTTCCCACTAGTCTGGACATAGACTGTCTGATCAAATTCGAAGGCTTGGATACTTCTGGCCTTCAATGATACAAGATTGTGTTAATTTCACAAAGAAGTGTCATTCATGCCAAGTATATGCCAACTTCATTCATCAACCTCCAGAGTTGCTTCATACAGCTAAATACTCATGGCCATTTTCCACATGGGGAATGGATGTGGTGGGACCTTACCCTTCAGCTACGGCCAAGCAGTTTAAGTACATTCTTACTGCTACTGATTTCTTTTCCAAATGGGCAGAGGCAGTACCTCTCAAAGAAGTCAGTTCTAAATGCATTGTTAGCTTCATCAAGTCTAACATCATTACTAGATTTGGTGTCCCTCATACCATATTGATGGACAACGACACCAACTTCTGTTCTTCTGAGGTAATGAAATTGTATCAAGAATACAACATTAAGTCCAACCATTCATCTTGATATCATGCAGCGGCTAATGGCCAGATAGAGGCCTTCAACAAGACTCTTTCAAATATACTGCAAAAGATGGTGGATAAAGATAAGAGGTCATGGCCTGATAAACTCTTTCATGCTTTATGGGCTTATCGGACTACCACTCGCAATGCAACGCGGTCTACTCCATATTCATTGGTATATGGAACAGAAGCAGTCTTGCCAATTAAAGTTCAATTTCCCTCACTCAGAATAGCCATTTGTGATCAGTTATCAACAGATGAGCAATCCCAAAAGCGGTTTAATGAATTGGAACAGTTAGATGAGAAAAGATTGTGCACTTTGCACCACTTGGAAATCTATCAGAATCGGATAGCACGAGCTTTTAACAAAAAAGTTCGTCTTCGTTCATTCATTCAGGGAGAATTGGTGTTGGTTCTCAGAGCACCAATGATACCAGGAAAGAAGCCTCCCAAGCTTGAACCAAAATGGGAAGGACCTTATTCAATACATAAGGTCTACTCCAATGGAGCGTATTCTCTGATCTCAATGGATGGAGAACACATCACGACTCCAAATAATGCCAGATTTCTGAAGAAGTATTTTGTATAAACACAAAATATTGTTCCCAGAACCAAGACTCCTACAATTGGTTCATACAGCACTGGTCCAGTATGACCTTAAACTGCAACTTCGTCCAACATGACGTTAAACTGTGTCACCTTCAATGTCCGAGATGACATTAAACTATATTTTGTCCTAGCAACATGACATTAAACTGTGTGGCACCTCCAACGTCCAGCATGACGATAAACTGTAAAAAGTCCCCAGAACTGATATCCTCATATTGGTTCACCTTAGTCCTAGCTACATGACTTTAAACTGTACAACACCAGTTCGTCCTTGCTATATGACGTTAAACTATACAGCAATGGTCCAGTATGACCTTAAACTGCAACTTCGTCTGTGTGGCACTTTCATCGTCCAGCATGACGTTAAACTGTAAAAAGTCCCCAGAACTGATATCCTCATATTGGTTCACCTTAGTCCTAGCTACATGACTTTAAACTGTACAGCACCAGTTCGTCCTTGCTATATGACGTTAAACTCTACAGCAATGGTCCAATATGACTTTAAACTGCAACTTCGTCCCACACAACATTAAACTGTGAAAAAGTTCCCTAAACCGTCTAGCATGACCTTAAACTGCATCATCCCTGGTCCATGTATATGACCATAAACTATTTGCAAATCCCTTATGTCCAGCAAGACGTTAAACTGTGACGTCCTAAATTACATGACGCTAAACTGTATAAAAGTCCCTCACGTCCGGAAAGACGTTAAACTATATAATCTCAAAAGTCCAGTATGACATTAAACTGCACCATTCACGGTCCATGCATATGACCTTAAACTATTCGCACTTTCGTCCGACATGACGTTAAAATGGTACACTCTTTTTTCCTTACTGCATGACGTTAAACTGCACAGTCCCCCTTTCGTCCAATATGACGTTAAACTATTTTATCCCCATCGTCCTAACTACATGACGCTAAACTGTACAGAAAATCCTTGATATGTCCTACATGACATTAAACTGTATTTTGTCCCTACTACATGACACTAAACTGTGCAGCACCAATAGTCCTAACTGCAAGACTTTAAACTGCATAGTCCCTTTTTTATGTCCTACATGACATTAAACTGTGCATCGTTAAGGTTGTTATTACCTCTTGTTTCTCACACCGAGTATGAATCACGTGATCTTAGAGCGAACATCAACCATAACATTCCCTTTGGGCCACTAACCATGTGTAAGTCCCAACATTATTTTTTATTATATCATTGTCCACAAGAACAACTTGATCATTAATTCATTCTTTAATTGAACTACACGGACTTTGATCCTCGCCCTCCAGGCTGGGTATGTAGGCAACCTCCCAGGGTTCAAGCCCAAAAACAATCTCTTCACATCGGTTCACCACAACCTCATATGATGTTGATTTTTGAAACCGCCCCTGGAATCAATATCTTTACATTGATTCACTTTCGTCCTTGTTATATGACGTTAAACTATACAACACTTTTGTCCGGTACGACAATAAACTACAATATTCTTTGATTTCCCCATTTGAGAGAGAACTATTATTGACATTGATTTTTCAATCATGGTTTTCATTTTTAAAAGACTACATGCATACATGGTAATGCCTAAACTTTTTTAGGTTAAACCATCATTGCACTAAAGTCCCCTTTCACCCTTCACATGTACGAACCAAATTTGTACAAAGGGCATTTCTAGAACTACGTGGACTTGATTCCCATCCTTATGGGATACGTAGGAACATTCGAGTGTCCCTCGAATCCAGTCCCAAGTCTTTTGGGCCTAACCCCAAATTTCACTTTCGGTCCCTTGACTGAAAAATCCTCATGAAAACACACACTGTGTATTCATTATTATGGTCCGAATTCTATGACCCTAAACTAAGATCACTCATACTTTCGTCCTGCACGACGTTAAACTGCATTTCAAGAACTACGTATGGCTTGATTCTCATTCTTATGAGATACGTAGTGAAGTCCAAGTTTTCAATTCAGGACCCAGCCACAACATGATTATGGTTTTTCATTGACCTATGTATCTCTATATACATTGGAAAATACCCATATTTATGTGTTATAATCCTAAACTTAAATATTTTCAGATCTTCATAACCCTTTTCATGACTTCTAGTCACAAAAATGTCAAACTTCTGATAATTCTTTTGCCTGACTATGCAGCACGTGCCCATAGGTGGCCTTGCATAAACAGTCCACATAACAGACTTGTCAGCCAAAAGATGCTATTCATTTGACCATGCAGCCAATGCCCATAGGTGGCCCTGCATATTTCAACCCCCTAACGGGTTTTGTTAAATAATAGTAACATCATTCTTGGGAAGAATGCCTCTTTTGTCCTTATTTGTCTTAAACGACAATATGAAGGGATCCGCAAAAAATAGCCATCCTTAACATATTTGTCCCGTATCCTTTTTCATGATCTGAAAGTATTCAAGTCTATGGTTTATTCTTCTTCCCTATGTTTGGGTCAGACCTTCGTAGGAGTGATATTCATCCAGTTCTTCGATATTCTTGTTTGGAAATATCTTCTCCATATTCAAGTACCTCTTTCCATACAACAAACTCTATACTTTAGAAAATTTGAATCTCCATAAACTTTCACTGGATTTTAGCACTAGGAAAGTAAATTTCTGGGAGTTCTTTTGCCTGACTATGCAGCACGTTCCCATAGGTGGCCTTGCATAAATAGTCCACATAACAGACTTGTCAGCCAAAAGATGCTATTTATTTGACCATGCAGCCAATGCCCATAGGTGGCCCTGCATATTTCAACCCCATAACGGGTTTTGTTAAATAATAGTAACTTCATTCTTGGAAACTACTTCTTCTAATGCCTTTTAGCTCTTTTTCATATCATTCCTCAGATTCAAATATTCTTAAGCCATAGTTTACATTTTTTTTTCTTTCTCTCTCATACTTGAGTATGGTAGTATGTTTTCAGATGAACTTTCAAGGAATTGTGTTAATTCTAATCCATTTCGGTCAAAGCTATTTCGACCTTAAACATTAGCCCCTTTATGTCCAGCATGCATGACTTTAAACTTCCCACAAAAGACAAAGGAACTCTGAATAAAAGTCAAGTTCCAGCACACTTGCGCGCTGCCTTCTGCGCACTGAAGACTTGAAAACCACCTTTTCCTTTGGATGTCTTTGATTTCCTCAGAGTCAAATCCTCATTTCTCTCCGGATCCAACTCTGAGGGGGGACTTTTGTTGACACTCCTTTCATCACAGAATATAAATATCGGAAAAGGGGAATATCTGAGTCCAATGTGATTCATCCTTTGAAGAAACATCAAAAATCGACAAAGGGATGAACAAGGAGAACATTGCCCATAGGCCGCGCAAGTTCCCGCATGGTCGCGCAAGTACACTTGCGCACCGTCTAGTGGTCGTGCAAGTACTTGCGCGACGCCTTATGGTCGTGCAAGTGACTTGCGCGACCTAAGTGGTAACCGCCCGGTAACCACCCAGTAACCGCCCGGGGACTTCTTTTGCCTATAAATAGACCCTGTGGGCCCCCCATTCGGGGAGGATCTTTTTTCAGAAACTCGGATGGAAGCTCCTGATGCCCAAGTCTCTTCTCAAAGCTTCCGGAACACTTCTAAGGTAATTTCTTACCTAGAACGGAAGATCTAAAGAGAAGAAGGAAGGCCTAAGTGTTGAAACTTATCAAACACTTGCGCGCCGACTTAATTCCTTCAATATAACTTGCGCGTCCCTTTTCTGGAAGAACCTCAAGGGGATTCTAAAGGGTTTTATCAAGAGTCGCTCAAGTATTTCAATTCTGATTGAAAATCGCGCAAGTACACCATGTGTCGCGCAAGTATACTTGCGCGGCCAATACTTGCGCGCCGCCGCAGGACTTGTGCGCCTTTCAAGACTTGCGCGCCCCTATCTTTTTGGGTGCCCATCTTGCCCATTTTTCCCCTCTTAATCCACTTCACCTTTCCTTTTCAAGATTCAGTCTTCAAGACACTCTTCAAATCCATTTATGACATGATTTCTTGATTTGACTTTCTTATCTGAAAGGAATTCTGTGGAATCTCTCTCAAAGTCTAGTGATTTAAATATCCTTATGTCACTAAAATACGAAGAGTTCATTCATTCAACCTCATCCTTTAAAATGAGAGAATCTTAACCTGGGTCTCCTTTTCAGGAATAATCCCCAGTTATAAAACCTTTAATCTGGGCATCTTCCTCAGGAGTAAGCCCCAAATTCTTAAAGTTCCCAATCTTGGGCATCTTCCTCAGGAGTAAGCCCCAATCAAGTCCTCTAATCTTGGGAATCTTCCTCAAGAGTAAGCCCCAACCTCAAATATGGGCATCCTCCTCAGGAGTAAGCCCCAAACCTTAATCCCTAACCTGAGTCTCCTTTTTCAGGAATAAGACTCAGTCATAACCTTGGGCTTCCTTTTCAGGAGTAAGTTCCAAGTCCCTTAACCTGCGTCTCCTTTTTCAGGAATAAGACTCAGTCATAACCTTGGGTCTCCTTTTCAGGAATAAGCCCCAAGTCCCCTTAAATTTCTCTTAACCAGTCATAATTTACCTTTGATTTGGGTTTCTTTTTCAGGAGTAAAACCCAATCATAAATCCCCTCCTAACTTGGGCATCCTCCTTAAGAGTAAGCCCCAAGATTAGAGTATTCAAATCTCCATGAAGCACATATAACTTTATGGACCTTGTTCATGGATTTTCTCCCTAAAAGTAAATCCTAAACCTTCATCTACCTGGGAAGTCATCCATACATAAGCCCCAAACAAATTCTTATGATTTCATCTTTCATGGCACAATTGTCTAAATTTTACTAATACCTCTTGTTTCTCACACCGAGCATGACTCACGTGAGCTTAGAGTGTAAAAGTAATTATGACATTCATCTTTGAGCCATCAATCATAAACATCATACTCCATTTCTCAAACTACGTGGGTTCTGATTCCTTTTCCAAAACAAAGGATACGTAGGTAGCCCATTTATGGGTTCGATCCCAACTTTGAAATAATCTCTGTCCTTCTGAATGACGATAAACTTCAAGTGCCCCACTGAGTGGATTTAAAAACAGCCTGGTCATCATAATGACCAAGAGACTTTTATATAAATGTTTTGAAGGATACCATTGACCAAGAATATCTAAACAGATATAAATGATTCTCTATTGATGAAGAACCTCGAATACATATAAAAGATTCTCTAAAATTCTTGCATATTTAATCATTGATTGTTAAAACTAAAGGAAAACACATTTTATACTTGGTAATGTAATAAGGATTCACGAACATAACTTAAATATATAAAGAGAGTCCCGGAGTAGAAAATAATTCCCCTCAAAAAGGTGTGATGAGTCCGACCTCCCATCCTCTCGACCAATGCAAATTCCTAAGCCTCATTAGTCCACAAGCTAATGAGCGCCTGCCTTTGGAAAGTAGGTCCAAATGGATGTGGAATCATTGGATGTTTCTGGTTCTACGAACAAACCCATTAGAAAACGATCGGAACGTTTGAATCTCCCGTCCAGGAGGTCATGCCCGGATTCCGTGCGAAACAGTCCCGTGATCACAAAATGCTCAAGCTGATGCACTGACTAATATAGCCACAGCTCTGGCAGATCCAAATCGGGATGAGACAACCATCAGTATTGCCCATCGTCATGTAATTTCACCTTATGTTTGAATCAGGACAAAGGAAATTAATGAAATTAGTCCCATTCCTGAACCATATAGTCATACTACAGGATGGATGTCACCTATTAGGGAATACCTTCAAAATGGAACACTTCCACCTAATAGAGCCGAGAAAGAACAAATCCGGCGATGTGTGGTCAATTTTACTCTTTATGATAGCCCAGATCACCTAGAGAAAATTATCTACAAACGTGGTTTTGATGGAGTTCTCTTCAGATGCATTGATGGTGAAGAGACAATGGCTGTCATGAAAGAAGTGCATGCAGGAGTCTGTGGTGCCCACCAGTCTGGACATAGACTGTCTGATCAGATTCAAAGGCTTGGATACTTTTGGCCTTCAATGATACAAGATTGTGTTGATTTCGCAAAGAAGTGTCATTCATTCCAAGTACATGCCAACTTCATTCATCAACCTCCATAGTTGCTTCATATAGCTAAATAATTATAGCCATTTGCCACATGGGGAATGTATGTGGTGGGACTTTACCCTTCAGCTACATCCAAGTAGTTTAAGTATATTCTTACTGCTACTGATTTTTTTTCCAAATGGGAAGAAGCAATACCTATCAAGGAATTCAGTACTAAATGCATTGTTAGCTTCATCAAGTATAACATCATTACTAGATTTGGTGTCCCTCATACCATATTGATGGACAATGGTACCAACTTCTGTTCATCCGAGGTGAAGAAATTGTATCAAGAATACAACATCAAACCCAACCATTAATCTCAGTATCATGCAGCGGCCAATGGCCAGATAGAAGCCTTCAATAAGAATTTGTCAAATATACTGCAAAATATGGTGGATAAAGATAATAAATCATGGCCTGATAAACTCTTCCATGCTTTATGGGCTTATCAGACTACCACCCGCACTACATAACGGTCAACACCATATTCACTGGTATATGGAACGGAAGCTGTCTTGCCCATTGAAGTTCAATTACCCTCGCTCAGAGTATCCATTTGTGATCAGTCATATACAGATGAGTAATCTCAAAAGTGATTGAATGAATTGGAACGATTATATGAGAAAATATTGTGCACTTTGCACCACTTGGAAGTCTATCAGAATCGAATAGTTCGGGCTTTTAACAAAAAAGTTCGTCTTCGTTCATTCACTCAGGGAGAATTAGTATTAGTTCTCAGAACTCCAATGATACTAGGAAAGAAACCTCCCAAGCTTGAGCCAAAATGGGAAGGAACTTACTCAATACATAGGGTCTACTCCAATGGAGCTTATTCATTAATCTCAATGGATGGAGAACTCATCATTACTCCAACCAATGCTAGATTTTTGAAGAATTATTTTGTATAAACACAAAATATATCATCATTGGTCCGATATGACCTTAAACTGCACCACCGTCCAACAAGACGTTAAACTGCATAATCCACGGTCCATACATATGACCTTAAACTATTTGTATTACTTTCGTCCCACATGACGTTAAACTGTGAAAAAGTTCCCTAATTCGTCCAACATGACGTTAAAATGTGTCCCCTTCATCGTCCTTACTATATTACATTAAACTATACAGCAATGGTCCATGCATATAACCCTAAAATATTTTCAATTCCCTTTCATACAACATGACATTAAACTTTATTGTCCCTTTTTCATCCAACAAGACGTTAAACTATGGAAAAGTCACTAATACGTCTAACATGATGTTAAATGGTGTACTCTTTTGTCCTTACTGCATGACATTAAACGGAACAGTCCTCTTTTTGTCCAACATGACATTAAACTGTGTTTTCCCCCATCGTCCTAACTACATGACGCTAAACTGTACAGAAAGTACTTTGTCCCTGCTACATGACACTAAACTGTGCAGCACTTATAGTCCTAACTACAAGACTTTAAACTGTATAGTCCCTTTATATGTCCTACAAGACATTAAATTGTGCATCGTTAAGGTTTTTGTTACCTCTTGTTTCTTACACTGAGTATGACTCATGTGAGCTTAGAGAAAACTTCAACCATAACACTCTCTCTGGGCTACTAACCATGTGTAAGTCCCAACAACATCATTTTTTAGGTCGTTGTCCCCAAGGACAACTTGATCACTAATTCATTCTTTAATTGAACTACGCGGACTTTGATCCTTGCCTTCCAGGCTAGGTACGTAGGCAACCTCCCAAGGTTCAAGCCCAAAACCAATCTCTTCACATCGATTCACCTCCATCTCATATGATGTTGATTCGTGAAACCGCCCCTAGAATCAATATCTTTACATTGGTTCACTTTTGTCCTTGCTATATGACATTAAACTGTACAACACTTTTTGTCCTGTATGACAATAAAACTACAATATTCTTTGATACCCTCACTTGAGAGGGAACAATTATTTACATTGATTTTTCAATCATGTTTCATTCCAAAGACTACGTGCATACATGGAAATGCCCAAACATTTTATCTTGTGTTAAACCATCGTTGCACTAAAGTCCCTTTTAACCCTTCACCTATACGAACCAAATTTGTATAGAGGGTAGTTCTAGAACTACGTGGGATTGATTACCATCCTTAGGGGATACGTAGGAACGTTCGAGTGTCCCTCGAATCCAGCCCCAAGTCTTTGGTCCTAACCCCAAATATCACTTTTAGTCCCTTGGCTGAAAAGTCCCCATGAAAACACACACTGTGTATTTCTTATAATGGTCCAAGCTCTATGACCCTAAACTAAGATCTCCAACCCTTTTGTCCCACACGACGTAAAACTGTAGTTTAAGAACTACGTATGGATTGATTCCCATCCTTATGGGATACATAGTGAAGTCCAACATTTCCATTCAGGACCTAGCTACAAAATGATTATGGTTATCATTGATCCATGTATCTCTGCATACATTGAACAATACCCATCTTTATGTGTCATAATTTTAATCTTGAATACTTCTAGATCTTCATAACAATTTTCAAGACTTCTAATCACAAAGGCCTAGAATTCTGAGAGTTCTTTTGCCTGACCATGTAGCACGTGCCCTTAGGCGGCCTTGCATAAATAGTCTACATAATAGACCTGTCATCCAAAAGATGCTATTATTTGACTATGCACCCAATGCCCTTATGTGGCCCTGCATAATTCAACCCCCTAATGGGTTTGTTAAATACTAGTAACTTCATTATTGGGAAGAAAGCTTCTTTTGTCCTTATTTGTCTTAATGAAAATATGTAGGGATCCGCAAAAATATCCATCCTTAACATACTTGTCCCATAGCCTTTCTCATGATTTGAAATTATTCAAGTATATGGTTTATATTCTCCCTCCCTACGTTTGGGTCAGACCTTCGTAGGAGTAATATTCATCTAGTTCTTCGATAATCTTGTTTGGAAATATCTTCTCCATATTCAAGTACCTCTTTCCATAGAAAAAACTCTATACTTTGGAAAATTTGAATCTTCATAAACTTCCACTGTCTTTTGAGCACTAGGAAAGCAAATTTCTGAGAGTTATTTTGCCTGACTATGTAGCGCATTCCCTTAGGCGGCCTTGCATAAACAGTCTACATAATAGACTTGTTAGCCAAAAGATGTTATTTATTTGACTATGCAGCCAATTCCCTTAGGTGGCCCTGCATAATTCAACCCCCTAACGGGTTTGTTAAATAATGGTAACTTCATTCTTGGGAATTACTTCTTCTAATGCCTTTTATCTTTTTTTTCATATCATTCCTCAGATTAAAATATTCTTAAGTCACAGTTTACATATTTTCCCTCATACTTGAGTATGGTAATATGTTTTCAGATAAATTGTCAAGGAATTGAGTCAATTTTAATTCTTTTTGGTCAAAGCTACTTCGACCTTAAACATTAGGCTGTCCGACGTGCATGACTTTAAACTACCCACAAAATACAAAGGAACTTTGAATAAAAGTCAAGTTACAGCTCACTAAACGTACATTTTGTATGATTTAGGCAATATTGGTCAAATTAAAAGATTCAAAGTTTGTAGGGTTATTTACATTAATCCTAGTAAAAATCAAACTATGCTTACTAGGCCCATTGGCTTAGGTAAAATTTAAATCAGGGGAAAAGGAAAATACATGCACAAGTGATTAAAGATGAAATAATTCTTTCCATTTGATGCACAAGAATTAGAAGGACATCCACAGATTGGAGTCTCTTCTCTTTTTCAAGAAATTACAAAAGACTGTCAACATAAGTCTTCAATTGATGAACCGCATCCTGAGCTTCATCAGCAGCTACTTGAAGCTCATGAACTCGACCAAATTCACTCTTTTCAGCCTGATGGAGTGCTTTCTTGGCATCCGAAATGGTCTTCATACCATTCGTTTGAACTCCCTCCAGTGAATTATTGAGTTGGTCAAGTTCCCCAGTAACAACATCTAACTGTTGCTGAAGCTGCATCTTCTGGACGATTTTCTCTTTGATCTTATGCTTCAGCTCCTTCATCTTGGCAGCATAGTCAGCCTCAGCTCGAGATACCACAACCTCAAATTCTCCGATGTTGACTGACAGTTTCACCCTGGTAAGATCTTCACGACACTTTTTCTCCTGCTCCCTCCTGAAGATGACTCGTTTCACCGCAGTATGGATCTCTTGGTATCTAAAACATCCAAGTCCAAGCATGATAAACTGGGAAGAAAATCGAGGGATATTCGATGATATCTCTTCTAAAGGCACCTCAGATATGATTTTCCATATGTTGTTCCATGCCTTGCGTCGTGAGAAGCTGAGCGCCTTAAGCACCTCTGGGTCTGATTCAACATCATCATCACAGGGGGGCATGTAATCTGGGATTAATGCACTTAAGTAAGTGCCCTGTTCTGCTTCTTCCCCCCTGACCCTGGTTGCTTCACCTTCTACTGCTGTTTGGAAGGAAGTTGAGACCTCACCTCCAGTTCTAACCATTGAAGTTGATAGCCCTGTTTGATCAATTAAAAGTATGGTTAGTTTCATAGAATAATGAATATTGGCTGTCTATCTTGAAAACTCAGTCCAATCATTACCTAACAGTAGATCAGCAGCTTGAGAAGACTCCTCCCCATCTTTCCCAGTTTCAACAGGATCTTCAATATGGGTCTCATGAGGGTTTACTGGGTTTAACTCCACTTGAGCTAATGTTTCTGAAATGATAGGGTTGACATCAATGTCCACACCCTCTTTAGGCATTGGTAGTTCGACAGCTTCTATGGATGGAATTGCATATTATTTTCAATCACGATTAGAAGTGTAAATTATAAGAAAATTTACTATGCGAAAGATAACAATCATGCCCAAGGTCTTCTAAATAACATGATAACTTAGCATGATCATAAAATTCTTCGAAAGACAAGCCACGATTCATCATTTCATCCAATGATATTTCAGAATCCTGGTTAGTCTCACCGGTAGAAGCATTTGATGTGTCCTCTTGGCGACCCTCATTCTTCAGCCCCTGACCCTGGATAGATTCTTCAGGAAGGATGGTAGATTCAGTTGCTGCAGCCGCCAATGATTCTGGTGCAGGTTCTTCTCTACTTGTAGCAGTAGTAGGAGCAGTACTGGGAATAGATGTTGGCTCTTTTTCAGAAGCAGCCAAGTCAGCCTGAATTTGCGTTTGTTCCACAGCACACTCCGTGGTCCTTTAGGGAGGATCAGTCCTTTCCCTCAGAGGGGAAATTGAATAAGCCCCTGCGATCCAAAGTAAAGTGAGCAATCTTTTTCATGGTTTAAAATTCATGATTATCCGAAGGACTTACCACTACTGATAAATCATTTAGCGGTGGACTTCCTCCTTCGTCTCCTTTGTCCTTTTGGATTTTTAGGAGTATCAGCAGTCTCCCTTATTGGAACTTGAATTGGAGAATGGAAGGCTATGTACAACACCTCATTCATGGCCTACTGGCCTGGATATATCTCGCCCGGTTCGTGAGGAGAATCAGCAGCATCCCCGATGGCAGTACCACCAGGGCTATACTGTGGCGAAGGAACCTCAGTTCCTTTCTTTACAAGATGCAAGATGAAGAAAATAACTTCCTTAAGTAACAAATCTTCGACTGGAATCAAGTTGCAAAGAAAATAAGGAAAGAAAAATTACATCTTCAGGAGCCACATAATCATGCCACTCCTCATATCCAGAACCACCAGCCCCCTCAGTGGTGCCACGATCAATCATTTCCTTCACCTGCTTGGTGATAGGAACAGACTCATCAGTGGAATATATGAGCATTTTCAGCTCTCTGATATAGGACCTCACTTCATTGGGGTTATCCTCATATTGGATATCTGTAGAAGCTAGAAGATTCCCTATTCTAGGAAGTTGTAGGCCCTCACAAAAATCCAGCCAGGTGGTATCAGTACCACGATATAAACTCTTCCATGTATGGACAGCCTCTGGTCTTAGATATGAAGGCTAAGAGGAAGGACCTACAATCTTTGACTTCAATTTCATCCCAGATCCTACAACTGTAGATAAAGAATGATAAAATAAGACTTATTTCTTTATAAAGTAGTAGTGATTAAATTACCACAATTAAGTAACTCACTAGGAGTTGATGGACTAGGTCTCTTGATTCTCACTAGAGGATTATATTCGGCATGAGCCTACTTTTCCACTTGTTGTGCCTCATCATCCCCATCATGGGAATCCGGTGAATCAGTCCTAGAGGAGGAATTTGGAAAATCAGCTTTAGGTGGGGAAACATCACCTTCATGAGGAAGGGTTTCCTTCTCTATAGTCCTCTTCCTTTTCCCCACCTGATAAACTGGGTGATTCAGCACCCCTTTGGGGTATTATGCTATCCAGTGCTCGGCATACCAAGTAGTCAGGTTATGTGCCGCTTTTTCAACTGGTAGATCAAATACCGCCCCAGTATTCTCCCTTGACGTCAGCAGCCATAGTTGCCGAGAAACCATCAGATGTTACTGTAACCTGACATGTACTGGGGGAGATACAACAATCTATTGCAGAAACTTTAATTTACATACAAATCTATATGAAGCATAGGCCTCACATATAATTTCTCCGTCAATCCTGGAAACTAGCACACCATCCCTACAAGCTAGCATGTATACCCTCAGATCCAAATGGGCTGTTCCATCATCAACAAACCATACGGTTGGCGGATTTCCATAGGGAAATAAGTTTAATTCCTTAAACATGATCAGCCTCACTTTCATGTCATAGGCATTAACATCTAATGGAGCAACTCCAGAGAATGCTTGCATTGATGGCCTGAAAGAACTTCCAGGAATTTGTAATCAATCATGTACATTGTAAGTCCTGAAGTGAGTGGAAATCCATCCCCATAAAACTTGGAATGGTCCCACTATTCTTAAAGAAGATTTACCCATGAAGACATGAAGTAAAATCCGGTGAATCTTTTCCAAAATGGGGGTATCCTTTCCAACCATTTTTCCCTCATCCAAATTTGCCGAAATGACGAAGGTCCCGGGCCTGACGCCTCCCTTCGAATCCATGACTGGAAAGAGATAAATGCTGAGCCATAATGCCAAGAATCCCGCCAGAAGAGTCTTCTTATGGATCCTTTAATTCACCTCATATCCCCATTTCTCAAATTCTCCTACTCCTAGAGTTGGCCAAAATGTTCCAGGAGCACCCCTCTTCTCAGGTTTTGGTCAGGTGGTAGGACGTTTGGGCCTCCTATCCTTAGATTTATTTTTCTTGGATCCTTTCTCCTTCGGATCCTTCTCCTTTGACTCCTTCTCTTTCTTCTCAATAAGAAATATATTCATCTGCTCCTCTGAATGAATATCCTTTCTAGAATGAGTTAACGAGGTCTCTGAACTCTTGAGCCTGTGGAAGATCTTAAATAATTCCCCAGCTAAAGCAGGAGTCTTCTCTGAATCATTCCAAGTCACCTTGGGTGGAATGAATTCATCATACATATCACCCAAAATTAGAGCCCCTAAGATCTTGTGGACATCCCACAGACTGATACCTACTTCTCCATGAGTCAGATGGAAAGAATTAGTTTCTGGGCTCCAGTGGCTGAGTATCTCCGGCATGAAGTTATCATGTCTGTAAACATATGTTTGCCCAACCCAAACAGCTTTGTATATCGCAACTACTTTCAGATCCTCGACAAACTCTACACAAGTTTGTTGCACCCAGTATGCCCACATATAAGTTGGATTCACACCTCCCCCAGGACAGAAGTCCCAACTTTTCTTCCAGCCTTTGGATTGATCCATCCGAGCATTTTAGAAGATTGAAGGATGACAATGTGGTTGCAGCTCAGGCTTATGAGGTTTTAGATCTGGCGTACAAAGACTATGATGCATCATGTGGGCCTTCTCCACTGTTCCAGCACTTATAAATACTCCTCCACATGAGATATTTGATAAAGAAAAGTTGGTATAATTCTAAAACCACGAAAATGGGAGATAGTTCTTTGCTTCTGGAATAGTAACTTCTCGCAGATGACCATAGCTATAAAAAGGCAAATAAATGCTTTGGGGAAAGTCGCGATGATATTTCTTCAGATACTTATCCAAATCTGGAAGAGTGCTAATTTTTACGGTATAATAATCGTGGCCAATGATGTTCATCATATCATTAATCCGCTTGTTAGCCAGTTCATTAGCTATTCTGGTTCTAAGAGCCATTTGATTCTGCACAAAAGTTGAATAGATTCACTCTTAAGTAAGTTGATTTTTCATAAAATTTGTGAAGGAATTTTAGAAAAATGGAAAATCCATTAGGGTGTACAAGTCTAAAGTTGGCACGCAAGTATGGATGTGTTGCGCAAGTGTTAATGTGCCACACAAGTTTTTGGCATGCAAGTATCACCGCACAAGTCCTATTACCTTGACAACAGTGCGACAACAAAGAAACAGAGAAAACAAGAAATCTGCGCGGTGAAGGGGACCTGTGCGACGAGAGCTTGAAAATCCGGAAATCAGATGCTATGTGCGGAAAATGACTGCATATTTATAGGCCAGGATGCCCACCTGAGCGCCTATAGTTAAGCACGCTCTATCCAGGGTGCTCCAGCCTTGCACGACTCGCACCTGCGCGACTCGCACCTGCATTCCTCTTTCCCTTTGGTTTTCTTCTTTTTCCTCAGAGTCACCTCCTTATTTTTTCGGATCCAACTTTGAGGGGGGACTTTTGTTGATGCTCCTTTTTGTCACATTGTCTAAAAGAATGGAAAGGGAAATGAATTAGCAGAAATTGATTCATCCTTTGAAGAAAACATAAAAAATCGACAAAGGTATGAACAAGGCTTCAAATGCACAAGGGTCACGCAAGTTCCATTAATGTCACACAAGTATACTTGCGCGCCACCTAATGGTCATGCAAGTGACTTGCGCTGTCTAAAGGATAACCGCCCGAGGTCTTCTCTAGCCTATAAATAGACCCTTTGGGCCCCCCATTTGAAAGAGGAATTTTTCCAGAATTGAGATACAGAGCTCTGAACTCCCAAGTCTCTTCTTCAGGTCTTCTGAACACTTCTAAGGTAATTCTTTACCTATAATGGAAGGTCTAAACAGGAGGATTAAGGTCTAAGTGTTATAATTCACTAACACTTGCACGCCTAAGTGTTTTTACCCTTAAGGGAAATGAACACACTTGCGCGCCACCCTACTTCTTCACCATAACTTGTGCGCCATCTTATGGAAAGCCTCTAGGGATGATTCTAAAGGCTTTGATCAAGGATCACCCAAATATTACTCTAAGGGATGAAAATCGCTCAAATAGCCATGTGCCGCGTAGGTATACCTGCGCGACCAGGACTTGCATGCCCACGCAGTACTTGCGCGCCTTCCAGGACTTGCACGCCCCTACCTTTTTGGGTGCCTTTCCTGCCCATTTTTACCCCACTTATGCCATTATACCTCTCCTATTCAAAATTTAGTCTTCAAGAGACTCTTTAAATCCATTTATGGAATGATTTCTTGATTTGGCTTCCTTATCTGAAAAGAATTCTGTGGAATATCTCTCAAAACCTAGTGATTTACACATCTTCATGTAATTAAAGATTAAGATTTCATTCATTCAACCTCATCCTTTAAAATGAGAGATTCTATTAACCTGGGACTCCTTTTCAGGACTAACCCCTGGTCATAATTCATCTAATCTGGGCATCCTCTTCAGGAATAATCCCCACTCATAAATTCCATTTAACTTAGGCCTCCTTCTCAGGGATAAGTCCGAAGTCTCAAGTCCCCTAACCTGGGCCTACTTTTCAGGAGTAAGCCCCAGTCTTTACGTTCCCTTAATTATGGGAATCCTCCTTAGGAGTAAGCCCCGAGTTCCCAAAAATCCAAATTCCCTTAACCTGGGATTCCTTTTTAGGAGTAAGCCCCAATCATAATCCCCTTTAAACCTGGGCCTCTTCTTTAAGAATAAGCCCCAGTCATAATTTCTCTTAACCAGTCTTAGTTTACTTTTGAATTGGGATTTCTTCTCAGGAGTAAAACCCAATCATAAGTCCCCTCCTAATTTGAGCATCCTCCTCAGGAATAAGCCCCAAGTTAGAATATTCAAATCTCCATAAAGTACATATACCTTTGTGGACCTTGTTCCCAGGTTTCTTCCCTGAAGTAAATCCTAATCTGCATCTATCTGGGTAGTCATACATACATAAGCCCCACTCATTTCTTATAATTACATATTTCATGGCACAATTGTCTAATTTTACCAATACCTCTTGTTTCTCACATTGAGTATGACTCATGTGATCTTAGAGTGTAAAAGTAATTATGAAATCTTTCTTTGAGCCATAAATCATGCATAAACCTCATACTTCTTTACTCAAACTACGTGGGTTCTGATTCCTTTTCCAAAACAAAGGATACGTAGGTATCCCATCAGTGGGTACGATCCCAACTCTGAAATAATCCATGTCCTCATGAATGAAAATAAACTTCAAGTGCCCCACTGAGTGGCTTTAAAACCAATATGGTCATCATAATGACCAAGAGACTTTTATGTATTTTTAAGGATACTATAAACTAAGAATCTATAACAAATACAGATGATTATTCATCGATGAAGAACCTCAAATACATATAAAAGATTCTCTGAATTTCCTACATACCAATCATTGATTGTCAGACTAAAGGAATTCTCATTTTATACTTGGTAATGTAATAAGGATTCATGAACATAACTTAAATCTATAAAGAGAGTCCCAGAATAGACAATAATTCCCCTAAAAGAGGTGTGATGAGTCCGACCTCCCATCCTCTCGACCAATGCAAGTTCCTAAGCTTCATCAGTCCACAACTAATGAGTGCCTACCTTTGGAAAGTAGGTCCAAATGGATATGGAATCATTGGATGTTTCCAGTTCTACGAACAAACCCATTAGAAACCAATTGGAATGTTTGAACCTTAAACCAATGAGGTTTTCCCCAATTCCAGAGGGAAACATGATGGCTCATAAGGCTCAAAAGAAGCTAGGAGATCTGAAGTTTGGACTTGATCCTACTGAATCCAAGGCTATAAATATTCAGACTGAAGAACAACTCCAAGAAGAAGAGAAAAGAATAAATATAATGAAAATATTAAAAGAATCTAAAATAGTTTAGAGTTTGTTAAAAGATGTAGAAATATCTTTTGAGAATCTAGTGCTTCAAACATCTCATATCAACCAATTAAATCCAGAAGATGAATTAATTTTCAAAGAAACCTCAGTTGTTACTACTGAGATACCTTCAGTGGAAGATAAGGGAAAAAATATATTTATTGATGAATCGGTTCCAAATGCACCTGAAAAACAATTAAAACCCAAGTGAACTGGTAAGGGAAGTTTTAGAATAACAAGAAAACTTGGGGAAGATTTTGAAAAAAAAATTGATATGGAAATTGAAGAAGGAGATGAAGAATAATATGAAGAAGAATATGAAGAAATAAAAGAAGATAAAGAAGTTGAAGTCGAATAATAAGAGGAGAAAAATCAAGGAAAATAATAGGATGTGGGTGAATAAACTCAATTAGATAAGGAATCATCAGATTCATCTTCATTAAATTTATCCTCTAGGATCAATATGTTTGAAAATTAAAAAATTTACCAAGAAGAAGAATTGTTATAAAAAAGGAAGCAAAATTGTAATCAAAGAAATAAGAAGAAGATAAAAAATCAAAGAATAAAGTATCTAAAAAATCTGAAATCGATAGGGATGTCAAAATTCTTGAAATTTCATATGATACTAAAGTTTTTAAGAAAGATGAAAAAATGAAAGAAATTTGATACCAGAACAAACAAAATATAACCTCCAAAACCTTATTTAGAGTAATCATATTCAAAGGAAATAATTGATTAGAAAGGTTTTGATTACATTTGTCAATCCTTGAGGATATTATAATCTATAATTCAATAAATTACTAACCTTGAAGCAAGATATTAGATCATCCAAAATATTCTCAGTGAAAAATTAGAATCAATAAACGTTTTAACAGAATCGGTGATTCATATTGAAGTAGAGTGGAATAATTTTCAAGAACATTATCATACTCACAAAAGGTCATACAATCAGATGGTAAAATTATCAAACGAAGTGTATTCCAATATCCATTTTCATGGTGATCAATTTTTGGAAGTGAATTAACTTTTATTATAATCATATGATTATTTTAACAAGTTATCCTCATATATAGAAGACATAGTAATGTTTTTTGAAGAATTCAAAGATGCTATAGATGAACAAACTGAGGATGTGTCACAGACCAAGATGGGGTACCATCCAACCGAACACTTGACCCAGCTCGTGGCATGGCCCAAAGGGTGTTCCCAATCCCCACAGGCTGGAAATAGGTTCCTGAGTATCAAAAAATTAAACTTGGGAATGATTTCACCCATGTAAATAGTCATAAACAACCAAATATAATAAATAAACCAAAACTAAATAATCACAACCAAACATGGAATAATTTTTTTCAGATTCAATGTTTACAACATTTAAATAACTTCTAAAGGGGATAAAACATAAAGGGAACAAGACACTATCCCAAAACCACCAAGAAACAAGAGTAAAATCGTCCTCAAGCCACCACCACAACACCTACAATGGAAAAACCACTATCATCCCATACCACCATCTCCAAACATCTTTCATTTACCTATGTCAAACATAACCAAGTTTACTTACACCCCATGGTATAATCATGGTGTTATCCAAATACCAATAGGATGTCACCCAATAAAATAGATTCCATGTCATAACATTAAAGGAAAAATTAGCATGCACATTTCCTTGAAAACATTTAAATAATTTCTGGAAAAATATTTTTAAGGAAAAATATTTTTAAAGGAAAATGATTTCTAGAGGAAATAACTTTTCTGAAACAATCTTGATTTAGGTTTAAATATACTCATGGTCCACCAAATACTGATTCATGGAACCACATCACAAGAGAGCACTAAATCACGATAGATATTTATAGGTTATATCTCTAGAGGGACACTAGGTACATCATATCTTAGTAAAATGTGGTATATAAACCACACTAATCATCATCCTCATGCATGATCCACTAGATATGAATCTATCCAAAATTCTAGTGGTCTATAACCATCAAATTTTAGTTAGCATTGTAATTGTTAATCCTGCTAGATGAATATGAGACAATCCACTTCCGATTTTACTAGTGTACTAGTCCTAGTATTCCCATCTAGACACATAGGATTCCCTTCATGATCAATTTTTATTTCACAAGTCACATAGGTCACCACATTCACACACACACACACACAAACAAAATGAATACAAAATGAAACCACCATTTTCCATGAGCAAAAACTTTTCCAAATCCACATACACACCGAGTAAATTTTAAAACATGCTTCACACCTCTTACACAATTTATTAAACCACTTACAAAAATTATAAAGCATAAAGAAAGCATACAACATGGGTTTACACATGAAAAAAAAACCCACTTTCTATGGAAAATAAATTTTCAAACTATACACACCTAAAATCCTTTTTAAGACTCATTTTCACCATAAAAATATTTCATAGAACATGTCTAAATACTCGAGAAAGAATATTAAAATCATTAAAAAATGATAAAACATGGAATCACCAACCTCAAGATTAGAAAATTCATGAAAATGATGTTATGACTCAACCACACCTCAATTGAACCATATAAAGGCAATATTAAACCATAAAAGTTAATATCGAACCCTAAAAATCAATATTCGACCCTAAATAGATAACCCATCCCACTAAAGATATAAAACCCCAAAGAAAGAAGAAAAAACCCTATAAAAGAGGAAGAAACCATGAGAGAAGGGGACTTGAGGAATAGATGAGAAACTACACCAAAATTTCCACCAAAATTGAGGTCTTAGGGTTCTAAGGGAGGAGGGAGAGGTGCCTAGGATGTATAATCCCAAAGGGGGAGGATTTTGGGGGTTTAGGGTTAAAAATTGATGGGAGAAAAAAAAGTAAAAAATCTAATTTTTAATGACCTGGATAGGCCGCATGGTTTTCCTGCACAGTTTTATAAACTGTGCAGTGACCGTTCACCCCTTACTATCCAAGAAGGTCATTCAACACAACTATCCTACATGGTTTATGAACCGTGTGTTAACTATTTTGTTATCCGCTATCCAAAAACACCACTTGGACACAAGGTTACCTGGGAAAGGGTGCAGGATTTGGAAAATCATGCACCAATTGTGTACACCATATTATAAAGCCCAAAAACATATCTTTTCACCAAAAAAACTTGGGAAAACCAAGGGGTAAATATGGGAACAAAAATAAAAAGAATAAATAGATGAAGACCCAAGTGTGACAATTCTCCCTACCATGAAAACTTTCCATTCCCAAAAATTCAACCCAAATATTGATCAGAGAACAAAAACAGATACTCAATTTCAACCCAAGACTTCCACTCCTAAGTATCATGCTCATCATTACCGTGTTTCCAAATAAATTATAACATTAGAATAAACTTCCCACAAATAAATTTCTCTTTTGAATATACAATCCTCACTCACCGTTCAAATACTGAAAAATCCAGTTCCAACTCTAACTCTTCCCAATTCAATACATGAGATGGATTTGGGTTATACTTTTTTAACTGAGAAACAAGAAACACGTCAAGAATTTATGTAAACTATGAATTCAAATCAAACCTGTATGCCACTATACCAATATATTTGATAATATCAAAAGGTATGATATACCTCTACATTAGCTTTCCTTACTTACCTAAAAGGCAATGACCCAAGTGAGGTTCCACTTTTAGGAACACCTGGTCACCCACAAAAAACTCAAGATCTTGGAATATATGATTGACATAAGATTTGTGGTGACTCTAACCTATCAACAACCACTGATTTACCAGTTTGATATTCTCAGATGTATCCTATACAAGACTCAGTCCCAGTAGTGAGGTCTCACCCACCTCATCCCAACACAAGGGAGACCGAAACAACATAAAGAGACTCAAAAGGATTTATTGAATCAAATATTGGTAAATATTGTTATGTGCAAACTCAACCAATCTCAAATGGCTATCCCAATAACCACTGAAATCCAACACATATAACCAATGCATGTATTCCAAAATCTGATTTGCCTGCTCCATTTGACCATCTGTTTGAGGATGGTATATTGTAATCAACTTGAATTGTAACCCCATTACCTTCTAAAGAAATTCCCAAAACTATGAGTTAAAATGGGGTCCATTTCATAAATGATTGTGGATGACACACCATGAAACCTCACTATTTCCTGAACATACAACTAGCCCAACTCATCCACTTTGGATGAATCTCTATTAAGTATAAAGTGGGAAGATTTAGTCAAATGACTAATCACTACCCAAATATAATTCCGGCCCTAGGGTGTATGAGGAAAGTTGAACATGAATTCCATGGTGAAATCATCCCAATTCCTGGTAGGAATGGGTAGTAGTTTAAGCAAACAAGAGGATCTTTGGTGCTCTGATTTCACTTGCTGACTTGTATAACACCACGATACAAATTCAGCTATATTCCACCTCATACCTGGCCACCAAAACTGCCGATTAACATTATAATACATCTTAGTAGCACCTGGATGAATGAACTACTAAAATGGTGTATATTTTTCATCAATACCTTTCTCAAAGATAATGGCACCACAAAGAGTCCCTTAAAGAAAAAGATTCCCTTGGGAGACAAAAACCAACTACAAGCCGTCTCCCCACCATAAAGAAACTGCATAGACTGCTGGCACAACTCATCACCAGATTTCTCCTACCAAATTAACTCTAGAATAGAATGAGTCAAATGGATACTGGCTAAGAACATGCCTCTACTCTATTCTTTGGTTTCCAAGTGCATCTGAGAGAAAATTCCCATTAAATTCCACTCATTGCTGGATTCTTTCAATACCTTCACTATAACTTTCCTACTCAAAGCATTTACCACCACATCACCTTTTCTAGGGGTATAGATTATATCAAATTAAAAACCCTAAAGGCACTCAAACCGGTGATGCTGCCTTAGATTCAGATCTTTATAGAAGAAAATGTAGGCTAAGATCTTATGATCAGAATAAACTATAAATTTCTCCCCAAAAAGATAATGACGCCATGTCTTCAAGGAATGAATCATCAATACTAAATCAAGATTATGGGTTGGGTAATTATTTTCATATGGTTGGATCTGTTGATAACCATAATCCACCACATGATCATTTTGCATCAACACACATCCTAGACCCATACCTAAAGCATCACAATAAACCACATATCCCTTTCCAAATTCCGGAAGGATCAAAATAGGGGCAATGATCAACTGTCTCTTCTTCTCATAGAAGGACGCTTGGAAATATAGAATCTATTAAAAATCACCTCTTTACATGTGAGTTTCATCATAGATGAATCTAGCAAAGAGAAATCCTGAACAAACCACCTGTAATATTCTTTCAGCCTAAAAAAAATTCTAATTTCTAACACATTCTTTGGCTGCTCCCATGACATCACTACGCTGATCTTCTCAGGGTCCACTGAAACCCCTCATTATGAGATCAAATGACCTAGAAACTTCACTTCACTAATCCAAAAAGGTGTATTTAGAGAAATTTTTATAGAGGTTATATTCCTAAAGTGTTCCTAAAAAAGTTATCAAATGGTGCTCATGCTTCTCTTTAGTATCAGAATAGAACAAGATTTCATAAAAAAATACCACAAAAAATGAGTCAAGATACTGATGAAACACCCTATTAATAATCACCATGAAGAATGCTGGATCATTTTTCAACCTGAAAGGCATGAAAAAATAATTTAAATGGTTGTAACTAATTCAGAAATCCATTTTAGGAACATCCGTATATGTAAATATGACTTGGTGGTAACCGAAACACAAGTCAATTTTTGAAAACTACCATTCCCCTTTAAGATGATCAAACCAGTCATCAATGCATGGAAAGTGATACTTGTTCTTTATGGTTACCTTGTTCAGATTCTGATAATCAATACATAACTGGAGATATCCATTGGACTTTTTCACGAATAAAACTGGGGTGGACTAAGGAGGGATTCTTGGGTGAATGAATCCTTTAGATTACAAATCTTACATCTATAAATTTAATTCCCTCAAATTAGTGGGGGCCATATGGAACGAGGGAAGAGATATCGACTATTTTCCCAGTGAAAAATAAATCGAGAACTCCACATACAACTCTGGAGGAAAACCCAAGAAATACTTTGGAAAACCTCTAGAAACTCATCTACCACAGAAGGTAATAAACCCTTAGGATCACTACCATAATAATCCAATGTGAGAAATGATAACTAAAAAAATGAGATTACCCAATTATATAAGTAGAGGTTCAGTACGAACTGACTGTGGATCCCATTCCCCATGAAAAACTTCAGTACTTACATCAGGTGTCACAAATATCACTGGTCATCTATAATAATTGTTTTGTGCTTGAAAATTTACCATCCAATCCATATCGAGGATTACATCAAAGTTGTTCATCTCCAAAATAAGGAGTTCCATTATAACTCAACCCCTAACATGGTGAGTGCACAAGACAGACACTTGAGAACCTACTCTCACTTCTTACTAAGAGACATTACCAACTCCATATCATACGACATAAGATCAGTTGGAAGTTTCAAAAAATCCTCAAAAATAGTAGAGATAAAATAAATAGAATCACCAGTATCAAAGAGAACAACAACCAAGGATAATGTAATAATAATAGTACCTCAAACTGTTGCAGGTCGTACATCCGATCCTATTGGTACTTAGTTCACTACATAAAGATTATTTGTCTTATCCTGAGACTGAGAATGATCACTAGCCTTTAGTTCAACTCTGAACTAACTCTTCCTAGAAGATGATCCAACCCTACTACCACGAACAACAAACCAAGATCCCTCTATATTGAACAGCTCTAACTGGGCTGACATACCCCTAGAAGCCACATATCCTGCTCCACTCTGATAAGAACGAGTGGCCCTACAAAATGTCTATAAGTGTCCAATATATCCTCACCAATGGAATGATATGGGTGGGTCTAGACACATGACCACATGTTCCCAAATTTCCCACACCAGTGGAACACAACAAATCCAGTGTCTGAAACTACTAACGATGACAATCAAGAAGGATGGCCTGAGCTACCACCACCCTTATTTTACTATTCATGCCCCTTCCTCTTCTTCTCAGATGAACTACTACTACCCATAGTTGACACAGATCTAGGGAAACCAAAATTTCCCTTTCAATCAATCTCCACCACATAAGCATGATCAACCACCTTAGCGTAGATCATAAACTTAAACAAAAATACCTAAGAATAAATCTATGTACTTAGTCCAATATCGAACCTCCAAGATTTCATTTTCTCATTGGAAACAATCATAGAAGCATACTGAGTTAGCTCCCTGAAGAAATTGGCACACTCTATCACTCTCTAGTCACCCTGGGTAAGGTCCATGAACTCTCAGGACATGGTGTAGCCTAGAACCTCAAGACAATACTACTCATTTAAAATTATTTTGAAATCTTTCCAACTCATCTGATCAGTCTTCATAGTTTGAACTATTGAGTCCCACCATCTCTGACTGGGACCTTCTAATAGAAAAAAATCACATTTCACTCGATCCAACTTAGGAGAATCGTGGATTTTAAACATATGATCTATCTTCTCAAGCCACCCATCTACTTCTTAAGGCTCTACGTTACCCTGGAAAGTACGAGGCTTGTTCTTGAGAAACTGTAACACCCCAGGTAAATAAAGAATATGACATTTTCATATTTATCCATATTTGTGAATAAAATATTAATATTACTTTAAAGGGTATGCTATGCTCGATGGCGTACCCAACACGCAACAACGAGTTTCTTGGGAATCTTACGTTGCACTCTAATAATAAAATAATATTATTTTAAAAGGTATTTAACATGTAGCCGTTGTATTGGCGGGAATGGATAGAAATAACTAAAATATGATTATATATTTTTAAATGTTTTTACATTTAACCAATAGAGGATAGAGGCTTAAAATACGGAAAGAATTCAATTTTAGGTGTATATGCCCTAGTTTTCACTAAAGGTTCACTTATCGCCTTTTAATGGAGAACTGTCATTAAATATAGTTTTGATCACTCTTATACATTCTTTTGGACCAAATAAAACTCTTATTAAGAATCGGGACATCAAATTTTACTTTGTGTAATTTTTTGGTATTTTTCCGATAGAGTTCATTTTTTAATGAATAGTGTAAAATGTTGTGTTTTAATTCAAAACCACTTTTTAATCTAATTTATTTATATGATTAGATTATATTTTGAATTGGTATTAAAGTAAAATTAGAAAATATTTTTACCATTAAATCCAATAGTGGTCGTTGGAATCAATTTCACTTTGAAATCGGACTTAAACTAGTGTCAATCTTTTGATACTTATTGTTTCATAAAAACACGCTATTTGCTCTAACAGCGGGAATTAATTATTAAATTAATTAATGTGACTTATATGTTTTGAATTTTGTAAAATAGACTTCATTTTTTAATTCTTAATATCAAATATAGATTAGGGTGAATTTTTGGTAATTTTCTGAAAAACTTCATTTTTTTGATGAATAGTGAAACCACTAAGTGGTACTTATAAAGACTGATTTTCCGTTTAAATGAAATTTTGCCATCATTGTGTTTTGAATTTCAAAAATCCGACATACATGGTTGTCATTAAGAAGTAAAATGTGGTTCAATGAGATTATAATAATTTTTTGGTGAATAGTAACTTATTAAGTTTTTAATCGCGATTAGAGGTAATTAGTATAGTTTAAGGTAAAAATGATATTATAAGAACGTGAAAACACCATGACACTTGTCCTACACCTATTTGTTGTATCATGGCCGACCAATACAATCCATGGGTCAACTTGTGGACCCCATGGATCCACTTTGGTTGGGAAATGACATAAATAATATTTTATTTAATGTAGAAGTAAAATTGACACAAACATGATATGTTTTACTAAAACAATTTTTAAGTGGGGTTATACAAGTCATCTTTTTTATTATAAATATTCATTGGAAATAAAAAAAGATTTCCTACATCATAGTATTTTTTTTATAATTTTTAGACATTAAATAAATTAAATTATTTATGACATAATAATGATGCAGCGATGACATCATTATTTGACGATTTAAATAAAATGGAATGATAATGTAAAATATATGAACTACACATGCCCAAAACTTCTTGGATGAGTGGATTTCGAAGCCTTATCACCTTATCCACGAATTATATCAATGTGGGACCTTTTGAAACCGAAACATTTTCAAATAAAGTAATATTTCTTTACTTTCCAAAAGTACCCCTCCTCTCCTCTTATAAAAGGCCCCCACCTCTACCTCATTTCACACACTCCTCAAGCCTTTGGCTATGCCAACCCCTGCCCATTTACTCTCTCCACATCCCTCTCCTAATCCTAGAGGATTCCCTTTGGGCAGAATCCTTTCAAAGGAAGCCTTTAGGCTCAAATCAAAAGGAGTTACACTTTTAAAGGTAATTCATTCTCTCATGTTCATTTGTTTTATTTTGCTTCTCCAACCCCCTAAACTCTTTTTATTTACTTCTTTTGTTACAAAAAAAGTATCTTAAATATACTAGGATGTTGTTATAAGATTTATTCAAGCTACACTCTCACACAACTACGTCAAATGGTTAAAGAACATACAGTTTCCGTGGATGGTGAAATTCTGCCTCCCGAAACGATGATTGTTCAATACCCATTTAACACCTTCAAAGGTGGCCATTATGATGTCACTATTTTTATATATGATATATAATATGTTTATGTTTTATTTATTCTTCTGTATTTTTCATTTTTGTCTTACCTTTATGGCTTCCATTATGGGTATACGCGATATCTTCATTTAAGGAAGTGCGGACTACCGCCCCCTCAAAGTGATTTGATTCGTTAAATACCATATGTGGGATGTATAAAGGATGGAAATATGATATTATATATGATATTATACTGGAATTATAATATACCTTTATATCATTATTATTCCATTCTATAAAATATGAAATAGAAATGAAAGTAGCGTTCATGCGTACGTACGGCTTACCGTCTCCATGAACGGTGCATTTCATTTCTTACCTCTAAATGATTATGTAATGTTATAAATGCTTTCATGTAATGGATATATATGAAATATATGATATCTAAATAATGAATACAATTCTGGATATAATAAACATTTGGCCACACGAACAACATGTAATTGTAAGAAGTCCACTTTCGACTTAAGAACCAAATATCAGCAAAACAAATATTACTAACTAAAATGATTACATAATTTTTATGACATGGTAATAAGTGGTATAAAAGTAATAATGAACTTGAAAATGGTTCTTAAGGAATTAGAAATTAACTCAAGTTTATTATTCAGGAGATTAAAGAACGATCGAGTCAAGTCGGACCCGAGGTAAGGGATCCTACACCTCTCTTTCTTTTTAAGTACACTCTTTTATGTCATTCCTTTTAAGTTCATATTTCTTATGATTGGGATGTTCTTTTATATTACTCCTACTTTAATTATTATTTTCATATGATGAGAGAACCTATTTCCTCTCATCAATCCATTTTTGAAGTTTTGAGTGGCGCTGTTAGGCTGCCGAATTTTCGTAAGGGATTTTTCATCTCACTTTTATTCCCGTGAGATTTATGCTACATTTTCCACAAATTCCATTGAGTGGTGTATGTACTGCCCATTATTCCACTCTTTGTGTAATATAATTTCATTTATGAGTATTTACATCAATGATCTATTGTCCTTCTTTCATGGGGTGTATGTTTTGAATGATACCCAAGTCGGTAAGGGAACCTTTCACCCTCCTCTTTTTTTAAAAGACTTCTTTTGTTGGGTCTTTTAATTTACATATTGTTATGTTGGGATATGTTCTCATATATCCTTATTGATGTAAATTTTATGTCCAAGTGATGAGATACACTTTTTATCTCTCATCAACTCATTTTGATGTGATGTCGTTAGGCTGTCAAGGGAACTTATTAACCCAATTTCGATTTCTTTGGGTTCAACATGTGGTCATTGAATATGCCATCCATTGAATATGTGTGAATGACCTTTTATTGTTTTACACTTAATATCCACTTATATTGGGTGTATATATATTTTTCACACATATTTTTGAGATTTATTTGTCCTTAATTTAAGGATACCTTCTTTATAAGGGATTTCATCACATTTGACATTTCTATTGAGGGTTCATTGTTGTTATGCACCAATTCACTCTTATATGGTGTATATACTGTCCTTTGGACTATTATATCATGAATACTTTTATTCTCATGATATTATAAAGTTCTGACTAAATGTTATTCCTCGATTATTGTATTCAAGTGTCTCTAATTTTGGTAAAACCCCTTTAACCAAAATATCGTTTTAAATGTTTTAATTATTTGTTCTTATTAATATCCATGTTTTCAAAATGGTTTTAAGGATTTATTTATATGGATATTAATGGTTTAAAATGTTAAAAGCTTCATGGTGGTATGGGACACTGTGATTCAAAAATCTCTTTATTTAATGTTTTAAATGGTTTTGGAAATGGTTTCTTTTTGAATGGATTCATTATTTCAATATCCTAAAATGTTATATTGTGATTGAAATGTGGAAATGTTATGTTTCCTTTATTCATGTTTATGTGATACGATTATGTTATGGTTCTTGGGAATTGTTATGAAGAACGGGTGGTTCCGTGATAAACTAAGGGCGGGTGAGCCCGATATAGCTCTCCAATGCATTGGGTAACGCGAAGGAGTGAAACGTTAAGGTTTATCCGAAGAGATTTAGGGAATATACTGTGATGGGTATTCCAAACGTAACCAAGAGGGTTACTCCCCACGTAAGAATGTTATGAATGCCTCAAGTTACCTTTATGTCTTATGTTTTCTATGATTTATTCATGATTTGATATGCCTATGTTTTATGGGTAAAGTATGATTTCATTCTTATGTATATATGAACTCATGTTTCCTTTCCATATTTTTATAACCCTTACTGAGCTTTTTATGCTCATCCCATGTTTTTGAAATGTTTTTCACAGGTCAAGGGAAAGGTACATGATGTGATGATAGTGTCAAGGATGTGTCAAGAAAGAATCCATGTTTTATTTTAAATATGTTTCCGTTGATGGGAAGAATGAATATTGTCTTTTATGTAACCACTTTGGTTAAATGTGGAATGTAATGAATGTTTCATGATCTAATTCTCTAAAACTCTAAACCAGAAAAGATCCTCAATGTGTAATCTTGTAATAACTCAAGATTAAGTAAGGTTTAAGGCTGGGGCTTATAGAAACTCACTAGCTTTATTCTTAAAAGGACTCAATTCAACTTCTCTAACCTAGGAAGGACCAAAACCCACTCCCTATCCCAAAGAGTTGATAGCTAGAACCACAGCTTTAACTACTCTCTGATCAATTAGTGATGGATAACTCTCCTCGACCTCTTCCTACAACGGTACGAGAATTTTTCAGGGAGGCATTTTGCTATAAAAACCAATAACCACAAGAGAACTATCAATATATCCATCCTGAATTTTTACAGTAATAAAAAAAATTTTAAATACTTTTATAAATCAATACATAACCAAATCCATCATAATAATAAGCCTAATAACCAAACCAATCCACCCCACCCAGTGTCTATATACAGTCTACAACCTCTATGTCTCACCTAGAGGAGAAGTAAAACAAAATCCTAATATCCCATGGTGACTCAAGATATTTCATGAGGTGTGATGTCGAGGCACCCTACTCATAACAAGAACCTAAATCCAGGAAAATCCTAGCTCATGTCTATTTAGAATCATCCCAAAATAACTTGACTCAAAAAAGTGTAACCTCCCTCTGATACTATTTTGTCATGAACCAAACCGGGGTTCCATCCAACCTAACACCCAACCCATCCCATGTCATGGACCTAAGGGAATTGCTGATCCCCACAAGCTGGAAACAAGTACCTAGGTATCAAAAAATGTAACTTGGGATTGATTTCACCCATGTAAATAGTTATAAACAACCAAGTACAATAAATAAACCAAAACTGAATAATCATAACCAAACATGGCATAAAAATTTTCAGATTAAATTTTTAAAACATTAAAAAAAACCCAAAGGGGATACATTATAAAGATAATAATACACTATCCTAAAACCACAAAGAAACAAGAGGAGAATCATCCTTAATCCACCACTAAAACACCTAAAAGGGAAAACCACTATCATCTCAAACCACCATCTACAAACATCTTTACTTTACCTATTTCAAACATAACCAAGTCTACTTACACCCAAAGGTATAAGAAGGGTGTGATTCAAATCCCAGTATGATGTCACCCAATAAAAGAGATTCCATGTCATAAAATTAAAGGAAAAATTAGCATGCACATTTAATTTAAAATATTTGAATAATTTCTAGAATTTTTTTAAGGAAAACTATTTATTAAAGGAACACACTTTTAAAGGAAAATTATTTCTAGAAGAAATCACTTTTATCAAACATGATTAATTTAAGTTGAAATATACTCATGGTCCACTATATACTGATGAATGGAACCACATCACAAGAGAGCAATAAATAATGGGAGATCCCTATAGGTTCTAACTTTAGTTAGAAACCAGGTACATCATAACATGGTATAACAACCACACTAATCATCATCCTCATGCATGGTTCACTAGAGAGGAATCTATCCAAAATTCTAGTGGTCTAAAACCATCATAGATTAGTTAGCATTATAGTCATTAATCCTACTAGATGAATCTAGGACAAGCCAATTCTAATTCAACTAGCATACTAGTCCTAGTCTTCCTACCCAGACACCTATGATTCCCTCCATGCTTAATTTTCTTTTCACATGTCTCATAGGTCACCACATTCACACATAGAGACAAACAAGATGAATACACATATGAAACCAAAATTTATCCTAATAAAAACCTTTTTCAAATACACACGCACACCATGTAAATTTTAAAACATGCTTCACACCTCTTACAAAAATTATCAAACCACTTAAAAAAATTATAAAGAAAAACCAAGGCATATAATTGGAGTTCACACATGAAACACAACCCATTTCCTTTGGAAAGTTGTTTTTCAAACCACAAACACCTTAAATACTTTTGAAGAATCATTTCAAACTATAAAAATATTTCATAGAACATGTCTAAATACTCTAAAAAGAATATTAAAATCATCCAAAAATTCTAAACACATGGAATCACCTACTGCAGGAGTGGAAACTTTAGGAAAACGGTGTTAAACCTTAACCGCACCTCAATAGAACCCTATAAAAGAAATATTAAACCATAAAAATCAAGATCAAACCCTAAAAATCATGATTCGACCCTAAATAGTCCACCCATCTCACTGAAGATATGAAACTCCAAATAAAAAATAAGTAACCCCTTGAAAAAGGATGTAACCATGAGAGAAGGAGACTTACTTGAGGAACCAAGGAGAAACCACCCCAAAATAGAGGTCTAAGGGTGCCAAGATAGGAGGTAGAGGAGCCTAGTCTAGAGAATCTATAAGGGTGAGTGTTTGGGGGTTTAGGGTTAAAAATAGGGGAATAAAATGTTAAAAACCCAATTTTTATGACTTGGACAGACCAAATGGTTTTCCTGCATGGTTTTCCCGCATGGTTTTCCAAACCATGCCGAAACCATGTGCCCCTTAATATCCAATCAGGACATGACACATAGTTATCCCTCATGATTTATGAACCATGTGCTAACCATGTGGTTATCTACTATCCAAAAACACCACTTGGCTGCACGGTTACCTAGGCAAGGGCACACAGTTTGACAAATCATGCGCTAACCGTATGCACCATGTTATAAAGCCCCAAAAAACCCCTTTTCATCAAAAGCACCTAGAAAAACCAAGTGATAAACATGGGATAAAAAATAAATAGAAAAAATACCTAAAAATGAAGACTTGGGTGTAAAAGGATGTAAATGTTTTAAAACAAAAGATGTGAGATACGAAGTTAAAGATGAGTAGACTCAGATTACGTGAAGATGAATTGATTATAATGAGGGAATCGAATAAATAATTATTAAAGGAAGTTAAAAGTATGAAATATGAAGTTCATAAGTAGGTCATCCTCTAAGAAAATATCATGAAGTTGTAAAAGGATCGACATGAGTTTATGAAAATTAAGTCCTTCATAAAGAAACTAATGGGAAAGAATAAATTTCTTTTTCTTTGAAATCTCGATGTATTTTTGTAAAAACTTTGAATTATTTATAAATTAATTAATTTTCATCCAATTTTATTAGGCTTTAATTTTTTTTCCAATTCCGATTGGTTATATATTCTTTCATATTTACACAAATGATTAGGTAGTTCAATATTTTTTCATATTTATTTTTCTTTAACATTTTAGGAAACATCATATTATTTCCCCTTATTTTTGAAAATAAAAAAGGGGAAGAATATTTTACAAAAGGGGAGAATATTTTATAAAGTGGGAGAATTTATTTTAAAAGGGGAGATACCATCCTTAGTGTGTGAAATATTCATAAGGGAAAGAAGTTTTCTTTATAGAATAATTATTCTAATACTTTCCATTGTATTCAAAAGAGTTACAAAATCAGAGGGAGTTAAGTTATAAAGAATAAATTCAAAGATATTAAAAGAATAAAGTAATATTAAATCCTTTATCAGTGTTAAAGTTTTAACACTGATAAAGATTCCTTTTATCAACACTTCTTTATCACTAATAAAGATAGAGATTTATCAGCACTAAAAAAGTTCTAATAAAATCCATATTTTTTAGCACTTATTAATTTAGCACTGATAAAAGGTATTTTTATAAATTATTTTTTAGAAGCATTGATAAAAGTATTATGATCTATTTAAATAACCATAATTCATTGATTTTAGTTGTGATATCTCAATATTTCCATGGAATCCACCTGCTTCTGTCACTCCTCCTCAAATCCAAGGCTCAAATCAAGGATAAAATGATTCCAAGGATCGAAAAAATAAAAGTCTTGATTCAAGGCTAAAATGAATCCAATATTTTGTGACATATATAATTTCTCTTTGAAGAATAAATGATTGAATCCAAGTTATGCTATTTTCTCCTCCTTCTCACTCGTTGATTGCTTGTTTGGGTTCCATGTAAGGTTATTTTGCCTATAAATTTTCCAACAATTGGGAGATTTAGGTGTTTCATCATTTTAATTTCTTTTTGTGTTCATCGTCTACAAAGCCTTCACATGAAGCAAATTCCATCATGTCCTTTCCTTTCCCTGTGACTCCAAAGGGATTATGAAAAGCATATGACTGCCCTTCCTTCACATAGAGCGTGTGACCCCATGGCGACTACATGATTTCATGTCACCAATTTGACCACATGACTCATAAGGGTGTCACTTATATTCTCCTAAATCCCTATCCTAACATAAAGGAAATACTCCTTAAATATCATCCAATATCACCTAACTCATAGGCAAAGATCTCTATAATCCCAACCATGTATCCTTAATCATTAGTAGTAAAAGGGCTTATGAACTACATGGACTCTGAAACTAGGTGTTATGGTTTTTTGTAAATTATTTTGACTATCATGTGTAATCTAAAAAGTGTTTGGTTTAAAAAATTTAATTTACGAGGAGTTTTTAAATGAAAGTTTATTTTTATAAAATTTTCATCAATTACATAGTGGAGATGTATGTGTTTTAAAATAATAAAAGAGTTTTTAAATAGGTTTTTAAATTTTTTAGAAATGTGTTCAAATGTTTTCAATGAATTATTACTGTTTTAAAATGAGTTTTTAGACATTTTAACGAATGATAGTGATTCAAAATAAAGGAAATGTTTTTGGAATAGTGCATTATTTTGGTGAAATTTTCTTTGATATTTGTTCCCATGGTTATGTGGGGATTTTTTGAGTTAATGTTTGCATAATAAATCTATCAAGTTCATATATCATGTTATTTAGAATATGCCTCCCAACAATTTCTTTATGGAATATGGAAATTCATCTCTATAAACGATACTCATGCTGATTCCTTCTATCCTCTATTTGAATCCTCCTAAAGCCAATGTTTTCCCCATTAAAATTTTTAATATGTATTATTCCTTATTTTAAATTTCATTCCTTCAGAAAAATTTAACTCCCACTAAATTGAAATATCATAGAGAAAATAATATAGCATAAATAGAATAATATAATGTGTGCAAAGAATTTATGAAAAAAAATCTCCAATACAACCATCTATGATTCGAAACCAAAAATTGGTGGAAACAAGCCAATAATAGATTTAGGAACAAAATAACGATCTAAAAATATTATGATAAGAAAAATCCCATGATCTTTAATGACCCATAAATAAGAGGTAATGTTGCACTATAGTTGACACCCTAGGTCAACAACATCACACAATCAAACAAACATAGACCTTGGAAACTAAAAAATCATGTGAAATAAAGAAAATCAATGAAAAAAAAACAAATATTTTCTATGGTTTTGAATTTATCCCTACAACCATGGTTGAATGTTGTTGCTTCATTTTATTTCATTAAATAAGTAAAGATTAATATCATTAATATAAAATCATAAAATATAAGATCACCTTATGCACAAATATTTTCACTTTACATAGTTCAAGTTAATAAAATGTATAAGGGGTCCCGCCCCATAATTATAGAGAGTCCTAGCAGAACAGCCAATTCCATAGCCCTCAAAAATTTAAAATGTACCCACCATTGATCTTGGATACTTTTGATTGACTAAATATTTGACTTACTCAACCAAAAACTTCTAATGAATGTGAAATTCATTCTCACATAACATCCTAATGATTCAAACCTAAATTATTTTTAAATACTCTTTGAGAAAACATAAATAACATAAATAGAAAAAACCTTATGTGATCCATAAGTTCAACACTCTATTATCTAAACATGATCACCTACACAACTAGTTCCACAACACACACCTTCCAGACTAGCCAACTTCCATTAGACTTACACTACCACAAGAATCTACCCAAGTCCAATACCTAATTTTTAGACTCTCCTATTTCAAACACAGATAAATCAAGCTAAAAATCATTCATCATATTTATAAACACATATGTTATAGCCATATTAAACAAAAAGATAGTCTAGTTTATGGTATGATATCTCTATATCATGTCATATTATATACCTAAATTATTTGAATAATATATATCTCTATTTCCTTTATGTCATAATATATGCCATTTATATACCATAAATTATGATCTTAGTGTAAAAAATCACATATTTATTGAATAAACCATATGATAAGATTAGAAACATCCCCCCCCCACACACTTGGATTAACTCAATCTCAAAACCAACATAAGAAATGTATCAATGTATAAAGGTTCTCATTCTAGGTATATTACCAATCCTTATGTAATATTGTTATATGAATAGGAAATATACAATATAAATATACTAAAATCATAGTATATGAAACTACAAGTGGTACACTTTAGGGGCCAACTAGCACAAAAAATCCATTTAATATCTCATGAGCTTAATCCACATCTCTATATAAAATACTACACAGGATAACCTTAAAATTTCGTCACCACCTATAATACTCCATGATGAATCTTGGTTTGGTATAAATCTAAGTCAAACTATGATAGGTTAATTATCATTCAACTTCATGTCTTAGATGCATCCAATATGAATAAAGTATAATGTTGAAATTCTTTGTGATTAACATGATACATTTTAATATATTTCTAATCTCTTTTAAAAATATTCTAATAAAATCCTAAATAAGATATTGTGTAATATCACATATAAAATACAAAAAGAAATAATTATGTTTTCTATATTTTTAGGGTTTTGTTAAAGTAATTATATCATGATATAATTCCTATAAAATATCTATGTGATTGTATAGTAAAAAAATTCCAGTAAACTCCATTAACAGTAAACATCTATAAAGAAATTTTGTTTTTGTAATAGTCATATCATGAATATTATTCTCTGTGTTAAACTTTTTGAACATGGAAATCAAATATGTTTACCTCAAAACATAAAAATTTATAATGTCAAAATATTTTATTTTATACTTATAAGTATTTCTAATTAAATTATCAACATTTTGAAATATTTCAATTAGAAAATGTAGGTTCCGGTCATAGTGGAAGTGCAGGATGGGTATGTACCCAACTTTGAAAATTTTCATATTCGATGATTAATCCACTATCAATACAATGATGAATTCCAGTATCCAAAGAATTTAATCAAAGATAAAATACAAAGGAGAGAACCCAAAACCAAGAAGATAGTATTGACATATTTTGTTTATAATTAATTTAATTTAATTATATAATTACTTCCAAGGTGATTCTTTCTTCGTTGATGAGTTAGACCATAGGTCTGAGGTGCAGCTTCATTATGATGTAGATTCCAAGGATTGGAAACCTCTAGTGGTGATCCACACGTGATCCACATATATCTGGACATCACTGAAGGAGTCTATGGATGCTAGAATAGAATATCCTTATGCTTACGATGTCTGCCTTCGATCACCTTGGGAATCGCTTCCAAAGAATTATCCTTGATTTGATGGAGGAGCATCTCTCTCATTCTTGAGAGCATTCTTGGAGGGAGAAGAGTTCTCTAGGCTCAAGAGATTTTTCTCCAAGTATGTTGTGCACACAATGATTGGTTAACTAGTGTAATGACCCCATTGGCTAATTTAAAGAATAATAACATAACAGTTAATTTAATTTACCAGGTAATAATAAATAATTAGCATAGGTGTTGTTACTTAATTTCTTATTCCATGTGAAACCCCATATCAATAATAATAACAATGCTATTATTTCTATGACATGTTCTTAACTTGCATGTTATATTTAAATATTATTTAAAACAAATAATATTTAATATTATTTATCACTAGACCTATAACTTAGTATGCTAATCCTCCTCAATATTTACCAGGCCCTGAATAATGAATATTTATTTATAAACTAAATAAAACTGCATTATTCACCGATAAATAAATATTTTGTCTGCAATATGTTATCTCGAATAACTAGCGATGAAATAAATGCGATCAGGCATACTTGAGTAATTATTAAACCCACAACTGGGAATAATATTTATTCAACCTGTTAAATAAATAAATTATTTAACTGAGATATTGGCTATACTTAGTTTGTGACCCTCTAGGCCTCTATCTCGTTGGAATTAAGTGGACTTGCCTAATGTCCAAGATTACTATCTAGTAACAAGTCAAGGCACCCAAGATAAAGAAGTTAATGTCACAATGAAATGTCACCTCATATGAACACTTACTATGTAATATAATCTCTTTGTCCTGATATCTCCAATCAAGTGGTTTGCATGCAAGTTCCATTAACCCATGTGCTCGATTTCTCATTCTTTGACTTCCCAGAATTGAACTTGCCTATAGAACACAATGGCCATGAATTTAGTTAGGCTATTTCATTTCCATAAAAGGTTCTAAGATATATAATTTTTTAGAAGTGACAAATATTTTCTCACATTATTCATTAATTCAGTATTACTCGTGACGTACCCAACATATCTTACCTCACTGTGAATATCAGTCATCATAGTTTTCATCAATATATGTAAGTGCATGAGTCATAATACCCATTAATAATAATCTTAAATTAAAATGAACAATACACACGTCCATAGATAGAAAAATCCAATGAAACTTATGAATGTGGATTTTCTACTAGTGGGTTTTGTTCTCATAATATCCTCCTCGATATTACCAAGGGCACATACCATGAGAAGGTGCCTCAAAGTATCATGAGTCCCCACCCTTGATATACTGTATAATTTTTTCCCTTAAAATGATATCATCCAGCAATAGAACATATATTCAACAATAGTGTCATGACACTTTCGGGTTTTCATCATAGCAGGGATCTTCTATGACCTTTTAGTGAGATAGATATTCTTAGGACATTATCATATACTATGTCATGTAGAAGAGCAATCATGATGTGATAATGAGTTTATTATTATTTATCCAATGAATACATGTTTATCATAAAGTACAAAGAAGTTGGTTTCTAGGGCACTAATTCCAACAGACTCCCACTTGCACTAGAGCCAACTGCTAACAACCTTCAGTCTTCTAGCTCTCACATGATATTTATGCTTTTGCTGAGATAGAAATTTAGTCAAGGGGTCCAAATCATTATCTTATGTGGACACTATGTTCACTTTAACTTCACCCCTTTGATATAAATCCCTCAAGATGTGATACTTTTAGAGTATGTTCTTTGTCCGTTGATGTGACCTTGGATCTTTTACAAGATCCACCACTATAGTATTATCACAATACAATGTAATGGGATATTTACTTCTAAGTACCACATCAAGATCCTAGAGAAAGTTATGAATCCAGACGAATTCCTTGGATGCATCAGAAGCCATTATATATTTAGTATCCACTGTAGAATCAGAAAAAACTAGCTGCTTTGAACTCTTCCAACTCATAGATTCTCCATTGAGAGAGAAAACATATCCTTATTGTGAATTCATATCATTATGATCTGTCTGAAAACTAGCATCAACATACCCACAAATGATAAGATCCTTATCTCCTCCATACACTAGGAACATATCCTTAGTTATTCTCATATACTTAAGGATAGTCTTGAAAATAATTCAATGTTATTCTCCTGTATCTGCTTGATATCTACCTACTATGCTCAGTGCATAGGAAACATAAAGTCTGGTACATAACATGGAAAACATGATATATCCTATCGCTGAAGCATATGGAATATTACTCATCCTATCTTTCTCATGTTGTGACTGGGGACACATTTTCTTGGAAAGATGTATACTATGTGATACTGGAACCAATACCCTCTTGGATTGTTCCATACTAAATCTCTTTAGTATCTGATCAATGTATGTAATTTGACTTAGTCCAAGCATCCTATTGGATCTAGCACAAATGATCTTGATCTCTAGAATGTAGTCTTCTTCGCCTAAGTCCTTCATGGAGAATCACTTGTTCAACTAGTCCTTGACTGACTACAAGATTGGTATGTCATTTAAAATAAGCAATATTTTTTCAACATACAATACTAGGATAACGACTGCATTCCCATTAAACTTCTTGTAAATACACGGTTCATATTCATTCTTAATGAAACCAAATTCTCTTTTGGATTCATCGTATCGAATGTTCCATGACCTGGATTCTTTATTTAATCTATAAATGGATCTTTGTAACTTGCATAACCTTTTAGAATCACCTGGTGTCACAAACCCTTCTGGTTGTGTCATATAGACATCTTCCTGAAGGTTCCCATTAAGGAATGTTATTTTGACATCCATATTTCAAATATCATAGTCATGGAAAGATGCTATGAAAATCATGATTATTATGGATTTAAACATGACAACTAGTGAATAGGTTTCATCATAGTCAATTCCTTAAAACTATTTAAAACCTTTAGCCACTATCCTTGCTTTATAGGTATCAACTTAACCTTCTATGTTCATTTTCTTTTTGAATACCCATTTACACCCAACAGGATTTACATCAACTGGAGCATCAACCAGAACTCATACTTGGTTATGATATGTGGAATCCATCTTATAATCCATATCTTCTAGCCATCTTGCAAAATATAAGCTCTCTACTTCTTCCTTGTAGAAGATAGGTTCATCATTGTCCAAAAATAATGATTCACCATCCTCAGTGACAAGGAAACCATATCTCTCTAGTTCCCTTACCTATCTTGTTCCCATATGCATTACTTGTGTTTCAGGAACTACCTCTTCCACAAGGACCTGTGGAACTTGTTCCTATACCAACTCCTGTGTATATTAAGCATCAACTTCATCGAAGTCAATCTTTCTCCCACTATCCTTTTTGAGGATGTGATCCCTCTCAAAAAATAAAACCTATCTTGCAACAATAACTTTCTTTTATAAGGGGTTTTATAGGTAGTATCCCTTATTTTCCTTGGGATACTCTATAAAGATACACTTTATGCCCTAGGGTGATAGTTTGTTTCTAGAGAAAGCCTTAACAAATTCCTCGCATCCCCATACACACGTTTGCAACAAAGTGGGTTTCTTTCCACTCCATAGCTCAAAGGGAATCCAATTTTCTACCTTATTTGGTACTTGGTTTAATGTGTATGTTATAGTTTGCAATACATATCCCTAAAAGAATAATTGATGATCTGCATGACTCATCATCGACCTTACCTTGTCCAATAAGGTACATTTCCTACTTTCACTAACACCCTTCCACTGTGGTGTATAAGGTGGAGTGAGTTGAGATATAATCCCAAAATCCTATAAAAGGTTGATGAACCCTTGGTTAAGATATTATCCACATTGATCTGATCAAAGATTATTTATCTTATTACCAAGATGATTCTATACTTCATTCTTGAAATCCTTGAATTTCTCAAAGGACTTGGACTTATACCTCATTAAGTAGACATATCCATATCTACTCAATTCATCAGTAAACGTAATGAATTAAGAATATCTACCTCTATCTTCTACTAGAAATTGTCCACACACATTAGAGTGTACTAATACTAGAAGCTCTGTGGCCCTTTCATACTATTCACCAAATGGTGGTTTGGTCACATTCCCTTGTAAACAAGTGTGACAACTATTAAGTGGTTTTAGCTTAGAAGAGTCTAAATAACCATCTTAATAGGTCTTTGTCAGGAACTTTTTATTTATATGGGTGAAGCCACAACTGGGTGTTATATGAGTCATGTGAACTTTGTTAATTATCAATTTCTAACAATTGGCTCTCATAATTTAATAAATACAGACCATTATTTAAATGCTCCATACCATAACATATGTTGTCCTTATCAATGTAACAACATTTAATTCTGAACATGAAGATAAATACATCTACATCTAAACTCGATACAAAAATTATGTTCTTTGTAACACTGGGTACATAATAACAACCATGTAAAACCAAAATCATTCCTATCGACAATGTGAGGTGGTATTCACCAATATAAAGAGCATCCAACCTCACACCATTGGAATCTTGTAGGTGCACCTCTCCTTTGGAATTTTTTTGAAATCTACTTAGTTCCTATGTTTGAATACAAATATGATCCCCATAGGTTGTATCTAATACCCAATGTGTAGGAATAGAAAGATTGCACTTGATAACAAATGCACCTTTAGATTCCCCTTTCCTCTGGGTGTAGTTCCTCTTCCAGTGGCATGACTGGCCACATACAAAGAATAATGCCTCATTTTCCTTTCCCTACCCCAGGATCTTCTTCTTCTTGGACGGACGATGTTTGGAGGCTTTAGATTGTTCATAAATCTTAGGCTCCTTTTCCTTATCATTTTTTTCTTATTTACCATAAGGGATGTGGTTTTTTCATGCCCCATGTTCTTATCAACTTGGAGAAGAAGGGTAAGAAGCTCTGATATACTCTTCTCATTATTGTTCATATTATAATTCACAATAAAACTAGATAAGGTCTTAGGCAATGATGATAGTATGATATCTATATGCAAATCATCTGGTAATTTAATCCCTAAGATGTCTAGATGATCAATGTATCCAATAAGCTTTCCTATATGTAGTTCAGATAGCACAAACTCTCCAAGCTTAGTAGTGAACAAAGCATTGGATATATTATACCTCTCCTATCTCACCTTCTCTTGATAGATATCCCTATGGTGAGACATCTTGTTATAATCATAAATTTCCTTATGTTTCTTCAAGATCTCATTGGTCATGGATGATATAATGAGGCACTGAAAATCCGTAGCATCATTCATATGTTTCTCGTACATAGAGAGTTCCTCATCACTCACCTCATTTCTAGGTGCAACTGGTAAAGTCTCTTCCAGCACATAAAATTTCCTCTCATGGAGAAGGATAACCTGAAGGTGAATTTATGACTCTTGGAAATTAGTGCTGATGAGAAGGATTTCATTCTCGAGTATGAATTAAAATGATATTTTTGATGTCATTTTGATTACTGTTTTTACAAATTAAGATGAACAAAGTTTTAGTACTTTATCTTGATAAATATAGAAAAATAAATAAATTAATATATATTAGTCTCCCACTATTTTTTGAAAACCCAATATCCCTCACCATTGGCTTCATAATATCCTATTTCTTGGACATTCTAGCGAAAAGGATCCATATTTCCCTTTGCATTAACCAAAATAGAGTTGGTCAAGAAACTTGAAAGGTTTTAGGGAGGCATTCCGAATGCCAACTGCATTAACTCATAGCTCTTTTATCTATTGACTGGAATCCCCAATCCTGAAATTCTTAATTTTGGATTTCCTTAACCATTGCCTCTCAGTTACACAAAGTCTTACTAGGGTAGTCAACCCTTGATGTAAACTAAGATAAGTCAACCCAGGACTTGAAATTATAATTCCTCGATAATTGAAATTACCCAAACTAGGGTTGGTCAAGCACTTTTAACTATGGTTCTATTCTAACTAAAGTAATGGAAGGCTATACCAAATTAATATTTCATTGATAGATTTTATCCTCTATGCATAAATTTTCACTTATTATATTTTCACATGGTTGTTAATGTTAAGTGGGATATACTTAAGTAATTAACCATTAATATATAATATTTACACATAATCCATTTTTATTTTAGTTCCATCTTTTATGCTTGTTAGTTCATTAATTATGTGATTACCTCAAACATCTATAATGAATAACCATAAGACTGATAGAAATAAAATAAAGGGTATGATAATGATCTTTACTATTAGTTAGTTTATCTAGCGGTTGATAAACTAACCATGACCTAGGGGAGAAACACTTTGAATAGTTTAAGGTTCATGTTTACACCTTTCCACCTATCCACCTCTGTATCTCCTTGGATTGGTTTCGCCTTAACTCCTAACTTGAACTGCCTCCACTAGCTTGGGAGCTCCATCCATTACATATACTTTTAACTCACATGTAGGTGAGGGGTAAATGGGGGTTTATATAAAAGAAACCATGGGAATGCATGTCATACATACTAATAATGAGAAGGCACGTTGGCCAACAATTTTAATTGAATAAATAAATTAAAAGGGAACTAATCACATACAAAGTTCTGGTATAGCTCATGATCATCCATATACATAAAATTAATTACACATTTAATAAAACTAGAATTCAATTATTTACTCATTATTATTAAGATAAATTACGCTCGAATCGATAAATCATTATAGTTAATTAACCAATCCTTTCTATATTAATCCTTTTCTAAATTTCCTTGAGATTCTCATCCATAACCTTGTATATAACTTGTACCTTGGAAGAAACCCAGTGAATACCCATCCAAAAATACCCAAAATGTATTTATACTTGTATACACTTTATTATTTGTGACATGTTACATGAACGCATAATTATAATTATAATAAAACTCATACTTGATGTGTAGATCTTTGAACATTACGCAGATGTAAATTAAACACACACAGACGCAGACACACACATATATATATGAAACACCTATCACATGTTGGGTCCTTTATTTACGCCCACATGAAGGTACATGTCTCAAGGGTTACATAATATAATAATATTTTGTTTCTTAAATATGTATAATCTAGAAACAGTATACAACATATAGATCCGATTATATAGCGTGTACCCTCCTCACCATCCATCTGAAGTACACGCCTGGGAAAAAGGCATGTGAGGTTTACTTTGGAAATTTTGGGAGTAAACGACATGCCCAGTAGGCCACATGCTGTGTAGGCTCCACATTATATAGTCACCATATGGGAAAGCCGTGTATGGGATATACAACTTGACCCTGACCAAAAGGGACTACACACTGTGTCTAATGGGGTACACAATGTGTAGTCCAGATGACCATACACCGGTTTGTCCTGGTCAACATATGGTGTAAGAATTAAAAACACCATGTGTCATTAATGCACATGACTTGAGTAATTTATGAATTACTCCTAACACATTGAACACAAATACATAGCACGTAGATCCGAATACATGATGTGTACTCTTGTGTTATCTAGACAGAACCATCGACACCTCCTGATGAGATCCTTGATTTAATTTTAATCATAAAACTATTCATTTCTTCTAGATATGCGAGAAATGATAAGGGAGGAACAAATCTTGAAATTCATATTACAAGAATTATTAAACATGAATTGAAAAACTAAATTATTAAATATTAAATCAAAAATAAATTATGTAAATAATTATAAATCAAAATATGAACACTCTGATAAAACTTGTAGGTTACGGGAACAAAAAAAGTGTAGGATGAGCGTGTACCCAACTTTTCAAATTTTTAGAATCGATGATTAATTTGGGACCAATACGACAATGAACTCTAGTATACATAGAATTGAATCAAAGATAAAAGAAAAAGAAGAGAACTTGGAACCGAGAAGAGATGATCGACATATTTTTTTTATAATTTGTTTAATTAAATTATAGAATTACCTCTAAGGTGATTCTTTCTTAATTGATGTGTCCAACCGTGGGTCTAAGGTGAGGCTTCCTTGTGATGTAGAATCGAAGGATATGAATCCTCTAGTGGTGATCCACATGTGATCCACGTATCTCCTGATATCACTGAAGGAGTCTCCAGGTGCTAGCATGGAAGATCCTTATGCTTGCGATGTCCACCTTCGATCACTTTGAGAATTACTTCCAAAGAATTCTCCTTGATCCAGTGGAGGAGGATCTCTCTCATTATTGAGAGAGTTCTTGGATAGGGAAGAGTTCTCTAGGCTCGAGAGATTTTTCTCCATGGATGTTTTGCACAAAACAATTAGTTAGCCGGCCGAATAACCCCCTTGTCTAATTTAAATAATAATAGCATAACGTGGAATTTAATTCATTAGGTAATAATAAATAATTAGCATATGTGCTGTTACGTAATTTGTTATTCCATGTGAAATCCCATGTCAATAACAATAACAATGCTATTATTTCCATGACATGTTCTTAAATTGTACATTATATTTAAATATTATTTATCCAAATAATATTTATATTATTTCTCACTTGACCCATAACTTGGTCTTCCAATCCTCCCTAATATTTATAGGGCCTTGAATAATGACTATTTATTTATAAAATAAATAAAACTTCATTATTTTCTGATAAATAAATATCCCATCTGCAATATATTCTCTTGAATAACTAGCGATGAAATAAATGTGATCAGACATACTTGAATAATTATTAAACCACAACTGAGAATAATATATATTCAACTTGTTAAATAAATAAATTATTTAACTAAAATACTGGATACACTTAGTGTGTGGCCCTCTAGGTCTCTTTCTTATTGGCATTTGAAAAGCTTGCCTAAAGTCCAAGATTACTATCTAGAAATGGGTCAAGGCACCCAAGAGAAAGAAGTTGATGTCACAACGACACGTCACCTAATACGAATGCTTACCATGTAATATAATACAGTTGTCCTGATATCTCCAATCAAGGAGGATTCATGCAAGTGACATCAACCCATGTGCTCTATTTCTCATTATTTGACTTCCTAGAATTGAACATGCATATAGAACACCATGTCCATGGATTTAGTTAGGATATATCATTTCCATCAAAGGGCCTAAGATATCTACTTTCATATAAGTGACAAATCCTTTCTTGCATTATTCATTAATGCGGTATTACTTGTGAGGAAGCCAATATATCCTACCTCAACATGAACAACTTCCATCACAGTTTTTATCAATACATCTAAGTGTGCTAGTCATAATACCCATTAATAATAATCTTAATGTTTAAGGACCAATACACACACCCACATATATAAATATCCAATGACACTTATGAATGTGGATTTCCTACTGGAGGGTCTTGTTCTCATAATATCCTCATGGATATTACCAAGGGATCACACCATGAGAAGGTTCCTCAAAGTTTTATGAGTCTCCACCTTGATAGCTTGTATCATTTGTGTCCCTTCAAATGATATCATTAGGAAATTGAAAATATATTCAAGAATAGTGTCAAGGCACTTCTCAGTTTTCATCATAGCAGGGATCCCCTATGACATTTTTGTGAGACATATATTCTTAGGACATTATCATATACTATGTCATGTAGAAAAACAATCATGATGTGTTGAGGAGTTTATTAATAGTCATCCAATGAATACAGGTTTATCATACAATATACTGAAGTTGGTTTCTAGGGCACCGACTCCAATACAAAATACATTTCATATTATCATGATAACAAAATTTAACTCTTTATATTATTTTAACTTTACCAATATACACTAAACTCTCTTTAGATGTTAATTGAAATTAACATTGAATTTATAACTCTATATTGCTTAATTTATTAAATTTTGAACTTATCTATGTGAAAATATACTACCACTTACCTCTTAAAAATTAGATTCTCTACATAATAACATGACAAGATATTGAATCTCAATTTTAATTGGAAAATAACACTTATTTACATTTATTGGGAATATCTTTATAAAAAAATATTACCAACCAAATATAATATGGTATTATATGATTTTGAATAATTTTTTTAAAATGATACTTTATTTATTAAAATATACCACCCATAATTGTTGGAATGTATATTTTTTATGTTTTAACAAAAATGATGGATAAACACTTTTTTTCTAAAAGAAACATATTTATACTTGTCTCATTTTCAAGACATGTTATAGAGATGGATCAAACATAAAATTATGCATCATATCAATAATATTTTATTATATGTTAAATGACCATTTTTTACACATATATTTTATAATATATGAGAAAACATGGAGAAGATATAAAATATTTATTTTTGATCCTTATAATGTTTTATATAATCACTGCAACAATGCTCTCAACACATATAATTTTCTTTCTTTCCTAATAATTATTCTTAAATATTTATATCAATCTAGAAAATTAATACCATCATGATTTTACTGATGAAGGGTTGAAATTTGTGAACCTATAATGTTTTAAACACTTCAAAGTTTAAATATTTCCATGGAAATAATTTTAAAATTTTAATTTATTGTTAATGGTTTTTGAATGTGATTTTAAAAATTTTCACTTTATGTGAACAATTTTTATAGAAAAGGTGGTTCGTATCGCATTAAGTGTCTTGAAAAAAATTAATCATTTTTTAATGTGGAATTTTAAAAAACTAGATTTCAAGAGGGGTTTTAAAAATTCAAAAGTATCCTTTTAAATGTTGAAAGTGTTTTTGAGATGATATTTGAAATTTTAAATCAATATGTGGTAATTTAAAAAGTTTTGTTCTCTTGAAAAGTGTTTTTTAGAGTGGTTGGTTTCAATATATAATTTGGAAAACGTTCATAGTAATATGATCATTAACTTCTTATTCATTAATATATTTAACTAAAAATATTTTTCTTGTAAGTCATACACCTATTATTCCATTCATTCTAGGGAATATTATTTCTATGTTTTATTCCCTTTATCCCAACTATAATCCTCACAACAGTCTCTGAAATAAGTGGGACTAAGAAATCATGCATCTGTTTCCACTAGGAGAGCATATTGTGGTCTTGGTGTAATAATTTTTTGATTCAAGGGATTGTGGTTCTTGACTACTCAAGACAAGATGATCATGTATCCCAACCCATTGGGAATGGGGAAAGGGTTATAAAAGAGTAAGGGCACCATGAACATATTTTATATGATCAGATTATATATTAAGCCATTTTGTGCCTGAGAAAATTTTCATCTTTAGACAAAAAACTAAGAAATGTTGTTCGGTGATTCGCTAACTATCAACCTAAGAACATTTATATTTAAGAAGAAAACTATAATCATCATCAGCTTCATCTCTTTAATAGTTATTATTACATTTTTTTTCATGAGACTCACCCCAATATCTTATAAAAATGCACCTATGTTGCTTGAACTACTCTTAGCAGTAGTTATCCCATACTAGGTACCGATTATAATTTTGGATGAATTTAGAGGACAACACCTAACATAGTGGAGTAATTATTTTCATAAGATTAATTACCCATTTCCTTCAAAGCATACTGAAATTATTTGAAAAAATAAAATGTTGGGTTCCCTGTATTATAATTATCTATAACTTGCACCTTTGATAATGAATATCTTATGTGTATTTATTTATTTATTTTTACAAAATGAATATTTTATGAACCTAATTGGATGTATATGAATTGAAAATTAATGCATGCTAATCATAAGATAAAAGAGTATGAAGATGGAGTTAAATAGTTTATCAAGTTTGTAATAGGGAATTCACATGACCCTTCTCAAATACTTTGTCTATGTTTATATTGTTGTTATTAAAAAAAAATTAGTCCCAAAGAGCTGGAAGAACATTTGATTTGTCATAGAATAGATCAAAGTTATAAATGTTGGAATAAACATGGGAAAAAACTGAATATGCACACCAATTGGGATGATACTGCAATTTATGGATCATTTGATATGAATACCAATGTAAATGATGATGGGGATTTCATGGAAGAAATGACGATAGAAATTGAATATGACCCTTTTTATTGTACACACTTGTTTGAGAAATTAAATAGATGTTCTAAGAGACCATTGTATACCAATTATACTAAATACACAACATTTTCAACTGCATTAAAGTTATATAATTTGAAATCTGGCAATGAATGGAGTGATAATAACTTTATAGAACTACTTGGTCTTCTAGATGATATGATACCAGAAGAAAATGAACTTCCATGTCGAACATATGATTCTAAAAAATGCTACATTCAATGGGAATTATCTCTAGAAAAATACATGCTTTTCCAAATGATAGTATATTATTTCTCAAAGACCATGAATCACTCATAAAATTCCCTATGTGTGGCATAGATCGATACAAGAAAAATGAATCAAGAACTTCAAAATTTGTATGATACTTTCCTATCATTCCATAATTTAGAAGACTATATGGATGTTAGAAAACCATGAGACAATTGACATGACATGTAAATATAAGAATTAAATATGGAAACCTATGTCATCTAGTAGATTCTCCTCAGTAGAAGAAAATTGATTACGATTATCTTGAATTTGAAAATAAGATGATAAAATTTTTCCTTGCATTATATACAAATGGAATAAATCATTTTGGTATAAAAATTAGTACTCATAGTACATGGCTTTTCATGTTGGTAAATTATAACTTGATACCATGGTTATGCATGAATCAAAAATATATTATGTTGTCTTAGCTTATATTTGGACTAAAGAAACCCAATAATGATATTGATGTCTATTTGGATCCATTGATTGAAGATTTGAAATTGATATGGGATATAGGTGTTAAAATGTATGATGCTCATAGAAATAAATAATTCATATTGAGGACCATGTTGTATGGGACAATAAATTACTTTCCTACCTATGGAATTTTTTAGGCTATAACATTAAAGGAATGTTGGGGTGTCCCATTTGTGAAGAATACACACACTGAATTTAGTTGAAACATTCCCCGAAGAATGTGTTTTTAGGAGATCATAAATTTTTACCTCAATAACATAAATAATGATAATAGATGACAACATTTGATGGGAATATTGAAAAAGGTAAAAAAACTATCTCCACTAATGGGTGATTAACTATTTTATATAGTAAATCATTTTTGAAAAACATTATGAAATCATGTTGAAAAAAATATCAATTTTATTTGAATTAACGTATTGGAATTGTTTTTACATTATAAATTTTATTGATTTCATACATATAGAAAAAAATGTATTTAATAGTGTTATAAACATATTACTAAAAATTCCCTGAAAAATAAAAGATATCATCAAGGCTAGGTTGGACATGATTGACATGGGGATAAGGGAAAAGTTGGCATCAATGAAGGGTAAAGGGTGGAATTTTCTTCCTCTAGCAGTTTACACTCTATCCAGATAGGAAAAATTAAAAATTTTCATTCTTCTTAATGGTGTAAAAGTTTCACAGGGGTATTCATCAAATATATAGAATGTCATGTCAATGAATAATTTGGAGTTACAGGGACTAAAATTACATGACTTTCATGTTTTGATGAAAGATCTGATACTTGTTTCTTTAAATTGCATTCTTCCTAAAAAAATACAACATAAATCAACCAAAATCTGATTCTTTTTCAAATCCATATGCAATGAATTTATAAACCTAGTGAAGTTTCCAATCATGAATAAGGATATTTTAGTAATATTATGTGAATTATAGATGTTATTCCCACCATAATTCTCTAATATAATGGTCCACCTAATGGTTCACTTGGTTAGAGAGGTTCAATTATATGGTCCTATCCATTATAGATTAACGCACCCCATTGAATAGTATATGAATATTTTGAAAGGGTATAACAAGAATTGAAGTCTTCCAGAAGGCCATATTTAAAAATGATATATTTTTGAATAAGCTGTTGAATTCTATACCGATTATCTATTAGATGTTAACAACATATGTCTCCCAAAGTCTCATCATAGCAGATGCCTTATGGGCAAAGGGATTTTTGGAAGAGATTTTGTTATAATTACCATTATAGATAAGGAACAAGAACATATTTACATTTTACATAATAGTGAAGATGTTGATCCATATGTTGAATCCTATAAAGAAATTATTAGAGATTTGAATCCATCAAGGGATTAATGATGGATATCAAATACACATAATTAACAATTTATAGGATGGTTATGAGATAAAATTTATAAGGATATATCTAAAAATCTAGATTCAATTGCTGAATGAATTCAATGGATAGCTAGGGGACCAAATGAAAATGTTATATCTTATAATGGTTTGGTAATAAATGGTTATATGTTCAATATAAAAGAACACGATGAATGCAATATGATGCAAAGTAGTGGAGTTATACTTGTGGTGGAAGTGATGCACATATCTGGTTCCAAAGATAGAAATCCAATTTATGTGAATATTTCATATTTTATCATTATAAAATTGATATATAAGTTGAATTTCACAACATTTCAAGTGAATATTTTCTATTGAAAATGGGTTGACAATAGGAGTGCAGTGAATGTTGATGAAATGGGATTTGTGAAGGTTAATTTCAGTGTGGAAGGGGAAAAGGATGAGCTATTCCTAATGACATCACAAGTAGTGAAAGTATTTTATTTCTCAGATCTAGAAAATAAGAATTGGTTTATTATCCTACTGGAGACTAAAACAACTACAGGGTCAGAGGAAAATTCAATCGAGGATGGATCTTTTAGTAGGATATAAAAATCCATTCATGCCAGCCCCAATGTATAAAATGTATTGTATGTTAAAATAGAACACAAAGAGGGGATTTGGATTCTTGATAGAGGATCTAAATCCCTTCATCCTTTAAAAAAATAAACAGAGTTCAATGATAAGGTTATAGTTTTTTTAATATACTATTCTTTTCCTCCTGATATTTTTTGTTCTATATTGTATTAACATAATCTACATTAAATGTTTGAATACTCATACAGACAATGTCTTCTACACATGATGATGTTACCAAACTCGAGGAAGAATAGACTGTTGATACTAAAACTAAATAATTTTTTGGGGATCAATATCATGTTGATTAAAAAAAACAAGAATGATGCTGCATCAAAGTGTTGAATAAAATTATCAAGTCAAGAAGTAAGGGTATAAAATTTGAGGTTGGCTAGAATCAATGTGACCAACCTATTGACCTCGATAAGTCAATGTTCATTAGTTATGTTGGGGTCACAATGAGGATGAATGTTCTGATCGATATAGATTCATGGCACCATGTATAACTTGTAATTAAGGAAACCATTTGAAAATATATAAAGGTAATGTTATGATATAATTTCTCTATTTTATTGAAAAATTATATAATGGAACATTGATTTAATTTTCATTATTCCTTGAAGATTTTATTTATTGTAGAATATTTCCATAATAAATATGTGTTAATGGCTATTGTAAAATCCCATAGATACTTAGAGACTCTTCTTACCAAGTTACATTTTTTGGATACTAAGGAGAAATTAAATACCTACCCACCAGTTAGTTAATAACACATTATAAAGAAGGAAACATGGAATGATTTCATCAGTATCCATGATAAGAAATTATTTCAAGTGAATTATAGTCCATAATATATTATTTAAAATTATTTTCTAATCCAATTTGATTCAAAATTGTTAATTTATAAAATAGAAAAAAAGTTCTGAAAAGAAAGAATGTGCATCAAAACTAATACAAACCTATCAAAAAGAAATTATGGGGTATGATTCACAATAGAATAAATTGGTATGTATTTTAAGTCAATAATAAAATTTTTATCAGATATAAAACAATATATGAAAATTTGTTTATATTCAAATTTATGAATCAAAATCTGAATCCACATCTATCCCACATCATGTTCTATGAAGGGAGGATCACATAAATAAGGAGGGTAAAATAGTTGATAAAAACACAAATGTAACATGAAAAACATGTTTATGTATGAAATAATAGTAATTATTTTTGATTTATAATAGTATTGCATAAAAATATCTATTTATGTTAATATTTTTTTATATGTTTTAGACATAATAATCAAAAGCAACCATACCAGAATAAAAACTACTTTCAGTAGCTTCGAAGTGGCCGAAATAATATGGCCGCGTTAGAGGAGTAGGCTCTGGAGTGTCTCCTCAAACATACTTTGAGAATATAAAACCACAAGAAGATACATATAATATGATGAAAGGATTATAGGTACAAATATATTATTTGTAAGATATTATTGTCTGGTATGGTTTGATATACCAATATATGAGAAAGGATCAAAGAGAACCAGTGGTGGAACAAAGATCCACACATAAAGAACCAAATCACCCCACTAACTTTGAGGATAGTCATTCCCCTTAACTGTATAACTTACCTGAGGTAAACAATTTTTTCCTTAATTTTTCTCCTAAATGTGAATAAAAAAACTTTCAATAAATTTATATTACTAAAATTATATAGGGAAAATTTGTATGTGATTTCTATTTATCAATACCCATGCACCACCTTATTGTGAGGGGTAAAATGTATAATATATCAGGAGATAATATCCACAATAAAGAACTCCCAAAAGATTAAATGAGAGTAGTGATTGAGGTATATCAAGATCCAACCACTGAGTTTCATGTTCCACTTGATGTTCTGGATATTACAACAGTCAATGATGGTATTTGAACTTTCATGGCATGGCCATATAATCTTAAATAGACATGATGTATGTTTTTAAAAAATTGTTTCTTATGAAAAACCTACAAAAGTTGATGAAAAAAGGTCTAAAATGTGGTATAGTATTAAATATGGATAAAGTGATGGTTAAATAAAAGGTAGGATCAAGATAATCTAGTGAATCAGAAAAGAAATCAAAAGGACCTTATGGTTGTACCTTCTCCGCACCAATTCTACATCAAAATTTATTATCATTACAAATTCATGAAGAAAACACATTTAAATATGAAAATATATCTTACATAACATATGAAGAAGAAATATTTTGAACTTTAATTATAGACATAGTTGGTCTCAATAGTATAAATGAGATTCTCAAGTTTGAATGGCTAGGAGCCTCAATTGTAAATACATACATAAGGTAAATTTTTATAATATGTATATCCAAATAGTGATCTAATATGTTAAAGTTAATAACTATTAATATTTTCTATAGGCATTTATATTACTACTATATAAAGGAAAAATACTTCAAAGAACAATTTGGATTCATTAATCCCTATACCAATTCTATGGAATTTTTTTTGGAGAAGGATGAAATTGTTAAGAAGAAAAATGAGTTTTACAATGCATTTGGGAAAAAAACAACATACACTAGACTCCTTTTGATGCCTACAATGCATGGGTAAAAATCTATAATCTAATCATATAAAATATTTTTTTTATTTTTTTATTACTTATTTGTTTTTGTTTTTTGGAAGCACTGGATGCTGTTAACACTCAATCTGGGTACCCCAAATATTTATTTTTTGGATCCAAAGCACGAATATCCAACAAAACGACCACACATGATGTGTATTGTGATTTTTTAATACACTAAAATAAAAATTTTATAGATAAAATACAAATTATATGTTTCAATATATGTTTTAGCAAGATTTTTTTATGATATGGAGATTGCTAAATATAGGATAAATCATGGCGTGAAGTTAGTAAATGAACATAAAAATCCAAAGGATTACTTCAAATGGAAATATATTAAGGTATATATAAAAAAATTTAACTATCAAAACATATTTCAAAAAAATTAACTTATTTTGGTCAATGTTTATGTAGTGTTTGAATAAAGATAATTTAAATGATTATGGATATTATATTTGAAAATTTATGAGAGATATCATAAACCCTGAAAAGACCACCATCCACATACATGAAATTTTCTATGGTAATTAAAATTTCATTAAAAATGTTTCTTAATAATTTGTTTATAAATATTTTCTCAGTACTACCATGATTTTCTAAAACCGTTACACTCAAAATAAGAAGTAAATCTGTTTAAAGATGAGTGTGTAGAATACATGGTGTCAAAATGTTTTCTGAAAACAAATTTAGTTGATTACTTTATATGTTTGTGATCTAGTACAGACTATGACCTTAGAAATATATTCAGGGTGTGAATAATTATTATTAGAAAGCTTATATATTATTTTTGATCTATTTCTCAAGGAGAAGTATAATGGAGGAAATCAATTTGTTCATAAATGTGATGAAAACATGGTGTTAAAATGTATATAGGAATCATGAAGAGGTGACTTCATAATATATATTTAGTTAATTTTATAATCATTTTATCTAATTTTTAGTTAATTTAATTATAATTTTTAGAATAAAGTTATACTAATTCCCTCTCTAGGGATCTATCATGGGTGGTGGTAAATGATAAAATAAAAGAATAATAAAATGGTTTCACTTTAATGGGTGGTGGAATTATTTAGGCTATTCGACCATTAATTAGATGCATGGTATAATATAAAAAATTCTTGTGAAATTCATACAAGTAACACATCAAGTTTACATTAGTGAAATGGATTGACTAAAACTGATTCTTTTGAATGAACATGATATGAAATTAAATCATCCCACTATTATATCACATATAATATCACAATCATTACATTTTTTTAAAGAAAGGTTGAGGGGAACTCCCTCTTTATTGAACCATAAAGAAACAACCTCTTAAATGGACTGGGATAAGAGGCAACCCATTACATGAAAAGGGAACAAATACTCATAAAGCAAAGACCGAAGGTTAACATAAATCATTGAAGACAAAAAGGAAGCAGGCAGAAAAAACAAGCATCGAAAAGAACCTTATCACCCCCTCTATCAGACCATGCAAGGTGAGATCCGTCAAAGGAGATGTCTCGACCCCCTGCCAAGAAGTTGTGTCGTGATGGAAACACAATGTGGTAGAGCTCTCTCCCAATCCACACCGAGATGCATATGGAAGACCAGATGATAGGTTATAGCACACCTATCTCTCTTTCGAGCCACCCACCCAACAGTGCATGCGAAAAAACACAACATTATCAACCTGATGCAAGATAAAACCTGACAGAAACACAGTGCAGAAGATCCAACAAAGTGACCATCCGTCCAAGTGGACAAATGGATTATGATGAGTGAAAATAAACCCATCCCTCTTTCAAGGTCACCCACCCGACGTCAAACTACAAGATGCAGCAACCCTGCCAAATGTAATGAGGAAGAATCCAATGCTTGTAAATCCACCAGCAACCAATTTGGAAAACACAGAACCAAACACAGTCGAAGTCATAGCTCACTAAATCAAGTAATCCACATCCCTCGACCTCCACTTGAGACCTTAAAAACTGAAATCCACCATTCGAAGATTATAAGAAGTAAAAATCCAGGGGAAAAGCTCAAAAAAATCCAAGCAGTGCAGCCAAGCTCATTGAAAATTGGCCCTCCAATCCAATTCGTCACTAATATAGATGCACACATTTATTATGTAAAATGATCCATGTTCACAAGCTCATTAATAAAAACTCATCATCATTATCAATAAAAAATACAATAGAATAGGTGTGTTCTCATTTTTATAAACAAATAATGATGATGTTATGTTAGAGTTTATCATCACCTAAAATATTGAAAAGGATATACTAATCTATAGCACAATATAGGAAGACTTAATGGATGCACTAGATTTTATTATCATTTGAATGATCTAAAGGTGTATACTGATGTTTAATACTATCAAAAACTAGTTAAAAAATTTATAATTGAGTTTAGTGTCCTTGGAAAATACATAATGGGTCACACTGATGTTTTTCCATAAAATAAGGTAAATGGTTTATCATGGAGTTTGTACTCTCTATAATGGTGAAAGGGAAAGATATATTTTATTATGTTCCATAAAAACTAAAATATAAATATTTATTTTAGTTCAATCAATGAATGATAATAGGTTTACAATAATGTTTAATTTTTTATAGGAATAAATAAATGGATACACTGATTTTTAGTATAATCTAGGAATATATAACGTGTTATGGTAGTTTTTTGTAGTAAATAAGAAGGAAAATATTTATATATTATTTTTACACCAACCCAAAAGGATAAAAAAATTTATGGGATTTTTTAATACGTGAATGTTATCTTATTGTAAAGTGGTTAAATATATCATGTTTTTGGGATTCATCTTTTAAAATATCTCATTTGTATCCACAGTGGGTGAAATGTAATAGTTTGGAATCATAGTTTAAAATAATGGTATTAGGAATTAATTGTTTCATATATATGATTTATTTATTTCTTTATAATATTACTAACATAAGAATTGTTTTCTTAAATAGGTGGATTATTTTTATTAAGTTGGGGTGGTTTGTTCGAAGCTGTTCATGCTCATGATAGATTAGAAAGAACATATTTCTTTCGGTTGGAAGAGGAAACCCATGCTGCCTGAAACATGAAGTTTTTAAGGCAGCATGATGTCATGACCCACAACATGGAGAGGAGGTATGGTGGAAAGGTTCTCCAGAATCCTCTAGAAATCTCTTCATCATTACTAGGTTCTATAATATTCCATACTTTTTCAGAGTAATTTGGAACACCCCCTTGGGCCTTGAAGGCTCCGCAAAAGAGCTTAGAAAAGTCCAAGTTCCATGATAATAATGTTTCCTCTTCCATTATAATAGAAAATATTCCATATTTTCTATAATTTTCATATATTTGACAGCAAAACAATTATCACATACTTAATCATCCACACCTCAATCTTATACATAGTGTGCTCAGTATGACTCGAACTGTATGTTTTCTGTTTATAATTTATATTTTAGTTTAAAACACACATTATATAATCAAAACCAATACAACACATTAATATTATTTTGATACTTTTATAAACCATCCAAAATTAATTTTTATTTTTATTAATCAACCTTACCTCAATATGATGCACGTTGTGGCTGATATGACTCCAAGTGTGTCTTTTTATTTAAAATTAACATTAATTTTAGTAAAAAAGAAAACTAACATACTCAAAACCAATAAAAAATATTTATATTATCTTGATAATTTATTAAAATTATCCATTACTTATTTTTGACAAGTAGGAATCAGGAAAACCTCAATCTAATACATGATGTGACTAGTATGACTCAAAGTGTCCATTATCAATTTAAAATTGACATTTTAGTTCAAAACATGTGCTACTCACTAAAAACTAAGAAAACATGCTCATACTGTCTTAATAATTTTTAAAAATGATTCATAAGTTATTTGTGACATGTAGGAATTAATCTCATATCAAACTTACACATGATGCGATAGGTATGACTCAAAGTGATTGTTTCCAGTTTAAAATGACATTTTAGTAAAGAAACACAAGAGACATATTGAAAAACCAAGAAAACACATTAATATTGTTTTTATAATTTATAAAAATGATCCATAAATCGTTTTCTACATATATGAATCATCCTCACATCAATCTAATGCATGGTGTGACTGGTATGACTCTAAGTGTCTCTTTTTATTTAAATCTAGCATTAATTTTAGTAAAAAAAGATAACTGACATATCTAAAATTGAGAAAACACATTTTTATTATTTTTATACTTTATTAAAATGATATATATTTCATTTTTGATGTGTATTAATCACTAACACCTTAATATGATACACAATGTTACTGGTAGGAATCCAAGTGCATGTTTTTATTTAAAATTGACATTAATTTTAGTAAAAAAGATCATTTATATACTCAAAACCAATTAAAAAAAAATTCCAATTGTTTTGATACTTTATTAAAATGATCTATAAGTCATTTTTGATGTGTATGAATCCTCTTGACCTCAATATGATGCACGGTGTGACCGGTATAACTCCAAGTGTGCCTTTTTTATTTAAATCGACATTAATTTTAGTAAAAAATACAACTGACATACTCAAAACTAATAAAAAGAATTCATATTGTTTTTATAATTTAGTAAAATTATCTATATGTCATTTTTATTTGAAGGAAATAGAAGAATCTTAATCCGATACATGATGTGCCTAGTATTACTCAAAGTGTCCATTATCTGTTTAAAATTGAAATTTTAGTTCAAAAAGTTTCACTCACTAAAAACATAAAAAACATGCTCATATTTTATTTATAATTGAGGAAAATTATTCATAATTAATTTATTATGTTTAAGAATAAGTCTCATGTCAAACCGACACATGATATGACTGGTATAACATAAAGTGCATGTTTCCAGTTTAAAATGACATTTTAGTAAAAAAGAAAAGTGACATACTTAAAACTCAAAAAACACATTATCATTGTTTTTATAATTTATTAAAATTATCCATAAGTCATTTGGGATGTGTAGGAATCAACCACACCTCAATCTGACATACTATGTGATTGGTATGACTCCAAGTGTGTGTTTTTATTTAAAATTGACATTAATTTTCGTAAAAAAGACAAGTGACATACTCAAAATCGAGAAAAAACATTCACATTGTTTTTATAATTCAAGAAAATGATTTATATGTCATTTTTTATGTATAGGAATCATACAAAACCTCAATTTGATTCATGGTGTGACCAGTATGACTCCAAATGCATCTTTTTATTTAAAATCAACATTAATTTTAGTAAGAATTATAATTAACATACTAAAAACATAGAAAACACATTTTTATTATTTTTATACTTTAGTAAAAATATCTATAATACATTTTTATGTGTAGTAATCATCCTCACCTCAATACGATACATGATGTGCATGGTATGACTCAAAGTATCCATTATCAGTTTAAAATCGATATTTTAGTTTAAAAAGTACCACTCACTAAAAACCAAGAAAACTGACTCATATTGTCTTAATAATTTAGTAAAATGATTCAGAATTCATTTTTTACATGTAGTAATTATTCTCACATCAAACGGATACACGATGTGATCGATATGACTAAAAGTGTGTGTTTCCATTTTAAAATCTCATTTTAGTGAAAAACAAAAGTGACATAATAAAAACTAATAAAACACATTCATATTGTTTTTATATTTTATAAAAATGTTCTATAAGTAATTTGTTACTTTTAAGAATCATCCGAACCTCAATCTGACACACAATATGACCAGTATAACTCAAAGCGTGTCTTTTTATTTAAAACTGACATTAATTTTAGAAAAAAAGACAACTGAGATTCTAAAAATATATTGAACACTTTTTTATTGTTTTTCTAATTTATGAAAATGATCCATAATTAATTTTTTTATATGTAGGAATCATGCTCACCTCAATCCAATATACAATGTTCCATGTATGACTCAAAGTATTTGTTATAAATTAAAAATTGACATTACAATTCAAAAAATTTCACTCACTGAAACCCAAGAAAACATGAAAAGATTATCTCAATAATTTTGTAAAATAATTCATAATTAATTTTTGATTTTTAGGAATTAGTCTCACATCATACCTACAAATTATGTGACTAGTGTGACTCAAATTTCATGTTTCCAGTTTAAAATGACATTTTAGTAAAAAACAAAAGTTACATACTCAAAAATAATAAAACAAATTTATATTTTTTTGATACTTTAGTAAAATGATACATAATTCATTTTGGATGTGTAGGAATAAGATTCACCTCATCTGATGCATGTTGTGACTGATATGACTCAAAGTGTATCTTTTTTTTTAAATTGAAATTAATTTTAGTAGAAACAATAATTAACATAATCAAAGATGAAAAAAATACATTTGTATTGTTTTTATACTTTAGTAAAAATATTCACAAGTCATTTGTGACATGTATTAATCAGCCTCACCTCAACCTGATACACGATGTGCCTGGTATGACTCAAAGTGTCTGCAATCAATTTAAAATTAACATTTTAGTTTAAAAAAGTTTTACTCCCTAAAAACCAAGAAAAAGTGATCATATTTTCTTGATAATCTAGGAAAATTATCAATAAGTAATTTTTAACATATAGGAATTAGTTTCACATCAATACTACACATGATGTGACTAATATAACTCCATGTATGTGTTTCTAATTTAAAATGACATTTTAGTAAAAAAACAAGTTACACACTCAAAATTGAGATTAAACATTTTTATTGTTTTGATACTTTAGTAAAATAATCCATAATTCATTTGGGATGTGTAGGAGTCATTCAAACCTCAATCCAACACACAGTTTTCCTGGTATGACTTCATGTGTGTCTTTTTATTTAAAATTGGCATTAATTTTATTAAAATAGATAGCTGACATACTTAAAACATAGAAAACAAATTTATATTGTTTTTATAATTTATGAAATGTTCCATAATTCATTTTTATTTGTAGGTTCATATTTACATTAATACGATAGAAAATGTGACAAATATGATTTATAGTGTCCGTTATCAGTTTAAAATTGACATTTTAGTTTAAAAAAGTGCCACTCACTAAAAACCAATAAAACATACTCTGATTGTATTGATAATTTTGAAAAAAAATCATAAGTCATTTGTGATGTGTAAGAATTAATACCATATCAAACTGACACATGATGTGACCGGTACTCGAAGTGTCTATTTCTAATTTTAAAATGATATTTTAGTAAAAAACGCAAGTGAAATAATCAAAAACAAGAAAACAAATTCATATTGTTTTGATACTTTAGGTAAGAAATCCATAAGTCATTTGGGATGTGTATTTTTTATCCTCACAACAATTTGATGTACAATGTGATCAGTATGACTATAAGTATTTCTTTTTATTTAAAATTGACATCAATTTTAGTAAAAAAGACAACTGGCATACTCAAAATTGAGAAAAAACATTCTAATTGTTTTGATACTTTGAAAAAACGATCCAAAATTCATTTATTATGTGTATGAATTATCCAAACCTCAATCCGATACATGATGTGTCCGGTATGAATCAAGGTGTTCGCTATTAGTTTAAAATTGACATTTTAGTTCAAAAAGTATCACTCACTAAAAACAAAGAAAATACACTTATATTGTCTTAATAATTTAGGAGAAGGATTTATAAGTCATTAGTGATGTGTAGGAATTATTCTCATGTGAAATTGACACATTATTTGATTGAAATTACTAAAAGTGCATGTTTCCTATTTAAAATGATATTTTATTAAAAACACAAGTGATAGACTCAAAATTGAGAAAACACATTTATATTGTATTAATACTTTATAACAATGATCCATAATTCATTTAGGGTGTGTTAGAGTGATATTCACCTCAATTTAATGCATAGTGTAACTGATATGACTTCAAGTGCATTTTTTCAATATATAAGTTCCATTTTAGTTTAAAACGCATATCACATCACGAAAACTAAGAAAACAAGATCAGATTGTTTTCTCATCATTTTATCTGTTATTACTTAATTAATTTCCTTATTATTTTTATCTTATACTTATTTAGTTAATTTTAATAGAGAAAATTCTTGAAGATGAATAATAAATGGGGTGATGAGCTAGAATCAACCACAACTTAATCTGACACACAATGTTCCTGGTATGACTCAAAGTTTAGTTTAAAATTATCACTTTCTATTTAATTAATTTATTTATAGTATTACTAACATAAAAATTGTTTTATTATATAGGTGCATTCTTTAGATCAAGTTAGGATGGTTTGTTCAACAATAACATGAGTGGGGTTAGGGGACAAAGACAAAGAAACATTAATGTTCTTGAATGTCTGTGATAATTTGTACCTACTATGGTAATTATATAAAACAATGTTTGAAATGTTTATAATATAACATTTTTTTCTTATATTTTTGTTGTAAATTTTATATAATTTATAATATGTATTGTACCTGTATGCTATTTTTAGTGCTATCTGTACATGTATGCTATTTTTAGTGCTATATGTATTGTACTTGTGCTATTTTTGGTGCTACAGTGTGTTATAAATTTTGAAGCATGCTACAATATTCCCCTTTATCAGAGATTCTAAAATCAATGATGAAGTGTCTCTTTATCAATGCTTCTAAAAGCATTGATAAAATCCTAGGTCTTTTAATCATGCTCCAGTATTCATCACTTTTTTAGCACTGAAAAAGGCTAATTTTATCTCTACCAAAGGCCTTTTTATATTAGTGAATCAATAATGTCATTGTCTTCTAAATCCATAATTCTATATGATTTTCTATTTTCTGCATAACCAACAAAACACCATTAATTTCTCTTGGACTAATTTTAGTTCTTTTAGGATCAGGAACTCAATAATAGGATAAACACCCCCACACATTAAAATATGAAAGATTAGGTATTATCCCTTTCAAAATTTCATAAGGGGATAATTTATTCTTTCTATATGTATTATATTATGAATATAATTACATATAAAAAAGATTTATCCCATAAATTTAATGGAAACATATATTTATTAATCATGAAATTTACCATTTATACTGAAGTTTGATTTTTTTCTTTCAGATAAACCATCTTACTGAGGTGTAAAAGGGGTAGATAATTGGTGAATTATATAGGTTATAGGTGTATTGGATGAATAATTTGAAGGTATGTACAACTCATATTTTAGTCATAAATCATTTTTAATCATTTCTATTAGAGTTGGAGCCCTATAATCAATTAATATTAGACATAAGATTACATGTATATTCAAATATATAAATATTAATTTAAATACCTTATCACACATTTATTATTCTTCTACATAACATTAATGTTATAATATCCTAGTTTATATTTCTCATTGATAAGGTTATATAATTTACCCACTATAATGAGAACCTCTAAGTTCCATGATGATATTCTTAAATATAGTGTTATAGTTGGATAAAGTTTTATGATGGGAAAAATGGAACATGAATATGAGGTTCGATTACTCATAAGTGGATGAAGCTTATTCTCATAAATTTTGGACTTGGTAATCTCCAAGATGGAAGATTATGAGAACATACCTAGAAATTCTGTACGTTTTGGTGTCATCATATATTTCTATATGCGAGCGTGTTCAATGGTCCTTAGACTCTAAGATTATCATTAATACATATCATGACTCATGCAATTAGATTTAATAACCAAAACTGTCATGCCATATGTTGGTAAGAATTAGGGTATGTTGGGTGCATCATTAAGGACATGTTATTAATAATAAGTTGAGAAAGTATTTTTCCCTTTCATCGTTATGAAAGTTGATATCTCAACCCTTTTCTTAAAATGTAACTGTTGCATTAAATTCCATGGTCATAGTGTAATGAGTTTTATTTTAGATAGTAAATGAAAGACTTATCAATCATGTAGGTTGATAATATAGATGTGAAATGTGCTTGATGTGACATTGAGACAAAAGGGATTATATTACACAGTGAGCGTTTATATATGGTTGTTGATATTATGACATTAAGTTCTTTCTCTTGGGATCCTTGACCCATTTCCAGATAATAATCCTATACTTTAGGCATACCCACCTAAGGCCAATAAGAAATAATATTAGAGGGTTACACACTAAGTGTTTACATTGATCTCTATTAAATTCTATTTGAAATTAATTAATAAAATAAATATTATTCCCAAGATTGAGGAATAATTTTATTCATGTTTTGTTGATCTCTAATATCTATAATATAATAAATAATTTATTTATTTTATTATGTGAATATTTTATAAATATTTATTCTCCATATTTTGAATAAAATATTTATTTTATTTATTGATGAATAAAATATTTAATAAAATATTTATTTAGGTATTCATTAAATGTTGAGGAATTAGAGTGGACAAAGATTATTTTTGACGATGAATATTTATTTTTAAACTGATGAATAATATTTATCACTGCAAAAGTTATAGCATGGAATATAATAATAATAATAATTATAATATATGTCATGAGGATAAATAATTATTACTATATTATTTATGGGATGATATGCAATTAAATAATATTTTAACCTAAAACCTAACTCTATAAATATATGTTTTTATTTATTGTGTAGGGATAATTGAAAATTTAAAATATAGAATTGGTGCACCAAAATTTACCCTATAGGTAGAAGTAGTCTTTGTATTACATGTAGGGGTCGAATCCATAGGGGCTGAAGAAGTAACCCTGAGACACTCATACTTGATTGAATGGGGATTGGATAAGAAGTGGATAACATTGGGGTTGATTGTAATTGTAATAACATAATATTAAAGTAACAAAGATAATTTATATAATTTAAGAATGAAGCACATAAATATTTTAATGGAAACAATTAAAGAAGATGAGTCAATCCTAAGTTGTTGTTAGATCTAGAATGTATGTAATTTTTTTCCTATTAATTTTCTGTTCACTAGTTCATGTAATATCTAATCAATGAGATTAGTTCCCAACATCATTCTACAATTTAATCCATACAAAATTACAAGGATAATCACCAATGAAATTAGAGGATCACTTTCATTATCACTCAGAGGAATTGGATCATACTATCACTTAAAATGTATAGTTGTTAAAGTCAGTGAAGACGAATAATAAAATAAATCAAAGAAAGGAACTATCAAACCATAGAACTAATTTAAGAATTTAAGCACATAAAAAAACATAAAATACACACCCACAAAACTCCCTAGGGTAATACCAAAAGATATTTATCATTCCATCGATTAAAATATTTCAATTAAATATAAAAGTTGACTTATAAAGGAAAAATTGAAGAAGTGAAAAATAATGAAATAATGAACACTCCACCGTTATGTGTGGAATTTTTTGTGTGTAAATAAATTAACACCTTTATTTAAAGGTATAAAATTGATATGAAAAATAATATAAAAATTAAATAAATGAGATCTTTTATTCAGAAATGAAGGTGATCCGAACAGCTTACATGAGAATAAAATAAACATGTGATTACAAAATGAAAACTTAACATGACAATCGAAAGAATAAAACTTTTACCCAAAACTTCCTTCACAAAAAACACTTTAAATAGGGAAATTTTGAGCCTTATATCAATCACCATTCATTAAATATCATGACCTTTAATTATTATAGTCAAAAGGTAGGAGGGAAATAATTGGTAAGTGGACTTTTCAACTTTGACTGGAAACAAATGATCAATATTCTGCTTCCATATTGACCCAAAAAGATGACTTTGAAGATGGAAAAATTTGGGAAGGTCATAGAAGAAGAATATTTTATTCCAAGTTTCCTATAAATAATTTAAAATTTTTAAGTCAATTAGACCATTCATTCATATTTTATGGTCAAAATATTGGGTTGACTTTTTGAGCCTTGAAATTTGGCACACAAATTAAACTTCAACTTGGGATCTCTATATCTCCTTGAAAAATTCAAAATTAACTATGTAAAAAGTTTCATGAAATGTTCCTCATAGTTTTATATATCTCTATTTAAAATTTTCACTTCATTGGTCTTGAATTGTGGGATCCACTTTTATTTGATGGACCTAAGGCCCATTCTTCTTTGTCCAGATCCATGTCCAAAAATTTTCATATCCAATTATGAATCTTCAATTGATCCTAAAATAAAAAATTTTCCACACAAATTGTATAATCGTAACCTTAAATATAAAATTTAAATAATTAAAATAATTTATTCCACAAACTAATGATTAGTTGGGACCAAATTGATACACTTTAAACATGTATTGCACAATGATGTGAAATGAGGTTAAAATAATAAAATACACTAAAACTAGGGTTTATAGACATTGAAACACATGAATATTAAAATATAAGAAATGGATATTATCCTATTTCAGTGGATAATCAAGAATATTTGCATACAATAGATTTATCTAACTTTGTCTCTAATTCCTCCTATATTCCTCTCAATAATGAGAAGAACTCATTCAAGCCTGAAGGATCTTGGAGCGATCAATACAAAAAATGAAATACATTTGATTCACCACACTAGCTCCCAAAAATCAATTTTAATTGATTATATATCAAAGGAGAATGTGTGGATCACCACTATAGGGGTTATACACTTGAATACTTATAACATAATGAAAGTAATTTGAAAGGTTTTTTTGGAAGATCATTAACATCATCGAAGAAAGGATCTTAATACAAGGCAATCACTTATCCCAATAATAAATAAATAAATTATAAATTTAATGTGAAGGATCCTCTCTAAAGGTATTGATAAAATCTAAATTAAAATATATTTTAATCTAATTCCCACCACAGGTGCTTCTATAATACCAAAAACCGTCAAGCAGTATAAGTGTGGCCATGTTTTAAATTTATAATTATTTATTTTATTATTGATCAATATGATTAATTGTGGTTAAATTATTCATTTCATATTATTAATTCTTTTATCCAATTTGAATTAACATGTTTTTGACATATTAATTATCATTGTCCAGTGTTTCATTTTATTAAAGGACTAATAATACATGAAGAATGACTAGATATTCCATTGGGAAGCGTTAAGGATTTTGGTTAGATAACATGGGACCAAACAGTGTGTAGTAGGAGTACACATTATGTATCCAAGTGCATTACACCTGGCCATGTATCAGGATACACAACACTCTGAGTAGTAATTATACACGGTGCATTTATTTCACACCGTTTGTAGATCAGGACAACCTGAAACATGACATGTTGGATTACACGGTGTATAGCTGGAATACACATTGTGTTGTCTAAATGGGTTAGTAGTGAAATTCACATAACCCGTGTGGTCATTATACATGGTCAAAATGACATGAGACTGAAAATATATTGCATAAATGGAGTACCCAATATTTAGTTGGTGAAATGGCATGTAAACCATTGATTATTGCATCATAAATAGACACCAAGAATTCGAAAAAATAAAAATACACACAACATGTGATATACACAATGTATATTTGGATTGTACATGTCGTGTAGTACCACATTTGATGAACACATTGATCCCTTTGGTGGGTTTCACAGACACACAAAAAGTGGAACACATGGAAGGTTGTTGGTAGTACACACCATGTAGTCTAATAGGTATACATGTCAAAGCCTCAATCATGTATCCTAGGTACATAGTAACTAAGTCACATGACCTATAAATGGAAAGTAAATGCCATGTAGTCTCCCAATAAAAGTCAGAGTTAAATTAAATTAAATTTACAATTGCATCATTAAAATATTATTTTATTGATTGAAACCTATTATGTTTGACAATTTAATTAAGGTTTTTAATAATTATTAAATTCTCAATTAATTTATTGTAATAATATGTAATTATTAGTTCTGCCACTTATTTTCCATGAATGAATTTATAATGAGAATCTCAAAGAGAATTTGGATGGTGATTAAGATGAAAGAGAATTAATTAATTAACTAATTAACTAACTAATTAATTAATACAAGCATGTTTATCTTAATAATAAATAATGGATAAAAATTAATGTTAAATGGTTTATTTTTTCTTATATGTTGCATTTATGACTATTCATGAGCTTGACTTAGACCTGTATATGTGTTGGATGGTTTAATTTAATTTATTGAATGAGGTTTCAATTATTTAATATTAAATTAAATTTTATGGTCTATGATTCAACCTTACCTCCATTATTTTGTAGGACCTATATGTCCATGGTTATTTATGTAACCCCCATTAACTAATCCTTTAGTTCCCCTCACCTATGTGTGAGTTATAGATACATGTAATTAATTGAGTATCCCAAGACACGTGGAGGAAACTCAAGATAGAACCATAATGATACCATCCTAGGTGATACACATGTGGATAGGTGGAATGTTTTAAATCATGACAAGACCAACACAAGGAGTTATTACCATATTTCATAGGTTTATTTATTGTACGCTCAATAAATAAACCATTAGATAAGCTTATGAACAAGTCATTTAATTAATTAATTATTTATTTCTATACATTATTTAATTTATGGATATAAGAACACATTCACATAAATAAATGAATTAATGTGCAATGTAGGAATTTAAATAAATGTATTATGTGTAAATTTTTTTATCCAACATAGTTAATTAATTAAGTAAAATCCACTTAATATTAACAAGTCATGTAAAGGATAAAATAAGATAAAATTTATATATAATAAATAAAATTACTCAAACATATATTAAGTCAGGCATGACCTTCCATTAATTGATTTGGAATGAAACCAATAAAAATAAGTGTTTTCCAACCATTATTGGGATATTTACTTTTATAAGGGGATTTATTATAAAGGTTTTGAGTCGACTTAACCATTTTACATCAAGAGGATGAACCCTTTATAGACTTGGTGTAATTTGGAGACAAGTGTTGAGGAAATCCAAGTCAGGATTTTAGGATTGGGGAGTCCACTCAACAGATCAAGGAGTTATAAGTCTACAGTTGGAAAATAATTTCCTACTTAAATACCTTCAAGTAGATTTCCCAACCTATGTTGGGGTTATGAAAAGGGGCATATGGGTTATTTCCACTAGAATTTCATTGCAACTAGACATTCTAATTTTAATGGTGAGGGATTTTGGGACTTGATAAAATAGTAGGAGAAATAAAATTAAATTTATTATGTCTCACATAATTAGTAATCAAGTAAATAAATAATCATATATTTTATTTATTTTAGAAAATGTAATGAAAAATAAGAAACTATTGTGATCATTCCTTATGTTAGGGTATATCATTACAAATACAAATTTTTAAAAATGATACAATTGTTTATATGATGCATTATTATCAGAAAAAATATATTTTGTTCTAGAATCCCCTATTCCTATGTTTTCACTCAAGTATAGGTGAGAGAAGGTGACAATGATTCCTACTGTAGATATGTTGAGGATGCCTCCTATGTTCTTAGTATTATACTATCTACTATATTTAAAGATTTGAGGATACAAAATAAGGAAATGGATTCTTACACCATATTATCTCATCTCCAATATCATGAGAAAGAGAAAGAAAGGCTTGATATAAATAATATTTTCAATGAACTATATCAGTATAAACTGGAAGAAAGTAATCTAGCTACTAATCATGTTTTCAAAATACTAAGGTATTTTTATCAGTTAGTGAAATTAGGATTCCACTCAGATAATAAATTATCCATTAATCTTATCTTATTATATTAACACTAATATTATCCTTATTTGTCCAAGCCCAAATAAAATAAATGGATAAGTGACTCAGGAAACTTTTTTAATACTTCACCAAGAAAATAAGGATTTGTTGAAACTAATTTATCCTCACCTTATTGTGAAAGGTTTGAAAGACATGGTTGAAGATCCCATGGATCATATAAATCCAAAATTTCCTTAATAATTTATTTCAAATTTATAAAGAATTTTAAGGTAGAAGAATGAATAAGAGGATATTTGATTTCTATGTGGAAAGGTTGAACACTTGAAAATAAATTACAATGAATTAATGATGCAAAGAGTAGAATCCACTTTAGGTATATTCATCAAGTTTCTATTCACTTCTTGTGTACTAAATACAATATGCTTGAAACATACATGTATTTAAATAAAGGGAATTAGCATGAATAGAAATGTTATAGAGTAAAATCAACATGAGATAAGAAAGGGTGATTTCTATATCATCCAAGGGGAGATCACTCTTTCTCATTTACAAATGGATTGATTCATGTTTGTGATAAGTGTTACCAAAAAATTTATCTTAGTGTCTAACATGACACAATGATACATTATTTCATTTTTGGAATAAATGTTTTTATGGTATTTTAATACTAAACTAACAGTTTGGTAACTATTGAATCACAGATATCCATTGAAATGAATGATGGATATAAAACACAAGACTCATACTTTATTATTGAAATATACTAATTTTTCAAATAAAATCAAAATTAGTTGACCAGTTTATAACCATAAAATTGTTTTAGTCTCAATTGAGAAAGGATACTGGATAAAAAACTACTTATCATGTTTTTGTTAAAGAAACATTTTTAGATAAAGCAACATCACAAATATTTTATAGAGTTGGTTCAACATGGACACATTAACCATTATAAAATAAAATCAACTTCATATATTTCATGATATTCCTTTAAGAAATTTTAAAAATTATGAGTGAATTAAACAAGTACACTTAATAAAGATTGAGGTATCTCTGAGAAGGCTTGTCAAAGAATATATTATCTAAGTAATCATTGATCATAAATTTGGAGTAAAGGTAATCCCTAACTCACATTATCTTGATACATAAATATTTTTAGTAAAAGTAAGATCAATGATGAGTCTTATATATATTGAAAATATTTTATTATTACTTGTAATAAATATTTTGAAAATAAAAGTGAAACAATTAAACATATACCAGCAATATTTTCTAATAGATATCATTTAATCTGTGATATGATAAAAATATATTAGGACACTACCATAAATGTTTGTTCAAAACTATTTCCAAAAATATGGACTTAGCTAAAAATGAACATCAAAACACTAAAGTGAATCTAAGTTAATGATCCTATTGCTACTAAGGATATTAAATTCTAGTCAAGATCAACTATATTTCCATAAAGGAATCCCATCTATTTGAAGATAGTGGGAGATTACTTAACTTCTATGGGTTAAGGATCTAGATGCACATGAGTTGGAATATGAATATTGGACTCCATTGAGCTTAATAAAAGGAGTACTTCCAAAGACACATATTGTATAGGAATATATAACCAAAGAGGTGGTTTATGTTCATCACAGTGATCCATACAGATAATATTCTTTCAGAATAAATATTCATAAAAAGAATAATTAAATGGAAATATGATAAGGTTGAAAAGTATTTATAAATTCAAGTAATAGACTCCATGTATCAAGATTTAGGGACTATATATTTTGAATATTTCTAATACTTGATACTACTTGTGAGTATTCAAGAGAAATTGGTATTCAAGAGAAATTGGACATGGATGGTACAAGATGATTCTAATGTAGCATGATAGATTAAGGAAATTTTTAGTCTATAAATAAAATTATTTTCCACTCATCATGACAAAAATCATTTTTGAATTATACTTTTTAAATCATATTTATATGATCACCATATTAGGATATTAATATCCAAGGCCACCTCATTTAGAGAAATCCTAATGGAAGATGCCTATATAACCTGACTCAAAAGACACCCTATGGTATCTTACTATAAGTCATAACTATAAAGGGTCAATAGAATCAATACATTTCAATAAGATATGTAGATTACATAAATTTATTTATGAATAAATCATGTATATTGACCTTAGAATATTTATTTTGAAATGAATGAGTGACATGTGTCTCTATCTAGTTAGTGGGAGAAATATAAGTTTTCAAGATAGATATGTTGATAACATATGGAAAACAAATGTTGTATCTTACCAGTTTTTAAAGACCAAGGAATGAAATTTCTCTAAGTATGACTTAAAACAACAATCGTGTTCTAAGGGAAAAGATCTAAAAAATAGATCAATGGGTTTTATTAATTTAGTCATAGTATATATATATATATATATATATATATATATATTTTTGAAAAATAAAATTTGTACCAATTAAATAATTAATTTTTTTGGCATATAATAATTCTAGTAGAACATGCATGGGAAATGCAAGAGATTATTGAGATTAATATAATTTTACAAGCTTAAGTGCTAAGAATTTAGCTCACGTGTCGGGATATGTATTGATGTTTGATATTACTAATGCATGATGTATAATGCGTGAATATAAAACAAATCCAACATAACTGTATTGAATTAAAATTATAACTATCCAACCATACTTTATAAAGTAGATCTAGATGAGTTCTTCAAATATGGATAAGTGGGAATACTAGTGACCAAATGAATTAAAAACTTGTCTTAATTTAATTAAATTACATCTAGTATCATAGAAAAGAATAAGGTAACATTTAAGAATATCTTATTACAACCAGTGGTAGAAATATTTACAATTTTTGAGTTTGTTTTAATTTCTGATGCAACATTAGGAGTGGTTTAGAAATTTCTAGTTCTGATTTTGGTTTATAAAAAAAGAAATAGTTTTATCATCATCATGATAATATTTTACTATGGATTTAATTAGGATGTCAAGACTTTGACATGTGAACAATAGGTGGATACTTTTTTATATCACTACTTGGTGGATTTTCTCAAGGTAGTAATGTTGCAGTAAATAAATTTTAAACAATGAGATGTGTATTTAAAAAACCTAGCCATAGAATCATGATAGGCCCAATAGTTGTATCCATTCTTTATAGAAGTATTTTTTTTCTTGTGAGAACTAACCGATCATTAGCAGTTGGGGCAAGTGGGAGTTATTTGGAGTTGGTGGAACCAACTAATATTAGACCTAAGATTACATTTATATACAAATATGTTAATATTAATTTAAATATCTTATCAAATATTTATTATTATTCTTTATAACATTAATGTGATAATTTCATATGGATTTTTTCAAATTGATAAGGTCATATCAGCTCCCTACTATGATGAGAACCTTGAAGTGACATAATGAAATTCTTAAATATAGTTCTACAGTCAAATTATGTTCTATGACTGGACACATGGAACCTAACTATAAGGTGCGAGTACTCTTAAATAGATGAGTATTTTTCTTATTAAGTTAAAAATTGGTAATCTCTAAGATGAAGTATTATGATAACAAAAACACAAGTAGTAATTTTGTATATTTTGGTGTGATCAGATATTTCTATCCATGAGCATGTGTAACATTCCTTAAAATTTAAGATTATAATTAATACATGTCCGGACTTGCACACTTAGATTTATTGATCAAAACTGTCACACCATATATTGGTAAGAAGTAGGGTACATTGGGTGTGTCATTAAATACATGTTATTAATAATAAGTTGTGGAATTATTTTTCCCTCCTATCTTTATGGAAGTTGATATCTCAACCCTTCAATTGAAACGAGACTCTCATATTAAATTCCAAGGGCATGGTGTAGTGATGTTTTTTTTCATATAGTTAAAGAATGAAAAATTAGTCATATAGGTTTATGGAATATATGTGAAACTTACTTGATGAGATATTGAGATGAAAGATGTTATATTACACAGAGATCATTTGTATGTGCTTTTCTATGCTGTGATATTATGTTCTTTCTCTTGGGTTCCTTGTCCTATTGCTAGATAGTAATCTTGGAATTTAGGCACATTCTCCTAATACTAACAAGAAAAAATCCTTAAGGGAACAAACTAAGAATTTCCATTTATTTTGATTAACTTCTATTTGAATTTAATTAATGGAATAAATATTATTCCCAAGACCAAGGAAAACTTTTATTCATGTTTTATTGATTGAGAATATTTTCAAGGTAATAAATAATTTATTTATATGATTAAATGAATATTTGATAAATATTTATTTTCCATATTGTGAATAAAATATTTATTTAATTTATTGATGAATAAAATATTAATAAAATATTTATTTGACTATTCAATAAATTTCAAAGAACTAGAGCAGAATAATATATTTTATGATAATGAATATTTATTTTCAAGCCGGTGAATAATATTTATCACTACATAAGTTATATAATTCCATAAAATAATAATAAAAATATTATTATTATATTCCATGGGGTTTAATAATGATTAATATATTATTTAAGGGATGATATGCAATTAAATAGTATTTTAACCTAAAACCTAGATCTATAAATTTATGGTTATGTATATTGTGTAGGGTCAATCAAAAATTGATAATAGAGAATAATTGCGCATAATGAACTTCTCTCTCCCTCCCCCATCTCTTTATTTCCTCCTCTCTTTATCTTAATAATGAAAAGAAACCTTAAGGATCTTGGAGTGATCAAGATGAACAACACAAGACATTTGATTCGCCGATCTAGCACCTATAAATCAATTTTTGTTTCTAGAAGATCGAAGGAGTACATGTGGATCACCACTAGAGGGATTATTCACTTTAATCCTTTGAGTGAAATAAAGGCAATCCAAAAGAGTATTTTTAGAAGATAAAAAACAACATCAATGAAATGATCATATGATTAATGTAACGACCCAAAATTTTATCATTGAAAATTCATCTTGATCAAATTAAATATATTATTATGTAAAATGGTTATATAAAACATATGCACTTCTTTGGTTTTATGATTTTGGATTTTAAAATACCGTTAAAAATTTGGATCGTTGCTAATATAGCCAGTTAAAAGTGATCACATGATTAGTATAAATACAGGGCTTTAACAAATCCAATTTACTCAGACAAAAAAAGTAATGAAATCTTCCAATAGATTTTCTCTGTACGAATCCCATTTTCCAGAGCTTATAAAGGATTTAGCATCATTGGGATTTTCTCTTGATAAATCCCAAGCCAATCTTCAACACATTAAGCTCAAATAGAACTGCCTACGAGAGAAGTAGAAGTTGGTAGGGATTACCACCAGAGCGATGTTGTCTGAGCCGCCCCAAGAGTCTGTCGTCACACACCTTAACCTTTGGTCTTATGCGGGTGTTATAAGGGGTTATTTAACAAGACCTTAGTACTATGATTATGTGCATTATTTTTTTATATAATAAAGAATATACATTCATTTTATTATTGTTTCCTTGTAAATGTTTTTAAGGCACATATAATATTTTTAGTTAATATTCAGTTAATAAATATATTTTGATGAATTAATGGATTTTTTAATTAAATAATATTTTAATAAAATATTATTATAAATTACATTTTATTAAATATAAATGAAATTATAATTTTTACGAATACAATTGTGATTTTTATTAAGATTTGAAAGTCGTTTTTGTTAAAACCCATGAATTTTCAATAAATGTCAGTTTTTATTTTATAATTAAAAATTCACATATTTAGAAAATAATTTAGATAAAATGAATATTATTTTTGGAATCAAGAAGTAAAAATTATCCAATGGTGAATTTTTCATAACTTCCTGAGACAGTCGAATTTTTGGGTAAAAAATAAATACTGTTTAATTATATAATGTGTTTTATGACATCATAATGACCCAATAGTGATGTAATAAAATACTTTAAAAGATATTTTCATCCAATATATGTTTTAACATTAAAATAATGTGATTTTATATACATTTTATTTATTTTACAAATCTTTAGTAGACCCTCCAAGACTTATAAAACATTTAAACTTTTTAAATTGATTTCCTTGAGAGTATGACCCATATTCACATAAGAAAGCCTAATATTTTAAAAAATTTAGGCCATTGGACTTATAAAATAATTTTTTACACTCCCATTTGGAAAACACCATGGGAAAAAACCATGGGTTTGTTTGTATTTTTGATTATTTTAATATGTGGTGTCCAAAACTTAAATAATAAAGAATTCCCTCTCTTTTCCTATATAAACCCACCAAATCTCCCACTTACTCTTCCATAAAATCCTTTTAAGATCTACCAAAATCTTCCCTCATCTCTCTATAATCCTCCCAAGGTGCCCCAAGATTTCAAGAAGCCTCTCTCAAGCCTCTCCCAAGCCTTTGAGATCACACTTCCAAGTAAGGAATTTTCTTCCTTTCTCATCTTTTTCCAAATACCATTATGTTGTTATTCCATTTTATTTTCAATTAAAAATTTTTGGGTATGATTTAAAACCTCTCTTATAATTCCCTAATTATTTTTCAATGATTATATACCCCTTTATCTCTCATTAATTCCCCCTATGAACACCTGTTACCATGCCGAAATTCCATAATGGATTTTTATCTCCTCATTCACATTCAAGCAATTCCTTTGTATTATGAATCTAAATTCCATTACATATGTTGGTACATGTATATATATGTCCCCTTACTATCTATTTAATGTAAATATGATGAGACACCCTTTCACTCTCATCAACCATTTTTATGAATTCTTATGGCACACCGTTATGGTGCCAAAATTGCACCGCGATTTTCGAAGCCAAAGTCATTGTGTAGTGTAAGAACCCGAGTTTTTGAAAATGGGTCAAAATCCTGACCCTGTTTGATTTTTTGACTTGTTTTCGAGGAAACTGGAGGAAATGAAAAGTTTCTGGAAATTTCCAGACTACACGCCGTGTACTTTAAGTACACGTCGTGTATGAGTAGGCGAGTGACCGACCGTGTGCTCACCGAGTACATGCCGTGCAATGACCGTGTAATAGTTTCTTACTACATGGCATGTATTTTTGAACACGCCGTGTATACCCCCCGACCGTGTGAGGCCATACATGGCGTGTAGGCTGTTGGCTGGGTAGAACCAGGTACACGCTGTGTTCCCTTTGGACACGCCGTGTAGTCTGGTCGTGTATGAGGAATATACAAGGCGTGCGGGCAAGTTGGCGAAGTAGGGAAGAGGTACCACGTACACGCAGTGTACCCCTAGGTACACACCGTATACTCATGTCGGCAGGTATGGAAAGTAAGTCGATGGAATATTTCTGTCTTATGAACAGTTAAATGAACCATACACGGTGTGTAGTCCCAAAGTACACGCTGTGTACTTTCTTTTTTCGCTTAAAACAGGCAGTATCCTCGTATTGAGGCAGAAACTCATATCCTCTGCCCGGATATGCAAACCAGGTCAGCCAAACCTCTCTTCCCCTCCCAATCGTCTGTCCGAGACCCGATTCGAGCTCTGATTAGTGCGTTGGAACCCCCTCGGTAAGGCCTTGATTCCACTTTGGCCGTTCTATTTGATTTTTGTTCTAGAAAGAGTTATAGGTGTTTGAGAGGGTTTGAATCTTTTGTAGATTTACCGCGTTTTATACCGAATTAGTGGGTGTTACCGGAGGAGTAGCATCGTGCGAATCTCATGTAGGTGGTGCATACTTCATTTTGTGTTTTCGCGGTTGTTTTGGTAACGCGACCTACGGTGCGTTTTCGGGTATTTTGAGCAGGACCCATTTTATCTTCTTTTTCATACTGTATTGCTTATTGGACCTCTGGGATGCTTTTGGGTATGCCCTGTTACCAGTTTGCGTGAGCAGGGCCGGGTGAGAGGCCGTTGCTCGTCGGGGCATTTTGGCCGGGGAGTGCCAAAATGGTTTTAATTGAATTATGATTATTATAAACTATTTAGTTTAATTTGTTAAAGCCTGTTATAAATTGTTAAAGGCATTTAAGACCTCAGTGCTGGTATGGGACAATACCTTGCATAGTGAAATTCAACTGTTAGTTTGTTTTGCCTAGTTGTGTTTTCTGTTTACATATGTTATATATGCAATTGCTGAATTGCATTTGCTGGACCCTTTGGGTTGTTTTGGGCTTGGCCCAGTTACACTTGGGTGATACTGATCACATGTTGGGGATTTGCCCAGGATACTTTGGGTGGTTTTGACCATGGGATTGGGCGTTATGGACGTCGGCTTGAGGTAGTACGACTGTTTGGTTGGGCATAGCCCGGGTTACTAGGGTGGCGATGCCATCAGACTTGAGCGACATGGTTATAGGGACACGAGGTGTCCTATGTATTGGTGGCTTTAGACTATTTTGGGTGATTACCGCTCACCGAGACTTTGAGTAGTGGGCACACAGAGATACTCCAAGATGAGGTGGTTTTGACCACTCATGTGGGTAGAGGCCCCCGTAGTTGCAGTTAGGTATTTTGGTTGGGGGTGCTTGCCATAGAAAGCCACGATGTAGGTGAGGAGACTTCAGGGAATGGGCGTGCCTTCAGGATGTCAGTACTTGTGACACGAGGTTTCATGAGGCACATGGTGCCAGGTTACTATTTTTGGGTGTGCCTTCGGGACGTCGGTACTTGAGAGACGAGGTGTCAGGAGGCACATGGTGCCGGGTAACTATTTTTGGGCGTTCCTTCGGGACGTCGGTACTTGAGACACGAGATGTCAGGAGGCACATGGTGCCGGGTTACTATTTTTGGGCGTGCCTTTGGGACGTCGGTACTTGAGACATGAGGTTTCAGGTGGCACGTGGTGCCGGGTTACACGACAGAGATTCCGGTGTTGGTCGAAGCAGGTGACGCTCCATGGTGGCTGTTGAGCACCAGTGGAGTTTGTGTTTAATTGTGCATTATACTGTTTACTACTTTCCTTGTAAATGCATGACTTCTTAAACACTTATATTTGGTACGCACCGTTGGGTGGTATCCTACTGAGATTTGTCTCACACCCTGCACGGGCCCTTCGAGACGTGTTTAGACTTTATGGATGTACGTGCAGGAAAGAGGCCAGCTTCAAGAGCTGGGATGCATTAGTTATTGCATGGAGATGGTATGGACCTTGAGTTCATGCCTAGCTGGGTTTAATTTGTTGTGTTTACTTTCTGTATTGACATGCTTATTGTAGCTACTGTTGGTTAGCCATTGGGTCCCTTTTATATTCAATTGTGTATGACCTGCTCTGGATGCATGTTTTACTGTGCAGTTGTAGTTACATGTTCTTAGCATGCTGTTCTGTTTATTTCCGCTGCTGTTGTTATATTTACTACTTATGCTGTTTATCTATTTTGATTATGCTTCCACTCTGCGGGTCTTGTTCGAGTCTGCTGAGTCTTTCTTTTCGCTGCATATTTATTATTATTCTCGGACTAGTAACCTTATTATGATCCTCCGATAGGGTATAGCCTCCCCACTATACCTAACAGACCCTCGATGCTATTCGGCATCCTTTGGCGTTTGGGGAGGTGCGCCTAAGGTAGTAACACCCGACCCGTTCGACACTATTCGGGTGGCTGGCCGGGTCCGGGTCGTTACAAAGTGGTATCAAAGGAGTTCTTGACAGGGATTTAGTAGCAGCGTTTTACTGGCTACTAATGCGTTTGAGGCTTCTCGTTTATTTCTGATGGTTTTACTATTTGGGGATATGGTATACTGGAGATAGTTTGTTACAAGGACTAAGTTTTTAGCTTGTGCTTTGGTGCCTGTAGCCCCAGGTACGAGGGATGGACCTAGTTTCCATGGGTGGGAATTGCTGTTTGCTATTTCTCATATTACAGTTGATATTATTTCCACCTCGGTGGCTCACTTGATGTGTAATTTTGTTGATTTTGATATGTGACCCTTGACCCAGTATAGTAAGGGAGAGTTGGACCTTGGCCCGGTATGGCAAGGCTGGGTTGCTTGGCTTTTGATAGGAACATTTTAGGGTATTTCAATTTCATAATTGCACGTATGCTTTGTGAAGTGATAATTCCATGTGAATGAAAAATCAAATTCCATGCTTTATATGCTTTAAAATATGAGTTGGCGAAATTCATGATAGAAATGCTAGTTGTGCAAATGTGTATGCCATGCTTTATATTTGTAGAATTGCATGCTACAAGATATTTGGGTCTGACTCTTATGAGAGCAGGCAGGTACTATGGGTGAGGCAGTGTAAATGTCAGGATTGGGCGACTCAGTCATCAGTTTGAGGCAACATGAGTTGTCAGGACGAGCATGGCCCGAGGTACTTCAATACTTGGCTCTGTTGAGGGCGGGTAAAGAGGCCATGAGGTCGGGATGTCGTGAGGCACGGTGTGCGGTGAGGGGGAGTAAGGGTAGTTGTTATGCACTTCCTTTTACTGCTTTCCTTATCTGCGTAGAATGTATTGTTATATATATATGGGCTGTCTGACCATTTATGGTATTCAGCGGGTTACATGAGGTGTCGTGGGCATTTGGGCATCGTGGATGCGGGTTACTTGAGGTGCTAGGCACCAGGATCACATGGAGGTGGACACCGATGTGGTGTGGGTTACATTGGGTGTTGGTAGCGACACAGGAGCACCGACGAGGTGCAGGGGTGACGATACGTCATGGGAGGACTATGCATCTGGAAAACAAGTTAGTAAACCTAGTTTGCTTTAAATTTTGTTGGTTGAGACCAATTAGCCAATTACTAAGGTGGGGAGCCCCTTGAAGAATTTATCCAGAACCTTGGGACTGGGATAGTCCACTTTGTTTAACCGGGATGGGCATGTTCAGTGCCATCTCCGGGTTTCGTTTGGTATCTCGGGGACGAGCTACGTTAAGGTGGGGAGTTTGTAAGAACCCGGGTTTTTGGGTACGGGTCAAAATCCCGACCCTATTTAAATTTTTGACTTGTTTCCAAGGAAACTGGAGGAAATGTGAAGTTTCTGGAAATTTCCATACTACACGCCATGTATGAGTAGGCGAGTGACCGACCATGTGCTCGCCGAGTACATGCCGTGAAATGACCGTGTAATAGTTTCTTACTACATGGCATCTAGTTTTGAACACGCCATGTATACCCCCCAACTGTGTGAGGCCATACATGGCGTGTAGGCTATTGGCCGGGTAGAACCAGGTACACACCGTGTTCCATTTGGACACGCCGTGTAGTCTGGCTGTGTATGAGGAATATACATGGCATGTGGGCAAGTCAGCGAGGTAGGGAAGAGGAACCACGTACACTCCGTGTACCCATAGGTACATGTCGTGTACTCATGTCAGCAGGTACAGAAAGTACGTCGTCGGAATCTTTCCGTCTTATGAACAGTTAAATGAACCATACACGGCGTGTAGTCCCAAAGTACACGCCGTGTACTTTCTTTTTTTCGCTTAAAATGGGCATTAGCCTTTTATTGAGGTAGAACCTCATATCCTCTACCCGGATACGTGAACCAGGCTGACCGAACCTCTCTTCCCCTCCCGATCATCCATCCGAGACCCAATTCGAGATCTGATTAGTGCGTTTGAACCCCCTCGGTAAGGCCTTGATTCCCCTTTGGCCGTTTTGTTTGATTTTCGTTCTACAAAGAGTTATAGGCATTTAAGAAGGTTTGAATCTTTTGTAGATTTACCGCATTTTAGATCAAATTGGCGAGTGTTACTGGAGGAGTAGCATCCTGCGAGTCTCAGGTAGGTGGTGCATACTTCATTTTGTGTTTTCGCGGTTGTTTTGGTAACGCGGCCTACGACGCGTTTTCGAGTATTTTGAGCGGGACCCGTTTTATCTGCTTTTTCATACTGTATTGCTTATTTGACCTCTGGGATGCTTTTGGGTATGCCCGATTACCAGTTTGTTTGAGTAGGGCCGGGTGAGAGGCCGTTGCTCGTCGGGGCATTTTGGACGGGGAGCACCAAAATGGTTTTAATTGAATTATAATTGTTATATAAAGTTTAGTTTAATTTGTTAAATCATGTTATAAATTTTTAGAGGCATTTAAGGCCTCAGTGCTAGTATGGGACAACACCTTGCATAGTGAAATTCAACTGTTAGTTTTTTTTGCCTGGTTGTGTTTTCTATTTACATATGTTATATATGCAATTGCTGAATTGCATCTACTGGACCCTTTGGGTTATGTTGGGCTTGGCCCGGTTACGCTTGAGTGATGCTGATCACAGGTTGGGGCTTTGCCCGAGATACTTTGGGTGGTTTTGACCATAGGATTGGGAATCATGGACGTCAGCTTGAGGTAGTACGACTGTCTGGTTGGGCATGGCCCGGGTTACTAGGGTGGAAATGCCATCAGACTTGAGCGAAATGGTCGCAGGGACATGAGGTGTCAGATGTGTTGGTGGCTTAGGACTATTTTGGGTGATTACCACTCACTGGGACTTTGAGTAGTGTGCACACAGAGATACTCCTTGATGAGGTGGTTTTGACCACTTGTGTGTGTAGAGGCCCCCGTAGTTGCGGTTAGGTATTTTGGTTGGAGGTGCTTGCCGTAGAAAGCCACGGGGGAGGTGAGGAGCCTTCAGGGAATGGGCATGCCTTTGGGATGTCGGTAATTGAGACATGAGGTTTTAGGAGGCACATGGTGCCAGGTTACTATTTTTAGGCGTGCCTTCGGGACGTCGGTACTTGAGACACGAGGTGTCAGGAGGGACATGGTGCCGGGTTACTATTTTTGGGTGTGCATTCAGGACGTCGGTACTTGAGACACGAGGTGTCAGGAGGCACATGGTGCCAGGTTACTATTTTTGGGCGTGCCTTTGGGACATCGGTACTTGAGACACGAGGTGTCAGGTGGCACGTGGTGCCGGGTTATAGGACAGAGATTCCGGTGTTAGCCGAAGCAGGTGATGCTCCATGGTAGCTTTTGAGCACCAGTGAACTTTTTGTTTAATTGTGAATTGTACTGTCTACTACTTTCCTTGTAAATGCATGACTGCTTAAACACTTATATTTGGTATGCACCGTTGGGTGGTATCCTACTGAGATTTGTCTCACACCCTGCACGGGCCCTTCGGGACGCGTGTAGACTTTGTGGATTTACATGCAGGAAAGAGGCTAGATTTAGGAGCTGATCTACATTAGTTATTGCATGGAGATGGTATGGACCTTGAGGTCATGCCTAGCTGGATTTACTTTGTTTTATTTACTTTCTATATTGGCATGATTATTGTAGCTACTTTTGGTTAGCCATTGGCGCCCTTTTATATTCAGTTGTGTATGACCTGCTCTGGATGCATGTTTTACTGTGAAGTTTTAGTTACATGTTCTTAGCATGCTGTTCTGTTTATTTCCACTGCTGTTTTTATATTTACTGCGTCCGTTGTTTATCAATTTTGATTATGCTTCCGCTCTGCGGGTCTGGTTCGAGTCTACTGAATCTTTCTTTCCACTGCATATTTATTATTATTCTCGGACCAGTACCCTTATTATGATCCTCCAAGAGGGTATAGCCTCCCCACTATACCTAACAGACCCTCGCTGCTAGTCGGCAGACTTTGGCGTTCGGGGAGGTGCGCCTAAGGTGGTAACACCGAACCCGTTCGGCACTGTTCGGGTGGCTGGCCGGGTCCGAGTCCTTACATGTAGTGAATACCATGACCATTTCTCTATCAAGAGTATTAACCTTTATAAAAATTTACCTATTTATTATTGAGTTTAATATATTAATTCCACATTACTTTATCATGGAATGAATAATGATGTTTAATGAATCCATGTTATATGATCCATGTGGAACACTTATGCATGACATGAAATGATTAAGAACGGTGCACCATGATAGCACTCCAATGCCTTGGGTAAAGATTAATATCATGATAAATCAAGTGCAGTGAGGGTTTAATCATGCTAATTCAAGTAAAATTCGGGTTTACTCATGCTCCATGTGTAATTATCATTGGATCATGCTAAAATCATGTTAATTTTTGTTGCCACATTTCCAAGTTATGATAATCATTCTATATGATGCCTTTATGTTCAAGTTTCTCTTATGATCCATTGATATTCTTATTTCCTAACATGTATTTTATTCTTCATGTTATGCATTATTTACTCCCTTACTATGCTTTATAGCTCACCCTTTTATTATTCATGTCCTCAGGTTATCCCATGCAATGCTAAGTACGAAGGAATGATGTGGTCATGTAAAGGAAGTTTTCAATAAGATGTTGTGTTTTATGTTTTAAGTTGTTATGTAATGTTCCTAAGCCCCAAATACACTATACCTATCAATATTATATGTTGCATCAAGTGAAGTTTTTATGTTTAAGTGTGAAATAAAGAAAAGGGTTGTTATAGTTAGTATCAAAGGATAGGTTTAGTTATTTTTGGGATTGGGATTAGAAAACTCTAGTGAAAGCCTTAGGGATAAGAATAATTATAATAAAAACATCCCTAAATTTTGGTGAGTATTTAGTAAGTGGTTTATCAAGAAAATACATCCCTACATGGATATGAGTAGGTAGAGGTGGCTCTGGCACAAATGTATCTAGGGGTAAAACCCAAAAACACTTCTTTGAGATAGACTTGAATGAGAACTGGTGCACAACAATGGGCCTTGCTGCACTCTTGGTTACAACACTCTCGGGGGATATTCTTTGGTAAATTCACAATCTTAGTATGAGCCATTGTTAAGGGAATAAAAAAATTCCCTTAAGAATATATGTTGGGAAGTAGATCATAGATAAAATATATTGAAGCCTATAAATTTATAAGTTAAGGAAATAAAAGTAATTTATAAGTCATACATTTTGGTCTTTGGAATAACATTTATGTGTTACCCATAACTTTCCTTATATTCTAGACAATGGCTGTTAATATGAGGACTTAGGCTAACAACCGATGTGAAGATCAATGTGACGAATGTTCTAATGAGATGCCCAATATGATGTGAGAAGTAATCACGAACTTTGTCACAATACTCTCTAAGTTAAATAAAGTTTTGAATAGAAACACGAGTAAATAGGAACGTTCAAACCCCTTAAAAAATAATAAGTTGCAATCGAGAGATTCATGAGACAAAGGCCTCCTACTTTTAATAGATCATCTGATCCCTCAATCTCCAAACAATGGATTAACTCCATTGAGAATATCTTCTCCATCCTTGAATGTTCTAAATAAGATAAGGTACTTCTGGATTATTAACATATAGAGGGTGAAGATGATCAATGGTGAATATTGATAAAAAATACGAAGCTCGAGTAAGAGATCGAGGCATTGGAATGGAAGGATTTCTGGAAAATGTTTTTCGATAAATATTTTCCTCGCACCCTCCGACTTAAGATGGAAAGGGAATTCCTTTCCCTCAAGAAAAAAGACAATGAATCCATTAGATCATATGAGGAAAACTTCACAAGTCCTGCATGATATTCCTTCGGCTTTGTCATTACCCCCAAATTCAAAGTTGACTGCTTCTTTGGTGGGATAAAACCTAGCCTACGAAAAGCCTTAGTAATTTGTGACTTTGAGATCTATGATTTTTTTTCAATGTGCCCTCAAAGTTGAAATAGATATAGGTGAATATAAGGGGTATCATGGGGATAAGAAGCATAATATAGACTTCAATTATGTCTATCTGATGGATAAATCCAAAGGTGAAAAGAAAATCTAGAACCCCACTTGCCAAAGGTATGGAAAGAAGCACCCTAGAAATTTTCTGAAGGGGATGAGGAAATGATTTAGGTGTGGAAGAGAAGGGCACCTAGACAGTGACTACCAACAAGAAAAACCTGTGACTGCAATAGAGGAATGAAACATTCTATTCGACACTCAACGCATTGTTCATTTCTTCAACTGCAAAGAACTGGGGCACCTTTCAAACCAGTGCCCTAAGCCAAGGGTTTTCAGAGGCAACCAACAACCTCTAAGGTAGAAAGGGGGATCTTTTTACATCACTACCACTAAATTGAACCTCTAAAATGAAGTGGTGATAGGTACATTAGTTATTCATTCAATAATAAAATACATACTTTTTTATTCTAGTTCTACACATTCTTTTATATCTTGAATGTTTAGTAGAAAAATCCCAACACCAAAAAAATCATAGAAGTAAAGATGTCAGTGAGTATGGTAAATGGGGAAATCATTGAATCCCATTAATATTACTCATCCCCTATCATAATTTGTGGATTGAACTTCCCGAAGAACCTTTTCATACTCCCTCTGGTGGAATTTGATGCAATTATTGGCATGGATTGTATTTCTCTATATAGAGCCAACATAAATTTCCATGAGTGGAAAATCACTCTCCATATGGTGAATCAAACCTCGATTATGTACAAGTACAAGGGGGAAGATGAATATTATTTAGCACCATCATCTCGAGCATGGATATTACTGCCCTATGAGAATGCATATCTCGCTTAGATGATTGAGTCTAAGGAAGGAACCATCCTTGAATACATTTCTATTGTGAGGGAACTTTCTGAAGTGTTTCCCAAGGAATTTCTTGGTCTTCCTCCTATAAGAGATGTTGAATTATCAATCAAACTTATACCTGGGGCATTTCCAATATCCAAGACTCTATATTGAATAGCTGTTGTGGAGCTTGAGGGTCTGAATAAAAAATTACAGGAGAATCTGGATAAATGGTTTATATGCCAAGTGCTTCACCATGGGGTGAACCAATCCTCTTTTTCAAGAATAAGGATGGGTCAATGCACCTTTGCATTGATTATTGTGAGCTCAACAAAATCATGATAAATAACAATCATGCTCTGCCATGAATTGATGACTTGTTTGATCAGCTACGTGGAGCACAATACTTCTCCAAGGTGTATCTGCGGTCGGGATATTACCAAGTACGGGTGAAAATGGAGGATATCCCCAAGACTGCTTTTTCAAACAAGATACGGGCACCATGAATTCATAGTAATTCCTTTAAGACTCACTAATTCTAAATCAATATTTATGGAATTAATTAATAGAGTATTTAGATATTATCTCGACAAATTTGTGGTAGTATTTATTAATGATATTCTAATATACTCCAAAAACAAGAAGAAGTATAAGGAGTATCTAAGAACTTTACTAGAGACCTTATGAAAGGATAAGATCTATTAAAATTACAACAAGTGTGAGTTCTAGTTAAAGGAGGTCTCATTCTAGGGTCATATCATCACAAGCAATGGATTTTCTGTGGATCCCTCTAAGATAGCTACAATTGAGGGATGCCCAAGGCCAACATTAGTAACAAATATCTATAGCTTCTTAGGGTTAGCTAGATATTATTTCCGATTTTTGAGAAATTTCTCACGATTTTCCAACCCTCTTACCAATCTAACTTGAAAGGGAGTAAAGTTTTCTTAGAGTGATGAATGTGAAGAGAGATTCAAAGTGTTGAAAAGGAGGCTTATCATTATTCTTGTGCTCACAATACCCACAAGTGGAGAAATTTTTGTGGTATTTAGTGATGCTTCAAAGAAGGTCCTAGGTTGGGTATTGATGAAAAATGAAAAATTAATTTCCTATGCTTCAAGGAAATTGAAATTTCATGAGAAAAACTATCCTACACATGATCTGGAGTAGGATGTATTAATCTTAGTTTTAAAAATTTGGTGACATTACCTCTTTGGGGAAAAGTGTGAAATATATACATACCACAAAATCATCAATTATATATTCACATAGAACGAGTTGAACATGCGCCAACAAAGAAGGTTATATCTGATCAAAGACTATGACTGATAAATCCATTACCACCCTAGGAAAGAGAACAAGGTGACTAATGGATTAAGTAGAAAGGACCCAACAATTATATCATTGATGAAAATTGAAAAGTATCCAATCTTCTAATATTTGATGAAGATGGAAATGGGAATCATAAATAAGGGAAAATCATCAATCCTTTCACAAATGATTGCTCAATCGTATCTTTTGGAAAGGTTAAAGGATGTGCAAAAGGATGATGTGGGAATTCAGAAGAAAGGGGAAACTATCAGAAAATGGAAATCCTCAGTGTTCAATGTTAATGAAGAAGGAATTGTGAGATTTGGGACAAGACTATGTGTTCCATCAAGTCCGGAGTTAAATAAAGAACTTTTAGATGATGCACATAGTTCAAATTTCTCCATTCACCCAGGAAACACAATGATGTATCAAGATCTATGAGAGAATTATTGGTGGGATAACATGAAGGAAGATATCACTGAGTATACATCAAAGATCCTGGTATGTCAATAAGTGAAGGTTTAAAGGTATAAGTCTAAGGGGATGATGCAACCATTACCCATACCAACATGGAAATGGGAGAACATCACCATGTACTTTGTCCCCAGACTTCCAAAGGCATAAAAATGAAACAATACTATCTGGGTTGTTGTGGATCGTCTTACAAAGACCACACACTTCATTGAAATTTGAGTATATTTCTCATTGGATCAACTAGCACAGATATATATCAGAGAAGTTGTAAGGCTTCATGGAGTACCACTATCGATTGTATCTAATCGAGATCCAAGATTCATCTATACGTTTTGGAAGAGTCTTCAACATGATCTGAATACTAAACTGAACTTCAGTACAGCTTATCATCCTCAAACTGATGTCCAATTTGAGCATACTATCCAAACACTTGAGGACATGTTGAGAGGATGCTCAATGGACTTTAAAGGAGGATGGGATCAATATCTTCCTCTAGTTGAGTTCTCTTACAACAACAGTTTCCACTCAAGCATCCAAATGGATCCTTATGAAGCCCATTATGGGAAGAGGTGCAGAACACCGACATGTTGGGATGATGTTGGGGAGAGAAAAATCCTAGGTCCAAAAATGGTTGATGAAATAGTGTAGAAGGTTAAGACCATCCAACATCACATTAATCTTGCTCAGAGTCGATAAAATAGCTATGATGATAATCATCGAAAAGACCTAGAGTTTGATGTCGGATACATGGTATTCCTACACATATCACCATGGAAGAGGGTAATGATATTTGGGAAGAAGGGAAAGCATAATCCAAGGTACATCAACCTTTTGAGATCCTTGATTGCATTGGAGTAGTGACATATCGACTAGAAATCCCACCAAACCTATCTCAAGTACATGATGTATTCCATGTATCACTCTTGAGGAAGTACATACCTAACACATCACATGTACTCAATCTAGAGGTGGTACCATTAGAGAATGACCTCTCTTATGAAGAGAATCCGGTGAAGATCTTAGATCGTAGGAAAAAAGTTCTCTGAAATAAGACAATGCCCCTCGTCAAGGTGTTGTGGTGAAACCACAAGTTTGAAGAAGAAACATGGGAATTATAGGAAGTAATTAAGTAGAGTTACTTACATTTTTTTGGTGTGGGAAAAGGAAATTTCGAGGGAAACATTTATTAAGGGGGAAAGATTGTAACGTCCCAAAATTTTATCAATTAAAATTCCTCTTGATACAATTAAATGTATTATTATATAAAATGGTATATAAAATTTATGCACTTATTTGGTTTTATGATTTTGGATTTCAAAATACCATTAAGAATTGTGACCATTTCTAATATAGCCATTGAATAGTGATCACATGATTAGTATAAATATAGGGCTTTAACAAATCTAATTAACTTAGACAAAGGAAGAGATGGACTCATCTAGTATAATGTCTCCTTACGAATCCCATTTATTAGAACTCATAAAGGAGGAAACATCATTGGGATTTTCTCTTGACCAAGCCCAATCCAAGCTTCAACATGTTAAGCTTAAACAGAACCGACTATGGGAGAAGTGGAAGTTGATAGCGATTAGCACCTGAGTGATGTTATCTGAGCCACCCCAAGAGTCTGTCACCATCACACACCTTACCCTTAGATCTTATGAAATTATTATAAGGGGTTATCTAAAAATAACCTAGTACTATTATTTTGTTCATTATTTTTGTATAAAATAAATAATATACATTCATTTTATTATTGTTACCTTGTAAATGTTTTTTTAAAGAACAAATAGTATTTTTAATTAATTTTAAATTAATAAATCTATTTTGATGAATTAATGGATTTTTGAATTAAATAATATTTTAATAAAATATTAATATTAATTAATTTTTATTAAATATAAATTATGATATAATTTTTATGAATACAATTGTGATTTTTATTATGGTTTGAAAGCTATTTTTTTCAAAACCCATGAATTTTAGATAAATATCCATTTTTATTTTAAAAGTAAAAAAATCACATATTTAGAAAATTATTTAGATAAAATCAATATTATTTTTGGAATCAGGACATTGAAATTATCCAATGGTAAATTTTTCATAATTTTCGGAGACAATCGATTTTTTGGGTAAAAATTAAATATCATTTACTTATATAATGTGTTTTATGACATCATAATGACCCAATAGTGACGTAATAAAATAATATAAATGAGTTTTACCATTAAAATAATTTAATTTTAGGTTTGTTTTATTTATTTTAAAAAGCTTTAGTGGACCCTCCAGGACTTATAAAACATTTTAAATTTTTTAAATTGATTTCCTTGAGAGTGCGACTCACCTACACATAAGAAAGCCTAATATTTTAAGAGGTTAGGCCATTGGAATTATAAAATAATGTTTTACACTCCCCTTTGGAAAAAAACATGGGTAAAAACCATGTTTTGGTTTGTGGTTTTGATTAGTTTAATGTGTGGTATCCAAAGCTTAAATAATAAAGAATTCCCTCTCTGTTTCTATATAAAACCACCCAAGATCCCACTTCCTCTTTACTGAAAGCATTTTTATCTCGACCAACCTCTATCCTACTCTCTATATAATCCTCTAAAGGTTCCCCAATCTCCCCATAATCTTCTCTCAAGCCTCTACCAAGCCTTTAGGATCACACTTCCAAATAAGGGATTTTCTTCCTTTCTCATTTTTGTCCAAATTTCATTATGTTGTTATGCCCTTTTATTTTCAATTAAAAATGTTTGGGTATGACTTCTCACCTCCCATATACTTTCCTCCTTATGTTTTAATGATGATATAACCCTTTATCTCTCATTAATTTCTCCCATGAACACCCATTACCATAGCAAAATTCCGTAAGGGATTTCTCTGTCCTCATTCACATTCAAGAAATTCCTTTGTATCAGGAATATAAATTCTATTACATATGTTGGTACATGTATCTATATGAATCCCTTACTGTCGATTTCATGTAAATATTATGAGACACCCATTTCTCTCTCATCAACCATTTTTATGAATTCTTATGACACACCGTTATGCTACTAAAATTGCACTGTGATTTTCCAAGCCAAAGTCAATGTGTAGTGAATACCATATCGATTTCTATATCAAGGGTATTAAACTTTATGCATATTTAACTATTGATTATTGAGTTTCATATATTAATTCCACATTCCTTTATCTTGGAATAAATTATCATTTTTAATGAATCCATGTTATATGATCCATGTGGCACACTTATGCATGATATAAAATGATTAAGAAGGGTGAACCCTGATAGCGCTCTAATGCATTGGGTAAAGATTAGTATCATGAGACATCAAGTGAAGTGAGTGTTTACTCATGATAATTAAAGTTAAATGAGGGTTTAATCATGCTCCATGTTCAATGATCCTTGGCTCATGCTAAAATCATGTTAATTGTTGTTTCTACATTTCCAAGTTATGATAATCATGCTATATCATGAATTTATGTTCAGGTTTCTCTTATGATCCATTAATATTCTTATTGCCATACATATATCGTATTATTCATGTTATTCGTTTTAACTTCCTTACTGGGATTTATATCTCACCCTTTTATTATTCATGTCCTCAGGTTATCCCATGCAATGCTAAGTACGAAGGAATGATGTGGTCATGTAAAGGAAGTTTTCAATAAGATGTTTCATTTTTTGTTTTAAGTTGTTATGTAATGTTCCTAATCCACAAAGACACTAGACCTATCGATTTTCTATATTTTATGAAGTGAAGGTTTTAAGTTTAATTGTGAAATAAAGATCAGTGTTGTTATAATTAATTAATAATTTCTTCCAATCATAAACAAATTAATTATAAATTTAACATAAAAGATCCTCTATAGGGGTTTTGAGAAACTTTATATTAAAATATATTTTAATTTAATTCCCACCACCTGCACTTATACTGTGACTGAAACCTTCATTTTCATCACATGATCAAAACATCATTTCTAATTAAAATAATAGATTACTTGACTATATTTAATATGCTAAAACCACAAGCGAAGGATCATACATGTAATTTCTAATCAATTTATAAGAAAATATATAATTACCTTAATTTGTAATTATATCTTCATTAATGATCAGTGGTATAGATCTCATCACACTATCATTTCACTATAGGGTCCATGTATAGAAACCATTTAGATATGATCCACACGTGAACTAAAATCTATGAATGATTTCTTAGAATCACCGGGTGCCAGCATGATCAATCCTGACCGCTTTCATTATTCATGGTTGACCACCAAAGAATTATTCTTGAGAGAGGAGGAACTCTTTATGATCTCTATTTTATCGAGATAGGAGGATATGGGTGCACTCAAGGTCTATTTATCTCTCTCTAGGTATTGAGAGAATCTCTCTCTATATGTTTTGCACACCAATTGTGTTTTAGTAAAGTGATATAATTAGTGTTGATAGAAGTAGAGTACTCAAGAGGGGGGTGAATTGAGTATCTATAAAAATTTCTATAAAAGGTATTGTTTGAAGTTACCTCAATATTTAAAATTCAATTGAAAAGTTATTCAGTAGTGAATTCACAAGATCTTGACTGTTAAATTAATTTATCAAAATATTTATTAGTTCTCAGTTGCATCAATTTGATAATTAACACATATTTTTAAACTGACCTAATAAGACAATACTATTATAAACACTTGATAAGAATAACTATCAGATTTCATTTTAGTTTTTTGAAATATGTGATAAAACAGAGTAAAATTTAAAGGTAAAAACACAGTGGAAATAAAACAAGAGGTCCAATCTCAAGAAGAGACTTAATACTCTCCGATTGATGATCACCTTCCACCAAGCAGTTTAAATTAATAAACAGTTTTATCCACACCTTGGATTGGGGTTCACAGTAGAACACAGAGCTGTCGAGGTCACCCTTGAACTCTACCATAGTTCTTCATGAAAAAACAACAAACATGTCACACATGACCTCTTCTATAGTTATAAGTGGGATACCAAAGGATAAAAAGAGTGTGAGATTGAGGATATCAAGTATTCTCCAGTTATGGATAGGAGTTAGTGTGTGTGTAACAGACTGATACACACACTACTCAGAAATTTAACTAAAAGAACACAACAGATCTAAAGATGTAGAGTTAGGTTTAGAAGGATTTTTGTGTTATACAATGTATCTCTGGACTCATTTGATGAAGTGGAGTTGAAGTTTGAGTCCCCTTTTGGAAGTTGAGACAAAAAACAGTGTCGTATTTCGATTTCCAACTACAGGCATGGTTGTGCATACATATTCTTCTTTTTCCTTTATATATTGAAATAGTTTGTCAATTCGATGTTCAGCTCGATTGATATCACATTTTGTATTCTTATGTTCTTGAGTTCATAGTGGTTTCATGAGAGTTTCAGATGTTCTTCAGTTTGTCTCTCATAGGTATGCACATCACGACTATCACACTACTTTAAATCTTTTGTCTTAAAAAAATATTTTATTCTTGAGGGCTGACAAAGAGCATGTACATTCCACATGAATAGGTTAATCGTACATCATACTTTCTGCTAAAATTCCTACAAAATATTATTAAATATTTAAGTATCATTAAATGACACAAATATGAAAATTAGAAATAATATTAATAAATGAAGATTTTAAACAGTCTATCATTGACTCTTCTATCAGTGTCTCCTCCTGTTGATGTCTCATTCTGTTAGTATCGAAATTTCATTCTGTTGGTCATGCCATATGTTGGTGACTCATCTATTGGTGTCTCATTTCAACAGTGAGTCCTTTCTTCTGTCGGTGAGACTATTGATCCAGTGATGACTCATTTCAACGGATGATGAGTCCTTACATCGATAACACCATGCAATGGTTGGTCACATGGACCGATGGTAGGTCATCTACATCAGTGAGTCATATACAACGGTGAGTTGTCTATGTTGGTGTAATGTGCAATGGTGAGTCCAGTGAGTCTTTCCAATGGTGTCAACTTCACATACTTAGAACATATGCCTATTTGAACTGTCTGTCAGTGAGTCATATGTCTGTCGGTGAGTCATATGTCTGTTGGTGAGTCATCTATCTGTCAGTGTCATAGAATCATACTTAGATAATTTTATATGTTCTATCTGTCTTACAAATCAACAAAGTAAGAGAATGGTAATACCCATAATTACAAATAGATAACCAGTTATAAGCTTGTTTAGACTTAAACACACATAAATAGTTATATGATTGATATGATCTGATATTGAAGATAATGCTTTGACATAATATGGATCTGATATAAGGTAATATATATGTTAATATATGAAATGATTTTTGATAATTAAAACCATTATATTTAGAGATAGTGACCAACAGTATCTATGGGCCAACAATTAGATATTCATTTTGGTAGGTTTAGGGTTGGAAAATCACACACAAGCCCTTTCCCAATTCCATAATTCTTAATTGATCCCATGTCCAATAATAATAATACAAATATTACTATTAAATTTTTTACATGTTCAAAATAAGTATCACTTATACCATTTCTAATCATTATATTAAACCCAGTCCACTTTTCTTCATAAATATTTACCAATCCTCGAATAAAGACTATTTATTTAATAAATAAATATCACTACATTATTAATTGATAAATATAATAAATATTACATTCAAAAAACTTGAAAAAAAATATTTATTACTATTATTTAACCCACTTATTCTTTTGAATAACTTGTGATTAAATTACAGTGATCAACAAACCTGAATAAATATTATTTATTCTAACTTATTAAATTAATTACTTGAATTTAACTAAGAATTTGGATATACTAAGTGTGTGTCCCTCCAGGACTCTTTCTTAGCATCATTATAAATAATAACCTAAAGTCCAAAGTTAGAGTCTATAAACATAGTAAATTATCCATAGATAAATAAGTTAACATCATAATGATGTCTAAACTCCTAAAAACATTTAACATGTAATATAATCCATTTATCATAATATATCAAATCAAACAGGTTTCATGCCAGTGTGATCAACCTATGTGCTTGATATCTCTTTCTTTGAATTTTTAGAAATGAACATTCCTATCAAACACCATGAACATGGATTTATTTGTGAGTTTCCATTACCATCAATGGTATTGAGATATTAACTTTCATTAGAAGACAAAAGGGATAAATCCTTTCTCACATTATCCATTAATGTTATATCATTCATGATGCACCCAACATATCCTACTTCTATATAAACATATATCATGACCATTTTCATCAATACATAAAAGCATATGATTCGTGATATCCATTAATGATAATATTAAAATCTATGTATCAACACACATGTCCACAGATAGGAACATCCAATGAAACATAGAAATGTAGATTTCCTATTGACGGGCCTATTCTCATAACCTTCTATCTTGGAGATTACCAAGGTATAACACCATGATAGGGTGTATCAATGTATTATTTACCTTCTACACATAATATACTATATCATATGTGTCCCATAAAAAAGTTTCATCCAACCATAAAATAATATTCAAGAATAATGTCATGGAACCTCTAGTTTCTCATTACAATGGGAGAATTATATAACCCTTCAGTGTGGAATATATTATTATGACATTACAATATACAAATGTAATAGGGGAAAAATAATAATGTGATAAGAAGAATTAATTAATGATTAAAACATGTAATAAACTACTAAACAAGATGGTTCTAGGGCACCAAATCAAACAAATTATATTATTTTCCTCATAGGTATGAATCACCTATATTTGAGTGTAATACTTTAATATTATTTATTTAAATGGTTTTCAACTTTATATTTATATCTATTAAAAATATTTAAGGCTTCATATTTTTTTCTAAGAAGATATACATGTAAATATCTTCTACCATCATCAACAAAAGTAAAAAATACCTTTTTCTTATATGAGTAAATAAACCATTAATTCACATATATCTAAATGTACTAATTATAATATATCAAAATTGTCAACGAGCTTGTACCCAAGTGGTAGAGGCTCCTATTTGGCATCTAAAAGACTTAAGATCAAATATAGGCAGGGGAGGAATTATCGAGTGTTGTAGCACCACTGTAGTAGCAATGTAGTAGGAACTATAACAATACTATAGTAGCAGAGGCACTATAGAAAAGGTGGTACTATAGCAGTGACAATACTGTAGAAATAAATATAGTGGTGGCAGTATTATAGCAGCCCACTATAGAAATACTATTCACCAAAGGGTCCTTTGGGCTAAAAAATGGGATTTCAGGCCTTATATTCAGGCCACTTGGCCTTAGGCCTTCAGGTTATGTAATGGGTCTTCCTCTACCCAGACAAAAGAGGTCTTTTATTTAATAATAAAATGAGGCTTTAACCTCATCCTTTAAAAAAATATATCAAAATTTCTATTTACACTATGAAATGGTTTTTTAAATGTTTTAGATTCTACACATGTTAAAAATTTATAAAATTCATCTCTATAACTAATTTAATTTAATTTCATCATTATTTTTAGTGAATTAAAATTAACATGTTCCAAATGATCATTCCATAAATTATAGAACTCAATAAATAAGAATATGATCCAATCATTTTATTAATAAATAGTTGATACATACCATCATTTGAGTATCCATTCCCCATAAACATTCCTCCCTTAGATATGATAACCTTGTTAGATTCAAATAATACCTAAAATCCCCTCTTACAAAGAAGATCAATAGAGACAATATTATTTTAAATATTAGGTATTTATAACACATTTAAAAGATTCATCTTTTTTCCTAAAAGTAATGTGTAGTTCCATGATTCCTTGACCAATAAACTTGATGCATGAATTATTTCCAAGGTGTACTTTCTTCATGATATTAATTTAATTAAATGTATTGAACATTGAATGATCCTTACACACATAAACCATAGCTTAAGAATCTAGACACCACTCTATCTATTTATAAGTCATGTTGACTTTGGATATCTTTGTAACTATATTTTCTTCAGTAAAAATATTTTTAGTGGGTTTGTTCTATTTCATCTGATAGTGGATTTCCCTAGTAAAATTACCTTATTTTCCATATCTAAAGAATTTTCCATTATTCTTGGAAGGATTTCCATTCTTCTGTTTTTTTTAATTTTCATCTTGGTATGTAACGAAGTGTTTTATGGTGCCTTTTCATTAATGATATTATCCTTTGTGTCAAATTGCAAAGCCATACCCATGTATCTCAATATGAATTCTTCCTCAATAAAAAATAGATTTTGTAATTATTCAAAGGAAATATCCTTTCTATTTTTACTGAGTAACTTTCCAAATTCATTCCATATAGGGGGAAATTTAGTAATAATTACACCTATATGGAAAGTTTTTAGTATATTTATTTTAAGGGAAAGAAGTTTATTCATAATGATGTAGAGTTTATGAACTTTCTCTAACACCAACATGTTATCAACTATATTGAATTTAAGATATTTCACAATAATAAATTTATTGGATGATTCTTCCTCAACATTTTTCTTAAATTCAAGTGCATACTAAATATCTTGAGTGGAATTAATTTAGTAGAATTAGTCATAAAGATGATTTTATAATGTGTTAAGAATATGTATTTCACACAAAACATCATCATCTTCACATTTTTCTTCATTACATGAATGTGATCAACTTGTTCCACATTAATGGGAGTACCATTGGGATTTGGAGCAGGATTTTCAAGGATAAGAGAAATAATAAACTTGAATATGTTAAAAATATTTAATACCATAAAAAGAAAATTCAAAATTTTTTACATTGAGAGAAATTATTGCTATAAAACTGATTGATCTTCACCATGTATTGATTCACGAACTTCAAGGACTCAAAATCCATCTTCATGGAACTAAAATCCATAAAATTGTTAGAAAATAACGACAAAGATGGTTGTGTTATGAGTAATGTGGGTGCACTATCCCTAAGGATTTTAATCCACCCACCCTATATTTATAATGGAAAATCTGGACTTCCTTAAGGGTTATAAGAAAAACCAAAGTAAAATATCATTATAGAAAGTCACAATATTTTATTTATACGATATAAAAAATGGATATTCTCACTCTATTTCAAAAAAGTGTGCATGTGAGGATCCACACCACTTTAATGAAGAGAGTTAAAATTTTTAATTTAAGACAAATAAGGATTAAAACCTATTTAATGAATATTTAAGCTCTTCAATAATGACCTTTTTTTTAACTCTCTTTAATATATAGTCACACTCTTTAATAAAGATCCTTATCTAACTCTCTTCAAGGGATAATTACTCTCTTTAATGAAGATCCATCTCAAATATGAACTATTCAAATTAAAATGTGGATAATAATAAATAAAATATTTAGTACATGTATTAGAACTTGGTCTACTAATTATAGCCATTCTAGATGAGAATTTCTATATGAGATTGGTAGTTATAGTTGAAAATAGTTGGTGGCCCATAAAAATAGGATGTTAGTGAAATCGAATGACCAACCGTAACCTGATATATATATGGGGATAGATCACTTATTGATATGTAACATAATTACTCTTTAATATTGGTCCACATGGCTTACAATTCATTAGTTTTAATCCGTTTACTTCCATGGAAATATATTTTTCCAGTGTTCTACCATGTATATAGGAAAAAATTACAAACCATGTAAATCCAAATAATTATTTACTTATCCAAATTTATTTTTCTTTTTTGTATTCTTCTATATGTGTTTGTAAAAAGACTTTTTTCATGATGATTTAGGGTTAATTTTTGCTTCCTAGGTTCTAGATCTCTTAGTTTGTGAGGATTAACATGTATTATATATGTGATATCTAGAGGTTTAATATCCAATAGAATTAATATCCTCATTCTGATGGTTTAACATATGATGATTTAATGATTTTTTTCCAATTGTTTTTTAAAATTCTCCCCAATAAGTTGAATCAGATCTATGTTCAAGAAATACTTAGTATAATAAATTATCTTTATTTTTTATACCTTAATGTTATTTGATTCAATGATAGTTAATAAATTAGTGTAATGGAATCAAAATATGGAAAGGTCAAGGTTGATAAGTTATATGGAAAATACTTTGGATTCTAAAGGATATAAATGAAATATTATCTAATATAAAAGGATCAGGATGTTATATTAACCAAAGTTAAACCAAGTAAGATATATAAAGTAAAATGGAAAAAATCTGGATCATAAGGTGCTCAAATTGATCCAATTTTCATTATAAAGGAATTTTTATCTCAATTAACGAGAGAAGAAAACAAAAAAAATACTAATGATATCACCAAAAATACATATATATGAATCCAAATACATTAAAAAATGTATTTATGATGCATAGGTTGTTCAATATGAGATTATCATAAGGAATACCAACTGTAGACCATGTTAACAATTTTAACATGATCCATAGTCATCTTGAGTTAGTGAAAGTCACTTATCAGATTATGTTTGGGTATTTTCTTTGTTTTCATCACTACCAAAGGGTTGGGAGGGATGATTATTATTGTCAATAATTATATCAAAAAATCTGACTTAGTGTCTGATGATATTAGGAACTTAATATTGAATGAAAATATAATGGGGAGGGAAGTTTAGGTACACTAGAAATGTTTTTAATATATAAGGTATAAGATGTTTACCCAACAAGAAGTTTATTCAAAATAAAGGAAATAATTATAGAGATGAGGGTAGGAATAAATCTACTAGGCCTAGACCTATATACTGGCTCCGTGAGAAGAGGGGTAATGTCAAGAAATATTTAAAATATAGTATATTGAGTTCTATAAAAACAAAATTTGAAAGTCCAAATTCTTTAAATTCAAAAAAATAAAGTTGCAGTTTACTTTATGTGTAAATTTTCTAGTAGAATAATGGGTGGTTTATTCTAGAGTGTCATTCCATTACATATTATTAAAAGGGTTCAAGGGGAATTTTTTTATCTATAATATTTGAAAAGGTATACTTGGCATATTAATAGGATCTTAAAGTTTTTAAAAAGGGTGATGTGAATATTTAGATGACAATTGAGAAATTACTTAAGTTGATGGGAGTGAGACACATCCTCAGTTTATGAAAAAATTTCATTTTCATGAGGCAATTTGATGAAGGAGAATAATAAATGGGAAGAAATTATATGTATATTTTATAAAGCGCAAGTCAAAATTTTTTGGTGTTTTCACTCAATAGAAATTTATGGTGGAAAGATAGATCATAAGTAGGCTTAAATGACTCAGGTGATATAATTATTGTGAATCCAATGGAAGGGATTTCAAACACTACTATCAGAAGAAAGGGACTAGGAATAAGAAAATTATTCCTAGAGAACCAAAACAAAAAAAATGTGGACAAAAGGATGAATATAAAATTAACTAAGAAGTTATATAACATGAAGTTACACTCTGTTACATCTAAGGAAATTTTAGTTGAAGCATTGAATGTGTAGTGTATCTAGTCAACCAAAGTCCATTGGTACCAATTGGGAAACAATTTTTTTGGTAGTTTTGGGTAGATAAAAAAACAAAAAAAATAATCATCTAAAAGTTTCTATAATTATTTCTTATATGGATATTTTTGATAATAAAAGGGATAAGCTTGAGGATAAGTCACAAGTTTATATCTTCACGGGTTATTAAGATAAAAAATTTTCTTACCAAATCTGGGATGAAAAGCATTAGAATATAGTTATATCTTGAAAACTTCTATTTAATTATAAGGTATTATATAAAGACCAAAAAATTGGAAAAATCTGAATTTGAGTTCAAAGAATCAATAGTTCAGGTTCAAGTTGATCTGGATAGAAACACCAGAAGTGCACCACTTCTGGTAAGTTTAGATGTTAGTAGAAGCAGTCTAGAAGATAGGACAGAAAAAGATACACATACATTCTCAAGGAATGTATAGGATTGGATCATAATTTTAAAAATTCAGACTCTAAAAGTACAATCATTAGAAAATTTATTACCAAAAAGAGAAGAATCACATAATGAATTGTGAAGGTATTTTAGAGTCAAATGACCAGTTCAAAGATTTGGTCCCAAATTGCACTATTTACTTATAATAGATTGAGGTGAGCCAATGTTCTTAGAATAAGTGGCATCACTCAACAATTTCAAAAATTGTAAGTTGGATATGAAGAGGAAATGGGTTTATTATATTCCAATGAGACCTAGGAGCTAACATTTTTACCACGAGGAATGAAATCACATGAGAATAAGTGGGTTTTTATTTAAAGGAATAAGTATATGGAAGAAAGAGGTATAAATATAGGATGGTAGTGAAAGGATTTAAATAAAAATAGGGAGTGGATTTTAATGAAATATTTTCACCAGTAGTAAACCATACTTCTATATGTATGGTCTTAAGATTAGTTTCTACTGATGATTTGTGTTTGAAACAAATGGATGTAAAGATAACTTTTGTTCATGGTGATTTAAAGGAATATATTTACATAAATAAACCAATTAGTTTCAATGTTTATTAAAAATAGTATTTGTTTTATAAGATTTTACATTGTATTTATGTCTTGAAACTATAAATTTGACATATTTATGTTTGAAAAGGGTTTTATGTGAAGAAAATAAAATGTATTTTGTTATTAGAATGTGTTTGTGGATGATTAAATTATCATAATACTCTTATATATTGATGATATTCTTATTTTGGTTCCTAAAATTAAATGTATTTAATAATTGAAGTGTGAGTTGTTTAGATTATATGAAATGAAGGATCATAGTTCTGCTAAGAAGTTTCTTGGGATGAGGATTGAAAGAGACTTGAGAGTTGAAAGTATAGTATTATCTCAAAGGGAGTACATATGTAAGGTCATAAAATATTTTTCAATGACTAGATGTAAGTTAATTTCATCTCCTATTGATAGGAACTTTAAACTTTCAAAGTGAAAAGAACCAAGATCAGAGGATGAGAAGAGATACATGGTAAAAGTTATGTTTCCTTAAATAGTTGGTAGTTTGATATATGTGAAGATATGAACATGACTTGACATTGTGTATTTAAATCCTTTAAAAGAATACCATGAATCTATTAAATGGATCATTTGACATCTAAAAGATATGGAAGATACAACCATATAATTTGAGTTATATAAACCATTGAAAGGGTATGTAGACATAGATTTTAGGGGTTATTTCTATACTATCAAGAGAATAATAAGCTATGTGTTTACATTTAGAGGGATGATAATTAGATGGATGTTTAGGATTCAGCTTGTAAATGCACTATATACTAAGAAATAAGAATATGTGTTTGTAATGTAAGTAGTGAAAAATTTGGTTTGGTTGAATCATTTATCAGTGGAACTAGGAAAGATCTAGGATAGTGGTTTAAATTAATATTATATTAAGATTGTGATTAACTTGAAAAAAATCCAATGTTTCATTAAAGGGAAAAAATATTAACCTAAAACACCAATATAATTTGAAGTTTGTTGAGGATAGGTAGTTAGATCTATAAAAGATTACTAGAATATAAAATCCAGTTGAAATGTGCACTATGGTTCTAGGCTAAGTAAGTATGAGGTAATATTATGACTCAGTAGGATTATGGTATCCAAAAAGCAGAGGATATCACTTCATATGTATAGAACAAGGACAAAGGTTTGAATTTTTCTTAGTGTTAATAGTTGTATAGGTATCCTTTAAGTGGTATTTAAATAAGATATTTTTGGGATTTTTAAGCCTCTTTAAGACTCCAGATTTAGTTCACTAGGAGGCATAAACAATAAAACTTACCAGTGTAAAATTGATCGAGGGGAGGTTATGATGGTTTCTTTTCTTAGAAGAAGGTGGACCACTCAATTATATCAATTATCTAGAAGACAATAATTCACTTGGTTTACCAATTGTATCTAGTTCATATGATTATTATTACATGATATTGATGGTTAATGTTGAAAATGGATGGTGGATCATAAAAGTAGTAGTTTGGTGAAACCAGATGATTGGTTGTACCCCACTATATATATGGGTTGAGTCCATATGCTTATGTGTAACACAATTACTTTCTCAGAGAGATCCATGTTTCTGACAATTCACCTATTGAAATCTTTATCTTTCCAAAGATATATGATTTTTAGTGTTCTCCCATGAATATAGAACTAATTTATAAACCATGTAAATATAAAGCGTTCTTTAGCTTTCATCATTTATTTTTCTTATTTGTATACTTGTGTATGTGTTTATTGAAAAACTTCATGTGAGTTTATTTAGGCTGAATTTAAGATTCCAAAGTTTTGTATATCTTAGTCTATGAGGTTTGGCATGTTTACCACATGTGATATTTGGAGGTTGAATATCTGGTGGACATAAGATCCTAGTTTCAGTGGTTTAATATCCAGTGATTTCATGCTTTGTGCCTATCGGGTTTTTCATTTCTATCTAATATCCCCTAGGTGGCCATTAGACATTCAGTGTCTATCTGGGTATTTTTCTTAAAATTATAGTTTTAGATTAAATATATTTTTTTATAACAAACCCTCTTCCCATTTTTGATTTTCTCAAGCTAGACCCCATTTCCCCTCATTTCTCTAATTCCCCCTCTCCCTCTCCACATTTTGAGTTCTCAGATCATCATTTTTGGTTGATTCGATACTCTATCTAATGTATGAGGTTATTATATGTAAGGATATAGAAATAAATATTATTTCCGTTTATTTATCCCGTCTTATCATTGTTTTGGTGTAAACATCATTTTAGGGTATATTTGTCTGATTTCTCAATTTCAGGTGAATAGATCCAAATCATGCCATAATACCAGACATGTTAACTCTTATAATCTTAAGTTAGGTTTTACCTCTAATATTTAACAAAATTTTTCATGTATTTATGTGATGAGAATGTGTGTGATTTGGGGTTTAGGTTTGAGAATTCTATAAAGGGACTGGGTGAGTCCTGAATTGTGTAATAGGATAAGGTAAAGCCTTCTAGAAGTAAATCGAGTAACCCACACATGGTTTGGAAATTTTAGAGACATTTATCACTTACATAACCAAGGGGAGTGACAACTAGTTACATTTAATGGTCCCAAAGAGTTATCAAATAATTTTATAAATTATGCATGGATTAGGAAAATCCTTAGTGGGTTAGTTAAAGAACTTTTGAGTGATTTCTATCTTGGGTAGTGATTTTGGTGAGTGATGATCCATATAAAGTTTATGTTAAAGGTCTTGGTATATCATCTTGGACCTTAAAAACCCATAAATAAGGGTATAATGACGTGATTTGTGTTCTTTAGGTTTAAAAACCTCACTTTAGAGAGAGATGGAGATTGGATACTCTAAGTTATGTGACTTATTGGGTTATTTTGTGTGGTTTTATTAGTGTATACTCATCTTGGGAGTTCCAAGTGGAATTTTAGTAACCTAAGATCTCCCACAAGTAAGGATTAACTAATATTTTATTTATGGATCACTGAATCTTAAATAATGGTTAAATTGTAATTTAACATAGTAAACGACCAAAAAAATATTATTTTATGGTTATGTTGCTCTTAGGATGTTTACACTTATGATTAAATTTTGAGAGATTCAGAGTCAAGTTTATTTTTCAAGATATTTATATTTACTGAATAAATATTATTTATTCTATCATGTAAAAACATTTTTATCCCATAAAAAACGCTCTTAATGGAATTTTTGACTTTTTGGTTTTGTCTGGAATGGGTGGTTTTACCCAGATGAGGTAGAAGCTTCAACCAGGTTCCAGATCCTTGAACAAGTCCCATTTGGGGGATTATTTAATTTTTATTTTATTTTCCTCCTATCCTTAACCCTACCCCCTTCACATATTAGATAGAAAACTTCCCTTACTAATGATAGGGAAATTTAGGGAGAAGGGGATATTATCTAAGTCTCATGAAAGGAGGGAGATTAGAGCCAAATCAGGATTCAACAACCATGGAGATCACCAATGTGTAACCTTAAAGCTTCAATGATTCTCCATGACGTATACATTTTAATTTATATTTTCTAAACATGTGTTTTTTGGGATGTTTTTATTCCTTTTTTGGGGGTTTTAGGCATGCTAGATAATCAATAATTGGAAGAATAAAGATTCCAAAAGGAATGGGTTGATCGAGCTGGTTTGCAAGGTAACTATATCTTGAAATCCTGATCAGATGGAATTTAGTGTCAAAACACATGAATTATATATCTTCACTGTGGATAAGGAATAAGGTATAATCTATATATAATATAAGTTATATGAATGCACTGTGTAGGACCATTGGGAACATAACCCAAGGTAAAACATAATACATATCCAAACACTCCATGTGAGGTACATGTCAGGTTATAGTACACACCATGTCAATATCTATGACTCATATTGAGTCTAGGTGCACAAAAAAGGTATACCTTGGGTTCCACATGCCATATGGTCAAGATTATATGTCATGTAGTTTGAGGCTACATGATTCAGGGTCCCAACCCTACACCTTGGGTAACACTTGATGAAATATCTTGGTTCTTAAATGAGGTACAAACCCATATAAATTTTGTCTAAACCTATTATTTCACCCAAATGGAAGTGATCAAGGGATTAATAGAGGTTCTGGGAGTGTTTATAAGGGTTTTAGGGCCTAGAGTTATGGTTTTTGGAGAAGCAAGATGAGGCTCACATTCATCGCATGATTTGGATAATCATGCACCTAAACCATGCAAACCAGAAAAAGGAGAATCATAGTTTTATAAACCTTTCAAATGGGGGACTATATACCATGAAACCTATATAATTTTTTATAGGTTCACCACACATGGTTTTCACACAGTTTTTCTAAGTGTGTACCTAAATGGTGTGAGGTGTAGTGCTTCTAGGTAGTGGAGATGCACAATTGGTGCACGGTTTGGAAAACCATGTATCTAAACCACACGCCATATTAAAAGTGATGAAAATGACCATTTCCCCCTTTTTTACTTTAAAATCTAAAATCATTATTTCCACCTCCCTCATTCTCATGCAACAACCACTAGAGGTCTCCTTATTCACTCTTCTTAGCTTTTGTAGGAACCCCCCACATCCAAACTTCGATTCCTTTACCGCCAATCATCTTAGAACCCCATCGGTAAGTCCAAAACTCCATTAATTTCCTTTCTCAAGTTTCTTCATCATATTTGGTGTTATCTCTATGCAACATTATTTACCATATTTTTAGGGATTCTTTATAGTTTCTTGATTTCTCTTGTTACAATCCAAATATGAAGTTGATACCAGATGAGGAGTTTTCTATGAGGATTATGCAAGTGTTATAACTCTTTTCCCTAAAAGTCTCAATGTTTATACCTCTTTCTATTGTTCCATACACTATAATTTCTATTCATTTATCTTAAAATGTGTAACTCATTTAATTAATCACCAATACCTTGACCTAAATGTTCTAAGAGACCCTTTAAAACTATTGTAGGTTAACAAATTCATTTGAAAAAACCCATTAGGGTGTGCTTGAATAAATTACCTTAAAAATCTTTCTTTTTTTTTTACCAAAATACCCCTTGGGTGTGTTTTTTTGTCAATTTTAAAAGTAATGAAAAAATTTAATGAATTGAATTGATAAATGAAATGATACTTCACTTAGAATTATGATCAATTATTACTTTATGCTTGGAAACTATTATGGTCCTTGATCACACTATTATAGTTGTGTCTTTCCATGAGAAAGAATTAGATTACCAACATGTAATTCCTTGGGTGAACTTATAGGATTACACTTGATATATTATTTCAAATTTTAATTAATACACCCAAATTGAATTCTATAAATATATTAGATTCATTAATGCCTTTTCCTAACATCGATGGTTCACCAGAAAACTCTGGAAAATATGAATTCTTGGGATGAGCTCCTAGGATTCAGCTTAAAGTCTTTAGACACAGACTACCTTGGATTATTTCTTTGGATTCTAATCAATTCCATCCCAATATTACCTTTCACTTTCTCATTGGGATCAGTTAGAAACTATTAAGAGTGTAATTTCAAGGGGTTTTCTCTTGTATTACATTAAAACTTAATAATATAAAATATTGATTGTTCACTATGAGTTGGATCAACTCCCTAAAGTCATAGATGTCATGGGTATTTCAAAGATACATTGTGGTTCTGTACTTGTATGCCTTGGCTATATTCCTTGGGTCCCAAGATGAATTAAAAGGTCATATTATTAGAGACATCTAGCTTTAGCTAAATAAGGTAGGGTAGGCTGAGTATCTCATGTAGAGCTCGAGATCGATATGGTTTCCTTTACTTATTTACATTTATTATACCCCAAAATTATTAAATTTTATATTCGTAGACTTGATTTTCATTAGACACCATTGGTGGTGTCCCATTAAGTTTTATTCACACACTTTTTGGGCCATTGTTTAGTACCCAAGCATATTTTACGGATGTAGGTAAGGAAAAAGGGAAATACCCTTCTATGGATACATGATTTTCTTTTTAGGATGGGATCTTGGGAGAAGAGGACTGATTATATGCTCAGGATTCTCATATAGATAGTTTGTTTTGGTATTTTATTTCATTTTTGCTTATATGGGTACTATTGTATGACTACTACCACGTGTTTCTTGCTTTATATTTAGTAGCACCATGAAATCATCTGTATATAATACCATTTATTACTTTATGTATGTTATTTATTATATGTATGGTTTATTTAAACAACCTTACAATTTCAACTACTTTATTTACCACTGTATTTTACTCTAAAAAAGAGGGTATATTCTCCCCACCATACCACTATACACCCTCGCTTCTAGTCGAAAGACTATAGCATACGAGGAGGCATGATTGGGGCCTTATGGCCAAATTTACTAATTAATTATCTATGAATTAGGACCAAGATATTACAAAGTTGTACTAGATAACCTAATTTTCTTTATATTACTATTTGGGGTTGGTAGACAAAATATTAGGAAGTTTTAAGACTTGGTAATTAGCCTATTCCCGAGAGTAGAAAACCCACATCTGGGGGTAAATCCAAGTTTCTAGGGATATGAATTATTTTTCTAGATTTCACCTAATAAAGTTGTATTATTCTCACTATTTGTGGATGAACATAATTTACAACATTATGTTTTATGGATTTTTACCCTTGGGCTAATACGATAAGGGAGCAATATCTCATGAATCATTTTAGGCACATATGAATTTATATTTCTTGAATATTACATACTATGTATTTACATTTCTTGTATTTCCTTTTGCTTCTTATGTGTGATTTGACTCCCTTGTGTTTAGTTTCAAATATTTTTTACAGAAAAAAGGAGAAAAAAATATAATGTTTCTAAATCAAACTAAATAATTTTTCCCACATACCTTGATGATGACACCTTATCTAACCAATTTATCACGGTTAAAGCTATGAAACCTTGGTTACATATACTAAATATTTTAACTGGTTATAGTTAAATGGGATTCCAATTGAAATTTATATTTTTATGCCTATATAAATTGGTAATGACAATATGTATGAATAAATCATCATATATGGACTTGGTAAATTCTAAGACCACATGTAAGAAGATGATTTTAGTTAAAATGTAATTCCAATTATAACTTATAATGTTTATGTCTTTATAACCTGGGAATGAAAATTTGTATAACTAAACCATCATATGAATACATACAAAATTTAAATTCCTAGTGTTGACAAAAAAATTGGTTGAAATTAAATAGGGATTCCAATTGTAACTTTAATATTTTTTTACTCTATAACTTGGAATTAACACCCCGTATAACTAAATCTTTACAATCAAGAATTAAAATTTTACCTTAATACCCTAACCTTATAAGAGGGAATTTGGTTAGTGTATCTTGTGTAGTGGATCCTTGTACCTATCTTGTCTTCCTATTTGTAACCTTTTCTTCCATGTATCTTGTTTTGTGGCATTTCGTTAGAATTATTGATATATTTCTCTATAATAGTCTCATGTTGAATTCTAGGATAGTGGAAATAACCATGACCTGAGGTGGTGATACCTGAACTAACTGAATTACTACCTATAATACCTCTTATAGTATTAAATGTTGTCACTAGGATGAGCATTACTACTCATATTCGAGAGGGTTTCCTACATCTAGTGAAGTTAATAGAGGGAGATCAATAGCCTACACCAACTATGTCTGAGTTAATGGGGGAGTTCCAACAATAATATTAACATACTTTATCAAGGTAAGGAAGTTCCCATGATACCTAATCATGGATAGATTCCATGCTTATAATATTTGATAATTTGTAGATTCCTCTAGAAATTAAGGTGAAGCTTTCAACTTACATTCTTCATGGATTTACCAAGTGATGGTGGGATGTTATTAGTTAGGAAGATCAGCATCGGGGTATGGCCTAGATAGACTTCCCGACTACCATTTGTGACCACTTTTTTTTTGGATATTCTTAGAGATAATCAATCTTGGTAATTCATGCATTTGGAGTTTGGTAATATGTCCATTATGTTTTAATCAACATGTTTCATAGAGATCCAGTGCTTTATACCCACTCTGGATGGTGATGAGCTATCAATGGTGAGATGTTTTGAGGATGGGATTAGGTATGACATCTGGTCTCTAGTGAACATCTTTCGACTAACTACCATATCTAATATGGTGAATTAGTCCATTATCACTGAGCATAACCTAAGATAAGATGAAGGTATAAGGTATGGTGGTTCAAAACCTAAGTAGGGGAGTGGTTTTTTAGTGGCAATAAGGATCAATTTGAGACTTCTTGTAAAGGTAGTGGTAGTCAGAGTGTATGCCTTAGTAGTAATGTAGTGTTCCATCAGTGTGGAAGGTATGGTCACATGAATCCCCAGTGTATTATAGAACCAATAGAGTGATAATCCTACGGTAGAATGGGCCATCTCTTGAGATTTTGTAGCAATATTTCACCAGTTTCTAATGATATAGGATCTATGTCAGTTTTTACTTATCGAGTAAGATATATGGATCCACACCAAGCAGGAATCTAGAGTACTATTGTTCAATCAGGTCGAGGAGGTAGTCAGGGTGAAGGAATCCATATACAAGTTGTGCAATGCTAACAGAGTGGACCAAATCAAGGAGGTTAGGTTGTAGCTCAAGGCCATAAATATGACCACTTATATGCAGTGAATCCTACACCTGAGGAGAAGAGTTCCCGAACATTTACATTTTGAGGTATAATATTAGTATAATCAACTTTAGTATATACTTTGTTTGACTTAGGCACTTCACACTCTTTCATATCTATAGTTTTAATGGTAAGTCTTGGTCAAAATATATAATACTTATGTGGATTGATGTATCTTGAAAATCCATTGGGAATATTTTTAGAGAGTTTTCACTAATGTAAGAAGTTTCCTCTCAAGTTAGGTGGATAGAATTTATTTTATAACATTTTAATCCTCAAGATTACAGGACTCTAAATAAGTCTCAAGATGGACTAGTTTTTTCCTTTTCAAGACTATTTTTATTTTTATTATTCTATGGTGTATTTATAATCACCCAAGGGAGGTATCTATATTCATAAGGGAGAATGGGATTCCTAGGAAACTTGATCTAGACCTTACTATCATGGGTTGGGCAAAGTGTCTGCCCAAATTTCTAGCCCTTATCTTAATGATTAGAGAATACGACTAGATATATTTCCTCCATTGGTGGATAGATTTATAGATGTATTGATTGAATAATTTTTTTTTCTACCTTATGAGATAGAGTTATAGTTCACCATTTATCTTATTACAATTGAAAAACTAATATATATTCCTCTATATAGGATGCCTCATATCGAGCTCTAGGTACTCAAGTGGTAGTTAGAGGACCTAGTAGCCAAATGGTTTATACAACCCAATACCAATACTTGGGGTTCTTCTATACTTTTCACCAAGAAGTGGATGGAACACTAAAGATATGTGTGTATTACCATAAATTGAATCAACTCATGGTTAATAATTGATACCCACTTCATCATATATATGATCTCCTCAACCAATTCTGAGGATCCAGAGTATTCTCGGAGATTAATTTGATATCAGGATATCATCAGGTGATATTTAGAACATAGAATATACCATATACATATTTTCAAAGTATGTATGGATTATATGAATATCTGGTGATGTTTTCAGTATAACAAACACACCTACTATCTTTATGGCCTTGATGAATTGGTTTTTACTCCTGTACCTGGATGTCTTTGTGGTCATTTTTATGGATGATATCTTAGTGTACTCTCATACTAGACATGATCATGAAAAACAACTTGACATCATATGTATTACCCTAAGATATCATATGATATATTCCAATATCATGAAATTCCACTTTTGGATCTACAAAGTTCACTTATTGGGAAACATTATATCAATAGGAGGGGTCTCTGTGGATCCAAAGATGGTGAGGGAAATTTTTTATTGGGAGTAAACCAAGAATGTTTTTTATATACAGATATTCTAGGGGCTATCTAGTTACTATAATCTCTTCATATATAACATTTGATGCTTTAAAACACTGCTTACAAGCTTGACTAATATGGGTGTCAGGTTCTCATGGTATTAACCTTATGAGAAGGCCTTTTAGGAGTTGAAACAAAGGTTAACCTAAAAAATCATCCTGATTTTTCCTTAGCATAAAATATGATATATAGTTTTTTATGATGCTATAGGTATCTAAATGGGAGATTTTTTATACAAGGGTAATGAGTCCTAGCATAAGGGTCACATCAATTGAGGGTTTATGTGCATAACTACCCGATGCACGACCTTGAGTTAGGAAATGTTTTTTATGCCTTACATTGCTGGATACATTACCTAATGGGGGAGTAGTTCGTGGCTTTCACAGAATATAAGAGACTCAAATACGTATTTTCTCAGCAATATTTGAACCTCTAGTGGTATATATGGGTTGAATATATTCAATATTTTTACTTTTATCTTACTTAAATGCTACATAAAGGAAACACAGTTTCTAACCAGAAGAATAAGAATCAATATGTTGAGGAAGATAGTAGTGAATGATAGTTGATAGCGATTATTTATGAAATTAATTTGGAAATTTGGAGTGTCATAGGTAGCCTATCCTCATGGAATTATCCATGAAATCCTTACTTTTGGATCAAGTGAAGAGGAGGAAACTTTTAGATCTAAAAGGCTTGGTCCTGAGGGAAAATGATTTAGGTGAGGAACCAAAATCTAGTTAGACTTTTGATGAGGATGATATCCTATATATATATATAGTTGTTTTTGGGTTCCTAAAAATATGCGAGATAATTTTTTGTGAGAATATCATGATTATAAATGGGAAATAGATCCTGGACTCACAATGATGTATCACGACTTGCGCCACCAGTATTGGTGTCCTAGGATAAAGAAGGAGACTATAGGATTTGTTATCGATGTTCCAACTTTCATCAAGTGAAAGTGAAATACTAGAGACCTACTAGTATTTTAAATCCATCACCCACCCAATGTGAAAATGGGATGATGTTGCCATGAATTTTGTAATGGTATTTCGCAATCACCTTGAGGTAGTGACGCTATATGGGTAATCATGGATTGACTGAAAAATGTCACCCACTTATTTTATATTAAGGATGAATTATTAGTGAATTATCTTGGGAAACTATATTCCCAAGAGATAATACACCTTTATGGGGTTTCATATATCATTGTATCAAACATGGATGTTTGGTTTTCTTCTCAGTTATGATGTGGGTTACAGAAGGATCTTGGTTAATAGGTACTTTTGAGCACATAATATCACACATATACTATAAATTAATCCAATAATACTATATATGTACTAGATTACATGTTCTATGCTTATTTCCTTGATTTTAGAGGATCTTGGGAAAATTACTTTCCTCTTATTGAGTTTTCCTATAACAATAGTTTCCAAGCAACTATCCTGATATCTCCCTACGAGGCACTCTATGGTTGGTCATGCTACTCACCTATTGATAAAACGCTATTATATTGAATATTTTATTGATAATAAATGATATAATTTCCTCACATTGTGTTAAATATGTTTAATTATAAAGTATTTGGGATTAGATCATTCATTTGAATATTTGATGAAAATTCAAGTTTTACCCTTTTTAAATCACTGTAGTATTTAAATCATAAATATTTTTATTTGGATTATTTGAACTTAATATTTTGTAACTGTGTTCATTACTTCATGATATACAAATTTTATTCATGACACTAGATAAAAATAATGCATTTGGATGGATTAATTGGGCCATAAAGTCAAAGGTGGGCTGGACACGCCAGAATAGATAAGCTTCTGTATTGGGGCCATAACTCCTTAATATGGGATTTGATTGAGCCCAAAGTTTTAGAGGACATAGAGGACCCATATATTCACATAGGATATTCCTGGAAGGCTGGACAATTCATGATATTTGGTGGTAAAATGGTCGGTGCAAGCTGGCATAAAATATTTGGCCGAGATTCCCCATTCACACTTGAAACCACTTTGAACCCAGCCTCTCCACCACTCTATAAATTAGTGTTTTTCTCATTTGGTGGGGTTGGGACGTGAATTGGAAAGTTTAGAGAAGAGGATAAGTGGATCCACTCTAATTATCCAACCATTTTAGTAAGGGTAGCTCTTGAATCAAGGATACCTTCGACGAAGCCTTCTTCTTCTCCTTCGTGTTGTAATGCTTTTGTTTGCATAATAAACTTATTTGTTCTTATTTTATTTCTTCTCTTTTATTATGTTTTGTTTAAATTTCTTCTTCTCTTAATCTTCCTCTTTGGGCTAGAATTCTTGAGTAGAAGCATTATTGGGTTATACCCATTATAAACCTTTGCACATGCAAAACGCTTCTACGATGATTACGCCACCCATGGAAGAGTAGTCTTTTAGTAATTGATCTATCTTCTACCCTATTAATTTAATTATTTTGAATCATTGAGCTACAGTAATTAACTTAATATTATCCATGAATTTTGTTTTTAAATTGTAAGAAACTAAGAAAGCAATTGAATAATTAACACAAAAACACATGAGGTTGAAATTTTGTGTAAATTGTGAGAGCACGATCTTAATCAGTAATGCAATACCACACGGGATAAATTTGTAGAGTTAAAATATAATCCCTAAACAAAATTCATCCTAATTTCTATAATGGATATGTTATCTAATTAACAACTGACCATAATCTAACCTTAGAACAACAATCAAAGCAGGGTGCTGTAATTGCGTGTTCCAAAGCTAGCCTAGGGTTTAGGTAATTCCATCATTGTGGTTAAGTTAACTCTTGTAGGGTTCAAGGGTTAAAAAATTAGGGGATCATAATTAAGTGGATATTTATTTAAATGATAACTATTAATAAGTAAATGAAGAGGTAGAGTTATATTGATTATGCCTTTTAAAATATTTTCTAAAAAACATCTTCTTGTTGTGACTTTTTTTAATCAAAATTCATTTCAAAATTAAAAACAAAAAAATACAATATTATTCCAGAAAACTTATTCTAGATTTATAAACTATAAAAAACCCCCATCATTTTAAGTATTGTTTCTATTCTATTCTATTTTATTTTTATAATACCTTTGAAAAGTTGTTTTAATTCACTTCCTCCTTTGAGAGATGACCTTGGTCAGCTACTCTGCTGCACCTAAGTACCCAAAAATCTCACTAATCATTTGAGGGCGACCACGACAACACTCTTTCAAATTGGAGTCGTTGCTGAGGAGGCAAGTAATTATTTCAACCAATTAGTGGTATTTATTTTATTTTACATTTTATTCTCTTCCTCTCTTATTTCTTCCTTCTTTACCCAATCCAATTTCTTCTTTCTTCTTCTTATTTTATTTTCTTCTACTTCTTTTTGGACCATCAACTCAAACTTATAATTTTTATTTTACTATGGTCCAATTTCCTTCTTTTCATCTTTCATTGATTTATGACACGAACTAATCCCGAGGATCTCTTAGATCTTGACCCTGATATTGAATGTAGCCTTAGGGCACGAATCAGACATTCTCAATCTACGGGAAGTTTCAACATTCAACCAGTTGGATAATTACTCCAATATTAAAACATTGAAATTGGAAGAAATTGAAATTCAACCATAAAACAAGAACCAATAGCTGGAAATAATGGAAATGATCTTAATATAACCATTCGAGAATTGGCTGCACCTGATATTAACTATCAACCAAATTGTAATGCATACCCAAATCTCGAATCAGACTTTGAACTAAAATATGGGTTAATTCGCTTACTTAAAAAGTTTCATGGCCTCTCTGGTGAGGATCCCAATAATCATTTTAAAGAATTTAACGTGGTTTTCTCAACCTTGAAACCAAGAAATGTATCTAAAGACCAAATCAATATAAGATAATTCCCATTCTCACTTGATGGAGCTGCAAAAGATTGGATGTATTATTTACAACCCGAAGATGTAACTTGTTGGAACGATTTAAAACTTCTTTTCTTGCAGAGATTTTTTCTAGCATCAAGGACCACTTCCATTCATAAAGAGATATCTAGGATCAAGAAAGCACAAGGGGAGTCAATTTATGAGTACTGGGAGCGATTCAAGAAGTCGTGTGCAAGCTGCCCACATCACCAAATTAGTGAGAAACTACTCATCCAGTACTTCTATGAAGGACTCACACCTATGGAGATAAGTATGGTGGATGTTGCAGCTGGAGGAGCATTGGTGGACAAGACACCAGTAGCTACATGTGCTTTGATCGACAAAATGGCCCAAAACTCCCAAAAATTTGGTGATTGAGGTGCATCATATGTCAGGGGAGTACATCAGACATCCCAACCCCCTACTTCAAGGCCTTGTGGTATTTTCACTAAGACAAGCCACCCAACTGACTGTTTCCAAAAACTCCAAGAAATAGAATATTGTGTAGCAGTGTTCCCTGGGAGAATATATCAGCAACAACAACAACAACCATATCCCTAAAAGAAGTTTGATCCAACATACAACCAAGGGTGGAAGGATCAATCAGACATGAGGTATGGTTCTGGACAACAACAAAGGCCCTCTTTTCAACAAAACTTCCTATAACCTCCACCTTACCATCAGGGTTTCCAACAACCCCAAATGAGATTTGATTCTTAAGCATCAACAAGCCAACAACAAGGGAATCCCCCACCCATGGTAGATTCTAACACTGATGACCTTTTGAATCAAATTGTTCTTAATCAACAGAATGAGATGAAAAGTCAAGGTTCAGAGCTAAGGGAGTTGAAGACTCAAATGAACCAGATTTCCACCGCCCTCCATGAACTTGTAAGTAAGAATTCCAGAAATCTACCTTCCCAACACACTCCAAATCCAAAGGGGAATGTTAGTGCCATCACATTGAGAAGTGGGAAGCAAATTAATGATACATCTGTACCTACCATTCCACCGGGATTCAACTCAACTCCAGAGAAGACGCATTCCACACCAACTGATGAGAAATCCAAGGAGAAAGATAAAGGTAAGAGAAAGATTGATGATGTTCCTCCTAAACCCCTTCCTTTTCCAAATAGGTTTGTCCAAACCAAGAAGATGGCTGAATAGGAGATGCAAAAAGAGGTTTTGGACACAGTCAAGCGTGTTGAGATCAACATCCCTCTACTTGAAGCCATTAAACAAATCCCAAGGTATGAAAAATTCTTAAAAGAACTCTGCACCAATCAAAGAGGGCTCTAGGGAAATGGGAGGATCAACCAGGGAAGGAATGTGTCAGTACTCATTACACTAACTCTAGTAATTCCAACAAAGTGAAAGGATCCAGGGACATTCACCATCCCATGCACTATAGTGGTGTTGCACTTTTCTGATGGACTTTGCGATTTGGGAGCTTCCATAAATGTGATGCCTCACTCTGTATTCTCTTCTTTACAGGTTGGTGAGTTGAAGCTGATGAGAGTAGTGGTGCAATTAGCGAATAAAGCTACGACATATCCAACAAGAGTCTTTGAGGATTTACTTGTCCGGGTAAGAGACATGATCTTTCTAGCAGAATTCTATGTGCTCCAAGTGGAGGATGATCAATTAAGTTCTCATGCCCCCATTATCTTAGGTAGGACCTTCCTCAAAACTGCAAAAACTATTATAAATTTCAATGAGGGTACACTTTCCATGGAATTTGGGGATGAAGTTGTGATATTTAATGTTATGGATTCCATGAATTACCCCTCATAGGATCATTCTACATTTTCTATCTCCCATTTTGAACCACCATGTAAAAACACCATGGAATTGGATTGCCCTATGCTTAGAGAGATTATGAGTATTGGTTCTAGTTTGATGTCTAAGAGTACTTCCACACCTGTTTCTAAGGAACAATACTCTATAAGATTTGATTTTAAAATGGAGTCATATTCTGATTTTGATCATGTGAACTCTGATTATGACATGGCTGTTGAGTATTCTGATGGATTTGATGCTTTATTCTCAAATTTTGATGATGTATATTCTGATACTAATTCTCTTTGTGCACATATTTCAGTTCCTTCTATGTCTCCATCCATACACCACCCCCCTACACTGGAACTCAAGCCATTACCACCAAATCTCAAATACTCATACTAGTTGAGTGGTGAGAAATTACCTGTTATCATTGCTAAAAATCTCCCTTTTGAACATGAAGAAAAACTTTTGAATCTTTTGAGGGATAACATCAGGGCAATCGGGTGGACCTTGGCTGACATAGCAGGTATTAGCCCCTCCATTTGCATGCATAGGATTCTTTTGGAGGATGAGGCTAAATTGGTGAGGCAACGACAAAGGATACTCAATTCAACCCTTCTAGAGGTTGTTAAAAAAGAGGTTGAAAAATTTCTCGAGGAAAGTATAATTTACCCTATTTATGAATCACAATGGGTTAGCCCTGTCCAGGTTATACCAAAGAAAATATGTTTCACTGTTATAAAAAATGAAAATGATGAGTTAGTTCCTGTGGGAGTACAAAAAAGTTGGCGAGTGTGTATTGATTATAGGAAAGTAAATCAATCCACTCGTAAGGACCATTTCCCAATTCCATTAATTGACCAAATGCTTGAGAGACTTGCAGGTAGGATACATTATTGCTTCTTGGATGGTTTCTTTGGCTATTTTTAGGTTCCCATTGCAGCAGAGGACTAGGAGAAGATGACATTCACCTACCCATTCAGTACCTTTGCTTACCGAACAATGCCATTTGGACTTTGCAATGCCCTAGGTACCTTCCAGAGATGCATGGTGAGTATTTTGTCAGATTTCATTGAGACCTGCATGAAGGTATTTATGGATGATTTTACAGTTTATGGATCCTCATTTTATGAATGTCTCTCTAGTTTGGGTGATGTGTTGCATCGTTGTATTGAGAAGAATCTGGTCTTAAATTTTGAAAAATGTCATTTTGTGGTAGAAAAGGGAATTGTCTTAGGTCATATAGTCTCACAACATGGCATTGAAGTTGATAAATCCGAGTTAGAATTATTTCATCCCTGCCATATCCTACATGTGTGCGTGATTTTTGATCATTCCTTGGACATGCTGAATTTTATCGACGCTTCATCAGAGATTTTAGTAAGATCGCTCTACCCTTATCTTGATTGCTTCAAAAAGATATTGACTTCAATTTTGATGATTCATGCAGGGTATCATTTGATGATATAAAGAAGTGTCTGACCACTCCACTGATCATACAGCCCCTGCGGTGGGACCTTCCATTTGAGCTTATGTGTGATGTTTCCAACTTCGCGGTTGGAGCTGTCTTATCTCAGAGGGTGGAGGGACGTTCACATGTGAATTCATATGCATCGAGGATGTTGGATTCTGCCCAATCAAACTACACCACAATAGAAAAGGAGTTTCTTTCTGTTATATTTTCTTTAGATAAATTTTGTTCATATTTATTGGGATCTAAAGTAATTGTTTTTTTGACCATGTAGCTTTGAGGTACCTCTTAAAGAAGCCAGATGCAAAGCCACGACTTATCTGTTGGATGCTCCTTCTTCAAGAGTTTGACATCGAGATAAAGGACAAGAAGGGGTCATAGAATTTGGTGGCAGACCACATGAGTAGGCTTACTCACACACTAGAGGGTGACACCTTGGACCAGGTACCACTTCAGGACACTTTACCCGATGAGCATCTCTATACCATCTCAGGTACGCATCCTTGGTATGATGATTTAGTTAATTACATTGTTTCCTCTGAAATCCTAGTAAAATTGAAGAAGCATTAAGTCCAAAAATTAAAAAGTGAGTCTAGGTTTTATGTGTGGGGTGATCCTTACCTCTGGCGCATGTGTAGTGACCAAGTCATTAGGAGGTGTGTTCCCGATCATGAGTTTGAGTGTGTTTTGCATTTCTATCATACACTTGCTTGTGGTGGACACTTTGGACCCCAACGAACAGCTAAGAAAGTTTTGGACTCTAGATTATATTGTCCTAGCTTATTCCATGATGACCATGTGTTTTGTAAGTCACACTCTCGTTACCAACACATTGGGAACATTTCTAGGAGACATGAGATGCCCCAACAACCTATACTATTCTATGATATTTTTGCTGTATGGGGCATTGATTTTATGGGTCCTTTTCCTAGTTCATTTTGATTTTTGTATATTTTGGTTTCTATTCATTATGTGAGTAAATGGGTGGAGGCCAAGGCCACCAGGACTGACGATTCTCATGTTGTAGTGGATTTTTTCAAGAATCAAATTTTCTTCAGGTTTGGAGTACCAAAGGAAATCATCAGTGACCAAGGGAAAAACTTTTACAATAGGAATTTTTCTTCCCTCTTTTGAAAGTATGGGGTGACACACAAAACATCAACACCATACCACCCCCAAACAAATGGCCATGCTGAGGTTTAAAATCGTGAGTTGAATCAAATATTGGAGAAAACCGTGCATCCAAATAAGAAGGATTGGAGCAAGCGCTTGGATGATGCATTGTGGGCTTAGAGGACAACATACAAGACACCCATTGGTATGTCCCCATTTAGGATTGTTTTTGGGAAAGCGTGTCATCTCCCCGTGGAATTTGAGCATCGGGCTTATTGGGCTATAAAGAAATTCAACATGGATTTGGCCCAAGCTGTAATCCAAAGGAAGCTACAAATTCAAGATCTTAAGGATATTAGATTGTCTTCATATGAGAACTCAAGGCTCTACAAGTAATGATCAAAAGTATCTCATGATAGAATGATCCAACAAATGGAGTTTCATGTTGGAGAGAAAGTCCTTCTCTACAGTTCACGACTGAAGCTGATGCCTGGTAAGATGCGTTCCAGATGGTTAGGTCCTTATGTTGTGACTAATGTTTTTCCTTATGGTGCAGTGGATATCACACAAGAGGACACAAGAAGGAGATTTACAGTCAATGAGCAACATTTTAAGAGATACATTGAGGGACTTCCTACTGATGTAGTGGATTTTATCACACTGCATGACCGCATCATCACTTGATCACATCAGGCTGTTCCTAACCCTTTAACTTTGTTATTCTTTGTCCTATTTAAAATTATACATTTCATGTGTATATATCATCTCATGGGTTCACATTGAGGACAATGCAATATTTTAAGTGTGTGGGAGGGAACCTTTTAGTTTAGTAATTTCAATTGTTTTTATGATTAAAAAAACAAAAAAAAAATTGTGTGTTTTTCAAATTATGTGTTTTTATTTTTCAATTTTCTTTGTGTTTTTGAAATTTTTGAGCTGAAATGATTCTCATCACAATTTTTAAATTCATATCAATGAGTGAAACAATTTATCCAATGAAACTGAGCTTAAATTAATGCTGAAAATGACTTTGTTTCAAGTTCAAATATTTAGTAATTTCCTGAAAAGTACATTGAATTTTGAATCCCATGCCACATATCACTGTCTTTTTATTTGAAACCACATTCCTATGAGAATTATAAACCATTATTTTCATATTCTTTACATTCACGTCACGTCTTGAGAGAACCAAACCATGCTTGATTTAACCAGATTTTAATTTATTTCTGTCAAAACTTGAGGGTTTGAGGTACTTATGTTTAAATGATTGAGGAATTTGTTTGGTATTAAAGTCCCTATTTCAAAGAACCTTTTTTTATAATGGCCTAACTTGAACATTTAATCCTTTTATCCCTTAGAATCCATGCACAAACTATTAGGTTATCCACATTACAATCCAATTTTCCCTATCTAACCAACTCTTGAAGTGAAATTGCATAATCTAGTTGAACTTAAGTGTGTCAGAATCTATGTTGTGTTGTGATACAACATTCTGTGATACATTGGGTGGAAAATTAAATTCTAAAGAGATGTATTTTCTTTTGATAAAAATCATTTTATTGAAAGCTGTTCCTTTTCTAGAGCTTCTAATTGAGGTAGAAAGTTGTGCCTATCTCGCGCTTTCAAAAAAATCATGTTTGAGAAGATTGCCATTTTTGATGCTGAAGTGATTAATGTTGTAAACTCTCCATGACTTTTCATGATGATGGATCTGAATTTATACTATGAGTATTGAGGAGAAGACCATATTTAAGTGAAAATTAGATTAATGCAATTTTTCTTCAAAAAGAGTAAAGCCCTCCTCATTCAGCCCCAGAATTTTTCACACCTTAATCCTACCAACAGAAAGCCATAGAACAACCCTAAAAATTCAACATGATAAACATATGTCTTTGACCCAAATCGGGTGGTGATGTAGGAATTTATCAAGCCTATGGTGACCCTTGTATGAGTTTGGATGAGAAAGACTTTGCAAAAAAATTGATATTTGTGTGATAAGAGAAAATTCAAGCGAGGTAAGTGTTTTGTGCATGGGAGGATAAATGAAGTGGAAATATATTGAATTATATAAATGTATAACTTGAAATAATTATTTTTTACAAGGCATGATATCTTTTGTTTCTTGGTGTGTAATTGTTTGATCTCAAGGATATGTGTTTTTAAAATTGGTTTTGATTTGATATTGATGTTTACTTGATATGAGGTTTTGCTCAGGAGTGCAAAAGGGTAACTGTGGGGGAGTTGATAAAACACTATTATATTGAATATTTTATTGAAAATAAATGATATAATTTCCTCAAATTGTGTTAAATATGTTTAATTAGAAAGTATTTGGGATTAGATCATTCATTTGAATATTTGATGAAAATTCTAGTTTTACCCTTTTAAAATCACTATATTATTTCAATAATAAATATTTTTATTTGAATTATTTGAACTAAATATTTTGTAACTATGTTCCTTACTTAATGATCTAAAACATTTATTCAGGACACTATATAAAAAGAATTCATTTGGATGGCGTAATTGGGCCATAAAGTCAAAGGTGGGCTGGACACGCCAGAATAGAGAATCTTATGTATTTCGGCCATAAATCCTTCATCCTGACTTGGATCTATCCCAAATTTTTAGAGGAGATATAGTACCCATATATGAACAGATGATCCTTTGGGATGGCCAGCCAATTCACACGTTTTGGTGGTCAAATTGGTGGTGCAAGTTGGAATAAAACATTTAGACGAGATTCCCCATTCACACTTGAAACCACTTTGAACCTAGCCTCTCCACCACTCTATAAATTGGTGTTTTTCTCATTTGGTGGGGTTGGGACGTGCATTGAGAAGTTGAGGGAGGAGGATAAGTGGATCCACTCCAATTATCCAACAATTTAAATAAGGGTATCTCTTGAATCAAGAATCCCTTCGACGAAGCCTTCTTCTTCTCCTTCGTGTTGTAATGCTTTTGTTTGTGTAATAAACTTCTTTGTTCTTATTTTATTTATTCTCCTTTCTTCTATTTTGTTTAAATTTATTCTTCTCTTAATCTTTCTATTTGTCCTGGAATTAATGAGTATAAGCGTTATTGGGTTATACCCATTATAAACCTTTGCACATGCAAAACGCTTCTACGATGATTACGCCACCCCTAGAAGAGTAGTCTTTTAGTAATCGATCTATATTCTACCCTCTTAATTTAATTATTTTGAATCATTGAGATACTGTAATTAACTTAATATGATCTATGAATTGTGTTTTTAAATTTTAATATACTAAGAAAGCAATTGAATAATTAACACAAAAATACACGTGGTCGAGATTTTGTGTAAATTGTGAGAGCGCGATCTTAATCGGTAATGAAAGACCACACGGGATAAATTTGTAGAGTTAAAATATAATCCCTAAAAACAATTCATCCTCATTTCCAGAATGGATATGTACTCTAATTAACCCCTGACCATAATCTAACCTTATAACAACAATCAAAGAAGGTTGATGCGATTGCTTGTTCCGAAGCTAGCCTAGGGTTTAAGTAATTCCATCTTTGTGGTTAAGTTAACTCTTGTAGGGTTAGAGGGTTAAAAAATTAGGGGATCATAATTAAGTGTATATTGATTTAAATGATAATGATTAATAAGTAAATGAAGAGGTAGAGTTAGATCTATTACGCCTTTTAAAATATTTTCTAAAAAAAACATCTTATTATTGCGTGTTTTTTTAATTAAACTTCATTTCAAAATAAAAAAAATGCAATCTTATTCCAGCAAACTTATTCTAGATTTATAAACTATAAACAACCCCCATCCTTTTAAGTAGTGTTTCAATTCTATTCTCTTTTATTTTTAGAATACCTCTGAAAAGTTGTTTTAATTCACTTCCTCCTTTGAGAGACGACCTTGATCAGCCACTCTGCTGCACCTAAGTACCCCAAAATCACACTAATCATTTGAGGGCGCCCACGACAGTGCTCTTTCACCTATATACTGGATAGAGGTAGGGGTAGTGCAACTGAGACTACATCACATTCAGGAAACATTAGAATAGATACAATTGATCAGGAAATGTATAGATATGGATTAGTCTATGTAGATGACATATGATTATTTCCATCACCAACCCATGAAGTTTGTGGTGGGGAATCTAGTCTTCTGGTGAGTCTCGTATAGATTGGTTCATCAATGTATTTAGAGGAAAATTAAGATAGCACTTAGGTTCATCAGGCCTTTTGATATCTTAGAGAGGGTTGGGGAAATAGTATTTCAAATAGTTCTCCTTCAGTGGTACAGATCTATGTACGATGTCTTCTATGTTTATAAGCTTCATTATTATTACTTTGTCTTGTCTCATGTATTTTATTTTTAGGAAGTTGAGTTTGTGGATGATGTTTCTTTTGAGGAGTATCCAGTCTGTATATTTAATCATAGCATGAAGACTCTTTGAGGCATGATAGTCCCTATAATTTGGGTGCTATGGTAGCATAACCATATATAAGGGGAAACTTGGAGATGGGAGTCCAACATACATTCTCAGTGGTTGGAATTGTTCACAAATTCAACTTAGCCACACTTAGAAGGGAAACTCGTGGATGAGTTTTCTTAAGCAGGGGAGGTTATAAGATTTAGGTTCTTTAGTTAGGTATGAACCCTTTTATTTTTTATTTAAATATATTATTTAACCTAAATAAATGTTCTCAGGTAATTAGTATACGTTCTAGGAGTGTTTAAAAGGGTATAGGAGCCCTAAGTAATGGTTTTTGAGAATAAATATGAGGCACAGGGTTAGCGCATGGTTTCACTAACTGTGCACCTCAACCATGAATCACAAAGAAGAGAGAATTATGTTTTAATAAACCCTATGAAGGGGAAATGTAAATCATTTAACCTCTATAATTTATTATAGGTTCGATATGTATGGTTTTTTCATAGTTTTTCTAACCATGTCAATGAACTATGAAAGGTGTAGTGTTCCCTGGTAGTAGGGATGCATGGTTGGTTCACATTTTGGAAAACTATGCATCAAAACCATGAACCTTATTAAAAGTTATATAAATTACCATTCCCCCTTTTAATTTAAAATATAAAAACCTTATTTCTTCCTCCCTAATTCTCATGTAGTAGCCACCAAAGTTATCCTTCTCCCCCTTTCTTAGCTTTTAGAGGATCTACCCCACCCAACATCTGATTCCTTCATCATCAGTCATTTTGGAACCCCTCAGAAAGTCTAACACTCATTTACCTTCCTTCATCAGTTTTCTTTCACATCTTTGGTGTTATATCCATGTAAGATAAAATACCCTATATTAATTTATTTTTTCTAGTTTCTTTATTTCTCTCATTTTAGCCCAAACCTGAGGCTAATACCAGATGGGGAGTCTTTAATGAGGCTTAGGTAGGTGGTATAACACTATTTCCTAAAATCCTTTATGTTTATAATTTGTTTAATTATGAAGTACACAATAAATTACATGTGTTGATCCTAAAATATGTATCTACTTTAATAAATTACATAGACATTGAATTAAATGTTCCAAAAAACACTTTGAAACTATTGGAGGTTAATGAATTCAACCTTAACCAATCCTAAGGGTGTTCTTGATTAAATTATCTTAACAACCTTTATTTCTTAATAAAACACCCCTTAGGTGTGTTTGAATTGTCACTTATAAAAGGAATGACTAAATTGAATCAATTTAATTATTAAATGGAATGGTTAATTCACTTGTCCTTATGATAAATTATGAATTTATGCTTGGAAACTATTATGAACCTTGATTACACTATTATAAGTGTGGTCTAATATGAGAAAGCCTTAGATTCCTAAATTAAAATGCATTGGGTAAACACATAGGACACCATCCAATTATTTGTTGAAAATTCCAAGTATTATACCCAACTTGGATTTGGTAAATATATTAAATTCATTAATTCTTCAGTCTGAAACCAATTATTTACCTACAAACTATGGAAAATATGAATGCCTAGGATTAGCTCTCAGGATTCATTTTGATCTCTTCAAACATAGACTTCCTTAGGTCATATCCTTGTATTCCAATCAATTATATCTTGATATTACTATATAATTTCTCCTCAGGCTTGGTTAGATACCATTAGGAATGAAATTTCAAGGGTTTGAGACTTGGATTACACTCAAACAAAAATAATAAAACATCTAAATTGATCATTTCTAGTGGTCTTGACTCTATAAAGTCATGGATTCCATGGGTCTTTTAGTTCTTGTACTTGGATGCATTGGATATGTTCCTAAGGTCCTTGACCAAATTTAAATTTTATATTCTTTGAAACAACCATACTTGGTTGAATAAGGTAGGTTTATCTAGGAATCCCATGAGGAGCCAGAGCCCAACATGGTTTCATTTACCTTACTACTTTATATTTATTATACCTATACGCTATTACATTTAATATTCTCAAACTAGATTTTCATTAGACACTATTGGTGGTAACTTAATGAGTTTTAATCACACCTTATTCAGGGTTTTATTTGGTACCTAGAAATATTTCATAGATACAAGGAAAAAGGGAAACACCCAACTATGGATGATTGATTTATTTTTTAGGATGGGATATTGAAAGTAGAGGACCCATACCATGATTGGGATGCTCATGGTGAAAGATTCTTTTGGAAATTTGTTTCCTTTTTTTACTGGTACTGTTGTATGCCTGTTACCATGTATTTACTACTTTAAATTTATTATCACCATGACATAATATGTATATGATACTATTTACTGCTTTATATATATTATTTATTATCTGAATGGTTTATTTCTACCTCCTTACTGTTTATTATGCATTATTTACTATTGTATTTCAATCTAACAAAGAGGTTATAGTGTAACACCCCGAGATTTTATGAAAAATATTCTTTTAATTTCATTAATGTCTTGTGTTGTATTCTACACCAAGATTACCTTGCGCTATACGCAACACCATATTAGCTTGCAGTATACGCAACACTATTCTTGGATCGTGTTACACACAATTTTGATAATTGTTATTCTACGCAACATTGAGTATATATATATATATTCAATATATAAATGAAATATGGTTGGATTCTGTTATACTAAACAATGAAGGATTCTTTCACAACACGCAACCCTGACTTGTCTTTCATTACATGCAATCGCGACCTTCCTCGATAGCGTGTGTTGTACGCAATACCAGGTTTTAATAAAAAATGATATATTATTATAATATTGTCATGAACTAGACGTTATGAATAGTATTAACTAAATTTTGAATTTTATAACATCATTATTCATCTTACACATTCTCTAGAACATGGTATAAGAACAAAATAAATTTTTCGGGTAAAATAAGTATTTTTCAAAAAACGCAGTTTTGCCGCCTTTTGATGGCGCACCCACTTTAAATCTAGTTTTTGACATGTTTATATGTTCAATTTGACAAAATAAAATTCTTATTTTGAATCAGGATATAAAAATTTACATTAGATAAAGTTTTGATATTTTTCCGATAACTTTCATATTTTAATGAATAGTTAAAACACGCTATATTTTAATTAAAAACAACTTTTTTCATCGTAATATATTATGTGGTTAAATTGTAATATTGAATGGTTTTAAAGTATAAATAGAATATATTTTTACCATTTAATATAATGTATGTCATTAGCATTTATTTTACCTTGAATTCGTAGGTTAAAACAATTCAATCTTTTGCAATGTTTTAAAGAAAAACCTGTTTTCTTTCGACAACGGGATTAATTTTAATTTAATTTCTGCATATTCTGTGTATTGAATTTGGAAAAATGGATTCCATATTTGGAATCAGTGGGTCAAAATTATGTTAATAAGCTACTTTTTCTTTTTGTGCATTGTGAATTGTAACTACGGTAAATTTTATTTACTATAGTTAAAGGTAAATCGGGTAATTAAGGGTAAATATAAGATTATAAAATTACCCTAACACTTGTAAAAATCCTATTGTATGGATAAAAGTAGACCCATATAACCTAAGGGTCGGATTAGATTCATTTTATGGACTTTTTTCCATTAAAATAATTTAATTATTATTAAAACTAAAGAATGTGACAACATGTCACTTTCTTAAATCTTATAAGTATAATAATTTTACATTAGTGATAAACTTCATGAAACTTATAAAATGAATATTCTACAGAAATCTAATACAATTATCTACATCATATGAATTTATCTAGAATTTTTAAGGATTAAATAATTATCATTTATTATGACACAAAGATGATGTAGTAATTATTTTATTAATGAAATATTGACATAATTGATGTTATAAATGCCCAAATAAATGTAATTTGAAACTTTTTATGACTTACATTAATTTTCTAGGTTAATAGGACATGTTATTGTTTATATAATTAACTTGGTTCGAACTTATCATTCTATTATAAATTTCATAAAAATCATGTACCAAATAGTGTCAAAATTGACATAAATTAGTTTTTAAAAAAAATATTATATTATTAATTGTTATTTTATTCCTAAAAATATATGGTTAGGACAAATGACTTAGATAAGGTTATATATATTAATAATAAACAACTTGGGGTTAGTTTGGCTTCATATAGTAAGTTTATTAACCATATAATGTAAGAAAACAAAAAGACATGGTAAAAGTTAAATTATTTAACTTAGAGTTAAATCTAATTGATAAGGTTAAAATAATAATCTAAACTTGTCTAAATCCTATTGGATGAGAGGATTTAGACCCATCCCCACTTTATCTTAGAAATAAGACCCTTTGGAACCATTATAAACCGAATTTGACCTTAATATAAAATAATATTTTGAGATTTTCCTAAGGTGCCCCTCTCCTCCCTTATAAAAGGGCACATCCTCCCTCTCCTCATCACACCAATATGAGCATTCAAGCTCGGCCAACCCCTGAAAAAATCTCTTCTCCACTTCCCTAGTATCATCTTAGAGGTCATGGTCTTCTTCAAAGACCATCCTTAGTTCTTTAAGTGGAGGTTAAGAAAAGGCGCATCAAAAAGAGGTAATATCCATTACCGATCTTCTTCAATTTCTTTCTTCTTCAACTTCTTCTTATTTAGTTGTTTCATGATAAAGTAATAACATCAGTATTTATTATATACTGATATGTTATTATGAATATGAAAAAACTCTAATTAGCCTTCTATCCATCCTACGGAAAAAGGAAATCACCGCGCGTGCGTACGTATGAAATACCGTCTCCACGCCGTGGTGTAATCTATTTTCCGCCACCAACTTAATTGGATGGGTATAATGGTGTAATGAGTAACTATATATGATTATTATAAAGTTATATTGATACTGAAATATTATACATAAACTTAAACACAAGTTCACGATCATGAGAACGATATCATTGCTCGTGCGTACGTACAGACTACCGTCTCCACGACGCGATGAGATTCATTCTCCATGTTAACCATTTAAGAATGATTATAAAGTATATATAAGCAATAATAATTAAATATATGACATTATAAAGCTACTTGATTTATGTATATATGTATTTCATCTACTTACTTCCATTCAAGACAATAAGGAAAGGAAAACAGCGTTCATGCGTACGTACGGACTACCGTCTCCATGAACGATGTGTTTCATTTCATTTATCTATCTATTATATATATATATATATATACTGAATATATATGATATATAAATCATGTTTTATATTCTGGAAGTAATTAAATCATGATATAAGTAATAATAATGTCAAGAACAACAAGTCCAAACACCTACGATAAATGAAATGATTTTACCCAAAATGCTTCTTTAACATGGAATTTAAAAAAGAACGGGTAATATAAAGTCATAAATAAACCATATATGATATCATAACAATGAATATGATTCTTTAATAAGTTAATGACATTATTTAAATCATTATACAGGAGTTTCAGACACTTACGAAGCAAATCAGACTTAAGGTAAGGGAAATATCACAACCTAATTTTTATCCGAGATTGTTTATACTTTGGCATTTACTGGGGTGTATTTTATCATCCACATCCATGTTTCCTCAATATGTAATATTATTTCCATTCACCTAAAATTTTTTAAATCCTATTTTACCCTTAGGTGAGTTTTTAGTAAAAGATATGAAATGAATCTTTTGTCATTTTTCGTACGAGGTACTTTTTTGACTTTTTCGACAAAAGTACGAGAAGAATGTTTTCTTTTAACTTATACGGAATGAATAGATTTTTAAAAAATTCCCTTACAAGTTTATTTTTAATCAAATTCTTTTAGTTGAAAATCCTATGACATATTAAGAAAGGAAAAATGTTTTTGAAGTATAAAGGATATTTTCCTCAAGAATGGAGTTCAAGTGTTTTATAAAAATTATTTTCCATCAAAGATAATAAAAGGGTTCTGTTTTTATCCCTATTATTACAATTATTTGATTATGTTGTGATGGAATTATTTTTATGAATTCCTTTATCTTATATGAATTGTTTTATGATGTCACGATGTTTAAGATTCCCATTTTTATTACATGGGTTATTCTATGATGTATGGTTTATGATTTTGTGGCACACATAAGAATGGTATCATTATGAGATGGGTGGGACCTATATCTCCCTCCAATGCATTGGGTAAAGATTTTATATCTCATGAGATAGACATGGCTGGAATGGTAGGTTATACCGGTTCAGTGAAACAGGACTGAAACGAGGAGTGAACTCGGTTCAGAAAGGGACTTTGTCCACTAAGATAGTCTTGGAAATGAGTCTTGACTAATAAGAAATGATTATCTATGATTATGTGTGTATTCCACAAAGTTTCATGTTTTATGTTATGATTATTGGGATTACATTTCACTACTATGATTTATCCCATGTTATGAAATTATGATCTCTTTTGTAGGTTAAGATTTCCAAAAGATATGTTCTTATGAATATGATGTGATTGATATTTCTTTTGTTTACCCTTAATGAGCATTTGAGCTCACCCTTTTATGTTTTCTTTTCCCCGGGATATTAAGAAAGGTTTTAGGTAAGAAAAAAAGGAAGATCTTTATGGGAGATGTTGAAGATCTTTCACCATGATTAGAAGATTACGTTCCGAGTTTCCAAAGACACTAAACTATTACGGTCCTTGTGTGTGTGTTTTTGTTATGTACTAAGTATTCTGCAAAAGTAATGTAATGTCCATGTACATCAAGCTTTGGGTCTCTACATTTGGTATCAGAGGAAAGGTTTAGTCAACCTTTGGAAACTAGGATGTGAAAATGTTAGTGAGATCCCTAGAGATATTTCTAAGGTATGTCTAGGGATGTACCTAAGGATAAGTATACGTATAGTATATAGTCCTAGAACTATGGTAACGATATTAGATTAAACCAAAGATGTTAGATATTGAAGTTACTCCCCCTTTATTATGATTTTTGCCTCTCACACTATTCTTTTTGGGTTTTAGAAAATGGCTGGAAACAAGATGATTCACGATAATGGAGGATATGATGGACAATGGAATGATATTCTTCATGAGAAACCAAATGAAATGGGATTTGGTGGTCCAAACATCATTATTATGCCGAATCAGCAATCTCATAATATGATCAATAAAGTAAAATGTGGTAAGTTTCCTAACTCGGCTAATAAGAGAAAGATGGAGTTTCATGATGATCATAGAGGAAAGAAAGTTCAATTTCCCCTATGTAAATCATGTGGGAAGAAGCATCAAGGAGAATGTTTCAAAGGAACTGGAAGATGATTTGGGTGTGGAAAAGAAGGACACAAAGCCAGTAAGTGCAAAGGAAAAGGTTTAGTTAACACCAGGGATGAGGATAATGGTATTACTACGACATCAACAATGGTTAAATGTTTTAAATGTGGAATGTACGGGAATTATGCAAACCAATGCCCTAAGGGAAAGTCTCATGAAGAGAATAAGTATGGTCGTATGGGTAGTATTTATGTTGATGATGATGATGAGACTACAAATGATATGTGAGATGAAAGAATTGTTGAAGCTCGGTCAATGGTTTAATAATGTAGTGGAATGATTACATGTTTATCAAGTGTAATGTTGTATAAGTAATTTCATGGTACTATGGAATAAAGAGACATCTAAGGATTGTTACATTGTTGTCCTTCCTTAAGTTTTGAAAGTATGTGATGAATGGTACCCGTATTTTTGGAAAGTAGATGATATGCGCATAATGAAGGGATACAGAGAAAATTAAATTTTTGATAGTATTCATGAGCTCATGACTAATATAAGGAGAAGGTTATATCATGGTTTGACTATATAGAATTTTTGGATTTTGGTATGTGGAAAGAGTTAAATTTTGACAGCATTCATGTTTTCACTAAGGTTTAATCGGTATTCATTTTTCAAGAGAATACATGATTACAGTATTCACATGATTGGAATGTGACCAACAAGATAATGGGAGATAAATGATGGTTGGTTGATGACATTTCAAGTAATCATTTTCTTTATACTATGAGCTTGAACCGAAGTATTTTAGATAAGACTAAAGATTGGAATGGATTATGTTGGACATAAGTTAGGATAGAACTTTTTTCGATATTATTGATGGGATGTTATAGTAATATAGTTTTAGAAAAAGGACAACCTGCAGGACGGGCGACAACCCATCGCGTCGGACAAGGCTGTGGGAATCGAACCCACAACCGAAGTGCGACTGGCCTTTATCGCCTACCACTGGCCTACAGGAAGTCCCTGTTTAGTATAAACTAGTTTTATTTTATTATGCGGTATGATATATGAAGTATAGGTTCATTCTTGGAATCGTATACGATTAACCTCACCATAGATGGACTTATGTATATTTGATAACTTTTGATAACCTTTTGTTTGAAACAGATGTAATGACCCATCATTCTATCACATGATCAATTAACACTTCATGAATAACAAATTCAACTTCATTTTTTTAAGAGATAAAGTGGAAATTGTTCAAAGTACGAACAACAGTGAGATTGTACCAAAATAAAGTAAGTATTTATTCTAATTCAAATTCTTGAACTTTAGGGAAATGATTTTGAAAACCAAAAATGTTGTCCTAGTGATCTTATATCTGATGAATCAGATGGTACCCTAGATCATCACAAATTTATGGCTTTGCGATTGTTAGCTTTTTTATAGCCATGTTCTCTACCACTCTCCATCAGAACATGATGGTTAGATTTTTCTTCCATATCCATATTTTCACCTATGTTATCCTACGTGGAAACCCAGTGATGAGTTAATTTGGGTAATCATTACATTTCATACTTTAGTTTTTAAAGCCATATTTTGGTATTCCTTTTTACGATGTGGGTTTCTATTAAATAAACTTTCGAGTAGTAAACCATTTATAACCCCGATGAATTTCAAGGGAGAAATTCATTTTAAGGGGGGTAGAATGTAACACCCCGAGATTTTATGAAAAATATTCTTTTAATTTCATTAATGTCTTGTGTTGTATTCTACACCAAGATTACCTTGCGCTATACGCAACACCATATTAGCTTGCAGTATACGCAACACTATTCTTGGATCATGTTACACACAATTTTGATAATAGTTATTCTACGCAACATTGAGTATATATATATATATATTCAATGTATAAATGAAATATGGTTGGATTATGTTATATGAAACAACGAAGGATTCTTTCAAAACACGCAACCCTGACTTGGCTTGCATTACACGCAATCACGACCTTCCTCGATAGCGTGTGTTGTACGCAATACCGGGTTTTAATAAACAATGATATATTATTATAATATTGTCATGAACTAGACGTTATGAATAGTATTAACTAAAATTTTAATTTTATAACATTATTATTCATCTTACACATTTTCTAGAACATGGTATAAGAACAAAATAAATTTTTCGGGTAAAATAATTATTTTTCAAAAAACGCAGTTTTGCCGCCTTTTGATGGTGCACCCAATTTAAATCTAGTTTTTGACATGTTTAAATGTTCAATTTGAAAAAATAAAATTCTTCTTTTGAATCAGGATATAAAAATTTACATTAGATAAAGTTTTGATATTTTTCCGATAACTTTCATATTTTAATGAATAGTAAAAACACGCTGTATTTTAATTAAAAACAACTTTTTTCATCATAATATATTATGTGGTTAAATTATAATATTTAATGGTTTTAAAGTATAAATAGAATATATTTTTACCATTTAATATAATGTATGTCATTAGCATTGATTTTACCTTGAATTCGTAGGTTCAAACAATTCAATCTTTTGCAATGTTTTAAAGAAAAACCCGTTCTCTTTCGACAACGGGATTAATTTTAATTTAATTTATGCATATTTTTTGTATTGAATTTGGAAAAATGGATTCCATATTTGGAATCAGTGGGTCCAAATTATGTTAATAAGCTACTTTTTATTTTTGGGCATTGTGAATAGTAACTATGGTAAATTTTATTTACTATAGTTAAAGGTAAATCGGGTAATTAAGGGTAAATATAAGATTATAAAATTATCCTAACACTTGTAAAAATCATATTGGATGGCTAAAAGTAGACCCATATAACCTAAGGGTCGGATTAGATTCATTTTATGGACTTTTGTCCATGAAAATAATTTAATTATTATTAAAACCAAAGAATGTGACAACATGTCACTTTCTTAAATCGTATAAGTATAATAATTTTAATTTAGTGATAAACTTCATGAAACTTAGAAACTGAATAGTCTACAGAAATCTAATACAATTATCTACATCATAGGAATTTATTTATGATTTTTAGGGATTAAATAATTATCATTTATTATGACACAAAGATGATGCAGTAATTATCTTATTAATGAAATATTGACATAATTGATGTTATAAATGCCCAAATAAATGTAATTTGAGACTTTTTATGACTTAAATTAATTTTTTAGGTTAATATGACATGTTATTGTTGATATAAGTAACTTGGTTCGAACTTATCATTCTGTTATGAATTTCATAAAAATCATGTACCAAATAGTGTCAAAATTGACATAAATTAGTTTTTAAAACAAATATTATATTATTAATTGTTATTTTGTTCTTAAAAATTTAAAGTTCGGCCAAATGACTTAGATAAGGTTATATATATTAGTAATAAACAACTTGGGGTTCTTTTGTCTTGATATAGTAAGTTTATTAACCATATAGTGTAAGAAAACAAAAAGACACGGAAAAGTTAAATTATTTAACTTAGAGTTAAATCTAATTGATAAGGTTAAAATAATAACCTAAACTTGTCTAAATCCTATTGTATGAGAGTATATAGACCCATAATCACTTTATCTTCGAAATAATACCCTTTGGAACCATTATAAACCAAATTTGACATTAATATAAAATAATATTTTGAGATTTTCCTAAGGTGCCCCTCTCCTCTCTTATAAAAGGGCACCTCCTCCCTCTCCTCATCACACCAATTTGAGAATTCGAGCTCGTCCAAACCCTAAAAAAATATCTTCTCCACTTCCCTAGTATCATCCTAGAGGTCCTGGTCTTCTTCAAAGACCATCCTTAATTCTTTAAGTGGAGGTTAAGAAAAGGCGCGTCAAAAAGAGGTAATATCCATTACCGATATTTTTCAATTTCTTTCTTCTTCAACTTATTCTTATTTAGTTGTTTCATGATAAAGTAATAACATAAGTATTTATTATATACTGATATGTAATTATAAATATGAAACAGCTCTAATTAACCTTCTATCCATCCTACGGAAAAAAGAAATCACCGCGCGTGCGTACGTACGGAATACCGTCTCCACGCCGTGGTGTAATCTATTTTCCGCCACCACCTTAATTGGATGGGTATAATGGTGTAATGAGTAACTATATATGATTATTATAAAGTTATATTGATACTGAAATAGTATAAATACACTTTAACACAATTTCACGATCATGAGAATGATATCATCGCTCGTGCGTACGTACGGACTACCGTCTCCACGACGCGATGAGATTCATTCTCCATGTTAACCATTTAAGAATGATTATAAAGTATATATAAGAAATAATAATGAAATATATGACATTATAAAGCTACTGGATTTATGTATATATGTATGTCATCTACTTACTTCCATTCAAGACAATAAGGAATGGAAAACAGCGTTCATGCGTACGTACGGACTACCGTCTCCATGAACGGTGTGTTTCATTTCATTTATCTATCTATTATATATATATATATACTGAATATATATGATATATAAATCATGTTTTATATTCTGTAAGTAAGTAAATCATGATATAAGTAATAATAATGTCAAGAACAACAAGTCCAAACACCTACGATAAATGAAATGATTTTACCCAAAACGCTTATTTAACATGGAATTTACAAAAGAACGGGCAATATAAAGTCATAAGTGAACCATATATGATATCATAACAATGAATATGATTCTGTAATAAGTTAATGACATTATTTAAATCATTATACAGGAGTTTCAGACACTTACGAAGCAAATCAAACTTAAGGTAAGGGAAATATCACAATCTCATTTTTATCCGAGATTGTTTATACTTTGGCATTTACTGGGGTGTATTTTATCATCCACATCCATGTTTCCTCAATATCTAATATTATTTACATTCATCTAAAATTTTTTAAATCCTATTTTACCCTTAGGTGAGTTTTTAGTAAAAGATATGAAAGGAATCTTTTGTCGTTTTTCGTATGAGGTACTTTTTTGACTTTTCCGACAAAAGTACGAGAAGAATGTTTTCTTTTAACTTATACGGCATGAATGTATTTTTAAAAAATTCCCTTACAAGTTTTCAAGTTTATTTTTAATAAACTTATTTTAGTTTAAAATTCCATGACATGTTATGAAAGGAAAAATGTTTTTGAAGTAGAAAGGATATTTTCCTCAAGAATGGAGTTCAAGTGTTTTATCAAAATTATTTTCCATCAAAGATAATAAAAGGGTTCTGTTTTTATCCCTATTATTACATTGATATGATTATGTTGTGATGGAATTATTTTTATGAATTCCTTTATCTTATATGAATTGTTTTATGATGTCACAATGTTTCAGATTCCCATTTTTATTACATGGGTTATTCTATGATGTATGGTTTATGATTTTGTGGCACACATAAAAATGGTATCATTATGAGATGGGTGGGACCTATATCTCCCTCCAATGCATTGGGTAAAGATTTTATATCTCATGAGATAGACATGGCTGGAACGGTAGGTTATACCGGTTCAGTGAAACAGGACTAAAACGAGGAGTGAACTCGGTTCAGAAAGGGACTTTGTCCACTAAGATAGTCTTGGCAATGAGTCTTGACTAATAAGAAATGATTATCTATGATTATGTGTGTATGCCACAAAGTTTCATGTTTTAAGTTATGATTATTGGGATTACATTTCACTACTATTATTTATCCCATGTTATGAAATTATGATCTCTTTTGCAGGTTAAAATTTCCAAAAGATATGTTCTTATGAATATGATGTGATTGATATTTCTTTTGTTTACCCTTACTGAGCATTTGAGATCACCCTTTTATGTTTTCTTTTCCCCAGGATATAAAGAAAGGTTTTAGGTAAGAAAAAAGGAAGATCTTTATGGGAGATGTTGAAGATCTTTCACCATGATTAGAAGATTACGTTCCGAGTTTCCAAAGACACTAAACTATTACGGTCCTTGTGTGTGTGTTTTTGTTATGTACTAAGTATTCCGCAAAAGTAATGTAATGTCCATGTACGTCAAGCTCTGGGTCTCTACATATATTCTCCCTACTATACTAATATACTCCCTCACTACTAGTTGGTAGTATCTATCATATAAATAGGTGTGCTTGAGGCCTTGTGGAAAAATGGTTTGGTCACTTATCTGTGAACCAAGCTAGGGATATCACACTTGAGGCTTAGACACCATGCAAGGCAAGTGATCATTCTATATACATGGATATTATATGACAATATGATGTTGGTATATTCCAATAGGGAGGCTTTATGCATATATGTCATGTACACCACTATGTATGCAATGTACTTTCCCCTTAGTAGGGATATATATATTTTCTCACATAGGAGTAAAATTTTGGAAATAGGATAGTCACTTCAGAGTATCTTTTTATGTAGATTATGATGTTTTAGTCGCTCTGTTATTATATTAAATTGGAAATATGATACAAGGATGGTTGTGAATCATAGCCCCATGATGATTATGACTAGATCCGACTAAAGATTCTGTGAGAGTGCGGGGATGGTAAACCCCATGGTTGTATTCAAATAATAAGGCATGTGACCCACTCATGGATTTTGGTGTTTGGTACACTCCATGAGTTATTGGTGGATGGATATCCTTGAAGAATGAGGGAGTCTCAAATATTGGATTTTACACTATTATGTAAACATTCCCTCACTAAATAAGGAAATAAAAAGGGATTAATAGTTAAATGAGAAAATTAAGGATATTCCCTCCTTCCCATGCACTCTAGAGTTGGAGTTAGTGCAAGTCGTTGGGATTATAAGATGGGGATTTTATTACTAAATCTCATTGAACTATAGTCCTTTTGGTAAGTTTGTTATATGGTAGGAATATGTCCTCTCTCTCATGTGAATCTCTATGAGATACTAAGGGAGATGAAGTAAAATGATTATAAAGAACTCGATAGTCCTTTCATCATACACATGATTCCAATGACTATGTGGTATGTGTAGTGTGGACTCAAGATTTGGGTACTCATTTAGTTTAGAATCATTTTTGAATTTTGGGTTATCCCTTATATACATGGAGATATTTATCCCCTAGATATGTGGGATGAAGGTCCTCCATGATATTAAATAGTTTCTTAGAGATCCCTTTATGGTAATAATAATACTTCATACTAATGGAAATAGAGTTAGTACTCCCCCAAAGATGTGGGATATCAGTTCATTATGTAATATGATAGTTATCAGACCCCCCTTTATGGTGTGGGATAACCTTTATGTGGAAGGATACATTACTCTAATCATTTGAAATTTACTAATGGTGAGGCATGAGGTCCTCCTTAGGGGTTTTTAACACCCTAAGACGGTTTATAAACTTCAAAGAGGTGTAGGCTCCTCGATACAATTATAGTATAGAAACATGACATTTTTGGTAGTCAAGAAGTTGGGGTGGTTCAGATTCTAGGGGTTGGTAACTCCCTTGGAAGGTTTATATACTCTAATAAAGTGTGGGTCACCCACTATTATTTCAAATTTGATGGAATGTTGGTTTCTGCAGTCAATTAGTATGGATAGTTTGAATGATTAGGGACTGATGGTGTATAGGTTTCTCTAAGTTTTCCCTTTGGTATGCCATTAAGGGGGTGTTAGGTTCAGTGGATGGGGAATTAAGCTTTCTATTAATTTATTCCACTTATAGAATATCTAGGTTTCAGGAATACATCTTTGTCCTATCATAGTTGAAGAGGTTTATTTTACCTCTTTTAGGATAGGGTATTTAACTCCCCCATGGTACGTGGTATGGGTTACCCATCCATGGGGCCGATAACTCCCCTAACTGATATGCATCTCTTCAGGTGAGGTGTGGGTCTCCCACTTTGATTGGTTTATACATGCTAGGTTCTAAGAGAAGCATTGTTTAGATGGGAACTCAGTTGATTAAAGAATGTTTTTGGGAACAATGTTACATTAGTGAGTTCAAATCATCACCATTCATATAAAGATTGTGGCATAATGAGTTCCCATTTGGCATGGGATCTTCCTGACTAGATCCTTGGGGTATGATATGGTGAGTTGGGAAGTAGTCCCTTTGTGCTAACTGAATGTGGTTTGATCTTATATTACATGGATGTGTAGGGATATGGAGTTCTCGTAAGTCATGGTTTAACACACTAGGATTTTAAAATTTATTTTCCTTAAGTAATATATTCAATATCCTGGGGTATATGCGACATAAGCTTAAACAAACAGCAATATACTACAGAAATATTATCATTTAAATATAAATGTTATAACCTAGTCATTGGTTTCGTGGGTAGAAATAGAAATCATCATATTATAAAATATATGTATAATTTTTTCCTTTAATATAATTATTAATCAATATTATATTTATTATCAATTGGTTGGAAATGAAGAAAATGTTTTTTGAAGGTAAAAGTGATATTTTTCATAAAACTTTTTTTTATGTGAAAAATGAATTTTTATCTTAGTAGATTAAATTAATCACTATTTATAAATGATTATAATAAAATAATTATATTATAAATTCAATTAAATGGATTTATATTCAGTTTATTATGGTTATTAGGAAAGAAATGAGAATAATGTCATTTTATGTTTTAAAAATACATCTCCTTCAAAAATATTTTTTGTGCACACATTTTATAATTAATTTATACCAATTTTATAATTTTTTTTAAAAATGGACATAATTTATAAAATTAACATTTAATAATTATCTTAGAAATAATTTTTAGGATTTTTCTAAAAAGGTTGATTTTTGAGTGAATAGTGAAAATGCTGATTATTGCAAAAATATCATTATTTTATTTAAATCAAGTAATTTAAATGCACTATAATGTTTTTTATTTGGTAATAAATTTATATAATTATTATTTAATTATTCATAATCTAATTAATTAAAAAATAAATAGTGTCATATTTAATTTTGGTATAATCTTATTTTTAGGATGAAAATCCCATTTGTTAAAAAAATGTTTTAATTGTGTTTTATGCATTTATATTAAAGTTTATTTATTCCACTTATATAAATTGAATCTTGAAAAATTTATTTCATATTTAGATCCATGGGTTTTGAATTTCTTGAATATTTCACATTTATTTTCTCTCATTATGAATAATAATTGTGGTAAATATTTGTCACCTCAATAAGAGTAAAATGGGTAAAACACGATTAAAACTACGAGATAATGCATAAAAAACTCCTTAAATCTAGTATTTATTTTATTTTATTGGTGTTTTTCTAAAATAACCGTCCATTATTTAAGATTTTCATTATTTATTATCACATTCCTTTGATTATAACCTTTATATTATTTTTAATTAAAGGATATAATTATAAAAATGTCACTCTTTGGATTTTAATTTATCTTATATGTTATAATTGGGATAAAAAATGTTATGAAAGAATATAAAATAATATTTTGAAAATAAATATTTTATTTTTAATATGTTAATTTAGTTTTAATTTTTAGTGATGGTATAATTACCGTAAACACTTACACAACACTGATACTATGCTTTTGCAAGGAGTAGAAAAATTAGGGTAAATAAATTTAAAAAAAATAAAATTAATATATATTTGATGAATTATAGTATTACATGAATTTAAAATGTAATTATAAATAATAATTGATTTTAAATGTTTTTATTTTCAAATTTATTTTTTTTATTGAGGTATTTGAAGTCAAATTAAATTAATAGTCCCAAAAATGACTTTAATGATATTTTTTTGATAAATAATATTTTAATAAATGATTTAAAAATCACAAAAAATATTCAAAAAGGATAATTTTTATATTTAATGGTCTAAATTATCATTCATATACCATTTTTGAGACTCTTTCCACCGTCCAACCAATGGCCTAAAGGCCTTCATTTTTTATTGATTTTTGATAATCCACCTTTCAAGGGGTGAGTTAGAACCCTTAAAAGGCCTATAGGCCTAAGTATTACATGGATCGTAGGCTCCAAACATTACATACAACCCAGAATAACTACTTGGAACTGCTCTTCCCCAACATCTTCATCGTGAAATCAGCTCTCCACCTTCACATGGCTGTTCGGTTAGGCATTCCCATGCATGCATAGGCTTGTCCCGATGGCAGGTGCCATACCCTATCATTATTGAAATCCATGTAGCTTCTACTGTGGTGAAAGCTCATTTTCTTATCCTCTTTGTAGAGCTTGTTCCTTGTAGGTTGTCTGGTTTTCATCTACACTTAAGGTGGCACGAAGGCCTTGAGGTGGCCCAAAGGCCTTACTGACTCGAAGGCCTGGGTGGCCCGAATGCCTTAAATGACTCAGGGACCAAATCAGTTGCTTGAAGGCCCAAACAGGGGCATATTCCTAGCTGTTACAGTGCCAAATAGTACCTGCTACAGTTCCTGCTTCAGTACCTACTACAGTATTGCACAGTCCCCGCTATCGTACTGCTACAGTACCTAGAAATTATTCCTACAACTAGATTTTATCCTGGGTCGCTTGGATTCACTTACGGATTCCTTACCAACCGGGTCAAGGCTCATGTGCGAGACTCTTTCCACCATATAAGTAAATTTATAACCCTTTAAGTTTGAAAAATGTTTTACCAATGTTAAGGTTAAAAAGAGTTAATGAGTGGTTTGAACCAAAATATAAGGTTTAAAATGAAAAATTAAATGTATATAATTTTTTTGAAGTTTTTTAGACCTTATCATATAATACCTTCTAAATTATGTCCATTTGGTGCCACTTGTACAAGGAAATAACTTTATATTATTTAAATCTTTTAAAAAATTCCATGTGTGTCCCTCACCTCACTTATTAAAAGGAAACTCTATTCCTTCCATATTCACCAATTTTTAGCATTCTATATTAGCCTATAACTAAACAAAAACATTCATATATTCATATATATTTTTATTTATCTTATTTTATTCTTATAATACCATCCTAAGAAGGCTTAATGTGTAAACCAAAGGAGGTCTCTCAAAGAAGAGGCAATCATCTTTACCAATTATTTAAAAGTTTATTTATTATTTTAATTTCTCTAAATATGTAATATCAATCCTAAAATAATAAACCCATAATAATAAATATACTAATATTTTATTATTATTATGGTACAAATATTTTCTACCTCCTTTCCATCAGATTAGAAATGAAAGATTACTCGTGCATATGTATGGACTACCGCCTTCATATAAATATATGATTCATATTTAATCAAAATATTTCATGTTTGCTTATTATAATGAATTTAATGTTTATATATGATATTTATGAAATAATTAATCTTATTTAATTATAATATATTATCTATCTTCTTACCTTCATATCCTTTGGGAAGTGACAATGTCGCTCATGCGTATGTGTGGACTACCAACTCCATGAAGCGATATGATTTTTTATTTCTCTTTAAATGATTTGAGATGAGGATAAATTTAATGAATATATATTATATTTATGATATAACAATTATTCTATAAATTTGATTTATAAATTATCTTTCTTTTATTCCATCATTCGAAAACTTGAGACATCACTCATACGTACCTACAAACTACCTTCTCCATGAAGTGATGTAATTCATTTTTCATCCCTAGATTATATAAATGGTAATAAAAGTATATATAATGATTAAATATGAGACTTATTGCATTTTTAATGTTTTATATATTATTGAACCATGATCAGTATTAAAGGACTAAAATTTACATGAAAAATGAAATAGTTAACACTTAGAAATGATGATTTTAATAAAGAATTATTAATAATCGGGTGTTGAAATGTTATAATGGGATCACATATGATATTATAAGTATATATATTATTATAGATTATAAGTATAATAAATATAAATTTATAATTCATTTTTATAAAATCACTTATGAGGAAATTCAAACTTGAGGTAAGGTGTTCCATAACTCAATTTCCTTTCATTGGGTTGTATTACTTATTCTTAACTATGGTATCACTACGGAAAAAGTGGTATTAGAGACGGGTTATTTGCGATGGGAATATGTCCCATCGCAAATAAACCCCGCAATTGGGGTATTTGCGACGGGGAATAATCCCCGTCGCAAATAAAGAGTTAATTACGACAGGATATTCTCAACCGTCACAAATGGTTTGGCGCGAATGCGCGCCAAATCGCGCGAAAGATATTTGCGACGGGATCCCCTTCCTGTCGCAAATAACCGGCGGCAGTAACAGGTTATTTGCGACGGGAAGGAGTTCCTGTCGCAAATAACTTGGCAGCAGGGGTTATTTGCGATGGGGACCGTCGCAAATAATCCCTTTTATTGCCGCCCATAATAAATGCGGCCGAGGTTATTTGCGACGGTCCCATCGTAAATAATACCAATTGCGACGAGAATACCATCACAATAAACCCCGTCGCAAATAATCTAACCTATAAATACAGCCAGCCTTGATAAGTTTTTTGAATCTGAACTACTTTTTACTAGTTTATATGAGTTGAGTGAATTTTCTTTTGCAAGTCGATTTCAAGGAGGTTGCGGGGATCATCCTACAAGTACAACAAATCGAAAGCTCGAAAACCAGTTTAAGGTTTTTTTCTGAATTTTAATTTAATATTTATTTAATGTTTTTATTTTATATTTTTACATTAGTTTTTATTATTTCTTATTAGATATGGTTATGTTGTATTAAGGTATTAAATTTGATTTGTTAGATTTAATTATTAATAATTTACAATATTTAATAATTAAGTGACTGTAATTAGTAATTAATAACTTTAATTTTAATTAAAGATAGTAATTAGTAATTAATGAATGTAATTAGTAGTTAATGAATGTAATTAGTAGTTAATGAATGTAATTTGTAGTTAATTAATGTAATTTGTAGTTAATGAATGTAATTAGTAATTAATGAATATAATTTGTAATAATTGGAATAATTCAAAAAATAGTAATAATTAGAAAAAATTAACAATAATTAGTAATAAGTAACATTAATTAGTAATAATTAGTAATAATTAATAATAATTACCAATAATTACCAATAATTTCCAATAATTAGTAATAATTAACAATAATAACCAATAATTAGTTATAATTAAAAATAATTACCAATAATTAGTAATAATTAGTAATAATTAGTAATAATTATCAATAATTACCAATATTTACCAATATTTACTAATAATTGCCAATAATTGTCAATAATTACCAATAATTAGGAATAATTACCAATAATTATGAATAATTACCAATAATTAGGAATAATTACCAATAATTTGGAATAATTACCAATAATTAGGAATAATTACCAATAATTAGGAATAATTACCAATAATTAGGAATAATTACCAATAATTACCAATAATTACCAATAATTAGGAATAATTACCAATAATTAGGAATAATTACCAATAATTACCAATAATTACCAATAATTAGAAATAATTAGGAATAATTACCAATAATTACCAATAATTACCAATAATTACCAATAATTAAGAATAATCACCAATAATTAGGAATAATTACCAATAATTAGGAATAATTATCAATAATTAGGAATAATTATCAATAATTAGGAATAATTACCAATAATTAGGAATAATTACCAATAATTAGGAATAATTACCAATAATTAGTAATAATTACCAATAATTAGTAATAATTACCACTAATTACCAATAATTAGTAATAATTAACAATAATTAGTAATAATTAGTAATAATTAACAATAATTAGTAATAATTAGGAATAATTACCAATAATTACCAATATTTACCAATAATTGCCAATAGTTTCCAATATTTACCAATAATTGCCATTAATTGTCAATATTTACCAATAATTAGGAATAATTACCAATAATTAGGAATAATTACCAATAATTAGGAATAATTACCAATAATTAGGAATACTTACCAATAATTAGGAATACTTACCAATAATTAGGAATACTTACCAATAATTATGAATAATTACCAATAATTATGAATAATTACCAATAATTAGTAATAATTAGTAATAATTAAGAATAATTACCAATAATTAGGAATAATTAGTAATAATTATCTAATTGGAAAAAACTAGCGTGATCATTATCTTTCTCAATTATCTTTTCATCTCTGTATTGGTTTTAAGAAAACTTCTGTCTCCACATGTAATATTTGCATTCTTTTTCAAAATTATCAACCTACTCACCAATAGAGAGGTGAAAGTGAATGCAAATACTACACGTGGAGACAAAATGTTAAACACATAGATGAAAGGATAATTATAACATAATATAGAAAATTATATTATTTTAATATTAATAATAAAAAATACTAATAATGTAATAATGTTATTATTATATAATTAATATTTATGAAAAAATAATATTAGTATTATTAAAATAATAAAAAAGTTATAAAATATTAAAAATATCAATATTTGTAATAGGTTTTGCTTTATTCTTAACATGTTCAATTCTTAAAGGGTCAATTTTTAGGTCTATCCCAATAAAAAATTTTCTTCAGTCGTGTTTGATGCAAACTCTATAATTATCCTTGCTTGAGTGTTTTTTCTAACAAATTATTCAAAACCAGTAATGCATTTATATTTTATAGAAAAATATGGAACAATGAGGTCGTCAACAGTCATTATTAGATGACCGCATATGGATAAATCAACGTAGAAATCCAAATGGTTCTGGTTTAAATCCAGTATATATAGAGGGTGTGGAGACTTTTTTAGCATTTGCGGTATCAAATCCAGAATTTGTTTTAGAAGGCACAATAAAATGTCCTTGTAAAAAATGTGCACTGAGAACATTTGACACGTTTGACAAAGTTGGGGGACATCTCTTGCATTTTGGTTTTCAACCAGATTATGTTTTTTGGTATCAACATGGTGAATGCAGTTCTACAGAAGGTGATACTAACTTGATTCCGGATCCATCCTGATTTCAAAATTTAGTACATGATGTTGCAGGTCCATCTATTCAAAATACAAAAACTCAAGATGATATTGATTCAACTCCTGAGTTGGAACACTCTGAATTTTATGAGTTGTTGAGGTCTGCTGAGGATGCGTTATATCCTGGTTGCAAGATAAGAAAATTAGAAGTAGTTGCAAAATTTATGGCTATCAAATCAGATAATGGAATGTCAAACATGTGTTTTGAACAAATATTTTCTTTGGTTAAAACACTGTTACCAGAAGGAAATGTTTTTCCTACAAATTACTATGAGAGTAAGAGGCTAGTTCGGAATTTAGGACTTAGTTGTCAGAAGATTCATGCATGTTCCAATGATTTCATTTTATATTCTGGGGAAAATGATTCATTGGATAGTTTTTCCACTTGTGGGAAATTGAGGTATAAAGAATCTCAACATGGGAAGTCTGGCTTGATTCCTGTAAAACTGTTGAGATATTTTCCTCTTACATCCAGACTTCAGCATTTATTCATGTCTAAGAATACAACGACAATGATGTCATGGAATAAAATGAATATTTCAACCGGTAAAATCTTGAATCATCTGGACTATGGTGATTCATGGAAACATTTTGATAGAGTGGATCCATCCTTTGATTTAGATGCCCGAAATGTGTGACTCGGTCTTTCCACTGATGGTATCTGTCCATTCGAATCTTATGGTAGTAAGTATTCATGTTGACCTATCTTTTTAACTCCGTAAAATTTACCTCCATGGATGTTGATGAAGGAACCCTATATCTTTTTGACCTTACTAATCCCAGGACATTCAAAGAAGAATATTGATGTTTATTTTAAACCATTGATTGATGAATTAAATATACTATGGAGTACTGGTGTCAGTACTTATGATGTTGCTGCGAAACAGAATTTCATACTAAGAGCAGCATTGATGTGGACAATCAATGACTTCTCGGCTTATGGCATGTTATCTGGATGGAGTAAACATGGGCCAAAATCATGTCCTTACTATATGGGAGAGAACAAGGAATTTATGCTCGTCCATGGAAAACAACCTTTCTATTTTGACTGTCATTGCAGATTTCTTCCTACTGATCATCCTTTTCGCAGAAACAGATCTCATTTTAGAAAAGGCACAGTTGAAAGAGATGGACCTCCAAAAATGATATCAGGTATGGAGTTAAAATCAGTTGTATATTCATTACCTCCCATCATATTTAGACCCACAATAAACCAACAGAAAATTTCTGGTTTTGGGAAAGAAAACAATTGGCTAAAACGTAGCATATTTTGGGATTTTCCATATTGTTCTGATTTTCTGGTCTGCCACATGTTGGATGTCATGAATATTGAGAAGAACTATTTTGATAATTTGTTTCATACAGTTTTGGATACACTAGGAAAGAGCAAAGATAATGTAAATGCACGATTAGATCTTGCTCAAATTTGCAGGCGTCCAGAACTCGAAATATTTGAGAATGTCAGAACAGAAAGGTTAATGAAACAAAAATCAGCTTATGCATTTTCCAAAGAAAGACACTTATTATTTTGTCAATGGATTGTAGATTTGAGACTTCCAGATGGATGTGATTCCAATTTGGGTAGATCTGTAAATAATGGTCATATTACCGGATTAAAAAGTCATGATTGTCATGTTATAATGGAAATACTTCTACCCATTGGATTAAGAGGTCTGTTGAATTCTGTGATATGGGATTCCATAACAGACGTATCATATTTTTTTCGGGACATTTGTGCGGTGAAAACAGTTTACGCTGCTCTATGAAAACTTGAAGAAGATGTTGTTGTAATTATATGTAAACTGGAAAAGATATTCCCACCGTCTTTCTTTGACTCAATGGAACATTTGATATTACATTTTCCATATGAAGCAAAATGTGGAGTTCTGATACCGTTTCGATAGATGTACCCATTCGAAAGATGCATGCATAAATTGAAAAAAAAGTATGTAACAAAGCATCTGTTGAAGGATATATTGCTGAAGCTTATTTGCAAGAGGAGATATCTTTTTTCTTCTCCCACTATTTTGAATCTGAGAATCCTTCAAAACAAAACCGAATGAGATGGAACGAGGGGAATATTGATGAAATCGACAATCAATTATCTGTTTTTAACCAGTTAGAGTTTGGTTTTGGTGGAGTTCCTGAATGATAGCTTTCAGATGATGAACATCACAGAGCTCATATATATGTTCTGCTCAACTGTGAAGAGATGACATCATTTGTACTATAAGTGCTTCTATTACTTATTATAATATTTATGTTACAATAAGTAACTTTTTTTTATAGATTGTATGATAATCATATCAAGAAAAAACTTCCACAAATTACAGCAGCTGCTCTCAAAGAACGCAGACAAATTTTTTTTCTTAGTGGTTTCAAATACTGGTAACATAAATTTTTCATACTTTAACATCTCCTTCAATTTATAGTTTACTATATTGATAATTATTTCACAAATTTTCAGGTGTCTCTACATGCTGATAAAATTGACAAACGACTTTGTATATTGAGTAACCCACCATCCAAAATGGTGAAATATTATAATGCATATGTGGTGAATGGTTTTCGGTTTCATACGCATGCATATGGGGAATCAAAAAAACAATGAACAGTGGAGTTTTCTTGAGAGGATCTCATCATAGAGAAAATGAAGTTGAATTTTATGGCATACTTGATGAAATCATTGAACTCTGTTATCTAGGACACCATTACATAATGATGTTCAAATGTCGGTGGTTGGATACTGAGAGAGGCGTGCGTATTCATCTGACTCATGGAATCATCGATATTAAATGTAAAAGTGTTCTTGTAGTAAATGAACCATTCTTACTGGCTCAACAGGAACATCAAGTTTATTATGCAAAGTACTGTGCTACGTCAAGAGACTTGACTGATTGGTGGAGCATAAAAAAAATGAAAATTTGAGACAATCAGTTTAGTCAAAGTGAATGTCTTTTCACTGAAGTGCAAGGAATTGATGTTTTTCAAGAGAGTACTCAAAATAAATATTTTTTACAAAGATACATGAGTATCGATGATGACACCCCTCAATTAAGAGTCAGTGATGATGATGATGATGGTAATGACGTCACAAATGAATTTGAAATGGTAAGAGATGAAGAAACTGGAATTCAAATGGATATCAATGATATTGAGGAGGAATATAAAGATGACATTGACATATATGAAGATGATGATGAAGATGAACATTGATACAATTCAATGGTAGTTATATATAATCATAACTAATATATATGTATATATAATAATAATTATCAATTATTTGCTAACAGCATTCGTTTTTTGTTTCAGATGGACGAGGACACATTTTGTGAGTTCACTGATGTTGACCTATCTTTCGATGCGGACGAGTTGCTGGCACCTGACCCTCAGCCTGAAGGAACTTCAGGGAGTACATGGAGGGGGTGCAGTCTTGCATGAATGATGATTCCTGATCCCATCCCTAAGCGACGCCCACCTCTTGGGTTTGATCCACGCACCTGGAGGTGTGATAACCTGTGCATTTTACTAAGATTTCATTAATCTATTTATATAATAAATGTTTGATTATTGTTTTTACAGTTTTTTACATATAGCAGTTGGACAGGGCAGCGCTATTTTGCGCAACTATTTTTCTCAGCCATGGACGACATTGGAGCATATTCCTGTTGATGTGCATCAGTACATGTTCGGTCATTAGTTGGTACGTACGTAAATAAATAATTTTTATTTTGAAATTTATTTCATTTATAACTTGTTATTTTGAATTATTTGTAGGGTTTATGGTATTCGATCAAGGATACCATGCGGGACGCCATCCACGAGGCATAGGAGGTTTCCATGCGTGATCGCTTTCGTCAGTTTTTTCACAATTTAAGAAGAGCTTACATGAACAAAGCAGGAGTGTCAGATTTTGATGAGTCATGTAGAGCACAGTGACCAGAGTATATTTCATCCCAAGTATGGGATGGATTATGTGCACACTGGTTGAGTGGTGACTTTTAGAGGAGATTATCGGTGGGGAGGCAGAATCAGAGGAGACAGGAGGTGACTCATCGAGCTGGGAGTCGTACTTTCAGTACTTATAGACAGCATTTGGTACATACATTTTTTATAAATATTTTATATAAATTTAAATATTAACAATTTATTTTATATTCTTATAGGCTATCGAGCACCCTGATATTACAGAGTATGACATATATCGGAGGATGTACAGTGATCTAGCTACTAGGGAGCTCAGAGGTGATCGCCAGTGTCACATCGTGGTCAGTATTATTTGTTTTCAAGTTTAAAAATTAACTGCATATAATATATTCACAATTTTAATTTTAAATTGCAACTATAGGAGTCATATGAGACCGCAGTGTCACAGACCCGACCTGAGGGTCCGGCCGAGGCATCAGATCAGACCAGTGGCCATCAGTTTGATGAGGTGGCATGGATGCAGGCGACCCAATATGCCTTCGAGAAGGGCTGGGTAGTTGGTATCGACTCTTGACTGACTCCTAGAGATTATTATGGCAGTGCTGCGATGTCAGCATCCAGCTCGAGAGGAGCTCGTGCATCTTCTTCCGCTACACAGTATGAGGATCGGTTGCGATCTCAGACTGAGTTGATAGAGAGTCTCCAAAAGGAGCAGAAGGAGGTGCGTTGGCAGCAGCAGTAGCATGAGGAGGAGCGCCGACGACAGCAGTAGGTGTATGAGGAGTAGATGAGTCGGTGGTAGCAGCAGCAACAGGAGCAGATGTAATACATGTGCCGACTCACTCATGCCTTAGGGATGAAGTTTCCTCCACCAGCAGATCCCCCCTCCTTCAGATTAGTTATTGTTTATAAGTTATAAAGTTTGTAAATTTAAAATATGACATTTTTTTCTATTCAGAGTTTTTGTCTCTCTTATACTGGTGTCAATATTGTATTATTTAATTTCTTTTTATTTTTAATTATTTATTATTTATTATTGGTATTTATTTTAATGTTTGTTTATTTGATTAATAATAATATTACTCTTAGTATTTTTTTATTTTTTTTTATTTCTTTTTGCAAATGTTGATAATTTTCAAATTTTTATTTTCTAATTATTTTAATAATATTATATTCAGTATTTTGAATACATAAAAAGTTTCAAAAATTTTAATTAAAATTATAATTTTTTAATTATTTATAATAATATGAATTCGGTATATTATTATTATTATATAATATTATATTAGTTATATTACAATATTAATATGATTAATAATATTATTCATATTTTATAATATTAATTTTTTATATATATTTAATTTTTTTAATATTTTAATTTAATTATAATTTTTTAAATATTTGAATGAATTTTTTATAATATTTGAATGAATTATAACTGTATTATTACTATTATAATATTAATTAATTTTTTTTATTAATAATTTGATTTTTTTTATTTTTTTATACATATTTACGACGAGATAATCATCCCGTCGCAATAGATAATTGCAACGGGACGGTATCCCGTCGCAATTAAATTTTTTTAAATTTCCTATTGCGACAGAAATATTTGCCCATCGTAATAGGAAATTGCGATGGGCCCGTCGCAATTACTTATTTTTTTTTAAAAGAAATTTAACTCGTTCGCGACGGTATTCGTGGCCCATCGCAAAAGTGTTATTTAATGTTTTTAATATATATATCGATTAGTATTTGCGACGAGACATATTACCATCGCAAATAATATTTTTAGCGATGGACCCGTCACAAATAGTGTTAGTTGTGACATCATTTACCACAACAGGTCATTTGCGATGGACCCCCGTCACAAATAGGCTTTTGCGATGGGATCCCATCGCAACGGACCCGTCACAACTGGGCTTATTTCTAGTAGTGTATGCTGATATTATCTATATAATTAAATCTCAATATTTTATAATGTATTTAAATTTTTTTATATGGATTTAATTTTTTTATGAACAATAAATTCATTGATTAATTCTCACCTCAATGTTATGATCTTTATAAGGATTTCTCATCTCACTTTTGTTTATGTGAGACATAAGCCACAGTCACCGCTTTTTTCTTTTATGTAGTGTATATAATACCCTATTGATATTTTATATAATGAATTTATTTATATTAATTATATTTAAAGTTTCATTTTTATTTATTTATTTCATTTGGGTTATGATTCAAAATTTTCCAAAGTGTTAAGGGTTTATTTCACAATCCCATCCTTTTTTAGGATTGTTTATGTTTAAGTTTCCATATATGGAATTATATGATCTTTCCATATTAAACCACATATATTCTCTTATAATTTTGTTATTTATATAAATAAAAATTTTCCTTTAATTTTACTTTCTCTAAGTACTTAGAAGTTCAAAATAATACTTTCAAGGAAAACTGACCCTGTTTTTCTATTTGGGAAAGAATTTTTTTCCATGTCAATGTTTTCTTTAAAATATTTGCAGTAATGTTTTTACTCTTATATAATGATTTATTAAATTCATTTTACCCATATTTTAATTTTTATAATTATTTTTTAAAGGAATATTCTTATAATTTTCTGAACAAGGTATTTTTTCCAAAGGTGTGAATGAAATCTTTGTTTTAATTTTTATTTCAGGAAAAAAATTTCCTACCATCATGAATTTTATTTTATTTAAAGTTTCCTTTATATATTTTAATGGTTATTTAAAAAAAATTATCTTACTAATTTTCTAAAAAAAATATATTTTAATTAATTGATTTGAAAATGAAAATGGCACTTTCCTCACAAAATATTCTAGTGATACATTAAAAGTATTTTCATATATTTCAACATCCTTTGATGAATATTTTGATTATATAGATTTATAATTTAATAATACCATCCACTTTATTTCTCTAGATGGCTTATGATAATTTTTTTCTATTTATTAAATGGGTAATATATTAACATTTCATACTCTATTTTTGAATAGTAATGTTTATATTGATTTGTATTGTATTTTTATTCATTTATTTCAAATTTTGAATGAATTAGACCTAGTAAATGATGGGAGGATCTTGTTATAGCCACTATACTAATTAGTATGTCTCAGGAGAAAAACTATTCTAGGTATTTGGTGCATTCCAACCCAATTATTTTTGATTTTTAGCATAAGGCCCTGATAATATGATTATGATGTCTGGAATTATGAATTCCATCATTATGAAATCAATTATTGTTATCCATTTTATTATTTATGTTGTAATGTAATCCATGAATATATTCAATTTTTATGATATTAGTTATATAAAATATTTTATTATTGTTTATCTTTTCCATATTATTCATGATTTATTTATTTTATGATAGATTTTATTGTACACATTCCCTTATTGATCATCCGAACTCACCCTTTATCATGTATTTAATTATCTTGGATACCAAGTAGGATTCAATTAAATATTTTATGGATATAATAGAAGAAATAATAATTTTATCATAATAATATTAAGTTTTATTTCATGTTTTAAAGTGTAATTTGAAAATCATGTATGTCTCTAGTATCCCAATATTATTAAACTATTAAATCATTTAGAATGTGATCCCTTATGTCTTATTACATATTGGTAAAATATACACCAGCTTTGGGTTACAAGATTTGGGGTGTTACAATTGGTATCATAAGAAGTTTAGTAGGACCATCAGGAATTAGATTTAGAAAAACATTGATTAAATAACATAACCCTATGATAAATTATAGAGATAATTCTAAGTATAGGGTAATATAATTTAGATTTGGAAAATAAGATATTATGTGGTTTTAATTGTTAATATATCCATATTTGGATATTGGAAAGTGAATGAGGTAGTAAAAACAATTCACCTAGGGATAATAACTCTAAAAGAAGAATAATGGGTATTAAATCGATCATCACCACTTTATAATGAGTAGGCCTAAGATTAGACACCTGGCTAGACACTCTTAGGGCATATTCTTGGATTTATTCACATTTTTTTTGAACCATTATGATGAATTGAGGATAAAACCTATGGAAACATATGATATAACATAATGATATGGGATAAACCTAATGTGTCATGGGTTGAAATTTCCATGGTTTTTCATATGTTTAAAGACACCTTTTTTGGTTTTATGTGATGGTAATTTAATATGATTAATGATATTTTGGGAGACATTTATGGGAACACAACCCTTTGGTTTAGTATGTGTTTTAGAAAAAAGGTTATTTAAGGAAGAATGATTTTATATTTTATAGAAAAATTTGAAAGGTATTTATAACATTTAGTTTTAATATGAACTTAGATGATAATATGTTTAATTGGGATAAAAGGTTTATTAAATTTTGGGAATATATATTTTATTGTATAGATAACAATATGATTGAAAAGTGATTTTGTGACTAAGTGAATAATGATATTTATGAATAAGTAAACTATATTGGGAACAATATATGACTAAGGTAAATTACATTTTAAGAATAAATATTGAGATAATTTATGGAAGAATATGTGATTTTATTGTGGCTTTATGGCGATTCATGTTTTTTATGTAAAAGATTATCATATTTTAGAGAATATATAATTAAGGCATGTACATTTTTGGTATGTGAATTTATGAGCGATTAATATTTTTTTGTGATAAATGTTATATTGATCTTAGAATAATATGTGATAAAATCATTCTAATATTTGGGTTTCAATTGGTTATAGAATATTTTGAAGATTTATCAGGTTAGTTATTTATGTAATTATTTATGTTGAACTTTGAGTGTTATTATTGAAGATTTTAGTATTAATGTTGTATTCTACATATGAAGGTTTATTTATATTAGATATTATCTCATATTGTGTTGACCATTTTGGTTTTGGTTAATGGAGAGGAGTAGGAGGAATAATTTTTCATCCTTTTTTAAATCATATGATCTATCAAAAGTAAATTTTAGTACTTTAGTCTTATAAAATCATATTGAACATTTATTTCATTGAGTAAGATATTATATAGGATTGGAAATTGGTTGAATTACAAAAAAGGATAAAATTATACTTCTGGATTGAAAACAAATCAAGTAAGTATATTTTCTCATGTTCTATATCTTAATTTTAAAAGAATATTTGAAATTTAGGAAAAATATTTTGAAATAAAATTTTTATCTTTTTAAAAAAAAATTCGATTAATTTATTGCCTTCTTTATATCTTAATTATTTACGGGTTTTTGGTAATTAACTTTCTCAAGATCATTTTCTATATCACTCTCTCTTATTCCTTGGATGTTATTTTTCTTCTCCATGTCCATCTTCTCATTTATTATAAATGTTCTCTTTATTTAGGAACCTAATTGTGTTTTATTCAAGGATACCTTCATATTTCCATTTTTATGATGTTTTTTCTTCAAAAAAGTTACTTCTATATATTAATTTTTTTCCTTTTAGGATTGTATATTTTATTTTACTCTCCTTAGAATTTGTTTTAAAAACAATATTTTAACCATTTTTATCAAACACAAGAAATTTTTTTGAGGATGATATTTATATAATTGGGGTAGAATGTAACAGCCAATATTTGATAATTTATTTTATTTAATTAATATATTCGATAACGTGTGGTATATGAAACACCTAGTTTAAACAAACTATAATATACTATATAAATAATATTATTTAAATAGACTATTATAACCTAATCTTTGGTTTTAAGGGTATGAATAGGAATAACCATATTATGAAATATATTTATAATTTTTTTAATTAATATAATTAATAATCAATCTTAAATTTATTTTCAATAGGTTGGAAATAAAGATAAAATGTTTTGAAGGAAAACGAGATATTTTTCGTAATACCATTTTTATGGGTGTAATGTATTTTTATCTTAATATATTAATTTAATCAATATTAATAAATTATTCTAATTAAATAATTTTATTATTTATTAAAGTTAATGAATTAATATTCATTTAATTGTGGTTATTAGGAAATGAATGTGGATAAAGTCATTTTATGCTTTAAAAATACATTTATTTCAAAAATGGTTTATGTGTGGATATTATGATTAGTTTCTACCACTTGTATAACATTTATGTTAAAAATTAGATATAATTTTTCAATTTATCATGATATAATAGTCTTTGGAAGATTTTTTGAGATTTTTCTTTAAATGTTGATTGTTGAGTGAATAGTGAAAAATGATGATTTTAGAATAATAATAATTTTCTCTTTAATTCAAGTAATTTAAACGTACAATTATGTTTTTAATTTGGTATTAAATTATCATATTTTTTTAATTATAAATAATAAAATTAATTACAAAATAATTAGAATCATATTTAATTTTGTTATAAGCTCATTTTAATCTTAAAAACACATAATTCTAAAAACTATTTTTAAACATGTTTTATGAATTTATATTAAAATTCATTTTTGACACTTATAGAAATTGAATCTTGAAAATGGATTCTATATTTTGAATTAGGTTATTCAAATTTGTTAAATAACCACCTTTTTTGTCACTATGAATAGTAACCGTGGTATATATTTATCACCTCGGTGATGGTAAAATGAGTAAAATAGGGTTAAAACTATGAGATATGGCCCAAAATATCCCTAAAAATTGTATTTATTTTATTGTAGGAGTTTTTTTTTACCATAAGCATCCAATATTTGAAAGTTTGGAAATTTATTTCAACATTACTTTGATTATAACTTATATATTATTTTAGGTAAAGGATAATTACAGAAATATCAGTCTCTTGGTTTTGATTTCTCTTATATTTTTTCATTTGGATAAAAAGATGGTATGAATGAATATAATTGATTATTTTGAACATAAATAAGTTATTTTTTATGATGGTAATTTAATTTTAATTTTTAATGATGGTATAATTATCTTAAACACTTACGCAACGCCTATATAGTTCTTGTGAAAGTAGTCAAAAAATAATGGTAAATGATTTTAAAAACAATAAAATTAATTTTTTTTGAATTAATTTTAGTATTAAAATAATTTTATAGGTAATTAAAAATTATACTTAATGGTAAAGGTTTTTATATTTTAATTGTATTTTCGTCTTGATGTCTTTTTTGGTCAAATTAAATGAATTGTTCCAAAAACAACTTTATTGATATTTTATGATAAAAAATATTGTTTTAAATGATTTAAAAATAACAAGAAATATTTAAATAGGAAAAGTGGGATGTTAAATGATCTAAAGTGTCATCCAAGTACTATTTATAAGGACAACTAGGATGCATTACCATGGATAAGGTTAAAATGGGATAATTAGGGGGTTAAACCAAACGATAAGGTTTAAAATGCAACTTAAACATGTCTAAATTTTATTGGTTGATAGGATTTATAACTTATCATATAATAACTTCAAAATTATGTCTATTTGGTGCCACTTTTACAAGAATTGTTTTTTATATTATTTAAATATTTTAAGTTATTCCATAGGCGTCCCTCCCCTCAATTATAAAAGGGAACCTCTTCTCCTCCCTTTTTCAAAAACATTGAGCACTCTATATTATTAAATACCTACAAAAACACCTTAATATATTACTAAACGTCATTATTGATCTTATTTTCTTATCATAATACCATCCTAATATGAATTAAGTTGCAATACAAATGAGGTCTCTCAAAGAAGAGGTAATCATATTTACTGACTCTTTCAAAGTTTATTTATTTTTCCAATTCATAAAAATCTATTTTATCCATCCTAAAATAATAAATATAGTACCATAAATTTACTTATATTTTATTATGATTATGATATAATAATTTTCCACCTCCTTTCCATCAAATGGGAAATCAAATTATTTCTTGTGTATACGTGTGAACTACCACCTCAACATGGATATATAATTCATTTTTTATCACCATAATTCCTGGTTAGTTATTGTAATATATTTAATGTTTATATATGATATTTATGAAAAAATTATTATTATGTAATTATAATATCTTATGTTCCTTCTTACCTTCCCATCCATTGAGAAATTATAATATAACTTGTGCGTTCTTTTGGACTACCACATCCACAAAGCAATGTGAATATTTTTTCATTTATGTTTTAAAAAACTAAAAATAAAGATAGATTTAATGAATATATATGATATTTATGATATAATAATGATATTTAAAACTGATTATTATTTACCTTTCTTTTGTTCCATCCATCAAAAAGTGGAAACATCACTCGTGGGTATGTACTAACTATCGTCTCCGTGAAGTTCTGTAATAAAGTTTTCAACACCGATTTATATAAATGGTAATTAATGTGTATAAAATGATTAAGTATGAAACTTATGACATGATTAATGTTTTATATATTATTGAACCATGATCAAGATATAAGGACCAAAACTAGTAAATCAAAACTTACATAAAAAACAAAATAGTTAGCACTTGGAAACAAAAATTTTAATAAATAATTATTAATAAAGGGGTGTTTACATGTTATAATTGGATAATATATGATATTATAATTATATATATTATTCTAGTATAGAATTATAATAAATTTAAATTTATTATACAGGAGGTTAAAATCACTTACGAGGCACGTTGTACTTCAGTTAAGAGGTTCTACAACTAAATTTCTTTTCATTTGGTTATATTAATTCTTCATTGTCTATGTTATAAAAATATTATGTGTATAATTATATTTGATTATTTTATGTTTTATTTTTACTTGTTTTATGTGTATTTACATTTATTACACATAATCACTTAATTTATTAATTCTCACTATAATGTTATGATATTTTAAAGGATTTCTCATCTCACTTTTGTTTCTGTGAGATATATACAATATTCACCACTTATTTCCTTCATGTGGTGTATATAGTTCCACTTTGATATGTTATATCATGATTTTTTTTATATTCATGTAATTTAAATTTTCATTTGAAGTTTTTTCTTTCACGGGGTTTATGATTTAAAAGTTACCAAAGTGTTAAGGGTTTATTTCACTCTTCATTATTTATTCCTTTCCCAAGGATACCAAGAAGGAATAAATTAATGATTTCGGGGATATACTAGAAAAAATAATAATGTCTTCACATGAATCTTAATTTTTATTTCATGGTTTCAAGTGTAATTTTATAATCTTATATGTATTTGTTATCCAAAGTCCACTAAATTATTCTATCCTTTAGGATGCGATCCCTTGTATCTTGTGTCATTATAGTAAAATAACCACCGACTCTCAGTTATTGGAGTTGGGGTGTTACAAATAGAGTTATTTGTGGTGTATTTATTTCACAAAGAGAGTAGAATCTCATTATATCATTTGTTTCCACTATGATTTTGGTTTGATATTTATTGGGAAGTGAATACATATCTTCTTTACTAGATTCTGTTTATAAGTCTTGTCTTGAGATGGTTGGTTGTACAGTTCAAACCCTGATTTTGATATGACTTTTAATGTTTACCCTAATTGTTTTTTGGCATCCTGCAAGGTATTTTTATACTCACCCATGGATGATATTTATTACTTCACATGTTTCATCTCTATATATGGTGAACATATAATGTCCCTATCCTTTTACATATGTTATTACATGATTTTATGCATAATTAATCATCAAATACAATATGAGGATCATAAATTCTAGTGTCTTTGTAAGATTATATACACAATTAGAAATCATGAAACCAAAATAAAAAAATATTTTATTTAATATCCATAAATATATGTTAACTTCCTTTTATCACTTATATCTGCATATGATTACATGGGGAATATATGAAGAAAGGGATGAGCTAAAAATCCTAGTAAGGGAATACACATAAGAATAAAGCACTGCACATGGGTTAGAAGGCATAACATGATGACATAAAAAGGAATGGAACATGTATAAATATAAAGAAGAATAATATATAGATAATGTGGAAATGTAATCATGGAATCACAGGAATGTGGGAACAACACACAACATGAAATAATCATGATTCAAGGCTAACTGCCAAGACCATTACACATGGCGGACAAAGTCCCATAAAGGAATCAGATTCACTGCCTATCCCAACATGAGATCTCATGAGACTAAAAATTACCCAATTCATTAGAGCACTATCAGGGTATACCCATCATAACATGTTAATGAATTTGTGTTCCACATGAAGAATTAAGTATAAGGATCACCCATGGAAAGAATTGAGTTTCATAATCATGTCATAAGGTATAAAAAAGGGAATATCATAATGGTGTCCATGAAAGAATGGATTTAAATTATACATGGAAATTAATAAGGTAAAATCGGTATAGATCATAATTAGTGATGTCAAAATAAAGTAAAAACATGTAAAAAGAGTGTTTAAGAGACATTATAAACGAAAAATTTTAGCATGATTTAAGGGAAATATTAAAGACAGTTTAAAGATGAAAGGAATATTTGTTTTCATAAAACCATAAATGAACCAAGATATATTTTCATGAGGAAATTAGTGATTTATAAAAAAATTTTTGTCTTAAAATATATTACGGAGTGAACTTAAAAACGGGTAAGAAATTGGGAATTTCCCTTTAACGAGACTTTCTTTTCTAGAAGATTTGATAAGGGAACCTTAAAAACCTGTTTTTCCCCAAAAAAGAAAAATTAATAGGGATAAGAACATATTTTCAGAACATAAAAATATAATTTATCAGAATTACATATGAATAATTAATAATTACATTTGGATAAAGAGATAGAAAGTATAAGCTGAAAGAAAAATGGAGGTTCAGAAAGAATCCCCTACCTTATGTCTAAAAGTGTTCTATACTTGTACCTGGTGTCATGTATAATCAAATTAAATCCATTAATTAATTTGTTTATAAATTTTTATACATTTATTTTATTTGGTATAATTTTATTAATTTCATTCATGGCCTTTTTGAGGAGTTATATGATACAATTTCATTATTTGGATGTGTTTGTTTCCTTAGTTTTCATGACTGGTTCACTTATATATGTGTTTATAAGATCATATAAAATGAGAAAAATTATACTTAATTAAAATTATATGTTATTAATGAACTTATATAACATTAATTGGTCTTATGTATCATTTTTTTCCAGATGTGAGGATTATTAATTAGATAAAACTTTAATGATAACTGTTTAGATTATTTTTGGGGTTTTTTCGATCATCACAAACTAGTTTTGTTTTTTTAATTAATATTACGTATATATGTTATTTATAGAACATACAATAGGTTATAAAATACATTTTAAAATATTTTTCAACCATTATAATGGTTTTATGACCATCCTTGAAGGCAATTATGTAAATCAAAAACTTATCATCCTTGAATACGATAAATCAACACATTACGAATGATGTTTTCATTTTTTGAACCAAATGAGAGGGAATGAGAATTGATGATGTGTTATTACATAATCATAATAAAATTAAAGTATATATAATATACCTAATTTATCCTGCCATTTGGATTAGGGGAGGTGAGGATAGAATAATAAAATAAAATAACTTCAAAAGAAATTAAAAGAAAAAGAAATAGGTTTTTACGTCTTGAATTATTCTCCTTGAGAACCTTCTTAAGGCACACGAGTTTGGATTTTTAATGTGAAAAAATTATCTTAGACACATGGGAGAGAATTTGGAATAGGTTTGGGTAGAATTTGGACAAGCTAAAAGTCTTTTGAACTGTGAGAAGAAGGGGTGGTATTTATAGTAGAGGAGAGGGGTGTTTTCTCATTATTTTATTATTTTATTCATTATTTTTATTCAATACTATTAATAGTTTTAGAATTATCACTAAATATATTAAAAGTTTTTTGGGAGTTAATTATTATGGTGATTATATCAGAAATGACTCAAGGAATAATGTATTTAACTTATAATGTATATATACCGTAAATTACCGTATTTTACTATTGACAAAAATTCAAGTATTTTAGAAAAATAACAAAAATTTAACCTAATTTTTTTGATGTGTAGAATTAAAAAAAGAACTCCATTTTATGAAAATAATTTTCTAAATATGATAAATTTAAATTTAATTTAAAACTACCATTTACTTAGAAAATACCAATTTTAAAATTATAACTAATTTTATAACACTTTGAAAATTTTATTATGATTTATTAAAATTGTCATGTAATAATAATACAATAAAATATTAATTTATGAATAAATTATTTGAAAATAAGTTTTCTTTTAAACCATTATATTAATTTCAAAATTGAAAATAAAAATTTAAGTTTTATAAAAATATAAACACTTAATTAATAATTTCTAAAACATTTATTTACTTATACTATGATATAATTATATCATATTACCATTTATAAGATGTCTAAATTTTATTTATAATTTCATGGCTGATGTTACTATTATATAAGATGGATTACTATTCCAAATTGCCATGTTACTATTCTAAAGGCCAAGTTACTATTCTATTGGTATAGGTTCTCTAATTTCTATAAATACTTATGATTTAATTCATTATTAATTTTAAAACTTGTATTGTGTTATCTAAGTGATTTTATGTGATTTATGATATATATCATAATTATAATAATGGAATTTCCATTATTATGATTCTGGGTTATTAAACACATGTCAATGGAGATTTTAGTGGGAGTTTTGATATTTAAGACAAATATTAGTGGGGCATTAGTGGGACCAATATTGGTGGTGATCGAGATGATGTTGGAATGATGTGGAGATCTTTATTCCTAATTTCTAGAGGTTGGTTTATATTTTAGGATATAAAACTTTGTATTTTTTCCTCATTATATTTAAAATTTATATTTTATGTCATTGGGATGTTTAGAGAGTATCACATGCATGTTTTTATTTAATATATTTTTGTATATACTATATGGTTTTTGATATTTTATTGGATGGTGATGTATATATTCATGCATGTTATATAATATAAGGCCTCCCTTATATGTTTCTACCTTTTTGGTGTCATTCGCTATCCCCTAGCCTATTAGAGGTGGGATTGGGGTGGCATGATCGACCTACCACTAACCTTGGTGGGGACCTAATGTGATGGCTATTGTTAGATTGGTATCAAAGGGAGTTGGTCCTAGGGATACAGTTTAAAAATATGTATCTCAAGAGTTTTAGTTCAAGTCATATGGGGAAATAATTCTTAAAGTTCTTAGGTAAAATTTTTATAGAAGAGAACCCAACTAGGGTGTGGTGGATGATGCATTCTTATACAGGGAATTTTATATTCTGTTAACCAACTTAAGTACTGAGGAAATTATTTGTAGGGTATAATTAAGTTGGTTTATGAGTCATATAGTGACGTATGCATTATTGGTTCCATGATGCGAAATCATTCTTGGGAGATGTCACTATATGATGGGGATGTTAATTTACTCATTATAATGATTTCTCTAGAGATTTGGAATAGACCTTATATGAATTATGAGAGAAATGAAACTACTCACAAATGTGTGAGCTTATTGGATGATGATCTACTTATGATCTAGTGGTTTGATGCCTAGATATTTTTTCAGTATTAACTTTCCATAGGGATGGTTATCTTTGTATCATTGTTAACTTGATATAGATTGGGCCGATCACCTATATGATGATGTATATATTAGGATGTGGTATTCTATATACATTTTGGAGTAGACTTTAATTACCCCTGGGGTTTAGGGCACTGGTTACCCATGTTATGGGTTGTTAAATCCCCTAGGGATATGTTGATAGAAGGGTATGGGTCACCCATATGAGATTATGGAGTTCAATATTCCTACATAGATACAGGTTTATGGTTTTAATTTATGGGCGAGTGAGTCATCCATTTGGGTACCAGGTTGGTACTCCCTTGATCCCAATAAGGTATGATTCACCCATATTATAGTAGATTTGGTACTCCCCTACTAGATTGGGTGAAGGCCCTTTATCTGTAGTGGTTGGTGTTCTTTATGGGATAGGTTTTGGTTCATTAAACCATTTGATTTAATACTTCCTTAAATATTTGGGGTATGGTTCCTCCATGGGAGGGATAAGAACTCCCTTAAATTATGTACATTTATCAGCACCTTGTGATTCCCCTATATTTATTGTGAAGTTTTGTTCCCCTATGTATACAAAGGTGAATAATACCATTCATAAGAACATAAGTTTTTCATTTGATCATGGGGCTGGTACTCCCTCAATCCAGATGAGGTGCAGATCCCCCATATAATAAAAGAGTCAATACTCCCCTATTAGACAAGACATGTGTCCTTTGTTTATAGAGGGAAATGTTTGAAGTGGTATAGAGTATAGTTATTTTACCCTTGTGATCCAGTGCCTCCCCCATGTTTTGGGGAATGAGATCCTCCACTAGTGAGGCCAATTACTCCATTGACCAATTCATAGACTCTAAGTGAGGTACATATCCCTCACCATAGTTTAATGATTTGTTAGAGTTTTTTTAGTGTGCAATGTTTATTTTTCATCTCCTAGATGAGAGTATATCCTAGGATGATCAATTTATTGGAGTCGGTATAGCCTATTAGGTTATTCCATCCAAAAGATGATGGTTGTAATGTACCAAATTCTAGGTAGGGGATCCTTGTCTAGATGGATTGATAATATGTTTCCACCTCATTTATTGAGACAACCTTTATATTGATACATTGTGTCATGATTGGAAGATAGTTGATAAATGATTATCATTGTGATGATTATCTCTTTTTATGTGGTGGATTAGGTATCAATCCAATCTCTCCACTACTTCTAGGTATCCTCACTTGATTCATGTAGTTGGTTCCCATGAACTAATATAAGTGTGAGATATGGATGGATTGATTAAGAATCAAATTATGTGGATTTAGATTCAATCTAAAACCTTTTTTTCTTTGGTATTTAAATTGGTTAGCACCAAAATGTTCTATCCTATCATTATTTCATCATTTTATTGAGATCCATATATCCTAATAGATTATTTAGATTATTATGTTATGACTGGATACTCACACTGTAAGTGGATTTTCCTCCCATTTCTAGCATCAGTGTGAGTCATCATTAGAAAATAGGATTTTATAGAATCCCACCATGGTAGAGTAAGGCCCAATGATAATGTTTTTGGTGATAGATGATCACCCACAGTTCGAGTTTGAGTGGATGACTATCTTTATGGGGTGTTTTGTAATGAGAAGATGGGTTATAATACACTTTCATTGGGAAATGGGACATAGAAGATGAGTAGGGACAACCCTTAAGAAGCCAAAAATAGTTCATTCACTGGTAAGAGATCTTGAATTCATTCATCATGGGTGTTTTAGGGAATCATTTATAACATTAGAGAGTATTGGATTATATTTTTGAGAAGTGATATTCTAGGTTTTACCCTTATGGAGAGTTTTACTTCTATATCAATTTCTGTTTTTGGATGAAACCTATGCCTTTTATATATCTTTGAGTGTCACTACTATTCTTAAAGATTTTATTGTTGTGATTTTGGTTATTTTTTTAGATTAATTCAGTGAATTTTGAGGATATAAAGTATTGGTTGATCTATTCTCATAATCTGAGTTTTCTTGAGGATGGATCAATATGTATAGCAATCTATGATGTCCTTAGCATTAGGACTAGCTATGTGATATAGAAGAGATGGGATAAATAGTGTATGTTATAATGGTGTGAGTATTTAAATGACAAGTATTCTATCATATCGACTATATGTACACCTATGTGACATAGAGAGAGTTTTACTATAATATTCTTTATAGAATACTAATAGGTGTAATAAGGTAGATCATTCTGAATTATATTGGTTTTAGATATTTGAGTTTTGAAAAGATGTTGACCTTATATATAGTATAAGAAGATCAAGTCACCTGTTATGGATAAGAACATGATCTAGGTTATTATTATAGGTGTTTTTCCTTTCATTGGTTAGAAAAAAAGGAATTAAAGATCAATGTTATCCCCATGACCTAATCTAGACAATGTCAATTTTTATTCTTGTTAGCTATGATAAGGAGTGGTGGTAGGCTCTTGTGATGTGGTATCGTTCTCTTATAGAGGAATCATTAGTGTATTTTGATAATGTTATGTTGTCTTTCAATGAAATTCATTTGGGGCACCCTTTTTCAAGGTGGAGAGAAAGATGCATCCATGGAAAATGATTTGGTTAAGAAACCATATCTGATTAATATATCTGGTTCTTTGTTTTTATTTTTTTTATAATTTATGGGTATAATTTAATTATATAAAAATGTATTTAGGTGGAAATCCTTTATAATATCCATGAAATATGAGTTTTTCTTATGTTGGTAGATTCCCCTTTAATGGGATGAGTCTGTTTGGTGTTTGTTAAGGAATTAGAATATCAGATTCATGATTCCTAATATGACTAATAGAACATGGATGTGTTCTTGAGTGGGTTTAATTATTGGTCCTCAAAGATATAAATACCTTAGAAGATAGAGGATCTCAAATGAGGGCGTTTCATCTTCTTATAGGAGGATGACTTACGGGCTTCTTGATAATATGATTTTCCTATTTTCTTTTTGAGAATAAAAATTATTTAAGGTGAGGAGGTTATAGAAATCCAATTTTCCTATGTGGAAGAATTAACACATATTTGAGTTCTGGAGGCCCAAATGTTCAAGAAATATAAATAATAAACAACCCTATAAATATTTTTTGAAGGTTTCATTATTCTAGAGATGTGACATTTACCCTTGGGATGAAATTTGGTGAGATTCCAAGTTTGAAATATTTTTCATAATATTAAATATTTATTAAATAAATATTATTCATTCCCACCCATTAAAATAAGAATATATAAAAAACATATCTTTAGATGGAAATTATGGATTTGTGATTGAGTCTGGAATGTATGATTTTACCTAGGTGAGGTATATAATCTTATTCGGTTCTAGGTCTCAGGTCGGGTCCCTTTTGGGGATTTATTTAATTTCGATTTTAATTTCCACTTACCTTGACCCCCATTAATTCCAAGGAGAAAAACTACCTTATTGATTCTAGGGATCTTGAGGGAAAAGGTGTAACAAGTCGATCCTTATCTGAGGAGGGAGATTAGAGCTAGTTTGGGATAAATTTTCCATGATGTTTGGATCATGAGTGTGCGACCTTGAAACTTTTGATATTCACCATGAGGTAGGAATCATTATTTTTATTTCACCTCTCTCTTGTTTTGGGATTATTTTTATTCTTTTTTTAGGGTTTTTATGCTAGTTGGATGATCAATTATTGGTGGAGTGATTCCTGAAATAGACCGATTTAGTTTGAAGGGTATATGCATTTAGAAATCCCTATAACATTCCATATAGTGTTAGAACACACACCTTGTAGATCATTAGTGTATCTAAGTTAGATGAAATTGTCCATATGGTATATTGGTCCTACTAATATGCTATGTAGGAACATTGGGTACATGACTTGGGCTTTGTCATGGTATATAGATAGACACCCCAAGTGAGGTACATGGAATATAGTAGTACACAGTATAGTAATATTCATGACACAACTTGTACTGGGGTACCTGAAATGGGTTGAAATTGGCTTCCACAGGTTGTGGGGATGAGAGTACATGTTGTGTAGTTTAAGGATACATGACTCAGGAACCTAACCATACATTATAAGTAACATAAAATGATTATAATCTATTTAGGTAAAGTGATCACACTATGCACTTATAGAATACATAATGAGATGGTACTGGTACAAACCTAGAGGAACCATTTGGGTGTACACACCATGTACACTATAATGAATACCATATACTTCTCTTATGTGGGTATTTGTGTATTTTATCACATAAGATTTAAATTTGGATAAGAGAATAGTCCATTTTGAGTATCCTTCCATGAATATCTTGATAGTGTATTCCCGTTCTCTATAAAATGAAATTATCAAGATGATTCAAGTATGGTTTCAGATCAAAGCCCCATAGTGATGATGACTTGGCCTAGTTAATGATTCAGTGTGAGTGCATGGATGTTATACCCCCTAATATTATTCAGATAATGGGGCATGGGACTCACTTATGGACTTCAGAGTTTGGTATACTCTAGGAGTTTATTGGTGATTTTGGATCCATAAAGAATGGATGAGTCACTAATTTATGATTTCAACGTAGTCTTTGATAGTTCCCTTATTATAATAGGTTAGTCTATAGAGTCTTATAGTTAAATATGGAGATTAAGAATATTCCCTCATTCCTATGAACCCCTAACTTAGAGTTGGTGCATATGGTCTAGATAAGAGGATGGTGAGTCAGTTGTTCACTTCCATTTCACTATGGGCCTCATGGATAATTTATGATATGGTCTGTAGATGTCTTCTCTATAATATGGTTCCCTATAAGTTATTACGGGATATAGAGTAAGACAACTATAAAGATCATTATTTCCCTCTCATTAGAACATTTTTCCCAATTAAAATGTAGTAAGAGCAGTGTGGACTTGAAATTTGGATACTCTCTCAGGTTAGCATTATTGGAGAGGTGTGGGTCATCACCTATGTAGACAGATAAAGTAATCTCCCATATATGTGTGGTGAAGGTCATCCATGATAATAAATTGTTTTTCAAAGCTCCCATAATGGTGTAGGATATCTTTTATGTAGATGGTAATGGATTTAGTACTCCACTATAGATGTGGTATATAGGTTCTCCATATGGTACGATATTTCTCAAAGACCCCTTTTTGATGTGTTATAACCTTTATATGGAAGGAGATATCACTCTCCTCATTTAATCTTGACCTATAGTGAGTTTATTGGTCCTTCACAGGGGTTTGTGACTCCCTCATCTAACATGTGCACTCCGGTGAGGTGAAGGTTTTTCAATATGATTTTAGCATAGTGACATGATTGTTGTGGTAGTCAAGAAGCCAAGGTGGTTTAGATTCTAAAGCTTTATAAATCCCTCAGTTGGTTTATTCACTCTAATGAGGAATGATTTCCCTTCTGTGATTTGAGATTTGGTGGACTGATGGTTTCTATAGTTGAGCATCGTGGGTAGTTTAGATGCCTATGTATTAGTGGTGCATAAGGTCTTACAAATTTTCCCATCAGTATTCCACTATAGTAAAATTGGTATAAATGGATGGGGAATTCACCTTACTATTAGGTTATTCCCACTTAGATATTATCTATATTGAAGGACCCCCTTAGGGTCTTAGTACGGGTGAGGAAGCATGTTTTCACCCTTGAAGGATAGGCTATGAGACTCCCCCATGGTATGAGGTGCAGGTCATCCATCCATAAGGTCAATAAATCCCTTTTCCACTATCAATCTCTTAAGGAGAGTTTTAAACCCTCATTTTGATCATTTTATATGTGCTATTTTTTGAGATAAGGACTCTTTAGATAGGAACTCATTATCTTGATGTGTTGTTTTGGGAACAATTAAACATTTATGAGTCTAAATTGTCACCTTTCATATCGGGCTTATGGTACAATGAGTTCCCATTTGGTATGGGATCTTTCTGAATATATCCTCGAGGTGTGATGCGGTGAGTTGGGTAAGGGTCCCTTTGTGCAGACCAAATGTGGTTTAATCTTCCCTGTCATGGATGATCTTGGAGGTGGAGTTCCCCAAAGGTTTGTAATTTTTTACCGCATCCTCATTCTATAAAGTGATTAAAATTTCAATGAATATTTTGTTTCCTATGTGAGATTGGGTTTAAGTTTATTGTTGAGTGAATCTATATATTCTTACCTATGGTGTGTAATTTTTTTACTATATCCTCATTCTATAATGTGAGTAAAATTTCAATGAATATTTTGTTTACTATGTGATATTAGGTTGTGTTTTATTGGTAAGTGAAGCTATAGATTCTTCTCTATATTTATTTCTACCCTCTTATCATTAGAGATATGTCTATACAGTTTGACCCTTGATTGTGAGCTAACATGTGACAATTTTCCATTATTGTTTTTGAGGTGTTATATTGAGTAATTTTATACTCAAACCCACTTGAGCTTTGTGAAAACACATGTTGTATATATGTAGATGCAGCACATATCATTGGTGATTTTAGTGGGCATGTTGATAGTGGATCTGGAGTTTAGTAGATCTATGGGGTGTATGATATTGTAAGTTATCATGATGTAATTGGCATGATGTAGTGATATTTCTTCCCAATCACTCGAGGTTAGTTTATATTTTGGGATATTAGGACTTTTATTTTTCCCCTTTCAATATGAATTTTTTATTATACTCCATTTAGAAGTTTAGTGGGTATTATAAACATGTTTTTATTTTAGATAGTTATGTATATCCTACATGGTTATGTATATTTTATTGGCATTGATATATATCTCAATACACGATGTATAGTCTATGGCCTCTAATACATTTTCATGCCTTCTTAGTGATAGTCACTATCCTCTAGCCTATTGGGGGTGGTATTTAGGTGGCATGCTTCACCCACCTCCAACCTAGGTGGGGACCCAGTGGTTTGGGTTATAGAAATCCATACATTTTAAACATAGATATTACATCTTATTATATGAATATTCATTACATAATATTATGATCCATGCTATAACCATAAAGGGTTAGTGTATTTAGAGACATAATACATAAACATATTATTTCATAAAGGATCTTCATTATCTCCCATAACGTTCTTCTCACATTATACCCTTATTTAACATTACCTATATAAAACACTTCTTCATAACTTGAGAAAAGGAATCGCAAGAAAGTGTGAGCTCATATTCTCAGTAAGGGTAAAAAATGGAGATATTGATTAGTGATCATATGAATTCATAAGATAATAATAAGGGAATTAAATCCTAATCATAACATAAAAAATTCATACCCAATCTATCATGGATCATAAACATGAGTCATGACATAGAACTTTGTCATAAAAAAATTCATAAGAGTTCCAAATCATCAATAATCAGTCATAATCAATGATATCATAGAATAAACCTAGTAATATTTAAAAACATTGGATTATAAAATTGTGAACAAGTATATATAGAAACAGTTTCACTCATTAAGATAAGGACATGAAATTATGTCCTCACGTAAATTTATAGACATGAAACTAGGTCCACACATAATCTTATGGACATAAAATCTAGGTCAAAGCATAATCTTATGGACATGAAAACTATATCCATGCATAAAATTATGAATATAAAATTAGGTTCACACATAACATATTTATCTCATGATTTTTCCATTATTACCCAATGAATTGGAGGGCTATATAATCCCAATATCACTAATTATATAATGAAAACAATATATATGTCTACCATAAGATCACTAAACATTCATAATATCATCGTATCATAACCTATGTAAAGGAAGTGGGTTTCATAAACATTTTAACATAGTATATCCCATAGAAAATTAATGGGTTTCATAAACACCTAATCAATATAATAAAAAATGATCCATAGAATGATTAAGCATTGTATTAGTGGATTATATCCTCAGTAAATCATAAGTAACATAAAATGATTTTATCATAGAAAGAAAATTCCTTTGAAAAATCACTATAATATTTCTTAGGGAAAATACCCTTTTCATTTTTAAATCACTTGTTTAAAATCTAAATTTTCCCAAAATATGAAGGAAAAATTTTCTTTGAAAAAAACCATGGAAACTGGTAAATCAAGATTAAAATCATTAAGAAGTTATGATGGAGGTAAATTCTATTCATGTCAAGAACATTAAAACAAATATTACATTATAAGTTTCTATGGTTCTTTTCAAATAATTTTTTACTTAATATTTAAAAAATATTTATATCTCAAACAAGTGATTTCAAAATGAAAAGGGTATTTTCCTCATGAAATATTCCAGTGATATTTTAAAGGATTTTTGTGAACTATGATAACATACATTTATGTTACTTATTCTTTATTAGGGATATAATCCACTGATACCATCCTTATTCATTCTCTAGATGGTTTTTGATTATGATGATGAGGTGTTTATGAAACCTATTTATTTTCCATGGGTTATGATATGATAAAAAATTTATAAAATTAGTTTCCTTTCAAATGGTTATGATATGATTATATTATTAATGTTTTGTGATATTATGGAACACATATATATTGTTTTCATTATGTGATGGGTGGGGCTAAGATTATATATCCCCCCATTACATTGATTAAATATGGATAAATGTTGGGAAAAAATCCCTCAAGGTATTATTGAATCATTTTTTAGGTGATTGTGTTTGTTGAAAAAGTGGAAATCTGAGTGGTGATTGTTGACAATGCGAATAATGACATACAAATTTGTTGACAAAGAGGATTTCATTATGGAATGTCGATTTCAAGAGCTGAGGTCAACGATCCATGTTTGATTCAAGAACGTCAACAAAAGGAATGGATGATCTGGAGGCAGTACAAAATAACAGATACAAGGTGGTGCCGTTTTCTAGTGTTTACCAAATTTTTGGGTCTGAAAATCGACAAATGAAGAAAAGTGTTTTTGGCAAAGGGACTTGCGCGCTGAGGACTTGGAGTATAGGAAACTTGCACACCATATGTTTTTAAAGATCATAAGATAAAAATATGGCTAAGGAAACAGGTTCGCACAAGTTTGGGTGTTGGTCGCGCAAGTGTCTAAAAGGACAGATGACTTGCGCGCCGAGACTGGGTCACGCAGGTGAATTCCGCGTCATCGCGCAGGGTGGTCAATTTTCCTATAAATATTGGACCACCCCTCTTCATTCTTAACCGAAGTTAAACAGTTTGAGAATTCAACGATCTCGTCGTGCAGGTGTGGTGGTCGCGCAAGTGGTGTGTGTGGTCGCGCAGGTGGGACTTGCGCGCCATGGTGATAGTTGTGCGCCAGTGTTTGAAGCTGCGCGCCAGTGTGGATTTGTGCGCCAATACTGGATTGGGCGTAAAAGGAAGTGAGACGCGCAAGTTTAGAGTTGAGGAAGCTTGAGTCGCATAAGTGACTTAGGAGGACTTGCGCGCCAGTTGTGACTTGCACGCCGATACTTGCGCGCTGAGATTAACATGCGCGCCAAGTAAGGATTATTTCTAGTAATGTTTTTTGAGCTGCGTGGAAGCTGGAATTTTTCCCGATACCTTCGGTGCAAAGAGATATTCATCTACGGGTGAAAGTTGTACTTCAATAGAGAATCTACATACAGTGAAAGATGCATTCATTCATGCAAATGAAGAGACCTACAGGTCTATAAACTGTGTGTGGATTCCTTCCAAGAGCAGTGAGCAAAGGAAGAGAAAGAAAGTGATCCTCTCCACCGACAGTGAGCCAGAGAGAGAGAGACTGGGAGTGACCCTTGGGGAAACAGTGAGCTGACCCTAAACTTTGTAAAGGTAGTGATCCTGGGCATAGAAGTGATCTAGCCCGAACTTTGTATCCACATCTAGTGAAGAATAGTGGAATTTGGTACGACCGACAACTTGTCTGCGTATGCTCCTTGGACGTAGCCCGGTGAGGGTGAACCAAGTAAAAATATCTGTGTCTTCTTGTTTTCTTCCCTGCATTGCATTAAAAGCATCATCATTAGATAAAGAATTAAAGAAGTGATCATATTTTACACACAAGAGCAAACAAAGTGACCCTTGTAATAAAGAGGTCAACATCTAGTGGGGTAGGAAGAACTTTGAAAAAGAATATCCATACCCTGATTCACCCCCCTCTCAGGGTATATAGGCCCCTATTGGTCCTAACAATAAATACTGAGACAAACAAGTTATGAATAAACCTAAATTAATATTCACAATTTTATGTATGGACCTAGTTTTCATTCTTATAAGATTACGCATGGACATGGATTTTATCTCCAAAAGATAATGTGTGGACCTAGTTTCATGTCCATAAGTTTTTGTAAGGACATGACTTTATATCCTTAACTTAATGAGTGAATCCGTTTATATTAAAACATGTTCACAATGTCATAATCCTATTTTTTTCACATTTATATGTTCATGTTATGTTATCATGGCTCATGAATTATTATTGAAGATTCCAAACTCTTATAAATATTTAATTTTCTTATGCGAAAGTTTTATGCCATGACTCATGTTTATGATCTATGAAATATTATGTATGACATTTAAATGCTATAGTTCTAATATCATTCCCTTATGCTTATATTATTCTTTTATATGATCATCAATTGATATATCCCTTGTTTACCTATAATTAACTGGACCCCTATAGGACAGTCCTTTGTGAAAATCTAGTGTTTGGGGTGTTCTGTGAGGTAACTGTGGCTTAATTCAGGAGTTTTCCAAAAATCCAATTTTCTAAATAGTGGCTCACTGAACAGTGACACTAAAATATGGCTCACCAAATAGTGACACTGAATGGTGTCTTATGAAATGGTGAGACTGAATAGTGTCTCACCAAATAGTGACACTGGTGACTCACCCAATGGTGAGTCACTTCCTACAATTTTCCAAATTTTTAGTTTTCTAGATTTTTTAGTTTCACCCCTCTTACATCTTCTTTGACATAAATCAAGTTTAAAGTCTTGTTTGGGAATTTATATAGGCATTTTAAAGGATATTAATTGTATATTAATATCCTAATGCTTATAGGGATTTTGAAAAATCCAAATGCATGGCCTTAGCCATGAACTGAATTTAATGGCCTTTAGACTGTTTCTCATTCCATTGATATATGATCTAGATTTTTCTAAATCCAAGGTCCTCTCTTCTTATTTATCTTGGTGTGTGGATAACTTTTCGTCCCAAACTAGTTGTGCGCCTCTGATGTGGACCCCCCTATCTATTTTTCCTTGGATTTTTCTTTCTACTCGCATACCCCCAATTTTGGCACAAGGAAGAATCATTACTTGCCTATTTTTCCAAGTAGGGATTTCATTCTCTCTCTCTTTTAATTGTGTATCATGTAGGGTGGGTATGATGATGCCTCCTTGTGAGAATGGATGAATCCAAATTTAAAAAATATATTGAGAAGTAATAAATGGGGTACATGGAGATATTGATGTTTATCGCCTATTTTATTTGTTATTATTATTTATTATATGATCTGATGTGTCCATATGGTCTCTGAAAATCATGGTCATTGGTGGTCTATTCCTGTGTATGGGTGATGCCTTATAACTATTATTTTCATCATGAAAAATTAATGTAAATAACAATATGGTTAATTATGTACACTTGATTAAATAATTGGATTCCCCAGGATGGAAACCTTTTATGATCACCCCTACTTATCAAAGTGAAATATAAAGAGAAGTGTTGGCCAAATATGAATACACCATGTTTGAAAGGTTTGGCTATATTATGTGTTATTTTGGTTTTTATGACTTGTGTGGGTTGAGTGGTGATATTGTTGGAAGCACAGTTGTGGGTTCAGGGGTGGATGGAGGAGTTGGTTCTATGAGAAGTGTGTGGTATGTGTGTGTAGCGGGGTTGTGTTTTAGTGGTGGTTTCTGTGGGCTTTGTGTATAGGGTGGTACAGGTGGTGTGTTGGTATATCCGTTTTAGAGATTGATTGATTTTGGAATGGATAGATTTTTTATACAGTGGGACTGCATCTGGGAAATGATTGGGTAGTGGGGATGCAGGACTAGGTTGTCATGATTTCATGTTTATAGGTGTTCTGGGTGTGGTGTTGCTTTGTAGCGAGGCTGCCGGGTTTGGTTATGAGGGCATGACTTGAGCACGATAACTTTGAAGAAAGATAACTGTAAGTGGTTTAAGGAGTGTCTGGGAAAAGGGGGGTATGAAGTGGGACTGCAAGATGGGTTTCTTTATTTTTTAATGAATGAGTGTTAAAATTAATGCCTTACCTTGGTCCCTCTTTCCTTATTTTACTTAGCAGTGTTTATTGGATTTTAGCCCTCTAAAAATGATTATAGATGTTGTGTCTATTGGTTGTCTGGGTAGGGATGGAATATCTAATTTAATGATTAATTAACATTGTTTTCAATAGGTTTTAATTAAGGGAGATTTATGATATGACTTCCTTATATCAACTTATGAAGTGATAGTTGCTGGTCTAAATACATGCATTTAGAAGTAGTAGTAAGGGTAGTTTTTTGCAGGATGGTTACTTTCTTTTAAACTTGTAGGTTGGGCTGAGTGTTTGGTACCTATATATATAATTTTAGTTCCTCATTATTTCTATATGTACCCCACCCATGTTTAGTACTATGATTTGAACACCCCATTTTTATGGGGAGGGTGTCCTTTCCCAACATCATGGTGGGAGGATGTATGGATGATTATTTTCTCTTCTATGGTCCCTCTTCTAGGCATTCATCTCCCAAGACTTCTCAAACAGGCTATAATGGTTTGAGGTTCATTACCAGATTTATGGTATTGGCTGCGTGAGAGGTGGTTTGTTTCACATGTGTCTTTGGAATGAGGCCTAAGTGTTCTCAGGCAGGTCATGGTATGTGTTAATCCCAGGTGTCTACGGACAGGAATGTGATGTGGTATGTAGCCCAGGTTTGCACAGGAAGGTTGTGATAGTGGGTCTTGTGAAAGAGCGTGGTAGCTTCAGGACATTATCTGTTAGGGATGAGCAGTTAACCGGTGGTAGGTAGTGAGGGTACCAAAATATTGACGTGATTAATACATTAATTTACTTAACTTGTGTTATTTGGTGAGCATACCTTGGTGAGGTTGGGTGTTTAGTATTCCTTGTTATGTGTTGTTGGTTTTAGCTATTTTATCATAGGGATATTATTATGATTCTCCCACTTGTGCATGAGTGAATTTGGTTTTTCCCTACTGAGTATACCTATATACTCAACCTATATATATAAAACTATTTTCATGTTTTTAGGTAGATTACATGGGCCGTGATGGACCTTACTAGCTCAAACGTTGGGGACAATTTATGTTTTTCTTCTTAGTTTTATTTTGGTACTTACTTTGGAGTTCTCCTTTTTTTTCTAGCAGTTCTACTTTAAATATGCATGTGGGATGGATTTTGATTTCTTTATATATATATTTCTTGGAGTTTTTTGAGGTCGATATATCTTATCTCCCGATCATGGTTACTATAAAAAGGGTAATGCCTCCCATTTTTTGTGATATTTTTATACCCTTGGTGATGGCCACCACCAAGGGGCCTATTGGAAGCAGGACTCAGGGGTCATTATATCTCCTTTATCTTGATAAAGTAAGGTATTGGAATCTTTCTATCCCTTACCTCATCTTGAAGAAGGTGGGTTGTGATATAATGGTATTAGAGGGATGATGAGAGATATGATGGAGTTTGGAATTAGGAATAGTGAGGAATTCATGGGTTGGTAGGAAAATAATGCTAGGTGATATTTGTGTGTGACATATGCCATGGAAGACTGATTAGAAAATGGGATTTTAGGCCCCTTGTGATCTAATGCAAGGACTATGAGCTTACCGGATGACCAAGTGAGGCTGCACCAATTGTGGGGTAGAGACCCTAGGGAAGGTACATGCATCATAATGGCTTGAGTTCTTGTTTGTCATGGGCATTTCTAGGAAATTAAAATAAGAAATGAGCTAAAATGAATCCTAAATAAATTCCATACTACTCACTATTAGGATTTCCTTGTTTACCTTTCATATGTGGAACCTATTCATTGTCCACAAGCGTCTTAGGAAGTGGAGGCGCAATAGGCCAATTTGGCCAATTTGTAAAGGGTTGGTCCAGCAAAGGATGGCCAATGGAAAAAGGTGCTTCGTGCCTTCTAGTGGAAGGCACTGGGAAAGTACGAGGGTAGCATCTCAGATATGGATATGGAGTGTTGGATCAATGAGCTGGTGATCTCTTTCAGCTTGATTCAATCTCCAATATAGTAATGGGTTCCTCTATAGGTGATCTAGATGAGGGAATAAGCACATAAGTGGTGGATGCTTTACCTAGGGGAGAGGAAGTAGAATGATGTTTCAAGGGATGACTTTGAGGAAGAGTTTTGAGCAGAATTAATTTCTTCCAAGATGAAGGCTAATAAGAGGCAAGAGATACTCTCCCTCTAGTAGGGGAGTATATCAATGGGGGAATTAGGGCTCATGTTCAAGGATGTACTACATTTTACTCCAGATCTCTTTCCGAATGAGGAGTCTTGGGCGAGGTGGTTAGAGGAGGCACTCTGCCCTTCCCTTTAGTATGTCGTTACTCCCTTCACCCTGCCAACATACTTAGTGGTTCAAAATAAGAATGAGTTACCATAGAGGATTCACTCGTGAGGAGTTATACCATGATAGGGAAGTCATTCTAGTTCTTCAGATGGGAGTTCTGTCAGCAAAAAGTCTCTGGCGTCTGGGCCTTCCAGGTTTCGGCTAATGGGGAGCCGACCCTAGCAGTTTCAGTTCTGACTCTCTAGTCCTCGACCTTTCTCCACAGGCTTGGGTTCAAGGTGTTTTTCTTTTAGAGGATATGGTAACCTCTAGGGATAGTGCCCGACTCAAGTTTAGTATGGTGGAGGTGGATAGGTTCAATACCCACCTCAGTAGTAGTTGTGAGCAAGACCTTTCCAGCAGTAGGTACAGTAGGCCCCTGCTCCACTGAGGGTAGACGGTACAGGACGAGGCTGACCTCAAGGTTCTTCTAAGGGACCTCAACCAGGGCATGGTCAGGGAGGCAGTCAACAATATAGGGGAAAAGGATCTATGCATGGTCAGTTTCATGTTGCAGAGGCATCAATTTGGGCGAGTCATAGATCATTCGTGTTATGATCAGTTTTTTCAGCACTCTTTCTTGTGATTTGTTTGATTTTGGATATTCACTATCCTTTATTGAACCCAATATATCCCACACCTTGGGACTATACATAGAGATACTTTCTATACCCTTGGTGTTGAGTACACCAGTCAGAGGTCATACTAGCTTGTTTGATGTTTTTTGGGGATTTAAACTGATGTTGGGGATGCATCAATCCAGTGGGGATCTATTCCTGTTACAAATTTTGTTGTATGATGTCATCCTTGGAATTGAATGGTTGTTTTTAGTGTGTTCTATTATCAACTTCTTCTAGAGAAGAGTTGTGTTTTCAGACATGAAATGCCAGTGTGTAGCTTTCCTTGGCGAGTAGAGCTACCAGGTGGGAAGCCAGCGCAAGGATCCTCTTCTTTCCTTGTTAGGTGATCTGTTAGTGGGATTGATGGGTACAGATATGGAGGGAACTCCTATGGTCATTGGGGAGTTATTGGATGTTTTTATTGAGTAGTTTGTAACTCTAAACCCTTTACATGACATTGAGTTTGGGATAGACTTGCAACCCGGTGCTTCTCTAATTTTAATGGCTCCTTATCGGATGGCACCCTCTGAGATGTGGGAGTTTCGGATCTAGATTGAAGATATGATGAGGAAGGGAATTATCTAGCCCAGTGTGTCACTGTGGGGTGATCCTATCTTTTTTACAAAGAAGGTGAATGGTGGTATGATGCTGTGTATAGACTACCAGAGGTTGAACTAGGTAACATTCAAGAACCATTACCCTCTCCTGAGGATAGATGATCTTTTGACCAGCTAAGGGGAGTGAGTTGTTTTTTCAAGATGGATCTGTAGTTTGGGTATCAATAATTGAGGTCGAAGGAGGTTGATATCCTAAAGTATGCTTTAAATTGTAGGTATGGGAACTTAGACTTCATATTTATGTCATTTGGTGTTATGAACACGCCATCCATGTTCATGGGGCTCACGAACATCTTCCTTTTGTGAGTTCCTAGACCGGTTCATCATTGTGTTCATCAATGAAATTCTGATCTACTCAAGGACATAGGAGGATCATACTGAGCATCTCAGGATTATCCTATAGATCCTTTAGAACCGCTACCTCTATAGAAAGCTGTCTATGTGAATGTTTTGGACATGGGACGTCCACATCCTTGGAAATGTGGTGTCTTAGTAGGGCATAGTGGCGGAACCATCGAAGGTCAAGGTATTTGTTTCATGGGAAGCACCCAGGAATGTAGCAGAGTTTTGTAGTTTTCTCAATCTAGCAGAATACTACTGGTGATTCGTACCTGATTTATCTCAGGTAGCAACCCAGTTGATGACTCTGACTAGGGAGGGACAATACTTTGTGTGGAGTGAGCATTGTGGAGAATATTTAACCTATCTGAAGGGAAATTTGGTCAGTTCCCCAGTTATTAGGTTTCCATAGGAAGGGTTGATGTTCGATGTGTTCTGTGATGGTTCTTGTTTAGGCTTGGGTTGTGGGATAATTCAGTGATAGGGAGTGATCTCTTATGAGTCTTGGAAGTTACATCCCCAAGAACGTAACTATACCACCCATGATCTGGAACTTCTAGCAGTCTTGTTTGTACTGAAGTTGGGGTAGAATTACCTTATCAGGGAGCACTTTTTGGTTTTTACAGATCGCAAGAGCTTAAGGTATATCTTTTACCAATGATATATAAACTTGTGATAGTAGAGGTGGATAGAGTTTTTCAAAGATTTATTTTTAGATCTCCTATACCTTTGGAAAGGGGAATCTTGTGGCTGATTCTTTGAACTGGAAGTCCTAGAAGGAAGTGGTTTGGGAATCTATGGATGGTTGGAGAGAAATAGAGGAGTTCAATTACTTTCACTTAGATGTAGGAATGGATGGTGGCAGAGCCTGTTTGTTTTAGATCATGGTTTAGTCATATCTGAAGTTGAAGGTGGAGAAGTATTAGTGGGGAGACTTAGAATTTGAGGTGATGTGAGATCACTTTGACTAGGGAAATGCTCCTGAAGGATGGTTGGAGGATGGTCTAAATCAAATACTATTTAGTGGGAAACTATTTGTCCCAGTTGAAATGAATGAGGGATTTGTCTGTGAGTTCCACATATCACCCCTAGTGGTACACCCAGGAGTTTTCAAGATGTACCAAGTCTTGAGGGAATTTTTTTGGTGGCCCGAGATAAAGCAGGTAGTGGTAGAGTTTTTGGAAAAGTTCTTGGTGTACCAGAAAGTGAAGGTTGAGAACTATGTTCCTGGTGGTCAATTGTATCCCTTATATGTCCCCAAGTAGAAGTGGGATGAAATTTCAATGGATTTCATCACAGTATTACCCAGGTCTCAGGGAGGATGAGATGCAATTTGGGTGGTAGTGGATCGATTGACAAAGTCGTCTCACTTCTTAGTGATCACGGATTTGAGCATAGTAGATTCCTTAATGAAAAGGTATGTGGATGAGGTGGTGTGGTTTCATGGAGTTCTGAGATCTATTATCTTGGATCAGGATAAACGTTTTACATTATGAGTCTGGAGGGGATTGCAACATGCCTTTGGCATTCAGTTATGCATCAACACTGATTACCACCATCAAACGAATGAAAAAATAGAGAGTAACATCCATACATTAGAGGAAATGTTGTGATCATGTGTTATGGACTTTAGTGGGTCTTGGGTACGGCATTTACCCTTGTTAGAGTTCGTTTATAATAATATCTATCACTCTTAATTTGGAATGGATCTATTCTAATCTTTATATGGATGACTATGTCATTCACCCTTATGATGGATGGAAGTTGGGGAGGCCAATTCTCTTATTATAGAGGTGTTTCAGAGTACAACAGAGAAGGTGAAACTTTTCTGTGACAGGATAAAGGCAGAACAAGACCAGAAGAAGTCATATGTCAATCGCAGGAGAAGTCCCTTGAAGTTTGACGTTGGGGACCATGTATTCTTATAGGTTTCCCCTCAATGCAGTTAATAGAGGTTCAATAGAGGGATTAAGGTTTATCCTAGGTTTATCAAACCTTTTGAGGTGTTGGGGAAAGTTTGAGAGGTGGAATATCAAGTAGTATTTCCATCATAGTTGGGGAGGATCCACAAAGTCTTTCATATCTCCCAGATTCAATGGTATCTTCACGATGAAGCCAATGTCATTGATTGGGAGAGTTCGATAATGAGGATGATGAAATGTTCATGGAATAGAAAATGGAGATCCAAGATCACTGGGAGAAGGTGCTACATGGGTAGACCATTCCCCTGGTTCGTGTGTTGTGGAGGCATGGAAGCTTAGAAAGGAGTACTTGGGAGCAAGAGACGCAAATACATTCCCAGTACCCAGAGTTGTTTTGAGTTTTTTCTCATGTTTTTCTCTTTGTGATGTAATTATTGAACCTTATTTTCTATGAGATGGGTTGTTTCCTTATTATATGGTGTATGATAATGTCCTGACATATTAGGAGGGAAGGACCTAACCCCTAATCAAGATGCATTAATGTGGATGTGATTGAACCTATGTGGGCAAGTGAGTTCTGCCCAAAGTGGATAATATATTGACATGGGGGAAGGAATTCCCTTATTCATATGTTCAAGCAATTTAGATTTTGGTGTTGTGTGGTTTTTGGTGCAGTAAATGTCAGGGATGTGTTCTTGGATGTCGATATTTTTTCCCCAGCCTTTGAACAATAGAAGATGGTTTATCCTTGAGAGATATCTTAATGGGTTGTTGATCGGACCCCTCCTCCTTCTGGGTTTAGTTTTGAATTATTGAGGACAATAATATTTTGAGAGGTATCTGATGTATTGACCTAACCCCTCTGGGCCATTATTTTTGGAAAATCTAGTATTTGGGGTGTTCGGAGAGGTAATAGTGTCTTAATTCACGAGTTTTCCAAAAATCTAGTTTTCTAAATGGTGGCTCCCCGAATGGTGAAACTAAATTATGTCTCACTAAACAGTGGATCACTAAATGGTGATACCGAATGATGGTTCACTAAACAGTGACATTGGATGGTGGATCACCGAATGGTGACACCGAACGGTGGCTCACTAAATGGTGACACATAACGATGTCTCACCAAATGGTGACATTGGTAACTCACCCAACAGTGAGTCACTTCCGGTAGTTTTCTAAATTTTTAGTTTTTCCTTATTTCTCCCAGTTTTCCAATTTCTCCCCTCTTACGTCTTATTTGGCGTAAATTGTGTTTAAAGGCTTATTTGGGCGTTTCTAAAGGAATTTCAAATGATATTAATTGTATCTTAATATCCTAATGCTCCAGGGGATTTGGAATAATCCAACCATGTGGTATTAGTCATGACCCAACTTTAATGGAATTGGAACTATTTCCCATTCTGTTGATATAGGATTTGTCATTTTTTAAAGCCTAGGTCCTCTCTTCTATTTTCTGTTAGTGCTTGGAGAACTTTTTTTTCAGACTAGCTGTGTTTTTGTGGTATCCCCCTCTCCAATTTTCCTTAGAGTTTTCCTACTACTCACACACCCCCTATTTTGGTATAAGGAAGAATTGTTGGTTGCCTATTGTTTCAAGTTGGGATTTATTTCTCTATATTTTAATTGTATATCATGAAGGGTGGGTATGATGATACCTCCTTGTGATAATGTATGAATCCAAATTAAATAAAGATAATGAGAAATAATAAATGGGGGATATGGAGATGTTGATGTTGATCACTTATTTCATTTATTATCCTTATTTATGATGTGATATATTTTGGCCGTATGGTCTCTAAAAATCAAGGCCACTGGTGGTATTTTTATTTGCATGGGTGATTCCTTATAACTATTATTGTTTTTTGTGAATAATTTTTGTAAATAAAAATATGGTTAATCACATACACTTTATTAAATAATTGGATGTCCCAAGATGAAAACCTTGTGTGATCACCCATGCTTATGAAAGTGAAATTTAAAGAACAGTGTTGGCCAAATTTGAATACATCATTTTTGATATGTGGGGCTGTGTGCTGTATTATTTTGGGCTTTGTGACTTACGTGGGTTGTGCGGTGCTACTGTTGGAAGCATAGTTTTGGGTGAAGGGGTGGATAGAGGAGTTGGTTCTATGAGAAGGGTGTAGTATGTGTGTGTAGTGAGGCTGTGGTTTAGTGGTGGTTGTTGTGGGATTTTTGTATGGGGTGGTACATGTGGTGTGTTTGTGTCTCAATTTAAGAGATTGATTGATTTTGGAATGGATGAATTTGTTGTGTATTGGGAATTCATATGTGAAATGTTTGGTCAAGAGGTCTGTAGGACTAGGTTGTCATGATTTCATGTTTATAGGTGTGTTGGGTTTGGTTGGGAGGGAATGACTTGAGTGGGATAACTTTAAAGAATGATAGTTGGCAGTGGTTGAATAAGTATCCAGGAAAGGGGGTGTACTGTGGGACTGTAAGCTAGTTATCTTTGTTGTTTTTATGAATCAGTGTTAAAATGGATACCTTACCTTGGTCCCTCTTTCATTATTTGACTTGGTAGTGTTTAGTGGGTTTTAGCCTTTTTAAAATGGTTGCTGATGTTGTGTCTATTAGTTGCCCAGGTAGGGATGGAATAACTAAAATTAATGATTAATTAACATTGTTTTGGATGGGTGTTAAGTAAGGGAGAATTATAATATGTAATCCTTCTATAAACTTATGAAGTGACAATTTCTGGAGTAAATACATGCATTTAGAGGTAGCAACAAGGGTAATTTTGTGTGGGATGGTTACTTTCTTCAAAACCCATAGGTTAGGCTGAGTGTTTGGTATATATATATTTATATATAATTGTAGTTCCTCATGATTTGTATGCACACCCCACCCGTGTTGAGCACTATGTTTCGAACACCCCATTGTTATGGGGGGAGGGTTCCCTTTCCCAACATCTCGGTGGGAGGATGGATGGATGGTTATTGGCTCTTCTCTGATCCCTCTTCTAGGAATTCGTTGGCCAATATTTTTTGAGAAGCATGTAATGTATTGAGGTTTATTACCAGATTTATGGTATTAGCTGTGTGAGATGTGGTTTAATTCCCAGGTGTCTTCAGGATGAGGTCCAGGTGTTTTAGGGTAGGGCATGGTATGTGTGAGGCCCAGGTGTCTGCGGGTGGGAATGTGATGCAGTTTGTGGCCCAAGTGTTTACAAGTGAAATTTGATGTGGTATGTGGCCCAGGTGTGTGTGGGTAGGTTGTGATAGTGGGGCTTGTGGAAGAGTGTGGTAGCATTAGGAAGTTCACCGTTAGGGATGAGCAGTTAATCAATAGGAAGTGGTGTGAGGTACCCAAATATCGATGTGATTACTACTTTAATTTACTTGAATTACATTATTTGGTGAGTGTGCCTTATTGAGGATGGGTGGTTAGTATTCCCTGTTAGGTTTTGTTGGTTTCTACTATTTTCTCATAGGGGCATTAATATGCTTCTCCCACTTGTGCAAGAGTGACTTTGGTTTTTCCCTACTGAGTATACCTATATGCTCACCCTATGTATAAAAAACTATTTTCAGATTTCTAGGTAGATTATGTGAACCATGATGGACCTTATTAGCTTAGACATTGGGGATAGTTGTTTTGTTTCTTCTTAGTTTCATTTTGGTACTTAATTTGGAGTTATCCTTGTATTTCTAGTAGTTTTACTTTAAACATGCTTGTGGGATAGATTTTGGTTTCTTTATATATATCTATCTTGGATTTGTTTGAGGTTGATACATCTTACCTCCCAATATTGGTTACTATAAAAAGGGTAATGCCTCCAATTTTTGTGAGATTTCTGTACCCTTGGTGTTGGTCACCACCCTGGGGTGTATTAGAGGCAGGACTCAGGGGGTCATTATCTCTCCTTCATCTCAAGGAAGGAAGATCTTAAAAACTTACTATCCCTTTCCTCAACTTGAAGAAGGTGGGTCATGAAATTACCCTTACCAACCATAAGATCTCACCCATTCCTATGCTTCCTTTCCCTAGGTTATGAAGAAAGGTTTTATATAGGGAATGTCAAAGAAGGGTATAATGTGGGAATAAATTTATGGGAGATATCGAAGATCCTTTATGAAATAATATTTTTATGTATCTAGTATTCAAAGACACTAAAACATTACGATTATTGAATTAATTATAATGTTATATAATGAATATTCATCTAATAAGATGTAATATCTATTTACAAAAAGTATGGGTTACTATAACCTGACCCACTAGGTCCTCAACTAGGTCGGCGGTGGGTTTAACATGCCATCCAAAGACTACATCTAATAATCCAAGGGATAGTAACTAGCAATAATAAGGCATGAACATATATAAGACACATTAGACTATACAACGTATATTCAAATATACATCGGTATCCAATAAAATATACACAACCATGAAAGATATACATAACTATAAAAAATAAAAACATGCATGCAGTACTCCCTAAACATTTTAACAACATAATTTACAAATTTCAAATATAAAGGGGAAGAAATAAAAGTCCTAACATCCCAAAATATAAACTGACCTCAAGCGATTGAGAAGAAATGTCACTATATCATACCAATTCCATCCCAAGCACAACCAACATCAAACACCCTTGGGATATACTAATCTTCAGATCCACTATATAGTTACCCAAGACTTTTACACATATTATTACATGATTTTTAACATAAAAATCCATTAAATTACAACACAAAGACCATGAGGCCTAGTGTATTTGAAAGACTAGGTTCATAATACATCATAGCAAGACTAAAATAAATCTTCTTTATTTTATTCTCCATAATGAGATCGTAAATCCTTTTGATATGCTAAAACTGCATGGTATAACTTGTGGAATACATTGAAAAAATGTGTGATCTAAAATTACCAGTAAGGGAATAAACATGATAGACAAGCATAACTTTTGAGTCAAAGGTCTAACATGATATCATAAAAGAGAAGGATCATGATTAATCACATGGAAGCATAATATATAGAACACGACATCATAAGATAATGGAATCAAAGGAAATGTGGTAGAAACATATAACATGAAAAAAACATGAGTTAATTCTAACACCCTAGACAATATCACATGGTGGAGAAATACCATAATGGATCAGGTTTACTACCTAATCCCATAAATAACATCACATGAGACTAAAAAAATTATCCAATGAATAATAGTTCTATCTGGGAACACCCATCATGACATGATCACGATTATGAGTTCCACAAAAAGGAAATCAATCATAAGGCATAAGAATAATAGCTACCCATAGAAATAAAGGGTCTTAATAATCTTGTCTCATAACATAACCAAAAGAAATTTCATAATAAATGCATTTAAGAGATAAACATAAGTAATGCATTGCCCATATAAAATTAATAGATAATAATATAGGTATATATTTGATAGAAATATATAAATAATTAATAATCAATCCATAAAATTAAAGGTTATCATCGTTGATGAAAATATTTTTAAAATATTACATGGAATATTTCTTGAGAAAAATACCCTCTTCAATTTAAAATCACTTCTAAAAAATATAAAAATTTACAAAATATTATATATAAAAAATTATTTAAAAATAACCATGAAAGCTTATAAAGGAATATTCATATAATTTAGAGTTCAAGATGGAGGGTAATTTCATACACGCTGTATAAGTTTAAAGAAACATTCATTTCACAATGTTATAAAAAGGTTCAAATGTACTTAATTTAGAAAATGACTTGAAGATTCTTATCATTTTTTTATAAAAATGAAAACATGGGTAAAAATTTATTTAATAAATAATTAGGATAATGTTAAAAATATTCTTGAAATTTGTTTATGAAACACGGATATGGAAGAAAAATAATTTTCAACCGAAGAGAGAAATAAAGTAACTTTTCTTAAAAAATTTTATCAATAATTTTAAATACCAAACAGAGGAAAATAGTACTATTACTTGAAAATTTTATTAATAAATAAAGTATATTAAAATGAAATATTTTTTTTGATAATGACCAAATAATTTCTGAAAATAGAAATTCAATCATAAACAATCCTAATTAAAATGATATTGTAACAAAAACCCTGAACACATTTGTAACTTCCGAATCAAAACTACCATTAATGAAGTAAATTAATTGAAACCTAAAATATAAAAAATTATTAATGATTCAAGATATAATATGTAAAGTTTCATTTTATGCGCTATAAAAAATAAATTTCATGCATTAAAGAACTTCTGTCTCAAGGAAGAATGTTTTGAAATGAAAACCTTACCTTGAGTCTAGAATTTTTCATATATGTATTTTACCTCCTGCATAATAAAATTATATCAATTATTTATTTTATTAATAACAATTTATAGGTTTAATAACTTCTAATTTAACTATTTAATTCATTTATATAAATTATTTATTTAATTACTTAATCAGTTATGTCTATGTCAGGTGTTTTAAGGATGCTTAGTTCATAATTTCGAAACGACGTCGGTGTGTTGACTATGGACAAAGGGGTAATTGATACACCATATCCAGAATAATAATAATTAAATAATTATTTATTTTATACATAAATTATAATATTAAAAATAACCATGAATTATGGTTATGAAAAATGAACTCCATTACAATCATGGAGATGGTAGGTCGTACATACACATGTTTAACACTTCCATTTTTCAATGAACATGATATAAAGATGGTAAGTATTATTTTATATTTATATAATTATAATAATATCATAAATATAATACTATTTCTGTAAATACAATTAAATAAACCATCAATGTTGTGTGGTAATAAAAAACGAATCACATCACATTGCAAGGCGGCAGTCTTCTGTACACACGAATGAAATTATCATTTTTTCCATGGATAGTAAGATAAGAAAGAATATGATCTATTAATTTTACAAAATCATTAATAGTTCATGAATATAAAATATACATATTAAATAAATCATCATAAGCAACCATGAGAAGTGATGATGGAAAATTAAATACATCATTTTATGAGGTGATAGTTCGCTATACACGCGAACGATGGTTTCATTTCCCATTTGATAGAATAGGTGATGGAAAAATATTATTCCATAAAAATAATTACATATTATTATTGAGGATATAATTTTGTTCTTATATTATAATTTTTAGGAAATTATTTAATGTTGAAAAATAATAATAAAAAAGAAGGAGCTTGGTGAAGACGATTACATTTGATTAGAGGAACCTCTTTTATATATCTTATTAAGGACCATAAGGTTGGTTTTTGGGAAGAGAAGAAGCTATATAATCTGTATTAGTATGTCAGGGATATAATTTTTAATGTTTTTGTTGATCCAAATTTCTTGAGAGGTGTGAATAAGTTAGGGGAGGGGTGCCCCTTTATAATTAAGGAGTGGCATTTTTGTAAATATCCAAAACTATTCAATAATGGGAAGTCAATATCAAGACATGTTCCTAAAATTGATAAATAATGTAGTTTAAGGGTTATATAGTCGATAAAAACCTCCAAAATTCAAAAGAAACATTTTATACATGTTACTCTCTTTACCTCTTTAGTTTAACCCTCAGTAAAACAGGTTTAACATTAACCATGGTAATAGATTTTTACTATTTTTACAATTTATTATGACAAAAAATTAAGTTGAAATTATTATATAATATTAATCATGATGATTAAAAATATTTAATCCATTTCATCATATTCATATCACATAATTTTCAGATTTTAATGTAAAATTAAAACCACAAAACGTGTTGAAAAATGATTTTTTAAGAAATGTATTTTTTAGGCATAAAATGATCATATATTAACTATATGACTAGTAATAATCATTATATGAATTTAAATTAATAAATATATATTTATAATCAATAAATTTCAATTAAATCATTCCTTTTTATTATTTATTTTAATTAATTAAAATGGATAAACATTATGCACTTTATTTTTTTTTAGAAAAATGAGTTTTAAGCCAAAGAATGAACTTATACTAAAATATGATATAAAGTTGACTAAAATTTAATTAATTCAATTAAATATAAAAAAATAACATTTATTTTAATTTTAAATAAAATTAAAAAAATTATGGAACTTTTAAATTACTTAATTTAAAAAGGAATGTCATTTTTACAAAAATCGGTATTTTTCACTATTCAATTAAAAATCAGTATTTTACAAAAAATACTAAAATTTAACCCTAAGTAAATTTTTATATAATGATTTCAAAAATTATTTTTATTTTATGAAAATTAAATTTCTAAAAGTTCTATAAATTAATTATAATATTTTCATACAAAAATAAATAAAAACATTTTTGAAGGAAACATATTTCTTATAGAATACTTATTTTTAAAACTGAGTTCTTGTTATGAATTTATAATTAAATTTATATTGTAGTTTTATGTATATTTAATAAAGGTTTTAATACTATTCCTACCATCCAATTTACATATATATTAAATTAGTCACATTTATATAATAATATTGTAATAATATATCACAGCTCATTTAAATTTAGGGTTGCATGTTGTATATGATATCAAATAGAGTGCTATTTTAAAAAATATCTAAGTGTTTCATTATAACCCCATTTAATAAATTTAATCCTCATAATTCTATATTTTTTACAGTAATCAAAGGGTTGAAATTTAAAAATTTATTTGAGGAAAATGCACATCGTAAAAGGGTTTAATAAAACATCCTCTTAAAAGAGGTAAATGGAAATACGAAGGTCTTATGTAATTCACATAACTAGGTTTGAAGTAGTATAAAATTAGTGGGAAGTGAAAATATGGATATGGAATAAAATCATAAATAATCATGGAGATTGATAGAGATTTTTCATCATAATAAAGTGAATGATCTAGAGGAAGTTAATGACCACAAAACCATAAATTTGTGATGAGTTAAAAGACCATTGATTCATCAGATATGAAGGTAATAGGATACCATTTTGTTTCAAGATACTTTTCCTTAAGTTGATTAATTCTTTTTCTACTAAGATAGATAACACCAACAAATATAATTACTTGATATCTTTTTATTTAATAAGAAAAATTTCATTCGTTGGTTGTACTTAGATCAGTTTCAACTTCACTTGTTACTCTAAGGAATGAATATCCAATATGACCTTTTTATTCTTGAAGCACTAAAATTAACCTTTAATGGAACATAATATCCACAAAGATTAATAAACTATTCCTCATATCTTTATTAAAACTAAAAGTCTTTTCAAAATGTAATATAATACCTAATATTAATATGAATATATTAATATAAAAAATTAAAAAATAAAACCAAAGGTATAATATGGATAATTCCTTAAATAAATAACCCTATATCCTAAATAACTTCAATAACCTCACCGTGAAATAATTTTTTAGCCTCAAAGTATATCTCATACCCTTTAAGTTACATATCCAAAAACGTTATAGAATTATTGCTAAATAATCCTTTACATTAAACCAAAAGTTTATATATATCTTAAACCAATACATTTTTTTTCCAAAATATCATTAATCACCTCAAAATCCAAAAACATTAAAAAGACTTGGCCATTTAATATGTTTCCAAAAATCAAATTAATATCTATCCACCAAATCATTTAAGAAAAAAAAATTCCATACTAACTAGTACTATAACACCCCAAGGTTTTAAAATGAATTTATTATATAATGAATTAAACACTAAGTCTATGAAAAAAACACTTTGATATTTATTGGATATAGTTATAACCTATCAAGTAAATATAATTTTTCCACCTCTGTGATTTGAAATTTGAAAAACTGACATACACAATTGTGTTCAATAAGATATTTAGAGATTGATAAGAAAAATGTTTTTGGTTAATAGTAACATACCCTTATAAATAGTAATATTAATAGTAATAATACCCTTATGAATAGTAAATTATATTATTATTTTATTATCTTAAGTTTATCAGATAATGAGATCTTGATTAAAATTTCAAGGTGATAAAAATGAATTATAGTTTTAAAAACGTTATTTTTAGATTAAATTAAGATTTTATTTAAATATTAAATTAATTATATTTATAAAATTATTTTCAAATAATGGATTTCATTTTTGAATTCAGAACGTCGATATTAGGTTATACTAAATTTATGATAATTTTATAATATACTTTAGTTATTTTGAATAGTAAAAATACAGTTTTGAGTTTTAAATTTGTTTAATGTCATCATAATGATGTAATAATTAATATAAAAATTCAAATGACTTGTGTACATTAAAATATGATATGATGTTTTCCAATTTTCCAATACCAAGGGAAAATACCATGGGAAAGCCCATGGTTTTTCAAATACCACTAATGAGGTGTCCTTGGAAATTAATAAAAATACTCCCTCCCTTTTAATATAAATACCCACCCATTTCTTCATTTTCATTCATTCCAAATTCATAATCCTAGAATATATGAAAGTTTTATCTGCCTAGGAGTCCTCACAAGGTTTCCTTAAGCCTCCAAGGTCCCAACCATCATGTTTTAGGCATTACTCTACAAGGTAAGGGAATCTACCACCCTTCTCTTTTTCAAGGACTATTTTTATGTTATTATTTTTTAGTTTAAATTGTATTATGTTGGGATATATCATTACATATCCCCCTTAATATTATTATTATTTAATAATGATGATATACCCCTTTTTCTGTGATCAAAATATTTTTTAAGGGATGCTGTTAGGCAGCCTAATTTTCATAAGAGATTTCACAACTTCTCTTTTCTTTGACATTCCTTTCTTTTATTTTTATTTCCCCCCTCCATTCATCCAAATTTTATGTTAGATACTGGACCTTAAATTTACTAGAATATTATTATGATAAAGGAATAATTATTTATCATTTATCTTTTCCCATTCTTTTATACAAAAATGGAACACACCGTCTGAGATGTGTCAATTTGTCGCATTCAAGGACAACATGTTTTCAATTTTTATTACCATATTCATGGATGGTCATGAAACCATTTTTATGGTTGAAATAGAATATAATATTTGTATTATAACCTATAAAATGTTCTGTAACCAGTATATATACATAATACTAATTCATATGAGAAACTAGTTTGCAATAATCGAGATATCACCAAAATAATTTAAATGGTTATCACCAATGTTTTGTATAAAAAATCATCTTCATACCATGTAAAAAAGTGATATATATAACAATTTACACTTATTTATGTTCATAAATAATAATTAAGTTCAATTAGGGATAATTATATTCGTTCCACATAAACTCCATTACTTATAATCAAGCGAACCGATCATGAAATCAGGGAAACAAACACTCTAGAAGGACAAAATTCAAGCTTATAACTTATCAATAAGATCATAAATGAACTTAATAAAACAATAATGAATCAAATATATGTATATAATGTTCTTAGTCATTTAATTAAAGGATTTAATTTGATTATCCATGACATTAAGGTCAAGTGCAAAATACGTTCAGGCATAAGGTAAGGGTTTTATACTCGAACCTACATTTTCATTCAAGTTACTCTTATTCTCTACATACCTCAATTAAATTGTTATTTATTCAGATTTACTCCTCATAAATTCTGTGTTAATTTTATATGTACCATCCAGAATCCTACTTCCATTTATGGGGAGTTATATGTTTTAAAAGGATCTTTCAAAAATTCTCTCCGAAATATAAGCCCGATACAAGGGAATTTCTCAAATTCTTACTTATTTCCAAGGGCACTATATAATATGTTTTTAAAAACCATTATATTTATAAAATCAATAATTTTATCCTAAAAATTATAACTTACTTCACTTCTGGTTTTATAAAAATTATTTTTCCGAAAAGAACTCTTCTTTTCAAAGTAAAAGATTATTTATCTCAAGAATTACTTGATTATTTTGTTACAGTATCTTCATCTATTTAACAACTCTTGTTAATTATTATATATTATCGGGATTAATATTTTATGATATCATATACCATATTTAATTTAATGGTTTATGATTAGTTTTATTGTGAATGTTCTATCTTAAAACCATTCACCAATTTACATCGAATGGTCAGTATTTATTTTTAATGTTTGGGGAAAGTTATTTACATTTCATATGTTAGTTTGAATATGAATGTATATGTTTTTTATGTTTATCCCAGTTAATATGAGGAATTCATTAGACTTAGTAAGTGTCATATAGGCCCTGCTAAATCCCCTCAGTGCATCAGTAGGTCACATGAGACAAACTAGTGTCTCGGCACAAGGCCTTGACAGTATGGTTATTATGGTCTTGGAACGAGGCCTTGAAAGTATGGTTATGATGTTCTGCATTATGCATTACCACAATATTAATCTAGTATTTGATAGTTCAGGTTATTATTCTACTAGTAAAATATCCATGTTTATGTTTCATGGCATTATTTAATCAATTTTTATTCTTAACATATTATGAACAAGTATATTTTTAAAGGAGTGTATTTTTAGTTCTTCATCATGCCTAGTGTTTATGATTATATTTTCTTCCACTGTATTATTTAACATTACTAAGCATTTGAGTTCACCCTGTTCACATGTTTCATTTTCCCCAAGTTGTGAAGAAGTATATTATGAATGAATTTCAAGGATAATCTAGAGATTATGTGTATTTCAAAAGAAGTTGATATGTTGTTTTTTTCCTTTTAAGATGTAATGTTGAAATTCTGTATGTATATGGTTTTCCAAAACTATCAAACTATTCTTTTTTTAGGATAAGACATTCTTGTAATCATATCAATGAAATCAAATAAGGCACCGGCTCTGGGAAAATTGGGTTGAGACCTTATAGTTGGTATCATAGTATGTTTAGTAGAAAACATAGAAACTATATTTAGAAAACATTAGTTAGGGAACAAAACCCTAAGATATTATTTGAGGATAAACATACAAGAATATCCTTTAAATTTGGTAAGAAATCTATTATGTGTATCTTTATAAAAATTAAATCCCTATCAAGATACTATAAGTGGATGTGGTTCTGGAACAGATTTACCTAGGAGTAATAACTCCGTCAAGGAATTTCTGGCTTGACCTGGGGTATCTTGGTACACGACAATGGGCCTTACTATCCACACAGTTTGACACTCCTAGGGGATATGTTTAGGATAATTCATATTTTCCTTACAAACCATTATGAAGGAATTATATGTAAATTTTTCTTCAAAGAAACCATGTTTATGATTATGAGATTAAATGAGAATAGGATTTCAATTTATGCCAAGTATTTTTCTAAGTTGATATTATACATTTTAATTCATAACCTAATCTAGTGTATGCTATTATCTTGAAACGGAACCTAGTGTATAGAATGGAAACTGTATGAATGCACAAGTCCCATGTAGGTATTTCTCTCCTATGCAAGATACTGATATTAGATCTGGAGCTATGATTAGTTCTAAGTATAAGGCCCCAGCCTTAAACCTTACTTAATCTTGAGTTATTACAAGATTACACATTGAGGATCTTTTCAGGTTTAGAGTTTTAGAGAATTAGATCATAAAACTTGCATTACATTCCACATATAAACAAAGTGGTTACATAAAGATATTATTCTTCATTCCCATCAATGGAAACACATTTAAAATAAAACATGGATTAATTCTAGACACATCCTTGACTCTATCATCTTATCATGTACCTTTCCCTTGACCTGTGAAAAACATTTCAAAAACTTGGGATGAGCATAAAAACCCAGTATGGGTTATAAAAAAAACATGGAAAGGAAACATGAGTTCATATATAAATAAGAATGAAATCATACTTTACCCATAAAACATTGGCACTTTAACATACCTCATAAAATCACGAATAAATCATAGAAATCATAAGACATAAAGGTAACTTGAGGCATTCATAACATTCTTACGTAGGGAGTAACCCTCTTGGTTACGTTTGGAATACCGATCACAGTATATTCCCTAAAATATCTTCGGAGAAACCTTAACGTTTCACTCCTTCGCGTTACCCAATGCATTGGAGATCTATAACGGGCTCACCCTCCCTTAGTTTATCACAGAACCACCCGTCTTCATAATAATTCCCAAGAACCATAACATAATCATATCACATAAAACATGAATAAAGGAAACATAAAATTTCCACATTTCAATCATGAGATATCAATACAACACATTGATATAAAAACATTATGAAAACCATTTTCAATACTAAAATAAAAGAAAAGTAAAACATGGTATTTATTTTTCTTTTAAAAAGAAGGTATGACTTGTAGAGGAAGCCGAAACTCAAATAACGGTCACGACGGCGGAGAAGTCGTTGTCGCCGCATACGTACGACAAAAACATTCCCTTTTGTCGTTTAGTAAACGCTTCGTATAAAAAAGATTCCTTTTGAATAAACGTAAAAGTCAATGGGGTTTATACACCGTATAAAAGAAAGTTGTGTATAAAATAAAATATGCCTCAACGAAAGGAGATTGAGACGAAGTCCCATACCTCGTATCCGACTTGACTCGACCGTTCTTTAATCTCCTGAATAATAAAATTGAGTTAATCTCTACTTGATTATGAATCTTTTTCAAGTTCATTATTCCTTTTATACCATGTTATGAACATCATGTAATCAGTTAAGTTAATAATGTTCATTTTGTCGGTATTTGGTTCTTATGTCAAAAATAGACTTCTTACACTTACATGTTGTTAATTTGGTAAAAGGTTCATTATATCCAGAATGGTATTAATGATGTAGATATCATATATGTCATATATATCCATTACATACATGCATTTATAATATTACATAATTTAGAGGTATGAAATGAAATGCACCGTTCATGGAGACGGTAAGCCGTACGTACGCATGAACGCTACTTCCATTTCTATTTCATATTTTCTGGAATTGAATCATAATGATATAAGAGTATATTATAATTCCAGTATAATAAAATATATAATATCATTAACTTTATCCTTTACACATCCCACATATGGTATTAACGAATCAAATCACTTTTAGGGGGCGGTAGTCCGCACTTCCTAAAATGAAGATATCATGTTTACCCATAATGGAAACCATAAAGGTATGCCCAAAATGAAAAAAACAGAAGCTTAAGGAAAACATAAACATATTATATATCATATATAAAAATAGTGACATCATAATGGCCACCTTTGAAGGTGTTGAATGAGTGTTGAACAATCATCGTTTCGGGAGGCAGAATTTCGCCATCCACGGAAACCGTATGTTCTTTAACCATTTGATGTAGTTGTGTGAGATTGTAGCTAAAATAAATCATATAACTACATCCTAGTATATTGAAGATATTGGTTTTGTTACAAAAGAAGTAAATAAAAAGAGTTTAGGGGGTTGGAGAAGCAAAATAAAACAAATGAACATGAGAGAACGAATTACCTTAAAAAGTGTAACTCCTTTTGATTTGAGCCTAAAGGCTTCCTTTGAAAGGATTCTACCCAAGGGGAATCTTCTAGGATGAGTAGAGGGATGTGGAGAGAGAAAATGGGTAGGGGTTGGCCGAGCCAAAGGTTTGAAGAGTGTGTGAAATGAGGTAGAGGTGGGGGCCTTTTATAAGAGGAGAGGAGGGGAACTTTTGGAAAGTAATGAAACATTACTTTATTTGAAAATGTGTTTTGGTTTCAAAAGGTCCCACATTGATATAATTCGTGGATAAGGTGATAAGGGTTCGAAATCCACTCATCCAATTGGTTTTTGCCATTTGTAGTTCATAGATTTTACATTATCTTTCCATTTTATTTAAATCGTCAAATAATGAGGTCATCGCTGCATCATTATTATGTCATAAATAATTAAATTTATTTAATGTCTAAAAATTATAAAAAAATACTATGATATAGGAAATCTTTTTATCTTTCCAATGACTATTTATAATAAAAATTTGGACTTGTATAACCCCACTTAAAAATTGTTTTCGTAAAACATATTATGTTTGTGTCATTTTCACTTTAACATTAAATAAAAAGTAATTTATGTCATTTCCCAACAAAAGTGGATCCATGGGGTACCCAAGTTGACCCATGGCATTTCATGGTCGGCCATGACACAACAAATGAGGTTGGGACATGTGTCTAGGTCATTTCATATTATTAAAGCCTTATTTAGACCTTAAACTACCCTAATTACCACTAATCGCGATTAAGAACTTAATAAGTTACTATTCACCAAAAAATTATTTTAATCTCATTGAACCACATTTTACATACTAATTACAACCATGTATGTCGGATTTTTAAAATTCAATACACATTAGTGGTAAACTTTCATTTAACTGAAAAATCAGTTTGCTTGATTACCACTTAGTGGTTTCACTATTCATCAAAAATTGATGTTTTTCAGAAAATTACCAAAAATTCACCCTAAGCTATATTTGATATTCCGAATTAAAAAATGAAGTCCATTTTACAAAATTCAAATCATATAAGTCACATTAATTAATTCAATAATTAATTCCCGCTGCCAGAGCAAATAGCGTGTTTTTACAAAACAATAAGTATCAAAAGATTGACACCAGTTTAAGTCTAATTTCAAAGTGAAATTGATTCCAATGACCACCATTGGATAAAATGGTAAAAATATATTCTAATTTCACTTCAAAAGCAATTCAAAACATAATCTAATCATATAAATAAATTAGATTAAAAATCAGTTTTGATGTAAAATGCAGTATTTTTCACTATTCATTAAAAAATGAACATTGTCAGAAAAATTCCAAAAATCCACACAAGGTAAATTTTGATGTCGCAATCATAAAGAATAAGTTTATTTTGACAAACATAATTTATAAAATTGTCAAAATATAGATTCAATAATGTTTTGCCATCAAAAGGCAGTAAAACAATCTTTTAAGAATATTAGTGTAGTCCATGCATAAGATTGTATTTATTTTCATCTTAAGACTCTAAAACACTATATTAATCATTAATAGACATAGGTAAAAATATCTATTATCCATTACTTACTTGGGATGTTACATCCTTCCCCCCTTTAGAAAATTGCGTCCCCGCAATTTATTTACTTATCGAATAAATGGGGGTACTTATCCCTCATTGCATTTTCAGATTCCCATGTTGCCTCTTCAATCATGTGGTTTTTCCACAAAACCTTTACCTGATGAATCACCTTATTCCGTAACACTTGCTCCCTATGGTCAAGAATCTGGACCGGTTGTTCCTCATAAGATAGGTTCTCTTCCAGCTGAACTACCTCTGGACACAAAACATGAGATGGATCTGGCATATACTTTTTCAACATCGAAACGTGAAAAAAATTGTGTACCTGAGATAAACTCGGAGGTAAAGCCACTCGGTATGCAACTGATCCAACTCTCTCCAGAATTTCGTATGGTCCAACAAACCTTGGACTCAACTTTCATTTCTTACCAAATCTCATCACACTTTTCCAAGGAGAAACCTTGAGAAAAACATGATCACCTACCTCGAAAGATAGATCCTTCCTCCGGTTATCTGCATAACTCTTCTGCCTGCTCTGAGCTGTTCTCATGTATTTCTGAATCAGCTGAACTTTTTCTGCCATCTCTTCTACCAATTCTGGTCCCATCAGCTTCCTTTCACCTACTTCATTCCAAAATGCTGGAGTTCGACACCGCTTCCCATATAATGCCTCAAATAGTGCCATCTGTATACTGGAATGAAAGCTGTTATTATAAGAAAATTCAACCAAAGAAAGATGTTGGTCCCAACTTCCCTGATAATCCATAGAACAAGCTCGTAGCATATCCTCCAATGTCTGAATTGTTTGTTCTGACTGCCCATCTGATTGAGGATGAAAAGCTGTACTAAAATTTAATTCAGTACCCAACGACTTCTGAAGGCCTTTCCAAAAGTTAGAAGTAAACCTGGGATCATGATCCGATACAATGGAGAGAGGAACTCCATGTATCCTGACTATCTCTTTAAGATACAAACGGGAAAGTTGATCAAGAGAGAAAGTATCTCGTATAGCAAGGAAATGAGCAGATTTGGTCAAGCGATCAACAATAACCCAGATTGCATTATTACCTCGAGATGTCTTCGGTAATCCAACAACAAAGTCCATGGATATATTCTCCCATTTCCACTCCGGCACTGGTAAATGCTGAAGCATCCCTTTCGGTAACTGCCGCTCTACTTTAACCTGCTGACAAGTCAAACACTTCACCGTAAAATCAGCAATATCTCTTTTCATTCCATCCCACCAGTAATACTCCCAAAGATCTCTATACTTCTTAGTACTGCCCGGATGAACTGAAAACGGAGAACTATGAGCTTCACATAACAACTCTCTCTTCAACTGTGAATCACAAGGCACACACAATCTCTTCCCAAATCCCAAAATGCAATCATTATCAATGTTGAATTCAGGCAACTTACCTTTCTGAACCAGCTCTACCTTTTTCTGCAACTCACTGTCTTGCTTCTGTGCTTGCTTGATTCTATCTGATAGATATGATCTCACTGATACCTGAAACAAAACAGAAGGAATTCCTGCACCAACAACTTCTATGCCAAAGTTCATCAAATCCTTAACCAAATGATCACGTTCTAAAAGCAACATTGTTAATGAAGCATTACTTTTTAGACTCAAAGCATCATCCACTTTATTTGCTTTTCCCGGATGGTAATGAATTGTACAATCATAATCCTTGATTAATTCCAGCCATCTCCTTTGTCTCATGTTTAACTCTTTCTGAGTGAATATATACTTTAAACTTTTGTGATCAGTATATATTTCACACTTTACTCCATACAAATGATGCCTCCAAATTTTTAAAGCAAAAACAACAGCAGCTAGTTCCAAATCATGTGTAGGGTAATTTACCTCATGAGTTTTCAACTGTCGTGAAGCATAAGCAATTACTTGATCATTCTGCATTAGGACGCAACCAAGTCCTTTCAATGAAGCATCACTGTATATAACAAACTCACCATTCCTGGAAGGTAGTTCCAAAACTGGAGCATTCACCAATCTTCTTTTCAATTCCTGAAAACAATCATCACATTATTTTGTCCAGATAAACTTAACACCCTTCCGAGTTAGCTTAGTCATTGGACTAGATAACCGTGAAAAATTTCTAACAAACCTTCGGTAATAGCCCGCCAAACCCAGAAAGCTATGAATCTCGGTTACATTTGTGGGTCTTGGCCATTCTTCCACAACTTTTGTTTTTGCAGGATCAACAGTTATTCCATCTTTAGAAACAATGTGACCAAGGAAAGAAATTTGTTGCAACCAAAACTCACACTTACTGAATTTCCCATACAGTTTCTTTTCTTTTAAGGTTTGCAAGATAACCCTTAAATGTTTTTCATGCTCCTCTTTACTTTTAGAAAACACCAAAATATCATCAATGAAAACCACCACAAACTTATCCAAGAACTCATGGAAAATTCTATTCATTAAGTCCATGAATACAGCAGGTGCATTGGTTAGCCCAAAATGCATTACTACAAATTCATAATGGCCATATCTCGTACGGAACGCGGTCTTTGGAATATCTGCCTCCTTTACCTTCAGCTGATGGTACCCCGATCTCAAGTCAATCTTTGAAAAAAACTGAGCTCCCTGGAGCTGATCAAACAAATCATCGATATGAGGCAAAGGATATTTGTTCTTAACAGTGATATTATTCAAGGCTCTATAATCAATGCAAAGTCTCATAGAACCATCTTTCTTTTTAACAAATAAAACAGGAGCACCCCATGGTGATGTGCTAGGTCTAATGAAACCTTTCTCTAATAAATCTTGCAATTGCTCCTTCAACTCTAAAAGTTCAATTTGTGCCATTCGATAAGGGGGTTTTGAAATTGGCTTAGCATCAGGAACTAAGTCAACAGTAAACTCAACTTCCCGATCTGGTATTATTCCAGGAAACTCATCAGGAAAAACATCAGGATACTCATTTACCACTGGCACATCATTAATCTGAATAGTTCCTTTATTTTCAACGACGTGTGCAAGGTAACATTCATTTCCATCTTTTACAAGTTTCTCGGCCTCTTGATATGTTATCAAAAGTAAGGGTTCATTCTTTTAAACAAACTGAAAGTCTTTCTGAAAAGAAACTTCTTTAGCTCTACAGTCAATCTTAGCATAGTAAATAGAGAGCCAATCCATACCCAGGATAACATCAAACTCTACTAGAGGTAGAACAATAAGGTTTGAAAGTAGGTTCTTTCCACGGATAAGGATATGAAGATTCTTATAAATTATTTTTGCCTCGACACTTCCCCCAGGTGTTTTTACCAAAAGTTCAGGAGTCATTTCTTGAGATGGTATTCCCATTTTACTAGAAAAGGTTTCAGAGATGAAAGAATGTGTAGACCCCGAATCAAACAACACACTGGCATAATCTGAAAAAACAAACAAAGTACCTGATACAACTTCATTTGATGGACCGACATCTGCTGAAGTAGTTGCAAAGGATTTCACCACCCCTTTCTTCTTGTAGTCTAACTGCTTCCCATCACTCAAGCTCCTTGTCGGACACTCGTTTGCATAGTGACCCATCTCATTGCACTTATAACATTTCACTAACTGTAAGTCAAATTTGTTCTTACCTTCACATTGATCCTTTTCAGTGCAATCACGAGCCTTATGTCCCATCTTACCACATCGGTAGCACTTCCCAGAATTCAGAAGACATTCCCCAGCATGCCTTTTTCCACATTTGTCACAAACTGGAAACTTAGTTCTCTTACCATCAGACTTTTTTTGAAGAATTCTTACCTTTATCCTGCCACCTCGGTCTCTTCTTGTACTGGTTGTTATAGAACACTTGGTCATCGGAAAACTCCATTTCCACCTTCTCAGCACATCGAACAAGCTTTTCATAACTTTTAAACTCACGAGAAGCTAATTCCCTTCGATACTTTGGCTTTAATCCTGAGTAGAAACGATTGATTTTACTATCAAGGTCCTGGATAAAATTTGGAGCATACCTTGCCAATCGAGTGAACCTTTCTTCATAGGAAGCCACTGAGTCTTCCTCTTGCCTCAATTCCAAGAATTGCTTTTCCATCCTAAGTCGAACATCCTTAGGAAAATACTTCTCCAGAAACATACCTTTGAATTCATCCCAGTCAAGAGCATCAATCTCATCGGCATCCCTGATATTTTTAACCATAGACCACCACTGATCTTCTTCACCCTCCAAACGGTAAATATCAAGACTAACCTTTTGATTGTCTGAACACCCCATGACATCAAAAATCTTCTCCAATGATTTAATCCACCCTTCAGCTAGCACAGGGTCAGATGATCCTCTGAATGATGGGGGATGTTGCCTCATGAAATGTTCCACCACTGACATGTTCCTCTGCGGTTGATCTGGCTGATCTCGTGCATGGATACCACCGCCATTTATCGCTTGAGTCAACTGCGCCATTACTGCAACAAACTGTTCAGTTCCAATTCCGACCATTTCTGGATACTGATTCGGAAGGTTATTTCCTTCTGTATGCCTTCATAGCACTGCTTCCCTGTTTCCTCTGTGGAAAACCATTCTGAACAAACATGTCTTAGATGAAGAAACATGGTAATCTTTAAATGCTATATCATTTCAAATTTTTTTTGGATAATCATTTAATAGAATTATAACTCCTAAAGTTATCTAAACCGACCTCTGATACCAACTATAAGGCCCCAACCTTAAACCTTACTTAATCTTGAGTTATTACAAGATTACACATTGAGGATCTTTTCGGGTTTAGAGTTTTAGAGAATTAGATCATAAAACTTGCATTACATTCCACATATAAACAAAGTGGTTACATAAAGATATTATTCTTCATTACCATCAATGGAAACACATTTAAAATAAAACATGGATTAATTCTTGACACATCCTTGACTCTATCATCTTATCATGTACCTTTCCCTTGACCTGTGAAAAACATTTCAAAAACATGGGATGAGCATAAAAACTCAGTATGGGTTATAAAAAAAACATGGAAAGGAAACATGAGTTCATATATACATAAGAATGAAATCATACTTTACCCATAAAACATTGGCACTTTAACATACCTCATAAAATCACGAATAAATCATAGAAATCATAAGACATAAAGGTAAATTGAGGCATTCATAACATTCTTACGTAGGGAGTAACCCTCTTGGTTACGTTTGGAATACCCATCACAGTATATTCCCTAAAATCTCTTCGGAGAAGCCTTAATGTTTCACTCCTTCGCGTTACCCAATGCATTGGAGAGCTATAACGGGCTCACCCGCCCTTAGTTTATCACGGAACCACCCGTCTTCATAATAATGCCCAAGAACCATAACATAATCATATCACATAAAACATGAATAAAGGAAACATAAAATTTCCACATTTCAATCATGAGATATCAATACAACACATTGATATAAAAACATTATGAAAACCATTTTCAATACTAAAATAAAAGAAAAGTAAAACATGATATTTATTTTTCTTTTAAAAAGAAGGTATGACTTGTAGAGGAAGCCGAAACTCAAATAATGGTCACGACGGCGGAGAAGTCGTTGTCGCCGCATACGTACGACAAAAACATTCCCTTTTGTCGTTTAGTAAAATCTTCGTATAAAAAAGATTCCTTTTGAATAAACGTAAAAGTCAAAGGGGTCTATACACCGTATAAAAGAAAGTTGTGTATAAAATAAAATATGCCTCAACGAAAGGAGATTGAGACGAAGTCCCATACCTCGTATCCGACTTGACTCGACCGTTCTTTAATCTCCTGAATAATAAACTTGAGTTAATCTCTACTTGATTATGAATCTTTTTTAAGTTCATTATTCCTTTTATACCATGTTATGAACATCATGTAATCAGTTAAGTTAATAATGTTCATTTTGTCGGTATTTGGTTCTTAAGTCAAAAATAGACTTCTTACACTTACATGTTGTTAATTTGTTAAAAGGTTCATTATATCCAGAATGGTATTAATGATGTAGATATCATATATGTCGTATATATCCAGTACATACATGCATTTATAATATTACATAATTTAGAGGTATGAAATGAAATGCACCGTTCATGGAGACGGTAAGCCGTACGTACGCATGAACGCTACTTCCATTTCTATTTCATATTTTCTGGAATGGAATCATAATGATATAAGAATTTATTATAATTCCAGTATAATAACATATATAATATCATTAACTTTATCATTTACACATCCCACATATGGTATTAACGAATCAAATCACTTTTAGGGGGCGGTAGTCCGCACTTCCTAAAATGAAGATATCGTGTTTACCCATAATGGAAACCATAAAGGTATGCCCAAAATGAAAAAAACAGAAGCTTAAGGAAAACATAAATATATTATATATCATATATAAAAATAGTGACATCATAATGGCCACCTTTGAAGGTGTTGAATGAGTGTTGAACAATCATCGTTTCGGGAGGCAGAATTTCGCCATCCACGGAAACCGTATGTTCTTTAACCATTTGATGTAGTTGTGTGAGAGTGTAGCTCAAATAAATCATATAACAACATCCTCGTATATTGAAGATACTGGTGTTGTTACAAAATAAGTAAATAAAAAGAGTTTATGGGGTTGGAGAAACAAAATAAAACAAATGAACATGAGAGAACGAATTACCTTAAAAAGTGTAACTCCTTTTGATTTGAGCCTAAAGGCTTCCTTTGAAAGGATTCTGACCAAAGGGAATCCTCTAGGATGAGGATAGGGATGTGTATAGAGCAAATGGGCAGGGTTTGGCCGAGACAAAGGCTTGAAGAGTGTGTGAAATGATGTAGAGGTGGGGGCCTTTTATAAGAGGAGAGGAGGGGCACTTTTGGAAAGTAAAGAAACATTACTTTATTTGAAAATGTGTTTCGGTTTAAAAAGGTCCCACATTGATATAATTCGTGTATAAGGTGATAAAGGTTCGAATTCCACTCATCCAATTGGTTTTGGCCATGTGTAGTTCATAGATTTTACATTATCTTTCCATTTTATTTAAATCGTCAAATAATGATGTCATCGCTGCATCATTATTATGTCATACATAATTAAATTTATTTAATGTCTAAAAATTATAAAAAAACTACTATGATATAGGAAATCTTTTTATCTTTCCAATGAATATTTATAATAAAAATTTGGACTTGTATAACCCCACTTAAAAATTGTTTTCGTAAAACATATTATGTTTGTGTCATTTTCACTTTAACATTAAATAAAAAGTAATTTATGTCATTTCCCAACAAAAGTGGATCCATGGGGTCCCCAAGTTGACCCATGGCATGTCATGGTCGGCCATGACACAACCAATGAGGTTGGGACATGTTTCTTGGTCATTTCATATTATTAAAGCCTTATTTAGACCTTAAACTACCCTAATTACCACTAATCGTGATTAAGAACTTAATAAGTTACTATTCACCAAAAAATTATTTTAATCTCATTGAACCACATTTTACATACTAATGACAACCATGTATGTCGGTTTTTTAAAATTCAATACACATTAGTGGTAAACTTTCATTTAACTGAAAAACCAATTTGCTTGATTACCACTTAGTGGTTTCACTATTCATAAAAAATTGATGTTTTTCAGAAAATTACCAAAAATTCACCCTAAGCTATATTTGATATTCTGAATTCAAAAATGAAGTCCATTTTACAAAATTCAAATCATATAAGTCACATTAATTAATTCAATAATTAATTCCCGCTGCCAGAGCAAATAGCGTGTTTTTACAAAACAATAAGTATCAAAAGATTGACACCAGTTTAAGTCTAATTTCAAAGTGAAATTGATTCCAATGACCACCATTGGATAAAATGGTAAAAATATATTATAATTTCACTTAAAAATCAATTCAAAACATAATCTAATCATATAAATAAATTAGATTAAAAAGCAGTTTTGATGTAAAATGCAGTATCTTTCACTATTCATTAAAAAATGAACATTGTCAGAAAAATACCAAAAATCCACACAAGGTAAATTTTGATGTCGCAATCATAAAGAATAAGTTTATTTTGACAAACATAATTTATAAAATTGTCAAAATATGGATTCAATAATGTTTTGCCATCAAAAGGCAGTAAAACAATCTTTTAAGAATATTAGTGTATTCCATGCATAAGATTGTATTTATTTTCATATTAAGCCTCTAAAACACTATATTAATCATTAATAGTCATAGGTAAAAATATCTATTATCCATTACTTACTTGGGATGTTACACTAAGTATCTTATAACTATACTGGGATAGTTGACTCAACTTATGAACAATAACCTTACTCATATAGAGCATCTGGATCCAGATTATGGAGGAGCTATGTCATACCTATTTATGTGACAATAACCTCCATCATTTAGTGGGAATACAAACCCATTTGTAGTTGAATAGTGGATAAGTTCCCTAGAGAAGATATTTCTCACCTTAAGATATAACGACTAAGAGAAGGTTATCATGGTAGTTTATCATCTATTGGGAGATCCAGATCAGTGGTGGTTGTTAATCCAAAACACAAAAGAGTAATAATAAATATAAGATATTTAATGGAGAGATTTTAAGAAAATTTTCCTAGAAAAATACTTCCCTCGTGAAAAACGAGCAAATATAGAAAGGCAGTTTTTGAATCTGAAGAAAAAAGGGGATTAGAATGTTGCAAAGTGTTAATATAACTTCACAATGTCAGCAAGGCATTCGACATAATACATACATAATCCAAGGAGAAATATTGATTGATTTTTTATGGTTTATAAACATTCCTCTGAAGGGCCCTAGTCTCCTAAGATTTATCATCATATGAAGATATAATATCATGTGCTATCAAGAAAGAAAAATAAATTTCTATGTCTTATGAATTTAAAGGAAATAAATAGAATAATAGGTCTAATGAAAACTGTAGAAAAGGAAATAAGGAAATGATGAAGAAGGTAAGAGTTGACCTTCCACCCTACAGTAATTGTGGGAAGAAACACCCTGGCACTTGCCTCAAGGGAATGAGAGTATATTACAAGTGTAAAGAAAAAGGCCACCAATATCTTGATTGTAAGGGGAGGAAAGAAACAACCAATGTTAAATACTATAGTTGTAAAGATATGTAATATTATGCACATTAATTTCCTAAGTGTTAGAGAAATGTTCCCCAAAGAAGGCCAAGTGAGCAAGGCCAATCTTATGCAGCCACAACTGCTGAGGTTGAAGTTACTAATGATGTGGTGGTAGGTAATTTAATCATTTCCTCAAACTTAGATAATGGTTTATTTGATTCTGGATCATTGCATTCTTTTATATCTTCTCAGTTTTCTATAAAATTATACATATTAAATTTTATTTAATAAAGGAGCTGTGAGTTAAAAATCTAGGGGATGTATCATTGTAACAAATATGTGTCAATCAATCGCCCTCATGACACATAAAAATTATTTAGTTTATATCCTTATCATCACACCCATGATTGAATTTGATATAATCCTTGGTATTAGTTTTCTTTCACACTATGATGTGAAGATATATTGCAAGAAGAGGTAAATTATGATTTCAATGAATGATATTGAATCCCTTATCTTTAGAGAAGAAACTTCTCCAATTGATTCTTATTTAGATCCACTCACAATCACTCTACTAAATTCAATTATTGGGGAGAAATGGAATGCAATATCTATGGGTGAGGAAAGGAATGTTCAAATAGAGGACGTACATATTGTGTAAGAATATGTTGATGTGTTTCCAGAGGATTTACCTAGACACCCTCCAGAGTGGTAAATTGAGTTTTCCATTGACTTAATTTATGGTTCAAGGCCCATATCAAAGAACCCTTATAGAATGGCCACTATGGAATTAGTATAACTGAAGAAAAAACTAGAGTAATTTAGTGATAAAATATTTATTCTCCCTAGTGTTTCTCTATGGGGAGCCCTTACTCTTTTCATTAAGAAGAAAGATGGATCTATGAGGTTGGGAATTTTCTATAGAGAGATCAATGATATAACAATAAATAAAAAGAATCCCCTACCTCGCATTGATGATTTATTTTTATCAACTTCATTGAGCCCAATACTTTTCAAATATTGAACTTCGATCTGGATATCATGAGTTTCTTGTTTGGAAGGACGATATTCTAAATACAACATTTCGAACCAGGTATGGGAATTATGAGTTTACAGTAATGAATTTTGGAATGGCTAATGAACCCTATCTTTTCATGGATCTAATAAATAAGGTTTTCAAGGAATATCATGATGAATTTGTTTTGGTATTTATTGATGATATCCTAGTATACTCTAAAAGATACAAAGATCATGATAATCACCTGCACATTATTCTAAATACTTTTAAAAGAAACAAATTATATGGAATGTTTAGAAAGTGTGGATTTTGGATTCAATCAGTTTCTTTTCTTGGCCATATTGTCTCTAAGGATATAATATTATTTAACCTTGCAAAGAAAAAGGTAGTTCAAGAATGTCATACTCCAATGAACATAACTGAGGTATATATTTTTATTGGTTTAGAAGGTTATTATTAGCATTTAGTTCAGAAATTCACCTGTTTAGCCAACCTATTGACCAATATTACTCATAAAGGGGTTATGTTCGTATGGAAAAATGAATGTGAAGAAATTTTTTAAGAATTTAATAGGATATTAGTGAATTCTCTGATCCTAACTCTACCATCAGGAAATGGTGGATTTGTGATCTATAGTTATGCATCAAATAAAGGACTTTGTTGTGTCCTTGTGTAGAATGATATGGATATTACATATTAATCAAGGTAGTTAAAAATTCATGAACAAAACTATCCTACTCAAGATATTGATTTAATAGCTGTAATCTTTACTTTGAATATATATAGGCACTATCTTTATGGAAAATAATGTGAGATATATACGAATCACAAGAGTTTAAAATATATCTTCTCACAAAAAGAACTCAATATGAGGAAAAGGTAACATCATTAGCTACTCAAGAATTACAATTGTTCCATACACTACCACATAGGGAAGGAAAATAAGGTAGATGATTCCTTGAGTAGAAATGATCATGGAGTTTTAAACAAAATGAGGATTGAAAGGGATCTTGTATTCATGGATCTAGTAAATATGGACATGAGAATTATCAAAGAAGGTCAAACATCATTACTTTTTCTATTGGTTTCCCTACCATAATTATTGGAAATAATTAAAGTTCTCAGCCTGATGATGAGAATCTTCAAAAGAAAATTAATGCCATGAATGATGGGAAGTTGGAAGAATTCATATGTGAAGATGTAGTTTTGAAATTTTGGAAGAGGCTATATGTTACCTATATAAAAAAGATAAAAATTGAGTTATTGGATGATTCCCATAGCTCTAATTTTACTATATACCCTAGTAGCACTAAAATTTATAGATATTTGAAGGAACATTTATTGCGGGACAACATGAAGAGGGAAATTTCTGATTATGTATCAATATGTTTAGTCTGGCAACAAGTGTAGGATGAATGAAAATATCATAGATGAGTCATGAAACCTCTACCTATTTATACATAGAAATGGGATGAAATCACCATGGATTGTTTCACTAGATTACACAAAAATCAAAGAAGGAATGACTCAATATGGGTAATTGTTGACCGACTTACAAAATCTGCACATTTCCTCGCTATAAAGGAGGATTTTCCACTGGAGAAACTTGCATGACTCTATATAAATGATGTTGTAAGAAATCATGGATCACCTATTTCAATAGTTCTTGACCATGATCCTATATTTACATCTAAATTCTGGAAAATACTTCAGAAATATTTGGATACCGAACTTCGTTTGAGTACTGCTTATCACCCTCAAACTGAAGAGTAGTCTGAAAGGACAATACAAACTTTAGAGGACATGTTGAGATCATGCTATCGTAACTTTCAAGGTATATGAGATCATTATTTAACCATGGTGGTGTTTTACTATAGTAATAGATTCCATTCCAATATTCAAATGGCACTATATAAATCATTGTATAGAAAGAGATGTCGTACACCAATATGTTGGGATGAAGTTGGTGAAAGGAATCTTGTGGGCACAAAGCTTGTAGAGGAATCAACAATGAAATTAAAGATTATTCAAATCCATATCAAAGTAGCTAAAATTAGAAAAAATATCAATGATGATAATCGAAGGAAGTATTTGGAATTTTAAGTGGGAGATCATGTATTCTTAAAAGTATCTTCCTGGAAGGGTGCTATAATATTTGGAAAGAAAGGGAAACTAAGCCCCAGGTACATAGGAAATTTAGAAATTATGGAGAGAATTAGAGCTACGGGTTATCATTTAGAAATGCTGCACAACATTTATAAGGTACAAAATGTGTTCCATGTCTCATTATTGATAAGGTACATTCCAGACCCAACACATTTCCTCACTTCTGAAGGTATACAATTAGATTTGGACTTATCTTGCTGTGAAGAGCCTATCTGGATTCTGGACCCTAAAGAACAGCTGTTGAGGAATCAGACGAATCTACTTTTAAAATTACATTGAAAATATCATAATTTTGAAGAGGTGACGTGGGAGCCTAAGGAACTTATGATGAATACCTACCCAAATCTTTTTATGAGGTAACATTCTGGTAATTTTGAGGATGAAATTTTTTTAAGGGGTGAAGAATGTAACACCCATGTTTTTACAAATGAATTTATTATATAATTCATTCAACATTGAGTCTGTAAAAAACACTTTGATATTTATATGAGATAGTTATAACGTAACCAGTAAGTATAATTTCCACCTTTGTGATTTTAATTTCAAAAAATTGACATATACAGTTGTGTTCAGTAAGATATTTAGAGTCTTATAAGGCAAACTTAATTTTTGGTGAATAGTAACATACCCTTATGAATATTAATATGAATAGTAATACGATCCTTATTAATAGTAAATTATATTATTATTTTATTTTCTTAAGTTTTTCATATAATGATATCTTGATTAATTTTTTAAGGTGATAAAAAATAAATTATAGTTCTAAAATCTTTATTTTTTGAATAAATTATGATTTCATTTAAAAATTAAATTAATAATATTTAGAAAATTATTTTTAAAAAATTTCGTTAATTTTTAATTCATAATTTCAATATTATGTTATGCTGAATTTATGGGAATTTTATAAAATACAATAGTTTTTTATGAATAGTAAAAATAAAATTTTGAGTTTTCTATATGTTTAATGAAATAATAATTATGTAACAATTAATATTAAAATATGGTTGATGTTTTTACATTAAAATATGATATGAGGTGTCCCAAGTGACCAATACCAATGGACAATACCATGGTTTTTTAAATACCACTAATGAGGTGTCCTTGGGAATTAATATAAAAACTCCCTCTCTTTTACTATAAATACCCACCCATTCCTTAATTTTATTTCATTCAAAATTCATTATCATAAAATATCTGTATTTTTTACCTCCCTAGGATTCCTCCCAAGGTGAAATCCATCCACCATGGTCCCAAACTTCAAGTTTTAGGACTTACTCTACAAGGTAAGGGAATCTACCACCCTTCTCTTTTTCAAGGACACTTTTTATATTATTCTCTTTTAGTTTCAATTTAATTATGTTCGAATTTGTAATTACATATCACCCTTATAGTCCCTATTATTTAATAATGATTATATAACCATTTTTCTCTCATCAAAATATATATTTTTTAATTTTTTATGTGATGTTTTTAGGCTACCGAATTTTCGTAAGGGATTTCTCAACTTCTCTTTTCTTTCAAGTTCCTTTATTTTATTTTTTATTTCCTCACCTCATTTAATAAAAATGTTAGGATAACTATAGTAACTTACATTTACTATAATATTATTATTATAAAGGAATAATTCATCATTATCTCTCCTTTTCACTTATTTTATACAAAAAATGAAAACACCGTCCGAGATGTGTTAATTTATCGCATTCAAGGACGATGGGTTTTCAATTTATATTACCGTATTCATGGCTAGTCATTAAAACATTTTTATAGTTAAAACATAATATATTATGTTTATTATAACCTAAATTTTTTTTTTCACCAATATATATACATAATACTAATTCATCTGGCAAACTAGGTTGTAACAATCGCGATATTGCCAAAATAATTTAAATGGTTATCACTAATGTTCTATCTAATAAATTATCCTAATACCATGTAACCAAGTGATATATATAACCATTTACACATATATATGTTTATAAATAATATATATGTTCAGTTCTATAGAATTATATCCATTCCACATAAACTCCATTACTTATAATCAAGAAAACTAATCATGAAATCAAGGAAACGAACACTCCAGAACAAAAAATCCAATATTATAACCTATCAATAATAACATAAATGGAATTAATAAAACTTTAATGAATCAAATATATGTATATAAGGTTCTGAGTTAGTTAATTAATGGATTTATTTTGATTATCTAGGACATTAAGATCAAGTGCAGAATACGTTCGGGCATAAGGTATGGGTTTTCTACCCGAACCTCCATTTTCATTCGGGTTAGTCATATTCTCTACTTAACTCAATTAAATTATTATTTATTCATATGTAATAATCAAAAATTCTTTTTTAGTTTTATATATATTCATACCAACCATAATATTACTTCCATTTATTGGGAGTTATATGTTTTAAAATGATCATTCAAAAATTCTTCCCGAAATACAAGCCCAATTCAAGGGAATTTCTGAAATTCTTACCTATTTCCAAGGGCACTCTATAATATTTTTTAGCAAACATTATCTTTCTTAAATCACTAATTTTATCATGGACATTATATCTTACTTTACTTCTGGTTTTATACATATATTTTTCCAAAATAACTATTCTTTTCAAAGTAAAGGATTATTTATCTTAAGAATTACTCGATGATTTTATAAGAGTATCTTCATATATTTCAACACTCTTGTTGATTATTATGTATTATTGGGATTAATATTTTATGATATCATCTACCATATTTAATTGAATGTTTTATGATTAGTTTTAATGTGTAAATTCTATCTTGAAACCATTCACCAATTTACTTTGTATGGTTAGTAATTATGTTTAATGTTTGGGGAAAATCATTTACATTTCATATATTAGTTTCAATATGAATGTATATGTTATTTATGTTTGTCCCCATTCATATGATGAATACATTAGACTTATTAAGTGTCAAGTGGGGACCTCTATAGCCCCTCAGTTCATCCATAGGTCTTATGGGACAAACTAGTGTCTTGGCACAAGGCCTTGACGGTATGGTTATTACGGTCTTGGCATGAGGCCTTGACAGTATGGTTATGAAGTCTTGTATTCTCAATTACCTCATTATGAATATAGTATTTGATAGTTCATATGATTATTTTACTAGTAAAGTATCTATTTTTATGTTTTATGGAATTGTTTAATCAATTTTTATTCCTTCTATATTACGCTAATGTGTTTTTTTAAAGGCATGAATTTTTAGTTGTTCATCATGCCTAGCGTTCATGTTTATATTTTTTTATGTTTTATTATTTACCCTTACTGAGCATTTTATCTCACCCCCTTCACATGTTTTATTTCCCTTAGGTTGTAAAGAAGTATATTATGGATGAATTTCATGGATAATCTAGATATTATGTGTATTTCAAAAGAAGTTGATATGTTGTTTTTCCCTTTCAAGATGTAATGTTGAACTTATGTATGTATTTGGTTTTTCAAAACTACAAAACTATTAATTTATTTGGGATATGACCTTCTTTTAATCACTCCAATGTAATAAAATAAGGCACTAGCTTCGGGAAACTGGGGTCATGAACTATCAAGTACATCATGTAGGATAGTAGTAGATGTTATACCCTTATCACCCTTTAGTTACGGGTTCAAGCCCTGCGGCCTTACCAGATGAAATGGGTTGTCGAATGGAATGAAGGTTTTCCTTTTTATAAAACTTATTTATATAATTCCTATAAAATTACCAAAAAATGATAAACATTCTCAAAATAACATTAATCATAAAATAAATATTTAAACACTAAAGTGTTATATACAGTTTATTTTTTCCATCAAAATTAAATAATATTAATTGACTATAACAACATCTACATCAAATGTATATCAAATATTATATTTTCATCAATCATTTGTTTTTTCATAAAATATCACCACACCATTAAATCAAATTTTTAGTTCATTAGTACCATTCAAAATATTCTTGAAAATACTTAATGAAAAATATTACAAAACGATCCTTAGAAGTTTCATGATTATTATAAATAGAAATAATAACACTTCAAGAACATGAATATCGAATTACATAAGATAAACACTTCAATCATTACAATTAATTTATTTTAATAACATAGTAACTTAGGAATTAATCCTTGTATTAGGACATTGACTTGAATAATGACCAAGTTCCCTATTTCTATGAAATTTAGTTGTTAGTGGTTCCTTTGGTTGAATGTTATTTCCTTGTATCTTATTAACCATACTCTTCATTTTTCATCAATAAATTTATTCTTTGTGGCCTCCTTTCCTACACATAAATCATATTATAGTTCCTTTAAGGGATTTTACATGGTGCATATTCCAAAATTTTTGACATGTAGGAAATTGAATATTCTTTTCTTTATTATATTTAATAATTTAACATCCATGAGACACTATCAATCTATTATTTTATGTGTTTAGAAATTCAAATATGTTTTAATTGTTAATAGTAATTAAAGATAACTCAGTTGGTATGATCACAAGATATCTAACTTCCATTCTCCTTAGGTTAGTCATCTCGTTTGGGAAATCATTACATTCTAATCATATTGGTTTTTGGTTTTATTTCTCTTATTTACCACCATTAAATATAAAGAATAAAAGAAACAAGATGATAATGCATTAACATACAAAGAATGGAATCTTATAAAACTAAAAGGAATAAATTATAAATGATAAGTATATCTTGACATATGAGTCTCTAGGTTTCAATCTTAGTTATCAGTGGAAACATTTCATATTAGATTTTCTAACCTAACAATTTGTTCAAGTCATTTATAATGGTTTCTAAAAAGTCTTACGAATTTTAAAAACATATCCTCGGGAGTTTCATACCATGTGTGCAACAAGACCCATTTTGTGCACCATGTGATGATCAATTATTTATAAATGCACTATTTTCGGGGTTATTACCCCTAGGTATAACTATTCTAGAGCCACATCCATTTGTAGTATATAGATGAGGATTTAATTTCTTGGAAACCAATTTTTTTATCCTTCAAGAAAATTCTAGGATATTTTATAATAATTAGACTTATCCCTAGTGTTCTCAATAAATTTTTCTCATTCTAGCTTCCAAAGGTTAACCAAACCTTCATTTTGATACCAACTATAGTGACCCAATACTTTTATACATATTATATTATGATTTTTAACATAAATATCCATTAAATTATAACCCAAATATCATGCGGCCTAGTGTCTATGGAATACTAGGTTCATAATATATTATAGTGAGAATAAAATAACACTTATTTATTTTATTCTCCATGATGAGATCCAAAATTATTTTGATCTCCAAAAACATCATGGAAAACCTAGGTAATACATAGAAAAAAGGGGTGAGTTGAAAATCCTAGTAATTAAGGGAATAAATATAATAAGGAAACATAACATGTGAGTTAAAGGTATAACATGATATCATAAAAGATAATAATCATGAGCCATAACATAAAATAAAAGCATATATAACACGGTATCATAAGACCATGGAATCATATGAAATATGATAACAATATATAACATGACATAAACACGAGTCAATGTTAACTTCCTAGAAAATATCACTTGGTGGAAAAAGTCCCATAGTGGATTAGGTTTACTTTATAATCCCATATATAACATCTCAAGAGACTAAAAACATTACCCAATGCATTGTAGTTCTATCTTGGAACATCCATCATAATTGTTTTGATTATGTGTTCAAAAAAAAAAGAATTCAATAATATGTCATAAAAATAATAATTACCCATGGAAATAAATGGGTTTCATATCTTGTCTCATATCATAGTAAAAAGAAATTTCATAATGAAGGCATTTGAGAAATGTACGTAAGACATGTATTACCCCATAAAACTAAGGATCAATAATCTAGTTATATAATTTAGATATATATATATATATAATTTATAAGAAATAAATAACATCAAATGTTGTTATATTTTATGAAAATGTCTTTAGAATGTTACATAGTATATTTCATAAGAAAAATACCCTTTTCACTTTGAAATCACTTCTTTAAAATCTAAAAATATCAAAAATATCATAAAAAAATTTAATTAAAAAAACCATGTAAACTTATAAATTATGATTCAAAAAATTGAGTGTTTATGAAAATAGCTATACAAACCATACAAGTGAAAAAAATTCCTTTCACACTATTATAAAAAGGATAAAAAGTACCTAGTTTGGAAAATGACAATAATATTCCTCTAAAAAAATTTATATAAATTATATAATGGGTAAAACATTAATTAATAAATAATTTGGAAAATGTTAAAAATATTCTTGATTTTTTATAAAACATAGATATTGAATTAAAAGGGTTTTCAACTGAAGAAAGAAATGAAGTCATCTTTTCTTATAAAATATTTCACTATAATTTTAAGTAAAAAAGAGATAAAAATAGTAATATTACTTTAAAATTTCACTAATAACCATAAGATAATAATATTAAATGTTTTATTTAAATAATGAGAAAATAATTTTATATAATGGAAATTCAAGCATAAACAATACCGATTAAAATGAGATTAAAACATAAACCCTTACTGCTTTGGTAATTTTTGAATCAGAACTACCATGAAAGAAGTAAATGAATTATAACTTAAAACATCATGAATTATTAATTATTCGTGATTTAATATTTAAAGGGTAAATATATACAAAATTTAAAATAAATTATCTGCATAAAAGAACATGTGTCTTAAAGAATGAAGTTTTGAGACGAAACCCTTACGTCGAGTACATAATTTTTCATTTATGTATTTTTTCTCATATATAATAAATATATATCAATTTTTTTTCTTAATTTTTTTGGTTTAATACTTTACACTTACAAAAATTATTATCATTTATTTTAATGATGTATTTAATTACGTAATTAGTTATTTCTATTTTGGGTGTTTTGAGGATGCTCAGTTCGTAATTTCAAAACGACATCGGTTTATAAATCCTAATCAAAGGGTTAATTTTTCAATAATATTCATAATAATAAAAATTAAATAATTATAATTTTTATAGATAAATTATAATTTTGAAAATAACCTTGAATTATGGTATGAAAAATTAACTGTGTTATAATCATGGAGATGGTAGGACATACAGACTCTAGTGTAACATTTCCAATTTTCAACAATCATAATGGAAATAAGGTAAGTATTTTTTTTATATTTAATAAATTATAATAATATCATAAATATCATAATATTTCTTTAAATACACTTACATATACCATCCATGTGATTTGTTAATATAAAATGAACCACATTGCTTGACGATACACACGAGCAACATTATCATTTTTTTATAGGGATGGTAAGGTAATAAATTATATGATATATTAAATTTAAAAAATTATTAAAATTTCAAAAATATAATATATGAATATTAAATCCATTATAAAAAACATTCATGATAATGATGGAAAATTAATTACATCAGTTCGTGAGGTGGTAGTCTGCCATACACATAAACAATGGTTTCGTTTCCCATTTGATGGAAGAAAATATGGATAAATATTATTACTAAACATAATAAAATATAATTATATTTGAGATATATTTTTATTATATTTTAAATTTTTAGGCATAATTTAAGGTGAAAAAATAAGAATTAATAAGAAAGATCTTGGTCAAGATGGTTACCTTTTCTTAGAGGAACCCCTTTGGTTCTCTAGTCATAGACCCTAAGGATAGTATTTTGGGAATAAAATAATCTATAGATTTTGGATAATGATGTTGGGGAGAGATTTTGGTTGCTTTTGTTTTTGATAAAAAATGTCTTTAGATTTGTGAATAAGTGAGGGGAGGGGTGCCATTTTATAATTGCGGAGTGACATATCTATAAATACCCAAAACTATTCAATAATGAGAAGTCACTCTCAAGAAAAGTGCCTCAAAAATTGATAAATAACATATTTTAGGGGTGATATTTTTAAACTGAATCTCCATAATTAAAAATAAAAAATGTTTTAAACATGTTACTACCTTATCTCTTTAGATTAACTCCCTTGTAAAATGGTTTTAACATTAACCATAGTAACAAATATTTATGTTTTTACTATTCATTATGAAAAAACTCAAGTTCAAATTTTTATTTAATATTAATTATTATGATTCTAAATATGGAATCCATTTTATCAAATTCATATAATAAAATTAAAAAAATTTAATTTTAAATTAAACTTGTGAAATGTGGTGGAAAACAAATTTTCAAGAAATGTACTTTTTAAGCATAAGATGATATCATGTTAACTATATTAACATAAATAATAACAATATTAATTTAAATAAATAAATATATATATATATATATAATATATACATTCAGTTAAATAATTCCTCGTTAGGGTTTATTTTAATTAATTAAAATGGAGAAACATTAAGCACTTTAAAACTGTTTTTAGAAAAATAATTTTTTAAGCCTAAGAATAAAATTATAGTAAAATATGGTATAAAGTTTATTAAATTGTAATTAATGGGATTAAATATATAAAAATAATTCTTATGTTACTTTTAAATAAAATTAAAATAATTATTAAACTTTTAAATTACTTAATTTAAAAAGAAATAACAATTTTACAAAAAATCAGTATTTTATGTAAAATATAAATATTTCACCCTAATTAAATTTTTATATAATGATTTAAAGATTATTTTAATATTATAAAATAACATTTTTAATAGTTTTATAAATTAATTATAAAATTTTCTTGCAAAAACCAATAAAAATCATTCTTAAAGGAAACATATTTTGTATAGAATAAAATATCTTTAATAAAATTTAATTACTTATTAAGGATTTATCAATAAATTTATATATTAATTTTATTTATATTTCATAAATAATTTAATACTATTCATATCTACCAATTTAATGTCTAGGTTAAATCATTGATGTTTATATAATACTATTTTGATATTATATCATAGTTTGTTTAAAATCACTATTGCATGTTGTATATGCTATCAAATATAATGTCATTTTAATAAATCCCAAGGTTTCACACACTATGAACACACCCACTAAAATCATCACAATAATTTTCTCCATCTACAAATATAAAACATTCATCATCACAAAGCCCATATAGGGGTGAGTATAAAAATACTCCTTAGGATGCCTTAAAAAAAATAAGTGAAAATTGATACATGTTAGCTCAAAAATCAATTTATGAATAGTATAGTCACCCCTCTCAAGAAAATATGGTAGAAAAAAGTATTGGGAATAATCTATTCATTCACTTCCCAATTAACCTTAAACTAATCTAAAAAAGGAAAAAATATGCCTTTCTATTTTACTCACTCTATGGATTGAGGACACTGTAAATAATTCCACACCTTAGGGGAACTACCCATCCCTGTTCAAACATGAAATGGAAGATAAAACCACATTTGGTCAGTACAAATAGACCCCTACCCAACCCACTATATCATAGCTTGAGGATCTAGTTATGAAGATCCCATAGCAAAGGGGAACTCATTGTACAATAATACCAATATGAAAGGTGAAAAACTAGACTCATTAACACGACGTTGTTCCCAGAACAATGCCTCAAGATATTGAGTGCCCATATAAACAATATTTCTATCATAACCTATAATATATATATTGATCTATGTGAGGACCCACAACTCTCCTAATGATATAAATAGTGACTTAGGGTTTTATCTTCCTCGTGGATGGATGAACCTCTCCTTTTACCATAGAAGTGTATAATACCCCATCCTATAAGAGGGAAAGAGCACTTCCAAAACTATGCTAATACTGATTAGTCACTTAAAGTGGCTAATATTAATTGTTAAGTTCTTAATATTAATGTTTTTAAAAGTTCATAAACATCAATTTTAGTCCAATTCAGAAATTGAACTTCATTTCCCATCATTGTGCAATTCATGCTTAAAATGTCAATTTGGGACCACTCAATAATGTGCTTGTGGAAATTACAATATTCATCATTTTAATTTGAAATTTTGGGATATGATTTATCACTTTGTTTGGAACATTTTATCTTTTAGGTCCGATGGATGAATCCCAAAGGAAGATGGAGAATTTTGCGCCTGAAGGCAGAAACTTGCTGGAAAAAGAATAATGGGCCTAAGGCCCATCAAACAAATGTGGGGCCCAGACACTAAGCCCAATGAAGCTCAAATTTATACCGTATAAAGATAAAAATATTAGTATCATTTTATTCAACTGTGCCCGGAGCTAATTCTGATGTTTTCATGATGATAAAGGGGTATGAAGTTAACATTTAAATGGTGGACTTGTCATTAATGCAGAGAAATCCGTCCCACCATTTCGACCATAACTTCCAAACGGATGAGCCAAATTTTCTGATATTTTGAGAGCTTCTAGAAGACACATGGACGAAGATATTTTATATTTATGACACCTTCTGATTCGGCCATATGAAGTTTCAAATGCACACGTCCAAATGGAGGACGAATCTGGACAGTTTTCCGGGTCAACTTCGAAACGTCAATTTCCTTTTGATTCTTCACCCTCCTTTTGACTCTCTTAATTGTTGGGGGGTGAATTTAATGTTTGGGGTGGACCTAAGGCTCATAATATGCCTATATAAGGAGATGGTGGTGAAGGGAATAATCATCTAACATTTTTCCTTGAATCTAACATTTTTCCTTGAATCTAACATTTTCCTTTGAATCCATGTTTTTCTTTCAATTGTAATTTCCCGCTTTCGTTTTGTAATGGCATCGTCAATATCTCTAATGTAAGTTTTTCATTCACATTTAGTATTTTAATAAAATTTATTCTTCTTCTTCACCTATTATTTTACTTTTCTTCACACGTTGATACCGTTGAATCATAGTGTGAATTTATTCACACCCGCACTTGTGAGTTCATCACACAACGGTGGAGTGTTCATTTTGATTAATGTTTTTTTTCCTTTCTTCTTCAATCCCGCTTCTTTAAGTCAATTACCCACTTCCATTGATAGAATAGAATCAATGGAGGGATAACCTATTATGGGTTGATCCTAGGGAGTTTCATGAGTTGGATTGAATGTTATTTGATGTTCTTAAATTCTTAAATTTGTTCTTTATTTTAAGAGTTCCTTTCTTTGATTTATTGTCTTCTTTGTCTTCACCGAATTTAACGACGACACATTTTGAGTGCTAGTACGATCCAATTCCTTGGAGTGCTCATTAAATTGATCCTCTAAGTGAATTGGTGATTAGCCTTGAAATTGTGTATGGATTAAATCGTAGAATGATATTGAGGAATTATTTCATTTAATGGATACCTCTTGAACCGATGAACAGAAAATCAAATGAAAAACAAATACATCCAATCAAGCCCAAGAGACAATCTAGGATCGACTCACCTTAATTAGTTGTTTTAATTCAAGTAATTTTATTTGTTTTTTTCTTTAAATTAAATCAATTTTTCTTCAAATCAATTCAATCCAAAGTTGGCCACTACATAGCCAATCCCGTATCCAATCTTAGTGTCTTAAGGTTTCTTCTTCGGTCCCTGTGGATTCGACCCCTACACGTACTACATCGACCGCTTTTACCAGTAGGGTAAATTTGGGCGCAACCAAATTTTTGCGCCGTTTCCGGGGACCCAAGTAAGTACCTTAGACCCAAATCTTCTTTTCTCACCCCAAATTCTCTATTCTCACCCTAATTTCTCTTCTCTTTTCCCCTTTCTATTTCTGTGTGTCCAAAAAAACCCAAAAACCAATTTTCAATCAATTCCAATGGATTATCCTCCAAAATACCCATTCATAAATCAATGTTATAATCATGTTGGAAATAAATATTGGGAAACACCTCACGGAGGGAATTTCATTGACCAATCCTTATTTGAATACACCACACCAGATGAGATGTACAATCAATGGGATGCTGAATGTTTACAAGATAAATTTCCATACCTATCAAGAATGATTGAAAAGATAAATAATGAGGAAGTCCATGATGTACAATCATATATCAACCCTAATCCTGAAAAAATTCTTGAACAATTGTGTGAACAAATGGATAAAATGAATTCAGAAGTTTCATCTTTTATATTAGAACTACAAAGCTTTAAGACTTTTGAGGAACCCGTTCCCACTCAAGATGTTCTCTCCTCATCATTGATAGATGAATCTTTTATCCCAAAAACCTCCCATGAATTGAAAAAAGAACTAACCTTTGGATATGGGATAACTGAACAAGAACAAAGAAATGTTGAAGGGTATTTAAATCAGGATGAAATTAATTCACAAGGGGAGAATTTGTCTTCATGGATTGAGTGTTCGGAATATTGCTCCAATAACAATTTTTTAGAATCACCGATCATTGAACCATTGGGAGATATAACGAATATTGTGTCTATACCCACTCATGAAATTAAAACGGAAAACTTTGTGGATGAATCATCTTTTCAAAAGGAACCAATTCTTTCAAATGTTTTTAAAGAAGAAACAATTTTTGATTCAAATTATCATTCTTATTTAGGAAAATTCAATCAAACTGAACTCGATGTTTTAATACTTCCTTCCCTACTCAATAATACCTCTATTTATGATAACCAAGACCATTAAATTATCATCACTCTTCATCAAGAATCTCACCATGTAAGAATGAACCTTGAAATCATAGGAAATAATCCAGATAAAACACGATCAATAATTTCAGAGATTCCTTGGATTTTACCAATCATTGTGGAAAATAGGATTTTACATGAAACAAATTTCAAAAAAATAATCAATCTCAATCTTATTGAAGTGGAAAAAGATGGGTTAATTAAAATGCTGAAAGTTGGAATTGGATAAGTTGGGGGGTAAAAGTCGAGCCAACGACGTTAAACAAAAGCGCTGCATGGGAGGCAACCCATGGTTTTCATGTTTTCTAATCATTTTGAATCATTTTCTTTTTCATATAATAAATTACCATAGACTGTTGACCTGTTCTTCTTTTATGAGTAAGGATGGCTATGAAAGGGGAGCGCCATATTCATCCGTGTCACGTGGCGTGATCTCTGAGTAATACCTTACCCAGAAAATATAAAGAAGACAATGTATCATCAGTTTATTTTGTTTTGTTTTATTTTTATGTTTTTATAGGTTTAAAAAAAATAAAAGGACATGTCGTAAACCATAAGGAAAATCCATTCACCATCATCCAAGCCGCTGAGACTCAAATCCAGGATTGAAGGGAGACTATGGCATGCGCTATCATCATCAACCACCAGGTGACTTCATTCCATGATTTTCATTTAAAATTTCTTCTTTGAACTCCTCTCCTACCCCCTTCTATCTTTTCTTTTTTTTAAACACTGGGGACAGTGTTATTCTAAGTTGGGGGGGATAAAAAATAATTTTTTTTTGAATAAAAACATGCATGAAAAGAAAAATTCCATTAACCATAAACATGATAAAGACACATTGCAAACTCTAAAATTGGATATCAAATAAATTTTGCATGCCTTGATTCTGATTTTAATGCAAGTTTAAGTTCATGAGCACAGTTTTTGGAAAGTGCGGTTGTCCGATGTGATTTTTCAAAGTTTACATTTTCATCCTCTTAATAAAAATGCCACAATGCACGTATTTTGGATTGTGGGTGTAAATTTGAGTTCTTGGGTCCCTTTCATTATAGCATAGGGTTCTGGGGTCACTTTTAGTTTAATTTGAGTATCCAAAAAAAAAACAAAAAAAAAGACCACATAGAGCAATGTTTTGTCCAAATGCGTGGCGTCCGACACTTGGGGATCGTGACTCCATAGTTTTCTTGCCCAAAGTTAGGCTTTATATCTCTATTGTAGAGCATGAAATTGACAAAATGCATGGCGTCCGGCACTTGGGGATCGTGACTCTATAGTTTTCTTGCCCAGAGTTAGTCTTTTCATATCTATTGTGGTTAAAAAAAATCAAAAAAAAAAAAATCAAAAAAAAAATGGATACTCATCTTAAGGTTTAATTTGATTCCAACCTAGCGCTTCCATTTTTTCGCCTTGAACAATAAAATGGACCCCATATCTTTTATGACGCACAACACTTTATCACGCTTAATTGGAATTGGATGAAATGTGGCGATGAATTCGAACAAAGGAATGGGCTTGGGATTGGGATATGCTTATGGACCTAGCTTGTTTTAAATGATTTTTATGGGTTCCATAATTTTTTTGATATGAGGTCTTTTGAGTGAGTAATGTGTATTTAAATGTTTTTGGAAAAGGGGATTTGGATTTCATATTTGTAATTTATTTTGCTCGGGACTAGCAAAACTAAAGTTGGGGGGTGTGATTAGTCACTTAAAGTGGCTAATATTCATTGTTAAGTTCTTAATATTAATGTTTTTAAAAGTTCATAAACATCAATTTTAGTCCAATTCAGAAATTGAACTTCATTTCCCATCATTGTGCAATTCAGGCTTAAAATGTCAATTTGGGCCCACTCAATAATGTTCTTGTGGAAATTACAATATTCATCATTTTAATTTGAAATTTTGGGATATGATTTATCACTTTGTTTGGAAAATTTTATCTTTTAGGTCCGATGGATGAATCCCAAAGGAAGATGGAGAATTTTGCGCCTGAAGGCAGAAACTTGCTGGAAAAAGAATAATGGGCCTAAGGCCCATCAAACAAATGTGGGGCCCAGAAAACAAGCCCAATGAAGCTAAACTTTATACAGTAGAAAGATAAAAATATGAGGATCATTTTATTCAACTGTGGCTGGAGCTAATTCTGATTTTTTCATGATGATAAAGGGGTATGAAGTTAACATTTAAATGGTGGACTTGTCATTAATGCAGAGAAATCCGTCCCACCATTTCGACCATAACTTCCAAACGGATGAGTCAAATTTTCTGATATTTTGAGAGCTTCTAGAAGACACATGGAAGAAGATATTTTATATTTATGACACCTTCTCATTCGGCCATATGAAGTTTCAAATGCACACGTCCAAATGGAGGACGAATCTGGACAGTTTTCCGGGTCAACTTCGAAACGTCAATTTCCTTTTGATTCTTCACCCTCCTTTTGACTCTCTTAATTGTTGGGGGGTGAATTTAATGTTGGGGATGGACCTAAGGCTCCTAATATGCCTATATAAGGAGATGGTGGTGAAGGGAATAATCATCTAACATTTTTCCTTGAATCTAACATTTTCCTTTGAATCCATGTTTTTCTTTCAATTGTAATTTGCCGCTTTCACTTTGTAATGGCATCGTCAATATCTCTAATGTATGTTTTTCATTCACATTTAGTATTTTAATAAAATTTCTTCTTCTTCTTCACCTATTATTTTACTTTTCTTCACACGTTGATACCGTTGAATCATAGTGTGAATTTATTCACACCCGCACTTGTGAGTTCATCACACAACGGTGGAGTGTTCATTTTGATTAATGTTTTTTTTCCTTTCTTCTTCAATCCCGCTTCTTTAATTCAATTACCCACTTCCATTGATATAATAGAATCAATGGAGGGATAACCTATTATGGGTTGATCCTAGGGAGTTGCATGAGTTGGATTGAATGTTATTTGATGTTCTTAAATTCTTAAATTTGTTCTTTATTTTAAGAGTTCCTTTCTTTGATTTATTGTCTTCTTTGTCTTCACTGAATTTAACGACGACACATTTTGAGTTCTAGTACGATCCAATTCCTTGGAGTTCTCATTAAATTGATCGTCTATGTGAATTGGTGATTAGCCTTGAAATTGTTTATGGATTAAATCGGAGAATGATATTGAGGAATTATTTCATTTAATGGATACCTCTTGAACCGATGAACAGAAAATCAAATGAAAAACAAATACATCCAATCAAGCCCAAGAGACAATCTAGGATCGACTCACCTTAATTAGTTGTTTTAATTCAAGTAATTTTATTTGTTTTTTTCTTTAAATTAAATCAATTTTTCTTCAAATCAATTCAATCCAAAGTTGGCCACTACATAGCCAATCCCGTATCCAATCTTAGTGTCTTAAGGTTTCTTCTTCGGTCCCTGTGGATTCGACCCCTACACGTACTACATTGACCGCTTTTACCAGTAGGGTAAATTTGGGCGCAACCAAAGACCCTAAGGGATTCATATACGAAAAATATTATCTAAGGGGGAATCAAATAATAGTAAGGTTAATTCTCCATCTATTTTGACCAACTCTATCAAAGAGACATACCAAAGGTAAAACTTATAGGATCTTATGCACCACCAGTCCCCAGGTATCTAAAATATCCATGATACTCACCTAAAAAAACCATTGGTTTCCAAAATATGAAATCATAGTAGGGGAATCATGCCTCATTAGATTTCATAAATCGACTATGGGAGTTACCAACCCCTATAATCTGAATCACCCTTGATTCTCGACCACCACAAAAATCATGTCACCATTCCATAGTTATATTGTTAAACCTTCATCCTATAAAAGTGTGTAAGTAATCTGAGAGAGTTACAAAACCATATGAAGGACCTTAAAACTCACCCTATTTCAAGACAAAATGATGAGAGTACTATACTCTTTCGTTTAAAGGTTAAACCACACCATAAAGGGAGATTCGAGAACTATCGTATCATGTGGATAACATGTACCCCACATCTATAGGGGATTCATAACTCCATTACCACATATATAAAGGATAACCTACACCATGAAGGGAGCTCTAAGGAACTATTTATTATCATGGAGGACCTACACCCCACATTTCTGGGGGAGTACTATCTTTATCTACATAAGTGATGACTGATACCTGTCAAATGATACTATACCCAAATCCCAAGTCCACAACACTCAAAATACATAATCATTAGAACTCAGGTTATAATGAAAGGAATACTGAGAACTCTGTAACCATCTTTCTCTATATCCCATAGAAACTTATAGGGTTCCACCTAGTAGAGTGGACATTTACTAACCATATCATAAATTATTGATAATAACTATAGGGAAATAGAAGTGAACAATTGACTCAACATCCTATTATCTAGAATATAGGTACCAACTATAAATTTTGGATTCATAGGAAGGAGGGAATATCCTTCATTTCCATATTAAACCATAATTCCTTCCAGACTACCCTTCTGTAATGAGGGAACTATCAATGACTAACTTGAACTCCTAAATTTATGACTCCCCCATTATTTATGGATTCACTACTACCAATAAACTCCTAGTGTGTACCAAACTCTGAAATCCATAAGTGAGTCCCATGCCCCATTATCTGAATTCTATTGGAGGGTATACCATCCCTGTACTCATATTGAATCGTCAACTAGATCCATTTATCATCGTCATAGGGATATGATCTACAACTAACCCTAAATCATCTTACAGATGTCCTATAATAGTAAATGGAAATACACCATCATAATCTATATGGAAGGATACTCAAAACTGGATATCTAATTATCCAAACATGAATCCTTATTGAGAAAATACAAAAATCCCCACTGAGGAGAAACTATATGGTGTGATATAATGTGTATACAGTGCACACTCCCAAAGGATTCCTCTGAGTGTGTACCAGCTCCATCTCATCATGTAATCTATATTTTCATGGAGTGATCACTTTCCCTATATGTCATATAAGCCTCAGGTGTTACTCAACATGTGTGGTAGGGATCTTGAGTAATGTATCCTCAAGATACACAACATGTAATCTTGACTGCATAACCCGTAGAACCAAGGTATACATGTGTCATGTACCCCGACACAAGTCATGTCATGTAGATCAACATTGTGTGTGCTACTACATGAAATGTACCTAAAACAGGGTTTCTATCCATGTATGATGCCACACTATGAGTCATGTACCCAATAATCCTACATGTCTTGTTAATATGACCTACATACCATATTGATTATTTCTTCTACTTTAGTAAAATTGAAGATCTAAATGGTGTGTGTTCTAACGCTATACAACATTCAATAGGGGTTTCCACATACTATTATCCTACAAGCTAGCTTGATCTACTCATTCCATTAGTAATCACTCCTCTACAAGTCTTTGGCCATCCAACTGACATAAATACACCAAATCAAGAATAAAAAATAGCCCTTAAAAAATTGAGAGGTGAAATAAAAAAAACAAGTCTTACCTTATGGTGAATCAAAAAAAGTTTCAAAATCGCATGATGACGATCCGAGCTTCATGGGAACTGTGTCCCAATCTAGATCTAATACCCCTCGTCATACGAGGATTATCTCATTTTTCCTTTTACCTTGAGCTCCCTATAATCAATAATAGAGTTTTTCTACCTAATATTGAAGGGGTGGGAGAGGGGGTAGTCAAAGGGAGGGGAAAAATAAAATAAAAAATAAATAAATACCCAATAGGGACCTAACCTGAGACTGAGAATCCAAGCGGAGTTTATACTCGAACTATGTAAATCCACATATTAAAAACTCAATCATAGAACTATAATTTTCATCTAAAAATATTTTTGGGATATTTCGATGTTTTATGAGTGGGAATAAATAATATTTGTTTAATAAATATCAAATATTCTAATTTTTTTTTCTGGCTCAGAATATCACCAAATTTCATCCCAAGTGTAAAGTCACATCTTGAGAACATTGGAACCTTCAAAAAATATTTCTAGGGTCATTTATTATTTATCCTTTATGAAGGTTCAATGATCTAGAACTCAAAGATGAGTTAATTATTTAATATAGGAAAAATTAGATTGTTATATCCTCCTAACCTTTAAGACTTTTAATCTTGGAAAAGAAAATAGAAAAATTGGATTATCAAGAATCCCACAAGTCATCATCTTATGGGAATATAACACACTCTCACATAAGATCCTCTAACTTCTAAAGGTCTATAAATCTTTGATGACCTAGATTGAAACCCACTCAAGATCACATCCCCTTTTTATCACTTAGACCAAGGTTCATGAATATGTGATTATAATTCCTTAATGGACACAAACTCGACTTAGACCAACATAAGGGAATATCTCAACATAATAAAAACTCATATTTCATTAACATTATCTGGTATTTCAACCCAAAAACTTTTTTATGCACTTAAAATATTCCCATAAATTCTAATAAAAAGAAAAACTATGAACATTAGTATAAATTAGATATATCTCATTAACTGATGAATTTTTAAATGAGACATCTTGATCCCCACCTTCAAACATGGTGTCCCAAAAAACCATCATATAGAGATAATCTAACCTTATCAAACTACACCACTAAATCCTCTATAAGATCACTATACCACTTCAAAATATCCAACCACAACTACTTATAATATCTTAAAATTGTACACATCAATATTGTCTATATTAGGGAATGAAGATAAAATCTATCCTCTAATTACCTTCTTTCCAACCACCATAAAGAAAAAAAACCAAAAATAATAACCTAAGTCAAGTTATTACCCATCACAGATGAGTTGATATTTCTATCTTAGACAGAAGGTTCACATCTTCCCAAAAATCAATCATTTTCAACCATAATCCTTTTGATTTATCCTCCTTATTACACCTATCTATATTCTATAAGAAAAATTCTAGTAAAACTCTTACCATGACACTATAGTGGACACATAGTCAGGATAAAAGAATATTGGTCATTTAGTTACTCAAAAAATCTATATTCACACTATCTAGTCCCTCTCTTCCTTAGCACATAAATAGAACCAATGATTAGGACACTGTAGAGAACTACACTTTCTAATCTATCCTCTAGAATACTTATGTCAAGATTATAAAAAATCCTCTACTTAAAATTCTGAAAATCACCAAAATCAATCTAATAAAGATAACCAAAATCTAAACAATAAAATCCCTAAGAACAATTGAGACACTACAAGATCTACAAAAGACATAACTATCATCCAATAACACAAATTGATAAAGAGGTACAACTCTCAATGAGGGTAAAAACTATAATATTTCTTATAGTAAAGATCACCCACTACTACCCAATGGTATAACTAATTCCACAAAACAACCATGATTTATTAAGTCAAATATATTTAACCAATTAAAGAACTTATTATAACTTATTTAGGGTTGGACCTTCTCATCCTCTAGGTATCGTTTCCCAATGAAAGTGGACTAAAACCCATATTATCAAAAAAAACACCCCATAAAGGCAACCATACACCAAAAATTAAAATTTGGGTGATCATATGTCACTAAAAATATCATCACTGGGCCTCAGTATATCATGTTGGGATTATAAAAAAGCTTCTTCGACTGACTCAAAGTGATGGAGAAAACAGAGGAAAATGATCACCTCCATTGCGAGTCGCCAGTCATAATGTAGCACCCTAACCTGATTAGCCACCTAAGCGGTTATTTGAGGCCCAGTTCCATTGGCCTTAGGCATGACTCACTATCTGACAAAGGCTTACGACTATAAGTGAGGGTGTAAAGGGGTGATAATGGGGATACTATACCTTTAGGTGATGATATAATAATGGTCTTTATAAATATAAAGTAGTGGAAAGAAATACCATATGGACTTGAACTAATATCCCACCCATGGAGGAAGCATAAAAATATCAAGCAATAGCAGAACATAATCAACAGTAGTAGAAAAAATAAATAAACAAGTCAACATGACATTTGTAGATATCAAAATAGAACATGCATCCAATACAATTTATACAATATAATAAGCAGTAAAGGTCCACCCATGACATACCATTGGTATATACATATAGAATATCATGATGATATAGAAAAGAAAAACAAAAAGGAAACTCCAACTAATAAAGGATCCTCAAAGTCCCTTTCCATCCATCCTAAGTCAACTCAAACACTAGGACCCATCTTTATAGACTAAACCATTACCTGAATGAAAAATCATGAATTCTATACACATATTGAAGGGCCCATGTAGGGTGTGAGAACGAGTCTTAGTAAGTCACCACCAACATGTTCCTATAATAATTTTATATTAAGAAGGTGTGTAATAAAAACAATTAAAGAAGGTAGTTAAAACATTTAAAATAATCACACGATTCCCTAGTTCTCAAAAGACACTAGGAAAGCATCCCCTACATTATCCAACATTTAAATAACTGAGGAGGAGAGGATCCTTAGCCCATGGACCAAGGCATCCTCTAATGTCATATAGTCCCAGGTGGAATCTTCGTTTTTATCTCAAAATTTCACCTGACACCACATTCCATCATCCAAGTAACTGACATCCCAAAGGCACCTCCAATCAATGAATCTGGTCCCTCAGACCTCTACTCAAAAGCACCCATCGGCTTGAAGCCTAACATCCAAAGGTATAATAATATCTATCCTCAAACAATAACCACTGTTGGATCAACAAACAACGTCCCAAGGAATGGAAATTTCCATCTTACCGAATAATTCCTAGCCCACTGGCTTCAAGAATGATGAGCCTCATCCACCAACTGATAACCTCAACACTGTCACCTTATAGATTCTCACCACCCCCATGGATTTATATAGTAATCCCCCCAACATTTTACCTAATAAAAAAATAATGCGGGCCTCTACCCACATGAGTGATCCATACCACCTCAAACATGTAAGTCAATATGTGTACACACAACTCTAAAAAACTCATTGGCCAATATGATGGAGTAATAATCACCAATTAGAACCTAATCCACATAAATAGGCACCTCATGCCCTCCCAACCATGTCACTAATGTCTGATGGTAAATTCTATTCAAATCAAATATCCCTCAACCGCAACATGATGGCCTCCCCACCCAAAACCGACAATCGAGTCACCCAAACAATGATCAACATCACCCAAGTTCCTTGGGCCAAGCCCGTCCTGACGATCACATCACCTTAAGAAGATATCCAAAACTATCTAAATCATTGGGCTTAGTTTGTCATGTTCTATTAGAACCTAATAGTGTATCAAAAGAAAATTACATATATAATGCACTTCGAAATTAAATAAAAAAAATCAATTTTAAACAAAAACCCACTAAGAAAAACTACCCAAGTGGTCGATGGCCTCTAACCCAGACTTTCACGAACAACTTGGGTAGGGAATTTCCAAATACATCCCATATGATCAATTAATCCAATTTAAAGATATCTATTTGTTTAATTAGGTCTTTCTCAGTCATGAAAATTCCTAATTAAAACTCCTTCCCCCAAACACTTTTTAAATAAAAAAGAAAAGTATGAACCACCTACCTCATAGTTGTAGATGTAGGCATGCGATATCGTAGCCTCTAACTCGAACTTATTTAGAAGAGATTAAAATTTCATATGAATTCACTAAAAATAGTGTAAAACCACTCACATGAATTTAGTGGTATGTGAGGTGAGAGAAGAGAGAAATATAAGCCACAGGAAGGAGAGAATTATTGAGATGGATCCAATGCTACAAAAAAGCTTGAATAATGGAGGTCAGATTAAGGAGAGGGATAAAACCCTAGTGAAGGAAGAAAATAGATCCCCCCATGATATTTTGTTTGATAAAGGGATGATAAAAGAAGTATAAAGTAAAGAAATAGAGGTAGGGGTAATTAAGTCATTTAACCCACTTAATGGGCCACACAGTTATCTCACAATGTTTTCAAAACTGTGTAGCAACCATACAGCTCCTACTGTTTAAGAGCCAATCCCTGCATGATTATCCCACATGGATAGCACTAACTGTATGCAAATAGTTAGTGTTATAGTGTGAGAGAACTACCCAAATGTCACTAAGTGTGCAGATTGAACACTGTTTTCCTAAACATTTGAAAATAATATAGATTCCACCTTCTAACAACTATAGAGGTCCCACACATCTGGGCACCTCAACCTGCATGATTTCCCAAATTGTGCTTTGTAAAAAAAGGGGCCACATGGATTTCACTAAGAGGCTACACAGTTTGATCTAACCATGTTTCTCAACATTAACTTCACCAAAATAGGGCCTTTGGGCCTCCAATGTACCCAAAACCCATCTAAACACCTGAGTTATTTTCCAAACCTTTGAACCATTATAAAAAAAGGTTTTGGGTTAATGGAAAACTCAAAATTAAGTTCTGATCAATAAGAAAATATTTGGCATACACACAAAACTCCAAAGAAAATTAAAATGGGTGACGAATTCAAATCTCTCTAAAAATCCCAAGATGTTACAATATCCCCACCTTAACGTAGATTTTCCATGAGCTATAAAAAAACCTAGAGATGGTACCAAACATACCCATATCTTTAAAATTAACCCGGACTACCCCAATCTTAAGGGGTTTACGTCAACAAGGGGATCCCCACCTCAGGAGTTACCTACCCCAGTCACATAACGACCCAAAAATAAAATCAAATAGATGGACCATCAACCATTATTTGACTCAAAAGTCCTCCTATAAGACATCATCACTCCTACACCTAATTAGGTGCTACTATTTCATACCCAAAACCTAACATAATCCTGCATCACATCAATTCCCGCCATGTGACCTTGTCACACATGAAACCTACAAGGTCCCACATATCATCTGATTCTCAAATCAATCACGATGCCTTGCACCACAATAAGTACCATATCAAAACGATTCCCATAAGACAACACACCTCAAGTAACCCACATCTCCTTGATGCTTCTATACCAACACACCTCAATAGTCATGCATCTAATGATTCTCACATATAAGTCATGGTTCCATGAACCTCATATTGATATATAATGAACTTGATCCAATTCCAACTTACTAACAAATGTTTGGCCAATCCATACATATATCTTTTGCACCTCATACACTAAAAATGGAAATGACTATAAGAAGGTCATGAAAAAAATATATAAAAAGAATGGCTATGACCATGATATACCTTTGACCATAGTCAACACACCTACCAGACCTGACCCTAGAAACTCTATAACATGTACCTTTCTTGAAGCCTGACTGTATGAAGCCCAACCTCCCTATGGTGATATAACAACCACTAGAAATTTACCCCATTAATGGGTCTCTATATCTCTACCACTTCATCTGCGTATAATTGAATCTTGGATACCATCACCTGGTACCACTCCCAGTTTTATCTCAAAACCCTGAGTCTTCCCCAGTCCCTAACTACCGTATTTCTGAGAAGGTTTCCTATAGAACCTCTCAAGATGCCTAACCCATCCACATACCCAAAACTACATTATATACTATTCTCACTAAGTATAGAAACGTATTAGATGACCACACTGGTAGAACACCATTGATGAACAACTCTGAGGTGGTCTACATGAGTCCTTGACCTGACTACCCTTTTGGAACTCATCTCAGCCTCGCTACCCAGTATCTAAAGTATCATCACTAAAATTACCCAACGCTGTCACCCAGTTCAAGTACGACATATCTATAAAGTTTCCATCATCTATGAGTTCCTAGTTCACTACATTTGATAATGAGTCCAACCTAAATATGTTTACCTATACCTAAATGAAATTGTAATTTTCCAATAAATATAGCTGTATCACTAAGAGGGTGAGGGGAGAATTAATGATATATTTTTATTTTATGTTTCCTTTCTTATGAAGCAACCTTTTCCTCCTGTTAAATATTTATTTACCTACTAAAAATAATTCAAACACACATCCACATGAACAGAAGAATTTACAAGGTTCACCACTCAAGAAGAGTAACTACATCCTTGGTATGGTTTTGAAACAATACAATACCACACAATCCACTAGAAAAAAAATCCTTTTATATGGAATACAATGAGTAGGATATTCCCTTTCACTCATGTAGAACTATGATCAATACAACAGTTCATGTGTTTCAAGTAGCAAAAAATGATAAAATAAATTTTTTGAAAAAAACATGTTACAGTGCTTCTTGATAAACTTTCACAAATATGATATTTCAAAACAATTATTCACCTTATTACCCAGAAGAAGGTATGAACTTCTTAGATTTGATAATGAAACTCAATCCAATTTCCCAATCCAATTTTCCTAGTCTGATTGCTCAATAAAGAAAATATATTAATCTTTTAGAATACCATTAAAAAATTATAGACTAATTATTCTTAAATATGGAAATCCTAATATGATTTTCTCAATCTAATGATTCAGCCCAATATAGTAATTAGCTGAGTACGATGATCAGTTGAATAAAATATTTTCTTTTCCCTTTTCTTCTTCTGTCTTACATGAATTATGAAAGAAAAACAATCTGGAAAATTCTTATCCATAGGAATTCATATCTTCTTTCTTTATTGTACATCTATCAGAAAGTACATACTACTTTATCATTTTATAGGTGAACCAAATATGGTTTGGGATAGATTTTTAAAATGTTTCCCACTCAACCAAATTTACCCAAATCATAATCTCTCCTTAAATTTCAGGTGCATCTTGAATTCATCAATTCTTCTCAACTCTTCTTGAACCTTCTGGAGTCGTCTAAAAAATTCAGATCACTTTTGATTTCTTTAATAAACTTCAGTATAATTACAATTCCCCATTATAATTTATCAATATTATTTATTAATTATGATGCTCCATACCAACTAATGAAAACAAAATAAAACATATTCTTTGAACTTAAAGCTCCCCCTTTTCAACACTTTTGTATCTCCTTCAAACTCTTCAAGAAATATGAAAAAATAACAAAACTCTAGTCTAATTAAAATTACAATATTCCTCATTATGATGAAAATAACTATTTATTCTTCTTATTTTCTCTTGACCAACTGGTAAAACAATAAAAAATTCATGGTGATGAAAATGGTTTACTATACTGTTGATCGGTCTCTGACTTGACTTTTTGAATCGACACAAAAAATTTCAACTTATTTTATTTATCATCATTCTCAACAACTCCCAATGAAAAAAAATATTCCTTTTAGGATTATGATGGTATACCAAATCTGATAAATTGGTATTAGAAACTTTTAATTCAAAAAATTCTTTCCTTCTCTGAATAGAATACCAATGAACTTTCAACACTTTACTTCATTCTATTTTTTGATTAAAAAAATCATCAAATTATTTCTATGAATACTTAAATCATTTGGATTTTGTTCTAACTGAAATCCATCACCTTTATAATGATCAAACTACTCATCCATTAAAAAATATTTCTATGGTAAACTCATTAAAATGATCTTTGAGATAAAAAATATTCATCAAAAAATTATTTCACTAAATTCTTCTTATAAGAATGAATTCCTTCATGAATTTGATTACATTGAAGATCAGATTTAGAATCATCTGACTTATAATGGAAATTATTGTAACTACCCATTCCTCTTGTGAAAATAATTCTCCCCAACTTATCTTGAATACAATTTTCCTAAATATGATTGAAAAAACCTTTCCTCCTACTTTATTTCATCAAGCTTGCATCACAAGTTATGCAGAATACTTAAGAATTTTTTGAATTAAAAATAAGAAAATAATCATTAGATTTTCATCGAAGTCGGGAAGACTCCAAACTAGCAACTTATTACTTTCTTCTCTTCTATTCCATACCTGAGGGGAGTCTGATGAACCTTTTCATCTAGAAAACATATTACAAATCTGATAGAATTTCTTAAGCATTGTGAGTTTGATATTATAAATATAATTTTTCAGTCTGATTTTCAACTTTCACAAAGAGAATTGATCTATCCTTTCTGATAAAAAAAATATAATACACTTTAAAAAAAAACTTCTTCAACTTTAAAAAAAACTTCTCCAGCTAACATGGTCCCAGAAATATCCCCCTATGGATTTTATTTTCATCCAAGATTCATAAATCATTGAACTTTGTAACCTCAAGATATGGACTACTTTTCAATAATTCCAAGACTACATGATCTAAATCATTGTAGGAACATGAATAATTGAAAACAAAACCATGCTATCCAAAAGTAGGGACTATGAAACCTATTTAAATTTCTTTCTCATCTCTTCATATTCATATTTTATTCCCCAGATTTCATCCTCAACTTTATTTATCTTCCTTGGAATACCAAACTTTTGTTTCCTATAACCACTCCAACAGATAGAATAGTTCAAATACTTACATGATGGATTCACATCTTACCCACTACTCCCCCTTTGTGCATGCTTCCATAAGGATAGATTAATAAATTTTTTCCCCATTTGAAACACTATCTAATGGTAATATGAGAGAGGGAAAAAACACATACCTAAACCTTGATGAGAAAGAGGTTAGAAACCCATATTAAACCTCAATTTAGAAAAAGGTTCCTTCATTAATGGTTTTGTGAAAAGGTCAGTAACTTGTTTCAATGTTGGAACATACTCAAGCTTCAATTCATTCTTCTCCACATGATCTTTGATGAAATTATATTTGATATTAATATGTTTTAAATGAGATTGTTGTACCGGGTTCCTCGTAAGGTTTATTTCACTTTGATTATCACAACCTACGGGTAAGGGTAACTTCACTTTAACAAGTAAATCTTCTAACTGAGTCTTCATCCACATAAGTTGGGTAGTGGCTTGAGTAGAAAAAATATACTCAAATCTTGACATACTAAGAGTTATTGAGTTCTATTTCTATATATTCTAACTAACAAAACTTTTCTCCAGAAAGAAAACTCTACTAGATATGGAACTTCTTTTATCAATATTTACTACCAAATCAGCATCTGAATACCCAAACAAGTCAATACTTTCTCAGATATCACACTTGATTCAAAAATATGTTGTGCCTTTGATATATCTATGAAATATTTTTCCAGAAAGTAAATGCAATTCATTAGGAGAAATCTAAATTTTTTCACATAAGGAAACAAAATAAAAAATGTAGAGTCTTGAGGTAGTCAAATAAAAAAATATTCCTATCAGATTTTGAAACTCTTTTTAATAAACCTTCTTTACTTCTCCATACTTACTCAATTTGGTTCCCACTAAAATTGGTGTGGAAACTGGTTTTGAATTTTTAATTATGATCTTCTTAAGATGTTCCTTAGATTACTTTTCTTAAGAAAGAAACATATTTTTCTTATTTTGTAAAATTTTTAACCTAAGAAAGTATTTCATCTCCCCCAATATAGAAATCTCAAAAAACATTTTCATATCTTTAAAAAATATTTCAAAATATCATTCATTATTCCCAAAAAAGATAATTTCATTAACATAAACAATTATAATGAGGGCAAAATCATAAATTTCTTTAATGTAAAGATTAATATCAACTATTCCTTTCTTAAAAATCATCTTCCTTAAGAAAGTATCCAATTTGGAATACCATGACCTTAGAGATTGTTTTATCCCATACAAGGAGTTCCTTAATTTGTACACATAACTTTCATCTTTCCCAACAACAAAGCCACATGGTTGTTCAATGTAAACTTCCTCATAAATACCCCATTTTAGAAATGCATTCTTTACATCCATTTGAAAATTTTAGTAACTTCGTTGTGTATTAATAGTAAGAAATATTCTGATTGTTTCTATCCTTTACACCAAAGAAAAAGTTTCAATCAAATAAATACCTTCCATTTGTGAGTAACCTTTTCACATTAATTTTTCCTTGTTCCTCATCACTTCACTTTATTCATTTACCTTGTTCTAGAAAACCCACTTTGTACAAATAATAATTTTTATTTGGATTAGGTACGATTTCCCATGTATCATTATTTTCTATCTAATACATCTCTTAATTCATATCTTAAAACTATTTCAGATGCTTAAAGGCTCTATTCACATCATTCAGCTTAACCTTTGAATACAAAGAAGCATGTGTAATAAAATTTATTGTTCTTCTTTTTTGAACCTTTTGATACCGATCACCAATAATTTTTTGAAATTCCACTTGATTCCTTATCTTGGGATAAGATTTTCAATATTCTTTATCATCACTTAAAATAGTTGAGTCTAATTATTTTTCTTGAGTATGATAACAATTGTCTGTATTCTTATCCAAAAATTTAACAAAACTTTACTTATCCTTCTCAACTTATTTATCTGCATAAGTTTATTTATTCTCCTTAGGTTTTTCAATAAATTTACCATTAATAGAGTCAACAATAATTTCTTTCTATTTATTAAAAAAACTGTATCCTCTTCCTTCTATATCATAGCCAATACATATTTCATCTTTAACTTTCTACTCAAATTATCCAAGGTTTCCACCTTTCTTCTTTATAATGCATGGAATCCTGAAAACTCTTAAATGTTTCAAACATGGAGTTTTTCCATAAAACATTTAATATAGATTTATATCTGAACTTTTCCTATAAAAATATTAGTTTTGAATATACACAACAATACTCATGACTTTCCTCCAATAATAATGAGAAAGACTATTTTCGAGTTACATAGTTCCCTCCATTTACACCAAACTTATATTCTTCCTCTTAGTAACCCTATTTTGTTGAGGAGTGTATCCGGAACTATAATCATGCCAAATTATAAGCTTCTCAAGAAAAATTTTAAATTCATCATTCTTATACTCATCACCATTATCATTTCCCAACTTATTCACAGAATACTCTCATTCCTTATCAGCTTTCCTCCTAAAACTTTTAAACATTTTAAAAGAATCTCACTTATGTTCATATACATAACACAATTAATGAAAGTAAAGTACTCCATTAAAGTGATTACAAAATTATCTTTATTCATTGATTGTATTCTCATTGGACCAGATATATTATAATGAATAATTTCCATGGATTTATTTTGTAAAAATCTCAACTTTCTTATGCACAGAATTTATAATATTTCCTTTCTAACAAATATTGCAACACCAATATATTATTATTGACCTATTAGGAATATATAAAACATTGTCTATATTTGATAACTTGCTCATGTTTATTTGAGACATGTGTCCTAAACTTTTATTCCACAACAGATTCTTTTCCACCAAACCCAAGTAATAATATTTTTTTATTTCACCAACTTGAAATAAATTTCCAATTGTCCGTTTGACTCTTGTAACTATCTTTACATATTGCTCAATTTTTACAAAGAATCCAATTTTTATGAAGATATCATTTTTACCCTCATCACAATTTTATGAAACACTTAGTAGATTTTGTTTTGGCCCATCAACATATAAATCTTTCTTGGATTTCATATTTTCTTTACCAATGATGGTTGATCCAACACCTTTGATTCTTATGGATTCATCATTTTCAAATTTCACTATTAGTTATTTAAATTATTTAACGTTATTCAACAATTATAAATCTCTTTTCATATGAGAGGAACACAAAATTTCAAGAATCCAAGGTTGTTCTCCTTTTTTAGCTTTTAGAGAGGTTTCTATAATAAGATCATTTTCTTCTCCTTTATCTTTATTCATTTGTGGCTTCTAAAAATTTGGCAAATATTGTTGCATTAGTAAAAAAATAATACATCCTTTTGAAAGGTGTCCAGGTTATTCACATCTTTCAAAATTGTTTCTAGAGGTTGGAATCTATTTTCAACTTTTACTACAACATTCTCAGGTTTCTTTTGAACACCCTTATCAAGATTCTTCTTTTGAGGATATTGACTCCCACTTAAAATTTAACTTATATAATTTTTGGAATAGTAATTATATGGTTGGTTGAACTAACACATATATTCCATGTGTCCAAATCAACCACAATACCAACAGTATCCATAAAAGTAGTAGTTGACTATGAAACTTCTATACTGACCAGAGTTGTGGACGTATTTATCAACAACCTTATCATCTATCATATCAAATCTTTGTTGACCATAAAACTTTATATTTTCATCTAGAATATTCTATTTATTCATGGGTTTCTTTTTAGCCTTATCAGAACAAGAAGTAATAGAAACATTTTTGGACTTAGAATGTTTAGTGACTTTTGATTTCCCAATTTTGTTGGTCTTGGCCACATAAATATTTTCCCTAGCTTTATTCATTTCAGAAATAATTCTAACTTTCTTATCAGACATTGAAGGTTACTTTTATTAATCCTTCTTAGGTTTATCTTTAAAATAACATTCACTAACGTCAAAGATAAATTTTTTAAAACTTTTAACTATTTGTTCAACTTTATAATGTTTTTGTTAGAAAATTTCCAACTCTTCTTCTTTTTTCCTTCAACTCCACTTAAAAATTTTCATTATGATTTTTTTCTTCCTCAAGATATTTCTTCGAATCATCATTTTCTTTCACTATCTTAACTTTCTCACTCGGAAATAATTATTATTTATTTGTTGAGGAACATTAGTATTTCAACTTCCTAATTTATTTCTATTTTCTTCCAATCTTTATAAGACATTCATTCAATTATTCTTTCAGATGGTATTCTAATCAAGATTCTTTTTCTTCTGAACTACTACTTTCAAATTATTTATTATTCGCTATTTCAATAAATGCATTCTCACCAACATGATCAGTAGATTTTTTGGATTAAACACCACTATCTTTTTTCTTCATTATATTTATATAATAAACTTATTGTTTTGGATTTAAAGAACTTTTTATCTTTTCCAATGGATGAATATTTATCCTTATCACCTTGTTTCTTCCATGATCTTCATGGCCATAATTCTTCTTCATCACTATCCTCTTCTTTCTTTCTTCGAGGACAATTATCCATAAAGTGTCAAAAATATCCACATACAAATCATTTCATGGGAATTTTCCCTTTATGTTTACCTATACCACTTCTCACAATTTTAGAAAACATGGATTAAATATTGTTAAGATTTTTACATACCTAATTTTTAGAATCAGAATCACCAAATTATTTTTTTAATAATAATATTCTTTTAATTATATTTCTTGGCAGCCTTGAAATACATTTCTCTCTCATTTTTTTATTTTCATATATTTCTACCTTCTCATATAATATGTGATGATTTTCCTATGAAAATAATCTAGAGATAATGTTTTAAGATATATATTTTACAATGAATAAACTTTAGCATCAAACTATCTAGGAAGGATTATTAAGATCTTTTAAAAAACTATAGAATCCTCCAACTTTTTACCAAGAAATCTGATAGTGCTGAAAATTTCATTTAAGCTGGTAAAGAAGTCCCCAAAATATTCATACTCACCCATTTTATAGTCTCCATACTTCAGGATATAGATTGATAATTTTTCAATATTTACTTTTGTATTTATTTTGTATTTGTTTTTCAACTTTTCCAATATACCTTTGGGTATAGAAACACCCTTCAAAATTAAAAATTTTCTTTAAAAAATTGATGAATGTAAATAATTCTTAGCTCTTCCATCATTCTGAAGATTCTTCTTATCAATAGGTGTAAGGGAAACTTTATCATCAATAGGAGTAAATATATCTGTTACAGCTTCTATAAAATCATATCCAATAGAAATAAGATAAGGAAACATTTTATATTTATAGATATGATAGTTATTCCCATATAAAACTAGAATACCTTTATTATTGGAACGATTCAAATTATCGATCAAATTATCTTAAAAAATTCCGCAAAAAATAAATGAAGCGAACCTTCAATCTGATACCAATTGTAATTTCTCAGTCAAGATAGTTGTATCACTGAGAGGGGGGGGGGTGAATTAATAATATTTTTTTATTATATGTTTCCTTGCTTATGAAACCAAAATCACCTCCTGTTAAAGGTTTCTTTCCCTAGTGGAATAAATTCAAACATACATCCATAAAAACAAAAGAATTTATATGGTTCACAACTCAATAAGTGTATCTATGTCTTTGGTATGGTTTGGAAATAATCCAATACCACAAAATACACTAGAAAAAAATATCTTTTTTGTGTGGAATTAAACGAGTAGGATATAACCTTTCACTCATGTGTAATTATGATCAATACAACAATACACGTTATTCAAGTATCAAAAAATGATGAAATATAATTTCTGTAACAAAAATATTACAGTGCTTATTTATCAAATTCTACAAATATGACCTTTCAAAATAGTTCTTCTCTTTCTTACCCAAAAGATGTTATGAACTTCCTGTATTTCATAATGAAACTCAGTCCAATTTCTGAGTCCAATTTTCCCAGTCCTATTGCTCAATATGGAAAATATGTAGATCTATTATAATACCACTAAAACAATTCTTGACTACTTCTTCAATCCATAAATACCAATATTATTTTCTTAGTTTGATGATCCAACCCAATATAGTAACCAGCTCCATACAATATTGTCTATTACCCTTTATTCTTCTATCCGACATGACTTCTTCAAGAAAAAAAATACATAAAATTTTTCTCCTTAGGAATTCAGATCTTCTATATCTACAATATATCGTTTAGAAAGTATACAATACCTTATCCTTTTATAGGTGACCCAAATATGGTTTGGGTAGGATTCTAAAACTGTTTCATGCTCAACCAAATTTATCCAAATCATAAACTCTCCTTGAATTTTGGGTGTATCTTGACTTTTTCAACGCTTATCAACTCTTATAAAAAATTCTCAAATCTTCTAATAACTTCATCTCACTTTTTATTTCATTAATAATATTTAGTCAGATTCCAATTATTAATTCCAATTTCTCAATACAATTTATTCATTATGATGCTCCATACCAACTGATGAAAACAAATGAAAACGTATTATTTCAACTTCAAGCTCCCCCTTATCAACACTTTTGTATCTCCTTAGAACTCTTCAAGAAATATTAACAAAACTTCAACAAAACTCCAATCTAATTTCAATTAAAATCTACCTTATTATGATGAAAATGATATATTATTCTTCTTCTTTTCTTTTGACCCACTTGGAAAACAACCAACAATTCATGGTGATGAAAATGGTTGACTATGTTGTTGATTTGTCTTTGAATTTTTATTTTGAATCAGCTTAAATAATTTCAAATTCTATTCTTTATCATCATTCACAAAAACTCTCAATAAATACAAATCTATATTTCATGGTTATGATGGTATAATAAATCTAATGAATTGATATCTATAGATTTGGATTCAAAAACTTATTTCTTTCTCTGAATATGATACCAATAAACTTTCAACACTTAACTTATTTCTATTTTTTTATTATAAAACTCATAAATTTATTTATCTAAAGATTTAAATCTTTTGGATGTTGGTATAACTGAAAACTAGAACCTTCATTATGATCAAACTCTTCATCCTTTAACAAATTTTCCTCCGGTAAACTCATTATGATGTACTTTGAGACCATAAATATTCACAAACATACTTATTTCACTAACTTATTATTGGAAGAATGAATTACTTACTAAATTTTATTACATTGAAGATCATGTTTAGCATTATCTAATTTATAATGGAAATTATTGTAACATCCCATTCCTACTATAATATACTTCTCTCCAAATTAGCTTGAATACAATTTTCCTTAATATGATTAACATCACAATTTATCTCCCTTTATTTCATTAATCTTACATCAAACATTTTATAGAATAATCATGAATTTTGTGAATTAAAAATAATAAAATCATCATTAGATTTTAATAAATGTTAGATAGACTCTGAACTAGAACCTAATTACAATCTTCTCTTCCATTATGGACCTGAGGTGAGTCCGCTAAACCATTTCGTCCAGAAAACATATTCCCAATATAATGTAATTTCATAAGCATAATGAGTCCGATTTCCCAAATATGATTTTTTAGTTCGATTTTCAACTTTCTGAAAGATAATTTATTTATCCTTTTTAACAAGAAAATATAATATACTTGCAAAAAAACTTCTTTAACTTCTAAAAAAATTTCTCCAAAAACTTGTTCCTAACAGGCATGTCATGAACTATAATCGAAACACCTCACCCTTTAGGTTTCATCGCTCAACATACCAGTTGTGAAGTGAGAAAACATGATGAACTTAATTGCATAGTACTTGAAGAACATATCACCATACTAAAGGCTCAATAACTCCCAAACTCTTTCTACCATCAACGTCTTCAAGAAGAAGTGATCAAAGAACCTTGCCTCAAAATACTTCAAGGGCAGTCCCTCATATCTGCCTTACTGAAACTGAACGTATAACCAAAAATTAGCTAGTCCTATGAGAATATACATTTCCAACTTCACCTTATTCTATAGAGGTGTCTCTAGCTGCTCTAAGATCATCTGTATCAATTCGATACAGTTCACAGATTCTTTTGGACCACACTCACTCTAAAATAACAGTTGGTGCTACGACTAGAACTCCCATATTAGATATTCCATAGAAGGATATTTTCCCTAATCTCACCTAAAAATCCGATGGATGAAATGTAGTAGTCTTAATATGAGTTTCTCATCAAGACACAACCCAAAAGCTATGAAATATGGAGGCTTACCTGCATGTACATGAACCTATATTTATGGATCATGCTCTTCTTGAACCTTAGGGGTCTCAACCTGTGCATGTAACTTTGGTACCACATTATCTCTCACCTGATGCTCCATCTGAGTCATCCATGTGGAAAACCACTGAATACCATTACATGGTCAGAAAACCTAGATAAAACACACACACATATATATCTCAAATAGGTAAAGTAGTAACAGGCATCACAATTTCACTACCCTCACCCTTACCTATTTTAACCATGTCCAAAGACATCCCATTATCATGGCCTCCTTACCTACCTACATAAGAGCCAAGTATCAAATATGCCACAGGACACACCCATCCCAACGAACCATATCACCTCAATCCGATGACCATGTCGACCAACCTGGTGATCATCATCAATCCAAACCACTATACATTCATGCACCTATAAGATCCAAGCCCCCTCCCCCACATATATATATCACATCACATACAAATTTCATTGGGTCCACTTTCCTGGTTTGGTTGAGTAAGATTCCACCAAAGAGAGGATATGTAGGAAAACAATGCTTAAATTCCATTGTTGACACTTTAGATAACCCAAACCATCTTATCTAAATGTAGTCCCCTACTGAAATTGAAAATAATTTATCAAAAGAACACACATATACATAATTAAAAAATCCTATGTTCCTAATCAAAAATCATAAAAAAACATAACAAACACCCCTTACCATACCAAGATAAGGTTCTAAATATCCTACCTTTCCAGACCTAGAAAAGGATCACAAGTCATAAAAAATAAAAATAATATTCCCGATAATAAAACTCAAGGTGTAAATCATATAAAATTTAAAATGAGAAAAGTATACCAACAATTATCAACCCTAAAAACTTGGTATTCCCCCATTTATAGGGCTTCAGACACCTAAAAATGAGATATAAACCCAGTTCTGACAACATCATATTCTCAAGTATACCCTAGAACAAATATTAAGACCAAGAAAGAGGAAAATTAACTCTACTAATACCATTTCTAGCACCTCGACCTGATTAGACACCTAAACAGTGCTTTTGAGCTGACTTCTATTGGATTAGGCATGCCTTACCATACACCAAAGGTTAATGACTAGTAGTTAGGGCGTAAAGGGGAGATAGTGGGGAGACTATACCCTCATGTGATGGTATAAAAATGGTATATATAAATATAAAGTAGTGGAAAGAAAGACCATACATACTCAAACCAATAACACACTCATGGAGAAAGCACAATAATATCAAGAAATAATGGATGCATAATCAACAACAATAGTGGATTTAAATAAAGAAGTCAACATTCTATTTGTAGATACCAAAACTAAACATGCATCTAATACAAGTCTTACAATAAAATAAGTAGTAATGGGTTTCCCATGGATGACCATCAATATATATTTATACAATAACATGATGATACAAAAAAGGAAAACAAAAAAGGGAACTCTAGCTGATGTAGGAACCTAGAAGTCCCTTGACATCCATCTGAAGTCAACTCAACCACTAGGATCCATCTCCCTAGCCTAAACCCTTACCTAAATTATAAATAATGAAGTCTACACATGTCCCTAAGGGCTCATGTAGGGTGTGATAATGAGTCTCATTAGGTCACCACAAATGTGTTCCTACCTTAAATTTGTGATTAAGAATGTGTGTACTAAAATTAATTGAAGAAGTAATTGTAAGAATTTCAACTAAACACAAGATTCCTAGGTGTTTAACAACCACCAAGAAGCTATCAACTACTTCATAAAATTCCAAAATAATCGAGGAGGATTTGATCCTTAGCCCATGGCCCAAGGCATCCCCTGATGTCATATAGTCCCAAGTGGATTCTTAGGTTACACCTAAAAATTTCACCTGATACCTCATTCCATAAAAAATTTAACCAACATCTCAAAGACACACCTAATCAAAGAATCTGGTCCCTCAAACCCCTACTCGAAAGAACCCGTCAACTCGAAGCCCTACTTTCATAGGTACAGTGATATCTGTACTCAAATAATAACCACCATCATCTCAACAACCAATTTCCCAAGGAATTGAAATCTATATCCTCCCAAATAAGTCATATCCTACTAACCTAATGCATTAAAAGCCTCATCCCCCAACCAGAAACCTCAACAATGTCACCCGATGGATCCTCACAATCCCCGTGGATTTCTACGAAAAGTTCCCCAACCTTTTACCTAATCCAAAACTACTAGGGGCCTCTACCCACATGATTATTCAATACAACCTCAAAAATATGATTCAACCTATTCGAACATGACTCTGAATGACACATTGGATAATATGGGTGAGTAAAAATCACCAATTAGATCCTAATCCACATCAATTAGAACCTCATACCCCTATGAACATGTTGATCCTATCTGATGGTCAACACCATCTAAATCACATGAGCCTCACCTAAAACCTGACTACCTCTCTACAAAGAATTGAGGACCAAGTTTCCCAATCGATGATCAACATCACCCAAGTGCCTCATACCAAGCCTGCCCCGATGATCACATCACCAAAAATAGATATACAATGCTAGATCAATCCTCATTCCAAGCCCTTAATATTCCATTTTAACTCATTAGTTTATCACAACAAATTTATATATATAATTCACTTCCAAATTAAATAAAACAAAAAAATTTTAAACAACATCCCACCTATCCAAACTACCCAAGTGGTCAATGACCTATAACCCAGCCTTTCATGAACAACATGGATAGAGAATGCCCAAAAATACCCCTTACGATAAATTTAAAAAATTTAAATACAACCATTAGTTTAATTAGGTCTTGATCATCCGTCACAATGGTTCACTAAAATCTGTGCCCCTAAACACTTATGAAATCACAAAAAAAAGTATAAACCAACTACCTCATAGTCATTAATGGAATGTACAATCTTAGAATCTAAATCAAAATGATTTGGAAGGGATCAAAATTTTAGATGAACACCTTGAAAATAGGGTAAAACCACTTGCATAGATTTTTCTATCTGTGAGGCAAGAGAAAATAGATATAGAAGATAGAGGAAGTGGATCCTTACTGAGATGAATCCAATGATAAAAACAGCTTTATGAATGTAGGTTAGATAAAGGAGATGGATCATTACCTAGTGGAGGAGTAAAAGAGGGCTACCCATGATACTATTCATAACCAAGGGAGGATAAAATAAGAAGAAAGGAAAGAAATAGAGGGTTGGGAAATTTAGTCATTTCACCCTTTTAAGGGGCCACCCAGTTAGCGCTCATGGTTTTAAAAATCATATAGAATCCATGTGGATCCTGCTGTTTAGGAAACAATACCTTCATGGTTAGCCGACATGGTTATCCATAATTGTGCACAAAATATGTGTGCTATAGTGTGAGGGCACTTCCCAAATGGCACTATGTGTGAAACTTGCACACGGTCTTCCAAACCATGTGCAAACCATAAAGATTCCCTCCGATAACAACTGAAGAGGTCCCACACGGCCATATTCCCCAACACACATGGTTTCCCAAACCATGATCAATGTAAAAAGGGGCTACATATTTTTCACTAAGAGGCTACAAGATTTGATATAACCATGTGCCTCAGCCTGCACTTCCCCAAAATAGGGCCTTTAGGCTTCCAACACATCAAAAACCCATATGAACACTAAGGCATTCTCCAAACCTCTTAACCTATCTAGAAAAATGTTTTAGGAAAACTGAAAACTTTGAATTAAGTTATAATCAAAGAGGAAACACTTTACATACCCACCAAACTCCAAAAAATGAAAAACATTTGAGGGATTCGATCTTCTCCAAAAACCTTAAATGTTAAACATAATTTTCTTATCTAAATACTCCTTTGGGTCTATAGTTCCTGATACAGTGATGTAATAATAATAGGATAACACATGTTGGTGCTAACCAATTGGAGTTCCAGAGAAAAAAAGTAATAGATTGAATCTAAATCCAAATCAGATGCTTGTTGATAAATCTATCCATATATCACACTTATCTAGGTTTATGTCCACCAACAACATGAATTGAGTGAGGATACCTTAAAGATATTAGGGGGAGTAGATCAACACATAATATAACTCATATAAGTATATAATAATCACAATGATCATCATTCATCAACTATATACAAATCACGAGACAAGGTATCCATATAAATGATGTCTCACATACATAAGGAGGAAGCAACCTTTGAATCCCTAAAACCAAGGAGCCCTTTTATATCATTAGATTCATCATATCCATCATTAGTTTTATAATAACTTGATAGGATACACTAAATCCAATCCATTGATCATCCTATGATATAATCTCATCTAGGAGATCATAAAAAATCATCACACATTGAAAAAATCCCAATAATCATTAAATTATAGTGAGTGAGCTCACTGAGATTTTATAAATTGGTCAAGGGAGTAACTAACCTCACTAGTGGGGGACTCGATACTTCAAACCATTGGGGAGTCAATGAACCATAACGGTAAAATACCTATACTCTATACCATGTTGAACATCACCCTCTATAGATAGAGGTCACATTCCCTATCTCATGTGGGAGCACTTATTCCTTTATAGTATGGGGGACTTATGCCTCATCAGGATTTAGGGATTACCAAACCCATGCTTAAATAGAAAACTCATGTGCCTATGAATGGTAGTCTTCACTCTTATATTAATAGGGGTAACTAAACTCCAAAATAAATATGAAGACTCACAAGTCACTGAGAAATATACATCATCTGAGAGAGTGCCTACCCCTCCCATAAAGGACCTACACACCAAATTTTTGGGGGAGTACTAACTCACATGTTTTAATGAAGCACAACCTATCCCATCAAGAACAAAAACCACTATTGATAAAGCACCCACACCTAATCTAATAGGGTAGTAATGCCTCCACTATAGTATGGGTGACCCACAAGTCATTGGGATCAAGGGAGTACTGATCTAGTACACAAATGGAGGAATTACACACACATGAATGGTAATCCATGGCACTGTATCTATTTATAAGTACCAAACTCCACAATCTTATATGGGAAACCCATGCCCTTCTTTCAGTATATCCCTATGGTATTTACCAACTCTAATCATAGAGAACTGATGCCCTAAACCCTAGGGAGTAATCAAAATCTATATCTACTCTATAAAGTATATGGGGGACCTATAACCTGGTATCAATATCATAATATGGGTCAATGTCAATCACCCAAGGTATTCAAGATCACTATCCTTGTGCTATACTCATGATTGAAAAACTCTATAAGAATCAAACTACTAAAATAATAAGGAAGGCCTTATCCTATATTGATCTTCACCTCATTGAGATTTTTTGTAGAAATTAAAATATGGGAAAAATTACTTTAATAAATCATTTTATAATAGAAAAAAATTATTGAAAATATTTTAAAGAAAATATAGACATGGAAGAAAAATATTCCAAGCTAAATAGAAAAACAAAGTTAGATTTCCTTAAAAACATAATTTTAGACTTTTGAGTACTTAGAAAGTGTAAAATTAAAGGAACACTTCTAATTTTGGGAAATAACTAAAGGATAATATAATATATGTGGTTTAAGATAGAAATATCACAAAATTTCCCTAATGTAAACATAAACATTAATAATCCTAAATATGGATGAGACTGTGAAATAAACCCTTACCACTTTAATAACATTTGAATCACAACCCCCATGATATAAATAGATTCAAATGAAACTTTAAATAACATCAATAAAAATAAATTCATGAAATAACATATCAAATGGGTATTATATACACCACATGAAAGAAACAAGTTGTGAATATGGAATATGTCTCATAGAAAATAATAATATGAGATATCCTTACAAAGATCACAACGTTATAGAAATAAATAATAAATGAAGTGATTATGTGTAATAGGTGTAAATTTTCAGAAAATAAGTGGAAATAAATTATAAAATAATAATAGGTTATTACACACATAATCTTGTCATAACATAGATAATGATAAAGAAATATAATCCAATGAAAATAAATAGAGTTATGAAACCCCATAAATAAATTTTAAATTTCCTCATATGTGATTTTAAAGTCCTATATAATAAATTTAAATTTATTATAATTATAAATATAATCGTATAAATACTTATAATGTCATATATGGTTCAATTATAACCTGTAAACACTAGTTTATTAACAATTCCTTATTAAAATCATCATTTTTGAGTGTTAACAGTTTTGTTTTTCATATATGTTCCGGTTCAGTAGTTTTAGTCCTCGCGTATTGATCATTATTAAATCCTTAAAAAAACAATAATAATTTAATAATTTTCATATTTAATCACTTTATACACTTTTATTTAGAATTATATAAAGTGGTGATGAAAATATAATTACATCACTTCCTGGAGATGGTAGTCCGTACATACACACGAGTGATGTTTCCACTTTTTGATGGATGGAAAAAATAAGGGTAAATAACCAATCACTTTAATAGAATCATTATTATATCATAAATATCATATATATTCATTTAATATATCTTTATTACCATCCATGTAAATCAGAAATAAAAAATGAATCACATTTCTTCGTGGAGGTTGTAGTCTACACATAAGAAAGAGCGACATTATCATTTTCCAATGTATCTGAAGGTAAGAAGTTGGGTAAGATATTATACTTATATAAGATTAATTATGTCATAAATATTATATATAAACATCCATTATATTAACCAACAAATAAATATGGTGTTGGAAAATGAATTATATCGTTATGTAGAGGTGGTAGTCCACAAATACACACGATAAATACTCTAATTTATCATTTTATGGAAAGGTGGCGGAGAATAAATGTACTATAAACATAAAAACATATTTATATATTGATTCTATTATATTTTTTTAGTATTGATACAATATATTAATATTAATTAGAAGAAGAAATAAATTTTGAAAGAGTCAGTAAAGTTGATTAACTATTCTTTGAGAGAACTCCTTTGTATTACATATTAATACTTCTTAGAATGGTATTAGAAGAAGAGTATGGGATCAATAATGATGTTAAGGAATCTATTATGGTTTTTAGGGTAGGTTTTGGCTGATCTAGAGGGCTCAATTTTTGTGAATAAGGGATGATAAGAGGTTCCCTTTTATATGTGGGAGGAGGGACACACATATAATTACTTAAAAGATTTAAATAATATAAAGAAATTTTATTATAAAATTGGAACCAAATGGTAATAATTTTTAAGGTAGTATATGATAATTTTTAATATCTTCTAAAAATAAAATTGATATATTTTCAAGTTGAATTTTAAACCTTATCTTTTTGTTTAACCCCCTCATTAACACTTTTTAAACTTAACTATGGTAAAAAATCCCACATGACCTAATAAATGATCCATGGATGGAATTTTGGACTATTTCCCATACCGTTTTTTCTTTTTAAATATTCTTGTGATTTTTATATCATTTAGTAAAATAGTGTTTGTCATAAAACATCATTACATTCATTTTTGGGGTTTTTTTAATTTAATTTGGCATCAAAGACATCAATAAATCAATAGAATTATAATATAAAAATATTTAATGTTAATTATAATTTATAATTACCTATTAAATTTGTTTAATACTAAAATTAATTCAAAACATATTAATTTTATTGTTTTTAAAATCATTTACCTTGATTTTTCAACTTCTTACAAAAGCATTGAATTAATGTTGCGTAAACATTTAATGTAATTATACCATCAATAAAAATTAAAATTAAATTACCATCATAAAAAAAATATTTATGTAAAAAATAATCTTTTATATTAATACATAACATCTTTTTATCCTAATTAAAACATATAATATAAATTAAAACTAAGAGAGTCACATTTTTACAATTATCCTTTAATTAAAATAATATAAAGGTTATAATCAATTGAATGTGGAAAGAAATTTCCATATTTTTAAATATTCCATGGTAATGGTAGAAAATAAATAACAAATTAAAATTAATACTTGTATTATGGAGATTTATAGGCCTTATCTCAATGTTTTAACTCTATTTTACCCGTTTTACCCTTATCGAGGTGATAAATATTTACAACAGTTACTATTTATAATGACAAAAAATTAAAATGTTCTATTTATAAAATTTTAACGTCATAATTCCAAATATAGAATAAAATTTTCAAGATTCAATTTTTATAACTTTCATAAATCAATTTTAACATAAATTCATACAACACAATGCAAAAAGTTTTTAGAAAAATGTGTTTTTAAGCATAAAATGAGCTTATACCAAAGTTAAATATGATGTTAATTATTTTTAATTAGTTTAATTTTTTATAATAAAGGATAATAATTAATATTGAATCCAAAAAATAATGGTACTTTTAAATTAAATTATTTAAAGTAAAAAATTGTAGTTTTGAAAAAATCAGCATTTTCACTATTCACTCAACAATAAACTATTTCAGAAAAATCTCAAAAGTTCATGATAAAACTATTATAAAATTATAATTTAAAAAATTATATAAATTTATTAAAATAAAATTTATAAAATTGGTAGAAATTAAATATAATATTCCCACAAAACAACTATTTTTTGAAGGAAATGTATTTTTGAAGCATTAAATGACTTTATTCTAATTCTTTTCCAAATAACCACAATTAAATTAATATTAATTAATTAAATTGAATAAATAATATACTTATTTCATTAAAATAATTTATTTATAGTGATTAATTTAATCTATTAAGATAAAAATACATCACACATATAAAAATACTACTAAGGAAAATATGTCTTTTACCATTAAAACAGTTTATCTTCATTTCCAACCAATTGATAATAAATATAAGATTTATTATTAATTATATTAAGGAAAAAATTTCCAAATATATTTCATAATATTGTTATTCTTATTCATACCCTCCAAACCAATGACTAGGTTATAATATTCATATTTAAATAATAAATTTTCTATTATATCTGACATATTATTTAAGCTCTTGTTGAGTATACCACATGTTATCGAATATATTACTTAAAGAAAATATATTCTAAAATCTTGGGATGTCACAATATACCCCCTTATATAAATTTCAACGTCAAAATTTTATCTTGTATTTTATAAAAAAGGTAATTTTTTTAAAATCAATTCTAGGGAGTGGAAAATAAAACAAATGATCATAAAAGGAATTTTTTTAAATATGTTAAAATAATTTATTGAAACACACATCATAAAGAAATATAATAAAACATACTTTTTGAAAATAGGAAAAGGTAAATATTAATGTCACCTTGAATAAAACACAATCGAGTTCACAAATATGTAAAGCATTTGAAAGAATTTAAAATATGGACATGGAAGAGAAAAATAACATCCAAGTAATAATATAGTGTGATAGGGAACATGATCATGAGAAATTTAATGACCCAAAAACCTTAAATAAGTAAGGGATAATGAAGAATATAAATTCATAAAATAAATATGGTAAAAGGATAACATTTTTATTTCAAAATACTTTTCCTAAATTTGATAGATTATTTTACCATTAAGATAGAGAAAATGAGAAAATATTATTGATTTATTTTCATTCCATAAGAACAATTTCATCCTTTTTTTCCTTCAATAAATTTACACTTCTATTTAAACTATTACTTCATGAAATGAATATTCAAGATGAATTATTTATGCATGAATGAATACAATTAACTTTTAATGGATCATAAGATTTAAAAAGGATTGAAAATTATTACTCATGTTTCTCTCCATTAACCAAAACTAGGATGTTTTGCACAAGATAAGAAAATATAAAATATTAATAAACCTTTATATAGAGAAATACAAAATTAATATAAAAATATTCAATAACAATATTCAAAGTTCAATATAATTCATTCTATAAATAACTAACATGAAAACTCTTCGAAATATTCTAGGCCAAATTGATATCGAAATATTAGAATGATTTGATCACATATTATTCCAAGATCAAAAAACAATTTATATCCAAACAAAATTAATCAGTTATAAACTCACATACCAAAAATTTATATTCCCTAATTATATAATCTCCAAAATATACTAATCTATTCCATAAAAAACACGAATCACCATAAATCTACAATAAAATCATATATGCTTAAATAAATTACTTAATATTTATTCCTATTTTTTTTACCTTAATCATATCATATTCTTAATATAGTGAACTTCTTCAAAATATCATTAATAACATATTCACAAAATCAATTATTAATCCCATCACTGTCTATATAATAAAATTTATGTTCCCAAAATTTAATAAACCTTTTATCCCAATTAACCATATTAACATCAAAGATCATATTAAACCTAAATTTTACCAACAACTTTCACATTATTTCTAAAAAATATAAAGTAATTATTCCTTAAATAATATTTTCATTGAAACACATACTAAACCAAAGGGTAATATTCTCAGAAATATCTCCCAAAATATAAATAATCATCTTAAACTACCATCACATAAAACCTAAAAAGGGGTATCTATTAATTTTAAACTTATGAATAACCTTATACTTATCAACCTATGATTATTTAAGTTTATCCCATATCACTATGGAATATAATAGGTTTATATATGTTATATCCACCCATTCATCATAATGGTTCATAAATAAAATTAGAATTAACCCAAGCACATACCTCGATATTGTATAAAAAAGTGTGTAGTATTTGACCCACTCATTGTTCACTGGTGATGATCATGTTAATACTCAATCTTCCCATTTCAGACTTGTTACCCCAAGATGAATTTATACCACATCATCATCCACTTTATAGTATCCAAACATGGATGTATTAGTAAGGAAATCCACACAATGTCTACTTTACCAAAGCTTCATTATATTACTATATACTTATACTTATCCATAAAATATATAATAGGGTTATGTTCTCTAAGATATGTTTTCCTAAATCTAGTTCCCAAGGATCCTACTAAACTTCCTCCGATACTAATTATAACAATCCGAATCCTATAACCTGAAGTATACTGATATTTTACTACATTGTTATAAGATTCAAGGGATCTCATTCCAAAGGATCGATTAGTTTAATAGTATCAGGGGACTAGATACATACATGATTCTAAAATTAAACTTGAAAGCAAGAAACACGACTTAATATTCTGAGGGAAAATTTTTTATTTCATCTAATATATACTTGAAATCATTAATAAATCCCTTTATGGTATCCTAGGGAAAATAATACATAATAAAGTGTGATCTCAAATGAAAAATAATGGAAAGTGTATAACATAATATTTCCTAGAATAAATAAATCATGAATAATATGGTAGAGATAAAAAATAATAAAAAATTTCATATAATTGATATAATAAAAATGGAAAACATACATGGATAAAATAACAAGATAAATAATAAAATGGATAATAATAATTGATTTCATAATGATAAAATACATAATTTCGAACATCATAATTATATCACAATGGCCTTATGCCAGGAAATCATAAATAATTGGGTAGACATACACCAAATCCACATGCTAGTATGTTTCATGACCTACCGATACATCAAGGATCTATAATAGGCACTTACCATTACTTTCCAAGATTAATTAATTCATATTATGAAATAAATGAATAATAATTCAATACACAATCGACATAAAAATTCATATTGAAAAAATAGCATAGGAAATGTTAATATTTTCCCCATTCAATAAATAGAACAACATGATCATAAGCCATCCAGAGAAATAAGTTGGGTTTTATTATTAGTGTTTATCCATATTAAATCATATTATTCATTAAAGGATGCATACATATATAAAAATACTTTTAAAATATCATTAGAACATTTCTTGAGGAACATGCCCTTTTTATTTTAAAATCACTTATTTGAAATCTATAAACTTCCAAAATGTTAGGAAAAATAGTTTATTTAAAAAGAACCATGGAAAATTATAAAGTAAGCTTAAAATAAAATAATAGTCATGATAACTGGAAAATTTGTTTTTGTAATGTACATTAAAACAATGATTTTGTTCACACCATTGGAAAAAATACATTATTCATAAAATTATAAGAAGATTCATTTTAAGCATTTTTATAAAAATTAAAATATGAGTAAAAATTAATTTAATAAATCATTGGAGAATAGTAAAAACATTTTTAAAACATTTTAAAGACAATATGAACATAGAAGAAAAATATTACTAATCGAATAGAAAAGAAATATATGTTTTCATTAAAAATATTCTTGCAAACTTTTGACTACTTAGAGAGAGGAAAATAAAAGGAAAAATTTTATTTCTAGAAATGAAATGAAAATAATATAATATATGTGGTATAATATCAAAATATCACATAATTTCCTTAAAAAAAACTTAAACATAAACAATCCTAAATAATGATGATATAGTGAATTAAACCCTTACCACATTGGTAACTTTTAAATCATAACCCCCTTGGAAGAAATAACTTTAAATGAGAATTTTATTATAATTAATATAAATAAATTCACGATATAGCATATTAATAGGGTAGTATATACACCACATAAAAGAAACAAGTGGTGAATATGGCATATGCCTCATAGAAAAAAGTGAGATTATAAATCCTTACAAATATCATAACATTGAAGTAAGAATTAAATAATGAATTTATAATGTATAAAAAATTTAAATACACATAATGCATGTGCAAATGAAATATAAAATAATTATATTTCATTACACACATAATCATAGCATAACATAAAAAATTAATAAGTAATATAACCCATTGAAAAGAAATTGAGTTATGAAACCCCTTACCTCAAGTTTGACTTTACTCATTTTTGATTTTAAATTCCTATATAATAATCTTAAATTTATTATAATTATATACCAAAATAATATACATACATATAATATCATATATAATCCACTTATAACATTTCAACACCCATTTATTAATAATTATTTATTAAAATAATCATTTCTGAGTGATAAAAGTTTTATTTTTCATGTAAGTTTTCATCCTTAATCATTGATCATGGTTGCATAATTTAAAAAAAATAATCAGTTCAGAAGTCTCATATTTAATCATTATATATAGTTTTATTACCCTTGATATAAAGTGGTGATGAAAAATTAATCACATCACTTCACGATGATGATAGTTTGTACGTACACACTACTGATGTTACCAATTTTCTATAGATGAAGAAAAAGAAGTGTAAAAAATAAATTACATTTTCAAAATAATTATTATATCATAAATATCATTTATATTCATTAAATATATCCTTATTACTATCCATATAAAGTAGAAATGAAAAAAATCACATCACTTTGTGGTGGTGGTAGTCTACACATACACACAAGCGATATTATCGTTTCCCAATGGATAAGAAGGTAAGAAGGTAGGTAATATATTATAATTAAATAATAATAATAAATTCATAAATATAATATATAAATATTAAATCAATTAAAATAACCAACCATGAAATATGGTGATGGAAAATAAATCACATCTCTACATGGAGGCAGTAGTCCACACGTACGCATGAGTGATACTTCCATTTATAACTTGATGGAAAGGAGGTGTAAAATGGTTGTACCATAATAATAATGAATTATAGGTATATTTATGATACCTAGGTTATTATTTTAGTATGGATACAAAATATTTAGAGGAAGTATAAGATGAAATAAACTTTGAAATAATTGGTAAAGATGATTACCACTTATTTAAGAGATATCCTTTGGCTTACATATTAATATATATTAGGATGGTCTTATAAGAGTAAAAGAATAAAAAAATGAATCTAGGAAGGTTTTTGGGTATGTATATGCTGATAAAGAGTTATAAAATTTTATGAATGAGGAATGGAAAGAATTTCCTTTTAATTATTGAGGGGAGGGACACACATAGAATTACATACAAAATTTAAATAATAAAAACTGATTTTGTTATAAAAGCTGAACAAAATGGAGATAATTTCAAACAAATTATATTATAATGTCTAAATAAATTAAAAAATAAATTTTACAATTGTTTTTATCTCATTTTAAACCTTATCTTTTTATTCAACCCCCACATTAACCCTTTTTAACCTTACTCATGGTAAGCTGTTTTTCACACTTTATGGTTAATAAATGTACTTATATGGTGAAAAGTGTCTCAAAAACAATATATGGATGATATAATTGATCATTTAACATCCCTATTATCCTATTTAATAATTTTTGTTTATTTAATCATTTAATATAATAATTTTTATCCTAAAATATCATTAAATTTGTTTTTGGGACTATTCATTTAATTTGACTTCAAAGACACCAAGACATTAATTTAATTTGAATATAACAAAATTTAAAAATAATTATACTTTATAATTACCTATTAAATTCATATAATACTAAAATTAATCCAAAACCTACTAATTTTATTATTTTTAAAATAATTTACCTTGATTCTTCTACATCTTGCACAAACACCTATCAACACTTCATAAGCGTTTAAGGTAATTATACCATCAGTAAAAATTTAAAATTAAAATAAAATAATAAAAATTACTTATTTTTGTTCAAAATATTCTTTTATATTATTTCAACACATATTTTCACCATAATTAAAACATATAATAGAAATTAAAAGCACGAGAGTGAATTTTTTATAATAATCATTTACTTAAAATAATATAAAGGTTATAATCAATGGAAAGTGACAAGATATTTCAATATTTTTAAATATTGGATGTTTATAGTAAAAAAACCATAACATAAAATAAATTCAAGGTTCAATGAGATTTTTAGTCCTTATCTCATAGTTTTAATCATTTGTTACCCATTTTACCCTTATCGAGGTGACAAATATTTACAACAGTTACTATTCATAATGGTGAAAAATAAATGGGAATTATTTACAAAATATGAACCACATGATTAAAAATATCAAATCCATTTTACAAGATTCAATTTATAAAAGTGGAAGAAATAAAAGTTTAATATAAATTTATAAAACTAAATGAAAAATCGTTTTTATAGAAATGTGTTTTTATTCCTAAAAATGTTCTTATGCCAAAATTAAATATGATACTAATTATTTTTTCATTAAGTAGATTATGTATAATTAATGGTAAAATATTTTAATTTATGACCAAATAAAAAATATAGCAAGACTTAAATTAATTTATTTAATGAAAAAATGGCAGTTTTGCAAAAATCACTATTTTCATTTTTTACTCAAAAATGATAATATTCAGAAAAAGACCAAAAATTCATACTACACATGTTATTAAATTTTAATTTCATAAATTATATCCATTTTTAAATAAAATTTATAAAACTATTAGGAATTAATTTTGATATCTGTGCACAAAAACCATTTTTGAAAGAAATGTATTTTTGAAGCATAAAATGACCTTATCCTCATTTATTTCACAATAAACATAATTATTAAATAATAATTCATTAAATTAAATATATAATCTAATAATTCAATTAAAATCATTTATAAATAGTGATTAATTTAATCTAATAATATAAAAATACATCTCACACATAAAAATAGTTTTATGAAAAATATCACTTATACCTTTAAATCATTTTATCTTCATTTCCAACCAATTGATAATAAATATAAGATTTATTTTTAATTATATTAAGAAAAAAATTATATAGATATTTTATAATATGGTTATTCCTATTAATACCCTCCAAAATAATGGCTAGGTTATACTATTCATATTTAAATAATTATATTTCTATAGTATATTGTGGTTTGATTAATATAAGTGTTAGATATACCACACACTATCAAATATATTAATTAAATAAAATAAATTTTAAAATCATGGTGTGTTACACCAGAAATTAGGATAAATACACCTTCCTAGTCATCCATGGCATGGGAGATCAAAACACATCTGGTTAACATAAAGGGACTTAAATCTAACACACCACATCATACCCCAAAGATCTATTCCGGAAGATCCAAAGACAAATGGGAACTCATTACACCCAAAGACAAATATTAATGCTGATGATTCAAAATCATTAATGTGATATTGTTCCCAGAATAATGATTTAATCCACAAATTTCCCATCTATGAATCCTTATCTCAAAACCTAGTATATATATATTGATCGAAGTGGGAGACCTGTAACTCACCTGAATAGATTCATATCGATCAAGGGAGTTATCGACCCATTGATGGGGGAGCCATACCACATACCATGGTGGAGTTCTATATAGTATCATACAAGATGAAAAAAACCGTCCTCAACCATGTTTGAAATAAATAGGATTCTAACAACCTATATATTCTCTAAGTGGAATCAACTAATAATAAGGTGAATTCCCCATCCAATGATCCTAAAACCCCCAAACCGGTAGGCTAAATGGAAAACCTGGAGCACCCTATACACCACAATTACATAAGAATTTGAATTATCCCCACTACTCAACTATAGAAACCATCATTCCACTAAATCAGAAATTATAGTGGGTGACCCATTCCTCATCGGAGCATGTAAATCGACCAAGGGAGTTACCAACCTCATGAACCTAAACAACCAAAACTAATCGGACACCACAAACATCTGGTCTCCATAAAATAATTGTATCGATAAAATTGCACATATTTAAAGTTGGTAAGGAATTTTAGGGAGTTAAAAACCCATACTGAAGACCTCATGTCTCACCATATGTAATGATAAAATGAGTAGAGTACTATATCCTTACACATAAAGGTTATCCCACACCATAAAGGGAGCTTTTAGAAAAATTGTATTATATGGGGAACCCACAACCCACATCTATGGGGAAGTAATAACTATGTTAACATCCATATAAAGAATTTTAAACACCATTAATGGATCGATAATAAATTATTTGTTATAATGGAGGACCTTCATCCCACATATCTAGGGGAGAACTATCTTTATATATATAAGGTATGACCCACACCTCAACAATGATGTTGACTCATGTGAGTACCCAAATTATCTTGAGCCCACACCGCTAACGCCACATAGTCATCGGAATCAATGGTATGATGAAAGGGATATTAAGATATTTTTAATTGTTTTAATCCATCTCCCTTAATAACTTATAGGGTTACACATGGGAGGGAGGACATCTATTGACTGTATTATAAACTATCTATGAAGACTATCATGCAATGTGAGTGAATAATCAACTCCCCATCCTCCTATCTAGGCTATATTCACCAACTCCAACTCCAGGGTGCTTGGGAATGAGGCAATCTTCTTAATTTTCATATCAAACTATAATTTCATTTATATTTACTTATTAAATGATTGAATTACTATAGAATAGTGAAAAATCCAAAGATTCTGAGTCCCTCATTCGCCAAGGATCCACATCCACCAATAAATTAGCGAGTGTACCAAACACCAAAATCCATGAGTGTGTCCCATACATCAGTATATGAATACTACCAGGGGTTACCATCCCCACACTCACACTAAATCATCAGTTGAATATAGTGATCTTTACCACTGGGCTGTGATTCAAAACCATCCATGAATATTCTTGTAAATTTAATCTAAAAATAAAGGTACTCCAACATCGATATATTCATGGAAGGATACTCATAATGGATTATCAACTTTTCCAAATTCAACTCCTAGGTAATAAATAGGAAAATCCCTAATAAGGGAAAAGAAAATTTCATTCATAGTGTTGTATATGACATGTAAACCCAAATCCCCCCTATGGGCCTATTTCAATATTGTACCATCATGTAATATCCAAGTATATGGAATGATCAATTTCCCCACACAGTGTATAAGAGTTAGGTGTGATGTCCTGATCTTAGTTTATAGGTAAGTGACTGGCTTGGTTGGCTATAAGGCCTCATGATCACCTCCTCATATACTAGAGGATGACAACTAGCAGTGAGGGTGTATGGTTGTATGGTGGAAAGACTCTACCCTCTTTTTCAGATTGATGAACATCGATAATTAAAAAAGAAAAATTGGTAAGTCAGTGAAAATAAACCATCCATATAATAAATAATAAACATAAATCAGAAAATAGTATCATATATGTAAATGATTTCATGTAACTAGTAAATATAAACCAAGAAATACATGGTAGCAGACATACAACAATACCAGTATAAACAAATAAAACAAAAGACCAAAAACAACTATATCTATTATCATCTCGAGAATAGGCTCGATTCTTTCTCCCAATCTCCCATCTTAAAAAGGAAATCAAGCATCCATATCTAAACACTTCCCTTTATCCTTACATGAATTCATGAAATCTACCTTGGTACCAAAAAATAACCTGAATAGGGTGTGAGTAAAACTCAGTATGCCACCCCCAATGGTGTATAATGAAAATTAAGCCTCTAAATATAATATTCAATAGTGTTCATGTATAAAAAATGTGAAGCAGTAAAGTAAAGGAAACCATGGATGGCAATGGCTCTTCATGGGATACTTATTTGACCTTGGATAATATATACTAATATAGATGTCTGAGTATATGACCTTTTAATTTTTGTAAGTACTCAAAGAGCATAGACAATGTGTCCAAGTATAATAACAAGGGATCCACGGAATACCCATGGTATCCATGAATTTTGGGAGTCGATCCCACTCATAGTGATGAATAGAGATGTTAAGCTATTGGGGTTGAGTGTAATATAATGGGTGAACCCAAAAAATTACACTCAAAATAGTATCTAAATTAACCCAATGATTAATTCTAAGGTAATCATAGGATATAATTGATTATAATCCAAAGAGATGATCCAGGGTAGTCTGTGTTTAAAGACATCAAGACGAATCATGGGAGCTCATCTTAACCATTCATATTTTATAGAGTTAATAGGTAAATTATTTATCTCAGGATGAAGAATTAATGAATATAATACATTTACGAAATCTATTTTTGGTATAATAATTTGCAATCACATAAATGAATCAGGAGGAATCCTATGAGTTCACCCAAGGAATTCCAATTCAGGAATCCACGGATTTCTCATGGTAGGACAAACCTATAATAGGATGATCAATTTCGATTAATGTTTTCAAGTATAAAGTAGTAATTGATCATAATTCTAAGTTAAGTATGCATTCCATTTAATAACTAAATTAATCCAATTTAACTATCCTTTTATAAGTGAAAAAGAAGACACACCCAATGGGTCTCTTAGTTAAAAAAAATAAAGGTTTTCAAGAGAATTTAATTAATTACACCCTAAGGGGTGGTTAGGGTTGAAGATTTCAATTTCCAATGGTGTCAAAGATGTTGGATCCTGAATATACAGATTATACACAAGAGGGGGCTGAATTGTGTCTTTAAGATTTTTTGTTAACTCTTCGATTGAACAAGTTCTGTCCTCTTTGCTTTATCAGATTTGGTCATACAGTGGAAATAAATAAAAGTAGGGACACAAAGATGTATAGTGGTTCGGGGAACAGAAGGCCCCTAGTCCACTCCACTAATGCTCAACTCCACGAGCATGGTGATTTTCACTATCTGGTCCTTATTTCAACAGACCGATCCACAAATGAATACAGTCAATTGACAACTTTACAATCCAAGGAAAAACAAATCCTTCTGGTTCAAACACGAACCTACTCAGTTTAGTACTAGAAGCTGCTTACTCAAGAATAATAATAATTTCAGAAATAATATTTTCCAGATGATCTCTGCAATTGCAACAGAATGAAATTGATAGCAGATGGATCGTCGTCTCTAGAAATATTTATTTTCAAGTCGAAGAAGTTATAAGTAGATCTGGTTGCAATAGATATAAATATATAGTTCACATCTTCAGCAGTAGTAAATCCACAGTTGATATTCGATGTAGAACAAGTGAATCTTCTATCGAGTTCCTTCTTCTTTAAATGAACAGAGCTTTGACGGTCCCTTTTTTTTTGAATCAGCAGATCAACATGAGTTTTTGTAGTCTCTGTTTTTAACCTTTTAAATAAAAGATTTATCACCACTCTCCCGTATATGGTGTTTTTTTAGAGAGAACATATATAAAAAAGCTGAGCATATATATGGCACATTTAGATCCCTAAAAGTCTCCTTCTGATTCGCAATATTTAAAAATTTGAACTTACAGAGTATTCAGAACTTCTCTGAAGACTCGGCATAAAAATATCCTTTTAATTCGATCTTTAATCTACTGAAAAAATGGATTTGAATTAGTCAAATTCGTACATTTAAAAACGACTTTAAATCCGTCTTGAAATCCGCCCAATAATTAACTTGCTGACCGTTTCATAAAAATATCATCTTTCAAAACTTTCTGACGCCAAATGTAAGGTTGATGACGTGGCCTCCAAACATTGGGTTGATAACATAGTTTTCAAACGTAAGGTTCATAACGTAAGGTTGATCATAACCCTAGGGTTGATAACATACTTTTTCTTCAAATCTAAAAGGTATGGTAAACGATCCATACTTTTACTTAATCCATACTTTTCCAAGAACATATGGTTTTTCACAAAAGTAAGGTTGATGAACCATACTTTTGAGAAACAAACGTAACGTTTAGTACCTACATATGGTCCTCCTTCCATACTTTGCTGATAACCAAAACACAAGGTTCCTTCCTAACGTAAGGTTCTTCTTCCATACATTGCTGATAACGTATGGTTTGTTTAACCATACTTTTCTCCTATCTCAAAAGGTATACATGCTTTTCATCCTTATGCTACGTTTATCCACGTAGGGTATGAACAATGATTCTAGGACGCGCTTAAAGAAGATTCCGAACAAGTAAGGTATGAACAGTGATTCCAGGACGCACTTAAAGAAGATTCCGAACAAGTAATAAATTATCATTTTTTCAAGAGTAACATAAATTAATAAAGTCCTGAAAAATACTAAATAAAATCATTAGAAAATAATTTAGGGTATTTGTGAGCATCAAAATTATCATAAAGAGGCAGAGTATTATTTTTAATAATCTCCCCCTTTAAATAACATTATTATGTATTGTTGAAAACAGTACTTTTCTCAACTATATCCCCCTTTTTGATGATCACAAAACCCATAAGATAATAATACAAATTAAATGAAATTAACTCTCAAAATTAGTTATATAAAGTTTTAGAATTTTGAGAGAATAAAACAATATTTTAATTTTAATAAAATAAATAAAAATTTCAATAAATAAAAAAATGCCTCCCCCTGAAAAATAAAATAATTTTTCTTTCCAAATTTCTCCCTCTGAATAAACAAGGGTTTTTAAAATAAAATGTTGCATTTATCCAAATTTCTCCCCCTTTTGTGATATCAAAAAGAATGATAAATTATGTATTTGAACACATTTAATGTTTCACTGAACTATAGGTAAATGCTATTATTAACTTTTTATCAATAATTAAATCTTGATTATAGGAATATCAAAAATAATGATAGTAAAACAAATATAAAGGAAGAAATATATTTTCATTAAAAATGAAAAATAGATACAAGTATGATAAACACATGAATCAAGGTTTGGGCAAGATAGACAATAGGTTCTATCTCCTCTGGATTGCAGACTTGATTTCTATGAACTGTTCCTTGAGTCTCTTCATCATCCCATCTCCAAGTTTGATAATAAACTCTCTGTTATCTTGAGTCATATGAATATCCTCGATTAAATTGACTCTGAAAAACTCATGCATCCTTTCTTCTTTTTTGATAAACACTGAAAACTTCTATGACATCTGATTTAATAGATTTTTGATTGGTGGATCACTAGATATCAGTTAATCCACTAAAAATTTATGATTGCCCAACAACCCTGATAATGGAGAACTTTTACATTGAAGATCTTGCAACTGGTCATTCATGTTTCTCATCATGGCTGTGATGGCTTGAAATCTTCAGATTAAATTAGGTGAAGTACCTGATCCACTAACAACACTATTTACAATTGATGCAAATTGGTTCTCTATAAACAACATTAGATCTGATAAATCTGTCTTCATAACCATTTCAGATTTCAAATTTGCAACTACATTCAGCATATCCTCTTTAAACATTTCAACTTATTTCCTTGAAACTATACTCTCTTTCAGCTTTTGAAATCTCAATTGTTCGAAGGTTAAGGTATTTCTCAGAGATATATTCTCAGATTCCAACTGAGACACCTTCTTGTAAAGTTCTTCAACTTCTTTCTTCATTGAATCAGAGGCACCCTATTCTTGATTCACATTCTGAGGTTCTGGATGATGCAGCAGTACCAAAGGTAATGATTCAGCATCATATTTTTCTTTCTCTTTGTCCTGAGTAGGTTGGTCTACAGATTTTTCTTTTATTCCTTAGACTCTTCCACAAATAAATCCTATTGAATTAGTTCTGTGTGAGCTTCAGAAGAATTCTCATCACAAAATCAACATCTTGGCCTTCCACTGGATTTTCAAGAACAACATTTTCAGGAGTTTCCTGAGGTCTGGACACTTCCTCACCGGGCACTGCCTCCTTATCTTGGTCATGTTGAAGTGTAACTTCAACATCAGCTCTAATTTGTTCTTGATTCTCCCTTTGAGCTTCTTATTGAGCTTCTAATCCCTTTACTGGTGATGTCCTTTCACTAACAACTTCCATGGTCTTATAAATAATAGCTTCTCTTACAAAAGAATAAGAAATTAAAGCTTCTGTTGTTGCCAATACAGGGGAAGTAATTTCCTCATTAACAACTCAAGTTCTTCGAGATTGAAGTCCCTCCTAACTTCCTTCTTCTTCAGCATATTCCACTTAAAATCGGATCCTTCTTACTATATTGCTGACTCTTGATTCAGCCTATCCATCCTTGGACTTAGAAGGTTGAGCCTGAGCACTCTCTGAGTCTTCTTCAACTCCAAATGGAAAGATTTTTCCTTTAATGGTGCTCCATAAGTATCCAATCTTCCTCAAAGTTCCATCATTAAACATATTACTGTGATGACAGTGTACTCGGGCATCCACTAATCTCACCATGTCTTTCTTAAGCAACAGTTTAAAAATAAATCTACCGAAAGGGTAAAAGTTCATCCGGGCGTCACTTTGAGAGCAGTAATTGAGGTAACTAACCATGTACCTTGGGAAGTTTAACTTGATATAACTTAATAGAAGATACATTATGCACATATCAGGGTACAAAATCTTTTCCATTTCTGCCATTATAGGAGCTATTCCAGTCTGAACAAATTTTACCGGGATCTTCTGATCTGGTTCTAAATCTTTCACCATCATTTTTTTAATAGTATATGTTCCAAACAAAAAAGACATAATGTGCTCGGATTTATGCACAACATATCCTATATTATTCAAATCAAAATGAAAAACTCCCTTATGAGGGCAGTTGAGAATATGATCAATTTCTACTGATGAGATTGAGAAGTCTCTATCTTCTATCTTAGCCATCAAACTATCCTCAGTATCCCCCAGACTAAACTGTACAGATTTTAAGAAGTATCTATGTTCTAACTCATACATAAATTTTTTATTTTCACTATTGAATGTCTGTTCAAGGTTCTGAAATGACAATGCTTATTTCAGCATTAGATTTGTCTGAAATAACCAGTCGAGATTGATTACCTTGCCCTGTAAGATTTTTCTTCCTTCTGAGCATTGTCTCTTGACATTTATTGGCTCGTCTTCATTGTCTCTTTTAGTACTTACCATCTCTGCAAGAATCTCTAAAGGTTTGAAGGTTAGGGTTTCAGAGGTTCGAAGATTAGGGTTCACGAGTAGAGTTGCATTTTGCTGATTTGAAAAGGTTTTGATAGAAATAAAATGGTTCAGAAGTTGAAAGGGTTTCTGACAACCTTGATTCCCATGTTTTTAAAACTCATTACATATATTTAAAAATAAATACAATAAATTACGTGAATAAAATAAACTTATTCCGTTTTAAAAACAAAATAGAAAAATTATAAAAAAACATTGTGAAATAAAATTTTATTTAAAATCAAATAAACCTAGATCCCCCTTAATAAAATCAAACCTTGCAGTGGGAAGTGGTTCAGTAAAAATATTAGCTAATTGAATTTTAAAATTTATAAATTCTAAAAATATATCCTTTTTAATAACATGATCTATTAAAAAGTGATTCCTTATATCAATGCGCTTAGTTCTAGAATGACTAATAGGATTTTTTGAAATATTAATTTCACTTGTATTATAACATAAAATAAGTGTATTACTAAAATTTAATCCAAAGTCCATAATATTGTTTTTCATCCACAACACTTGTGCACAACAACTGCCAGTAGAAGCATATTATGCCTTGATTGTTGACAAGGAAACTGAATGTTGTTTCTTATTAGACAATGACACTAAAGACTTTCCCAAAAAGTGACATGTTCCTGATGTGCTTTTTCTATCTAACCTACAACTTCCAAAGTCTGCATCTGAATATGAAATCAAATTAAAATCAGAAGTTTTAGGATAAAGAAGAGATTGAAAAATAGTTCCTTTTAAATATCTAAAAATTATTTTAATAGCAGTTAGATGAGATTATTTAAGATTTTATTGAAATCTAGCACAAAGAAATACTGAATAAATTATATCTGGCCTTCTAGAAGGAAGATATAATAAAATACCAATCATACCTCTATATGAATTGTTGTCAACTGATTTTCCAGTTTCATCCAAATCAAGTTTTATATTAGTATACATAGGAGTTGTAAATGTCTTGCTGTTTTCAAGTCCAAATTTCTTAAGTAAATTAGCAATTAATTTTCTTTGATTCAAAACACTTCCAAAATATTTTTGATAAATTTGAATTCCTAAGAAGAAATTTAGTTCTCCCATCATACTCATTTAAAATTCTTTTTGCATTAACATTGAAAACTCATGACAAAGGGTTTTATTAGTTAATCCAAAAATTATATCATCAATATAAATTTTAACTAATAAAACATAATTTTTTACATTTTTCTTAAAGAGTGTTGGGTCTGCCATTCCAACATTAAAATCATTTTTCAAAAGAAATGAACTTAAGATTTCATACCAATCTCTATGTGCTTGTTTAAGGCCATAAAGAGCTTTAGTAAGTTTAAAAACAGAATTTGGTTTTTGATAATTTTCAAAATTAGGAGGTTGCTCAATATAAACTTCCTCCATTAAATAACCAGTTAAATAGGCAGATTTAACATCCATCTGAAATAATTTAAAATTCATATAATATACATAGGATAAAAGGATTATAATGTCTTCTAACCTAGATACAGGTTAAAATGTCTCATCATAATCTATTCCTTCTTCTTTATTCTATCCTTTAGATACTAATCTTTCTCTATTTCTATTTATTATTCCTTGGTCATCCTGTTTATTTCTGAAGACCCATTTGGTTCCTATTACAGGATAATTCTTAGGTCTTTCCACTAATTCACAAACTTCATTTATTTTAAACCGGTTTAATTCATCTTGCAATTCTATTACCCAGCTTTAATCATCTAAAGCTTCTTCTATAGTCTTGGGTTCTTGTTGAGATAGGAAGGCAGAGAATTCCACTAGGTTTCCTATGTTTCTTCTAGTTTGAATTTCTATATCTAAGTCACCTATCACAGTTTCTAAAGGGTGATTATTTAGGGTTCTAGACTTTCTAGGAAAAACATTTAAAGGTTCTTCAGTATCATGTTCCTCTGAACTGGACTGAATTTATTTTATATCATTTTCAAAATCATTCTCTAAGTTCTCAAGTGTCATATTATCATTAGAGTCAAGTTCACCCATTTGATCTGTCCTTTTCTCAAATGGATCAGATTCATCAAATCTCACATGAACTGATTCTTCAACAATCCTTGACTTCTTATTATAGACTCTATAAGCTTAGGAGGTAGTAGAATATCCTAAGAAAATACCTTCATCATATTTTGGATCGAACTTACCAAGATTATTTTTGGTGTTCAAGATGTAAACCTTGCATCCAAAAACTTTAAAGTAATTTACTTTGGGTTTTCTATTATTCTATAGTTTATAGGGTGTGTTTTTCATAATAGGTCTAATTAAAACTCTATTAATTATATAGTAAGCTGTATTCACAGCTTTTACCCAAAAATATATAGGTAGGCTATATTCATTTAACATAGTTCTAGCCATTTCTTGAATTGTTCTATTTCTTCTTTCTACAATCCCATTATGTTGAGGTGTTCTTGGTGAAGAGAAGGTATGTTTAATACCCATGTTTTAGCAAAAGGAATTAAATTCATGATTCTCAAATTCACCACCATGATCACTTCTCAATGAAATTATATTAAAACCTTTTTAATTTTGAACAGATTTGCAGAAACTTTCAAATAAAGTAAAAGCTTCATTTTTAAATTTCAAAAAGAAAATACATGTAAATCTATAATAGTCATCAAGTAAAACATATACATATAATTTACCAGGTAAGCTTGATACTCTTGAGGGTCTAAACAAATCCATATGAATAAGTTCTAGAGGTTTATATGTAGAAACTTTATTAACATATTTAAAGGATGATTTGTGTTTCTTTCCAAGTTGACATGCATCACAAAATTGATCACTTTGAAATTTGAGACTAAGTAAATTAGAAACTAAATGTTTCTTAGATAACTTATTTAAAACATATATATTACAATGTCTAAGTATCCTATGCTAGATCAAAGATTCACTTACTTTATAAGTCAAGCAGTTTACTTGTTGTTTACACAAGGAATTTAAATCCAAAGTATAGACATTATCAGTTCTTGGTGCTTTAAATTTAAATAGTTTATCTTTAGAAATAGTACAGAAATTGTTTGTAAAGTCAACAGTATATCCATCATCACAAAGTTGAGAGATAATTATCATATTATGTTTTAGTCCTTTTACATAAAGTGCTTTATTGATTGAGACTGTTTTTGGATCTCCAATAGTTCCAATGCTAATGATTTTTCCTTTGGAATTTTCAACAAATGTGACAAGTCCTCCTTTCTTTTGAGTGAGTGAAGAAAAATTCAATGAGTTTCCACTCATATGTCTTGAGAAGCCACTATCCATGTACCATATATCTTTTCTACTATTGTGACCTTCTACCTGCAAAGACATTCAAACAAATTGCTTTGGTACCCATATTTTTTTGGGTCCAGGGGTGTGAGCTAGAAATGAACTGGGTATCCAGATTTTCTTTGTTCTTTTAAAATTAGCTGAATCATATAAGTCTTTGGAAACATAAACTTTCTTAATACCACAAATTTGAGGCTTTCTTAAGAAACAGTTTTTAGTTGTATGTCCCTTTGTCCCACAAAACTTACAATTATCCTTTTTAGAGCTAGGAACAAAATAATTTTATATAGCTTAGGTTTTTCTTTTTTACTACCAATTCCAAATCACTCCTTTTTAATGAAAGTTTTTCTAAGAATTTCATTTAATGAATTCGCTCCTTTTGTAAAAACCAATGGAGCCCATTTGTAAGATTCTACTTCAGCCTACAATGTTTTTATTCTTGATTCAAAATTAATATAGTTAGTGTTAATAGAATTTTATTTATCAGTTAATTCCATATGTTGTTTCAGCATTGTATCTCTTTCATCTTTAACAGAATTATGTTTTTTCTTTAGTGAATTATGTTTCTTAAACAGTGAGTCATATTTTTTTCAAGCATATTGCAGTAGGCTGCAAGTTTTTCATTTGGGTAGCATGATTGAGAATTTGATTCACTATTTGAGTCAGAGGAGTTATATGAGTGTACCTCATCAGTTTCTTCCATGAAACAGATGTTTTATTTTAGATTGACTTCTTCTTTCTCTGATCTTGATTCAGGATAGCTACTGGAGTCTTCAGATACACTCCAAGTGGATTTCATAGCTTTATTTTCTTTCTACTCATAGTCATTTCTTTTGAAGAATTTCTTCTTCTTTGCTTTCTTTAATTGTGGGAAATCTGGTCTGATATGCCCCATATTCTAGCATTCGTAGCATCTTACTTCCTTATCATCTTTCTTAAAGGATTTTTTGAATCCTCTTTTCTTGCTGTAGAACTTTCTAAATTTCCTGGCTAGCTGAGCCAGTTATTCATCTGAGTTTGATGAGTCAGAGATCTCTAATTTAGCTTTTACTTCTCTGTTCTTCATCTTTCTATTTTTTTTGTTGATAAGTTACTCTCAAGTCAGTATCATCATTTTTGATGTAGACTTTATGCTCATTTGCCTCATCTTGCATTTCAGCTTCATACATCATCAGGGTACCAATCATCTCTCTCATGGTTAGATTTTTGAAAGGTGTTGATTGTCGGATTGTAGTAGAGATACCATTCCATCGAGTATGAATTACCCTCAGTACTTTTAATGCTTGATCAGCTAGCTTGATAGGTTCTCCTAGAGCTGTTATATTATTGACAATTTCTGTCAATCTACCATTCATTTGGGTAATGCTTTATCCTTCAAACATTCTGAAAGTATCAAATTTCAGTTTTGAAGTTTCATATCTCATTTGTCTCACATTGTTTGTTCCTTCATATGCCACAACTATTGTCTTCCACATCTCATATGCTGTCGGGCACTGAGATACTCTATTAAATTCATCTTCTCCTAGACCGAAGATGATTGCATTCATATCCATCGAATTCATATCATACTCTGCCTCTGTAGTAGCACTCCATGACTCAATATTTTTAGGAATTTCATAAGGAGTTAGAATCTTTGAATAGAATTTATATCCGAGGTTTTTCAGATATATTATCATGCATGATTTGCAGCAACCATAGTTGTCTCCATTGAAATATGGTGCTCTGACCATTGACATCCCTTCTCTTGTATCAGTCATGATTCTCTGTTATAATCTTTAAATTCTTATAGCATGCTAAGGCTCTATCAGATGATCCCCCTCTGATACCAATTCTTGAATCCTGAATATACATATTATACGCAAGAGGGGGGTGAATTGTGTCTTTAAGATTTTTTGTTAACTCTTTGATTGAACGAGTTTTGTCCTCATTGCTTTATCAGATTTGGTCATACAACGAAAATAAATAAAATAAGGGACACAAATATGTATAGTGGTTCAGGGAACAGAAGGCCCATAGTCCACTCCACCAACACTCAACTCCACGAGCTTGGTGATTTTCACTATCTGGTCCTCATTTCAACAGACCGGTCCACAAATGAATACTGGCAGTTGACACCTTTACAATACAAGTCAAAACAAATCCTTCTGGTTCAACCACGAACCTACTTAGCTTAGTACGAGAAGCTGGTAACTCAAGAATAAAAAGAATTTTTGAAAGAATCTTTTCCAGATGATCTCCGCAATTGCAACAGAATTCAATTGACAGCAGATGGATCATCATCTCCAGAAATATTGATTTTCAAGTCGAAGCAGTTCTGAGTCGATCCGGTTGCAATAGATATAAAGATATAGTTCACAACTTCAGTAGTAGTAGATCAACAGTTGATATTCATTACAGAACAAGTGAATCTTCTATTGAGTTCTTTATTCTTTAAATGAGCAGAGCTTTGACGCTCCCTTTTTTTTGAATCGGCAGATCAACGTGATTTTTTGCAGTCTCTGTTTTTCACCTTTTCAATAAAATACTGATCTCCACTCTCCCGTATATGGTGTTTTTCAGAGAGAACATATATAATAAATCTGAGCATATCTTCTGAAAATTTAGATCCATAAAAGTCGCCTTCTGATTCGCGATATTCAAAAATTTTAACTTACAGAGTAGTCGTAACTTCCCTAAAGACTCGACATAAAAATATCCTTTTAATTTTATCATTAATCTATTGAAATAAAAACATCTTTGAATCAGTCAAAGTCGTACTTTTAAAAATGACTTTAAATTCGGCTTGAAATCCGCCCAATAATCAGATTGTTGACCATTTCATAAAAATATCATCTTTCCAAACTTTCTGACGCCAAACGTAAGTTTGATGACGTGGCCTCCAAACATTGGTTTGATAACATAGTTTTCAAATGTAAGGTTCATAACGTAAGGTTGATCATAAACAGAGGGTTGATAACATACTTTTTCTTCAAATCTAAAAGGTATGGTAAATGATCCATACTTTTACTTAATCCATACTTTTCCAAGAACGTATGGTTGTTCAAAAAAGTAAGGTTGATGAACCATAATTTTGAGAAACAAATGTAACGTTTAGTACCTATGTACGGTTCTCCTTCCATACTTTGCTGATAACCAAAACATAAGGTTCCTTCCTAATGTAAGGTTCTTCTTCCATACATTGCTGATAACGTATGGTTTGTTTAACTATACTTTTCTCTTATATCAAAAGGTATACATGCTTTTCATCCTTATGCTACGTTTATCCACGTAGGGTATGAACAATGATTCTAGGACACGCTTAAAGAAGATTCCGAACAAGTAAGTTATGAACAGTGATTCCAGGACGTGCTTAAAGCAGATTCCGAACAAGTAATAAATTCTCATTTTTTCAAGAGTAAAATAAATTAATAAGGTCCTGAAAAATACTAAATAAAATCATTATAAAATAATTAAGGGTATTTGTGAGCATCAAAATTATCATAATGAGACAGAGTATTATTTTAAATAATCTCCCCCTTTAAAGAACATTATTATGTAATGTTGAAAACAATACTTTTCTCAACAATAGGGTCTCTTGAAACATTTAAGTCAAGGACTATGTGATTAATTTAAAGAGTTACACATTTTAGGAGAAGCGTATGGAATGTTCAGTATACGACATAATGGTACAAGTTATAAACATTAACAATTTTAAGGAAAAGTGTTAAAACACCTGCCTAATCCCTATAAAAGGCTCTTCATTTGAAATTAACCTCATATTTGGGTTATAATAATAGAAATTAAGAAAGAAAAAAAACTAGAATTAGGGTATATTAAAATTGATAGATATAACACCAAATAATATGAATAAAACTGAGGAAGGAAGGTAAAAGAGTGTTAGAATTGCTAAGGGGTTCCAATATGAATGATAGTGAAGGAATCAAATGTTGGGTGAGGGAGATCCATTAAAAGCTAAGAATAGGGAAAAAGGAGTGCTCTAATGTCTACTATATGAGAATGAGGGAGTAGGAAATAATTATTTTAGATTATAAAGGAAAATGGGGAAGATGGTAATTTATAATTATTTTAATAGGGTGCATAGTTTGGCTACATGGTTTTCTAAACCATGGATCAACCATGAATCCCAATTAACTATGAGCACTATGACTCAAATTTTTTAGGTGAAAGGTAATAAAAATTGTGTGCAAACAATTTGTGGTAAAATTGGAATAACATGAGGAGGTTTCACGGATTAAAGGCCCCCCCTTTGCATAGATCATTAAATAGTGATCCTCCCTTTTCTAGGCTACAAGATTGATGTGAAAAGTTATCTAAACCATATAATAACCCTATTCCTATATTTATTCTCTAATAAATATAAATATAGGCCCTTAAACCCTTATAAACACTCATAGAACGTATAATAATTTATCGAGAACTTTTATTTAGGCAAAATAATAGTTTTAGACAAAAATTAAAAGAATTAATTCTTAATTTGAGAACTAGGATCTTACAACATCCCCTCCTTAAGACAACTTGTCCATGAGCTTCCCTTTTGAGGGTGGTTGAGCTGAATCAATGATTTTTTTCCACTGATCACATACACCAAACTCTTGTTCCCATGTTTCCTTCTATATATGGTCAGGATACCATAACACCCAAACCATAGGTACTATCCTATATTATATATTCTTGATGATATGATTAATGATATAAATTGGATAAAACTAAAAGGAAGCCTCAACCTCAAAATAAACTTCCACTGAGTTAATTCCATGAGATGGGTTAGAGTAATAATGGATAATCTAAAAAACATGGAAGATATAATGCACAGACCTATACCACTAAGGAAGTTTTTTTATGATATGTTATTATCCCAACCCTCTATAATATCTCAAAAGGCCCAATGAACTTAGGTTTTATCTTACCTTGTCTTGAAATCTCTCAATGATAAAATCTAGGTGAGAATTTCAAGTCAACCAGATTCCCCAGTTCAAACTCAAGAGGTCCATAATGGCGATAAACATATCACTACTTCCTAGATTGATCTATAACAATACATTTACTGATCCATTTTATGTATTTGAATGTTTTTTAAATGGTATGTGGATACATTAATGCTTCCTCCTCTTCCTCTATCCATCATAGAGGTGAACGGCAAGACCTACTGTAGTGTTCCTTATAAGGAGACATCAAGACTATCACTTTGAGACTATTATTATAGGTGAACTCAGTAAGAGGTAATTTATTTTATAAATACCCTCTAAAATCAAGTAAATAATCATGGTGTATGTTATCTAGTGCCTATATAGTATGATTGGACTAAAATTTGTTTTGTGGATGGTATGTTATACTCAAGAGTGCCTATGAACCAAGAGCCTTCTACAAAACCTGCTAGAATCCAGAAGAAAACCAAGCATCAATATTTGATAGAATGGTATGTGAAACCCCATAAATTTGGGTGATATCTTTGATATTTGGTATCCTAATATCATCCATTGAGAAGGTTTCCCATATAGGTAAGAAGTTGGTGACTTTCGTTAGCCTTCCCATGATCACCCATACAATGTCATTGTCTTGAGGTGACTTGGAAAATCCCATTAAAAAATCCATGACAAAGTCATCCCATTTACACTATAAAATATCTTGTTTCTTTAAAAGGATAGTAGGACATTTTTATTTCACTTTTACCCACTAATATGTGTAACAGCGAGTAAAAAATCCTACAATATCCTTTTTCATCCTAGGCCACCAATTCTAGTAGTGCAAGTCATGATACAACTTTGTGAGTCTATGATGTACTTACCATTTGGAAGTTTGAGATTCTCACATCAATTCCTCTCATATTTCTATAGAAACCTATAGATGACCATGTATATGAAGGATATAATCATTTTCAACAGTCCGTCAAGACATTTGTTCCTCACCTGAAATAATTTCTCACAGGACCAAGCCTTTGGGATATGAGAGTTTCCTCCTCTTCACTCATTCTATAATTAATGAAGTCATAGTTAAAGGCACAATAATAGGATACCTATGAAACTCTAGAATTTGTATATTAATTTGATAAATATGTTCTATCAATTGGAATTCACTACTAGCTTCCTAAATATCTTGAGTCCAAGTATTCCGTCTCACAGCATTATCAACTGTATTACCTTTCCCTAGAATGAAAGAAAGCTCAAATTCAAAACAATGAAGACAGTTAACCCATATCTACTATTGGAGGTTCAAATACTACTATAAAAATATGTATTTGAGGCTCTTACAGTCCATGTATACCACTACTAGCTCCCACAGTAGGTAATGTCTCTAGTAATGTAAGGAATTAACAACAAATACTGACTAGAGGTTGTGAATCAAGTAATTTATCTCATGAGGCCTCAACTGATGCAACCCATATGATATGAATCATCACCCTTATATCAAAATATCTCCCAAACTAACACCTAAGGTGTCTCAATCAACTATTTATCCTATTACAGAATCAAGAAAAATTAGGATAGGTGTTGAGGTTAACCTTTATTTTAACTCATGAAATGACTTCTCATAAGCTTTACACAATGAGGACTTGACACAATTATTTTTCAAGATAATAATTGATTCTTCAATGTGTGAAAAGTTTTGGATTAAGCATCAATAGTAACCAACTATCCCCAAGAAGCTTTTTTATATCAAAAAAATTATTGGAATGCTCCCAAAAAACTATGGATCTCACCTTCTCTAGATATATTAACACTCCTGATAATGAAATAATTTGTCCTTATAAGTGAACTTTATCAATATAAAAGTCTCATTTAGTGAGATTATCATAGATCATATCATCTATTAGTTTACTCAATATGATTTCTAGTTGTTTTTCTTGACCATTTCTAGTATTAGAGTATACTAGGATATGATCCCAAAAAAGAAACAATGACATCTAGGTATGGGTGGAAAACCTAATTCATCAATTCCATAAAGGAATATGTTGCGTTCATTAGACCAAAAACATTACCCAATTTTTATATAAGCTATAACGTATTAAAAAAGTTGTATATGGTATATTTTAGGTTCACACTCTCACCTAATTATAGACTAATCTCAAATCAATCTTTGAGAAGACTCTGGATCCCTAAATTTGGTCAAATAAATTTTATATATAATAAAGTGGGTATGGTTTCCTTACCATGTGATAATTCAATTCATGGAAATCTACACATATCCATAGGGTACCATCCACCTTCATAGTGAAATTCATAGCTAAAACCTAAAGATAGGTACTAGATCATCTAAACCCTTTAACTTCAAGGTCCTTTATCGAAATTTTGTGTTCTTATAGATCAGGGGGATCCATCCTATTTAAAGTAATATATACTGGTTTTGTTCTTAGAATAATTCCGATGGTGAACTCTACCTATCTCCCAGGTGGTAGCCCAAAAAATTTGTTAGGAATGAAATATATGAATTAGTCCACCACTAAAATAAATTTACTCAGTCTTACTCTCTAACCATGAATAAAAATAATATTAATATAGGTCAACACTCTACCCAACCAATGATACTTAGGTCCAGATTAATTTTCAGGGACATCCAATTATCACTTATGAACATAGATATTACCCTCAGGTGATGATAAAGACACCATATAAAAATTAAAACTAATTCAATATTTAAAATGAAACAAACAATACATCCAAATAATTATCTCAAAACCAATCATATTGAGGAAAAGAAGGTTCTAGAAGAAATTATATATACCTATCTCAAGGGTAAACTTTTTACATCTATGAAAAATCTCTATTTGTATTCCCAATGGAGTGTTAAGAAACATCACCCCACATAATCATTCCATCTTGTGACTAAGACTTACCATTAAAACTAAAAATATGAATGAGTGGGAAGAACCTGAGTCAAATTAAGAAGATATTATAGTCATGGATACCAAAATTTTACCTCATATTGTAGATTTTATAGTTCTCTTCTTCTCAGGTATATGCTATAATACATATAACTGGAAATATCCATGACCTTGAGCTACAATCAGACCTCTCTATGTTGGTCTACTAAGCTAGTGTTGCACAACCCATATCTGGCTTCCTTGACCTTGACGAACTGCTTTTCCAAAATGAATAGTAGTACTCCAACTTTCTTATTATCATTGAGTAATAGATCCCACTCTAGAACTTATGACTAGTGAAAGCCTCTCTCATAGGGAATTAGTGGAAAGGTTCTACAAAATCTCTAGAGATGGTATTTTATTCCTCAATATTGAAACTCTTATGGGTCTTTGATATACTGGGGATTCATGTGACCCTACATTCTACACTAATGGAATACCACATAACCACTATGTTTTACACTCTATCTACTATTACCCTCATGAAAAGTCTCAAAGTGACGCTTCATTCCACTAGAAAAACCACTCCCCCACCAAGGTGCTGAACCACCATTCCCTATGCCTTTAGTTTCTTTTAGTTTATTATTAGTGATAAGGGCCTAGTTCACCATCTAATATATGGTAGTCATTCAAGATATGTTCACCTTAGATCAAATGGAATACTTGAGTCCATCCTCAAAATGTCTCACCCTGGATAGCTCATCAATAGACAGAGTGGGTGAAAATCATTGGAGCTCCATGAAACAAGATGATTAATCCATGAAGGACATAGTAATCTACTCTAGATTCATGAATTTCATAGATTAATTATGTCTTTGTATCACTAGTAAGAAGTATTTATTGAAGTAATTCTGGAAGTCTCTTTAAACAATGCCTCTATGTTGATCTTACAGAGTAAGAACATCCCACCATCACTTGGGAGATCTATAAATAATGTAAGTTGTGAGCTTAAATCTTATTTCTGAAGTCATATCCAAATGCTCAAAGATCATAATCATGGACTCTATCCAAGAATCATTAGTATGGGGACTACCTTCCCCCAAGAAACTAGGTTGATACTACTATTAGAACTCCCACATCAACTGAAACATTTTTAGTACAGGTTGTGGAGTTCCCTCTATAGACTTCACTTGATATAGGAAACCCTCTCAAAGTTGAGCATAAATTTCTAGTCCTAGGGAAACAGGTGTAACTACAAGAGGATCTGATGGTGGAACTATAGGTATTTTAGGTCTCACCACTTAGGAGCACGGTCTCCATAGAGGAATATGTCTACAATGCCAAGGAAAGGACTTAGAACAAGATATAAGGAAAAAAAGGATATTTATAGGAAAAAAAGATTGGTACACATATCTACTATATAAGATACACTAACCAACTAACATCTTATATGTTTAGGGTATTATGGTAAAATTTTAATTCATTCTTGTAATGGTATAGTTATATGGGGTGTCAATTCTAGGTTATAGAGGAAAAAGTATTTATGTTTCAACTGCCATTTACATTTAACTTCAACCATTTTTTTACAACATTAGGAATTTAATTTTTAATAATACATTTGATGGTTCAGTTATATAGATTTTCATTCCCATGTTATAAATAAATAAAACTTATAAGTTACAATTGGGATTCCATTTTAACTGCAACCAACCTTTTATATCTGGTCTTTGAAAATAACAAGTTCTTATACGATGGTTAGTTATATAAATTTCTATTCCCAATTTATATAGTCATAAAAATATAAATTGAAATTGGGATTCAATTTAACTGTAACCAAATAAAAGTTTAAAAATATATAACCAATGATCCATATCTTTAACCATGTTAAAATTGGTTATATAGGGTGCTATCATCAAAATATGTAGGAAAACACTGTTTAGGTTGATGTAGACACTTTAAGTAACAAATTTTAACTCTTTTTTCCTAAAAGAAATGTTAGAAACTACACACATTGGAATAAAAGAACACAGAATAAGAAATATGAAATATACATAATTTAATACATGGCATGTACATGATATATAAATCTCTATGCACCTAAAACGATACATTATCTAATTATCCCTTATTATACTAGACTAAGGGTGAAAATCCATAAAACATAATGTTGTAAAGAATGAAATTCACCAAATGATGAAAATAGTATAACTTTAACCAGTGAAACCCAAAAGAATAAGCTCCATACCTAGGAATTTCAATCCACCCCCATATATGGTTTATCTACTATCACGATCCATCCCAATGGGGCCCATTCTATGACCCTCCAAACCCACCTCCAATAGTCTCGGAGATAGAAACTAGCACTGAGTAGGTATATCACTAACATGAGAGGCCTTGGCCTATGTAACTATACAAACACACACATATCCAAGCCCATACAATACTGAAATGTAAAAACAACTAAAAATACACGCATTCATACATCTAAATCCCATAACTAGATTATGGTAATAATTGAAGGAAAGTAAATAGGGACAAATACAAGACAACCAAAAAGTGTCTGAAAACAAGTCCAACCTAAATGTAAACAAGGGGCTATTATCAAGATACTCTAGAAAAAAACCTCGGCATACCCAATCTCACGAAAACCATCTAGTCTTGGTCCATCTAGGAATTTCCCAAAAGATAGATCATTTTCACAAGACATGACATGTGTGGGAAAATCCCATGTAGGGGTGAGTATAACAATACCCAGTAGGACACCCTCAAACCAAAAATCATAGAAAAAGGAATATAGTAATCTCTAAATAGGTATATGTCTACAACACATATAACAAGAATATCTAGATATACTCAACAAATACACACAGTCTAAAGGAAAGTCACCACCATAATGCCAGACTAGGATTCCAGCTCAAAGATTCCACAAAACACTCATCCAAGAGAACACACTCTATGAGTCTGATAACACTAATGTAATCTGAAGTGATATGTTACACAAAATATTATCACACCCAAGGCCATGGGGGATACTATCAAATCAATTAACCTACTAATTATATTATCGATGCACACATAGTGTTGGTCATGATGATAATAATAAATCCACCTGGGGCAAGAATATGAATATAGGATCTCACTCTGGGTCTTATGAAAAGATTCCAACAACTCTATCAAAGTTGTTAGGTTGAAGGGATCACTATCCTATCTGTATTGGTGATTTCAAACTAACCCTTAGGGAAGTGGATGTAGGGAACACACCCTAACAAAACTTTTCAAAGATATAGAGGAAAAGGGCTCCAAGCCAACATCAAGGGAGTATATGGCGTATAGTAGGAACACGCATTGTGTCCTTATGACATTGGGTCCTGCCCATGTAAATGATCTGTGTCTGTGTAATAATACACAATGTGCTACTACCTGTGTACTTCATCCCATGTACTAGTACATGGGTATGCCCATGTACACCTATCCAATCAATGTCTGTGTAGGAGTACATGAAATTCACATGGCCGCGTACTCTTAACCCATCTCTGTGTGCTTTCCAAAGTACACACTGATCTCACAAAAAGGGGACCACATTTTGTATGATAAAGTCACATGTTGTGTGATACTTATATTTCTCCAGAAATGCTAGCTACTCTTGAGTGGGGCTCACACAATGTGTTGCTCATCCGTACATGCTGTGTAACTTGTAAATTTATAGAATTCTAGATCTGGAATCATGTGTCTTCTCTGATTCTTCATCTATTTATCTGGCCATGTATCATGCTATAACCAAGGATTGTCATGGGTTGTTCCTTACAACCATTGAATCATCAAAATCTAGCCATCATTCTGTTCAGAAAACACCTTCAAATAATTTTCTTCATTGGACACTGAAGTAAATAAAAACAGAGTATCTACACCTTTTGATTAGATTCTATTTACATATTCACACCACTATTATTCCATTCCAAGCATGAATATTCTATTTAAAATTATTTCACTAAGAAACAAGTCCATAATGTTTTATTTTCTGGTAAATGTTGAATTGGGGGCCAAACAAATAACTACTGCGATGAATAAAGAATTGTGGGAGAAAAGTACAATAAACAATCATGAGAAAAGGACCTTAGTTAATGTTCGTGTCTACCATGATTCTTTTCTATTAGAATGATGAACAAAGTGATAATAAAATGACCACAAAGAAATTCTCCCAATAAATTCTCAAAATAACCCTATCTGGTAAAATGACTGATCTGCAAATAAATATGTTGGTCAATTGATTGATATTCATCATAGAATTAAATAATAGAGAAAGAATCCAAATAGAAAAAATGAAATAACTTAATATGGATCGATTGTTGATGAATAACAAGGTGACATTGTTGTCATTGGTGAGATCTCTTAATCCCATTGCACACTAATCACCAATCTTCGATTTAGTTAATGTTTACCTGAGAGAGATCCTACAATTCTCTCTCTAACTGGTCTCTAATAGCTCCAAGGTTATGTGGATAGCCCTAGAATTCTATCATAATAGTCTACTGAAGGACATGTTATTTTCTATTTAAATGAAATAAAAAGAATCATTTAATTATTTTATTCATTTAATACATGTGATGAAATTTCAAAAAATGCCCCACACTGACAAAAGTTAAGTCACTCATAGGGTAAAATAAATGTTTTGATATAAAAAATTCCCTTAAATTTATAATTTGGGATCCCATTTAAAAGTTATTCCACTCATTTAATAAAACTTCATGCTCATTCTATTTAATATATTTAATATACTTTAAATATTTATTTTGGGAACATCGGGCCTCATAATCGCATTCCATCTGAGTGATTTGTCTAAAAAACAATCCATACAATATCCAAAAATAATACATGGAAAATACGAGTCACTAAATTCTCCAAACCTTGGGGTTTTACATCCCAAAAAGTCCAAAAAAGTGGTTACACAAATAAATGTGGATAATATGCATGTATTTGAGATTATCACTCCCAGGTGATCTCCTGAAGATTCTTGTGCTTCCACCATACTTGCACTAATGGAATCACTCACCTATGAAGGATCCTCTCCTGTTGATCCTTTATCTCCACTAGGTAATCAGTAATGGAAGATCCATCCTATATGTCCATCTCACTCTATTTGATAACATGATATGGGTCATGCACATACCTCCTCAGCTGTAACGTGTGGAAGACGCAGTGTACTCAGTCTAACTGCGGCGATAAAGGTATGTTATATGACACCACACCAACTCTATGTAGTATCTAGAAAGGGCCAATGAATCTTAGAGATAGCTTGCCTCCCCATCCAAAACTCAATAATTCACATTTAGTTGAAACCTATAGGAACACATGATATTACCCTTGAACTCCAATGTCCTACATCGTCTGTCTGCATAAGACTTATGATGGATCTATGAAGTCTTCACCTTCTCCTGGATGGTCTGCATATTCTAGGTAGTTGTTCGCACCAACTCTAGTCCCATGAGTTCCAATTATCCTCGGTCATTCTAAAAAAGTGGTGACCTGTAGGGTCACCCATACAAAGCCTCGAATAGTTCCTTATTTATTGTGTAAGGGTATCTATTTTTTCTTGAAAACACCACCAGTGGTAGATGATCCTCTCAACTATGGAAAAATCCAACATGAAAGATCGCATCATATACTATAGAACCTAAATGGTTTACTCAGTCAGGTCATTAGTTTAGGGGTGAAACGCTATGCTCAAGTATAACTGAGTCCCAAAAATCTCTTTCAATACCATCTATAACTGAGATGCTAAGTGAGCATCATAGTCAGGAGTAATCATCAATGGAAATCCATGGATTTGGACTATATCTAACATATAGATGCCTCCCAATCTCTCTACTGGACTCTACTCCTAAATAGATAGGAAGTGGTTAGACATGGTGAGTCAATATATGATCACACATATAGAATCATGTCCCTTGGACATACATGGTAAATCCATCACGAAGTCCTTGTATATTCCATCCCCCTTCCAATCTAGCACCTTAATGGGTTGGGATAAACCTACTGGAATATGGTGATCAACCTTCACTTTTTGACAAGTAAGTCATTGAGAGAAAAACTCAACAACTCACTTCTACATTACTAGATAGAAAAATTGAAATCGGAGGTTCTATTACATTTTACACACCTATATGTACCACCAAAGGAGATGTATAAAACTCTCCTATAAACTCCTCCCACATTGTCACTATTTCCATCACGCGTCCTTTGAAAAGGATGACATGCACCCACCTTTAGAAAATCCATTAGGATAATGTCTAATGGATATATAAGTTCATAGGGTGTCACAATCTATATCACCAAGTTGTGCCTCCCTGACTCGCAACAAGAGTGAAGGGGTAAAAACCATCGAATATAAGTAAGCTACTACATCTCTATCTGTAGGAACCCAGAGAACACTGAGAGGGGAGTGGTGAATCAGGTGCCATATTTTTTCTTTAAATGTGAAGAACTTGTTCCCACATTTTTAGGAACATGGCAAAAATGACTGATAGAAATATTAAGTAATTTAAAAATTCAAATGCAGAGAGAAAACACACAAATTTAACTAGGTTTTCCACTAAGGGCGAGTCCAAGAAGTATACTCTGACAATGTTCTGGTCATACCAAAATCAACTAATCTTTACTAGTTTATAAAAATATAATTTTAGACGTAGTTTCTCTATTCCAGTCACACTACCTTTTCAATATTTTAGGTATAACACTTTGCGTCCCTCAGAACACTTCCATAAACTCCCCTGTATCACAGACTTCAGTGATGTATTACTCAGTTCATCTAATTGAAGGTTGCTTTAGTAGATTTTCGGTTTCCAACACTTTTTCTGGGGTGCGCGCACATCCGTCACACAGAGGATGCGCTACTGTTGCTCTGCATTCCCACTTTCCAAAGGCGGGAAGCATCTGATCCTTATACAGATACATCTTCTCCTTGATCCAAATGGGATGATGGGATGTCATTTCTTCCTTCTGTGGATTCCTCCGTGGAACTCGTCACCTAGAACGGGTCTCCCTCATAGATTTAAGATGTAGATCGTGAAGCTCTTCCCGGCACCATATCTTCATGGACTCCAGTTAATTACATCGCTTATGTCAGGACCTTCCAAGAAGTCTGGTCAGGGCAGCAACCTTCAGTTAGGACAGTATTCATGCTGGGCATCACTGGCGTGTCTTGGTGCTGGGGGATTAGCATGTTTGTCTTCTGTCCCTTATCAAAGGGCTTCTCGAGGGTGCGGAAGCCCGAGGCATCCCACGTCGAACACGGGGAATTGTATGCCATCAGCATGTATTTGAGGTTTTTCTCATCTTCCCATTCTTAACACAGGGTATGATGGAAGTTTAACATATAGAAGAGATGGATCAGACTGATCGAAACCTTGGTTAGAGTGGATCAGATGGGCACAACCCCCGGAGGGGACACCGAGGTTGGGGCTGACACATGGGTGGCTTCCTGAATTCTATAAAACGGAATGAGGTATGAGGTGGCATGATCTCACTAGGATGTGGTGGCCTGGGTAAGGGTAAGGATGGATGATGGTTTTGGTCTTGAGCCTCGAAGATACTTCCTAAGTATCCCCTTGGAAGGGAATCAAAGTCCACATAGTTTAGATGGAAAATAAAGATTAACGTCGTGCAGGACAGGTATGGGTCTTACACTCTGAGGTGGCCCATGGTGTTGGCGAACCGATGTGAATTGGGTCGGAACGACCGGGTGGTGGGCTTGAACCTCATGGAGGCTTCCTACATACCATGCCTTGACATGGATCAAAGTCCCCGTAGTTCGGGATGGAATGGGGCTTACAATCTGAGGCGGCCCAAGGTAGTTGGGGCTTGAACCTCGTGGAGGCTTCCTACGTACCATGACTTAGCATGAATCAAATTACCCATAGTTCGGGATGGAATGTGTCTTACACTCTGAGGCGGCCCAAGCTGGTTGGGGCTTGAACCTCGTGGATTCTTCCAACGTACCATGCCTTGACATGGATCAAAGTCCCCATAGTTCAGGATGGAATGAGGCTTACACTCTGAGGTGGCCAAAGGTGGTTGGGGATTGAACCTCGTGGAGGCTTCCTACGTACCATGCTTTGACATGGATCAAAGTCCCCATAGTTTGGGATAGAATTGGTCTTACACTCTAAGTCAGCCCAAGGTGGTTGGGGATTGAACCTCATGGAGTCTTCCTACGTACCATGCCTTGACATGGATCAAAGTCCCCGTAGTTCAGGTATACAGTTTAACGTCATGCGGGATGAAGGTTCTTGGAAGTTTAACATCCTGCAGCTCGAACAAGGGGATTTGGGGCTTACGCTCTGAGGCAGCCCATGGTTTTTCATGGTCAGTGCTCACTCTAAGCTCTCGGGATTCATGCTTGGTGTGAGAAACAAGAGACAATATAGACCTAACGCTCACGTTGCTAAAGATGTGTATGTGGGAAATGGAATGTGTCTTACACATTGAACGACCCATGGTGTCGGGACTTACTATATGATGGAGGCTCGAGGGTGACAAAGCCCAGCGGGAGAGGGATTTGGGACCAAAGAAAGGAGGATCCCCATTCCCTATCACGCCCTCCTCTGGCCTTGGCACTGAGGAAGTGAGGAGGAGTAGGGGTGCTGCCTCCTGCAAGAAAAGACAGGGGATATCACCAAGGTGGCTGCCCTTCCCCGTAGACAAACACCACTCAAATAAAAAGGATATCACCCCTTGTGAGGGTTAATCCCATCCCTGTGGAGTCGAGTGGGTGTGGAGAATGTCCGAGGTGGGGGAACCCTGCGAATGAGGAATAGGGCCAAGTCATAGTTTAACGTCATGTGTTATGGACGATGGCACTTGGCAGTTTAACGTCTTCCAGCTCGGACGAGGTGGGTTCACTCCGCACCCCTAGGACTTAAATGACCAGTACCCTCTGCTCCTTGTGGGAGGTAAGGCATCGAAAAGGCCGTAGAAAGGGGGTGTCGAGGCGAAAACCATCGAGGGGTCCACATTAGAATGACTATGTGAAGAATCAATATCCATTAGCGTGGCTATGCGAAGAAGCATGAGGCGAAGCAAAAAAATGGGAATAATTGTCCAAGGGACTTTGAAGTTACTTCGTACAAGCCTAGAAGGTCGTATGGGAAAACCATGTATGATGCAGATGCTCAGGGTGCATAAGAAACCTACAAATGGCGCCCAAAAGAAGGTCATCAGGCACTCACGCAAAGGGGGTGCCTGGGGAGCACCTAGGTGAAGGGCCCCAAAGAATTGTGCGCAACCCTTGGGATTTGCACAAAATAAAGGGCCCCGATGTGAAAATACCCGGGCTGGTGCGAAATCACGAATGCTTGCGCGTAATTGGGGGGGGGGATGATTTGAGTTCAAGGAGAATGAATTACATGCAAGTGGAAAAGGCTGCCCGCAGGGACAAGGGGTGCACGCAATGGAAGAAATTACACGCAATTGGCTAGCCTGCACGCAATGGAAGGAATTGCATGCAAGGGGGAGGACCACAAAAGGATTGGAATTCAGTCTAAGCCAAAGGGGATCTCATGAGAAGGTGGACCCTAGGGTGACTGGGTGTGAAAATAACTATACATGAAGGCCATATTGCATGCGCAAAGAATGACGATTACATGCACGAGAGCCGGTTCATATTCTTTAGCCCCAAAAAGGAAGGTGGTCACCTTCTATTTATACGTGACTGGGGGCACGAAATATAGGTCAGCGTGAAATAATTGCGCGATAGAAGTGGCAGCACGGAATGTCAACCGCACGGGGTGCGGGCGCGAAATTATTTCATGCCTGTTCCGGGGACTCTTCGCAAATCTCGTAACTTTCTGCACCAGATATATTTTTTCACGCATTTCACCATTTTGTTTGAACAACACCTCCAGGCACCCCAGAGTGGGTCTCTGGGTCCGAATATGACTTCACTTTTTTCATTTCCAAACATCCTCCACCACTTAATCACTTTTAGGCATCTACAAATTCCCCCCTCAGAATTGGATTGACGAGGGGTCACAACGATCGAATTCTGAGGGAAATGTCAAAATGCAGGGCTCCGTGGGGTCCAGGAATGCAAAAATCTGAAGCAGTGTGCAAAATTCAGAAAGGCACGGAATCTGATTTTTGCATGGGCGCGAAACCCAGGAATAGCCTATAAAATCCTCCGCGGATCCCATGATCCATACGATTTTTCTCGCGCGATATGCTTTGAGCTCTCGTGTGTGAAATTTCTTCTGCTCCCATGTAAAAAATATCTTTGGCAGTGCATAATTCTACTGAGATTTGGTGGAATTTTATGAGCAAACTCGAGTTTTTTTATGCCACATCCTAGAATTTCACAAAACCCACTGATTTTATGCACTAGGCTCCTAGATTTCGCACCAGCTACTGAAACACTTGGTCAGAAGAAGATGTCCACAAACCAGATTGATGAGGGGGAGGCCACTACTTGCAGAGCTGAAATGGTTGCGAACCCGGAGGTTTATGGTGGAAAAAGGGTTGTATCCAACAACCATACCCTCTTCAACTTGCTAACCCCCGCCCAAAAGGAGTATAACCTGTTTGAAAATCTGCCTTTGTGGGACTTCGACATTATGGAGGAGGTCCCTCTGCCAGGTTTTGAGGTTGATACACCGCTATCATGGGGGACCCGTGAGGACGACCTTCCTGGATACAACATCACCCACAATGATCACCCTATCAGAGAAATCAGGCATATGGATGTATATGTCATGAATCCTAAGACCAGGACCATTGCTGGGGATGAACCTGTTATGGAGAGCTCCCCGACCCTCTATGAAATCACCTTGTGTCAGAGCGTTACTAACGAGGCCAAAGGTTGGATGCAAGACTGGGACTTGCAATCCGGAGGTGACTTCACCCGCGAATGGGTCTGGGCGTACTGGGTTTGCCATACGTGTGACTAATTTGGGGATGCGCTACGACACATTGTCCTATTAGAGGCGGTATGGACATCAAAATTCCATTTCTACCACCAGCCTAAGCTCGGGCTGGAGCTGTTCACTTGATGGTCCCTCGAAACCAACACTTTCCACCTCCATCATGGGAAAGTCGGCATCAGTCTCTAGGATATCCACTGCATCGAGGGAATCCCTTTGGAGGGCCATAAATATGATGAATTTCTCCCGCTGATGAATATCTGGGGTGACAGATCACAAACCCCCATACTGACGTGGCACCTGCTGGAGCTGGCCAAGGAGAAGCTGGGGGTCAAGGACTTCCTATAGGATATCGCCTATAAGGACTGGTTCAAATTGTTCCTGGAGAAGGATCCGGAGGTCAAGATTCCAGGGCGGGGAAGGCGTTTTCCAACAGTGGCTCAAAGGAGTAAGAGTGGATCATACTATAGGGTCCTAGAGGCAGGGAACTACCAGTCATGGGGATACAACATAAATGAGGCCCGAGACCTCAATGTTCAGTATTCTGGATTCCTCACCAAATTCCTAAGTGGGTGGTTCTTTACATTGAGGGATACAAGGATGGGCGTCTGTCCAGTGACCCTGGTGATGGAAGGCATCATGGCTTCCAACAAGAGGTTCAACCTGGGGGTCCCCGTGCAGGCTCAGCTATACGCCGTCTTGGGACACATCTCAAGAGAGGGATCGCTTAGGACAGTATGTGGCCCCTTCGAGATTTTCCATGGATGGGTTGTGGCTCACTGCGGGGTATACACTTTCCCAAATGTTGTCCTTCCTCTAGGCAATGACCTGTGATCCTCTTTGCTGAATATAGCAGGGGTTATGCTGATGATGATCAACAAGGAGGGAGTACGGATCAGGATTGGTAACCATATGAACTTCTCCTTCAGCCCATTCCCCACCCTAACTGGTCATCTGATGGATGATGGAAAATTCTCACTAGAGTAGGAGGAGTACTTCCAGAGCATCAGAGGTGGGGTGCTTGTGGCCTGGATCGATGGGAAGATCTTTTATGAGCCATATGTGTCGTCCAGGTGCACCAGGAAGTTTGGGTGCCTCCAGCGAATGCCGAAGAGAGTATACACAGACGTCCAGGAGGAGAGGCATCCCTGTGTTCTGCATCACCCATGGATGATGTTCATGACCTAAAAATCTAGTGACATCATCACCTTTCCCCCCAACAGAGTCAACATTGGCCTCTCAACCGAGTATGTTGAACATTATACAATACCATACCCTGAGGGGATTCTACAGAAGTGAGTTCAGTAACTCAAGGTCACCGGTGTGGAACCCTGGTGGTGAGAGGGCAGGCAGGGTGCTGCTAGGGGGGGAAGATCAGTAGCGTGTCAGGAAATAGGGCCCGCACAGTCCGGAACCTCAGTAGTGGGGGCGTCGCACGACGTGGTCACACCCTCATCGCCTAGAGGAGGAGGGTCCCACGGAGCGGCCAGAGAACTTCCTGGGAAGAAAATAAGATACATTCTTCAACCTTCCCATGATTCCATCTTCCCTAAGCTGTGGTCGGCTTGGCTAACCCTACAGTAGTCAACGAGTACCGAAGCCCTATGGTAGAAGATAGTGTGAGTCGAGATCCACATGCCAGAAGATGGGATCGTTCGGGTTTATGAAAGAGTGAACTTCCATCGACGACATGCATATCTGACGTCCATGGACATATATGCACGTCAACCGGGTCGACGTGTGGATCCACCTCTCTTGGTGAAAGTGATGCTCGTCCAAGAGCATGATTCGGAAACGATTCTGCTTGGGGAAGATGACAGAGACGATGAGTTGGAGGGCAGCAAAATAGGAGAGGAGTCATAAGGAGAGGGGGAAGGTGAAGGTGAAGGAGAAGAGGAGCCCGAAGGTGAAGGGTCTTAGGGGGTGTCCCACAAAGGGAGTCTCCAGGAGAGCGACGAGATTGTCGGCTCCGATATGGATGTAACTGAGCTGCTCGAGGTATGATTTAACCCTTATCTTCTCATGTATTCTATTTACTTTGTAATCCTTAACCCACCTTCCTTATATTACTTAGGATTACATCATCACTAATCAAGTGTCTCCAGCTGAAGGAGGGGAGGAAGCACCAATAGGGAAAAGTGGGGCACCGATGCCCATTATCGAATTGACGAGTGCTGAGGAATCCCCCGCCATGACAGCTCCTGTAGAAGCCAGAGCACTAGAGGCTAATGCCTTAAGTTACAGTAAGTTCATTGCTTTGATATTGTTACTCACTGTTAGAGGAATCAACTAATTAGGGTGCTCCTTATCTGTACAGTGATCACGAAATTGGAGGCTCGTCGGGCTGTTGAGCCTGGACCATCCACATGCATGTAAATGGAAAATGTACCACCCCATCCAGAACATGCCTCTAAAACTGAGTTGGCCCCAGTAATTGGCGAGCAAGGAGTGGAGGATACCAGCGACACTGCTGTCGGGGCAGGGCCGGAAGTCGACGAGGGTGCCACCAGGATCGAGGGGAGAGAGGAAGGTCACCCAAATGCTGAGGAGCCTATTCCCCTGGGAGGAATTTCTGAGGAAGACCCTACTGTTGGCCTGTTGGCTATCTTCCCTGTCTATCGGCCCACTGATCCCAAAGAAATCGATGATTCAGATTCAGAAGAGGATGAGGAGATCCAAATGACACGACACAAGGGATGGAATGCATCCATCATTTTCTCAGTCAGCCTCAGGTGGAATGGCTGAAGCGGATGGGGTCACTCCACACATGGCTGTATTTCTGATGTCCTATTAGGGTAGATTATCAATGCCTTCAACTGACGGTCCATGATTACATGGTCGAGAAGATGCGTGAGAGCAGACGACACTCCGACGTTACCTAGTGTCGAGAGGAGTCGGGGAGTACACAGGCACTTCTGAGGGCGGAGAAGGCGGTCAAATGCCTTGAGGAACAGACAAAAGAATAGGAGATATTCATCACAAAATGTTTTGAGCTCATGGAGAAGTTGAGGGCCCAGCTGGAAGATGCCCAAGAACAACTCGTGGAAGTGAGTCTCCAGATAACTGATCTCCAAACCGAATAGGAACGAGCATAGGCCAGGTTCAGCAAACTACATTCCGCGGGCACCGATGAAGAAAGGGTCCTCAGGGGATGGGAGGCTGTCCTAGAGGCCACTAGCCAAAAGGTAGTAGTATTGGAGAGATCTATCCAAGAAGTTTACCCTAAGGGGCCATTTTTTGGCCAAACCCATAAACTTATCCCGCCTTACTGCTTTATGTTTTTTTTGAACTGTATGTATGGACAAATATATTTACTTAACCCTTTGCTAAAAATACTTTTCCTTTTGGTTTAACATGCTCAACCATAATCCTGAAATAAATAGCAATCCATCCCCAAGCTCACGTGTGCCATGAGAAGAACAGGAGGCTCGAACTATCACTTCGTTTGATCATGGGAGCTCCAACCAAGCTTTGGGCATTCGAAATTCAAACCCGGATTTTAAGGAGAAGAGGGAGTCCCGATCAAAGGAAGAGGACCTCATAACAATCAATGTATTTTCTTCTCAACGTACTCTAGTGCGCGAGTGGGGAAATGCCAGGGGAATTGGAATCGGTTCGAACATAGGGAAATGAAAAACGTGAATCACGTTACCCAAATTCGGAACACTATGGAAGGGGCATGGAAATGAAGGACAACTATTGACCGTGTTCAAAACACATCATCCTTATTGTTTCAGCCTGAAATGGAGACAACAAATGAGGGTCAACTGCTGACTATGTTCGCAACACAGGACCTAACTCAAATATCGTCCATCAGTCTTCTGAAACGTTGGCCCATGACAGTAGGAAGATCATAGATCGAGCATCCATACTATTAGGGGTCCCTTCAAACATGATCAGTCTTCCAGAACATTGTCCTAGGATAGTAATCAGACCATAGGTCGAGCATCTATACTGTTAGGGGGTCCCTTCAAACATGAAAGAGGATGAGGATCCTAATAAAGGGGCATGCATAGTGTGGAAAGTGAGGTGGTGGTTTGTTTGCATAGAATCCAACACTCCCAAAATTATGCCACCATGGCGGAAGCACATTAGGTGAGCCCATTAAATGGATCATCCCTATTTTTATACATGACCTCTCTGGTGAGGGAACTGTCACTTCCCAATGTCATCATGGGGAATCCTGAACTTGTTCAGGGAAAATGCGGTAGTCACACAACACCCTGGGGGGGGGGGGGTCAAGCCAAGGGTCCAAGGATGGGATTCGTGATTCCTGGGGCTGGACCCGAGACGAAATGTCTGGGAATTCCTACATATCCCATAAGGATGGGAATCAAGCCACACATAGTTATGAAAAGTGGAATGGTAAGGTACCAGTGAAAAGGATGAAAGGGGTGTGGGTCTATCCCTCACACCAAAATAAGTTACATTTGATGTATCTTGTTTGTCCTTTAAGGTGAATGGTTTTTCTTTTGTGGAGCGACCAACCTAGGGTAGAAATTCCGAGAATCACCACAATAAGAAAGCCATATATAGGTGTTGAAAAATGGTATGGTAAATGACTGATACCCAACGTGATGTCCTCTATGATGAGGTCACCACAATGCAGTGCCGTTTTTTGTCGTGCGGCCGGGATGTTATTATCACAGTTTAGGGTCATGTGGTAGGACCAAACAACATAGTTTAAAGTCATATGTCTTGGACATGGAGGAATGCGCACGAAGCGATAAAGCATACCCAACGTGAATGTGGACGTGGTCTAGATCATCACCGTGTACACCTTTGGGAAAGGAACTTCAGGCCATGCGGCTAACGAGGGTCAGAGGATAAGGGGAAAGAGACACAATCTTTCTGTCAAGCTGGACCCGAAAACGTAATGTCTAGGTGATCCCACCTATCCCATGAGGATGAGGATCAATCCGTAAACATCTATTAGAGAAGATCCCAGTTCATGGTCTTGGTGCTCGGATCGCGGGAGCCCCGAGGGACGCCGTATTGTCACTTTGTCCCCCTGATGTGTGGAGGTGAACTAAGGGATAGTGAAAAGAGTGTCAATATTCCACCTGGTCATGAATGGGTGGAACATAATGTGAATCATGCAACCAACATTCAATTCATGAAGGGGCTGGAATGATGGCAGAGGATTACTGTTGACCATGTTTGCAACACAACATCATATCGCATTAGCCTAAAATGGAGACAAACAAATGAGCATCGACTGCTAACCATGTTCTAAACGTGATATTTGTATCAATTTTTTGTCTAAAACCCTCGGGGGCGTTGGCCCGTAACAGTAGGAGAGCCCTTAGGCATGGTATGCATGCCGTTTTGGGGGGTCCCTTCGGGTGTGAAAGAAATCGATGGCCCAAATGAAGGGAAACATGAAGCTTGATAAGTAGAAGGAACTTGCCTAAGTTGAATCTGACAATCCAGGTCTTAGACTAGAGTACTCTTAGGCATATTGTTGAACCACTGCAAAGGGTCGAGGGGCTCATCTTGAGAGCGGCCAAGAGATGGCAGATTCCCAGGAGAAGGGGGGCATGATGCCAAAAACCCAACACGAAGGAGGGAATAAACCTGTACCACACCTATATATCCCCCTTGTGGAGAGGGATAGGCCAAGGGGCCTATTTGATTAGGAGATCAGGAGATCTCTAAGAGATGGGGCCGGACTTGAAATCTAAATGTTCAGGCAGTCCTATGTATCCCATAAGGATGGGAATCAAGCCACAATTTAAGGTCATGCAGGACCGTAATCTAGTTTAAGGTCATGGAGGTCCCAAAAAGAAAGAACCTGGGGCTGGACACAAGGTGAAATGTCTGGGAATTCCTACATATCCCATGAGGATGGGAATCAAGCCACATGTAGTTCTTAAAGATACAGTTTAACATCATGCGGGATGACATACAGTTTAAGGTCATGCAGGACCGGAATCCAGTTTAAGGTCATAGAGGACCCTAAAAAAAGAACCCAGGGCTGGATCTGAGATGAAATGTCTGGGTGTTCCTACATATCCCATAAGGATGATATCAACCCACACATAGTTCTTGAAGATATAGTTTAACATCATGTTGGATGACATACAGTTTAAGGTCATGTGGGACCATAATCTAGTTTAAGGTAATGGAGGACCCTGTAGGGTCAGGAAAAATATTTCTTAAGGAACTTGGCTTTAGTGGGAGGAGTTATATGCTCCCCATCCATGGTCACTAGGGAGTAAGCACCATTGGGATAAACCTTATGAATAATGAAAGGTCCTTCCCATTTGGGCTCCAACTTGTGTGGTTTCCTGCCGGGGATCATTGTTGCCCTGAGGGATAATACCAAATCACCTTGTAGGAAAGAGAGATGGTGAACCTTCTTGTTGAAAGTTCGAGCTATCCTTCTCTGATTCTTTTCTAGGTTGTGCAAGGCATGAAGCCTATTCTCTTCCAGTGCTTGAAATTCATCTAGACAAATTTCATCCACTCTATCCGGCACTTTCTGGTCATAGACCGCTGTGTGAAATGAGGTCAATTGAATCTCAATGGGAAGGACGACCTCAGTTCCATACACCAAGGAATATGGGGTCACCTGGGTGAAATTACATGTCATCATCCGATAAGTCCCGAGGACGTTGGGGAGCTTATCCGGCCGAATCTTATTGTTTTGACAAACCATTTTATACAGAATGTTAGAGAGGGTTTTATTGAACACCTCAATCTTTCCATTTTCCTACGCGTGATAGCGGGAGGTATGATTAGAGCAGATATTGTACTTGGTGTACAACCTCTTTAACTCGACTGCTTTAAAGTTGGTGCCATTATCGGTGAGGATAGAACGAGGAACCCCAAACCGATGGATTATATTGGAACTCACAAAGTCAATGATAGAATGGTCCTTGACTTCATTGAGCAGAATTACCTCTGCCCACTTGGAAAAGAAATCTGTAGCAGTCAGAATGAATCGACATTGGAGAGCTGTTGCCGGTGGGTATGGTCCTACAAAATCTAACCCCCAAACTAAAAAGGGCCAAGAGTACTTGGTAGTATGGAGAGGCTCTGGTGGCCAATGCAGAAAGTTATGATGAACTTGGAATGCATGGAACCTCTTGGCTAACTCAATGCAGTCGTGGATCATGGAAGGCCAAAAATATGCTAATATCTGTATCTGGTGAGACAATTGTGGCCCAGCCTGATGGGCACCACAGGAACCAGTGTGAACCTCTTGCATGACCTATAGAATCTCAAACCCTTGAATGCAACAGAGGAGAATAGCATCAAATCCACATTTATAGAGTATCTGCTCAAGGCTAGGACCATTCTGGAGAGTAAAATGTAGCGCGCGACGTCAGATTCTCTCACGCTCGGCCCGGTCTGATGAGAGATTACAGTGTTGGAAGTATTTGACCAATGGTGTCCTCTAATCAGAAACCACTTCGATCATCACATCCATATGACTCGGGGGTCTTGGCACAGAGGCACCGGTGGTAAGATGGCTTACCTGTGGTCCGTCATCGCCATCTGGGGTAACATGAGCTATGACTCTCCGATGCGCCACGTGGATGATCAGATCATCCTACTTGGGCTCTGCAAGTGATGCAGCTAAACTAGATAAAGCATCTGGTCGACTATTCTGTGACTGAGGGACATAGATAACCTCTGTCCAAGAAGGGAACTGGGCCATTAGTTGGAGAGTGTGTTCTAACAATGGTACAAGCTCTGGCTTCCTGACAACACAGTCTCCATTGAAATGCTTAATAACTATCTCGAAATCCCCTTTCACATGAAAATGGGGCACTTTGATCTCAAGGGACAGCTCGAGACCAGTAATGAGGGCCTTATACTTTGCCTCGTTTTTATTATAGCCTTCGGATAATAGGAATGAGTATGGTAGGACAACTAGCGCTGAGGAGATAAAGATGATACCCATTCCTACTCTGTTGAGCCTAAGATCATTGAGCCTCCTACCGGTGGGGATCTGGGAGGCACCATCAAAGTGCATTTTCCAACAGGGGATGACATGATCGACTGAGAGGATTGCGTCATCAGGAAAACACAGGTCCAGGGACTGATCCGCGGATGTTGTATGGGCAGCCAAAAAGTCTGCCAACGCCTGTCCATTGATAGCCTTCTGATGCACGAACCTGATGTCGAACTACTGGAGAATCACCACCCACCACGCTAGTTAGCAAGTCCACATGGGGCAATTCAGAATATACTTCAGTGAGTCTACTTGAGATAATAGATGTACCTTGTGGTGCTATAGGTCATGCCATACTTTATGTATGGAGAATACGAGTGCAAGGAAACTCTTCTATGTGGCGGAATATCTGGTTTCTGTATCGAGGAGCATGCGGTTGAGATAGTAGAGGCTGTTATTTGTCCCCTCATTGTTCTTCTAAGCGAGAAGGGAACCAAGGGACCATTCCAGGGCAGTGACATAGAGGACAAGTGGCTTCCCAGAGACAGGTGGAATCAAGACCTGAGGCTGGTGCAAATATTTCTTGATTTCCTCAAAGGCGGTCTAGCACTCCTCATCCCACTCATAAGCGGTGCACTTCTTCATGATCTGAGAAAATGTATTACAATTTCTAGCCAGATTTGAAATAAATCGGCACATGTAGGCTAAGTGTCCTTGAAAACCTTGAAGATCCATAATATTTCTCAGTGGAGGCATCTGGATTATTACCCTGATATTTATGGGTCGATCTTAATGCCCCGATACATGAAAAAAAGAGAAGGAACTTTCTGGAAGTGAACCTGAAGGCACACTTCAACGTGTTCGTCTTCAGGTGGCAGGAACGGAGGAAACCGGACACTTTCTCAAGGTCCTTGAGATGGTCCTGGAGCTGGAAATATTTAACCACCAGGTCATCCACATAGCATTCCACCAATGTTCCCAGGATTGGCTTGAATATGTGATTCATGTCCCACTAATAGGTGGAACCTGCATTCTTCAGGATGAAGGGAATAACCTGGTAACACAAAGTACCTTGGGGTTATCTAAAAGCTTTGGACTCCTCATCCTTGGGGGCCATATGGATCTAATTATATCCAGAGTAACCATCCATGAAAGATATGGCTTGGAACCCATCTGTAGCGTCGATCAACAATTCTGTCACTGGAAGGGGAAAATCATCCTTCATACAGTGACGGTTGAGATCGTAGAAGTCGATGCAGAACCTAATCTGTCTGTTATTCTTCTTGACTGGAATGATGTTGGATAACCACTTGGGGTACTAGACCTCCTTGAACAAGTTGGATCTGATGAGCTTGTCAACTTTAGCCTCGACCATGGAACCATGAGAAGGGTGCATCTTTCTAGGAGGCTGCTTGAATCCGTGATGATTTTCCGGAAGACCAATCCGGTGGATAGATACCTGAGGATCTAGTCCTTACATCTCATTGCAACTCCAGGAGAATACATCACAGTTTTGTTTGTGGAAGCCTACATACCACTGCTACTCCTCAGGGGACATAGCGGCGCTGATCAATGTGGGTCTCAGGTTCGCCTCGCTTCCAAAGTTCACCTGTACCAACTCGTCGACCGTGGATTAGATGCCTTCCTCAAAGGCAATGGAATCATCCTCTATATCCTCTTCTACACTTATGGAGGGATCCTCTATGGGGGAAGCTTCTTTTTAGCTACCAAAACCTGATGGGAGGCTGCTAACAACTTGTGCGGTAGTGGTTATTGCATTGGGGAACTCTGGCGCTACTGAGACCATGGCTACGAAGGCTGTTGACCCGATCCAATCTGGTATCCGGCCCAAGGGGCCATTCTTGATAATATCAAAGTAGTAGTGGCACGTCAGCTGGAGTTGACTTATTCCAGCCTGACGAAATAGACAAGTATGAAGTACTTCCGTTGCCATGAGCCGAAAGTCTCGATACCTGAAAGGAGTGGGAGGCTCCAGGATCACTGGAGCCTAGTTCGTATAAGAATACGAAGTGATCTTCTGACACTGCCTAGATTTAGGAGCATGATTCCCCCTTTTCCTAGAAATGACAAAACATTCCCCCATATCTGGGGTTGTGGCCTCCAACCGATGGATCAGGAAGATGTAGGAGTCATAAGGGCCTACCCAAGGGTTGGTCGTAGCGGTGATAGGATCAACTTCACTTGCCTGGACTTGTGTATACTTGCTCTTGTAATAGTTAGCATCCAAGTAGCGGGCTTCGAAAGTGGAGAAAGGAGATGAATCACCTTGGAGTACGCCCACTCGACCATTAAGGGAGTACTTGAGGCATTAGTGATACGATTAGGGGACCACCGCATGAAGGTGGAGCCCTGGTCTGCCCATCAATTCATTATACACAGTGTCCTGGGAGACAACCATGAACTCGGTTCTGGCAACTAGGCCACAGAACTGGGTCTTCAGATGGATCTTTCAAACCGAGGTCTACTCTGTCCTATCATATCCATGGATTCTCAAATCGGAGGGAGTTAGGTCATCCTTGGATAGCCCCAACTTCTGCACTGTCCATGTAGGGATGAGGTTGATCCCAGAGCCGATGTCAACGAGACAGCGGCAGACCTCCACGCTGTTAAATTGGCATGTGATATACAATGGGCAGATGTGCCCTAATATTGGGGAGCCTTCATCTTCTACATAGAATGAAATGATGTCCTGAAATTTGTCCTCCTGAACTACTTCATCATGGAAATCTTCTGCAACTACTATCTCCATCTCAAACTGGAGGGAGCTCCTCAAAGCCTCGGAGAGTGATTTGAGCATATCTAGTAATAGATGAAGGGATTCCAGGATAGAATGCCTTGCTGGGATTTTGGAGAGATTCTTGAGAACATCATACTTCCATGCCAGGCGCGAACTTCTGCTTACAGGAAGTTGCTTTGTGCTCGGATGCATGGCGGGGCCTTCTGAATGGACTGGCGGCTGGCTAGTACTGGGAACATCCCGTTGCTCACTAGTCGAAGCCTGAAGAGTAGCTTACGGATGAGGGACAGACGGCTGGGATTGACCTGTAGCGGGGCAAAGCTGGTCGTGGCATGACCGGAGTGGTTCTCCCTGAGATAGTAGCACAAACGATGGTGGAGGCGGACCTATCGACACCGGATGAAGAGGCTGTGTGTGCTGAGTTCTGTGATGGGTCTGTTGTCTGGTCTCAGCGGCATGCACTACTTGGAAGGAGGTGAAAACTGATGTGACCCGACAACCCATATGTAAATGGCTCCGCTGATGTTGATGTTGTTGGGTTTGAGAGTGATGGGAAGAGGGGGGGGGGGTGAATTTCCTTTTAAAAAAGTTTAACAATTTAAGAAAAAGTTAAAGCGCAGCGGAAATAAAAGAGGAAAGACACAAAATTGATAACGGAGTTCGTCCTAAATCCCAAGCCTACGTCTCCGCTCCCAACTCAACCGTTGAGATATTTATACGACAGCTTGCTTTTTAATGATTGTAGCAAGAAACCCACTAGACTTTAAGGAAGCCTAGAAACCTATTTCAGCTTGCTTTTTTATTGGTTGTAGAAAGAATCCCACTAGCCTTCTTACAGGTGAAGGCTAGCTCACCTATGACTCAAGTCTTTTAAAGGGAAGGCTTGACTAACCTCTTCACACCTTGAAGGTGGTGTGAAAACCCAAACAAAGGGAGGATGAGAGAAAGAAGGGTTTGTATGCACAAACTCAAAATAATGCTCAAAATGATAAGACAACAAAAACCGTAAAGAGGAGAAGTCTTGGGCGCCAATGGATTGATTGGTGATGATGAAGAGTGCTCCCAAGCTTCTATGGTGGTGCTCCTTGGTTGTGGAAATGAGTTGGAGCAGGTGGGGATCCTTGAAGGAATGCGCCGGAGGTTCTCCAAATGATCGAAAAATGTTCCCGTGGGCTACTATATTTTTCCGAGGCTTCCTAGTCCTCTATTTATAGGAGAGGAACACCCAAATGGCCGTTGGGGGTCTTCGGAGCCGTTGGAGAGGCCTTCGAAGCCGTTGGGAGTCAAAAGTACAAGTCTGGTCAAAGCCCAACGGCTAGTTTGACTGGGCACACCGGCTGGCCGGTGGTGTCTCAACAGCTGGCCGGTGGTCCACCGGCTGGCCGGTCCTGAGCCACCGGCTGGCCGGTGCTCCAGACAGAGAGCAAGCTCTCTGCCCAAGTTCTACCGGCTGGCCGGTGGTCAGCCACCGACTGGCTGGTGACAATACCGGCTGGCCAGGGAGCTCACACCGGCTGACCGGTGTCTCTGGATAGCAACCATTGCTACTGCCAGAGACCACCGGCTGGCCGGTGGGAATACACCGGTTGGCCGGTAGACTCAGAGAGTCTACTTTCATTCCTTCTTGGCCCAACTCCTTGGCAACCTCTTTCCTATCAACAAAAACACTTGAAAAAAAGTTAGAACAAAATAAGAGTGATTGTGATCATTAAAATCCAAGAGAGAGGGGTACAACAATCTCCCCATATTTTGATGATCATAATCACCAAAACAAGCAATTTAAAAGACTGAAATGAAAGGCATGCTTTAAAGGATAAATTGAAAAGTAAAGCAATGCTTGAGAGAAATATTTCTCCCCCAATCAACCAAGGAAATCTCCCCCTTTGTGATTATCAAAATAGCATGGGGAATAAAATTTGATTGAAGTAAAGGATTGAAAAACAAGATAGATATTTTAAACCAATTGAAATTTTTGAAATTTGAATTGTACGTTTTGAAAGAAAAACGCAAAAAGGCTTAAAGGATCCTAACTCCCCCAAAATAAAAACCACAAATCACCGGGGAGAGGATTTTAGAACCGAGACAAATTTTGGACCGGAGAGACTCGCTAAAAGGGATTTTTCAATCCAAACTTGTCTTGTGGCGAGTCTTCTCCTATGAAATTCATCGTTAAAGGAAATGGTTTTGGGCCTTCCATACCGGGCATTTTTGCAGTCGCACTCGTAAATTAAGTGCCCGATCTTTTTGCAATAGTTGCAGAATTTATATTGGGAGCTCCCCCTTACAAAAAAAGTAGGAGCATGGGAAGAGGAAGCTTGCTTGGAATAGCCAAGCCCTTGGGTGGTTCTAGATATGCATTGGGAACCAAGGAGCTTCGAAAGGTTATGTTCACCTTCGGTGAACTTAGCTAGGTATTTCCTTAAATCATTGATTGTTGATTCCATAGAATCAACATCGGGAAGGTTTTGGATCTTGAGGGACAAGTCTTCCTTCTCTTTGAGAAGTTGATCCTTTTCGGAAGAAAGAATTTTGAATTTCTTTTTTAAAGTAAAAAATTTGGAAGAAAGTTCGTGAAAAACTTCCTCCAATTGATCTCTCGCATGTTGGAGATCCTCGTAAGATAAATGATTGAATGAATTGGAAGAACAAGAGGAAGATGAGTCGGAAGAGGTTACCTCATGAAATGCCATTAGACATTTTTTACCGTTGTCTTTTGAGGAGGAGGAGGATGAGGAGCTATCACTCCAAGTGGCCTTGAATGCCTTTTTCTTTTCCTTTTGCTTGGCCCTTGTCTTGTGGAGTGGGCAATCGGGCTTATAATGGACTTTCTTGCCGCACCCATAGCATATTACCTCGGGCTCGGATTTTTCGTCGAGTTCTTCCTTTCGAGCCTTGCGAGATTTCTTCTTTTTGTTCTTCTTCATGAATTTGTGCATCTTGCGGGCAAGGTTCTCGATTTCTGAATCGCCGCTTGAATAGGAAGAAGATGAGGAGGAGGAGATTTCTTCTTTTTGAACTTTGAAGGCGATGTTCTTTGGAGTTTTGATGAGTTTGCCTTCCTTTTCAGCTTGCCTCCTCCTGGTGATCTCGTAGGTCATGAGGGATCTGATGAGCTCTTCGACCGGCATTTCTTTTAAATTCTTCGCTTCTTGAATTTCCGTGACTTTCGGTGCCCATGAACATGGTAAGATCCAAAGGATCTTCTTGACCATCATCTCTGCAGAAACATCATCTCCAAGAGACTTTCACCCATTACAAACATCAGTAAAGCGAGTAAACATATCAGTAATATTTTCAGATGGATGCATGGTAAAAGACTCAAAATCTTGACGATACATATCCAATCGAGTATCCTTAACTTTGTTGGTCCCCTCATGGGTAAGCTACAAAAGTTTCCAGATTTCATGAGATGAAGTGCATGTGGAAACTCGATTGAATTCATTACGATCAAGGCCGCAATGAAGAGCGTTCATGGCTTTTCCATCAAGCTCGAAATTTTTAATATTGGCTTGAGTCCATTTGGATTCATCGGGAGAAGAGAGAGAGAAACCATGCATGAAAATTCTATAAATAGGATAACCTATACTTCTAAGAAAAGTAGACATGCGGGTTTTCCAATAGGTATAGTCGGTTCCATCAAAAAAAGGAGCACGACCCAATGAATAACCTTCGGGGGAGAAAGAAGATGAAGCCATCACAATGGATCTTGAATTTGAAACCGGTTAAGGTATTACACAAACACTCCTTCGATACCAATTGTTGGGTCGGAGAGTGATGGCAAGAGGGGGGGGGGTGAATTGCCTTTTAAAAAAGTTTAACAATTTAAGAAAAAGTTAAAGCGCAGCGAAAATAAAAGAGGCAGGACACAAAATTGATAACGGATTTCGGCCTAAATCCCAAGCCTACATCTCTGCTCCCAACTCAACCGTTGAGAGATTTATACGAAAGCTTGCTTTTTAATGGTTGTAGCAAGAAACCCACTAGACTTTAAGGCAGCCTAGAAACCTATTACATCTTTCTTTTTATTGGTTGTAGCAAGAAACCCACTAGCCTTCTTACAGGTGAAGGCTAGCTCACCTATGACTCAAGTATTTTACAGGGAAGGCTTGAATAACCTCTTCACACCTTGAAGGTGGTGTGAAAACCCAAACAAAGGGAGGATGAGAGAAAGAAGGGTTTGTATGCACAAACTCAAAATAATGTTCAAAATGATAAAACAATAAAAACTGTAAAGAGGAGAAGTCTTGGGCGCCAATGGATTGATTGGTGATAATGAAGAGCGCTCCCAAGCTTCTATGGTAGTGCTCCTTAGTTGTGGAAGTGAGTTGGAGCAGGTGGGGATCTTTTAAGGAATGCGCCGGAGGTTCTCCAAATGATCGAAAAATGTTCCCGTGGGCTACTATATTTTTCTGGGGCTTCCTAGTCCTCTATTTATAGGAGAGGAACACCCAAATGGCCGTTGGGGGTCTTCGGAGCCGTTGGAGAGGCCTTCGGAGCCGTTGGGAGTCAAAAGTACAAGTCTGGTCAAAGCCCAACGGCTAGTTTGACTGGGCACATCGGCTGGCCGGTGGTGTCTCACCAGCTGGCCGGTGGTCCACCGGCTGGCCGGTCCTGATCCACCAGCTGTCCGGTGCTCTAGACAGAGAGCAAGCTCTCTGCCCAGGTTCTACCGGCTGGCCGGTGGTCAGCCACCGGCTGGCTGGTGACAACACCGACTGGCCGGGGAGCTCACACCGGCTGACCGGTGTCTCTGGACAGAAACCATTTCTACTGCCAGAGACCAACGGCTGGCCGGTGGGAATACACCGGTTGGCCGGTAGACTCAGAGAGTCTACTTTCAGTCCTTCTTGGCCCAACTCCTTGGCAACCTTTTTCCTATCAACAAAAACACTTGAAAACAAGTTAGAACAAAATAAGAGTGATTGTGATCATTAAAATCCAAGAGAGAGGGGTACAACAATCTCCCCCTATTTTGATGATCACAATCACCAAAACAAGAAATGTAAAAGACTGAAATGAAAGGCATGCTTTAAAGGATAAATTGAAAAGTAAAGCAAAGCTTGAGAGAAATATTTCTCCCCCAATCAACCAAGGAAATCTCCCCCTTTGTGATTATCAAAATAGCATGGGGCATAAAATTTGATTGAAGGAAAGGATTGAAAAACAAGATAGAGATTTTAAACCAATTGAAATTTTTGAAATTTGAATTGAATGTTTTGAAAGAAAAACGCAAAAAGGATTAAACGATCCTAAATCCCCCTAAATAAAAACAACAAATCACCGGGGAGAGGATTTTAGAACCGAGACAAATTTTGGTCCGGAGAGACTCGCTAAAAGGGATTTTTCAATCCAAACATGTCTTGTGGCGGGTCTTCTCCTATGAAATTCATCGTTAAAGGAAATGGTTTTGGGCCTTCCATACCGGGCATTTTTGCAGTCGCACTCGTAAATTAAGTGCCCGATATTTTTGCAATAGTTGCGAAATTTATATTGGGATCTCCCCCTTACAAAAAAAGTAGGAGCATGGGAAGAGGAAGCTTGCTTGGAATAGCCAAGCCCTTGGGTGGTTCTAGATATGAATTGGGAACCAAGGAGCTTCGAAAGGTTATGTTCACCTTCGGTGAACTTAGCTAGGGATTTCCTTAAATCCTTGATTGTTGATTCCATAGAATCAACATCGGGAAGGTTTTGGATCTTGAGGGAAAAGTCTTCCTTCTCTTTGAGAAGTTGATCCTTTTCGGAAGAAAGAATTTTGAATTTCTTTTTTAAAGAAAAAAATTTGGAAGAAAGTTCGTGAAAACCTTCCTCCAATTGATCTCTCGCATGTTGGATATCCTCGTAAGATAAATGATTGAATGAATTGGAATAACAAAAGGAAGAGGAGTCGGAAGAGGTTACCTCATGAAATGCCATTAGACATTTTTTACCATTGTCTTTTGAGGAGGAGGATGATGAGGAGCTATCACTCCAAGTGGCCTTGAATGCCTTTTTCTTTTCCTTTTGCTTGGCCCTTGTCTTGTGGAGTGGGCAATCGGGCTTATAATGGCCTTTCTTGCCGCACTCATAGCATATTACCTCAGGCTCGGATTTTTGGTCGAGTTCTTCCTTTCGAGCCTTGCGAGATTTCTTCTTTTTGTTCTTCTTCATGAATTTGTGCATCTTGCGGGCAAGGTTCTCGATTTCGGAATCACCGCTTGAAGAGGAAGAAGATGAGGAGGAGGAGCTTTCTTCTTTTTGAACTTTGAAGGTGATGTTCTTTGGAGTTTTGATGAGTTTGCCTTCCTTTTCAGCTTGCCTCCTCATGGTGATCTCGTAGGTCATGAGGGATCCGATGAGCTCTTCGACCGGCATTTATTTTAAATTCTTCGCTTCTTGAATTGCCGTGACTTTTGGTGCCCATGAACTTGGTAAGATCCAAGGGATCTTATTGACCATCATCTCTGCAGAAACATTATCTCCAAGAGACTTTCTCCCATTACAAACATCAGTAAAGCGAGTAAACATATCAGTAATATTTTCATATGGATGCATGGTAAAAGACTCAAAATCTTGACGGTACATATCCAATCGAGTATCCTTAACTTTGTTGTTCCCCTCATGGGTATCCTCCAAAAGTTTCCAGATTTCATGAGATGAAGTGAATGTGGAAACTCGATTGAATTCATTACGATCAAGGCCGCAATGAAGAGCGTTCATGGCTTTGCCATCAAGCTCGAAATTTTTAATATCGGCTTGAGTCCATTTGGATTCATCGGGAGAAGAGAGAGAGAAACCATGCATGACAATTCTATAAATAGGATAAACTATACTTCTAATAAAAGTAGACATGCAGGTTTTCCAATAGGTATAGTCGGTTCCATCAAAAAAAGGAGCACGACCCAATGAATAACCTTCGGGGGGGAAAGAAGATGAAGCCATCACAATGGATCTTGAATTTGAAACTGGTTAAGGTATTACACAAACACTCATTTGATACCAATTGTTGGGTCGGAGAGTGATGGAAAGAGGGGGGGGGGGTGAATGGCCTTTTAAAAAAGTTTAACAATTTAAGAAAAAGTTAAAGCGCAGCGGAAATAAAAGAGGCAAGACACAAAATTGATAACGGAGTTCGGCCTAAATCCCAAGCCTACGTCTCCGCTCCCAACTCAACCGTTGAGAGATTTATATGACAGATTGCTTTTTAATGGTTGTAGCAAGAAACCCACTAGACTTTAAGGCAGCCTAGAAACCTATTACAGCTTTCTTTTTATTGGTTGTAGCAAGAAACCCACTAGCCTTCTTACAGGTGAAGGCTAGCTCAACTATGACTCAAGTCTTTTACAGGGAAGGCTTGACTAACCTCTTCAAACCTTGAAGGTGGTGTGAAAACCCAAAGAAAGGGAGGATGAGAGAAAGAAGGGTTTGTATGAACAAACTCAAAATAATTCTCAAAATGATAAAACAATAAAAAACGTAAAGAGGAGAAGTCTTGGGCACCAATGGATTGATTGGTGATGATGAAGAGTGCTCCCAAGCTTCTATGGTGGTGCTCCTTGGTTGTGGAAGTGAGTTGGAGCAGGTGGGGATCCTTGAAGGAATGCGCCGGAGGTTCTCCAAATGATCGAAAAATGTTCCCATGGGCTACTATATTTTTCCGGGGCTTCCTAGTCCTCTATTTATAGGAGAGGAACACCCAAATGGCCGTTGGGGGTATTTGGAGCCGTTGGAGAGGCCTTCGGAGCCGTTGGGAGTCAAAAGTACAAGTCTGGTCAAAGCCCAAAGGCTAGTTTGACTGGGCACACCGGCTGGCCGGCGGTGTCTCACCAGCAAGCCGGTGGTCCACCGGCTGGCCGGTCCTGATCCACTGGCTGGCCGGTGCTCCAGAAATAGAGCAAGCTCTCTGCCTAGGTTCTACTGGCTGGTGACAATACCGGCTGGCCGGGGAGCTCACACCGGCTGACCGGTGTCTCTGGACAGAAACCATTGCTACTGCCAGAGACCACCGGCTGGCCGGTGGGAATACACCGGTTGGCCGGTAGACTCAGAGAGTCTAATTTTAGTCCTTCTTGTCCCAACTCCTTGGCAACCTTTTTCCTATCAACAAAAACACTTGAAAACAAGTTAGAACAAAATAAGAGTGATTGTGATCATTAAAATCCAAGAGAGAGGGGTACAACAGATGTCGGCTGGGGACATTGGGGAGGATCGCCTGGTGTTGACCCTCTTCGAGAGTCATATAAGGATTTACCAACTCAACAGTGTTAACCGAAGTGTACCCTTGACTGTCACTCAAAGAATAATCCACCACTGGGAGAATCTTGGGGTGGGGGACCCCATCTCTGGGGGAATAAAGTCGCTGAGAGTGTGGGACAATGGTGGCATTGGAAGGGCACGTTGCTTCTTCGTACGCTGCCGATGCTTGCTCTTCTTGGAAGAGGCTGACTGAGATAATGATGCAGAAGTGGTGGCAACAGCTTTTGAAAGTTCTGGCTGATTTAGGTATTCACAAATGAAGCCATGGAAATGGAAAACCTTTTTTCGGGCCATCCAGTTGCTATACTTCTAAGACCCCCAGTCAAAAACCTGTTGCCACTCACCTTCGTCATTCCTAATGCTATCTGATCTCACAAAGACACCCGCCACATATGTTGGGGCCAGGCCCAACCTGATTATGTTATCATCAATATGGTCTTGGAGCCCATCCATGAACACACAACACTTCTTGATGGTGTTCTCCATGATCCGATGATAAGGGTAGTAGTTGGGGTGATCAGTGAGATTCACAACTTCTGGCTTTCTGCACTCAGGCAGTCGTACAATGCTTTTCTCTAAGGTCCTGTGGAAGTATCCAGGGACCTGGGCCTTGTCAAAAAAGTAGGTACGATTCCTTATGTCCAGAAAGGGGGCTCTTGGAGCCTGTCCCTGACGGGGGGCCGGAGGAGCCTGCCGAGGAGGCATACCTTGATTATCTGACCTAGGAGGTGGCGACATGTTACGCGGGGCGCCTGCTGATTCTGAGGACTCTACTCGGCTGGAAGATGCACCCATAGAGGTGGACCTCTGCGGGGCTATGGAGATGGCTCCACTGGTAGTAATTCGAGTTGCCTAGTGGCATCTACCTGGGTCACCGTGGAAGGCTCAACTCTGGTAGCCCTTCTTTCTGGGATCACAGGGGGCAGCGGACTTGCCTGACTGGCCTGTTGTAGGGAATCTTTGAGGCGCTGGGCCATATCAGAGAAGTCTCAGAAGCCTCCAAGATAGTTCTGAGTGATCATGGAGGGAAACAGTTCCATCTTGAAATTCCCCACACACATCATCAGTAATTTCTCATGAGTCAGTGGCAGTTCAAGGGATTATGTGAGCCCCTTCCACCGGGCGATGAAGTCAGTGACTCGGTCATCGGGCCTTTGCTTACATCTGAAGAGGACTCCGATGTTTGTCTTTCGGGTGTTAGAGATGAACTGGTAATGGAATTGCTTGCGAAGTTCCTCCCAGCTGGTTAAGAATCTGATAGGGAGTTGGTTTTACCAAACGAATGTCGGTCCCTCCAATGTCTGAACAAAACAGGGGAGCTTGGCGGCCTCATACTGCGCTGGGGTCACTAACATAGGCCCACACCTCGAGTTAAAGTGGTTCAGGTGCTACGATAGGTCCCCCATCCCATTAAAGGGGGAGAAATTTGGATTCCCAAATCTCGGGGGTGCTGGCATGTCATCAACCCATGCCAGGTATGGCTTTCCATCAGGTGGGATGGCCACCTGTCGTGTTTCCAAAGCCTCAATGCGGGCGATTAGCGCTGCCATTAGATCGTATGGACATGGGTACTTGTCCTGATGGGGATCCCTAACCACGAGCGCATTTCCCGACTCTTCAATGTGGTAAACAAGCTCACCAGTTTGTGGAACGGCCGGTGCAGTGACCCTTGGGGCTGACGGAGGAGCCCGAGCAGGGTTCCTTGAATTGTTGCGCCTTTTGGGAGGGTTCAGTGGGACATACCATTCCCTCTTTTTGTGAGCTATGGCTTCTTCCCTATCAACGAATATGGAATGATCAGAGTTACTTGAGAGAATCTCGCCGAGGGGTAGTTATTCCTACCCCTATCGCCCTGACCTAGGATCACCATAGTCGGGTCGCCGTTCTGCAATGTGTTCAGCCAGAAGCTTGTCGACTAACTTCTTCTACTCAGTAATCTACTTGTGTAACACGACCTTCTTGGGGTCCTCTTCCGTCTTTTACACTAAGGCGGATGGTTCGGAGAGCTTGACAGCACCAACGTGCTCTTTTCCCTTTCTAACATTCCGACTCAGTACCAATGCTTCAATGGGTGGAGGGAGACCTAGGAGGTTCCACTGCAGGTGAGTAATCCTCCCCAATGGGTCTAGTGGTGGTATGTCCTTTGGGGGGATGTCCCCATAAAGAAGTCCAAGCTCATTCTCCTCTCCCATTAGATCGGTCATGTTGACCGCCACTCTTCTTGGGGGCATGTCCTCACTATCACCAAGCGAATCGGGATGCCGGCTAATCGCACAGAAGAGGAGGGCAACGTACTGCCCCCAGCCACGTACTTCCACATGGGGGGTAGCCTCATCAATAACTTTTCGGAGTACTTGGAAACTCTGAATGAATTGATGTTGGAGGGCCCTTTGGCAGCCAAGTGACTCAGGGTGCCAGACCGTAGGGAGTGTGGCCAGGTCAACCAGCCGACATTGCTCGCCGATGTCTTCCAGATGCTCTTATCTTCCGGGATAAGTCACCCGCTAGTGGTGAAGACGGAAGTGAGTCACCTAGAGGGTTTGGTGGAAACATTCAAACTCCTCTGGGGTGAGCGATTCTGGCATACAAAAACTCGATCCTGCGACCGACCAAAACTTCTCAGGGAAGTGGCCCACTGCGAGGATGAGCCAGAATATCCTCAACTTAGATTCAAGGTTTGGCCCTTGATTGCCCCACTCATCGAATAAGAGTGGCTGAGGAAATGGTAGTGGCGCTGAGGCCAGACACTGGGCTAGTAGGCTCACCGAAGAAGAATATAGTGAGCGGGCTGATTGGCCGCCGAATATTGGGCTGTCCTCCAAGGGTTGCAGCGACCTGGCAGCCATGTCACGATAAGATCGACCAACAAACAGATCTCCTGAAACAGTATCAGCATCTATCGAGGGTGGGTTGTTCCATGGCTCTTCCTCCATTGACTCCCAAAATAGCTCTCTGTCATCTCTTGACGAGGTATAGGGTGCTTCTGGAGACGCCGGTGGAAACTACGCGATCAGTCCCGGGGGACATGCCAAGTTCTCGTCCTCCTTGATATACCTTTGGAGGGAGACAGGGATCCTGTGGATCTCACATTCTGGGAGTATGAGGTTGATTCAACTTGTTCTTGTCCCATCCCCTAACTTAGAGGACTGAGGGGAGGTCTCCCATGATGAGTCGCACTCCGCTTCGAAGTCTGAGAAGCGGACTAGTCTGATTCCTGACCGGCGTTCCCCAGAATTCCTCTTGTGGCAGCAACAATCCGCCTTCCTTCCCCTGGGTGGATCTACATGACAAGGCTGATTTCCAACATGGGGTCCTCTGGACGCACTGGTGCTGGGGCGGAGAGGGTTTCTACCTGAGAAATCCAGGGTGCGAGGAGCACCGAGACAAATTTCAAAAGGGACACGGGGAGGACCTCCATGCTTGCAAGTGACCGGACATGCAATGTCTCCATACCAGCAGTCTGCGGCAGGGGGAGTGACCCCATACCCAATGTAGTGAGAGCAGGAGACACATATGGAGTGTTTTTGTCACGGGTAATACCCTCTCTTGTGTTGAAGGTGGCGTGGGGTAGACCTCCAAGCTGAGGTTGAAAGCAGGGAGGATCTACACCTTCCGTAGTGGCGGCACGGAGCGAGCCTCCGTGTGGGGTGGCACCGCTACAGATTGGTTAGTGGCGGCCACCACCTGCACCGATGAACGAGAGAGTCGACCCAGCCTGCCCGTGGGGTGGTTGGGGCCTCGATCCAGGTCGGGCGTGAAGCTGCCCCTGCTCAACGTATGCATGGAGTTGGAGGTATGAGTCAGTGGTGGCTCGGGCCACAGTAATCACTGAAGTTGACCCCCCATGGAGAGAATCCTCTTCCGCTCATGCCCGACACAGGAGTCAGGTCAGTTGGACTGGAGCCGGTGGTGCAGGCATGTGGATTACCTGCTCCTTGGCCCAGGGAACCGGGCATTGGTGCTGACGAGACCTGGTGGGAGCCCTCACCGGGAGCCCTTGAAGTGGGACTCTGATTGGGCCAACCCGAACATCCCCTACCTTGTCGGCATATGGGAGGGAGTTGTCAATGCATTTGGAGGAAAAGCTCCCGAAAATATTGAATGTTGGGGCGGGGAGTAGGGGCTCCCTATGCGGACCTCGGGGGCGGCGTTGACGGTGAGGCACAGTTGCGTCGGGATCTAGATGGGCCATAACCCTGGTAAGGATAATACCCTCCTCCTCGTACCAGCATACTAGTTCATTAATTACCCATCATTGGATAATTTCTGATGGGGAGAGGGGGCATGGGTGCCCAAAAGTCATGGCGGTCAAGGATATCATGGAAGCGGCAGAACCGCATGGAGTAGCCGTGTCGATATTGCACCTGCCCCTACGCCAGTGGGAAGGTGAACGATCTCCGTATGCAACAAATTGGATCCTGAAAGCAGGGAGATGAAATCATTAACACTACTAGGAAAAGAAATCAAAAACTAGTGCCCCAACGCCATTCCGTCTTCTGTGGCCGGTAAGAGGGATCCACACTGACATCGTCATATAATGGAATGCTCATCGTCCTAACTGTCCCAACATCTGATGAGTTTCACGTTAGGCCTTTTTGGTGGGACTTGGTACCGGATGACTGTGTCAGATGACATTCTAAACCACCGATTCCCCGAACGCTACTAGCCTTTATTATTAGGAGAAGCCATTCACATCGGGTTCACCATTTATGTTTCTGATGCTTTTTCCGGGGCGCGAGGAAGCGCTGCTACTGCCCTGAAATCCCGCTTTCCAAAGGAGGCTGGCATCCGATCGTTATTTAGGGACGTCTGCTCCATGATCAAAATAGGATGATGGGATGTTGGTTCTTCCTTCCGTGGATTCCTCCTCAGAACTCATCACCTAGTCTGGGTCTCCCTAATAGATTTAATACATAGTTCGTGAAGCTTTTCCCGGTGCCATATCTTCATGGACACCAGTTAATTATGCCACTTCTATCAGGACCTTCCAAGGAGTATGGTCAGGGTAACAACCTTTGGTTAGAAGAGTTGTCACACTGGGAATCACTAGCGTGTCTTGATGCTGGGGGATTGGCATGTCTGTGTTCTGTCCCTTATCATAGTGCTTCTCGAGGGCGCAAAATCAAGAGGCATCCCACGTTGAATGTGGGGAATTGTATTCCATAGGAATGTATCTGAGGTTTTCCTCAGCTTCCCATGTTTAAAACACGGTATGCCGCAAGTTTAATTTCTAGCAGAGATGGATTGGACTGATTGGAACACTGGTTAGAGTGGATCATATGGGTGTAACCCCCAGAGGGGACACCGATGTTAGGGCCGACACGTCGGTGGATTCACAAATACTGTTAAATGGAATGGGGTATGAGGTGGCATGATCCCACTAGGATGTGGCGGCCTGGGTAAGGATCAGGATGGACAATGGTTTTGGTCTTGAGCCTCCAAGAGACTTTCGACGTACCCACTTGGAAGGGAATCAAAGTCCATGTAGTTCAGACGACAAATACAGTTTAACATCATGCGAGATGGGTATGAGGCTTACACTCTGAGGTGGCCCATGGTGTTGGAGAACCGACGTGAATGGGGTTGGAATGACCGGGTGGTGGGCTTGAACCTCATGGAGGATTCCTACGCACCATGCCTTGACATGGATAAAATTCCCCGTTGTTCGGGATGAAATGGGGCTTACACTCTGAGGCAGCCTAAGGTGGTTGGGGCTTGAACCTCATGGAGGCTTCCTACGTATCATGCCTTATCATGGATCAAAGTCCTTGTAGTTCAGGATGGAATGGGGCTTACACTCTGAGGTAGCCGAAGGTGGTTGGGGATTCAACCTCATGAAGGCTTCCTACGTACCATGCCTTGACATGGATCAAAGTCCCCATAGTTTGGGATGGAACCAGGCTTACACTCTGAGGCGGCCCAAGGTGGTTGGCACCTGAACCTCATGGAGGCTTCCTACGCACCATGCCTTGACATGGATCAAAGTACCTATAGTTCGGGATGGAATGTGACTTACACTTTGAGGCGGCCCAAGGTTGTTGGGGCATGAACCTTGTGGAGGCTTGCTATGTACCTTGCCTTGACATGGATCAAATTCCCCGTAGTTCGGGTATACACTTTAATGTCATGCGAGACGAGGGTGCCTGGAAGTTTAACGTCCCGTAGCTCGGACGAGGGAATTTGGGGATTACGCTCTGAGGCGGCCCATGGTTTGTCATGGTTGGTGCTCACTCTAAGCTCACAGGATTCATGCTTGGTGTGAGAAACAAGTGATAGTAGAGACCTGATGATCGCATTGTGAAAGATGCATCCGTGGGAAATAGAATGGGTCTTAGGCATTGAGCGGACCATGGTGCTGGGGCTTACTCTAGGATGGAGGCCCGAGGGTGAAAAAGCATAGCGTGAGAGGGATTTGGGACCGAAGAAAGGAGGAGCCTCATTCCCTATCATGCCCTCCACTGGCCTTGGCACCAAGGAAGTGAGGAGGAGCAAGTGTGCTGCCTCCTGCAAAAAAATCTAGGGTCTTACAGAAAGGTGGCTGCCCTTCCCCCACAGAAAAACGCCACTCCAATAAGGATGATATCACCACCTATGAGGGACGATCCCATTCCCATGGAGATGAGTGGGCAAGGAGAATGTCCGAGGCGGGGGAACCCTACATGTGAGGCATGTGGCCCGGTCATAGTTTAACGTCATGTGTTGAGGACGATGGCGCATGGCAGTTTAACATCCTGTAGCTCAGAAAAGGTGGGTTTACTCCGCACCCCTAGGACTTACATGACTGGTAACCTCTACTCCTTGTGGGAGGGAAGGCATCATCAAGGCCGTAGAAAGGGGGTGTCACATAGAAAACCATCGAGGGGTCCACGTTAGCGTAGCTATGCGAAGAAGCAATAGACGTTAGCATGCCTTTGTGAAGAAGAATGAGGCGAAGCAACGCAACAAGAAGAATTTTCCAAGGGACTTTTAAGTTACATTGTACAAGCCTAGAAGGTAGTACGAGTTAACCATGTATGATTCGGATGACTGGGGTGCACAAGACACCTACAAATGGCACCCAGAAGGAGGGCATCAGGCACTCGTGCAGAGGGGGAGCCCGGGGAGCACCGAGGTGAAAGGACCCAGGGAATTGCACACATCCCTTGAGGTTTGCATGAAATAAATGGATCCGGTGTGAAAAGACCTTGGTTGGTGTGAAATCGCAGATGCTTATATGTAATTGGGGGGGGCATAGGTTTTACCTGCAAGGAGAATGAATTGCGCGCAAGTGGTAGAGGCTACATGAAAGGAAAAGGGGTGTATGAAATGGAAGAAATTGAGTTCAATTGGACATCCTGTGCGCAACGGAAGGAATTGCGTGCAAGGGGGTGGCCCCAAAGGAATTGGAATTCAGTCCAAGCCAAAGGGGATCTCTTACGAAGGAAGACCTTGGGGTGATAGGGCACAAAAAGAACCATACCTGAAGCCTATATTGCGCATGCGCAGAATGCCAATTATGCGCACGAGATCAGGTTCAAAATCTTCAGCCCTGAAAAGGAAGGGGGTCACCTTCTATTTATAGGAGATCGGGGGCGCGAAATATAGGTCAGCGCGAAATAATTGCGCGATAGAAGCGACAGTGCAAAATGTCAACCATGCGGGGTGAGGGTGCAAAGTTATTTTGCATCTGCACTGGGGAATCTTTGAGAATCCTGGAACTTTTCATGCAGGATAGATTTTTTCATGCACTTCACCATTTTTTTCATGCAACACTTCCAAGCCCCTCAGACCGGGTCTTCAGGTCCGAATATGACTTCTCTTTTGTCATTTCAAAACATCCTTCAACACTAAATTACTTTTCAGAATCTATATTGGCATTAAATTATTCTTCCCTAAATAGCATGAGACTCTTCTTTCACCAAAGACCTAAGTTGATGCACTATGAAATATTTTTTTCACTAAAAACCAAATGTTCAACACTTCCATTTTCGAAGCTCCTTCATTATGCTCAAAACCTTAGTGAGGAAAATTGCCTTTGTGAAGCTCACTGTGTCCCCACGAAATACCCCATAATTGTGAAACACCCATAACTCAGAGGCATTGGAATCAGTCAAAACATGACTAGTCTTTTCATGATTCTCAAGTTCCCATAGAAATCCATATTTGAAAATATCCCTAACCTTCATGAAATTAGTGTGATTACAAATTTATCAAATAATATTCCTATAAAATGAAGTTGGTTTAGCCTCATATTTATAGGCATGACAATTCATGATGCTCTACTACCTTTACCATATTTTTCATATCTTTCAAAAAAATATTTTTGAATCTCATCCATTCATGAATCCCGAGTGATATTTTTCACAGTCACAGAGATCACCATTAACTCATTGCACATTCATGATTCTACACTTCTCATATTCATGAAAAAAATGTCAACCAATCAAAAACATACAAAACCCACCATTATGAAACCTAGTAATCATGAAACCCATTCCTTCATCATATTTATCAATATTTGATTTCAGAAAAAAACCTCACATGATACGAGCCACCTCCTCTGGATTTTGAGCCCAAAAATTTGGAAAACACTAGAAAATGATGCCACCATCAACATTGTTGTCAGTATGTACTATAACATCACTTTTCTTGAAAACACCTTCATCAACCAAGTGTAGATTGACAAAAAACACAAACCAAACTACATTTCTAGCAACGAAAAACCTTGGTTCCAATAATATCCCCCCTTGGGCTTGTTATAAATCTTCAGTTAAATTAAATAAAGAACCATCCCCTTATCAAAACCTAAAATGATAGAGACAAGTCATCCAACACTCTATGTCTATGGGAGAAAATCTCGGTGTAGAAAGAAAAGGGGAATCATGAATTGGGTTCTCGTGTTTTGGAATTCCTAAATATTTTCAAGCAAAGCCCTGTCAGTTTCCTCATAACACAAAATTCTCATCATGTCACAGAAGTATTTCATGGTTTGTCAAACCCCTTCAACCCCTTTATCAAATTGAATTTCTCTATTCTCCCCCTTTTTCAATAAAGACAAAGAACCTGATTTTTACTTATAGAGATCAAAAGAACAGTCCCCTTGGATCCTATCACCCCCATATACCTGCATCACTTCTAAAAATAGATTACAATGGTTAAAACAACTGGGGAGAGGGGAAAAACTATAGACTCCTCATTCATTGAGAGATGGTTTAACATTGAGGCTCAAATCATATTTCTTGAACACATGGGCTTAAAATGTCTTGGTCAGAATGTCTTTCACTTGGTCATCAGTTCCAACATGATCCATTTTAATCACACCTTGTTCATATTTTTCTTTTATGTAGTGATATATGATTTCAATATGTTTTGTATGAGAATGATGGAAAATATTCTTTGTAATATTGATCACACTCTTGTTATCCTAGTGTATCACCATTGATTGTTTCACCTCATCACCAATATCAGTCAGTTGTTTCTTCATCCATAATATTTGAGTGAAGGCCTTCATAGTAGATATATACTCAGCTTCAAAATTATTAATAAAAGTGGTTTCTTATTTCTTACTCAACCATACCACACATTTCTTTAAAATAAAGAATTCTCCACCACTTTTGGAATTTCCTTACACCACATATCCATCCCAATCAGCATCATTAAAATCTGATAGTTCATTATCTCTTCCTATAGAAAAGTATAAGACATAATCATGAGTACCATTAATATACCTCATGATTATTTTAACTTCCACCATATGTTCTTCATTTTGATTACTTTGAAAGTAGGAAACTAAGAATGTGTAAAAGACAATATATTTCCGAGTTATAGTTAAGTATAATAAGCTTCCAATGATTCTTCTGTACGTGGTGGGATTCAGAGATATCCCATCCTCATGCTTTCTAAGTATTTTCCCAACCACAATTGGATTTGACATTAGTTTATTGTTTCTCATGATAAATTTCATTAGGATATCTATTTCATATTTATTCTAAGAAATTAAGGTGAAATCCTTCTTATAAATCACCTACATCGCTAGGAAGTATGCGAGTTCACCAATCATAGACATTTAAAATTCATATTTCATGTGATTGGAAAATTATTCCACTGATTTCTGCTTACTTTTTCCGAAAAAAAATCATCCACATACACCAACACCATAAATTGATCTTCCTATGAGTTTTCCATATAGAGATTATGATCGAAGCCACCTATTTTGAATTTAATCTTCTTCAAATACATATATATTAGAGAATACCAAGCACACACTGCCTGATTTACACCATAGAGATCCTTATTTAATATAAAAACATTTTCTTAATCATTTACAATCATAAATATCACTGGTTGTTCAATGTATACTTCCTATTCAAGGACTCTATTTAACAATGCTGTTTTGAAATCAATATGATAAACTTTGTATCCTCATTGAATTTCCATATAAAATAAAACCCTGAATGAATCTAGTCTTGCTACTAGAGAAAATGTTTCATCATCATCAACGCCTTAAATCTATGCCTAGCCTTTACATAGTAAGCACACCTTATTCCTGATCACATTTACACATTCATCGAATTTTCTTAAAGATCCACTTTGTTCCAATCACATTGTGATCACCTGGTCTCTTAACTAGATCCCATGTTTGGTTCTTGTCAATTTGATCCAATTATTCATTAATGGACATAACCCATGGTTCATACCATGTTGTTTATTCAAATGAGGTTGGTTCTAAAATTGATAGGAAAGCATAATGTACTTCACTCCTCATTCTCCTTATCTATGTGGGAGCTGTCTAATCCTCAATGTTGTTGGATTGATCAATTTATACTCTTTTATTTCTCATATGATTTTCCGATGAAGTTTCTTCATCCATGGTTTCCTCTTCTGATTATTCTTATGAATCATAATCGTTTTGTGACCCCTGAATGTTTTTCACACCATCCTATAATTATAAATTTTAATCTGTTCCATTTCTACTATCTTCTTAATCTTCTATCATATCAATATAGGAGCTACTTGAGTTATTTTTGGTCTTATATTCAATTATATTGACACTAATTATTTCAATAAATCTTCAAATATTATTATTGAAACATTTTTAGGATTTTATATTCATTGAATATCCATGGAATATTTTTTATTCTATAGAATCACCATACTTTCCTTGATTTTCTTTTTTTTGAATGAAACATTTACTTTAGAAAACATGAAAATACTTCAGAGAGGGTTTCCTGCCATGATACAACTCATATGGTACCTTAGTTTCTTCCATATAGATACCTATTCAATTTTTAGAGTACAATTATACTTGAATAGCCTCTTTCTAGAAATTATAATAGATATGACTCTCAATCATCATAGTTCTGGCCATATTGTTCACCTATAGATTTCTGCGTTGAACAACTCTATTTTTCAAGGGGGTTCTCATTATAGCCACATCATGTCCTATTACATGTTTTTATAAGTAGTTTTCAAAATCAATGGAAGTTTATTTTCCTCAATTATTATAACCTAGAACTTTAATTATGCAGTTAGTATCATTCTCAGCTATTAGGTGATAGGTTTTCATGCAATCAAGAACTTTTCATTTCATGTGTATCATCATCATAAAAGCCATTATACTATAATAACCAATGAAAATAATTATGTACCTTTATCCATATGTCCTATCAAAATTTATCGGACCACATACATCTGTGTTGATGAGATCAAGAAAATTTTATGCCCTTTTCTTCTTTGAATAATATGAACTGCAGACCATCTTTCCTCGCATACAATCATCGCATGACTTTTCCCATTCACATTTTAGACTAGGTATATCCATGATTATATTCATATTAAATATATTTTATATTTTTTGTTGATTAATTTTACCTAATATCCAGTGCCACAAGTTGTTTTCTTCTTCCACTGTCAAGTAGAAAATGTTCTCTTTACTGTCAACCTGATATAAGTTACCATCTATTCTTCATCCTTTAATGAAATAACTCCCTATCTTTACTATGACAGTGAAACCCTTTTTATTTAATTTTAATATTTATATTGATTCATAGATTTGACTCACACTTAGGAGATTGTGATGAAAACCATCCACATAAAGAACTTCAATTTTCCTCAACTTGTTGGATGCTGGTTCTGTACTTCCACTAACTCAGATTTTCAAAGAAACGTCACTACTAAACCTTACATTTATATCAACCCTTTTGTTTAAATTCTTAAATATGTATGTATTACCCTTCACATGGGATGAGAAACCACTATTAATAATCCATATTCCAATGTTCTTTGTGTATTTGAGTGTGATTTCTATAAGGTTGGATTTCTCAATTTTCTTATTTTCCTTCCATGAAATATTTGATTTAGTAGAGGAAAATGAGGTCCTTTACCATATATTTTCCATGTGTATTAGATTATCATACTCATATTCTTATTACATAATAGAAAAACTATTTTCAAGAGTGAATCCATTTGGTTAGATGGTATTGAATTTTCTCTATGTTTTGTAGGTTACATGTTCTCCATTTTTGTACCCACAATCAATAACATTATGGCCATAGTTAGAGTAGTGAAAACAATATCTATAGAAACTATTTCTTATAAATAATAAAGGATATGATTTCATTCTAATTTTTATACTTCCTATCTCATCCCCATCTAAATATCTCCTTGGCTCCTCATGGTATCACATGGTATGGACAAAATAGCCACAAAATTAAAATTTCATAAGAGTAAATGTATTCTCACTTTTAGTCCTCCCCATTTCCCTTTCCTTAGGAAAATAATTTTACCGGTGATCATTTCTGGATACATTTGGATAGTTTTTAGTTATCCTTTCTGTTTTATTTGAGGGCTTCTTTATTTGGACTTCAGGTGACTTTGTGATATGTCCAAATTTTTTCTTCTCGTTATTAGGGGTTTTATTATTTATAGCCTTTGATATTTTAGCATCACAACCAATTATAATTTTTCCCATGCATGTGGATATGTTATCATTCAAAGAATTATCTAATCCTTTAAAAACACACTTATCTCTCTCTAACAGCTCAAAATCTGAGAATATTTCAAACTATTTTTTATTCTTTATTTTCTTTGAATTTGATTCACTTTATACTTTACTTCTTAGAGTAAAAACTTCTTCTTCAAGACCCTCAAATTTCTTAAGCTTCTCCTCTAGTCTAGTTTTAAATAAATTTATGACCTTTACCTATTCTTAAATCTTGAGCTTCAATTATACAACATCTTATAAGATTTAAATAGTTTTTGAATATTCTTTTACTACTTATTCAAGTTTATAAATTTCACCTTCAAGATGATCAACATATTTTAATGACTCTTTTAGATCAACTCCCTGGTTTTTATTTCTATTTCTTTGATTTTCAAGATTACCAAGAGCATCCTCAAGTTACAACATGAGAATAATATTGACAATCAACTGTTTATCTCTAGATTTATATTTTTATGGTTCTAACTTTTCATCTATAGACATCATAGATGCTTGGGTTTCAAATTTAAACTATGGTAATTGTTCCTCAAAAAATTCATTATCACCATCATATTCTTTACATAAAAATATATTTCTCTATATTTTATTTCAATATTTTAAGTTTACTTTTTGGGAAAACCTTTTCTAAGGCTTCTGCATATTTCCAGCTTCACTTTCTTCATCATCAAACTTCCTTGAGAATTTTGAATAAATGTTCCCAACTCCACCACAATAAAATCATGCTAGAGGTATATTTCCTTCAAATATCCATTTTAATCTCTTGAATTTATTATAAAATGGATAAATAAGTTTGTATTAATCATTATCTTCATCAATAATATCTCCAGAAAACTCATGTTTTTAAATGGACTTAAAGTCTATTTCCTTGCCTAACCAATTTGTTCCATCATCTGGGTTGACTCTCATTTCATAAGCTACTAGAATTCTCAATAGATCATCCAATGAAATATTAGATAGATCCCTTTCCTAAATGGATGATACTTTTGGATTATAGAGAGGTTCCTTCTCAATTTTTTTTTTCATAATGTTAATGTCTTTGATTTCTACAAAAATTCCTCATATTTCTCCAGAAACTTCAGTAATTCAATTAAAAAAGGAATCTTAGTTTTCATCAAAATGTATTTTCATATCATCAAACCTATTATGAAAAAATTGGCATTTCACCTCTTTTAATTTTTTGTTTCCTTTATATATATTTTCCAGTTTTCCCACATAGACTTGGATGAAGTTAAAGACATCACTTTTAGATAGATTTTTTTCAGATAAAGATGTATTAAATGAATTCTATTATTGGAATCTACATCAATCATTTTATTTTCTGTTTCATTCATAAAAAAATTCTATTGCATCATTGACCCGTATTCCTTTTGTAGTGGAAAAGATAACATTCATTCCAAGATATCTAATATGAGATCTCATATTGTTCTTAAAAATTTGGAAGTTTCTTTCATAAAATAGAGGGAATCCCCTAAAATTTAATAATTATCCATGATAATAAATCCACCATCCTTCCTATGATACTACTTGTAGGACCCCAGAGCACCCTAAGAAGGGAGGGGTTGTTGGGAAAAAATCCCTCAAGGTAACACTGCAGTATTTTGGGTTGATTGTGTTTGTTGACAAAGCAAGTTTCCATGGAGAACTGTTGAGTTCCAGAGAAGTTGTTGACAATCTATGCTGACAAAGAACTATGACAAAGGAATGGATGATATGGAGGCATTACAAAAGAGCAGTACAAGGTGGCCTTGTTTCCCAGTGTTTTCCAAATTTTTGGGGTCCAAAATTTGGAGGCTGGTGGGCATCGCAAAAATAGGATATCCTCAAAGTTCATATTGTAATATGTAAAAGGCATGAATTTCGTGAAGAGAGGATTCATGGTTTGGAATTTGTGAAGAAGAAAAGAATGATGTCGGTGATTCTTCATGATTACGTCAAAGCTTTGCGAATGGAAGAGTTATAGCGCATCACGACGGTGAAGGGATTTGTGAGGGTGCTTCGTGGAGATGGCGTGAAGGAATGTTGACGGTGATGCTCCATGATTACGATAAGCTCTGAGATTGGAAAATTTCCGTGGTGCTTTATGATTTTGAGAGAATTCTGATGGAAATTTTAGAGCTTCGTGATTGGTGATGACGTGGATTTGACTTCATGTGGAAGGGTCGAGGGTTGGTGTAATTGCCTAAAAAGAGAGGTCTAACCCCTCGAGAGAAGCAGAGAGAGCTTTCAAAGAAAATCCTTTGCTCTCGTTTCATGAAGTTTGTTCACGAAGGCAGGGTGCTTCGCGAAAGAGAGGTGCTTCGCGGCGGCTAATCTAGTTCTGCGAAAGGAAGTGCACTTCGCGAGGTTGCGTGCTCTAAAGAGTGTACTTCGTGAAGTGACAGGAGCTCCGTGATGGCCTAAGCATTGCAAAGTCTTGAGCTTTGTGAGAGTACTTCGCGAGGGTGCTTCGTGAAAAGGTAGGATCTTCGAGAAGGATTGTTTGAGCTTCACGAAATTGGGAGCCTTGCGAAGTAGGGTGCTTTGCGAAGGTATTTCCAAAGGAATTGCCCAGTGTTTAAGAGGCAAAGGGGTATTCATCAATGGGTGAAAGTTGGACTTTAATAGATCATCTATCAATAGTTGAGGGTGCATGTATTCATTCAAATGAAGAGACCTACAGGTCTATAAACTGTGAGTGGATCCCTTCTAAGTGCAGTGATCTAAGGAAGAGGAGGAAGGTAATCCTTTCTGCCGGTAGTGAGCCAAAGATAGAGGAACTGGGAGTGAATCTTTGGAAGTAGTGAGCTAACCATAAAATTTGTAAAGGCAGTGAACCTGGGTATAGAAGTGATCTAGCCCGAACATTATTGGCAGTGAGCCTTAGTGTATTTGGTACAGCGGCACATCACCGTTGTATGATCCTTGGACGTAGCCCAGTGAGGGTGAACAAAGTAAAAATCTCTGTGTCTGCCTGCTTGTTTCCCTGTATTGCATTTAAAGCATCATCATCAGATAAAGAATAAAATAAGTGATCATAATAAACAAAAAAGTGAAAACAAAACGACCCTTGTAATAAAGAGGTCAAGATCCAATGGGATAGGAAGAATTTAGAAAAGAATATCCATACCCCGATTCACCCCCCCTCTTAGGGTATATAGGCCCTTATTGGTCCTGAAAATTGGAATCACAGGGAAGGTTTCCTTTATCAGATTTGCTTTCTTCGACTTAGTGTGATATATTTGTGTGGTTAAATCAGTCTGCTCTTATCTCGGTGTGCCATGGAAAAGGAAAAAACATCAAAGAAGAATTAGAAGTCAAGTGATGTTCCTCAGCGTGGATGTGTTTATGGAAATAGTGTGATTCAACTAAAAAAATAAAACAACTTACTGGAGGAAGGTCTGGATGAATCTGATAGGTAAAATATTGTTTCAATCAATCATGATGTTGGAATGAGTGATGTACATGAACATCAAAGTGATACCGAAACAACTGATGATGAATAAGTTTTAAGAACAAGGCCACAAGTAGATGTTGTCAACATGAAAAAGAAATTGGATCAGAAATTGTATAAAGAAGGTAAATCTAAAGATATCCAGATCAAAGTATTGGAAGTTGAGGTCAACAAGATAAGAGGCTTAAATAAATGGCTTATCAATGTGGCTACTGACCTAAAGAAGAAGAATGATTCTCAAGGAGAAGAAATTCAAAAGATGGATAGAATGAAAGGGAAACAAAAAGATGATGGTTATGAAGAGAATCAAATATCAGATGAAGTTATAAATCTGAAAGCTAGATATGATGATTTAGTCACACAGTTGTTTGAAGAAGTTCAGAAGAATAAAAGGATCCAATAAGAGAATGAATCTTTCTATGAATCTGTTTCTCAAGAAAAATTGAAAGTAAAGGAGCAAAGTGGTATGGTAGAAAAGCTTACACAAGAACTGGAAGATGAGATGAGTTGTGGAAAGAATCTCAGAAGAGAATTCAATTACCAACATGAATTAAGTAAACTGAAGATTCAGAAGTTGGAAGAATAGCTAGAATTAGTAAATAAGGATGTGGACAAATTCAATGCTAGAGGAAAGCCTAAAATTAAGGATGCCTTGCACATACTATTTGATTATCCTTCAGCAGGTGATGATGAAATGAAAAGAAAATTTTCTATTTCTGAAAAGAGGCAAGAAAAATTTTTCTCAGTTCAAAGACCATACATTCTAGGAAAAACTAGTATTGGATTTTATGAATCACCTCCCATGCATGATAAAAAAAGAGCTATTAATAGTTCCAGATGTGGAGAAAATCCTGTAGGTGCTGGAGATTGGCCTAAGAGGACAGTTACAAAAAAAAGTGATGACATGTGCTATTTCTGCGAGAATCATGGCCATACATCAAGCTTCTGTTCAGAGGCCCTGGAATACATTTTTAGCTGTGAAAATAGAAACTTTGATAAATATGAGAATAATAATAAGCGTCATGAGAAAATAGAGAGAAGAGTCTCTCATAGAAAATCATCCATTAGATGCTATTACTGTGGAAGAATGGGACACGCCATGAATATGTGTCATGAAGCTCAGGAGCTCAATGTTAGAGGAAGAACACAAGCAGTATCAACATCTCGGCTGAGAGATGATGAAATGAGGTATTACTTTAATGGAAGATGTTTCATATGCTCTAATCATGGGAATTTGGCAAGATATTGCAGCAAGAATAATGTGAGAAATGAAAAGGAGATCAGAAAGAGATTCTTGAATCTAGTGATGTATAAAGATAAATTTTACATTGGGAGACAAAGTGTAAAGTTAGAGAATAGGCTTAGAGCCTCAGGGGAATCACATAGAGAGGAATGAAAGGTGTATCTGTCACCTCCTCTTTCACACTCACAACTTCCCTCTAAGAAAGAACTTGAAAAAATCTAGAAGAAAAAGGGAGAAAATTCTACAGCTGTGAGTAATAAGAATGTACATTTAGTGGAGGAGAGAGGAAGATCCCTAGAATATAGGAATGAGAAAGGGAAGATGAAAAGAATAGATATTACAGCTCAGAGAAGAAATGAAGGGAAATGGAATTTTGGTGAAACATCAAAGAAAAAAACACATACTAGTGGGTTTAAACCCCAAGTGTTGAGAAATTCTAGGCCTGCAGAATCTACATATTAGAAAAAGACTCAACATGCAGGTAAAGAATTCCTAGTCATATGGCTAGAACAGTTGAAGTTGGCTAGGTAGTTATAAAAATCAAAGAAAGAGTGTGATTCTATACAAGAGAGAATCAAAGGGTAAAACCATCAGGATCAACCACCATCCTCATCTTGAGGATTCCATAAGAACCCCTCTCCCTATGTATATAAACGCTATTAACTAATGATTCGTGTGTTTCAGGTTCTAGGGAGATTCGATCCAAGGGGAAGTGGCATCTAAGGATGCGAAGTGGAGAATAGACATGATCTAGAGTTTCAATTGAGTCAAATCCAGTACTGGAGTTGAAGAAGAAAGGGAGAAATAGAGCCCAATAAGAAGTGATTGTTTTATTAACTCTATCTCTTGTTTCCTACACCGAGTTCTAATTCAGTAGTCTTAGAGATTTTATTAATAGCTCAATGATGAGTGCCAGAATGGTATAAATTATGCAGATGGAGAAGAAAGGTATGAGTCTAAATAGTGGGCATAACCCGAGGAAGTATTTCATAACATAGGGGGAGAAATCAATAACAAAATAAGATATAAGAGCCATCAATTCAATAATTAGATGACTTAGATCAGGTGTTGTCTATATAGGGAAGGCATATTGCGGGGGAATAAGAAATTATCAAGCATTTCATGGTTATTTATTTTGCTCTGAAAATGTTGTATCAGCTGACTGTTTTCAAGATACCAAGAAGCTGCAGGAGAATATCAACCCGGTTTCAACAAGAATATTAGAAAAGTAGCTAAAAGAAATGATTCCACCGAATAATGAAATGACGAGAAATTTCTTGATAAATGTGCTAAGGAGGAAAGAAACAAAAGGGGAGAATATGTGGATGATACTAATTCTGAAAAGAATCAGACATGGGAGATTTTTTTGAGGCTAGCTAGTAAGAATGTCATTGAGACTAATTGGGTCTACCGCAACAAGATGAATGAGGATGACACAATGGTTTGAAACAAAGCACGACTAGTGTGCAAAGGATACTCCTAGATAGAGGGAATAGGTGTTGATGAAACATTTTCACCGGTTTCAAGGCTGGAGACGATCAAATTATTCTTAGCCATTGCAGTACGACGAAAGTTCAAGGTATTCTAGATGGACGTCAAATCTGCATTCTTGAATGGAATTTTGGAGGAATAAGTGAATATTGAGCATCCATTTGGTTATCTTATTCATGAATATGAGAATAAGGTTTTTCAGCTAAATAATACATTATATGGGATGAAACAAGCACCAAGGGCATGGTACTCAAGGCTCGATCAGTATGTGAAGAAGTTTGGTTTTCAGCGTGGTGGATTTGATTAAAATATCCATTTCAACAACAACAGTAATCAAAGGATGATATGGATGGTTTATGTCAATGAAATAATATTAGGAGGATTAGATGAAGCATAGTTCAGACAGTTTCCCGAATTCATGAAACGTGAGTTTGAAATGTCTATGATTGGTGAGCTAACATTTTTCCTTAGTCTACAGGTGACACAAGGAAGGAATGGAACATTCATTTATCAATTCTAATATTTCAAGGAGGTTTTAAGAAGGTTTGGCATGGAGAAATCCAAGGAGATGAAGACTCTGGTTTCTACCCGAATGATATTTTCTAAAGATGAAGATGGGAAGGTAGTTAATATCACAGAATATAGGCAAATTATTGGAAGTTTGTTGTACTTGACTCCAACAAGGCCTGATATTGTTTTCGCCACATGACAAGTAGCAAGATATAAAAGTAATCCGAAGGAAATCCACATGATTATAGTGAAAAGAATACTTCGGTATATCAAGGGCACAGTGGACTTCAGATTGATGTATAATGAAAAATCTCAGTCAGAATTATTGGGATATATTGATGCAGATTGGGTCGGTACAGTGGATGATAGGAAGTCAACATCAGAAGGTTCTTTCTATCTTTGAGGATTTTGTGTTTCTTGGATAATAAAGAAGCAAGATTTCATATCATTGAGCACCGCATAAGCTGAGTACATTGCTTCCACTCAAGCTTGCACACAGTTATTGTGGATGAAATAACATCTTGATGATATGGGCAATAAATTGAGGTCTCTGATCAGAATCCAGTGAGATAAATATAGTGCTATAAATCTCAGAAAAAATTCCATCCATCACTCAAGGAAAAGGCACATTGAGATAAAGTATCATTTCATTAAGGAGAAGGCTGAGCAAGGAATTGTGACATTAGAGTATGTGCCTACAGAACTCCAGGTTGCAGACATTATGACGAAGGATTTACCCAAGGATGCTTTTGAGAGGCATCAACTGGCTCTGGGAGTCCAGTAGACTCTGTGCACATGAAAAAGTGTGGCTGTGGATCCCCCATCTTCCCGAGGTATGATGTGTTTTTCCTTAATATGCTGATATGTGTTCTCTACTCTGTTACAAACTGCAAAGGAGTAACCTTTGGGTTTGTTGACAAAAGGGGAGAAAAATAGTGATTGTTCAAGGGGGAGACAGTGTGGAAATTTGATAAATCATAATTGATATGGGGATAAGCTGACAGTTGGAGTAGCGAGATAGGGGGAGAGCAATACGATAGGGGAGAATATCAAATATGACGATGCTTGAAGTGATCGATCAAATCATAGATATCATGACAATTAAGGATCATGATAAAAGGAGAACAATGATTTTGGAAAGGTGTAAGAAGGTGTCTAACTATCACAAATTGGTATTTGTGTGGTTCAAAAATTGTTATCAATTTAGCAATTGGTATCAGTTTGGAATCGACAATTGGGGTCTGACATGAAGTGATTCATTGATGATATTTTCATACTACTCTTGTTTCTCATTCCGAGCATTGCTCATGTGGGATTAGAGTACGTGTTAAGTGAATCCTTGAATGCTATCAGAATCTCAAGAGTTGAATGGTGGTAGCTGTTGGAAGGAGACTCAGTGAGGTATCAACGTGCATAAAATCATTCTGAGAAGAGTTTTGAATAGTTTTCAATAAACCCGAAGGGGGAGATTGTTGGGAAAAAATCCCTTAAGGTAAAATTGCAACATTTTTGGGTTGATTGTGTTTATTGAAAAAGCAGGTTTCCATGGAGAATTGTCGAGTTCCAGAGAAGTTGTTGACAATCCATATTGACAAAGTATAATGACAAAGGAATGAACGATCTAGAGGCGGTACAAAAGAGCAGTACAAGGTGGCCCTGTTTCCTAGTGTTTGCCAAATTTTTGGGGTCCAAAATTTGGAGGTTGGTGAACATCGCGAAAATAAGATATCCTTGAATTTCATATTTTAATATGGCAAAGGCATGAATTTCATGAAGAGAGGCTTCATGGTTTGGAATTCGCGAAGACTAGAAGAATGATGGCGGTGATTCTTCCTGATTACATGAAAGCTTCGCGAACGATATAGTTGTAGTGCATCGCGGCAGTGAAGGGCTTTGCGAGGGAGCTTTATGGAGAAGGTGTGAAGGAATGTTGATGGTGATGCTCCACAATTATGATATGCTCAGTAATTGGAAAATTGCTGTGGTGCTTTGCGATTTTGATAGAATTCTAATGGAAATTTTGAAGCTTGGCGATTGGAGATGACGTGGCGCTGACTTCACACAGAAGGGTCGAAGGTCGGTGGAATTGCCTATAAATAGAGGTCAACCCCCTCGAGAGAAGAAGAGAGATATTTCAAAGAAAATCCTTTTCTCTCGTTTCATGAAGGTTGTTCACGAAGGTAGGGTGCTTCGCGAAAGAGAGGTGCTTCGCGGCGACTAATCTATCTCCGCGAAAGGAAGTGAACTTCACGAGGCCATGTGCTCTAAAGAGTGTGCATCACGAAGAGGCAGGAGCTCTGCGACGACCTAAGCATTACAAAGTATCGATCTTCCCGAGATTACTTCACGAGGGTGCTTCGTGAAAAGGTAGGAGATTCACAATGGTTTGTTTGAGCTTCATGAGATTGGGAGCCTTGCGAAGTAGGGTGCTTTGCGAAGGTATTTCCAAAGAAATTGCCCAGTGTTTAAGAGGAAAAGGGGTATTCACCAGTGGATTAAAGTTGGACTTTAACTGAGAATCTATCAGCAGATGAGGATTCATGTATTAATGAAAATGAAGAGACCTACAGGTTTATAAACTATGAGTGGATCCCTTCCAAGTGAAGTGAGCCAAAGAAGATGAGGAAGCTAATCCTTTCTGCTGGTAGTGAGCCAAAGAGAGAGGAATAGGGAGTGACCCTTGGGAAGTAGTGAGCTAACCTAAAACTTTGTAAAGGCAGTGAGGCTAGGCATAGAAGTGATCTAGCCCAAACATTATTGGAAGTGAGCCTTAGTGGATTTGGTAAAGAAGCACTTCACCGTTGTATGCTCCTTTGACGTAGCCCAGTGAGGGTGAACCAAGTAAAAATCATTATGTCTGCCTTCTTGCTTCCCTGCATTGCATTTAAAGCATCATCATCAGATAAGGAAGAAAAGAAGTGATCAAAATAAACACAAAAGTGAAAACCAAGAGACCCTTGTAAAAAAGAGGTCAAAATCCAGCGGGGAAGGAAGAATTTTGAAAAGAATATCCATACCCTGATTCATCCCCCTCTCAGGGTATATAGGCCCATATTGGTCCTAACAGAGGTGAATCACTATGTCAATTTTTTTAGAATTGATGGATCTTCTTCCCACATTGGAAGTAACTTGTTAAACCTATCAGATAGTATTGTGTAGTAATTAAAACATTCACATGTAGAGAGACAACACAACAATTTTACTTGGTCCACCACTAATGGATAATCCAAGGATCATATGTAGACAGTGTGTCAGTTGTATGAAAATCCACTAATCTTCACTTTTTCGATAAAAAAGAAGTTCAAATAAAATCAATCTATACCCAACACACTACCTTTACAAGTTTTTAGGGATAGAACACTTTTTCCCTCAAAAAACTTCCATTAAATCCCCCTAGCTCACTACCATGGGTAAAGTATTACATAGTTTATTGACTTGAAGGTTGATTTAGTAGGTTGACATTAAAGTATTTTTCCCTGACTAGCATGAGACTCTTCTTACACCATAGACCCATGTTGATGCACTTTGAAAGAATTGGTCACTAAAAACCATATGTTCAAAACTACTATTATTGATTCTCCTTCTCTAAGATCACTACCTTCGTGAAGAAAAATGACTTCATGAATCTCACAAGATCATCAAAAAATATCCCATCATCACAAAGAACCCATAACTCAATGGAATTCTAATTGGTCAACTATCCTTTACAAAATTCTGAATCATGCATAGAAATAAAGATTCATAAAGCTCCCCAACCTTCATGAAATTTTTGAAATTCCAACTTTTCCCCAATTATATTCCAATCAAATGAAGTGGGGGTAACCTCATATTTATAGGCTCAACCATTCATGATTCTCAAATACCTTTACTATATTTTTTAGATCTTTCAAAAACATCTTCATGAAACTCCTCCATTCACGAATCTCCAGTGAGATTTTTTGTAGTCATGGAGATCACCATAAACTCATTGAGCATTCACGATTCCCTACTCCCCATTATCATGAATAACACTTTCAACCCGTCACAAACATCTAAAAGTAACCTTTTCGAAACAATGTCATTGAAAAGCCCATACCTTTACCATATTTATGAAGATTTGATTCCAGAAAATAACCTTTCACAAGGCTAGCATCATCCTATGGATTTTGAGCCCAACAAATTTAGTAAACACTGGGAAATAACTCCACCTTCAACATTGTTGTCAGCCTATACTATAAGATCACTTGTATTGAAAACTCCTTGATCAACCAAGTGTGTATTGACAACAAACAAAAACCAAAATCCATTTTTATAAAATAATAGACTGGTTCCAATAATATCCACAAAGGATAACTATAATGAAGCCAATTGCTTTGACACCTTATTCAGTAACTGCAAACAAGATCTTTTGCTGAGAGAATCTTCTTATACATTTACCATCCCAAAAGTATAGACAATCTTGAATTCATAATCCTAGAGGAGATCCATCCATATCCGCTATCTCATGTTAATATCCTTTTGAGAGAAGATATACTTAAGACTCTTGTGATCATAATAGATGATAAACCACTTGACCATTAGGTAGTGTCTCCACATCTTTAGTGTGAATACCACTGCTGCTAACTCAAGATCATGGGTTTCATAGTTCTTCTATTATGGTCTCAACTAATTTGAACCATAGTCAATCACTGTACACATGTACATAAAAACACAACTCGGATCAATTTCTAATGCATCGTAGAACATTATGTACTCAAAACCCTCCTCTAGTAATCTCAATATGGGAGTGCTCAGCAACCTCTACCTAAAATACCGAAATTCATACTTGAACCTATCTATCCACATAAAATACTTCCCATTTCAGGCCAATGATTTCATGGGAGATGATATCCCAAATAAGTCATATATGAATCTTTGGAAATATCCTGCCGACCAATGAAATCTCCGCACCCCGTCACTCACTTGGTTAGATCCTAAGACAAAAATTCCTTGACCTTGTATGGGTCCACTTCCACTACATTTACTGAGATAACTTGTACTATAAAGTGGACCTATTGTATCCTAAGCTAACACTTCGAGAGATTTTGAAAAAGTTAGTGCTCTTATATTACTTCTAGAAATAACCTCAAGTGTCTCATGTGATCCTCCCCATATGTTGAGTAAACAAGGATATGGTTGATAAATACTACAATAAATTGGTCTAAGATGGGATAAAAGACCTGGTCATGGGTCCCATGAACACTATTGGGGGGTTCTTCACACCAAAGGGCATCACCAAGTACTCATAGTGACCATAGCGACATTTGAGCACCATCTTCAGTACACCTTGGCCCCATACAGGCAACTGGAGATAACATGACCCAAGGAAAACCTTCAAGAAACATCATGCCCCTCTCAGATGATCAAAGAGGTCATCAATCCTTGATAGTGGAGACGTTTTCTTCATAGTCACCTAGTTCAAGCATCGATAGTCCACACATAATCTAAAGATCTTGTCTACCTTATTGGCAAACAGAATTGGGTCTGCATAGGTTAAAACACTCGGTCTAACAAATCCATTCCTTTACAAGTACTCCAACTTTACCCTCATATCATGAATCTCTATGGAAGCCATCTGATATATTGGTGTAGATATCGGTGCCATCCTTGGGTGTAGATCAATGAAGAAGACTATCTCTTTGTGGGGAGGTAAGACTAGAACATCCTTAGGGAAGACATCCTCATACTCTGCCAAAACAGCTGGGAACTGAAAAAATCATAACATCCACTACACCATGGGTCATTCTAGACAACTAATGTGTAATCGGCTACACCCTCCTATGCATGAGTTTATCATGCACTTCCTGGGTTTCCTTATCACTAAAAAAGGAAAACCTATTCCTATCACTATAGACACACAACATCCTCCACCTGAAGCAATAAATATGGGAATGATCTATAGATAATAATTCCATACCTAAGATGATGACATAAGGAATCATTGCTGCTACAATGATATCCCAAGAGAAACTCTCACCTCTAAGAGCCAGGTCACACTATCAAAACAAGTGTGTGATCATTGAGTTATCTATAGTAGGAGTCTCCAATAGTAAGGGTTGACCTAAAGGATCAAAAAAATATCTAAGTGTTGAAATATATAGGTTTCAAGAAAGGAATTTCTAGAACCTATGTTTATAAATACTATAAATAAGTTAGAAAAGACACATATAATACCTAGAATCATTCTTATAGTGTCTGGGTCATAATCCTATATTGCATGTAGATTCCCCTACCCCTATCCTCTAGCTCCCTGAACCTTAAGTGGACCACCTGGGGACAGTGGTGGTAACAAATCAAATTTTACAACACCTATAGATTGTCTCCAAACTCCTCTTCCAAATCTTCCATCTTGTGAATCTATCTTCTCTAGCCACTGCCTCTGCCTCAAAATCCCATCTATGGTCTCCTTGACAGCCACATGATGGGTCATACAATCTCATGGAAGATTTTCCATGCCATCACATGAGAAGAAATGCCTCTACCTAGGCTGACTGGACCCATAATGTGAGCCATGATCCACAAACCCTCTATCCTAGGACCTCCTAATGAAATGTATCACATGTCCAGGTCCTTGAGAGTGACATAAACTCCCTACTTCCAAGGTATTTGTTACTACTTTCCCACCACCGGAAACCACTGGTAGTGTCTTCTCAGCTAAGAAAATATCTACCACCAAAGTTGGATCTAGCACCCCAATATAAGTATGAATCCAAAGAGGGATACAATTGACTCAAAAGTCTCTATACAATCCTTGATCAAAGGTCCAATCTTGAAAGAAATAATCCAAAACCATATCCATCGAGTATCTGTAGAGGTCGGTGAACCTTGATGAATACTCATCTGCCACTGTGTTTCCCTACTGGAGCTACAGAATCTTCTTGATACATATAACCATCATCAAATATGGTGATAACTGCTCTCTAAAAAGGTACTCAAACTCTGACCATGCTAGTTTCATTTCTTCATAAGACTAGGTCACCAAACCCCACCATAATCCTGTTGATCTATGATGAAGGATTGACACTAAGAATACCATCTGATTTTTAGGTGTCCTAACTAGATGGAAAACTTATGTCACCAACTAAAGATATTCCTCAATCTCATATGGGTAAGGATTGCCTCAAAACATGAGGGGTATCAATCATTTAAACTCAAGAGGTTAAATAAACCAGTGCATCTCATCCTCTGGTACTACGGGTGCTATCTTATACGCTAAATGTGGTGGTATAGTTGGTGCACCACCTGGAGGTAAAATCTTTAGAAATGGTTCTTTTATTGATGCCTCAATGATGATGGGATTATCCTTGTGATCCTGACAATGAATATTAGCTTGGTACATCCTTGAGACATCTTGAAAGTAAACAATATGTACCATAATAAATGAGTATATATAGAGAGATGAATCTAGAAGGGCATGGAAACCACAACCCATTCCTATATGATACATGTTACATTGTTTTCCTTACAACCAATGTCCTCATGTACCTCTTAGAAAGGTGGGTGATCAATGTCCTGGTGTGTGGATTTGTCTACCACTACCCCAACACTAGAGTCCATGACCTAAAATCTGAACTTGAAACAATTAAAATTTCTTCCCCAAACAAATCTCACAAACTCTAATCATAAGGTAGAACCAACTTATCTAATAACACTTTTTTATGACCCATTCTAATGGGTACAATACTGTGACTCCATAAACTCATCTCCAATAGGCCATGGTCTAGTGACTATCACCATGTAGGCATATCACTAACATGGGAGGCCTTAGCCTAAGTACCTAAACACACACATTTTCTAACCCATACAATCCAAAAATGTAAAAACAACTAAACAAACATTCATGTATACATATAAATCTCACAACTAGATTACGACTAGAATTAATAGAAAGTAAATATATACAAATAGAAGCCCAATATAAAGAGCCTAAAAACAATTCCAACCTAAAAGTAAACTGGGGATAGCTGTCAAGATACTGCAGGAACACACCCTAGTATATCTAGTCTCAGTAAGAATCATCTAGTCCTAGTCTTTCTAGAACTCTATAAAAAGGATGGTCATCTGCACAAGACACAAAACATGTCTATAAATCCTATGTAAGGGGGAGTATAACAATACTCAGTAAGACACCCTGAATCCACAAAGCATACAATAAAGGAATACAATTATCTATAAATAGGTATATGTCTATAACACATATAACAATAATATAAATATTTAATAAAAAAATACACAAAGTCTAAAGGTAAGTCACCACTATAATACTATCCTAGGATTCCATCTTGAAGATTCCACAAAGAACTCATCTGTGAGAACACACTCCACGAGTCTGATAACACTGATGGAATCTGAAGAGATATGATACACATATGAGGATCACACCCAGGTCCATGGGGGATAAAAACAAATAAATCTAGAATTACTTTCTATATAGAGAATGTACACCCATTTAGTGTTGGTTAGGATGATACTAAGATCCCCATCTAGTTAAAGAATATGAATAGAGGATCTCACTCTAGGCCTCACCAAAGTATTCCGAAAATTCTATCCAAGAAATCCTATTGAAGGGGCCACTATCCTATCTGTAGGTGGTGATTTCTTACTAACCCTTAGGGAAATGGATATAGAGAACACACTATGACAAAACATTTCCAAGATATAGAATTTAAGATATATAAGCTAACATCAATGGAGTACACAACATGTAGTAAACAACATAACCATGTATATTCCATGTCCCTTCAACCAAGGGTCCTTCCCATGTAAACAACCCATGTCCGTGTCCATGTAATAGAAAACAATGTCCAACTTCCCATGTACTTCATCCCATGTATTGGTACATGGGTATACCCATGTACACCTAGCCAATATTTTTCTGTGTAGGAGTACATGGCATGATCATGGCCATGTATTCTCAACCCGTGTATGTGTACCCTCTTATGTACATGTTCATCTCACCCAAAGGGCACCACATTCCATGTGAAATGGTCACAATACATGTGATAATTATCTTCCTCTGCAAACCACAGCCGCCACTGAGAGGGTCCCACATAGTGTGTAGCTATGCCGTACATGCCATGTAATGTGAAAATTTATAGAATTCTAGATCTAGAACCGCATGTCTTCTCTGGTCCTACGACCACCAATACAGCTGCGTCCCATTCCAGAACCATGGAGTGTCATTGGCCATGCCTTTATGTTGTTGACTCATCAAAATCGGTTCATCAATCCATTCATAAAACACCTTGAAATGGTGTTCTTAATTGTGTAGATGAAGAATATGAAAACCAGGTATCTACACCATCTGATCCACTCCCGTTTCCATCATATAACTACCATCATGTCATGCTGAGCCTAGATCCATTATTTGAACTATTTCTAAAAGAAAAAGGTGTGAAACATTCAATTTTCTGGTAAATATCAAACCATAGTCCAAAAGAATAATGACCGTGATGAATGATGAATTGAGGGAGAAAATTAAAAAGAAAAATCATGAGGAATGGATCTAGGCCGATGTTTGTGTTGACCTCGGTTCATTTATATTATCATAATGGATGAAGTTATAATAAAATAACCACAAAGAAATTATCCTAATAAATCCCCATAATAATCCCACCATGAAAAAAGATTGATCTATGAATCAATCCACTGGTTGATTAATTATATTTCTTCATAGAAATAAAAAATGGGAGAAGAATCCAAACACAAAAAAAATCCTACCTCAAGATAGATCGATTGTTGATGTAGAATGATTTGGTGTCATCATCATTGGTGAGATCTCCAAATCTTATTGCACACCAATCATCGATCTTCGATTCAGTTGATGTTTTCCTGAGATACATCCTCTAACTCTCTCTCGAAGGGTTATACAATAGATCCATGGTTATGCACTTGAACCTAGAATTACATCATAATAGTATACTTAAAGACACATTAGTCATTGCAACAATAAAATAAAAAATAAAAAAATCATTTATTTATCTTATTCATTTAATTACCACAATGATTTTTTCACAAAAACCCAGTGCTAATAAAGGTTAGGTCTCTCATAGGGTAAAAACCACATTTTTAACCCAATAGTGCCCTCAGATTTTTAATGCGATCCCCATTTTAGAAGTTATTCCACTTAGTTAGGAAAACTACACATACATTTTATTTAATATATAAAACATATTTCAAACATTTATTCTAGTAACAACGAGCCTTACAATTTCTCACCGTTTCAGTGCCTGGTCTTAAAAATAATCCATACAATATCCAAATATAATACATAGAAAATCCGAGTCACTAAAACTAGTCCTAGGTAGATGCTCATTACCAAGTACTAACACATCCTAGTCTCCTTTCTACCAAACCCAAAAAATGAGACAAGGAAAAAAATGGTTAAATAACACTTCATGACATCCTGGACCCAGTTCATAGATAATTAACTGGTTCAGTTGGCCAAAATCCCCTGAGCACGACTCACCATATTCCAGAAGATGCTGACTAGTAGTGAGGGTGTATAGTGGTATAGTGCAGATACTATATCCTCTTTGTTAGATTGAAACACATTATTAAATAAAGAAATATAAATAGTTATGTTCTGGAAATAAACCATCCAAATAACAAATAATAGACATAAAGTACAAAATAGTAACATATACAAATGATTTATAGTACTACTAAATATAAATCAATCAATAGATGGTATAAATCAAAAAATAATATCTGTATAAATAAAAATAAAACAAAATATCAAAAGAAAATATCTCCATGAGAATATCGAGCACATGATCATTCATCTTCTCCCAATCTCCCATCCTAAAAATGAAATCAAGCATCCATAGTTGGGTGCTTCAATTATACTTACCTAAATCCATGAAATCTACTCAGGTACTAAACAACAGTCAGTATAGGGTGAAAGTAAAACTCAATAGTCCACCACCCATGGTGCCTAATGAAAATATGTTCTATGAATATAAAATGTAATATTGTACAAGTATAACAAATTCAAAGTAGTAAAGTACTGGAAACCATATTAGGCTCGGGCACCTCATGGGATACCCAAATGACCCTACCTTCTTCAGTCTAAGATGAATGTCTCTGAGTATATAGCCTTTCAATTTGGCTAAAGATCCAAAGATCATATCTAGGGTATATATACACAATAACTAGGAGGGATCTATGGATGACCCATGACATTCAAGACTTTAGGGAGTCAAACCCAATCAAAATGATCAACTGAGATGTTGGGCTATTGGGTTTGAGTGTAATACAAGGGATGAAGCCTTGAAATTCCACTCCTAAGAGTCTCTAACTGATCCCAAGTAGTAAGTACAATGTAATATTGGGATATTCTTGATTAGAATCCAAGGATATAATACATTGTGGTCAAGGTCCAAAGACATTAAGACAGATTTTGGGAGATCATCCTAAAAATTCATATTTTCCAGAGTTTATAGGTGAAGAATCGATGTTATGATTCATTAATGAATCTATGTATTATCCCAATTAGGTTAAATTATCTAAGAGGGGGTTGAATCATGGTATGATAGATTAAAACTCATACCCCTTAGAATCTTGTTTCATTATTAAACAAAACACTATTATCTCTCATTCCTATAGAAATTTATGAATAGAATTGAAATCATGCATGAGACACAACAATTTTTCTTGGTTCACCATCACTTGGATACATCTAAGGAGCATAAAATGATGATTTTCTGATGTACCAAATACACTAAGGCTTGCTACCAAAATACAATGTTTGGGATAGATCACTTCTGTACCTCGGCTCACTGCCTTTACATGATTTAGGGTATTCTAACTTCATTCCCAAAGGTCACTCCCTATGTATCTTTCTCTAGCTCACTACTAGTGGAAAGGATAACCATCTTCCTCTTCCTCTTCTCACTTCTCTTAGAAGGGATCCACTCACAATTTATGGACTTGTAGGTTCCTTAAATGACTGGTTAACCTTTTATTGAATAAGATGAGTAGAATAACAAGTCACAACCAAAGAAACAAGAATAAAAATGGACTAAAATGGTGGAGGAGTAGGGAGTATTTGAGAATAACTTGGTTGCATCTCTTTGGAAAGGAACCAACCTGGTTGTAGATAATGATATACTCATTAGCTCTACCTTCGAGAGCCACATTATCCGCTGTAAAATTGACTTCACGCCAAATATTCTTGACATAACATCCATGAATGATAAAGATCCTACAAATTATCACCAGATATCAGAGATCCCATGGAGGTTTGGTCTTACCTTGTAGAAATAGGATAGACACAATGGAGTTTGATTCGATACTCACCACCTTGACATTGTGGTAGTTGCACAGCGTGAGGCCTGTTTTCACCCATTGATGAAATAATATTTTCCCCTTGGTTTGTGAAAATTAATTACACAAATTTTTAGCATATTTACACACTTTCTTGAATCCTGTGTAAACATCCTTTCTTCCTATGTGAAGTGAGCTACACTATGTGGCATGAGTTCTTTGTGGACCACCTCTTTCTCTGTGGACTGTCCCTGCGTTGTGGGTAAATTCTTCTTCCACGGACTACCTCTCCTTCACGTACCACCTCAAATTATGTAGATTGATGATGCTCCATAAACAACCAAGACTTTGAAGAACCTTTTCCTCATGATCTACATGGCCCCACAAAATCCCTTCCATGGACTATCTCGAATGGACCACTTCTCCTTTCTTAAAATCCTCCTTGAAAATCTCTTCTCCTTCAAGTAATCCCCCATAATGAACTCTTTCAAACTTCCCTGAACTATTCGTAGATATAATATGTTTTCTAATGAAAATATCTCTAAGTAATGATGGGATTAACGGTCCTTATATAGAAAAATAAATCCGAAAAATCCACTAATATATTTTACTCAAATCTTTGATGTGATATAAACTTCACTGCAAACCTTTCTCCTTCCATGAAACGTTTTTTCTATGTGGTTTGCATATTTCCATGATCCTATATAACATTTGATCTATTTCACAAACAAAACCCTTTGCGGCTTCTTAAATCACTGTTTAGCAGAAATTAATGATGGCCTTCCCGCAAACTAAACACCACTTCCCAACCACAAGTGATAGACTTTGCATGGAAAAAACCTCCCAAGAATTACTTCTCATCTGCAAAATATTTTTTGTTCATGGTCTAGGTAATGCCTTTCATGGTCCGTATAGCACTAATATGAAGAAATAATCCATTTTTGATATTTTATCACCACTCTACAAACCCCCTATTTAGTCCATAACTTGTGTTTCACTGTTCACATACTATTTACTCTTTTGAAAAAATATTCATTTTCCAAAAACAAACCCTTGATTTTGAGACCCAAAAATTTGGCAAACACTAGAAAACTATGCCTCCTTAAAAATCTGCTTTGACAACACCAATAAAACTCATTTTTGGTCATTTGGATTTGTCAATAAACAAAATCAACCCAAAAACACTGAGAGGATGACTAAAGGGATTTTTTCCAACAATCTTCCCCTTTTGGTCTGTAGAAAATTCTTCCCATTTTGATATCTCATTAAATCTCATTACATATTATACCATCATTAACTTATTATGATTACGATTGTGATCAAGGATTTACTCAACACATACTCTAATCCCACATGAGTTATGATCAGTGTGAGAAACAAGAGTATAATAAAAATTTCAACAATGAATCACTTCATTCCATTCCAAACCACTCATATGATTTCATCACAAACCTCATCTATCATGATATATATCCTTAGATTGATCACTTCTATCATCTTTAGATTTAATACTCCCCTTGTCTCACTAATCCTCCTTCCAGATTCCGCTGCTCCCCCTTTCAGCTTCTCTCTTATCTTGATTAAGAAATTTCATCCATTTTTACAGCTAAAATTTCTCCCCCTTTGTCAATGAACCTGAATACCATTACTTTTAGGTCTACAATAGGGTAAGGAAAACATATTACAACATTAAGGAAAAACACACCATACCACATGTAGAGGGGGTCCCACATCCACACTTTTTCAAGTGCAGGGAGTCGACTGAACTCATAGAGCTAGTAGATGCCTTTCAAATGCTTCTTTAGGTAAAACCTTTGTCAGAATGTCTACAACATGTAGTTCATTAGGAACATTCTCCATATTCAAAATCACTTTCTCCACCTTATCATTTATTAAATAATACTTTATTTCAATGTTTTTGGTTCCTTGACTGAGGGAATATATTTTTTCTAAGATTTATAGAACTTAAATTATCACAATGGATTCTGATCAGAGACTGTACTTCTACACTCATATAATTAAGTTGTTGCTTAATCCACAATAACTGTGTGCACATATTAGTTTTCTCAATATAATCAGCTTCTACCATGCATAATGAAATAAAATCTTGTTTCTTGTTTATCCAAGAAATACACAATCTGCCAACATCAAATGCACCACCTGATGTCAATTTTATATCATTTGCTGAACCACCACAATCTGAATTTGTATATCCCAACAACTCTTGTTGAGATTTTTCATTATTCATCAAAACAAAATCCTCTATGACCTTGATAAACCAAATTATTATTTTCACTGAAATCAAGTTAATTTCCTTAGGATTACATTAATATCTCGCTGCTTGAAATTTGGAAAAAATAACTAATCATGTAGTTGTTAAATATAATCGGCTTCCAATGATATTCTTGTATTCATTGACATTAACTGATTTTCCTTCACCATCATATTCCAATTTCATCCAGATACACACCAGAGTTTTCATATCCCTATAATTATCCATTCCAAATATTCTTATGACCTACTTGGCATATTTGTATTAAGAAATTAATGTTCCATTATGTAACGACCCAATGTTTTATCAATGGAATTACCTTCTTATAATTATTTAATAGAGTATAATCACATAATATCACTTAAAATTAATAAATTAAGAATGAGTGAAATAAAAGTCATCTCTATAATTTGAGGAACTTATACTGAGGAAATAGTAACTTGACCTTTGGAATAGCAAGGTGACCTATATGAATTGTAAACCAACCGATGTTATAGTAACTTCACCAATGAAAGTATAAATAATGTTTATTCATCTTATAATTGACAATATGGTATAATTATATCTTAGTATATGTAAATAAATATTTTAAAAATTATTGATTAAGTGTTGGTATTTTGGTAATTCATGTATATTTAATCACAATTTTATTATTAATTTAATAAATAAAAAGAAAATTTATTTTCATAAAAATAATTCATAAATTATTATTTTTATGTCTTATGATCGTAAGATAATTTTATGAGACATTAATTAATTTTTTAAAGTGTTAGAAAATAGTTTTAATTTTTTATTTTTTATTTTTTTCAAGTAAATTATGATTTTAATTAAAAATTATATTTCTCAAATTTAGAAAATTATTTTTGATTATTTTTTCATTTTTTGATTCTATATGTTTAAAAATGGTTAGGGTGAATTTTTGGTATTTTTCTGAAATATTTGAAATTTGATGAATAGTAAAATATGGTAATTTACCATATATATACATTATGAGTTAATGGTACTATTCTTAATATCATGGATGATGTAAGAACCCTTAGTTCAAACTCCCGATCTATATTTACTATTTTTGGTCACAATAATCAATACTATTCACAGTCTTGAGAAAAAATATTAAACTAATGATTAAAATAATGGGAAACCCCTCCTCTCCTCTACTATAAATACCACCCATATTTACCTCCTCTATTTACTCATCTCAAGCCTTGTGTATTGTCTAAATTATACTAAAATTTCCTCCCAAGATCCTCCCCATGACTATCATCCCTTGGTCTCTTCCAAAGACCAAATCCTCTTCCCTAAAGAGGCTCCCAAGGAAGATAAATTAAAGTGGTAAATTCATCTTTTCATTTCTTTTATTTTTTTTCATGTTCCTTTTATTATTAATATTTCCTCACCTAATTTCTTCCATATGTTATGATGACTTCAATAACATAATTGCAATGGAATTTTTTTTATGATAATGGAATAATTCATCATTATCTCTCCTTTCCCCTCCTTTTATTCGAAGAATGAAAACACCATCTAAGATGTGTTAATTTATCACATTCAAGGACGATGGGTTTTCAATTTCTATTAACATCTTAAATTCTTGTCATGAAATCATTTTTATGGTTGAACCAGACTATTTTATATGTATTATGTCTTATTTAAGGTACTAGAATATTTTTAACACATGATATTAATTTATAAAGGAAAAGGTGTTCATTGTGATAAAAAAACCGCCAATTAACCAAAACACTTATCATTAATGTTTTATATAATGATTCATCTTCACTACAAATAACCAAATTAATTTTTTAACCATATAATATTATGTATGTTCAATAATATCATAAAAAATAAATTTTGGACAACCATTCTCATCTTATATGTATATAAGTAAACCAATCATGAAAACCAAGGAAACAAACACTCCCAAACGATGAAATTAAACCTATTAACCCATCAAAAATGTCATGAATGAACATAAAAAGGTTATAATGAATCAATTAAATATATAATAGGTTATATAATTATTAATTAATGAATTTAATTTGGTTATATTGAACATTAAGATCAAGTGAAGGACACCTTCACACTTAAGGTAAGGGATTTTACCCAAACCTCCAATATTCCTTCAGGTTGTTCTATCTTTCTTTTTAACCAAATAAATTTATATATTATTTTTATTAAAATATTATAAATACTATGTATATGATCCAAAATCATTTATCAAGATCCATTCATCATTCTATTTCATGGATATAGATGTTTTTAATTGATTCCCTCCTCAATTATTCCCGATAACCAAGCCCATTTTAAGGGAAATCTCTGAATTCATACCCATTTACAAGTTTAGTATATAATATATTTTAAGACACCATTATTTTTATAAAACCACTAGTTTTATTATAAAAAATTATTGGTTCACTTATTTTTTAAATAAAATATTTTTCCCTTTTATGTTTTAAATAACCTTTGATATTTTTCTTTAACCGTGCTAAAATAATTTAATTCTAAAGTTTCTTAAGTACTTTTTTACATGTTATTACTTAAAGTTTACATAAATTTTTAATAAATATTCCACTTATACCATATTATTTTCCATTCATGATCTAATTCATTTCCTTCATGTACATTTTTATGATACACCCATTTATTATGCTTTATGACATGATTATGATACCCGATTATTACTATGGGTAACCCTTATGTTTATGTATGATTCTATATGTCAAAAGAATATTAATGGAAATGTTATGATGGGTGAACCCAATTAGAGCTACAATTCATTGGGTAAAGTTGAGTCTCATGATACCTTATGTGCAACGGTCTTGGTGGTTATCCTTAATTCGTGCTACAATGTGCAACGATCTTGGTGGTTAAACTTGAATTATGCTCCTCTATGTGAAATAAGACTTGAACCATGATAAATTCATGTTTCATATTTATGAATCATTATTAGGACTCAATGTTTATATGATCCAATGTTTATATGTTATGATTCCAATTGTTCCATGCCATTTTATAGTATTATGTCATGCCTTATAACCCATGTGCTAAAGATTTATTATTATTATTATTCTCTCACTGGGATTTTAGATCATCCCTTTGTTCATTTTATCCCTAGGTTATCCTATGAATATGTATGAGAAAAATTTATTTTAGGATCTCCTTATGAATATTAAATATTGAAATGGTTTATTTAATCCCATGTTTTCAGTTTTATGTACCAATTCTTCCAAGGCACTAGACTTTACAATCCTTATCTTGTAATATGATGTTTTATTATGATTAAAATCATGTGATGATATGTATAAAATGGTAGGGTCACTATATTTGGTATAAAATAGAGGACTAGTTATTTTTGGTGATTAGGAATAGAGCAATTTAGTAATAACGTTAGGGATGATACTAAGTATAATAAAACATCCCTAAATATTGGTAAGTATAGAGAAAGTAGTTTATAATGAAAATACATCCCAGTCTGGATAAAAATAAGTGTATATGGCTCTAGAATATATTTATCTTGGGGTAAAAACTAAAACACAACTTTGATCTAGACTTTAATAGGAATTTGTGCATGATAATGGGCCCTGCTGCACTTCTAGTTTGACACTCTATGGAAATATTCATTGGTAAATTTATAATATTAGTAAGAATCATTATTAAGGCAATAAAAAAATAAGCCCATAAGAATAAATTTGAGGAAGCAGATCATGGGTAACCTAGATTAAAACCTATGGAATCACAAGTTAGGATATAATTTTACTTTAAGAGTTTATCATTTTATGTTTAAATTTTCATTTTTTATGCTTGTTAGCTAAGTATTCAAATACTCTAATTTTATGTTCTTTTTCTTAGTTAATGGTGGGAAATAGAATTACACATGCCAATAATCAATGTGACAAGAAATGTGATGATTTCCCTAATGATATAACTTATATGATGGGAAAGGGTGCTCAAAACATTATTATAATACTTGATCATATGGCTCTAGTTATGAATAAAAACTTGAATCATGTGGAACACCCTCCTAATACAAGTAAAGAGAAAGTTGTTATCCATTACTTCATGTGGAAAAGGACACCCATGTTTAGTGGAACTTCAGATCCCCTCCTAGAGGAACGATGGATTAACTCTATTAAAAAATATTCTCTATCCTCTAGTTATGAGAAAAAGAAAAAAATCATATTTTAAGTCTATTGTTTTAATGGTGAATCTTATTAGTAGTGGACACTGACCAAGAATACGAAGTCCTAGGATGAAATTGATTCTATAGATTGGGAGGAATTCAAGAAAATGTTTTTCAATAAATAATTTTCCCGAACCATCCATCTCAAGATGGAAAGAGAGTTCCTTGTACTTAAGTAGAAGTAAGATGAGTCTATAGTTTTGTATGAAGAGAACTTGACAAGGCTTGCAAGATATGCCTCCAACTTTTTCATGAACACCGAAAGCAAGGTGGATCTCTTCTCTATCAGACTAAATTTGAGTCTATGAAAAGTATTTGCAATTCAATAATTCGATAATTATGATGAGATTTTCCATTGTTCCCTTAAGGTTGAAATAGATATAGAAGACTCTCAATGGTCTCGTGGGACTATTGAAAAAAGTGGAAAATGGAGTCTATTATGGGTGGTTTGGAAAATAAATTCCATGATAGAAAGAAGGCCGAACATCCCACGTATAAAAATTGTAGGAAAAAGCACCCTAGGAACTATCTAAAGGGAACCAAGAATTTCATAAAATGTATGTAACACCCGAGACTTTTATGAATCTTTTTCTACACAACACTTGCTTGGCTTGCTTTACACGCAATCGCGACCTTCCTCGATAGCTTGCGTCGTACGCAATACCGAGTTTCACTAAAAAACAATATGCTATTAAAACTAGCCGTTATGAATAGTAATAACCACTTTTTAAAATTTTATAAATTTTATTTTTCAAAATGGACTTCATTTTTGGACTTAGAATATCGAAATTAGCCTAGGGTGAAATTTTGGTATTTTTCTGAAAACTTTCAATTTTTGATGAATAGTGAAACCACTAAGTGGTAGGTTAAAAACCGAATTTTGCATAAAACTTAATTTTACCGCTTCTGTGAATGGAATTTCAAAAATCCGACAGACACGGTTGATGTCAGTAAGTAAAATGTGGTTCAATGAGATAAAAATAATTTTTTGGTGAATAGTAACTTTTTACTATTTTTACCGCGGTTAATAGTAAATAGGGTAACTAAGGGTAAATATGATATTAATATTACCCTAACACATTTACTAATTCTATTGGAAAAGTGTAATTCGACCAAAAACAAACTTAGGAATAAAATATGACCATTTAGGCCCACTTGGATTAGATTAGGACATTTATTATTAATTTATTTAAAGAAGGGTTAAAATAGTTAAAATCAAAGTTTAATAAGTAAATCATTTTTAATATAGGGTTATACATAAGATAAATTCGATTTTAAATATTCATTAGAAATCTAAAAAGATTTCCTACATGATGGTATTTTATTTGTAATTTTTAGACATCAAATAATTTAATTTATTTATGACACAAAGATGATGCAGTAATTATCTTATTAATGAAATATTGACATAATTGATAATATAAATACCAAAATAAATGTAATTTGAGACTTTTTATGAATTAAACTAATTTTCTAGGTTACTATGATATATTATTGTTGATTTAATAAACTTGGTTCGAACATATAATTCTGTTATGACTTTCACAAAAATCATATATCAAATAGTGTCAAAATTGACACAAAATAGTTTTTAAATAAAATATTATATTATTAATTGTTATTTTATTCCTAAAAATCTAAGGTTCGGCCAAATGACTTAGATAAGGATATATATATTAATAATAAACAATATGGGGTTCGTTTGGTATGTTATAGTAAGTGTATTAACCATATAGTGAAAGAAAACAAAAAGACACGGTAAAAGTTAAATTAATTAACTTAGAGTTAAATCTAATTGATAAGGTTAAAATAATACCCTAAACTTGTCTAAATCCTATTGGTTGATAGGATTTCGACCCATCCCCACTTTAGCTTCGAAATAAGACCCTTTGTAACCATTATAAACCGATTTTGACTTTAATATAAAATAATATTTTGAGATATTCCTAAGGTGCCCCTCTCCTCCCTTATAAAAGGGCACCTCCTCCCCCTCCTCCTCACACCAAATTGAGCACTCAAGCTCAGCCAACCCCTGCCATTTTCTCCTCTCCACTTCCCTAGAATAATCATAGAGGTCCTGGTCTTCTCCAAAGACCAATCTTAGTTCCTTAAGTGGAGGATTCAAAGAGGCGTTCCAAAGAAGAGGTAATATCCATTACCGATCTTTTCAATTTCTTTCTTCTTCAACTTCTTCTTCTTTAGTTGTTTCATGATAAAGTAATAACATCAGTATTACTTACATACTGATATGTTATTATAAATATGAAACAACCCTAATTCACCTTCTATCCATCCTACGGAAAAATGAAATCACCGCGCGTGCGTACGTACGGAATACTGTCTCCACGCCGTGGTGTAATCTATTTTCCACCATCACCTTACAAGGATGGGTATAATGGTGTAATGAGTAACTATATATGATTATTATTAAGTAATATTGATACTGAAATAATATATATATATATACTCCAATACAATTCCACGATCATAGGAACGATATCATCACTCGTGCGTACGTACGGAATACCGTCTCCACGATGTGATGCGACTCGTTCTACATGATCTTCATTTCATAATGATTATATAAATGAATTTAATGAATGAATATGGTATATACTACACTAATACCATTATGGAAATGAATTATCTATAACCTAAAGATAATAATAAGAATTTATTCGACAAAACACGCATAAGAACAAAAAGTTATAAAGACCCGAGTAACAAGTAACAATGAAATATTACTAACAAGAAGCTAATAATATGACCATATATGATCTCATATCAATATGTATGATTCTGGAATAAGTCAATAACATTATTTAAACCATTATACAGGAGCTTCGGACACGTACAAAGCAAATCGGACCTAAGGTAAGGGAAATATCACAATCTCATTTTTATCCGAGATTGTTTATTCGTAAGTATTCACTGGGGTGTATTTTATCATCCACATCCATGTTTCGTCAATATGTAATATTATTTCCATCCACCTACAATTTTTTAAATCCATTTTTACCCTTCGGTGAGTTTTTAGTAATATGTATGAAAGGAATCTTTTGTCGTACGAGGTACTTTTTGACTTTTCCGACAAAAGTACGAAGAATGTTTTTTTTAACTTATACGGCTTGAATGGATTTTTAAAACATTATTTCCAAGAATCTTCCTTTACAAGTTTTCAAGTTTATTTTTAATCAACTTCTTTTATTTTAAAGTTGTATGACATGTTATGAAAGGAAAAATGTTTTTGAAGAAGAAAGGATATTTTCCTCAAGAATGAAGTTCAAGTGTTTTATTAAAATTATTTTCCATCTAAGATAATAAAGGGTTCTGTTTTTATCCCTATTATTAAATTGATTTGTTCATGTTGTGATGGAATTATTTTTATGAATTCCTTTATCTTATATGAATTGATTTATGATGTCATGATGTTTCAAGAATCCCATTTTTTGTTACATGTGTTATGCGATGATGTATGTTTTATGATTATGTGGCACACATAAGAAAGGATTCATTATGAGATGGGTGGGACCTATATCTCCCTCCAATGCATTGGGTAATGATTTTATATCTCATGAGATAGACATGGCTGGAACGGAAGTTTATTTCGGTTCGGTGATACAGGACTGAAACGAGGAGTGAACTCGGTTCAGAAAGGGACTTTGTCCACTAAGATAGTCTTGGCAATGAGTCATGACTAACAAGAAATGATTTTCCATGATTATGTGTGCATGCCACAAAGTTTCAAGTTTTATGTTATGATTATGGGGATCTCATTTTCACTTCTATGATTTATTCCATGTTAAGATATTATGATCTCTTTTGCAGGTTTTGATTTTCAAAAAGATATGATATGATTTTTATTTCCTTTATTTGCCCTTGCTGAGCATTTGAGCTCACCCTTTTATGTTTTCTTTTCCCCAGGTCAGGAAGATGGATATTAAGTAGAATATGCTAAAAGGGACCCTAGATATGATGAAATAAATGGGAGACACTGTAGATGATTTATGAACCAGTTGTTTATGTTTCCCAGTTTCTAAAGACACTATACCTATACGGTCCTTTGTGGTTTTGTCATATGTTGTAATAAGTGTGCTTAAATTTTGAAGTAGTAACAATGTATGTAAAGTATGGGTCGTTATAGTTGGTATCAGAGGAAAGGTATAGTCAACCTTTGGAAACTAGGATGTGAAAGCCTTAGTAAGAACCCTAAGGATAAGTCTAAGCATAGAACACAATCTTAGTGTTTTAGAAATGGCCTTGAATAACCTAGGATAAGACCTTAAGCATGAAAATTTTATTCTTGAATTATGTGGTTTCCTATTATAATTAGTGTTGCTCACACTATTCTTCTTGGTTTTAGTCAATGGCTGGAACCCGAAGGAACCGTGTTAATGCGGAATGCGATGGGCAATGCAATGATTGTCCCCCTGAGCAACCAAACGATATGGGAGCTGGAATGCAAAATCTTGTAGCCATGCTCACACAACTTTCTCAAGCTATGAATCATGCAGGATTTCCAAACGAACAAAGGAGGGAGCAACATTCTGTTGAATCCTTCATGAGGCAGCGTCCACCATCTTTCAGCGGGTCTACTGATCCATTAGTTGCTGAAAAATGGATTAGTACTACTGAAAAGATATTTTCAGTTCTTCAATGTTCTGAGCATGATAAAGTCATCCTAGCAGTGTATCGTTTGGAAGGAGATGCGGATCAATGGTGGAATCTTGTTAAGAATACGAGGCAAAGGGATGAAATTGAGTCTATGTAATGGGACGAGTTCAAGAACTTATTTTTCAATAAGTACTTCCCTCGTATTCTCCGAACAAAGATGGAGAAAGAGTTCCTTGAACTGAAGCAAAGGGATGATGAATCTGTTAGTACCTATGAAGCAAATTTTACAAGACTTGCAAGGTACACTTCTGGTATTATTATCCAACCTGAGAGTAAGATCGATCGATTCTTTAGTGGCTTAAAACCAAGTCTTCGAAGGGCGTTAGCCATAAGGGACTTCAATAGCTATGAGGAAATCGTTCGATGTGCTCTCAAAGTCGAGATGGAGATTGGAGTAACCCATCAGTCACATGGGTTTGATAAGAAGAGGAAGATGGAATTCAAAGAAAAATCTAAAGAGCACACGGAAAAGAAGATGAACTTTCCCTTATGCTCAAAGTGTGGAAAGAAACATGGAGGGAGTTGTCTTAAAGGGACAAGTAAATGTTTTAAATGTGGAAAGGAAGGTCATCGGGCATTTGAATGCCGTGATAATGGGAAGAAGATGTCTAATGATGCAAACAAAGGAAGGGATACACAGAATGAACCTGCTACACTTCAACGTTTCAAGTGCAAGGAGATGGGGCATTATGCCAATCAATGCCCAAATCCAAGGGTTGATGATGATGGTCGACGTCAACAAACTCTTAAGGCTAAAGACAAAGGAAAGTCACATGCAATTTCTATCAGCGAGGTGGAGTACGATAACGATGTGGTGAAAGGTACACTTACCATCCACTCTAAAGTAGCAAATGTTTTATTTGATTCTGGATCCACCCACTCTTTTATTTCTGAAAAATTTTCTAAGGGTATCACCGTATTACCTCAACAATTAGATGTTGAGTTAGCTGTGACAACACCTAATGGCACATCAATCGCATCAGAAGTTTATAATTCTTCTCCGATCGAAGTTTGTGGGAAAGTGCTTCCTGAAAATCTTGTGATCCTTCCTTTAGTGGAATTTGATGTGATTCTTGGCATGGATTGGATTTCTCTACATGGAGCTCATATCAATTGCCAAAGAAGGGAAGTCACATTTCATATTCCAGATCAATCTACGATCGTATACCAATGCAAGGATGAACATAACCTTCCAGTGGAAATTTCTTCCATCTTATGGGTATTGATTCCACTAAATGAAGGTTATTTATCTCAAATGGTTGGTGAGAAACTCACGATTAAGAATATGCCCATTGTACGGGAGTTTGATGATGTCTTTCCGGAGGAATTGCCGGGTCTTCCACCAAATCGTGAAGTTGAGTTTTCAATAGAACTCGTACCGGGTGCTTTGCCTATTTCAAAGACACCTTATAGAATGGCCCCAATTGAGTTGCAGGAATTGAAGAAGCAACTCCAAGAGAATCTTGATAAGGGATTCATACGCCCTAGTGCGTCACCTTGGGGAGCACCTGTTCTATTTGTTTAGAAGAAAGATGGATCAATGAGACTCTGCATTGATTATCGAGAACTTAACAAGATCACTATCAAGAACAAATATCCTCTCCCACGCATTGATGACTTATTTGACCAACTACGCGGAGCTCAATACTTTTACAAGATTGATCTTCGTTCAGGGTATCATCAATTAAGGGTCAAAAGGGAGGATATACCAAAGACGGCTTTCCGTACAAGGTATGTACACTATGAATTTATAGTGATGCCATTTGGTCTTACTAATGCCCCTGCTATCTTCATGGATCTAATGAATAGAGTCTTTAGAGACTATCTTGATCAATTTGTGGTAGTCTTTATAGATGATATTCTTGTCTATTCAAAGAGCAAGGAAGAGCATGAAGATCACTTGAGAATTATATTGAAGACCCTGAGAAAGGAGAAGCTTTATGCCAAATTTACCAAGTGTGAATTTTGGCTTCAAAAAGTTGCATTTTTGGGTCATATAATCTCAAAAGAGGGGATATCTGTGGATCCAGCAAAAACAGAGGTTATCGAAAGATGGTCAAGACCAACAACAGTAACTGAGATCCGAAGTTTTCTTGGTTTGGCTGGATATTATCGACGTTTTGTAAAAGATTTTTCACGATTATCTAATCCAATCACCAAGTTGACTCGGAAGGGAGTTAAGTTTGTCTGGACAGAGGAATGTGAAGAGAATTTCAAGGAGTTGAAAAGAAGGTTATCCAGTGCACCTGTGCTCACACTTCCTTGTAGTGGAGAAAGGTTTGTGATCTACAGTGATGCATCCAAGAAGGGATTGGGGTGTGTTCTTATGCAAAATGATATGGTGATAGCTTATGCCTCACGACAGTTGAAAATCCATGAGCAAAATTACCCAACACATGATTTGGAGTTGGCTGCGGTAATCTTTGCATTAAAGATTTGGAGGCATTACCTTTATGGTGAAAGGTGTGATATTTATACTGATCATAAAAGTTTAAAGTATATTTTCACACAAAAGGAGTTGAATATGCGTCAAAGAAGATGGCTGGAGCTGATTAAGGATTATGACTGCTCAATCCATTACCACCCTGGGAAAGCAAACAAGGTGGCAGATGCATTAAGTTGACAAGACCATGCTAGTTTATCCATGATGAGGATCACAAAAGATCCAATATTTATGGATTTACAAAGGATGGATCTTGGAATTATAATGGAAGGGGAAAAATCTTATCTTTCTCAAATGAATGTTCAACCATCTATACATGTGAAGATTAAAGAGGCACAGAAAGAAGATGTCGAGTTAAAAAAGAAGGTGAGAAATGTTCCTGAATTCAACCTTGATTGTGATGGGATAATAAAGTTCAGGAATCGGGTTTGTGTTCCTCCCATCCCCGAATTAAAGAAAGAGCTGCTGGATGAGGCTCATAGTTCTTCATTCTCTATTCATCCTGGAAGCACGAAGATGTATAGGGACCTGAAAGAGTACTTCTGGTGGGATGGCATGAAAAGAGATGTTGCTGAATATGTCTCTAGATGCTTGGTTTGTAAACAAGTTAAAGCTGAGAGACAGAAGTCTAAGGGGATGTTACAACCATTACCCATACCCGAATGGAAATGGGAAAACATCACTATGGACTTTGTCACAAGACTTCCTAAAACATCCAAAGGCAATAATGCTATCTGGGTCATAGTTGATCGTCTTACAAAGTCTGCACACTTCATTGCTATTAGAGAGGATTTCTCTCTAGATCAGCTTGCCAGGATATATGTAAAGGAAGTGGTAAGATTGCATGGAGTACCACTTTCTATTATATCTGATCGAGATCCGAGATTTACCTCGAAGTTCTGGCGAAGTCTTCAGCATACTCTGGATACAGATTTGAGTTTCAGCACTGCTTATCATCCCCAGACAGACGGTCAGTCTGAGAGAACAATTCAAACCCTAGAAGATTTGTTGAGAGCTTGCTCTATGGATTTCAAAGGAGGTTGGGATCAACACCTACCTTTGGTAGAATTTTCTTATAATAATAGCTTTCACTCCAGTATTCAGATGGCTCCTTATGAAGCTCTCCATGGATAGAAATGCAGGACTCCAACTTGCTGGGATGAAGTTGGGGAAAGAAAGCTATTAGGACCTGATCTCGTTGATGAAATGGCAGAAAAGGTTAGATCTATTCAACAACACATAAGAGCAGCTCAGAGTCGACAGAAAAGTTATGCCGACAACCGAAGAAAAGACCTAGAGTTTGAAGTGGGCGATAAAGTGTTCTTACGAATATCTCCCTGGAAGAGGGTTATGAGATTTGGAAAGAAGGGGAAGTTGAGCCCTAGATATATCGGTCCTTTCGAAATACTGGATCGTGTTGGGAAGGTAGCTTACCGATTGGCGCTTCCACCGAATCTCTCTCAAGTTCACGATGTGTTCCATGTATCTCTCCTGAGAAAGTACATACCAGATCCTTCACATGTACTCATCTCAGAAGTTGTACCGCTGGAGCAAGATCTTTCTTATGAAGAACAACCGATAGAGATACTGGATCGTAGCGAAAAAGTCCTACGAAACAAGACCACTCGCTTGGTGAATGTTTTATGGAGAAACCACCAACTTGAAGAAGCTACATGGGAGCTTGAGGATATGATGAGGGAGAAGTATCCTCATTTGTTTGTTGCAAAGTGACGAATTTCGAGGGAGAAATTCTTTTTAAGGGGGGTAGAATGTAACACCCGAGACTTTTATGAATCTTTTTCTACACAACACTTGCTTGGCTTGCTTTACACGCAATCGCGACCTTCCTCGATAGCTTGCGTCGTACGCAATACCGAGTTTCACTAAACAACAATATGCTATTAAAACTAGCCGTTATGAATAGTAATAACCACTTTTTAAAATTTTATAAATTTTATTTTTCAAAATGGACTTCATTTTTGGACTTAGAATATCGAAATTAGCCTAGGGTGAAATTTTGGTATTTTTCTGAAAACTTTAAATTTTTGATGAATAGTGAAACCACTAAGTGGTAGGTTAAAAACCGAATTTTTCATAAAACTTAATTTTACCGCTTCTGTGAATGGAATTTCAAAAATCCGACAAACACGGTTGATGTCAGTAAGTAAAATGTGGTTCAATGAGATAAAAATAATTTTTTGGTGAATAGTAACTTTTTACTATTTTTACCGCGGTTAATAGTAAATAGGGTAACTAAGGGTAAATATGATATTAATATTACCCTAACACATGTCCTAATTCTATTGGACAAGTTTAATTCGACCAAAAACAAACTTAGGAATAAAATATGACCATTTAGGCCCACTTGGATTAGATTAGGACATTTATTATTAATTTATTTAAAGAAGGGTTAAAATAGTTAAAATCAAAGTTTAATAAGTAAATCATTTTTAATATAGGGTTATACATAAGATAAATTCGATTTTAAATATTCATTAGAAAGATAAAAAGATTTCCTACATGATGGTATTTTATTTGTAATTTTTAGACATCAAATAATTTAATTTATTTATGACACAAAGATGATGCAGTAATTATCTTATTAATGAAATATTGACATAATTGATAATATAAATACCAAAATAAATGTAATTTGAGACTTTTTATGAATTAAACTAATTTTCTAGGTTACTATGATATATTATTGTTGATTTAATCAACTTGGTTCGAACATATAATTCTGTTATGACTTTCACAAAAATCATATATCAAATAGTGTCAAAATTGACACAAAATAGTTTTTAAATAAAATATTATATTATTAATTGTTATTTTATTCCTAAAAATCAAAGGTTCGGCCAAATGACTTAGATAAGGATATATATATTAATAATAAACAATTTGTGGTTCTTTTGGCATGTTATAGTAAGTGTATTAACCATATAGTGAAAGAAAACAAAAAGACACGGTAAAAGTTAAATTAATTAACTTAGAGTTAAATCTAATTGATAAGGTTAAAATAATACCCTAAACTTGTCTAAATCCTATTGGTTGATAGGATTTCGACCCATCCCCACTTTAGCTTCGAAATAAGACCCTTTGGAACCATTATAAACCGATTTTGACTTTAATATAAAATAATATTTTGAGATATTCCTAAGGTGCCCCTCTCCTCCCTTATAAAAGGGCACCTCCTCCCCCTCCTCCTCACACCAAATTGAGCACTCAAGCTCGGCCAACCCCTGCCATTTTCTCCTCTCCACTTACCTAGAATAATCCTAGAGGTCCTGGTCTTCTCCAAAGACCAATCTTAGTTCCTTAAGTGGAGGATTCAAAGAGGCGTTCCAAAGAAGAGGTAATATCCATTACCGATCTTTTCAATTTCTTTCTTCTTCAACTTCTTCTTATTTAGTTGTTTCATGATAAAGTAATAACATCAGTATTACTTACATACTGATATGTTATTATAAATATGAAACAACCCTAATTCAACTTCTATCCATCCTACGGAAAAATGAAATCACCGCGCGTGCGTACGTACGGAATACCGTCTCCACGCCGTGGTGTAATCTATTTTCCACCATCACCTTACAAGGATGGGTATAATGGTGTAATGAGTAACTATATATGATTATTATTAAGTAATATTGATACTGAAATAATATATATATATATACTCCAATATAATTCCACGATCATAGGAACGATATCATCACTCGTGCGTACGTACGGAATACCGTCTCCACGATGTGATGCGACTCGTTCTACATGATCTTCATTTCATAATGATTATATAAATGAATTGAATGAATGAATATGGTATATAATACACTAATAACATTCTGGAAATGAATTATCTATAACCTAAAGATAATAATAAGAATTTATTCGACAAAACACGCATAAGAACAAAATGTTATAAAGACCCGAGTAACAAGTAACAATGAAATATTACTAACAAGAAGATAATAATATGACCATATATGATCTCATATCAATATGTATGATTCTGGAATAAGTAAATAACATTATTTAAACCATTATACAGGAGCTTCGGACACGTACAAAGCAAATCGGACCTAAGGTAAGGGAAATATCACAATCTCATTTTTATCCGAGATTGTTTATTCGTAAGTATTCACTGGGGTGTATTTTATCATCCACATCCATGTTTCTTCAATATGTAATATTATTTACATCCACCTACAATTGTTTAAATCCATTTTTACCCTTCGGTGAGTTTTTAGTAATATGTATGAAAGAAATCTTTTGTCGTACGAGGTACTTTTTGACTTTTCCGACAAAAGTACGAAGAATGTTTTTTTTAACTTATACGCCTTGAATGGATTTTTAAAACATTATTTCCAAGAAGCTTCCTTTACAAGTTTTCAAGTTTATTTTTAATCAACTTCTTTTATTTTAAAGTTGTATGACATGTTATGAAAGGAAAAATGTTTTTGAAGAAGAAAGGATATTTTCCTCAAGAATGAAGTTCAAGTGTTTTATTAAAATTATTTTCCATCTAAGATAATAAAGGGTTCTGTTTTTATCCCTATTATTAAATTGATTTGTTCATGTTGTGATGGAATTATTTTTATGAATTCCTTTATCTTATATGAATTGATTTATGATGTCATGATGTTTCAAGAATCCCATTTTTTGTTACATGTGTTATGCGATGATGTATGTTTTATGATTATGTGGCACACATAAGAAAGGATTCATTATGAGATGGGTGGGACCTATATCTCCCTCCAATGCATTGGGTAATGATTTTATATCTCATGAGATAGACATGGCTGGAACGGAAGGTTATTTCGGTTCAGTGATACAGGACTGAAACGAGGAGTGAACTCGGTTCAGAAAGGGACTTTGTCCACTAAGATAGTCTTGGCAATGAGTCATGACTAACAAGAAATGATTTTCCATGATTATGTGTGCATGCCACAAAGTTTCAAGTTTTATGTTATGATTATGGGGATCTCAATTTCACTTCTATGATTTATTCCATGTTAAGATATTATGATCTCTTTTGCAGGTTTTGATTTTCAAAAAGATATGATATGATTTTTATTTCCTTTATTTGCCTTTGCTGAGCATTTGAGCTCACCCTTTTATGTTTTCTTTTCCCCAGGTCAGGAAGATGGATATTAAGTAGAATATGCTAAAAGGGACCCTAGATATGATGAAATAAATGGGAGACACTGTAGAAGATTTATGAACCAGTTGTTTATGTTTCCCAGTTTCTAAAGACACTAAACCTATACGGTCCTTTGTGGTTTTGTCATATGTTGTAATAAGTGTGCTTAAATTTTGAAGTAGTAACAATGTATGTAAAGTATGGGTCGTTATAATGTAGAAGAATGAGACATAAGGCTAAGAACTTCCAGAGGGATATGAAGAATCCCACAATTGTGGAAGAAGAAAGGAAGGTTCAGATTAACACTCCGCCTATAGTTTAGTGCTACAACTACAAGGAACATGGGCATTATGCAAACAATTTCCCTAAGACATGGGTTGTAAGAGGAAATAGAAAACAACCTTTAAGAAAACAAGGAAGGTATTATGTTATTACTACTACAAAGGTGGATTCAGTAAATGATTTGGTGACATATATGCTAGTTATTCATTCAAGAATAGTGAATTTACTATTTGATTATGGTTCTATGAATTCTTTCATATCTTACAAGTTTATTATAACTTTTCAAACACCACTTAAAAATTTGGATATTGAGTTATCTATGAGAGAAATAAATGGGGAAATTATTGTGTGGAAGGTTTATAACTCCTGCCCAATAAATGTTTATGGGCTAAACTTCCCATTTAATCTTTTAATACTTCCTCTGGTAGAGTTCGATGCTATTTTGGGCTTGGATTATCTATATTTATAGAAATCAAACTTTAACTGTTGGGAAAGGGAGGTCACTCTTCACATCTCAGAGTATCCTCCAATCCTATAAAAGTTTAATAAAGAAGATTAATCTCCTTCAGAATCATCATCTCAGGTGTGGATATTGTTGCCTTCTGAGCAAGCATATCTTTCTCAAATTATTGAAACAAAGGAGATGATAATTCTAAAAGATATTCCCATCGTGAGGGATTACACTGATGTATTCCATAGAGAATTTCATAGTCTTCCTCTTGATTGATAGGATGAGTTCTCAATTTAACTTATTTATGGATACCTACCTATATCAAAGACACCTTATAGAATGAACATCATTGAGTTGGAAGAGCTAAAAAAGAAGTTACAAGAGAATCTGGAGAAGGGTTTTATATGCCCAAGTGCTTCACTATGGGGTGCACCAATCATCATTATTAAGAAAAAAATGGATCAATGTTCCTCTGTATTGATTATTGTGAGATCAATAAAATCATGATAAATAACAAGTATACCTTGCCTCAGATAGATGACTTATTCAATCAGCTACGTGGGGCCATTTTTTCTCTAAGGTGGACCTTCGATCGGGGTATCACTAATTAAAGGTGAGGAATGAAGATATTCCCAAAAAAATCATTTTGAACGAGGTATGGACATTATGAGTTCACAGTGATGACCTTTGGAATATCTAATGCTCCTGAAATTTTCATGGATCTAATTAATATAGTCTTTAGAGATTACCTCGACAAATTTGTGGTAGTCGTTATTTATGATATTATGATATACTCCGAGAACAAGGAGGAAGATGAGGATCATTTTAATTCTATGATGATTACTTTTTGAAGGGATAAGATTTATGAAAAGTATAGTAAATGTGAGTTCTAGATGGAGGAAGTTTCATTATTATATCATTTTATCTCTAGAAAAGCAATATCTGTGGACCCTTCCCAGACAAAGGAAATTAAAGAGTGACCTAGGACAACATTTTTAATGGATATCCACATCTTTCTAGGTCTATCCAGGAATTATCAAATATTTTCAAAGAACTTATCATGATTTTAAAACCCAATGACCAAGATGAAACATAAGGGGGTGAAGTTTTTCTAGACTCAAGAATGTGAGGAAAGATTTAAGGATCTCAAAATGAGTCTTATCACTGCATCAACTCTCACACTCCCAATAAATGGAGAACTATTTGTGGTGTAAAATTATGCTTCAAAGAAAGTATTAGGATGTGTACTAATTCAAAATGATAATGTGATATCCTAAACCATAAGATAGTTGAAAATCCATGAGTAAAATTATCACATGCATGATCTGAATTTAGCAGCTGTGATCTTTGCTTTGAAAATCTGGCAGCATTATCTCTATGGGGACATGTGTGAGATATATACTGATCACAATAGTCTAAAATATATATTCTCATAGAAGGAGCTTAATATGAGCCAGTGAATATTCTTATAGCTCATTAAGGATTATTATTTCTCAATCCACTACCATCATGGTAAGGAAAATATGGTGAAAAAATGCTCTAAGTATAAAGGGTCTTTCTTCTTTATCAACGATGAGGGTTGAGAAGGATCCAATATTCTTATATTTGTAGAGTATGGACATGGGGATCATTGAGGGAGAAACATAATCAATCCTTTATCAAATGGTTGGTCAACCATCCCTCATGGAGAAAATAAAGTATGCTCAAAGAAAAGATGTGGAAATTCTAAAATGGTTGAAAGCTATTATAAATGGGAAATCCGTTAAGTTAAAGATTTATGAGGAGGGATTTGTAATATTTGGGTCAAGATTATGGGTACCATCTGATCCATAGATAAATAAGGAGCTTTTTAATGATGCACATATCTCAACCTTCTCTATTCACCCAGCGAGCACAAAGATGTATCAAGATCTCTGAGAGAACTTTTAGTGGGATAATATGAAAAAGAAGACTGCGAAATATACATCAAAGTGTCTGGTATGTTAAAAAGTGAAGGATGAAAGAAAAAAATCTAAGTGGATGATGAAAGAACTACCCAAACCAACATAAAAGTGGGAGAAAATTAACATGGACTTTATCATTGGACTAATAAGGAAATCCAAAAGGAATAATGCAATATGGATCATTATGGACCATCTTACAAATAAATATCACTTTATTGCAATTTGATAGGACTTATCATTAGATCAACCTGCACAAATACATATCAAATATGTGGTAATGATGTATGGAGAACCACTATATATTTTATTCAATTGAGATCCAAGATTCACCTCAAAGTTCTGGAAAAGTCTCCAACATGCTCTAAGCACTGAGTTGAACTTCATAATGAACTATCATCCCCAAACTAATGGCCAATATGAGAAAACTATTCAGACATTGGAAGATATGTCGAGATCATGTGCTATAGAATTCAAAGGAGGGTGGAATAAACATCTTACATTGGACAAATTATCTTAAAATAAAAGTTTTCACTCCTGCATCCAAATATAACCATATGAAACCCTTTATGGGAAAAGGTACCGAACACCAGCATGTTGGGATGAAGTCGATGAGCAAAAGCTGTTAGGACCTGAAATGTTCTAAGAAATGGTGGAGAAGGTGAAAACCATTCAACAACACATAAAGGAAGCCCAATATTGATAAAAGAGTTATATAGACAATCATCAATGGGACCCTCAGTTCAAAGTATAATAAATGGTATTCCCTGATATATCTTCATGGAAGAAGGTCATGATGTTTGGAAATAAAGGAAATTTAAGTCTCAGGTACATCAACTCCTTTGAGATCCCTGATCATGTTAGAGTTGTGGCCAATAAATTATCACTTCTATATACGATGTCTAAAGTACAAGATGTATTCCACGTATCCCTGTTAAGGAAGTATATACCAGATCCTTCACATGTACTCTCTTTAGAGGTGGTATAGTTGGAGAATGATCTTTCTTATAAGGAGAAGTCAGTGAAGATCTTGTATCATAGAGATAAAGTTATATGCAACATGACTACTCACCTGGTCAAAGTACTGTGGTGGAACCATACATATGAAGAGGCAACATGGTAACTAGAGGAAGCAATGAAGGAAAAGTACCCACACTTTTTTACGACTTATAATGTTAAATATAATTTCGAGGGAGAAATTTTATAAGGTGGGAGAATGTAATTATCCAATGTTTTTTCAATGGAATTACATTCTTATAGTTATGTATTATAGTATAATAACAAAAGATTACTTATATAACATAATACTAACTTTATAAATGAAGAATAAGTGAAATAAAAGGTATATCTTGAAGTTAAGAAACTTATACCAATGAAATAGTAACTTGACCTTTGGAATAGTAAGTTGACCCTTATGAATATTAAACCCACCAATGTAATAGTAACTTCACCAATAAAATTATAAATAAAATTTATCCATATTATAGGTGACAATATAGTATAATTATATCTTAGTGTAAGGAAATAAATATTTTAAATTATTTTGATTAAGTGTTGGTATTTTTATAAGTTGTGTATATTTAATTAAAATTTTATTATTAATTTAATAAATTAAAAGAAAATTTATTTTCATAAAAATAATTCATAAATTATTATTATTTTGTCTTATGATTATTTGATAATTTTATGAGACCTCAATTAATTTTTCAAAGTGTTAGAAAAACATTTTTAATTTTAAAATTTGTATTTTTAAAGTAAATTATGATTTTAATTAAAAATTAAATGTATCATATTTATAAAATTATTTTTAAAAAATGGATTTCATTTTTGGATTATACATGTCAAAAAATGGTTAGGGTTATTTTTTGGGATTTTTTTGAAATATTTGAATTTTTGATGAATAGTAAAATATGATAATTTACCGTATATATACATTATGAGTTAAATACACTTTTCTTAACATCATGATTGATTTAAGAACACTTGGTTAGAACTAAAATGATATATTTACTATTTGTTTCACAAGAATCAACACTATTCATAGTTTTGAGAAAAAATATTAAACTAATGATTAAAATAATGGGAAACCCCTCCTCTCCACCATTATAAATACCACCACTATTTACCTCCACTCTTCACTCCTCTCAAAACTTATGCCTTTTCTAAATTCTGATAAAATATCCTCCCAAGATCTTCCGCACGTCTATTATACCTTGGCCTCTTCCAAATACCAACTCATCTTCCCTAAAGAGGCTCTCAAGGAAGATAAATTCAACAGATAGATTCATCTTTTTGTTTCTTTTATTTTCTTTCATATTCCTTTCATTATTTTTCTTTACTCAAATCCTTTCATAAAAATGTTATGATAACTACAATAACTTATATGTTATGGAATTTTTTTTATGATAATGGAATAATTCATCATCATCTCTCCTTTCCCCTCTTTTATTCTAGGAATGAAAATACCGTCCGAGATGTGTTAATTTATCACACTCAAGGATGACGAGTTTTTAATTTCTTTTAATGTCTTCAATTCTGGCCATGAAACCATTTTTATGTTTTAACAAGATTATAATATTTTTATTATGTCTTATTTAAGGTTCTATAATATTTATAACACATGATATTAATTTATAAAGAAAAAGGTGTTTGTTGTGATAAAAAACTACCAATTAACCAAAACAATTATCATTAGAATTTTATATAATGATTCATCTTCACTCAAAATAACCAAATTAATTTTATAACCATGTAATCTTCTCTATGTTCACAAAAAACATACAACTACAATTATGGACAAGCATTTCCATCTTACATGTTTATCCTTACATGTATATAAGTAAACCAATCATGAAAACCAAGGAAACTAATGCTCCCAAACGATGAAATTGAACCTCTTAACCCATAAAAAAGGCCATGAATGAAATAGAAAAGTTTATAATGAATCAAATACATGTATAATAGGTTTTTTAAATATTAATTAATTAATGCAATTTTTTTTTCAGCAATTAAGATCAAGTTAAGGTCACTTTGGGACTTAAGGTATTGAATTCTACTCGAACCTCCAGTATTCCTTCAGGTTGTTCTATCATTATTTTTACCCAAATAAAGTATTATATTATTTTTATGCACATACTATAAATTATAAGAATATTCTATGGTCTCATGTATCAATATCTAATCATTATTCCATTTTAGTTACATATATGTTTTTAAATGATTCCCTCCTCAATTATTCCTGATAAGTAAGCCCATTTTAAAGGGAACATTCCAAATTCTTACCCATTTTAAAGCACACTATATTATATATTTTTAATCCATCACTATTTTTATAAAACCAATATTTTAATTATTAAAACCTTCTTGGTTCACGTATGGTTTTATAGAAAATATTATTCCCTTTTATGTTTTAAATAACCTTTGACATTTTCCTTTAACCGCACTAAAATGTGTTAATTATAAAGTTTCTTAAGTACTATTTTTACATGTTATTAATTAATTTTGACATCATTTTTCATGGTATATTAATATTCTAATATAAAAGTTTACATGCATGATATAATTCCTTTCCTTCATGGACATTTTTATGATACTCCCATTTGTTATGCTTTATGACATTATTATGATACCCAATTCTTACCATAGGTAACCCTTAAGTTTATGTTTGATTGATTATGTATGATTCTATATGTGAAAATCATATTCATGAACATGTTATGATGTATGTGAACATATATCATTCTAATTTGTTGGGTAAATTTGAGACTCATGAGACGTTTTGTGCAACGATCTTGGCGGTTAGCCTTGAATCGTGCTACTATGTGCAACGGTCTAGGTGGTTAATCCTAACTTGTTCTATTCTATATGAAACAAGACTTTACTCATGATAAAGTCATGCTTTTTGTTTCTTCTACATTATTATGACTCCATGTTTATATGATCACATGTTTATATATTATTATTCTATATGTTCCATGCCTTTTTATATCATTATGTCATGCCCTCTAACCCATGTGCTAAAGCTTTATTATTATGATTATTCCATTACTAGGATTTTAGATCATCTCTTTGTTCATGTTATTCAATGTTTATCCTATTAATATGTATGATAACAATGGATTTTAGTATCTCTTTATGAAGATTAAATAAATAAATGTTTTATTTAGTCCCATGTTCTCAGTTTTATGTACCTAGTATTCCAAGACACTAGAATTTATGATCTTTGGCTTGTAATACGATTCTTTATTATGATTAAAATCATGTAATGATATTTTTAAAAGGCTGGGGTCACTATACAGTATTTTGTTCTATTACCTGTAAACCAAGGAAAAATGTCAGTTCACCAATCATTGACATTTCAAACTCGTTTTTCATGAATTTGTAAATCTGTATGCATTGCAGTTCATCTAATCCACTGAAGATTATGTCATTGACATACAACATCACCATAATCCTTTGATTATTATCATTATTGATATATATATTGTAATCAACTCCACCATACTGAAAACTGAGTTTCTTCAAAAACTAACATTTCCTTGAATACCATGCTGTTGGTGCTTTCTTCAAACCATATAAATCATTCCTTATCTGACAAACTCTATTCTCATTTTTATGAATGATAAGACCATATAGATTCTCAATATAAACTTCTTATTCTAGAACCTCATTTATAAATGATAATTTGATATCAATATGGAAAACTTTGAACTTTATTTACACTACTATGATGAAGAATAACCAGATTGTATCTAGCCTTGCAACAGGTGAGAATGCTTTAAAAACATCGATACCCTCAATCTGGGAGTACCCTTTTCACACTAGTCATACTTTATTTAGAATCACAACACTATCTTCATTCATCTTATTACGAAATACCTATTTAGTCACGATGACATTCTTGTCTGTTTGTCTTGAAAAAAAATCTCATGTCTAATTCTTATCAATTTGTTCAAGCTCTTTATTCATAGCCTGGACCCAATTCTCTTCTCCAACTACTTTATCAAAACATTTGATCTCTATATGTGATAAGTATGATGCTTCCTATAGAGTCTTCACTCTCCTTGTCTTCACTAGCACTGTATGATAACCAATTATGTTTTTTCTATCAATTTCAGATATTCTCTTCTATATTTGTACTGATACTAAATTCTACTCATCCTTTTCAATATCTAAATCTTCTTCTGAATCAGCCTTTAAAACTAGAAAATCCCCTGATATTTTTATCTCTTCATCACTATCCTGTCATGACTGATCATGTATTTTCCAAAATATTTTCTATTTCTCTACTAAAATTACACCAAGGATTTCAAAAACCATTCCCAGCCACTTATTGAAGCATTTATATATTTTTCTTTTCTTTGATTAGCCAGGGAATATCTCTTAATCTCCATGGGATTCAAAATTCATGTGTTTATCGTTATTGAGAATGAAACAATAACTTCCAAAGACTTGAAAGGACTTCAACATTGGCTTCTTTCCAGACCATAGCTCATATGAAGTCTTCTCTTCTTCTGGACATAATAAATTTCTTTTTTATTTGTAGACTGATTTCATCACTACCTCGTTCTAAAACATATCTGTTAGGTCTTTCTCAGTGATCACTATTCTAGCCATGTTGTTGATTATTCAGTTTCTTCTCTCAACTAGTCCATTTTGTTATAGAGTTCTTACGACTGAAACATGGTGAATTTTCCCATGATTCTCAAGATAATCCTCCACTTGGATATTTGATAAATCAATACCATTATATGTTATGGTCTTCTAGATTTTCTGATCTAACATCTTTTCAACTTCTCATTGATATCTTGTAATGGAACTAAACACATCAATCTATTGGGTGATGATTGATACCCACATCATTCTACTAAAATCATCAATGAAGAGAACATAGTATCTCCTCCCATCAATATCTCTTGGTGAAATAGGTTCACACACATCAATATGCACCAACTCAAGAACTCTTGTTGACCTTTTCTCCTTTTCCTTATATACTTTTAGAATGATCTTTCCTTGTTGATAAGAACCACATGTATGTATACAATCATGTGATAACCTAGGGAGGCTATGAGAAACATCATATTTTACTGGATCCTCTAAGGATGTTTGGCAGAAGTAGACCAGATGTTTATGCCATAACTTGTTTTCCTCTTCTTTGGATAGAAAGAACATACATTCTTCTCCACTCACAAGATATATACTTCCTTTTGTATGTTTTTTCTATAAAACAATTGCACAACATTTTACCATGATGACACAAAATTTCTTTGAAAATTTTATGGAATGTTCTGAGCCACATAGTTGACTGACACTAGGAAAGTTGTGACTGAGACCTTCAACAAGTAAGACAACATCATGTCTCTTGTATATTCCCCCAAAAGATGGCTTTTCCCGAGCCAACAATCTTTAGGACTTCATCATTATCAAATCTTACAATACCTTCCTTATCATACCTGATTCTGGCCACCAGATCTTTATTTCCTGTATATGCGAGGTGCATCCACTATTAATGATCCATATTCCAGTGCAATCTAATGCTTTAAACGTAATCTCTGCAACCACTACCTGTTCATATCATTTCGTTATAATCTATTTTTTTGACTTCATACATGATATGGATTGATAATCTTTATCTTCCTCGAAGTATGGTGGACTAACATTATCCTATAGAGTTTCAAATCAATTTTTCATTATCATCTCATTTGATGATACCTTTAGTTCTGGTTATGACTACATTCATTCTTCTTTGGAAAATTTCTCTGTATTATCGATAAGAAATATATTGCCATATGTCCGAATCCTCCACACCTAAAACATGACCATCAAATGATGTCCTGAAATATTGAGCCCTGTATTGTTGTCTTTATTAGTCTTGTTCCCTTCGAAACCTCTTTACTATGGAACAAACATTTTGTGAGGGTCCCATCTTTCCACAACAATAAAATTTTATGTGAGGTGCATTCCTGTGTGGCAATACTGCACTATTTATTCTCACTTGGGTTCTATGAGTCTTATTATTCTGATTCGTACACAAATAAACCTTCAACCTCAGAATGGGAGCTTATGGTATAACTTCAACCTTTACTGCTTTATTTTTGTGATCAAGCCCCATACCAGCTGTATCATTATAATAAATCACTTTCCTTTCCTGACACTCCTTTTTTTTCTTCACTGGATTTCTGAATTCTACATTTTTTTTTTCTGTTGCTTGTGTGTCCTGCTTTACTGGAATCAAGAGTTTCTCCTAATGTTTCACTTTTCTTCACTAACTGAAAACTTCCTCTTCAAGTTCTTCAATACGTTTAATTTGATCTTTTCTAGTATTAGTGAAACTATTGATCTCTCTTATAATTTCTTCAATTTTGAGTTTGTACTCAACCACATTTTCTGATCTTTCTGACGTTGAAGACTTCCATTTTTTTCAATTTCTTTATTCAGTTCAGACTTTTCTTCTTCCTACTGCGGCATATAAAGTTTGACATCATGAACACTATGCTAAAATTAGTGTTCAGCAGCGGTTTAAACCGTCGCTAAATCGTTTTGCGACGGTTTTGGAAAACAATCGCTAAATCCTGTATTGACCATCAATTAGCGGCGGTTTTTCAAAACCATTGCAGAAAAACTTAGAGATGATTATTTATTTTATTTTATTTTATTTTATTTATTTATTTATTTTATTTTCGTCATTAATTAATCAATTTTTCATTTTTGATAACTAATTTTTTTTAAAAAATTAATTAATTAATTTATTTTCACAATTAATTAATGAATTAATTTCATTATTTATTTATTCATGTACCTAGTTAATTATTAATTATTAATTATTTATTAATACCATGCTCATGCCGATGTTCATGGACAATCCCATGCCATTATTACCATGCTAATGCACATACTATATATAGAAATTCTATGTTGGTGGAGATTTGAACCCCTTACCTCTTTCTTATTCTCCAAAGATTTTACTACTCGAGTAGGCTCTTCATTTGGTGAATAAATAAAATTTAATATACTTATATATATACAAATTAACTAAAAAAATAATACATAACAAATAGATAAAAACTAAATTATTATTAATCAATAATTATTAATCAATAATGATTAATCAATAATCAATAATCAATAATTAATAATTAATAATTAATAATTAATAATTAATAATTAATAATTAATAATTAATAAGTAATTATTAATATTTAATATTTACTAATTAATAAATAAAATATAAATGAATAATAAATAAATAAATAAATAATATGGTAATAAATGGTAAATAAGAAATAGTACATAAGAAATAGTAAATAGTAAATAATAAATAGGAAATTGTAAATAGTAAGTAGTAAATAGTAAATAGTAAATAGAAAATAGAAAATAGTAAATTTTAAATATTAATTATTAAATACTAAATAATAAATAATATATAAAAATAAAAATATAAAAAATAAAAAATAATACATAAGTATTGAATAAATAATAAATAAATTTAAAACTAAATTAATATACGATAAATGACCAACAAATTAATAAATAATAAGTAATAAATAATAAATAATTAACCATAAATAAATTAATAATAAATAGATAAGGAATATATAATAAATAAGTAATTAATAATAAGTTAATAATAAATTAATAATATAAAAATAAAAGATAAAAAAATAAAAAATAAAAAATAAAAAATAATAACTAATTCATAAACATTAAAAAAATAATGAATAAATATATAAATATATAAATAATAAATAATAAATAATAAATAATAAACAAATGAACTATAACCAAAAAAAATAATTTATAAATAATAAAATAATAAAATTATATACTAATAATGAAAAATAAATAAATAATAGATAACTAATAATAATAAATAATATATAATAAATAATAAATAATAAATAATAAATAATAAATAAGAAATAAGAAATAAGAAATAAGAAATAAGAAAATAAGAAATAAGAAATGATAATATATAAATAATAATATATAAATAAAATAATAACAAAATAATAAAATAAAAAAAATAGTAAAATAATAAAATAATAAAATAATGAAATAATTAACTAATAATGAAAAATAAATAAATAATAGATAAATAATAATACTAATACTAATAATAATAATAATAAATAACAAATAACAAATAAGAAATAAGAAATAACAAACATTAAATAACAAACATTAAATAGTAAATAAATATTAAAAAAATATATAGTAAATAATAAATAATAATTTAATAAAAAATAAAAAATAAAAATAAGTAATAAATAATACATAATAAACAATAAATAATAAATAATTGATAATTGATAATAAATAATAAATAATACATAATAAATATTAAATAATAAAAATAAATAATAAATAATAATTAGTAAATAATAATTAATAAATAATAAATGGATATAAATATATATAAATATATATACATATATCAAAATTTTTATTGATATATATAAAGACACATTTATGTTACATAAATATATATAAATGCACTCTGATGTATAATTGTATATTAATATAAATATATATATAAACATAAGTATATATATATATATATTTACTCCTATATGATATAAAAATATATAAACATAAATATGTATAAATATTTACAAAAATATTCATAAATTCATATAAATAGATATATATATAATTGAAAATAAATTAGAAAAAGAGGAGATAGCACAATAATTACAATACTATCAAATCAATGAGAATGTAAGTTAATGGAATAATATCATAAATGGCATAAAAAGCATATGAGGTCACTTTTAAACAAATATGAAATCTCATCGAATGTGTATGATATATATATATACTTAAATTTATTTAAATATATTATATATTAATATTAACTTATATATATTAGAATATAAATATAAATATATATCTTTTTATCAATACACATGTATATGTATATATAAACATTATTTATATATGTTTATATATATATATATTCATATAGTTTTACTGTAAATTCATTTATATAATATATTTAATGATAATGATATATTTATATAAAAATACATTTATATATTATTTATTCACACAAATATTTACATATATATGTATTTATTTCTATATATTAAATTATACACATAAATACAATTTTTTTATTAATCCACACATATTTAAATATAAACATTACATGTATAAGTATATATATACATATTAATGCCTTTTTATAGGATAAATAAAGTGAAAAATTATTTATTTTATATTAAATGAATAATAAATATTTATTTTTAAATTGTTTATATATTTAAAAATAAATTTCTATGTAAATATGTACTTATACAAGTGATTTATTATCATTAAGTATAGGAAAATATGCATATATTAAATTATTTATAAATAAAAATGCATTATAAAAACTCATAAAATTGAAAACTCATAATATCAATATGAATTTAAGCCCTGTGAATAAATTAAATCACCATAAAGGGCCAAAAAACACCCCGTTAAATGAGGCTGAAAATCCATCGAATGTTAAAAAATTTGGGTATGTCAACTAAAACCTCAATTTTAGAGTTATTCTTAGCCTTTTTTGTCGTATAAAATGTAAAAGAGATTTACCTATGTCCCTAGAAGCATAGATCTCATATTAGGATTCAATTTGATATGTGGTAGAGCCCAAACGGACACCAGGATCAAAAGTTACGGTCATTTGAAGTTCAAGTTCGATGTATAGATTTTCTTGAAACTATAATGAATTTTATTATTTTAATTATTATGAAATTTAAATCTAATGTGGTTTTATATTACTTCATATGCTTTGATTTGACTCATTTTAGAGCTAAAACTGTCTCCCAGATCAAAAGTTATGGTAATTTGATGATGAAGTCTTATTTTCAAGAAGATTTATTTTCACTTTAAAATTATTATTGAAATATAATTATTAGTATTTATTAATTGACAAATTATGAATAATTAAAATTATAAATAATAAAATATATATGATAATAAATAATAAATAATAAACAATAAATAATAATTTATTTTTTAATTCAATTTTTCGGCGGTTTTGAACAAAATCACAACTATTTTGTGACGGTTTTTTTAAAAACCCACCACCAAGAATTAGTGTAAATTATTTTTTATTTTTTTAAACAATTAAAAAAAATATTTTAAAAACATTTAGCAACAACTTTTAAAAACACCTCTAAAAAATCACCGATAAATTTTTTCCGGAAAAACATTTAGTGATGGTTTTAAAAACCAATTCAAAAAAACCACCCCTACAATTCTATTTTCCTATAATAGAATGATTTTATTGTCTTTATTTGTTTTGGATCTCCAGAAATATATATCGATTCAAGAGGATCTTTTAATTCAACATGATTATTAACACTTCCTTCTACTTCTCCCTCATCATTTTTGCCTTCTTCCCTTGTTTGGGAATTTCCCACAACTTCCACCATAGTATCAACTTCACGATCTTTGCAGTCCTCCAACTCTTCTGCCTCATAATCTTTTGAATTTTCATCTTCTTTTGAAAGTATAATATTCTTTCGGAATAATTTTCTCTTAAAATTTTTTTCCTTTCATGTAGGTTGATGAATTTTTCTATGGAATTTCATCATTGTCTTCATTATCATATTCAAACTTCTTAGAACACTTTTCTAAAAAATGTCCAATATTTTCACATCAAAATAAGGTAAGTGGAAGTTTCCCTTTGAACTTCTCTCTTTTACTTTGAAGATCTTAGGAGAGAAATGGCATGACATCCTCCAAATTGTATTCTACTTAACTATCTTCAACAGAGATATTTTTCATGGCCTTGGTTTCCACTTCTTTGGACTTCCCCCTTTCCACAACATCGTCATCATCATTTCTCATTATATATGAAACAATAGTACTATGCAAGTTATCCAATGTTATCTCTTTCATATCATTATCTTTCAATAAAGAAACCTTCATATTAAACTGAGGTGGAACTTTTCTCAAGATGCACTTGACAATCTTTATATCTTTAATAATTTCTCTGAGAATATGCAAGTATTCCATGACAACATTCACCCGATCAAAGAATGTATCAATAGACTCATTAGGGTGAATTCTGAGATCCTAATATTTTTTCCACATAACCTACATCTTTTATTATCTGACTTTTTAGTCACCCACTTAAATGTTCAATATCGTTTCCCACATATCATGTGATGTTTTACATGACATCACATTCGTATATATTTCATTAGATATGGATCCCCTAAAATCATTAATCCCTTTGGTGTCAGCATCCAATTCCCTTCATCCAGATTTTGATAAAAAACCACTATCGATATTGGTTGAAATTCCATACATCGCTGTTGTAAATTCATTTATTACTAATGATCAAAAGTAGTGTTTTTTTCGATTCTTCCATAGTTGAAAATTATTTCCATCTAAGATTGGAATCCCATTGTGATTGATAACCTCAATTTCTTCAGCTAAGAGAGAACTGCTAACTTTCAACCTTTATGCTTTAATACCAATTGTTATACCAATTAGGTTAAATAACCTGAGAGGGGGGGGGGGGGGGTGAATCAGGGTTTGAAAGATTAAAACTCTTTCCCCTTCAGATCTTGTTTCTTTGTTAAACAAAACATTCTTATCAATCCTTCTTGTAGAAATGTATAAATAGAATTGAAATCATGCACGAGACACACCACTTTTACTTGGTTTACCCACACTAATCTATGTCCAAGGAGCATACAATGAATATTTTCTGATGTGCCGATGTACCAAATACACTAAGTCTCAATGCCAATATACAATGTTTGGGATAAATCACTTTTATGCCCAGGGTCACTACCTTTACAAGATTTAGGGTGTGCTCACTACATTCCCAAGGGTCACTTATTATGTTTCTTTTTATAAGTCACTATTAGTGAAAATGATCATTGTTTTCCTCTTTCTTTGCTCACTACTCTTAGAAGGGATCCTCTCATAGTTTATAGACTTTTAGGTTTTTTAATTTTCATGAAAGCATGAATCCTAAAATAAAGGTAGATTCTTTGTTGAATTCCTATTTTCACCCATAGTTAAAATCCATATTTTACTTTGTTTGTGGAAATTAAATTCATAAACTGTTAGAACCTTTTCACACTCTCTTGAATCCTCCACAAACTTCCTTGTTTCCTCTGTGAACTGATATGTACAGTGTGGTTTGATTACTTTGCAGACCACCTCTTCATTCGTAGACCATCCCTACTTTGTCGAGGAATTCTTCTTTCCATAGACCACCTCTCCTTCGTGGACCACCTCAACTTCCACAAACTGATGATACTATATAGACCACCTAGAATTTACGGGCTATAGTGCCCCCAAAAAACTTCTTCTGTGAACTATCTCCCATGGAACACTTCTCCTTTTATGGAATCCACGTCATGAATCTCTTCGCATTTATAGAATCCACCTTTCCTAAACTTTTTCAGACTTCACCAAAATATTCTTGGAGAAAATATGTTTTCTAATGAAAATATCTCTATGAAATGATGGTATTATCAGTCCTTATATAGTAAAACAAATTCGTAAAATCCATAAAATCTAATAATCTATTTTACTCAAATATTTGATATGGTACAACTTTCTCTGTAGACTATGCTCCTTTCAAAAACCATTTTTCCTCTTCAGTCCAAGTAGCACATTGATCCTCTATAGCAGCCAATCTCTTTTTTTAATGAAAACCTTTTCAGCATCTCAAATAGTCACCTCTTAGTCTCAAACGATTCTCATGCCATGAAAAAAACACCACCTATCAACCGCAAGCAGTTAGATTTGTGCGAAAAAAACCTCATGTAAACTACTTGTCATTCGTGAATTATTTTTCTTTCACAATCATCATAGTGCCCTTTGTAGTCCGTATAGTGATACTATGAAGAAATAATCCTTTTAATAATTTTTATCATCGTTCTATGTACCTCCTATCTGGTCTGTGAACTATGCATCGTGTTCTATATACTATTCACCCCTTTTTAGAAATATTCCTTTTCTTAAAACAAAATCCTTATTTTGAGGCCTGAAAACTTGGAAAATACTAGAAAATTATTCCTCCTTAAAAACTTTCTTTTGAAACACCAATAAAAACCATTCACAGTCACCTGGATTTTTCAACAAACACAATAAACCCAAAGAACTAAGAGGATTCCTTGAGGGATTTTTTCCCAACACTAAAACATTAACCAAATCCAAGTTGGTCATACTACTTGGAATTCACATCAATAAATTAGTTAGATTCCCATGAGTTCCTCCAAGAAATTCTAATTCATTAATCCAAGGATTTCCCATGGAACACCACACCTATAATAGTGTGATCAAGGTCTATAATAGTTTCCAAGCATAATGTAGTAATTGTTCATAAGGCCAAGTTAAGTATTTATACCATTTAACAATTCAATTAACTCAATTTGATCCTTCATTTAATAATTAACAAACCAAACACACCCAAGAGGTGTTTTGTTCATAAGAAAGAAAGGTTGTCAAGGGAATTTAATTGATCACACACTAAGGGGTGGTTTGGGTAAAATTTTCCAGCCTCCAAAGGTGTAAAATGGTCTCTTAGAACATTTAAGTAATGGTATATGTGATTAATTAAAGGATTAACACATTTTAAGGGAAACATACAATTTTTTTTGGCATGAAACACAATGAAAAATGTTTTAAATATTGAAAATTTTAAGAAAAAGTGTTAGAACACCAAACTAATCATCATAGAAGACTCATGATTTGGTATCAACCTTAGATTTTGGTTAGAACAAATAAAATTGAGAAAACACAAAAAATTATTGAAAATAGGGTATGTTATATTTCATGGAGATAACACCAAAGATAAAGAAGAAAATAGGGGAATGAAGGTAATGGAGTGTTAGACTTACTGAGGTGGTTCCAACATGACTGGTGATAAGGGAATCAAAGGCCAGATGATGGAGATCTAGAAAAAGCTAAGAAGAGGGAAGAAGGAGAACTCTGGTGTCTAGTGTGTGTGAATGAGAGATGAGAAAATAAGGATTTCTAATTTTAATGTAAAGGGGCTAAAACTATAATTTATATAACTTTTAATAGGTCACAGAGTTTAGATACATGGTTTTCTAAACTGTGCACCATCGTGCATCCTTAATACCTAGGAGAACTACACCTCACATGGTTTAGGCACATGTTTTGATAAAATATGTGAAAAAAATTAATGGTGTACTTAAAATAAATTATAGAGGTTATGTGATTTATTACCCATCCTTTGAAAGGTTTATTAAACTATGCTACTCACTTTTCTAGTCTTCATGTTTAAGGTGGACAGTTATCCAAACTGTGTTCCTCATACTATTTCTCCAAAATAATAACATTGGGCCCTCAAACCCTTACGAATGATCCCAGAAACTTTAATAATCCCTTTAGCACTTCCATTTAGGTGAAAAAAGAGGTTCAGATAAAAATTAAAAGGGTTTGTACCTCACCTAAGAACTAGGAGCTTACATCTAGTGTTACTCAATGTCTGTGGATAATAACTTGAGTCATGTAGCCTTAAACTACACAATATTTACTCTTATACACATAGAATATGAAACCCATGGTTTTCTTGTGTTGTGTACACTAAATAAAGATGTGTTGTGTAAATTTACATGGTGTGTACTCTTATATGCCATGTACGTTAGGTGATGTGTCTGGGTATGTATTTTGTTGAACCTTGGGTTGTGTACCCAACAAACCTTCATGGAGTGTTCATACAAACTAAATGTTGTGTATAATTCACATTATACCTTAATAATAATGAATATCTATAATTCCTGTTTTCTAACTCTAAATGTTGTTTGATCAGGATTTCCAAATGTAGCTACCTTGTGTTCCAACTCGATCCACATGTTCATTCATTGATCACACCTCTTCCAGTTTTTGATTATCTAGTAGGCATAAACCCCCCAAAAAAAGAATCTAATGTATCCCAAAAGCATGAGTGAGGTGAAATAAAAATTATAATTAATACCTCATAGATAATAATTTAAGATTTTAGGACACATGATGACAATATCCATGGTCATTGCATCCCTATTTGACTTTGAAATCCATCCTCTAATGAGGCTTGGATAATATCCTTTTCTCCCTTGAGATCACTAAAAAAAATGTGGGATATTTACTCCATGATGTGTGAGAGGGATGGGGGAGACCAGGAGGGGGGGATAAAAAAATAAATCCTCAAATGGGGCTCGATCTAGTATATAGAACCTAGTTAAAGCTCATACCTCATATAGGTTAATCCACTCATTACAAACTCAACCCCAAAGTCAAAAATTCCATTAAGAGATTTTTTTAGGAGATACAAATGTTTGTACACATTTGAATACGTAATATTTATTTAAAAAATATTAAAAAAAATGAAAAATGAACCTAACTTTGAATATCTCCAAATTTCATCTGAAGGGTAAATATCACATCCCAATAACAACATAACCTTACAACAATATTTTTAGGGTTTTTTATAATGGGAAATTACCCTTAACACTTCTTGAATATTAAAGGATCCAGAACACAAATATGAGTTAACTCTTCCACACAGGAAAACTAGGGTTTCTATAATGCCACTAGGAACACCCAAGATGAGCATACACCTATCAAAGCACACAAAACAACCCAATAAGGAAAATACCTTAGAGTAGCCAATATCTCTCTCAAAAGTGAGGGTTTTAAACCTAAATAACACACAACAAGACACTATTCACATATTGAGGTGTTTTTATGGTTCAAAAAGATATATTAAGAGCTTTAATATACACTTTCCATGGATAGTCACTCACTAAAACCACTACCTGATATAGAATTCACTCAAAAGTTCTTAAACTAACCTACAATGGATTTTACTAATCCATTCATAATTTATGAAATTATTTGAGAACTCTTTGGGTCCATTAAATGTAACAAGTGTTCATGCCCTTGGTGATGTTGCAATGAACATACATAAAATCTAAATACCATGTATGGGTTACCCAATTCACTTATAGAAGGCTTACCATATCCTATGAAACAATTTAGGACTCACCCAACACCTCCATATAATTCTCAAACCCAAACCCCAAGGTACACACCTGAGCATCACATACATAGATGAAACATGTTGTGAAATATGAGAGATACCACCAACCTTGAGATTATATGAGTTAAAAATTTTGGTATTGTGGATTGATTTAGCTCTGTTCACCTAAAATTGCTAAATAAAACAAATATTACTTAAAATGTGGTTTACACCAAAACAATGACAAGAAAAGAGAAACAAAAATATAAATCCTAGATATTACCTTAACCTTATAGAGAATAAAATACCACTTTATATAGAATATCAATTTGAAAAAACATGGTGACCTGAGAGATCAAAATGTGGAGAAGGAGAGGGGAGAAATAGAGAAATGAGGGGAATAAGGGTATAGTTTTAGAAAATACAAAATTGGGAGAGATAATGTTTTAATATAACTAATTAATTTAAAACTAGAAAAATACCAAAATATCTACCAAGTACCCAATGACCACCTAGTGGCTGTTAGGGATAAGTGAAAATAAAAATAGGAACAAATTGTGAAATCACTATATATTAAACCACCAAAACCAGGATCTTGAGTCTATAAAATATTCCACATCCAGATATCACATGCGGTAAAGATGAAAAACTCCAAGAATAAGATCTCCAAAGAATAGGAAGCCTAAATTCACTATAAATAAACATGCAAAAAGTCTTTAAAAATACATACAGACACATACAAACAATAAAAAAATATGTGGAAAAGTAAAGAACACTATGAATTTACATGGCTTGGACAATTGTTTTACATCCATGGGAGAAAGCTAAAAAATTATATTTCATTGGATGTATTAAGATCACAACAGGTGACCTGTAAGAAAAATGGATCACTCTTAGAAATTAATTCCATTGCACATAAGTCGGTGGTCCTACCCCAATATATAGTGGGATCCAATCAGTCATCTGGTTTCAACGATCTCTTACTTTCAAGGGCTACCATCTATTTTGAACCATAACCACCATTCTCTAGTAAATCCTCATCTACCCTTGATACCAATGGTAAAACATGTGTGTCACATTCTTTTATATAGTTTTCATCATTGAGTGATCCACCCTCCATTGAACTAACAAACCCATCAGAACCTCCTATCGATCAGCCAACCACTACCAAGTCTCATTGTTGATACCTCCTTACAGCAAATTGAATCCTTATCCTTTAAAAAGATTTACAACCCCAAAAATCTTCTACTTAAATATAGATTCATGGATCCCTAGAAAACCTTTAACACTAAGGCAAATTCAAACTTTCAACATCTTTCTACATATATGAATTGATATCCTAGAATTTTAGGCTACCTCAATCCTGCTGAGGCAGATTATTTCCTCGAACATACTAGGACTAAACCACAATAGACATGTTAGCTAGATTTTTTCTTCTAGTAATCTTATAACAGCCTGAGATTTTAAAATATGAACATCACATTCGATAGTGTATATAACACACACAAAAAATGTATAAGGGAATAAAAAATCCTAATACTTTTTTATATATTTATTTTTTAATAAATTCAATTTATTTAATATCTTCTAATGCACGCACCACCAGGTTTGAATGAAATGTGACACCCTATTAAAATATTATTATTTAAAAATTACTATTATAACCTAGCAATTAAATTGGATTGTATGAATAGTAATAACTAAATTAGGAAAATATTATTTACTACATATTTATAAAATAAATTCAATTGTTATTTATTGATTAGAGATAAAATTAAAACCATTTGAAAGAAAAATAAATGTTTTCTGAAAAACATCATTTTTCTAAAAGGCGATTTATTTGCGCTTTCCACACATAATTTATAATTATTTTGTTACCAATTTTATAAAATTTATTTTTAAAAATAAAATTCATTTTGAAATTATAATAAAATAATTATCTAAGGGTGATTTTTTGGTATTTTTTTCTAAAATGTTTCATTTTTCAATGAATAGTTAAAAATACTGAAATTTAATTGAAAACTGTCATTTCGTTTAAATTATTTATAAAGATAAATTATATTTTAAATTGGTTTTAAAGTAAAATTACTAAAATTAAATATATATTAATACAATTTAGTTCATTATAATAATTTTTAAATTAAATTTTGATATAAAAACTTTTTAATCTTTTGAACATTTTCTCTTTAAAAACACACTTTCTCATCACATCTGTGGGCTTAATTTTTAATTAAATATTTCGACTTATGTTAATGTAAATTGAGAAAATGTATTAATTTTTTAATAATAATAATTTATATTAACTAATAATTTCAGCATAATTTTTTACCAAAATGAATAGTGAAGACAGAAAAAATTAGTTATCATGGTGAAGGTAAAAATGAGTTTACCAGGTATTAAACTAAAAATATAAGGGTTAAAATGACATAAAAATATATATATAATCTTTTTATAGAGTTATTTTGACCTTATAATATCTAAGTATCTATAATAATATGTTAGGGACCCTTTTTTCATGTGAAAAACATGGGTACACCTTTTTATTTTCAAAAATTACAAGTGTGTCACTAACCTCACTAATAAATGGCCACCTATCTCATATATTATTGACAACATAAAACCATTTTAATTAGTTTATTAACTATTAAAATACCTTAAAAAATTCCATAATCACATTCTAGAAGCCTTATTTTTTGAATAAATCCAACCTAGTATTTATTTTAGTGCAAACATATAGTGGATACCCAAAGAAGAGGTAACATTCTTGAACGATCATTTTTATTTTATTTCGTCCTCTTGCTCCTTAAATTATTATTAATCATTATTATATAGTAAAAATAGTATATTATATATAATGAGATATTTTTATGATAATTTCATTACCTACAACCATCTTAACTTTCATCAAATAGGTTACATAATCATCATTTGTGTGTACAGTGAACTACTGCCTCATGAACTGATGTCACTCATTTTTCCATTACAACCTATCATGGATGGTTGGGTATGATGATGGATATAAAGTATATATATATATATATAATATTTATAACATAATTATACATATGGAGTCATTATATAATATAATTTTTTTTTACATTCCATTTCGTATGCGATACGATAACACCGCTTGTGTGTATGGCGGACTACCGGCTTAGGGAGCGATGTGATCTGTTTTTCAATAACACTTTACATGAAAGGGAATAAATATAATTTTAATGAATATATGTGGTATAAATGAAATAATTATTATATTCATGACATATTTATCATTATAAAAAGACAATATATCATTTTATTTCTCACACTAAAAAATGATAACGTCGTTCATGAATGTGTGGACTGCTACCTTCACGAAGCGATGTGGACCTTTTTTCATCCCCACACCTCATGGATGATACATATAATCATATTTATTGAAATAATATGGTATATATGATATTATTATTATTTAAAGATAAAATATTACTTGAATTATTTAAATAATAACCATTGAAAAATAGAAATGTTATTCATGTGTACATACGACCTACCATCTCCATGATTGTAACATAGTTCATTTTCATAACCATGTTTCATTATTGGTTTCAAAAATATAATTTATTTATATATATTATAATTATTTCATTATTATTATTTATATTTTTAAATAATGACCATTTTCATTTTTGGCACATAATCCAAATATCATCTAAACATCTGATGTAAAATTAATTGACTAAGTAATCATATATATCCTAAAAATTAGTGAAATAAATGGAATAATAAATTTGAAAAAGTTTATAAAGAAAGAAAATAATTAATATAATTTTATTAATCAAGAATATAAAGAATTCACATGATGATTTAGACTTAAGGTAAGGGTTTCTCATCTCATATTTACTTCCATGAGACATATGCCATATTCACCCCTTATTTATTTCATGTAGTGTATATACTACCCATTTTTATGTTATAAAATGAATTAATTTATCTTTATAGTATTCAATGTTTCATTTAAAGTTATTTATTTCATGGTAATTATTATACAAAAGTTACGAAAGTGCTAAGAGTTTATTTCACAATCACATCATTATTCAGGATTATTTTTGATGATGTCTTCCTTTGGGGAATTATTAAATAATTATATCTTAAAATAAATTTAATTTCTTATCATTTGGTTATTCATGAAATTTTCAAGTATTAGTAACATTTTTTCTCTCTTTGGTACTTAAAATGATTAAATTATTTTTTTAAGAAAATATTACTTTATTTTTCTATATAGTCAAAAATCTAATTTATTCCAAAACCATGTTTTCTTAAAATGTTTTCAATTTTTTTAATATTTTCTAAATTATTTATTTAAACCATTTTTACCAATTTTTTATTTTTTATAAAAAAGTATGAATATAATATTATTTTTTTTCTAACAAGGCTCTTTTATAACCTTTTTATAGTGCTAAAGGAATGTTATTTTTAACTTATATGACATGTACAGAATTACACATCGTCATGACCTTCATTTCATTAATGATTCCTTTCCAAGTTTATACAGTTATTTTTAAATAATATTTTTTCATAATATTTTTAAAATTATTTGTTATTAAAATTTATTTTCAATGAAAAGTATTTTAATACTATTTTAGGAATTTTCAAGTTTTAAAATAAAAATGGTGATTTTCAAAGAAAGGTTATTTTCATCATTAAATGTTCAAAGTGATATTTCAAAATAATTTTCCATATAATAATACATCATTTGATGTTAATTATTCCTTAATGGGATATAATATAATGACACCATCCTTATTATTACTCTGGATGGTTTATGATTATTTTTATTGATTGGGAAAAGTATTTAATTTTTTTATGCTAGTTTAAATATGAATTTTCATGTGTGTTATGTTTCACCCCTTTCATATGGGGACGGTATTGGACTTAGCAAGTGATTGGAGGGTCCCACTATTGTAGTTCGATGTATCAATAGGTCCCATGAGATAAAATAGATTGGTTTTTGGATGAGGGCTTACCCATTTATATCAATTTCCTGGAATAAGGCCTCGATAGTATTAGATATCTTGGAATAAAGCCTTGGTGGTGTGTTTTAGATGTCCAACATTATACATTGCATCATTTTGAATCCAGTTATTGAAATTCCATGTGATTATTCAATTAGTTAGAATATCTATGGTCAATTTTTCAAGATCATGTGATTATTTATATGAAATTATTTTATCATTGTTTATTCCTACCATATTATGCGAAATTTATTGATTAAATGATATTTATTTAAGATATTTACCTTTCTATATTGATTATTCCTTTTTTATTCATAGATTTTGCTACATGCTTACCCATACTGATCATTTTATCTCACCCCTTATGTTTATCCCAAGGATATGAGGAAGTGTTTTTGATTAATATATAGGGATACACTAAGGGGAACATTGGAATTATCAAAGAAAATTATTTGTGTATTTTATGCTTTAAAATGTAATGTGAATTTAAATTATATATCCTGTTTACCAAGAATACGTAAATATTCAATCCTTCAGTATAATATTCCTTATATCTTATGAAAATATAATAAATTAGACACTGTGTCTAGGATACTAGGGTTAGGGTCATAACAGTTGGTACCAAAATAAGTTTAGTAGAAAACTCAAGAACTAGATTTAGGAAATCATAGATTAGGGAATGTAACCCTATGATAAAATTTTAGGATTTGTATATATGAACGTCCTAAAGTTTTGATAAGGAATAGATTATGTTGGTTTTCATAGAAAATAAATTCTTATATGGATACTAAAAGTGGACATGGTTCTCGTCTAAATATACATAGGGGTAATAAAATTGAAAAAAGAACATTGGGATCGACCTGATCATTAACTGTTCCATGAGAATAGGCCTTACCGTGAACCTAGTTTGATAATCCCAAGGGACATTGTTTGGATAATTCACATTTTCTTTATATACCATTATAAAGGATTTGAAAATGAATATATCCCAAAATAAACCCTGTCTATGATTATAATATTACCTATGCATAAAATTTTCAATTTATGTTAAATATTTCATAATTTTTGGGATTATACATTATGTTTCATCATAATATGCTATAATATAGTATATTCCATCATTTAGAAATGGATCCTAGTAGAAGGAATGAGAATAACATCAACACACAGAATCTAAATATCATGAATGATCATTTATTTGATTGTCTTAAGTTAATATTTTGAAGAGAAATATTCTCACAAACATTCTCATCATATGAGGGAATTATATCAAGTGATAACAATATCGGGAAAAAAATCTCTAAGTAACATTACTTCAAATGGAAGAATGATAATAATAGTATGGAAGAGAAAAAGACAGATAAAGGAAAGAAGGGAAAGAAGGATTTTCCCACATGTGATAATTTTGGAAAGAAACAACTTGGTAATTTATTAAAGGTAATAGGAGTTTTCTATATGTTTGGAGAGAAAGGCCACCATGATCAAGATAAAAAGGGAAAGAAAATTTTTTCCAATGTTAAATTCTTCAACTATAAGGAGATGCAGCAATATGTAAATAAATTCCTGAGGTATCAAAGGAGTATAACTCGAAACAAGATAATGGATAATGGGAAAGGTTATGATATTACAACATATGTGGTGGAATGATTAATGTGATTGAGTTTGGATTCATGAATTATTTAATTTGAGTATTTTGTTAATGATATCCTGGTTATAATAATTATGAAATGTATAAGGATTATAATGTAGTGTTTTTTTATTAAGGATGTGAAAGCATATGTTGAATGGTAATGATGACCTAGAAAAATGATTTAGTAGAATGTTTAGATTCTTGGAAAATAAGTGATTGAGGGAATTATATCCTTAACATGTTCCTGATATTTAGATCATGATATTTGGATAAAGATATGATTGATATAGATTGAGTAAATTGAATAATACTGAGTATAATGGAACCTATAAATGATTTGTTGAAAAATTGGTTTATGCTATTATCGATGGAGTTTAGAAAATTTTTGGATTTAAGGATCATATCCAATAATATATGTTTTATTTAAGGAATAAGGAATCCTTTATGTTTTCAATAAGGTTTTATGATATTTCCAGTTATAATGCTATTTCAAGCGAATTTATGATAAAGATATTCAAATGTTTGGTATGTGATGGTTAAGAGATACTTCATGTTGTCTGAGAAATTAATGATAAGTTCATTTTGAAAATTTAGTGACCTTATTTCTAAAGTTTTGGATCATAATCTTTTGGAAGTGTCATAAGTTTAACCATTTATGATATGTTTTAAGTTGAACTTTGGATGAGGAAATAGAGATTAATCTATTACTTCACCATATGAATATTTTTTCATATTGGATAACTTGTTCTAAACATATTGGATTTGGAAAATAGTTAGAGTGAGACAAAAATACTTGTCACACTTTTTATGGATCTTATAATCCATTAACATGTTATTTTAGTTCTTCAGGAATAAAAAACTCATCTTGGATATTCATTTCTTATAGTAAGAAATGAAGTGGAAAATGATCATAGCACAAAAAATATGAAATTGATTCTATGAAATAGGGATATCTCTAGTAAGTATATTTTCAAATATTCTTATTCTATATGGTAATGGAATTACTCATATCTAGGAAAAGGATATTGAACAAATTCTATCTTAATACATTCATTTATATAAAAATGATTGTATTTTAAATTATTATATATTTATAGTTTTTAGGTCCATGAATTTTCATTGATAATTTAATTTCTTATGATCAATGAACTCTATCAATTTCTATAATTATTTATTCTTTTCTTCCATGTTCATATCTTCATTCTTCACCAATGTTCTCTTACGTAGAAACCTAGTTATCTATTATTCCATATATCCTTTATATTTCCATTTTCACTTATCAAGAGTATATTTTACTAAAACTTTTCGTAATGTGGGATTTAAATAAAGGAATTTTCAAATTAAAAACCCTTGACTATTAAGATAAAGATTAAGTTGTGAGGAAATAATTTATTTAAGGGGGTAGAATGTTACAACCTGATATTTTAAAACATGAACATCATGTTTGATAAAGTGTATGAAATGAAACACCAAGAATATAATGGAACATGACATCATTAGACTTTATGAAACATTTTTTAACAAATTAAATCTCTTAAATATCTTGTAATGAACACAACACTGGGTTTGAATGAAACACAATACTCTATTAAAATATTATTATTTAAACACTACGATTATAACATAGTTGTTAAATTGGTGGGTATGAATAGTAATAACTAAATTATATATTTTTATCTATATTTAAAATGTGTAAAATAAATGAATTGGTTATATATTTATTATATATAAAATTATAACCATTTGAAAGAAAAAGAAATATTTTTTGAAGAATTATATTTTTCTAAAAGGTGATTTAGTCACACTTTATGCACATAATCTATAATTAAATTTTACCAATTTTAGAAAGTGTATTTGAAAATATAAACTTTCAATTTTTAAAATATAATATAAAAATTATTTTAGGAATAATATTTTTTATTTTTCTAAAATCTTTCATTTTTTGATGAATTGTGAAAAATACTGAATTTAAATTAAAAAGTGCCTTTTAATTTAAATTATATATAGAGTTATATTATATTTCATATTGGTTTTAAAGGGAAATTAGTTCAATTATATATCTATTAATATAATTTTGGTCAATATAATAATTTTTATATTAAATTTTGATATAAAAACTTTGTAAACTTTTGAACATTTTCTCTTTGAAAACTTTCTTTCTCATCACGTCTATGGGGTTAGTTTTAAATTAAGAAATTTACCTTATTTGAATGAAACTTATAAAAATTAATTTCATATTTTTAATAATAATAATTTACATTACAAATTATGTTCAATTTAATTTTTGACCAAAATGAATAGTGAAAATAATCAAAATTAATTATCACAGTTAAGGTAAAAGTGAGTTTACGAGGGGGATCAAACTAAAAATATAAAAAATAAAATGAACTAATTTTTTTTATAAAATCTATTTTATGGAAATATTTAGACCTTATCATTTATAATGATCTATAATACTTTATTTTTTACCCTTTTCACATAAAAAATGTAGTACACCTTTTTTTTCTAAAAAATTACAAGTGTGTCACTCACCTAACTTATAAAAGGCCAACCCCTATTTTCTATTCTTAACACCTTAAAATAATTTAGGTTAACCTAAGACCTATCTAAATAAGTTTCTAAATTCCCTCCTATAATCATATAATACTGTTTTTGGCAAAAAGACAACCAAGAAGGCTTTTGGTGCAAAACTAAAGAGGATATCAGATGAAGAGGCAATGTTCTTCGATGAGTGTTTTTATTTTATTTATTCCTCCACATAATTAAATAATTATTAGAAAATTATGATATAATAAAATCATTATATTTTGTATAATGATAATTTTTATGTTAAGTTCAATACCTAAAACTGTCTCTACTTTTATCAAATTGATTACAAAATCACCATTCGTGTGTGTGACAAACTATCGCCTCATGAAGTGATGTCATTGATTTTTCCATTACCACTTCTCAGGGTTGGGTATTATGAGGGATATAAAGTATATATATATGATATTTATATCATAATTATACCTATTTAGTCATTATATAATATCTGATTTTTTTATGTTCCATTCCATAGGGATACGATAACGTCACTCGTGTGTACGGAGGACTATTTCCTAGAGAAGCAATGTGATTCGTTTTCCACTGACTATTTACAAGGAAGGTTATATGGATAATGTTAATTAATATATATGACATAAATGAAATAATTATGATACTAATGACATATTTATCATTCTTAAAATATGATATATCAATTTATTTCTCACAATGAAAAATGATAATATCGTTCGTGTATGTGTGGACTACTACCTTCACGAAGTGATGTTAATCTATTTTCATCATCACACCACATATAAGATATATAAAATTATATTTAATGAAATAATATGTTATATATTATATTATTATCATTATATAAAGATAAAATATTACTTAACTTATTTCTATAATGATAATTTAAAAATGGAAATATTACTCGTGTATACGTATGACATACCATCTCTATGATTGTAATGTTGTTAATTTTTCATAAAACTATTTCATGAATGGTTTTAAAAGTATAATTTATGTATAAAAATTATAATTATTTAATTATTATTTTTCTAGATATGTTTAAATAATGACATAGTTTACCATAGTCAACCTATCAAAGTCATTTTTACACATATGCCAAATATCATCGAAACATATAACATAAACGTAATTGATTTAAGTAATCATATATAAAATAGTAATAAGTAAAATTAAAGGAATAATAAAATTTAGAAAGATTATTAATAAATTAAATATTTAATATAATATTATTGTTTAAGAATATAAAGAATGCACATGATGATTCAGACTGAAGATAAGGGTTTCTCATCTCACTTTTACTTTCGTGAGACATACGCCATATTCACCACTTATTTCCTTAGTGTGGTATACATAATTCCTTATTTTATTTTATATTATGAATTAATTTATATTAATGTTATTTTATTTACCATTTAAAGTTATTTATTTCATTGGGATTATGATACATTATTTACCAAAGAGGTAAGGGTTTATTTCCCGATCTCATCATTATTAAAGATTGTTTTTGTTATGTCTACCATTGTGGAATTATTTGATATTTATATCTTAAAATAAATATATTTTCTTCTTATATAGTTATTCATGAATTTAATAGTTTCATTTTCCCTTTATTTGGTATTGAAAATTATTAATAAAATGTTTTTAAGATAATACAACTTTATTTCTCTATAAATTTGAAAAATATTTTTTCTTCCAAAACCATGTTTTCTAAAATTTTTTTTGAAAATTTTTTCAAAATTCTCAAAATGATTTATTTTAAAAAAATTACCCATGTTTTAATTTTTAAAAAATCTTCTGAAAGGAATATTCTTATCATTTTTTGAACAAGGAACTTTTCTAACCTTTTTAATACATCAAAAGAATGTTCTTTTTAACTTTTATGACATGTAAAAAATTACCCACAGTCATGAACATCATTTATTTGAAGACTCTTTTTCATATTTATAAGGTTATATTTAAAGAAAATAATTTTCCTAATATTATATAAATTTTAGTTTATAAAATTTATTTTTAGAGAAATGGGTTTTGGAAATATTTTATGAATTTATTAGTTTTAAAATAAACAGGTGATTTTCAGAGAAAGGTTATTTTCCTAAAAGAATGTACCAAGTGATATTTTAATGGGGATGTAATCCAATTATATCATCCTTATTTTCTCTTTAGATAGCTTATGATCAGTTTTACTATGGATGTACTATATTGATACCATTATTTTTACTTAGGATAGTTTATGATTATGTTTATTGATTGAGGAAATTATTTACATTTCTTATGATAGTAAAAATGTTTATTTGTTTTATGTTTCATACAATTCATATAAGTAATGAATTGGACTAAGTATGTGATGGCCTAGTCCTACTATATCCCCTCAGTGCATTGGTGGGTCTCTTGATACAAAATAGATTGGGTTTTATCGGAGGCCTTACCCATTTATATAGATGCATTGGCACAAGGCCTTGATGGTATTATATGCCTTGGAACAAGGCATTGATGATATGTTTTAGATGTCCAATATTATTAATTCCATCTTTATGAATTTAATTATTGATATTCCATATGATTATTAGATTAGTTATAATATCCATAGTTAATTTTTCAAGATCATGCGACTATTTTATGGAATTATTTATTAAATATTTATTCCTTCCACATTATGCTCATGTTATGGATCAAATTTAATGTGTTTTAGTTATTTACCTTTCTATATTGTTTATTACTTATTTATTATTATATTATGTTTTATTCATACCCTTACTGAGCATTTGAGACCACCCATTTCTTATGTTTTATTTTCCACAATACTTGAGGAAGTGTTTTGTGATTGATATGAAGGAATACACTAAGGGGAATAATAGAATTATCAAAGAAATTTCTTTGTGTATTTTATGTTTTAAATTTTATTGTAAATTTTAAGTATGTATTTATTTTACCAAGACTACTAAACTATTTAGTCCTTAGGTATGTGATTCCTTGTATCTTATTCCAATACAATAAAGTTTACACTAGTCCTAGGCTACTAGGGTCAAGGTCAATACAAATATTTTTCAGATCTAACTATCTATCCATAAGAAACTTTCAAATTTAGTGGTATAATAGGTAAATATGTTTTCCCCTTGAATGAAAAATCATATTTTTTTCCAAGTTAATCGCACTATGACTATCATGTTAAATTAAACAAATTTCTTAGTTCTTTCCTAGTTCCAACAATAAACGTGACTACCAAACCAACTCCACCTCTATTTCAGTCATGAAAATATATAATACCTTTTTTTTATAGAGCGAATTTACTAAGTATAGCCTAAACATCCAAAAAATTATTTTCCCTAGAACGGTAAACACATATCCCATTATACTCTTTTAAATTTCAAAATCACCCCCTAAAATATATGTCTACATACCCTTGTAATGGTCTAGATAACCCAATGTATAAGGGAGTATCTACAATGGCTTTTAGACACCTGATTATCCATTTAATGGATTCATGATGTTATTTATAGGGATTTACTATATACTTACTAATGAATACCACTATATAAGCAATTTTAGGGCATGTTCTCGCCATCACATATATCAAACTTCAAACTGTTGAAGGAAATATAACTTTTACAATGTATCTAATCTCATCCTTTGATCTTGGTTCTTTCCACTTTGATAGTTTAAAGCGCCTAGATAGAGGAGTTGAATCTAACTTAAATTTGGTCATTGAAAACTATTCAACAACCTTCCATATGTACTCCCTTTGTGATAATAATAGACTTTCATTGTCTTAGTGCTTGTTTTAATCCAAAAAGACTATGTTTTATCTTAGAAACCAAATCCTTATTCAGATAAACCTTGAAACTAGTTTTTTTCTTTATATAAATTTATTACTCTAAATCACCATGAAGAAAATCTATATTTATATCCATTTTTTATAAACACAAATGATTAATAGAAACCAAGATTAATACCATCTAGATGGTATCATGTTTTTCTACAGATGGAAATATTTTATAGAAATCAGATCCCTTTTTCTATTAAAATCCATTCACTACCAACCTAACTTTAAAACTCCTTATTACATTTAATTCTTCCTTTAAATAGAAAATATAGTTATTATAATGTGATTTCTTTCACGTGAAAAAAATACTATCTCCCAAGTCTCATTGGAATATAATGAAATAATTGTTTCTTAAAATCTTACTTCCACTTTTTAGGAATCACTGAGTAATGTCACTTTCTACAGGCACTTGGAATCACCTTAAACTATTAGTAGTAAATAGTACAAGCGAGGACCAAATATATGAACTGGCCATTTGACTCTAGAAGACCTTCATAATTCATTCAATGATTCTGATATTTTACATAATACATCTTCTAATCCCTATAATTACAGTGTTTTAATTTTTAGAACTATACTCCACGCCTCTACAATCCTCAAGCATTCACTAGACTATATTATGGACTACTTCTAATAACATATAAACTTACCAAAAGTGGTGTACTTCTAGTTCTTCCATCTAGATTTATATGTACCTAAAATGTTGATTCTTTGAACTCATATTTATCCTCTTACATGTTGTGGTATTTACATAAGAACTTATTATTAAAATTACTTTTCAAGATCTAAATATATTCTAATGATTTTCATCCTAAACCCATTAAGAAAGGTTCTAATCTTCTTAACCCAAGAAAAAAAACCTGGGGCTTAGTAACAATATTAACCCTTTTATTATCATAAATATCCATATAAGAAATACATATGAAAATTTTAAGATGAGAAATTTTGGTGGGTTTAATTGACCACAATTTCTCATAAATCTATTATCCCACTAGTTCCAATGAACATAAGTTGACTAGATACATTTCGCAATTCAATGCTTCCACCAAAATTCCAATAGACATTCTAGAGTGTAACGTCACAATATATTCCTTCTCTGTCAACATTTTGTTCATCCCTTTAGCCACATAGTTTTGTTCTGGAAATCTTGGTACAATTCTTTAAATCCTGATCCCTTTCTTCTGGTGACAATGTTTTAAATACCTTTTATTTTATTCACCATCGTTATATTAACAAATTCATTTAAGCCTAATTTTGGTCTCTCTTTACAAAATCGATTTCCATTGAGTGAAAATACCAAACACTTTTGATTTTTTTCTTCATCAAATATACCCAAAATTTTCTTGTTTCATCATTAATAAATTTAACAAATTATAAAGAACCTCCATGAGAATGAATTGGGGTTGTCCCCAAAAACATTTAAATAAACAAGTTTAATCTTATGGTAGTGAGGTTTACTCTCATTCAAATTAAATGAAAATTTCCTCTATTTATGGAGTATAAAACTTTAACAAGTTCCAAAAGTGGTATGATTGAGCTTTAGTACCTTTTCCACTAAAACCTTCATATTATTATCACTAAGATGACCAAGTAGATAGTTCCATAAATCTGGACTTCCAAAATTTGTTGGTTGGGCTATCAAACATCAATGCGATCTTTCAATCAGATATAAGGTCCCATAATTAACTCCCTTTTCTATAACCATTTTCACTTGAGTAATTTTCCATACACCATTAGCGAATCTTGTTTGATATATGCCTTCATCCATCTACCCCATAGAAATGAGATTTTTTCATAAAACTAGGATGCGTCTCACTACATTCAACTAAAGGAAGTTACCTTTTATCATCTGTATATTCAAATCATGCTTTCCAAAAACATAAAGATCCTCTTTATCTACCAAGTTCACCTTTTTGAATATTTTGGACACATAATTATCCATGAACCCCTACCCTGATATGGAATGGAATGACTGAAATCAGTATTTTTTTTAAAAATGAGGAATAAAAACAAAGTTCCTGGTCCAAAGGGGAAAATGAATGTTGGGTTTTAAGGGGACCTAAAGTAGTGAATCCTAAGAACAGACACTTTAATAATTTCTACACCTTTCATGGGCATGGACCCTATAATAGAAAAATAAGAGAAAGAATCATATCAGGAAGTCATGGAAGAGAAAAGTCAGCTGCCTTGTTTCCCTCATGCCATGTGTTTGTAATTTTAATGATATTGGAGAGGAGGTTCCTAAGATTTCATGAATGATAAGTAATGTTCCATGGGGTAGAGATGTAGCTAATCATAGAGTTATAAATCACCTTGGAGTTGTAGCTGAATAACAGATAATGAATGATCCTGTATGTTCACAAACAATACCCCCTCCTTGAATTTCTTTTATGTTACACGACCCATTGGTATTGAGGTTTAAAACTAAAATGGGAGGAATCCATCGAATCCAGTGAATAGAGGATGGGATATGGGTAGTAATGAGTGGACTTCCAATGACCCTAAGAACACTGAGAGAGGGCGTTAACTCCTAGTCCTTAAAGAGCTGCACTAGTTCATGCATAAGATTTATGGTTCTAAAAACAATGGTAAAATTCATACTAATAATCCCCTTGAACCAAGCCTTATTACTCACTTTATGAATGCACCAAAAACCATCAATGAGAATGATAACACTTCTCTACTTTTCATTAATGTTACTACCTGATCATTGAAACCAGCGGTCTGTAAAAGTGTTACTTGTAAACTCCTAAAGATGGACATTGGTTAATATATCAAAGGTTTTCCACACTTTTGACTCCCATTTTCTCTCACAAAACAAGTTATGATAGGTCTCAACATTAGGATTGCAACAACATGAACTCCTTAAGGCATGATGAATACCCATAAACTGGATATTTTCATCCATTCGAACCACATGGTTTATCGCCCTATAGACAAGGAAGCTCACCTTATTAGGAAAATATTTACACCAAAGTGTATCTACCCATTTGTCTAACTCGTTAGATGGTTGAAGTTACCTACAATAATATTTAATAGAGAAGATACCAACTGTTGATCTGGTGAAAATAAATTTGACTTACTCCTGATACAACTCAACAAGCTCAAAGGTGGATCATTGCTCTTTGTCTAGGACAGCTTGGATGAAAACTAGATACCTTCTCACATGGCTGAAAGATATGTTTGGAGATGGTTATATAGGGAAAGAAAGTATACATCCTACCCAATTATGGTACCAAAGTTGATATCTCCTCGAACAATAATCCATTACACATGTTTCATGAGAGATGGAGTAATCTGCTATAACTCGAACCACAATAGAAAAGGTCTTCCCCTTTGGATCCCCAGATCAACACCATACATTGAGTTGGTGAATTTATCCATAACATTATACCTTCAAGAAAATTCCATGAAATATTTTCATGGAGGGAATGCACTATACTAGTGATACACTTGAGGTTGATCTTTCCCTCCCTCACTACATTTTCTAAACTAATCCAAGAATCCCAATGGCTTTGAAAAGCCCAAAATCTTACCCATGAATGTGATGGACATACATGGAGAGGTAAAGCACCTTAATAAGATATCAATAACACCTATAGAGAATCCCTTGTAAGAGATGGACTTAATAACGAAAGACCATTCAAGGGAATTATAGGCCTTTTCCATATCCATCTTTATTGCAATGTTAGAGCCTAGTACCCTTTGATTATGATCGTTGATCATTTCTTGTGGTGAAACTAGGGCTCCATAAATTGTCCCCCCTAATCAAACCATGTTCTTGCTCTGAGAACCACTTTTGAAGATGATGAGATAAACACATATTGATTAGGAAAGATATAACCTTATATAAAAAATTACAAAGGTAATGTGTATGAAGTGCTTCACCAAGGATTGATCTTTGATCTTTGGAATGAGAACTATTGAGGTATTACTTCCACATGAAGAATAAAACCACTACAAAATACATATTTCACTGCTTCTACAAAATAAACTTAATTTTATCTGAGGACACAACATAGAAATACACAGGGAGGCAATCTAGGCCCAACACATTGGCTAGATCAAGTGGGATAACAACTTCATGAATCTCTTGTTCATCCAGAACTGACTCCAGTGAATAGTTAACATTAATCGAGACCACCCAAGGGACTACATCGAAATTTTTTGTCTGGTCAGATGGGTACCCTCCTTGCATGTGAGAATCGGGTCCTAAAAGAAGAGTTTAAAAGAATGAAGCACCCATAACTCCAACCTCATCTCAATTAAAAGGGTAAGTTCCATCCCCATAAAGAATATTAGTCCTGTAAATCCGATGTTTCTTCATGATGAAATCATGGAAGAATGATGGGTTTTTATCTCCTTCTTTAAGCCACATTTCCCTGGATTGATCATGGGCCATGCATTCCTGTGCTAGGATACGATCCACTAGAACATGTTTTCTTTTAGTGAGATAATTTAAAAGAGCCTCATCCCATGAACTCTCTAGTCTTGCTCCCAGATGATCCATTTCCTTTTTCAGCTCCTCTAAGTCTAGAAATCCATAAAGACTATCTTTTTCTCAGGAGATTAGATAGCCTTTGATACTTTGTAATTTATTAAAAATATCCAACCAATGGATTCCTGACACTAGATTAATCTAGGAAGATTCCACAACATGGTGATAATATGGATATGATGTCCAACTGTGAGAGAAGACAAACAACTCGCTACAAGCATGGATAGTAGACAATTAAACCATCAGTAGAGAGTGATCAGATATAGCCCTGAATAAGTGGGACACATTGATTTCTAGGAAATAAGAGATGGCATGGAGATTGGACAAGCACCTATCATGTCAGCATGAGGTTCTACCACTACCTTTCTAATTATTACACCACATAAAATGATTTCATGAGTAACCCAAATCTAGGAGCCATGAACTAGATATAAACAAACAGAAATCCTATATTTCCTTTCTTGGGTAGATAACTCCTCCCTTCTTTTATAAAGACTCCAAAATAACATTTAAGTCACCTCCAACAAACCACGGTGTCGTTACAGGATCCAATGATGAGAGATCATTCCATATATATTCTCTAACTAGGGCTTTATATTTTGCGTAAAAAAAGTTAATGAAGAAGATATGGGTTCCTGTGTTTATTCTATTAGTAATGAATTTATCATTAGAACCCAAAAATTCTACTTAAATACTTGGTTTCTAGAACACCCAAATATGTTGGTTTTGAGGTGCAGAATGCATGCAGTTCCTTAACTTCATTCTGAAGGAGATGTCTAATATCTTGAAATGTTGTTGTTTGGGTTCCATCACAACCAACAAAGAATACCTGCTGTTATAAAGCTAGTGTGATATAAAATCTTGTTTAACTTGTGTTCCAAGGATGCGAGTATTCCACATGATAAATGTAAATATTAATGAAAGGATGGAATGAGTTTGGAAACAGCTAGTTGGGAAAAAATAGGAGAAGAAGATAGTGAGGCTAGGCATATTCATTGGGATCTAGTATAAACACTACTGGAAGGGGATGAAAAGGAGGAGGAATAAGTATTTGAGGATAATGGTTCCTTAAGATTCTAGGGGTGTGGGGGGGGGGGTTGGATGAAACTGAAAACATATTAGAGGTAAGGAGTGGTCCGGTTATTAATGTTTCTGGATCATTCAGAGTGCAAGGAGGAGAGATTTCAACCGCCTTACACTACTTATGAAGGGTTATGAAAGGAAGGGAAGAAAAAAAATTGGGGGACAAACTGGTTTCCTATACAGTAGAGGGAAATAGGAGAGGAGGAGGGGGAAAACAGATTATTAGGCAAGGTCAAATGGAAAAATAGGGAATCCAAGGGATGAGGGCCTAGAATTGAGTTCGGGGGAAATGGGAGCTGAAAGGGGAGGGTGGGAGGGAAGATAATGGACAAAGGTAGAACTAGATGCCTACAGGGGGGGAGACAGAATATTTGTCATTGTAGGAGATATGGGATTTCAAGCCAAACCTTCTACGAGAGGAGATGAAATAGATGTGGAGGTTTCATTTCGTGTAATAGTGTATCAGCGAGGAAGGAATAATGTTTTCCCACCACCTAAAAAGATGAAAATTACATTTTCCGCAAGATCTAGAGTGCTGAGATCAGGACTTCATGAAGTCCTCTATGGCGGTAAGAACCACACAGAAGGATCTACGGTTCAAGATCAAAACCCATGCCGGAAAATCATGTTCCCATGAAACAACACAGTTTAGAAAATAGGAAAGAGGGGGGAAATCTATGATGAAACACGCAACCAATTACCACTGATGCAAGAGACACACTACCTCTAATTCTTCTACTAGAAACTCAAGCACATGAGATCCGTCCCCCAGACCCCGATTAACCCCCTCTAGGGGAACCTCTAGGAAGGGGGAAATTCATCTTGAAGAAGAAGGAGTTAGCCATAAGAGAATTTCTTTCAAGGATGGACCTATAACTGGGTGCTCTAGAACCTTATAAAGAAGCTTACCATCAGAGGAGGATGGAACAGAGTCTAGAGAAAGACCTCTAGAAGATGACTACCTAATCATGATAAAATTGTTAACATGTTCCACAACTGGTCATACTTGTGATAATATCATGTTGAATAAAAAATTAATCACATCATAAATGATTTTTTCAAGGTATTAATCTTCTCATGTATGTCTTTTGATGTTTTCATTAGTTCTTTTTTTGTTTTCTTCTCTCAGATATTGAATGAAACACTCCCTGCTAATGACATCTAAATCAATCTACTTGCCTTACAATTTGGTTATTCCCATTATTCTTTCTCTATCTTCCTTATTTTTGACTCTAGTTATCTGAACATCTAGATCATTTTGGATGAGATAAAATTCCATCTGTATCATTTAGAATTCAAATTCCTTTTTGTCTAACTTATTAACCCTGATCTTTCCATTTTTCGATGTTGTTGCACTGATGCAGTAACTACCACTAAATCAAGTAATCTCAAGGTAGAAAATAAATGAAGATACTTGAGTATGCTAGGTATGCATTCAACCAAGATCCTATACCACATGTTGGGGAGAAGAAAAAAAACAAATAGGTGTAAATAATGAAATCATAGGATGTTAAACCATAGAAACCAACATCTTAAGTCCACCAGATATTCAACCTCCAAATATCACATGCAGCAGACATGAAAAACATCCTTAACAAAGAGCTCTAGAACATAGGAAGCCAGAATGAACCAAAATCACTATGCACAAAGTCTTTTGACAAACACATTCAAAAGAATACAAACAAGAAAAACAAATTAGGCAAAATAAAGAACACTTTATATTTATATGATTCTAATTTTCATCCCATGACCATGGGACAACACTGTCGAAATATATTTCTATGGAAGTATAAAGATTAAAATTGGTGAATTTTTATCCATGTGGATCACTCTTAGAAACTAATTTTGTTACATATCAGTGGGAGATACCACCCTTAAAGGAGCTACCATGGATGCTTTCAAATTATTTGTGGTTTTTGAGTACTAAAGCACAATAAAGCGGATAAAAAAGACCAGCTCTCAAAGAGGCATTAATTAAAACAACTTATTAAAGTTATTTTGAAAATAAAATAATATAATATACACACTAATTAAAATTATGGTGGTTATTTATCATTTACAAAAGATAATGAAGTATGTTGGAAGAAGATTTCAATTTTTTTTATTTTGAAATGAAATTCGATTAATAAGACACAATGAGAAAATGTTTTTTTAGAAAATACTTTAGAAGATGTAATCAATATAACTCTACATATTCACTTCATTATTAATAATTATCATTTAAATTAACATCCACTTAATTATGATCTCCTAATTTGTCAACATTCGAACCCTGTGATAATTAACTTGACCACAAAGATGAAAAGAGTAAAACCCTAGGCTAGCTTTAGAACATGAAATCACAACACACTACATTGACTGTCATTATAAGGATATATTATGATTAGTGGTAAATTAGGGAATAAATTCATTCGTGAAATAAGGATTAATTGAGTTTAGAGATTATATTTGAACTTTAGAAATTTATCCTGCGTGGTTTTGTTTAATCGTTTAAGTTTACGCTCTTACATTTTACACAACTCTCGACCTCACGTGTTTTTGTAATAAGTGTTAAATTTAATTCTTAGTTTTATGTAATTTAAAAAATAAATTCATGTATCATATTATGTGAATTATAGTATCTAATTTATTCAAAATAAATAAATGAATAAGGTATGAGGTAGATCGATTACTAAGAAAACTAATCTTTCATGAGTGGTGTAGACATCATAAAAATGTATTGCATGTGAAAAGGTTTAGAAAGAGTATAATTCAATATAGATTCTATGCTGGATTTCCAACATCAATAGGATGTGTAAAGAAGAAGATAATTGAACAAGAAAGAAGAAAAAAAAGTAATAAAAGAGTAAGTAAGATTTTTATTACATAGACACAAATATTTCAACATGAGAGTGAGAGGAAGGTTTCGATGAAGGGATCCTTGCTTAAAGAGATACCCCTATGAGTATATGAAGTTACATAACCTCCAAGGTGATTATAGTACTCATATATAACTCCAAAATGGTATAACTTCACTCCTTTATTGAACTTGAAAATGGGGGGCCAAGGTGTCAATTTATATCCAAAATGGGAAGTGGTTTTTGGCACCCAAATTTCAATATACCATTTGTTTATCAGTTTTGGGTTGGTAAAAAGAATTATCTACATTTGAAAAAAATTAGAAAAGGAATTGGAAGGAATATTTAATATCACCATATAAAATTTTGTTTTCATTGGACATCTGAAATGAGAGATATATCCAAAAGACCAAACCAAACTTTTCACTTCGTGCAAATTAGGTTCTCTAGACAGATCAGTTCTGTTGGCCCCCTAGATAAACGAATTGGAATTGGGTTTCTTGAGATAAGTTCTATCCCACTGAGTTATAGACCTGATCACAATATTTTAGCCCATTTTTATGCACATATTTCTTGGTACATGTAAAATAGTGGACATATTTCATTGGGATTCCATGAAAATTTTCCCATTTCCCTTCTACATAATCTTCGACCCTCCAAATCACTTCCTCATACAACGAAATCACCAAAACAAATATAATTTAACTTTTTAATAGTGATAAAACATGAATAATTGAATCAAATGGGAATTGAAAATTTTTATCATATTTTTAGATTTCAATAAAAAACTAGTTTAAAAAAATGATGTAAGGGTGAAATATTGCATTGAATTGTGGTGCAATAATACCCCCACACTTACCCCTTTGTACTCCTGGGGAAAACCTCATATAATTTATTTCAAAAAATAAATTTTATAAGATATTCATGATCATATTCCTCAACCTTAAATGGAAATATAGGAAAAGTAAAAATCCAATCAAGAGTCAATATCAATAAATTTGAAAGTCATTGTCTCATAAATTATATCAAAATAAAATTCAGTGTGATTGATGACACAAATTATAGACAAAAAAGTTATGGATCTATCATTCCATTAATTACCCATGTGAATGTGTGACAACCATTTAAATATCATATCTTTACCCTTTATTCAGTATATTCATGTCAAGTAAAACAATTCTTCTTACCTAGTTTAATTCACCGAACCTATTCTACATTACTTTGCAAGCAAATTTCAGGATCCATTCACTTAAGCATTTACGAAAGACAAACCATAAGCTCCCAAACTATATATTCCCATGTTTTGTAAATTTCATCACTACCCTCATTTATTTTTGTTCTTGTTTTTTTCAAATGTTGCATTTGGAAAAAATTTTATTCTCATTATTAAACCCTTGTTTGATCTCCACAAAACACTAATTGTAATAGTTATAACAAGTTAAAAGGATGAGGACGAGTGGGTTTGAACCTACCCAAGATACAACCCATGTTTTTGTGAATTTATTTTTATTTTTTAGGGCATACAACAATCAGATAATAGGTACACACACATATATCAACTCGATATAGTAATGAAATTGATTGGAAGAGAGATGAATTTATAGACCAACCATTGATATAAGATGTTTTTTACATAAATTGGAAATATTTTAAATTGTATAGGAAAAATTTCACAATTCATGGTTGTGTGATTTTTTTTCGGAGAAATCAATGGCATAATTTACCATGAACAAATATCACAAATAATGGTGTTAAAAACTAAAATTTTTTATACTAACACAACCAATCATATCATCAATGACTTCCATTTTTACTAAAAACAACCCATGATGATGAAATTATGCTCATGATTATCATGCTACCAATTAATTTTGAAAATATACATTTTATATATGTTCCACATGTAAATGAGAATGACACATGATATGTTTTTATATTACTATTTTTTTTTTGTTTTTTTGGTTTTTTTGTATTTTTGAACATTTTAACTGAAAAATTAATAGAAAACACACACAAAACACACAAATGAAAATCCTAAATAACTACCCCAAAATGTTGTCCCATCCCCCACACATAAAATATTTCATTTTCCTCAAAGTGAACATATGATATGACATGGGCATATTAGAGGAATAATTTTAAATAAGACAAATAATATTAAAATTGAAAGGGTTAAGAACAACCTGATATTCTCAAATAATCATGGGGTGATGAAGTGTGATGAAATGAAATGCATGGGTGGAAAGTCCTTTAATGTATTTCTTCAAACATTTCCCATTGAATGTAAATATATATCTAGTGTGACCTTGTGTGATCTCCACTACTCCATAAGGAAAATAATTAGACACAACATAATGAAATACCCATCTCAAAGGCAACTAACTAGGAATCAGCTTCAATCATGAACTATAGAGTAGGACCTTCTCTCCAATAAAAAACTCACTTTGTTGGATCATTCTATCATGAGATTATTTTTATCTTTCCTTGAATAGCGTTGAGTTCTCATATGATGAAAATAAAATATCCTCAAGCTCTTAAATTTTCATCTTCCTTTGAATTCCATCGTGGGACAAATCGATGATGCATTTATTTTTAGCCCAGTAATCTCGATGCTTGACTTCCACTAGGAGATGAAATTATTTCCAAAAATCTATCTGAAATGGGGATATAATAATGGGTGTCTTGTATGCTGTCCTATAAGCCCAAAGCACATCATCCAAGAACTTTCTCTAATCCTTCCTATTTGGCTACATAATTTTCTCCAATTGTTTTTTCAACTCTCTATTTGAAACCTCAGTCTGGCCATTTTTTAGGGTGGTATGATGTTGTTGTTTTGTGTGTCACCCCATAATTACTAAAGAGGGAATCCAAATTGAGATTGAAAAAATGTTCTCCTTGGTCACTAATGATGTCCTTCGATACTCCAAACCTGTAGAAAATATATGCCTTGAAAAAATCAGCTACAACATGAGAATCATCAGTCTTTCTGGCCTTGGCCTCCACCTATTTTCTAATATAATCAATAGAAACCAAAATGCACAAGAAACCAAATGAACTGGAAAAAGGACCCATAAAATAAATGCCTTATACATAAAAAATTTCACAGAATAATATGGGATGTTGATGTATCTCATGTCTCCTAGAAATGATTCCTGTATGTTGGAAACGTGAGCACGACTTATAAAATAGATGAGCATCATGGAATATTCTTGAACAATATAATCCAGAGTCTAAAACATTCCTAGATTTATGTTGGGGTCCAAAGTGTCCACCATAATAAAGTCTATGACAAAAATGTAAAACAAAAACAAACTCATGATCAGGAATACATCTCCAAATAACTTGTCCACTACACATGAACTGGAGGTGGTGATCAACCCAAACATAAAACCTAGACTCACCTTTTAATTTTTGAACGAGATGTTTCTTAAAATTTGAAATAATTTTAGAGGCAACAAGGTAGTTAACTAAATTAGAATACCAGGGATACGTACCTGATATGGAATAAATATGTTTATCAGGAAAAGTGTTCTGAAGTGGCACTTGGTCCATGATGTCTTCCTCTAGTGTGTGAGTAATCCTACTCATGTTGTCTGCCACCAGGTTTTCTGGACCCTTCTTTTCCTTTATCTCAATATCAAATTATTGAAGAAGGAGCATGCAAAGGATGAGTTTGAGCTTTGCATCTGGCTTCTTTAAGAGGCACCTCATAGATGCATGGTCATAAAAAAACTACATTAGAGCCCAATAAATATGAATGAAATTTATGTAAAGAAAATATGTTGGAAATAAACTCTCTTTTTTTGTTGATATACAGTTTTATTAGGCTGAATCCAATGTACTCTATGTATAGGCAATCACATGTGAATGTTCTTCCACCCTCTGAGATAAGACAGCTCCAACCGTAAAGTTGGACATGTCCCAAATAATCTCAAATGAAAGGTCCCTCCATGATTGTTTTATGATCAGTGGAGTGTTAAAAATCTTCTTTAGCCCTTCTAATGATACCCTACATGAATCATAAAAAATTAAGTAAATATCTTTATAAAGCAATTGAGATAATGGTATAGAAATCTTACTGAAATCTCGGATGAAGCGTCGATAAAATCCCACATGCCCTAGGAATGATCTAACATCTCACAAACATGAAGGATATGGTAAGGATGAAATAATATTTACCTTGGATCTATCAACCTCTATTCCATGTTTTGATACTACATTCCCTAAGACAATGCCATGATCTACCATAAAATGACACTTTTAAATTTCAAGACCATATTCATACCAATAAATCAATTAAAAGCCTTTCCAAAATTAGAGATACATTTATCAAATGAAAATCCATACACTATAAAATCATCCATAAATATTTCCATGTAGGTCTCAATGAAGTTTGAAAAAAATTCTCACCATGCATCTATGGAAGGTACCCAGGGCATTTCATAGTCCAAATGTCATTCTTCAGTAGGAAAATGTACAAAATAGTAAAGTGAATGGTGTCTTATTATATTCCTATAGAGCTATAGGAACCTGAAAATATCTAAAAAATTAATCCAAGAAATAATAGTGTTTTTTCCCAAATAGTCTCTCAAGCATTTGATCAATAAATGAGAGGGGTAAATAGTCCTTGTGAGTGGATTGATTTAGTTTCATATAATCAATAAACACACGCCAACTATTTTTCACCCTCATTGGAACTAATTCATCTCTCTCATTTTTAACAATAGTAACACCAGTTTTCATAGGCACAACCAGAATAAGACTCACTTAGTGAAAATCTAAAATGGGATCAATTATACCTACCTCAAGAAAATCTTCAATTTCTTTTTTAACAACTTCTTGAAGTTTTTGATCAAGTATCCTTTGTGGCTGCCTCACTAGTTTAGACCCATCACTCAAAATAATCCTATGCATTAAAATAGAGGTTTTAATACCTGATATGTCATCCAAGGTCCACTCAATTTCACTAATGTTCTCTCTTAAAATATTCATAAGTTTTTTTTCATGTTCAGAAGGAATATTGGTAACAATTATAACATTTAATCTCTCACGACTCAACAAGTATGAGTATTTGAGATTTTGTGTCATTGTCTTGAGTCATAATGAAGGGAGGTGTAGTATGGATGGTGACATTGAAGGAACTTAAATATGTGCACAATGAACATCGGTACCAGAATAAACATAATCAAAATCATAGAGTAATGAATAAAATCCATCATCATACTCAAAAACCAAGTCATAATTAGAGTGAACATGACCAATATTAGAATATTAATCCATTTCAAAATAAAATCTAAGATAATTTTGTGCATTAAAAATTTGTGTGTAAGTGCTCTTCAACATCAAACTCGAACCAATTATCATAATCTCTCTAAGTATAGGGAAATAAAAATCCATGTGATTTTTACATATTGGTTCAAAATGGGAGATAACAAAAGAATAATGGTCCTATAAAGGGTAATTCATGGAGTCCATGAAATTAAAGATCACAACTTCATATCTAAACATCATGTAAAGTATATACACATGGGCATTTAAGATAGTTTTTTTAGTTTTGAGGAAGGGACTACCTAAAATAATGAGATCATGAGAACTTACCTGATCATCCTCTATGTTAAGCACATAGAAATATGATGGAAAGATCATGTCTCTTACCCAAAAAAGTACATCCTCAAGTAATCCTATTGGATATGTGGTAGATCTATTCACCAACTATACTAATACTCTCATTATCTTGAACTCACCAACCTATGAAGAAGAGAATACATAGTGAGGCATCACATTTATGGAAGCTCCTAAATCACATAAAGCATCAGAAAAGTGTAACTCCTCTATGATGTATGAGATAGTGAATTTCCTAGGATCCTTTCACTTTGTTGGAATTACAATAGTTGGTATAATGAGTATTGAAAAATTCCTTCCAATATTGATCCTCTAATTTCCTTTGAGTCGTATTCAATTTGTACCATGTTCTTTTAATAATTTTGCATACCATAGTATTTTTTTAATGTCTTAAAGTAGAGGGATATTGATCTCAACATGATTGAATGTATTAAAAACCTATTTTTTCATCGCCTCTGCAACCATATTTTTGGTTTGTATAACTCTATTTGGAATTAGAAGAGGTTTAGGAGGAACATCATCAGTATTTTGCTTACCATTTTTTTCTCCTTTAGATGCTCAACAACCAGTGATGATAGAGGAATCTCCACAGGTTGGGTGAATGTCAATGGAATGGTAGGTGAAAATTTATCATTAATTTTCTTCCCGTATCTCAATGTGATGGCACTGACATTCCCCTTGGGATTTGAAGTAAGTTGGGAAGGAATATTTCTATAGTTTTTACTTACCAGTTCATGGAGGGAGGTGGAAATCTAGATCATTGGTGTCCTCAATTCCCCCAACTCCGAACCTTGACTCTTCAACTCATTCTATTGATTAAGAGCAATTTGTTTCAAAAGTTCATTAGTGTTAGAATCTAATTTTTTCTAATAATTATCTTTCTGTTGACTTTTTGATGCTTGAGCTTCAAATATCATTTGGGTTTGTTGGAAACCTTATTAGTAAGGTGGAGGCTACAAGATGTTTTATTGAAAAGGGGGCCTATGTTGTTGTCCAGAGCTATAGATTATGTCTAATTGATCCTTCCAAAATTGGTTATATATTGGTTCAAATGAATCATACTTATTATGGGAATGTGGTTGTTGTTGGTGCTGATATGGTCTCCTAGGAAATAAGGCCGCGCAATCCTCTGTCTTTTTTAATTAGGGAAAACAGTCAGTTGGGTGGTCTGTTTCAGTGAATATGCCACAAGGCCTTATCAAATAGGTTTAGGATGTATTTTTTCCAAAGTAATATATCTCACCATTGTTGTTAATTCTTCCAACTTAGTAATAATTAAATGAATTTAAAGAAAAGAAGGACCTACCAGATTTAATCCTTAAACATGTGGTGTACTTCAATCACCAAATTGTTGAATGTTTTATGTCATCTTTTCAATAAATGTACAGGACACTTCTGGTGTTGTATTGAATAATTCCCCTATATCAGCGACATACACAATGCTTCTCTCCATTGGTGTGAGGCCTTCGTAGAAGTACTAGATGGGGAGTTGCTCAAAGACTTGGTGATGTGGACAACTTGTGTACAACATCATGAATCACTCCAAGTACTCATACATTGACTCCCATTGTGATTGCTTGATCCTTGAGATCTCCTTACGAATGGAAGTGGTCCTCGATGTTGGAAAAAATATATCAAATAAAGGTTGTTTCAAATTGTTCCAACATGTTACATGTTCAAGTTTTAAATAATACATCCAGTCTTTTATAGTTCCATCAAGTGAGAATGGGGATGCTCTTAGTTTTATTTGATCTTCAGAGAAATTTCTTGGTTTTTGGTTTGATCAAACCACATTAAATTATTTCAAATTTTTGTTTGGATCCTCACCAGATAATCCTTTAAATTTTGGAAGAAGGTTAATTAACCCATATTTCAATTCAAAGTCCAATTTGAGGTTTGGGTATGCGATAAATTTTTTTTGATAGTTAATATATGGTGAAACCAATTATTGAATGGTTCTATTAAGTTCATTGTTATTGTTTTCATTAATTTTTTCTTCTTTTATATTTGAATTATAATTTCTTCTAATTTCAATATTAGCAGAATGGAGGAATTATTTGACTGGTTTAATGTTGAAACTTCCCATAGACTGAGAACGTTGGATTCGAGCCCTAAGGTTGTGCTCAATCTTAGTGTCAATATCTAAGAGACCATCAAGATTAGTTTAAATCATAAATAAAATAAAAATCAAAATAAGTATAGTAGACCATAATAAAATAAAAATGAGAAGTTTTAGTTGATATTTGAAAAAAAACAAGAAGAAAACAAAAGAACAAGAAAACAAAAGAATAAGAAAAAATTCAGAATGGGTAAAGAAGGAAGAAAGAAGAGAATAAAATGGAAAAAAAAGATATACCTCTTATTGGTTGAAATAATTACTTGCCTCCCCGATAATGGAACCTATTTAAAAGGCGTTTTCATGGGTTATTTCAAATGATGTGGGGTTTTTGAGTACTTAAGTGGAGAAGAGTGACAAACCAAGGTCATCTCTCAAAGAGACAGTAATTAAGTCAAATTATGAAATGTATTTTAAAAATAAAATAATATAATAGATACAATAATTAAAAGTATGGGTTTATTTATCATTTAAAAAATAATAATTAGTATGATGAAAGAAGAATGCATTTTTTTGTTTTAATTTTTGAAATGAAATTCGATTAATAAGACACAACGAGAATATGTTTTCTTAGAAAAGATATTATAAGGAATAATAAATCTAACTACACCTATTAAATTAATTATTAATCATTATAGTTTAAATTAACATCCATTTATTTATTATACTCTAATATTTTAACACTTGAACCCTATGATAATTAACTTTACCATAAAGATGAAAAGAGTTAAATCATAGGATAGCTTTAGAACATGAAATCGTAGCACCTTACTTTTATTATCATTATAAGGCTAGATTATGGTTAGTGGTATATTAGATCTTTTATTAAATTCTGTAAATAATTATTAATTGGGTTTAGGGATTATATTTTGACTCTAAAAATTTACCCTGTGTGGTTTTTTAACCGATTAAGTTGTCTCTCTCACAATTTACACAACTCTTGAACTCATGTGTTTTTATGTTAATTTTTCAATTGATTTCTTAATTTATTTTAATTTTATAACTAAATTCATGGATAATATTATGTGAATTAAATTATCTCATTTATTCAAAATAAATAAATGAATAAGGTAAGAGGTAGATCGATTACAAAGAAAACTACTCTTCCATGGGTGGTGTAGTCATCCTAGAAACGCATTGCCTGTGCAAAGGTTTAGAAAGGGTATAGAACACTATCATTTCTAATCTTGATTTATTTCTCAAGTTGGATGAGTAAATAATATTATAATTGAACAAAAAATAATAAAATAGAATAAATAAAAGAGGAAGTAAGAATTTTATTACAAAAACACAAATATTACAACATGAGAAGGAGAAAAAGGCTTCGATGAAGGGATCCTTGATTTAAGAGACCCCCTATGAGTATAGAAAGTTACAAAACCTCCAAAGTGATGAGAGGAATCCTCTATAACTCCAAAATTACATCACTTCACTCCTTGGTCTAACTTACAAATGGGGTGCCCATGTTACCAATTTATAGCCAAAATGGGAATTGGTTTTTGGCACCCAGATTTCGATATACCACTTGTGTCTAGATTTTGGGTTGGAAAATGGAATTATCTAGACTTATAAAAAAGAGGAAAGGTGTTAAGAGTAATTAATTATGTCACAATATCAAACTTTTAGGCCATTGGACATATAGAATGAGAAATATAGCTAAAATAACAAACCGAAATTTTGACTTTGTTCATATTCAGTTCTCAGGATAGCTAATTTCATTTGGGACACCATATGCATGAATTGGGATTGAGATTATTGATATGAGTTGCATACCAATGATTTACATACCCTTTAACTAAATTTCATCTCATTTGGATACACTTATTTATTGAGACAAGTAAAAAAGTGGACATATGTCATTGGGATTCCATGCAAATTGGCCCATTTCCCTTCTACATCATCTTCGATCCTCCAAATCACCTCCTCCAACAGCGAAGTCTCTAAAATAAATATAATTTCCATTTTTAACAGTGATGAAATTTGAATAATTTAATAAAATGGTATGTTCAATTTGTTATTATATTTTTAATTTTCTATACAAAACCAGTTTGAAACAGTGTTGTAATGGTGAAATAATGTAGTGAATTGTGGTGCAATCACACCACATATATATAGTGGGTTCCATTTGGTCATCTTATTACACCAACATAGAAATTTCATAGGTGAATATCTATTTTCAACATTCACATCCAATCTATTATGTAAATCCTCATCTATACTAGATAAAAATTATAGAATAATCACTGATATATGTATTAAATATAATATTTATTAGTTATTTATTATCATCCATATTTGAATTTGAAGAGGTATGAGTTAGAGAGGTCTATTAATTAAATATTGTAATTCCATATTAAAGAGAGTTAGATAATTCTCTTCATTAAATAGTGAAACTCTGTATTAAATAGTTTTATAGAATGTTATTTATTAAGGAGTGTAGCTCTTCATTAAAGAGGGATGACTCCTCATGGATCTTTAATTAAAAATTATACCTCTCTTCATCAATGTGGTGTGGCTCCTCACGTGCACACATTTTTTTAAAATAGAGTGAGAATATCCATTTTTTATATCATAATAGTGAGACATTGTGAATTACTATAATGGTGTTTCACTCTAGTGTTTCATGAAATCCTTGTGGAAGTCTGGATTTTCCACTAGCAATGTAGGGTGGGTGGACTAAAATAATTAAGGATATTGAATCCATGAAACTCATAACACAACCATCTTTGACATTATTTTTATCAATTTTAAGGATTTTAGTTTCATTAATATGAAAAATAAGTCCCTGAAGGTTATGAATCAGGACATGGTGATGCGCAATCAGTATGATAGAAATAATTTTTGTCAGTGGAAATACAAGATAAAGTTCTTTATTATGGTATCTAAGATTTATTACATACTCAAATAGAATCTCCCTCTTATAATTTATAATAACACTCAAAATCTTGATGGAACTCTCATTAATGTCACACCACGACCCAACATTCACAGTTTTTTTATCTATTATTTAGATTCAATTAAATTTTATTCATTTTTGAGTTTTCTTTTTTTAAATTAATTCAATTGAATTAAAATTAAAATAGAATTAATTAAATAACACAAAAAATATAAATTAAAACCTAATCTAACCCCCCCTCATCCCTTTCCTCGTGATGCGGCTGAACCCCCCCTCCTCTGGTCGCATGACGTCGTTCCCCCTTTGTGCCTCCTACCAGCAGCGCGCCGCCGACTATGCTCCATCCGGCGAACCCTCTATCTCCATGTCCTCTCCCTCCGGTGGCCTCCTATCCCTTGCGCGACCTCTCTAATGCCCCACTGGATAGGTAACTCCCTCAGTTTTTTTCTTGGCTGAACCCTAGGTCATGGGTTGACCAGGTTTTGTTGATTTCTTCCCTTTTTATGGGGAACAACAGGTCTTTCGGGTCTTCCTCGTGCGGGTTTCGTCATCCACCACCGAAGGAAAAGAACTTCGGTCCATTCCAGTTCATCCACTGTTATTTCAGGTTGATTTATTTTACCCTCTTATTTTTTTAGTTAATTTTAATGATCTATAAATGTTATTTGGGTAGTGTGAAGTGTGAATTGGCAATGTTTTAATATGTTTATGGGTTCGAAATTGAGTTTTTGCAAAATAAATGACTATGTGTTGTGATATGGTTTTGTAATGTTTCTTGAAAAGTGTTTTATGACATATTTTCAATGTGAAAAGTATATTTTCAATGGAATTTGAGGTGATTTTTTGTTTCAAAATGAGTTTTTATTGAATAAGGGAGTAGTTTTGGCATCTATGCCTTGTCATGTATTTTTACGTATGAATTTTAGATTTGTTTAAATATTAAAATGGACTTTCTAAAAAATTGGTTGGGAAAGTTTGTGTACTTTAGGTGTAAAATCTTATTTGGCCTCTTTAAATGGTTTTTATAAATTGTTTAAATATTTTTTTATATTGTTTGAGTGGTGCGAAATACATATTTGAAGGGTTTGACATGCTCGTGTTTTGGGATCGGGTTTTGTATCAAAAATTGGTTAGGTTTTGTGTGAGTTTCTTGGTGTGGAGTTTCATGAGGATGTTCTGAGGGTTATTTGGTAGGTGCAGACCTTATTTTAAGGGAACTTATGGTGCAGATGATTTTGGAAAGAGTTTTTGAAGGAAAATGAAATATTTGACATGTGAACTTAATTTGAATATTTTTTAATATCAATTATAGATGGTTTTGAATGTTGAGTGCCATGTTTTCAAATGGCCTTGGTTTATGTGATGTTTTACAAGGGGGCTTGGCCCAACTTTGGTTGATTGCTTCTACATTTTATATATATATATTTTCAATTTTATTTAATGTTTTTGGTAATCTTTGATTATCTTTTGGGTTAATTAGATTGTTTGGGGTATTCTCGAAGGGTTGTACACAAATACATAGGTACATATACCTATATATATATAAATACTCCTTACCCAAATTCCCTCATGGCATGAGCAATATGTGTATTGGATTAAGGGGTGAATATATATATAGGGGTGTATGTGTGCACAACTACGGGGCGGTCTTCGTCAAAGGTGTCCAGTGCCGAGTTGTTCATCTGCTCCACTCCCTTTTAAGGTAGGTTTCCCTATGAATTTCCCTTCAAACTTAAGAATCATTTATTTCTTGCTTTTCTCACCTAGTTTTAATATTAATTATTGATATAGAACTGTTAGTAAATTGTCTGACTTGAATTGGAGTTGTTTATTTCTTGTAATGTGTTGAAATAAATTGTTTGATCATGTTTTCACATTAATTACCTGATTAAATGACCCTTTGGACTTTGTGAACATGTTTGAGATTTAAAATTCTGGTTTGGGTTTCTTAAATGGGTTTTGAAGTGTATTTCGGGTTTTCAATGTGGTGTGCGTGTAATTATTAAGAAATGGTTTGGCATGAGAAAATCATGTGAGGCCCAATTGACATTTTTTTAAAACTAGTTATCTCATGAAAAATCTCCTTGGATGTGGTCCCTTTTCCTTAATTAAGTTATATGTTATGAGGTTCCACATGGTAGGACTTCCCTATGATCATTGGTAGGAAGGCGAGGGACATATTCATTGGGGTGAATCAGGGTGTTGTATGTTGTGCTTTATAATTATATATACTGTGATTGGATGCTCAGATGGAATCAGTAGGTCCACCCCCTTTCTAAATACACGAGACATGGGAACCTGGCATGTTGAGAGAATATTATGAGAATGATTGCTACACTGATAGGTTATGGTACTGACCAGTGGCCCATATAAGGTGGATACATTGGGTTTATTACTATGGGATTTTTCCCTCGGCCTTCCTGAGATATGATGGTCGAGCATATTGGTCGTTTTGATTTAATCTTGTGTGACACGTAAACAAGGATGAGGTCTCATTTATTGGTGTCTTCAGGATTATTCTCGATCTCCTAGGTTCACATATGTCTAATCAGCTTTTGTTACTTGTAGTAGTGATTGTGATGCTTATATGTACACCAACATTGCCCTTACCATGTGATTTCTTTTCTGCATTTTTTGTATATGTTTTCCTTGGGAAGTGGTAAAATGGTTTTGATTAGGTTTCTAAAAATGGTTTTCAAATTAAAGTCTTTAACTCTCTTTGTACAAAGCTGAAAATAAAAAAAAAAATTCCCTTTGAAAATGAAAATGTCCCACTGAATGATTTATTTGGGTTTTAAGAAAAGAACAAGTTCAATGACTAGTACCTTGTTTTTGAGTAACATGTAGAAGTCCTTATTTTTATATATTGTAGTTGAAACCTAAAATTGATGATTCTTTTGTTTAAAGGAAATGAATTTGGGAATAGATTACATAGGCGCACCTACTGAGTCTTAATACTCACGCCTATACTTCATTCTTATTTTTAGTCACAGGTTCAGGTTTCGGCTTGATCTCAATCTCCATGGGTGATGTTGTGTCTTTTGATTGGAGAGTGACCCGCAGGCTCATGTGGGGTTTAGTGGTCGGAAGGTCTGATTAGTTTTTCTTTTCAGTAATTTCTTAGTTGATTTGTTTAGTTTATTTATTTTTGGGCTGCATTTTTTTTATTCCGCTACTTCTGTTTATTTATATTGGGAAAAATCATTCCCATCATCACTCTGTTGATTCTCTTGGCGCTTGTCACCAGCCCAAGAGGATTGGAAAAGACTCAAGGGCCTTGTCGTAGATCGACTCGGGTGACCGGTTCAGGGTCGACCTTTGTTGGTTTGTGAAAAAATGGTATTAGAGGGAGGTTGGGTTCTTTATAGGACCTAGATTTCAGAGCACCCTTTGTTATTTGGGTTGTCAAGGTAGATGGAGTTAGATTGTCGGAGCTTGGGGGGAGGTTCTTGTGGAGTGTCTGGACAATAAATTCTGGGACGAACCTTGAGTTACCATGGGATGTCGGGTTTTCATGGTATATTTGGTTCTTGTTGGTTTCTTGGTATTTGGGGAAATGAAATGATAGTCTGGCATGTTGTCTCAGTGAGCTCATTGGTCCTGGAAAGCCATGTGGAGCTGGGGACATGGCCCTGAAAGAGTCTCCGTGACAGTGGTTTGATTGGAATTTGGCTTCTAACCATATGGCCATGTCACCCATCAGCCCTAGTTTCCCCTGGTGAGTTGTTTTGGGTCCTTATGTGATTTCGAGATTTTTGACCTATTGAATAGTAGGTTTCTTTCTATTGTACTCAATGTTGGATGAGATGGTTTTGGGGTGTCTTGTTTAGATTTTAAAATGATGTTTGGTTTGACAAAAGGATGATTGGCTAGTCAAAAAGGGGATTTCCAAAACCAAAACTTTGAATCTTTTGAGAGTGAAATGGGTTGTTTGAAAATGGGGGTAAATTTGGAAAATGTTTGGGACAGTTTTGAATGGTTTTGTGAAATGTGAAATTGGAAATTGAATATGGAATTTGAAAATCTTTTTCTTTGAAAATGATGCGTGGTATTGAAATTGGTTGAGGTATTTTTAAAGTGGTTTTGAAAGTGATAATGTTTCTTTTATCCAACTGTTGGTATTCTGATGAGTGCTCACATATATGTATATGGACGTATGTATGTGGTGAGTGGATGGTTATTAGAATGTATGGGTGAGATCTTGAGCTAAAGTAAGAGTGTATATATGTGAGGCTAAAGGGAATAACAAAAGCAGGTGATTGGTTCGTAATAATTGTTATGTTTTCTGAAAATGTTCTTCAAAAAAGGGGGTTTCAATGTTTTAAAATGTGTGAGTGTGTGATGTTTCCCTTTTGTTTTGATGTTATCGTTTTTGGACTTTGGCTTTGGTATGTTACAGGTGTCATTGAAATTATGTTTTGAGTTTTGGTTGTTGATTTGTAAATGAGATGTGGAATTTTAATTTATGATATGTTTTGATTTGGTTTCATGCTTCCTATTTTCAAGTTTCATCCCCACTGAGTTCTAAGGGATTTTGAGAAGCATTTGCAGGTAGTTCTTTCACCAAATGCCTTTCAGTTGATCAAGTCTGTGCTTCAGATGTTTGGTTTTTCCATTTTAGATATTGGTCATGTTGGTTCTCAATATCAGGAGTTAGTCTAGAGGTTATGAGAGTTGAACCCTCCTCATTTTCTAGGGTAGTTAGAACCTGGAAATGCTGAGGAATGGTTGCGAAACATTGAGGATATATTTTTTCGGCTTGAATCTCCTGAACCTCTCATGTTGGAGCTTTCCACCTTCATATTGGAAGTCCTAAGTCAGTAATGGCGGGAATCCGTTCTTCAGGCCGAACCACAGAATAATTTTTCGTGGGAGTGCATTAAAGCCGTGTTCATCTAGAAATACTTTCCCGATGATGTGAAGACATTGATGTGTTCAAGGTTGTACAATCTCGAGCAGGGAGATTCAACGGTGTTAGAGTATGCTAAGAGCTTTACCGAGCTGGTGTCATATCTCCCAAACCTCATCAGGGATGAATTTTTGAAAGCCCGATTCTTTGAGAGGGGTCTCCGATTAGAATTCCTCCTAGTTGTGCCTTCATTCCTTGATTATTATGAGGAAGTCGTGAGGTGGGCTGTTCAAGTTGAAGCCAATTTAGTAGCGTCTGGCCAGTTTAGAAGAGGTACAAAAAGGCCCTTGTTTTCCACCTCACCAGATTCATCCGAGAGGAAGTACTGGTTATGTTTTTAGTGTGGGAAGCTGGGGCATAATAAGTTTTCATCTCGTGAAGCGCCTAAGATCTGTAATACCTATGGCCGTTTAGGTCATTTGGAATAGTTTTTCCAAGGCGACACCAGGAAGTGACTTGGGGCTATATCCACTCCCTTGGAGAACCGTCCAACTCAATTTAATGGACGTAGTGCTGGTGCAAGCTCAATCAGAAGCTTATTTTGTTATGAATGCTTTTGTTGCTGCAATTAATGTAATCTTTGGTGTTTTATTATTTTTCTTGTGAATAATTATGCCGCATTTACTTTTGGAAATTTTTTTAATAGGAATGTCTTTGTGGTGTTTTTAATGTTTCTAATTTAGAATGGTGGTGCCTGTTCCCCCATGTTCTGTTTCTTTGGGATTTCTGGCTTCCGTTAGGATTTGAGAGCTATAACAGCTTGTGAAATCAATGGTTTTCTGGAATCCTAATATGGTGGGAAGACCACCATGGGATGAAATCGTGATGAATCCATCTTATAGGTGTTCTTGGATAAGCATTTCCTTGTTTACACTCTGATCGACCCCGACCATAGTAGTTGGCTGGCATGGATAGTGGGTCCCGAACAGGCCACAACTTGTTTCTTAGATGGTTTTTGTGTTAGGGATCAGGGTGTTCCTTGTTGGATTGTGTTTTGAAGAGAGCGAGTATTCATCACCATATCCTCATTTTTGTTTGAACTCTGTGATCTTATGTGATGTCTTCCTTGGATGTGTGGCTTTTTTTAGGGTGGTCTCGTAGTTTCTTTCCAGGAATCTGTAGTTCTGGGTTCTAAATGAAAGCGAGTGTTGGTTCATTGGTCTTTGAGTTTTTATGTTTTTCTTGGGTTGTAAATCATGTTTTCTTTGGTTTTGATCAACTGAATCTCTTGGGACTTTCTGGGGGAAGAAAGTGTCATTGTGGAGAGAATTGTCACACCTTGACCCAACATTCACAATTATTTTATCTATTCTTGTGATTCAATTAAATTTTATTCATTTTTGAGTTTTATTGTTTTTTAAATTAAATCAATTGAATTAAAATTAAAATAGAATTAATTAAATAACAAAAAAAAAAGAAATTAAAACCTAATCTAACCCCCTCCTCCCTTTCCTCGCAATGCGGTTGAACCACCCCTCTGGTTGCGTGACGCTGACCCCCCTCTGTGCCTCCTACCCACAGCATGCCTCCGACCATGCTCCTTCCGGTGAACCCTCCCTCTCCACGGACTCTCCCTCTGGAGGCCTCCTCTCCCTTGTGCAACCTTTCCAATGACTCATTGGAGAGGTAACTCCCTCAATTATTGTCTTGGCCATACCCTAGGTCATAGGTTGATCAGGTTTTATTGATTTCTTCTCTTTTTAGGGTGCGCAATAGGTCTTTCAGGTCTTCCTCGTGCGGGTTTCATCATCTGCCGCTGAAGGAAAATTTCTTCGGTCCATTCTGGTTCATTCACTGTTATTTTAGGTTGATTTATTTTACCTTATTATTATTTTAGTTAATTTTAATGAGTTATAAATGTTATTTGGGTAATGCGAAGTGTGAATTGGTAGGGTTTTAATATGTTTATGGGTTGGAAATTGAGTTTTTGCAAAAGAAATGACTATGTGTTGTGATATGGTTTTTATTGTTTCTTGAAAAGTGTTTTATGACATATTTTCAATGTGAAAAGTATATTTTCAATGGAATTCGAGCAACATTTTGGTTGTAAATGAGTTTTTATTGAATAATGGAGTAGTTTTGGCCTCTATGCCTTGTCGTGTATTTTTACATATGAATTTTAGATTTGTTTAATTATTAAAATAGACTTTATGGGGAATTGGTTGGGAAAGTGTGTGTACTTTAGGTGTAAAATCTAGTTTGGACACTTTTAAGGGTTTTTACAAATTGTGTAAATGGTTTATTATATTTTTTTAGTGATGAGAAATACATCTTTGAAGGGTTTTACATGCTCATGTTTTCGGATCAGGTTTTGTATCAAAAATTGGTTATGTTTTGTGTGAGTGTCTTGGTGTGGAGTTTCATGAGGATGTTTTGAGGGTTATTTGGTGGGTGCGGACCTTGTTTTAAGGCAACATAAGGTGCGGATGATTTTGAAAAGAGTTTTTGAATGAAAATGAAATATTTGACATGTGAACTTAATTTTTATTTTTTTTAATATCAATTGTATATGGTTTTGAATGGTGATAGTCATGTTTTCAAATGGTATTGATTTATGTGAAGTCTTACTAGGGGGCTTGGACCAGATTTTCTTGACTGCTTCTTCCTTTTTTTATATATATTTTTTCAATTTTATTTAGAGTTTTTGGTAATCTTCAGCTCTCTTTTGGGTTAATTAGATTGTTCAGGGTCTTCTCGAAGGGTTGTACACACATACATAGGTACCTATACCTATATATATAAATCTTCCTTACCCTTATTCCCTCATGGCGTGGGGAATATGTGTATTAGATTAAGGGGTGTATATATATAGGGGTGTATGTGTGCACAACTACGGGGAGATCTTAGTCAAAGGTGTTCGGTGCTGAGTTGTTCGTCTTTCTCTGCTCCCTTTTTGAGGTAGGTTTCCCTTGTAATTTTCTTTAGAATTAAGAATCATCTATTTCATGCTTTTCTCACCTAGATCTAATATTAATTATTGATATAGAACTATTAGTAAATTTTTTGCCTTGAATTGGAGTTGTTTATTTCTTGTAATGTGTTGTAATAAATGATTTGATCGTGTTTTCACATTAATTACCTGATTAAATGACCCTTTGGCCTTTGTAAACATGTTTTAGATTTAAAATACTGCTTTGGGTTTTCTAAATGGGTTTCAAAGTGTATTTATGGGTTTCAATGTGGTCTGCGTGTAATTCTTAAGAAATGGTTTGGCATTTGAAAATCATGTGAGGCTCGGTTGGCACTTTTGATAAACAGGTTATCTCAAGAAAACTCTCCTCAGATGTGGTCCCTTTCCTTTGATTGAGTTATATGTTATGGGGGTACACCTTGTAGGATTTCCCTGTGATTAGTGGTAGGAAGGCGAGGGACATATTCCTTGGGGTGACTAGGGTGTTGCATGTTGTGCATTATTATTATATATACTGTGATTGGATGCTCGGATGGCATCGGTAGGACCACCCCCATTCTAAATACACGAGACATGGGAACTTGGCATATTGATTGAATATTATAAGAATGATTTCTACACTGGTAGGTTATGGTACTGACCAGTGGCCTATATTAGGTGGATACATTGGGTTTATTACTATGGAATTTTTTCCCTCAACGTGCTTTAGATAGGATGGTCAAGCGTATTAGGCATTTTGGTTTATCATGTGCGACATGTCAATAAGGATGAGGTCTCATGTATTGGTGTCTTCTGGATTATTCTCTATCTTCTGGGTTCACCTATGTCTTCTCGGATTTTGTTGCTTGTAGTAGTGATTGTGATGCTTAGATGTACACATACATTGACCTTACTGTGTGATTTATTTTGTGCATTTTTTTTATACTTTCCTTGGAAAGTGGCAAACTGGTTTTGATTAGGTTTCTAAAAATGGGTTTCAAATGAAAGTGTTTAATCCTATTTGTACAAATCTGAGAATATAAAGAGCATTTTTCCTTTGAAAATGTGAATGTATCACTGAAATATTGATTTGGGTTTTAAGAAAAGAACAAGGGAAATGACTTGTACTTTGTTTTTGAGTAACATGTAGAAGGCCTTATTTTTATATATTGTAGTTCAAACCTGAAATTTATGATTCTTTTGTTTAAAGGAAATGAATTTGGGAATATATTAACACCTACTGAGTTTTAATAATCATGCGTATACTTAATTATTGTTTTTAGTCACAGGTGTAGGTTTCAGTTTGATCTCAATCGTCGTTGGTGATGTTGTGTCTTGTGATTGGGGAGTGACCCGTAGGGTCATGTGGAGTTTAGTGGTCGTCAGGTACATTTAATTTTTCTTTTCATTTCTTGATTAGTTGATTTGTTCAGTTTATTTATTTTTGGGCTGAATTATTTTTATTCCACTGCTTCTGTTTATTTATATTGGGTGAAATCACTCCCATCGTCACTCTATTGATGCCCTTGGTGCTTGTTGCCATCTCGGGAGGATTGGGAATGCCTCTTGGGCCTTTCCGTGGATTGACTCGGGTGACCGGTTCAAGGTCGACCTGTTTTGGATCGTGACAATTAAAGTGACACAATTCAATCACATTTTCACAATGAAGAAAAAATGTGATGACAACGAGGTTTTGTGTTGAGAGCATATTCTCAATAAATTATCAATTCATATTTATGACTACTTATACAAAATAATTTTTTCTCAAGAGATTTTATATGAACATGAATTCATGTAAAAATATGAGGTAGAATGTTTCAATAAGATTCTTATTATGTAATATCTTAATTGAAAGATGGTTGATAACAAGCCATTGGTTGAGAATGTTCATAAAATCCAAGTCATCACAAATAAACATTATTCCCTTAAAATAAATATACTATAATCTTTCTATGTATGTGTAATTATTTAAAAATTTCCACCTTTTTGGAAGGAATTTGATAAGTCACTCATTAAAAGGAGTGAGGATATTTCCTTAGAATAATTACAAAAGATTCTTTTCATTAAGGAGGAATCCATGTTATGAGACGTGGGTATGGCTTCATAATTTGACTCCATGGATAAATTAATTAAGGGAATGACACTAGAAAACACATACTTACATGCCAGGATAAAAGTTAAACAATTCAAGAAGAATGTAAATCCTTCCAAGAATAAAGTAGAATTATTTGTTTATGGGAAACTAGGGTATTTTTCTAGGAAAAGTTTCTATCAGAAGAAAGTGAACAAACTCGCTAAAAATATACTAAATGAGGAAAATATCATTACGATGATATTCAAATTCAACACGACTTTGATAAAGATGTGTTAGTGGATAGATTCTAGAGTTATTGTGCATGTGTGTAAGTATCATAAAATGGTCAAAACATTCGATGAAAGTACTGTCATGAAGGAAATAAACCTTGCTAATAATGTATGTATCAAAGTAACTAGTCATAGAATCATGGAAATAGACATTACTTCTGGGAAAAATATGAATCTTATAAATGTGTTGTATGTACCTATGATTTGAAAGTATTTTTTCTCTATTTCTCTTCATTATAAGATGGGATTTTATGTTTTATTCGAATATGATACTATTATCTTATCTAAGAGAGGCATGTTTATGGGTAAGGGGTACTGATGTTTTGTAATATATCAATTATCTATTAATAAAATGATTTAATCTTCTACTTATTGGATTGAGTCCTTTAATTTATTACATGATCATTTGGAAAAAATTAAGTTTAATTCATTAAAATTAATGAAGAAATTAAATTAAATTAGTTTTAAAGATAAATTTTATAAATGTGAAACTTATGTAGAATCTAAAATAGTTAAGAAACCATTTAACAGTTCCAAGAAAAATATATATATATTATAATTAGTACATTTCAATATAGGTGAATTAAATGGTTTGTTAACTCATGGAGGAAAAAGTTGCTTTATTACTTTTTTGATGAATGTAGTACATATTTACACGTATATCTTATTAAAACAAAATATGAAGCCTTTAACAAGTTTTAGAGATATAAACCTAAAGTTGAAAACTGAATTGATAAAAATATATTAAATTATTACACTCAGATATAAGTGGTGAATATTTTATAAATGAAATTAATAATTTCTATGAAGGAAATTTTATAATTCACCAATAAACTACTCTTTTTATACCTTAGAAAAATGGATTAGATAAAATGAAAAAATCACAATTTATTATAAATGGTAAATTTTATGATTAATAAATCTAAGTTACCATTAAATTCATTTGGTAAATATTTATTATATGTATTCATATTCATAACAGAATTACATCTAGGAAGACTAAATTACCCCTTACGAAATTTGGAATGGAAAATTACACAATATTTCATATTTTAATGTGTAGGGGTGTTTAGCTTATTATAGTGTTCCTGATCCTAAGAGAACTAAAATTGGGCCTAGAGAAATTAAAGGTTTTTTTATTTTTCATGTAAAAAATATAATATCATATAGTATTATGGACATGGAGGATAATTTCATTATTTAATCGAGGGATGTAGAGATTTTTTGAAAATAAATTTTAAATACAATACAATTATAATATTTATAAATCTAACTACATGTTTTTATTCAGTGTAAAAAAGTTATTCATTTATATAATCAATAATATTTTTCAAAATATAACTAATAATATTTAAATACAATTAATAATTTTTAATAATTTTTCTATATAATATCACTAATATTATATTCACTTATATAGTTTGTAATCATTAATATTTATATGAAATTATTAGTTAATATTATGTACACATATTTGAGTTTTAAAAAATGTGTGTGTATGTATATATAATTAGAATATAATGTAAATATATTATACATTAATGAAATTATAACTTCAGTTAACATAAATTGAGTTCAACAAATTTCTAGAGAAAATTTCATATTTGATAAATATTATTTATAATACTATTATATATATTTCATTATGTATATTATTATTATTTAACGCAATTAAAATGTAATTAATGAAATTATTATATAGAAATACACACACACACAATCATGCATTTTAATATTCTTCATAATAAACATTAATTATATAATTAATTTTTTTAAAATTAAGTAAAATTAAAATATAAAGATGATGAATAATATTTATTAAAATAGATGTGATTGTCAATTAAATATTTATATTTAGTTAGTAAAATATATTAAAGTTTTTTTATTTAAACACAATACATTTTAAATTTATATATATAAACACACATTTTTATTTAGTCTAAAATGTTTATTCATTTATATAATCAATAATATTTTTAAAATAAAACTTATAATATTTAAAATACAATTATTAATTATTAGTATTTTTATATATAATATTACTAATATTATATACATTTATATTATTAGTAATTAGTAATTATATATATATATATATGTATATATAATTTTATTAATATTATAAACATTTATATAATAGTAAATTTTTTGGTTTTATGAGTGAAAGTTTTAGTACTAGTAAATCTATCTAAATTAGAGTTAATTTTTTTATAGACAAAGACATTCTTTTATCTGAGCTAAATTTAGTGCTCATAATATTTTTACAAACATGTAACTTTTTAGCAACGATAAAGGTTTCTTATACGAGTATTGATAAAACCCTTTCATTATTTATATAATAATCCCAAGAGTTCATCATCTCATCCGTTTCATTCAATCTTTCAAGTAATTGACACTTTATTTCTACCACTATGGAATATTTTAGGTGAATCGACCCTCTAAACTAAAGGAATGTCATTTTTAACTTGTTTATAAATATTTTTCAACCATTCCTGTATGTGTTTTTTAATTTTTTTGTTCTTCATATAATTATATATATATATATATATATAGACAAAGATGATAAGATTAATATGACTAATTAATCTCTATGTATGTAAATTTTTATATTTGTGCTTGTCTTGCATAAAAAACTCAAGATTAAATATGGACAGAGAAGGATTTATGTGGTGTTTTTGCTGTGATGGTTCTTTAGAATGTATTGTATTAGAAGTAATATTTACCTTATTTGAGATTTCAGACTACATATTTGGGCCTATGGGCCACCAGACCTTCAGGACATATTGGGTCTTCAAGCCATCATGTCATGAGGGGAGGTCATTGGGGGATAAATCAGGTAGAATTCATAGAGGTGTAACACAAGTAGATGTTGTAACATGAAAGGTTCAATGCGATGTGGTGACATAAAGACACTACTGGGTGGGTGACATATCTAATGAGTCATTGGCGTACTCGCATCTAACTATCAACCCTCTCCCCGAATGGTTTTCGGATGTTGGATAAATGGATTCCCTATCATTACATGACATAGGCGACGTGATTTGACAAAGGTTGGTACCACGACAAGCAGTCGTAGGGGCGATGAAGATGGTATGGTATATCACAACATGATTGATGGTGGAATAACATGACTGGGGAAATAAATTATGTGTTTTCAATGTGAAAATTAATTCCCATTTGGTCCTTGAAGATATTCTATTAGAGCATTTAGGCCATATTTAGTTAGGTTTCCAACCATCATCATCTGGACCTTCGAGTCGTGTAATAATTGGGGCCTTCAAGTTATGTAAGTGTTCTCTATCAACCCAATTAATAAAAGTTTCTATCTATAATAAAAAGGGGCTCGACCAACTTGTTTTGATATGTATACAATCAAATTAATTTTATTATTGATTTTTTAGTTGTTCTTCACATAATCATATCTATATATTTGTGAGTTCATGCATGCGCACACACATCTATTTTTGTGTGTTTCATCTATTTTTATATGTATAAATATGTATATATGTTTATGTGTGTATTTATATATATATATAGTAATAAATTTATATATTTATATTTGACATTAGCTACTCGATTATTAATCGGGTAGGGTTGAGTTTCGGGCATAAGGATCCTGAAAAAACCTGAAAATTTTGAATACCCAAACATGTTTTTTATATTATATTATAATATTTTTTATTCCTTTTAATATTCAATTCAATGAAATATATCTAGAAACTTTTTTTACAACCCCATCACTCCGGAGGCCATCCTCCCCAGAGCATGACTAGAGGTGTTAATGGGGTGGGGCAGGTTTTCCCATGAAGTGGATCATGCAGGATGTGGATTTTATTGAGTGGTTTGTCCCAATATGCTAAAAATGTGGGATTACACAGTAACGTTATAAACCTATAAATTCGGGACCCATAGACTAAAGGGATGGCCTGCAGGTTTAATGAAAATAATATATAATAAAAAAATTTCTTAGTGAACCATGATGAAGGGTAGTGTGAAAGTATAAATGTTTGATATTGAAAGAAAATATTTAGTTTTCAATTAGAAATAACAATTGTAACAATAAAAAAACAACCCTTAAAAAAACTATATCTTTGATTCTTTATGTTTGGTTGTATTGAGAAGATTTAGACTTGAACTGTTTTTTTCTAGTCATGTTAGTTTATTTGATTACATTTCTTTCAATCATAATGTTTTGGTAGTCTATGTTTAATTGGGGGTGAAATAGGACTAGAAGACACCTGAAGGACAAGTCCGCATGGGCTGTGGGTTTTGTGAATTGGATCAAATGTGTTCATCATTTTAGGGGGCCAAAATATTCAATGTTGTAACCCACAGAAATCCACAGTCCAACAAATCGGCATGTAGACTTGCAGGTTTGTTGATAGGAAAAGACATGATTGGACTATCTTCCCCATCACTGCCATTCCTATCGTGGACACTGTCCATGTTCCCCTATCTTAACAACACACTACCTCATAATATATTCCATCTTCTCACTCGGTACCTTCCCATCACCTCGTCCTAAGAAAATTGTCCAATCCAATTCGTTCCTCTCATAATAACTATGATTCAATTATCTGGGATGGAAGGTTTTTATCATCCACCACCCGTGAAAGCCTAAAATATCTTTTTGAGTTTTTTTTGTTTTCTAATTTAACCCCATGAGATTGATGAAATTTGAAAATTAAAAGGAGTAATCAGTTTTGGATACACTATAATCTAATCAGTTTGGGGGATGGTTATCTAAAAAATAATAGGCACCTGACTCATTTTTATCCCTAACACATACAATTATATATTTACAAAAAACTTATTTTGTTGACATATATATGTGTGTATATATACATTTTATAAAATTATATTTATATATATATATTTTATTATATGTGTATACTTCACAATGTATTATAAAACACAAGTTATGTATATATATATATATTATATACATCACATATGAAATTTTATAATATATAATTATATTTTTTATGGTTAAAATTTATATAATTAAATCATGTATAAAATGATACATTATATGCATACCTTATGTGTATTTATTTGTTAATTAACCAGAAATAATATTGAATTAAATATAATAAATTTTGATCGAAATTGGATGGTTTAAAATCCTATGGCCAATGAGTATGTAGATAAGATTAATGAGTGCACCATGTTTTCAAGAGATAAAGAAAATAATCTTTCTCAAATCCTTTGTTTGTGTTTTCATGGTTTTAATTCAGGACAAATTTATGTAGATGAGTTCAAAGAGCACTTGATCTGTTACAAAATAGATCAAAGTTTTAAATGTTAAACTAAAAAATGAGAGCAACATAATGTAGATTTTGACTAAGATAACACTATGGTTTATCGATTTTCAGATATGATAAAAACATTAAACAATAATAGAGATTATATTGAGGAAATGAGAATAGTGGTTGAATATGATCTTCATGATTATTTGAATCTATTTTAGAATTTAAAGAGATGTACAATGATACCAATGTATTATGATTATACTAGATACAAAATATTTTTAGATATATTAAAGATATATAATTTTAATGATACAACAGATGGAGTAGTGAAATTTTTATAGAACCACTTCTACTATTGAATGATTTGTTACTAGAAGATAATGGGCTTCCTAGTTGAATATATGGTGCTAAATGAATATTATGCTAAATAATTATGACCTCTAAAAGAATATATGTATTACCAAATGGTTGTATATTGTTTTACAAGTACCATAAATCATATAACAAATTCCCTACATATGGTGCTACTCGATACATGAAAGATGAATCAAGCCTTTTGAATGTTGAATTATACCTTCCAATAATTCAAAGGATTAGATGAATATATGGAAATGAGGAGAATAAAATTCAATTAACTTGGAATGTAGATACCATAATTCAATATGGGAAACTTCATCACCCAACATACTCTTCATAGTGGAATAAAATTGATCATGTGTTGCTTGGATTTGGAAACAATTTGAGAAACCTATGCCATGAACTATCTACAGATGGTATTAATTCTATTGGTGTTCAAAGAAGCACTCATAGTTCAAGAACAATTATATTGATAAATTATAACTTGTTAACGTGGTTTTAGATGAATCACAAGTACATTATGCTATCTCTACTTATTTCAAGACTAAAAATACCTAGTAATAAAATTCGTGTTTATTTGGATCCAATGATTAATGATTTAAAATTAATACAGGACATCCGTTTTATATTGTACGATTCTCATTTAATTGAAGATTTCAGGTTGAGAACTATGTTTTTTGGGATAATAAATGACTTTTATATTTATGGTAAATTTTCAAGATATAAAATTAAAGGAATGTTAGTGTGTACCATTTGTGATAAAAGTATACACTCAATTAAGATGAAACATTTTTATATATAGTGTTTCTAGGATATCATATATTTCTACCCTAACAAAATAAATATCATTAATGTAAAATATCATTTGATGGTAATTTTGAATAAGTCATGACACATTCTTCATTAATATGTGATAAAAAAATTGAGAAAGTAAATGATATTTTCAACATTTTTGGTAATTATTTTTCAAAAAACCATATAAAAAAGGATAGGAAATGAGATTATTTTTCTTTGAATTATAGTATTGAAATTTTTTATATGTTAGTAATTTTATTGATATCATTAATATAGAAAAAAATTAATGTGATATTTTCATTGACACATTACTAAATAAAATTGTAAAAAAATATAACATTAAGGGTTGGTTGGATATGATTGATATGAAGAGAAGGGAGAAGTTTGTGATGATGAAGGATGAAAAACAAACTTTTCTTTATCTAGTAGCTTACACTCATTCCAATATGGAGAGATTTTAGTTTTTCAGCCTTCTAAATGGTAACCGTTCTTGAGGGGTATTTAAAAAATATCAAGAATATCATGTTAATTAATGACTTCAAGTTAAAGGGATTAAAATCACATGATTTTCATGCTTTGATATAAGATTTAATGCAAGTGTATTTTTGTTGTATTTTTCTTAAATATGTATAATGCACATTAACCAAACATTGATTATTTTTCAAAGGTATATCTAATAAATTTATAGACTCAATGAAGTTGAGAAATAATGAAAAATAAATTGTTGTCATAATATATGAATAAATGATGTGCTTCCCACTATTTTTATTTGATATAATGGTTCACTTTGTTAAATAGATCTGACTTTGTAGTCCTATACATTATAGATGGATAAACAATATTGAACAGTATATGATCATTTTGAAAGGGTACATCAAAAATCAAAGTAGTTTAGAAGGTAATATTATGGAGAAGTATAATTTTTGAGATTTTGTTGAATTACGTAATGACTACCTATATGATGAGGATAGCATTGTACTCCCAAAATATCATCACTTTGGTCTCCTTGTGAGTAAAAGAATTTTAAGAAGAGATGTTATCAAAATTACATCATAGAGTGGGAGCTAACATACATTTATATTTTACATAATAATATATGGGATTCTCGATATGTTGAAATTGTTGGAGATATTCCCTAAAATCTCAATACATGTGTGATATATTTCTCCCATATATGATTTATGATAGAGAATTTCATACAGTATGACAGACATGTTTCCAAAGGATTTTAATATGTGTTGATTCTATATAGTAAGTCATTCCATTAGGGATTTTGTATGTTCTATTAGATGATAACATGCCGCCATCTTTTCAATGAAGTTGAATGTTAAAGAGTTAATATTTGAATCTTCCCATATTAGATATCATTAAATTGGTTGTTTCATATGATTAAACTCTTCGGAGGTTGAAATTTTCAAGGGTTATAGTCGATGTAACTGTATACATTAATTCTTAATGTATAAGTTAATTCATATTCACTAAAGAATAATCCTTGAGGGATTTATATTGAGGAAGTACCAAAATGATAAGTTGTGCATGTGAAGATTTTTCCAAACCTCCCTCCCGCTTTAATCTTTATTCATTATTTATCCTTTTTCTAGTGAGGTACTAGCATATTGTGGATGTTAGGGTGATATTACCCAAGTTTTGGGTGATTATTTTAACCCATGGATACACCATGAAGGAGGATGTCTTTTGGATATCTATAATAGATCTTTATCAATTATATGAGAGAAAGGATGCACCTGAGACATTATTGGTGTATGATACACAATTTAGTGTTATTCATTTTAGTTATACATGTTTTCAGTTTTGTACAAGGTGATCTTATATTTATTGGTTTTTAATTATTTCCGCTACCATTATTAAGTGTTAATTGATCCTAATAAACCCTTCAGTGGTATTATGGATTTACAATGTTGAATGATTCCCAAAATCAATATTTTAAATTTATAAATATTAATTTGTATTTAATATTTTATTTTAATTCATAAAATATGATCAAAAATTTTAATTGGGGTTATATTTATGATATGAAATACTTTAGACTATGAATGGTTCATCTTATACTAAATTTGATTTCATAATATATGACACAATTTATTTTCTGTGTGTTATTCGAATCATAGTGTACGTTATAATATGTCATTTCCTATGATGGTGTTATCCATTCAAAAAAAAAACAGTGTATTATATCACCTCAATGATATTTATACCAGTCATAAAACATGACACCTCATTGTCTCTATATTACACAATGACATATCAAAGGGTATGTTGACTAAGTGTGTGATATATTCTAGTTTATTTTTATGCAGACACTAGTCATAGCCTGTAATAGCTAATTCCACTATTTTTTTCCTTATACAAGTTTTTGCACAACTCGTTAATATTACACACTCCCTATATCACAAGCCATGATTACGAGGTAAACCATATTTATTTGGCATGAATTCTTATCATGAGTTATGATAGCCAAAATATTTTGGGCTTATCTGAGTGGTAAAGTCACTTCATAATCCTGTATAAGACCCATGTTCAAAAATAAGAAGGCCTGAATCACCATTGTACTGTATAAGTAGTTTTATTCATCATAAATGGGCTTCCCGACCATGTATTGCACCTCCATCCACAAGTCAATTTCTCCATCAATGGTCTTGGATCCACAAGGTCTACAATCCATCATTTGAGGAAATTATATTAATCTAGAGAATCTTCTACCAATGGAAACAATAGTGTGATGGTGTTCAAAAGTGAATAAAAAGGAAAGATGATAATTTGTACAACTGATGACTAGTAAAAAATGAACATATTTCATAGAACACCCAGAGCCTTAGCATAAGGTGGAGATGACAATCTATTGATGTGACATTAGGTAATTGGGGTGGTGGATGACATGATGGTGAGAGGGTGTGATATAAATAAAGACTTGGTTCTTCTAGGCCTTCAGGCTATGTACTCTTGGACCTTTAGACATGTATCATGGGCCTTTCAGTACATGTAATGGTTCCCTCTCAACCCAATTTAAAATAGATATCATCCATAAAATAAAATAAAAAATAGAGTTCTAAGTAAGGGTTATGATATCCACGAGCGATGCTATCAATCATAAAATATTATTGATAGTACTTTCGATTTTTTTATTGTTATGTATTATTAGTCACAAATGATGATACACCTTATATTATTAAATACGATGCATTAAAAAGATTTAATTTCTTATAATTTCAATTACTAATTTATTTAAATGTGTTATAAATTGTTTATAAATCCTAAAGAAATTTATTATGTGATATTTATTAGTACTTAAAGGTGTTTATAAATTAATAATTTATTAAATGTTTATAATTAATGAGTTAAATTTTTATGAAATATTTCTGAAATAAATATCACTAATATTAAAAGTAAATATTTAAATAACATTATCAAATTATATGGAATGAATTATAATTTATAAATAAAGTGTTTATATGGAAATTATAAATATGATTTATGAAGTGTCTATAAATTAAAAAATAGGGCCAAATATAAAGAAGTTTGTATTTAATTATGAATTATTGATAATATATTATATAAAAATATCAAATTAAAGGTATTATTTAAGAATTATTTATACCATATCAAAATGAGTTTTGATAATTTATATGATCATGGTTTAAAAAATATAAATATGTGATATTTATATTATGTAAATTGTTTACATAATAGAATAGAGTTATAGAATGTTTATATTTCATATAATATCATATATTTAAGTAAAAGTTTATTTAATGAATAATATGAAGGATTTCATATTGGGAATAAATATAATGTTTTTATATTTACATAATTATGAAATATCTATAATGCATGGTTAAAATATAAAGTTTTTATTTTTAGATTTACCTATGAACTGTTCATAAATGTTTATCATATTTTTAAATTTATAAATTATTTATCTATTAATTTTATTTCATTATTTATTATTAATAGATATAATTATTATATTATGAGTATGTGTATACTTTAATTTATGTATTTAAACTGATTTTTGATTTTCATTCATGAATCCAAGGATTTACATGCTAGGTATAATAATTGATTTAGTTTTCATGTACCTTAATTATGGTATACTCATGAGTTGTGTAAAGAGTTACAAATTAGTATGGTCTGAACATATTGTTTAGGTAGAAAGAATATGATTCTAATATAAATCAATAAAATATTGCCTACATATAAAGTGGATGACCTGAGATAATATGATGAGATTAAAATCCCCTCCAAAATACTAAGTATTAGAATCTTTCAAAATAAAACACATGTCAGGACCTCGATCATCTAACTGAGAAGGTCATGCTAAATATGGATTCTCTTAAATTATCTAATATATAAAAAGTAAGTAATGGGAAACCCTAATAAGATCATGTTCCTATTATTGGAATTTTATTTGGGTTACACTTATCCAAGAAACACTAAAAGGATTAGGTTACCATAGGAGTAGAGTTGGGTTTATCCATGCGATGGACTTGGTAACATGTTTTTATATAAAATATATAAGAGACATAAATGATATGGATAGGATTATTCCCTACCTAAATAACAAGTACTGATGGAAATAAAAAATCAGAATCATTTCTTAGAGAAATATAGATATTGGATCACTAAGGTATATGATGTATTTTGAAAGGGTTCATCATTTTTACGAGAGAAAATTTAACAAAATTTCTTATTAAATGTTTGTAAAACATGATACTAATTTAATAAAAACTTATATTATAGATTATTAACATCATCATCATCATATGAACTTAAATTTTATATCAATCTATTATAATGGTGAAGCATAATGTTAGAAACTTCCTATGAATGGTAACTTAATAAAAATTCTTAAGAAATGAAAAGTCTTTGTGTTAAAGAAAACACCTTCCCATGTAACTTAAAGTTGAAATATTTCAACATGTGGAAAAAATAGATTCTTCGGAAAAGTATAAAATGATTCACCCAAGGTTTACATAAGGCTTTTTCTAGCTATAAAATTCATTTTTTATATCAATTAAAATATTATGATAATGTGAATGAGTTAAAAACAATTACTCACTATTTTAAAAGTGTTAAGGATTGATGAACTCTAAATGTTATGATAAATTGTATAAGTGGGTAAAAGTTCAAACTAGAATTATAAAATCTAGTTGGAAAGTATGACAATGTTTATTAAAATAGATATCATTGGCCACTAAAACCTAAAGTATTTATCAGGAAGGATGATCAATGATTCCATAAGATTGAATTGTTTGAAATACTCAAAGAAGGTTGAAATAATCCAAGGAAATTAAATGACATACATCAATATTATAGAAATAAATTATCTATTTTTGAAGAGTATATGACTTCAAATGTATACTTTAAAATTTTTTTATGTATAAAATAGTTCAAAATCAATGGAAAATTTAATGGAACTGGTAATTTATATTAAAATGATGAAGCAAAGGGTTTTTGAATTCAAAGATTGAATGAAAATGAATTTATTAAGGTCAGATGGATCTAAATAAAGATTGTGTGTTTTCATATTATTTATCTTACATGATAATAGAATTTATTTGTTAAAAATAGTTGTTGTGGACAATATGAGATGATTTATTCAATGCGTATTATTTATGATTCATATGATCCCATGACATGTTTTGAGGGGATGATAAGGATAAATTTTTTTTATCTAGGATAAAAGTGTTTATTTAGATGTTTCATTAAAATATGGGGGGTTTTATCCCACCACCTTCAATGGTATATTTTAAACAATAATATTATTTTCAATAAAATTCTCCAAATAAATAGAATATCATATATGATATGGATACATTAGTTTATTTATTAAATAATCCCACAAAAAATAAGACTTATTTCCTGAACATAAAGGGTTTTGTAAATATTTTCATGATATTATAAAAATAATATAATATGTAATATACAAGTGGGAGTATGTTTGTACTTAGTGAAGTTAAAAGTTATGAAATAAAAAATTAAACTAGTCAAAACATAAAGTGAAATATTAATTTCAAGGGAAGAGTTGGATGAAAAGGGTTCTAATAATAAAGATGATATAATTATAAAGAGTTATACAGAGACTAGATAATTTATTAATGTCATATCATTGAATGTTACCAGGTTGAAAATCTTGAACCTGTTCATGGATTTGAATATTAGTAATATGATTCCTAAGTATCACTATTATTTAAAAATAAATTTTTATAGAATTTACTCACTAAAGATTTTAGTGGGAGAGTTTGATTCGATGGTCACATAGAGATGTGGTAATAATTATATCAAGATGGAATGAGTTTAAAAAAAATCCTTGAAAGTGAAACAAACATGAGGCTATTTTGGCAGTCTATCATATATGATATGTTAAATAGAAGCTTATGTATGGTTTTGTTTATATTATTAAACTAGTTTAAGAATATAAAATTTATCCTTTTATAAAAAATAAAAACTCCACTATAAGATTCATTCATGTTTTCTACACAGATATATATATATATATTGTGAAGTGAAATGATTATAGAGATTAGTCGATCATGAATGGACATTGGGGGGGATGAATCAGTGTACTAACTTTAACTAGTTTTACTTTATTCTTAATTAACCCCTCTCACACGTGAATCTATACCCCAACTAAGAGAAATGGATCAATAAAAATGCTCTCCAACAACACCATATAATGAAATGTATAAATATATAATGAACAAAAATACAAAATTTTTACAAGGTACATCTCATTAATAACTTACTCCTTGTTATGTTCGAATTTTATTAAGAACAAAAATTGTATTATCCTTATAATTTGTATTGATCAAAGGTGCAGTTCTAGTTGCACATGATGATTGGGAATGTATCATAATCTTCCTTTGAAAAAATTGTTTATATTAGAACCCCTGGTTCTTCAATGGAGTTATTTATACCACCACCACCAGTTCTTATAGGGTCCTTAAAGAACCAATGAACATGTCTTTAAACACTAAAAAATAACAGCACATACACATATATGCTAGAATTTTTTTATACTTGGAATCACTATGATTGTTTAACCATAGTGTCTCTTTAAGAGTTTCAATTAAAAAATAGACAAAAATCACAATATCTAGCTCTTATCCCATTAAATCAATGTATATAATATAAAAATATTGTAGGATCTCTCTTATTTTTCTCTTCATCCTCCTCTTACTTCAACACATATAAAAGATCTCTATTTTTTATTAGTTCTCTTTGCCTTCAATACTCAAGATCTACATAAGATATAACTATTGGTTGATGATTATTGTAGGTGGGGTTAATTTCCCTTTCAAAAATAAATATAGAATAAAATATTAATTTCAAAATAAAAGGATTTTAAAACAAATAAGTGATAAATAAAATATGTGGTAGCTAATAACATCGATTTAGGTTAATAAAGAATATATAAAAGTAATTAAAGAATGAAAAAAATTTATAATTGAAATTATGAAAGTATATGAGAATTTTTTTAGTGATGAAATGTGGAGAAGTAAATAGAAGTCAAATATAATTGGTAAAGAGTTCAGATAAAGCAAGATGTGTGCCACCCATGTCTCTACCCATCAACTCTAGAGGTCAATGATATAAATACCTTGTTCTCAATGAAAACCAAGAACCCGTACCCTACAATTGTGGCTTAAGGGAGACCACTTGAACATTGCTGGTTGTTAAGTAACACATACCACACTTTTAAAGAGTGTGAACCATTAGGGAAAGGAATTTGAGGGAAATAAAGTTTTCTTTGGTCAAACCCTTTACATGTTGCTCACAAATATATTTTATGGAGTGATGTAAAATGGAGTAATAATATATTTTGAGAAAGTTTTAGATCCTTTATAGGATTTAGAACTTGAATGGTCTTGAGCGAATTTGTAATTCTAGATATTCATTATTGATTGATACTGAGATGACATCATTGGGATAAAGGATAACAATTTTTCAAGGAATGTATTTAAGGAGCCAAGGTGGGTCCTTTTACAGGATGTATAATTGATTTATAATGTTTTGGAATCACTGGGTACTTTGAACCTAGAATGGGTCACCATAATGGTCATTTTAACGAGCTTTTATGGGTCATTACATTTAAGTATAACCATTATTTGAAAATACTTCTCTAATTTGAAATTTCATTAAAAGAAAAATCATGAGAAATAATAGAGAAAAGTATATATCAACTATTTTTAATCATAATTCATCTTCTTTAAGAGAGATAAAATTAATTTGAATAAAATAATTAATACATATATGGAGTTAAAAAATAATTTGTTTAAAAAAGTTTAAAAAATAATGGTACCAAAGATAATTCTAAGGAATCAGACAAAAAGAATATTTTTTTTTTGAAAATATAAATTTGAAATGTTGAAAAATAATAGAAAATAGTTTAAAAGTAATAATGAATTAATTTTGGAAATGAAAGTTCTCACTTAAGAAAAATTCATTAATTAAAGATATAAAAGGATGTACCTTAAATTATAATATAGGTGAGATAATGGATCATATTTAAGATACATAAATGAATAAAGAATTAATTTGAAGAATTTTTAATTATGTTTTTTTATTTAAAACAAGGTTTTTAATGAAATATTTTTAAAGAGAACTCAAGATAACCACATATCAAATGAAAAATGTCACAATAAAATCATTCCTAATAATTGGAAATGATCACGAGATAATGTTTTGGTGAAAAGATCATGGATTTGATATCTTATTGGGGTAAAATACAATAATATATCACCTTTTTGAAGTGATTTCCTATGAAATTATGACAAAGGTCAATGTGTTTGGTGTAAAAGTAATGGATAGGTTTTAGAGATATTTATGGCACCAGTATTGTCATAATTAATAGGGATATGGTTAAATGTCACCCTATAGTCTAAGTGAGTGTGTTCGGTCCATAAAATTTGAGCACAAGAACTCTAAATGGTTATGTATTCTGCTTCGACCATAGAAAAATCAACTAAGTTCAACATCATGCTACTCAATGGGATAAGTTATTTTACCTGTAAATGGAAATTTCCACATGTACATTTCCTATCTAGTTGTAATCCACTAAAATGAGCATTAAATAAAGAAGTTAAATCAAAATAGGTTCATTTTGGAAAAAATAAACTGATATTTTTAGAACCTTTTAAATAATATAAAATTATTTTGATAGATTTTAAATGATATTCCTTTGGATTTAATTGAAAAGGAGTATAAATAAAAATATAGAACATGATATTAGGCTTGGTCATAGTAAGGTAAAGTATACTTCCAATCATACATATATAATGCTTTTTTTCAATTATTTTACTTGCTTCATCCAATGTTAACATATAAGTCGTACTCATTGGAGTGATAATTTTCAAATCATGGTCAATTATGAATCATTTTAGAATTTCATTTGAGAATTTTAATTAGTTTAAAAATATTCCATTATATTTTTTAGAAATTTGAAAACTAAGGAATAATATGATTTCACCCATAAATCTCATCTAAAATTATTTTATCAATAAATAAAAAAAATTAAAAATAGAGTTTTTCATTGGTAGAACCAAAAATCACATCATCAATATAAATTTTAATGAGTAAAATATCATATTATATGTGTTTTAAAAATAGAATTGAATCAAATTTTCCTATTTAAGAAACATTTGAAAGAAGATAATTTGAAATACACTAATATCAAGATCAAGGGGTATGTTTTAATCCATAAATAGTTTTAGTATGTTTGAAAATAAAATTTGAAAACAAGGATTTTCCAAATCATATGGATGTTCTTGAAAAGATTTATAGAAAAAAACATTTATAAAAGTGTTTTTGATATCCATTTTAATGAGTTTAAAATTAAGATTATAGGAGAATGACAAAAATATTCATATGGATTTAAGACAATCTATATCTAAAAATATTTCTATATATCTGATTTATTTTTCTTGGTTAAAACCTTTGGAAACCAAACAAGATTTGTTTCTAGTGATATTACTAGATTCATCTAGTTTATTTCAAAAAACCCATTTAGATCCAATAACTTGATGATCACTAGGTATTTCCATGAGAGTCAATTAATACATCATTTAAAGTGAGTTTATTAATTTAATATTTCATGTAAAGTACTTGATTTTCATCCTGAAGGGAATTATTATTGTTTTTGGATTCATGATGAGAGATTAATTTTAAGAGTTCAACCTCATTTAATATTTACATATGAGTATGAATTACTTACTGAAAATCACTGATGAAATTTTCATGGGGATTTCGTTTAGATTTTTGAAAAAATTTAAGTAAATAATTTGAACTAGATTCTTTTTATTCTTTAACTTCTTTTTTTGAAACTGTTCATTTAGAAAATTTTCAGAACATTTTCAGGAAGAGGTTTTGTAAAATTTACATCAAAAAAATATAGATTAATTATTTAACAATTTTATTCCTTTTTAGAGATATAATAATATTTTATTTATTTAGAGTACCTAATAAAGATACCCTCATTATATTTAGAATCAAATTTACTAATATTGTATTTGGTTTTTATAATAAATCATTTCAAACCAAAAAACATTAAAAAATATATCCTTAGGATTTTTATTATTCAAAATCCTATAAGGGGTTTTCTTTTCAAAAAGGAATAATGATAATGATATTAATGATATAACATGAAGTATTCATGGCCTCATAAAAAATATTTTGGAATAGAAAATTTATTTAAATAAGTTTGACCATTTCCATGAATTATTCAATTTTGATTCACTACTACCCCATTTTGCTAAGTGGTTTGAGGAGTAGAAAAAATTATTACATCCTTTTAAAGAACAAAAATTATTAAATTACTTATTATCAAATTCTACACAATGATCAATATGAATCAAAATAATTTAAAAAACATTTTTATTTCCAACCCTTTTTAAAAACTTGATAAAGGATTTGAAAGATTAACTTTTATGAGTTAAGAAACAATACCATATAAACCTTGTAAAGTGTCAATAATTATGTGAGTATAGGTTTTTATTTTGATACGTTCAATATTATTAGGAACAAAAATGTCAATATAGATCATTTCAAGATATTTTTAGTAAAAAATAATGTTTTTTTTATTTAAAAGAGAATTTGTGTCTCTTACCATATTGGCGTGCTTCATAATCCGTGTCATTATTGAAGTGAAACACCAGAAGATCTCATACCAGTTAAAATCATTTGATTTTGACAATGGAATGTGAGATAAACAAATAAGGAATCAATTACAAATCCAAGTCTCATTCACTTATTCACTGAAACATTTTATGTTTTGGTTAATAACATATTTTAAATTAATTGTGTAAGCATATCAAAATCATGAACTAGTAGAAAGAGGTATTTATTTTGAATTAAAATTTTTATAAAAATCATTTTCAAAATAAAATTTAAAACCACTGTTACACAATTGACTAATACTTAGTAAATTTTATTATAATCCTTTTATGAATATTTTTTTAGTAAGGTTGAGTTAAAAAAAACCGATAGTACCTTCACCGATTATCCTACCCCTTGAATTATCACTAAAGGTAACATAAACTTGTTCAAGTTTAATAATTTTATTAAATTTAGAGAAGCTTTCATACACATGTCTCATGTAATATGAATAAAGCTACCAAATTTCTTCTCAATTTTTACTCATGTGGCACTTTCCTACTAAATTAAATGATTTATGTTTTTGGTACCCACAAAAACTTGGGTCCAGTTATGTTGGCCAATAAAGATTTCAGAGTCCAATTTTTTTATCATGTTTTTTTAGAATGATTGTAAGAAAGATTAATTGAATTTTCCATAAATAACATAAATTTATTCAATCATATTAAATGATAGGTTAATTTTAAATAATTAAAAAACTTTTCTTGTGAAATTATTGTAAGAAAACTTGTTTCTGAATATATTTTTTGAAGAGATTGCATGATTGGAGTAACCAAACATGACCCATTATTTTCCATGTTTTTTAGAACCCAAAATTTTATTTATATTTTCTTCACCTTGGGTATATTTGAAAAGAGAAATTCTTACATATTTTATGGTTAATTCAATCTTATTGATATCTGGTTGATTTTTTTAATTTCATTATGGTATGTTTACATTATTGAATGAGAATATACTCTTTTTAAAGATTATAATTTTCATCAATGTCTGGATAATATTTATTTTTGAGTTCAAGAGATAAATAATCAAGATGACAATATCCATTTTTTAGTTGAATTCATGCATATCCTAAGTCTTTATAATTTATATCACTAAAGAATAATTAAGAAGAAGAATAAGGGAGAGAAGAATGAGAATAATAATGGAGAGAATAAAAAGTAGAGGAAGAAAAAGGAAAGATAGTAGTAACCATAATATCATTACTGATATATTCCATGAGGAATCTATTGATAGGGTAACTTGATGTGGACGATCAATTTCCATCCATGGAATCATCACTTTAACTTGACATAGATACTTTGAAATCCTTTTTACCTTTCTTATTTTCTTTGAGATTTTTATTGTTGACAGGTAACTCTGTTTTTATGTGAACATTTTTTTTACATTAATAGAATACCACCTCTAGTTTTACCTTTTGATTTGACTTTTTGGATAACTCATTAATGTTATTATCCTTGAGTAACTTGTTCATATTATTTAAAAAATGGGCATATTCTAAAACCTCTCCCCCATATTTTCCATCACTGGTAGCTTTGAAGGTAATGGTTTTCTTGAATTATATTTCTTCATTAGAATAATTTTCTACTTAGAATTTCATCATGATTTCACATGTCATTAAAGAGTTAATGAGTTCCTGTATCGCCATATTTTTTATATCTTTGTTTTCTTGGATAGTTGTCACTTTAGGATCCCAAAAGATAGGTAACACCCATAATATTTTGTACAAGAATATTTGATGATAATTCACCACTGAGGGAATTTCTACCATTTTAGAGGTCAATAATCCTTATAAACATACTTGTGATGGATTCACCAAAATTAAAAGTAAAACTTCAAAATCCTGATGACACATATCAATTATTTTCCTTTAATTTATTTTTGACTTCATCTATTACTTATAATAATTTCCAATTCTCATAATAAGTTTTTCATGTGTAAATGTGATTAAAATAATTTAAATCAAGACCATAATGTATTAAATTCATAAATTTGTTATCAAATAAAAAATTCTTAATATATTTATGTGTCTATTTTTATTTGGATTCTTTGGTTGGAATATACTCATATATTTCTATTTTTTAAATATAATAAGAAATACTTAAATTAAAATTTTAATTTTATTGTTCTAATAGGATTAATTAGTGTAGTAGAAAATTTAATCATGAGAATAGGATTTAGAATCCATAAAATAATCTAGCTTAGAAATAAATTAAATATTTGAAAAAAATAATATAAAAATAAGATAATTTTTTAAAACAAGTTTTTTTGATAAAAACCTAAAGTCTCTTTTAACACTAATTATTGGTTTGAGATTATATCAAAATTAGGGGGGGGGGTGAATTTCCATTTTAAAAATAAATACATAATAAAATATTAATTTAAAAATATAAAAATTGAAATAAAGAAGTGATTAATCGAATACGTGATAATTGATAACTTAGATTCTAGTTTCTGAAGAATATATCTAATTAATTAAATAAAAATAGTGTAAAAATTGAATCTATACAAGTATGTGAGATTATTTTTAATGATGTAATGTGGAAAATTAAATAGAATATAAACACAGTCGATACAGAGTTCAGTTAAAGAACGATGTGTTCCCATACATATCCACCCCTTAAACTGAGTGGTCAATTATATGTATATCTTGGATTCAATGGTGCTAAGAACCCATCCCTAAAAATTATATCTTTTGAGAAATCTCTTTAATATCACCAGTAACCCATCCCACACTTTTGTAGAGTATTAACTATTGATGAAAGAAGGTTAATGAAATAAAATTTCTTTGGAAAAACCCTTTACGTGCCACTAACATATATACTTGATACAATGATGTATAATGGAGGAATAAGAGATTGTTAGAATGTTATATGGACTTTAAAGGATTTATAACTTAATGTCTCTCTAGAGAATTTGTAAATCTAGAGATTCACCATTGATTGATTTTGAGAGGAAATCATTGGGGGAAAATATCATAAGTTGTTAGGGTGATTCATTAAGGAACCAATGGGGTCATTTTATAGGCTCTAAAATTCATTGGAAAGTTCTATAATCACCAGGTAAATCAAAATGGAATGGGACTCCATAATGGTAATTTTTATCATAATAAACATGTCCTCACTGGGCACTACCCGATGCCACTACATATCCAAAAACCTCCACTAGGTATTCTATGAGCTTTATGTAGCTGGGGGATGCTAGAAAAATTCCACTAGATATTTGATACTAACCACTGATAGGCCAGTAGACTCCAAATAGATTGATTACCTCTCTGGTGGATCCAATATCTATCCTGTACTCTTACATTGGGTAGCTGTTGGTCTTAATGTTGGAGAGGTTTGATAGCACTATTCCACCGGGTATCCACTGTACCTCACTGAGTAGTCAGTGTACTCTGTACAATTCCCTATTCAATCAGATCCTACTATAATTCACTCTATAAACTTCTATGTTTTTTCTATGTTGTTTTCAAGGATTTAAGGATGAATGATAGATGAGTCCAAGTCTTTATCATGGGTTTGGAGGATATTGAAGATTCCATGAATTCCATAACATTGAATTCAAAAAAACCCCACTTAAATGAAAATGATAGATATATAGGTGAGTTTTTCTGATCATGAAAATTCCATGATCAAGAGAGGTAGAACAATATCATCAGGTTTTTCCTTATTTTTCTTCTTTAACAAATTTGGTTTATTCTAAGATACATTAATGTTAAAGATTATTATCTCTTATTTTTCAACTTCCAGAATGTGTAATGGATATTTCAAAGTTGGAAAAAAATTATTTATTGTTTTCATATCATATATATTAAATGTACACCTAAATATTATCTACTTATTCATATATGTAAACTTTAAGATTTCTTCATATATTTAAAGATCATTAAAAATGGAGTCAAGAAATTTATTTAATTCTCCTTAAATTCCCAAAGTTTAATATTATTTGGTATTTAAAAATAACTAAACTCTTTCATCTATAATTATCATTACTTACAAAACCTTCCATTTATGATATAAATTTATATTGATTCTATACTCAACATTATTTATTTTACGGTTTCCTCATCTTAATTTTATCTCACAAAAATACTACTTTGAAAACCCATTAACAACATGATCTCATGAAGTGGATATCCTTAACTTAATATTCCCTTGCACCATTCTACAAAAGTGGATCTCTTTTCATTAATCCCACAACATGTAGATCTCTATACAAGTCCACCACATTACATAGGTCTCCATAAGAGGATCCCATTATATCATGGATCAATTTATGTGAGTCCTAAAACATTTACCACTTTACCATAATCTAGATTGGATCATAGTACTCATCTCTTGTGATATATTAAAATTTGAAAATCACAAAAAATAAAAATCTTTTATTTATTAAAAAGGGATATTTTTTTATAATTATATTGACTGATTGACTAAAAATTATTATTATTCTATTTCTGAAAAAATTTAATTATGCTTTTGAGTGAAAAAGTGATAAAATTCCCCTTTAGGGTGGAGTGGGAACCCTAAAAAACCTAATACTTATAGTGGTGAAAGTCCAGAGAAACACCAAATTACAATGAGTGCATATCATCATAAATATGATCAAAAGTTCAAGCATCAACCTCGGAATGAAAGTTGGAATCATCATACTCATATTCAAACTGATGGTTAATATAATGGTTGTTAGTTCAATGATACACATAAAAAATTTACTGTTTGATAGAAGGGGCCATATTTATTCCAATGTTAAGAAGTTATGTTGGCACTGAAATCCCAACTAAATTCAAACACGACCAACTTTTGGAAAACTAAATCCATCATCTGACTTGATGGACCACATTGGGAACAATAAGGGTGGAACATGAAAGTTTCAATGTGTGCATGAAATATTTAAATCCATTAAAAAAGACTATAAAGACAAATACAATTACATATCTTATTCCTTACCCAAAGACTACTCAAATGGATAAGGTAACTGCATGCAAGATTATAGTGTTACACGCAAGGAAACCCAATATGCATGCATTCCTCTTGCATTCCAAAGGGGATGTCAAAATGATGACTTATGTAAGAATCCTCCATGTAAAATGAAAAATATGTGTGGAAGAATTCTTCTATGATTGGAATCTTATGCTCCCATCGCTGAAGATTTATTTTATAAATAGAATCTTCCCACTTGTTTGGGGTGATTATCCAAAAGAAAAATCATCACTCTGCAATGTGTAAGTCCGATCTTCCATTAAATCATGATATCATGGAACCCCAATGTAGAAATTCATGAAAGATAGGTTCCCTATGGTTCGACCACTGACTAGGCCCATAGTTGAGTAATCCTCACCCAGCCTTTTTTATCTCAAGTTGGGTGCACGCAAAGTCTCCACCTATATGCAACCCTGCCTTTGTGCGCAAGACCTAATATTGTGTGCACTCCTTCTTTGAAGCTCAATGTCTAGAACATATGTAATAGAATTAGGATTGAGAAACCTTTTCCCAAAACACCCATACCTTGCACACAACTCTTGCGCTCACCCCTCCAGGATTGCTTCCTACAATTTCATAGTCCCTTGCATGATGCAACTTATGTATTTTTTAACTTACCTATTGATTTCCAACATAGGTACACTAACTCATGTTACTTATCAGCATATGCATGCTAATGTGGGCCCCATGATTGACCAATCCTCCCTATCATTGTACCCTAGCATTATAAAGTGACTCCCCTCCCAAAGGTGTATGAGCGGCGGTAATGTAATCCCAAGGGGTGAATAGTGAGTCCCCAACATCCGAGCTGCTTGATGTAAAACTACATAGTCCAAGAACCCCCAACATGTGATGTTAAAATGTGGCCTTAACCTATGAAATAATCACATGATTATCTATGTGTGAGTGGCATGGGATGGTATCCACACCACCTACCCTCATAGGGAATGGGATCATCATTACTCATAATGATATCCTCCACACATGGAAGGAAATACTCCTCTGGAATCTTCCATGCGTAATACCCACACCATCTCTCATTGATGCCTGTTTCGCAACATGAGTGTTAGGTCTATTGCTTCCATTTTTTTCTTACACTGATCATGACTCACATGGGATTATAGGTTAGTAGCGACTGTGACATCCACCCCATCTCCTCTATGGGACTTCTCTATAGATATAAGCCCTGACCTCCACTCCAATGGGTAGATTCCATGTGTAAGTCCCGACCACATGATCCAATGGGCATCCTCCTTAAGTATAAGGCCCAAATATTATAAACTAGATGGGATTTGATTCCTAACCAATTGGGATACATAGGAATCCTACCCAAGGTTCTAACCCAACATCAACATGCATCATGATTTTCTCTAGGCCACATCCCATGTAAGATCATTCCCCTCACATAGGAGACCACATATCCTCTTGGTCCCTTGGGTAGCTCAATGCATAATCCCCAAACCAAATTCAACCATGAGAAATATTATTGCGAAAGGGAAACTTACATTCATAATACCCACACCATCCCTCACCATATCTTCTTTTATGATACGATCATCCTTAACATATGACATTAAACTGCATTGAGCAGTCCTGTCACACGATGTTAAAATAAGACATCAAACTATGCGAGTCTTGATCCTCACCTCCTAGACTGTGTACATAGGTCACCTCTCTAAGGTTAAATCCTGACCAATGGTAAACCTAGGTGCTCCATAATAGGGACACACCTCCCAAATTCACCTATAGGTGTGTTCCGATCAACCATTACAGTGTGGAATCTCCCCTTTATGGGACACACCTCTTGGATCCACCTCTATAGGGAATTCCCATCCATCCCTTAGTAAACCTTTCAGATGTTCCCTCTTAGAGATGTACCTCACTTTTCCACCTCCATAGGATTTTTTGATTGATTTAATCCACCCCCATAAGATGTTAAACTTGTGACCCCATATACATACCTTATAAAAAACATGGGATGGTTATGGTGAATAGTTTAGAAGATATGCACCCATGGCATTATCTACCTCATGGAAAACATGGTATGCCTGAGAAAGAATCCTTGGAAGATACACACCTTCAATATTAGATACCTCATGATTGAAATAAGATTCCTTTGTTTCTGTAGTTAAGCTTCCTCCATGAGATTCCCTCCTACGTGGAAGAATAAATGTGACCAATGTTCCAAGCATCCATCCATGCCAATGATTCCCAATGTGGATACTCTCATAACTGAATATTTCTACCACATTAAGACCCACTGGAATGTATATACATAAGAAACATAATTAATTGACATCCATAAAGATATGGAACCTATAATGAGTTCCACAAACATGACTTAAATATATATGGGATATATGAACTAGGTGACAAGTTCCAATGAGAAATAAATGGAAGGAGGAACTCAAACCCCATCATACCATTTCAATCAAGGATAAAACATCACCAATGAAGGTGATTAAATCCAAATACCATTATAATGAAGGAATACTGGGTAAAAATCATGACAAAACACATTAACTCATAGGCGGTGGACCCATCAAAAGTATCAAAAAAAGAAATAATGAACTTGATATGAAACTCTTCTCCTCAACATGGGGATAAGTAATTTTGATACATTAGCATATTAACATGTCACCCAATCCATCTATTTGGTGTAAGAACCCGGTTCTTCTATTTGAGGTATGGGCTTCTTCGTTTCTCTTTTCCTTAAATGTTTTTAATAAAATATGGAAAATGGGGAAAAATCCTAAATTTTGAAAGTACACGCTGTGTACTTTTTCCACACACCATGTACTTCTGACGGTGTGTGGGATGAGTACACGGGGCGTGTAGCCTTGCTAGTTACAAAGGGTGTAGGAACCAACTACATGCCGTGTAGTGGTCCTTTACACGCCGTGTAGTCAGTTCGCATGCCTAAATAGTAAGGCGGTGGAAAAGCCACCAGTTGGGCGACAGTACACGCCGTGTACTCATAAGTACATGTCGTGTACTCATGTCGGTAAGTGAACATTGCCACACTGGCGGGAAGCTGCCAGGTGAACAGTTAAATGAAGGGATTACACGTCGTGTACTTTGTTTTTTCGGCTTAAAACATGCAGTAGCCTCCTCATTTGGAAGAGAAGGCATTTGATCCATTTTGGAGCCAAGGGGGGAGGCCGGACCTTTGAAGATCTGCTGGGTGTTCGTCTGGAATTGGTTTCCACCTCGGATGATCTTGTTGGAACCGCACGGGTAAGCCCTCTCTTCTCCTAGCGTGGTTCTTACCAGTTCTTCTCCTAACATAAGATATTTACGTTTCAATGGGATTCATTATTTGTCAGATATACGCCATTCTTGGGCTTTTCTAGAGTCGGCGTTCGGGTATAACGTTCGTTGGAATATAAGGTAGGTATCTTGGTGTTTATTTTTCCAACTGTCGTGTGTTTGGTGCATTTTTGTGCCACGAACCCATGGTGGGGTGTCGTGTGGATGAAGTCGTTGCTATATTAAACACCTATAATTGATTAGGTATTTAATTATGATATTAAAATGCTGGTTGGGATCGTTTCTTGGATCTGGAACCACCCTAGGGGTGTGTTCCATTGTTCAGCCATTTGGATAGGATACCTGAGGGTATTCCTTTAAAGTAGTAATTGTAGAATTTCCTTGAGAGGAATTTCTTGTTTACTGCATGTTTACCTATTGGACATGAACCGGTTACCTGTTTAGCCTAAGGGCGTTGTTGTGATTAGACTGAGGGCACTATTCTATTAAGCCCGAGGGCTATCGTTATTTCGCCTGAGGGCAACCTTTCATGCCTGAGGGCTTGACTTCTGTGCCTGAGGGTGACACTTCCTATGCCTGAGGGCAATTTCTGTTATGCCTGATGGAAATACCTGCGGGTTGGATTCTATATAGCTTGAGGGCGTGGTTCACTACATTATCCTGAGGGAATGATAATGGTTGGCCTGAGGGCTTGGTGTTGTTGAGCACAAAATGATACTAAATTAAATGGATTAAATAGATAATAAAATGGAAATATAACTGGTAAGTTAGTTACTTTTTGAGTACTGCTTGTTTATTTGCATTTCATTATCGCACACTTTTGTTGTATGCTTAAACACAGTTGGGCACGGGCCTTTAGTGGGTTCCTACTGAGTTATATTTCTCACACCCTGTTTGGGTCACGCTTTTCGGCCCAAACAGATTATGTTGCTACAGGTGTAGATAGGGGAAAGAGTCCCTATATAGGCACTTGACTGTTTCTGAGGATTAGGGGGGCATGGGACTGAGCCTATGCTTGCGATACCGCTGCCAACTGTTTCACTTTGTTTTGTTGTACTTTGCTTTTGGTTGTACTGTATTGATGTATAACATGTTCTGGCTGTTTTCGTAGAACTTGAGACATGTATCATCATCATTTATATATTGTTGGTTGTATCCACTACTGTTGTTTATTTCAGTTGTGTATGGTTTACCACTTCTGTTTCTCGTTGTATGTTTTATTTCATTCCGCTGCGTTACACTTTGACAAATGAGGGCATAGTTTCCCCACTATCAGACCTGGGCCCTCACTACTAGTCGTCAGCCTCTGGTGTTTGGGGAAATACACTTGAGTTCATGTGAAGAACTAGGTTCGGGGCACCCGTTGAGTGGAACCCGGAGCCGGGATGTTACAAAGTTGTATCAGAGCAGTTTCTTTTCTCTTGACTTACTATTTGGTGCCTTAGTCAGGGATAGGATGGACCAGTAGTTGGTAATAAGCTGTGCCCGGGCGTAGCTAACCCGTGTATAGGGAAAAGCCTATCTACCTCGTATTTTTTCAATTTTTCTAGTTTTGAAAATTTTACAGTTGATATAATTTCACCGTTGGGTGACACACTTGTATTTTGCTGTTTATATTTTATCTGTGGGTTCTATTTAGTTGCAACCCGATGATATGAGGGTATTCCATCTCATACATCATTTAAGCACATGCTAGAATCACATGCCATGCATAGTTTCCATTCCATGTAGGGGAATTAGAAAATTTCATTTTGTTGTGAAAGTTCCTGTGCTAGAAAAGCATGTTGTTGTGATAGCTTCACTAATAAAATACTTGCTATATGATAGGGTAATTTTTGTGTGAGCTGTTCATAGAATGGATGCCAAAATTTCGTTTTTGGGGATTATGGGGCCCCATTTACTGTATTTTGGTGGATCATTGACTGTTTATTAGTTAAAACATAGATAAGATGTCAAACTTTGATTCATGGGGAGTATGGGCCCTCGCAAGTCGGAATTTCACACTTAGGTATTGTTTTTCGGTATTTTTTGGGTTCCGGGGAAGTTTCTGAGGCATACTGTCAGGAAACCCAGTATACACACAATGTATGACCTTCTGTTCGGGAAGAAAAATGCACTTTTTAAGTACACGCCATGTACTCTGAGTATACGCCATGTAGTCTCTTCCTATGTCATAAACCATGTGGATGATGACACGGGGTAGGGATGTTCTTGGGTAAAACATGCCATGTACCAGATATACACGCCGTGTAGTTTTCACCCAGAGTCCGGTTGTATCACTAACAACATGGGTCGGTGAAATCCTTTATAGATCATGTCGTGTCATATATGAACACGCAGTGTAGTGTGACATGGGGACTCGGCTGTGTAACCAACAACACAGGTCGATGTCACCGTTCCTTGAACACGCCATGTACCTTTGAGGACACACGGTGTAGTCTTGTCCGAGGACCGACCGTGTGGACTTAGCCAATTGGCTGGGAAATGGGGTAGTGTACACGCCGTGTGCGGGTGTAACACGCCGTGTAGTTTCAAGCCAGGTAGTCGGCCGTGTCACAAGTGACACGGGCAGTTGGAAAATAACACCATACATGTCGTGTAGTTTTGTTTAACAAGAGCCGTGTGGCTTAGCCGTGTCAAAGGAACCGGGAAGGGGAAGGTAATTCAAGTACATGTTGTGTAGTTAGTATACATGCCGTGTAGTCTTGTTTTGAAAATTTTGGGATGCCTTCTTCCTCTTGTTCCCATTGTGGTTTCATTGTTTCAGCCTTAATAATCTTGAATCTAAGGTGTGATTTTGACCTTGTAGTGTCATGCCACCTAGACGACCACGCGTTATTCACCAGGAGAGCGATGATGACTTTACTCCAGAGATGGTGGGACATGAGATACCAGTTGATTCTTCAGTAGAGCCAGATGCGGTGCCAGCTGCTATACCGGACACAGGCGCGGAGGCGTAGTTCCTTGAAGGCTTATTGCAGTTCATGCAGAACATTCAGGGAGTATCACAGGCTGCCACATCTATGGCCCAGTTGACATGTATCTTTCAGTAGTAGCATCCGCCTACATTCTCAGGGGATGGCGGACCACAGGCTGCGGAGTCCTGTCTGGGTTCGATTTAGACTATTTTTGAGCATCTTGAGATGCCTCCAGGATGGAGGGTCAAACTCACGACATACATGCTGCCTGATTCCACCAAGAGGTGGTGGGATGTTAACACCCAGTCAGAGCATCATAGAGACATGGCGTGGGAGTATTTTCATTCAGTTTTCTATGACTTCTTCTTTCTCGAGATGATGAGGGCAGACAGAGCTTGAGAGTTCATGAATCTAAAGCAGGGCGCTATGTCAGTGATGGACTATTCTGCTGGTTTCACTGAGATTCAGCGCTTTGCACCTGTTCTGGTGGGTGAAGAGACGCTGAGAGCCAGAAATTTTGAGGATGGTCTTAGTTATGACATCTGAGCGCTGGTGAATGTCTTTAGGTTTCCTAATGTACACACTATTGTGAACCAGGCGCTGATCACAGAGAGAAACCTACGGGAATCTGGTGGTGTGGGCCAGGGAGGTTTAGCACCAGTTATTGGTACTATTTCTAATGGAAAGAGGAAGAGACATATGTACTTCTCTTAGGGTGGCTATACCAGCCATGTAGTTTCTTCAGGTGGTCCGGTCAGGTGCTACCAGTGCGGTAGAGAGGGGCACAAGAGACCTCAGTGTCCACAAGACCCAGTGGTGTGCCGAGCTTGCGGCAAGATGGGTCATCTACAACACTTCTGCAGGGTGTATCCACTAGTGGCTAGTGAGAGGGGTTCTATGCAGACTCCACTTGCGGGGGAAGGACTAGTGGCTTATTACCCGTTAGGGAATTAGAATGCATCCGGGCGTGCAGGTAGAGATAATGGTCGTGGCCGTGGCTGCCAGATACCAGGATCACAGAAGCAGTAGGGCAGGACAGCTCAAGGTAGCTAGGCTGTGTCGTAGGGCTATGGCACTGGGCAAACATATGTAGTGGAACAGACCCAGTAGGAGCAGGATCTCAGACCTTCTACAGTCAGAGGTACTATTTTAGTAGCTTCTATCTTATCTTCATTACTTTTCGATGTGGGTGCTACACATAGTTTTATATCTCTACCCATTGTGGAGATCCTTGGGCTCTGTGTTTCTACTTCTTCCGATATCATGACTCTAGACACTCAGTTGGGAACTAGAACGGTTGGTGTGCGTCAGTGCAAGGAGTGCCCCCTTGAGGTTGGTGGGTGTCACTTTCATTGGGAATGCTATGTCCTAGATATGACGAGCTATGATGTCATTATCAGGATGGAATGGTTGGTTCCCTTTCGAACCTTTGTATACTGCTATCATCACAGGGTTCGTTTCATGTCACCGGAGGGTGGAGAGTATTTATGCAAGGGCGAATGGGAAGTTCAGGCAAGTTGAGCTGGACCAGAGCATCGTGGGTGAGGTGGAGTCACAACCTAGATTGCGAGATTATATCTGGATGACCAGGGGACTTATTAGAAGGATTTCCCTCTAGTGGTTAATCGTTTCAGGGATGTCTTCCCAGATGACTTTTCAGGTCTACCTCCAATGCGTGAGGTGGATTTCTCTATTGAGCTTGTTCCAGGAGCAGCACCGGTGTCCATTCCCCCTTATAGGATGGCCACGCCGATGTTTTAGGAGCTCAAGAGGTAGTTAGAGGAGTTACATCCAAGGGGATTTATTCGACCCAATACTTCTCCTTGGGGTTCTTCGGTCCTCTTCACAAAGAAGGAAGATGGTAACCTCAGACTTTGTGTGGATTAACGGAATTTGAACCAGTTGACGGTTAAGAATCGATATCCCTTACCGAGTATTGATGATATTTTTGATCAGCTTCGTGGAGCATGAGTGTTCTAGAAGATTGACCTGAGATCAGGATACCATCAGCTGCGTGTGAGACAATCTAATATACCTATCACAGCTTTCAGGAGTAGGTATGGTCTATATGAGTATATAGTTATGCCGTTCGGACTCACGAACGTGCTAGTAGTTTTCATGGCTCTGATGAATCATGTGTTCCATCGGTATGTTGATTCTTTTGTTGTAGTATTCATGGAAAACATCTTGGTGTACACTCACACTCGACACGACCATGCCACCCATCTTGAGATCGTATTTAGTACACTGAGAGAGAATCAGCTGTATGTTATGCTCTTAAAGTTCTACTTTTGGATGGACCAGATTCACTTCCTGGGTCATATCATCTGAGAATCAAGTGTTTCAGTAGACCCAAAGAAGGTGAGAGTAGTAGTTTCTTGGTATCATCCTAAGAACGTGTTTGAGATATGGAGTTTCTTAGGGCTGGCTGGTTACTACAGGCATTTTATATAGGACTTGTCCCACTTAGAAGCGCCGTTGATGGGTCTGATTAAGAAGGGCGTGAAGTTCGTATGGTTGAAAGCTTGCGAGCCCACTTTTTAGGACCTGAAAGGAAGGTTGATATCAGCACCAATCCTGATTCTCCCAGAGCAGGGGAAGAGCTATACAGTTTACTATGATGCATCAGGTATTTGGCTGGGAGTAGTGTTGATGCAGGGCGATCGAGTTTTTGTGTACGGGTATCGGTAGTTGAGGCTACATGAGAGGAGTTACCCGACACATGATCTCGAGTTAGCTTCAGTTGTACATGCGTTGCGATGTTGGAGACATTATTTATTGGGGGAGCATTTTGTAGTTTTCACTGACCACAAAAGCCTCAAGTATATCTTTACTCAGCATGACCTGAATCTGAGGCAGCGAAGGTGGGTCGAGTACCTACAGTCCTTCGATTTTGAGCTTGCCTATACACATGGTAGAGGTAATGCAGTAGCTGATGCACTGAGCAGGAAGACTCAGATATAGGCAGTGCAGGAGGCTAGTGGTGAGTGGAAGCTCATGGATTTGTTCTCTGAGATGCATCTGGAGGTGCATGACAGTCAGGGGCAGACTTACCTTTCTTCTTTAGCTGTGACTTCTACCCTCCTGGATAGAGTGAGGATGATACAACTATCTGATTCTGAAGGCCTAGTACTACGGGAGTCGGTGGCTAGTGGGGACCCTTCTCCTGGGTGGAAAATAGGCGATGATGAGGTTTTGGGTTTCCATGGACGAGTGTGGGTTCCAGGGGATATATGCAAGGAGCTGATGCGTGAGTTTCATGCTTCAGCTTGGGCAGTTCATCCCGGGGTTACCAAGATGTACCGTGACTTGAGACATTAGTACTGGTGTTCGTGTATGAAGAGAGATGTAGTTGGTTTTGTTACAAGGTGTTCCACATGTCAGCAGGTGAAGGCAGAGCATCAGAGACCAGCTGGGCTGTTACAGCAGTTACCCATTCCGGAGTGGAAATGGGATGATGTCGCGATGGATTTCGTGACAGGATTACTGAGGTCACCTATGGGCATTGATGTCATGTGGGTTGTAGTGGAAAGACTCACAGAGGTTTCGCACTTTTTTCCGATTATGGAGACCATCGGTGTTGACGAGCTCGGAAGGATGTATATCCAAGAGATTGTACGTCTTCATGAGGTACCTCATTCTATCATTTCTGATAGGGATGCCTGCTTCATGTCTCATTTCTGGAAGAGTTTTCAGAGGGCACTGGGTACACAGGTGCTTCTGAGCACAGCATACCACCCTCAGACCAATGGCTAGTCAAAGCATACGATACAGGTGCTAGAGGACATGCTGCGTGCATGCGTCCTAGACTTTGGGGGCTCTTGGGAGAATCATATACCCTAAGTCTAGTTTTCTTATAAAAATACATTCCATGTGACTATTGAGATGACACCATACTAGGATTTGTATGGTAGGTCGTGCTGATCACCCTTGTGCTGGTTAGAGGCAGGTGAGGCAGATTTTCTAGGACCACGTCTCGTATAGAAGACATCTGAGCAGGTCCAGTTAATTCAGAAGCAGATGGCTACCACGCAGTCTCGTCAGAAAACTTATGCTGATCGCCGCAGACGACCCTTGGAGTTCGTGGTCAGGAATCATGTTTTTCTATGTGTTTCACCGTGGCTGGGACACAAGTGGATCAGGAGACAGGGTAAGCTTTCACCACGGTATGTGGGGCCATTTGAGATTCTAGAGATGGTCGGGCTGGTTTCTTATCGGTTGCGGTTACCGTAGTGGTACCAAGCCATGCATGACGTCTTCCACGTATCATAGTTGCGTCACTATCATTTAGACCTATCTCACGTCTTTCATCCAGAGGAGGTTGAGATGGTGGCAGATGCGTCCTTTGAGAAGCATCTGATTCTTATCATTGACATGAGCACGAAGGTTCTCCGAGGCCGGTCAGTTCCTCTCGTACGGGTGCTATGGCAGCATGGCTGAGTGCAGGACAAGACCTGGGATCGGGAGCCCAACGTACGTGCTCAGTGGATGGAGTTGTTCACGGTTATATCTTCTCCACCCTTATAAGGGAAATTTGGGGATGAATTGCTATAAGTGGGGAAGTTTGTAAGAACCCTATTCTTCTCTTTGAGGAATGGGCTTCTTATTTTCTCTTTTCCTTAAGTGTTTTTAAAAAATATGGAAAATGGGGGAAAATCCTAAATTTTAAAAGGACACGCTGTGTACTTTTCCCACACGCCATGTACTTATGACCATGTGTGGGATGAGTACAGAGGGAATATAGCCTTGCCAGCGAAAAAGGGTGTAGGAACTGACTACACGCCGTTTAGTGGCCCTTTAAATGCCGTGTAGTCAGTCGGCAGGCCTAAACAGAAAGGTCGTGGAAAAGCCACCAGCTGGGCGACAGTACACGCCGTGTACTCAAGAGTACATGCCGTGTACTCATGTTGGTATGTGAACAGTGCCACGCTGGTGGGAAGCCACCAGGTGAACAGTTAAATGAAGGGAGTACACGCCATTTACTTGGGATGTACACACCGTGTACGTTGTTTTTTCGGCTTAAAACAGGTAGTAGCCTCCTCATCTAGAAGAGGAAGCATTTGAGCTATTTTGGAGCCAAGGGAGGAGGCCGGACCTTTGAAGATCTATCGGGTGTTCGTCTGAAATTGGTTTCCACCTCGGACGATCTCGTTGGAATCGCACAGGTAAGCCCTCTCTTCTCCTAGCGTGGTTCTTACCAATTATTCTCATAACATAAGTTATTTATGTTTGACTGGGTTTTTTTATTCATTAGATCTATGACGTTCTTGGGCGTTTCTGGAGTTGGCGTTCGGGTATAAAGTTCATTATCATATAAGGTAGGTGGCTTGGTGTTTATTTTTCCAACTGTCAAGTGTTTTTTGTGTTTTTGTGCCACGAACCCATGTTGGGGTGTCGTGTGGCTGAGGCCGTTGCTATATTAAACACCTAGATTTGATTAGGTATTTAATTATGATATTAAAATGCTGGTTGGGATTGTATTTTGGATCCAGAACTACCCCGTGGGTGTGTTCCATTGTTTAGCCCTTTGGCCAGGATACCCAAGGGTATGCCTTTAAAGTAGTAATTGTAGAATTTCCTTCAGAGGGATTTCTTGTTTACTGCTGGTTTAACTATTGGTCATGGCCCGGTTACCTGTTTATCCCAAGGGTGTTGTTGTGATTTGCCTGAGGGAACTCTGCTATTTAGCGCGGTGGCTGTCATTATTTCGCCTGAGGGAAACCTTTCGTGCCTGAGGGCTTGACATCTGTTCCTAAGGGAGAAACTTCCTACGCCTGAGGGAAATTTATGTTATGCCTGAGGGAAATACCTGCGGGTTGGATTCTGTATAGCCTGAGGGCGTGGTTCACTATATTAGACTGAGGCATGATATTGGTTGGCCTGAGGGCTTGGTGCTGTTGAGCACAAAATGATACTAAATTAAATGGATTAAATAAGTAATTAAATAGCAATATAACTTGTCAGTTAGTAACTTTTGAGTAATTCTTGGTTATTTGCATTTAATTATCGCACACTGTTGTTGCATGCTTACACACAGTTGGGCACGAGCCTTTGGTGGGTGCCTACTGAGTTATATTTATCACACCCTGTTTGGGTCATGCTTTTCGGACCAAACTGATTACGTTGTTGCAGGTGTAGATAGGGGAAATAGTCCCCATACAGGTACTTGACTGTTGCTGAGGAGTGGGAGGGCATGGGACCGAGCCTAGGCTCGCGATGCCGCTGTCAGCTATTTTTCTTTGTTTTGATGTACTCTGGTTTTGGTTGTACTGTATTGATATATAACATGTTCTGGCTGTTTTCTTAGAACTTGAGACATGTATCATCATCATTTATATACTATTGGTTGTATCCACTACTGATGTTTATTTCAGTTGTGTATGGTTTACCGCTTTCACTGCTCATTGAATGTTTTATTTCATTCCGCTGCATTACACTTTAACAAATGAGGGCATAGTTTCTCCACTATCAGACCTGGGCCCTCGCTGCTAGTCGGTAGCCTCTGGCATTTGGGGAAATGCGCTTGAGTTCATGTGGTGAACTGGGTTTGGGGCACCCATTGAGTGGCACCCGGAGTGAGGACGTTACATTTGGCGACAAGACCCACTAAGAAAATAGTGGGACTAGTATGGAACTCACCAAAAATTGATGTAGTAAATATTGGGAATTACTTTTTCTATGACATTGTCAATGCAATTCCCTCTCCACCTTTAAAATATTGGATTATACTTGGGCATTGGAAATTTCGTTCCTTGTATCCATATTGACAGCTACATTCCTCTACTTTGCAAGACCCAAGCTATAGGAAACCAGCCACCCAATGTCTGTATATGAAGGGGTAGGATAAATGTTAATGCAGAAATCATGCATTACTAAACCTCTATTATGATTTATTCAATGACCACAACTACTGGGTACCCACACCCCATAGCACCCTGAAATATCATCCATAGGAGGGTTAAAGACACCCTCATATGTCGGGATGAGGAGTAGGGGGTCATTCCCACAAGGTACATGGACTTCCATAACCTCGAGGCTTTAACACCTCACTAACACTGCCTCCCCCAAGGTTTGTGTAGGGAGAAACTACTCCCCTTTCCAATAGAGAACTACTTCAGGAACCTCTCCCTAGAGTGATAATATGACTCAATCCACAACATTGAGGAGGCTGCGGATGACTGAGTCCCCATGATGGTGACTACCACTTGGGACCCGCCAAGAAAAAATCCCACCAGGTCCCGTCAATGTTAGTAATGACCAGTCCTTCAGGCTGAAGAACAAGTGGACTATACAACTTCTCCATGGGCCCCTGTCTTTACCACCTAACATCAAAATTAGGCCCATACCTCTGAGAATTCCTAAAAAGGGGAATCATCTACTATGGATCCAACGGCCTCTTACAACACCAATGTATTCCTCCAAATTTATATGATACGTGATCATGGATCCACCCATGTTCGATTGGGATCAAGGACTAAACTACCCCGTAGGCAGGCTGGGATGACTTTGTCAATATCTAGCACAACAAAAAACTATTATAGGCCAACCAATGAAGATTATTTTCAGTGTTTATGTGCTCTTTTCACCATCACCAACCCAAGAATAGGTCCTCTCCACTCTCATAATCAACATGAAGGTCCTCCTCATGCCATTCCCAGTTTAAGAGGACGTCCTCCCTGCTTTGACAATCAGTACAAAGGTCATCCCTGTGCTTCTACCATCATTATACATGAATTCCATCCCCATGTCATAGTTAATCAGCAAAAAATTTATCCATGAACCATTACTATCTCAATCAAAGGTCCTCCCAACTCTAGCATCAATCAAAATAAAGGTCCTCCCTACTTCATCGATGATCAGTATAGAGGTCCTCCCCATGATATCACCATTGGAATACACGATGTTCCTCCCTATTACACAACCAATCAGAGTGAATTTATTCCCCAGTACTTTAATAGTCAACATGGAGGCCCTCCCCATGTTCCCACCTATAAAAGTATAGGTCTTTCCAATTCTTTCAGGAACTAGTGTAGAGGTCTTCTCCATATTCTATCTCCTCAACACGGAGGTCCTCCACGTGTCTATTTTGATCAGTGAAAAGGTCCCCCTTGTGCTTCAACTTGCCATTATGGAGGTCCTCCACTTACATTACTACCAATCATCAATTAGGTCCTCCCCATGCACTCTTAAACTAGATTTGAGGTCCTCCTTTTTTCTTTAGTAACCAAAGTGGATGTCCTACCACTACTACACCAATCAATGAAGATGCCATCCCTTCTCTAATAATAACAGATATAGAGGCACTCCCCAGGTACTCCTCATTCTATCAACCACAATCATGGAGGTCCTCCCATTTTTAATAACTTACCTACCCTAAAGAACCATCCAAGGGTATAAGAGAAACCTATAACAACCCAAAATGTTATAGATAAAATTACCATTTTTATTTAATTAAATGTATTATTATGTATTATGGTTATATAAAACACACAAAATTATATGGTTTTATATCCTATAATATTTAAAATTCCATTACGAATAATTAACATTGATAATATAGCTATTTAACAGTGATCATATGATTATTATAAATATAGGGTTTTAACAAATCGAATTGACACAGAAAAAGGAAGTGATGACCTTAACCAGTAAAATAAAACCCTATGAAGCCCATTTATCAAAGTTTACAAGGGATATATAATCACTGTTATTTTACCTTAACCAAGAACAAGATGAGATTCAACAACTTAATCATGAGTGAAACAATTTTGGTAATGGTCAAGCTAATCGAGATCACGACTCAAATAATGTATGTCGAACCACCACATGAAAGTCTCACCTTCACACACATTATCCTTAGGGAGTTTTCTAGTATTCTAAAGATATATGTATCAAAATCCTAAAAATATAATTATTTTCATTATTTTTTATAGAATAATGAATATATTTTCATTCTATTATTGTTACTTTATGAATGATTTTTTATTCAATAAAACAAAATTTATATTTCTAGGTAATGTTCAAATTAAATTATGGAACTTATTTTAATGAATTAATGTATTATTTAAATAAAAAATATTTTAAAAAAAATATTATTATTAAATATTTTTTATGAAATATAAATAATCATATAATTTTTATGAATTGAAATGTACTTTTTATAAGGGTTTCAAAACTATTATTTTAAAAAAATATAGCATTTCTAAATAAATGTAAATACTTATTTTAATAGTTAAAATAAACATATTTATAAAATTTTTTAGATAAAATGAATATTTATTTTAATTATAAAATTTAAATTATCTAATGGTGAATTTTTCATAATTTTTTGGGAGTTGAATTTTCAGGTAAACATTAAATACCCTATAAATATATGATGTGTATTATGACATCATAATGACCCAAAATGATGTAATAAATAATATAAAATGCATCCAAGACAAAAAATATGTTTTACCATTAAAATAATTAGATTGTTATGTTATTTTATTAATTTTGTAATGCCTTAATGAATCCTCCAAAACCATTAATATATTTTATGGTTTTAAAATACTTTCTTTAAGAGTATGTCTCAATTCCACAAAACTATGGTTATTATTTTATTATATTCATATCTTTTCATTATAAAATAAAAAAACTATCTTATTTGGAAGAAATCATGGGAAAAAAACATGGTAAAGTTTGTTGTTTTGGTTATTTTATTATATAGAGTCCTAAACCTATGTTTGAGAAATGAAAAATAATTCTCCACTCATTTACTATAAAAACCCTCCCAAATCCCATTTATGCTCACTCAAAATATTTTGAGAACATAATTAATCTACCCTCCCCTCTCTATGTTCCTATCAAGTATCCCACAATCTCTCAAGAAGCACCTCCAAATCATTTGGAGTCACACACTCATGTAAGGGATCCCCACATTCTATTATTTATTCATGTTTCTTTATTAGCCTATGCATTATATTTCAAATTAATAATGTTTGTATATGTATTTATATGTAACTATTAATAAAAAATTTATTTCCAAATGATGAGAGAACCATTTCTCTCTCATTAACCCATTTTATGAATTTTTAAGTGGCATCGTTATGCTGCCGAAATTTCACCATGATTTTCCATGAAAAAACAATTGTGTAGTGAATACCATACCCATTTCTTATCAACATTCACTACTAAAAATAGGGATTATAATAGATATGAAAACTGCCTTTAATAGCACTGAAATGTGCTGTTAATCTTGGTGAAGATAAAGGGGGGCCTTTATCAGTGGTAAAAAAAGCGCTAATAAAAGTGCTTCTTTACCAGCTCTAAGCTAGCACTGATAAAGGTAGTCTTTATCAGCGCTATTTTCAGCACTGATAAATGTATAATATATCAGCGCTAAAAATAGAGCTGATAAAAACTATCTTTATCAGCACTATTTTTAGCGCTGATAAAAACTACCTTTATTAGCACTCAAAACAACGCTGATATATTATCCATTTATCAACGCTTAACTAGTGCTAATAAAGGCCAACGATCCTGTGAAAAAACAAAATCTGCACAGAACCTGCACACATTACAGCACCTGCACACATTAAAACACCTGCACACATCAGAAACAACAGCTACACACAATACAAACAACACCCACACATGGAACAAACAACACCCACACACACAACATAGAAGAACAAAAATGCAACACACATTTACTTTAAATCATGAATATAAAACAACACACTGCTATATACATTTCAAAAAATGCTTAATTTGGTTACAATTACAATTATCCAATAAATAGTTAAAAAACAATTATTTTCCATCCTTTTTTCATCCATCCACTCTAAAAAATTGTCATCCATGGCTACGGTTTCCGAACAAAGCATTCAAACTTAGGAAAAAGATTTCACCTACATAAGAAAACAAAGATTATGTTATTAATACAATAATGAAATAAATTAAACATTAATATGAAAGAATACATTAATAAAATTTCAATTGTTACCTATTACAATATTTATTTTCATTAGTTCATAGGTCTAGGAGAGATGACTATAGAGCGAGAGTTCCTTCCCCATTGTGATGTGATGACCTGGGTAGGTAAATATTTGTGGGATGGTTTTTAGATTTTGGATAATTTCATGAGGCTTTCAGGATATGATGATACAAAGGGGACCCAAGAACATTCCCAAGATATATGTGCTCATGTTAATCTATATAAGAAATTAAAAAAACTCATGAAACAAGACCCTTATTTACTCAGATGGCTAGAAAACTACCGGGATTCCTAGATAGTAGAAGAGGAATCACTCTAGTTATACCTAAACGATGGTTTCATCCTTATTTTAGTTAATCTTGGGATATGTACATCCTATTAGATTCAAAAACAGATTCTATTCCAAAAGAGATTGTATAAAAAGATTGGTGGATACTAGGGGAGAAGTCCTACAAAGGAAATGAACTAATGAATGCCTATAAAAGATAGCATAGAGAAATAAGCACCAGGACTCTTACACAATCATTTCAGTACTCAGATCGGTGGGTAAGGAAATACCTCCATAGCCAGATATCTAGATAATAGAAAGGGAAGCACTTAGCACACATATAGGATTCACCTCACTCTATTCCTGACTAGTGTCATGAGAGGGAGGACTTTGGGAGCTCAGTTGGGATCAGAGAGGAAATACCTCTTCTAGTAAAAAATAGTTATGGACTCAGATATAATGCTCGCAATTATTTTGATGTTTCCCTGTGGAAGAGACTCCTTCTTGTAAATATACTCGATCGGGATACCTAGCTAGAAAATGGCTCCATTTATGCCTTTTGTAAGGCCTACCCCTTATAGAAGGAAGAGGTATTTCAACACCTGATTATAGACCAACCATAGGAGGGTCTAAAGGAGAGCAACCTTTCTAATATTATTACAAGATTTAAAAACTACATAACCAAATGAGGATATAAAAAATTATATTTTCAATGTATAAGAGAGACATTCAGGAACTATAAAAGAGAAGGAGACCAAAGGGACCATGATAGGTTGCTGTTGTTGATCTCTTCTAGGTAGAAAAATACACAAAGACACTAGGCCTAAAGATATTTAGGATGTAATTAATGTATGTTTATGTTAAAAATAATCTAATAATATGTGTTAAATAATGGGGTTGCTAAATGGAATTATACTATTGAGGCACAAAACATAAATTCACCAATTAACCAAGAGACACAATTAGGTCAATGCCCTTACCTCAACCAGAAGTCCAATAAAATATTTTCAGTTAATACCAACCACAAATGAGTCCATGATCACATTTATTAATGTCCAACAACATTAAATTACATAATAAGTTAATTTTAACCAAAAATCCAGCATGGTATAATAGGCGCTAAACTCATCATGTAATCCAAGAAAGCCAGAATGCTGAGAAACTAGGTGAGATCCACTCCTGATGCACCCCTAAGCCTAGAAAACACTAAATTCCCCATCTATATTACTAAATTTATGACAAAGTAAGCCAAATTTTTTGAAAACCCATAAATAAATCTCCCACAAAATAGAATTTGCATCAAATAATGATTGATTACTAGTTTATGAAATTTTGATACATTCTCTAAGAGTCATATATAAAAGTCCCATGAAGAAAAATGATTTATCCATACTATGGTATAATAATTACACCTAGAACCCTAAAAACTGAATGAAAATATTTGAGCAAGAAGTTAGAGAAGCAAGGAAGATGTAGAAGAAGATACCACATTGATTCGAAATGACGAACAACCGATAATCCACTCAAGTCTAAGGGGAAGGAAGGAGGGGAATGGGGTTTGGCCACCCCTTAAGAATTTGGTGCCCAAAAGAAGAAACCTAAGGAGGCTTATACTTTATAAAACCATCAACCACATAAAAATAAGTTTTAAATCATGTTAGCTGAAATGAACCAAGTGGTGACACCATTATATTTTGGGTCCAAAACCTTACTTTACCCCTTTTCCCCATTCACGACCATTATCACCTTATTAAATGCATTCATGTTGTGAATTACCCTTTCACACTATGAGTAGCCTAATTCTACTAAATTTCAATAGAATGACTACCCAAATCATCCTTGATATCCTCCAAAAACCTAATGACATCCCTCAAGCCCCAATACATGTCGAAAACACCTATTAAAGACATTAAAACTCTTAATAACCCAACCCGAGACCTGGTTCAAAAAATGAAACCATCAATAAATGAAAATTAAATTTCCCTTGGTAATTTCTAACGCATAATGATGTGGGTCATTACATGCTTGGGTTATAAACAAGAATGTTCTTTTATCCATAGTTCTACAAAGTATCGTGGTCTCCACACATTAAATCTAATGCATGAGAAAAACAGTGAATGAAATTCAGTCTTAAATTCAATTATTTTAAATAGGGTACTCAATATCATAATCTTAAATCTGGTTCAATGTACACACATTACCCCTCAATCATAATTGGATTAAATAGATATTATTTATCGAATTAGTTTATTTTAATGATCACTTCATCAACAAAAACGTAGGTGAGTGTTTATCCAGACTCTAAGGCATACCATAATCATCTTGGTGAAGATTTTGTTTTAAATCTTATTTCAAGCAACAATAAGATCATCTTGAAGGTCAACAACAGAATCCTATCATCCTCACCTTCCATCAACAGGTGCTCAAATAGGGTTTTTACACTATGTAGGATTTTAATGTCCCTTATTTCTATTATTTTTATCTAATTAGACAATCCCTATATAAGTACGGAGTGACATGGGTATCCCTATTAGGAGATCATCTCCCAAGGGAACAAACTTCTTCGAAGTGATCCCCTTCAGTAACCAGCACCGGCCCTTCCAAGGCATTCACCTTGCCAAAAATCTCTATAGTTCCCTGGACATCCTCGTCCAACTCTCTACTAACCTCCTCCCCCCCCTCTGATTAGCCACCATTATAGGTTGAGCCTCCCTACCACTTCCTTCTGGTCTTTCTTCATCCAGAATAGGTACCGCCCTCGCACCAACCTCCAACGCCTTACTCAGGACATCTCATTCTCCTCGAACAGAGCCAAGACCATCCACAACCTTCATTCTACAGTCCTCAACCAGTTGTCAATCCAGGGCCCTCCCTTATTGAAAACCGCCACTGAATGACCCAAGTGGGGATAAACTAAATAATTATCCGTCCAGTCCTCGTAAACCACTTGCAGTTTGCACCTATACTCATCCTATTATAATCCATACGTGATCAAAAGGTATCCGAGAAGCATCCAACTCCACAAAAACCCTAGGATTAACCGGGTGACACACAACTTCCATTCAAGAATCAGAACATAAATACCTTCCTATGAGATTACCTAGCATGTGAATAACAACCGGATTCTGAAAAGGCAGTGGAATACCCCAGACATCTTCACCTACAATGGTAAGAGAGTAACCAAATCCAATATATAGATACAGATAATATATATAAATATATATATTTATTTTCTTAGTTAGAATAATCCCAAATGAGATGGTAAGGGTAGTGTTGTTAAAGGCACACACATCCCCAAGCGGCCTTTGCGCCTTATTGCGTCGTGTGCCTTTGACAACAATGGGTAAGGGGATATCCATATTATAGCTCATTCAGGGAAGAAGAGTAGACAATAGTTCCAAAAGTCCCTCAACGGTACCCATTATCTCATGCATTGACCTAGAAATAATTGTGCAAGTCAAACAACAACACATGTGCTCAAATAAAAGTTCAAACAAATGAGATACAAAACATTGAAATTTCTTAAAAATGATCCAAGGGGTACACGACATGTGAGAGGAACCAAATGGTGTCTGGTACCACTCCACCTATGGACCATGTCCATGGGGCTACATGGAACCAACTGCACACCGTGTGTTTATCTTTGTACACAGCATGTAGTTGGGTTTTCTCTAGATTCTAAAATACTATCTCTGCATGTTGAATCTGATCCATCTACTTTAATTTTAGCAATATTTATATTTAGGCTCTATATCTAACTAAAAATGGTGGATATAGACCGTATTTGTTGTTTCCATCTATTGTTTGTGGGAAAATGGATTTTGTTGATCCTCAGTGGTTTTTTCGTTCACCCCATATGCAATTCACCCCATCATGCCTTACATCAATATTGATTAGTTCAAAGATCAATAATATGAATCCAAAGATAGAAAAAATTGATTAATAAATTATGATTTCAATACATCGGAGCATTCTCAATCCATAATTGGTACATATCCATCGAAGGGATCGATCTGCTCAAACTATTTAATCAACAAGGGTGTAAACATAAAATTTAAGATTCCTACTCGGATATTGGATCATTTTTCATCAAAAATCACGATATCTAATGATTGAAGGAAGTCATTGTGTTCATTGTATCTCAATCTGCTCTAATATTTCATTTCTTAATCATCCAAGGTAATTCACCAAAGAAGGTTGGAGGATAATCAATGATCACATATAGATAACATAAGTAGTAGGAATTCACCTTTATCCCATTTGTGTACAATCTTACATTAGGTTTGTTGCCCATTTATTTCTAAACACATCTATATCATCTTCTGAATATGATTTTTTGCGACAGTCATGGTATTACTGAAAAAATATAAATACACAATGTATTAATAAATATTTTAAATGAAATCGTAATTATTATTGAACATACCACGTCAGGGATGCTAGTTTGTTGATGAAATATGATCTGTTTCATAAATTTACAAGCATAATAACCACAGTCCTTTCTGTTTTTTTTGTTTTGGAAACTACAGAAACATTGACAACAATAAGTAATTTGTTTTGATATGTGTTTTTATAGTGAAATGTTATTATATATACCATGATACTTTTCCAGTTGTAGATCTTGTAGGCGTTCTTATCCTTAGGCCTTGGATTCATTCCATTCATTAGTCGATATTGATGCACTGCCCTATCATAACAGAATCATCATTAAAATATCACTTAAATTATATAACAAGATGTTTAGTTTTAAAATGTTGCATCTAGTGTATTAGAAATTAACAAACGCCATCATGCATGGTCAGTTTGTTTGATATCAATGAATTGAATCAAGAAAATAAATATTTGGAGTATCCAAATTGACTGCAATCAGCATCCAATGGTTCCTAAAAATAAAAAAAGGAATAAGAAAATAAAGAAATGAAAATATAGTTGATATGATTAAATTGTAGAGTTTTACCACTACATCGTTTATATTAAAAAGAGTCTGTCCTCTGTAATTTTTTTTTCAAGTAATTTGAGTAGTGATGACATTTTTTCGGCCTCTTTATCAGAATATATTTCATCTTTTGAGGATGTGATGTGAGGACTAACGAGTCCAAATTTTTTTTCATGGTGAAATCCCTTTATTTTTTGTTCATATATATACCTGTGACAAATATAAAATGTATTTATTCATAATTATTAGAGTATATCATCTTTCGTAAAATCAAATCATGAAAACATACCTCATGTATACATTTACAACTGAGGCGCCTAGCCATTCATACTTGACGGGTTCATTTACATTTTCAGCACTAATAAAATCTAATGTTTCCTCTCTATACATATTTTTTTCAAAATCAACTGTGTGATTATTTTCATCTTTCAACTTTGTATCCACATGAGCCTGTAATGATATTAACTATGGATATAGAATGGGTTGGGTGAAGGTGCTCTCAGTAGACCGTTTCAATTGGTTGGTTGATCCTTGAGATAGTTTTGAGCTGATATTTCATTTCACCCCACAGTCTTTTTCGTTATGTAATAACATTCATCGGTTCAGACCATTTTTCATTAAATGGTAAAGGTCCAACTTGAAAAATAAATTGGAAATGGATACCTTTTTGTCGACATGTTTTTTTACAAGAACTTTCGGCCATGAGATGAATGTTCCAACAGCTTGTTAAACTGTATGAATGTCATCATCGTCATTTGGAACAGGTAGATCAGAACTCAGTTCCTTAGCTATGTTAATTGACACTATGAGATGATCTTTTGGAATCTCTCTCTTGTGTAGCATGTCGTTTTTCATATTAATCACCATAGCCCTCGCTACAAGGTGATAGGTGGGAGTTGATAGATACAAATCACAGTCATTTTCACCCTATGTAATATTAGTACAGGAAAGGTATCATTGTCTATGTAAATCAAATTTCACAGAAAAAATTATTAAAACATTGATTACCTCATCTATGTCAGGGTTTTTAGGGGAATGGCTCACCTCAAAGCTGGTGGGGGTGGGGCGGGATCGTCACGCACGGGTTGCTGTTGAGTTGTTTCTTCTCTTTTCTTCTCCCCCATCAATTTTGCTATCATCTCTCTCTGGTATTGTAATTCTTCTTGAAAAATAGATAATTGTTCTTGCAGATTTTCCATTTTTTCATTTTGATCCTCCGCTTGTTTTTGATTTTGAAAATATTTACGGGGTGTCACCCCAAAACCCGCACCTCTGACACGGCCATACAGTTCTAGCTGCTTCAAGGCTAGTGAAAGTATGTCTGCATCTGGTGCGGTTGTTGGTGATTATTGTGACTATGTCAGATAGAAAATATAGAAAAATAAGTAGTTATTTTAATGTAATAGAAATTTAAATCAAATCAAATTTATATTATGTCATACTTACACATGTTTCCCACACTTTTTGTGTGTTCTCATCTATCAGTATCCCCTCTTTATTTACACGAGCCTCCTTCCATAGCACATTGTGTGGGATGGATATGGATTTAGATTCGATTCATCAACTTGTATATAGACAAAGAAACATGGTTATGGTGTTGTTTTATGTCACATACAAGTATTAGGGTAGATTTAAAAGACATACCAATTTTTTCTCAAGTTCAGCGTACCCCATCCTTTCTTTATGGTAAGGGTATGCTGGTTCTGTTGTGTGTTTTTTATTTTCCTCACTCAGTTGCCATTTAATAAATAAAAAACTATCAATCAGAGTGATGAATACAAGAAAATGTCAAACAACGTATTACCCCACACAATGTACCTGAAAAGTTTGCTCCCCACGATGGTTTCTAAACACATCCCACTCTCCTTGGGATATCAAGTGTGCATAAAGAGGGGGTGGGTGTGGCTCGATTTTCCCTTCTGCATCTTTAAGATTATATTTCATTAAAATTGTGTGGAACCTCTATGAATCCCTCATGCAACTCTTAATACATATTCCATGTACGAGGAATCTACTATAAATGCACTTTGCAATGGATGATGAAGAGTAATTCAATGTTTTGGTATCTTATTTTATTTTAATAAATTAAAAAAATGATACCATAATGTTACTGTAATATGTTCCCTCATTAGTGTCTTCAACCCGGTGAAAACATGGTTCCACGACTGTACATCAATCGGCATGCGTTGCCGAGTGACGATTCTAATGTAGCCACATAAAATGGCTCTATTGGGGTTAACATGTTGGCCTCGCTTATTCCATCCCACCTCAAATTTGATGTCTTTTTCTTTTTCCTTACGGATTTTGGATAACACTATCAAACTATGACGCCCTTGTTTTTTTGCGCTTTCAGGGTTTCATTTCCTACCATTTACTCAGAAGTAGCATCAATATGTTCCCCCAGAGCGCTAGCATCAGCACTGGGACCAGTAGCAACAGGTTGAGAAACCTATTGTACCTCAGCACTGGGAACAACAACAACAGGTTGAGAAACCTATTGTTGCTCTTCACTGGGCCCACCAGCATCTGGTTGAGAAACCTGTTGTTTCTCTACAGTGGGACCACCAGTTGCTGGTTGAGAGACCTTTTGTGCCTCAGGATTGGGTGCATCAGTAGGTGCAGAAGTCATTATCTGTAGAAGTGGTTTAATATTTAATTTAGATTAAATAAAGTAGTAGAGAATAGATAATAACATAATGTAACACAATTTATATTACAATAAACAAATAACCTAATTATTGAACTCTCTTTTTTTCTTTAAAGGATGAAGATATTTAACTCCTCTATAGACTATGTAAATCCCTTCATTGTGGTCTCCTCTGACATATAAAATTTCATCTACATTGGGACTGTTATGAAATGATTGTGAAGTCCCTATAAAAGGGTCAACCGCCATTGAACTTTCATCCGAACCTTTAGTTGTTTTGGTCGATAATAGAACAATTGACCAATTTCAGTTTGCGGGGTCTGGAACATAAAATACTTGTACTACTTGTGATTCCATTATAAATGGTTTGTCTTTCTCCCCTTCCTTATTGAAATAAACTTTCACAAATCCTAATTCATCTATTTTAATAGCACTCTTGTTATCAACCCACTTGCATTAAAAAATATGCACTTTGAATTTTGTATAATCCAACTCCCATATTCATTTGATGATGCCAAAGTATGACATATTCCCATAAATTTGATTTTTGTCCTTAGCACTAGAAACATGCATCACCTCAACCATAAGTGTAACCCCACTATTCTGCATGGTACTGTCTTCACCATGTTCATTAGTATATAATGTATAACCATTAACTGCAAAAGCATTGTAAGATAATACATACACACTTTCTCCTCCGACTAACCATCGAAGTCATTCTGAAATTGAGTATGGATTTTCATCTAACTGCTTAAAAATATGGTCTCAAAACCATCCTATAAACTGTCAATTATGTGTATCTGATATAAATTTTTCATCTCTAGAAGGATTCAAACGCCTAATAATTTCTTTGTGGGTTTGAACATATGGGTCAACATCTAAACTGTTATGTAAAACGTAAAGGTGGGCATGCTCTTGATCTGTAATATTGATTGTGACAACCTATCTTCCAAAAATTATGTCACCTTCAAGCTGCTCAGTGTGATGAGATTTCGATAGGCCAATGATTTCCACACCAGACAGGTATTCGGTACAAAATTCAACGGGTTCCTTAACAATATATTACTCCGCAATACAACCGTCTGTCCGACTTCAGTTTTTGACATACCCTTTCAAAATCTTCATATACCGTTCAACGAGGTACATCCATCTATAATTTATAGGACCACATAGTCAAATCTCTATCACTAAATGAACCATAAAATGAACCATCATATCAAAAAATGTTGGTGGGAAGAACATTTACAATTCACATAATATGATGACAATTTATCTTTCACACAGTCGGAAATTTCGCAGGGTTTATAACTTTGCTGCATATAGCTTTGAAGAAGAAACAGAGCTTCATTAACGTATGACAGACATTCTTGGGAAAAATGCAACGTAAAGCTATAGGAATTAGATCTTGCATAAAAACATAGTAGTCATGTGATTTGAGACCCTTTAATTTTTAAACAACCATGGACACGATGTTCTTGATATTTGATGAATAACCCTCTCGAACCTTTACATCATTCACGAAGTTGAAAAACTGATATCTCTCCTACCTGGAAAGAGTGTAAGCAGCAGGAGGATGAAATGTTCTTTTTTCACCCTTCACTGGTGCCAACTCTTCTTGTATTCTCATCTCAACCATGTCCAATCTAGCCTTAATTCCATCCTTTTTTTTTCGGGTTCATTTAGAAACGTGCCAATGACACTATCACAAACATTTTTTCAACATGCATAACATCAAGAAAATGTTTGACATATAGACAATTCTAGTATGGTAATTCAAAAAAAAAACTGATCTCTTTTTTCAACCAGTTTTCGAAAGGTTTTTTGAAAACGTTTTACCAAAAGTAGTGTCCAAATCTTTTATTTTCTCAAAGAATTGATCACATGTTAGTGGAGACAGGGCTGTACATTCTTCTGAACTTCCGTCGAATGATGTCGTCCAAGATCAATACTTATGTCGTCAGGGAAGAAATCGGCGATGTCCTAGAAACACAGTTTTCGATGAATATTTCACCCTAATTGACTGTATACTTTGTTCGAAAATGGTACACCCTTGAGTTCCTTTAATGCTATATCCTGATAAATTTCCATAAGCAGAAAAGTCATTTATCGTCCTGTACAACATGGATTTCAAAGTGAAATATTCATTTTTTAAGCATCATACAACGTAACACCTGAATCCCAAAATATTTTCAAATCCTCAATCAATGGGGCCAAATAAACATCAATATCATTACCCAGTTGTTTTTGTCCTGATATAAGCATTGATAACATGATGTATTTTAGTTTCATGCCTAACCATGGTGGTAAGTTATAGTTTACCAATATAACCGACCATGTACTGTGACTGCTGATTTGAAAACCAAAAGGATTCACCCCATCTATAGATAACACCGGACGAAGGTTTCTCGGCTCATTCCCAAATTCAGGATAGTCATGATCAATTCTCTTCCACTGAGGAGAGTCTTCCGAGTTGTAATTCCCCGACCCTAGTTACCCAGAGTTGGTTCATTATTACGTAACACTAGCATGATCACAAAAGATCAAGTCTCAAAAGACCGATTAGTTTAGTATCCTTGGAAACACTAGATACATTCTTAAATGTTACATTACATCATAAAGTGAAAAAATACAATAACATGGTCTCTATAGTCCACAATCATATACCCTTTAGACTATCCCTATAGGTTAGTCATAAAATATTTCTTCACATCCTGGGAAAAATAAAACATAGAAAGGGGTGAGCTCAGATGTTCAGTAAGGATAACAATATAGCGGAAACTTTCAGAAATAAACATAAACATTTAAGGAAATTTATAACTAAAACAAAATCTTTTTTAAACGTGCACTTCAGCGTAATATGGAAAAAATAAAATGAAATAATTCCATTTACTTATTCACATGGATATTCTACTAGTTTAATAATCACATTCAATATCAATAACCACTTTCATAATGATGGAATGCATAGTGCCAGACTATCATAACCACATAGTCAAGGCCTTGTACCAAGAATATAAATAAGATTTTATCAAGGCCTCATGCCAAGACACTAGTTTTCTCATGATACCTACCGATTCATGGAGGAGCTATAACAAGCTTCACCTGTCACATACTATGTCCATTGCATTCCTTATATGAAAAGGTTTAAATATATCATAAACCATAACATAATCGTATCACATAAAACATGCATAATGGAAACATAAAATTTCCACATTTCAATCACAAGATATCAGAACAATACATTGATATGATAAAACCATTTTTAATACCAAAATAAAAGAAAATTAAAACTTGGTATTTATTTTTCATTTTTTAAAAAAATTTATGGCTTGTAGAGGAAGTTGAAACTCAAATAATGGTCATGGCAGTGGAGAAGTCATTGTCGCCGCATACGTAAGACAAAAAAACATACCTTTTTGTTGTTTAGTAAAATGCTTCATATAAAAATATTCCTTTTGAATAAACATAAAAGTCAAAGGGGTTTATACACCATATAAAAGAAATTTGTGTATAAAGCAAAATATGCCTCAATGAAAGGAGATTGAGACGAAGTCCCTTACCTCGTGTCTGACTTGACTCGATCATTCTTTAATCTCCTGAACAATAAAATAGAGTTAGTTTCTACTTGCTTAAGAACCTTTTTCAAGTTCATTATTCCTTTTATATCACTTAATACCATGTTATTAATATTATGTAATTATTTAAGTTAATAACGATCGTTTTGTCGATCTTTGGTACTTTAGTCAAAAATAAACTTATTATAATTACAAGTTGTTCATGTGGTGAAATATCAATTATATAAAGAATTATATTCATGATGTAGATATCATATATATCATATATATAAATTATATACATGAATTTATAATATTACATAACATTTATAGGTACGAAATGAAATGCACCGTTCATGGAGATGGTGAGCCGTACATACGCATGAATGATAGTTTCATTTCTATTTCATATTTAATGGAATTAAATTATAATTATATAATGGTATTTTATAATTCCAGTATAATATCATATATAATATCATTTACTCCATCCGTTATACATCCCACATTTGACATTAACGATTCAAATCACTTTGAGGGGGAGGTAGTCCACACTTCCTAAAATGAAATTATCGCGTTTACCCATAATGGAAATCATAAAGGTATGCCATAAATGAAAAATATAGAAGCATAAGGAAAACATAAAAATAATATATATCATATATAAATATAATTACATCTTAATGGCCACCATGAGATGTGTTAAAAGAATATTGAACAGTCATCGTTTCGTGAGGCAGTAATTCACCACCCACAGAAACAGCATGTTCTTTAGCCATTAGATGAAGGTGTGTGTAAGTGTAAATCATATTGTTCTCATAAAAACATCCTAGTATAGTTAGGATACTAGTGTGTTTACAAAATAATGAAATAAAAAGAGTTTAAGGGGTTTGATAAGAAAAATAAAAAAAAGAACATAAGAGAAGACATTACACTAAAATTGGGTAACTCTTTTTGATTTGAGCCAATAGATTCCTTGGGAAGACTTATTCCCAATTTTAGGCTTCTATGAGTAAGATATGGAAGTTGAGAGAGTATTTGGGCAGAGTTTGGCCGAGCCAAATGTCTTTGAAGGTGCGAATAAGGTGTTAGAGGTGGGGGCCTTTTATAAGAGGAGAGGAGGGGAACTCTTGGGATGTCATGAAATGTTACATTATTATGAAGTGATTTTCGGATTTCAAAGGTCCCACAATTATATATTTCGAGGATAAGGTGATTAGGGTTCTAAATCTACTCATCTAATAGTTTTTTGACAAGTGTATGTCTTAGATTTTACATTATCCTTTCATTTTCATTAAATCGTTAATTAATGAGGTAATCACTCCATCATCATGGTGTCATAAATAAATTTATATAGTTAATTCCAAAAATTATAAAAAATTTAACATGATGTAGGAAATATTTTTAGCTTTCCAATTAATATTTATAGTTGAAAACGTAACTTATATAACCCCATGTAATAATTGTTTTAGTAAAACAACAAATGTTTGTGACAATTTTATTTTTACTTTAAATAAAAAGTTATTAATGTCATTTTCTTACCAAAGTGGCTCCATGGGCTCCCCAAGTTGACCCATGGATTGTATTGGTCAGCCATGACTCATCCAATAAGGTTAGGAAAAGTGTAATGGTAATTTCATATGATTATAACATTATATTTACCTTAAATTACACTAATTACCTTTAATCGTGATTAATAAAACTTAAAAGTTACTATTCACCAAAAACTGTTTTCATCTCATTGAACCACATTAAACTTACTAATGACAACCATGCATGTCGGATTTTTGAAATTCAATTCATAGAAGTGGTAAAGTTTCATTTAAATGAAAAATTAGTTTTTTAACTACCACATAGTGGTTTCATTATTCAACAAAAATTGAAGTTTCTCAGAACAATACCAAAAATTCACCCTAAGATATAATTGATATTCTGAATTAAAAAATTATGTCTACTTTACATAATTCCAAACATATAAGTTTCATTAATTAATCTTATAATTAATTCCCATTGTCAAAACAAATAGCATGTTTTTAAGAAACAATATCAATCAAAAGATTGACAATTGTTTATGTCCAATTTCAAAGTAAAATTAATTCTAATGACCACCATTGGATAAAATGGTTAAAATATATTCTAATTATACTTTAAAACCACTCAATCGTATAATTTATCACTATAAATTATTTTTATTAAAAAAGTTGTTTTTAAGTATTTTTCATTATTCATTGAAAATTGGATGTTCTCAGAAAAATACCAAAAATTCAACATAGGCTAATTTTGATATTCTGAATCCAAAAATGAAGTCCATTTTGAAATATAAAATTTATATAATTTCAAAAAGTGGGTATTACTATTCATAAAAACTATTTTGATGGGTCACGGTGTGTTAGAATCTCGAACTTGCGTACAATGAAAGCTATTGCATTATTGAAAGAGAAGCATACCGTGGAAGCTTGGGGTGTTACATTCTACCCACCTTCAATAAATTGTGTCCTGGAAATTTGAAATTGTTCTTTCCAAATAAAAGGTTGAATGTAGAATATACCTTTCTCAAAAAGTCTCTTAATTCTAAAATCAATTCATCAGATTCCCCAAAAAAAGTAAAGTTTCTCTTATTGTCACATATTAAAAATATGATTAACTTCTTCATATTAAAACCTTAATGAAAAAAACAAGTACTCCCGTAAAATACTTATATATATCACATTATTCTTACAACCGTAATATAGTTATTGAGTCCAAAAACCCAAATACAATGGTTATTCAACTTCTATTGTAGTAACAACATAAGCTTGGCCTTGCTCCCTTGGCCTTTTCTAAGGTAAGTTTACTTGGATCTTAGGGCATTCATTTGCATAATTCCCCATTTCTCTACAGTTGTATCACTCAACATTGATAGCCTCTTTCTTTCCCTTATAATCACGAGCCTGGTGACATTTTTCTCTACATTTGTATCAAACTCCCATTCCCTTTAGGCAAGTACCGGGATGATTCTTCCAACAATTATCACATAAAGGAAAATCCTTCATTCTGTTTTCCCTTTATCTGCCACTTCTTCCACCATTCTCTTCTTCTCTTTCTTTACTTTGTTGTCATAAGACATAGAGAATTCCTTTTCTATCTTGGTAGCACACGAGACAATATCTTCGTACGATGAGAAGGATTGTGATACTAAATCTCAACGGAGAAATGGTTTTAACCCATAAAAGAAACGATCAATCTTACTTCTTGGGTTACGTATATAATCTGCAGCATGCCTCGTAAACCTTGTAAAGTTAGACTCATACTTTGCAACATTCTCGTCCTCCTTTTGCCTCAGACTCAAAAATTGTCTTTCCATATCTGCTCGATGGTCACGAGGAAAGTATTTTTCTAAGAAAATATCTTTGAAATCCCTCCATTCCATATTTGATACTTCATCATCTTTCTTTGTGTTTTGAATCAATGACCACCATTGATCAGCATCTCCAGTGAGGTGGTAAACTGCCATGATAACCTTTTCTCTTTCACTACTCCCCAAGGCATGTAATATTTTCTCTAAGGAATTTATTCATTGCTCAGCTACTAAGGGATTTTCACTCCCATTGAATGTTGGTGGTTGTTGCCTCATGAAGCGGTCTAACATTGATCCTCCACGTTGCGGATCAGGGTGCTCCATACGAGTAAGGTTATTATTCATAACCTTAGTGAGTTGTCCCAGTATGGTGATATGCTGATCATCACCAGTTGTATCACCAACTCCATTATAATTATCTTGAGAAGGAGGGAAATCCCTACATGGAGTGCGTGTATTGATACAGTTTTCATTCCTTCCATTAGGATCCATTTCTAAATAATGTCATAAACTAGATTAGTTTATTAATCGAAATACATAATTCTGTACTTGTAAAACACTTAAAATAAATTGAACTATTTATGGATATAATCCCTAAAAAAATGTTTTATTTGAGGAAGTATATACTCATAAACCCTTCATAATGGTTTGTAAATAAAATGGGAATTATCCTAAGCATATCCCCTAGGAGTTTCGTAACCAAGAGTGCAGCAAGGCCCGTTGTCGTGCACCACTTCCCGTTCTAGTCTAGCTCAAAGCGGTGTTTTCGGGTTTTACCACTAGGTACATATGTGCCAGAGCCGCCTCTACTTGCTCGTATCTAGAAAGGGATGTATTGCTCATAAAACTCAAAAAATACCGTTAATACCAAAATTCTAAGAAGTTCTTCTATACTAATCCTCAAAGTGTATCTTAGGGCTAGGTGCTCTAATCAGACTTTACCTAAATCTAGCTTCTAAGGTTAGTACTAAACTGCCTCTAATAGAAACTATAACGCCATGACCCCAGTTACCCAGAGTTGGTGCATTATTACAAAATATTGGCATGATCACAAAAGATCATGTCTCGAAAGACCAATTGGTTTAGTAGTTGTGGAAACACTAGATACAATCTTAAATGTTACATTACATCATAAAGTGAAAAACTACAATAACATGGTATCAAAAGTCCAAACTCATATACCCTTCGGACTATCCCTACAGGTCAGTCATAAAATATTTCTCCACATCCTAGGAAAAATAAAACATAGAAATGGGTGAGCTCAGATGCTCAGTAAGGATAACAATATAGAGGAAACTTTCATAAGTAAACATAAACATTTAAGGAAATTTATAACTAAAACAAAATCCTTTTTAAACTTGAACTTCAGAATAATATGGAAAAAATATAATGAAATAATTCCATTTACTTATTCACATGGATATTCTACTAGTCGAATAATCACATGCAATATCAATAACCACTTTCATAATGATGGAATGCATAATGCCAGACTATCATAACCACATAGTCAAGACCTTGTGCTAAGACTACAAATAATATTTTGTCAAGGCCTCGTGCCAAGACACTAGTTTGTCTCATGATACCAACCGGTGCATCGAGGAGCTATAGCGGGCTCCACCCATCATATACTAAGTCCAATGAATTCCTTATATGAAAAGGTTTAAACATATCATAAACGATAACATAATCGTATCACATAAAACATGCATAATGGAAACATGACATTTCGACATTTCAATCACAAGGTATCAATACAATAAATTGATATTATAGAACCATTTTCAATACCAAAATAAAATAAAAGTAAAACTTGGTATTTATTTTTCATTTAAAAAAATGTTATGGCTTGTAGAGGAAGCCGAAACTCAAATAATGGTCACGGCGGCGGAGAAGTCGTTGTCGCCGCATACGTACGACAAAAAAACATTCCTTTTTTTCATTTAGTAAAATGATTCATATAAAAAGATCCCTTTTGAATAAACGTAGAAGTCAAAGGGGTTTATACACCGTATAAAATAATGTTGTGTATAATGCAAAATATGCCTCAATGAAAAGAGATTGAGACGAAGTCCCTTACCTGATGTCTGACTTGACTCGATCGTTATTTAATCTGTTGAATAATAAACTAGAGTTAATTTCTACTTTCTTAAGAACATTTTTAAAGTTAATTATTCCTTTTATATCACTTATTACCATGTTATGAACTTTATGTAATTATTTGAGATAATAATGACCGTTTTGTCGATCTTTGGTACTTGAGTCAAAAATAAACTTCTTATAATTACAAGTTGTTCATGTGGTGAAATATAAATTATATCCAGAATTATATTCATGATGTAGATATGATATATATCATATATATCCAGTATATACATGCATTTATAATATTACATAACATTTAGACGTACGAAATGAAATGCACCGTTCATGGAGACAGTAAGCCATACGTACGCATTAACGCTACTTTCATTTTGATTTCATATTTAATGGAATGATATCATAATGATATAAAGGTATATTATAATTACAGTATAATATAATATATAATATCATTTACTCCATCCTTTATATATCCCAAATTTGGAATTAACGATTCAAATCACTTTAAGGGGGTGGTAGTCCGCACTTCCTAAAATGAACTTATCACGTTTACCCATAATGGAAATCATAAAGGTATGACATAAATAAAAAATAAAGAATCATAAAGAAAAAATAAACATAATATATATCATATATAAATTTAGTGACATATTAATGGCCACCATGAGAGGTGTTAAAAGAATATTGTACAATCATCGTTTCGTTAGGCAGTAATTCGCCACCCACAGAAACAATATGTTCTTTAACCATTAGACGAAGGTGTGTGTAAGTGTTAATCAATTAATTCTCATAAAAACATCCAAGTATATTTAATATACCAGTTTTGTTACAAAATAAAGGAATAAAAAGTGTTTAAGGGGTTGGAGAAGCAAAATAAACAAAAGAAAATAAGAGAAGACATTAGGTTAAAATCGTGCAACTCTTTTTTATTTGAGCCAAAGGCTTCCTTGGGAAGACTTATTACAAAAGGGAGGATTATATGAGTAATATAGGGATGTTTATAGAGTATTTGGGCAGATTTTGGCTGAGAAAAATGGATTTGAAGGTGTGAATAAGGTGGTAGAGGTGGGGTCCTTTTATAAGAGAAGTGGAAAGGCACTCTTGGAAAGTCATGAAATATTACATTATTATGAAGTTCTTTTCGGATTTAAAAGGTCCCAAAATTATATATTTCTAGGATAAGGTGATAAGGGTTATAAATATACTCATACAATAGGTTTTTGACAAGTGTATGTATTATATTTTACATTATCTTTTCATTTTATTTAAATCGTTAATTAATGAGGAAATCGCTGCATCATCATGGTGTCATAAATAAATTTATTTATTTAATGACTAAAAATTATAAAAAAATTTCCATGATGTAAGAAATATTTTTATCTTTCCAATTAATATTTATAGTCTAAAAGTTAACTTATATAACCCCATTTAATAATTGTCTTAGTAAAACAACACATGTTTGTGACAATTTTATTTTTACTTTAAATAAAAAGTTATTAATGTCATTTTCTTACCCTAGTGGATCCATGGTGTCCCCAAGCTGACCCATGGATTATCTTGGTCGGACATGACTCATCCAATAAGGTTATGAAAAGTTTAAAGGTAATTTCATATTATTATAACATTATATTTACCTTAAATTACACTAATTACCTTTAATCGTGATTAATAAAACTTAAAAGTTACTATTCACCAAAAATTATTTTCATCTCATTGAACCACATTTTACTTACTAATGACAACCATGGAAGTTGTACTTTTCAAATTCAATTCACAGAAGTGTTAAATTTTCATTTAAATGAAAAATTAGTTTTTTAACTACCACTTAGTGGTTTCTCTATTCATCAAAAATTGATGTTTCTCAGAACAATACCAAAAATTAACCTTAAGATATAATTGATATTCCAAATTCAAAAATGATGTCTATTTTAAAAAATTCCAAACATATAAGTTACATTAATTAATTTTATAACTAATTCCCATTGTCAAAACAAATAGCCTGTTTTTAAGAAACAATATCAATCAAAAGATTGACAATTGTTTATGTCCAATCTCAAAGTGAAATTAATTCTAATGACCACCATTGGATAAGAAGGTTAAAATATATTCTAATTATACTTTAAAACCACTCAATTTTATAATTTATAACTGTAAATTATTTTGATTAAACAAGTTGTTTTTAAGTATTTTTCACTATTCATTGAAAATTGGAAGTTCTCAGAAAAATACCAAAAATTCAACATAGGCTAATTTTGATATTATAAATCCACAAATGAAGTGAATTTTTAAATATAAAATTAATATAATTTCGAAAATTGGGTATTACTATTCATAATGGCTATTTTGATGGGTCGCGGTGTGTTAGAATCTCGAACTTGCGTAGAATGCAAACTATTGCATTATTGAAATAGAAGTGTACTATGGAAGATTAGGGTGTTAAATTCTACCCTCCTTCAATAAATTTTAACCTTGCAATTTGAAATTCTTCTTTTAAAATAATAGGTTAAAATTAGAAAATACCTTTGTGGAAAACCCATATCGGAAATAGGGTTAATAAAATTTAGCCTTAATAAGAGGGAAAGGGAAATGAAAAAGTCACCACCAAATTATGATCTTGATTAGGAGAACATTGGTGGAAATTAGAGACACATAATTGGAAGAAGAATGTAAATATTTGTAGGGAGTGATTGAGGTCATCAATCACAAACAAGTGTAAAATTGAGGGCCTCAAAGCCTTTAATCTATGGTGATTTAAAATATCATCTGTTCAACAAAATGTAAGGTATCAGGATAACACATTTTTTTGTTTTAATATCCCTTTCCTAAAGTTTAAGAATTAATTTATTCATAGAATAAGAGAGAGGTATATATATATATACTTGACATGTAGAGTTTCAACCTTCAACTAATTCCTACCACAAACTCATCTTTCACTCCAAAAGGTAATAAAATTCCAAAATATTATATTTATCCTAATCGTACAAGGTTAAAATATTAACACATACCATTTAGATTAGGAAAACTATTTTTTTAATAACCAGGGACTTCCTATAGGCTAGTGGTAGGTAATAAAGGCCTGTCGCACTATGGTTGTGGGTTCGATTCCTACAGCTTTGTCCGACGCGACGGGTTATCCACCGACCTGCAGGTTTTCCTTTTCCTAAAACTATAGTATTATAATATTCCAAAAATAATCTTTAGAAATGTTTTAAACTTAAAAAATACTATCCAAAGTTAAACTTAATCCATTCCAACATTTATAGTTATCCAAACTACCTCTGTCCAGACTTTCTCTAAAAGTTCTCTAAATTCCAAAATCAATTCATCAGATTCCCCAAACAAAGTAATGTTTCTCTTATTGTCACATACTAAAAATATGATTACCTTCATTAAATTAAAACCTTAATGAAAACAACAAGTACTATAGTAAAATACTTATATATATCACATTATTCTTATAACCATAATATAGTTCTTGAGTCCAAAAACACAAATACAATAATTATTCAACTTCATCTGTATTAATAGCATAAGCTTGGCCTTGCTCCCTTGGCCTTTTATAAGGTAAGTTTCCTTGGCTCTTAGAAAATTCATTTGAATAATGCCCCATTTCTCTAAAATTTTAGCATTCAACATTGATAGCCTCTTTCTTTCCCTTATAATCACGAGCCTAGTGATCTTTTTCACCACATTTATAACAAACTCCCATTCCCTTTTGGAAAGTACCAGGGTGATTCTTACAACAACTATCACAAAATGGAAAATCCTTTTTTCCCTTTTTCCCTTTATCTGCCACTTGTTCCACCGTTCTCTTCTTCTCTTGCTTTAATTTGTTGTGATAAGACTTAGAGAATTCCATTTCTGTCTTGATAGCACATGAGACAATATCTTCGTACGATGAGAAGGATTATGATACTACATCTCTATGGAGAAATGGTTTTAACCCATCAATGAAACAATCAATCTTACTTCTTGGGTTACGTATATAATCTGCAGCATGCCTCGCTAACCATGTAAAGTTAGACTCATACTTTGCAACATTTTCCTCCTCCTTTTTCCTCAGACTCAAAAATTGCCTTTCCATATCTACTCGATGGTCAAAAGGAAAGTATTTTTATAAGAAAAGATCTATGAACTCCCTCCATTCCATATTTGATACTTCATTATCTTTCTTTGTGTTTTGAATCAATGACCACCGTTGATCAAAATCTCCAGTGAGGTGGTAAACTACCATGATAACCTTTTCCCTTTCACCACTCCCCAAGGCATGAAATATTTTCTCTAAGGAATTTATCCATTGCTCAAATACTAAGGGATTTTTACACCCACTGAATGTTGGTGTTTGTTGCCTCATGAAGAGGTCTAACATTGGTCCTCCACATTGTCGATCATGGTGCTCCATATGAGTAAGGTTATTATTCATAACCTGAGTGAGTTGTCCCAGTATGGTGATAAGCTGATCAGCACCAGTTGTATCACCAACTCCATTATAATTATCTTGAGAAGGAGGGAAATCCCTACATGGAGTGCGTGCATTGATACAGATTCCATTCCTTCCAGTAGGCGCCATTTCTAAACAATGTCATAAACTAGAATAGTTTATGAATCAAAATACATAATTTCGTACTTGTAAAAAACTTAACATAAATTGAAATATTTATGGCTATAATCCATAAAAATATGTTTTCTTTGAGGAATTATATACTCATAAACCCTTCATAATTGTTTGTAAAGAAAATCAGAATTATCATAAACATATCCCCTAGACTGTCATAACCAATAGTGCAGCAAAGCCCGTTGTCGTGCACCAGTTCACATTCGAGTCTAGCTCAAAGCAGTGTTTTAGGGTTTTACCACTAGGTACATCTATACCAGAGATGCCTCTACCTGCTCATATCCAGACATGGATGTATTGCTCAAAATGATCAAAAAATCTCTATAATACCAAAATTCTAGGAAGTTCTAATATACTAATCCTCAAACCTATCTTAGGGCTATATGCTCTAATCAAGGTTTATCTAAATCTAGCTTCCAAGGTTAGTACTAAACTGCCTCTGATACCAACTGTAACGCCCCAACCCTAGTTACCTAGATTTGGTACATTATTGTGTAACATTGTCATGATCACAAAAGATCTTGTCTCGAAAGACCGATTAGTTTAGTAGCCTTGGAAATAGTATATACATTCTTAAATGTTACATTACATCATAAAGTGTAAAACTACAATAACATGGTCTCCATAGTCCACAATCATATCCCCTTCAGACTATCCCTGTAGGTTAGTCATAAAATATTTCATCAAATCCTTGGAAAAATAAAACATAGAAAGGGGTAAGCTCAGATGCTCAGTAAGGATAACAATATAAAAGAAACTTTCCTAAATAAACATAAACATTTGAGGCAATGTATAACTAAAACAAAATCCTTTCTAAACTTGAAATTCAGAATAATATGGAAAAATTAAAATGAAATAATTCCATCTACTTATTCACATGGATATTCTACTAGTCGAATAATTACATTCAATATCAATAACCAGTTTCATAATGATGGAACTCATAATGCCAAACTATCATAACTACATAGTCAAGGCCTTGTACCAAGACTACAAATAAGATTTTGTCAAGGCCTCGTGCCAAGACACTAGTTTGTCTCAGGAGACATACTGATGCATCGAGGAGCTATAGAGGGCTCCACCTGTCACATAATAAGTCCAATGCATTCCTTATATGAAAAGGATTAAACATATCATAAACCATAACATAATCGTATCACATAAAACAAGCATAATGGAAACATAAAATTTCCACATTCCAATCACAAGATATAAATACAATAAATTGATATGATAAAACCATTTTAAATACCAAAATAAAAGAAAATTAAAACATGGTATTTATTTTTCATTTTAAAAAAAAGTTATGGCTTGTAGAGGAAGTCGATACTCAAATAATGGTCACAGCGGCAGAGAAGTCATTGTCGCCGCATACGTATGAAAAAAACATTCATTTTTTTCATTTAGTAAAACGTTTCATATAAAAAGATTCCTTTTGAATAAATGTAAAATTAAAAGGGGTTTATACAACATATAAAATAATGTTGTGTATAAAGCACAATATGCCTCAATTAAAGGAGATTGAGACGAAGTCCCTTACCTCGTGTCCGACTTGACTTGATCGTTCTTTAATCTCCTGAATTATAAAATAGAGTTAATTTATAATTTCTTAATAACCCTTTTCATGTTCATTATTCCTTTTATATAACTTATTACCATGTTATGAACATTATGTAATTATTTAAGTTAATAACTGTCGTTTTGTCGATCTTTGGTACTTGAGTCAAAAATAAACTTCTTATAATTAAAATTTGTTCATGTGGTGAAATATCCATTATATAAAGAATTATATTCATGATTTAGATATCATATATATAATATATATCCAGTATATACATGCATTTATAATATTACATAACATTTAGAGGTAAGAAATGAAATGCACCGTTCATGGAGACGGTAAGCCGTATGTACGCATGGACGCTACTTTCATATCTATTTCGCATTTAATTTAATGAAATCATAATTATACAAAGGTATATTATAATTATAGTATAATATCACATATAATATCATTTACTCCATCCTTTATACATCCCACATTTGGCATTAACGATTCAAATCACTTTGAGGGGGCGGTCGTCCGCACTTCCAAAAATGAAATTACCGCGTTTACCCAAAATGGAAATCATAAAGGTATGCCATAAATAAAAATTAAATAAGAATAAGGAAAACATAAACATAATATATATCATATATAAATATAGTTACATCTTAATGGCCACCATGAGAGGTGTTAAAAGAATATTGAACAATCATCATTTCGTGAGGCAATAATTCACCACCCACAGAAACAGTATGTTTTTTAACCATTAGACGAAGGTGTGTGTAATTAAAAATCAAACAAATCTCATAAAAACATCCTATAATATTTTAGATATGGGTATTGTTACAAAATATAGGAATAAAAAGAGTTTAAGGGGTTGGAGAAGCAAAATAAAACAAAATAACATAAAAGAAGACATTACCTTAAAATCAGGTAACTCTTTTTGATTTGTGCCAAAGGATTCCTTGGGAAGACTTATTCCCCAATTGAGTATTCTAGGAGTAATAGAGAGAAGATTAGATAGTATTTGAGCAGATTTTGGACGAGCCAAATGGCTTTGAAGGTGTGAATAAGGTGGTAGAGGTGGGGGCCTTTTATAAGAGGAGAGGAGGGGCACTCTTGGAAAGTCATCAAATGTTACATTATTATGAAGTGTTTTTCGGATTTCAAAGGTCCCAAAATTATATATTTCAAGGATAAGGTGATAAGGGTTTGAAATATACTCATACAATAGGTTTTTGACAAGTGTAAGTCATATATTTTTTATTATCTTTTCATTTTATTTAGATCGTTAATTAATGAGGTAATCCCTACATCATCATGATGTCATAAATAAATTTCTTTATTTAATGCCTAAAAATTATAAAACAATTACCATGATGTAGGAATTTTTTTATCTTTCCAATGAATATTTATAGTCGAAAATTTAACTTATATAACCCCATGTAATAATTGATTTAGTAAAACCACACATGTTTGTGACAATTTTATTTTTACTTTAAATAAAAAGTTATTAATTTCATTTTCTTACCCAAGTGGCTCCATGGGGTCCCCAAGATTACCCATGTATTTTCTTGGTCGGACATGACTCATCCAATAAGGGTATGAAAAGTGTAAAGGTAATTTCTTATTATTATAACATTATATTTACCTTAAATTACACTAATTACCTTTAATCGTGATTAACAAAACTTAAAAGTTACTATTCACCAAAAAGTATTTTCATCTCATTGAACCACATTTTACTTAAAAATGATAACCATGTATGTAAGATTTTTGAAATTCAATTCACAGAAGTGGTAATGTTTCATTTAAACGAAAAATTAGTTTTTTAACTACCATTAGTAGTTTCACTATTCATCAAAAATTGATGTTTCTCAGAACAATACCAAAAATTCACCCTAAGATATAATTGATATTTAAAATTCAATAATGATGTCATTTTACAAAATTACAAACATATATGTTGCATTAATTAATTTTATAATTAATTCTCGTTGTCAAAACAAATAGCGTGTTTTTAAGAAACAATATCAATCAATAGTTTGACAATTGTTTTTGTCCAATTTCAAAGTGAAATTAATTATAATGACCACCATTGGATAAAACAGTTAAAATATATTATAATTATACATTAACACCACTCAATAGTATAATTTATACCTATAAATTATATTGATTAGAAAAATTGTTTTTAAGTATTTTTCACTATTCATCAAAAATTGGAAGTTCTTAGAAAAATACCAAAAATTCAACACAGGCTAATTTCGGTATTCCGAATCCAGAAATGAAGTCCATTTTGAAATATAGAATTTATATAATTTCAAAAAGTGGGTATTACTATTCATAACAGCTATTTTGATGGGTCACGGTGTGTTCGAATCTCGAACTTGCGTACAATGCAAGCTATTGCATTATTGAAAGAGAAGCATACCGTTGAAGCTTGGGGTGTTACACGGGTGTCGTAGTTTCCCATCTTTAATTATTGTATTTGCATGCCATGTCAATTGTCCTATAGTCTCCTCACTTCCATATAGGCGCCTAAACCTAGGAATGATTGGAAAGTACCATTCAAATTTTGTTGGACTAGAATAATCTTTCTTGTATCAAGAAGCACCATAATTTGATCATTCTTTAAGTGATTTTTGGCCCTTGAGAAATAATATACAGCCACTCGGGAAGGCATGTATTCTTTCAGAGATCATACCCATAGATCATAGCATTCGTTTGGCATCATATGTTCGGCTTGGGAGTTCATTATCATCTGGGAGCATGTCATTCAGGAGAGAAAGTAGTTCTGTAAAACTAGTGTTACTCCACGCATTTCCTGCTTTCAAATTATACAGCTTCAATATGGCTGAAAATGCTTTATATTTAGTGCATCTAGCATACAATTGCGTTTTTTCACAACTCTTTAACTTCTCAATCAATTTTGGGCAATCAAGAAGTTCATCTTCAACTGTCCTTGTCATTTCCCCAATATGATCCTCATCACCAGTCACATCTGTAATCACACTCTCCATACGATCATTTTCAATGTTCATGCTTCTAATCATATCAGATGATCTATAAAATTTCATGTTATCTGATCCACTACCTACATTCGTTTTTTCCTCGTGTTTATTCCCACATGTATAACTTTGATCTATTCCATGACAGATCAGGTGTTCTTCCAACTCATCTGGACATATTTTTCTTGAATAATAACAGCGTAAACACGGACAAAGGATTTGATAAGGGTCACATGCATGATCCTCTGCAAGCTTGATAAACTATTTCACGCCATCTTCATACTTTTTTTCAACTGATTGGCATTCATCCATTATTTATTCATATTCATCATCCTTAGGGGTTCGATCTCGAACTTTCCTAATATTATGTTTTAATTAATCAGGTAGCATTGTTTGGGTTTTATAAATAAAAATCATGGTACAAATGCCTTTAAAATCATGTGAAATCCATATACATGGTGTGTCCAGTAGGGTGAACATCGTGTATGTATAAGATACCTGACATAGTCTGACATATATCAAATTTATTCTATGTTAGTCTTACAAAGACTGAATGATACCATTGACAATACATGACATTTAGAACAACTTGAGCTATAGGCATGTACTTTATATACATATTGAGTCACCTCACCAGCTATGCATCACATTTTTGTGGAATAGATGGTGTGTAGTCCTCTAGAAGTGGTTTTTTAGGATTCAGTGGAATTTCACTAGTAACAAAGTGGTGGTTCCATTTAAATGGGTAATGCTTGGATTGATATTTAATGCTCGAAGAACTACAACATGGAAAAAATGGCATATCAATCATTCCAACAACCGCAACCCAATACAAAAACACAATCGTGATCACAATCGCAACACCATACAAACCAAACAATCAAAATTTTAGATTTTACAAAGAAACCATTATTCAATTTTGTTTGTTAATTCAGGGTTTATCATAGATTTTTTATCATCCTGGGGTGTTCATTCATAAGTCAAGTATACGTAAATTACCAATTTTTATATTCCAATGTTCAAAAAGAACCAACCAATATTCAATTAATTTAGTGTGCAAAGAAGGACCACCAATGACCACGATTTTTAGCGGGGTGTTTAGCCCGTACATTTCACATTATAACCATCAATATCAAACAATAAAAACATGCGAACAAGAGGAAACCAATGAGTAACCAGAGAAAACTCACTATGAAGGTTTCGTTAAGAACACAACAGAGGTGCGTTCATGGAAGAGTAGAAGTGCACATTAGAGGATATTTCCAACTAAAAAGAAAATATAAAATAGGGGAAACCCATGAGAATAAAATAATCTAAAACTGATTACACCATTTACCACATCCCACAAACCCCAAAAGACAATGCATGAAAATAACTTTAATTTTATTGATAGAAATAACTATCTGATCACTAATTTTTATCCAAACCATAGGTGCAAACAAATCCAAATAGGAATCAGAAGGATCACATACCTCGAGAAAAGAAATCCAACCCTAATAGTGATCAAGCATAAAACAATGTGAACTAGGTGGGAGGGAGTGACCCAAAATATCATTGGGATAAAGATCTATCTAGGAGGATAATTTTGTAAAAAATATGAAGCCTCATGAACTCTATGGATCCCAAAAAACCTTTTCTGTGACATTGAAACTACCTGTAATACATTTACACGTTGTGTAATCCTCTTGACTTAGATACACTAAAAAAGTAACTTGTAATTTAAAACATTATATTTTTTATTTAAATGATATGTTACAATTACCAAGTTTGTAAAATTGTCACATTGTGCATCCAATTAATGTGTCATTTTTGGCGGTCATTATATGTCCTGTACTCCATTTACAAATCATGTAATTTCTCAGAATATAGTACAAAATGCTGTTTTGTTTCTAAAAATTCCCTAAAGATCACTAAATTTACCAATACATGTGTCCTCCAAATCCTTTCTCAGCATTCCTTAACAAAAAAAATCCAAAAAAATGTCAAACAAACCTCACATAAAATGTAATAAGACATTATAATCTACCGACCATAAATGATTTTCCCCCAGAAATCCCTCAAGATCATGTATCCTCTAATTAAGGACACTACTACCTCATCAATGAGTAATTCCCCCATGCATCAAGGATATATTGTCAGAACCACCACATTAACTAGACCTAGGGTCGTTTAATCATGTAGTACATCATACTCCAGATTCATAATCTGAATTGGCTGGGGAACCAAAGTATTACCGGGATCAAGATCAACATCCCCCATCTAATCAAATGTAAATGATCTGGTATATACCTACTCAAATGTAAACTATTAAACACATCATGGATAGCTATCAAACCAGATAGTAACTGAAACCAATAAGAAATACTCCCTAGTGACCAAAAATCACTATGTTTATCCCATTAATCGGTGCAAACAGACATTGATAACCTAGCTGCTGATGTCCCAAGTGATGTGAAACTACGATAAAGACCTAATCACTAACATAAAACATTATCAGTTGATTCCAATGGTTCATATTGAATTTATTATGACTCTATGTAATGATTAAATTATTCCAGATCAACCGCACCATCTCATTCATCTCTTGAACAACACTCGAAAATATTCTTTAAAATAATACAAAATTTTAAATGAGAAATTGTGGGGTAAATAAAATTTTAGAGGCATGAATGGAAGTTAATATTTGTTTATTATTCATAATTTAAATTTAAAAACATGATTGATTGGTTTTCATGAAAGGGAAGATCTATACAAATGTTTTCCTATGATGGTTACTAGTTTATACAAAATGATAATTATTTTATTCTATTGATCAATATTTTTAAGGCTTGTATGTGAAGCATTTTATTTATGACAGTGGTGATATATAATCTTCGTGATAAGAAAGAATATAAATGTAGGTGAATTAATCTATGTAATGTATCATGAAAATAGTATTTTATTTTTAATGTAATTTAGGATTGTTCAAACCCTTAAATACTTTAATTATTATAAATATATTATATAAATAGTTTTATTAGAATTATAAATATATTTTTGTTTTACCATTTTAATTTCCGTTTTTTTATACTATTAATTTTATTCATGAAATTTTATCGATTCTTAATCAATATATGGGAATACAAAGACAATATGTGGTACTAAGGAAACCAGACCATCATTTTTTCATTGGAGTTAAAATTATGAAGTCAAATGGAATTATCATGAAAATGGTTAGCTTATGATAGGAAGATATTTCTCAATTGAATATGGAAAACTATGGGATTCATTACATCATATCTTTCAGGAAATTGTAGATAAATGGATGTCGATATAAAAAAGGAAGAGAAAAAATTGGTTTTCCTTGGTAATGGTTGAAGCTGAAGGCATAGATAAAACCCATCCATGGTTTGAAGGATATAAAATCATGGTATTAATATATGAGATAGAAACTAGATCTGAAAAGTCATAAAAATAGAATGGAATCCTGATATTTGAGGCCGAGATAGAATGACTCTTGCAATAACACCTCATGTTAGGATTTCACAAGTTCAATTCAAGTGGTAGAAAAAAAATTACCTAAAAATGAATATCAATAATGGTAGTGGAAGAGGCGGCGACGGAGGCAGTGCTGGAGGTGGAGGCGGCGGTAGCGGCGGAGGCAGCGGCGGCGGCGGCGGCGACGGTCGCGACAGTGGGGGAGGAGGCAGCGACGGTGGCGGCAGGTGCAGTGGTGGTCGCAATAGTAGGTGTGGGGGCGGCAGTAGAGGAGGAGGAGGATGAGAAGGAGGAAGGATGAGGAGGAGGAGGATGAATAAAAGGAGGAAAAGGTTGCGGCGAATGAGTGGCCTAGCTCAGCTTCCGTAAAAGCTTGACCGTGTGCGAGCGAGGATGGCCTGTTAGGGTTATTAAATAAAAACCGATGAAACCTTTATCAACACTAATTAAAAGCTTTAATAAAGGTATGTTTTATCAGCACTAAAATAAAATCACTGATAAAACACTCCTTTATCAGTGATTTTTAGCGCTGATAAAGAGATTCCTTTATCAGCGCTAAAAAAAGCGCTGATAAATGTTACCTTTTATCAGTGCTAAAAAATGGGCTGATAAAGGGAACACATTTATCAGGACTTATTTTAGTGCTGATAAATGTAACATTTATCAGAACTTTTATATAGCTTTGATAAAGGAATACCCATTTATTAGCGCTTTCTGTTTAGCGCTGATAAAGGGCAACGCTTCCCTTTCCCTATTTTGTGGTAGTGGGTTCTCACCTTTATACACTTATACTTCTCTGAATAGGGACATAAATTTTTATATTCCACACTTCTTTATCATGGATTAAAATACTATGATGAATGAATCCATGTTATATGATCTATGTGGAACACTTAATCAAGCGAATTATTATAACCTATCCATTAAACTTAGTTATAACTAATTTTCAAATACTATAGTTTTATATAAATAAAACATATTGATAATGGAAGATAATATTTTTGGAAATGTCCTTTTTATTTTTAAAAACATAATTTTCTCGAATTAACCACTTCTAATAAGGAAAGTCATTTTAGAAACATTGAGAAATTTAATTGGATAAAAAAAATTCATGTTTGATTTAATAAAATCTAAATTAGACTAGGGTGATTTTTTTTGGGATTTTTATGAGAAACATCTTTTTTTTGATGAATAGTAGAAAATATTGCTTTTTAGTTAAAAAATGCCTTTTTGTCTAACTAATTATTAATGATAAATGATATTATAAATATTTTTAAGGTATAATTAGATGAATATTAAATATATTAATAAAATTTAATTCCTTAGAATAAATTTGACTTTGAAACTGAATATAAAATCTTAACAAACTTTTGAACTTTTCCCTACTTTAAAACCCTGTTATATTGTGCAGTCGGCGGGATTAGCACTAAACTTAATTTTTTTTCTTATATTATTAGAATTTCAAAAAAACAAAATACACCATTTTATTAAGTCTAATTATTAGATTCTAATAATACCATGTAAATTTTTGACCAAAGTGATTCATAAAAGTGATTAAAATTAATCAAAGTAGTTATGGAGAAATTAAGAATAATTTGGACTAAAACATAAAATTAAGGGCCCAAATGACCTAGAAACATGTCCAAAAACCATTTTAGGTACATATTTAGGACACAAAACTTCCATTATTTAGTTTTTTTGGGTTATTATGACCTTTTTAAGGTAAGAAGATGTGCACACCAATTTTGTTTAAAAAAATTCCATGTGAGTCCTTTTCCTTCCATATAAAAGGACACCACCTCTACCCATTACTCACACATCTAAAACCATTTATGTCCATCCAAGATCAACCTAATTATACTCTAAAAAATCTTCCCTTATACCTTTAATCCCCCCTTTCGACATAAAGCTTCTCAAGGAATCCTTTTGGCACAAACCAATAGGAGTTACCCAATTAATAGGTAACATCTTCTCTCAAGACCATTTCATTTATCATCCTTATACACCCCTAAAATCTATTTGTTAAATTATTTTGTGAAAAAATTATCCTCCATATATTAGTATGTTGTTATGAAAAGGGTCTGACCTACACTTACACACACCTCCATCTAATGGATGTTGAAAATACAGTTTGGTCTACGAAAAACTAATGCCACACAAAACGATGATTGCTCATTTATCCTTTACCACCAATAATGGTGTCCATTATAATGGAAAAATTATTTATATATATAATATGTTTTATTTATTATTTATTTAAGCTTATTTATTCCTTTTAAAACACAAATATTTTTTCCTTCCATTTAGTGTTAATATGATAATATCGTTTGAGGAAGTGTGGACTACTACCCCTCAAAGAGATTTGATTAATTCACAAACCACATGGGATATATTAAGGATTATTTTATTAAAATTATATGATATATATGATATAGTAATGATACTGTAATAATTATACACAAACCAACAAACAAACAAACAAACACACACACACACACTTATATATATATATATGTCATTTTCCTTTGTTATTTCAATACACTAATTAAAAACAGAAACATCATTCATGTAAAATGATATTATATCCATATATGTTAATCTTAGTTTTCTATTGTTTCTATTAAAGGAAAGGTTTAGTCAACCATTAGAAACTAGGATAATAAAAATTTAGTGAGATCCCTAGGTATATATATAAGGATATTTCTAGGGATGTCTCTTAGGATAAGTATATGGATAAGTTGACATTTTAGAAAATGTTCTTGAGTTTTTCTAAAGGATAGAGTGAGGGGTTTTTTAGAAATACATACCTGTCTAGATAGTACAAGTCGATGTGGCACTGGAACAGATTTTCCTAGGGGTAAAAACTCCAACAAGATGTTCTGGGCTTGACTCGGGGTAATATGGTACACAAAAATAGGCCTCGATTCACACCTAGTTTGACACTCCTAGGGGATATGATTTGGGGATTAATTAACTATTCATGAACCATCAATAAGGATATCGATATAATTTAGCTATGAATAACCTAGGATAAACCCAAGGTGTCATATATTACATAAGTTTTCATGATTTACACATCCTATATGTAATTATTTTCATGAATATGTGGTTTTCTTCTATGATAAGTAATGCTCACACTATGCTTCTGGTTTTCATCAATAGAAAGAACTAGAAGGAACATGATTAAAGTTGAATGTGATCATATATTTTTTGATGACCAGTCAAGTGGGATGATCACTGGAGTGATAGATGTTGTGATCATGCCTAATAAATTTTCACGAAATATGATTAATAATGTTTACCTTAACCAATTATAAAACTCACCATGTAAGATAAATAAGGAGTTAATTTAGAGTTTGGGTAATGGAGACCATAGGAAAAAGAGATTCAGTTTATTTTCAGTCAATGATGTTGAAGGAATCATCTAATTTAATATCTTATAGGAACAAGAAGATGTGTTGAATGTGGAAAAGAAGGACACAAAACAAGTGACTATAAGGAAAAAATGAAGAGTTCAATAAATGAAATGGATGAGAATATTGGCCTAAAAAAGGTATTATCAATTGATGATTGATTTAAATGTGGAAATTATATGCATTATGAAAATAAATGTCCTTTATGGAAGGCACATGAAGAGAATAAGAAAGGTGGTTCATGTAATGGTTTTTCGACAAATGATAAAGAAACCTGGAATGACATATGTAAGGTATGTGCTGTCATAGATAAGCATGATTAAATATAGTTTGATAAGTGTTAAGTCTTGATTCTTATTTCATATTATTGAAAAAAGGTATTAAAGAATAAGTTAATGAAGACTGATTAATGTTTTAGGAATACTGTCAGATGAATGTACTATTTTTGTTTTGGAATTCAGAGACTATGTTATATAAATCATGAAATATATAAGTATTTTCAGTATATGTTTTCATTAAGGATTGTAAAGGACATGTTGAATGGTGATAAAGACATGGAAAAGTGATTTTATGGAAATGTGATATTTTTATTAAGTGAAATTAATATTTAATTAATTCCTGACACCAAGATAATGATGTTTGGATAAATATATACTAGATATGAATAAATAAATTGGACAATACATATTTCCCACAAACTGATTATTGAAAAAATGATATATGTCATCAAGGATGAAGTTTAAAACTTCTTGGATTTAAGGGATGTATCCAACAATCATTGGAATAAGGAAGATTTCATGTTTTCCAAAGTATTTATGGTAATTTATGTTATTAGCATGTTTCAATAGAATATATGATGAGGGTATTCACATGTTTGTAATGTGACAACCAAGATCTAATTTGTGTTATAAAATGTAATCAATTGTAAGCAGATTTCATGACCTTATTTCTAAAGCCTTGAATTCCCATATTTTAGCGGTGTTATGAGGTTAACCATTTATGTAATGTTTATGTTAAACTCTAGATTAATTTAGTAAGATTAATGTGTTATATTATATATAATGATTTATACATATTGGATAGACATTAAAATTACCTTGTTTGGATGGTACCTAATGACTAATGGGATGGAATATCGGGGAACTCGTGATCTATTATTACTTCAGGAATGTAAAAGTAACATTATTTTTTTATATAAGGAGGTGAAGTGGATCAAAAAATAATAAAGGGTGACATTTTCCTGGATCCATTCAAGTATATCTTTTAATGAAAACTCTTTATCTTTTCTTGAAACCAAACATGTTGTCCTATAACTACATTTTAGATGAATCTAAAGGCCCCTTATGTAATTAAATATTTATGGGGTTTTGGTGGTTAACCATATCCAAACCTTGTTCTCTATCACTCTCTATTACAACTTTATTGTAAGATTTTCTTCCATATCCATGTTTTCACTTCCACTTATATTCTCCCATGTGGAAACATATTTATATATTACTTTGGGTAACTATTATGGTTCCAAATATCATTTTTAAGGGATGTTTTAGTATTTATTTTTATGATCTGGGTTTCTATGAATGAAACTTTCAATTATTAAACCATTGATAACCCAGACAAAATTTGTGGGAGAAATTCATTTTAAGGGCGGTAGAATGTAACACCCCGAGATTTTGAGATTTTTTTGAAATAATTTATCTTTTCAATATTCTTCATTTCACATGACAATATAAATATTCCTTTATATATATATATATATTAAAACACTATGTCAATCATTCTGTTCACACAAAATACTAACTTGGATTGCATGACATGTAATATCAACTTGGCATGAACTACAAACAACACCGACTTGGCGTTCGATGCACACAACATTGAGTATCTACAAAACATTTATTTTTTAATATTTTAATTATTTAAATAAGATAATTATAACCAATCCATTAAACTTAGTAATAACTAATTTTCAATTAATATTGTTTTATATAAATAAAATTTATTGATAATGAAATATAATATTTTTGGTAAAGTCCTTTTTATTTTAAAAAAAATTGTTTTCTCGAATGAACTACTTCTAATAGTGAAATTAATTTTAGAAATATTTAGAAATTTAATTGGATAAAAAAATTCCTTTTTGAATTAATAACATTGAAATTAGACTAGGGTGATTTTTTTGGGATTTTTCAGAGAGACGGAATTTTTTAATGAATACTGAAAATACTACTTTTAAGTTAAAAAATACCTTTTTTCTAACTAATTATTAATAATCAATGATATTATAAATATTTTTAAGGTAAAATTAGATAAATATTAAATATATTAATAAAATTTAATTCATTAGGATAAATTTCACTTTGAAACTGAATATAAAATCACAACAAACTTTTGAGCTTTTTCCAACTTTAAAACCCTGTTATTTTGTCTCATCCGCGGGATTAACACCAATCTTAATTTGGATGATTCTATTGTTGGAATTTAAAAAATGAAACATAAACCATTGTATTAAGTCTAATGTTTAGATTATAATAATACCAAGTTAATTTTTAACAAAAGTGATTTGTAAAAGTGAGTAAAATTAATAAAAGTAGTTAAGGCCCAATTAAGCATAATTAGGGACTAAACCTTAAAATTAAGGGCCCAAGTGATCTAAAAAATTGTCCAAAACCCATTTTATGTACATATTTCGGATATAAACCTACAGTTATGTATGTTTGTTTTGGGTTTTATGACATTTTAGGTAAGAACATGTGCACACCTATTTTGTTTCTAAAATTTCCATGTGAGTCCTTTTCCTTCCCTATAAAAGGACACCACCTTTACCCATTCCTCACACATCTAAAACCATTTATGTTCATCCAAGATCTACCCAAGTAGACTCCAAAAAATCCTACCTTATAAATTTAATCCTCCCTTTGGGTATAAATCTTCTCAAGGAAGCCTTTTGGCACAAACTAAAAGGAGTTACCAAATTAAGAGGTAACGTCTTCTCTCAAGCTCATTTCATTTATTTTCCTTCTACACCCCCTAAAATATATTTTTTCAATTATTTTGTGAAAAAAGTATCCTCTATATAATAGTATGCTGTTATGTAAAGGGTCTGACCTAAACTTACACACACCTCCGTCTAATAGATGTTAAACATACTTTTTCTGTGTACAATGAACTACTGCCTCATGAAACGACGATTGTTCATTTCATCTTTACATCCAATCATGGTGTCCATTATGATGGAAAAATTATTTATATATATAATATGTTATTTTTATTATTTATTTAATCTTATTTATTCTTTTTACAACACACATATTTTTACCTTCCATTTAGTGTTAATATGATAATCTTGTTTGAGGAAGTGTGGGCTACCGCCCCCTCAAAGTGATGTGATTCATTCACACACCACATGTGATATATTAAGGATGATTTTAATAAAAATATATGATATATATGATATAGTAATGATACTTTAACAATTATACACACACAAACACATGAACATATATATATATGTCATTTTATTTTGTTCATTCAATATGACAATTAAAAACAGAAACATCATTCATGTGTATGTACGACTTACCGTCTCCAGGAACAATTATTCCATTTAGTACATCTATATGATATAAATTATTATAATATGAATATAATGTATATAACTAATATAATATAATTATAAACATTCTAGAATCATGATATATGTATAAGGACCAACGATATAACAAATTAAAACATATACGAAGAACATGTAAATATTACCCAAAGTGAAAACTTAACATAGGATTGTTAAAAAACAGGAAATATAAGGTAATAATAAAACCATATTTGGTATTATTTATAAGGATATTTTTATGTAAAATATTTATATTAAACTAATATTTATTATACAGGATGCTTATACGAGTGTAAACAGAGTCAAGACACAAGGTAAGGGGATTTCATCTCACTTTTAATTTCTACGAGATACAAGATTTATTCGTCACTCTTTCCTTTCATGTGGTGTATGTAATGAACATGATTTTATTCTATATATATTTTACTTAAATTTATGGGTATTTACATTCCAATTTTATAACTCTTCTTTCATGAGGTTTTAGTCTCAAAATTTACCAAATCTGTAAAAAATGTTTTGTCTCAATTTTCCTTCTTTGAGAGTCATGTTTTTTTATGAACCTAAACTCTTTTTAGAGGTTCATATACATAAATTTTATATGAAATATCATTAATCTAAATATTTTCATTTATTTTATTCTTCATGTAATTTCCTTTCCTGACCTGGAGAGCATGATTCCAAGATAACTAGTTATAAGAGTTTATTGAGACAATCTAATTTATTTTGGAGATTGTTTATTTTTTTGATTCATTTGATGAAATATTATGATAAATATCTTAATAATTTTAATTAGTTTCCTTTTCCTATGTTATTTCATGATATACTCATGTACAGTTACCATTTTATACTCTTTGGTACGTAAGATCGTTAATAAAGTGTTCTTAAGAACGACCGACTTTACCATCTCTTCGGATGGAAATCTATGTTTTATAAAAAGGGTTTCCATGATATTATACCATTAAACTATAAGATTTTAAAGAAAATTTTACCCTTTCGTTATTTTACCAATATCCTCAAGGTAATATTCTTATCGCTTTCTGAATTATTCCTTCCTTCAAACATTTTTACTTTGAAAAAGGAACGTTTTTTTACTTCGTAAAACATGTATGGATTTACCCACCATCATTACATTGAAGATTCATTTTAATTTTTAAAAAAGATAATATTAAATAGGTTTTTTAAAAATTATTTTTCAAGGAAAAGGTTTTTCAAAATGTTTTCCAATCTTCATTATATGTTTTCAAGGTATTTTCTAAGAAAATTATTTTTAAATTGATTTATGTATTAACAATAATTTTTTAAAGAAGAAAGGATATTTTCCTCAAGAATTATTTTTTGAAATATATTTCAAAACTATTTTACTAAAAAAATTAAATCCATTTATTTTACTCATTACCTTTTTGGAAATTCTCTAAAGGTTCCATTCATATCCTTTCTATGAATTGGCCATGCTTAATGTCATGGTCTTTATATAACATGTTTCTCTTTCACGGGTTATATGTTTATGAAATATGTTTCTCTTTCATAGGGTATGCTTCAATGAAATGGTTATGAAACTTATCTATTTTGCATAGGTTATGATGTGATGAAATGTTAATGATACCCATTTCATTTTATAGGTTATGATTTTATATTTATAAGACCTATATCATTTTATGGGTCATGATATGATGAATTTTTTATTATCTTGTGAAACATGTGTGAATGATTTTACTATGAGATGGGTGGGACTTATATATCTTTCCAATGCATTGGGTAATGATATGTTTTATACAAGATAAAAGGGTACATGGGTGTCAGCCCAAGACCAAAAATAAAGACGGTGTATGGGTTGTAGCCCATGCCTAAATGAAAGAGGGTACATAGGTAGTATCCCAAGCCTAAAAAATAAGATGTTTCATGGGTTATAGCCCAATCCTAAATGAAAGATGGTACATAGGTAGTATCCCAAGCCTGAAAATAATAAGGACCATGGGTTTTATCCCTATCCTAAATGAAAGTGGGTACACAAGTAGTATCCCAAGCCCAAAAATAAGAATGTACATGGGTTTTATCCCAAGCATAATTTAAAGAGGGTACACAAGTTGTAGCCTAAGCCCAAAAAAGGAGGTGCACGGGTTGGAGCCCATGTCTAAAATAAAGTGGGTAAATGGGTTGTTAGCCAATGCCCGAATTAGGTACACATGTCATAGCCCAAGCCTAATATGTTATAAAGGTCTTGGTAAGTAGCCTTAACATAAGAGATTCTATTCTTGTATGTATTCCAAAAATCCCATGTCTCATTCCTTAGTTATGATTTCATGTCTCATGATATTTATTTCCTTATGATTCATATCTTATGAACTACCAAGATTTATCACATAACTCATTTTCAGGATCTTTGTTATATAAGGAATGATCTTCAAAATGTTACGATCATGTTATCATTCCCCTATGTTCATGTTACGCTTTTGAATTTTTATTTTTACCCTTAATAAGCATCTGATATCACCCATTTCATATTTTTCCTTTCTCCAGGTTGTGAAGAAAGGTTTTAGGAAGAAGTATTAAAGGTGGAAATTTTTGTGGGATATGTTGAAGATCTTTCACTAGGATAGAATATTTAGTTTCCATGTTTCTAAGTACACTAAACTATTACGGTCCTCAAGCATGTATTTTTGTTATGTACTAAATATTAATAAAAAATGATGTAATATCCATGTATGTTAATCTTGGTATACCATAAAAGTAATTCTCCAGTAATCCCTTATCACTTTATTTATTTATTCAACTGCAAGGAACCAAAGATCCTTGAAAACTATTTCAATAAGACAAGTATTTTTAGAGACAACCAAAAACCTCTAAGGCAACAAGGGTGCTATTTTTCTATCACAACCACTGATTTGGATCTTGAAAATGAAGTGGTGATAGGTACACTTGGTATTCATTAAATAACAGAGAAATTACCTTTTGATTTTGGTTTTCTTCATTCCTTTATATTAATAAAGTTTAGTAGAAGTATTCAAACACCACCACAAAGTATAGAAGTTGAGTTGTTAGTGAAAATGGAAAATGAGACAATTATTTCATCCCAAGTATAAGAATCCTCCCTTGTCATAATTTGTGGGATGAACTTCCCATAAAACCTTGTCATACTATCTTTGGTAGAATTTGATGCAATTCTGGGTATGGATTGGATATCCCTATATAAATCCAACATAAATTTCCTTGAGAAATCAATCAATCTTCCTATTGTGAATAATCTCTCTTTCTATAAAAAATTTAAGGAAGAGGATAAATATTATTTAGCACTATCATCTCAAGCATGGAGATTATTTTTCTATGAGATAGAGTATCTATCTCAAATGATCATGTCTAATGAAATAATCATCCTTAAAGATATTTCCATTGTGAGGGAATATATTGGTGTGTTTCTATAAGAAGTTTATGGTCTTCCTCCTACCTGAGAGGTTTAATTTTCAATTAATCTTATACACTGGGTGTCACCATTATCCAATAATCCATATATAATGGAGTTTTTAGAACTTGAGGAGATAAAGAAACAATTATAAGAGGATTTGGATAAAGAGATCATATTCCCAAGTGCTTCACCTTGGGGTGCACCAATCCTCTTCGTCAAGAAGAAGGATGGGTCAATGCACATTTGCATTGATTATTGTGAGATTAACAAGATCATGGTAAAGAACAAGTATCCTATTCCACTTATTGATGACTTGTTTGATTATCTACATCAATACTTATCTAAGGTGGATCTGTGGTCATGATATTATCAAGTAAGGGTGAAGAAGAAGGTTATCCCCAATAATTCTTTTCATAAAAGGTACAAGCACTATGAGTTCATAGTAATGCCATTCAACATAACTAATGATCCAAAAATCTTAATGGACTTGATGAATAGATTTTTTAGAGATTACCTCAACAAATTTGTGACTGTATTTATAGATGATATTTTAATATACTCCAAAAGTAAGGAGGATCAAGAGGAGAATCTGATCATTGTTCCTAAAACCTTATGAAAGGAGAAAAATTATGAAAAGTACAAAAAATGTGAGTTATGGTTGAATTATGTCTCATTATTCAGGTATATCATCACAAGTAATGAGTTATCTATGGACCCTTCAAAGATAAAATTAATTTAAGGATGGTCGAGGCCATCATCTATGATAGATATCCATATTTTCCTTGGATTTTTTGTATTATAACCGATTTATGAGAAATTTATCATGATTGTTAAACCCTATAAACAAGAAAACTCAGAAGGGAGTTATGTTTTCTTATAGTGATGAATGTGAAGAGAGCTTTAAAGAGCTGAAAAGGAATATTATCACTGCACCTAGGCTCAAACTACAAACTAGTGGAGAATGTTTTATAGTATTCAGATATGTTCTATGAAGGGATTGAGATTTATGGTAATAAATAATTAAAAAGTAATAGCATGTGATTCATTGTAGTTTAAAGTTCAAAAATAAAAATAACTGACACTAGATCTGGAGTTTGTTGTAGTGATCTTCAATTTTAAAATATGATGACGTTATCTCTTTGCGTAGAAGTGTAAAATATACATGGATCACAAAAGCCCAAATTATATATTCATATTGAGAGAGCTAAATATGCACCTAAAAAGATGGCTAGATCCGATCAAGGACCATTATTTCTCAATTCACTACCATCTAGGGAAAGTGAATAAAGTGGAAGATGCTCTAAGTATAAAGGATTGAACAATTCTATCATTTATGATAACTGAGAGGAATCCAATATTATTATATTTGGAAAGAATGGACATGAGAATCATAAATTAAGGAACATCATTGATAATTTTAAAAATGATTTCTCAACCGTCCCTTCTAGAGAATATTAAAGATGATCAATGAGATGAAGTGGGATTTAAGATGAAAATTTAAACTATAAGAAAATGGAGATCCTCATAGTTAAATGTTAATGATGAAGGAGTTATAATATTTGGGTCATGACTATGTGTAACATAAAATATAGAGTTAAAGAAGGAGTTGTTGTATGATTCATATATATCTACCACCTCTATCAATCCAAGAAGCAAAAAGATGCATCGAGATCTCTGAAAGAACTATTTGTGGGACAATATGAAGAACGATCTAGTACTAGAACTACCACATAATTTAACAATCATTGAAAAGTTCTAGATTTTGATGTTGGAGACATGGTATTACTCCACATATCTCTATGTAAGAAAGTGATGAAATTTTGGAAGAAGAGATATCTTAGTCGAAGAAACATCTTTCCCTTTAGGATCTTTGATCGAATCAAAATGGTAGCCTATCTACTAGAAATACTACCTCACTTAAACCAAGTATATGATGCATTCCATGTATCCCTCTTAAAAAAGTACATACCATACCCTTAACATGTACTCAATATAATAGTGGTACCATAAGATAATGATCTTTCTTATGAAGATCATCCAGTGAAAAACATAGACCATAGATACAAATTTTTATGAAATAAGACAAAACATCTTGTAAATGTGATGCGGAGAAACAAAAAGTTTAAAGAAACGACATGGGAACTAGAAGAGGTGATGAAACAAAGTTACCATCTTCTATTTTAGTGTGGGAAATGAAAATTTTGAGGGAGAAATTTCTTAAGGGGGGAAATATTGTAATGAACTGAACTATTATTAATAAAGTTCCCCTTTTGATTTAATTAAATTTCTTATTTTGTATCATGGATAAAGAAAACACATACATTTTTTTATTTTAATATCCTATTTGTTTTATAAGACCATTAATAATCATTACCATTTATAATATAGTCATTGAAGAGAGATCACATGATTATCATAAATATAGGGTTTTAACATATACAATTGACACATACAAAGGAACTTTCATGCTCGCGTGTCATTGGGAATGGGAGACAAAATAAAATTTATAACCTACTTACTACTTAGGACAGTGGTAAGATAGGGTCGAACCATAGGGAGGCCTCATGTTTTGTTTGGAGATCTAAAAAAAACTAAACAAAAACAGACAAGCAAAAAAACAAGAAAAAAACAATTGGTGGTGGGGAAGGGGAGTGAATGAAATTTAGTGTGTGGAGAAGTGAGGGTGAGCTAGTGAGTCCCAATGGAGTAGACAGACCAACAAGAGAAATTGAGGTGTAAACAACTGATAGATGAGTAGGGGGCAAGTACACTGGAAAATTCAGTATTTCTTAGCCTTGTTCATGCACTAAATTTTTAACAATATGGATCTGACTAAAAGTAACTGGAAAGATTTTTCGTCTGGTCAGTTTGTGATGAAATAGATCTTACAGTCCTTTGACTCTAAAAGTAATTCCATCCAATGGTGAAAATAAGTCAGATGTCACTGGGTTCAACTTTCCAGTTGAGTTCAGTGTGTCTCTCTCATTCGAGCATAAATCACTGGTCAGTGAGTTCCTCAAAATGAAACAGTTTTCATTATGGTGCAAACAAGATCAGTTTTCACTTGATCCTGTTGTTTTGAAAATAAGATCATCTATAAACAATGAGAGAGACAATTCAAAAAATTATGCAGCGCATGAATTATACTAAACAAATAAAATCAACCAGTTTATTCCCCCTGATGGAAATTAGCTGTACATAGTGGTTGGTTTTAATTCAATAATAGAGTAATAAATAATGACGTTTATGTTAAATTGAGTTTCACAAAAAATAGGGCACAAGGAAAAGAAAATTGTTCATCTCCCAACTTGATCTCCTGAAGTTTTAAATTCCTGCTGCTCATTGGTGGATGTGACGTTGGAATGATTTTAATGTCCCACCCTAGGAATCAAGATGTGAAAATTATCTGATCTGCAACTCTCAGTGCTCCAATATACTCCCTATGGAAATATCAATGTACCTCTTGCTCTGCTGCCCGCAGTCTTGATCAAAGCCTCGCTGCTTTGTCTTAAGTTCCCTCTATCCCGAATGATCGACTCGAATGCTCCTTCTCCACTGGATTACTCAATGCTTCTCCCACATCCCGCACCTTCATCACCCAGTAAAAGTCTATGGAATCTCTCCTAAGTAGCTCCATGGACTCCACATGGAGCTTTCACTGAGCTGCTCCTCATGCACTGGTCAATGGAGTAGTTTCTCTTAACCGAATGAAAAGATGCGCACGCGGCGAGCTATGATCTTTCTTGGTAATAGCAGATCCACGTGGCGTTCTTTTATGTGCACGTCACAATCTTTTTAATGAACTCCAAGTGAGTGCATCCCACCCCTGCAACGAAACAACAACAAACACACATGATCCCAATAAAAATCAACTGCTATGTATAACTAAATAAATGTATACACTATATATTAATATCACTACTTAATGTTAATAATAATACCAATTAATATAATAATAATGTATATTATAAGAAATTATATATATAAGATTATATACCTATTATTATTATCATTAAATTTTATATGATATATAATATTTAAAATAATGTACACAATTATATATTAGCGGTATACTAATTATATTTATTATGTATGCTAATATCAATATTATTGAATATTATATATATATGTTATTATATGTCATAATATAATATAAATATAAAATAATAATAATATTAATGAAAATGAAAGAAGAAATAGGGGAGGGGTGCAGGCATGCTCGATGTTGGGAGAAAGGAGGCAGGGGAGTTGAGCGATACAGAGGGGAGGTGTGGCCGGGTCAGAGGTCGTCAGGCGAGCTTGAAGAGAGGCCGGAGATTACGGTGGGGCTGCGCTGGGTTTGAGGGGAAAGTGTGGTGCGACATCGGTCGAAGGCTCGAATGGAAAGGTGGAGGAGGTGAAGGTGTTGTGATAGAGAAAGGCTAGGCTAGAGATTTGGTTTGCTTGGGTTTTTGGATGAGGTGGATGGAAGCTCGCGGCTTATGGAAGACAACAACGCGACCTGGATAGTGAGATTTGAGTAGTGATTCAAAGCAGGATCCAGGTGGTAATAAAACCGGTGTGGTGACGAAGGTGGTGCGGAGCTACAACACGAAGAGGCAGGGGTTATGGAGGTACGGAGAAGGTAGGGGGAGGTTCAGTTAGGGTATGATTTTGGGGTTTCATTTTGCTGAGACCTGGTTGTGTGATTCTTCATAAAATCTTGAGTTTGCGTGTGTGTCGTTGATTTTATTCTTGTTCGAATTCAGCGTTAGAATTATTGATTTCTGTGGTCGAGGATTTGGAATTCTTTGTTGAGGTGTTGATTGGGGATTGTGGTGGTGATTTTTGAATGAAGGTGTGGTTTATGGCAGAGGGGATGGTGCTGGAGATTAATGGTTGTGACACCCTAAACAAAACGGTGAGTTCGTGAGTGAGAAACAGTTCCTGGGTAGAAACGGTGAGACAGTGAATCTGGGAATATGGTGGCACTGTGAAGAAAAATGTGAGACAGTAAGTGAGGCGGTGTGAGGGAAAATTGGTGGCACCATGAGTGATGTGCACGATCTCACCATGAGCGATACAGTGGCAGCGAAGGGTGAAAATGGTGGGATAGGAATGGAGGCACCGTGATTGAAACGATGTGACGTGCCACCGTGAGTACCTGCAAATTAAAAAGAACAAATTAAATAAATTAATAAAACTAAAAATAGTTTATTCAATTAATAAATTAAATTAAATAAAATGTAATTGAAAAAAAATAAAACAAAGTTAAATAATAAATTTAATAATGATTTATTTAAAAAAATGAATTTATTTGGGTTTAATAATTTGAGACACATTAAAAAAATACTGTTACTCGCTTAAATTATTTAACCAATTAATTAAAGAACTAATTAAATTAAAGAATAAAAATATTAATTGAAAAACCTTAAATTTTTAATATTAATTTAAATTAGTAAAATATTACAAACCAAAAAGAGTTATTTATTTACAATTTATAGAAATTTAAAATTAATTAATTAAATTAATGAATTAATAAACTAACTAGAAAAAAATATTAAAATAAAAGAATAAATAAATAAAATTCTAATTTGAAAGACTAAATTAATTTAAGAATTATTTAAAATGACACTAATGCACATTAAAATACATGTTTTAAACTAAAAACTAATTATTTTACACAACAAGTTCAATAACACAATAATTATGAATTATTTAATAAAAAAATTTTAATATAAAAATTAAATAGAAAATACGAAAAGGATGTGGAAAAGAGTGTTGAAACACTTCCACATAAAACTCCCCCACACTTAAAACATTGTTTGTCCTAAAAAATGCATGTCTTTGACTTTAAAACAAAAAAAATGATTAGTGTGTTTCATCTCAAAACGTGCATGACTAAACTTTAATATCCATAGGAGCAGGATCAAACAATGGGTCAGGCTATCCAAAGGTGTTAAAAATGATGTCATGTATAGCTTCAAAAACTCATTGGAAGTAAAAAGACTCACAAATTCATACATTGTCAAGTATGTTATGCCTCCTATGTGTATTCATTAACTATCCTACTTCACCATCCAATTCAAGTTCTAATTCAAGGAGTGTTGATAGGTTAGCTGAAGTGGAACTCGAAAATTAACCAAGGAAACCTTCCGTTCTCACCTTCCCCCCAAGCTCCAAAAAATAAAGTCCATTAAATTGATCACTTTATTGATTCAACTAAAATGAACATTAACCAAGTCAATTGCTCCCTTCTTCATCTGGGTTCAAAATTACCCTCACCTTAGTGAGTTCATTTTTGACAAGGGAACTTTATTTTATTCTTTACCAGCCATATTCCACGTGCATAGTTCTGTGCATACCACTTATTAGGATTAAAATTGGCTTTATTTATTCACAGAAACACACCCAGTGGACCTTGTCTCAGATACTCACTGTGGGATCCCATTTTCCCATTTTACTCTAGTTGCAAAGGACTTAAATAATAATCATTCAGATTGGCTTCCTAAAGTGATTGAATATTATTTAATAAAAATGTGAGTCACCTAGGTTCTAGTGAGAACATCAAGTTACCCTAAGTCATGGTCATCATCCCACAAAACCTATCCTGTCATACTATTATCCTCAGTTCCTAAACAGATAGATCCATAGAGACAGTGAACAATTGTACTCAGCAATCATTCATACTTAAAGGTTTCTGACTAAGATCCACTCTCAACATCCAACAAACAGTTATCCACTACACAAGGAAAAAATGAAGTACCATTTAACCTCCAATGACCATCATGTGATGAAATAATTTTAAAAAATTTGAAGGAATTTTGAACTTTTTTTTAAAAAAAAATGAAAAAATTGACCATTTTTTTAAACAAATACAAACTCAGGTTCAAGAAGGGAGAATTCAACATGACACTAGAATGACCCCTCCCCCCCACAATTAAAACCCAACATTGTCCCCAATGTTTTATCTCAAGGTGGGAGATAGTTGAAGTTCATGATTGATGGACAGTTCAGCTTAAATAGGATATGGAAGGGTAGCAATGAGGTTCAAAAATTTCTTTCCCACCCAAAAAGAGAAATAACATAAAAACAAAAACAAAAGAACCAAAACCCACCAACCATAATCAGAAACCAAGTATAGTTCTATTACTAAAATGTTTATGCTGTGAATTTTTTTAAAGAGAGGACATAATATTGTATCAATTTAGTTAAAATAGTAGCATGATTAATAGTTATGTGCAGTAACAACATAATAAAATTGAAAGCAGTTGGTGGAAGCATGTTTCAAAAAATCATCTCAAAATACATTTTCAACTCTATAGATACTAGAATATAATACCCATGCATGAAAACATATCATTTCTCACAGATTAGGTGGAAGTCCCCCACACATAGTTCACAATGAAGAGTAAGCAAGTAATTGAAAGTGAAAAAGGTAGAACAACACTTCCCTGAATTATTGGACCTTTAGTAGTGAATTTCATAAAAAGATCCTCTTCAGCATCACTGGGAGTTAAAATAAGAAGAATAATATTTCAGAGTTTAATGTTCAGGATAAGTAACCCAAGAGAGTGAGTATAAAGAAATGGTATCCATAAAATGCAATGGATTGCTCCGTTGGGGTTTCTTGGCCAAGTTTCTGGCAGCAACAACTCTCTCTAAAACAAAAACAGATCATGAGGCCCCATCATTAGTTAAGAACATGAACTGGAGAACAAGCACCAGGGATTAAATTTATTGAAAAAAATAAAATAAAAGAGACACTACTAAGAAACCATGGGTTAGTTCCCATGTAACACTGAGTTTATAGTCCTCAGTTATACTTTAATCAGCTCATTCTTCCAACAGAGATATGTCAGCCAAGACCTTTGGATTCCCTTAAAAGAAGTTCTTTATTATTTGATTGTTAACTAAGAAAGGTATATTCTCTTCTCAAACCAACTCAAAAGCTCCATTAACCAAAACTCTAACAATGGTAAAGGGTCCTGACCACTTGGACTTCAAATTTCCTGGAAACAGTTTCAATCTAGAATTGAAAAGCAGGACCCTCTCTCCAACCCTGAAATTACTATTTTGAATGATTGAGTCATGAAAATATTTTTTTTTTCTTTTTAAATTTCATCATTCTCATAGGACTCTCTTCTAATCTCATCCAGCTCACTTAGCTCTAGCAGTCTCCTCTCTCCAGCAGACATAAAATCAATGTTAAGAGCCTTTAGTATCCAATAAGATTTCTGATATAACTCAATAGGTAGATGGAATGCATTCCCAAAGAGTAGACTATATGGTGACATCCCTATATGATTCTTATAAGCAGTTCTATAGGCCCAAAGGGCCTCATCCAACTTCCTTGAATAGTCTTTTCTAGAGCTAGACATTGTTTTCTCTAAAATCCATTTGAGCTCTATGTTTGAAACTTCTGCTTTCCCACTGGAATGTTGGTGGTAATTAGTGTATGTACTATGTGAGCACCCATATTTATCCATAAATCCTTTGAAGTTATAATTATAGAAGTGATTTCCATTATCAATGATGAATTCTCGAGGCACACCAAATCTGTAAAATATGTTTTCTTGATGAATTTTACACCACTAGTGGATGAATTATCGGGCAGAGCTACTCCCTCAACCCACTTGGACACATAGTCCACAACAAGAAAATGTACTCATTTCCATAGGACGATGTAAATGGTCCCATGAATTCCAATCCCCACACATCTAATATTTCGACCTCCAGAATACCTTTTTGGGGTTGTTCCTGCCTTCTTGCAACATTTCCCAACATTTGACATTTCTCAAAGCCAATAACTAGACTCCCAGCATCTTTAAATAGTGTTATCTAGTAGAAACCATCCTATAGGACCTTTTGAGCTATCCTTTATCCTCCATGGTGGCCACCCCAAGGTGATGAATGATAGCTCTCAGGTATGGGCAAAATCTCCTCCTCAACCACACATCTTCTTAGAATCCCATCAGCACACCTCCTAAAGAGAAGAAGTCGTCGCAAAAATAATATTTCAAATTAGATATAAACCTCTTGCTCTGGTTGTGTGAGAGATCCTTGGGCATGATTCCAGTTTCTAGAAAGTTGGCATAATCTTTGAACCAAGCAGACTGCCGCACAGAAGTAGCAAACAATTGTTCATCAGGGAATGAAGTGTTGATCTCTTTTGGAACCTTAATTGGGGAATTGAGAAAACGAGACAAGTGATCTAAAACTATATTTTCAGCCCCTTTCATATCATTAATCACTAAATCAAACTCTTTTAACAGCAAGGTAAACCTAATGAGTATGTGATTTGAGTCTTTTTTTGCTAGAAAATACTTAAGGGATGAATGATATGTGAAAAATATGATCCTTGATCCTATCAAATAATGCCCGAACTTTTCCAAAGAAAAAATCATAAAATACAACTCCTTTTAAGTGGTAGAATAATTCTTCTGGGCATCATCTAGAAGCTTGATTTCATAGTAAATAACATGTTATTTCCTATCCTTCCTCTGACCTAACACAGCTCCTACTACAAAGTCACTAGCATCACACATAACCTCAAAAGGAAGCTTCTAGGCAGGAGCAGTGATAATAGGTGAAGTAGTTAACTTCTACTTGAGAAAATTAAAGGCCTCTAGACATGTCTCCTTAATGAAAAAGGGTGTGTCCTTAACCATCAAGGAGCACATGGGTGTAGTAATCTTAGAAAAGTCCTTAATGAACATCTTGTAGAACCCATCATGACCCAAAAAACATCTAATTACTTTGAAATTTTATGTGGGGGAAACTTTTTTATGACCTCAATTTTAGAATTATAGACCTTTATCCCCTTATTAGAAACTTTGTGTCCCAAAACTATGCCTTCAGTAGCCATGAATTGGCACTTTTCCTAGGTTAAGACTAAGTTGGTCTCTTGGAATCTTTCTATCACTAGTTCCTCGTTTTTTACATAGTTCTCAAAGTTATCTCCCGCAATATAAAAATCATCCATGAAGACTTCAATTATCCTTTCTATCATGTCTAAAAATATTACCATCATGCAACTTCAGAAAAGTGGCAGGCGCACCACACAAGCCAAAGGGAAACCGCTAATAGGAAAATGTCCCAAATGGACATGTGAAGGTGGTTTTATCTTGGTCTTTAGGTGAAATGGAAATCTAGTTGTAACCAGAATAACCATCAAGAAAGAAATATAATTCATTACCTGTCAATCTCTCTAACATTTGATCCAAAAATGGAATGGGAAAGTGATCCATTCTTGTGGCAGCATTCAATTTTCTGTAGTCTATACAGAATCTCCATTTATTAACTACTCTTGTTTAGATTTCCTCATTCCTTTAATTAGTGACCACTGTCACTCCACTCTTTTTGGGTACCACATGGACAGGACTAACCCAGGGGCTATCAGAAATTGGAAAAATTATTCCAACATCAAGTGACCTAATAACTTCTTCTCTCACAACTTCTTTCATGTTGGGGTTGAGTATTATTTGGGCTTCTACTCTGGGCTTACACTCATGTTCCATTGGAATTTAAATCATACAAAAGGCTGGACTTATCCTTTTGATATCAACAATTGTACAACCTATGACAGACATGTACTTCTTCAAAATAGTAAGTAGATTTTTCTATTGACCCTCTTCCAGGTTTGATGAAATGATCAGAGGAAGGGTGTAATTGTCTCCTAAAAAGGAATATTTGAGATGGGAAGGGAGGGGTTTGAGTTCAAGGTTTAGTGGTGACTGGCTTGAGGGAAGACACTTAGGCCAGGGTGGCCTATAGTCTTCATGCTGCCTCTTGAAGAAGGCAGTAGACAAGGATTTTTCCTCAATGAAAGAGCTTCCAAAAGATATCTCCTCAAACGTAGAATCCTATCTCGGGGTAAGAATGTTCTCAAAAAGAAACTCATCTATGTTCTCCAAGAATTATCCCTCGTATTTATCAACAAATTCTCTCTCCATACTTGAGCTAATCCCCATGTAAGCAGCAGCAGGGATTTCTGGTCCACTGTTGATTTCAGCAATCATTATCTGAAACTCTTCTTCCTCCTTATCAACACTACTCTCAGAAACTAACATCTCATATTTTGGAAAAAATGGGTGGGTGGGTTCTTGTATTTTCATAAACACATTGAATTCTTCTTTTTGTTCACCCAAATTGAAAATTAGTTTCCCCTTAGACACATCTATCACAACTCCCCTTATGGACAAGAAGGGGCTACCAAGAATGATAGGAACCTCCTAGTCACACTCCATATCAAGGATAAGAAAGTCAGTAGGAAAAAAGAATTTTCATACTCCCACTAACAGATCATTGACCGTACCCACTAGATGAGTAATGGACCTATCACCATGCTATAACACAACAGTGGTGGGTTAGGGAATTCATAATCTCAGGTGCTGAAAAAGTGACAGTGGAATCAGATTACTACTAGCACCCATATCACACAAACAATTGAACTTACCACCTCTATCCCCAAAAGTTCAAAGGATGACAAAGTATCATGGGTCCTGAAGCTTAGGAGGTATCCTATTATGCAAGACTGTACTACACTCCTCTGTTAAGCTATAGCTGGAAAATTATTCCAATGTATTTTTGATTGAACAAATTTTCTTGAGTGATTTCAGATATGATGGGATTTGAATCAATGCTTCCAAGAATGGGATATCAATGTTCAAATTTTTAACCACTTTTAAAAATTTCTACAGTTTAGAATCATGAATTGGTTTCTCAATTCTTTGGGGTAAGGGGATTGTAGGGGAATATTTCCTCACAATTGGGGGAATCCCTATAGATTCTTCTTCAACAAGTTTCTTCTCTTTATTGTCTTTGTTTTTCAAGCCATTTTCTTTGGGTTTTTAAGTTGGAAAAGCAGGAACTAGAGGGATTCCAGTGGTGCTGTCCAGTTTTCCAGATTCAGGTCCCTTCATATTTGAGTTTTCAGTTTCATCTAGTTTCTCATTTTCTACATTTTGGGGTTCATTACTAGGATCTTGGCGAGTTTGGAGACCACTTCTGGTGATCACATCCCTGGAATTCTCTCTAGGATTGGCTTCAGTGGTGCCGGACAACCTACCCTTTTCTTTTATTACTAGCATCCCTAGCCAACTACCCCATTTGAATTTCCATGTTCTTCATTATAGCATCCATTTGAACTTTATCATTATCATTTGTGGTATTTTTTTCATCAAACCTCCCTATCTATTGATGGAACATGTCTCTCACTTAATCTTTTTAGTTGGATGACTCGGCCTTTGGTTGGGATTGGGGTTCGAATTGCTGCCTAGGAGGCTATTGAAATCTAGAAGGGGTAGCAGGTCAGAGGACTCCCTGATCCCTCCATGACAGGTTCAGATGGTTCCTATGCCCCCGATTTTATGTGTTGGAAAAAGAATCATCCTCAGGCTACATATGAGGTCCATAGCCAACAATGATGGCACTCTCATGAGGCTGGATAGACAAATTGAAGTTTGGACAACAAGTTTGAGAATTTCCATACATGCCATAGTGGTGGCACTGCTCTTTAATAATTTGATGTGGGTTCTCATTAATGAACCCAGCAGCTTGGGCTTCAGCTTGAGGAGCAGGGGCAGTTTCTTCCCTCACAATGGTTCTCCTCTTAGAGCATTTGTGTTGGGAATTTGGAGCCAGTGGGTTAAAGATATGTTTGAGATCCTCAGTAGTTCTATCAGTAAATTCACCTCCAGAATACTGATTCACCATGGTTTGGTGGTAAGGGGTGAGAATATTGTAGAAGGTGTCCACGAGGAATTGAGGTGTACATTGATGGTTTGGACACAACCTAAGTAACCCTATAAACCTATCCCAGGATTCATGAAACTGTTCTCTTTAATCCTGAAGGAATCCAGTGATTTTGTGCCCAATCTCATATGTTAACCTCCTAGGATAGAATTTCATTATGAAGACATTGTAAACTTGATCCCAGGTGACAAAGATTTCTTCTTCTAACTATTGGAACCAACACCTAGAATTTCTCTTGAGGCAGAAGGGGAACACTCTCAGTTTAAGCTCTTCCTCAGTGAGACACCTATGTGGCAGCTGTTGGACAATACAATAGAAGGATCTAATGAAGACAAGAGAGTCTTCACTAGGCATTCCATTTAAGGTAGGTAGCTGACTAAGCATGGATTTCTTGATCTCGTAATTCCTGGACCTGGGAGAGATTTTAATTCATGACGTGTTACTAGACACTTAAGGTAGTAAGAACTCTCCCAAACTATGCCTCTCAACTATCTCATTCCTATGTGGGTTCATCATTCTAAGTTGGTTCAAATTCTCAGGAAGTGTGTTGTTAAAGTTTTCATTTATGTTATCTTCCATTTTGACATTGTCTTCGTTCTTTTTCACTTCCTTAAGGTGCTTATCAATTTTAGGATTACCAGGTACTAAGTGACCGGACTTAGACCTAGTTTTCATCCAGCAGGTTCACAATTTTTTTTGAATTTCATTTTTTTTACAGATTTTTAAGTGATTTTTAGTGATTTTATTGATTTTTTTATGTGAATTTATTTTTGGTTTTTTTTACGCACCTGGCCTCCACAGTAACAGCGCGAAAATTGTCACGCTCACACGTCATTGGGCACAAGTGAGAGACTAAAATTTATAACCTACTTACTACATAGGACAATGGAATGATAGGGTTGAACCACAGGGAGGCCTCATGTTTTGTTTGGCGATCTAAAAAAAACTAAACAAAAACACAAATGCAAAAAACAAGCAAAAAAAAAACAATTGGTGGCGGTGAATGGGAGTGAATGAAATTTAGTGTGTAGAGAAGTGAGGGTGATCTAGTGAGTGCAAAGGGAGTAGATAGAGTAGTAAGAGAAATTGAGGTGTAAACAACCGATAGATGAGTAGGGGGAAAGTCCACTGGCCAATTCGATATTGCTTAGGCTTGTTCATGCATAGAATTTTTAACAATATGGATTTGACTAAAAGTAACTGGTCATATTTGTCATCGGGTGAGTTTGTGATGAAATAGCTCTTACAGTCCTTCAATTGTAAAATTCATTCCATCCAATGGTAAAAATAAGTCAGATGTCACAAGGCTCAACATGTCAGTTGAGTTTGGTGTGTCTCTATCATTCGACCATAACTCACTTGTCAGTGAGTTCCTCAAATTGAAACAGTTTTTATTATGGTGCAAAGAAGATCGGATTTAACTCGATCCTGTTGTTTTGAAAATCTGGTCTATAAACAACGAGAGAGGAAATCCAAACAAAAATGATGCAGCGCATGAATAAGACTAAACAAATTAAATCAACCAGCTTATTCCCCCCGAAGGAAGTTATCCGGATATAGTGGTTGTTATTAATGCAACAATAGAGTAAGAAATAAAGAAGTTCATGTTAAATTGAGTTGCTGAAAAAAACAGAGCACCAGGAAAATAAAATTGTTCGTATCCTTCTGATGTTGTAAATTCCTACTACTCAATGGTGGATGTGATGCTGGAATGCGCTCAATGTCCCGCCCTGGGAATCGAGGTGTGAAAATGATCTGATCTGAAACTCTCAGTGCTCCAATCTACTCACAATGGAAAATCTCAATGTACCTCTTGCTCCGCTGCCCACAATCTCGATCAAATCCTTGCTGCTTTGTCTCGAGTTCTCTCTATCCCGAATGATATGCTCAAATGATCTTACTCCGCTGGATTACTCAATGCCTCTCCCCCCTCATGTGCCTTCGTCACCCAGTCGATGTCTCTGGAATCTCTCCCGAGGAGCTCTCTGGCCTCCACATGGAGCTTTCACTATGTTGCTCATCCCGCACTGGTCACCGGAGTAGTTTCTCTTAACCGAATGAAAAAGATGTTCACACGGCGAGCTACAATATTTCATGGAAACAACATATCCACGTGTCATTATTTTTTGTGCACGTCATGATCTTTTTAATGAACTCTATGTGACTGCATCCCGCCCCTGCAATGAAACAACAACAAACACATGTGAGCCCAATAAAAAGTAACTACTATGTATAACTAAATAAATGTATACCCTATATATTAATATCGCTACTTAAAGTTAATAATAATACCAATTAATACAATAATAACATATATTATAATAAATTATATATATATAAGCTTATATACCTATTATTATTATCATTAAATTTTATATGATATATAATATATAAAATAATGTACACAATTATATATTACTAGTGGTATACTAATTATATTCAATATGTATGTTAATATAAATATTATTGTATAATATATATATGTGTTATTATATTTTATAATATAATATAAAGATGGAATTATAGTAATATTAAAGAAAATTAAATAATAAATAGGGAAGGGGTACGAGTCTATTCGGCACAGGGAGAAATGAGGTAGGGGAGTCGAGCGATGCGGAGGGGAGGTGTGGTCGGGTCGGAGGTCCTCAGGCGAGCTCGAAGAGAGGTCGGAGATTGTGATGGGGCTGCGCTCGGTTTGAGGGGAAAGTGTGGTGTGGCATCAGTCAAAGGCTCGGATGGCAAGGTGGAGGAGGCGATGGTGTTGTGTTGGAGCAAGGCAAGGCCGAAGATGTGGGTCACCTGGATTTTTGGATGAGGCGGATGGAGGCTTGTGGCTTAGGGAAGACAGTGGTGTGACCTCGGTAGGGAGATGTGGGTAGCGATTTGAAGCAGGAGAAAGGAAGTTTGAGAACCAGTGTGGTGAGGAAGGTGGTGCGGAGCTATGCTGTGAAGAGGTAGGGGTTAGGGTGGTACAAAGAAGGTAGGGTGAGGTTCAGTTAGGGTACGATTTGGGGGTTTCATTTTGATGAGACCTGGTTGTGTGATTCTTTTTCAAATCTTGAGTTTTATGGTGTGTTGTTTATTTTTTTCTAGTTCAAATTTAGTTTTATAATTATTGATTTCTACTGTTGAGGATTTGGAATTGTTTATTGTGGTGTTGATTGGATATTGTGGTGGTGCTTCGTGAATGAGGGTGCGGTTTATGGTAGAGGGGATGGTGCTGGTGATTTATGGCTGTGACACCGTGAACAAAATGGTGAGTCTGTGAGTGAGAAACAGTGCCTGGGTAGAAACGGTGAGACAGTGAATCTGGGAATACGGTGGAAACATGAAGAAAAATGTGAGACGGTAAGTGAGGTGGTGTGAGGGAAAACTAGTGACACCATGAGTGATTCTCACAGTCTCACTGTGAGCGATATGGTGGCAACGAGGGGTGAAAATGGTGGGATAAGAATGGAGGCTCTGTGATTGAAACAGTGTGATGTGACACCGTGAGTACCTAAAAATTAAAAATAACAAATTGAATAAATTAATAAACTTAAAATTATATTAATCAATTAATAAATTAAATTAAATAAAATGGAATTGAAAAAAATAAAACAATGTTAAATAATAAAATTAACAATTATTTATTTAAAATAATGAATTTATTTGGGTTTAAAAATTTAAGACACATTAAATTAATACTGTTACTTGGTTAAAATATTTAACCAATTAATTAAATAACTAATTAAAATAAGGAATAAAAATATTAATTGAATAAACTTAAATTGTTAAAATTAATTTAAATTACTAAAATACCGAAAACCAAAAAGAGTTATTTATTTACAATTTATAGAATAAAAAATTAATTAATTTAATTAAGGAATTAATAAACTAACTAGAAAAAAATATAAAAATAAAAGATTAAATAAATAAAATAATAATTCACAAGACTAAATTAATTGAAGAATTATTTAAAATGACACTAATGCACATTAAAATGCATGTTTTATACTAAAAACTGACTATTTTACATAGAAATCTCAAAAACACAATAATTTTCAACTATTTAATAAAAAACAACATTTTAATATAAAAAAGTCAATATAAAATAAAAAAAGGATGTGGAAAAGAGTGTTAAAACATTGCCACATCAAACTCCCCCACACTTAAAATTTTGTTTGTCCTCAAACAAATGCATGTCATTGAATTTAAAACTAAAAAAGGATTAGTGCATTTCAGCTCAAAAGGTGCATGATTAAAATTTAATATCCAGAGGAGCAGGACCAAACCATGGGTCAGGATATCCAAAGGTGTTCAAAGATGATGTCATGTATAGCTTCAAAAACTCACAGGAAGTCAAAATCCTCACAAATTCATACACTATCAAGTATGTCATGCCTCCTATGTGTATTCATTAACTATCCGACTTCATCATCCAATTCAAGTTCTAATTCATGGAGTGTTGATAGGTTTGATGAAGTGGAACTCAAAACATAACCAAGGGAACCTTCCATTCTCACCTTCTCCAATGTTCCAAAAACTAAAGTCCATTAATTGATCACCTTATTGATTCAACAGAAATGAATATTAACCAAGTCAATTTCTCCCTTCTTCATCTGGGATCAAAATTCCCCTCACCTTAATGAGTTAATTTTTGACAAGGTTACATTATTTTTATCTTTCCCAGCCATATTCCATGTGCATAGAACTTATTAGGATTGAAATTGGCTTTATGTATTCATAGAAACACACCCAATGCACCTTGTCTCAAATACTCACCATGAGATCCCATTTTCCCATTTTACTCAAGTTACAAAGGACATAAATAATAATCGTTCAGATTGACTTTAGAAAGTGATTGAATATTATTTAATAAAAATTTGAGTCACCGGGGTTCCAGTGAGAACATCAAGTTACCCTAAGTGATGGTCATCATCCGACAAAACCTATCCTATCAAACTCTTACCCTCAGTTCCAAAACAGACAGATCTATAGAGACAGTGAACAATTGCACTTAGCAATCATTCATACTTAAAAGTTTCTGACTAAGTTCAACTCTCAACATCCAGCAAACTGTTATCCACTAAACAAGGAAAAAATTAAGTACCATTGAACCTCCAATGAACATCATGTGATGAAAGAATTTGAAAATTTTTGAATGAATTTTGAACCATTTTTTTGAAAAAAATTAAAACATTTGACCATTTGTTTAAACAACTACAAACATTGGTTTAAGAAGGGGGAATTCAACATGACACTAGAATGACCCCTATCCCCCACACATAAAATACACCATTGTCCCCAATGTTGTATCTCAAGTTGGGAGATAGTTGAAGTTCATGATTGATAGAAAGTTCAACTTAAATAGGATATGGAAGGGTAGCAATGAGGTTCAAAAATTTTCTTTGCCTCACAAAAAGAGAAAGAACAAAGAAACAAAAACAAAATAACCCAACCCCACCAACCATCACCAGCAACCAAGTACATTTCTATTCCAAATGTTCCATTAAACATTTGTCATCGAGCGTAAGATCATATTTCAACCAAGTCCCATATATGCAACACAAACACGCACCACAAATCTCCAATGATCCTGCCCAAACAATCCTTTAAATAAAAACACCTTTTTATTGTAAACCATTTCCATCAAAACCATTTCAATTCCAAACCATCTTAATGTCAAACCATTTCAATAAAACACCATTTTTATTGAAAACCAAAGCATAACCAATTTCAAGGAAACATTTAATTTCAATAAAAATTTCCACTTTTTTTGAAAATATCTAGTCCCAAATCATGTGCCCCAATTCCATAAAATCCCCATTTTAAAATCAACATTTTAAAATCAAGAACCAAATAACTCATTCAAAATCCCCAATTTTCTAGATTTCAGAACCATCACTCAAGAAGGTTTCAAACAAGAGTTAAACAACCAAATTACAATCAATTCAACACCACACATTAAATTTGAAGGCATACCAATCAGTTATACTAAGTGGAGTCGAGAAAGAGGCCTCCTACCTTTAGGGTTTTGACGAAAACCACAACGAACGAAGAACGCTCAAGAAAACTGGGTTGATTCTTAAAAAACCCACCTAAGATCTCTTCTCCTAGAATGAACAAGAAAAAATCTCATCATATTTGGCATTCACACCCTTAGATCTACCCATAACAGTGGTATATCTAAGGAAACAAGAGAAAAGGATAAGTAGATCTAATTAGATCTAAGAAACCGATCAATAATGATGAAGAACGATCACATACCTCAAGAATTCAGCCTCAATTATCCAAGGGAAGCCTTTGGATCACCTCCAGAATAATGGGAGAACCTTATTTGACCTAAGGAGAAGATAATTCCTGAGTTATGGATGCTTAGGAAGAAAAACAAGCCACTTAGAGGAAAATACGCGTGAGATCTACTTTTTTAGGATCTCATTTAAGTGCCCACATGGTTAGTTTGCGTGGTATAGACAAACCATGTGCTAACCGTGGGTTATCTACTACCTCGGCAGACCCTCGCATGGTCTCATCACCCAATATCCTAAACTGTGATCCAACCATGCGAAATCTACTACCTCAGAGTGCCAATTACGCATAGTTTGGCCGCACGGTTTAGAAAAACTGTGGGCCGCCCATGGGACCTCCTCTTTTGCCTCAAAACATCATTCAATGTTCTCCCAAATATCCTATTCATCTCTATTAACCTTATAACAATTAAAATAATTATGTATGGGTTATATACCCGAAACTAGGGGTACTACACTTATCTATCTAACCATTTTCCATACCACAAGATCTTTGGAAATACCATTAAATAATGCTATATTTTCAAGGATTGGATTTAGGACCCTGTGGATAGCATTTTGGTCATGTTAAAAAATGTTTTGACATAGGTGGAACACATCTCCACCGATCTTGACAATGACAGTGAAGGTGAATGGAACAAGTTTCCAACTATGAGACTCAAAAGTATGACAAAAGGTTGGATCGTAGGGTAGTTACCTATTCCCACAGTGTCATCTATGCCTGCTTAGGCTGATCTAAATCTCTTGAAGTCACCACAACCCCTTCAACTAATGTTTCAATATCAACATCAAAACCCTCCAAATCTTAAAAGAGTAGTAATTGATGGTGAATAGTGAAGTAGAGTCCCGCACCTTAGACAAATCCATCTCATACCCTTAGAAATTTGATGCCACCAAAGTTGGGAATCACCCCTTGGGTATGCCCAATATTGGAAGATTCCTCTAATGGTGATCAAGAGTATGCCTCCATGAACACCTTTAAGTTGGTAGATCCCTTCATGGTACCCGATGATGAGGAGTATCAGGAAATCCCCCTGAGTTCCTACAATCAACACCTTAGATGAAATGGTTGAAGGCATGCAAGCTGATAGGATTCTCATGTCAGAACTTCAATCCAATCCATTCATGCTACCCAAACTGGATAATTAGTTCTGGATAGATCTCATCAAGCATAGTCATCCAAACCTACTCTTTCATACACGCTGATATTTTTGATCATGTTAAATGATTGGGCATAATGACAAAAGTCACATCATGATCAGATGTGTCCATAAAAATACATTCCTCAACCAGCCAATAGTGTTTCTAGGTGAGTTAACTGATGAGCATTAGGATATTTCCAGCACCATCTAGAATCTAGTGGTATAGCTAGAAGCACCCATTATACATCCAACCAAAGAGTGTACCCTTGTATCAAGTAATGTACATCTAGATTGGGAGTACAACATGATAATGAACATTTCCATCATATCTTCAAGGCTCATGATCCTTATGTATCTCTTCTTATATAAGGAAATGTGTGAGGCCCTCGTAGAGGCCTTGAAAACCCCTTCCATTTTAAGGTGGATGTAGATACTATATAATACTGCTATGTAGGGGAGGTCAATGAAGTATAATGACAAGATATCATTTTGTTCTTTGAAGAAGATGAGGGCTTAATCGTGTAGGGTAACATTCACTCACTGTACATCACAGGGTAGTTCAATGGCATGGATGTCTGCTACATTCTGGTGGAAATAGGTTATGAGTTCAATATCATCCCAACCCACACACTCTGTAATCTATTACTGACATAAGCATATTTGAGTCCCTCTAACCTAAATATTTAAGGTAATGATAGGACTGGGTAGTGATTGTGTGGAAGAATCTATTTGAAGACCCACTTTGGTGTCTTGATAGCAAGCACCAAATTCATGGTTATATCATAAGATACTACCTAAAATGAATTGATGGGTAGGACCTAGCTTCATCTAAATGATGAAATTCCCTCCTCGCATAACCAATGACTCAAGTAATCACTCAATGGATGAGTAGGAATGATTTAGGGTGATACATCTCCATTAGACTCCTATAATGCCTGCTATTTGGATGTCTTATATTACAAGATCAAGGAAAAGTATGTTCATTCCAATGAGGTAGAGCACACAACCATTGAATCCATCCCATGGAAATACATGGATGGTTCTTTCACCCTCCCAATTCACCAGATAGAGGCTTTGATGCCACACTTGGGAAGTTGATTTGTTGTTTTTATGAGGAATGGGAGATGTGTCCCTAAGTACAAGGAATGCCAGAATATTAACTCGTACTAATACACATGCCAGGCATGGGTGATACCAAAAATCACAACCCATATAAAGTACCCAGATGTTATCCTTATGGTCACCATTCCATGAATTTCTCTCTTATTCTATAGATAAGGGTTGAGTTGTGACGACCCGGACCCAGATGCCACCTAATGGGGGCTCCGAGCCCAGTGGGCCACATGGCCTCAAGTGCATCTTATCGAAAACCAGAGGGTGTTGACTTGCAATGAGGGCCTCGGGTGTGTCTGTAGGAAGACTACTACCTCATTAGCAGAGTGTAGCATAGTGGAAGGAATATAAAGGAATAGTAAATAGCTGATGCAATATAAATAAACAACGGAAGAAAACTGATGCAATAGATAAACTAGAATAACAATAACTGTATCAAATGGAATAATGATGATGTAATTTCATGTCACTAGAAAACTGGAAAACATGGATACTTGATAGCATGCATAACATGTTACACAAGGTAAAAGAAAACAACGACAACTCCAAGAATCCTAAGATCCTACACTGTCATCTACTATCAAGACCATCCTATCAACACTCAATCAAGTGTTGGAAGCTGTATGCCACCCTTTTCAATACATGGAACCATTAAATCTACAATAGGTACCAAATGGAACTCGGATAGGGTATGAGATAAACCTTAGTGGGCCACCACCAAAGGTGTCTATAACACCCGGTCTATGTAATAGAATGTATCTGTTTGTAGGCATGTATATATAAAGTAAAAAAAAATAGTATAATGTGACTAAATACCCATGTACTTTATTTAGCGCTTGTCTGGTGTTTGAACATTTAAGAAGTTCATTAATTAAGTAATTACCATTTAATATTAATAGCTCTCATGAGGCATAGCCAATACTGACATCACCATGTGATAATATAAGTAGTGAAGGTTTCATGATGTAACAAGGAAACCTAAAAATGATATCCAGTGAGGGAGTTCCAGGGTAATAACCAAGGTAACATAAACTCACATAAACCTAAATCATTAGTATCTAAGTCTAGAGAGGGGTTAGGAGTGTAATCTAAGGAGTTCAATCCAAGACATTCCACAATAAGGATCCCACCAAGTCCAAGGAGTGTATTAAAGGTAAAATGGGTCTAAGAAAGGACTGGGTCCAAGGAGTGTATCTAAGGCACCTACTTGTCAATGCTAGATCCAAGGAGTGTATCCAAGGTATCCTGAAAAAATGAAAGCGGACCCTATATTAGTATACTAGGAAGCTAAGTAATAGACAATAATCAAAATATAGGTGTGTATATCAACCTAATCAAACCACATTCTTGAATCAGAATGGGGTTCCCAAGACCCAGGGTATTCTCTTATAAAAATCTAAGGTGAGCTTGAGTCAGTACATTCATAATTAATATAGTAATAATGTGATAATTCATTTTGTTCATGTATTTCCTTCTATTATTCTATATAGGTTAAGTAGAGTTGAAACCATTTATTTATTGGTCTAATCCCAATCTTCAATTAGTTTGGATAGGCCAAGTAGCTTTGCAACCATTAAATTAAGTCTAAGTTTACTATTAAGGCATATTAAATTATTGTGGTTCTCTTCGCTACCTTCCATCAACATGGAAGGGGTGAAACAGACATGTAACCATTATTCAATATCTTTTAATAATTCTATGTTATATACTTAGTATACTTTCCATTCCACATTCCACATTTAATAATCATTTTAAGAACTTACATTTGGTTGTTCAAGTGGTGAGAATACATGGTACATGCCATTATGAAAATATCATTTAACAACAAAAAATTTATTATAGGAAGTCTTAGGAAGTTCAAGAAAGGGAACACCTGAATGGTGGCTCAAACATGTCAAATAACTAAAAACCCAACTATGGAATAACCTTCGACATGAGGGGGATTGAGTTTGGGTGTTACCACTAAAAACTAATAATATATTTGGAATGAGAATAACCATTAGATTCTAACAAGTATAAGCACGTAATGTAAATATTAGAGACGGTCCTCAATGGGTTTTTAGGGCCCCACACAAACATTCAAAAATCAACAAAATTTATGGATGAGTTATAGACCACCCATATTATGGTTGTACGATCCTCCTCCTCCAGTATCGACCCTTGATTTTCCTCAAATCAGAGTATATCTAAGAAAAGGTGAAAAATTATCACATGGTGATACCTAGGTCGAGAGAGAAAGTGAAGAAGAACAACTAAAGAGGACTCGAGTACTTATCGTTCCGTATCCAACATGATGAATTAAAGATTGATCGGATGTCGGATGATGGAGATCTCTTGATTCTATGTTTTTATCTTCAAAAATCCCCACATTGAGATAGAAATAGGTCAATCCCACATAAGCTCAGACTAGGGAGGAAGGGAGTACTTAATTAGAATATTAAGGGAAACACTAGAAAATTACTTATCGAAATAGTATGTGCATGGTTTGTCTGCATGGTTTGTGAAACCATGCACAAACTTTGCAAGACGACTTTTCTTGAAAAGTAATCCCCCACATTGTTTGATCAAACTGTGTTCCAGCCATGTATGATTAATTGCAAAAAAATGGTCTCTCTTACGGTTAGACAGCACATCCGTGTGCCAACCGTGCGAGTTGGATCTGTCTGAAAAAACCACTTCCGCATGGTTTTCCAAATAGTGCATAATTCTGCACGGTTTTATCTAAACCATGCTCCATGTCTGTTTTCTGAAAAATATGGTTTTTGGTCTCCAAATAAGACCCATACACCCTCTAAACCTTTGATAACTCATTATTCATCCATATTAGGTCCAAATTAGAGATCTAGACCAAAAATTAAAGGGTTCATACCTGAGTGAGAACCGGGTTCTTACATGATTCTTTATAAACTGACTCGCCACTATTTCTTTGATATTAATCATAGAACCCACAGTTGTGGACCTAATGGAATTAACTTAATATCCGATATCACCATGTTTTCAATAGAGAAACTATTTCATTATGAGGATTCCACATCCTCCCAAGTAGGTACCAACATTCCCCCAGAATCAGTTGGTCTAGATGAATCATCTCCTCCCATTGATTTCAATGCTTTAGATGATGAAGAAGATTTGGAAGAAACTCTTGAATCATTTGAAGAAGGAATCACAATCATCATTGATGAGATGCTTTTGGTAGACCCTAGTACTGAGGAAAATCCAAGGCCAATGCTGATCAGTGCCACCACCCCCCAGATGAATAATAGTAATATTTGGATTTCCTGAATAAACATTGTGACATATTTTCCGAGATTTATGATGAGATTTTTGGACTAGACCCTCAGGTTTCCATCCACCATCTTGGTCTCCTAGTGATTCATTGCAAGTTCAAGAAGTCTCCCAGGAATGTTCACACTTATCATGGTTCTATGGTAAAGGATGGTGTTGGTAATCTTATCAAATCCAAATTCATCAATGAAGTTCAGTACCCTAAGTGTCTTGTCAACATTGTTCCAGTCATAAAAAATAATGAGAAAATTAACGACTATGTCAACTTCTAGGATCTCAACCGCCATATTCCATAGTATTAATTTCCCCTTCCAAAGACATCTATGTTTTGGGTTCTCTCTTTCATGGATGTATACTCCACATAAAATGAAATATCGATGGCCCCTATAGATGAGAAGTCTACCTCCTTCTAATCTCCACAAGGTAACTTCTTTTTTCAGGTAATGCCTTTCGTTTTGAATAATCCCGGAGCCACTTATAAGTGTTTCATGCCTCAAATCCTCAAATCAATCCTTAGGATGCTTGTAGAATGCTACATGGATGATTTAGTGGTTTAATGCCACCAGTTTTAATCCCATAACATAGATCATGAGAATGTTTTGGCTTCCTCTACTCTCAGAATTTTAAGATTAACCCATTGAAGGGTACATTTGGGGTTACCTCTAGGAATTTTCTCAGTTTCTTTGTCAGATATAGAGGCATCTATATCGTTCTAGATAATATCAAGATCATCAGTTATATTCCTCCTATGAGAAACATACTTAAGCTATGTGGCATTTATGTAAACTTAGACTACTTACACTAATTAATCAAAAATATTTCCAAAAAAGTGTAATCTATTTTCCAAGATCATTAATAAAGGTACCATTTACTAGTGGGATGAATAGTTCATGGATTCAATCCGGGAAATCAAGTAGTATCTTCTACAACCTCCAGTTCTATTACTACCCATCTATGGGAATCCTCTGGTCCTCTATATGACCACCTTGAAAAAATCCCTTGATATCATTCTATCATAGAAGAATAATGAAGGTAGAGAGAATAGATTATACAATCTCAGTCGCATGCTCCTCAATATAGAGACCAGATACTCTCCTATCGATAAGAGCTACCTCACACTAGTTTTTGTAGTGTAGAAGTTGTGGAAATATTTGAAGTATCATGAGGTACATATGGCATTCCAAGTATACTCTCTAATGTATATTTGGAATCAAACCATGTTGATAGGATGTATAGCTTGTTGGGTAGTGAACATTCATCATTTCTAAATCAGTTTTGTATAGTAGAAAGTTGTCAAAGTCCAGGACTTGGCCGACTTTCTGGTTACTCATCCAGCTCTTGAAGAATTTCCTCTGTATTTTGATTATTTGGATGAGGTTAAGCACTTAGTGGATTAGGATATACCTTGTTGGAGGATTCATTCAGATGGTGCCTCTTGGATCCCAACTTGTAGAAGGCCCAATAATCCCATGGTCAATGAGTAGGCATGGGGATCATATTCAACATGTCTGCACTGGTTTTTTTCCGTAATCTTCCCTGTTGATAGAAGGCTACACCCAAAATGAGGTAGTGTATCAAGATATCATTACTAGTCTTGATCTTTAATTTGATATTGAAATCCCATAATTTCATGTTAAGGGAGACTCTGAATTAGTCATCAACTAGATCATCGATGACTATACCCTCAAAAATCCATAGCTCATACCCTTGATCAAGTACAATTTCTAGTTGATGGCCCAATTCCCTTATCAATCGAAAGTTACTCATGTTCTATGGGTATATAATGGTCTAGATGAAACATTAGCCAGTATAAACACCTATCTTACAGAGCTTGACCAGGATGATCTGTTCATTCACATAGATCATTTGAGGGTTACCACTACTGTCATTAAATATGATGATGATTTACAATATGTGAACTAGCTGGACACTAGTTCCTTCTATACCAAGACCTCAGGTCCCCCACAACTGAATAAACCTCCATTTGGAAAACCCCATTCATTTAGTGTCTCTAGCATAACACTCTCCTATTAGATAGATCAAAATGTGATTGAATCCATCAACGTGAAATTTAGTTCACCCTCTAGAGTGGTCCTAACCTCAAGAAGACTCTCTATAGATGATTGTTTGATGTAATTATCCTATTATGCATACAAGAAGATGAGATTCCCTAGGTTATTTAGGAAGTTCATTCCATGTCTTGAAGTTCCTATTAGTCAATTTTGAATATCTATCACCAGATTTGGAAGCTGGGATACTTATGTCCCACCATTGTTTACAATTGCATTGAGTATAACAAAAGGTGTCATGCATACTCAATTCATGGATTTTTTTTGCATTAACTATTGGATATAATCCACACCACCAAGTATTATTATCCCTTTGTAGTTTGGGGACTTGATGTTGTGGGGCCATACCCTCTAGAAATAGATTGGTAGCGTGGGTTCATTTTTAACATGATATAATTATTCTACAAGTGGGAAGATGTGATTACCCTCAAGGAATTAATGTCCCAATTATTGATTTAATTCATGATCTACTACATCATTCATCGATTCATAGTTCCTCACACCCTTCTCACCAAAAATAGTACCAACTTTTGGTATGCTGAGCTGAAAATGTTGTATACCAAGTACAGTATTCGGTCCAACCATATTTACTGTTACCAAGGATAAGAAAATGGATATATCTAGGTGTTCCAAAAAACCCTCTCTAACATTCTGTAGAAGATTTTGGGCCAAAAAATTAGATTTTTTCAGAAAGGATCCCCAAAAACCTATGGGATTATTAGACAACGACTGAAAATTCTACCAAGGTAACTCTAAATTCCATGTTTTAAGGAATAGAGGTAGTCCTACACATTTATATTTTGATACTATCACTCCGAGAAGATGTCTATGAATAATAAAAGCTATATAGAACAGAAGAAGTTCATCTTTATGAGTTGGAATACCTCGAAGAGAACATTGTTTAGGTATTGCACAATCTAAATAGGAACCTGAATTAGATAGTGAGGATGTTAAACAAGAAATTTTTACACTACTCCTTCATGAAAAGTTACATGGTAATAGACCGTATAAAGATAATGATACTTGGTATGAAGCCTCTATAGTTGGATCCCAAGGGGGGATGACCTTACATAATTCACAAGGTCTATTCCAATGGTGACAACTCTTTGATCACCACAAAAAGAGATCTCATTTCTCCTCCTACCAATGATAAGTTTCTCAAGTAACACTTCATGCGAGGATGCACCCATCATCCTATTTTCATGAAAGTAAACTGCATAACAGCCAGTGTACCAACTAGATGATGACAAACTATATAGTTATAGTGTCCTAGTTGCATGATGTCAAATATCATAACACCTATTGTCCATACCATATGATGTTAAACTACATGCACATGTCTCGGGAACATGATGTTAAACTAGGTGCTTGGTCCAAACTCTATAAACCTAAACTAAGAGCCTCACTGGTTCAATCTTTAAGACTTAAAATAATATACATACTATGGTCCACAAAACATGACATTAAACTATTTGAAAAACGTTTCTTAGCTCTATGACATTAAACTAGAAATAATATTCTAAGAATCATGACTTAAAACTATGTACGAAAATTTTTAGAAAAGTGTGGTGTGGCACCAGGCCTCCTAGAACCTCATTTAATTTGAGTTTTCCACTCAACCATGCCACATATGCCAGTTTTAGGAGGCCTCCTTCCCTAGGTATAAAATCTATGAACTTAAACTAAGAGCTTATGGTTTAGGAATTATGATCATAAATTACTATCAAAAGGTCTGAGTTTTATGACCTTAAACTATGAATAATAGTCCAAGAATCATAAATTAAATCTGTATATGGTTTTTTTCAGGATGTGTCATGTGGCGGTGGGGATCCTAGGACCTCATTCATGTTGAGTTTATTATTACTCCACCATATGCACATTCCTCTAAATAACATCCCCTTTTTCTTAGTTCTTGTTTTAAGATCTTAAACTAGTAAAAACCCTTTGTTACAAACTCCATGACACACAATTAAGTACCTATATTCTAAATATTATGACCCTAATTGTATACAAGTCCTATCGAGAATATATAGTGTGGTGATGGGCCTCCTACCCCCTCATTAATTTTGGGTTTTTCAATCCACCGAAAGAAACAATTACTATTGAAGAACTCACCATTTATCTTGGTCTGAGCATTAGTACCTTAAACTAATATCCACCATATTGTCCATGACACATGATCGTAAACTGTTCACTTCAAGTCCAAGCATCGCGACTTTAAACTACATGTGGGTTTCTACCCATATTTTTATGTGTGGCAGTGGGACTCCTTGGCCCTCATTCACATCAGGTTTTTCATTCCACTATATGAAACATGTCCATTTGGGGTACCTAACAACATAGTTTCAAAATTAATGACCTTAAACAATGATCCTACATCCTCAATGCATGATGTTAAACTACGATCTTAACCCATATAAAATCTGTATGTCTCTTACATCATAATAATAGAAAATTTCTATCTAGTTTTAAACTAGTATTCCTTATATGATAAGTATGGGATGATTAAAAAGTGTTACCTCATGTCCTAAACATGAGATTCCCCACAAAATCTATGGGATTCCTCTACTTCCCCCGTTAGAGAGGATAACCCCTACCAGTGTTGGTCTCTTATGGTTCTATGTTCTAGATCTATATATGGCTTGATTCCCATCCTTATGGGGTATGTAGTGATTCTCAGACTCCTCATCTCTAGACCCAACCACAAAATTCATTTACTATTTATCCCATTGGACTCAGTTATGGTCTAGGTATTATGATTATAAATTGTATACAATTCATTTGAAGGTTTGTATGTGGCATTTGAGATTTCTTAGCCTCATTCATTTCAGATTTTACCTCTTGTATTACATATATTTACCCTTTGAGGTAATGATTTATCTATATTACAAATGACATGACTCTATAATATCCACCATTTTCCAGATCGAATGACCTTAAATGGTGTGTGTCACCTTCCAGAACTATGTGGGGCTTCATTACCATCCTTATGGGATACATAGAACCACTCAGACTTCTCATGTCTGGGCCAAACCACAAATTCATCAAATCATTCCTCCCCTTGGACCCATATTGGTCTGAGATTTAATACCTTAAAATAATATCCACCCTCAGTCCAATCATCATGAATATAAACTCCATGCAAATAATCTCAAGAATGCATGGTGTGGCACTTGGCCTCTAGGCCATCATTCATGTCATGTTTTTCACTCTACCATGCTATGCATATCCTTTTTTGGGAGATTCCCTATGGTCCAAAATTTAGAAACTTGAACTAAGGGATTATGGTCTGATATCAAAGACCTAATTATAGTATCCATGGTACAAGAAATATGACTTTAAACTATTTGTGAAACCCGAGTTTCAATCCCACTTTCTGATACACCTGATTACACACATTGAGTTTTTATTGGTTGGGATTTCAATTATATTTAAAATCTATAAGGATCCCCTAATAGTGATGGTTTTAGTCCATTTTGGCTCACCTCCCATCCTAGGACAATTCCTAAAGGGATATGTTGCAGAAAACAGTGGATCTTATGTTTTGAACTTGGTCAAAAGTCGATATTTCATTTTATCACCCCATTGATGACTGGTATGGTCATGGTACTTGTGTTTTGGGGATGGTAAATAATAGATTACTAATAAATATTCTCCCATTTATCCAGGTCCTGAAAATATGGATTTAACTCCTTACCACCTCTCTATTTCTTGGGGGAGTCCTAACACCCTTAGTGTCGCCCATTTGTGCATTTGTGTTCATCATGTAAGCAGTCTGTTGTCACTGGGAAATTTTCAACCTGGTATCTCCTCACACATAAAGTGCACTTACACATTTCTGGAAGACCCTATTACTATTCTTTATTTTCCACATCGAGCATAAATCACATAGGCTTAGGATTTATGGTTGGGTGTGTACTAATGTGGTTAATCTGCACAATGGAGCTTCTGTTCCAAAACTACGACCTTAAACTATGAGTCTATGACCAATAATATTGACTTTTAATTGCATACGAATACTCTTAAGAATGTTTGGTGTGCTACTGGGCCTATTTTTTCCCCATTCACATCGGGTTTATTTCTATTATGCCACACAAATACACTCAAAATAGAAACTTCCATAGTCCCTACATCATGAATTTAAATTGGTTTCCCATGGTCTATAAAACATGACTTTAAACTATTGGCCATGGTCTCGACCACACAACCTTAAACTATGTGTAATGTCCCAGTCACATGATGTTAAACAATAGGGATTGTCTTGATCACATGATGTTAAGATGTACCATGAATCTCTTTCACTGTATGATGTTAAACTATGTGTCTATCATCCACAATTTCACAATGTAAAATTGAAAAAAATATCAAGACCTTTTCTAAGAGGTCCTCTCATTCAGTGCTGGTCATCTACCAAATCATTCACATTTTCAACTATCGATCGAAATCCGAGATTTATCTCCCTTGGAAGATGGATTTGATATTTTTTGAGACCAATATGATTATGCCAGTGATATTTAATTCACGGTGGTATAATTACGAGAGTGTTGGAATATGTCTGAGCATTCAATCACTCCATTTCCATGCTTTGCGTGCCCCTTATTTAGAACACCATCCTCTACCACATATGAAGGGACAACCTAAAGACATGGTCTCATGCCATAGTGTCTCACCTACCATCCCAGGTAAACTTACCAAAATACTTTGGATTACATTTTGAGACTAGAATCATGTTTCAAACATGGTCAGTGGTCAACCAACATTTTTTGTCCCCATTCCAAGCTAATTGTACATATAATGTGTTTCAAACATGGTCAGCAGTTATCCTTTATCACCATGCCAGTATTGTTGTGTTCCAAATTTTTGTAATTGTGATTCAAACTTCCCATTACCCTTTATTCGGATAGAATTTAATTCCCATGGTGTTACCCCATTCGTTCACTTGAAAACATTGGAAAAGTAGGTTAGCTATTTTCAGAGACCTATTCTCTAGCCATAACCTATACAAACCCCAAAACTCTTAGTGTTTAGTCAAAAATAGAAGAACCCAAGTGCTAGATGATTGTGTAGAATTGTAATATGAACAACAATCAATTGTCTGTCCCTTGCTTCTCACACAAATAATGATTCAAATGATATTATGGATTGGTAATTGGTTATCTCACAAATATGATCAAAGTGTGAAAATTAAAATAAGAAAAGAAATGAATCCATGCACGTAGAAAAGTTTAAATAGAAAAAAAAAATAAATTTTGGCATTACATATAGTCATCCAAATGTTGGATCCTCTCTCGAATATTGAAAAAATGGCCCCTATGGCTCTACTCCAGAAATCAAGCACTGCAGCCCCACAAAACTCTAGTGGATGGCCTCTAATGTCTGCTGCCACCTCCTGATATCTGTTTCCTATTCATCTAATACCATACAAATCTCATCGGCTTTGATCTATGCATGATCCCACTCATCTTTGAGATTGGAAATCTAAGATTTCACCTACCTCATGAATCTCTCAATCACCACCAACTGAGCCTTCAGTTGATGACGACCTCTGATTAAGTGTTAAGGAAATAAGATTTATTGATCATTTGTCCCTATAGATTTTGGATTTCATTATTGAATTATTAGAAATTGTGAATTCTTTTGGACTTCTCCTAATTCTAGGAAATTTCCTTATGATGGATTCCTTCACACACCCACTTAGTGAGAAAAGAATGAACCAGTGCATGAAGACCATTAGTGTGCACCCATCCGAGGCATATATTGTATAACCAATGGAATAGAGAACCCATCCAGAGCACTAGTTATGGTTATGGATTATTATTAATGAATTGTTTTATGAAATTACAAACCCAATATTGGATTATGTGATTCTATTCCACTATGTCAGGGTCAGAGTCTTTCATATCTTCAGGCGGTGTAGGCTCATACGTAGGTTGACCTTTAATAAGTCTAGTAGCAAGGTCTTCCTCTAGCATCCTATTAGATGGTATGAGCTCTAGATTATGAGTTCAGTCATCCAAAACTGACTCTTCTTCAATATCGTCTCCCCCACAAGCCTCTATTTCCACCCCACTAGTGGAATAAATTGTATCAGCAATTGACTATTCATTTGGGACCAAGGCCGATTCAACTTAGATGACCAAATCCTTATGAACCAGCACAATTATTAGAGAAGACCCCAATATTTCCCTTCCTCATCTGATTTCTAGGTATAAAACCTTTCAAGAACTACTTGGTATGTAAACACATTATTTAACCTAATCAGAAAATGACAAGTTTGTATTTGTGAGATCTAAGGACTTATAGGAGTTGAGCATTAGTAGATTTAGCTCCTAAGTTACAGTAAGAATTTCCACCACATGAAACCCTTTGAAAATGGTTGGTATTTAAAAGACTAGAACCAACTCCTCTTGCATCACCTAGGAAGGAGTTTCATGGAACATGAAAACAAGTTGACCAAAGGATCCATGGAAATTTATTTATGGATGAATAGATCGAGATATGCTCTTACCTTGAGATAGAGGAATTTTGATGATGATTCATCTTAGGTGAAACACCTATCTATAAGTGGGTTCCACCATTGGGATTATAAGATGTGATCCCCCATAGATTACAGGGAGGACCCAAGGTTCCAGAGTTGTTACCCTGACCTCCTTTACTGGACCACCAACCTCTTCAGCCTTAGGAACAGTCCCTAGAGAATACCTATATGCACCCATTCGTGCACCTTCAACCCCTTCTACAGGGGATCCTTTCCCTTTGTAAATATTCTATTGTAAAGGAAATTTTTTAGTTATAAAATATAGATAATGAAAGGGTAGGGATCAATGAAGGCAAGTGAGTTAAGATTTACCTTGAGAAACTCAACCAAGTCTCTTATAATCCAGTGAATTTTAAAATTTATTGGGGACTCCCTTGATGAGAAGATAACCCCTAGGATTATCCATTGCTTTATTTCTATTCCTCTTTGTCACTTGGTTCTTCCCCAGACAATGAAACATCAACATTCGGTGTCTCCACCCAATCTGACTCATCACCAAATATCACTCGTACTGGGGTGGAAGGAGGTTTATACTTCCCCTTCTCACATGCCTAAGTGTCCATATCCACAAGATATACATGTATTTGGTGTAATCTCACCCTGGGAGTTATCTAAATGGCCTAAATTCTGGTAGCTCGATCCCATATCTCTTCAAATCTTTCCATAGTTATTTTGTCAAAAATGACATTTGAATCATCCACAAAGTCGTCTAGAGAGAGAGAAAGATAGCATTGGCAGTCGCCTATATCAAGTACATCATATTATTCCTAGTAACCTTTATTCCTTTCCCCTGAGGTCTCTTCTGAGACCCTTCCTCTTCAGGATGCGGGGGGTGATAATGTGTCTTGCGACATCCCCACTACAGTTCCAGCTTAAGCTTCCCCAGATGCCTGGATCACCCCTCAGGGGGAATCCTACCCACTTACTCACCACTGTGGATCCTCAATTACCAGTTCAAGTACCTGAATTCACTTTCACAAGATTGGATCCGAATATACTAACACCCATTTTCTAGCATAGTCTGTCGATAGTCTAGTATCAACGTTGGTTGGTGGTAGCATAATTGTTTCCCTAAATCCCACATTCACTAGTATACACTATAAATGATGAAGTATACATGGTTAATTCTCCTCATGGACCCAATGTAGAATCTCTTCATCCCCCACTAAAGGCACAAAAAAATTCCTGGTGATGTGGTACAGTGTAAAATACTCCCAGAAGACACGGTCGTTGATCTTAGACACCAACAATCCACCTCATAATATTTGATGCACTCCTTATATTACCATGCTCCTCACATGTTGTCCACTATTAGACCAACTAGAACTAACCAGAGATGAAAGTTTTAGTGCACATGGTTTCCGATACAAACTTTGTCCCTAACTTCATCAAGAATCATCAGATGAACCCCAACAATATTCAATAGAGATGACTATAGACTAGTATTTGGAGGGATTATGGAGTTAAGGAATTAATGACCACCTATTCATGCTATGATCTATCCATGTAAGAACTAGAACCATTCATAGACACTCCTTAGCTTGCTTACCCTTGTAATTCAACCCAATAGGCTGTAGAGTTGGGCTAGCATGGGAAACCGAAATTGACCCTATTACTAGTTGGTAGAATTGACACCATCACCAACATCCTCAGGGGAATTCCCATCAACATGTCCATAACCAACAACAACCAAACACCCAAGAATGTGTTGAGAAATTCTTTGTAGTTGACAAGTGGATCCTAGCCTCCCACTATACTATACCCCCATTTCTGAAACATTCCTTCTTCCATGATCAACCAGTATGATCCTAACTTCCTCCTATGTAATGTTTTTAGGAACTATTTTCCTTGACCCAACATCCTCACATTTAGAACCTTCTTTAGAAACATGTCTAACCATGACTTGAAAATAATGTCCTTGTGAATAACACGAACATAAAATAACTTTTTATTTAGTGCCTTCAAAAGGTTTTGTTCTGAGATATAAATCTATTGATTATCATTCCCACATTCTCTAATGGAAGGATCTCATCATACTAAAATAATTCTAGAAAAATTCAAATGATGTAGTGTATGTCCTATAATTTTATGTTGAATTCACTATGATAAATATGGAACATGTTTTTATTCGAGGACCATATAATAATGAGCTATGGAACCCACTCTAGTTGATGATTAAAGTGAAACTGTGATGTCCACCCCACATCATATAGTCCAACATGGTGAAATTATGACCCATACTCTAGGCATGTGTAGCATATTCAATACACAAGACCCAATTAATTATGAAATTACCACCCGATTGTATGTATCGGTCCTTGTTCCATCCCAATATATTTTCATGCATGTTGCTTTGGAATATGGTAGTATAGTTGGCAGGAAGCTATTGTTACTCTGGTTACTCCCATGTGACCATCCTGGTCTTCCTATTCAGTGAATAAGTGTCAATAGCCTCATTCTCCCTAGAAGGATGGATATGAATAACTATTTCATTGTGTCACCCCCTAAGGCTGGGATGGTGACCTTGTTTAGCAACTTGAAATTCCATAGTTAGAGATAGTATCTCTGTGGATAGATTTTCTATGATCCTTTCAGGATGGCCAGAAGAATATGATTGTCCAACATCACCCTCCTAGCCAGAGAGATCTATGGATTTCCAGTCATTTCAGATCCCCGAGTAGTAGTAGAAGCTTCAATCTCAATAGGGTTCTGTTGGCCAATCAATTTGGATGAGTTTGAAGAATCCAAGGAAGGGGAACATAAGGAGGATTATACACAACAAAAGCGGTAGTGTAAGTAAGTTTATCAATAGGCATGCAAGATAAGCATTTGGTTGAAAATTTAAATTCATGGAAGAGTGATTCTATTTGAAAGAACTATACAAGGCTTGGTTTTTCATGTAGATCAGTAGACTTATGCACATGAGAGAAAATACAATTATTGTGTAGAAAGTCAAAAGTGTTGTACAGGACCCCATCCACTTATTTTTATGTGTATAACATGGTTTTCTAGGAAAATATGAGCCTTCTATTCCAAATCATGAATTTTTCATGCACCCATGGAAGGGAATCCATTTCTTCAGCATTTCTCTTGGAACCCAACATTTTGGTACCCTCTCCACCCATATTCTAAATGGGGTGGGGGTATTTTTGGCATCTAAAACTTAGTTAAAGCTACACATTAACCACTTTGGGAATACCAAATCCATTATACAACTCAACATATTAATCGAGGGACAAAAAGGGTGGAACACACAATTTTCAATGCATGCATGTAAGATCTAAATCTACACGCTAAATGATTGAAAGCCAAATAGGAAGAAATATCCTACTACTTATTCAAAGGTTGATAGAATGGAAAAGGTCACCACATAAAATATGTCAGTGTTGCATGCATGAGAATCCAATATACATGAAAACCTCTTGCATGCTAGAGGAGACTTCAAAATAATACCTTCTGCAGTTGGCCATTACAGAAAATGATAAAGCTATATGGAAGACCTATTCCTTGTCCAAAATCTTGTGTGCCCATCACTGAAGATTGAAGCTATAAATATAATATTCCACTAGTTTTGGTTGATTCTATGGAAGAAAAATCATTTTTTTTTTCAAAAGACCAATCTTTTGAGACATCATGAAAGCATGAAACCCCCAAGGTATAAAATCTTATGTGAAAAGTTCCCTATGGTTTCACCACTGACTGGCCCCAATGTTGAGTAATCCTCACCCAACCTTTTTCTATCCAATAAATATGAACACAAAGGATCCTCTTATGTGCAACCATTCCTTTTTCATGTAGGTACCAATATTATGCACACCCCTTCTCTGAATCTCAATTTCCATCCCTTATGTCATAGAACCATGCTTGAGAAACCTTTGCATGAAACACCCATAACATGGACACACCTCTTGCATGAACACTCTAAGATTTCTCACAAAAATTTCTGGTCCCCTCACGTGATGCCTCTTTGGAATTTGTTACATTACCTATTGCTTCTCAATATAGGTATTCTAACACCTGTTACTTATTAGCATAGGCATGCTAACATGGGCCTTGTGATTGAACACTCCTCCCTGTCATCATAGCCTGGAATTTATGAATCCATGACCCCAACAGAGGCACATTCATGATAGTTATTTAATACTTAAGGGTTAAGAGTGAGCCCCCCACATGAAAGATTCATGGCGTAAAACTACTTTTTCCAAACATTCTTAAAACATGAAGTTAAACTGTGGGCTTACCCTATATAATAAGAATAGGATACTCCATGTGTGAGTGGAATGGAATCATCTATACACCTCCCACCCTGACAGGGAATGAGATCCTCATCACATTGAATGAGATCCCCCTCACATGGAATGAAATCCTCCCAGGACAGCTTCCACACGTACTCCCCAGACCATCTTTCGTTGACACTTCTTTCATTGCACGAGTGTCTGTTCTATTGATTCCTCTTGTTTCTCACAATAAGTATGACTATCATGGTCATAGAGGTTAGTAAAAACCATGAAATATACTCCATATCCTCTATGAGACTTCTCTAAACATATATTCCCTAATATCCACTCTAATGGGTAGCTTCCATATGTAATCTCCAACCAAATGGTCCAATGGGACTCCTCCTTATGTATAATTACCAAAAATTCTAAACTTCACGGTCATTGATTCTGAACCAACTGGGATATATAGGAATTATCCCTAAGGTTCAAACCCGACATCCATATCCTTCAAAATTTTCTCTAGGCCACATCCTCTGTAAGATCATGTCCCTCAATAGGGAGACCACATCTTCTCTAGGTCCCTTGGTCATCTCAATACGCAATCTTAACACTAACATCAACCAAGATAATTCCTCTTGTGAATGACATGTTATATTCATAATACCCACACCATCCCTTGTTAGTGCACCTTTCAATGTGAATACGTCCTTACTTCTTGAAATTAAACAACATGGAGTGGCCTAGTCACACGACCTCAAACCAAGGCATCGAACTACGTGAGTTTTGAACCCAACCTCCTAGAAAGGGTATGTAGGATGCCTCCCTAAGGGTCAATCCTGAAAAATAGTAAATCCATGTTCTCCCTCCAAGGGACACACCTCCCTGATCCACCTCCAGGTGTGTTTTAATAAACCTTCATAGTGTGACATCATCTCTTTATGGGACACACCTCCTAGATCTGACTCCACGGGGTGATTTCATCCATCCATCGATAAACCTTTCGAGTGCTCCCTCCAAAGGATGTACCTCCCTAGTCATCCTCCTTAGGGTGTTTTGATCGATCCAATCCACCTTGAAAAGATGGTAAACTTGCTACCCCAAATACATACCACATGAAAAACATGGGATGCCAGAGGTGAAAGACATGGAAGATACATGACTTCATAATTAGATACCTCATGATCAACATAATATACCTTAGTTTTTTAAATTATGATTTCTCCATGATATGACCTCTTATGAGGAAGCATACAAGTGACCAATATTCCTAGAATCCAGACATACCAACGATGACCAATGTGACTACTCTTATGAACAAAGGTTGCTACCCTATCAAGACCCCCTGGACTTTCCAAATAGAAGCAACATAATTAATCATCATTCACAAAAATATGTCATTTATAATGAGTTTCATGAACAGGACTTAACTCTATGAGGGAGACTAGGGCTAGGAGACAAGTTCGAAGGAGGAATCCAATAATGTAGGAACTAACATACCATCATCCCTTTTCGATAAAGGAGAATAAATCACAGATAAAATTGATGCAATCCGCCCACATTTGGAAAGTGGGAATGTAAGGTAAAAATTTTCCTAGTGAAATTTAACATTCATTCGGTTTCCCTAGTGAAAGAATCATAAATAGGTCACTAGTGGTACCCTTTCATCATAAGCTTCCTTCTTTGAGGGGCTTGGCTACAATGATCTTCATCAGAGATTTCCTTCATAATAAGGTGGATTTTATTTGATGTGTCCATTAGGGAGAACACTAGAAACGTCTACCATTCCAGAAAAAACTATTAAAATTAAGGATATTTAGTGGGGAGTAAGAATTTATAGCACCTATTTCCCTCCCCAACCCACGAATAAGATAGAGTAACATCCAAATATCCAATTGTACCTCCATATTCTCTTCTTTCCTATAGATACCAAGGATTTTAATAAATGTATATTGCATATTTTTTTTATGATTATTCATTAAATTACACAAGAACATTCTAGGGGATCATAAAGGTATAGTTATTTTGGATACTTGTTAAAAAATCTTCTTATTTCTTTAAATATCAATAACATAAGTATCTTCCAATATATTACTCTTCTTAGACATACCATACTTACAACATTTATTCATAACATGAGGTAATAAAAAATAAGAAAGGGTGAGATAATATTCTCAGTAATGGTATACAATGGAAATATATAAGACTAACATGAGCATAATGTTATGAGAACATGAGAATAAAATTTTAAAACCATATCCTATATATCAAAGATCATAATATCGAGTCATAAAAAAATATTGGCAGTTAACCATACTTGATTCATACTTAAATCAAAGAAAATGAACCATAAGATCATTACACTAGAATAATGTATTGATGTCTAGTATAAAAATAAGTATAAACCATAATTTCCTTAGTAGTAAAGTCTCATTTCTAAGGCTATCATAGTGGAATGGTTTTACTCACCAAACCATCATAGGAGTCAAGGTTAACTCCCAAGACTATAATAGAAGACAAATTCCCTTATTGAACTAGGTTCACTCCCCATTAAAGTAATATTTACATCATGAGACATAAATATTTACTAAATTAAATTGAGGGAGATATATTCCCCACTCATAACATAATGAAAACCATATATATGTGTTCCACAAGATCATAAAACATTCATCATATCAGAAACCATGAAAAGAAATGGGTTTCATAAACATCCGATCTTATCATATACCATGGAAAAGATAAAGGATTCATAATCATTTTGTCATTTTATCAAAGAATAACCCCTGGAAAAGAAGTGGGTTTCCTAGGAGATTTATCATGGTATCACCAATAGAAGATAAATAGGTTTCATAAAAATATTGAGATTATAAACATAAATCATCTAGAAAAAGAATAAGAATAGTATCCTTGGATTATATCACAAGTAAATAATAAGTAATGTCGAAGTATATAACCATACATGGAAAATGATTTTGAAATATCACTTGGAACATTTACTGAGAAAAATAAACATTCTTTAAAAATAATTTTTTAAAACCAAAACATTTTAAAATATTATGGAAATAATATTCTTTGAAATTAATATTTGGATACTTTAAAAAAAGGATTGAAAAATAAATTAAAAAATTTATTGAGGAAAATAAACATTCATTGAAAAAAAATTTATACTAAAAATTTATATTTTTTTTGAAAATAATTTTCTTTGAAAATAAAATTTGAAAAATTATAAAGGAAGCTTTAGAAATTATTTAAAACATTTATTGAAGAAAATATACCTTCCACTTTGAAATTTTTTTCTTTTAAAACATTAAAAAATTTAAATAATTTTAATGGAAAATAACCCTTGAAAATTATAATGGAAACATTAAAACATTGAGTGCTCATGGTGGTAGAAAATACTGTCCATGAAACACACATTAGAATAAATATTCCTTTCACATTTTCAGAAAAAGACAAACGAGTCCTGTTTTTTTTTAAATTAACATGAATATAAATTTTAAAATATTTGGTAAAAAAATTTAAACAATGGTAAAATTGTATTTAATATTAATATAGGATCATTATAATTTTTTTGAAGCATTTTTAGAAAACATGGGTATGGAAGAGAAAGGGGTTTCGACCGAAGAGAAAAATAAATTCAATTTTCATTAAAAATATTATTTTAGATATTGACTATGTAAAGAGAGGAAAATAAAGGAAAAAGTGTATTATCAAGAAAAAAACAAATTAGAATAAAATTAATGAGTTTATTGATATATTTATGTTAATATTTCATCGTTATAAGAATAAATATAAACAATCCTGATAAACGATGTGATTTTAACATAGAACCCTTACCACTTTAGTAAATTTGAATCGTAAGCCACGTGAATGTGAGATCCTAAAATATATAAGTAAATATCAATAAATTTTAGGATAATAATTATAAAATACATTCATGGGTAGTATATATATCATATAAATGAAACATGTGGTTAATATGACATGTGTCTCACAAAAAATAAAAGTGATACAAAAAACCCTTACCTTTTGAATAAAATTTCTTCATATGAATTAAAACATATGGTATAATAAATAAAATTTTATTATATATCTAATACAGATCCATAAATATATATACCATACCATATATTATTTACTTATGAACTTTTAATACCCATTTATTAATAATTCATTGTTAAAATTACATTTTGGTTATTAACTGCTTTGTTTCTAATGTATGTTTTGATTTGTTATTGTTGGTCCTCTTAGTTTGATCATGCTTCCATAATATATAAAATTCTAACCATGATATAAATATAATATATATTAATTATATATTTATTTAGAGTAATCCATACAAGTTAGTGGTAGTTTATGGAATACCCTATTCATTGAGATGGTAGGTTATACGTACACATAAACACTATTTCGATTTTGTTGACGAATTAACATAAATACATCTAAATAATATATTAAATTTTGAAAATTATTTTTATTACCTATATCTCAAATATTTTTATTTAAAACATTCATTATTACCTTATATGTAAAGTGCATGTGAAGGATGAATCACATCACTTCACGAGTCGGTAGTCCGCCTTACACACGATCAACATTATCATATCCCCCACAGAATAGAAAGTAAGAGGGTATATATAATATAATAATTACAGAATTATAATTATATTAAAATTATAATATTTATTTAATTAATATATCATTATTACCATCCAATTAAAATCAAAAATAAAAAAACATTATATCAGTTCACGAGGCTGTAGTCCGCTGTACACACGAGCGACGTTATTGTTTTCCAAAGGGTCGGGATATAAGAAGGTAGATGTAGTATTATAATTATATAGGTATAATAATATAATAAATATTATATATAAACATTAAATCCATCATTTTATTTATTCTTAAGAGGTGGTGATGGAAAAAAACAACATCATTTCATGAGGTGTTAGTCTGCCGTACACACGACAAATCATTTCATATCCTATTTAATAGAAGATGAGAAGGATTTATGTTATAAAAATAACATAATAAAATCTATGTATATTTAATATACTGAGGTTATTATATATGAATGTTTTAAAAATAATTTATGTAATTGGAGTTTGAAATGAAATAAAACACTCAGTTATGGACATTACATCTTCTTCAGACTACCTATTTTGGTTTGAACGAAAAGGATTATTAGGTTAGATTTATAACCAAAATAAGGTTTCTACGATGAGTTGAGGGAACTATGGAATTTATTGGATTAGTTATTGGACAAGCCACTAGGTTTTGTAATTGTGAATAGGGTTGGAGAGGGGGCAACCTTTTATAAGTGAGGTGAGTGGTACACTTGAAGTTTTTGAAAAGAAACATTTATACCAACATTTTCACATGAAAAAAGATCTATAACTAGATATTATCAAAATTTATTGGTCATAATTTCTATATATGGTTAGAAAATGGTTTTTTGATAAGTTTTGGATCATTTTTAATCCCTATCTTTTTAGTTTAACCCCCAATAAATCGATTTTTACCTTAACCACAATAAATATTTTTTCTTATTTTCGATATTCATTGTTGAAAATAATTAAGATTACCATATTAAATAATATAAATTATTATAATTAAAGATACATAATACATATTTTCAATTTAATCACATAAGTGTTAGAATTAAATTTAAAATTAAACATGCAGATGCGAGGGGAAAGTATGTTTTCAAAGGGAAAGGTTTCAAAAGTTTAAAAAGTTTGTATATAAAAATTCTATATGAAATTGATTCAATGAAATAAATTGTATTAATAGATACATAGTTGAACTAATTTTACTTTTAAATCAATATAAAAATTATTTTTATGTTTTCAAATGCCTTAACATAAATGAAAAATCTTAATAAGAACTAGTATTTTTCATTATTCATCAAAAATATATCTTTTTAGTAAATTATAAAACAAATTCACTCCAAGATAAATTTAACATGAATATTTAAAAAATTAATTTTATTTTTACAAATAAAATTTCCTAATTCTTCAAAAACTAATTTTAAATAAGTGCACAAAATGCGACAAAATTTCTTTTTAGAATGACTATTTTAAGTAGAAAAATAGATTTGTTCTTATATAATGACTAGAAATCCCATAATATGAATGTTAAAAGTTTTATTTAATATATAATATATAATTTTTTTAAAATAATTCAATAATAGATATTTTTATAATTTATTGTAGTAAAATTTGATTGTATGTAGAAAAATAGTTTTTTCCTGTAAAATATTTATTTTATTTTAAAATGGTTATTATTTTCATTTATAATTAATTGGGGAACCAATAATTTATTTTAAATACATTTTTAAAAAGTATATTTTTATAATTTATTTAATAATATTAATACCCACCATTCCAATGGCTAGGTGATAACTTTCATATTAAATAATAATATATTAATAGTATGTCACATTTTGTTAAAACTTAGTGTTTCATGTAGCACAAGCTATCAAATAAATTAAAATTACATTAAAAAAATATTTCATAAAATCTTGGGGTGTTACATTCTATGCACATAAATAAATTTCATCCTCGTAATTTTAACTTATTTTTGATAAACAATGGTTTAACATTTGAAAAACCCTTTATTGGAAACCCACATCGTAAAAAGAGTTAATAAAAATTCATTATGAAAAGGGAGAAGGGATGTGTGAATGAATCCAAGAATAACACATAAATTGGTTTCCATATAGGAGAAAATTAGTGGGAGGTGAAAAATAGAAATGGAAGATAACATTAACACCCAAATACTAATAGAGAGTGATATAGAACATGATTAGGAGAAAGTTAATGAAAACAAGGACATAAATCTGAGATTGGTGAAAATTCCATTCATTCATTAGAAATGAAGGTAAATGTATAAAATTTTATTTCAAGATAATTTTCTTAAAGATTATGAATATTAATGAAATAATATACTTACTTGATTTCATTCAATTTCATAATCTCAATCACAGCCTTTGGTTGTGCATCGATCAATTTCCACTTCATCTCTTACTTTATGAAATAAAGATGACAATTTTATTCTTAAAGCACTATAGGATTATAATATCGATAAAAATATGGTAAGTCATTCCTTCTTTCTCTAGTTATTATAAAAAATATAATTGTTAACAAATTATATCCAATAACATCCAATGTTCTATATAATCCATTCCATGAATAATTAACCTGAAGGCTCCTCCATGTCTGACCATAATTGACATACAATTTTTTGAAGTAAGGTCCCTAAATTTCTCAATATTAACATAACATTAATACCCTAAATATCATTAAGCATCTATAAATGGTCACATATGAAATATGTTAATACATTTATCATTTATTCTCCTGAAGTATGGTAATAACCATAGTTACCATAAATACTCAATGAATAATGCAGGCTTCCTAATTACTTAAATAAAACCTTATATTAATTATTATATTACTTAAATCCAAAAACAATTTAACCTTTATCAATAATAACATAAACTACTTTGTTTAAAAATCCTTAATAAGTTCAAAGGCCATTAATAATATCGAATTTATTTTATCCATATCAATTATCACTTTATCCTAATATCAGCATCTTAACATCATAAATATTATAAGGTTATCTTTCCCTTAATCATTTTTTTTCAATGAAATTTCACCTTTCTATTAAATCAATTTTCTAGGTCATAAATATTATTCCATATATTCTTGAAAATACTTAATGAAAAAAGTATACTAAATAATTCTTATATATTTCCTGATTCATATAATATACGTATTAAATTCCTATACATAAACTCTTCAGTCATTCTACTTAATTAATACACCATTTACTAGGATTCACCATCTTATACCTTAATACATTCATCCTTTTATATGTCATTTTTAACATCTTTATCACAAATAAAAAAACCTTTACTTGTACCACCATGCTGATCCATTTCTTGATCTTTACCTCTAGAAAATTGATTTTCATAATTCCTATACATCCTATAGTTAGACCATTAATCAATTGATAATAAATTACTAAGACCAATATTACCCTCAATTGAGTAACTGAAATTTTCAGTTTTTTCTTTGAAATTACTTCTCTATGACCTTATTATTTTATAGATAAAACATATTCTCTTCTTTTTGATGCATTCCCTCTATTACTTTTTCCCACATTAGCAATATATAGAAAACTGAATCTTCTTTCCTTCATGGTATCCACCACCCTAACTCTAAATGAACTATATCATTATCTTCTTTAGTGAGTATGAGAGTTTGTTAAGGTAAAATTTTTTAGTCATATATTGTGATAACTAATTATACATAATCAGAAAATCCTTCACCGCAGTCATCATCCCATTTGGTTTCTCATCTAAATATTTTCTATAAAATTCAATGTTAATCTAGTTACTTCTTTTTCCATACATTTACTAAAACCAAAAAACATAGTTTCAATAAAAATAATCACAGTAAGAAATCACATAATCATGAAAAATCACTTATATGTTATCTAAATCATGAAACCTTATTTACAATATATGGGACCCTAGGATTAATATAAGTCATTCATGGTCATTATTTCTATCATTCATGATGGTTCTTAAAGATTTTCTAAATTTTGAAATCATATCCCTCAAGAGTGTTGAACCAGTTATATATTAAGGCCTATTTTCATGCATTAAGTTATAATCAAATCTAGATCAATGCTCTATTTTCAGAGTTATTACCCATAGGTAACTCTATACAGGAACCATATCTACTTGCAGTATCCATATTAGGATGATATTTCTTGGAAACAACTCTCTACATCCTTAAACAAAATTACATGACATTTTACTATACATGGTCTCATCGTTAGACTTATCCATAGACATATCCTTAGATATATCCTTAGGTATCTCACTAAAGTTTTAATATCCCCATTTTTAATGATTAACTAAAACTTTCCTCTAATACTAATTATAGATACCCAGGATTTTTATAAAAGGATATTTTATCTTTTTGAGATGAATATTCATTATATTACAAAAGAAAACACTTGAGGATAGTAAAGGTATAGTTTCTTTGGAGACTGGGCACAAAATATTCTTATTTATTGTAATATATTCAACAAATCCCATAACGATCTTACCACATTGTAATATTCTTAAGAATACCCCACCTAAAACATTTATTTATAACTTGGGGACATAAACATAAGGAAGAGTGATCTTAGATGTTTAGTCAGGGTAAAAAAAGGGAGATGCACAACCATAACAAGAGCATAAGGTTATGAGAACATGAGCATAACATTTGAAAACCAAAACCATTATATCAATGATTATAATCTTGAGTCATGTTATAAATATGAGAAGATTATATGACATGAATCACAATGAAATCACAGAACATAAACCATGAGAACATAACATTGATATAAGGCCTATATTGTTTCCACACACATAAGCATAAAACATCATTTCCCCAGTAGTTAAATCTCATTCCCACGGATATAATAGTGGAATGGGTTCTCTCCCCAAACTATTGTAGTAGTTAAGGTTCACTCCCAAGACTATCATAGTGGAAAAAGTACCTTACTAAACTAGTTTCACTCTAAATTGTTGTCCTATTTATTTGATGTGATATCAATATTTACCTGATTTATTGGAGTGAGATATAGGAACCACCTATAAAAACCTGAAAATCATACATACATATGCCATATTATCATAAAAAAACCATCATATTAGAATCCATGAAAAGAAATGAGTTTCTTACACATATTATTAGATCATAACCTATAGAAAAAAACAAGATTTAAAATCATTCCATAATTTCATCAAATTATAACTCATGGGGAAAATAAGTGGGGTTAATAATAAATTTATCATGGTATCCCCCATGGAAGAGAAATAGGTTTCATAAACATATTTTCATTATTAAAAAACCATCTAGAGAAATAATAAGAATAAAATCCTTTGTTAATATACGTAATAAATCACAATTAACTTCAAATGATTTAATCTTATATGGAAAATGAGTTTGAAAGATCACTTGGAACATTTCTTAGGGAAAATAACCATTCTTTGAAATCACTTTTTAAAAATAAAACATTATAAAACATTTTGGAAATCCTTTTTTTGAAAATAATCTTTGTAAATTTATAAATGTTGTTTTAAAAACCATTTAAACTATATTTTGGAGAAAAATAAAATTTCATTGATGTAATTTTTTAAAACTAAAACATTATAAATTAATTTGGTAATTATTTTATTTAAAAATAAACATTTAAAAATTTTAAAGTAATATTTTAAAATTATTTAAAACATTTGTTGAGAAAAATTTCCTTTGCATTTTAGAAAACATTTTTTTTAAATATTAAAAATTTTCAAAACTCTTTTTATTGAAAATAACCATTTAAATTTATAAAGGAATATTTAAAAAATTGAGTGGTGATAATGGTGGAAAATATTTTTCATGCGGTGTATGTTAAAATAAAGAATCCTTTCACATTTATGGTAAAATCCAAACATGCCACGATTCTTAAAAACTAAATGAATATTCCTTTTTAAAAAAAAAATCCAAAAAAGAAAAATTTTTACATTGAAAAATCATATAGGAACATTAATATTTTCTTAAAAACATTTTTAGAAAACATGTATAAGGATGAAAAGTGTTTTTTACCAATGAGAAAAAGATAGTTAGTTTTCATTAAAAAAATTATTTTGGAATATTGAGTGTATAAAGAGAGGAAAATGAATGAAAAACATGTATTCTCAAGAGGTAAACATTTTATATGAAAATTAATGAATTTATTAATAGATAGATCATAATATTTCATCATCATTAGTAAAGACATAAAACAATCCCGATAAATGATGAGATCGTATCATAAAACCCTAACAAATATGGTTACTTCAAATCATAATCCACATGAAAGATAGATACATAAAATGGATAATAAGATACAAATAATTTCAGGATACTAATAATAAAAACATCCATGGGTAGTATATACATCACATAAATGAAAGAATTACTGAATATGACATGTGCCTCACAAATAAATAACAATGGGATGAAAATCTATTACCTTAAGTTTCAAATTCCTTCATATGAATTCAAACCTACTATATAATAAATATAGGTTTATTATAAATATATTATATAACCATACTTATATATATATAATACAATATATTATTTACTTAAGACATTTTTTTCCTATTTATTAACAATTCATTGTTAAAACCACGTTTCAGGTAATAATTTATTTATTTTCTATGAATGTTTGGATTTTTTTTATTTATGGTCCTATTAATTTGATAATGGTTATAGAATATATATAATTTTAACAATAATATAAATATAATATATATTCAGTATACATTTATTTATAGTAATCTGTAAAAGCTAGATATATGAAATGAAATACACCATTCACAGAGAATGTAGGTCGTACCCACGCATGAATGTTGTTTCCATTTTACTGATGGATTGAAATAAATAAAATTAAACACTATATTAAACTTAAATAATAATAATTATTTTTAATATATGAAATATTATTATTTAAACCAATCCTTGTAACCTGAGATGTTATGAGAATGTGAACAATGAATCCCAATGCTTCTCGAGGTAGTGGTCCAATGTATGCTTGATCGATGTTATCATATCCATAAAGAAATATAAATTAAGAATGTTGATGTGATATAATAATTACATAAGTATAATTATATTAAAAACATAACATTTATTAATTTATTCTATCTTTATTACCATTGAAGTAAAAAATGAAAAACACATCACATCAGTTCGTAAGGCGGTAGTCCACCGTACACTTGAGAAAATTTATTATTTTTAAATAGTTTGGGGTGGAAGAAGGTATATGTGGTATTATATTTAAATAGGTATAGTGATATAATAAATATAATTAATAAAAATTAAATCTATAATTATATCTAGCTATGAGAGGTGGTTATGGAAAATGAATCACATCAGTTCGAGAGGTGGTAGTCTACCATACACACGAAGGATGACTTCATATCCCATTTGATGGAAAATGGGAAGGATTTGGATTATTATATTAAAATAATAAAATATAAGTATTTGGAAGATTATTATTTTATTATATCATTATATTTTGATAATAATTGAAGTAGGTGGAGGAATAAATAAAATAAAACACTTGGTTAGGGATACTACCTTTAATTTGGAAATTTTCTTTTGGTTTAAACCAAAAGGATTATTAGGTTAGATTTATGAATAAATAATTATTATATTATGATAGGAGGTAAGTAAGGAAGTGATTTTGGAAGTTATTTTCTGAACCAGTGGGTTTTGGAAGCATGAAGGGGAGAGGAGAGGGGGTGACCTTTTGTAAGTGAGGTGAGTGACACACTTGTAATATTTGAACAATTACCCACGTTTTTCTGCACAAAAAGGATCTAAAAAAGGAAATTGTCGAACATTAGAGGTCATAATGTCAAAATATGGATAAAAAATGAATTTTTTAAAAGTTTTGAGTCATTTTTAGCTCTTATCTTTTTAGTTTAATCCCCAATAAACACATTTTTACCTGAATGATGGTAAATAATTTTTATTGTTTTTATTATTCATTATGGTCAAAAATTAAGTTGAAATTTATATATAATATAGATTATTATGACTAAAAATATATAGTAAATTTTAAAATTCCAAATAAAATATGTGGAATAAGTTAATTTAAAATTAAACCCCTAGATGCAATGAGAAAGTCGATTTTTAAAAGGAAATGTTTCAAAAGTTTAAAAGGGTTTTATATCAAAATTAAATATGAAAATGATTCAAATGATATAAATTTTATAAATAGATATATAATTGAACTAATTTTTTTTAAAAAATATCTTAATTTTTTTATTTTTAAATTCATTAAATGAAATGAAAATTCTTAATAAATACAAGTATTTTCACTGTTATCAAAAATTTAATAATTTCATAAAATTATCAAAACATATCTCCAAGATAATTTTGACTTTATGAATTCAAAAATTGGTTTTATTTTTTCAACTAATGTTTTCAAAAGTGGGTAAAATTAATTTTATGTAAGTGAAAAAGATGAGATAAAACGGGTTTTAAGAAAAATACATTTTTAGCAATAATATTAGATTTTCTCTTATATCATTCCTAGAAAATAAACAACTTAAATGTTATAAATTTTATTGAATATATAATATATAAATTTCATTAAAATAATTATAAAAAATTTATTTTTATAATTTATTAAGTTAAAATGTTTTTATGCACGTAATTTTTTTTAAAAAGATTTCATTTATTTTCAAACAGTTCTTATTTTAATTTAAAATTAATGGGTCACTAAGGAATTAATTTTATATAAATGTGTAAACCATATGTTTTTGTAATTCAGTTAATACAATTTATTCCTCCATTCAAATGACTAGGTGATAATTTTCCTATTAAATAACAATATATTAATAATATGTTGTGTTTTTTTGAAACTCGATGTTGTGAATAACGTAAGCTATCAAATAAATTGAAATTATTTAGAAAATAATATTTCATAAAATATTGGGGTATTACATTTCCTCGCTATGAAAAATTAATAAAAAAGATGAAGTCCCTATACTAACACTAACTTTGGATCAAACATCCTCCACAACCACATGGGATTTCCTTTTACGATCCCTGGAATTTTTAGGGAAAAAGGATGCAAATATAGAGGATGTGGGAAACTCACAAGTGAGAGCATGGTTCATTGAGGCCTTATGAGTAATAAGGGAGTTCTACAAAGGGATTTTATTGTTTTTATGGGGTTTCCAATACCTTAGATGAAGTTAGACCAAATTCGAGTGGCTCATACTATACACCAGACTACAACTCTTGTGGTTCTACAATAGTACTATAGTAGTATGGTATTTGACATTGTTACTATAGTATCTTAGACTTAGAGATGGAAGTACTATATTTACATGGATGTAATACCATTGTTCATTATATGATTTTGTACCAAATGTAATGAATATAACTTTTGAAAATCATATTTCTATTAAAATGAATTACTTTAAAAACTCATTTCAATATAGGGTTTCCACATTTGAGATTTACCATGTAATTTTACCCCTAAAATCAGTGAAGTTTTATTCCGGTATATAGACATAAGGATTAATAAATAACCATATAAATCTATATGTCTTATGATTTTATTCACGTTATTTTGGTTTTTCTATCTCTGTTTGTATTCTTCTAGAATCTAGTGTCATTGGAGACCCTAAAATCTTTTGTAACCATCAATAGTATCAGGGACACCAATAGAAGAACACTTATCAACATAAGCATTCATGAAGGGGGAATGGGGGTACATAGAAATAGGTTTCCCTTCATCATCCTAGCCATGCCCCCTAAAATACTAAAATATGGAGTTCTGATGACCTTCATGACCATAAAAATATCAAAAGGATAGAATAATTCCATGAATAATACATATCTAGAAGTTCCCTTATTATAAACAAAAAGTAAGATGTTCCTAGGAAGGGTCTAAGTGAGATCAAGATTTACACAATCTTGAGAAAAACTATCCTATCTCAAGCATAATTTATAGTTATTAATATAGACTAAACAACTGATCTTATCATCCATACATTTTATGATAACTAGATCTTAGAAGGATAGAGGCAATATCAGTAGGTGAATCTACACTATTAATTTATTTCAATATCAGACTTTGTTTAATCCCACTGTCCAAAGAAATAGGTAGATCCATCTATGAGTGAAAACCTAATCTTCTGATGACTAGGAATAGGGAAAATCAGAGTCTAATACGTGATGAACACAAATATAGAGGTGTTCTAACACAATAACATCCATTAGAGAATGAAATCACCAATAATCATTGATAAAACCTACGGAATTTTTCTGTAAAGGATGATACGAAACAAAATGGATATAATTGTTTTTCAATGAAACAAATCCACTACATGGAACTCATAATATAAAATGATAATGGTAGGATAATCCTTGCATGATATTTCTAATTTAGTGGCGAGGTTGGTTAGGGAATCAAAGTAGAAGATAAAGATGTATCCCTAAGGAAATAAGTGATCTTCATATCTAAATAAAATGAGAGTAGATATTTCATCAACTCAACCATGTATTCTAAATAGACTGACTCTATACATGGGGAAGGTGCTGAGAAGGAGACCATCGGGTGTTGACAAAAACCCTAAGAAAAGCTCCCTCAAGGAGAAACCCAAGAACTCATATACTCAAGGTAGCTCTAATGTTATAATAATAGAAAGAATAATGTGTATATATCCTGATTTTATATATCCCTTGAGAATGAATATATCGATCAAGGTGTCATTGTAAGTAATGTTAAACTTAGATAAGTTAAAAACCAAGAAATGGGAAGTGTTTATAATAAGGAAATTAAGATTTTTCCATAAATAGTTATGGAATTACAACAATATGAAGTTACATACTAACTTCAGAGTTCTAGTAGGATTAATAAAGAACTTAAGGGATAAGGATTTCATATATAAAATTATGATGAATTCATTTTTATAGAATATGAACCTATAACATAATGGGAGGTTATTGAGATTTCAAATTCCAAAAAAATGGTTAAAATCTATGGAATCTAAAATTGTCTCCTTGTATACTAACAAATTTTTTAGCTTTAGGTATGCACCAGAATGGGTGAGACCCATAGTGTGCAAGTTGGTTTTCTAATAGAAATTTTTCATGGTTTTCATAGTGTCTACCTATATATCATGTTTAATGGTAATGGGTTTTAAGAAAATTAATGGTATTTACTATGAATATATATTTTCACCTATTGTGATGATAGGCTCTATTCAGATATTACTTTCTATAAAAAATCATTTTGATGAAAAGATATATCAAATGGATTTTTAAATTACTTTACTTAATTACAATTTAATCTAAGACCTGTGTATTATACATCCAAAAGGTTTTGATGTGCCAAATGAGTTTCTTATGGTATGAAAGGTTCAATGGTCTATTTATAGGATGAAGAATGATTCTAGGAATTGGAATATTTTATTTGATAATGAAATCAAATAATTTTGTTTTATCAAGAACATGGTTTATTTTTGTGTATATACGAAAATTATTATGAGTGTTTTATTGGTTATAATATTGTATGTGGTTGACATAATACTTATTAAAAATAATATCTCGAATTTATATTGTATAAATATGTGGTTTGTAAAAATTATTCTCTTTGAAATGCATGGCTAAAGTAGCATACATACAACGTATAATGATATATATAAATAGATCTAATAGTATTTTTTGACTAAGTCAAGACATATGCATTGGTAATGTGAGAAATTGTTTTAGCATAGAGAACTCCAAGATGGGGGCTTTACCAATATTTTATGGCATGAATCTTAGAATGATTCAAGATCCTTTTAAGGTGTTATAAGGGATGGATAAAATTCCCTATGTATCTACCTGGGTTTCTATCATGTATTCCATTATGTATACTTGACCTAATGTACCCTATTCTCTTAGAATAACTAGTATATACCAACCCAATTTTATTGAGAATCCCTATATTATTATTAAGAAAATCCTAAAGCACTTAAGAATAACTAAGGATATGTTCTTGGTCATTCATGGATATAATGAGCTTTGCATAAAGGGTTACAATAATGCTAGTTTCTAATCCTACAAAGATGATATGAAATCTTAGTCAGGTTTTGTGTTTTTCATGAACAATAGATCTATTAGTTAGAAAATTTATGAATAGGCCATTGTAGAGGACTCAAAGAAAGAGTCAGATCACCCCATTGCATCTTATTTTGTGAAGGAAGATACTTGGATCAAGAAGTTCATTTATAAACATGGGATGGTTCCTAGAATTTATGGAGAAATTGAGATTTAATGTGACAATAATAGATCCAAAGTTCAATCTAGAGAACCTTGGTCTCCCCAAAAGACCAAAAACATACCTAAAAAATACCATATCATTTGAGAGATAATTTAGAGTGGGGAAGTTAGGATCAATTGTGTAGATATAGAGGAAAATTTAGTAGATATATTGATGAAGATAATATTATGATTTGTAGGGTGGCATTAGAGAACAATATAGTATATCCATTTACAAAGACATTACAAAAATAAAAATAGGATAGTCATGTTAAATATCATGACATAAAATAAATAAGAGGTTTATTGTAATGGTTTTGAAATGTATCATGATTTTTTTAAATAAATTAAGTCTCTATTTTTTATTCATTTATGTGTGATGCAATTAGTTTTAGATGAAAAGTGGAATGATAATATCGCCTTAATGCATGACTTTGAGTTTTCACTAATCGATTATCATCATGAAGTGTTTTGAATTTTGATGATATGATAATGTTATAATAAAAATAATATTGTACTCATTACAAGGGGAATATAAAATATATGAAGAATATATTCATAAAGAAATAAGTCAAATTTATTACTTGGACTGACCCGCTAAGGTATATCTCATGTAATGTCACAAAATCATTGATATACATAGGGGAGTATAATTATTTTCAATCCCCAATACTTGAGTTTGGAAAGATACCCAACATGAGAACTAATATATTTTGATACATTTCTTATAAAATATTTGAGGCTTAGCTAATCCAGGTGTGGTTGAGTATGTTGATAATCATGTCTGTCAATTTGATCTCAACTAGGATGGGGTTTTTACACTTGTATAATGAGTTAGGAAAATCATTCCCGTGATTGAATTAGACTAATACAATTCATAAAAATGATTAGTTAAGTAACATATGATGTGTTTATCTTCTTGGATGAGATAAATGTGATGTACACAATTTTTAGATGAAGGAAATGTGTTGTATTTATCGACCTAGTCAGCAAATTTAAGTGAATAAAGAAAATATGAGAAGGATTATACTATATTTTCATTGTTTTATGTCTTTTTGTCACTTTATTTCATGTACAAAGGTTTTACGTAGGTATAAATATGATATATATGATACATCTTATGGTGGACATGTCCATATAGAGATGTGAGTATGTTTTATTGAGATCACATCTAAACTCTTAGTAGATTAAGTTGCATCGATGTATTGATATAACCTAACCTTTTCTTATTTCTATAAAATTTATATTTAATATTTTTTATAAATAAAACTATGTCTCATAGGGTTACACAGTTAGGCCTTTGGAGAAAAATTAATTTTTTTATAAAGCGTTTATTCCAAAAAAATAATGTTAGTTTGATAGATCATATTAAAAATGTTATGGAAGGATTCCAAAAGAGTTGTAAAATTTTGCATTAAGTCTTTATGTGATTTTGTGCCAGTGGTATATTTTTTGAAATGTAAAAAATAAGTAATATCATATTTGATGATATCCTAAGATCTTATTTGGTGATATAAGAAGGTCGATTCATATATTATAGGCTATAATACATTTCCATTATAAAGTATGATGGGGATGTGATATAAGATATTCCATGCATGCATTTGGAAACTTTTTCCTGTGCGTTTTCTATGATTTCTAATCTATAAATATTAACTCATTAAAATCCAACTAATTATTTGAAGTGTTCAAACAATCATGATAAATCAATTTCCATACATTACAAGTAATGCATGTTAGCTACCATGATATTGAAACTGACACCCTGTCCATTCCATTTAATAAAGAGCATTGGGATGGCCTATAAAAATGATAAATTCCATTCATTTATTTATAATTTAGACTTGTATGTCATAGGGAAACTTATCTTCATCATGAATCACCATTTATCCCTCGGTGAAGATGCCGGTACACCTTTAGTTGTTTGGGTCCTCTCGATACGATCAAGGATACAAAGGATGGTGTAACACCCTTAGAGGATGGATGATTTCATTTAATTATTTAGTGATACTCATCTAATGTTCTCTACTAATGAGTAAATTATGGATTAAATAGTATTAAATGTACAAATTTATGTTATTCACTTTACAGAATTATGAACTATTGAATATAGACTGGTCGTATCATGGGGGTTTCCATAGCCCAATAATCATTAGATGAGCTTCAAAAACCAATGAAGATGTGAAACCTTAAAATAAACCACATTTACCCATCTCACATGACCTTAAAGGGTTTTTACAAGGATTATTGAATATAACCTAACTATATGGGTTCTGAGTTCATTCAGGGGATACATAGGAAACCCCTTTCCTAGGATTTATCCCTTCATCATAACTAATCCCACCTCCTTTAACTAGTTTCCAATGCCTCTTTAGAAGATTATAAATTTTAGACTGCCTTATTATATTGATTTAAACTATAATGTATTAAAACTTTGGATTGAATTTGAGGAAATATAATTTCAATGTGTATTGTCCTCTTAAATTCATGTTTTTAGTCAACTAATTCTACCAAAGGGTAACCCGTATTGTTATTGGGAAGGATTTAATGAGCATGATTTAAATACATGAGAGATCCCCAAACTAAGAAACAATACCCATAATAGTATGAGATAACCTCCCATCATCTCACCAAGAAAATTGATCCATTTTTACCATGCCAGGTGATCAATATTCCACCCACCTTTGGGAAGTGGGAGAGTCACATGAGACTCGAAACAACCAAACCAGAGATGCAAGAAAGAAAAGAATTAGAAACAACATGTTTATAATTTTATGTTCATTTCTATTCATATATATATATATCTATATAGGGATTTAGATATTATAAGTTTAGTTTTTATAAATTATCTTTAGGTTATATTTTATTAACTTCTAAAGTCACATGTTTACAAAAAATTATAACATTATTTGTTCTAAGTATAGGATTTTGAATATGAATAAAATATGAATTATAAATAAAATAACAATTAAATTTAAAAAAATCCTTAACATATAAAGAAATTGAAACCAAAAATATATTTATAAAGATAATAAAAAATTAATCAACAGACAATATTATTTTTTCAACGAATAACATTTACAATTTGAAAATTCTATGTACACAATTCTTCTTATGTTGAACCATAATACTTTAATTACATGAAAAATTAAAACTACAATTATATTTTAAATTAAAAATTAAAGATATATAAACTATTTCAAATAACCTAAAATAAGAAAAATCATTTAAAAATTACACATAAAATATATTTACATTATAGAAAAAACATGGTAAATTGTTACTAAACACATATTGTTTAATAAATACATTTCTATTGATAATTATAGTTCTATCCGTTAATTAATTAATTATTAATTATTATTAATTGGTATTTTTTAATTATTAATTACATTTATCTATTTGTAATTAAATTATTAATTAATATCAATCATATTATTAAATAAGTAATTATTAATAATTACATCATTATTATTAAATGTGTAATTGGTTGATTTCTAGATAGGTATAGTAAATTCATAAATCTTTGTAAAATAGTGTTCAAAAATGAGTATCCCCCATTTGAGGAAATTTATAGGTCATTTATCACTAATTATCAACATGCTTGAGTAGTTACATGATTTTGATGCAGTGCAGCTTAGGCTGGTGGGAGACAGTCAGCATATGTGGGTAGACATCAACAAGAGTTCATTGGGGACTTTGTTTGATTGATAAAGCAAACATAGTGCGTGAATGATTCTGCATGTTTATAGTGGTGGATGATTTAGGTGAATGTTGTGGCCAACTAATAGTACATGATTGAGGTTTTTGAAGACTATAGTGAATGTGACAAGTAGTTGAGATGCATGTGTGAGGAGATCTTGTTAGGTGGCCTTGAGGATGAGTGAGGTTATGTTACTCGGTGGGGTATTTGGGTGGTTTTGGGGATCAATTAGAGTGAATTTATACTATCAAGTCATTCCGGTCATATTCTCAAGGAATTTGAGCCACAATGTATGGGCCTTTGAGCAATTTAAAAATGTAATAAAATAGTTCCAATGGGTGTAAGTCACTTCTTATAGAGAAAGTCGAGGCTTGGCACACTATGGTGCATGTATATGTGTGTGTTTATAGTTTTTAATCCTCTAAATAGAATAAAAATTAATATTATCAACTCCAAATTTATCATTATTATTTGTATTATTAATAATATTATTAATTATTAATTACTTTTTTATTATTAATTTTATTTTAAGAAGTATTAGTTATATTTCTAATTCCATTTTTATTAATTTTTTTTTTATTATTTTCCATTACTTTAAAAATTATTAATTATTATAATTAGTTTTTAAATTATTATTAATTTAACTATAATACATATTAGTTAGAATGGATTATAAACCCAAAACATCCCACACACCCAAACCCTCCACTGGGTCAAGTCTCTTCCCTTCCTTAAGAAAAGGGGGGCACATACATGATTTATTTTATTAAATATTTATGACTCGAAGGCCTAAAATCTTGATGACCCAAATTCCCAGTTGAATGTGTATAGAAGGACCAATGGAAGATATGGCATGAAGGCCCAAAAATAATAGTCTGTATCACACTGTGACTCCAATCTTCCACTATGATTCACCATTGTCATTAATAATTGTACTATATCTCCTGTCTAAAATTTTCACACCACTCCTACCATGTAACACCCAAAGATTTTACAATATGTGTCTTCTTAAATAAATTCAATTTATTTGATAGCTTATGTTGTATGAAACACCATAATGAGTTGGCATGTATTATACATAAGGTCGAGTTTTACCAAACAATAATATATTTTTAAAATATTATTATTTAATATAATATAACCAAGATGTTAGGTTAGAGTTTATTACTTGTATGAAATGACTTATAAAAAATATATGGTTGAATTAATTGGTAAAAATTTAATTAGAAATGAATATAGGAACCAACCAAATATATAGGTAGTGTTTATCAAGAACTATTTTTATACTCACAAAGTCAATTTATCCTAATAAATTAAATTAATTACTATTTGTGAATGATTATAATGAAATATATATGTTATATATTTAATAAAATATTTTTTATATTCATATAATAGATCTTATAGGCATAAGATAATAAAAAACCAAATATTAAAAAACCTACATTTTTATATAAGTAGTTTTACCACCTTTTAATGGCATAACTATTTTAAAACTATATTTTAGAAATTTTAGAAATTTTATTTTTCAAAATAGACTTCATTTTTTAATTAATAATTTAAAAATTAACTTAGGGTGATTTCTTAGTAGTTTTTGAGATGTTTAATTTTTTTTGATGAATAGTGAAAATACTATATTGTAGTTAAAAACATCATTTTTCATTTAAATAATTGTTATTATTTAAATTTATTTTTTAAATTCACAATAGATCAATAATACATATATTAATCTATTTTAGGTAATTGGAATAATATTTATATTGAAATTAGGTATAGAAATTTATTAAACTTTTGAATGTCCCTTTTACCCGCATTCTCGCCACATCTGCATGAGTAGTGTTAAAATTAATTTAGCCACATATGTGAATTGAATTTGAAAAAAAAATAATTTTTTTAATCATAATGAAATTTAGAGTCTAATAGTATGAGCATAATTTTTTGTGAGTAGAAACTTTAGTATTTGTTTACCACATTTAATGGTAAATCGGCTAATTAAAAGGTAAAAATAATATTATATTATAAAAAAATTATCCTAAAACATGTCCTAATTTCATAGTATGAGTGATTTTAGACAAAAATAAACCGTATACTAAAATTATATCATTTTTAATCCACTTGGGTATGAATATAAAATTTATTATATTTTATTTAAAGATAAGATAAAAATTTCATACTCATATTTTTAATAACTAAATCATTTTTAATATAAGGTAATACATAAGAAAATTTTGACTATAAATAATCTTTCTAATTATACTAAATTTATATTTGTCATGATAATTTATTTTTAATTTTTAGAGAAGAAAAAAATTAATTAAAGGCTTACATAATGATTATGGAGTAATTATTTAATTAATGAAAATATCAAATAAATGATAATAAAAATATTAAAATATATATAATTTTACAAAATGAATGACATCCAAAAATATTATAGATAACTTTTACATGTTATAGATATTTTAGTTGTGTGTTTTTTGAATTTTTCATATTTTCGGATATTTTTTAAAAGGAAAATAATTAATAGTATCAATATTGACACAAATGATACTTTAGAATAAATAATCTTTTATGAAATGATATAAAATTAATAAAAATAAAAAATTTATACTGATAACTATAATAAGTTCACAGATGTCTTCAATTATTCAATTGGGGTTCATTTTTTATTTTGTAAATAGTATATTAACTGTAACGTATAAAAAGCCATGTTGTCACTGTCACACCTCGACCTATGCAATTTTTTTTGTTATGTGGCCTTAAATAATTTTTTTGGGGTCCGGGGTAAGTCCCAAACTAAATTTCCATGTCTTTGATAAAATGTTTGTGTCTTGGGTTCGATGTCACCAGACGCACGGGCAGAGCGCGACGCCATGCAGCTTCGCACAAGAAACAGTGTGGCCTTTTCATCTTTGAAAAATTACAATAGATGAATAAATGTTAACTAATTGCATCATTTAAAATTTTTATGGTTTTTAATAATTTTAATAATTTTATTTTAAATGAAAGATAAAAATTATTAATTTTATTATTGTTAAAGTAATATGAATTCTTTTATTATATTTATTTTATTATTAAGGTTATTATTATTTTTATAAAGATTAATATTATTATTATTATTATTATGATGATGATGATGATGAGGATGAGGATGATGTTGATGATGATGATGATTATTATTATTATTATAGGTTGGTGCGCGGGCACCACACGACTATTAATTTTTAGATTGTTATTAAAGTTGTTCTTATTAAAATTTTGTGTATTATTATTATTATTAATATTGATATTATTATTTTTATTATTATCGTTAATATTTATCTTGTTATTATTAATATTATTATTCTCTTTCTTAATATTATTAATATTATTAATAGTGGGTTATTATATTTTTAATTAGTTTTTTAGGTTGTCTTTTATTCTTTTTTAGGGTTTCCCAAGGCCCTCGGCCCGTTCCCATGTTTCATGAGAGTTATCCCGCTTCCACCTTCTTCATCTGTAGTGTGCCTCCGCCTCCTCCTATTTTCTTGCTCGCAACCCCAACCTCCATCCGCAGTCACAACCCTCACCTCTTGCTCCCTCGCATGGAAACCGCAGCCCCCAGCCAGATGCAACCTCCTTTGCTCCTGGTGCTGCGCAGCGACTACCCATCACCTCCTACTCCCTTGCAGGGCAGCCGCAACCCCCAACCGGACGTGGCCTCCCTAGCTCCTGGTGCTATGGAGCGACTCCCCATCGTCTCCTGCTCCCTTGCACGGAAGCTGCATCCCCCATCTGGATGCACCCCGGCTAGCCCGCATCCCCCGACACCTCGGCCTTCATCTCCTTCACTTCACATAGCACCCGCAACACCTGGCCGCCCTCGGCCTCCTCTCCTCTCAGTCCGCCGCTTCACCCGGAAAGCCCGCCTGACTCCCTTCCTCTATCTGCAGCAGCCCCACAGCCAACCCACTCACCCTCCCTCTCCTTATCCCCTTGCAGCAGCCCGCACAACAGCCCACCGATGCCCTGACCTTCCACTCCTTCACCTGCACCCGACCTTTACCAGCAACGCGACCTGTCCCCTCCTGCTCAGCTGACCCTTCCCTCTCTATTTTTTTCATTCTTTTTGGTGATCCACTAATCCAGCGACAACCCCATACTCTAGCCAAAACACACCTTGTCGCCCGGTCTGGCTCTGACCAACACCTTTGTGCACCTCCGACGAACCTCTCTTGCAGCCCACCAAAAGTCGCATCCCCTCCTTCCGGTGTGCACAGCCCTCTGGTATTCCATTTTCCACATTAGGTGTGTTTTTAGCTTTATTTTTATTATTAATATCATTTTTTATTATTATTTCTTTGACATTTTCTTTTTTAGTTGGTTTTGTTGATTTATGTTTGTTTTTGGTAAGATTTATGTTTTAGAACCCGCGCGGAGCGATTCTGAGTTTGTGTCGTCGTCTCACTTTAGTTTCAAGGTGAGTTTTTCTTATCGACACTTGGTTATTTATACTTTAAATGGGGATTATGTATGTGTTCTGAGTCCTTGATATTTATTATGTAGGGCTTTGGACTTTACCATGCATTTTTGAACGGGCGTCTATTAATCGCGTCGTGTATCCGAGGTAGGTTCCCATTGCACTGCTTTTAAAATTTTGGTTACATTACTTCCTGCTATTTGTGCCCTATATATATATATATGATAAATATTATTGTGAAACTTAGAATTAATTCATTTATTATGAAAATTTATAATTAAATTCTTGTGGTATGCAAATGGTTTCGTTTTATTATGTTTGTACACTCTAATTTTTCAATTAAATATTTCATTTTAAATAATTAATTTTTAAATAATTACTCGATGTAAAATGTACAATTAATTTTTTACATGAAACTAGAAATATTTTTTTGATGAAATGACACACAATTGTGAAAGAATGACCGTTTTGATTTTAAACATAATTCACGGAATATCAAATGTAGTTCTGTTTTAATGATAAATGATTTCTTTTGAAGCGTGGACAATAATTCTGGTTCTCTTGAGAAATTTCCCAATTGGCTCTTACGGTTTATTTGGAAGAATAAAATGTTTTGGTTTGGTTTTATAAAAATTTTGGCAGCCTGTGAAGTAGTGTTTTGGGGCTCCTTAAATGGTTTCAAATTGGTTTTGGTCTTATAAAAAAGTTATGCTTTTTTAATGTGGTGATTCTGAATGGTGTTTAATGCATGTTTGTCACATTATGGAAAATGATGTAATTGTTTTGATGAAAACCCTACTAGGATAACATTCATGCCTTGTTTGTGACTGATTATTTGGGAGCCCATGCTTAGAAGCTCTCATGTACTCGAATGGTTTAAAGGTAAGAGGTTGTCCCATTGAGTTTCTCGAAGTGATGCATGTTGTGCATTATTATATATATATATATATATAAATATATATATATATATATATATCTATGTGTGTGTGTGTGTGATTGGATTCTCAGTTGGCATCAATTGGCTCACCCCCTTTTCTAAATACTTGAGGCATGGGAATCTAGCATATTGAGAGAATATTCTAAGAATGATTACTACATTGGTAGGTTATGGTACTGACCAGTGGCCTTTAGTAGGTGGATATATTGGGTTTATTACTATAGGATTTTCCCTCATCCCACCTAAGAAAGGATGGTCAAGCATATTGGGCATTTTTATTTCATTGTGTATGACATGTCGACGAGGATGATATCTTATGTATTGGTGTTTTCTGGTTTATTCTTTATCTCCTAAGTTTAACCATGTTTGTGACTTTTTTGTTACTTGTAGTGATGATTTGGTTCTTTTATGTATTTCTACATTTCTTTTGTTGTGTACTTAATTTTGTGCATTTTTTTGTATATTGTTTTCTTTGGAAAGTGATAAATTGGTTTTGACTTGTTTTCAAGAAACGATTTTCAAATGAAAGTGTTTAATCCTCTGTGTACAAATTTGAAAATTTAAACACCACTTTCCATTTCTAAAAATCCATTTACACTAATGAAATGATCCCAAATTTGAAAATGGTTAAGGACAATGGTTCGTACATTTCTTTTAAGTAAAATATTTAGAAAAACATACTTTTATAAACTGTAGTTAAAACTTGAAACAATGTTTCTTTAATTTTAAAGGTAGTGCATTGGGAATAGATATCGAGATAGCCTATTGTGTTTTAATACTCACACCTATAGCTCTTTTATGTTTTTAGTGTTTTTTTCAGGATACATCTTGAGTATGCTCTTTTAGGGAGACACTTGACTGTTGAGTCGGAGAGTGACCCGTGAGGTCGGACGGAGTTATTTCAGACATCGTGTTTGGTTAGTTTTATTATTCTTATGTTCTTGTTTAGTTGTTTTCTTCGGTTTACTTACTCTGCATTGGTATGTATTATTTCTGCTACATTATTTAGTTATATTGGCCTAAATCATTCCCACAGCCTTTGTTGATGCCCCGACACTTGTTGCTATCCTGGGAGGATCGGGAATGCCTCTCGGGCCATGTCACAGACCGGCTCTGGTGACCGGTTCTAGGTCGACCTGGATTGGTTCGTGACAGTCACGGTAAGTGTTAAAATATTTAACTATGGGTTTAAACCAAAAGATAAGGTTTATAATATAACCTAAACATGTCTAAATATAATTTTTATAGTATTTAGACCCATAATCATCTTAATTTTAAATAACTCATTTTGATGCTATTTTAAATCTATAATCAATTTATATTAATTTAATATTTTAAGGGATTTTAACAGTGCCCTTACCCTCTCTTATAAAAAGGAACCTCCTTCATAATTTCTCACACCACATTGATCCCTATTTAATGACTAGAACCTGCCCATTTGCCTTATAAACTTTCCTATAAATATTATTGAGGTTCTGTTATTCTCAAAAGACTAACCCTTGTGTTCTTAAGAGGAGATCCAAAGGAGGTTCGCCAAAGAAGTGATAATCGTGTTTAACGACACCTTAAAAATAATTTCTTATTCTACATACTCTTCAAGAGTTTTACATTCTAAAATAACCAAACCAGTATAATATATAGTATGAGATATTATTATTATTATGTTACAATTGTATTCCTCCTTAAATCTATCATACGGAAAACAATATCACCATGCATGCATACATACAACTAACAATCTCCATGCTGTGGTGTAATTTGTCTTTCAAAGCCACTTTTTTGGATGGGTATAATGATGAATATAATGGATATAGATTAAAAGTAAAAAATTATATTTATTTGATATAATTAATATATCATCCAATTCTTTAGCACTTTACCATTAGTGGAATGATACCATCACTCGTGCGTACAAACGTGCAACCGTCTCCACAATGCGATGAGATTCATTCTCCAAGTTAACCATTCAAGAATGATTATAAAAATGTAAATAATTAGTAAATATAATATTTAGGAACTTAATATCATTATGTATATGTATAGAATATATATTATTGACAATAAATAGGACTCACATGACAAAACATGTAAGGAAAATGAAGTTGATAACACCCGAAACAAGGGTAATAACGAAATATTATTATCAAAAATTTAATATAAAGTCATACATGAATAATATATTATATCATAAATATTAACAATGTTAGAGTAAAATTTAATAATATGTTTTAAACCATTTACATGAGATTATAACATGTATGACCAAAAGTAAGTATATGGTAAGAGATTTCTCATCTCACTTTATTTATCTGAGATGTATTCGATAATCACCATTTATTATTATTGTGTGGTATATATATTACCCTATGATATTATATATCATTAATTTAATTTATTTAATGATATTAAATATTTCAATTGATTTTATTATTCATGGGGATCATTATTTAAAAGTTACTCATGTAGTAAGATATTTTTTTCTCACTTTTATTTCTATGGGACACATACCTTATACACTACTTATTTATTTTTTGTGGTGTATATAAAGCCCATTAATTTATTTTATGGGTCTTATAGTAAATAATATGGTATTTTTATATACATATATTTATATTTATTTTATGGGGCATATTATTCTATAGATTATTAACTGATAAGAGTTATTTCACAATTTCATTTTTATCTGAGATTGTTTATACATAAGTATTTACCGAGGAGTATTTATCATCTATGTAAATTTTTCGTAAATATATATTTTCTATTATCCTAATAATTCTCTAATATTTTTACCCATGTTAGACTATTTATAAAATATTTTGTAAGGGAATATTTTTTTGGTTTTCCAAACGAGGTTCTTTATAACTTTTTCAACAAAAATATGGAAAAAAGGTTTTTTCACTTATACAACATGATATGATTTAAACCCCATCATGAATAATTCATGTTTTGAATCTTATATAACAGTTTTACAAATCTATTTTCAAATAATTTCTATTCTTTTTTAATTTCACAACTTTTAAATAAATCATTTCAAATAGATGGTTATTTTTTTCAAGATATTTCTAATGATTTTGTTAGAGTATTTTCTTCATTGTCTACATCATTTGTTGAATATTTTGTCTTATTGAGGTTGATATCATATGATACCATCTGCCCAATTTTATTTAATGGTTTATGATGAGTTTGACCATGGATGTGCTATTTTAATAACATTCACAGTTTATAGATAAATTTTTCAAATTTCACAAACAACTTTTCACATAAGAATGTTTATGTTGTTTATGTTTTCATATGAGAAATGCATTGGACCTAGTAAGTGTTAGGCAGAGCCCACTATATCCCCTCTATTCATCAGTAGGTCTAATGTGACAATGTAATTTGGGCTTTACCAATTATGTATGGTTTCTTGGCTGAATCCTTGACTGTATGATTATGATTTCCGATATTATGTGTTCCCTCGTTATGAGATTAGTTATATATATTCCATATGATTATTAGACTAGTAGAATATTAATGGTTCAGTTCTCATGTGATTATTTATATGGAATTGTTTGATCATTATTCATTCCTTCCATATTGTACTCAGGTTATTGATTAAATGTCATATGATTCAGTTCATCACCCTACCATAATCATTTATTTTTATTGATAAAATCTTCTGTTATACGTATTCCCTTACTGAGCATTTGACCACACCCCTTTGTAATGCTTATTCTTTGCTAAGGATTCAATGAAGTATATTATAATTGATATGTAGGGTTACACTAAGGGGATTAATGTCATTCTTGAAGAAAATTATTTGTTTATGTTATGTTTTAGATTGTAATGAGAACTTCATGTATGTAATATTATTTCAAAAACTGCTAAACTGATCGGTCCTATCAGATTTGAATCTTGTATCTATGCCAATGCAATAAAGTAAGGCATCTGATCCAAGCTATTGGGGTCAGGGGTGTTACAATTGGTATCATAGAAATTATAGTAGAATCCTTGGGAACTAGATTTAGAAAACATAGATTAGAGAACATAACCCTAAGATAGACTATGAGGATATGTATAGAATAACGTCCTAGAATTTTGGTAAGGTATAGATTATATTTGTATTGTTGGAAAAAAATCCATTTATATATAATAAAAGTGGAGGAGGTTCTAACACAAATGTACCCAGGGGTAATAACTTAAACAAGGTTCTATGGGTCTGACTCGAGGCAACCTAGTACATGGAAATGGATCTTAATGTGCAACATGTTTGAAACTCCCAGGGGATATGCTTAGGATAATACATATTTTTCTTACAAAAATTTATTAAATATTTTAATGTATAATGTAAATGAATAACAAAGGTTAAATCAACAGTTTTTTACATTGAAAATATGATGACATGGTATTCTATAAATGATTATTTGTTTTTCTCAATTTTACTGTTGTTACTCTCATGTAGATTTCTGATTTTATTCAATAGTTGGAACATGAAGGATTCATGTTAAAATTGAAAATGATGGAAAAGGTGGAGGATATGAGAAACCAAACAAAAATTTTATTGTATTCAATGATATTTTTTTCATGCCAAATCCTTTTTTCTAAAACACGATTAACAACATATACCTTATCCAACTCCTAAACTCCCCAAAGAAGAAAAGGGTGGAACTTTCTATGAGTTTTGATAGAGGAGAATATGGAGAAAATTAGTCTTGATTTCCATTATCCATGATATGTGGAAGGAGAAACCTAATAAATTGTCTCAATAGAACAAATACATGATATATGTGTGGGAAATAATGACATAAATCAAAGAGTTACCGAGGAAAATGAAGGGTATGATAGAGGGAAATAAAACTCATCCAAAGAATCCATTTTTAGTTCATTGCCTTAAATGTGGGGAACCTAGACATTACTTGAGTCAATTTAATATTCTATAGGATAAAATATAGACCAAGTAAAGACCTTTGTAGAAATAAATGTATTAAGTATCTATGTATTTAGGTTGTATGGAATGATTTAGTTAAAAGTATATTTAGTTATTATCCTTATTTTATGGATTTATTTCATATTTATTTTGGATGTTATATTAATATGGTTTCAGAAAAAGGACAACCCACAAACTAGGTGGTAAGACATCACATCTAGAAATGACACAGGGTTTGAACCCACAATCAATGGGTGGTAAGCATACATTACCTTCCACAATCCTACCTAAATTCCTGGTTAGCAGAAATTTTTTTAGTTAAAATATCTAATGGATAATGGTGTTTTATTATAACATTAGGATTAGAAAATGATTTAGTGATCAAGTGATTAATGTTATTTTAGAAGATTGTCACTATTTTTAGAATCCTATTAGATTAATGTAAACTGGATATTTTGAGGAAAAAAATTTTGAATTGTATTTTGGAGTCAAATATGATTTTATTGTGGGCTTATGTTGATTTTTATCAAAACTTTTAGATTATGATATTTTGGAAATTAAATTTTAATTATAAGATAATAAGAGTGATTGATGTTATTTGGAATTATATGTGATCAAATAATTCTGTTTTTTGGATTTCAATCTTAGTATAGAATTTTTTTGAGGAGGTATAGTAATTTTCTGAATGATATATACTAAACATTGGGTTTTTAATATTGAATAATATATAATTTCTTTTGGGAAATATTCTCATCTTATCCTATCCATTTTGTTTTTTAATATATAATGATAATAGGAATATGTAGTTATATGTTTGTGGATTTTTTGATATGTATAACTTGATTCAAAATCATAAGGCATGAAAAATTCATCTTAAATTCTCCTCATTTAGATAAAAATATGAATTTACGGGGGAAATTGATTAAAGGATGAAACTCTAATTATCAAGTAAGTATTTTTACTTATTTTCTTGTCTATAAATCAAAGTAATTATTTGAATATATGAAAAATATCTTGAAACTAAAATTGTTATTCAAGTACCTTCTTTTCCAACGAATCAAATAGCCCCTTAAATTTAACACCCTGACACAAGTTACCCAGAGTCAGTCCATTATTACATAACATTGGCATGATCACAAGGGATCAAATCCTGATGGAATGATCATTTTAGTAGCCTTGGAAGTAATATATACATTCATATGTTTTACATTACATCATGAAATAAAAACAACAACAACATTTTGAACCCTTTTGAACACACTTATATCCTTATCCTATCCCTTTAGGTTAAACATAAAATACTTATTTACATCGTGGGGAAAATGAAACATAGAAAGGGGTGAGCTCATATTATCAGTAAGGAAAAAAATATAGCGGAAAATATTCTATTAATATTGTAAGGGAAGATTCGACGATGTTATAATGGTGGAAAATTGCTGCACCAGCCGTAAAAGATAAAAAAAGACATTTTTACCTTAATTTTGTCGAAAGGGTCATAAAGTACCTTATTTAGAAAATGAAGGAAAGATTCCTTTCAAAAAATATAATATCAAATAAGGGTATAAATGACTTTAACCCATTGTCTAGTAAATATATTTTTTTTGAAATACATTTTTATGAAAACACAGATATGGTTGATAAAGAGGTCCCAATAGATACATACATAAAAACAACATCAGATAATAAAGAGATTGTGAAATTAAACATTACATTGTAATTTTCCTTATTCAAGGGTATGTTAACCCCTGTATAATAGTTAATTAATTGTAGTTAAATTATATAAAAACTATATACAAAAATATGATATCATATATGATCCTCTAATACTACTTTGTTAATAATATTTTGGTAATATCATCATTTTAGGTGTTAACTGATCTATTTTCCTTTATATGATGGGTTTTGTAAGATATCTTTCTTATGGATAGGATTTATTTTATTTATATCCAGAAATATATTAAGTTCTTAAACATTATTTTTAATCATAAAATTAAAATTATTGTTGAATGATTACGACAGGGAATGAATCTCCTCTCGTTTGTGGAGACGGTAATCCGTACGTATGCACGAGCGACAATATCATTATATTGATGGTGAAATTGTATGTAATTTGATGTTATATCACATATAAAGAATCAATAACATGTAATATTTATTATTTACATAATTTATACTCATTATTATACCCATCCAAATAATGAAGTGTTTGAATAACCAACTACACCACAACATGGAGACGGTAAGCCATACGTATGCACGTATAGTGACTTTGCCATTCATATAATGGATAGAATAATGAACGTGGTTGTAAAATATTAATAAAATCACATTATGTAGAATATAAAAGAGTTATTATTTTTATAATGGAAACAATGAAGAAAGAGGAAGTGGAAAAAGAAAAGAACTTGGAAGAGGTGATGAAATATTTACCACTTATTCTGGTTCTTCCTTTTGATTTGATCAAAAGGCATCCTTAATATGGATTTATGATAAAATTAATGCCTATAGGTTTAAGTGAGGATAATTGGGAGGATATATGGGTAGGGTTTGTCCATGAAATATGGCTTTGGAGGTGTGAAATTAAGAGAAGGGGAAGTTCCCTTTTATAAGAGAGGTGAGGTTCACTTTAGGAAAATCTTGAAATATTATCTTATAATAAAATCATTTAAGGTTTTTAATGGATCCAAAATAATTTATTTAGATGATAAGGTGGTTATGGGTCGTAAAAATCTCAACCAATAGGTTTTTGATAGGTTTAGGTCACCATATTAACCTCATCTTTTAGATTAAACTCTTAGTTAAATAGTTTGACATTTACCATGTCTCTTTGTATTTTTATATTATTTGGTTAATAAACATACGATAACAAGACAATATAACTCAATGTGGTTAATTATTAATATATATAACCCTATATTTGCCCTTTGGACGAACCTTAGATTTTTAGGAATATTATATCAATTAATAATATGGTATTTTTTTTAAAAACACAATTAGGTCAACTTTGACACTATTTAGTATTTGGTTTTTGTGAAAATCTTAACATCATGATTACATCGAACAAAAATTATTTAATCAACCCTAACATGTCATATTAACCTATTGAATTAGTTTAATTTATCAAAAGTCTCTCATTATATTTATTTGGATATTTATATTATCAATTATTTTAATCATTCATTAATAAGGTAATTACTGCATCATCATTGTATCATAAATAAATTAAATTATATAATGCCTAAAAATTATAAATAAATTACAATTATGTATGAAATATTTTTCTATTTCTAATTAATATTTATAGTCAAATTTATCTTATGTATAACCCTATATTAAAAATGGTTTAGTTTTTAAACATTGAATTTAACTCTTTTAACTCTTCTTTAAATAAAATAATAATAAATATCCTAATCTAATCCAAGTGGGCCAACGAGGATCATATTTTATTCCTAAGGTTGTTTTTGGTCGAATTATACTTATGCAATAGAATTAGGACATGTGTTAGCGTAATTATGATATCATTTTTACCCTTAATAACCCTATCTACATTTAACCGTGGTAAATAAAAGTAAAAAGTTACAATTTACAAAAAATTATTTTCATCTTATTGAACAAAATTTTATTTAACAATCATAACTATGTCTCTTGGAGTTTTGAAATTAAACTCATAGAAGCGGTAAAATTAAGTTTTATGCAAATTTGCAAATGCTCCGAGGAGGTGGGTACAAGACGATAAAAAGTTCTATAAAATTTTTATACATCTAAAACTATTATTAAATGACTCCAATGAATTACATTGAACTTACATAGTTATTATGTATCTATTTTGGCCTAAAATAAATTTATATAAAATAAATAATTATTTAAAAAATTGTCGGATTTAACCAATAATGTAGTGTTTTTCACTATTCATCAAAAATTGAAATCTTTCAGAAAAATACCAAAAATTCACCCTAAGGTAATGGTGATATTCAGAATTCAAAAATGAAGTCCATTTTAAGAATAAAATTTCTAAAATTTCAAAAAGTGGGTATTACTATTCATAATGGCTAGTTTGATTGGTCGCAGTGTGTTAGAATTTCGAAGTTGCATACAATGCAAGCTATTGCATTATTCAGAGGGAAATGTACAGTGGAAGCTTCGGGTGTTACATTCTTCCCTCCTTAAAATAATTTCACCCTTGAAATTTCAATAAAACTATTGAAAGTGGGTGCGATAGAACCAACTTGTTTTGTACTTTGATTGCCTCTACATGTATTCAGTTTTTTTAATACATGTGTTTATCTTTCCATAATAGTGTTGATAATTCTGCATCCACTTTGTTTATAGAAATGTCCGTATATTACCTGTCGCATCAAAGGGATATAGTAGATCCTAGAATATAATGAGAACCTTGAGATGCCATGATAGTAATCTTGAAGTAACGTCCTAAGGTCCAGTTACATCATTCTGAAAGGTCACAAATGATGTGTGACCATTATGTGCTGGGGGATTATAAGAATTCAGACTTTTTCTCATGAAGTTCACACTTGATGATATCTAGTAGTTGAGATCATGAGGACAGACCTGAAAAATAGGAACACCACATGTTTTAGGTGTCATTGGTTGTTCCTATCTATGGACATGTGTAATGGTCTTTTTGACTTGAGATCATTGTCAATGGATGTCATTTAATTACGTATATTTGATGCAAGGAAAAAACCATGGTGAATAAGTCGTGGTGAGGTAGTTTTTATTGGGTACGTCATTAATGGCATGCAATTTATTGAATGATTGAGAAAGGATTTTTTGCTTCTGAGTTCAGGAAGAGATATCTTGGGCCTGGTTGATTAGGAGGGTTGCACCTTCATTAAATCATTGGCCATGGCAGTGGAAGGTAAGACCATCTTGACAAATAAAAAAAATAAAGCAAATAAATAATTATGACAGTAGTATGCATTCTTCTTTATTGAGATATCAATGACGAAGATATTATATTACATAGACCATGTTCATAGGAAGGAATTCGTTGCTTTGACTTTGCCTTATCTCTATAGGGGCATCTATGGGTTTCTAGACCCCACTCTAGGTCGGTGGATATTATTCACTGCTATTGAGGTAAGGGCCTAGAGGGTCACACACAATAGCGCCTTGAGAATCTGCCCTATTCTGGGAATAGGAATTTAGAACTTGGTGGAGCCCGCCAAAGGGTCCGAGCACTATCCAAGTTCTATGGATCACCAAAGAATAAATAAATCCATTAATTATTAAAGTTTATAATAATTCGTTGAATTTATTTATAACATGTATTTACATCTTATATAGTAAATACAATTATTAATATCATTCAAATGGATTTAAATATCCTAGGTTCGTTTAATATTAGCAGGAAGAATAAGTCGAGTTAAAGACTCCAATTTATCACATAATATATATATATATTACAAGTAAGTGATAAATTATAAATATTATTTATGGAATAATTTTATTTGTCATACATAATTATTTATATCACTTATATAGCGGACGTCTATTACACGGGGGCTAGGAATCCATACCGCGTGTTTTAAACACTCACTATATAAGTGAGAGAGAGGCTTTCCCATGATACTATTCTTGTGTCATGATTGAGATCTTCTCTTTACTCTAGGAATCTTGAGTGTGAGTCTCTCAAATGAAGGAGGATCTTCAAGTTCATCCATCTCAGATTGAATCTTCTTCCTTTGCAATGATCATCACCGTGCTAAAGTGAGCATCAAAGATCCGCGCTAGCACCCTGATATTGACGAACGGTGCATGAGAAGATTCGTGAGGCATGTGTGGATGATCTAGAGGGAATTGACGTCGGAGTCTTCGAGCAACGATTGTTGGAATCATGGGGTAGACTTGCGCACGTCAATTCTGAATAAGGTAAATGTTCAGATTAATTTTTTGTGCTCTGTTTAAACCTTGCGAGATCCTCAGACCAAACCGGGACAAGATCACCAAAGTCGACAGGGTTATGTCACTTCGGTGAAGCAGAAAATTTTAAATTCTTGGCCCATTAGCTTCCGCTGCACCGTCTCAGTACCCAACAGTGGTATCAGAGTGATCACACGGTTTTTATGAGTCAAAAAAAATTAATTTGTATTAAATTTATTTGCAGGGGTGTTAAAATAGTTCATTCGGATTCAACCGCGCATTTTTTCATTTTCAAATGATCAAGTTATGATCATTTAAAATTTTTAATCGCATCAACGTCGTGTTTTTTATTCATTTCATGTTTATCTCAAATCGGAAATTATCATCAAATATAATATTTTATTATTATAAAATATATTATTATAAAATTATTATTATAAAATATTTTATTTTAAAATATTTTCCCCAAAGGTTTGTGGAAAATATTTTTAATAATAACAAAAATTCCAAGACCCCAAAATGGGGTCTTCTTCCCGTTATTTAAAAAAGGGAGAGTGGTGGATTTATTTTTGTCTAAGGAGAAAATGAAATAAAAAAAGGTATTGGGAGACCCCAAAGGGGTCTCCTCCTTCACGCGTCGTACAAGTGGGTGTGACACCCCTTGTAAAACCCTAGCCACCAGAACCCCCCTCCCACCACCGGGATGACTTCTCGCTCCACTCGAAGTCGTGCCGGACCGCCGTGCTACTCCCAAACCCCGGCTGCCCCGAGCTTGCCGGATCACCTCCTGCCAGACCTGGTCGTGCCTCACCGGGATGCCACTCTGAGCCTAGCCGGAGCAGCCGTGCCGCCTCGAACTATACACCTCTGGTAGCACCGCTCATTCTCGGACCTCCTGGTCACACCGCACCGCCCTTTGTCTGACCTCCTATTTGCACCAGCTGAGAACCACCTCGGGCTTGCCGGTCCATGTCATGTCGGACTGGGCTGCCGCCATGCCAGCTCGCCGGAGCAGCGGGCTATCGACCATGCGGCTGGATGGTTTGCTTCCCAGCCACCTCCTGCTCCCTTCAGACCTCAACTAAAGTTGTTGCCACCGCGGTAGTCACTGGACCAAGTGGTCACACCATGGTCACGCTTCGTACACGCCGTGGTCATACTGTAGCAATTCCGTTATTGGTCCTGCTCTAAGACGACACCCCACGACGGTTCGCAGTCCCACCGGACTCCCCAGCTATAGGTAACCCTACTTTAAATTAATTTAAATTAATTTAGTTTTTTAAAATTAAAATATTTAAAATTAATTTGGTTTTTAAATTATTTTAATCTAGAATATTAATATAATTTATGTTTAGAATTAAGTTAATGGTTTAATTTAATTTTGGAATTAAAATTAAATTAAACAATTGGAACCGATAAAATAAATTATTTGAATTTAATAAAATTCATTTAATTTATTAGAACACCCTCGCACTATTTAAATTTATTTCAATTTAATTTTCTTGCACATATTTTACCCCTAATGGTATTGAGAAAGTGACAAAACTATGTAGGTCTGGTGTTTATTTATTTATTTAATTATTTATTCAATGTGTGTGATGATTGTAATAATTAATTAGATAAATGATTGTCTGTGAATCATCTCTTTTAATTCAAATATGTATAAGGTCATGTGTGCCCAATGAATGAGGTGTATTATTTACCCCTAGACCCCATCGCCTGTGTATGAGTACATTTGTAATTAAATGATGATGATCCAAAATGCAGACATGCCAAGACGAGGCAGTAAACTAGACGCAAGCTGAGCACATTGCACTGGGAAAGCTGTGATGTGAGTCAAGTTAGGACTCAGGTATGGATGCCCCATGGTCAAGATTAATTCATTATGGATCGGTCTTTATAGAATGCTCAAGACCATTCAGATTTCATGATTTACATTATGCATCGTTTATTATTTTATGCGTCTGCAGGATTATTACGTGATCACATAGAATTGTAAACAAGATAAAATGCATAAAGATGCGGTGAATTATATTCTATTTCATGTTCAGTTTTGAGCGTGACAACCCAGTTTGAACATAATAAATAGAAAATTATTATATTCTTCAATAAATATAAAAATCCCTCAAAGATATATTCAGTCTAAAAGCCTTCTATTTCTTACATTTAAACAAAACCGGCTGTTTGTGTGCTAAGTAGCCTTAGTTGAGAGAGCCACTTACTACCGGGGCATTTTCATAAGAGAAATGGGTCGAATTAACTTCAGTGAGTAGTCAAGGATTAGCCTTATCTGACTTTATATCACTTTAGAGGAAAGACGTTGAGGGAATCATGTTCAGATTCCAAAAGCTAGGACTTTACTCAAAAACACATGGAACCACAAGAACAAGTGGTTGACCAGTTTAGTGCCTACCTTGAAACCCTCCAAGTAGTGGCGTAGCCCTAGCTTGAAGACTACGAGGGAGGTTTCAAGGATCTTTTCCACTAGAATTCTCATGTGATACAGTATTCCCAATATAATAGTGAGGGCTATTAAGGTTCGCTAAATAGTGAGAGACATTAAAATGATATAATAATTTATTAATCATAAATGTCAAAAGTTAATCAAGAGAAAGTACTAACTGCTAAATTTTTATCTGATGTAGATTCAAAATGGAAATCTCCAACACCACAATTACTTTATCACTATGATCAATCTTAGATAAAGAAAATATCCTGACTGGCAATAACATCCAGGAGTGGTACGGGTGCCTGTACATAGTACTATGCCCTGAAAAAAAGTTATATGTGCTAGAATCCCCAATTCCTACTGAGCCTCCTCAGGGAGCAATTAAGGCAGAAAAAGATAAATGTAGAAAGCATATAGATGATGCACTTGGTGTACAATCCATCATGTTGTCATCCATGTCTAGTCAATTGCCAAAAAATCATGAGGATGAGGACGCGTACATGATGCTTTCACATCTCCAAAAACATTATGAGCAGAGGGCCATGCAAGGAAGGTATGAGATCTCAAGTGCGCTTTATAAGTGCAGGCTAGCAGAAGGGTACCAAGCTGGTCCTCACGTACTCAATATGATTGGGTATATTGAGAGGGTTGAATCCCTTGGGTTCAAACAGAACCAAGAACTAGCAGTGGATCTCATTCTTGCCTATTTACTGTCAAGCTTCTTGACTTTTATTGTCAATTATAATATGAATGATGGGACCATGTCCCTCCCGAACCTTTTGGATTTAGTTAAATAAGATGATAAGGATATGAAAAATACCAATTCATCAGTCCTTATGGTGAGCAAGAAAAATGAGGGCTAGGAAAAGGGATCTAAGGCCATGTCAAGGCCAAAGACACCAATGCATCATCCTGCAAAGAAGCCATAGATTTAGAGGCAAAGTAATGAGTAGGAAGCTGTCTGCTTTGTATGTGGCAAGAAAGACCACTGGAAGAAGAATTGTAGAGATAGGAAGAAGAAGCAAGTTGATGCTTCTACATCAGGTATTTTCATCACTGAATGCAATCTATCTTTATCTACAAGTTGGGTATTGGATGCATCATGTGGCTCACACATTTGTATTCATATACAGGAACAATGTAGGTTCAAGAAGATTGAAAAAGGTCATGTGGATCTCCAAGATACAAATGGTGCATATCTGGAAGCCTTGGCAGTGGGAGACTATCACTTAACCTTGCCAACTGGTTTGGTTTTAGTTTTAAACAATTGCTATTATGTACCTTCTGTTACCAGAAACATTATATCAATGTCAAGTCTAGAAACTATGGGTTTTTATTTCAAGTTTGGAAATTAAAGTTGTCTCTTTTATAGGGATAACATATGTTTTGGTATGACACATCTCAATAATGGTTTATATATGCTAGAACTAGAGAACTCAGTAATGGTAATCAATGACAAAAACAACCAACATGACTCAAATAAAACCCACCTATTGAACTTTAGGCTTGGTCATGTAAACAAGAAGCAATTATGAAAATTACATCAAGAAGGGTATCTAGACTCGTCACAGTTAGAACCCTTAGATGTATGTAAAGCTTATTTACAAGGAAATATGACAAAAGCACCTTTCTTAGGAAAGAGAGAAAGAGCCAATCTAGTGCTGGAATTAATACATACTGATGTATGTGGTCCATTTCCAGTAGAGGCAAAGGGTGGTTTTATATATTACATTACTTTTACTAATGACTATAGTAGGTATGGATATATCTACTTAATGCGGTATAAGTTATATCCCTTTTGGATATTTAAGGAATACCAAAAGGAAGTAGATAACCAACTTGGTAAGAAGATAAAATCACTTTGCTTAGATAGAAGAAGGGAATATCTTAACCAAGAATTCATTGATCACTTAAAGGAGTGTGGAATAGTATCCCAAATAACTCCTCCTTATACACCACAATGGAATGGTGTTAGTGAAAGGGGGAATATGACCTTGCTAGACATGGTCAGATCAATGATGAGTCATGCAACCCTTCCATTATACTTTTGCGGATACACCTTGTAGACAACAACATATACCCTTAACCGAGTACCAACTAAAGCTGCAGATGGGATTCCATATCAGTTATGGTATGGAAATAAACCTAACCTAACACACATGCATGTATGGGGGTGAGAGGCATTTGTCCATACTTTACCAAGAGAAAAATTAGCATCTAGAAGCACAAAGTGCATCTTTATAGGTTATCCTAAGGAAACTGGAGGATATTACCTATATAAGCATTTAGATAGAAAATTCATTGTGGAAAGATATGCCACATTTCTAGAAAGGGAACACATTTCTAATAGAAATAATGGGAGCAAGATTGACTTCGATGAAGTTAATGCTCTAGATGCACATGAGTTGGTGGAGGAAGAATCTCCACAAGAGAAAGTGGAAGAAGAAGTTATTCCTGAGACACAGATACTTTGTAGGTCTACGTGAGAGGTTAGAGAACCAGAGCATTATGGTTTTCATGTCACCGAGTCAGGTGACACATTAGTCCTTCTAGATGATGAACCTCTAACCTACAAGTAAGTACTAGAAGGCAAAGAAGCTGCTAAATGGAAAGAATCCATGAATTATGATATGGAGTCCATGTACTAAAATCAAGTTTGGATTTTGGTAGACTCTCCAGATGATGTAAATCCCATTAGATGAAAATGGGTATTCAAGAATAAGTTAGACATGGATGGTGAGGTAAATACATTTAAAGCAATACTGGTTGCAAAGGGTTTTAGGAAACGTCAAGGAATTGACTATGATGAAACCTTATCACCAGTATCAATGCATAAATACATCAGAATACTACTTGCAATAGAAGTCTTTCATGATTATGAAATTTGGAAAATGGATGTAAAAACTACATTTTTAAATGGAAAATTGGTTGAGGATGTCTATATAACTCAACCCGAAGGGTTTTTCAAGTCAAAGAATTCCAATAATGTATGCAAGCTGCAGAGATCCATTTATGGATTGAAGTAGGAATCAAGATCATGGAATTTTCATTTTGATGAGGTCATAATATATTTTGGTTTTATCAAAAATGAAAGTGAGTCTTGTGTCTATAAAAGGGTTGAAGGGAATGACATTGTTTTCTTTGTATTTTATGTTGATGAAATATTAATTATAGGAAATGATGTGAAAATATTATAGTTAGTTAAGACTTGGTTAAATGAATGATTCTCCATGAAAGACTTAGGCCAAGTAGCCTACATTCTAGGGATCAAGATCTATTGAGATAGATCTCAAATCCTTCTTGGGATAAGTCAAAGTAAATATATTGTTAAGGCAGTCAAAAGGTATAGTATGGAACAATCCAAGAGAGGATTTTTACCTATGTCACATGGTGTAAATGTCTCCAAGAAAATGTTTCCACCAACACAGGAGGAGATTTACAAAATGAGTAGAGTCCCTTATTCTTCGGAAGTGGTTTCCATTATGTATGCCATTCTATGTACTAGGTTTGATGTCACCTTTGCGTTATGAGTGGTGGGTAGATATCAATCCAATCTAGGAGAGATGCATTGGACTACTGGTAAAACTATTCTGAAGTACTTGAGGTGTACTAAGGATATGTTCTTGGTGTATGTAAGAGAATAGGAACTAGTTGTGAGGGGATACGCTGATGCTAGTTTTAAGAAAGATCATGATGATATAAAATCACAGTCAGGATACATCTTTTTCTTGAATGGTGGTGCAGTGAGCTGGAAAAGCTCAAAGAAAGCTGTGGTTGATGATTCTACAATAGAGTTTTAATTTATTGCATATTCTGATGCAACAAAGGAAGTAGTCTAGATACACAGCTTTATTACAGAAATTGGTGTGGTGCCTAGAAGTGCAGAACCTGTACCAGTATATTATAATAATACTACTGTAGTGGTTCTTGCCAATGAGCCCAGGTCTCACCAAAGAACAAAGCCTATTCTTCAAAAGTTTCATCTCCTGAGGGATTTTACTCAAAGAGGTGAAGTGATAGTTAGCATAGTAGCCATAGAGGTCAACATGGAAGACCACTTGACTAAATTCATTTCTCAGCAAAAGCATGATTCACTTGTGAGAGCTAGCGTATTGAATCCTGTTAGTAGTTGGCACTAGTGCATGTGGGAGTGTTAAAAGTGGGTGCCCTGGACCCAACTTGTTTTGTACTTTGATTGCCACTACATGTATTTAGTTTGTTTCAATACATGTGTTTATCCTGACATAACAGTGTAGATACTTCTGCATCCTCATTGTTTATGGAAATTTCCTTATATTACCTGTCCTATCAAAGGTTTATAGTAGATCCCAAACTATAATGAGAACCCTGAGATACCATGACAATAATATTAAAGTAACATCCTAAGGTCCAATTACATCATTCTAAAGGACACAAATGATGTGTGACCATCAGGTGCTGGGGGATCATAAGCATTGAGACTTCTTCCCATGATGTTTGCACTTGACGATCTCTAGTAGTTGAGATCATGAGTATAGACCCTCATAATAGGAACACCACATGTTTTATGTGCCATTGGTCATTCCTATCTACAGACATGTGTAATGGTCTTTTGGCCTAAGATCATTGTAAATGGATTTAATTTAATTACGTACATTTGATGCAAGGTAAAAAAACATGATGACTAAGTCATCGAGAGGTAGTTTTCATTGGGTACATCATTAATGGCATGGAATTGATTGAATGAACAAGAAAAGATTTGTCACTTCCAAGTTCAGGAAGAGATATCTCGAGCCTGGTTGATTAGGATGGTTTCACCTTAATTAAATCCATGGCCATGGTAGTGGAAGGTAAGACCATCCAGACAAATCAACAAACAAAATAATGTAAATAATAAATGATGAAACTAATATGAATTCTGCTTTATTGAGATATCGATGATAAAGAGATTATATTACATGGACCATGTTCGTAGGAAGGCAGTTGTTGCTTTGATTTTGCGTTAACTCTATAGGGGCCTTGAAGGGTTGCTAGACCCCACTCTAGGTCGGTGGATATTATTCACTACTATTGAGGTAAGGGCATAGAGGGTCACAGACAATAGCACCTTGAGAATCTTCCCTATTCTGGGAATAGTAATTTAGAACATGGTGGGCCCCACTTTTGACGCTCCATTCCATCACAGAGTCTAATGACTAAAAAAGGGTAATACCTTATCATAAAGAGATTCATCCTTTGAGGAAACATCAAAAATTGACAGAGGAATGAACAAGGATTCTTTTAAGAAAAGGCCACACAAGTTTTATCATGGTCGCACAGGTATACCTACATGCCCTATTTTCTTTTTTCCCAAGGTCTTCAGAAGCCTATAAATACCCCTTGTTGGCCCCCCAGTTCGAGGACGAAAAATCTAGAAACTCATATTTCAGATCTCAGTGCCCTAGTCTCTTCTCAAAGCATTTCGAACACTTCTAATGTAATTTCTTACCTAGAACAGAAGATCTAAAGAGAGGGAACAAGGCCTAAGTGTTGAAATTCACCAACACCTGTGCACCTAAGTGCCTAACCCTTAAGGGAAATAAAAAACACATGAACGCCTCCTTATCCATTCAATAGAACCTATGTGACACTTATTTAAAAGCCTTTAGGGATAATACTAAGGGCTTGAGACAAGCCTCGCCCAATATTACCCTATGGGTTGACTGATGCGTAGGTACCTATGTGTCGCGCAGGTATACCTACGCGACCAGTACCTGCGCGCCCCAATAGGACATGCGTGCCTATTTCTTTTTGTGTGCCCCTCCTGCCTATTCACCTCTATTATTCAAATCCACCTCTCCTCTTATAAGAACCTAGATCTTCGTTTCAGGTATGTCTTCTTTTTTCCTAGAGTTTTTGAGAAATGAGGGGTTTTTGGATGTTTTTGAAGTACACGCCGTGTACTCCCTTGCCGCACCAAGCCGCGTGCTGGCCGTGTCTGAGCCACACACACGGTGTGTAGGGGTGATGTGAAGGATACTTAAAGAGGAGTATAGAAAAAAGGAGTACATGCCGTGTACCCCAGAATTACACAACTTGTATTTTATTTTTTTCATTAAACGGACCGGGGTCACGCCTGATGGATAGAACACTCTTCTTCTTCAGGTTCTTTGACTGAGAGCGACCCGTATGACCACGATTCTTCTTCGAGCCCCTATGCCTCCGTCCGATACCCATTTCAGCCACCATTAATTGCATTGGGACCAAAGTGGTATGCTCTCTCTTCTCTTGGAGCTTTGTTTTCCCATTCAACCTCTTTCTCATGTTATCTTTGGTTGAGAATTTTTGACATTTTCTCAGATATTCGACGTTCTAAGAAGAATCAATCATCGTGGTTCACGTATATCATTCTACTAGCATCGATGTAGGTGGTTTGTAACATTCTATAGGATGTCTATGAATATTTTGTACAAATTCCACCAATATCCTTGAAAGTCGTATTGCGTGTTTCCTATTTTGCCCTGTTGTTTTTACTGCTTTGCTTGAGTGCATGAGTAGAGGTAATTGTTTGTGTGTAGGGTAATTCTTTTACTGTACTCTGGATGTTTTTCCATGCTTGTTTTTCTAGTTCGGAATTTTCTAGTCTCCTTGCCTAGTTGTAGGATAGTGGAACTGTTGAACTGTTATGATTTTGGGCCTTAGAATGATAGCCAAGTAGTTCTTGAGGTTTACTTGGGCCGATACATGCACCATGCATGTTTGTTTTACACAGGGCTGTGAGAACCTAGTGTAGTGGAACATAGGGAAAATGGACATAAGGGCTTCTCCAGAGTGTCTTGAATTTACAATGAAAGACCATAGAAGGAATTAACGTTGAGTGCTTCCTCAGAGAGTCTGTAGTTCCTCAACTCAGGCCATAGGGGGAATAGACATTGAGTGCTTCCCCAGAGAGCCTTTAGTACGTTATGAGACTATAGGGGGAATTTATGGTGAGTGCTTCCTCAGAGAGTCTATTATTTAGCTGAACCAGAGGGGTGATACAGTGTGTGCCTCCCAAAGGGTTTCTAGTACTTGTAGGTTGAACCTTAGGGGTTAGTATGTGAAAACTACCCAAGGGTTACCTTTTTGTTCTACTTTCTTGAGTGGATATTTCTTGTTGTAGATTATATGCTAGAAACTGTGGATTGTTACTACTGTGTTTTATCCTATTTATTGCTTACTTTTTTCCACTTACTATACTTTACCTGCCATATATTCACTGACTATTAGGCACAGATCTTTGCGTGGTTGCCTACTGGGACCTTGTCTCACACCCTGTTTAGTCAATGCTTTTGGGCCCAAACATATTATGTTGATACAGGTATAGATATGGTAAAATTCCCTTCAACTTCAGGTACTTGACTTGCTGTCAAGATGGAGAGCACGTGACCAAGATGTGGCTTACGATGTTGGGAGTTTACCTATTTTTATTTTGCACATTGGTTTAGTATTGTATTAAACATTGTGAATTGTTTGGATGCTTTCCTAGAGATATGTATCATGCATCATTTTATATACATGTGTGCGTTCTCCAGTTGTTTATAGTTAGTCTTCCACTATTTATCGTTTACTCTTGTATGATGGTTATGGTTTCTCCTGCAATATATTTGTTTTTCTTCCACTGTGTACTCTACCAATGAGGGCATAGCGTCCCCACTATCACACCCAAGGCCCTCGCTGCTAGTCAGCAGCCTCTGGAATTTGGGAAAATGCGCTTGAGGACTTGTGACCAACTGGGTACGGGGCGCCTCTGGGTGGCTTCCGGAACCGGGATATTACACTTCTTCAAGACATAGCATTCAAAAACCTCTTCATAGCCATTTTTCCATGGTTCCTTTGTTTTCTTCCTTATCTGAAATGAATTATGTGGAACATCTCTTAAAACCTAGTGATTTACATATCTTTATGTCACTAAGGTTAGATATTCCATTCATTCAACCTCATCCTTTAAGATGAGAAGATCTTTAATTTGGGCTTCCTTTTCACGAGTAAGCACCAAGTCCCCTAACCTGGGACTCCTTTTTAGGAGTAATCCCCAGTCTTAAAATTCCCTTAATTTCTAGGTATCCTCTTTAAGAGTAAGCCCCAGTTCCCAAATTTTGGGCATCCTCCTTAGGAGTAAACCCTAGTCCATGTTCTCTTAACCTGATCTTCCTTTTTAGGAGTAAGCCCCATTCCAAGATATTTAATATGGGAATCCTCCTCAGGACTAAGACCCATGTTCCAAAATATGGGCATCCTCCTTAGGAGTAAGCACCAAGTTCCAAATTCCCTTTAACCTGGGCATCCTCCTCAGGATTAAGCCCCAGTCATAATTTCCATTAACCTGGGCCTTCTTCTCAGGAATAAGCCCCAGTTCTCAAAACCCTTTAACCTGGGATTCTTTCTCAGGAATAAGCCCCAGTCATAACTTCTCTTAAACAATATTATTTTTTTGATTCGGGATTCCTTCTTATGAGTAAAACCCAATCATAAGTTCCATCTAATTCGGGAATCCTTCTCAGGAGTAAGCCCTAAGTTAAGTATCAAAATCTCCATAAAGCACATATACCATTATGGATATTGTTCCCGGGTTCCTTATCTGAAGTAAATACCAATACTCATCTATATGGGTAGTCATACATACATAAGCACCACATTATTTCTTATGATTAAATCTTTCGTGGCACAATTTTCAGGTTTTACCAATACCTCTTGATTCTCACACCGAGCATGACTCACGTGAGCTTAAAGCATAAAAGTAATTATGAAATCTTTCTTTGGGCCATCAAACATGCATAAACCTCACACTTCTTCACTCAAACTACATGGGTTCTAATTCATTTATCAAAACAATAATACATAGGTGGCCCATCTATGGGTACGGTCTCAACTCTAAAATCATCTATGTCCTTCTGAAGGACAATAAATTTCAAGTGCCTCACTGAGTAGATTTAAAACTAGTATGGTTATCATAATGACCAAGAGATCTCTATACAATGTATTGAAGGATACCATTGACTAATAATCTCTAACAAATACAGATGATTCTCTATCGCTTAAGAACATAAAATACATATAAAGACTGTCTAAATCTCATACAAATCAATCATTTATTGTTAGATCTAAATGATTTTTTTTCATACTTTGTAATTTAATAAGGATTCATGAAAATGACATAAATCTTTAAATAGATTCCTAGAGTAGACAATAATTCCTCCCAAAAAGGTGTGATGAGTCTGACCTCCCATCCTCTCAGCCAATGCAAATTCTTAAGCCTCGTCGACTCACAACTAATGAGAACCTACCTTTGGAATGTAGGTCCAAATGGATATAGAATCATTGGATGTTTCTGTTTCTATGAAAAAACCCATTAGAAACCAATTTGAATGTTTGAACCTTAAAAAAAAGGTCATCCTCATTCCCAGCATGGAACAAAAAATGGTGAACCCTACTTGAATCCTTAACCAAGTTTAAATGATGTTTTACTTATTTGTTAGGACCCTATTTAAACTTAATGAGAGGGCCAACAAAACAATCAATAAAATATGTACTTATCCAAAAGATTTAGTGGTTGAACTTATCTTGAGTATGTCTGTTATATCAAACATACACTCTTTTTCAAGATCTTATTCATTACAGAAATAGCTTCTCCTAAGTTAACACATGTGATTACCTTTGCAGTGAATACCTCTGCTGCTACTCCTACTGGATCGTCGTCCGCTATGAGGACGACATCACCTACTCAAAATCTTTATCAATGGGTATCAAATGTGATGGTTAAGGAATACTTTCAGAATTGTACTATTCCGACTCTGGAGGCCTCTTGACAATCCCTCCAAGTCAATACTTCACCCTGGTTGTCTGGACAGTGATGACCAGCGATCAAGAAGCAGGTGGTTCCAACCACTGTTTCCAACCATTTCGGGTCGTTATACCCAGAACTCAATCACCAGTCACTCCCATATTCTGGGGAGGTGAATTACAAGGTCACTGAAGGACTTAATTCAATGATATGGGAGTCCTTCCTGAGGGCTCCCATCTACAATCGCCACAAGACTCGTGTGGAAGTGTGCCCTCAACATGATGATGGTGTCATCTCCAAGCATTCTGCTCAGGTTCTTTGAACATGAGAAGGAATGACGAACCACTAGAGGAGAAGACCATTCAATAGTGAGCAGGTTCTTATCTCTTCTAATTCTGAAGAATCCCACCAACCTAACTTGGTGGAAAGCAATGAGCGGGCACACACACCAATCCATTTTAATTCCACTGTCCAGCAGACTCGTCTGGAAACAACACACCAATACCGCTAGGAAATTCTGGTAGAGTACTATAGACAGGATCATATACCTGTTTATAAATCACCAGCTAGTTAGTAGGCACGTCTGAAATCATACGATGAAACCCGCCAACCAAATGTGTTGACAACTGGTAAACAGGTACATACACCTACTTACACTCATCAATCCTGCTAGCAGCCTCGTCTTCCAGTATTAAAGGAAGTTCATCAACCACGTTCAATGGAGTGCAATTAGCAGGAACATACACCTGCTAGTATTGATCAATCCTACCAATATTCTCGTTTGGTAGAACCAAGAGAATTCAATTGGAAATCCCCAATAAAAAACTAGAGGCAGACTCAACTCTCTGCCCCCAAACATGAGTACTGTCAGAATTCACTGATAGTAATAGGAGGACAGGATCAGGCACATACACCTAATCCTGACACGAAATGGACATATATTCCCATTCCAGCAGCTGAAGTCACCAAACATATTCTGTCAATGGTGAAAGAGAATAAGAAAATCCCTTCTCATATTCTGGATGCATGTCATAATATTATAACAACTTCAGCAGCATCACAGGGAAAGAAATGAAAATCTATCCCTACTAGTGGAGTGACACATCAACATATCACTCTGGAATATACACACACCTCTGTTCCAGTCCAAGAGGGTCATGGGGCATACTCCCCCATGTCACATGAACAAACAAGTCAGGCACATACACTTGATTTGAGTGGAGATAATCAGCCTAACCTGACTATTTCTCTTGAGAGTGCACATACACCTGCCCATAATAACCACTTTCATCAACAAGTGGTTCCTAAAGTGAGTAAGAAGGAATCTAAGAAGAAGACCCACCCATCATAGTAAAGAAATCTAGATCCAATTTGTAATAAGGCCTTGCTCGATGCTGGAGTTCTTAAATCCTTCAGACAATTATCTGTTGGAATTAAAGAGTCCACTCTCTCTTTTCACAATAGTGGGAACATTAATTACGATGGTATTCATCAGACACTTCCTCATGAAGGACTGATTTATGACAATTTGATCAATCTCAAAGTTTTATCTTCACATGAGAGCCACAAGAACCCTCTGTGTGGCCAGAAGATCAAGGAGAAAAATGTTTCATCTTTTGCTGTAACCCATTATGGTGGTCCTCCCCATGATGATGAATTTTGTTGTCAATGTCCTCTCCACAGTAGTAATGCACATTGCCTAAAAAATTACCCAATATACAATGTAGTGATGAGAAAGCACTCTTATCTTGAGGCATTTTCAAATGTGAAGCCAGTCATTTCTGATGCATTACCGTTAGCAGGTGAAATACTTTTCAATCAGAAGATATCCTGGGGTATAGGTAATCCTCCAAACCACCAATGGGTCATTCATCTTCTAGTTTGATTAGTGAATTCCCTACCAATCTTGTTGAATCCGATGAAGCAACAAGGAAGAACCATCTCTGGTCTAATCAGGTAGGAGAATCTTCATTGAATGATAAAGAGGAAGTGATGAATATGATAAAACAACTGAAAAGAGGTGAACTGCCAGTCATGTTTTGGAATTTGGCTGACTCTCATTATGACATTCCAGAAATGTTGATGGAATATTGTATTCAAGATATTCGTCTCAACATGTGGAAAAATATTTTTCAATTGAAAAATAAAATATTATCTTATGATGTATATGAAAATCATGTCAAGATAATAGAAGGGCTACAACAAAAAATTGATTTGGCCTCTCTCTCAGTTTCTCGATATCTGAAGGTTGAAAAGCAGTAGAGAACCCTTAAGAATTCATTACTTGACGCACTAAGAATGTTGCACCAGTTAATTGCCAATTCCCCATCTGGTAATCATATTAGAGGATGGTGTGTTCATGTAGCACTGCATTTCACTGTACTCTCCAATCAATAAAGCCCACTGAAAATGGTCTCATGCAATGTTATTGCCTATGATCGGCCACATCCAATTGGCATTGTTTGTAATCAAAGGCTTGCTCAGGAACAAGCCTCAACTAGTTCTTCCCAAAGTCAGGCATACAAAGAACAAGGTGTCGAATTACTCTTACATCAGGCAAATGAGAATATCGAACAAGCTTCTCATTTAGAGCAAGCACATAATCAAGTGAAAGAAGTGTCAGAAATCATTTATCATTCATTTGAGCCAGGTGATTTGAGTTTATACAGGTTGATGTTTCTAACTAATTTCCAGACTATAGTCGACAAGATCAGGAGATATTTTAAGAATGTATCAGATATATCAGCTCAAGAACCACCCCATATTTCCAGACTGGGGACTCTTTTAACCCAACCCTCAGAATCAACAAATAGGATTCAAGGAGTTGAGCAGGAATAGCCCCATTCCACTGGACTGGGGACTTTTTCAAATCCTCAATCTCTTCCTCAGAGAAATTAAGTCTTCTCTCGATTACGGAAGAAGCTACAAGAGGAATGCATAGCCATATTATTAGGAGATTCCCTCTAAATTATGATTAGTCAGGAAGTTATTGAGGGCTCAAATCAACAAATGGTAGTGTGTCATCAAGGACATGGAAAAAGACGGTATCGCCGAAATTTTGATATAAGGGATGCAATGTGTTATGCATCCATTAATGTCATCAATTTCATTATTGCTGATCCCCCAGATGACGCTCATTCAGAAGGATTAGATGAAGAAATTCCTACTCAAAAAGTTGTACACACAGACACAAATGAAGAAGGTGTGCATACACGAAACCAAGGGCTTACTCAGAATCTAGGTATTCCTTCAAGTAACCAACTTCCCCCTCTCCAAAAGGATTCTAACAAGGGGAATGGAAAGAATTAGGTTACATACCCTCCCTCTAGAGAAGACAAATAACTCTCACTAGAGCAAAGATTCACACAACAAGAGGAAGAGATGAAGGAATTAAGGAGGTTGAATGCAGAACTACTTCAAGGTAGTCTTCCTCCTAAGCGTGATAGAGTCAGTTAGCCAAGGGAATTTTATGCAATTACTGAGATAGATGATGAGTATCCTCCTTTACCAGTACACCCTTATAGGTATATTCCTATAGGTCATGAGAAACAAAAATCGGTGGTGCTACCATCAGTTGTAGTACTAGCTACCACATCTGTCCAAACTCTAGTTACTGAACCTGCTTTGGTCTAAGCTCAACCAGATGTTTCCAAAAGTTAATAACTACTATTGAGTCATTAACAACTTAGTTGGAAGCTATGGAGGGAAAACATGCTCAAATTCAACCAGAAAAGAGAGCATACCCTGAATGGGTCGATGCAATTCCTCCCCCATAAAATTTTTCAAGTACCACATTCCCAATCTTTAATGGTTTGGTAGACCCAGAGCAACACTTAACACATTTTTTTTCTCATTGTAATCCTATGATGGGAACCCCTTAGCAACAGGAAGTAGTTAAGCTCAGGTTTTTTGTACAGTCATAATAAGGGCCTGCTTTTTTCTGGTATAAAAGCTTTTAATCCTGGTCAAGCACTTAGACAAGCACCTATACCTACTTACACTTCAAAACATTCATCTTTCCGAAGGGATCCACCTCCTAAGCGTAAAAAAACAGAGGATGTTTCATCAAGATGATCTATGAGATCAAAGACGAAAACAATTTGAGGATCTGAAAAAGCAAAGCTTACACTTTCCAAAGTGAACATGTTCCTGGTTACTTCATTTTAGCTCTGGAAAATAATTTGGTTTAATTTCCAAGTCCCAAAAGGACAAACAAGGAGATAAAGACCGTCCCAACATTTTCCCATTTCATCAGATGTTGGGGAATCCCATTCAGGAGTGTTTTGTCTTCAAGGACCTTCTACAAAAAATGGTCAACTAGGGACAAGTCAAATTGAATGGTTCTTCAGCTCAGGTAGCATGTGTTACTGCTATAGATCCAGAGGAAGAAGGTGAGTGGCAAGAAGTCAAAAGAAAAAATGTGCAGAAATATGATGATTGGATGGTCAGAAAAATGTTCAACCGAACTCATGCCATTTTTCGAACGCAATTGAAGAAACCAATTGTGTCTTCTACTATGAATTCCACAGCAAATCCCCCTTCATCATAGGAAAAATCCTCAAAGAAACGACATAATTCAAAGAAAGAGGAACAATCAGAAGGAAATGAAATTGTGTCAAAGCCCAAGCTTTCTTTAACTCTAGAAGATTTTATGCCATCTACTTCGAAGCCACAGGCACCGTCCCACCAAATGGCATGGCCTAAATTGGATAATCAAGAAGAGTCTTCATTAGATGAAGAGTTCATATTTGGTTCTGTTAACACGATTCACTTAATAGATCCTTATGCTAGTCAAAGGTTTGATCTTGATGAACCTGAGTTCCGTGTATCAAACAGAGGAATTATAGGGAGTTTCAGAGGTCTGGGATACAGAGGAAGACGTGGATACCCCAGAATCCACTATTCCAATTCTACTCCTAGAACTGTGTACGAAGTAGAAACTCATGGTAGAGCCCTTCAGTGAGCTCAAAAAGAACAAGAAAGTTCTTCCACACATAGCAGATTTAGTCCTGGTATAGTCATTCTGGAGGATCAGTTAGAGGTTACACCTTCTTCCTCTCACAAGATAAATAGACCTAGTCAGTCTAATCTTCCAAATCCAGGTGTATTTCCAACTCCTACCCCGATACAAGATGCATCTACTTCCAAAGCATCAACTTCTAAGGAACCTGCAAAACCACATGTTCTTGTTGGGAAATGAAGACCTTTGGATCAAAAATATGATGTCTTGAAACAATTGGCTCATGTACCGGCCACGTTATCAATTATGGATCCCTTGAATCTATCAAAGGATCTTCGGTAGGCACTCAATGAGTCTTTTTCAAGCCTTCAAGAATTCGAAACTGAAATTACTACAGCTGAAGTCTACCATGTAGAGAATGATCCTGCAGAATTCCATGCAGTGATATCTTTTACAGATGAAGAAGAAGATGATGTTGTGCATGGACATATTAGACCTTTGTATTTATCTGGAAAGGTCATTGATGTAGACATCCGAACAGCTTTCATTGATAATGGTTCACGAGTCAACCTCATCCCCATTCATACACTTCATCGATTGGGCCTCACTGAATATGATTTATCTCCTTCTACTATGATGTTTCAAGGATATTATAAAAATGAACAAGAACTTTTGGGTGAGATCACACTCAGAACTCAGTTTGGAGATCTTGTATCCAATTCATATTTCATGGTTGTTTGTCATGAAACAGCTTTCCACATTTTGTTTGGACGACCTTGGATACATCAACCTGCGGCTATCCCTTCATGTTACCATCAATGTCTCAAATATTGTTTCAATGAAAAAATTGGGAAATTTTATGGTGATATAGCCCCATTCAAAACATGTGAATCTCAATACATTGAGGAGGAATTCTACCACATGGAGGGAAAGGAGAAATCTACAACACGGGAGGTTACCAAAGTTAATGCTCTATATGGTTTGGAAAAGATTCCAGTAAACCCATTCACACATGTGATTATATATTTTGTGTTTCCTATCAGTCAAATTGATAGGATAGAACCGACTTCAAATACTCTTATGGAAACTTCCATAATGTCAATTACGGCAATCAAGCCAGACATCATGGGAGAAATTGGTGATTCACTAGGCAATGATGAAAGCTAAAATGGAGATGTCTTTATTTCATCCACTGAAATCCAACAAGTCTGTACTTCTCCAACAAAGCCAAAAGAAGTTATAGCAATGTCAGAGGTGAACGATGATGTAGATTCTCAATCCATCATCTCCTCTTTATTACCCAAGGAATACCCTTCATCGTCAATAGGGTTAGAAATTTAAGCCTCTTCTTCAAGATGTTTAAATTTTAACATCTCTCTTGATCCTGGAAATTATGCTTCATCATCTACTATGAAAGTAGATTCAGAAAAAATAACACATGTTGAATAAGAAGAGGAAGATCTCAGGGATGCTCCTCCATCTTTTGAAGGGGGGATCTCTACCACTGTGGATGAATTCAGAGAAATAAATCTGGGTATAAAAGAAGATCCACTCCTCACTTTAATTGGTGCGTCCAAGAGTCTTGAACAGTAGGAAATTTATATTACGTTTTTGAAGAAAAATAGAGATATATTTGCTTGGAATTATACATAAATGCCCAGGCATGATCCTGATGTTGCTACTCATCATTTGGGTTTCTTAGAAGATCATCGAGGATTTAAGCACTTCGCAAGAAGAATGTTGGGACCAAGTTGAATGGAGAAGAAAGTTTGAAGAGTTAGCCTTTGCAGAGTGTTTTATTTTGTTGTCAAAGAAGATAAATCAATTTACTTTGTAGAAGGAGCACAAATCAGATGATGCTTTGCTGGTATGTATTTCACACATATCATGAGTTATGAGAACTTGTGATGCAAGCCTTATAAAGGAAAGGGGGAGAAATGATGATGCTAGTAATATAATGTTTTGATTGGAAGGAATGATGCTGCTGGGAGATAGGGAAGTTTCAGTTCCCATTTCAAATATGATGATGCTTAAGCTGATCTATCGATGGATAAATATCACGATTGTGAGATTTGTGATAAGAGAAGAAGAATGGTTATCGGAAGCAGTAAAGAGATAAAATGACAAAGAAATAGGCAATCTGGGGATGGTAGGAAAGCACAGTTTAAGGTGGCGTTGTTTTCCAGTGTTTGCCAAATTTTAGGGCCTAAAATCGGGAGATGAAGAAATGTGCTTGGGAATGGATGTTGCACGCAAGATTAAAGATGGTTTATATTTTCACGTGCAAGGAGTTATTCAATGACAGAACATTGAAAAATGAAAAAGGAATGGAGTGCGCGGAAATTTAGGCATGTTGCACGCAAAAATAAAGTGCTGCGCGCAATATATGCGGGTTGCGCTAAAAATCAGCGGGATGCGTGAAAAAAGAAAGTTGTGCACGTAATATCAGCAGGCTGTGCGAAAAATGAAGTTTGCACGAAATATTAGGAATGAGGTTTTCGCGAAAAAGGTGTTTTGAGATCAGAAGCTCGAAAATTGGCAAAGGCATAAAATGAGTGAAATATTGGAGCAGTGCGCGAAATCTGATGTCGCAGGGAAGATTGGGTTTGCGCACAATATGGAATGCGGTGCGGAATTTTTTGCGCCATTGGTGCTTCATGATTAGAAGGATGAAAAATGGAAAAGGCATGAGGTGCGTGAAATATTGAAGCATGGTGCGAAATATGAAGTTTCATAAAAGCGTTTTTACACGCATGGAGGAGGTTTTACGCGCAGATTAATGTTTTTCGTGCGGGCTCAAAAATGCCTATAAATATGAGGCTAACCCTTGGCAGTTGTTAATGATCGACACATAGAAGAAATCCCAAGCTCTGGTGAGCGTTAATTATATGCTAAGTGAGTTGCGCGAAAAGAAAGAAGTTTTCATGAAAAAAGGATATCTGCGCGGAAAATTGAGAAGTTTCACGAAAAGAAGAAAAGTTTCGCCCAAAAGGAAAGTTGCACGAAAATGTTTTTCGCACCAAACGGTCTTTTTACGCGCAAGACATTTGAATTGCGCGCAAGGCACCCTAAAGGCTACGCGAAATATTTTGGGTCTTCGCACGTATTCAGTAGTGCGTAAGAGAGTTCTTACCGGCTTCTGGGTAAGAAAGTGAAGATTTGTACTTCAGAGAATACATCTGTTCAATTGTAAAGAAGCACTGAAACATTGTGTTACCATATTTGTACTAAGAGGGAGCACACACACTATTGGATTGTTTTCAAAGTGCTGCATGAGTGTAAGGGTCTATCCTACTCATTGTATTCCACATAAAAGGATTGTTTTCTAGTGGATTGTGTGCTACTGGATTGTTTCCGTACGACACCAAGGACGTAGCTACTCTTGTTGAGTAGTGAACTTTGTAAATCTTGTGTTCCCGTGGTTGTGTGTGTTCAGCAGGGAAGAAACTTTTTAACAGGAGGTGAAGGTTGTTTCAAAAAGGGGAAACTTAAAAAGGAAAAGATATCACTGATTCACCCCCTCCCCCTCTCAGCGATACTTGGATCCTGATTGGGAACTTCAAAGAACACACCCAACTTATGCTTCCAAAATTGAAGCTGAAGTGGATAATATTATCAAAAACTAACTTCATCAAAGAAGATAAATATCCCAAGTGGTTGGATAATATTGTCCCTGTGGAAAAGAATAATGGTTAAATTAGAGTTTTCATTGATTTCAGAGTTCTTAATCGGCATTGTCCTATGGATGATTTTCCAGTTCCGATCACAGAGCTCTTAATTGATACAACAGCTACCTATGAAGAACATTCCTTCATGGATGGATATTCCGGGTATAATCAAATCTGAATGGCTCTAGAATATGACTAATCTACAGCTTTCAAAGACCCTCAGGGTGTGTTTTTCCATCGGGTAAAGCCTTTTGGATTGAAGAATGAAGGCGCAACATATCAATGTGCCATGCACCGTATCTTCAAACCCGTTTTAGGGAATCTTGTTGATTGTTCAGTGGAAAATTTGGTGGATAAATATAGACAAAGTTCTAATCACTTGGCTGATTTGGAAATCATATTCCACAAACTTCTACAACACAATTTGATAATGAACCCCTTAAAATGTGCTTTTGGGGTAAGCTCGGGAAAATTTCATGGCTTTGTTGTATGCCATCATAGTGTCAAAGTCGATACTGAGAAGACAAAGTCAATACTTGGTATGTAACATCCAATAAATTTGAAATAATTGAGAGGAATTCAAGGAAACTTAGCCTATATTCGGTGTATCATCGCCAATTTGGCAGGTAAAAGATTACCCTTCACCAAATTGATGAAGAAGGGAGTCACATACCAGTGGAATGAAGAATGTCAAGAAGCATTCAATATTCTCAAGAAATATCTCTTGAGTCCACCGGTATTAATGTCACCTATTGAAGGAAGGAAACTTATCCTTATGTGAAAGCATTAGAGCGATCATTGGGTTCCTTCCTTGCACAGAAGAATGATGCTGGGAATGAAAACAACATCTACTATCTCAGTTGGACTATGGTTGATGTAGAAACCTGATATTCAAGTATTGAGAAGTGCTGCCTAGCATTAATCTTTGCAGTTCAGAAGTTGAGACACTACCTTCAACATCATGAGGTCCAATTGGTATCTCGTAATAACCCGCTCAAATTCATACTTAGTCATCCAATTATTACAGGATGCCTGGCAAGTGGGCAGTTATTTTGTAGCAATTTGATATCCAGTACAAGTCTCAAAATGCAATAAAGGGACAAGATCTGGATGATTTCCTTGTTGAACATCCTTCAGTAGAAGATACATCTTTAGATATTGAAATTCCTGATGAATAATTCTTTTCTATTCAAGACAATATTCAACCGTGGGAAATGTACATTGATAGTGCTTCCAGAAGTCCAATAGGAAAGAAAATGGAAGATCCTAAATTCAACAATGTTGGGTTAGGAATTGTACTCATTTCTCCGGAAAATGAGGTGCTTCCCTATTCCTTCTTATTGTGGGAAGGTGGCACCAGTAATGAAGCAGAATACCAAGCTCTCATCACAGGATTCGAGTTGGCGCTTCAGGCACAAGTGAATCACTTTACAGTAAAAGGTTATTCAGACCTGGTAATCAAACAATTCAATGGGGATTATGCCATCAAAAAATAAGAGTTAATCCATTTATATGATTATGTCATAGAGTTAATGGTATAATTTCCTTCAGAACTGACATTTTCTTATGTCCCGCGATCGCAAAATGCCCAAGCTGATGCACTGGATAATATAGGCACAAACGTGCTAGATCCAAATTGGAATGAGGCAATCATTAGTATTGCCCATCGTCATAAAATTTCACCTTATGTTCAAATCAGAACAGATGAAATTAATGAAATTAGTCCCATTCCTGAACCATATGGTTATAATACAGGATGGATGACACCTATCGGGGAATAACTTCAAAATGGAACACTTCCACCTGATAGAGCAAGGAAAGAACAAATCCGAAAATGTGTGATCAATTTTACTCTTTATGATAGCCCTGATCACCTAGATAAAATTCTTTATAAAAGTGGTTTTGATGGAATTATCTTCAGATTCATTGATGGTGAAGAGACAATGGCTGTCATGAAATAAGTGCATGTAGGAGTATCTAAGGCCCATCAGTCTAGACATAGATTGTCTGATCAAATTCGAAGGCTTGGATAGTTTTGGCCTTCAATGATAAAAGATTGTGTTGATTTCACAAAGAAGTGTCATTCTTTCCAAGTATGTGCCAACTTCATTCATCAACCCCCAGAGTTGCTTCATACAGCAAAATAATCGTGGCCATTTGCCACATGGGGAATGGATGTAGTGGGACCTTACCCTTCAGCTATAGCCAAGCAGTTTAAGTATATTCTTGCTGCTACTGACTTCTTTTATAAATGGGAAGAGGGAATACCTATCAAAGAAGTTAGTTCTAAAAGCATTGTTAGCTTCATCAAGTCTAACATCATTACCATATTTGGTGTCCCTCATACCATATTGACGGACAATGGAACCAACTTCTGTTCATCCGAGATAAAGAGGTTGTATCAAGAATACAACATCGAATCCAGCCATTCATCTCGGTATCATTCAACGACCAATGGAAAAATAGAAGCCTTCATTAAAAATCATTCAAATATACTGCAAAAGATGGTGGATAAAGATAAGAAGTCATGTCATGATAAACTCTTTCATGCTTTATGGGCTTATCGAACCACCACACACACTGCTACATGGTCAACTCCATATACATTGGTATATGGAACAGAAGCAGTCTTTCCCATTGAGATTCAATTACCCTCACTAAGAGTATCCATTTGTGATCATTCATCTGTAGATGAACAATCTCAAAAGCGATTGGATGAATTGGAATGATTAGATGAAAAAGGTTGTGCACCCTGAACTATTTGGAAGTCCATCATAATCGAATAGCACGAGATTTCAACAAAAAATTTCATCTTCATTCAGTAATTCATGGAGAATTGGTATTAGTTCTCAGAACTCCAATGATAACAGGACAAAAACCTCCCAAGATTGAGCCAAAATGGGAAGGACCTTACTCAATACATAAGGTCTACTCTAATGGAGCTTATTCTTAAATCTCAATGGATGGAGAACTCATCACAACTCCAACCAATGCCAGATTTTGGAAGAAGTATTTTTTATAACACAAATACATAATTACCGTCTATACACATGACCTTAAAATATTCGCACCAACATCCAACATGAGTTTAAACTGTGCCATCGCCCAACCTGACGTTAAACTGTTTTTTCCTTGCTAAAAGACATTAAACTGCACAGTCCCTTTTCGTCCAACATGATGTTAAAATGTGTCATTATACAACATGATGTTAAACTATATTATCCTTGCTGTAAGACTTTAAACTGCACAGTCCCTTTTCATCCAACATGACGTTAAACTGTGCCATCATGCAACATGACGTTAAACTATATTGTCCTTGCTGCAAGACTTTAAACTGCACAGTCCCTTTTCGTCCAACATGACGTTAAACTATGCCATCGTCCATCATGACTTTAAACTGTATTGTCCTTACTACAAGACTTTAAATTGCACAGTCCCTTTTCATCCAACATGAAATTAAACTATGACATCCTTTCTCCATGATGCTAAACTGTACAGAAGTACCTTACATCTAGCAAGACATTAAACTGCATAACCATCGTCCTAGATATATGACATTAAACTGTGAAACTATTCATCCCACAAGACGTTAAACTGTGAAAAAATACCTAATACGTCCAAGCAACATGACACTAAACTGTAAATCACTCCATCGTCCAACATGACGTTAAAATGTATTATCCCTTTTCATCTAACATGATGTTAAACTATGTTGTCCTTACTGCATGAAATTAAACTGCACAGTCCCCAAAGTTCTTAATGCGTGAATTTTAATTGCATAATATTCTCTTTCGTCCTAGAAATATGATGTTAAACTATACATCCCCCACTTTTTTCCTTACTAGATGACATTAAATAGCATAGTCCCCCATTGTCCTGCATGACATTAAATTGTGCATCGTTAGGGTTGTTGCTACCTCTTTTTTCTCACACTGAGTATGACTCACGTGATCTTAGAGTAAACATCAACCATAACACCTTATATGTGCCACTAACCATGCGTAAATCCCAACACCATTTTTTATATCATTTTCCTCAAAACAACTTGATCACTAATTCATTCTTCAATTGAACTATGCAGACTTTGATCCTTGCCTTCTAGGCTGGGTACGTAGGCAGCCTCTCAAGGTTCAATCCCAAAAACAATCTCTTCACATCGGTTCACCTCCATCTCATACGATGTTGATTCATGAAGCCACCCCCAGAATCAATATCGTCATATTGGTTCACCTTTATCCTTACTACATGACGTTAAACTGTACAACAATTTTGTCCTGTATGACAATAAACTAGAACATTCTTTAACACCCTCACCTGAGAGGGAATCATTATTTACATTGATCTCCAATCATGTTATATTCTAAACACTACATGCATACATAGAAATGCCCGATCCTTTTTTCTTAGGTCAAAAAAAATTGCACTAAAGTCCCATTTCACCCTTCACTTATACAAACCAAATCTGTAGAAAGGGTATTTCAAGAACTATGTGTGGCTTGATTCCCATCCTTATGAGATACGTAGGAGCATTCAAGTGTCCCTCGAATCCAGACCCATGTCTTTGGGCCTAACCCCAAATTCCACTTTAAGTCCCATGGCTGAAAAGTCCCCCTTGGTCCAAGTTCTATGACCTTAAACTAAGATTTCCTATACTTTCATCCCACATAATGTTAAAATGTATTTCAAGAACTACATTTGTCTTAATTCTCATTTTAATGAGATATGTATTGAAGTCCAACATCTCAATTCAGGACCCACCCACAACATGAATGGTTAGCATTGGTCTGTGTATTTCCTTCATGCATTGGACAATACTCATTTTCATGTGTCATAATCCTAACCTTAAATACTTCCAGATCTCCATAACCCTTTTCTTGATTTATGATCACAAAATTTCCAATACCTGAGAATAATTTTTCTTGACTATGCAGTACGTGCCCTTAGGTGGCCTTTCATAAGTAGTCTATATAACAGACCTGTCAGCCAAAAGATGCTATTATTTGACTATGCAGCCAATGCCCTTAGGTGGGCCTGCATAATTCAACCCCCCAACAGGTTTTTAAAATAATGTTAACTTCATACTTGGGAAGAAAACATCTTTTTTCCCTAGTTTTCATAATGACAATATGTAGGGATCCATAAAAATACCCTTTTTAACATATTTGTCCCATACTCTTTTTCATGATATGAAAGAATTCAAGTCCATCGTTTATATTTCCCTTCCCTATGTTTGGGTCAAACCTTCGTAGGAGTGACATTCATCCAATTCTTAGGCAATCTTGATTAGAAATATCCTAACCATATTCAAGTACCTCTCTCCATACATAAAACTCTATGCTTTGGAAAATTAGAATCTCCATAAACTTTCAATGGATTTTTAGCAATAGAAAAGTAAATTTTTGAGAGTTCTTTTTCCTGACTATGCAACGTGTTCCCTTAGGTAGCCTTTAATAATTAGTCTACATAACAGACCTATCAGCCAAAAGATGCTATTATTTGACTATGCAGCCAATTCCCTTAAGCGGCCCTGCATAATTCAACCCCCTAACGGGTTTGTTAAATAGTGGTAACTTCATTCTTGGGAAATACTTATTCTAATTACTTTTAGACCTTTTTTCATATCATTCCTCAAATTCAAAATTTCTTAAGTCATAGTTTACATTTTTTTCCCTCATACTGGAATATGGTAATCTGTTTTCAGATAAATTATTAAATAATTGAGTCAATTTTAATCCATTCGGTCAAAGCTATTTCGACCTTAAACATTAGCATTTTTATGTCCTACATGCATGAAATTAAACTACCCACAAAAGACAAGGGAACTCTAAACAAAAGTCAAGTCCTAGCTCACTAAACGTACATTTCGTATGATTTAGGTAATTTTGAGCAATTAAAGATTCAAAGTTTTTAGGGTTATTTGTAATAATCCTAGAAAAAATCAAACTATGCTTACTAGGCCCATTGTTTTAGGTAAAATCATAAATTAGGTAGAAAATGAATGCATGAAAAAATGATTAAAGATGAATTTTTTTTTCATTTGATGCACAAAAGTTAGAAGGACATCCATAGACTGGAGTCTCTTCTCTTTTCCAAGAATTACAAAAGGCTATCAAGATAAATCTTCATTTGATTTACAACATCCCAAGCTTCATCAGCAGCCATTTGAAGCTCATGAAATCAACCAAATTCACTCTTTTCAGCTTGATGGAGTGATTTATTGGCATCTGCAATGGCTTTCATACCATTCGTTTGAGTACCTTCCGGTGAATTATTATGTTGGTCAAGTTCCCCAGTAACAGCATCAAACAGTTGCTGAAGATGCATCTACTAGACGAATTTCTCTTTGATCTTATGCTTCGGCTTCTTTAAATTGGCTGCATAATCTGCCTCATCTCAAGATTCTGCGGCCTCAAATTCACTGTTATTGGCTAACAGCCTTACTCTGGTCAAATATTGATGGTACCTCTACTTCTGATCCCTCCTTAAAATGACTTGTTTCACCACGGCATGGATCTCTTGATATCCAAAACCACCAAGTCACAACATGACGAACAAGGATGACAGCCGAAGGATCTTTGATGATAGCTCTTCAAGAGGCACTTCAGATATGATCTTCCGTACATTCTACCATTCCTTGAATTGTGAAAATATGGGTGACTTTTGTATCTCCTGGTCTGACTCAGCATCACTATCATAGGGGGGATATAATCCGGGATTAATGAACTTAAAGAAGTGCCCTGTTCTTCTCCTTCCCCACTGACCCTTGTTACTTCTCTTTCTATTCTTGTGGGGGCAGAGGCTGAGGCTTCACTTCCATATTTAGCCACTAAAATTGATGGCCCTACACAATAAATTGAATGCTTTGGTTAGTTTCAAAGGATAATAAAAGTTGGTTGGCTATCTTGAAAATTACGTACGGTCGCAAATATTTTTATCCCATACCCAATGGTTCATTAGTAACATGAGAAGAATCCTCCCCATCTTTCCTAGTTTCAATAGGATTTTCAGGATGAATTTCAGGAAGCTCTGCCAGGTTAAGTTCCACTTGAGCTAATGTATCTGCAATAGTAGGGTTTTCTGTACCCCCTTCAGGCATTGGAAGTTCAGAAGCTTACTCAGATAGAACTGCACATTTTAACCAATCATGGTCAGATATTTAATAAGAAGTTATTTTAATAGGACGAAGGATAACACTCACATCCAAAATACTCTAAATTACATGGTAATTTAATTGGATCTAAAATATATTCAAAAGATACACAAAGTTTCATCATTTAATTTAATGATATCTCGGATTCCTGGTTAGTCTCTCCAGTGAGAGCATTCGATGTATCTACTTGGTGAACCACATCCTATAGCCTTTGACCCCGGAAAACTACATTAGTTAAAATTGCGACATCAATTGCAATGGCCTCAAAAAGCTCTAGTGCAGGGGTTGAACCTAAAGTATCATAGAATAGAAGTTAGTTGATTTTTCATTCAACATTTTATGAAGCGTTGTTAACTTACCAGAAGCAGGTTATTCTCTTCTTGCAGTAGCAGTAGGAGTGATACTGGGAATAGAAGATGGTTCCTCTTCAGAAGCAGCCATGCCAGCACGACCTTGTGATTGTTCACCAGCACCCTCCGTTGTTCTTAGAGGAGGTTCAGTTCTCTCCCTCAAATGAGAAATTGAAGAAGCCCCTGCAATCCCAAGAAGTATGAGCAACCTTGTTGAAGCTCCTTTCCGTCACAGAGTCTAACGAATTGAAAAGGGAAATACCTTGAACCCAAATTGATTCATCCTTTGAAGAAACCTCAAAAAATTGACAAAGGCATGAACAAAAATTCAAATTCACTTGGGTCACGTAAGTTCCACCAAGGTCGCACAAGTATACTTGCGCGCTATGCAGGTTACTTGCACGCCCTCTTTGAAATTCGCCCAGGGTCTTCACCAGCCAATAAATACCCCCGGTGGGCCTCCCATTTCGGAGTTGAAAAATTCTAGAAACTCAAATTTTATCTCCCGGCGTCCTAGTCTCTTCTCAATGATTCTGAACACTTATAAGGTAGTTTTTTACCTAGAAAGGAATATCTAAAGAGTAGGAGTAAGTCCTAAGTGTTGAAACTCATCAACACTTTCATGCCTAAGTGGCCAGCCCTTAATAGAAATGGCCACACTTGAGCGCCACCTTACCCCTTCAACAGAACTTGCATGCCCCTCTTCTGGAAGCCACTAGGGATAGTAATAAGGGCTTGATCCAAGTCTCACCCATGTATTACCCTAAGGGTTAACCATCGCGCAAGTACCCATGTGTCGTTCAAGTACACTTGCACGACTAGGACTTGTACGCCCATGCAGGACTTGTGCACCACCTATTTTTGGGTGCCCCTCCTACCTATTTTACCTCTCTTATGCCTATCCACCTATCCTCTTCACAATTAAGCCTTCAGATCTCTCTCTAAATCCATTCATGGCGTGATTTCCTTGTTGGCTTCGTTATCTGAAAGTAATTCTATGGAACATCTCATCAAACCTAGTGATTTACGTATCTTCATGTCACTAAGGTCAGAGAATTCATTCATTAAACCTCATACTTTATGATGAGAGAATCCTTAACCTGGGCCCCCTTTTCAGGAGTAAGCCCCAGTCCAAGTTCTCTTAATTTGGGCCTCTATTTCAGGACTAAGCCCCAAGTCCCCTTAACCTGGGCCCCATTTTCAGGAGTAAGCCCCAGTCCAAGTTCTCTTAATTTTGGACTCCTTTTCTGGACAAAGCCCCAAGTCCCCTTAACCTGGGCCCCATTTTCAGGACTAACCCCTAGTCCATGTTCTCTTAATTTGGGCCTCCTTTTCAGGAGTAAGCCCCAAGTCCCCTTAATTCTGGGCCTTCTTTTCAGGACTAAGCCCCAGTCATAATTCTTCTAATTTGGGCCTCTTTTTCAGGGATAAGTCATAAATCATAAATTCCATTTAAATTAGGCCTCCTTCTCAGGGATAAGTTCTAAGTCTCAAGTCCCCTAGCTTGGGACTCGTTTTTAGGAGTAAGCCCCAGTCTTCAAATTACCTTAATTTTGGGTATCCTCCTCACGAGTAAACCCCAACCATAATTCTTTTAATATGGGCATCCTACTTAGGAGTAAGCCCCGAGTTACCAAAAATACAAATTCCCTTAAACATGATATTCCTTTTCAGGAGTAAGCCCTAGTCATAATCCACTTTAATCTGGGCCTCTTCATTAAGAATAAGCCCCAGTCATAATTTCTCTTAACCAATCTTCATTTACTTTTGACTTGTGCTTCCTTCCCAAGAGTAAAACCCAATCATAAGTCCTCTCCTAATTTGGGCATCCTCCTCAGGAATAAGCCCCATGTTATAGTATCCAAATCTCCATAAATCACATATACCATTATGGACCTTGTTCCCTGGTTTCTTCCTTGAAGTAAATCCTAATCTTCATCTATTTGGACAGTCATACATACATAAGCCCCACTCATTTCTTATAATTGTATCTTTCATGGCACAATTGTCTGGTTTTACCAATACCTCTTGTTTCTCACACTTAGTATGACTCACGTGAGCTTAGAGTGTAAAAGTAATTATGACATCTTTCTAGGAGCCATCAATCATGCATAAAACCTCATACTTCTTTTCACGAACTATGTGGGTTCTGATTCCTTTTCCAAAAAAAAGGATACATAGGTAGCCCATCTGCGGGTACGATCACAACTATGAAATAATTCATGCCATTCTGAATGACAATAAACTTCAAGTGCCCCGCTGAGTGGCTTTAAAACCAGTATGGTTATCTTAATAACCAAGAGATTTCAATATAATGTGTCAAAGGATACCATTGACCAAGAATCTCTAACAAATATAGATGATTCTCTATTGATGAAGATCCTAGAATACATATAAAAGATTCTCTAAATCTCATACACACTAATTATTGATTGTCAGATCTAATGGAAAGCTTATTTTCATACTTGGTAATGTAATAAGGATTCACGAACATAACTTAAATCTATAAAGAGAGTCTCTAAGTAGACAATAGTTCCCCCCAAAATGGTATGTTGAGTCCGACATCCCATCCTCTTGACCAATGAAAATTCTTAAGCCTCATCAGTCCAGAACTAATGAGCAACTACCTTTGGAAAGTAGTTCCAAATTGATATGGAATCAGTGGATGTTTTTTGGTTCTACGAACAAACCCATTAGAAACCGCTTGGAATGATTGAACCTTAAATTAATGAGGTCATCCCCATTTCCAGATGAAACAAAAAATGGTGAACCCAATGTGAATACTTAACCAAGTTAAAATTATGTTTTACTTATTTGTTAGGCCCCTATTTAAAACTCAATGAAAGGGCCAACAAAGCAATCAATAATATATGTGCTTATCCAAAAGATGTAATAGCCAAACTTATCTTGATTATGTTTGTTATATCAAACATGCACTCTTTTCCAAGATCTTCTGCATTACAAGAATGGCTTTTCTTATGTTTACTACTGTGAAATCCTCTACTATGAATGCATCTGCTTCTACACCTGCTGGATTGTCGTCCGCTCTAAGGATGAAATCACCTACTCAACATCTTCATCGCTGGGTATCAAATGCACTGGTTAAGGAGTACCATCAACAATGTACTATTACGACTCTAGAGGCTGCTCGACATGCCCTCCAAGTGAACAACTCACCCTGGTCATCCAGACAGCGACGAACAGTGATCAAGAAGCAGGTGGTGATAACTACTGTATTCAACCGTTTCAGGTCGTTATCCCTAGAACGCAATCACCATTCCCTCCCATATTCTAGGTAGGTGAAGGAGCAGGTCCCTCAGGGCCTTAATTCAAAGAGACATGATTCCTTCCGGAGGGCTCCCACCAACAATCACTTCCAGACTCATGCGGCAGTGCACCCTCAACGTGATGAGGGGGTCGTCTCCAAGCGTTCGGCTCATGTTCCTCGAACCCGATCAGGCAAGACGAACCAATGTAGGTGAAAACTATTTAATAGTGAGAAGGTTATTATCTCTACCATTTCCGGAGAAGTCCACCAACCTAACTTCGTGGAAAGCAACGAGCGGGCACACACACCCATCCGTTTTAATTCCACTATCCAGTAGACTCTTCTGACAGTAGCACGCCAATCCCGTCAGGAAATTCCGGCGGAGTACTATAGACAAGAACATACACCTATTTATAAATCATCATCTGGTAAATAGGCTCATCTTACTACATATGATGGTGCCAGCCAACCCAATGTATTGACAACTGGTAAACATGCACATACACCTGCTTACACTCATCAGTCTTTCCAGCGGCCTCGTCTGTCAGTATTAAAGGAAGTTCATCAACTACATTCGGCAGAGTGCAATCACCGGACACATACACCTGATAGTATTGATCAAGGCTACCAACATTCTCATTTGGTAGCACTTGGAGAAGTCAGTTGGAAAGCTCCGATGATAAACAAGAGGCAGACTCAACTCTCTTCCCCCACACATGAGCACTGCCAGAATTCACTAACAGGAAAAGGAGGACAGAAGCCGGAACATACACCTACTCCAAGCACGGAATGGACGTATATACATGTTCCGATAGATAAATTCACCAACCACATTCTATCAATGGTGAAGGAGCAGACGAAAATCCCTGCTCATATTATGGATGCATTCAAGGATATTATAACAACTTCAGCAGCATCACAGGGGAAGAAATGAAAATCTATACATACCAGTGGAGTGAAAAATCAACAGTTCACTCCGGAACAGACACACACCTCTTTTCCAGTCCAAGAGGGTTGTGGGGCATACTCCCCCATATCATATGGGCAACCAAGTTAGGAACATGCACCTGATTTGAGTGGAGATAATCATCCTAACCAGATCATTTCTCCTGAGAAGGCACATGCACCGGCCCATAATGACCACTTTCATCAACAAGTGGTTTCTAAAGTGAGTTAAAAGGAGTCTAAGAAGAAGACCCTCCCAGTATAGTCAAAAAATCAATGGCCAATCTCTTACAAGGCCTTACATGATGCTGAAGTTTTTGATGAACTCAGAAAATTATCTTTTGCAACTCAATATTCTACTCTCTCAGTTTCGAATAGTGGGAACATTAATTCTAAAGGTCTGTACCTGACATTTCCTCATGAAGGCTTGCTTCGTGACAATTCACTCGATCTCAATGTTTCATCATCAGATGAGAGACACAAGAACCCTCCGTGTGGTCAGAAGACTAAGGAGAAAAATGTTTCATCTTTTTCTGTAACCCACCATGGTGGTCCTCCCCATGATGATGAATTTAGCTGCGAAAGTCCTCTCCGCAGTAATAATGCACAATGCCTGGAAAAATTCTCCAACGAACAATGTAGTGATGAGAAAGCCCTATTATCTTGAGGCACTTGAAAATGTGAAGCTAGTCATGTCTGATTCTTTACCACTATCAGGTGGAACAATTTATCAATTAGAAGATATCCTGGGGTGTAGGTCATTCTCCAAACCATCCCTGGGTCATTCACCTTTTAGTTTAATTAGTGAATTCTCTAAAAATATTGTTAAATTCGATGAAGCAGCAAGGAAGAACCAGCTCTGGTCTAATCAGGTAGAAGAATATTCATTGAATGATAAAGAGTAAGTACTTAATATGAGAAAACATCTGGCAAAAGGTGAAGTGCCAGTTATGTTTTGGCTTTTGGCTGACTCTCAGTATGACATTCAAGAGATTCTAACGGAAGATGGAATTCATGATATTCATCTTAACATATGGAAAAAAACTTTGTCAGTTGAAAAAAAAAATATTATCTTATGATGAATATGAAAATCATGTCAAGATAATAGAAGGGTTACAACGCCAAATTGATTTGTCTTCTCTCTCAGTTTCTCGATATCCGAAAGCTGAAAAGTAACAGAGAACCCTTCAGCGTTCATGCCTTGGTGCACTAAGAAGATTGAGCCAGTTAATTTCCAATGCCCCATCTTGTATTCATATCAGGTTATGGGGTGTTCATGGAGCGCTACATTTTACTGTACTCTCCAGTTATCAAAGCCCTCTGAAAATGGTCTCATGACATGTTATTGCCCATGTCTGGCCACAACCAATTGGCTTTGTTAGTAATCAAAGGCTCGCTCAAGAACATGCCTCAACTAGTTCCTCACAAAATCAAGCATACAGAGAACATGTTGTTGAATTACTCCTACATTAAGCAAACAAGAATATTGAACATGCCTCTCGTTTGGAGCAAGCACATAATCAAGTGACAAAAGTGTCACAAATCATCCAACGGTCTTTTGAGTCAGGTGATAAGAGTGGATGTAGGTTAATGCAACCAGAAAAGTTTTGGACTAAAGTCCATAAGATCAAGAGAGATTTTAAGAAGGTCTCAGATATAGAAACTCAAGAACCACCCCAGCTTTCCAGATTGGGGACCCTTTTAACCCAAACCTCAGAATCAACAAATAGGATTCGAGGAGTTGAGCAAAGACAGCAGGAACAGCCCCAGTCCACAGGACTGAGGACTTTTTCAAACCCTCAATATCTCCCTCAGAGAAATTCAGTCTTCTCTCGATTAGGGAAGAATCCACAAGAGGAAGGATGAGCCAAATTATCAAAAGATTCCCTCCAAATTTCGGTTCGTCAAGAAGTTCCTGAGGAATCAAATCAGAAAAAGACAGTGTCTCATTAAGGACATGGAAGAAGAAAATATCATAGAAATGCCGATAAAATGGATGTAATGTGTTATGCAGCAATTAATGTCATCAATGCTGCTATTGCTGATCCCCCAGATGAGGCTCACTCCGAGGGACCATATGAAGAGGTTCCTGCTAAAGAGGTTTTACACACAGACACAAATGAAGAAGGTGTGCGTACATGAAATCAGAGGATTACCTAGAATTTGGGTAATCCTTCAAGTAACCCACTTCCCCATCTCTGAAAGGTGTCCAATAAGGGGAAATGAAAGAATCAGGTTACATACCCTTCCTTTGGATAAGGCCAATCACTCTCATTAGAGAAAATATTTGCACAACAAGAGGAAGAAATGAAGGAGTTGAGGAGGTTGAATACATAACTACATTAGGGTAGTCTTCCTCCTAAGCATGCTGGAGTCAGTCAGCCAAAGGAATTTGTTATGGCTACTGAGATGGATTAAGAATATCCTCCTCTACCAGTACACCTTCACAGGTCTAATCCTATGGGTCATTTTTTACAACAATTGGCGGTGCTACCATCAGTTGCAGTACCAGACACCACATATTTCCATGCACCAGTCATTGCACCTGCTCAGGTCCCAGATCAATCGGATGTTTATCAAAAGTTAATAACTTCTATTGAGTCATTAACAGCTCTATTGGAAGCTATAGAGGGAAAACGTTCTCAAATTCAACCAGAAAAGAGATCTTACCCGGAATGGGTTGATGCAATTCTTCTCCCATCAATTTTTTCTAGTACCACATTCGCAATCATTAATGGTTAGGGAGACCCAGAGCAACACTTAACACATTTTGTTTCTCATTGAGATCCTATTATGGGAACCCCTCAGCAACAAGAAGTAGTTAAGATTAGGTGTTTTGTAAAATCATTATAAGGGCCTGCCTTTGTCTGGTACACAAGCTTGCAATCCCGGTCAATTACTGGATGGGAGGATCTCTGCCAACGATTTCTTCTTCAATTCATCTCAACTTTTCCAAAGAAAATAGTTTTTGATCTTATAAAATGTAAGCAAAAGGAGAATGAAAGGGTTTCATATTTCATTGATTGCTGAAAGGGATTAACATATTCCCTGATCTTAGCACTCCCTCAAGAAGAATTGGTGCCAATTTGTGTGGAAAATTTGCATGATGAATTGTGCATGCCATTGATCCCTTTGAAATACACAGGAGGGTTTCAAGACCTTATTTCAATCGCTCAACAGATTGAAGACTCTCTTCTGAAGACTAAGGATAAAGCTCGTGTAATTCCATAATCTCTAGGACAGAGAATGAACAAAGTAGAGACTTCTACAGTTATGCTTAAACAAGAACCTATACCTGCTTCTACTTAAAAACATTCACCTTTTCGAAGGGCTCCACCTCTTGAGCGTCAAAAACAGAGGCCGTTTCATCAAGATTATCAAAGATATCAAAGATGGAAACAATTTTAGGATCTTAAGAGCAAAGTATACTCTATCTGAAATGAACAAGTTCCTGGTTACATCATTTCGGCTTTGGAAAATAATTTGGTTCAATTGACAAGGCCCAAGAGGCCGAATAAGGAAGGAGATGAAGGCCATCCCAATTATTGCCCATTTCATCAGATGTTGGAGCATACCATTCAAGAGTGTTTTGTCTTTAAAGACCTCCTGTAGAAAATGGTCGACTTGGGACAAGTCAAAATGAAAGGTTCTTCAGCTTAGGTAGCATGTGTTACCGCTACAGATCCAGAGGAGGAGGGAGAGTGGCAAGAAGTCAAGAAAAAAAATGCGCAAAAATATGATGATTGGATGGTCAGAAAAATGATAGACCGAACTCATTCCATTTTCTGAACGCAATTGAAGAAGCCAATTGTGTCTTCTGCCATGAATGCCACAGTGAAACCCTCTTCATTAGAGGGAAAATCCTTAAAACGGCGGAATACTTCCAAGAAAGGGGAACAATCAGAAGAAGATGAAATTGTGTCAAAGCCTAAGTTGACTTTGACTTTGGCAGATTTTATGTCATCTACTTCGAAGCCACGGGCACCGTCTCGCCAAACAACATAGCCTAAATAGGATAATCTGGTAGAGTATTCATCAGAAGAAGAGTTGATCTTCAGTTCTGTTAATATGAATCACTTAATAGATCCTTATGCTAGTAACAGTTTCGAACTCGATGAACCTGAATTCCCTGTATCAACCAGAGGAATCAGAGGGAGTTCTAGAGGCTCAAGGTACAGGGGAAGACATGGATCTTTCAGAGGCCACTATTCCAATTCTACCCCTTCTAGAACTGTTTATGCGGCAGAAACTCATGGAAGATCCCTTCAACGAGCTCAATAAGAACAACCATGTTCTTCCACATAGGGCAGATTCAGTCCTGGCACAATTATTCTGGAATATCAGTTGGAGGTTCCACCTTCTTCCTCTCAGCAAATAAATAGACCTAATCAGTCTAATATTCCAAATCCATGAGTATTTCTAACTCCTATACCAGTACAAGATGAATCAACTTCCAAAACATCAACTTTTAAGGCACCTGTGAAACCACATGTTCCTGTTGGGAAACACAGACATTTGGATCAAAAGTATGATGTATTGAAACACATGTCCCATGTACCAGCCAAGTTATCAATTCAAGGTGCCTTGAATTTATCAAAGGATCTTCGAAAGGAACTCATCAAGGATTTTTCAAGTCCTTAGGAGTTTGAAACTGAAATTGTTGCGGCTGAAGCCCACCATGTTGAGAATAATCCTGCAGAATGCCATGCAGTGATATCTTTCACATATGAAGATGAAGATGATGTCGTTCGTGGACATATCAGACCTATATACTTATATGGAAAGTTCAATGGTGTAGACGTCTAAAGACTCTTCATTTATATTGGTTTAGGAGTCAACCTCATCCCCATTCGCACACTTCGTCGATTGTGCCTCACAGAATCTGATTTATCTCCTTCTACTTTGATGTTACGTGGATATGATAAAATTGAACAAGAACTAATGGGAAAGATTACACTCAGAAATCAGTTTGGAGATCTTGTATCCAATTAAGATTTTATGTTTGTTGATCAAGACTCATCCTTCAACATCTAGCTTGGTAGACCCTGGTTACATCGGCATGCAGCTATCCCTTCATCATACCATCAATGTCTCAAATATTGTTTCAATGGTCAAATTGGGACATTGTATGTTGATAAGTCCCCATTCAAGAAATGTGAATCTCAATACATTGAGGAAGAGTTCTATCACATGAAGGGAAAAGAGAAATCCACAACAATAGAGATTACCAAATATAATTCTCCATATGGTTTGGAAAAGATTCCAGGAAACCCATTTACACATATGAGTACAGATTATGTATTGCATATCAGTAAAATTGACAGGATAGACCCAAATCAAAATACTCTTATGGAAACCTACATGATGTCAATTACGACAATCAAGCCAGATAGCATGGGAGAAATTGGTGATTCCCCAAGAAATGATAAAGGCTCAAATGGGGATGTCTTCATTTCATCTGCTGAAATCTAGCAAGTCTATACTTCTCCAATCAGGCCAGAAGAAGGTATAGCAATGTCATAGGTGAACGATGATGTCAATTCTTAATCCATTATCTCCTCTATAATACCAAAGGAATAACCTTAATCAACAATCAGGTCAGAAATGGAAGCTTCTTCTTCAAGATGTTGAAATTTTAATATCTCTTCTGATCATGAAAATTACACTTCATCATCTACTATGCAAGTAGAAATAGAAGAAATGACACTTGTTGAAGAATAAGATGAAGATCTTAGGGATACTCCTCCATCATTTGAAGAGGGTATCTCTACCACCGTGGATGAACTTAGAGAAATAAATCTCTATATAAAAGAATATCCAAGCCCCACTTTAATTAGTGCGGCCATGAATCTTGAAGACAAAGAGATGTATATTTCATTTTTAAAGAAAAATCAAGATATATTTGTTTCTAACTATACAGAGATGCTAGGTCTTGATCCTGATGTTGCCACTCATCGTTTGGGTTTTCCAGAAGAACATCGGGGATTCAAACAAGCTGTTAGAAGAACACACCCAACCTATTCTTCCAAAATTGAAGCTGAAGTGGATAATCTTATCAAAGATAACTTCGTCAGAGAAGTTCAATATCTCAAATGGTTGGATAATACTGTCCTAGTGAAAATGAAGAATGGGAAAATTAGAGTTTGCATTGATTTCAGATATCTTAATCGGCATTGTCCTAAGGATGATTTTACAGTTCCGATTAAAGAACTCTTGATTAATGCAACAGCTGGATATGAAGAACTTTCCTTCATGGATTGATATTCTCGATATAATCAAATCCGAATGGCTCTAGAAGATGAAGAATCTATAGCCTTCAGAGCCCCTCAGGGTGTGTTTTGCTATCAGGTAATACCCTTTGGCCTGATGAATTTAGGCACAACATATCATCGTTCCATGCATCGTATCATCAAAACCTTTCTGGGGAAGTTTGTTGAATGTTATATGGAAGATTTGGTGGTTAAATATAGGAAACATTCTAATCACTTGGCTTATTTGGAAATCATATTCCACAAACTTCGGCAATATAATTTGAAGATGAACCCCTTAAAATGTGATTTTGGGGTAACCTCAGGAAAATTTCTCAGCTTTGTTGTATGCCATCATGGTATCGAGGTCGATCCTAAGAAGACAAAGTCAATCCTTGGTATTTCACCTCCTTGAAATTTTAAGTAATTGAGAGGACATCAAAGACACCTGGCCTATATTCGGTGTTTCATCACCAATTTGGTAGGAAAAAGTTTACCCTTCACCAAATTGATGATGAAGGGAGTCACTTACAAGTGGACTAATGAATTTCAAGAAGAATTCAATATTCTCAAGAAGAATATCTTAATTCCACTGGTGTTAATGCCACCTATTGAAGGAAGACCACTTATCCTCTATGTGACAGCCTTAGAGCGATCATTGGGTACCTTTCTTGCTCAGAAGAATGATGCTGGGAATGAAAACAGTATTTACTATCTTAGTTGGACTATGCATGAAGCAGAAACCTGATATTCAAATATTGAGAAGTGCTACCTAGTGTTAATCTTTGCAGTTTAGATGTTGAGACACAATCTATAACATCACGACGTCCAATTTTTATCTTGTAATAACCAGCTCAAATTTATCCTTAGTCGTCCAATGATTAGAGGATTTATGGCATGGTGGGAAGTTATTTTGCAGAAATTTGATATTCAATATGTGTCTCAAAAGGAAATAAAGGGCCAAACTCTAGCTGATTTCCTTGCTGAACATCATTCAGTAGAAGTTACATCTTCAAATATTGAACTTCCTGATGAGGAAGTATTCTTTATTCAAGATAGTCTTCAAACATGGGAAATGTACATTGATGGTGCTTACAGAAGTCCAACAGGGAGGAAAATGGAAGATCCTAAGTTGAAAAAAGTTGGGTTTGGAGTTGTACTCATTTCCCTGAAAAAGGAAATTCTACCTTATTCCTTCTCATTATTGGGAGGAGGTACAAATAATGATGTAGAATACCAAGCTCTTATCCCAGGATTGGAGTTGGCACTTCAAGCACAAGTGAATCACTTAAATGTGAAAGGTGATTCAGACCTAGTAATCAAACAAGTCAATGGGGATTATGCAATCAAAAAAGAGGAACTAATCCCCATGTATTATTACGTCAGAGAGTTAATGGCGGAATTTCCTATGGAAATGACATTTTCTTATGTCCCACGATCACAAAATGCCCAAGCTGATGCACTGGATAATATAGCTAGAACTCTGTCAGATCCAAATCGGGATGAGACAACCATCAGTATTGCTGACCGTCATATATTTTCACCTTATGTTCAAACAGAATAGATGAAATCAATGAAATTGGTCCCATTCCTGAACCATATGGTCATGCTACAGGATGGATGATACCTATCAGGGAATACCTTCAAAATGGAAAACTTCCACCTAATAGATCTCGGAATGAACAAATCCAACGACGTGTGGTCAATTTCACCCTTTATGATAGCCTAGATCATTTATAGAAAATTCTCTACAAGAGTGGTTTTGACGGAATTGTCTTCAGATGCATTTATGGTGAAGAGATAATGGATTTCATGAAAGAAGTTCATGTCAGAGTCTATGGTGCCCATCAGTCTGTATATAGACTATCTGATCAAATTCAAAGGCTAGGATACATTTGGCCTTCAATGATACAAGATTGTGTTGATTTCACAAATAATTGTAATTCTTTCCAAGTACATGACAACTTCATTCATAAACCCCCAGAGTTGCTTCATACAACTAAATAATCATGGCCATTTGCTACATGGGAAATGGATGTAGTAAGACCCTATCCTTCAGCTACGTCCAAGCAGTTGAAGTATATTCTTTCTGCTACTGACTTCTTTTCTAAATGGGCAGAGGCAATACCTCTCAAAGAAGTCATTTCTAAATGCATTATTAGCTTCATCAAGTCTAACATCATTACCAGATTTGGTGTCCCTCATACCATGTTGACGGAAAATGGAACCAACTTCTGTTTGTCCGAAGTGAGGAAGCTGTATCAAGAATACAACATCAAATCCAATCATTCATCTCGATATCATGCAGCAGCCAATGTCCAGATATAAGCTTTCAACAAGACTCTTTCAAACATTCTTCAAAAGATGGTGGATAAAGATAAGAAATCATGGCCTGATATAATCTTTCATGCTTTATGGGATTATCAAACCACCACCCGTTATGCAACGCGGTCAACTCCATATTCATTGGTATATGGAACAGAATCATTCTTTCCCATTGAGTTCAATTACCCTCATTCAGAGTAGCCATTTGTGATCAGTCATCTATAGATGAACAATCTCAAAAGCGATTGGATGAATTGGAATGGTTAGATGAGAAAAGATTGTGCACCTTGCACCACTTGAAAGTCTATCAAAATCGAATAGCACAAGCTTTAAAAAAAGTTCGTCTTTGTTCATTCATTCAAGGATAATTGGTATTAGTTCTCATAACTCTAATGATACCAGGAATGAAACCTCCCATGCTGGAACCAAAATGGGAAGGACCTTATTCAATATATAAGATCTACTTTAATGGAGCATATCCTTTAATATCAATAGATGGAGAACTCATCACTACTCCAACCAATGATAGATTTCTGAAGAAGTATTTTGTGTAACGAATATACCCTTACATACAACATGATGTTAAATTGTGATATCATCTAGCAAGACATTAAACTACACCATCAAAGGTCCATGCATAATACCTTAAACTATTTGCATCCATATCGTCCAACATGACGTTAAACTATGTTGTCCTAACTACATGATGCTAAACTGTACAGAAGTCTTTTACGTCCAGCAAGACGTTAAAATGCATAATCTCTGGTCCACGTATATGACCTTAAACTGCTCGCACCATTGTCCAACATGACGTTAATCTCTGAAAAAGTCCCTAATACATCCAACATGACATTAAACTGTGTCCTCTTTTGTCCTCACTATATGAAATTAAACTACACAGTCCACTTTTCGTCCAACATGACATTAAACTGTATTGTCCCCATCATCTTAGCTATAGGACGCTAAACTGTACAACACCCTTATTGTCCAACATAACGCAAAACGCTGATCATGTCTAATATGATATTAAACTGTGTCCCATAATACATCCTACATGACGTTAAACTGTATTTTGTCCCTGCTACATGACACTAAACTATGCATCACAAATATTCCTCACTATAAGACTTTAAACTACATAGTCCCTTCATACATCCTACATGACATTAAACTGTGTATCGTTAAGTTTGTTGCTACATCTTGTTTCTCACACCATGTATGAATCATGTGAGCTTAGAGTAAACTTCAACCATAACACCCTATCTGGGCCGCTACCCATGTGTAAGTCCCAACAACAATTTTTAGGTCGTTGTCCCCAAGAACAACTTGATCACTAATTGATTCTTTAATTGAACTACGCAGACATTGATCATTGCCTTCTAGCCTGGGTACGTAAGCAACCTTCTGAGGTTCAAGCCCAAAACCAATCTCTTCACATTGGTTCACCTTTGTCCTTGCTACATGATGTTAAACTATACAACAATTTTGTCCTGTATGATAATAAACTACAACATTTTTTTGCACTCTCACCTGAGAGGGTATCATTATTTACATTGATCTCTGATCATTTTATCTTCTAAAGAATACGTGAATACATGGCAATAATTGATCCTTTTTTCTTAGGTCTAACCATCATTGCACTAAAGTCCCCTTTTCACCCTTCATATGTACGAACCAAATCTGTAAAAAGGGTATTTCAAGAACTACGTGCGTCTTGATTCACATCCTTATGGGATATGTAGGAACGTTTGAGTATCCCTCGAATCTAGCCCCAAGTATTTGGGCCTAACCCCAAATTCCACTATCAGTCCCCTGGCTGAAAAGTCCCTGTGAAAACACACACAGTGTATTCATTATTATGGTCTGAGCTCTATGAACCTAAACTAAGATTTCCTATACTCTCATCCCACATGGTGTTAAACTATATTTCAAGAACTACTTATGGCTTGATTCCTATCCTTACGGGATACGTAGTGAAGTCCAACATTTCAATTCAGGACCCAGACACAACATGATTATAGTTAGCATTGGTCTGTGTATCTCTCCATGTATTGAACAAATTCCCATTTTTATGTGTCATGCTCCTAACCATGAATACTTCCAGATCTCCATAACACTTTTATTGTCTTCTGGTCATGAAATTTACAATTTCTGGGAATTCTTTTGCCTGACCATGCAGCACGTACCCTTAGGTGGCCTTGCATAAACAGTCTACATAATAGACGTGTCAGCCAAAGGATTCTATTATTTGATTATGCAGCCAATTCCCTTAGGTGGCCCTTCATAATTCAACCCCCTAACGGGTTTGTCAAATAGTATTAAATTTATTCATGGGAAAAAATCCATTTTTACTTTAGTTGTTTTAATGTAGGGATCCGCAAAAAATGGACATCCTTAACATATCTGTCCCATACTCTTTTTCATGATCTGAAAGTATCCAAGTCAATGGTTTATATTTCCCTTCCCTACGGTTGGATCAGCCCTTCGTAGGACTGAAATTCATCTAGTTCTTAGACAATATTGTTTGGAAACATCTTCTCCATATTCAAGTACCTCTCTCCATATAGAAAACTCTATGCTTTGGAAAATTTGAATCCCCACAAACTTCCACTGGCTTTTTAGAAGTAGAAAAGTTAATTTCTGAGAGTTCTTTTGCCTAACTATGTAGCACATGCCCTTAGGCGACCTTGTATAAATAGTCAACATAACAGACTTGTCCGCCAAAAGATGCCATTATTTGACTATGCAGCCAATGCCCTTAAGTGGCCCTACATAATTTAACCCCCTAACGGGTTTGTTAAATAGTGGTAATTTTATTCTTGGGAACTACTTCTCCTAATGCCTTTTAAGACATTTTTCACATCATTCCTCAGATTCAAAATTTCTTAAGTCATCATTTACATTTTTTCCTTCATAATTGAATATGGTAATCAGTTTTTAGATAAATTATCAAGGAATTGAGTCAATTTTAATCCATACGGTCAAAGATATTTCGACCTTAAACATTAGCCTTTTTCTGTCCAACGTACGTGACTTTAAACTGCTCACAAAAGACAATGGAAATCTGAATAAAAGTCAAGTCCTAGCTCACTAAACATACATTTTGTATTATTTTAGGTAATATTGAGAAATTAAAAGATTCAAAGTTTGTAGGGTTATTTATAATAATCCTAGCAAAAAAATCAACCTATGCATACTATCCCACTGGATTAGGAAAAAATTTAAAGAATGTAGCGGGAAAATGCGTGCAGAGATGATTGAAAATGAAAGATTTTTTCCATTTGATGCAAAATAATTAAAAGGAAATCTATAGATTGAAGCTCATGCACTCGACCAACATCATTATTTTCATCCTAATGGAGTGCTTTCTTGGCATCTGCAATGGCTTTCATACCATTCATTTAAAATCCTCCCAATTAATTGTTAAGTTGGTCAAGTTCCCCGGTAGCAGCATCTAGCTGTTGCTAAAGGTGCATCTGCCGGACGACTTTCTCTTTGATCTTATGCATCATATTCTTCAACTTGGCAGCATGAAAAACCTCATCTCGGGACACCGTAGCCTCAAATTCACTGATATTGGCTGACAGCTTCACCCTGGTCAAGTTTTCACAGGACTTTTTCTCCTGCTCCCTCCTTAAGATGACTTGTTTTACCGAGACATGGATCTTTTGATATCCAAAACCGCCAATTCCCAGCATAACAAACAGGGATGATAGTCACGGGATATTTTATGACAGCTCTTCAAGAGGCACTTCAGATATGATTTTACATATATTTTTCCATGATTTGTGTTGTGAAAATTGGAGCGACTTTTGTACTTCTGGATCCGACTGAGCATCACTGTCATAGGGGGGAATATAATCTGGGATTAATGCATATAGGGAAGTGCCTTGTTCTGCTCCTTCCCCCTGACCTATGCTTCTTCACTTTCAATTCCCATTGGGGCGGAGGTTGAGGCTTCACCTCTAGATCTAGCCACTAAAATTGATGTCCCTACATAATCAATTGACAGATTTAGTTAGTTTCAAAGGATAAAAAAAGTTAATTGGTTGGCTTGCAAATTATGTACAGTCGCAAATATTGTTATTCCTTACCCAATAGTAGGTCAGTAACTTGAGAAGGATCCTCCCCATCTTTCCTAGCCTCAAAAGGATTTTTAGGGAAAGTTTGAGTAAGCTCTATGGGTTTCAGCTCCACTTTAACCAATGTCTCTGCAATAGTTGGGTATTCTGTACCCCCTTCAGGCATTGGTAATTTAGCAGCTTGCTCAGATAGAGCTGCATATTTTAACTGATCATGATTAGACATGTAATAAGAAGTTATTTTTAACAGGACGAAGGATAACACTCACATCCATAATCTTCTAAATTATATGGTAAGTTAAAAAGACCTAAAAAATCTTCAAAAGATGTGCCATGTCCAATCATTTCAACCAATGTAATCTCAGAATCCTGGTTAATCTCACTAGTGGGAGAATTTGGTATGTCTTCTTGGTGACCTTCATCCTGTAGTTTCTGACCCTGAACAGTATCTTCAGATAAAATAGAGGCTCCATTTTCAATGGCTGCCAAAAGCTCCAGTGCAGGGGTTGAACCTAAAGTAGTATATAATGGAAGTCAATCGATGTTTCATTCAAAAGTTTATGAATCATTGTTAACTTACCAGAAGCAGGTTCTTCTTTTCTTACAACAGCATCAGGAGGGATACTAGGAATAGACTCTGGCTCTTCTCCAAGAGCAGCCAAGTCAGACTGAACTTGTGATTGTTCACCAGTACCCTCTGTGGTCCTTAGATAAAGGTAAATCCTCTCCCTCAAAGGGGAAATTGAAGAATCCCCTGCAATCCCAAAAAATGTATGAGCAATATTTTCATGGATTAAGACTCTTGATTATTATAAGGACATACCACTACTGATGAAGTGTTTAGATGTGGACTTCCTCCTTCGATGCCTTTGTCTTTTTGTCTTTTTAAGAGTGTCGATAGTCTCCTTTATAGGTATTTGAATTTGAGAATGGAAAGCCATGTCCAACTCCTCATCTATGGCTTGCTGGCCTGAAGATATCTCACCCGAGTCGCGAGGAGATTCATTATCCCCAATGGCAGTACCACCAGGGCTATACATTGGTGAAGGAAACTCATCAGTTCCTTTATTTTAAAGCTGTAGGATAAAGAAAATAATTTCCTTGAGTAAAAAAGCTTTAACTGTAATAAAGTTACAAACCAAATAAGGAAAGAGACTTACATCTTCAAGAGCCACGTAGTTATTCCACTCCTCATCTCTGGAACCACTTGTCCCCTCAGTGGCACCATGATTTATCATTTCCTTCACCCTCTTAGTGACAGGAATGGAATCATCAGTGGTATATATGAAAATGTATAGCTCTCTGATGTAAGCCCGCACTTCATCAGGGTTATTCTTGTAACAGATATCTATAGAAGCCAGAAGTTTCTCTATTCCAGGGATGTGTAGCCCCTCGCACAAATCCAACCAGGCAATTTCAGCATCGCAGTATAAACTCCGCCATGTCTGGACAACCTATGGTCGTAGATATTCACTATGCATAACAGAAGGCTGCGAGGAAGGTCCTATAATCTTAGACTTCAGCTTCTTCCCAGCTTCTGAAACTATAGATAGAGAATAAGAAAATAAGACTTGTTGCTTTATAAAGTAATGGTGATTAAATTACCAAAATGAAGTAACTCACTAGGAGTTTATGGAGTGGGTATTTTGATTCTGACAGGATGATTATATCGGGTACGAGGCCGCTTTTCTACTTGTTGTGCCTCATCATCCCAATCTTGAGAATCCGACGAATCAGCTTTGGGTGGTGTAGAAGAATCACCTTCCAGATGAAGTGTTTATTTCTTTACAGTTCTCTTCCTTTTTCCCACCTAATAAACCAGGTGATTCAGCACCCCTCCAGGGTATGATTTTATCTAGTTCTCGGCATACCAGGTAGTCAAGTTATTTTCATCTTTATCAACTGGAAGATCCAATACTGCCCCAGTCTTCTCCCTAGATGTCAGAAACCATTGTTGCTGGGAAACCATCGGATGTTTCTCTGACCTAAAATGCATTGGGGGAGATACAACAGTCTGCTAAAAACACGTAAATTGACCTGCAAATCTATATGGAGCATAGGCCTCGCATATAATCTCTCTGTCAATCCTGGTGACCAGCACACCATCTCTGTAGGCCAGCATGTATGCCCTTAATTCCAGGATGGCTATTCCATCATCAACAAACATCCTGGTTGGCAGATTTCTTAAAGTAAAGGAATTATATTCCTTATGCATGCTCAGCCTCACCTTCATGACATAGGAATTGAGAGCTAGTGGAGCAATTCCAGAGAATGCCTGCACTAATGGGCTGAAAGAACTTCTGGGAATCTGTACTCCATTCTATACATTATAAATCTTTAAGTGAGTGTAGATCCATCCCCATAAACCCTGGAACGGTCCACTATTCTCAAATGAGACTTACCCATGAAAACATGAAGTAATATCCTGTGAATCTTTGCTAAAATAGGGGTAGCCAACCCAACCATTTTCCCCTCAGCAAACTTGGCTGTAATAATGAAGGTCATTGTCTTGATGCCTCCCTTCGAGTCCCTGACTGGAAAAAGATAAACACTGTGCCATAAGGCCAAGAAGACCACCAGAAGAGTCTTCTTTGGGATTCTCTGATTTAATTCATATCCCCACTTATCAAATTCTCCTGCTTCCAAGGTCGGCTAGAATGTGCCTGTAGCACCCCTCTTCTCTATTTTGGGGTAGGTGGTAGGATGAGTGGGCCCCTTCTCCTTGGGCCCCTTCCCCTTCGATCCATTATCCTTGGATCCCTTCTCCATGGACCCCTTCTCCTTTGGCTCCTTCTCCTGTTTCTTGGTAAGAAAAATATTCATCCACTCCTCTGGATGAATGTCCTTTCTAGAATGAGTTAAGGAGGTCTCTGAACTCTTGATCTTGTGAAATATTTTCAATAATTCCTGAGCCAAAGCCGGGGTCTTCTCCAAATCATTCCATGTCACCTTGGGAGGAATGAATTCGTTATACATATCACCCAAAATTGGAGCCCCTGAGATCTTGTGGACATCCCCCATACTGATACCTACATCTCCAAGAGTTAGATGGAAAGAATTGGTTTCTGGGCTCCAATGGAAGAGTATCTCCGGCACGAAATCATCATTCCTATAAACATATGTTTGCCCAGCCCAGATGGCTTCATATATTGTAGCTACTTTCAGAACCTCGACAAACTCTGTGAAGGTTTGTCGCACCCAGTATGCCCACATCCAAGTTGGCTTCACACCTCATCTAGGACGAAAGTCCCAACTCTTCTTCCAGCCTTTAGATTGATCCTTCTGAGAGTTTCAGATGATTGATGGATAACAATGTGGTTGTACCTCAGGCTTGTGAGGTTTCAGATCTGAGGTACATGGGCTATGATGCATTATGTAGGCCTTCTCTACTGTTCCAGTGTTTATAAATACTCCTCCACCTGAGATATTTGCTGATGCAAAATTGGAGTAATTCTGAAACCAAGAAATTGGGAGATAGTTCTTTGCCTCTAGAATGGTGACTTCTCACAGATGACCATATCCAAAGAAAGGTAGATAAATGCTCTGTGGGAAGTCAAAATGATACTTCTTCAGATACTTGGCCAAATCCAGGAGATTGTTGTTGCCTACGGTATAGTAATCATGGCCAATGATGCTCATCATATCATCAATTCGCTTTCTAACCAGTTCATCTACCATTCCGATTCTCTTGGGAGCCATTGAATCTGCACAATATTTGAATAAATTAACCCTTAAATGGGTTGATTTTTTAAAATGTTTGTGAAGAAATTCGAGAAAATGGAAAAGGCATTAAGGCGTGCAAGATTAAATTTTGGCGAGCAAGTATGGATGTGTCGTGAAAGTACGGATGTGTTGCAAATGTTTTTAGTGTGCAAGTATCACCGCACAAGTCCCAATACCTTGACAAAAATGCAACAGTGAAGAAATAGCAGAAAATAGAGCAACTTGTGTGGTGAAGGGAACTTGCGCGACAAGAGATCGAAATTCTGAAATTCGGTGCTTTGCATGAGAAATAGCTACATATATATAGGCTAGGCCTCAACCCTGCACACCTAAAGCCTGCGCGCACAACCAGCTGCGCCGACGCCTGCGCAGCTCAACACTTGCGTGCTGACCTCTGCACGCTCAACACTTGCACGCCGAAGTTTCCTTGTTTTTAATTCTTTTCACAAAGTTACATCGACATTTCTTTTGGATCCAACTCAGAGGGGGGACTTTTGTTGACACTCCTTTCTGTTACATAGTCTAATGAATTGAAAAGGGAAATACCTTGAACCCAAATTGATTCATCCTTTAAAGAAACATCAAAAAGTTGACAAAGGCATGAACAGAAATTCAAATGCACTTGGGTCACGGAAGTTCCACCAAGGTCGCGCATGTATACTTGCGCACCGCATAGGTGACTTGCGTGCCCTCTTTGAAATTCACCCAGGGTCTTCACCAGCCTATAAATACCCCTGGTGGGCCCCCCATTCAGGAGACAAGAAATTCCAGAAACTCATATTTGAGCTCCTGGCACCCTAGTCTCTTCTCAAAGCTTCTGAACACTTCTACGGTAGTTTCTTACCTAGAATAGAAGATTTAAAGAGGGGGAGTAAGGCCTAAGTGTTGAAACTCATCAAAACTTGCGTGCCTAAGTGGCCATCCCTTAAGCGAAATGGCCACACCTACGTTCCACCTTACCCCTTTAACAAAACTTGTGTGCCCCTCTTTGGAAGCCACTAGAGATAGTACTAAGGGATTGAGCCAAGTCTCGCCCAAGTATTACCTTAAGGGTTAACCATCACGCAAGTACCCATGTTTTGCGCAAGTATACTTGCGTGACCAGGACTTACGCACCCACACAGGACCTGCATGACACCTTTTTTTCGGGTGCCCCTCCTACCTATTTTACCTCTCTTATCCCTATCCACATATCCTATTCACGATTAAGCCTTCAGAACTCTCTCCAAAGACATTCATGGCATGATTTCCTTGTTGGATTACTTATCTGAAAGGAATTCTATGGAAAATATCTTAAAACAAATTGATTTAAATATCTTCATGTCACTAAGGTCAGAAATTTCATTCATTCAACATCATCATTTAAAATGATAGAATCCTTAGCTTGGTCCCCCTTTTCAGGAGTAAGCCCTAGTCCAAGTTCTCTTAATTTCGGCCTCCTTTTCAGGACTAAGCCCCAAGTCCCCTTAACCTGGGCCCCCTTTTCATGAGTAAGCCCCAGTCCAAGTTCTCTTAATTTGGTCCTCCTTTTCAAGACTAAGCCCTAAGTCCCCTTAACCTGGGCCCCCTTTTTAGGAGTAATCCCCAGTCCAGGTTCTCTTAATTTGGGCCTCCCTTTCAAGAGTAAGCCCCAGGTCCCCTTAATTATGGTCCTTCTTTTCAGGACTAAGACTCAGTCATAATTCCTCTAATTTGGGCCTCCTTTTTAGGAATAATTCCTAAATCATAAATTCCATATAAATTAGCCCTCCTTCTCAGGGATAAGTCCTAAGTCTCAAGTCCCCTAGCATGGACCTCCTTTTCAGGAGTAAGCCCTAGTCTTCAAATTCCCTTAATTTTGGGTATCCTCCTCAGGAGTAAACCCCAACCATAATTCTTTTAATATGGTCATCCTCGTTAGGAGTAAGCCCCAAGTTCCCAAAAATCCAAATTCCCTTAATCTTGGGCTTTATTTTCAAGAGTAAGCCCCGGTCATAATCCCCTTTAACCTGGGCCTCTTCTTTAAGAATAAGCCCCTGTCATAATTTCTCTTAACCAATCCTAATTTACTTTTGACTTGGGCTTCCTTATCAGGAGGAAAACCCAATCATAAATCCTCTCCAAATTTGGGCATCCTCCTCATGAATAATCCCCATGCCAGAGTATCCAAATCTCTATAAAGCACATATACCTTTATGGACCTTGTTCCCATGTTTCTTCCTTGAAGTAAATTCTAATCATCATATATCTGGGCAGTCATACATACATAAGCCCCACTCATTTCTTATAATTGTATCTTTCATGGAACAATTATCTGGTTTTACCAACACCTCTTGTTTCTCACACCAAGTATGATTCACATGAGCTTAGAGTGTAAAAGTAACTATGGAATATTTCTTTGATCCATCAATCATGCATAAAACCTCATACTCCTTTACTCAAACTATGTGGGTACTGATTCCTTTTCCAAAAAAAGGATACATAGGTAGCCCATCTGTGGGTATGATCTCAACGATAAAATAATTCATGTCCTTATGATTGACAATAAACTTCATGTGCCCCGCTGAGTGGCTTTAAAATCAGTATTTTTATCATAATAACCAAGAGATTTATATATAGTGTGTCAAAGGATACCATTGACCAAGAATCTATAACAAATACATATGATTCTCTATCGTTGAAGATCCTCGAATACATATAAAAGATTCTCTAAATCTCATACATACTAATTATTGATTGTCTGATCTAAAGGAAAGCTCATTTTCATACTTGGTAATGTAATAAGGATTCAAGAACATAACTTAAATCTATAAGGAGAGTCCCGGAGTATAAAATAGTTCCACCCAAAAGGTGTGATGAGTCTGACCTCCCATCCTCTCGACCAATGCAAATTCTTAAGCCTCATTAGCCCAGAACTAATGAGCACCTACCTTTTGAAAGTAGGTCCAAATGGATATGGAATCATTGGATGTTTTCTGGTTCTACGAACAAACCCGTTAGGAACCGCTAGGAATATTTGAACCTTAAATCAATGAGGTCATCCCCATTTTCAGAGGAAACAAACCTTTTCATGGGTTAAGACTCATGACTATCCGAAGGACTTACCACTACTGATGAAGTGTTGAGCTGTGGACTTCTTCCTTCGATGTATTTGTTTCTTCGGCTTTTTGGGAGCGATGACATCATCATATCCAAATACAGTAATTGAAGAACGAAATTCCATGTTTAACTCCTCCTCCATGGCCTGCTGGCTTGGAGATATCTCGCCCAGCTCATGAGGAGATTCATTTTCCCCGATGGCAGTACCTCCTAGGCTATACTATGGTGAAGGAACCTCAGTAGTTCTTTTCCTTGAAAGCTGCAGGATAAAGAAAGTAATTTCCTTGAGTAACAAAGATTTAACTAGAATCAAGTTGCAAAGAAAAATAAGGAAAGAGACTTACATCTTCATGAGCCATGTAATCATGCCACTCCATATCTCTGGAACAACCAGTCCCCTCAGTGGTGCCACGATCTATCATTTCCTTCACCTGCTTGGTGACAAGAATGGAATCATCGGTGGCATATATGAGAATTGCCTTCTCTTTGATGTAATCCAGAACTTCGTTGGGGTTATCCTTGTAATAGATATCTGTAGAATCCCAAAGATTCCCTATTCCAAGGATTTGTAGCCCCTCGCATAGATCCATCTAGGCAGTTTCAACATCGCAATATAAACTTCGTCATGTCTGGACAACCTCTGGTCATAGATATTCAGCATGTGTACCAGAAGGCTGTGATGAGGGTCCTACAATATTATACTTCAGCTTCTTCCCAGCTACTTCAACTACAGATAAAGGATAAGAAAATAAGGCTTGTTTCTCTATAATTTAATGGTGATTAAATTTCCCCAATGAATTAACTCACTAAGAGTTTATGGAGTTGGTCTCTTGATTCTGAAAGGGGGATTATATCTTGCACGAGGTCGCTTTGACACATGTCGCGCCTCATCATCCCCATCTTGGGAATCCGGTGAGTCAATCCTGGGTGAAGAATCTAGTGAATCAGATCTAGGTGGGGAAGCGTTGCCTTCCTAATGAAGGGTTTCTTTCTCTATAGTTCTTTTCTTTTTCCCCACCTGATAAACCAGATGATTCAACACCCCTCCAGGGTATGATGCTATCTAGTTACAGGAATACCATGTAGTCAAGTTACTCGCCACTTTATCAGCTGGTAGATCAAACACTGGCCCAATCTTCTCCATAGATGTTAGAAACCATAGTTGTCAGGAAACCATTAGATGCTGCTCTAACCTGAAATGCATAAGAGGGGATACAAGAATTTTCTGCAGGCACTTGAATTGGTGTGAAAATCACTATAGAGAATAGGCCTCACATATAATCTCTCTGTCAATCCTGGTGGCCAGTACACCATCTCTGCAAGCCAGCATGTACAACCAAAATTCTAGGCCAGTTGTTCCATCATCAACAAAGCTCCAGGTCAGTGGGTTTCCATAAGGAAAGAAATTTAATTCCTTGTACATGCTCAACCTCACTGTCATATCACAGATGTTGAGAGCTAACAGAGAAACTCCAGAAAATGCTTGCACTGATGGTCTAGAAGAGATTCCTAGAACATGTACTTCATTCTGTACATTATATGTCCTGAAATGAGTGGCAATCCACTACCACAAAACTTTTAATGGTCCCACTATTCTCAAATAATACTTACCCATAAAGACATGGAGTAAGCTCCTGTGAATCTTATTCAAAATGGGGGTGGCCAACCCCACCATTTTCTTCTCAGCCAACTTGGCTGCCACAACGAAGGTCCCTGGACTGACGCCTCCCTTCTAATCCTTGACTAGAAGAAGATAAACACTAAGCCACAAGGATAAGAAGCCCGCCAGATGGGTCTTTTTTTGGATTATCTAATCCACTACGTACCCCCACATATCAAATTCTCCTACTTCTAGAGTCGGAAAGAATGTGTCAGGAGCACCCCTCATTTCTATTTTGGGGAAAATAGTAGGATGAGTACAGGTGGGCCACTCCCCCTTCTTCCTAGTAAGAAACATATATATCCACTCCTCTGGATGAATATCCTTTCTGGAATGATTTTTGGAGGTCTTGGAATTCTTGAGCTTGTAGAAAATTTTCAATAATTCCCAAGCCAAATAAAGAGTCCTCTCCGAATCATTCCAAGTTACATTGGGGGGGATAAATTCATTATATATATCACCCAAAATTAGACCCACTGAGATCTTGTAGACATCCCACAAAATGATGCCTACTTCTCCATGATTCAGATGGAATGAATTGGTTTCTGGGATCCAACGGCTTATTAGCTCCGGCACAAACTCATCATTTCTATAGTCATATGTTTTCCCATCCCAGACGACTTCATATATCGCAGTTCCTTTAAAATACTTTACAAACTCGGCACAGGTTTTTCGCACCCAATATACCCACAACAAAGTTTTCTTCACACCTCCTCTAGTATGGAAGTCTCTACTCTTCTCCCATCCTTTGGATTGATCCATCTGAGAATTTCGGAAGATTGAAGGATAACAATGTCATTGTAGATCGGGCTTCTGAGGTTTTAGATATGGCGCACAATGGCTATGATGTATCATATAAGCCTTCTCCACTATTCTAGTGTTTAGAAATGCTCCTCCACATGAGATATTTGCGGAAGCAATATTGGTGTAATTTTGAAACCAAGAATGTGGGAGATAGTTCTTTGCCTCTAGAATGTTGACATCTTGCAGATGACCATTCCCATATAGAGGCATGTAGATGCTCTGTGGAAAGTTAAGATGATACTTCTTCAAATACATGAAAAAATATGGAAGAGTGATGTCGCAGATATCACAGTAATCTTGGCCAAAAATGTTCATCATATAATCAATCCTCTTGCTCGCCAGTTCATCAACTGTTCCAATTATTCTAGGATCCATTGAATCTGCACAAAGGTTGAATAAATTAACTCTTCAGTAAGTTAATTTTTCATAAAATTTGTGAATAAATTCGAAAAAATGGCTAAGGAATTAAGGCGTGCAAGTCCAAAGTTGGCGCACAAGTGAAACTGTGCTGCACAGGTTTTGGCGCGCATGTCAAAATACCTCTACAGTAGCGCGACATACAAAAGAAGCAATGAAACTGTGGAAAATCGGCAACCTGTGTGATGAAATCAACCTGCACGGCGAGAGCGGAAATGTTTGAGAGCCGGGTGATTTTCGCAAGAATGAGGTGCATATTTAAAGGTCAGGCCACACCCCTGCATGACGAAGACGGCGCGCCTCTCACCTGCGCGCCGATTTTTGCGGGCTCAGAACCTGCGCTCCACCTTTCCTTGGATTTCTGCTTTACCTCAGAGTCACATCCTCATTCCTTTCGGATCTAACTCGGAGGGGGTACTTTTGTTGATGCTTCTTTCCATCACAGTGTCTAACGACTGAAAATGTGGAATACCTTAGTATAAATAGATTCATCCTTTGAGGAAACATAAAAAACTGACAAAGGCATGAACACGGATTCCTTTAAGCAAAGGTTGTGTAAGTTTCATCATGGTCATGCAAGTATACCTGCACGCCACATATTGGGAATGTAGGTGACCTATGCACCATATTCTCTTTTCTCCCAAGGTCTTCACAAGCCTATAAATAACCCGTTTGCGCCCCCCATTTCGAGGACGAAAAATAAAAAAACTCAGATTTGAGCTCTCGGTGCCCTAGTCTCTTCTCAAAGCATTCCAAACACTTGTAAGGTAATTTATTACCTAGACCGGAAGATCTAAAGAGAGGGAACAAGGCCTAAGTGTTTAAATTCACCAACACATACGCGCTTAAGTGTCTAACACTTAAGGAGAATAAAATACACTTGCATGCTGCCTTATCCCATCAATAGAACCAACACACCACTTATTTAAAAGTATTTATGGGTAATACAAAGGGCTTGATCCAAGCCTCGCCCAAGTATTAACCTATGGGTTTACCGACGTGCAGGTACCTATGTGTTGCGCAGGTATACCTTCGCGACTAGTACCTGCATGCCCTAATAGGATCAACGTGCCTACTTCTTTTTGGGTTCCCCTCCTGCCTATTCACCTCTCTTATTCAAATCCACCTCTGATCTTCAAGACATAGCCTTCAAAATCCTCTTCAAAGCTATTTTTGGCATGGTTCCTTTGTTGGATTCCTTATCTAAAAGGAATTATGTGGAACATCTCTTAAAACCTAGTGATTTACATATCTTTATGTCACTAAGGTTAGATATTCTATTCATTCAACCTCATCCTTTAGGATGAGAAGATATATAATTTGGTCTTCCTTTTCAGAGTAAGCCCCATGTACCCTAACCTGGGCCTCCTTTTTCAACATTAAGCCCCAATCTTAATATTCCCTCAATTTCTAGGTATCCTAATTAGGAATAAGCCCCATGTTCCCAAATTTTTGGAATCCTCCTTAGGAGTAAGCACCGGTCCAAGTTCTATTAACCTGGACTACCTTTTCAGGAGTAAGCCCCAGTCCAAGATATTTAATACGGGCATCCTCCTCAGGAGAAAGTCCCACGTTCCAAAATATGGGCATCCTCCTCAGGAGTAAGCCCCAAGATCCAAATTCCCTTTAACCTGGGCATCCTCATCAGGATTAATCCCCAGTAATAATTTCCATTAACATGGGACTCCTTATCAGGAATAAGCCCCAGTTCTCAAAACCCTTTAAACTGGGCTTCATTCTCAGGAATAATCCCCAGTCATAATTTCTCTTAACCAGTATTAATTTATTTTTATTCGGGATTCCTTCTTTGGAGTAAAACCCTATCATAAGTCCCCTCTAATTTGGGCACCCTTCTCAGGAGTAATCCCTATGTTAAGTATCCAAATCCCCATAAATCACATATAACTTTATGGATCTTGTTCCCAGGTTTCTTCTCTGAAGTAAATCCCAATCCTCATCTATCTGGACAGTCATACATACATAATCCCCACATTATTTCTTATGATTACATATTTCGTGGCACAATTGTCAGGTTTTACCAATACCTATTGTTTCTCATACCGAGCATGACTCACGTGATCTTAGAGCGTAAAAGTAATTATGAAATCTTTCTTTGAGCCATCAACCATGAATAAACCTCATACTTCTTTACTCGAACTATGTGGGTTCTGATTACTTTTTCTAAAAAAGGATACGTAGGTAGCCCATATGCAGGTACGATCCCAACTCTGAAATCATCCATGTCCTTCTAAATGAAAATAAACATCAAGTGCCTCACTGAGTGGCTTTAAAACCAGTATGGTTCTGATAATGACCAAGAGATCTCTATACAATGTATTGAAGGATACCATTGACTAAGAATATCTAACAAATACAGATGATTCTTTATCAATGAAGAACCTAAAAAACATATAAAAGACTCTATAAATCTCATAAATATCAGTAATTGATTATTAGATCTAAAGGAAAACATTATTTTCATTATTGGTAATTTAATAAGGATTCACGAGCATAAATTAAATCTATAAAGAGAGTCTCAGTGTAGAAATTAATTCCCCCCAAAAAGGTATGATGAGTCTGACCACCCATCCTCTCAGCCAATGCAAATTATTAAGCCTCATCGGTTCACAACTACCGAGAATCTACCTTTGGAAAGTAGGTCCAAATGGATATAGAATCATTGTATGTTTCTGGTTCTACGAACAAACCCATTAGAAACCGATTGGAATGTTTTAACCTTAAGCAAACAAGGTCATCCCAGTTTCCAATACAAAACACCCACCAAAGGGTCCGAGCACTATCCAAGTTCTATGGATCACCAAAGAATAAATCAATTCATTAATTATTCATGTTTAAAATAATTTAGAAAATTTATTTATAACATGTATTTACAAGTTATATAGTAAATACAAGTATTAATATTATTCGAATGGATTTTAATATCCTAGGTTCATTTAATATTAGCAGGAGGAATGAGTCGAGTTAAAGACTCAAATTTATCACACACTATATTTATATATTACTAATAAGTGATAAATTATAAATATGTTTTTTGACATAATTTTATTGGTCGTAAATAATTAGTTATAACACTTATGTAGCGTACGTCTATTACACGGGGGCCGGGAATCCATACTGCATGTTTTAAACACTCCCAATATAAGTGAGAGAGAGGCTCTCCCGTGATACTATTCATGTGTCAAGATTGAGAGCCTCTCTCCCCTCCTTGAATCTAGAGAGAGAGAGTCTCTCAAGTGAAGGAGGATCATCAAGTTCATTCATCTCGGATTGAAGCTTATTATTTTGTGGTGATCGTCATTGCGCTAAAGTGAGCATAACCGATCCTTTCTAGAACCCAGATCTTGATGAACGACATGTGAACAGATTCATGAGGCATGTGTGGATGATCTAGAGGGCTTCGACATTGTAGTCTTTGAGCAACGATTGCCGGTATCCTGTGGATGACTTGAACAAATCAATTCTAAACATGGTAAATGTTCATTTTAATTTTTCTTTTTCTGTTTAAACCTTGTGGGATCCTCAAACTAAACCGGGACAAGATCACCAGAGTTAACAGGGTTATGTCACTCTGGTGAAGTAGAAAATTTTAAATTTTCAGACCACTGGCTTCTGTTGGGCCATCCCGGTACCCAACAAATATGACTACACAAAAATATTCTGGTGGATCTTCATCATAAGTTCCTCTAGTTCCCACATTTCCTCTTCCATATTATGGTTTCTCCATAAATTTTTTTTCATATGAGTCATCTGGTTTCTCAGCACTTGTTCTCTTGTATCAAGAATTTTGATAGGCTCTTCAAAATAAGACAAATCATGTTCGAGTTCAATTTCCACATAGGTGAGTACATGCATTGGGTCTGGCATGTATTTTATCAACAATGATACACAAAACACATCATGAACTTTGGAGAGACTTAGAGGCATTTCCAAATGATAAGCTACGACTCCAATTCCTTCTAGAATTTCAAATGTTCTGATGTACCTGGGACTCCATTTACCCTTCTTACCAAAACAAATAACACCCTTCCATGGATATACCTTCAAGAAGACATGATCTCCTACATGAAATTCCATATCCTTCCTTTGGTTATCGACAAATCTCTTTTTCCTACTTTGAGATTCTTTGATGTGGGTTTGTATAACCTTCACCTTTTCTATCGTTTCCTCATTAAGTTTTGGGCCTACAAGTTTTCTTTCACCGAAATCATCACAACAAGTTGGTGTGTGACATCTCTTTCCATATAATGCTTTATATGGTTCCATTTGAATACTTTAATGGAAGCTATTATTATAGAACAATTCTACCAAAGGTAAATATTGATGTCACATACCTTGAAAGTCAAGTGAGAAAGATCTCAACATGTCTTCCAAGGTTTGAATAACTAGTTCTGATTGTCCATCAGTATGAGGGTGGTAGGCAGTGCTCAAATGAAGTTCAGTATCCAAGGACTTCTGAAGACTTTTCCATAATCTTGATGTAAAACAGGTATCATGATGTGAAAGAATAGATAGGGGTACTCCATGGAGTTTTACAACTTCATTAATATATAGTATTTCCAGACGTTCAAATGGTAAATCTTATCTTATAGCACGAAAATGTGATGACTTGGTAAGATGATCAAAAATGACCCATATTGAATCATTCCTTCTAGGAGTCTTTGGTAGCCCCATGTCAAAGTCCATTGTAATATTATCCCATTTCCACTATGGTATGGGAAGAGGTTGGATGACTCATCCAGGCTGTTCCCTTCCTGCTTTCACTTGGTGAAAAACCATACATATTGACACAAAATTAGCAATTTACCTCTTCATGTTGTCCCACCAAAAATCTTCCTTCAAATCACTATACATCATGGTGCGCCCAAGGTTTATAGGAAAATTGGAGCTATGAGCATCATCCAATAATTCCCTTTTTAGATCAGGTATGTTAGGAACACAAAGTCTCTTCACAAATTGCAAAATTCCATCTTCCTATACGAAGTCACTCAATCTCCCATCATTCATAGCTTTAATATTCTTTTGGAACTCCTCACCATTAGTCCAAGAACTCTTTATCCTTTCTAGTTATTATGGTTTTGAAACCATTTGTAAAATTATTGATGTTCCCCCTTCCACGGTTATTCCCATATCTATATTTACTAGATCCCTGAAAATAGGACCCCTTTCAACTCTCATCTTGTTCAAAAGCATCTTCCACCTTATTTGGCTTACCTGGGTGGTAGTGTATAGTTAAATCATAATCCTTGAGTATTTCAATCCATCATCTTGGCTTCATGTTGAGTTATTTCTGTGAGAAAATATATTTCAAACTCTTGTAATCAGTATAAATCTCACATTTTTCACTATAGAGATAGTGTATCCATATTTTTAGAGCAAAGCTTACAGCAGATAACTCAATATCATGAGTAGGATAGTTTCTCTCATGAATTTTTAGCTATTGTGATGAATAGTCAATAACTCTATCATTATGCATAAGGAAACAACCAATTAATTTCTTTAAAGTATCACTATAAATAACAAACCCATTGTTCCCTGATGGTAGAGTCAAGATAAGAGCATTGAATAATATTCTATTCATTTTTTCAAAAAATTCTTCAAACACTTTTGTCCAAACAAATTTAACCCCTTTATGTGTGAGCTTGGTTAATGTGTTAGCCAACTGGGCAAAATTCTGGACGAATCATCGATAATAACCTGCAAAACCAATAAAACTGCGTACCTCAGTTATACTCATCGGTGCTGGCCATTCATGGATTGCATTGGTCTTTGAAGGATCAATAGATATTCCATCCTTAGAGACAATATGGTCCAGAAAAGAAATATTTTCAGACTAGAATTCACACTTGCTAAAATTCCCATATAGTTCATTTCTTCTAAGGGTTTTCATAATAGTGCGCAAGTGATTTTCATGATATTCATAAATTTTTGATTATATCGAGATATCATCAACAAATTCCAATACAAATTCATTATGATATTCCTATAAAACTCTATTCATTAGATCCATGAAGATAGAGGGTGCATTAGTCAATCCGAAAGGCGTTACTGCAAACTCATAATTCCCATACCTAGTTCGAAATACTATTTTTAGATTGTATTCATTCTTCACACATAACTAATGATATCCAGATCAAAGGTCAATATTTGAAAGATATTGAGATTTATGTTATTGGTCGAATAAATCATCAATGTGAGGTAAGGGATACTTGTTCATTATTTTTATAGCAATGATCTCCCTGTAGTCAATGCACAACCTCATAGATCTATCTTTCTTCTTAGAAAAAAGGATAGGGGCTCCCCTTAGAGAATGAATAGGGAAAAAAAATCCTGTGTTACTCAATTCCTTTATTATTTTATTTAGTTCCACCAATTACACATTGTCCATTCTATAAGTTGTCTTCGATATGGGCCTGGAACCCAAAATTAAATCAATGGAAAACTCAATTTATCATTCCGGAGGATGTCCAGGTAAACCATCTAGAAACACGTCAACATATTCTTATACAATAGGTACATCCTCTATTTGAACATTCTTTTCCTAACCCATAGTTATTTCATTTTCTTCCTCCCTAATAATTGAATTTAGTAGAGCTACTAGGGGAAACTTTTTATAAGAATCAGGTGGTGACATTTCTACTTTAAAGATAAGGTACTCCTTATCATCATCGAAAATTGTGTCCTCCTTCTTCTTAAAATAAATTTTCTCATCATGGTCTAAAATCCAATCCATTCTGAGGATTATATCAAATTTAATCATGGGTATGACGATGATATTATCATATCAAGAACATTTATATGACCTAATGGGAACTTATTCACAATACTTTGTTGTGATGATACTTCCCTTTGGAGTTTTGACTAAAAAATTCATTGGTAAGTCCAACTGAAAATATCTAATTTTCTTAGAAAACATGGAAGATATAAAATAATGAGATGATCCAGAAGAAAATAAAGCACTGGATAAACTTGAGGAAACCATTAAATTACCTACCACTAGGTCTTTTGTAGCTTCAACCTCAGTAGTAGTGATTTATAATATTGGCCTTTCTCCCTTGGACATTTCTGAGGTATGTTCCCTTAGCGCTTAGGAAATTCATCTGCATAATTCTCCCTTTCTCTACAATTGTAGAATTCCACATTGACAACCTATTTATTCCCCTTGAAATCATGAGTTTGGTGTAATTTTTCACCACACCTGTAACATACTCCCATTACCTTCAGGAAAGTACATGGGTGTTTCTTCCCACATTTACCAGAGGATAGATATTCAATTTTTCCCTTCTTCCCCTTATTTCCATTTCCAGAGTGTTCAATAGACATATTTTCTATTACTTTGATTTAAAGTCGTAAGACATAGATAATTGTTTTTCTGTATTGATAGCACACGAGAAAATATCTTCATATGATAAGAAGGATTTTGAGATTAATTATTGCTTGATAAATTATTTTAACCCATCAAATAATTGATCAGTCTAACACCTTGGGTTACGTATATAATCTGCTGCATGCCTCGCTAACCATGTAAATTTAGCCTCATAATTTGTGACATTTTAATCCTCCTTATAGAATCCAGATCTTTTCATACATTAAAATTATATCATTTCAAATACAAACAACAAAATAGTATTACACATAGAGGATCCAAAGGTTTATTGTCTTGGGAAAACTAAGACCACACATAACAAATACAATATTTAATCTCTTCTTCTCTAGCTTCTTATTGGCACTTGTCCTATCCTTAGTACATGTAGCTACCTGAGGATTTACATCAAAAGGGGTGAGGTAGAAGCCCAATATGAGGATATATAAGAACAATATAGTATGGGGTGAGCATTATCATGACATAGACAAAAGATCATAAACATGAGAGGAGCATAAATAAAAGACTTGAAATGTGGAAATGCATAAAAATGAAACATCATGTCTTATTGGTTAACTACCACGCATACTTGTGAACCAAGATAGAATCATGTTCACAAATTATTTCACATATACTCGTGATATTCATCACTTTAACCAATGCATTGGAGCACTGTATAATTCCAGGCACACCCATCACTTTGAAATATTCATATTGCGTTATATAATTCCGGGTGCACCGGTCACATCATAACATTATCATTATCATGATTTCCACATAGAACACATATAAAAATTGAATATAACTAAAACATGTAATGTAATGGGTTTAATATCATAATAATACATTCATAAGCTTTGGGTTCCCAAATGAAATATGGAACAACATACTTAATACAAGAACCATCAACCATGAATGAGGGGTAAAAGTTGAGTTCTCAAAAGAAGAGTTATTTTGGAAAACATTTTGATTGACATAAACTTTAATAGAAAAAATTTATATCCCAGAAAAGATATGATAATTATGAACAAATTATCTTTATGGAGTAACCATGTGAAAAATGGAGTGAAAGAGGGAAAACCTGAAGGATGAAAGTTGGGTTCGAGAATTTCCCCTTACCTTGTATCCGAATGCTTCCTTCTCTTTAATGTCTTTTATAATGAAATTATATTATTTAATTAGAAATCATGAACCATGTGTACATTAATAGGGTTCATTCTGGTCTCATTATGTAACATTATGGTACTTTGGATGACTTATAGAGTTTAAAAACATTGTTCAGGGATGTTCGTTTTTATGGTTTTTTCTTGGGCAGTTCACTTGTATTCTTAAATTGAAGTTCGGGTAGAACATGGGTAAACATACAGAAATGATATTACATGTTATTAATGATATTATAGGCTATTTAATTATTTTATACTGAATTACATTATATTCATGTGGATGAATCATTAGAAAATAATTAAATGATGATTTTTTGGGTTAATTTGAGCGGTTTTAGGATCAAAACAAACCTTTTTTAACTCTTCACTTAGTAATATGGCCATAGGTTATTTACAGAACTTTAAATAGAACATAATACATATAACATATTCTATTTCAACAATAAAATTGGTTTAATTACCATATCTGAAGGTATAAATGGAAGAAGTTGTCATGTTGTTCTTGAAGGTGATAAATTAAAACTTCACGAACAACGTTCTATTTAACAAAATAAAAGGAAGAGGGAAAGGGGGTTGGATGTAATAATATCCCATTAGAATCATAAAATTAAAGTATATTTATAATACTGGAGTTAAAAAACCATTTGGATGAAGATAGGTGGGGAGATATCAAGAAATGAACTTGAACTTGAAAGAAAATTAAAGGAGAAGAGGGAGGGAAATTACCTCTTGAATCCTTCTCTTGAGAACCTCCTTAAGGGCCTAAGATTGGTCTATTGATGAGAAACATTTCTCTAGGACGTGGGGGATGGGCTAGGGAATGTGTTTGGGTAGATTTTAGGGAATTATTGGAGATTTAGAGGTGTGAGGAAATGAGTGTGTGAAGGGTGGCTTTTATAGTGGAGGGGAGAGGGGTTTCCTTAATATAAAATTCATTAGTTTATTAATTTCCCCTAAGAAAAGGAATAATGAGACTTGAACGACCAATAATAGTAATTTTATAATGTAATCCCAAACCAAGTGGGCTTACAATATCAAAACATCACATATGACCCTCTAATTAGCTTATTTACTTTATTTTGTAAATTATGGTATTTCACTATTCATAAAAAATTCAAGTATCTCAGAATAATCCCAAAAAATTACCCCACCCATTTTTAGATATGTAGAATCCAAAAATGAATTCCGTTTCTCAAAAATAATTTTCTAAATATTATTAATTTAATATTTAATTAAATTCATAATTTACTTAAAAAATAGTTTTTAAAATTAAATCTGATTTTATAGTGCATTCAAAAATTACATAGGGTCTTATAAAATTATCTAATAATTTATGAATAAATTTTAGGGAAATAAATATTCTTTTAAATTAATTAATTAATTTTAATTATTTATTTATGACCTACAAAATACCAAAACGTTTACTAAGGTCAAATTATCACTTTCTAAGATGTCAAATTTTTATTTAATTATTCATAGGTAATGTTACTATTATGTTGGATGATTTACTATTCATAAGGGTCACATTACTATTAATAAGGGTATGTTACTATTCATAAGTTTAGGTCACTATTCAACAAAAATTATTTTTGTTTCATTAGACTCCAAGAATCATCTTGAATACAACCCTGTATGTCGGATTTTCGAAATTCAAAACATAGAAGTGACAAACTTATGTTTAAAGGTCACTTATCACTTATTATTTCATTATGCTGTGTTTTTATGTTATTTTATGACATAATTATAAGAAGGTAATTTCCATTGATAAACTTTGGGTCGTTACATTCTTCCCCCTTAAGAAATTACACCCCCAAAATTTCACTTTACACAAACATGTGAGGGTACTTATCCTTCATTTCCTCTTCTAGTTCCCATGTAGCTTCCTCAAACTTATGGTTCTTCCACAAAACTTTAACAATATGGGTTGCCTTATTGCATATAACCTTATCTCTATGATCCAGAATCTTTACTGGCTGCTCCTTATAGGAGAGATCATCTTCCAACTACACCTCCTCGGAGTTTAGTATATTTGAGGGGTCTGGTATTTACTTCCTCAGTAGTGATATATGAAACACAACACGAACTTGAGCCATATTTGGTGGAAGTGCAAGATAATACGCCACAACTCATATGCGGTCAATGATCTCAAAGGGGCCAATATATCTCCGGCTTGTCTTCCCTTTCTTCCCAAATTGCATGACTCTCTCCCCTGGAGATATTCAAAGGAAGAATTTATCTCCAACGTTGAACTCCAAGTCCCTTCGGAGATTTTCAAGATACCTCTTTTGCCGACTTTGAGCAGCTTTGATGTGTTTCTAGAGGACTTGAACCTTCTCTATCATCTCTTGAACAAGATCGGGCCCAAGTAGCTTTCTTTCTCCAACTTCATCCCAACAGGTTGGAGTTCTACATTTCTTCCCATAAAGAGCTTCATACGAAGCCATATGAATACTGGAGTGGATGCTATTATTGTATGAGAACTCAACCAATGGGAGATGATGTTCCCAACCACCTTTGAATTCAAGAGAGCTGGCTCTTAGCATATCTTCAAGTGTCTGAATAGTCTTTTCAGACTGGCCATCAGTTTGGGGGTGATAGGTCGTGCTGAAATATAATTCAATACTGAAAGCATGTTGATGGCTCCTCCAGAACTTAGATGTGAACCTTGGATCATGGTTAGAGACAATTGAGAGTGTAACACCATGAAATCTCACAACTTCCTTCATATATGTCTTTGCAAGCTGATCAAGTGAGAGGTCTTCTCGAATTGTGGTAAAATAGGCAGTCTTGGCGAGTCGGTCAAACACAACCCATATCACATTATTTCCATTTGATGTCTTTGGGAGACCTGTCACAAAGTCCATAGTAACATTTTACCATTTCCACATGGGTATAGGCAATGGATGCATCATACCCTTGGACTTTTGTCGCTCAGATTTAACTTGCTGACATACCAACCACCATGATATATATTTCACAATATCCTTCTTCATGTTATCCCACCAGAAGTGTTCTCGGAGATCACAGTACATCTTGGTACTCCCAAGATGGATAGAGAAAGTTGAGATATGTGCATTATCCAATAGATCCTTCTTTATCCCGGGTGATGAAGGTACACAAAGCTGCATTCCAAACCAAATCACACCATCATTGTCGATATGGAACTCTTGCAGCTTCCCTTTCTTTACTACATTCACCCTCTTTTTTATCTCCACATCATCTCTTTGTGTTTCCTTAATTTTCTATTGGATGGATGGTTGAACAATCATTTGGTAAAGGTAGAATGTATCCCCTTCCATTATGATTTCGAAATCCATTCTTTGCATATCCAAGAAGATAGGGTCTTTCTAAATCCACAACATGGATAGAGTAGCAGGTTCTTTTCTGCTTAGAGACTCAAAAACCTTGTTTGCCTTTCTAGTATGATAGTGAATAGAGAAATCTTAATCCTTGATTATCTCTAACCATCTCCTTTGATGCATGTTGAGCTCCTTTTGTTTGAATATATACTTTAGGCTCTTGTGGTCGGTGTATATGTCAAACTTCTCATCATAAATGTAGTGCTGCCAGATTTTCAAGGTAAAAATCATGGGTGATAGCTCTGGATCATGTGTCGGGTAGTTCTACTCATGGATCTTCAAATGTCATGAGGTGTAGCCTATCAAATTTTCATTTTGCATGAGTAGACAACCCAAGCCTTTCTTTGAAGCATCACTGTATATCACAAAACATTCTCCACGATTCAGTAGTGTGAGTACATGTGCAGTGATCAGCCTTCTCTTTAGCTCCTTGAAGATTCCCTCACATTCTTCCATCCAGACATACTTTACCCCTTTCCTTGTTAACTTAGTTAGTGGGCTTGACAATCATGAGAAGTTTCTCACAAAACATCGGTAGTACCCAGCAAATCCAAGAAAACTACGGACTTCTGTGACACTAGAAGGCCTGGTCCTTTCCTTAATCACCATTGTCTTTGAAGGATCCATAGAAATTCCCTCACTTGTGATCACATGTCCCAATAACGTGACTTGATTCATCCAAAAGACACACTTGCTGAACTTGGAGTACAACTTCTCTTTTATAAATATCACCAACAAAAGTCTTAGATGTTCTTCATGTTCCTCCTTTCACTTGGAGTAGATGAGAATATCATCGACAAAAACTACCACAAATATTTCGAAGTAATGTCTAAAGACTCTATTCATAAAATTCATGAAGATTGCAGGGTAATTAGTAAGTTCGATGGGAATCAGAAAAATCTCATAGTGACCATACCTTGTATGGAAGGTAGTCTTCTGAATATCTTCCTTCTTCACCTTTACACGATGATATCCAAAATGAAGATCCACCTTTGAGAAGTATTGAGATCCTCTTAACTGATCGAACAAGTAATCAATAATAGGTAGTGGATACTAGTTCTTTATGGTGATCACGTTGAGTTCCCTATAATTGATACACATCCGCATTGTTCTATCCTTATTCTTCACAAAGAGCACTGGTGCGCCACAAGGGGATGCACTAGGGAATACAAACCCTTTGTCCAGATGCTCTTGTAGCTGCTTCTTTAACTCCTCTAGTTCGATGGGAGCCATCCTATAGGGGCACTTCTAGATAGAAGTATCTCCTAGTATGAGTTCAATTGAGAACTCTAACTCATGATCTGAAGGAATTTCAGGTAACTATTCAGGAAATACATTTCTGTATTCCCTCATGATGGTCATTTCCTCAAGCTTGGAATTTTCCTTCGTCTCAACCATTTGGGCAAGATATGATTATTCATAGGGAATCAACACCCACACCATTGAAGGATTTTTAAAAGGAGATTCATGATCATCCTTGCATTTGTAAAGGAGCATGGGATGGTTTGGAATATGAAAAGATATTTCTTTTTCCTGAAAGTTGATATCCACTCTATATAAAGAGAGCCAGTCCATTCCCATTATAGCGTCTAATTCCACCAAGTGAAGTATTACATGATTTTCTAGAAGAATCTTCCCAAATACATCAATAAGAGAAGATTCAAACACTTGGGTTGCAATGATTTCACCACTTGGTGTTTTTATAGATATCTCTACTTCAAGGATTCAGGGATTCGATTCTATAGTTCTAGAAAACTTGCAAGATATAAAGGAATGCGTAGAACCAGAATCAAATAAGACTTTTCCATTATTGAGTGAATAGGAAGTGTACCTTGTACGACTTCATTATCATGATCCACCTTCGCAGTAGTGATGGAATAAGCCTTCGCTTGTTTTTTTGGCTTTGGTGGCTGCTGACGCTGATTACCCTGGAGAACTTGAGGTTTGGTGCACTGGTTTGCATAGTGCCCTAGCTCACTATAGTTGTATCATTAAACCATGAGTGGTTCTCTCCTTTCATCGGCTACATTATCCTTCCTTTTTGTGTCTTTTCAACACCCTTGAGAACGATGTCCTTCTTTCCCACACTTCAAACATTTCCCCATCCCTTTGAGGCAGTTCCCATTGTGTAACTTCCCACATATTTGGCATGTGGGTCGTTGATTTTTCTTCCCACCTTTGTCATTAGATCCACCAGCTTGAAACTCTATCTTTATTTTATTATCACCATATCCATGTGACCATTCTCTAAACATCATCTCCACTTTGAGAGAACACCAAACAACTTCTTCATAACTCCCAAAGTCTCAAATTGCAAGATCCTTTCGAAGGTGTGGTTTTAATCCACTAAAGAATCTATCAATTTTTCTATCATTGTTGATAACAAAACCCGAATAATACCTTGCAAGCCTTGTGGAATTCAATTCATAGGTTGTGACATATTCTCCTTCATTTTTCTTGATCTCTATGAATTCTCTCTCCATATTCGTGCGAAGATTTCGTAGGAAATACTTATTAAGAAACATTATCTTAAAGTCTTCCCATTCTGTCTCTTCAATTTCCTCCCTTGGTTTGGTGTTCTTAATCAAATCCCACCATTGATCATCTTCTCCTTCTAGAAGATAAATGGAAAGAGTCACCTTCTCCATCTCAGAATAGTGAAGCATATAAAAGATCTTCTCCATGGAGTTGACCCACTGTTCCGCAACTAGTGGATCAAAAGATCCAAAAAACGTCGGTGGTCGTTGCTGCATAAAACATTCGATAGCTATTTACTCCCTCTTTGGTGGATGAGGATGTTCCCCATTATTATGGTTATTATTCATAACCTTAGATAATTGGGTAAGAATTTCCATGATGTATTTAACTCCACCTCCCAAATCATTGGGGATGTCGTTCGGGCAATCGTTGCATTGGACGTCACATGAGTTGTTGGCGTGATTTCTTCTAGTCCACACCATTTTCTAAAATTGAAAAGGTTAGAACAAAACATAAGTAAACAATTCATGAATAACTTATTCATTTAAACAATTTATACCAAAAAAATAACATATGGGATCAATAAGTAAATATTCTTGTGTGCATATTTGTACTTAGTCTCATGTTGTAGGTTTTCCCTAGTGTTCACTAATCCTAATTCCCAAATTAACTAAACCTCCCTATGATACCAACTATAGCATCCCTTCCTTTTTATACATTACGATTACATCATTTAAAATATAAACAACATAATAGTATTACACATAGAGGATCCAAAGGTTTAGTGTCTTGGGAAAACTAGGACCACACATAACAAATACAATATCAAGCATAAAAATTTATTTAATTTCTTCTTCTCTTGCTTCTTATTGGAACTATTCCTCTCTTTAGTACATGTATCCACCTGACGATAAACATCAAAAGGGGTGAGCTAGAAGCCCAGTAAGAGGATCGATAAGAACAATATAGCATGGGGTGATTATTATCATGACATAGACAAATGATCATGAAAATGAGAGGAGCAGAAATAAAAGACTTGAAATGCGGCAATGCATAGAAATGAAACATCATGTCTTAGTGGTTAACTAACACACATACTTGTAAACCAAACTAGAATCTTGTTCAAAAATAATTTCACATTTAATCATGAGATTCATAACTTCACCCAATGCATTGGAGCACTATATAATTCCGGGCGCACCCGTCACTTTGAAACATTCGTATTGCGCTATATAATTCCGGGCGCACCCGTCACATAATAACATTATTATTATCATGATTTCCACATACAACACATATAAAAAGTTAAAATAAATAACCCATGTAATTATATGGGTTTCATCTCATAATAATACATTCCTATGCTTTGGGTTCACAAAAGAAAGAGGGAACAACATACTTAATACAAGAACCATCAACCATGAATGAGGTGTAAGAGTTGAGTTCTCAAAAGAAGAGTTCTTTTGGAAAACATTTTGAATAACATAAACTTTAGTAGAAAACATGTATATCCCAAAAAAGGTAATATAATTATGAACAAATGATCTTTAAGGATTAACCATGTCAAAAAGGGATTGAAATAGGGAAAACTCGAAGTATGAAAGTTGGGTTTGAGAATTTCCACTTACCTTATATCTGAATGATTCCTTCTCTATAATGTCCTATATAATGACATTATATTAGTTAATTAGAAATCCAAAAACATGTGTACATTAATAGGGTTCATTCTGGTTTCATTATGTCATATTATGTTCCTTTGGTTGACTTATAGAGTTTAAAAACATTGTTCAGGGATGTTTGTTTTATGGTTTTTTTGGGTGGTTAACTTGTATTCTAAAATTGATGTTTGGGTAGAAAATGGGTAAACATCCAGATATGATATTACATGTTATTAATTATTTTATAGGAGATTGAATTATTTTATAATGAATTATATTAGATCCATGTGGATGAATCATTAGATAAGAATTAAATGATGATTATTTGGGTTAATTTGTAACGCCTCGACCCCAGTTACCCAGAGTCGGTGCATTATTGCGTATTATTGGCATGATCACAAAAGGTCAAGTCTCGAAAGACCGATTAGTTTAGTAGCCTTGGAAACACTAGATACATTCATAAATGTTACATTACATCATAAAGTGAAAATCTAATAACAAAGCCTTCATAGTCCTTACTCATATCCTCTTCTGACTATCCCTACAGGTCATTCATAAAATATTTCTTCACATCCTGGAAAATATTAAAACATTGAAAGGGGTGAGCTTAGATTCTCAGTAAGGATAACAATATTGCAAAAGCTTTCATAAATAAACATTAACATTTAATTCAATGTATAACAAAAACAAAAGCCTTTTTAAACTTGAACTTCAGCATAATATGGCAAAAATAAAATTAAATAATTCCATTTACTTACTCACGTGGATATTCTACTAGTCGAATAATCACATGCAATATCAATAACCACTTTCATAATGATGGAATTCATAATGCCATACTATCATAACCACGTAGCCAAGGCCTCGTGCGAAGACTAAAAATAAGATTTTGTCAAGGCCTCGTGCCAAGACACTAGTTTGTCTAATGAGACCTGCCGATGCATTGAGGAGATGTAGAAGGCTCCACCCGTCACTTATTAAGTCCAATGCATTCCTCATATGAATAGGTTTAAACATATCATAAACTATAACATAATCGTATCACATAAAACATGCATAAAGGAAACATAAAATTTCCACATTTCAATCAAAAGATATCAATACAACACATTGATATAATAAAAACACTTTCAAAACCATTTTAAATACCAAAATAAAATAAAGTTAAAACATTGAATTTATTTTTCATTAAATAAAGTTATGGCTTATAGAGGAAGCCGAAACAAAAATAATGGTCACGGCGGCGGAGAAGTCGTTGTCGCCACATACGTAAGAAAAAAACATTCCTTTTGTCGTTTAGTAAAACTCTTTGTAAAAAAATTCCTTTTTGAATAAAAGTCAAAGTCAAAGGGGTTTATACACCGTATAAAAGAAATTTGTGTATAAAACAAAATATGCCTCAATAAATGGAGATTGAGACGAAGTCCCTTACAAAGATCATTTTTTTAAATAAAGTAGATCTATTATGTGTATTCACTATAAGTACACATAAATAAAGTACAAATACAAGATATGATATAATAATATCATGACATAATTTGAAAGTAGGAGATTAACCCAAAGAATAGAAATTGGGTTAAGAAGTTCCCTTACCTTGCACCCTGTCTTGACTCGACCATTCTTTAACCTCATGAATAATAAACTAGAGTTAATTTATAATTGCATAAGAACCTTTTTCAAGTTTTTTATTCCTTTTATATCACTCATACCATGTTATGAACATTATGTAATTATTTAAGTTAATAACGGTCATTTTGTCGATCGTTGGTACTTGAGTCAAAATTAAACTTCTTATAATTACAAGTTGTTCATGTGGTGAAATATCCATTATATACAGAATTATATTCCTGATATATATATCATATATCTAATATATATCCAGTATATACATGCATTTATAATATTCCATGACGTTTAGAGGTAAGAAAGGAAATGCACCGTTCATGGAGACGGTAAGCCGTACGTACGCATGAACGCTACTTGAATTTCTATTTCGTATTTAATGAAATCATAATGATATAAAGGAATATTATTATTCCAGTATAATATCATATATAATATCATTTACTCCATCCTTTATACATCCCACATATGGCATTAACGATTCAAATCAATTTGGGGGGGCGGTTGTCCGCACTTCCTATAATGAAAATATTATGTTTACCCATAATGAAAACAATAAAGGTATTCCATAAATGAAAAATAAAGAACCTTAAGTAAAACATAAACATATTATATATTATTTATAAATAGATTTACATCTTAATGGACACCTTTGAAGGTGTTATTTGAGTGTTGAACAATCATCGTTTCGTGAGGCAGAAATTCGCCATCCACAGAAAAAGTATGTTATTTAATAATTAGATGTAGGTGTGGGTAAATTTAGCTTTAATAATTATTATAAAAACATATTAGTATATTGAGGATACTAGTTTTGTTTAAAAATAAATGAATAAAAAGAGTTTATGGGGTAGGATAAGCAAAATAAAACAAAATAACATAAGAGAAGACATTGCCATAAAATTGGGTAACTCTTTTGATTTGATCCAAAGGCTTCCTTCGGAATAATTATGACCAAATTGAGTCTTATAGGAGTAAGATTGGGATACTGGGAGAGTATTTGGGAAGAGTTTTGCCGAGACAAAAGGCTTTTAAAGTTTGAGTAAGGTGGTAGTGGTGGGGTCCTTTTATAAGTGGAGAGGAGGGGAACTCTTGGAAAGTAAGGAAGTGTTACATTATTATGAGATACTTTTCGGATTTTAGAGGTCCAAAAATTATATATTTATAGGATAAGGTGATAAGGGTTCTAAATCTACCCATCCAATAGGATTTGGACAAGTGTAAGCCTTGGAGTGTACATTATCTTTTCATTTTATTTAAATCATTAATTAATGATGTAATCACGACATCATCATGGTGTCATAAATAATTTAATTCATTTAATGTCTAAAAATTATAAAACAATTATCATGATGTAGGAAATATTTTTATCTTTCTAATGAATATTTATAGTCAAAAATATGACTTGTATAACACCATTTAAAAATTGATTTAGTAAAACAACTTATGTTTGTGACATTTTTATTTTAACATTAAAGAAAAAGTTTTTAATGTCATTTTCCTACCAAAGTGGCTCCATGGGGTCCCCAAGTTGACCCATGGATTGTCTTGGTCGGACATGACTCATCCAATAGGGGAAGGACAAGTGTAAAGGTCATTTCATATTATTATAACATTATCTTTACCTTAAATTACACTAATTACCTTTAATCGCGATTAATTAAACTTAAAAGTTACTATGCACCAAAAATTATTTTAATCCCATTGAACCACATTTTACATCCTAATGACAACCATGTATGTTGGTTTTTTAAAATCAAATAACATAAGTGGTAATGTTTCATTTAACCAAAAAATCAGTTTTCTAACTACCACTTAGTGGTTTCACAATTCATCAAAAATTGAAGTTTTTCAGAACAATGCCAAAATTTCACCCTACGCTATAATTGATATTACAAATTCAAAAATGATGTCAATTTTACAAAATTCCTAAAATATATGTTGAATTAATTAATTTTATAATTAATTCCCACTGTCACAACAAATAGCGTGTTTTTAAGAAACAATATATATCAAAAGATTGACAATTGTTTATGTTTAATTTCAAAGTGAAATTAATTAAAATGAACAACATTGGATAAAATGGTAAAAATATATTCTAATTATACTTTAAAACCACTCAATATTATAATTTATCACTATAAATTATTTTTATTTGAAAATTTGTTTTTAAGTATTCTTCAATATTCATAAAAAATGGGAAGTTCTCCGAAAATTACAAAAAATTAAACTTAGGATAATTTCGATATTACGAATACAAAAATGAAGTCCATTTTGAAATATAAAATTTCTATAATTTTAAAAAGTGGGTATTACTATTCATAAAGGCTACTTTGATTAGTCGCGGTGTGTTAGAACTCGAAGTTGCGTACAATGCAAGCTATTACATTATTGAATGAGAAGCGAATCGTGGAAGCTCAGGGTGTTACATAATTTGAGCGGTTTTTGGATTACAACGAACTTGTTTTAACTTTTCACTTAGTAATACGGCCATAGGTTATTTCCAGAACTTTAAATAGAACATAATACATATAAAATATTGTGGTTCAACCATGAAAATGGTTTCATGACCAAATATGAAGGTATAAATGGAAGAAGATGGCATGTTGTTCTTGAAGGTGATAAATTAACACCTCATGAACAAAGTTCTCTTTAATAAAATAAAAGGAAGAGGGAAATGGGGTTATATGATATAATATCACATTAGAATCATAAAATTATAGTATATGTATAATACTAGAGTTACAATACCATTTTGATGAAGATAGGTGGGGAGAGATCAATAAATTAACTTGGACATGAAAGGAAATTAAAGGAGAAGATGGAGGGAAATTACCTCTTGAATCCTTCTCTTGAGAACCAATTTAAGGGCCTAAGCTTGGTCTTTTGATGAGACCAGAAGCTATTCTACGTGGGGGAGGGGATATGGAAGGTGTTTGGGTAGAGTTTAGAGAAGGATTGTATCTTGAGAGGTTTGAGGAAATGAGGTTGTGAAGGGTGACTTTTTTAGTGGAGGGGAGAGGGGTTTCATTAATATAAAATTCATTAGTTTATTAATTTTTCCTAAGACAAGGAATAGTGAGTATTGAATGACCGAGAATAGTACTGCTATAATTTAATACCGAACAAAGTGGGCTTACATCAGCAGAACATCACATATGACCCTATATTTATCTCATTTAGCTTATTTTGTAAATTACGGTATTTCAATTTTCATAAAAAATTAAAGTATCTCAGAAAAATACCAAAAATTTACCCCAACCATTTTTGGATGTGTAGAATCCAAAAATGAAGTCAATTTTTCAAATATAATTTTATAAATATTATTAATTTTATATTTAACTAAAATCATAATTTACTTAAAAAACAATTTTTGAAATTAAAACTGATTTTATAGTGCCGTCAAAAATTACACAGGGACTTATAAAATTATCTAATAATTTTTCAATAAATATTAGGGAAATAAATATTCTTTTAAATTAATTAATTAATTATAATTAATAAATTTATGACTTACAAAATACCAAAATGTTTACTAATATCAAATCATCACTTTCTAAGATGTCTAAATTTTATTTAATTATTCATAGTTAGTGTTACTCTTATGTTGGATGATTTACTATTCATAAGGGCCATATTCTTATTCATAAGGGTATGTTACTATTCATACGGTTAGGTCAATATTCAGAAATAATTATTTTTGTTTCATTAGACTCCAAAAATCATCTTGAACACTGTGGTGTATATCGGATTTTCAAAATTCAAAACATAAAAGTGACAAACTTATGTTTAAAGGTCACTTATCACTTAGTAGTTCATTATGTTGTGTTTTCATGTTATTTTATGACATAATTATAAGAAGGGAATTTCCATTGAAATAGGTCGTTACCCTCCTTTTTCCCTAGACTCAGAAATTGTATTTCTATATCTGCTCGATGGTCACGAGGAAAGTATTTTTCCCAGAAAATCTCTTTAAAATCCCTCCATTCCATGTTCTATATATCTTCATCTTCCTTTATGTTTTGGATTAATTACCAATATTGATCTACATCTCCTATTAGGTGATAACATTCAATGACAATATTTTTCCTTTTTGCTACCCCGAATGCATGAAATATTTTATCTAAGGAATTTATCCATTGATCAACTACTAATGGATCTGTAATCCCATTGAATGTTGTTGGTTTTTTCATTACGAAGCGGTCTTACATTGATCCTCCACATTGTGGATCAGGGTGATCCATATGGGTATGGTTATTATTAATAACTTGATTGAGTTTCCCTAGTATAGTGATAAGATGATCAGCACCATTTTCTTCACCAGCTCTACTATAATTATCTAGATTAAGAGGGAAATTCCTACATGGATTACATGATTTGATACAGTTTACATTACTTTCACTAGGTTATATTTTTAAACAATGGCATACACTTGATTAGATTATAAATCACAATACATAATTATAAACTTGTAAAACACCTAACATAAATTTTACAGTTTATGGATATAATCCATAATCATAAAAGTTTCTTCATTGAGGAAGGATATATTCATAAAAAATTTATAATTGTTTTTAAATAAAATTAGAATTATCCTAAGAATATCCCCCGGGAGTGTCCTAACCAAGAGTGAAGTAAGGCCTGTTATCGTGCAGCCGTTCCTGTTCGAGTCTAGATCAAAGTGGTGTTTTCAGGTTTTATCCGTAGGTACATCTGTGCCAAAGATGCCTCTAACTTCTCATATCCAAACAGGGATGTATTTTTTGAAAAAATAACAAAATATCTATAATACAAAAATTTTAGGAAGTTATTCTATAAAAATTATCAAAGTTTATCTTAGTGTAGTGTTCCTTAATGAGAGTTTTTCTAAAACTAGTTTTCAATGTTTGTACTAATCTTCCTCTGATACCAACTATAATGCCCTGACCCCAATTACCTAGAGTCGGTGCATTATTACATAACATAGGCATGATCACAAGGGATCAAATTTCGAATGACCAATCAATTTTGTAGCCTTTGATGTACTAGATACATTCATTGGTTTTACATTACATCATGAAATAAAAACATCAACAATATTTTTCCCCTTTTGAACACACTTATATACTTAGCCTATCCCTGTAGGTAAACCATAAAATAATTCTTCACATCATGGGAAAAATAAAACATAGAAAGGGGTGAGCTTAGATGCTCAGTAAGGATAACAATATAGCTGAAACTTTCATAAATAAGCATAAACATTTAAGGAAATGTAAAAGACTAAACAAAAGCCTTTTAAACACAAACATCAGAATAATATGGAAAAGATAAAATCATATAATTCCATTTTCTTATTCACATGGATATTCTACTAGTCTAATAATAACGTGCAATATCAATAGCCACTTTTATAATGATGGAATGAATAATTCCAAACTTCATAACCATACAGTAAAGGCCTTGTGCCAAGACTAAAAATAAGACTTTTCCAAGGCCTTGTGCCCAGAAACTAGTTTGTCTCATGATACCTATTGATGCATCGAGGAGCTATAGTGGGCTCCACCCTTCACTTACTAAGTCCAATGCATTCTTTATATGAAAAGGTTTAAACATAACATAAACATTCGTATTAAAACTAGCATACAAAATGTCAATAATTTATCCATAAACCATGAATGGTATAAAAATAAAAAATCTATATTCAAATATATTACAAAACCAACAATACAATATGGAATATTTGTATCATAATGAAATCAACTTCAAATAGGTTTAAAATCCATAAAAAATGTTGACATAGATGAAATAAAAACTTTTTGAGATAAATATATCTTTCTATTTTTAAATAATTTATAAATCCTGTAAATGTAAAATAAAAAATTTATTTTGAAAATATTCTTATAATATTTTAATGGAAGCTTTGATGATGTTATAACGGTTGAAAATAGCCACACCTTCTGTATAAGTTAAAAAAATACATTGTTACATAGATTTTGTTGAAAAGTACATAAAGTAACTTGTTTTGAAAAAAATGAATTTTTTCCATTTAAAACATATAATGTAAAAAAAGGGTATAAATGAATTTACCCCATTGTCTAGTAAATACTAAAAATGTTTTGAAATACATTTTTATGAAAACACTAATGTGGATGATAAAGAGGTCCTAGTAGATACTTACGTAAATACAACCTTGGATAATAAAAAGATTGTGAAATTAACACTTACCTTTTAATTTTCCTTGGTTGAGGGTACGTTAAAATCTTGTATAATAGTTAGATAATTTCGATTAAATAATAAAAAACTTATATACATAAATATGATATCATATATGATCCTCTAATATTTCTTTGTTAATAATATTTTAGTTATATCATCATTTTGTGTGTTAACTGATCCGTTTTCCTTTATATGATCAGTTATGTAAACCATGTTTGTTATGGATAGGATGTATTTTATTCATATCCAGAAGATATTATGTTATTAAAATTTATATTTAATCATAAAATAAAAATCATTCTTGAATGATTTTTATGGGGAATGAATCTCATCGCGTTCGTGGAGACGGTAATCAGTACGTACGCACAAATGAAAATATCATTATATTGATGGTGAAATCATATGTAAGTAGATGCTATGTCATATATAAAGAATCAATAACATGTAATATTTATTATTTACATCATTCATACTCATTATTATACCCTTCCAAGTAATGAAGTGTTTGAATAACAAACTACCCCACGACATGGAGACGGTAAGTCGTACGTATGCACATTTGGTGACTTTGTCGTTCATATGATGGATAGAATAATGAAGATGGTTGTAAAATTTTAATAAAATCATAGTATATATAATATTGTGGAGTTATTAATTTATAATGGAAACAACAAAGAAAGAGGAAGTGGAAGAAGAAAATAACTTGAAAGAGGTGATGAAATATTTACCTCTTCTTCGGATTCTTCCTTTTGATTTGATCAAAAGGCCTCCTTAGGTTGTATTTATGATCAATGTATGGACTCTAGGATTAATATATGATATTTGAAAGGATATTTGGGTAGGTTTTAGCCGAGACAAATGGCTTTGGAAGTGTGAAATTAAGAAAAGGGGAAGTTCCCTTTTATAAGAGAGGTGAGGTTCACTTTAGGAAAAGCTTAAAATATTATCTTATAATAAAATCATTTTCAATTTCTAATGGCTCAAAAATAATTTATTTAGAGTATAAGTTGGGTATGGGTTTAAAATATCTCAAAAAGTAGGTTTGAGATAGGTTTAGGTCACTATATTAACCTTATCTTTTAGATTGAACTCTTAGTTAAATAGTTTGACATTTACCATGTCTCTTTGTATTTTTATATTATATGGTTAATAAACTTACTATAATAAGAAACAAGAACCCCATGTGGTTAATTATTAATATATATAACCTTATCTAATTCCTTTGTCTGAAACATAGTTTTTTAGGAATATAATATCAATTAATAATATATTATTTGTTTTAAAAACTCAATTATGTCAATTTTGACACTATTTAGTATTTGGGTTTTGTGAAAATCATAACAGCATGATTACTTCAAAAAATAATTATTTAATCATCCCTAACATGTCATATTAGCCTATAATTTTAGTGTAATTCATCAAAAGATTCAAATTACATTTATTTGGATATTTATAATATCAATTATTTTAATCTTTCATTAATAAGGTAATTACTACATCATCATTGTGTCATAAATAAATTAAATTATTTAATATCTAAAAATTATAAATAAAATACCATTATATAGGAAATAGTTTTATATTTCTAATCAATATTTATAGCCAAATTTATCTTATGTATAAACTTATATTAAAAATGTTTTAGTTGTTAAACTTTTAATTAAACTCTTTTAACTATTCTTTAAATAAAATAATAATAAATGTCCTAATCAAATCCAAGTGGATAAAAGAGGAAATTATTTTATTTATAAGTTTGTTTTAGGTCGTATTATACTTATACAATATAATTAGGACATTTTTTGGGGTAATTATGATATCATTTTTACCCTTAATTACCCTATTTACTTTTACCATTGGTAAATAAAAGTCAAAAGTTACTATTCATAAAAAATTATTTTCATCTTATTGAACCACATTTTATTTATTGATATTAACCATGTCTATCAGATTTTGGAAATTCAACTCACAGAAGTGGTAAAATTTGGTTTTATGCAAATTTTCAAATGCTTATAGGAGGTGGGTAAAAGATGGTAAAAAGTTCAATAAAATTTTTATTTATCTAAAATTATTATAAAATTACTCTTATGAATTACATTGAACTTATATAGGTATTATGTACCTATTTTGAACTAAAATAAATTTAAATAAAAAAAAGTATTTAAATAAAAAGTATGTTTTAACAAATAAAGCAGTGTTTTTAACTATTCTTCAAAAATTGAAAGTTTTCAAAAAAATACCAAAACTTCACCCTAAGATAATTTTGATATTCTGAATTAAATATAAATTCCATTTTGAAAAATAAAATTTATAAAACTTCAAAAAGTGGGTATTACTATTCATAACAAATAGTTTCATTGGTTGTGGTGCGTTAGAATCTCGAAGTTGTGTACAATGCAAGCTATTGCATTATTCAAAGGGAAACGTACCAGGGAAGCTTGGGGTGTTACAATAAGTTATAAAAAATCTATATATTTTTTATTGTTAAATTTCTCCTAACCATGTTCTCTATCACCCTCTATCAGAACTTGATGGTATGATTTCTCTTCCATGACCATGTTTTCCTATATGAAACCATAAAATGTGTTATATTCTATTAACTTCATAATTACCTTTCTTATTTTTATGTGGAGGTCTCATTAACCATATTATATATGTGGGTTTTTCCCATAAAGGAATTTTGAAGAATCAACCATTGATTTCTGAAATGAAATTTCTAATTTCAAGGATGAAATTTTTATTGGCTGGAAGAATATAAGCCCCCCATATTTTAAAGTATGTATCTTCTTAAATAAAATAAATTTATTTGATATCTTACATTGTACTCAACACAATGATAATCTTACAATACACACAAAAATGATTTGGAGTATGATATACATAAGACCAAGTTTGACTAAAAAAATATATTACCAAAATATGTTTATTTAATATAATATAACCTAGCCATTAAGTTGGATGTTATGAATAGTATTAACAAAATTATGATAATATGTTGTTTAATTTTTTAGTTAAAAATTAATTAGAAATGAATATAGGAACCAACTGATTACAAATAGTTCTTTACAAAAAAGTTTCCTATATATTCAAATGTATTTAGGAAAGAACTATAGGAACCAACTGAATATAGAGGAAATGTTTTTATAAATTACTATTTTTTATAACCCAACCATTAAGATGGAGGTTTTAAGCTTCCATTATACAAATCTATTTTCAAATAATTTTTTTCTTTTATAAATTCAATGCTTTTAAACAAAATATTTCAAATAAAAAGTGTATTTTTATCAAGAAATTTCTAATGATTTTATTAGAGTATTTCCATCATTGTCAACATCCTTTTTTGTATCTTATATCTGATTGAGTTTTATATCTTATGATACCATCTACCCAATTTTATTTAATGGTTTATGATCATTTTGACCTTGGATGTGCTATTTTCATACCATTCACAGTTTATGGATAAATTATTCAAACATCTTAAGTTAGTTTTTTCTATATGAATGTTTTTGTTGTTTATGTTTTCATATGAGGAATGCATTGGACCTATTAAGTGTCAGGAAAAGCCCACTATATCCCCTCGATGCATCAGTAGGTCTAATGAGACAAATTAATTTGGGGTTTTACCCTTTTATGTATGGTTTTTTTGCCTAATCCTTGACGATATGTTTATGATGTTTGATATTAGACATTCCCTCATTATGGGGTTAGTTATATATATTCTATATGATTACTAAACTAGTATAATATCCATGGTTCAGTTATAATGTGATTATTTAAATGGAATTATTTGATCATTATTCATTCCTTCCATGTTGTACTCGAGTTACTGATTAATTTTCATAAGTTTCAGTTTGTCACCCAACCATAATCATTTATGTTTTTTTATAATAGCTTTTGTTTTATGTATCACCTTACTGAGCATTTGACCTCACCCATTTATTATGTTATTTCTTTTAAAAGGATTAAATGAAGTATAATACGATTGATATGTAGGGTTACACTAAGGGGATTAATGTCTTTCTTGAAGAAAGTTCTTTGTGTATTTTATGTTTTAGATTGTTCGAAGAACTTCAAGTATGTAATCTTGTTTCCAAAACTGCTAAAATGATCGATCCTTTGGGATTTGAATCTTTTATCTATTCTAATGTAATAATGTATGGAATACGATCCAAGCTACTGGGGTCAGGGGTGTTACAATTTGTATTAGAAGAATTTTACTAGAATCCTAGAGAACTAGATTTAGAAACCATAAATTAGAGAACATAACCCTAAGATAGACTATGAGGATAAGTATAGAAGAACGTCCTATAATTTTAATAAGGTATAGATTATATTTGTATTCATGGAAATAAATCCATTTCTATATACTAAAGCTGGACATGGTTCAAGCACAAATGCACCTTAGGGTAACAACTTCAACAAGGTATCCGAGGCCCGACTTGAGGTAACCTAGTACAGAACAATGTACCTTAATGCACAATAGTTTTGAAACTCCTGGGGGATATGTTTAAGATAATTAACATTTTTCTTAAAAACCATTATGAAATATTGGAATATATAAAGAAAATGAATAACCTAGGTAAAATATATGGTGTTTTACATTGAAAATATTGTGACATGATATTATATAAATGATGATTTTTTTTTCTTAATTTTTCTATTGTTACTCACGCTAAGCTTTCTGATTTTATTAAATGGTTGGAACGCTAAGGATTCATGATAAAATTAAACTTGATGGACAAGGTGGTGGAGATGATAAATCGAATGTAATGTTGATAGTATTGAATGATATCATGTTCATTCCAAATTAGTTTCCCTGAAATATGATTAACAACATATACATTATCCAACTCCCAAACTCCCCAAAGAAGAGATGGGTGGACCTTGTTATGAGTTTTGAAGGTGGATACCATGGAGAAAAGAAGGATTGATTTACATCATCTATGAAATGTGGAAGTGGACACCTAATAAAGTGTCTCAACAGAACAAATAAATGATTTATATGTGGGAAATAAGGACATAAAGCAAAGAGTTACCAAGGAAAAATGAAGGGCACGATGGAGGGAAATAAAACTCATCCTAATTATCCATTTGTAGTTCATTGACTTAAATTAGGTAAACCTAGGCATTAACTAAGTTAATTTACTATTCTATAGTATTACATATAGACTAAGGGCCTATGTGGAAATAAATGTATGATGTATCAACCTATATGAGTTGTATGGAAAGATATAGTTAACAGACTATTTAGTGATTATCCTTATTTTATGGATTTCATTGAGATTTATTTTGGGAGTTATATTAACATGGTTTCAAAAAAGGGCAACCCATAAACCAGTTTACAGCCCATCACATCTAGCAAGGACATAGGAGTTGAACCCTCAATCGAAGGGTGGTAAGAATTCATTACCTTCCACTAGCCTACCTGATTTCATGGATATCATGACATTTTTTAGTTAAAATATCTAATGGATATAGGTGTTTTATCATAACATTGGGATTGGAAAATAAATTAGTTATTAAGAGATTATTGTTATTTAAAATGATGGTCTCTATTTTGGGAATCTTATTATATTATGGTAAAGTAAATATTTTCAGGAAAAAAAGTTCAATTGTATTTTGGAGTAAAACGCGATTTTATTATGGAATTATGGTGATTTCTATCCAACCTTGTAGATTATGATATTTAGGAAATTAAATTTTTAGTATAAGACAATAAGAGTGATTGATGTTATTTTGAAGGTTGTGTGATCAAATCCTTTTTATTTTTTATTTCAATCTTAGTCTAGAATATTTTTTAGGAAGGATAGTTATATTCTAAATGATCTATGTTGACAATTGTGTTTTTACTATTGAATTATATAGAATTATTTTTTTGGAATTTTATTATCTTATCCTAACCATTTTCGGATTGGTTAATGTATAAAGATAGAAGGAATATATAGTTATATATTTGTGGATTTTTTGATCTGTAAAAGTAGATTTAAAATCAATAGGCATGAAAAATTTAACCTAAATGCTCCTCATTTTGATAAAAATATTAGTTTATTGGGGAAATTGATTAAAGGAAGAAACTCTACTTATCAAGTAAGTATGTTTCCTTATCTTCTCAGTCTATGAATTAATGGAATTCTTCCACTATAGGGAAAATATATTGAATCTAAAAATGTTATTCTTGTACCTTATTTTCTAATGAATCAAATGGCCTCTTAAATAATTAAAAATATATATATTTTTGATTGAGAAATTTCTCCTAACCATGTTATCTATTACTCTCCATTAGAACAAGATGGTTAGATTTATCTTCCATGTCTATGTTTTTCTATATGAAACCACAATATCTGTTATATCATGTTACCTTCATACTTACCTTTCTTATTTTTAATTTGATGTCTCATTAACCCTATTTTCTATGTGGGTTTTTCCCATAAAGGAATTTTGAAGCATCATCCTTTGATTTCTGAAATGAAATTTCTAATTTCGAGGATGAAATTTTTGAATGTGGGAAGAATGTAACACCCCATGATTTTAGAGTATGTATCTTCTTAAATAAATTAATTTTCATTGATATATTACATTGTACACAACACAAAAATAATCTTACTATACACACAACAATTAGTTGGCACACGTTACACATAAGACTGGGTTTTACCAAAAAACAATATATTACCAAAATATTATTGTTTAATATAATACAACCTAGCCATTAAGTGTGAGGTTATGAATAGTATTAACTAAATTATGATAATATATGGTTTAATTCATTAGTTAAAAATTAACTAGAAATGAATATAAGAACCAACTGAATATATAGGAATTTTTTTTATAAAGAACTATTTTTATGCTCATAATAGTATCTTTATAATTTTTACAACAATTTAGGGTAAATTAGTTTATAAAAAGTTAAAATAACATTACATTACTATAAAATTACCCTAACACATGTCCTATTTTCATTGGATGGGTGTGTTTAGACCAAAAAAACATTAGGCTAAAATTATAACAATTTTAATCCACTTATGTAAAAATATGAAATTTATAATATTTTATTTAAAGATAAGTTAAAAATGTCATACTCATATTATTAACATCTAGTTACATTTTACTATAGGGTTATGAGTTAGCTAAATTCAAATAAAAATAGTCATTGTAAATATAATAAATTTATCTTCATCGTGATAATTTATTTTTAATTTTTAGGGAATAAATAATTTAATTAAAATCTTACATAATTATGATGCAATAATTGTTAATTAATGGAAATATCAAAAAAATGATATTAAAAATATTAAAATAAATATAATATGAAATAATTAATGGAATAATTTTTAATGACTTTTACATGTTAGTGATATATTAGAAGTGATTTTTTAATTTTTTCATATTATTTATATATTTTTAAAAATTCAAATAATGAATAGTTACAAAATAGACATAAATAATACTTTATAATAAATAATATTTTATTAAATGATATAAAACTTATAAAAAAATTAAATTCATAAAAAAACTATAATAATGTAAAATATATCATAAATGATTCATTTGGGATTCTTTTGACATTTTATATGTGCTATATTAACCCTAAAGAGTAAAAATGCATGTTGTTATGGTAAGAGTTAATGGATTTAGCTAAGGGTTAAAGCCAAAAGATAAGGTTAATATTGTGAAATAAACATGTAAAAAACCATTTTATTGATATTATTTATACCCATAGTCATATTATATTTTAAATAACTCACTTTTAATCTATTAAAAATTGAAAATCAATTTATATTAATTTAATATTTTAAGGGATTTCAAGAGTTCCCCTCCCCTCTTATAAAAAGGCACCTCCTCCCTCACAGAATCACACCAAATTGAGACCTATTTATAAAAAAATCATGCCCATTTATATTATAAAATTCCATATACACATCCTATAGGTTCATTTATTCTCGCATGATCAACCCTAGTGCACCAAAGAGGAGATCCAAGGGAGGTTTCCCAAAGATGAGGTAGTCATCTCTTCCAAATCCTTCAAAATTATTTCTTCTTATACATCCTCTTAATGTATTGTTTTCATTATAAAATAATAAAACCAATATTATATATATGATGAGATTTTATTATTAATATTTCATAACCATTTTTCTCCTTTTATCCATCCTATGAAAAAGAATATCACCATACGTGTGTACGTAGGGCTTACCATCTCCACACTATGGTGTAATTTTTTTTCATAACCAATTTATATAGAAGGGTATAATGATGAATTTAATGGATATAAATAATAAATATCACATTATATTAATTCTGTATAATTAATATACCATCCAGTTCCTCACCACTTTAACATTAAGGTAATGACATAGTCACTCGTTCCTACGTACGACCTACCATCTCCATGACGTGATTAGATTCATTCTCCATGTTAGACATTAAATAATGATTATTAAAATTTAAATGATGAGTAAATAAAATATTTATTAACTTAATATAATTATGTATATGAATAAAATATATCCTATGTAAAATAAATAGGACTCACATGAGAAAACATGTATTGGAAAATGAAGCAGATAACACCCAAAACAGGGGTAATAACGAAATATTTTTATCAAAAGGTTAATATAAATTCATAAATTAATCATAAATGATATAATAAATATTATTATTATTCTGGTAAAAGTTAAAAATATGTTTAAAAATATTATAAAGGGTTTTAAAACACGTACGACCAAAATAATTGCGAGGTAAGGTATTTATTATCTCACTTTATTTCTATGATATGTATGCGATAATAACCACTTATTATTATTATGTGGTATATATATTACACTATGAAATGTTATATCATGAATTTAAATTATTAAATGATATTAATATTTCAATTGATTTTATTTTTCATGGGTATCATTATTTAAAAGTTACACATGTAGTAATATATTTTTGTCTCACTTTTATTTCTTTGGGACATGTCACGACCCGCCTTCACCAAAAGGAGGGAAGGGTCAGTAGATTGCTAGGCCCTTCCTTCTTTAAGTTGAAGGAGAGATAATGACCCCCGAGACCCACCTTCAATAGGTCCAGGATTGGCGACTAGCACCAAGGGTATAGAAATTTCTCACAAATGGAAGGAGTTACCTTTTTTTTGTTTTATAGGATCAGGAGATAAGATGATGAAACTCAACAACACCAAGGTAATAGAAGATTAAATCCAAAAGTAAACTATTCCCACATTCATGTTCTAAAATTAAAGACCACAAGTACAAAAGGTGACTTCAAATGTAAGTACCAAATTAGAAAAGCAGCAACTACAACCGCCCCAAAGGTCTGAGCTAGTATGGTCCTGCGCGATCCCTGAATTGCTCCTGGAAACCTGAAAGTAGTTTTATATACGTAGGGTGAGCATACAAGTACACTCAGTAGGGAAAACCAAAGACTCTCATGCACATGTGGGGGAACGTACTAATGTCCCGTGAGAAAAAGAGTATACCAAATTCCTATCAAGGAAAATTATCCACCCAAGCCTCACCATGAAACACTACCCAAATAACGCTAGTCACGTAATTTATATAAAAAGAGAACATCGATGTTTGGGTACCCTGCACCACTTTCCCATTGGTTATTAAGACATCCTACGCATCGAACCAATCCCGCCATTCTCACTGCAGTCCCACTGTCACACCTGCCCGCACACACCTGGGCCACAACCACGCGCAGTCCCACTGCCGAAACCCACCCTCAAACACCTGGGCCACAACTGTCACATGTAACCGTGCCTGCAAACACCTAGGACAGAACAACCACCACCACACCCGAAGACACCAAGGCTAGAAGATCCACTGCCACACCCGAAGACACCTGGGCCTCATCCCGAAGACACTTGGGAACCACCTGCCGCACACACCTGGCCAACCACCGAAATACCCCGCCCAAAGGTTCTTGGGCTAATAATGGACCTCAGGTCATCATAGTATGCCCGAAGATACTTGGGCTATTCGGCAGAGGGAGAAGAAAAGGAGATAATAACTAGCCACTTATAATAGTCTTGGGAAAAACACCCTCCCCCATAAAATGGAGGTGTTCGGCACTAAGTTCTCAACTTGGATGGGGCGCGAATAAGAAACACAAAACTAAATATATATATATATATATATATATATATATATATATAGGTAACAAGAACTCAACCAAGGTTAGGTTTTTCTTTAGACAGCCTACAGATCACAACAACGCTCAAGTCCGAGCCACCACTCTCGCCAACAAAACCCATTTTCCCCATTCTTGTTTCATGTTCAGTAGCAATATTTAATTAAGTTCTTCACTTGCACATACTTGGGAAACTAGTAAACATAATCACAAGTCCAGGAAAGTAACCAGTCAAGCATCAACCATAACACCCACACCCATTTTTTAACAACAGAGGATCCCACCCCAATTCGTGATATAAACATGGTAACCACCCGGTCTTAAAACTCGCAACCACTAAATCCATAACAACAGGGGATCCCATCCCCGATTCCACAACCACCGAGAGTATAAAAACAGGGGATCCCATCCCCTCCCAAATTTCCAGCAATCGACCTGAAAAAGGAAACAACCAAGCCACTACACCGACACAAAGCAGGGCCATACCGGTAATTTCAGATTTAAATGATTTAACACACTCCATGACTTCAATTTCTATGTGCTTTAACCGGGAGTTATCACATAAGGGTTGATCCTGGTGCTTTCAATTTATTCAGCCAGGTATACGTGATTAACCAATTTACTTTTCACAGTAGGAGTTTACAATTACAAACAAGCCATTTAAAACATCACGAGGGGTTCATTAGTGCACAGAGAAAGATCACCAACGGCCATGATTTTTAGAAGGCGTAATCCAACACAACTCAGAAAGATGATCACAATATAACAGCATTAACAATCACATCCCCCTTCTTTCTTTATATAACCCAGTTCATTATCTTTATTTAGGTCTGGTTTACCCAATTCTACAAAAACAGAAGCACGACCACCCCGCATGATACACTCAAAAGAGAGAGAGACGAAGGAGAAATTCCCTACATGTTGATATATGATCGACGCTTAGGCCGGGTGAAGAACTTAACGGATAACAATGCGGCTTGCCAGATACACCAAAATTTGTTCGTGAAAAGTTTTGATCGAGGAAAGAAGAAACCATGCCTAACCCTTTAGTTTATAAGGCCCGCAAACGGTTGAGATAAGAATGAAAAACAGTGTAAGGAGCAGGGGTCGTGGGTTGACCATGAAGCCCCACACATCATTAAAGGGGTTGGGTGGTTTAAACTGACTCATTAATTCATTAAGTATTTAATTAAAACTCTCATGGGCATTACGGGTTTTTAAACACGCTCAAACAGGTCAAAATAGGGTTTAAAACACTAATTGCGCAATAAGGAATGCCACTGGAAAGAACCCGTAGGGGGGTTAGGCCAGAGCCAATGGTGGCTGAGGGATACCGATGGGTGATGTCCACCGGTAGCCGAGCTACCGGTAGGACAAGGCTACCGGTTGGCCAAGATACCGGTAGGCCGACTACTGGTAGGCTAAGGCTACCGATAGGCCTACACCACCGTGATTCCCAGACCAGAAAACCCAATACGAGATTTTCACAAAGTAAAGGATCCCCACAATACCCGGGCCGTTACAAAAGATACCTCTTAAACGATTCTCATCCCTGAGAATAAAAAAAACAGAAGGAAAGAGAGGGTCCGAACAACCACCTCGAAAGATACCTCTTAGGAGTGAACCCATGCTAACTAAAAAAACTTCCCTGTCAAGAACCAAGCAACATACCATGGAAAACTGCCCAGGCATATGGGTTGTGGAGTCTCCTCCCCCCATTTCAAGATATTATCCACTTTGGGAGGCACTGACTCGCCCGCACGGGTTTAATCGCATCCACCATAATGCGTCTTGATTGGGGGGGGGGGGGGGGTTCTCTCCTCCCCCATAGTCAGATCTTTTCAAACATTTTCAGAGGAAAGAAATACAGTACATTTCATAGCCAAAAGACAAAAAAGTTCTACGACAACAGGTACAACAAGGAACAAAACTCAAAACAACTCAGGGTACTGGGTACGCATCTGTGATTCCCTATCCCACGTACTCTCCTCAAGCCCACCATGTCTCCACAACACACAAACCAAGGGAATGGTTCGCCCACGAAGCACCTTTTCCTTGCGATCCTCGATCATCACTGGTCTCTCCACAAAGGTCACGTCATCCTCGATGTCCAGTTCACCCCAATCAAGGACGTGTGAATCATCGTGCAGATACCAACGGAGCTGGGACACATGAAAGAAATCATGTATCCTTAGTAGTGGCGGTGGTAATGCTAGCTGATAAGCCACTTCGCCGACCCGCCGCAACACTTTGAAGGGTCTGATGAACCTGGGAGAAAGCTTACTCCCTTTTCCGAACCTCCGCTGCCCACGCTGAGGGGAGACCTTAAAAAACATGTGGTCTCTAACCTCAAACTCCAAGGGCCTCCTCCTCGTACCAGCATATGACTTCTGTCGGTCCTGAGCTGCCTTCATCCTTTCCAGTATGAGTTGAACCTTCTCTGTCGTGCTTTGCACCACCTCCGGGCCAAGGATGTCTGCCTCTCCTACTTCGGTCCAACACACAAGAAAACTACATGGCCTCCCGTACAAAGCTTCAAATGGGGCCATACCGATGGTAGAGTGATAGCTATTAAATTAGGAAAACTCTACCAGGGGAAACTGTCACACCCTTGATCATCTTGAGTCTAGAACACATGCTCGCAGCATATCCTCCAAGGTCTGGATGGTGTGCTCTGTTTTTTCATCCGTCTGGGGATGGAAAGTAGTGATAAGGCGTAACTGTGTGCAAAAAGCATGCTGCAATCCTTTCTAGACCCATGAGGTAAACCGTGCATCCCTATCTGAGACTATGGACCTCGGAACTCCATACAACCGGACCACCTCATTCACGTACTTTCGTGCCAAAGCATCCATAGTACTAGACTCCCTGATCGCCAGAAAGTAGTCCGATTTCATCAACCTGTCCACTACCACCCAGATGGCATCATATCCCCCTTGGACCTTGGGTAGTCCCGTGACGAAATCCATTGATATGTCATCCCACTTCCACTCGAGGACAACTAGAGGCTGTAGTAGGCCACCTGGAACTCGGTGATTGGCCTTCACTTGCTGACATACCAATCACTTGGCCACAAACTCTGCCACCGCTCGCTTAACTCCGGGCCAACAAAACTGCCTCTTCAGTCCCTGGTACATCTTGGAAACTCTTACGTGTACCACTAGGGGTGTGTTGTGGAACTCACTGAGAACCTTACCATGCATCACCTCCAGAACAAACAACCTTCCCTGGAAAAGAATCTGGTTCTGACCATCCTCTGTCCATCCTTCGGGAGCATTTCCCTGGTCAACTCGGTCACACATCACTTCACACTCTGGGTCTCCCCACTGAGACTCCTCTACTTGCTGAAATAGGGAGGACTGCACTGTTATTTGATATAGGCAACCCCTACCACCATCCATCCTCACATCCAGGTGTAAGGAAGCTAACTCCTCCATCACCTCCCAGGCGTCCGCCGACTCTCGGACCGCATCCTTCTGCGTCCTCCTGCTCAAGACATCAACCACTACATTGACATTTCCCTCAGTATAAGAGATATTGAAGTCCTAATCTTGGAGTAAATCCACCCATATCCGCTGTCGAAAGTTTATGTCCCACTGGGAGATGATATACCTCAAGCTTTTGTGATCTGTGAAGACCAAAAAGTGTTCTCTGATGAGGTAGTTCCACCATAACATTAAATAAAAAATGAACACTGCATGATCTAGGTCATGGGTGGCATAATTACACTCAAGGGGGCGTAGCTACATGGACCCATAAGAGATCACCCGTTGTCACTACATCAGCACACATCCCAAGCCCTATCCTGAAGCATCATAGAACACCTCACAAGCCGCCCCTTCTTCTAATAATCTTAGCACTGGGGCACTGACCAACTTCTCCTTCAGATAGATGAAGGATGACTCACACTGCTCACTCCACATGATGACCTGGTCTTTCTTTGTCAGAGTCGTCAAAGGGGTTGCTACTCAAGAGAAGTTGGGTACGAATCTCCAATAGTAACCTGCCAGCCCTAGGAAACTTCGGACTTCCGCCACATTCTTGGGTTCTTTCCAAGAAACAACTACCTCAACCTTTGATGGGTCCACTGCTACCCCCTGCTTAGACACCACATGCCCGAGGAAGTGCACTTCTCATGTCAAGAACTTGCATTTTGACAACTTACCATAGAGATGATGCTGTCAGAGGACCTCCAAAACTGTCCTCAAGTGCTCTGCATGTTCCTCCTATGATCTAGAGTATACCAGGATGTCGTCGATGAAAACAACTACGAACCAATCTAGGTACTCCCGGATTATGGAGTTCATAAGCCCCATGAACACGGCTGGGGAATTCGTAACACCGAAGGGAATAACCACGAACTCGAAGTGTCCATACCTGCATCTGAAGTCTATCTTCGGGATGTCACTCTCCTTCACTCTCAGGTGGTGGTACCCAGACTGCAGGTCAATCTTCGAGAACCATCCTGCCCCCTTCAGCTGGTCAAAAAGATCATCTATCCTCTAAAGAGGGTAGTGATTCTTGATCATCACCTGATTCAGCCTCCTGTAGTCTATGCACAACCTGAGGCCACCATATGCCTTCTTTGAGAACAAGACTGGAGCTCCCCACGGTGACACACTCGAGTGAACATAACCCCCCTTCATCAGATCGTTAATCTGAATCCACAACTCCCATAGCTTTGTAGGTGACATCCGGTAAGGAGCCATTGGGATCAGACGAGCATCGGGCTGCAGATCTATCCCGAACATGATATCACGTCGACGGGGTAGAGTCATCACCTCCTTAGGGAAGACGCCCATAAACCCACGGACGATCTCTGGCACTTCCATCATTTCAGCATCTACTGACCCTACTGACAGCTCAGCTAGCAAAGAGAAGAGGGGTTCCTCTCACCTGTTGCCTTTCTGACTGCTCCGCTCACCAGTGAAAACAACACGCCGGCCGTCCAAGTCTGAGAACACAACCCTTCCTCAGAAACAGTTGATGATGACACACATAGAGAATACCCGGTCGATGCCTAGGATGACATCGTATGGCTGTATTTGTAGCAGTAGAAGATCCCTAACCAACTGATGTGGCCCTATCATCAATCTAAATCCATGACAAACAAACAACAAGTCGGTCGGACCTCCGACTGGTGTGCTTAACACCAGGGGTACTGGAAGTCTTTCGGCATCAAGACCCAAGGCACGGGCTAGACTTGGTGCAATAAAGGAGTGCAAAGATCTAGTATCGAACAAGGAATAAGCAAGAGTGCTAAAAAAACTGATCATACCTCGAACAACCATCGGCCCTGCTGAAACTGCTGCCTCTGCGGCGTGTAGCTGTCCACGCCCGGCTCTTCTTCCCCTCGGCTATCGTCCACCCCCTAACCACGACCTAGTCGAGGTCCCTGTGGAGCACCCTAATGCTGGCCTCCTCCTCCTACGTTTACCCTCGGAGGAGCGGGAGCTCGCTGTCCCTGCTGTTACTGCTGTTGGAAAGGCCTGGCTGGAAGCTGATGCTGGGGCGGGTGCTGGGGATGTCCGCCACTACCGCACTGCACCCGGTCCGGGCACTAACTCCAAAGATGTCCAGGGCTCCCACAGACGAAGCACCGTGGCCCTGGGCCCGATGAAATGGGGCGAGCACCAGTGGATTGTAACTGAAACTGCTGCAGCCTGCTCCCTGCGGGTCGGACCTGGAGGGTCCCGACGCTGGAGGCCTGGTGCTAACAGCCTTCCCCTTCTATGGTCCCAGCTGGATCCCCTCTCATGGCACACCTCCTAGAGCATGCATTCTCTCCAACACTTCAGCCTTATTCTGGACCTCCAAGTATGTCGGCAGGGTAAAGAGGGTAACATCATATTGGAGGGAGGATCGGAGTGCCTCCTCCAAACGTCTTGCCTGAGACTCCTCATCAGGAAAGAGGTCTGGAGAAAAACGTAGGAGGTCCTGGAACTTGATCCCTAGCTCCCTCACGGACATACTCCCCTGTTGGAGGGAGAGTAGCTCCGGTCTCTTTTCCACCTTCATCGTCGAAGAGAGGAATTCCACCCGGAACTCCCTCTCGAAATCTTCCCAAGCCACCTCAGCCTCTCTCCTCTACCCCAGGTAAAGCGTCCACCACTAATGCGCCACTCCCCACATCTGGCTGATGGCCAGAGGAACCCAGTACTCGGTCGGGGCCTAAACAAGGAATGCATAAGTCCAAGTAGTGTAGATCATTGTCTTTAGAACTTCTTAATCTTTTCGTTCATTCTTAATTACCAAAACCCCCCAGAAATATGAGAAAACAAGTCATTATGATGAATGTACGTTTCCTAGAGTCTCTACCCTGCAATCAGTGCGACATTTCTTGGTCGTTCGGTAGGTCAAGAGTCCTTGCGTCAGATCACAGGGGGCCCTAAAATCCAGTGTCCTATCCGGTCTTCCCTGGCCTAATTCACGCACCGAGGTCACCCATCACTGTTTCCCAACCATCCCATGCATTCCTCAATGTTCCTAACTTCAGACTCCATCCTATCCTTCAATCATATCCTCTGATACCATTCTGTCACGACCCACCTTCACCAAAAGGAGGGAAGGGTCGGCAGATTTCCAGTCCCTTCCTTCTTTAAGTTGAAGGAGAGATAATGACCCCTGAGACCCGCCTTCAATAGGTCCCAGAGAGGCGACTTGCACAAAGGGTATAGAAATTTCTTACAAATGGAAGGCATTACCCTTTTTTTTATTCTATAGGATTGGGAGATAAGATGACGAAACACAACAACACCAAGGTAAAAGAAGAGTAAAGCCAAAATTAAACCATTCCCACATGCATGTTCCAAAAGTAAAGACCACAAGTACAGAAGGTGACTGCAAAGGTAAGTACCAAAGAAGAAAAGCAGCAACCGCAACTGCCCCAAATGTCCGAGCTAGTATGGTCTTGCGTGATCCTCGAAGTCCTCCTGGAAACCTGAAAGCAGTTTTATATATGTAGGGTGAGAATACAAGTACACTTAGTAGGGAAAACAAAAGACTCTCTTGCACAAGTGGGGGAACGTACTAAAGTCCCATGAGAAAAGGAGTAAACCTAACACCTATCAAGGTAAATTATCCACCCAAGCCTCACCATGGCACACTCCCCAAATAATGCAATTCAAGTAATATATATAAAAAGAGCACATCAATGTTTGGGTACCCCGCACCACTTTCCCACTGGTTATTGAGACATCCTACGCATCGAACCAATCCCTCCATTCTCACCGAAGTACCACTGCCACACCCGCCCGCACACACCTGGGCCACAACCACATGCAGTCCCACTACCGAAACCCACCCACAAACACCTGGGCCACAACTGTCACACGTAACCATGCCTGCAAACACCTAGGCCAGAACAACCACCACCACGCCTGAAGACACCTGGGCTAGAAGATCCACTGCCATGCCCGAAGACACCTGGGCCTCATCCCAAAGGCACTTGGGAACCACCTGCCGCACACACCTGGCCAACCACCACACTACCCCGCTCGATGGTTCTTGGGCTAATAATGGACCTCATGCCATCACAGCCTGCCCGAAGATACTTGGGCTATTCAGGAAAGGGAGCAGAAATGGAGATAATAACCATCCAATTATAATAGTGTTGGGAAAAACACCCTCCCCCATAAAATGGAGGTGTTTGTCACTAAGTGCTCAACTAGGATGGGGCACGAATAAGAAACAAAAAACTACAAATATATATATTTATATAGGTAACAAGCACTCACCCATGGTCAAGTTTTTCTTTAGACATCCTACAAATCACAACAGTGTTGATGTCCGAGACACCACTCTCGCCAACAAAACCCATTTGTCCCATTCTTATTTCATGTTCAGTAGAAATATTTAATTAAGTTCTGCACTTGCACCTACTTTCGAAACTAATAAACAAAGGCACAAGTCCAGGAAGGTAACCAGTCAAGCATCAACCATAACACCCACACCTGGTTTTTAACAACAGAGGATCCCACCCCAATTCATGATATAAACAAGGTAACCACCTGGTCTTAAAACTTACAACCACTAAATCCATAACAACAGGGGATCCCATCTTTGATTCCACAACCAACGAGAGTATAAAAATAGGGGATCCCATCCCCTCCCACATTTCCAGCAATCGGCCCGAAAAAGGAAACAACCATGCCACTACCACCAACACAAAGCATGGCCATACCAGTAATTTCAGATTTAAATGATTTAACACACTCCATGACTTCAATTTCTTTGTGCTTTAACTGGGAGTTATCATAGAAGGGTTGATCTTGGTGCTTTCAATTTATTCATCCGGGTATACGTGATTAACCAATTTACTTTTCACAGCAGGAGTTTACAATTACAAACAAGCCATTTAAAACATCACGAGGTGTTCATTAGTGCACAGAGAAAGACCACCAACGACCATGATTTTCAGAAGGCGTAAGACAACACAACTCAGAATGATGATCACAACATAACAGCTTCAAAAATCACAGTCCCCCTTCTATCTTTAAAGATCCTAGTTCATTATCTTTATTTAGGTCTGTTTTAGCCAATTCTAAAGAAACAGAAGCACGCCCACCCCGCATGATACACTCAAAAGAGAGAGAGACGAAGGAGAAATTCCCTACTTGTTGATAGACAATCGACGCTTAGGCCGGGCGCAGAACTTTACGGATAATGATGCGGCTCGCCCGATGCACCAAAAGTTGTTTTTGAAAAGCCGCGATCGAGGAAAGAAGAAACCATACCTAACCCTTTAGTTTATAAGGCCCGCGGACGGTTGAGATAAGAATGAAAAACGGCGTAAGGAGCGGTGGTCGTGGGTTGACCATGTGTCCCCACTCGTCATTAAAGGGGTTGGGTGGTTTAAACTGACTCATTATTTCATTAAGTATTTAATTAAAACTCTCATGGGCGTTACGTGTTTTTAAAACATGCTCAAATAGGTCAAAATAGGGTTTAAAACCCTAATTGCGCAAGAAGGAACACCACTGGAAAGAACCCGTGGGGGGGGGGGGGGGGGTTAGGCCAGAGCCAACGGTGGATGAGGGCTACCGGTGGGTGACGGCTACCGGTAGGCCAAGGCGACCAGTAGGACAAGGCTACAGGTAGGCCAAGGCCACCGGTAGGCCAAGGATACCTGTAGGCCAAGGCCACCGGTAGGCCAAGGCTACCGACAGGCCAAGGCTACCGGTAGGCCAAGACCACCGGTGGGCCAAGGCCACCAATAGGCCAAGGAGACTGGTAGGCCAAGGTGACCGGTAGTCCAAGGCTACTGGTAGGCTAAGGCTACTTGTAGACCAAGCTACCGGTAGGCCTGCTACCAGTAGGCTAAGGCTACCGATAGGCCTACAACACTGTGATTCCCATACCAGAAAACCCAATATGATATTTTCACAAAGTAAAGGAACCCCACAAAACCCGATCCATTACATGAAACATACCTTATACACTATTTATTTATTTTATGGGGTGTATATAATACACATGAATGTATTTTATGAGTCTTATCCTAAATATTATTGTATTTTTATTTCCGTATAATATTATTTCTTTCTTGGTTAATATTATTCTACTGATTATAAAGTGATAAGGGTTATTTCACAATCTCATTTTTATCCATTATTGTTTATAAATAAGTATTTACCAGGGAGTATATATCTTTAATGCCCATGTTTCTAAAAAAATCAAAAATATTTTTACTAATATAATTTTTTTAAATTCTTTTATCCATGTTTTACTTTTTTATAAAATAATTTTAAATGAATATTTTTTGTCATTTTCCAAATGAGGTACTTTCTGGCTTTTTCAACCAAAATACAGAAATAATGTTTTTCAACTTATACCACATAGGAGGATTTTACCGCTATCCGAAATACATGATATATTTAAGATTCCTTTATAAGTTTACAAATTTCTTTTCAAATAGAATGTTTTCTTTTATAAATGCGTGACTTTTAAATTAAATATTTCAAAGAAAAAGGGTATTTTTCTCAAGATATTTCTAATGATTTTATTAGAGTATTTTTTTCTATGTAAATATATGTTATTTAATATTATGTTTAATTGAGTTTTATATCTTATGATACCATATAATCTATTTTATTTAAGGGGTTATGATCATTCTGATTGTGTATGTTCTATTTTGATTCCATTCATGTTTTATAGACAAAGTATTCACATTTTGTATGATACGTTTTCAATAAAAATGTTTATGTTTTCATATGTGGATCTCATTGGACTTAGTAAGTGATGGGATAGGACATCTATTTCCCCTTGATGAATTTGTAGGCCTCGTGAGACAAACTAGTTTTGTATTTTAATTAATTATGTATGGTGTCTTGGTTGAAGCCTTAATGTTATGTTTATGATGAACGACATTAGGCATTCCTTCATTATGATTTTAGTTATTGACATTCCATGTGATTATTATACTAATAGAGTATCCATGGTTAAGATATCATGTGATTATTTATATGGAATTATTTGAACATTATTCATTCCTTCCATATTGTGCATAGGTTATTTATGAAATGGAATAGGTTTGAGTTTATCACCTTTCCATAATTGTTTATATTGGTTTACGATAGATTCTGATGTATATATTCTCATATTTAGAATTTGAATTCACCTCTATGTTATGTTTAATATTTTTACAACATTCAAAGAAGTATATTTTGGATGATATATAAGGTTACACTAAGGGTATTAATGGTATTCTTGAAGAAAATTCTTTGTCTACTTTATGTTTTAAATTGTAATGAGGACTTCAAGAATGTTATATTGTTTTCAAATAAGCTAAATTGATCGGTCCTTTTGGATTCAAATCTTGTATATATTTCCATGTAATAAATTAATGCACTAGATATGGGCTACTGGGGTTCAGGGTTTTATATTCCAAGAATGAATGGAACCCCTCTATCGAAAATTAGGAGTATATTTGAGAAGAAGTATGTCTTATCGGTTCCAAGACACCATTCACACTTTTAAGCCACCAACCCACCAGTTCCTTCGTGGCACCCCACAACACCATATACTAAGTCATGTTGCATTAACAAACTAGTTCCACTGTGATAATCATTACATAATTGGTTACCCTTTCATACCATGTCAAAATTTTGATTGGGTATATAGATAGTTGGTAGAAACCAACTCACCCATCTAACTTTCAAGACACTGACCCAGAAACACCTATATGTTTCAAGGATACACTAGATATTTCTTACACTATACTGTCCATCTAGTCCCTACCATTCTTCTTGATACAACCATATGTTCATTCCCATATTTAAACCCCTTGTTTGTTCCATAAATAGAATTATGAGTCACCTATTATTGTGGGATTCCAAGATTTGAACCTTGATATGGTGTATAAATACATGGTGACTTTACCACTTAGGTAATACCATAACTGCATATTAATTACATTATTTAATAAATCTAATAGCATATAATAATGGTTCCACCCACTTATCTATTGAAAAACGGAATTTATGGAATGAATTAAAGGAAAAAATTTCATTAAGGTTAATATAATTAGAGAAAAATACACATTTTATAGAATATATGGATGTATAATGGTTTAAATTAAGTTTGACAGTGATCTTCTGAATATAATTTACTTATAATAGAACTAATCAGCGAGCTGCATCACATTTACAATGTTAAATTTTGACCCTCGACGTATCCATGTATCTTTGTAGGATAGTAGTAAAAGGAAACCTCTTCCATTTAGATTCAATAATACATAGACCAAAAATTTGTATGGTAAGAGGATCATCAAGGATGTGTAGAAATCAGTTCAGTAAAGGAATGAATCTTATGGTTATGTTATGAATAACACAAATTCTTAAAAAAAGTTAAAGGCTTAAAGAAGGGAATTTCTTAGAAACATGGATAAGGTAATTGAAACACTAGAAAGGAATATCTCTTAATTATATGTAAGAAACACCAGGAATAAAATTTGGGGGAAATAAAATATAGAAGGAAGTTGAATTCATTAAAATGTTATATTCACTTCTAAGGATGAAACATGAAATTAATAATATTTTTTTCAAATTATTTTCGATGAGATAAGGGGATATAAAAACTTATTTCTCAAACTCACTCCATAGGAGAAATAAATCATGCAATCCCCTATAACAACTATAAGTGGGAGAAAAAACCATTTATAAAATAAAAGATCTCATGGAACATATTGTCAATTTTTATAGAATCCACTTTAACTAGAATGATTTCTTTCCTTCATATATGGAATGAAATTTAATTCCATGCACTATTAATGAGAAAGATAATAATATTTTAATAAGAATTTCTAGCTCTTTAGAAAATAGTTAAACAATCCTTTCCCTCAAAAAAGATAGTAAACTTGGACCTATTTAATTAACAAATTATTATTTTCCCAGAATTCTATCATATTATGCACTAGGATGTGGATTTTTTTTGAAGAATTTATTTATTATATATGGTACAAAATATCATTCTTTATGTTATCCCTAAATAGGATAATGCAATCCAAATTTTATTGTACTAACTAATTTTTCTACTTAATTACATATACCAAATTATTAGTGAATTATTATCGAATATAATATCTATGGTCAATAAATAAAATGGTCTAACTAAATCAGTATGGGTTTATATAGGATTGAAACATTTATAATTACCTAATCACTACCTCAAAATGTTTGTAACTGATAAAAAAACCATCAGAGTGGGAAATGATTCCATTAATGTTGATGTCAGAAAATAATTCAACACTATATGTTATGATTTTATTTGAAGGGTTTTAAGAGATTTATATTTTTAGAGACCCTCATTAAATGGGTGTTTTTTTCTCCTCTATAAAAATATCAATTTTTATTGACAAATATTCTAAAGGATACTTTGAATAATTTGGAGGGATGAGGAAAAGGGGGCCCTCACCTAACTATTATATTAATAATTATAGAGGACTACTTGAGAAGATACATCACTAATATGCTGGAACCAGGGAAACTAAAAAAATTAATGCCACAAGAGGAATCTTGCTTCCAACCCACCGTATTTATATGAAATAAATCATTGTGCTCCTTTAAGAATACTAATGTAATATAAAATATATTCAATATATCTTCATTCCCTTTGAGAAGATTTCATGTCAAAGTATTATCTAGGATATGTCACATATCTACTTTTTAATCACCTTATCATTAGAGCAATTACCCTTACTTTTATCCATCTAGGTGTACTAATGTTTTAGGGGATGCCTAAGGTCCTATACTTTAATGAAAGAGTTGGATCCACCAGGGATCATCTTAAGACATGAAATTGAAGATTCTTGTATAGGGTTGGTAAGATTTATCTAATCATGTCTACCATTGTGTTTGAACTAGTCTATACTTTTATGGTATATAAGTGGATAAATTAATCATATAAGAGGGTTAATAGGCATAATAAAAACATTTTATAGAGTGAAAGAATTCATAATAGATAAAGGTTAATACTTTTATAGAAATATTATTATAAGTAAGTTCAATATGAATTCATGGGAATAAAACATGCCGGGGAGTTCAATGCTTCCCTTTGATCTTTGTTTATATGGAAGATACTAAATGATAAATCTATAATCCTTGAATTACATAAAAATATTACATTTAAAAGACCAAGAGATGGTGATCTTAAATTATTCTACTCATCTATTTAGACAGTACAAAGAGAATATTATGAAAAAATATTAGTAAACTCTAGATGGTTTGAATCAAGGTCATACTCTCTTAAATTATGGTTTGAAAACAAAATTAGATTCCCCATAAGTTACCTGAATGAAATTCCACACATCTTAAATACACATTTTACTATTGAGGATAATTTGAATCAAACATAGATGTATTACCTTAATTATAAGGTAGAAAATTGAGGAGTAAAAATTCATTCCACAAGAGGACATGAAAATCTAGAAACTAGTCAGATATGGAGATCTATTTAGTAAGATATACTATCTCTCTAGGAATGGGAGTCCCAATACCAACTGGAAGTTACATTATAAGTATTAAATTAAAGGGTGAAATATTAAATATTAAATTTTTTTGGATAATTATCAATATAATAATGTCAATTTAAAAAATTAATGGAGATATATTTATTCCATACATGTTATATTTTTTTCTCATGTAGGTATAACATCAATGATAAGGATCACCTCTATATGAAATTACATTTTATTAGGGGACTTTGGTTGTTAATAGAAGATATATTTGTGATATCACATCTGGTACCTTCAAATTTTGAGGATAGGTTCATAGTCATTGGTAATTATATCATGTGCACCCAGATTTTATATCTTATAAATATAGTAGCTAAGGGAGCATGTTGGATTATCATGAAATGTAACAATTCAAGAATCTTTTATGGGAAGTCCCTATCGATGAGGGTGATAATTTGGAATATTATAGTTTTAATACATGAATCTAACAAACTATAAAATGGTACTGTTTATAACACACTTCAAGAACTCACAGCCTCCAAGTGGTTAAGAATTAATCCCAACTTAAAACAAACATGAAAATCTATAACTATTGTTTAGGAAACACCTATACAATTCAAAATTAATGTGAACATATATTTATGACTGAGGGGGAATCTGAGAGATAGTTTTGGAGATATCTTCAAGGATCACTGGATAAATGATATTGGTAGACTTATTGAAGGTCACATCAAGACATATTCTCTTAAAGAAGAAATACACATAGTAATCTGGGTAGTGAAAATTATAATCCAAATGGGATGGTTGAATATATTAATTTAATGTGATTATATATTAATTTTTAAAGTAGTTAAGAATAGAAAAATCTTATATTTCGGTAGGTCCTTCCGTAATTGTCCACATGATTTCAAATTCCCACTCAATAATTTTTTTATATCTCAAACATTTATCGAAGTGAATAAATTAACAGACTAGATTTCCAAAAATGAGGTTGTTTATAACTGCTTTTTTTAATGGAGGGAGTTCCAAATTATCTTCATGATTTTTGGTAATGAGACATTTGTATTACACCTACGTTTAAATTTTAGAAAATTATATCTATTTTATTAGAGAAGGTATGATTCCTTGAATAACCTTTCCAAATAATTAAATTGATTAATATTTATTATATATAAATATTTCAATGTAATATTTTTTAATTTTATTAATAAATGTAATAGTAAAAGAATCATTGTAAAAACTCTCTTTATATTGTTGGATTATCATTCATGTGTTATATAGTTTTAAAAAATTAAGATTTAAATAAAAAAACCTTCTATATAAAGAATTTATTATGGATGTATCTATAATCTAAAAATATTAAATGAATAAAAAATAAAAATGTATGTAATTATAAGACAATAAAAATAAACAAAATTTATAGAAAAATATGTTTGAGAAAAAAATTAAAAATTAAAATTCCATCCTCAACAATGTATGTTTGAGTCAAAATATTTAATTCATGGGAAGTAGTTAAGTGATTTAGAGGTATCTATATCATCTTCTCATTTTTTAAAATTCTCTATCCTTTTCTCTCTCTATATATATATATAATTTTTAAAAACATTTATCCATTTTTAGAGGTAATATATAAATAATCACTCAATAAATTTTCATTCCTCACAACGATTTCAAATTTTTTTCACATTATTATAGGAAGGTATTTAATTAATTATTTTGGAATTAATATTTAATAAAAACACCTATCTTAATTTCAAAATATGCACCGCTTTTTATGGGGATGGGGGTGGAGTTTTATAATTTAATCTAATACTTTTATAACGATATTATAAATTCCTAGTTTTCATAATATAAATGTAATTTTATTTGGAATATATAATTTATATAATATCACCTAGGAATTATCTAGATAGTAATTAAAGTACTCTATGAACAACTCAATTACTAACTAGACAACCATGAAGGATTTGGATTATTATATACATGATTCACAAAAAAAAACTCCATTATTAATGTTTGGATGTATCCATGAATTGGTATTTTAATCACAAATCCCTCTTAATACCTTAAGAAACTTTAATGGATATAGTTAATAGTAATTAAAATATTAAAGTAATTAACATGACACAAAATATTATATTAATCATTTAAAATATGGATAATCACACTCAAAATTAAATTTTTGTTAGAAAAGTGAAAAAATTCCTAAAAAGAACATCATGAAGGCCTGAAGTGGTAGATAAAAAACACATATACATAAAAAATGTTAATATAATCTACGGAGTGGGAACCAAGAGAATAAAACACTTTGCATATATTAGTTGGTGCCCCTTTCTTAGAAATAATATCTTCCGCCTTGTTCCCATCACTCCTTTGCGTTGGATAATAACTCCTTGATTTATATGTTTCTTGCATTCCATCAATATATAAATAATGGACCTGTGAATCCAAGAATATTTAAACATAAAATTGGAAATCAGGGCTGGGTCAGATTCAGTACTCACCATGGAAGTTTTTTGGTTCTTATATTAGTGAGCTTGCTAAGAATCACTTTCACCTCCACAAAGGAAGAATTAATATATCCTTAATAGGAACTGAACAACAAGAGTATGAACCTACTGGAGTCATGGATAATACAATCACATTGAAAAATACCATTAATTTAGGCACCATCAATGTTGATCTTGTATCAGATAGGTTTTTAATGATCTATTAACCCTTAATCAACACTTAGAAAATAATAAATAACACAAATCCAACATATACATATATGAAATCAAAAATGGGATATATATATATATATAATATGAAAAAATTATGTTTTATACCATAAAAAATGATATATAATAACTATCTTTAACCAATTTTTTTAATAAATACCCCTTATATGAATTTGATTAACTCCATACTCTATGATGTATCCATAGATCAACTAGATCACTCGACACTCATGTAATAATCTCATTTATCCATGGTATGCTAGTTATAACATCCACAATTTTTATTAATGTATGTGATGTTAATGTTTATAAATTTATCATTCCTATGATGTTTAATATCTATTTTGGTTATTTAAGAGGTTGGTTTCAAATTAAAAGGGGTATGAGTTCATGTATTGAAAGGCTTGAGAGAAGGCCTTTCCAGATGGTGGTTGGAGACCACCATTGTCAAACTAGTGGTTTATGTAGAATACATGGAATTATTCTAGGTACATTGGATGGATTTTTAGGTCCATTAAATAGATGGTGAAACTAGTCCAAGGGTGTGATTAACACACCCCATAGGATTTTAATGACACTCATTTTTTACCCTCAATAACACCCAATTCTGACCCTAATAGACATTCTCAAAATTTGACACCTCCCCCATAGTATCTAAAACTATCTCATTCATTTATCCTATCTCTTTCATCATTAAAATGATCTAATGGTAACATATTCTTATATATAATTTAAATTCCTCTTCCTTGTTATGATATAAGTGTTATTATTTGTCGAATCAATGTTTCCTTCAAGATCCAATGATGTTTCCTCACATTCGTTGTATAATGGTGATATATCCAGCATGTTGATAATGGTTCTTGATTGAATAAAGATCTACCATTGATAACCAATATCCTTTAGGTAAGTGTTCAAGAATCACCTTTATAAACCTCTTCATGATGGATGTATAATAATTAAATAATAATCCATTGATGATTTATTATTATATTGGTATAGGATTCGATATTTCCATGAAAAATCCAATTAACCAGAGATATTAATCTCAATAGTGATGACGTTTCTAGGTAATCTACTATAGAATTATCATCATGAGACCTTATTTTTCTTGAATCTCTTTTATATTGATGGATTATTGATGAATTTATGTTCATTGTCTATACCTGAGCCCCCCTATAATCAATTAAGAATTCATGATCCTTTATTTGATCAAAAAAATATCCAATGAATTCTTGTCCCTTCCTTTTAAATATCCTGGAATTTTATCTCTTGATAGAAATTTCTTGGTATGTAATTTTATAATCACCATCTTAACATGGTTTCTCTCTGAAGTATCTTCTAAACTTCTTTCTTGATGAACCATAATATGAAATGGACATTCTTGAAATGTTAGATCATTATCTATGTGTTTGATATATGGTTCACTATTTTTTCCTTGATGAACCTTGGAGTTCTTCATTATAAACCATAAGTTAGGATGTTAATTACCACTTATGTCCTTATCTATGATATTTTCATAACATGATTGTCTATTCCTGGTAACCCATGATTATTATTTGTTTTCATGTTGGTATGTGAGTGTCCTTAAGACCATGATTTTTGGTGTTTATAAGATCATGTGTAGATTCTTGATAATTTTCGTTGATATAAATTTTTGTTCCTTACTATGATTTCTATTCATTGACTTGTTTCCTAACCCATGGAACGATGCTTCATCTATCACGATTACCAGCTTGAAAAATATTTGTTAGATTTCTCCTTCGAGGGGGAGGGTGATGATGGATATGAAAAATGTCTCATTTTATGGGATGGGTCAGATCATAAACATTATTATTGGTATGAGAGTGGATTATTCATGAGATGGGAATCTGTTAGATACAGGATGAAGTGGGAGAATTCTATGCAAGGGTGGTGTGTTATCCAGTTTTGTACAACATGTCAAGTGGGGATTACAATCATCCAAGGATAGTGACCATTGTCAGGGTGGGTCATGAAATGTTTCTATTAATTCCACCATCAGGGTTGGTTGTAAAATGTTTTCTTAAAGGTGGTTCATAGTTTGTAGACATTGACATCCATACTGGAATCAGGATGAAGCAGGTAGGGATGAGGTTCTTAGAGGCTTGGTTAGTGAAAAATGGCTCAAAACATGTGTGTGTGTATGTTTATTTGAGAATTTTATTATTTAATAAAATAAACAATTATATATTATGTAAAATTATGTTAAAGATGAATTGGTGGTGTCTTACTAGGTTTATTTCTCACACTCTTCATGGGAATCTCAGCGTGCATGTATATTTTAATAATCAGTGATCGGTTGATGGGAAATAGCCCCATGATACAGAGTTAAAGATATGGAGGCTTAAATTCAAATGAAATGTCATAATAAAATACATAATATTGATGTAATATTTTTCTTATCTATCTTTAGCATCATAATTACATTGTTTTTTCTTTCTAAACATAGAGCCTGTTATTTTATTTATTTATCTTGTTCACCATTACATGTCACTTTTTTTATTTAGTTTTTGCATGTTACTATTATTGTTATATTATATTTATTATTTATGTTTATATGATACTATGGGTATATTATCCCCACTGATAGTGTTCAGATCCTCACTGTTAGATGGAAGCCTCTTACATATAGGAAGGTGTGTATGAGGTATTGTGCCTCTCTAGATTAATATTGATGATTCGAGATGGGGCATTAAAAAATGGTATTAGAGTTGTTTTATCCTTTCCTTTTTTTACTAACCTAAGACATGATAGAAATATATATCTATTTGGGAGTTAGGCAGTGGAGTTTTCAATTTTTTGGCCTGCTCATGTTTAATGGAACTCAGAGTTACCATTAATGAGATTATTATTAATATTTTATGATTTTTCAAGTGCGTTCATGCATCCTGACTCGACACATAGGTTCAAATTCTATATATATAACAATTATATGATTAATTATATTTGTTTAATTTAACTCCTTAATTTTATTCTGTTTAGGATATTCTTATATTCTTTGACTGTGTGATATATTTATTACCATTCTTTTGTGATATACCCATTAGCATTAAATAGTTAATCTTGGGTATGCTATTATGTTATATATATATATATATCTATGTGTGTGTGTGTGTGTGTTTGTGTAACTATGAATAGCATACAGGTATGGAGTACCATGGTTAGTTCTAGGATAGATATACCTTAGGTTGTTGGTAGCCTCTAAGGTGAACCTTTGTGTGATCACATATATTAGTTATGATTTTTCACTTAATATATTAATTTTAGATGCTTAAACATTATTTTTTCATTTATGAAATACCATTTCATAGAAATTTTGTGGGACTACAAGTTATGGAAGACCAATATGCTCTCATGCCACTGCCAGAGGGGTGGGAGGATATTCTATAACACACACCTACACTTGTACTAACACTATTGATTTAGGATACAAAGCTAGTATAACCAAAATTCTATTTTATTGTACCCACTTAAGGTGGAAATATCCATAAGACTATGGATGATCATAATCAAGATTTATAGATCCATGATCATCTATATTTTCATGGTTTTAATGGCACAAATGATATAGAGGATTGGCAAGATATTATAGATAGAATTTTCAAGCTTGTGTAGAATCATGAGAAGGGGTGAGTGATTATAGAAACCATCATGTTGAAATAAATTTATATGATATGATGAAATACCATTATTAAACATATAATATAATAAGGTCTTACTTGGGAGACATTCAAGGAGCTGTTTCTCGATAAATATTTTCCTAACATGATAAAGCTAAACCATTTTCAAAAGCTTATGAGGTTGCAGAAAGGTTCTATAACTATCTCCATATGTCACTCTCCGTTTATGGAGTTACATTACTTTTCTCCTTGGTTGGATAGGAAAAAGGAACATAAGGCTCATAAGTTTAAGATAGGCATTCAACCATATCTCAGATTCCACATTAGGGGATTTGACCTAATGATTACATCAAAGTGCTTCATGAGGCCCTAATCATTGAAAATGGGATATAAGACTCATTAATATGATAAATTCTAATCTATTCCATGCATGTAACTTAGATTTCTTTAATTACTATAGAATATTATTCTGGTAGTAGGAAGAGGAAGGAAAACCATGAGTAGTACGGTATCTGGTAGTTGGGTCAGATCAAGAATTACTCAATATACTCTATGGGATATGATTCCAATAGGTTATTAAATTATGAGAGAATAGAAAATTATAAAAATTATTTCTTTAACCCATCTATGGAGTTCCACCATTGGGGTAAGGTTGGTCATTTATTTTTGTTTTTAGCCGAGGGATTCTCAAAGGAGTATTTGGATATCATGGAAATCTATGAGTAGAGGACACTCCAAGGATGCAGACTTCCCAAATAGTTTTAAGGGAGGAAATTCATGTTGGATAGAGGTTAACTTTTTTATAATAATTCCCCTTTATTTTTTGACATCATGATTAGTAACTTTGATAAATATTTATCACCCAATAGGGGTAAAATATATAAAACATGGATAAAACTATGGGATAAGGCCTAAATATTACATTAAAAATTGTATTGATTTAATTTTATATTAATAATTTAACAACATCCATGCAGGATTTAATTTTTTTGAAAATTATTATCACATGCCTTTGATTATAACCATTATATTATTTTATGTAGAAGATAATTACAAGAATCTGACTATCTAGATTTTAATTTCTCATAAATGTTTTAATTAGGACAGAAAGATGTTGTGAAAGAATTTAAAATATATATTTTTACCATAAAAAAGTAATTTTTATTATAGTGATTTATTATAAATTTTAGTGATCATATAATTAACATAAACGCTTGTAAAACACCGATATAGTGCTTGGGAAATTAGTCGAAAAATCATGGTAAATGATTTTAAAAGAAACAAAATTATTATTTTTGGATGAATTGTAGTATTAAATTATTTTAATAAATAATTATAAAGTATAATTATTTTTAAATGTGGTCAGATTCAAATTAAATTTCTATATTGTTGTTTCTGGAGTAAGAATACATAAATAATCCCAAAAATGAATTTAGCGATAATATATGATGAATTTTTTTATTAAATGTTTTTAAAATCACTGAAATATTTAAATAAGAAATTTGGATGGTAAATATTCTAAAATATCATCCATATACTATTTTTGAAATATTATCAACATTATTAGTAAATTTATAAACCTTAAAGTGTGAAAAATGGGTCACTATGGTTAAGGTTAAAAGGGCTAATGAGGGGGTTAAACCAAAATATAAGGTTCAAAATGAAACATAAACAGATATAAATTTTATTTCTAAAAGTTATTTAAAACTACTAAGACACTACATTTTAAATTATGGCTATTTAAAATTTGAAAAGAAAATAACTTTATATTATTTAAATATTTTATTTAATTCCTTGTGTGTCCCTCCCCTCACTTATTAAAGGGAACTGATTTTACTTATTGACCAAATATTATCACTCTATAAGGGTCTATAACTACACAAAAATCTTATTTTATTCCTTAATTTTTTTATTTATATTCTTTTATTATTTTGATACCATCTTAAGAAGGCTTAATTTGTAAGCCAAAGGAGGTCTCTCAAAGAAGAGGAAATTGTCTTTACTGATTCTTTTAATATTTAATTCTTCTAAAAATTTAGATAAATATATTGTATCCATAATAAAATTATAAATATGGTACCATAAATATTTTTAGATGTTATTATTATTATGGTACAACCATTTTCAACCTCTTTTTCATCAAATGAGAAATGAAAGTATCGTTCATGCGTACGTGTGGACTACGACCTCCACATAACAATATGATTTATTTTCCTTCACCATAATTCATAGTAGGTTTTCATAATGGATTTAAAGTTTGTTTATGATATTAATTTCATAATTATTATTATTTAATTGTAATATATTATCTTCTTTCTTACCATCATATCCATTGGGAAACGATAATATCGCTCGTGCGTATGTATAGACTACCACCTCCATGAAGCAGTGTGATTCATTTTTAATATCAGATTTACATGCATGTGGATAATGATATATTTAATGAATATATATGATATTTATTATATAATAATTATTTTTTAAATTTGAGTTATAATTTATATTTCTTTCATTCCATTCATCAAAAAGTGGAAACATCACTCGTGTGTACATACAGACTACCATCTCTACAATGTCATGTAATTAATTTTTCACAAACCCATTATATAAATTTTAAAAAAAGTGAATAAAATGCGTAAATATGATACTTATTAAATGATTACGGTTTTTTATAATATAAAACAGTGATCAAGATTCAAGGACCAAAGGTTATATGAAAAATGAAACAGTTAACACTCTAAAACGATGAATTTAATAAAAAAATATTAATAAAAGGGTGTTGATATGTTATTAATACATAATATGTTATATTATAAGTATGTATATGATTTAGTTATATAATAATAATAAATTTAAATTTATTATACCAGCGGTTAAAATAACTTATGAGGAATGTCATACTTGAGGTAAGGGGTTTCATAACTCAATTTCTTTTCATTGGGTTATATTACTTATTCATTATATATGCTATGTAAAAATTATGTGTGTAATGAAATATGACTATTTTATATTCTATTTACACTTATTTTATGTCTATTTATTTTTTTACAAATAAATAATCCATTTATTAATTATCACTTCAATGTTACGATCTTTGTATGTATTTCAAATCTCACTTTTGATTCGTGAGGCATATACCATATTAAAAACTTGTTCTTTTTTTGTGGTATATATACTAACCCAATGAAATGTTATATCATGAATATATTTATATTCATTATATTTAACATTTTATTTTAATTTATTACTTTTATGAGGGTTATTATTCCAAAGCTTCCAAAGTGGTAAGGATTTATTTCACAATCTCATCATTATTTAGAACTGTTTATATTTATGTTTATGTTGGGGGAATTATATGATCATTCCATCTTAAACATAGTATATTCTCTTATAATCAAGTTATTTCTAAAAATTAAATTTTTTCTTTACTTTTCTTCTATCTGTGTTTTGAAAAGCTTGAAAAAAATATTTTTTAGGAAAAACAACATTGTTTTTAAATATTTTTAGGAAATTTTTTTTCCAGGTCTATATTTTATTTAAAATATTTTTAATTATGTTTTTAAAATTCTCCAATGAACTATTAAATTCATTTTACCCATATTTTAATTTTTATAAAAATGGTTAAAATGATTCTTCTTATAATTTTCTGAAAAAGGCATTTTTTCCAAAGGTGTGAATGAAGTAATTGTTTTTATGTTAATTGCATGAATGAGTTTCCCTACTTATATTAATATTTTTTTATTTAAATATTCTTTTATATTTTTCATAATTAATTTCCCAAAAAATGTATTTTATAATATTCTGGAATTTTTTATAATTTAAATAGGTGATTTTAAAATGAAACGGGTACCTTCATGAGGAAATTTTGTAGTCATTGTTTAAAATTATTTTCATATATTTAAATATCCTTTGATGAATCTTAATCTTTACTAGGGACATACTAAAATTATACCATCCGAATTACTTCTTCAAATGACTTGTGATTATGTTTTTCTATTTATTTATTGGGGAAATATTTTCATTTCATACACTATTTTTACAATATGAATGTTTATATGATAATTATATATCAATTGTTTATTCATTTATTTCATATGATGAATGAATTAAACATAGTATGTAATTAGAGAGTCTAGTTATAACTACCTAATGAATTTGAAGGTCTCATGAGACAAACTAGGTGGTGTGTTAGGTGTGTCGTTCCAAATTATTTATAATGCCTTGGCATAAGGCAGTGATGATATGATTACGATATCAACATTATTTATTCCATTATTATGAAATCATTTATTTTTATCCATTTGATTATTCATGTTGTTATGTAATCAATGGATATATTATATTTTTATGATATTAGATATATGAAATATTTTATTATTGTTTATCTCTACCGTATTATTCATTAAGTATTTATTCTATTATAGATTCTATTGTAAACATTCCCTTATTGAGAATCTGATATCACCCTTTATTTTGTCTTACATTCACTACGACACCGAGACCGGATCAATTAAATTATTTCAAGGATATAAAATAATGTTCCCACTAGAATATTAAGTTTAATTTCATTTTTTTCATGTGTAATTTGAGAAATATGTATCTATCTAGCATCTTAATACTATTAAACTATTAAATCATTCAAAATGTGATACCTTGTATCTTGTTCCAATGTAGTAAAATATCTATAATATTCATTTCACATAAGTCTAGGTGTAATTTTTGGTATCCAAGGTAGTTTAGTTGGGCCCCTGGGAAGTATATATCAGAAAAAATAGATTAAATAACCTCACCCTATGATAGATTCTAGTGATATTTATAAGTCTATGGAAATATCTTGATTGTTTGGTTATATAGATGTTGTGTGTTTTTCCTTACTAAAACATCCTTGTTTGGATACTAGAATGTGGATGTAACTATGAAAAAAGTACACATAGAGGTAACAAATCTGAATGGGTGTAGATTGGGTATTATGTCGATCACCAAAAGTTAAATATGAGTGGGCTTAATACTGCACACATGGATAAACATTCTAAGGGGATAGTCTTTGGTTAACTAACATTTTCTTTATGAACCATTTTGATGATTGATATGATATGACCTATAGAAACCTATGATATTCAATAGTGTTAAGTGATAAAACTAAAAATTCATAAGTTTATAAGTCTAAGGTAGTTCATAAGCTTTAAGGCATAAATACCCCATTAAGGGTTTAATATGATTGGAGTTTTAGATGATTAATGATATTTTTGGAGACATTTATGGGAATATAACCGTTTGATTTAGTATATGTTTTAGTGAAATGGTTATTTAAGGAAGAATGATTTTATTTTTGTGGACAAAAATTGGAAGGTATTGATCAACTTGAGGTTTAATATGATATTTTATGTTAATATTATTAATTGGTACAAACAGTTTATTTCATTGTGGAAATATATATTTTATTCTATATATAATGATGGGTTTCAAATATTATTTACAGACTAAGTGATTAATGATATTTTTTAATTATTACACCATATTGGGATCATTATATGATTATGGTAAACAAAATTTTAGGACTAAATATTCAGTTAATTTATGTAAGAATATATTATTTTATTAAGGATTTATGGTGATTTAGGGTTTCTAATGAAAAATATTAACCTATTTTAAAGATTATATAATTAGGGAAAACACATTTTTGGTATGTGACTTTATGAGTGATTAATTTTTTCTGGAGATAAATGTTATGATATTGGAATAGTATATTATCAAATCATTCTATTATTTGGGTTTCAATTTGGTCTGGCATATTTTGAAGGGTATTTAGGTTAGTTATTTAAGGAATGATTTATCTTGAACCTTGAGTGTTTTTATTGACGATTATAAGATTAATGTTGTATTTATACATGTGAAGGTTTATTTATATTATATATTATCTCATTTTGTGCTAATGATCTTGGTTTTGGTTAATGGAGAGAAATAGGCGGAATAAATTGTCATCATTTTTAAAACTTACGATTAATTAAAATTTAATTTTTGATTTTTAGGTGTAAAAAACTCATATTAAATATTAATTCCATGGATAAAGAGATTATATAGATTTCTAAATGTATAGAATCACATGAAAAGGATGAAATTATGCTTATAGAATGAAATTAAATCAATTAAGTATGTTTTCTTGCATTCTCTATCTTAATGGTAAAAGAATCTATCAACTCTAGGAAAATAATTTTCAAAGAAAAATGTTACCATTTTACCATCATTCATAATAAATTTATGATCTTTTTTATCACTTAATTTAAATTTTTTTGGTCATTTAATTTCCCATGACCATGTTCTCTATCACACCCCATTATTCCTTGTATGACATTGTACTCCTCTATGTCCATATTTTCACTTCTTGTTAACGTCATCCTTATTGGGGAACCTGATTATGTGTTATTTTATATGACCATAATATTTCCCATTTCCTATTTTTCATGTTTGTTTTAAAATAATTTTTTTAAGATGTGTGTTTTCATCAAAGATATTTTTAAATATTACAAATGTTTTTATTTTTATGTTCTTATATTTTATTTTCCACTCAATAGAATTGATTTTAAAAAATGTTTTTAACCATTTTTTATTGGACACAACATAAAAATGAGAGGATGAAATTTATATTATGGGGGTAGATTTTAACACCCAAAGATATTATAATTTATTTTATATAATTAATATATTCTATATTGTGTGGTACATGCAATAATGATCATAAAAAAATCGCAATATACTAAAGAAATATTATTACTTAAATATGAAAATTATAACCTAACCATTGGTTTGGTGGGAATGGATATGAATAACCACATTATGAAATATATTTAGACATTTTTTCCTTAATTTAATGAATAATAAATTATATATTTATTATCAATTGGTTGGAAATAAAGATAAAATGTTATGAAGGTAAAAGAAATATTTTCCATAATACAGTTTTTATGTGCGTACTGTTTTTTTATTTTAATAGGTTAAATTAATAATTTTTCATAAATTATTATAATTAATTATATTATATCATTTATTCAATTTAATGAAATAATATTCATTTAATTATCATTATTTTTAATGGAATGAGAATAAAATCATTTTAAGCTTCAAAAATTCATTTCCTTCAAAAATGGTTTTTGTTTGTTGATATTATAATTAATTTCTACCACTTTTATAAATTTTATTTTAAGAAATATATATCATATACGAAATTATCATTTCATAATAGTATTAGGATTAATGGTTTGTTTTTTTGAATTGGATGATTGTTGAGTGAATAGTGAGAAATCCATATTTTGCAAAATATTAATTTTGTTCTTTAAATTAAGTAATTTAAAAGTACCATTATGTTTTTCATTGGTCTTAAAGTAAAATAAGATAATTTAATTATAAAAAAAGAAATTAACTACAAAATAATTATCATCATGTTTAATTTTGTTATAATTTTATTTTAAACTTAGAAAGACTTTTCTCAAAAAACTATTTTTCATTGGGTTTATGCATTTATATTAAAATTTATAGCTAAAAGTTATAGAAATTGAATCTTGAAAAATTGATTCTATATTTTTAATTATTAGGTTTAAAATTTTTAAATAGTACAGTTTTTTTGGCCATTATGAATTGTAATCATGGGAAATATTTATTAGCTAAGTAAGTGTAAAACATGTAAAACAAGGCTAAAACTATGATACAATGTCTAAATATCACCCAAACAACTATATTGTCATGAACCAGGTCGGGTCGCCATCAACTCGACGCCTGACCCGGCCCGCGGCAAGACCCGAAGGGCGTTCCCGATCCCCACGGGCTGGCACAAGTGCCCGGGTATCAAACATTACATGGGAACGATTTACCCGAAGTAAAAGACAGAAAAACAATTAAGCAGATAAATAACTGAAACTAGAAATAGACAACCAAACATGCCTTTAAACTATGAACAAGTTTAAAATCTACAAATCGAACCAATAACTAAAAAGAAAAGACGACAGCGAAAACTAAAACTCATACTCAATCCTCCCGGTAAAAGAGAGGTTACATCAGCACCACTCTGCATGAAAAGACCAACTGCAACCTGAACCACCATCACTGAGCACAAAGTCACAACCTGGAATACACAAGAAACAAAGTCTACATACACCCAAAGGTGTATGTAGGGTGTGAGCCAAAATCCCAATAGGACGTCACCCAATAAAAAGGTTCCATGCCACAACATCAAAAAGACAATTTAATGTGTTTATTCAAAATTATACATTCAAGATGGTTTTAAAGAAAACGTTTACAAGCCAAATGCTAAAGGAAAACACTAAAAAAATGCATTTCACAAATATGATTTTTGAGAGGAAGGGAAAAGTAAAATATGGGCACACACACACACACACTCTCACACACACACACGCACTCACACACCCATACACACACACACAGACACACACACACACACACACGCTAACACCCAAATGGTCCTCCATATGCCGACGGAAGGAACCATGCCATAGATGGTAGAGCACTATAGGTAAAACTCCTAAGGTTCATCTAGCTCGAGTGGGACCCTAGAAACCTCGTGTCTTGGTGAAACATGGCTTAGAAGGCCACGACCCTCAGAAAACGTGGCTTAGAAGGCCACGACCCTCAGAACACGTGGCTTAGAAGGCCACGACCCTCAGATATCATGTTTAGTTAGTGTTGCAATCGTCAATCCAGCTAAGTGAAATAGGGACGACACCCATCCGGTTCACTAGCGCACTAGTTCTAGTTTGCCCACCTAGATACCCAGGGTTTTCCTTTGTGCTCAAACATGTTTCACATTCAAATAACACACCACTTTCACATTTCACAAACCAAGCTTGACATTACACAAAAAGTCACCGCTTTCATACCAAAACACTATTTCAAAGACACACGCACACCAAGGACATGTCTCATTTTATAAATTAAAAATACACCACTTTAAAAATGAACGCGCATTCAACTCCTTCAAAATACCCTTTTCACGTCATATAAATATATCAAAGAACCATTTGATTTTATTTTGAGGCATCACTTTAAAACTTGATACATGAGGTAACCATATCAAGACTTGTTTTCCATTATTAAAACAATTTTGCATTTCAATTTCAAAAGTACACAACAAGTCAAACACACCAAATGTGATTCATATACTTTGAAAATGTCTATTTAAATACACAAACATATAAAGCGACTTGAAAACACCTCTCGCACCTACCAAACATCCCTCAAAACCTTTCAACCATGTTTGGAATCCCAAATACCGCTCAAATAAACAATCTCTCAGTTCACAAAACATATCACATGTATACCATGAAACCTCACTGCAAAACACACAAATCTTTACATAAAAAAAACATTTTAAAATCAATTGAACACTCAACTTTTCTAAAACCTCATTTTCACCATTTTCACAATTTATTAGACACTTTTAAAATTTACCACAACAAGGTCGGGAAAAAAAACCATTTCAAAAGAGTGCGCAATTTTCTTCAGGTACGCATGTCAAACAAATTTATAAAACGCATTTTGTGCCACTTACAAAACACAACCATTCATTTATACAACAACACATATAAACAATAAAAGCATACTATTTCGGAAATCCAATTTTCATCAAACAAGCATGCCAAAGAATTATAAACATAGATCGCACAGTGCAATTATATCATGGAACATATTAAGTTTAATTAAACAAACAAATTAAATTATCTACATGATGCAAATGCATGGAACCACCTACCTTGAACCAAGAATCTTCTGCAGAATGTGTGTAATCGCCATTTCACCTCGACCGCGCCACAAACAACCACAAATTGACCCTAAATCAAGCATTTAAACCATAAAAATCAAAATCAAACCCTAAACACCAAAATGACAATGGTAAAAAATCCTCACAAGGAGGAGATATTCACCTTTAGGGCAGCTATCAAAGCTTCGTCAGAAGGAAAGAAGAGATGTCGGAAACAAGGGGAGGATCCTCGGCTGGGAAGCGACTCGAGGCGCTGTGCGAGGCGAGGATGACAACAGATAGTGGTCACTGGACATTGGATCCAGAGGGAAGCAAGGTGAAGGCACCAGGTTTTTGGGATAGGCGCAATCTGGCCTAGCAGGGGGGTCGGGGCAACAGCGCAAGGGGTGTCTGGCATAGCAGGAGGTACCGAACAGAGTACGGGGCGCCGGGCGGAGCAGGGGGCGCCGGGCGGAGCAGGGGGCGCCGGGCAGAGTAGGGGCGTTGGGCGGAGGAGGGGGGTGTTGTGCAGAGCAGGGGGCGCCGGGCGGAGGAGGGGGTGCCGGGCCGAGCAGGGGGCGTCGGGCGGAGGAGGGGGTGCCGGACGCTGCAGGGGTCGTCGAACCAGGCAGGAGGGTTCTTGCGGCATGAAAGAAAAACAAGAAGAAGAAAAAAGAAGAGAAAAGGGGGGGAGGCACACAGAATCTACGGGAAAGAAAAAAAAAGAAGGGTTGGCCGAACCCTAGGCAAGAGAGGAAAAAAAAATAAATAATAAATAGAAAAATAAAATAAAATAAAAAGGAAATGAAATAAAATAAAACTAATAATAATAATAATAACCTAAATAAATTATTACCTTTAAAACTAACAATAATAACGATAATAACATCCCTCAAAATTAAAACAAACCACTAAATTTTCTCACGTCTCTTATTCAATTTTATTTCCATTTTATCCCTCTTTTAAATTTTTATTTCTTTATTAATAACTTCTTTATTTAATTGGTTGCACATCAAGCAGGCGTGCGGAGGGCAGAGGGAGGTCACACGGAGACCCAAGAAAGTTCGCGCGGCTTCAACAGTGGCACGCTGAACGCCGAAAAGGCCAAAAAGTGTGTTTCAAAAATAAAACTTAGAAATTTTAAGTTCGGGTATCAACCTGAACTATCTGATGCCCGATAAAAATAATAATATAAATAATATAAAAAGGACGGGTGTGACAATTCTCCCCACCATAAAGCTTTCCGTCCCCGGAAAGCCACAACCAGAACCAAACCCCCAAATTAGAATACCACACTCCCTTAAGGTTCAAAGGGGATCCCCACAAACACCAAGAAAAGAGAGACAAAAACATCGTGCTCAGAGAGAGTGACTCAAAGACAACATCAAGAAAGGCATAAAATGACTTTCCGATATGTGTCGCCCGCCCCAAAAAGCTAAAACTCCTCCAGTTTACTGATCAAGGAAGGAATCTCTCGCACCCAGTGAAACCAACCTCAGAAAACGAAACAACTCAAGAACTATTAGATCGGAACCACACCATTTAGATAGAAAGAACAAATAAGTTCAACCCATGACCACGAAACGATATTACCACTTATCACCAAACCATATTTAAAAACAGAAGAAAAAGATCAACATGGGGAGGCCCGAGGGGCTCCCCACCATTAAGAACTCACTGACACTCAAAACGAGACTGGAAAACTGGCACTGAAAGGTTCGAACGGAATCCCAGCCATTAAAGAAAAGTCCAACACTGGTTCATTCTAGAGACAGTCGTGCGAGACTCAATGTGGGTCTCCCCACCATTAAGAACCTACCAACGCCAAAGGCAAGACTAGAAAACCATCATGGGGAGGTCCATGAGGACTCCCCACCATTAGAACTAACAAAATGCATAGAACTTTGAAAAACTTCTCAATTGTGACCAACCACCCCACCACAAGGGGCGGGGAGGGAGGGGCCTAACCACCCGGGCGTCAGAACCATGACCTAAGACCTGACCAACACATCCACATCCCGGGATGAGCATTATAAAATTTTGGGACTGATTTTTCCCCAACAGACTCTCAAGGACCACTAAAGGTGATAGCATCCAATGGGCCGCAACCCCAAAGACTTTAAGTCAACGAGAAGAACAAGCCTCCACATGATCATGAAAACCTTCTGCAACCAGATGGTTCGTTTGGAGCAGAACGACCGTAGAAATCAATTTGAGCTGCATTCACTTTCAACACCGTTGACAGAAATAAAGTCGGGGTCTCATACCCGCTCGGGGTTCCTGACTACGCGCCAGCTTCACTCCGAGGCCTATGGCTGGAGCCCTGATATTTGAAGCATCTTCTGCCTCGTAGTCAGGCATGGAAGACTCCCGAACAGAGCTTCTCCTTTTGGTGTCACACACAATCCTTTTGTACCTGAGGATACACCATCGGGCACAACACACCATGAAATCCAATTACTCTCACACTGAACATTCACCCGAACGAGAGTTTAAATGATACACATGCATCATCCCTGGTTACACTGAATGAGAACATGACACCACAAATTGTCGCTGAGAATGATCATTGCTGTTGAGAGGAACATTACCTTGAGAAAGGCTTTAGACTGCATCTTGAACAACACATGATTCCTGCAAACGACCATAGCAGTCTCATATAACTGGGTCTGCCAAACTAGTAGTCTAACATGAACCCTTCTTTAAACAAAACAAACCAAAGACCAGAGGTCATTTAGAAAGATAGGCTACACCGACGACTTAGGGTTGCTTCCAAACCACCGTTGACTATCAGAGAGGTCTCACGCTGTAAGATGTCACTGAACATGACCCTTGCGGCCGCTGTAAATACTATGAATCCCTTCAGGACACTGGTTATCACGAAAAATTATGAACCGCCTTCACCCTTCCCCACTGGAATTTCTTTCACCGTTTATAGGGGAAACCTTCAAGCGTAACGACGTCAAATTTCATCTCCGACCACTCAGGGAACTTAAAGAAACCAAAACTCTGTTCAACTCCCCTCGCATCTGTCATCCCGGTGCGAGAGGATCCACTTAGTTGTAAAAAGTAAAGGTGGGTTTAATTCCAGAATTCAAAAAGAGAATCCTTCGATCAACTGGAGTGTCGGCCAACGGGGAATTCCCCGTAGTCGTACTTCAATCACATGCCAATGCTTTATGGGGGCATACACTAGTCAAGAAAGAAAACTATAGACCCAACCAAACTGGTCCAACAATCAAGACATACCACAAGAAAACACCAAACGTGCAGGGGAAACCACTGCAAGGGCTCCCCGATGTACTCTTCAAAGGAATTTACTAACCACACGCTTACATACCAACTTACAAATAAGAACTAAAACTCGGGACACAAACCATTCAGAAAGAATACCCAGTTCAAAATACCACACATCCAACATCTCAAAAACACAAGGACACGCCACAGAAACACCATTTACTAAAACACCAAATTTTTTCTTTAACAAAAGATTTTGTATATAAGAAAACCTAGCGGGTTGCACAAACATCAATGGCGTCCCATGAGCCTCGCACATGCATGTGCCCGTGCCGCACCGGCACCCACCTCGTGTCCATCCAGGCACTCATCCGCTCGTGCCATTAACCATTTCCCTTTTCGCATACACCCATGCATGTGGTTGCCCATGAGAGCGCCAAGGATCAAAACCAAACCTTTCCAATTTTTTTTTCAAAACCAAAACATCCAACCCACACTTTTCAAACCTCACACATCATTTCATTTTCAAAGCGCTTCATTTGAAAACATTTTCCAAGACCAAAACATTTTTACTTAAAAACCAAATTTCCACGAATCCAGAACAAAGAGATGATAAACAATGTAGGAAGAAACTAGGTACAGTGGTTGATTGGAAAGTATGGTTGGCGGCCATACGCCAATCACGCCACTGGCCACAGAGAGTATTTTAGGACAGTGTCCCCGGCTCCACAAGGCTTGCCAGACCCAGCGAGCTCACTAAGACCACTGACCTTACTCCCTTTTCATTTCCCTTGGACAAGATTAACCGAAATGACCAAAAACACAGACAAACCTCAACACACTTTGGTTACTCGAGTTCCGCCACGAGGTGTGCTGGCCAGGCACATTGCTCGTAGCTAGAACGCCGTGTTCCGACAACCTTAATTTTGGTCCAGTCTGACTCTATCTCAAAAGAGAAAGAACCAAGAGAGAAAACCTTGCCCTCTGATACCATTTTGTCACGAACCAGGTCGGGTCGCCATCAACTCGACGCCTGACCCGACCCGCGGTAAGACCCGAAGGGCGTTCCCGATCCCCACGGGCTGGCACAAGTGCCTGGGTATCAAACATTACATGGGAACGATTTACCCGAAGTAAAAGACAGAAAAACAATTAAGCAGATAAATAACTGAAACTAGAAATAGACAACCAAACATGCCTTTAAACTATGAACAAGTTTAAAATCTACAAATCTAACCAATAACTAAAAAGAAAAGACGACAGCGAAAACTAAAACTCATACTCAAACCTCCCGGTAAAAGAGAGGTCACATCAGCACCACTCTGCATGAAAAGGCCAACTGCAACCTGAACCACCATCACTGAGCACAAAGTCACAACCTGGAATACACAAGAAACAAAGTCTACATACACCCAAAGGTGTATGTAGGGTGTGAGCCAAAAGCCCAATAGGACGTCACCCAATAAAAAGGTTCCATGCCACAACATCAAAAACACAATTTAATGTGTTTATTCAAAATTATACATTCAAGATGGTTTTAAAGAAAACGTTTACAAGCCAAATGCTAAAGGAAAACACTAAAAAAAATGCATTTCACAAATATGATTTTTGAGAGGAAGGGAAAAGTTTAATATGGGCACACACACACACACACTCTCACACACACACGCACTCACACACCCATACACACACACACAGACACACACACACACACACGCTAACACCCAAATGGTCCTCCATATGCCGACGGAAGGCACCATGCCATAGATGGTAGAGAACTATAGGTAAAACCCCTAAGGTTCATCTAGCTCGAGTGGGACCCTAGAAACCTCGTGTCTCGGTGAAACGTGGCTTAGAAGGCCACGACCCTCAGAAAACGTGGCTTAGAAGGCCACGACCCTCAGAACACGTGGCTTAGAAGGCTACGACCCTCAGATATCATGTTTAGTTAGTGTTGCAATCGTCAATATAGCTAAGTGAAATAGGGACGACACCCATCCGGTTCACTAGCGCACTAGTTCCAGTTTGCCCACCTAGATACCCAGGGTTTTCCTTTGTGCTCAAACATGTTTCACATTCAAATAACACACCACTTTCACATTTCACAAACCAAGCATGACATTACACAAAAAGTCACCGCTTTCATACCAAAACACTATTTCAAAGACACACGCACAGCAAGGACATGTCTCATTTTATAAAAAAAAATACACCACTTTAAAAATGAACGCGCATTCAACTCCTTCAAAATACCCTTTTCACGTCATATAAATATATCAAAGAACCATTTGATTTTATATTGAGGCATCACTTTAAAACTTGATACACGAGGTAACCATATTAAGACTTGTTTTCCATTATTAAAACAATTTTGCATTTCAATTTCAAAAGTACACAACTAGTCAAACACACCAAATGTGATTCATATACTTTGAAAATGTCTATTTAAATACACAAACATCTAAAGCGACTTGAAAACACCTCTCACACCTACCAAACATCCCTCAAAACCTTTCAACCATGTTTGGAATCCCAAATACCGCTCAAATAAACAATCGCTCAGTTCACAAAACATATCACATGTATACCATGAAACCTCACTGCAAAACACACAAATCTTTACATAAAAAGAACATTTTAAAATCAATTGAACACTAAAATTTTCTAAAACCTCATTTGCACCATTTTCACAATTTGTTATACACTTTTCAAATTTACCACAACAAGGTCGGAAAAAAAACCATTTCAAAAGAGAGCGCAATTTTCTTCAGGTACGCATGTCAAACAAATTTATAAAACGCATTTTGTGCCACTTACAAAACACAACCATTCATTTATACAACAACACATATAAACAATAAAATCATACTATTTCGGAAATCCAATTTTCATAGAATTATAAACATAGATCGCATAGTGCAATTATATCATGGAACATATTAAGTTTAATTAAACAAACAAATTAAATTATCTAGATGATGCAAATGCATGGAACCACCTACCTTGAACCAAGAATCTTCTGCAGAATGTGCGTAATCGCCATTTCACCTCGACCGCGCCACAAACAACCACAAATTGACCCTAAATCAAGCATTTAAACCATAAAAATCAAAGTCAAACCCTAAACACCAAAATGATAATGGTAAAAAATCCTCACAAGGAGGAGATATTCACCTTTAGGGCAGCTATCAAAGCTTCGTCCGAAGGAAAGAAGAGATGTCGGAAACAAGGGGAGGATCCTAGGCTGGGAAGCGACCCGAGGCACTGTGCGAGGCGAGGAGGACAGTGGATAGCGGTCACTGGACATTGGATCCAGAGGGAAGCAAGGTGAAGGCGCCAGGTTTTTGGGATAGGCGCAATCCGGCCTAGCAGGGGGGGTCGGGGCAACAACGCAAGGGGTGTCTGGCGAAGCAGGAGGTACCGAACGGAGTATGGGGCACCGGGCGGAGCAGGGGGCGCCGGGCAGAGCAGGGGCACTGGGCGGAGGAGGGGGGGTGTTGTGCAGAGCAGGGGGCGCCGGGTAGAGGAGGGGGTGCCGGGCCGAGCAGGGGGCGTCGGGCGGAGGAGGGGGTGCCGGACGCAGCAGGGGTCGTCGAACCAGGCAGGAGGGTTCTTGCGGCATGAAAGAAAAACAAGAAGAAGAACAAAGAAGAGAAAAGGGGGGGCGGCACACAGAATCTACGGGAAAGAAAAAAAAGAAGGGTTGGCCGAACCCTAGGCAAGAGAGGAAAAAAAATAAATAATAAATAGAAAAAAAAAAATAAAATAAAAAGGAAATGAAATAAAATAAAACTAATAATAATAATAATAACCTAAATAAATTATTATCTTTAAAACTAACAATAATAACGATAATAACATCCCTCAAAATTAAAACAAACCACTAAATTTTCTCACGTCTCTTATTCAATTTTACTTCCATTTTATCCCTCTTTTAAATTTTTATTTCTTTATTAATAACTTCTTTATTTAATTGGTTGCACATCAAGAAGGCGTGCGGAGGGCAGAGGGAGGTCACGCGGCGACCCAAGAAAGTTCGCACGGCTTCAACAGTGGCACGCTGAACGCCGAAAAGGCCAAAAAGTGTGTTTCAAAAATAAAACTTAGAAATTTTAAGTTCGGGTCTCGACCTGAACTATCTGATGCCCGATAAAAATAATAATATAAATAATATAAAAAGGACGGGTGTGACATATATTGATTTTTATATGCGATTTTTTTATTGTAACCATCCATGATTTTAAAATTTGGATATATATTTCCACTTTAAATTGATTATAAACTGTATATTATTTTAAGAAAGGATAATAATAAAAATGTAACTCTCTTGATTTTAATTACTATTATTTTTTTATTAGGATTAAAATATGTTATTCATGAATGTAAAATATTATATTGATCATAAATAATTTATGCTTACTTTGTAAATTTAATTTTAATTTTTAGTGATGGTGTAATTCCTTTAAACTCTTATGAAACATCAAAATATCACTTTCCCAAACAGTTGAAAAATAAAGGTTAATGATTTTAAAGTATAAAATTAATTTTTTTTATGAAAGGTATTATTAAAATAATTAAATATTTAATTATGAAGTATAATTAGTTTTAAATGTGTTTATATTTTAATTCCATGGCTTTCATAATCTCTTTGATGTCAAATTAAATTAATTGTCCCAAAAATTACTTTAATGATATTTTATCACAAACAAAATTTTATTAAATGAATTAAAAACCACAAAACAATTTCAAGGGAACAAGAGTGATTGGAAATATTTTAAAATTTCATCCATGGAACATTTATGAGTGTAATTGGGAGGTGTTACCCTGATTAAGGTGCAAAATGGTTGATAAGGGAGTTAAACCAAAAGATAAGGTTTAAAATGAAACATTAACATCTTGAAATTTTATTAATTGAAGGGATTTAAATCTTATCATATAAAACCTTTAAAATTATTTCAATATATTTCCAAGTTTTTAAGAATAATTTCTTATAATATTTAAATCTTCTAAGTAATTCCATGTGTGTCCCCCCCTCACTTATAAATGGGAACCTCTTCTCCTCCATTATTCTAAAACTTTTAGCAATATATATATTCCAATACCCACAAAAATCCATACTCTATCCTCAAATAATTATTTATATTATTTTATTATCATAATATCATCCTATGAATTCTTAACATGTAAGCGAAATGAGGTCTCTCAAAGAAGAGGTAGTCAACATTACCATATATTTTAATGTTTATCTATTCTTCTACTTCCTCAAAATCTGTTATATTTCTCATAAAATAATAACTCTAGTACCATAAATATAATTATATGTTATTATTATTATTATAAAAATATTTTCTACATCCTTTCCATAAAATGGTAAATGAATGCATCACTCTTTCATACATGTGGACCACCCCCTCCTTGTAGCGATATAATTCACTTTCCATAACCATTTTAATGGTTAATTATTATAATGGATAACATGTTTATATATATATATGATATTTATGAACTAATTATTCTTTTAAAATGATAAAAACTTATCTAACTTATCACCTCCCCATCCATTGGGAAACGATAACGTCACTCTTATGTACGTGTGGATAACCACCTCCATGAATATATGTGATTCATTTTTCATTTATGCATTACATTGCGTGTAATAAGGATAGGTTTAGCTAATAAATATTATATTTATGATAAAATAATTATAATATAAAAGTGATTCATTATTTACCTTTCCTTTGTTCCATTCATTGAAATATGGAAACATCACTCTTGCGTATGTATAGACTATCGTGTCCATGAAGTGATGTATTTAACTTTTCATATACTATTTTTATAAATGGTATTAAAAGTTTATAAAATGATTAAATTTGAATTTTATGACATGATTATGGTTTTGGAGATGATGTAACCATAATAAAGATGCAAGGAACAAAACAACCAAATAAAAATTTATGAAAAATAAAATAGTTAACACTCAGAAATGAGGATTTTTTAAAAAATAATTATTAATAAATGGTAATGAAAATGTATAATTGGATCATATATATAATATTATAAGTATTTATATGATTATTTTATATGATTAAAATAAATTTAAATTTAGTATATATGAGGTTAAGATCACTTATGAGGAAAGTTAAACTTGATTTAAGGGATTTCATAACTCAATTTCCTTTCATTGGGTTGATTACTTCTTCAATGTATATTTAATGAAAATATTATGTGCTAAATGACCTATAATTTTTTTATTTTGTATTTACACTTATTTTACATGTAATTTCATTTATTACACATAATTAATTTATATATTAATTCTAATAATAACATTATTATCTTTATAAGGATTTATCATCTTACATTTGAGTATGTGAGTCATATTCCTTATTAACTAAGTGTTTCTTTTATATGGTGTTTATAATTTACCTTTAATATGATATATCATGAATTTATTTATATTAACTATATTTAATATTTCATTGAAAGTTATTTTTTTCATGGGGGTTATGATTCAAAAGTATCCAAGGCTGTAAGAGTTTATTTCACAATCAAATAATAATTTAAGATTATTTATGTCTAATTTTATGTTTTGTGAATTATATGATAATTACCTATTAAACACCATTTATTCTATTTGAAAAATGTTATTTCTAAAAATTATATTTTTTCTTTCTGCTTTCCTACCAATAGGTACTAAAAAGTCTGGAAGAATATTTTTAAGAAAACCGACTTTTTTTTTATAAGGACCAGTTTTTTTTTCTTACAAGCCCTATTTTCTTTAATTTGTTTGAGAATATTTTTATATTATCCAATGATTTATTGAATTCAGTTTTACCCTTGTTTTAATTTGAACAAAAAATGTTTAAATTTAATATTCTTGTCATTTTATGGGCACGATACTTTTTACCAATGGTGTGAATGAAATATTTGTTTTAACATTTTACACGTGAATGAATTTTCCCACCTTCAGGAATATTAATTACTTTGAATATTAATTTAAATCTTCTTTTTTATTTTGAAATAAAATTACTAATATTCTTGAAATTTTTAAATTTTAAATAAGTAATTTTAAAATAAAAGGTGTAAATTCCATAAGAAATATTAAAATGTTATTTTAAAATTATTCTCATCAATTTCAAAATCATAAAATGAAACTTATTATTTACTATAGATTTAATATAATGATACAATCCAACTCATTTATTCGGATGACTTATTATCATGTTTTTCTATTTGTTAATTAGAAAAAATGTTTTCAGTCCAAATGCTAGTTTTCCAATATGAATGTTTATATTTATTATGTATTGAATTATTATTCCTTATTTCATATGTTTAATTAATTAGAATTAGTGATGATAGGGGCCCATTGTAGCCCCTGGATGCATCAATAGGTCTCATGAGACAAACTAGCTAGGGTATTTGATGTATTCCCAACCAATTATTTATTATTTCTTGTCATAAGGCCTTGACGATATGATTATGATGTTTGGTATTTTTCATTCCAGCATTATTTAATCAATTGTTATTATGCATGTTATTATTTATTTTGTTATGTCATCCATGGACATATTTGCATTTTAGGATATTAGTTATACGACATATCTGATTTTTTTCTCCGCCATGTTACTCATACATTATTTATTCTATGATAGATTTTTCTACACAATTACCCTTAATATGTATCTGAGCCTACCATTTAACATTTATTCCTTTCCCTTGGATACCATGAATGGATATATTAATGATTTTAGGGATATAATAGAATAAATAATAACGTTTTCACATTAATATGATGTTTTATTTCATGTTTTCAAGTATAATTTTAGAATCATGTATGTATAGAGTATGCCATGACTACCAAACAATTCTATCCTCCGAGATGTGATCTGTTGTATCTTGGGAAAACATATTAAAATTACCATCATTTATGAGTTACTAGAATCAGGGTGTTAAACATGGATTTATTTTTGGTCTCTGCATTCTATTAAGTGAGTAGAATATCAGGACATAGTTTAATTCCTCAGTGAGATTGGTTTTTATTATATTGGGAAGTAAAACCATAAATTCTTCATTGTCTTATATTATCCATTATTATCTCAAGATGGGTGGTTGTACTGTTCAAACCATGATTGTGATCTAAGATACAATGTTTACCCCTTTAGTTTTTAGGGTATCCTAATGGGTATTTTTATATGCACCCATGCAAGGGATTTGTTCCCGCACATATATTGTCTCTATAGATGGTGCACATTTTAATGGTGATATTAGTGGGAGGGTTAATATTGGATGCATAGATTATAAGGGCACTGTGATGTTTGATGTTTGAATTTTCTGAGATGGAGTTGGAATGATGTAGATATCTTTCTTCCTAGTTGTTTGAGAATATTTTATATTTTCAGATATCATGACTTATATTTTTTTGCCTCTTTATATCTTTAATCTCTTTTGTATATCATTGGGATTTTTAGAAAGTATCGTATGCATGTTTTTATTTCATATATTTATGTATATCCTATTTGGTTGTGGATATTTTATTAGATAGTGATGTATATATGCATGTAGGTTTTATAGGCTATGGCCTACCTTATATGTTTATTCCTTCTTGGTTCCATTCAATAACCCATGGCCTATTATAGGTGGGAGAGGGGTAGCACACTCAATCTAACATTGACTCGGGTTAAGATGTAGTGGGTTGGGCCATATTATAACGGTATAAAAGGAATTTAGTCATAGAGATACAATTTAGATATACGAGTCTTTTGAGTTTTAGTTCATGACTTGTGGGGTGAAAATACTTAATGTTCTTAGTTTAATTTTTCATACTAGAGAACCCAACTAGGGTGTGGATGTTAAATAATTCCTATTAAATAATTTGATAATCTATTAAACAAGTTAATTACATAGGGATTTATTGTAGGGTACAGTGAAGTATGCCTCTGCATTATATTGCAGTAGATACATTATTGGTTCTATGACGTGACATCATACAAGAAATATTTCACTTTATGAACATGATATTGATTCTCACATGATAATGATTTTTCAAGAGGTGGAAATAGAAATTCTATTATTGATGGAAGAAAAAGTACTAGTTATAAATGTGTGATATTTCTGGTTGATCCCCTCTCTATATTCCAATGGTTGGATTCCCAAAGCGTTTTTTTCAGAATGACTATAGGGTAAGGATAATGATCCTAGTAGCCTTGGGTTCTTGAAATGGATGGGGTTGATCACCCATATGATGATGTAGATACCAGTGTGTGGGACACCCATTTAATTTATAAAGTTGACAGAAAATTTGATTACACCACCATGGTTTAGGTAGTTGGTTCTCCATGCTTGGAGTTGGTAAATACCCTATGGATATGTTTATAGAAGGGTGTAGGTCCCCCATATCTGATTGTCGAGTTTGGTACTCAAGAATAGACACAGGGTAATGGATTACCATTCATGGGTGCATGATTCCTCCATTTGTGTACTAGAACAATACTCCCTCAATCCCAATGTGTTGTGGGTCACCCACACTATAGTAGATTTGTTACTCCTGTACTACAGAGGGTAAAAGTACTTTATTTTTAGTAGTGGTGTTCTTGATAGCATAATATATGGTTCAATAAACCATGTGATTTAGTACTACCCCAGAGTATTGTGGTGTACATCCTCCTTGGTTGGGGTTGGCACTCCCTCAGATGACATAAATTTAGAAGCATCTAGTGATTCCCCCATATTATTATAGATTTTGGTTCTCCCTTGTGGATATAATAGAAGAGACTAACATCCATATGAACATTATTTTTCCATTTGAGAATGGGGTTGGTACTCCCTTAATCGTGAAGAGGTGCATGCCCCCCATTAAATAAAGGAGTCAATACTCTCCTATGATACAAGGCATGCAACCTCTGTCTATAGATTACAACGTTTGATGTGGTATAGAGTATAATTATTTTTAAATTGTGTTCTAGTGTCTCACCCACAACTTGAGTAATGGGGTCCTCCACCCATGAGGTTAGTTAATCCTTCAACGAATTCATTTACTCTTGATTATGTAGAAATCCATCACCATAGTTTAATGATTTGTGGGAGTTTTTTGAGGGTACTATGTTTGTTTTTGATCTCCTGGATGAGAGTTTATCTTGGGGTGATCAATTTATTGGAGGAAATTTAGACTATTGTGTTCTTCTATACAAAGTATAATGGATATGATAAGCCTAATTATATGTATGGGATCCTTTTATAGATGAATTTATAGGATGTTTCTTCAACATGTATATGAGGCATCCTTTATATAGATACATCTCCTCATGATTGGTAGATAGTTAATGAATGATTTTCATTTGAATGATTATATCATTACATGCGGTATAAGAAGTATTGATCTACTTCCTCTACACTTCCTCTAGGGGACCATCACTTGATTCATGTAATATTTTTCAATGAACCAATATTAGTGTGAGATATGAATGGTCTTATCAAGATGCATAAGATGTGACTTTATATTTGATCAAAACTTTTTTTATTTGGTAATATGATTGTCTAATACCAAAATATTCTATCCTTTTATTATTTAATCTTTTGAAAAAGATCCATAGATCCAAATATATTATTTCGATTAGCACATTTCAACTAGATACTCATAATGGAGGTGACTATTCTCCCTTATTTCGTCTATTAGTGTGAGTCATATTTTGAAAATAGGGTTTTCTAGAATCCTTCCATGGTAGTGTGAGGCCTAATTAGGACATTATTGCTAACATATGATCACTTTTAGTTTGGGTTTGGGTTCTTAGATCTATTTTTGGGGTATTTTTTTGTTGATAATATGAATTTTAATTAACTTCCATTGGGAAATGAGACACAAATGATGAGTAGGGTCAACCCCCATGATTATCCAACTAGTTATTTCTATGATTTGGGAGCATGAATTCAAGAATCATGGTTGTTTTAAGGAATCTGGTATACTATTAGATATTATTTCATATTATTTTCTGTAATAGATACTCCATGGTTCAACCTCATTTATAGTTGTACATATTTATCAATTTATGTTCTAGGATGAAACCTACGCTTGTTGTAGATATTTTAGTTTCTCAGTTGTTCTCAATGATTTTATTCCTGATAATTTGGTTATTTTTCAGATATTGATTTAGTGTATTTAGAAGAGATGAAACATAGGTTGATCTATGTTCCAGATATAGGTTTTCTTGACTATGGATCGGCATGTGTACTACTCTATGATGTACTTAGCATTGAAAATAACTATGTACTAATTTGGAGAGAGTCTAGGTAGTGTGAGTTCAGATGTTTTGAGTTACTAAATGGATATAAATATATCATCTCAAATATGTATCCACCTTGAGGACACTATGAGAGTTTTACTGGAAGATTCCTTATGGAACATTATGAGGTGTAATGTGGTTTATCATTCTGAAGGATTATGGTTGAATGTGCTCGAGTTTTTGGAAGATGTCAAACTCTTATTTGGGACACATAGATCTAATTATATATGATGGTTAATAACACCAATTGGGTTATTATTATAAGAGTTTTTCCTTATAGTGGTTATAAATAATAGAATTAGTGGATCATTGTTATGGTCATTCCTTAATCTAGACAATATCGTTGTTTATACATTTCATCTATGAAGATGAGTGGTGATGGGATCTTGTGATATGGAATGGTACTATTATAGAGTAATCAATGGTGTACTGTGATAATATTAGATTTATTTTGAAGGATATTCTTCTGGGACACCCTTTTTGAAGGTAGGGAGTGACATTCCCTTATGGAAAATGAATTTGTTAATGAACCATATCAAATTAATAATGTTTTTTGTGTGTTTTTTTAGTACTTTGGGCATATTTTAGTTAAATAAAAAATGATATCATATGAAATCATCTATAGGATTCATGAAAATGATTTGTTTTCTTATGATGTGATATTCCCTTATGATAAGATGAGATTTTTGGTGTTTATTGAGGATTTTGACTATTTGATACATGATTCATGATCTAAGTGGTTGAATGTAGATGTTTTCCTGAGTGGGTTTTATGATGGGTCCTCATTGATTTACATACCTTTATATGATAGAGGAGATCATGTGAGGGTGTGTCATCTACCCATATGAGGATGTCTTATGGACTTATTGAAAATACTCTTTAGCTATTTTATTTTTGAGGATAAAAATCATTAAAGGTGTGGAAGATATAACCATCCAATTTTCCCAGTGTGTAAAAATTAACTCATATTTTATTTTTGGAGCTCTAAACCTTCAATAAGGATAAAAAATGGCCCTAGAATTGTTTTTGAAGGTTCCACTATTCTTCAATTATGATGTTTACCTTGGGGAAAATATTTGTTGAGATTACGTGCCTGAAATATTTTTCAGAATGTTTAATACTAATTAAATAAATATTATTTATTACCACATATAAAAATGTTTATATATACCAAAATGATATTTGGATGGGAATTCTGGATCCATGATTGAGTATGGAATGTGAGGTTTCACATAGGTGAGGAATAAGCTCTACCTAGGTTCTAGGTCTCAGAGAGGGGCCCTTTTCTGTATTTATTTAATTTTAATTTTAATTTTCCATGCTATGAATCCCCCTTAAAATTTTAAGTAGAAAAAAATACATTATTTAGTTTAAGGAGTTTAAGGTAAAAAGGGAAATGAAATAAGCCTCATATCAGGAGGGAGATTAGAAGTAGATCAATACATAGTGGCCATGAAGTGCAGTTTGTTAGCATGCAACCTTGAAACTTTTGTGATTCACCCTGATGATTGAATTATTATTTCAACTTGACCTCTATATTTTTTTTGTGATATTTTAAATTCTTGTTAGGGGCTTTTATGATTATAGGATGATTAATAACTGGTTTTGGACCGATTAATGAAGGAATAGAAATATCTAGATGCTTTTTAGGGTAAAAACATTTGCAAATCCATATCAAATGTCTTATAGTGTTATAACACAAACCATGTAGTTCATCAATTCATATAAAGTAGAATAAATTTTCTATATGGTATTTAGGTCATATTAACATTTAGTTTAGGAATATTAGGTACTTGACTCTAGGTGAATCAAGGTATATAGTTTGACACCACATGTGAGTTACATTGTATGTTTTATCAGAAAATATGTTGATCTACATAGCACAACTTGTGTTGATGTACATGAAACATGAAGACCTAAGGTTCCATAGTTTGTGTAGAAAAAATTATATTATATTTCATTTGAGGCTACATGACTCAGGATCCCTACCAAACATGTTGATTAACTCTTGAGGATTATAAAACATGTAGGGAAAATGATCACACTATGCACTTAAATATTACATAATGAGATGAAACTGGTACACACCCAATATAATTCCTTTGGATGTACACTTCATGTACACCATAGTGCACACAATATACCTTTTACTCAATTGGGATTTATCTTATTTAACATTTAAGATTTATATATGGATAACCAGATAGTCTAATTTTAGTATTCTTATATTGAGATTATGATGGTGGATTACCCTTTGCAATCAAAGGACATTATCATGATGATTCAAGGATAGTTGTGAATCATATCCTTATGGAGATGATAAATGGATATAGTTGATTATTCTATGCGATTATAGTGATGGTATACCCCCAATAGTATTAAGATAATGGTGTATGAGACTTAATTAAGGATTTTTAAGTTTGGTAAAGTCCAATATTTTGTTGGAAGCTATGGATCTATAATGTATACAAGAGTCCCAAATGTATGAGTTCAAGATAGTATTTGATAGTTACCTCATTAAAGTATTGAAATCTAGAGGCAGTTATAGTTCAATGTAGAACTAATATATATTCCCTCCTTGTGAACCCTAGAGTTAGAGTTAGTTCATATGGGATGGATATGAGGTTGGTGAGTTGACTCTTCACTCCCATTATTCTATGGCCCTCATGAATAATTTATGATATGTTTGGTTTATTTATTCTCTTTTATGTGTATAAATAAGAGTTAATATTTGAGATATAGTAATATTATTACAGTGAACATGGTTTCCCTTTCATTAGAACCATAGTTCCAATGACTATATAGTGCGAGCAGTATGGAATTGGGACTTGGGTACTCCCTCAGGTTAGAATAATTTGATAGGTATAGTTATTCAATTATGTATATGGATATAGAAACTACCTAGAGATGTTGGGTGAAGGTCCTCCTTGATTAGGAATAGTTTCTTATAGCTCCCTTTTAATTAAAATATATCTTTTTTTTCATATGGAAATAGAGGTAGTACTCCCCTAGAGATGTGGGGTAGAGGTTCTCTACTTGGTATGATAGTTCTCAAATAACCCTTTGTGGAATGCTATAAAATTTATATGGAAGGAGATATAATTATACTAGTTTTATCATAACCTATGGTGTGTTTTTAGTTCCTTCATAAGGGTTGGTAACTCCCTCCACAGACATACACAATTCAGAGAGGTTCAGGTTTCTCGATATGATTACATCATAGAGGCATGATTATTTTGGTAGTCATGAAGCCAATGCAGTTTATATTATAGTGGTTAGTAACTCCTTCAGTCATTTTATAAACTCTATTGAGGAAATATTCCCTTGATATGATTTTATATTTTGTGGCCCGATGGTTGATGATGTTGATAATCATGGATAGTTTGGATGACTGGGGATAGGTGGTGCATAAGGTCCTATATGTTTTCCCTTCGGTATGCTGATGTGGTAGAGTTGGTCAAATATTGATGGGGAATTCACCTTAATATTAGAATATTTCCCTTCAGAGTATATCCGGGTTGAAGGAATCCCTTAAGGTTTTATAATCGATTAGGAATTATTCTTTTCCCTCTTGTAGGATGGGGTATGAGACTCCCCCATGGTACAAGATATAGGTCAACCATCTGTGGGGTCGATAACTCCCTCAAACTCTATTCATATCTTCAGGAGAGTTTTGGACCCCCATTTTGATTAGTATATTTTTGTTAAGATCTAAGAAAATATATATTTATATGGGAACTCAATATCCTACGTTTTTTAGGGAATAATGACACATTGATGAGTCTATTTTGTCACTTGCATATAAATATTATGGTATGATGAGTTTCCCTTTGGTATCAAATCAAACTGAGTCGATCCTTGTATTGTGATGTAGTGAGTGTACCGACCCGAAACTTGACGTACATGGACATTAAATTACTTTCATAGAATACTTAGTACATAACAAAAACAGACACACAAGGACTGTAGTAGTTTAGTGTCTTTGGAAACTTGGAACGTAATCTTCTAATCGTGGTGAAATATCTTCAACATCTCCCTTAAAGATCATCCCTTTTTTTCTTACCTAAAACCTTTCCTTATACCATAGGGAAAAGAAAACATAAAAAGGGTGAGCTCATATGCTCAGTAAGGGCAACATAATGAACATAAAACAATCCATAAACATTTGAAAGCAAAAACTTGAACATGAAATTTAAACATCAAAATCGTGAGAAAAGACATAAATCCTGGAAGTACGTAAGGAATATATCATAATGGAACATCAATCATGATAAAATAAAATGGGAATAAAAAATGTAATTGTTGAAACCATTAATCACATGATATGATTTCCATAGTAGCCAAGGCATTGCTGCCAAGACCATCTTAGTGGACAATGTCCCTTTCTGAATCGAGTCCACTCCTCGTTTCAGTCCTGTAACACTGAACCCGATTAACTTACCATTACAGCCATGTCTATCTCATGAGATATAAATATTTACCCAAATCATTGTAGGGATATATAGGTCCCACCCATCTCATAATTAAATCATTCTTACTTATGCCACAACATAAACATAAATCATTCATCATAACCCAAAGAATAAAATGCATTTCATAAACATCATTCCATCATCACATAATCCTTATAAAAGAAATGGATATCATTTCATAATAAGAAAAGTGAAACCATGTAAATCATAGAGACATTATACTTGAAACATACACATATGAAATGATGTCATCTTAGATGGAAAAATGGTTTTGATAAAACACTTGAAATTAATTCTTGAGGAAATATCCTTTCTTCTTCAAAATCAATTTCTTTTCACAAAACGTCATGCAATTTAAAAAGAAAGGGATTTTGTTGAAAATAGTCATGAAATATGTTGGAGGAAGCTTCATGAAAATAAGGATTTATAAAACCATAAAAATCCATTCACACCATATAAGTTAAAAATAACCATCTCTTCGTACTTTTGTTGGAAATGTCAAAAAGTACCTCGTATGGTAAATAAAAGAAAGATTCCTTCCATACGATGTGGTAAAAGTAAGAAAAGGGTAAAAATTTCATTAAAAATACATGGATGGAAATTAAAAAATTTTATGAAATTTTTTTTAGAACATATGGACATGTATAATAAATATAACCCCTAGTAAATACTTACGAATAAACAATCTCGGATAAGAATGAGATTGGAATAATTATCCCTTACCTTAGGTACGATTTGCTTCGTACGTATCCAAAACTCCTGTATAATGATTTAAATAATGTCATTGACATATTACAGAATCATATTCATTGTTATGATATCATATATGGTTCACTTATGACTTTATATTACCCATTCTTCTGTAAATCCCAAGTTAAAGCAACGTTTTGGGTAAAATCATCTTATTTATCGTACGTGTTTGGACTTGTTGTTCTTGATGTTATTATTACTTATATCATGATTTAATTACTTAAAAAATATAAATCATGATTTATATATCATATATATTCATTATATATCCAGAATATACAATCATTTATAATAGTACATAACATATGGAGGTAAGAAATGAAACGCACCGTTCATGGAGACGGTAAGCCTTACGTACGCATGAACGCTACTTTCATTTCTATTTCTTATTTTAATGGAATTAAAACATAATGATAAATAGTTATATTATAATTCCAGTATAATATCATATATAATATTATTAACCACATCCTTTATACATCCCACATAAGGTATTAACGAATCACATCACTTTGAGGGGGCGGTAGTCCGCACTTCCTCAAATGAGATTATCATATTTACCGACTATGGGAACCATAAAGGAATGATATAATTGGGAATTAAAGAAGAATAATGAAATAATAAACATAATATATATTATATATAAATACATTTCCATTATAATGGCCACCATGAGAGGCGGTAGGAGAAAATCGAACAATCATCATTTCGTGAGGCGTTAGTTTTCCATCACAGAAACATTATGTTCTTCATCCATTAGATAGAGGTGTGTGTAAGTGTAGTTCTAATCCTTCACATAACAACATCCTAGTTTATTTATGATATTGTTGTTGTTACAAAATAATGTATTAAAAAGAGTTTAGGGGTTGGAGAAGTAGAATAAAAGAAAAATACTTAAGAGAAACTGTTACCTTTATTTTTGGTAACTTCCTTTGGATTGAACCAAAAGGACTTCTTGGAGTGTCTTATACATATTTTAAGGATTCAAGGGGGAGGAGAGGGAAGCACGGAGCTTAGTTGAACGGAGTTTGGATGATCCAAAAGGCTTGAGAGGTGTGTGGAATTGCATAGAAGTGGTCTCCTTTTAAATGGGAGAGGAGGGGCTCTTTAGGAATGTTTGAATACATTATTTTATTATAAACTTATCTTCAGTTTAAAGAGGTCCAGAAAAAATTAATGTCGAAGATAAGATGACTCATATTCGAAATAAAATCATCCAATTAGAATTTGACAGGTTTTGGATGATATTTTAATCATTATAATCTTATTTATTTAAATCATTTATTAACGAGGTAAACACTGCATCATTATTGTGTCATAAATAATTTTATTCATTTGATGTCTATAAATTATGAAAAAAATACCATGATGTAGTGAATCTTTTTAAATTTAAAATGAATATTTATAGTAGAAAATATAACTTATATAACCCCTTATAAAAATTAATTACTAAAAGATTTTTGTTAAAGTCAATTTTGTCTTTACATTAAATTAATTAATCCAAATTTTCATTTTCACTACCAAGTGGCTCATGGGGGTCCCAAAATCGGCCCAAGTATGCCCTTGGTCGGCCAATACTCATCCAATAAGTTTAGGAAATGTTTCAAGGAAAATGTTTAATTATTATAATATTCTTTCAACCTTGAATTACCCTATTTACCTTTACCTGCAGTCTATAAAAATTACGGTAGTTACTATTCATAATATAAAAAATAAAAGTAACCTATTAACATAATTTGGACCCAATTATTCCAAATATGGAATAAAATTTTCAAAATTCAAAACACAGAAGTTGTAGTAATTAATTTAAAATTAATCCCGTTGTTAAGCAAACGAGTTTTAAAGGTTAAAACATTGCCAAAGATTGAAATGTTTTTACCTATTAATTCAATGTAAAATTAATGATAATGACATAAATTATACTAAATGGTAAAAATATATTCTATTTATACTTTAAATCCTTCAACATTATAATTTAACCATATAAATTTTTGCGATGAAAAAATTTGTTTTTAATTAAAATATCGCGTGTTGTTACTATTCATCAAAATATGAAAGTTACCAGAATAATATGAAAAAAATATCCCAAGTAAATTTTTATATCCTGATTCCAAAGAGTAATTTTATTTTGTCAAATTGAACTTATAAAAAAGTCAAAAACTAGATTTAAAATTGGTGTGATATCAAACAGCGGTAAAACTGCATTTTTTGAAAAATACTTCATTTACCCCAAAAATTTGTTTTATTCTCATACCATGTTATAGAAAATATGTATGATGAATAATAATGTTATAAAATTAAAAATTTAGTTAATACTATTCATAACAGCTAGTTCATAATAATATTATAATAATATATCATTGTTTAGAGAAACCCGGTATTGCGTACAACACACGCTATCGAGGAAGGTCGCGATTGCATGTAATGCTAGCAAAGTCAGGGTGACGTGTAGTGCAAGACTCATTTGTTGTTGTGTATAAAGAAAATACAATCCATATTACATTTATAAATTGAATATATATATATACACTCAATGTTTCATAAAATAATTACTATCAAACAAATTTGATATTGTGTGTAACATGATCCAAGAATAGTGTTGCGTATACTGTAACCTAATATGGTGTTGTGTATAGTGAAAGATAATCTTGGTGTAGCGTACAACAGAAGATATGAAAGAAATTAAAATGAATATATCTTATGAAATCTTGGGTTGTTACATTCTACCCCCCTTAAAATGAATCTCGCCCTCGAAATTCGACGGGGTTATAAATCGTTTACTTATTCATAGAAACCCACGTCGTAAAAACGAATAATAAAACTTAATTTTAAAAGGTAAAGTAATAATTTTAACGTTTACCCAAATTAAATCAGCACTGGGTTTCCACATAGAAGAACATAGGTGAAAATATGGATATGGAGGAGAAATCTAACCATCATGTTCTGATGGAGAGTGGTAGAGATCATGGGTATGAAAAATACAACAATCACAAAGCCATAAATTTGTGATGATCTAAGGTACCATCTAATTCATCAGATATAAGGGAACTAGGACAACATTTTTGGTTTTCAAGATCATTTCCCTAAAGTAGAAGAATTTTAATTAGGAGAAATACATACTTGATTTTGGTATAATCTTACCGTTGTTTGTGACTTGAACAATTTCTAGTTCATCTCTTAAAGAAATTAAGTTGAATTTGTCTTTCGTGAAGTGTTAGCAGATCAAGTGATAGAATGATAGGTCATTCCATCTATCTCAAACAAAAGGATAACATAAGTTATTAATTATACATAAGTCCATCTATAGTGACATTAATCGTACATGGTTCCAAAATGGACTTATAATTAATCTATCATCCTCCATAATAAAATAAGGCTAGTATCTACTAACCGGGGACTTCATGTAGGCTAGTGGTAGGAAATAAATGCTTGTCGCATTTCGGTTGTGGGTTCGATTCTCGCAACCTTGTCCAACGCGATGGGTTGTCGCCCATCCTGTAGGTTGTCCTTTTTCTAAAATTACATCATTATGAAATTCCATCAATAATATTGAAAAAAAGTTCTAGCCTTAAACAATACTAACTTGTGTCCAACATAATCCATTTCAAATCTTTAGGATTATCCAAAATACTTCTGTCCAATCTTATTGAATAAAGAAAACAATTACTAGAAATGTCATGTACTGAGCATGTGAATACCATCATTTATCCCTTATATATCTTGTTGATCACATTCAAATCATGTGAATACCTTAATCATGTATTCTCTAGAAAAATGAATACCCATCGAACCTTAGTGAAAACATGAATGCTTTCAAAAGATAACTCATTCCACATACCAAAATCCCAAAAATTCTTTATACTCAAAACATGATATCGCTTTTTTCCTTATATAATTCACGAGCTCATTAATACTATCAAACATTTCATTATCTCCTTATCACTTCTTTATGCGCATATTAGGTGCTTTCTAAAAATATCTGAATAACCTTTTATGGTTACCGGTACCATTCATCATACACTTTCAAAACATAAGGAAAGACAATAGTGTAACAGTCCTTAGACATCTCTTTATTCCATAGTACCATGAGATTACTTATACAACATTATTTTGGAATCCCATTACATGAACACTAAATCATTCCACCACATCATTTTCATATTCAACATTTCCAATAGTGAGCGCATGTGACTTCCCCGTGTCCTTTTCCTTAAGTGGTTGCTCATCATTAACCCTTGGATTAGGGCATTTATTAGCATAATGCCCCATTTCCTTGCACTTGAATCATTGAAGTGTTGCTGGAGATTTTTCTATTGTCTTTTCTCTATTCACATCATTAGTAACCTTTTTCCCATTAATTCGATAATCAACTGCTCGATGAACTTCTTTTCCACACTTAAAACATTTTCTAGTACATTTTAGGCAATCTCTACCATACTTATTTCCACACTTTTAGAATAAAGAAACATTCACCTTCTTTTCAACATTGTTATGATATTTCCCCTTGAACTCCATCTTTCATTTATTGTCAAAACCATGAGATGGATATGTAATACCAACTTCCATTTCTACCTTGATAACAAAACACACAATTTCTTCATAGCTGCTGAAGTCTCTTATAGATAATGCCCTTCGAAGACTTGGTTTTAAGCCACTGAAGAATCGATCAACTTTACTTTCAGGTTGGATGATAAAGCCAGATGCATACCTTGAAAGCCTTGTAAAATTCTCTTTGTATATACTAACAGATTCATCATCCTTTTTCTTAAGCTCAAGGAACTCCTTTTCTATCTTTTTTCAAAGAATACGAGGGAAGTACTTATGGAAAAATAAGTTCTTGAACTCATCCCATTCCATGGAGTCAATTTCACATTGGGGCCTTGTATTCTTAATTAAAGTCCACCATTGATCAGCTTCGCCTTCTAATCGGTAAATATCCAGAATGACTTTTTCATGTTTCGAACAGCGAAGTATGGAAAATATCTTTTCAATGGTACTCATCCATTGTTCAGCAACAAGTGGATTAGAAGACCCACTGAAGGAAGGGGGACGTTGCCTCATGAAGGAATCAATAGAATATTGTTCCCTTCTTTGATCATTCGGAAGTCCTGAATTATTCATAGCATGAGTAAGTATAGCAATAAGATTTTTGACTCCATCTCCCATAACATTGTTTTGTTTAGAAGGACAATCATTGAGTTTTCCATTACATTAATCAACACGGTTCTTTCGGGTTCTAGCCATCATCTAAAACCCAAAAAGAATATCGTGAGAGGCAAAAATCATGATAGGTAAAACAACATAATAAAGGGGGAGTAACTTCAATATCTAACATCTTAGGTTTAATTCTAAAATTGATACCATAATTCTAGGACTATAACCTATACTTATAACTAACCTTAGGGACATCCCTAGACATACTGTAAAAATATCTCTAGGTATCTCACTAAAGTTCTTGCATCCTAGTTTCCAAATGTTGACTAAACCTTTCCTGTGATACCAACTGTAGCGACCCGAAACTTGACGTACATGGAAATTACATTACTTTTGTGGAATACATAGTACATAACAAAAACAGACACACATGGACCGTAATAGTTTAGTGTCTTTGGAAACTTAGAACGTAATCTTCTAATCGTGGTGAAAGAACATCAACATCTCCCATAAATATCTTCCCTTTTTTTCTTACCTAAAAACATTCCTTATATCCTAGGGAAAAGAAAAGATAAAAAGGGTGAGATCATATGCTTAGTAAGGGAAACATAGTGAAGATAAAACAATCCATAAACATTTGAAAGCAAAAAACTTGAACATGAATTTTAAACATCAAAATATCGAGCAAAGACATAAATCGTGGAAGTACATAAGGCATATATCATAATGGAACAACAATCATGAAAAAATATAATGGGAATAAAACATGTAATTGTGGAAACCATTAAGCACATGATATGATTTCCATAGTAGCCAAGACGTTGCTGCCAAGACCATCTTAGTGGATAAAGTCCCTTTCTAAATTGAGTTCACTCCTCGTTTCAGTCCTGTAACACTGAACCAGATTAACTTACCGTTCCAGCCATGTCTATCTCATGAGATATAAATATTTACACAATTAATTGGAGGGAGATATAGGTCCCACCCATCTCATTATTAAATAATTCTTACTTGTGCCACAACATAAACATAAATCATTCATCATAACCCAAAGAATAAAATGGGTTTCATAAACATCATTCCATCATCACATAATCCTTATAAAAGAAATGGATATCATTTCATAATATGAAAATTGAAACCATGTAAATCATAGAGACATTATACTTGAAACATACACATATGAAATAATGTCATGTTATATAGAAAAATTGTTTTGATAAAAATATGAAATGAATTCTTGAGGAAAATATCTTTTCTTCTTCAAAAACAATTTCTTTTCACAAAACGTCATGAAATTTTAAAGGAAAGATATTTTGTTGAAAATAGTCATGAAATATTTTGGAGGAAGCTTCATGAAAAGTACCTCGTATGGTAAATAAAAGAAAGATTCCTTCCACACGATGTGGTAAAAGTAAGAAAAGGGTAAAAATTTCATTAAACATACATGTAAGGAAATTAAAAATTTTATGAAAACATTTTTAGAACATATGGACATGGATAATAAACATAACCACCAGTAAATACTTACGAATAAACAATCTCAGATAAGAATGAGATTGGAATAATTATCCCTTACCTTAGGTCTGATATGCTTCGTACGTATCCGAACCTCCTGTATAATGATTTAAATAATGTCATTGACATATTACAGAATCATATTCATTGTTATGATATCTTATATGGTTTACTTATGACTTTATATTACCCATTCTTTTGTAAATCCCATGTTAAAGAAACGTTTTGGGTAAAATCATCTTATTTATTATATGTTTTTGGACTTGTTGTTCTTGATGTTATTATTAATTATATCATGATTTAATTACTTTTAAAATGTAAATCATGATTTATATATCATATATATTCATTATATATCCAGCATATACAAGCATTTATAATAGTACATAACATATGGAGGTAAGAAATGAATCGCACCGTTCATGGAGACGGTAAGCCGTACGTACGCATGAACACTACTTTCATTTATATTTCTTATTTTAATGGAATTAAAACATAATTATACATAAGTATAATATAATTCCAGTATAATATCATATATAATATTATTAACCACATCCTTTATACAACCCACATAAGGTATTAACGAATCATATCACTTTGAGGGGGCGGTAGTCCGCACTTCCTCAAATGAGATTATCGTATTTACCGACTATGGAAACCATAAAGGCTTGATATAATTGGGAAGTAAAGAATCATAATGAAATAATAAACATAATATATATTATATATAAATACAGTTCCATCATAATGGCCACCATGAGAGGTGGTAGGAGAAAATAAAACAATTATCGTTTCGTGAGGCGTTAGTTTTCCATCACAGAAACATTATGTTCTTCATCCATTAGATGGAGGTGTGTGTAAGTGTTGTTCTAATACATCTCATAACAATATCCTAGTATATTTAGGATATTGGTTTTGTTACAAAATAAAGGATTAAAAAGTGTTTAGGGGTTGGAGAAGTAGAATAAAAAAAACAACTTAAGAGAAATTATTACCTTTAATTTTGGTAACTTTCTTTGGTTTGAACCAAAAGGACATCTTGAAGTGTCTTATGCCTAATTTAAGGCATCAAGGGGGAGGAGGGGGATGTAGGGAGCTTAGTTGGGCAGAGTTTGGATGATCCAAAAGGCTTTATAGGTGTGTGGAATTTCATAGAAGTGGTATCCTTTTATAAGGGGGAGGAGGGGCTCTTTAGGAAAGTGTGAATACATTATTTTATTATAAACGTATCTTCAGTTTCAAGAGGTCCAAAAAACATTAATGTAGAATATAAGATGACTCATATTCTAAATAAAATCATCCAATTAGAATTTTACAGGTTTTGGATGATATTTTAATCATTATAATCTTATTTATTTAAATCATTTATTAATGAGGTAAACACTGCATCATTATTGTGTCATAAATAATTTAATTCAGTTGATGTCTAAAATTTTTGAAAAAAATACCATGATATAGGTAATATTTTTAAATTTCCAATGAATATTTATAGTAGAAAATATAACTTATATAACCCGTTATAAAAATTAATTACTAAAATAAATTTTGTTAAAGTCAATTTTGTCTTTACATTAAATTAATTAATCCAAATTGTCATTTTCACTACCAAGTGGCTCATTGGGGACCCGAAATCGGCCCCAAGATGCCCATGGTCGTCCACTACTCATCCAATAATGTTAGGACAAGTTTAAAGGTAAATTTTGAATTATTATTATATTCTTTTAACCTTGAATTACCCTATTTACCTTGAACCGCAGAAAATAAATATTACCCTAGTTACTATTCATAATATAAAAAAAATAAAAGTAACCTATTAACATAATTTGGACCCACTGATTCCAAATATGGAATCAAATTTTCAAAATTCAAAACACAAAAGTTTTAGTAATTAATTTAAAATTAATCCCGTTGTTAAGCAAACGGGTTTTAAAAGTTAAAACATTGCCAAAGATTGAAATGTTTTTACCTTTTAATTCAATGTAAAATTAATGATAAATAAACAAATTATATAAAATGGTAAAAATATATTCTATTTATACTTTAAAACCATTCAATATTATAATTTAACCATATAAATTATTGCGATGAAAAAAGTTGTTTTTAATTAAAATATAGCGTGTTTTTACTATTCATCAAAATATGAAAGTTACCAGAATAATATGAAAAAAATATCCAAGTAAAATTTTATATCCTAATTACAAAGAATAATTTTATTTTGTCAAATTTAACTTATAAAAATGTCAAAAACTAGATTAAAAATGGGTGTGCCATCAAACGACGGTAAAACTATATTTTTTGAAAAATACTTATTTTACACAAAAAATTTATTTTATTCTCATACCATGTTCTAGAAAATATGTAAGACGAATAATAATGATATAAAATTCAAAATTTAGTTAATAATACTCATAACGGCTGGTTCATAATAATATTATAATAATATATCGTTGTTTAGTGAAACCCAATATTTCGTACAACACTCGCTATCGAGGAAGGTCGTGATTGCGTGTAATGCAAGCCAAGTCAGGGTAACGTGTAGTGGAAGACTCCTTTGTTGTTGTGTATAACAAAATCCAATTCATATTTCATTTAGAAATTGAATATATATATATATATACAATCAATGTTGTGTAGAATAACTGCTATCAAACAAATTTGAAATTGTGTGTAACACGATCCAAGAATAGTGTTGCGTATACTGCAAGCTAATACGGTGTTGCGTATAGCGCAAGATAATATTGGTGTAGAGTACAACAAAAGATATGAATGAAATTAAAATGAATATATCTTATAATATCTCGGGTTGTTACAGTGAGTTGGGAAGTGATCCCTTTAGGCTAATTGAATGTGCTTTGATCTTTCATGTCATCGATGAGAGGGTGGTGGAGTTAACCTATAGTGTGGAATTATTATCAGAATCCTCATTCCATAGAGTGAGTAAATTATCAAAGCATATATTTTTTTTTACTTTGTGACATTATATTGATGTTTATTGGAAATTAAATCCATTAATTATTCCGTTTACTTTGTTACAACCTATTGTCATGAGAGGGGTGGATATACAGTTTGACCCTTGATTGTGAGAAAACATGTATCATGGTTTCCTTATTGTTTTCGACGTGTCCGGTTGAGTATTTTTATACTCATACTAATATTTTCTTTGTACCCAAACATGTTATTAATGTGTGTATGGATCACATGTTATTGAAAATTTCAATGGGTGTGTTAATAATGGTTCTAGATCTAAGTATTTCTCTAGGTTGTCTGATGTTGGAAGTGATTGGGATGTATTTCAGAAGTTGTAGTGATCTTTCTTCCAAACTAATCAAAGTTAGTTTTACATTTTGTGATATTATGAATATATTTTTCTCCTTTGTATTTGTAATTTTTATTGTATTTAGTTTAAATTTTTAGTGGGTACTAAATGAATGTTTTTATTTTATATATTTATTTATATCCTTTATGGTTTTGTATATTTTATGGGACGGAGATGCATATCTAAATGATGGTTGTATAGTCTAAGGCCTCTGATATTTGTTCATTCCTTCTAAATGCTAATCGCTACCCCTTAGATTATTAAAGGTTGTGTTTGGGTGGTGTTCTCAACCCATCACCGACTAATGTGGGGATCTAGTGGGTCAGGTTATAACAAACCATACTTTTTGTACATAAACATCACATCTAATTATATTAATATTCATTACCTAAATTTATGATCAATTAAAGAATCATAATGGTTTAGTTTATTTTGAGACTATATACATAATCATATTATTTCATAGTAGATATTAAATATGTTACATAAAGTTCAAGCCACATTATAACCTTCTTTGAAATTCCATACTTACAACCTTCCTTTATAACCATGGTAATGGAAACATAAAAAATAGGGAGATTAGATTCTTAGTCATCTTAAATAAGATAGATATTAATTGGTGATCATATGAAAGTATAAGATAATTATAATGCATTGAAATCAAGATAATAGCATAAAAATTTCACAACCAATCCATTATAGATCATAAACATGAGTATTGACATAAAACCTTATGATAACAAAATAAAATACTCATAAGAGTGTGGAATCATCAACAACTAGTCATGATCCATGAGAGCATACCATAAACATAAGAACATGAAAAAATATATTATTATAAAACTATTAACATATATAAATAAAAACAGCTACACCCATTAAGTTAAAGAAAATAAATCAGGTCCTCTCATAAAATTATAGACATGAATCCAGGTCTACAAATAAACATGTGGAAATGAAAACCATGTCCATATATAATCTTATGAACCTGAAAACTAGGCCCATGAATAAAATTATGAACATGAAATCAGTTTTACACATAACATATTTATCCCATGAGTTATCGATCCTTATTCAATTGAGTGTAGGGATATATAATATTGGACCCACCTACCACATAATGAAAAAAATATATATTTGTGCCATATGAAAACAAATCATTCGCCATGTCATCATATCATAACCCATTAAAAGGAAACAAGTTTTACAAACATTTCATCATAGCATGAAATGTGGAAAATAATGTGGTTACATAAAAACCCCATCATAATAATAATAAACCATATACAGAAAGAATAAGGATGGTATCAGTCAATTATATACCCAGTAAAGCCTAATTAACATCAAATTATGTTATCATAGTTAAAAAAAATCCTCTTAAATACCATTAAAATATTTTTTTGAGGAAAAGGCCCATGTAATTTTTTAATCACTTATTTAAAATATAAATATTTACAAAATTTTAAGGAAAAATTTTTATTTAAAAATAAACATGTAAAATTATAATGGAAGAATCAAATTTTGGAGTGGTAATGTTTGTGGGGAATTCTGTTCAAGTTAAATACATTAAAAAATACATTCCATTCACATTTTTGGTAAAAGTAAAAAGTGACACATTTAGAAAATGATAAGAATATTCCTCTAAAACATTTTAACATAAATTCAAATAGGAATATAAAATAATTTAAACAAAAAAATTATAATATTAAAAACATCAATTAATTTTTTTTAAATAAAACATGGATGTGGAGGAAAAATATTCTCAACTAAAGAGAAAATAAAGTATTTTTATTTATTAAAAAAAATTCCCAATAATGTTAAGTAAAAAAGAGAGGGATATGGTAATATTACATAAAAATTCAATGAATAACCATAGTATAATAAAATTATAGGGGTGTATTAGATAATTAACATATAATTTACCTCAATATAAATTCATGTAAAAAAATTCATGATTAAAACAAGATTGATATATAAATCCCTTACAACTTCGGTACCATTTGAATCATAAGCCACATGAAATAATAAATTCAATAAAAATTTAAAAATAATGTAAATAATAATATTCATGATATAAGATGTCTAAGGGTCTGTATATAAACGAAAAATAATAATATTGGTTCATAACATAAGTTTCAAACAAAGAAATTTGAGATGATAAACCCTTTACTCAAGATATATATTTCCTTCTATGTGTTTAATACTCTTTTATAATAAATATATATTTATAATAAATATATCTAAGAACAAAATATATATATATAATACCATATATTATCTACTTATAACTTCGTATCACCCATTTATTAACCATTATTTATCAAAATCAATGTTCTAGTTGATAATTGCGTCATTTTTCATGTATATTTTACTTCGAAAGTCCAAATACTTATTCTTGAATCGTGGTTGCATCATATACAGAGTAGTTTTCACATATTGTTTATCATTTTTAATCATTATATACAGTTTTATAATTTTTCATATAAAATGTTTATGAAAAATGAATTAAATCACTTCGTGGAGGTGATAGTCCATAGTACGCACGAGTGATATTTCCACTTTTCAATGGTTGGAAAAAATTAAAGTTAAATAATTATTAAACTTTATATAATTGTTATTATATCATTGATATCATATATATTCATTAAATCATTCCGTATTACCATTTATGAAAAAATAAAATTGAATTGTTTTTAGCATCGCTTCATGGAGGTGGATGTCTACATATACGCATGAACGACACCATCATTTTTTATTGATAGAAAGGTAAGAAGGTATATAATATGTTATAGTTATTGAAGTATAATTATGAAATAAATCTCATTTATCAGTATTAAATTCGCTATAATAAATAGAAATGAATAATGGTGATGTATAATTAACAATATCTATACATAGAGGTGGTAGTCCAAACACACGCATGAGTTATACTTTCTATTTCACATTTGATGGAAAGGATGTAAAAATTGGTTGATCCATTATCATAATAAAAATTAAGTATATTGATATAATTATGTAATTATTTAAAATTGATACTATATATTTTAGTATAGTTATAAGACGAAATAAAATTGAAAGTACTCAGTTAAGAGTTCTTCCTACTTATAAAGAAATATTTTTTGGATTACATATTAATCCTTGAAAGGATGGTATTTTTGAAATAAAAAAAATCCCTATGAAATGGATAAGTAATCAATGAAATAATTATGGTAGGTATTTTCAATCAAGATTGATCATGAACTGCGAATAAGTGAGGAGAGGTTATATCCTTTTATAAGGGAGGGAAATGCCACACTTGGAATTACTTAAAAGATTAAATAATATATATATCATAATCATGTATAGTAGAACCAAGGCACATGAAATTAGAAGATAATATGTGAAAGGGTCTAAGTAAACTCCAAAAATCACATTTTGGAATGTTTTTGATACATTCTCATGCCTTATTATCTAGTTAAAATACTTTTAACCCATTTACACCTTAATGTGAAAACTTATCATTTTTACTAGGATAACATAATTATATGACCAAAGACAAAATGGGAATTCTAATAGGAAATGGAAATTATGATTAAAAAATTCGAATACATTTTATCAGTTCTAATTTCTGTGAGAGATATAAATTAATTTTAATATAAGTACGAAAAACACATGGAAACCATTTTTTTAGAAAAAATATGATTTAAGAATAAAAATAATTTTACCTTAAAATATACAAAAAATTGGTTTACATGATTTTTTGGCGAATTATTAAAAAATTATTCATTTTAAGCATTTTATAAATTCAAAACTAAATGTAATATTCCAATCATTAATTAAAAAGACTCAAAAATAATTTCTAATTTGAATAAAACTTCACTAATTTTCACAAAAGTTAAGCTTGAGTTCCCAAATTCAAAGTAATGTTTTAAATTACATTATATAAATCCATAAACATATATTGGGTAAAAAAATCATATAATAGGATAAAGTTATTTTATAAATAGATTTCAATGTTTTATCCCATAGTTTTAACTTAGTTTTACCTCTTTTATCATGATGACTAATCCTTACCATTGTCACTATTAAGAAAGACCAAAACATAGGTTGAACATGTTAAATTTTATTTAATTTTATTATTTCAAGAAATAATCAATTTAATCAAATTAAATGCAAATAAGTGGTGGACTTTAATTTAAAAAAAACCTAAAAATGTGATGAAAAGTAGTTCTTTAGAAAACATGAATCTTAAGTATACATAATTTTTATATCAAAATGAAGAATAAAATTGATTCAAATGATATTTATTACTTTATTCAAAATATAAATAAAGTAATTTTACTTTAAAATCATTTAATAACAAAATTTTACATTATAAATACTTGAAACTAAAAACAATTTTTTAATAAAAATTAGTGTTTTCTAGTATTCACTAAAAAGTCATTCGTTTTAGGAAATTATAATAAATAAACCCCAATTTTTTTATCTATTTATTTACAAAATGATATAATTATTACCAAATAAAATTTTATACAAAGTCAAGAAATTAATTATAGTTTCCACACATAAAATGTAATAAAAATCATTTTTCAAGAAAATATATTTTTGAATCATAAATTGAATTTATAGAAAATTGAATAATTATTTGTTATACACTAGTCAATATAATTTAGTTATTTATACAATTACTATATATTATTTTTAATGTGTTTAATATTATTTATACACATTAATTTAATATAAAGGGTGTAATATATAATGATTATTTTTTATGCTCAATGTTTCATGTCATGAAAGCTATTGAACACATATAATTTATTTTAAGAGAAATATATATTAAAATATTAGGGTGGAAAATTCTATTCCAATTAAACAAATTTCACCGTCACAATTTTTTTCTTAGTAATTAATTGCTTAAATTTTGAAAATATCTTTTTTTAGAAGTAACATCAATCAAATGGATAATAAAACTTACTTTGAAAAAGGATATGTGGGAAACATAATGGTTACTAGAAATAACATATAATTGGGTTACCAGATAAGATAAATTTGGAAGGGAGTTAAAATATAGACATTTTAAATAAAAATAATGTTCAAGGACTATTAGAGAGTGATAGATACCAAGTTTATGATATATTTAATGACCAAAAAATAATAAATTACTGAGGGTTTAGAAGACCATAAATTCATTAAAAAGTGTAAAATAATAACGTATTTATTTTAATACCATTTTATTAATGTTGAGGGATTATTTTATTATCAAGAAAGAGTAACTATGAAAATATAATCACCTGATTTCTTTAAATTTTATAAGTATAATTACATCTTTTAGTTTCACATATATTAATTTCAACTTCTATCTCATATATTACAAAAATAAATGAGTATTAAAGATTATTTTTATGAATGAATCACTAAAATTAACATTTAATAGATTATAAGATCCTTAAGTCATTCCTTCTATCTCTAAATATTTACCAAATTCAATTTTTTTCTTTTGTTATATAATATGGATAAATATAATACATTAATATCAAAAACCTCAATAATAACACCTAATGTTCAACTTAATCCATTCCATAAATATTTAATATTAAAACTGCACTAAAATATGTCTAACCAAATTCATAAGCTAACAATCAAAAATATTTAATCACATATTTTCTTCCAGGATCAAATTTAACATTTTTCTCTAAACAAAATGAAGTAGTTCATAATGTCACATACCTAACATGTGAATACAATGATCAAATATTCTCTTAAAACATGAAAATAATTTCCCATAATAAATTTAATCACAATATAAATTTAATTAAAACATAAATGCATCCAAAAATTAACTCTACACAAACTAGAAAGTATATCCCATAAATCCAAAAAATATAGTAGACTTCACCAAATATAAATTACTTTGTCATTAAATCCTTAATTAATTGCAATGTCAAACTATCCCATTTACTTTATCAAAATGTATCATCTCTTTATCCCAACTAAGAATTGTTATCCCAATAGAAAGAACATATTAAGGGTTATATACCCCTCAATCACGTTTTTTTTCTAAAAATCACACCTCATCAATAAATCAATTTTTCTAGGCAATTAGTACAATTTAACATATGCTTGGAAATACATAATTAAAAACTACCATAGAACAAACCCTATAAGATTCAAGAATATTATAACCATATTATCATTGGTAAGACACATCAACAACACAATTCTATAATCCTAATACACAAATAATTCTGAAATTCCACTTTAATGATTGGAATTTTCATGATCTCCTCTCTCCAAAGGTACCCGATTAGAGCCAACAATAGAGAAAGGGAGATAATGACCCCTAAGTCTCTATTTCGGTAGGCCCTCGGTTGGATATATATATATGTATATATATTAATAATCTCACACATGGATGGTATTACCAACAACAAATAAGACAAGATTAGGAGATAAGAAATCATCCACTAAGAAAATCCATAATGTAATATAAAATAAAGGAAACCAAATATTCCTTTTATACATGTAGAAGTTCACAAATATCATAAATGAATATATAATATCCAATAAAACTACCTACTCCATCTATGCTTTTCAAACAAAAACCTCAACTCCAGTGATTTAACCTAACATCACTAGAAAAATCTTGTGGGGTGATAAATTGGGAGTACTCAGTAGGATCATCCCTCAAAACAAATCAACTTCTTTTGAAATAATTATGCATGAATAAGAAATAGTTTAATGGAAAGAGAAAATATTCAAACATATCAATAGAAATAAGAAATGAGGTTATAAGGATAAACCAAAGACCACAATATAAAAAATAAGGATGAATCATTCATTAATACATAATCAATGACATATCTACACCCAAATCCACCTTTAATTACCAAACTAAACCTAAAATACATAATATTTTCAATGATAATTTCTTCTCTAGGCCCTGATTACAATTATCTCAGCTCTTTCCTATCACCCATGGGTTCTCCCACTCAAATAAATTGTAATTTGGCAAGAAAATCCTCTTATAATCATAGTGAAATGATTATGAGTCAACACCAGAAACATATCATCAACTATATTATCATAAATCTTTAATCACATCACCATGATTACACATCTCCATATCTCCAACCACATTTCCATAATTAAAATAATTCTATCACTTTCCAAATAACTTTGTACATTCCCCAACAACCCCATTCCATTCTCAATATTAGTGTATCATGAACATGTATAGAATCAAACTTGTACCCTTACCTTACCATGCGTGAGAACCACTATTAGACACCCCATACTATTATTAACATAACTACTTGTGTATCTTAGAATTTTGTACATCAAAACTTGTGCATACACACCAACATCGATCCATTATTTCCTATAAGAATATGTAACCAAAACAACCCATTATACCCCTTAAAATATTTGTAATCAATGAATGAAATTAGACCCCATTAAATATTTACATCATATTCCCTTCTTCCACACCACTTTAAGAATTTCTAACCACAACATAAAAATCCCACATCAATTAACATAAGTAACAAAAAGGTAATCAGAAAAACATCACAACCAATAATCATAAAATATGGGAAAATTACAACAAGTTTCCTCAACCATTTCATTCCATTTCCCCAATTACCAATTAAATTTATTTATTAATGCCATACTTTTCATTTTAATAATATATTCCATTAATAATACGTTCAATTTTAATTCTAGTGTTCGTTATCCATTCCAACCCATACCATTTCAGTTTCATTATTAATTATTTATTCCATCAATAAATGGAAACTAGAATAACACCACACAATACTACCACAACTCATTCTTCTCATGACAACAAGCAATACACTTCCACTTATTCACATCACCAACACTTTCCATCACATTCCTCATATATCATATCCAAATCCAATCCCATAAACCCCATACACCACAATCACTCAACCAAACCACTTTTATCCCATTTCTTATAGCTTATATAAAATTTAAATAATGTATTTTCACAACATTAACTTATTTATTTGAATAGAATTATTCTTAAACCATAATTTTTAGGGGAAACCAATTTATTTCATATATATACATTCTTATTCAAATTTTATGGAATTTATAATAAACATAAGAATCATGACACCGCCCTTTTCATCAAGAAACATTAAAAATGGAATTTTAAAGAATCAATTAATTTAGAAATATAGTTTATATTCAACATTATAAATAATTTCCATTATTTTTTCCTTATTTAAATGATTATTCAATAAAGATTTCCTGTTTCATTAAAAATAGTGGAAAATAGATGATTAAACACACAAAAAATCATCATTTTATCAATCAAATAATTAAACATGAATTATTGGGGTTAAACAATGGAAATAACATGAAAAAAATAAGTATCACATGAACATCCCTTTTCCATTCAAAATTATTTTTAACTGGTTCATCATCTTAATTTATTTCTTACTCCCTTTAATATTTTATCTCAATCCTCCACCTTTTCCCCCAAAACTGTAAACACACATCAACCTAAATCAACAAAAATGGTATTTAATCAAATAGAATGGGATAAATCTCATTAAGACCACTGAAACATATTTACTTCAAAAGGCATAATGATAAGTCCATAGATACCCTACCTATAAAAAAGGAGATTTCACATTATACATAAGGATAAAAGAGAGAGAGGGAGAGAGAGAGAGAGAGGAATCTCATCCTTCCCATAACTAGAATTCACAACCAAACATGGCTCAGACTCAATGTAAAAGACTCAAATGACTCCAAGGATGAGGTTTGGTCATCCAATTTTGAAGGGGATCAAGTGGGGGAGGCATGTGTATTTTTAAAACAATAACAACATTGTGTTCTGTAAATTTTAAATACATAGTATTCAGAATCCCCATTAAATTTTCTAACAACTTGGTGTAACAAAAATATTTAATAAATATTGTTTAAAATATTCATAAATATTTTATTTAAGAGAAATGAGTCAAGAGAGTTAATTTAGATGATTTTAGGAGTTTAAAGTCATTAAAATAGGATCCATGAATTCTTCATATTGAAAGGAGGAAGAAAATATGAAAATCTAGTTAAGGAAATTACCCATATATGAAAACATAGTACTGTTTAAGGGAAACTTGGTTTAACCTTACACAGTTTCAAAAACTTCTTCCCATACAAAACTCATATACAATACATAAGAGAAATATTATTTTACCATTAAAAAGTTGTCTATATTTATGTGGGTTTCTAAAAATCCTAATTACCCTTATGTGGGGTTTATAAAATCACATATACCCTTAAAAAATGGCCAAATACCCTTAAATAAAACATATAAATTCTGGTTTACCATTATAAAAGTATTTTAAACTTGTTATTACCCTTATTAGAGGTGAGGATTACCCCCAAACAATCTACAAGACACCATTATATAACGATATGACAACCTTTAAATGAGTATACAAATATCACTGGTGACTTTATACAAGTAAGACATTACCATTTATGTGTGCTAAGATAACCATACAAAACCTATTAAAAATTATCTTATCTTTATGCAAGATTTAAAAAGGAGGACTTAACATTAATCAATACTAATAAACTGACACCTATCCTTACACAACCCATTTAAATAAATAATTACCCCTACAAAACATTGAGTTTAAGTGTAAGGGTAAATATTTCACTGAAAATAATACATTTTTAATTTATATTATATTTAAATAATTTTCAAAAGGGTTTATTATAACCTTAAAAACCTTGAAAAAATGTATAAAACATTATAATTACATTAAAAATTTCCAAATTAAATCCAATAAATTAATAATGCATTATAATAAATTCTAAAAATTAAAATTACTTGATAATCAATTTTAGAACATCATTATAATTTATAAAATCATTTTTAAACAACTTTTAAAATGTTTGAGACTGATGACATACCACTAAACATTCCACGATAGAAAAGGAAGGATTAAGAATATTCCAAACCTTTACATTAGATAACTATCATCAAATTATCATCCTAAAGAATAAAAACGATCTTGATAAGTAAAAGGGAAAAGTTATAACTACCGTACCTCATGAAACCTATCCAAAATATCATGTAGATAAAACACAACCACCACAAGAACAAAACCATAAGAGATACCTCTCAAACGAGACAACCTATTACCAGTGAAATCAATAAGAGAAAACCATGATTCTACCAACAAAACATCATGAGTAAATCCTTATTATTATGGAAGATACCTCTCAAATAGGATGCTAATATAACACCTCAAACATTTTATGGTATTATTCTATTAAATACATTCTATTAATCACTGCGTTCCTTTGAAACAACACTAGGTTATTTAGGATATAGTCAAAACCTAGACATTAAATATAAATTTTCCACTTTTATATTTTGAATTTTAAATAATGGTCATCTAGAGTTGTGAACAGTAAGTCATTTGGAGTCTGATAGAACAAACTTGAGTTTTGGTGAATAGTAACATAAACTTATGAATAGTAATATGAATAGTAATATGACCCTTTTGAGTAGTAAATAATAAGATTATTTTTTCTTCTTAAGGAAATAATATAATGAGATCTTAATTAGTTTTTCAATGAGAAATAAAACTAATTGCACCTTTAAGATTGTTATTTTTTTAATTAACTATGAATTTATGTAAAAATTAAATTAAAAATAGTTAGAAAATTATTTTCAAAAAATGGAGTTCATTTTTGAAATCTATATGAAATTAAATGGTTAGGGTGAATTTTGGGATTTTTTCTGAAATAGTTATTTTTTTAGTGAATAGAAAAAAATACAGTATTTAGTTTCGATGTGTTAATGAGATCATTAATTTTGTAATAATGATGTCATAAATATGGTAGACATGTGTATAGTTAAATAATATGTGAGGTTTCCCAAGTAGTCTAAACCATGGGAAAATACCATGGGCAGGCCCATGGTTTTGCAAATACCACTCATGAGGCGTCCCTTGAAAATTATTAAAATAATCCACCACTTTTCCTATAAATACCATCTCTTCCCTTCATTTAATTCATTCCCAATTATCCCTCGATGAATATCTGGCCTCCTTACCTCCATAGTAGTTCTCCCAAGGTTTCCTCATGCCCCCAAGGTCCCAACCATCATGTTCTAAGGGTTACCCATTGAAGTTCTCTTTTATGTGGTATAACATTTAAGTTTCCATAACATGTTCTTATGTACTTATTATTCTTGATCTATTTATGTATTATGGTTAATTTATGGACGGGTTACCCTTGTCCCCTCTCTTCTTAATGTTTTCTAAAACCCTGTCGCGTAGCCATTGGGCTGTAAAATTTTTTGTAATAGATTTTTCACTTATTCGTTTATTTTGAGTTCCTTCCTTATTATTTCTTCATATTTTCTTACCCAAGGGGCACGAAATATCCAGAAATCATGTATATTTTGGATGTTATCATGTTTATGTAAAATCCTCATCATTATTTTTTCCCTCTCCCACTTATTTAAAGAATAAAACCATTGTCCGTGATATATCGAATTATAGACATTATGGATGAGTAATCTAAATTTCCATTAATTGTTTCAATTTTGGTCATGAAACCATTTATATGGTTGAACCTGGTTATAATATATGTGTTATGACTCACCCATGGTTCTGGAATTCTTTTTTACTCATGGTTCTAATTTATAAAACAAAATGAGGTTGTTATTATCAAAGAACCACTAAAACGATCTAAACGAACATCATTAATGTTTTATGTAATGAATCATCATCATGGTATATAACCCAAAAACATTATAAGATCAATTATATCTCCATAATTTAATTAATAATATTCATTAAAAATTATTTAAGTTTAACCGTGTTTTATATGAACTTCTATTCATGGTAACAATAAACGAACCATGAAAACCAAAGAAGAAAATGGTTCCAAAACATGAAAATTGAACCAATTAGACCCATATAAAGGGCCATTAATGAACCTAATAAGGTTATAATTAATAAATTAAAAGTATAGGAGGTTCGGGAAATATTTATTAATGAAGCTAAATTTTATTATTCAGGTCATTAAATCAAACGAAGAACACACTCGGGCATAAGGTAAGGGGTTTCTCATCTCACTTTCATTTCTGTGAGATTTTCCTTGTTCACCACTTATTTCTTGTATGTGGTATATGTGTACTTCCATTTGATATATAATAACATTATTCTATTTATATTAATGTTATTAAATGATTCATTTTATGTTCATTAAGTTCTGGTTATATGATTCGACTGATTACATTACGGTAAGGGACTTTGTCTCAACTACCTTTTCGTTGCGACTATCTTTGTATTGTGCACCTAATAATCCTTATGTAGTGTACCTACTCCCCATTTGAGATCAATTTTCATTTGAAATTATATTTATATTATATATCCATAATCTCAGGTCATGGATATGTTTGTTTTCTAAACTGTATACCATGTTACTTACGATGTTTATTTGGAAATTGATTTTAATTATAGTAATATTGATGAATCTTTATGCTCTACTCTATATGGATATTGAAAAGGAATATTGACCTTGTATTGAATCAATGTATAAATAATTCTTTGGACATGTAGTGGTAGGTGGGGCCCACTATAGCCCTTTGATGCATCATCATGTCTCATGAGACAAAATAGTTTGGCGACAAACCCTTAGATTTGTTTCCAAAATTCAGAAGGGTTTCTCCCTATAGAACTAAACCGTTTTTACAGTATTATGGTTTCATGTGCCAGATACATGATGTCTAGTTAATAATCATCCTCTTTATTCATTATCAGTTATTATTATTATCCATTAGGTTTTCACTATGAAAAAATCTATGGATGCAGTTTCATTCTCAATTTATTAATGGAATTAGTTATTCATTTATTCACTATGCCATATTGATTATGTCACATTGATTGTGATTCAATTATTATTGTACTCATTATTCCTCTATTTGTAACCCTTACTAATCATTTCAGCTCACCCATTTCATTTTCTACCTTCAAAAGGGGATTAAGAGAATATCTCTTATTAAATTCCTGGGGATTCCATTTTTAGTTTTGTTAAGTATTGAATTTTGTAAACTTTTACAATGTATTTTGAGTAACATCTATGAATCTAGTTTCTTCAAGACTACTAAACCAAGCGTTCCTTTGGGATTTTCATTCCTTATAACCATGCCAATATCACATGTAATGCACCAGCTTCAGCCTAGAGGGGTCGAGGTGTTACAGTTAATGTGGCACCATCCTCTTTACTCATGTATAACTCTTCCCAACTAATATTTCATTGTAAAATATGTTTTTCAAGATATCAAAACCTTGAGAAAAAATTACTTAGCTTGATTAAAAAAAATTCAGTTTATTTTGAAAAGGGATTATTAGGAATATTTCATGAAACTATTCAATGTTAAATTTTGCTAACTTTCAAAAATTTTCCCCAAAAAATCCACTACAAGGTTTCGGTGAAAGGAGTATGAATTAATTAGGAAATATATTATTTTCTCACTCTCTCCAATAATGTTTGGGAAGCATATTTAACCTTTGGATAGTCATATTGATGGTTCCCCATAATATAACCTGAGAAAAAATTAACTTTATAGACATAGGAAACCTTGAATGACTAAACCCCAGAGAACCAACCCACACCCTCTCCTTAGTTTACCACCTAAATCTATTACTACCTGAACCCTGAACTATAAAAGTTAGACAATTAAACTCCAATTCCTCCACCACTCAAGAGGGATCTTCACTGAAACCTTACTTCATAGACATACCTTCCTCTATGATCACTGCACAACCTCTCACTACTCACCAATATGGAAACTCAAAGGGTTTGACATATTAATCAATCATCGACCTCATAAAATATTTAAAAAGTTGTTTCCATCATATATTCATAGAATTAAAATGAAAGAATTGACTAATCAGGTCCATAAAGTATTCTCCAAATCTATATACACTCTCTTCCCTCTATAAAATATCTTGAAGATCCTTAAAATGATCATATATCCACACTAAATAAAGTAAATTTTCCTTAAATATCATATAAAATGACCACCTTAAAATCTCCCAAGAATCACCAAACATCATAACTACCAATATATAATCTATTTTTTAAAATAATATAATGTAATGATAACCTAATAATCTATCCATGGTCTTCTAAAACCCAAAATAAACCTCAAACTTCTCCAACTAATCCAACTATCAGGTCTAGAGGACCCATACAAGAACTTTGGAACATCCTGCCTTTGTTATTTCAATAAGGATATATCCCAATACCTCTCTTCTTCTTTTTTATGCCCCAAAACATGATGTAATTTTGATGACAAATATTTAAACTAGGAGACAAATATCATAGAAAAATCCACATCCGCACTAAAATCAATAAAAATAGTCCCCAACGCATTATAAGAATAAAATAAATCCACGAAAACTCCCATACAAAATGACCCACTTAACAACACCACCATATGATATCATGGACAAAAACACACCATTATACATCATCCACAATACACCTCTTTTCCACACAATAATTCTAACCACCATTTCAATCCCCAATGATCCCATTCAAAAAACCACACCACACCTCCTCAACTTAATCAAACAACCAAACCATATCTACTGCAGACAAAAAACATTTTGGGACCCACTCACCACATCATGTTATTGTATTCTTTGGTAAATAATGAATCTATTGTATGGTTTATAAACATGTTATAAGGAATGTGTATTAATGGGTAAGGGGTTTCATTACCCACATATTCTTGAATCCATAACAAACATTACTAGCATAATCTCTATCTCAGTAATCCCAAATATTAGGAATGTAGTTAAACACTTTTATAACTTCTTTATAAATAATTTAGGTGTGGTAAGTAATATTATTTTCATCAATTTTAAGACCATTCCAAAAAACCTTTTCTATTAGCATATTTGTGTGATTAAAATTTTATGGGAGGTGGTTGATTTCACCAATACAACCACAACACAAAACATATTCACAATAGGGATACATATTCCAAAAAACCAGTGACATTATTGACACAATATTCTCAGTTAATAAATATAAAGGATCTATGATGTAGGATTCATTACAGAACATAATAACATTAAATAGTTTTTAAAATATCGTATTATAATTCACAAACTTTTTTTAAATGAAGAATATCAATACTTCAATGTATAAATCAGAAAAAAGTCAACAAAAAACAACACTCCACATTTCCAATATATTACCATGGAAACATTAGGCTTTAAATTTAAATATCTATAACATGTGACTAAGTTTAAGACAAAATCTGCACTTTAATAATCTCATTTATTATACTTAATATACTTAAAAAAGAAATTATAGGTTCATCTTGTTATCGTAGAAACCCACATCTAACTTCATTTTAAAATTTACACATTCCTGGTTCTTGTCCTCAATTTAAATACTCCATTACATATACAATATTCTTTCAGAATTATAATGATAAAGCATTCTCTCAGATCACAAACTGAAAAAATACACATGTTTTATTACCGTGTTTCATATTTATTATGCTGGAACTAAACATTCTTCAAACATTTCATTACTGAGTGAAACATGATTATATACCTTAGTAAGGGTAACAAGATTTTACTTCCATATTTTAATACAAAATGATTAGTATATAACCTGTTTTCATATTATAAATACAACATATTAAACATGATACACACAAAATATTCACATACAATAAATTCAATAGTTAACACTCAAAAATTATTTTTACTTTATACATGCATACCAAAATTAAATGCATTTGGATTAATATAAAAAGAAAAAATATTTTAGTAATAAATTTATTTATCAGTCTTGAAAATAATATATTTAATAATATAAAAAGATTCAAGTCTCAATTATCGTAAATAATAATGATCGTTCTTGAGGAATTTAAAATAGAAAAGGTCAATAATTAAAATAAATTTCTAACACATGCAAGTTATATATCATGAGAAGGAAGGGAAAAATAGAATGAAATTTACATTTCAATGTTCAATAAATTACATAATTTTATATAAAAGGGTTTTAACTATTCTTGGTGATTGTGATAGATTTTTTATTTTGAAATAACTAAAATTGCTAATGGTTATAACTAAGCAATCATACAATCTTAATAAATTTAGAATCAAATGTCATAATAATTTCCAACCTAACACATTCTTACAACTTATGATTTTACTAATATTATAGAATTGAAATTATACCTAAAGTAAGGTGTATGTTTATTCTTGTTAGGACTTCCAAATCAGTATATGAATTAATCATCATGATATCCAGTTTTTTATATTTTTAGAAATTTAAATTTCCAAAATAACGTTCTATAATATTACAATAACATATACTTGCGATAAATTATTAATGGAAATAAATGCATGAAATATTTACTTATATGAAAACCAGAATACACCTTAGCATTGTTTTTAAATTAATAATTTTGATATGAAATAAGGAAATATACTCAAGGTAAGATACTTTAAAAGGTTTTTCAAAATTCAGTGATTATTAATGAAAAAACACACGAAGTATGATTTTCTTACAATTTCAAACCTTAGGAAAAGAGTATAGGATTTATATAAATTTTATGATAGGAAACATAGATAATCAGTTATAACAGGCAAGGTAATGACAAATTCAATTTTTAAAAATGATTTAAATAAATTTATCAGGATATTTAATCACAATTTTACTATTCCCTTTTAGATTATATGACTAAATCAATAAAAAATAATAGTTCATTAAAAGCTTTAGTATATAAGAAGTCATAGAAGAAAATATAATATTTAATGTTTATTGGAACTAATGACCATGATGCATGTACCTTACTATGATTTTCACCCTAAAATGGTTTCATTTTCAACTAAACATTTTAGTGGGTTGAAGAAGCCCTTTCATTAGATCATAGGGCCCCCAAAAATATCTATTTCATAGCTAGTATCCTTGGTTTAAATCACATGTTGGGATCAGGTTCCATAACTTTCCTACCAAAACCATGAATCCTTACATATTTCTAACTCCAATATCTACCCTATCACTCAACATAAAACTTTTTTATAACTTTATCACAACCCCTCATTCTAATGGTTCCCTGATTAGGCCAAAAAACAGAGAAAGTAAGATAATGAGCCCTAAGTCTCGCATTCTTTAGGTCTTAGGTTGGAGACTAAAACTTAGTGTGTATGTGTATATATATATATAAATAATCTCTCCCATGGAATACATTAACCTTAACATATAAGATATTATTGGTAAAAGGGGAATAAACCTCTAAGAAACTCCATAACACAATATAAAATAAAGGAAACCAAACCATCCCTCACTATATGTAAAAAGCTAAAAATATAATACAAAGACATTTAATATCCAAGAAAATAACCAACTCCATCAATGTTACACAAACAAAAACCTCAGATCTGGTGATTTAAACTACAAAAACTAGAAAAACTATTATGGGGTTAGCACTTGATAGTACTCAGTAGGATCATGAATCTAATAAAATTAACTTACATTTGCAATAAATATGCAAGAATAAGTAGGAGTGAAACCAAAACCAAATTTCATCACAAAACCAAACCACCAATCTATAATCCTCACCATAATTCTTCCTCCTATAAGCCATGATTATAATTATCTCACCTCTAGCCTATCACATATGGGTTCTACCAATTAGGCTTGTATCAACATGGAAATATCATCCTCTCATAATCACAAGGAAAAGAGTATGATCTGACACTATCCACATATCATCAACCAACATTCTATATATCCTCAACCACATAACCATGATTTTATATATCCACTTTTACCACCAATTTACCTAAATAAACATAATTCAATTACATTCCAAACATTCAGGTATATTCCCCACTAAACTCATTCCATTATCAATAATAGGGTATCATGAACATGTATAGAATAAACTGCACTCCCTCCTCCTACCATGGGAGACTTGCACTATGAACTACCATATACTATTTTCAATAGTACAACTATTGTAATTTTTATTTTCTCCATCGTAACCCAGACATAATTTCTAACCTCGAGACATTATATCCCAGGAGAATATGTAACCACCACGAGCTATTATATCCCTTAGAATATTTGTAACCATCATGAGCTATTATAGACCATGAAACATTTCAAATATCCTTATTTATTCCACACCACTACTAGAATTTCAAAACAAAACATAAAAGTCATGTATTAATTAAAATAAGTCAAAACCAGTAAATAAAAACCACATCACCAATAATAATCATAATATATGGGTCAAATACAACCTGTTTACCCAATAATTTCATTCCATTTTTCCAATTACCGACCATATTTATTCAATAATCCCATCATTTTCACATTAATAATAAACCCATTTAACCACAGTTCCCATTATAATTCAAGTGTTCACTAGCCATTAAATAACATAAAATTTTACCCTCATTATTAAAAATTTATTTCTTCGCTATTGGGAACCAGCTTAACACAACACAATATAAAAAGCACATCCTTATCATGGATAAAGGCCCTACAATTCAACCATTTCACATCACCACTGATTCCCATCAAAACTACAACATATGATAACCACATCTCATCAAATCCACACCACACACCCTAACCACACATCACAACCACTTTTCACCCATTTTTAATATATTATTTCAAATTTAAACATGGATTTTTGAACTCATTCACTTTTTTATTTTATGTTCATTCTCACTAATACCATAATTTCATTGGGTAGAAAATTATTTTCAAGATATATGTTCTTATCCATATTTCCAAGAAGTTATAATAAACATAATCATTTCCACACCAACGTTCTCATAAATAAAAATTCAAAAATGATGTTATAAAGAATCAATAATTATAGAAACATAGTTAGTATATCAAATTAAAGAATATTTCCATTCTAGTTGACTTCATTAAGTGATTATTCATTATTGGATCAAATTAACATTAGATATAATATTAAAGAGATCACTGGACATTAAAAAAATAAAAATTTCAAAAATCACAACATTAAACATGAATCAAAAGGGTTAAATAATGTAAATAAAATAAAAGAAATTTTTTTTAAACAAACATGCAATTTTTACGTCCAATTTATTTTTATCTGGGTCACCCTCTTCATTAATTTCTTACTACCCTTAATGTGTTCTTGTAAACCTCTGTATTTCCCAAGAACTGTAAGCTCAAAAAAATCACATAAAAAATAGTAGTGAATAAAATTTAAAGGGAGGAATCAGAACAAGACCATTCAAGAATAATTATTATAGAAGATAGTATGATAATTACAGAGACCCCCACATAGAAAATAATGATCTTTCACACTACACCTAATGAAAGAGGTGAGAGGGTGAAGGGAAACTCAGACTTTATAGACTTTGAATTCATGACCAAAGGTGGATTATAATTAATGAATAATACTCAAAAGACTCTAAAGAATGTGTTTAATCAAATTAAATTTAATGGGTATTTAGAGGGGGAGGTCTATGTATTTTTATAACAATAGAAAAAAATAATTCTAGAAATTAGAAATACCAAGCCTTCATTATCCCCATTAAATACTCTAATGAATTTTTATAAATAAAATATTTAATTCAGAGTATTTAAAATCATAACAAATATTTTATTTAATGGAAATAAATAAATATATTTAATTACAATGATTTTATTAGTTTATATTTGTTGAAATTTTATCCACATAGTTTTCGCATTGAAAAGAGGTGGAAAACAAAAAATATGGGTTAAGAAGTTTTCCATGCATGATAGCATAACATTTTATAAGGGTAACTTGTTTTACCCTTACATAATGGTATAAATATGCTACCCATATGCAACTCATACATGTTGTTTAAGGCTTTTAAGGTTTTACACTTATACAGCTGGATATATTTATGTAGGCTTCAGAAAATCTTGGTTATCCTTATTTATGGTCTAGATAATCCCAAATACCCATAATTAGGGTTAAAATACCCTTACATAACCCTTATAAATTTATGGCTACCCTTATAAAATTATTGGAAACTTTTTATTTCCTTTATTTGAGGTAGGTATTACCATTATGTGATCCACAAGATACCCTTAAGTAAGGATATTATTTCATTTCTTCTTTTATAAGAATCTCTCTGGTACCCTTACACAAGTAATACATTTCCTTTACATGAGATGGGGGTACCCTTATGAATCCTATAAAGAAAATTATCTTACCATTACACAACATTTCAAAAATAGGACTTACCTTAATGCAATGCAAAGAAAGTGTTAATTACATATATAAAATTGCTTTAAAACAAGACTTACCCTTATGTAACTCCAAGTGCATGTGCAATGGTAATTATTTCACAAAAAACATTACATTTATAATTTAAATAATTTATAAATAATTTATATTAGTGTTTATTATTACTTTTAAAAACTCCAATAATCTTATAAAACATTATAATTACTTTGAAAACTTCCAAATTAATTCAAATAAATTTTAAAACAATTAAAATACCTTTAAAATTTTAAATTAATTCCATAACAATTTTACACACTCTTTATAATTTATTAAATCATTTTAAAACAACAGTTAATATTTTTAAATCCACTCTTGAACCATTGAATACCCAATAATTGATAAGGAATACATCAGAATATTTTATACCATTATAGGAATAACATAGGCCCTTCCTTGGTCTCGGAGTTCACCTTTGGATTAGGGAATCAAATTTGATAATTCCCATACTCGCCACTCATTTGAAATTGAACTATAAAAGGTTCCTTATAATGTACTTTATTTCCCACTATTGATATATTCTTGACACCATGGAAATTAGTTTCTTTATTACCTTTTTATCCACAAATAATATATATTCCAATTTCTTAGAGACATTCCCATGATTTCATAATCTTATATTCTCAACATGTAGGAAGCTAAATGTTTTTTTCGGTCAAGGTCATCATGATAATCCATTTTTCACTTATTAGGTTCATCCACAAACTCACCTATGTTGAGATGCATAATAATATATCAATATATTTGTTTAGGAAGAATCAAATACTTTCATATTTTATCTATCATTTCATTTTTTATCTCCTAAGGGAAATTAAGGCATCATACATCACATTCAAAATTAACTTGATTCCTCTTGTTCCATCCATTTATTATAACAAAAAAGGATATTTTTAGAAACAATAATCATAGTGGGAAATCATATAGTCATGAAAATAACTTATATGATGACTAAATCATGACACCTTAGTTTCAAACTATTCAATAATTGGTTATTATATATTTAAATACTTTATAATGGTTCATAAGGAAAATGTGAGTTAAGATAAGAATCTAATTCATGAGTGTCAAACTAGGTGAATAGTAATATAACATTCATCATGCACTAGAATAATGGTTGAGATACACTCAACTAACTCTTTTCAAGGTTATTATCACAAGATGTATCTTTTCCAAAACCAAGTCCACATGTAGTATACATACAAAGATATACTTTTAAGAAAACCACATAATATCTACCTTACCAAAACGCTAGGATGTTATCCAATTATTAAAAGCATACATAGGGTTTTCAAAAAAAATTATATAATCTTAAAATCCAAATATTAACTAAACCCTTCTCTAATACCAACGATAATTGCCCATAATTTTTTCATATAGATATTACAGAATTTTTTATGAATATTCATTATATAACATTATGATCTAGTCCACAACCATAATTGTTTAGTGTATTTGAAAACTATATACATAAATATCTTACTTCATAATGGATATTAAACATCACCCAAAAAATTCCTCTCATATTATACCCTTCTTTGAAATACTCTATATAAAACCCTTCTTCAAAACTTGGTGAAAGAAAACCTAAGAAAGAGTGAGCTTAAATGCTCCATAGTGTTAAACAAGGGTGATATCAATCAGTGATTATATAGCATGGGTTATGAATAAGAAAATTAGATCATTACCACCACATAAAATTTTAATTTAACAACTTTGGTTTTATAGATTAAGTAATATTATTATATTTATATATATCTATGGATTTTTTTAGTGGACTTGATGCTGTGTTTGGGTGTCTTCGGACTACAAAATTAATATATATTAAATATATTCACATATTTTAATGCAAATGAATGAATAATTTTTATATAAATGGTTTTATAATTTTCTAGGATCTCAAATTGGGAAAAAAGACCATAGTTGTTTCCATAATACAGGGTTTACCCTAGGCATGAAATAAAGTAGGTTGGCATGAATCAATTTGTAGAAGGAATGCATTGGCTAGTGCATTTAAAATAAATAAATAAACACATAATTTATTTTTATTAAATTAAATAACCTAATACTCCCTCTATAAATAATGAATTATTAAAAATCTATATGGTTAACAATATAACCATGTGATATTTGAGAGGAGGTGAGACTGTTCTTTGTCGACAGATCACGACCAGAGAATAATGATAAACATGTCAAAGTGAATCAATAGGTAGAAAAAAAAATAGAAGGCCTTCTTCAATGCAGGTGAATACACTCTTCACTAATTATTGATCCATAATTTAGGTAGGTATCATTATTATATGTTTACTCCCTTCCGATTGTTATGCATACATTTTTTATATGTTTTTATTGATTTTTGAATTCCCATCCTTCGTGTGAGCCCATTTGATAAATTGAATTATTTAAATTAGTTTATTTTCATTATTATTTACTTTATCCTAAATTACCCAATTTATTAATCACCATCCATGATCACATCGACCAATTATGGATTCACCTTTTTATTGTGTTTTCCCCCATTATTGTTCACATTCTTCACCATTGGCCTATGAGGTCATAGTTTGATATTGATGGGGTGTGTTTGAGCATGATCAAACCCCCAAATTAATATAATTTGTGTGAATTATGTATGAATTATTAATTTGGGGATGGATCATGGATTATTTTGGGATGAAAATAATTGGTTTTTGGATTTTGGATCTAGAGCTGCAACAAGAGGTGCTATGGATTTACATATATTGAATTTCCAATTTCCGGCCACTATAGGTTATAGATTGATGTTCAGTGATGGCCCCCAGGTTTTTGTGGTCAATTTATATGATTTATAGCATCGATGAGGGATATGCGATCTATTTGACGAAATGCATTGTTCTGAAAATTTTTCAACTACACACTATGTAGTGCAAAAACAGACACACTAGGTAATTCTATTTCATTGGAAGATAGGGCTTTCATCCATGTTAATGATCACACACCATGTGAATATGCCCTAATTCAAAGGGACCATACCTAGGTATCCAGGCATGTTATAGTTGTAAATTCCTCGGGACCCTAGTTTGTCACAAACACCATGTCACCCTAGGGACACATCAGGTAACTATATGTGGACAACCGAGCTGTGTTCTAGGTGTATAGAACCTTAACCCTAGGTAGAAATAAACATTGTGTTCCCATGTTGACATACCGTGTAGTGTGACATGGCATCCCAAGCTGCGTAGGGGAGAAAAACCAATGCAACAAGGTGAGGATACACCATGCGACCCCTTGTTCACATTGTGTACCTGTTCGTAGGGCATCCAACATTCACTTATCATTTTTTGAAACATTTATTTTAGCTTGTGAGTAGACTATACTAAGTAGTTTACTATGAATAATTTGATGATATACTTCTTAGTGGATCCTGAGATATTTAGTGAGGTGTTGAGGGCATGAGTCTAATTCAGGAAACACTTGAAAAATATTAGTGATCATATATGATCATCAAAGAGATACTGGGGTTGGAAATACCCTTCCATAATATAAAACAAGTCTCACATATTCTCTATTTTAGTTGATTGGAAACCCCTATTATACTAGGGTTAGGATCCTCTACCCACTGAGTGGAACCCCCTATCATACCAGGGTGTGAGTATTATACACATCGAGTTTCACCCCTATCACACTAGGCAACAGGTACTATACCAACATAGTGGACCCCCCTTGACGCACTGGGCATGATTCTTTTATCTACCGAGTGGCACCCCTTATTGTACTGGAGAGTGCGTCGACTATTTGAAATTGTATCCCCTCAAATATTGGAGTTGTGGTGAGGTGAGGGTCCTCTACATGACTTTCCTGGATAGACATGTGAGATGTTGGGCATCAAAGATGAAACTTTAGAGTTACAAGAATACTCATTTTCCAAGATGGGCTAAAGAGATCGATTTCCCCTTTCTCTCTCAACTGAATTTCATTATGATCATATATCATGGGTTTTTCTTCCCTTGGGATATGGGTCGATATGGCTACTATTTTTTAATTAAATTTCCCCCTTTGTGGTTTTCACGGAATCTTACTGGGTATGTATATACTCATCCCTTCATGGGGTTTTTCCAAACATGTTATGTCTTGTGTAGATGATTGAAAAATAAAAGGTAAAACTGGTAGAGCTTAGTGATACTTCAGAGAATTGAATGTGTTCAGTGGTTAGACATAGTGATCAGGATTTGAGTACACTTCGTCTTTCTATTTTCAATTTTTTATTAGGATTGGATTTCATTTCTGTTTGGGAATGCATTTCCCCTTTCTAATTTGTTTTATTTGTTTATATTATGCTGTATTACCTAGATTTTATTTACTCTAGATGTTACAGTATTTTATTATTTCTCTTCATGTTTTCTTGAAGATGGCTTTGTGTTTGTATACTAGTTCATTAATCTATGGTCTCAGATTTGATTTATGCCTTCTTGGTTCTTTTCGCCAACCCATATCCTATTAAAGGTGGGTTTAGGGTTTTCACACATAGAATTCCATCATATAGGTTGGCCCTAGTGGATCAGGTTGTGATTATGTGGTATTAGAGAAGTTTGTTCTTGTGTCAGTGTTGGTGTGGGACCCATGGTGAGGATTGGTTTGGAAACATAAGCCAATGGTTAGTGTATCAAGTGAGCCTTTATGGATAATGAATCTAGTGTTTGGGTGATGACTATGATATCCATTCAACAGGACCCCGATTACCTACATATTGACTCAGTATATGAAGACATCGATTTCTAGGAATGATTGTTAAATTCATCATAAAAAATTGAGTCCTTTTTCCATCCTTCATGATTTAGCTCTCTATATATGCTTATCTTACCATTGTATATATTGATCAATTTTCAGATTCCTACATAGAGATAACTATCTTGGTTACAGATACAAGATCATAATAATAATATTTTAAGTGATGATTCCTTATCTTATGGGTCATCTCATGAGGTGTTTCCACTAGGCAGGTAGGGAGAAACTCCCTCACCTATCTAGCAGTAGATAGAGCCAACTAGTCAGGATAATGATGTGTGTAGTATTAACACACTATGTGAGTTACAAAATCATATATTGAGGTTCTATGATGATCTAGATCCCCATGAATTAGTGTATTGGCTAGATTTAGGGATCCGAGTCTTTAGACTATTTTAGACCCCAACTGATATGATGGTTGTGATGGTAGCCATTCTTTTCCATGGAATAAAATGGAATTAGTGGATCCTATTGATGAAGACTCATTATAATATGATTATACCCTAGTCAGAATTCCAAAATATAATTGTTTATGAGTGATACACTTCATTATTATACTCTGTGAGGATTCAAAAGCTTCTTGAAGCAGGGTGGTATGATAGTTTACGAGTACACCATGATGTTCAATTACCTTATTAGATACTCCCTCAACATGGTGCTGATGGTTTCTTTAGGTGTGGAAGACTGATTATGTCCTTCATAGACACATTCATGCCATCATAGTCTACCTATTCATACTTACTTATACTGGAGTTCTAGAGTTGGATCTGGTTATAGAGAACTTCTTAAAAGGGGGTGATGGGTGGATGGTTATGGAGGTGGAATTCATGGCACTGATTCTTCTATAGTATCTCCTAGTAGAAAGTCATTAGGGATTTGATATAGGATACAAACCCATGACATTAATTAGGAATGTGGAACGACAACATAAATTTATCACAAAGTAACCCCTTAGCTAAGAGAGGGGAGTTATTTTTCTTGTGATGGGTTAGGACCCATGGAACTTGATTTCCTAACACGAAATACTGAGGAGGGATGATATGAAGTGGATGGACCACCATGGTAGATGTAGCATCATGATCAGGGATCCCCCAAGCATATTTAGGGTGGACCATAGGGATGCAATGATGGAAAAGGAGTAGGTGGAATTGTAGAGGGAGGATCTATTAGTGGGGGTATATGCTTTGAGATACTGCCGAAACTAACACCAAGTGTCCCATGAAAGTCTTATAGAGATGGTGGTCAAGGCTATGGGAAGCTTCTTACTATGCAGGGATATGATCAGGCAGCTCACAAGATGATTCCAGGTACGATCTATTTCTTTTTTACTTAAAATCTAGTACCTATAGACAAATGAGTGAGTCATTCCTTTATCTTAACATCCCTTTTGAAGGATCTAGATATACCTATTTATACCTTATCCTGACATATTTTTTAGGAGTTTTGACTGGGGGTGATTATTTAATATCACATATCTACTGGATGTGTAAGCTAGATCTGTATACAGAGAGTTTCTCATGGGACCACTTGGTCATCATGATGAAACCTTATGACTTATTCTTGGGTATGGAATGGTTGTCCATGGTTTGGGACAAGTTTTACTATCATCATAGACTATTTAGGTAAATCTAGATAGAGGGGCCGAGATTATCCTTCTAAGGAAAGAGATATCTCATTGCTTAGTAAGAGGACCATGTAAACAAGAAGATGCAAACCATCACCCATAAATTATAATGTTTATCCCTTGGTGTATTGGGTTCTTCAATCATTTTATTCCTTTAGTAGTGGATATTTATATGGAAATATTAAATGAGGATGCTCTGAGACTACCTCATTAGTGATCTAGTCCTTTTACACACGTCATTACATGATCTTTGACATAAAAATCAATTAATTACAACCTAACTATCATGAGGTTTGGTGTCTTAGGAAGAATAGCTTCAAATTACATCAAAGTGTGGCTAAGATAAAACTTATTTATTTCATTCTCTATAAAGAGATATTAAATCCTTTAAAGATCATAAGACTTCCTGGGATAACCTGGTGAATACATAGACAAAATGGGTGAGATAAAAATACCTATAAGAAAATATACATGATAATAAAGCATAATATGTGAGTCTAAGGTATAACATATATCATAAAAGAGAATCCAAAAGGGAAATAAAATGGAAGAATATCTCAAATAACATGGTATCATAAGATCTTATCATCATTGTAAATGCGGAAACAATAAAAAATATGACACAAACACAAGTCAAGTATAACTATGTACAAAACATCACATGGAAATTATAGTCCTATAATGAATTAGTTTCAATCGCTAATCCCATACATAATTTCTCATGAGACTAAAATGTTATCCAATTCATTAGAGGGATATAGAATTCCAAGAAAACCCATCACACTCATATTATGTACAAGAATATGTATTCCAAAAAATAAAATTAATCATAAGTCATAAGCATAAGAATTTACCATGGAAAGAGATGGGTTGCATAATCCTCTCTCAAAACATAATCAAAATAGATTTCTTAAATAAAGAATTCGAGAAATAGTCAAAAGGCATGTATTACCCCGTAAAATTAAGGGAGAGTGAGAAATATCTATATAAGATACATATATATAGTATTTAGTATATTTTATAACATTAATGGTTTTGGTCATTGAGAATAGAAATAATTTTTAAAAAGATAAAAAAATACATTTTTGAGGAAAATAACATTTTCTATTTGAAACTAAATTAGAAATAATATGATTCAAAAAATGTTTTGGAAATAATTTTCTTGGAAAAAAACTTTGGAAACATATAATGGATTCTTCTAGGAAAATGATGGCTGAAAATATCGTTTATGATGTACACATTAAGAAGTACCTCGTTCAGAAAAAGATAATAATTTTCCTTTTAGACCATTTTTTAAAAATTTTACAAGGGTAAAAATGCATTTAAACAGTCAAATAATATAATTAAAAACATTTTTTAAACTCGTTTGAGAAAACATAGATATATAAGATAAAGCGTTTTTTACTGAAGAGAGAAATAAAGTCGATTTTACTTTAAAACATTTTCTCAATATTTTCAAGTACCAAAGAGAGAAAAATGGTACTATTACTTGAAATGTTACTGAAACAAAAAATGGAACTATTACTTGAAAGGTTCATGAAATACTAGAGGGGATTAAAATAAAAGATTTTTTATATGATTGTTAAATAATTTCAAACAATTTAAATTAAATCATAAATAATCTGGATTTAAATGAGATTAAAACACAAACCCTTTCCAATTTGATAACTTTTGAATCAAAATTACAATGAATGAAGTAAATTTTTTGTAACATAAATTATTAGGAATTATAAATTAATCATGATATAATATGTAAAGGGTAATTATATACACCATTGAAAATAATTTATGGAATAAAATAACTTTAATCTTAAAAAGGATGTTTTGATATGAAACCCTTACCTCCAGTCCTAACTTGCAGTGTATGTATTTTGTTTCCTATATAATAAAATTATATAAATATTTATAATGGGGAACTTTTCTAGGTTTAATCCATAATACATAAACCATTTACTTTATTTATTTTAGTGATTCATTTAATTACATAATCAGTTATAACCACATTGGGAATTTTGAGGATGCATTGTTAATTAGTTCAAAAAGACATCAGTGTATTGAACATGGTCAATTAGTTAACTATTCAATAATATAAGGAATAATATTAATGAAACAGTTATAATTTTTATAAATAATTTATACATTTAAAATTAACCATGAATTATGGTTATGAAAAATGAACTACGTTACAATCATGGAGATAGTAGGTAGTACATACGCATGTGCAACATTTCCATTTTCCAATATTCATGATAGAAAGAAGATATATTTTAATTTGTCTTTATATAATGATAATTATATAATAAATACTCTATTATTTAATTAAATACACTTACATATATCATGAATGTGATGTAGTATTAAAATAAACGAATCACATAGCTTCACGAGGGGGTAGTGCACCGCAAACACGAACGACGTTATCATGATCAATGAATGGTATGTAAATAAGTTATATTATATATAATTTCTATATAAGGGTAAATATATCATGATTATAATATATATACACGAAATATATCATTATTAATAACCATGTTTGGCAATGATGGAAAAAAAATTAGATCAGTTTTCGAGGAGGTAGTTCGTCGTACAGACGATTGAAGATTTTGTTTCCCATTTGATAGAAGTGGATATAGATTTAAATTATTTATTTAAAAAAATAAAATAAAATAATATTATGTATACTAATTTTATAATTGGATAATATTTTATTAATATTTTATGGAGGTTGAAGAAGAAATAAAATAAGGATGCTCGGTTAAGAACATTACCTCTTCTTCGGACCACGTATTTATGATTATACATAAAGACTTCCTAGATCAGATTTATAACAAAATAAGTACTCTAAAATAATATTAGGTATTTAAGGAATTTATATGGGAAGCTATTTGATAAACCAATTGGATTTTAAAGTATATATTTGAGAGGATAGTGAGTGACCTTTTATAATGGAGGAGTAAAATTCTTGTAAATACCCAAAACTATTCAACAATGTGAAGTCATTTTAATGAAAGGTTCCTTAAAAATTTAAAAATAAAGTAGTGGAGGAGATTTAATTCTGATAAAAAAATATAAAAATAAAAATAATATTGTTATTAATATTTTATCTTCTTTATCTCTAAGGTTACTCAGGTTCACTTTTTAAATTTTTTTCTTGATAACTTCTTTTATAATATAATTACTATTCGTTATGACAAAAAAATTAAGTTAAACTTATTATATTATATAATGTTTTTTATTATAAATATGGAATCAATTTTACCAAATTAAATTTATAAAATTTGTATACTTTAATTGAAAATTAATCCCAGAGATGCGTTGAAATATTTTTTAAAGAAATGCACATTTCCACCCTAAGCTGATAGTATAATAACTACATGACAACTAATTATAATTAAAATAATTTAAATTAATATATATATATAATATATTAATTTAATTTAAATAATTCCTCATTAGGTGTTAATTTAATTAGTTAAAAAGATAAAATTTATGGACATTAAAAAAGTTTTTCAGATTTTTTTTAAATCTTAAAAATAAATTTTTAACAAAATATGTATAGAGATGATTTAAATGTAATTATTTGGATGAAATATAGATAAATAATACATTTGTCACTTTTAAATGATATTAATGAATTATGTGGATTTCAATTTACCTAATTTATTAAAAATAAATGACAATTTTACCACAAATCGGTATTTTTAACTATTCAAAAAAAAATAAATATTTCTTAAGAAATACAAAATTTTCACCCTAATTTCATATTGATATATATATATATTTCTAATTTTATAATATTTTTTCTATAATATCCATAACTAATTTTAATATTCTTTTATAAAATAAATAAATGTCATTTTTCAAGGTAACATATTTTTATAGAATAAAATGTATTTATTAAAGTTGAGGGATAATTTATTAATAATTTCCAAATAAATTTATATTTATTAGGACCTATATATATCTTTTATAAAGAAATTAATAATATTCACACCCACCAATTTAAGAGTCACATTACCTCTATCACATTTAAATATTAATATTTTAATATTACGTCATAGTTTGTTTAATTTTAGTGTTGTGTACAACGAAAGCTATCAAAGAAATAAAATTTATTTAAAGATTAATATATTATAAATTACTGGGATCTAAAATTATACCCCCTTAAATATATTACTTCCTCGTAATTGGAACTTGTTCTTAGTAATCAAGGAATGAAAATTTTAAAATTCCTTTGTGGAAAACCCACATAGTAAATGGGTTTAATTAAAAATCATCTTTAAAATAGGGAAAGGGGAATATAAATTTCATCACATAACAATGTTCACACACATGAGAACATTGCTAGGAAATGAAAATATGGAAATATAAAAATTGAATAAATAATTATGTTGAGTGATAAATATTATTGATCATAAGAAATTATTTGATCAATAGAAAGTTAACAACCACAAAACCATAAAGATATGACGAATAAAAAAAAATGATTCATTATATATAATGGTAATATGATAAAATTTCTGTTATGATATCCAGTTCATGGATTTTAGGGATTCTTTTTCTATCATAATAGAGAACACTAGAAAATATACTTTCTTGATATATTTTTTATTTCATAAGCATAATTTAAACATTTCATTATGCTCTAATAAATTTACACTTCACCTACTACTCTATGAAATTAATTTACAATATATTTTTTATTCTTGAATCACCAAATTTACCTTTTAACATATTAGATGATTCACAAAAGAGTAACAATATTTTCCTCTTATCTTTATTAAAACCAAAATGGTTAGCACAAGGTAATATAATACCAAAACTAATATGAATATATTAATCCCAAAAATTGAAGAATTAAGAAAAGTTTTAAAATAGATAATTATTTAAATAAGTATCCCTATATCCCAACTAACCTTAATAACCACAAAATGATAGATGTTTTTAGCCACAAATGTTATCTCATGCCCATAAAGTTATATCTCCAAAAACATAATAACTCTCTTAAAAAATAATACTTTATATTATATCTAATGGTTATTAAAACCCAAATCCAATAAAACATTTCCCAAAATACCATTAATAACATCAAAATCCTAAAAATTAATAAATATTTAATCCTATAACAAATTTCCCAAAATCAACATAATATTTATGAACTAAAACATTTATTTGAAAATAGTTTCATACTAATTATTACATCATATAGGAAAGTGGTAGGTGGTGTAACATTAATTCCCTTGAATCCTGGTTTCATGTCTTGCAGCCTTTCCGAATGAGATGGGTTTTCACCTGGCTTTCATGTTTTCCTTTTTCTAAAACTATGAAAAAATAGATGTAATAATAATATTCAAAATTGAACTTGATCCCATATAATTCTCAAGAATACAGTGAACAAATTCAAAAACAACAATAGTTCTCAAATCACTTAATTTACCCTTTAATGTTTTCTATCATGAATATTCCTTTACAAAAAATTAAATTATTTTAATTTACTCTAATTACCAAAACATCAAGCTTATATCATATATTATCTTTTCCATAATCATGTGTTTTTCTATAAAATATCACGTTACCATTAAATCATATATCAAAATCATTTGTGTCATTAAAAATAATTTTGAAAATCCTTAAATAGAAACTATTATATAATAATCTTTATAAATTTCATGATTAGTGTAACAAGAATACCATTGATAAAAATAATTCTACAACATGATTCTTGAGTTCCAACACCTAAACACTTCAATCATTCCACCTCAATTATTTTCATAATATAGATCCATATAAATTAATATTTGGATTATAGGGAATCGACTCAAATAATGACCAAGTTACCCATATTTATAACATTGAACAATTGGTGGTACCATAGATTGAACAATATTTCCCTTTGTTTTATTAATAAAAGTTTTCATTGTTTCTATAAATTAGCTGCAATATGCCAGCCTTTTCAAAAAATAATGTATATTCTAGTTACATTAAGGAATTTTCCTTGGTACATATTCCAATAATTTTTACACATAGAAAATTGAATGTTATTTCCCATTTCAACATTTCAACTTGAACTTCAAATTAGATTCTGTATTTCTATTATTTAGTGTGTTCAGAAATTCAACTATGTTCTTATTGTGAATTGTAATTTGATAATTCTCATTTCAAATGATCACAATATGTCTAAATGTTATTCCCTTTAGGTTAGGAATATTATTATGGAAATCATTGAATTTAAAATCAGATTTTTTATTTGAATTATTTATTATATTTCCCTCCATTAACTAAAATAAATAAAAAAACAAGATGTTAATAATTTGACATTAAAAAGGAAAACTTATAAAATTAGAAGGAATAGCTTATTAATGATAATTATATCCCTAATTAAGTGTTTAAAGGTTTCATTATAGGTTAACTACGATAATTATTACTTTTAGTTTTCTTAATATTACAATTTTTTCAATTCATTCATAACGGTTTGTAAATAGTTTTTCAATTTCCAAAACATATCCCATAGGAGTGTCAACCCGGGTGTTCAGTAATGCCAATTTTTGTGTACTACGTATCACTCATTTCAAGCCCATAATATATTTTTTAGATTTATTACCTCTAAGTACATATGTTCTTGAACCAATTCCTCTTATAGTATCCATACAAGGATCTAATTTATTGAAACCACTGTCTTTATACTTTACCAAGATTCAAAGATATTTTTCTGTACATTGTATTGTCCTCAGATATATCACTAGGGTTTTAACTAAAAGTTTCTCATCTGTTTTTCCAAAGGATAACTAATACCATTCTACAATTCCAAATATTGAGATTTATGTCTTTCAAACATATAATTACATGATATTTAATATAAAAATTTATGAATTACAACAAAAACATTGTAAGGCCTATAGTATTTTGAAGACAATGTTTATAATACATTAAAGTGAGTCTAAAATAAATCCTCATTATTTTATTCACCACAATGAGATCCTAAATACTTTTGATCTAATTAAACTATATTAGATAACGTAGTTAATACATAGAAAAAATGGGTGATCTAAATAGACTAGTACTAAATAAAACATGATAAGGAAGAATAATATGAAAGTTAAAGGTATGACATGATATCCTAAAAGATAAGGATCATGAGAAATCAAATGGAATAATAATTAAAACAATAGGGTATCACAAGATTATAGTATCATAATAAACATGGGAAAACATAAAACATTGCATAAAATTAAGTCAATGATAAATTTCGAGATACAATTACAAGGTGGGAAAAGTCCCATAAAATATTAGGTTAACACAAAAATCCTATAAAATACATCTCATGAGAATAAATCATTAACCAATGCATTGAAGTGATATATAATTTTGAAGCCAACCATAAAATTCATATTATGTACATGAGTATGTGTTCCATATTAGAAAATAAATCACAAGAAATAAACATATGAGTTACCCATGGAAATAAATGGGTTTCATAATCCTATCACATAACATAATCAAAAGATATTTCTTAAAGAATGAATTTGAGAAATATCAATAAGGAATGTATTACCCCATAATAGTAAGGTAGAGTGAGAAACATATAAATGTTAGATAAATATAAAAATTATTTATAATCATTCCATAACATTAAAGGTTGTTTTTATTGATGAATATATGTACTTTTAAAAATATAAAAAAACATTCTTGAGGAAAATAACCATTACTACATGAAGGTCACTTTTGAAGACCTAAAAATACAAAAAAAATATTATGGAAATAATTTTATTTGAAAATAAACTTAAAAAAATATAACATATTATTCAAGGAAAACAATGATATAAAATACCATTCATGTCGTACACATTAAAATAATGTTTCCTTTCAAAATTTTGGGTAAATGTCAAGAAGTACACCATTCAGAAAACGAAAAGAATATTAAATTTAATTTTTTTTGTAAAACGACAAAATATGGTAAAAAATGACTTTAAATAATACTATGATTATATTAAAAACAATTTTTAAAACAATTTTAAGAAAACAAAGGCATGGATAATAACGTGATTTCGACAGATGAGAGAGATAATTTTTATTTTCATTGAAACTATTTTCTCAATATTTATAAGTACTAAAGAGAGGTAAAAAGTACCATAACATTAAAATTTCAGGAATAAAACAATTATAATAAAATGGAATGGTTTTTAATAATAAATTATCAAATAATTTCTTATAGTGAAATTTAAAGAATAAAAATCCCAATAAAAATGAGATAGAAATTTAAACCCTTACCACAATGGTAACTTCTGAATCCAAAATACCATGAATAAAGTAAATTATTTATAACTTAAAATATAATTAATTATGAAGGAAAAATGATAAAATATGTAATGGGGATGTATATGCAGCATTAAAAAGAAATTTTGTGCATATGAAAACGTGCACCTCAAAGAAGGATGTTTTGAGACAAAACCATTTCCTCAAGTACCGACTATTTATGTACGTATTTTTTTCTCATGTATCATAAAATTTTATCAAGTTTTTGTATTATTAAAAAAACTTTATGGGTTTAATACCATTAATTAATCCATTTACATCATTTATTTTAATTATGTATTTATTTAATTAATCATTTTTTCCCACCTCGAGTGTTTTGAGGATGAACAGTTCAATATTTCAAAATGGAATCTGTGTGTTGACCATGGTCAAAGGGTTAATTTCATAAATCATGTATTTATTAATAATCATGAAATAATTATATTTTTTCTTCATAAATTATTATTTTAAAAATTATTTTTAAATGTGCTTATGAAAATAATCTACATTACATACATGGAGATGGTAGGCTGCACATACGCCTGTGTAACATTTCTATTTTTCAAAGATCATGATGAAAATGATTTAGGTGTTGTTATATATTTTTATAATGATAATTATATTGAAAATATAATATTATTTGATTAAATAAAATTACATATACCAGCCATGTGATGCTGGAATAAAATAAATAAATCACATGACTTCGGAAGGCGACAGTCCGCCATACACATGAATGACGTTATCATTTTCAATGGATGGTAATGTAAAAAATTATATGATATATTAATTTTACATAATTATTAATATTAAATTATCACCATATATAAACATTAAATATATTATTATTAACATCCATGATAGTTGTTTATTGAAAAAGAATTATATCGGTTCGTGAGGCAGTAGTCCACCATACACACAAACGACGGGTTCACTTACAAATTGAGGGATGCAGAGATATATTTCATTTATTAAATTAACATAATAACATATTATTTTATTAAAGATACTGATTTTAGTATATGATAAATATTTAGTAATATTTAATGGAGGTGTAAGAATAAATAAAACAAGGATGCTCCGTTAATAATGATACGTCATCTTATAACAACCTCTTTAGGATTATACCTAAAGATTTTATAGATTTTATTTCTAATAAAAAGATTTTTTGGGTATATTATGGAATTAAAGAAGTTATATTTGTGATTATTGGATAAAACAATGGTATTTTCAAGTGTGGACTTGAGAGGAAAGGGGTTCCCTTTTATATGGAGGAGGTGTGGTATTATAGTAAATACCCAAAACTATTCACTAATGGGAAGTCACTCTTAAGAAGAGTGCCTAAAAAACTGAAAAATTATAGTGGAAGATATTTAAATTTGATTCACCCCTTTTCAAATGAAAATAAAAATGTTTGAAACATGTTATCCTCTTCACATACAAGATTACTCAAATTTTTTATTTTAATTATTTTCCATGGTAACTAGTTTTTTACGATTTTTATTAATAATTTGGAAAAAAATTATGTTGAAATTATTATATAATATAAATTATACTAATTAAAAATATGAAATTGAATTTATAAAAATTAAATTCACATCACCCAATGAATTTAATTTAAAATTAAACCTACAGACATGAAAATAATAGTTTTTCAAGAAATATATTTTTCCAGCATAAGATGATCTTAAAATAACTATATGAAATGTAAAAAAAATTAAATGAATTTAAATAAATAAATATATATATACATACATACATACATACATATATAATATAAATTTTATTTAAATCATTCCCCATTATGGGCTATTTTAATTTATAAAAATAGAGAAACATTATGCACTTTAAAATAGTTTTTTCGAAAAAAGTGTTTTAAATCTTAAAAATAAAAATATATATTAAAATAAAACATAAATATGATTTTAATGTAATTAATTTTATAAAAGAAAACTAAATATTACTTCTATTAATTTTAAATCATATTAATGAATAATGGTACTTTTAAATTACTTAATTTGTTGAAATAAAACGATAGTATTACAAAAATTTATATTTTCACTATTCACCAAAAAAATAAATATTTTCCAAAAAATAAAAAAATTTCCCCCTAAGTCAATATTGATATATTAACTTAAAAAATTATTTGAATTTTATAAAATAGAATTTATAAAAGTTCCTAAAATTAATTATAAAATTTTATCAAAAAAGCAACAAAAATCTTTTTTATGGAAGTATATTTTTATAGAATAAAATATCCTTATTAAATTTGAGTGATTATATATTAAGATTGTTTAAATATATTTATATTGAGTTAGAACTTAATATATATTAAAAAAATCAGATAATACTATTCAAACCCACTAATTTAATGGCTATGTTATATTAGTCAGCTTTAAGTAATAATATTTTAATATTATATCACATTTTATTTAAACTCAATGGTTCTTATAACAGAAGATACCGAGGGAATAAAATTTATATAAATGTAATATGTTCTAAATTATTTTGGTGTTACAACATCTAATATGGTATATTTATTTATGCATTTAATTGAACTCCTGGAACACATCTTTGTCTTCTATGGCATATTAAATTACCCCTACCAAGCTCGGGTAGCAGAGGGTGGAGTTGTAGGAACTTATAGGGAAGAGTTTCATCAGATCCAGTGTCTCCCCTAGGAATGTGTAGTCTTGTTTTTGAAAACTTTGGATCGGAACTTGATTATTTTAATTGATTATCATTTCATGAACCAGGTAACGATAATTAAAAATTGACCCATGCCAAGGATTTGTGTCTTCTTCAAAAAGTTGAGATGTTTTTGTTAGTTCTTGAAGATAAATTTTAGGTTAGAATTCCACCAGTTGATGGTTTACAAGGATGATATTTTTAATACGACATTATAATGTCTCTAGAGGTACAATGAGTTCTTCGTGGTGCCTTTCAGTGTGATGAATATTCCCATGTTGTTTGTGGCCGCTATGAACTTGATATTCCAACCATACCTGAAATGATTTATGGTTTTCTTCATTGATGACATACTCATTTTCTCTATGTCAGATATGGTGCATTTTGAACATATGATGTTGGTTCTAGACTTTCTTTGGGAGAACCATCTATATGATAATTTCCCTATGTTCCAGTTTTGGATTCGTAAAGTCCACTAACTAGAGAATGTTATATATTAGAATGGCTTAGATATCGACCTAAAAATGATTGATGTAGTGGTTTCATGGGATCCATACAAGAGTGTCCTTGGAAGGGTAATACAATAGTTTCATGGTGGATTTATCTTGTATTACAGCCCCTTTTACCTCCTTTAAGTTGAATGGGTTGTTGTTTACCTAGACATAATAGTGTCAAATATCCTTTGAGGAGTTGAGACCATGTTTTAACAACTCTTCTTTATTGAAACTACCAATGGAGGGAGTGGAGTATGTAGTGTTGATTGATTCTAACAGATATAGGATCGGTTCCATTTTTATGCTGAGACATGAACTAATCTTATATGGGTAAATAAAGTTAAGACCCCTTGAGAAGAACTACGAGACTCATGACCAAGAGTTGTAGTCTTTGCTCTAAGGATGTGGAGCCACTATCTTCTGGGAGATCATATTGTTTTTTACTCTAGACACTAGAGTCTCATGTACATATCCCCTCAAAGAGGTCTTAATCAGATATAGATTCTAGTAAGTGTTTCTGTAAAACTATGAATTGAAGATAGTCTATACTCATAATAAGCACAATGTGGTTACATATTCCCTTAGTAGGAAGTGTTGTTCTTACTTGGTGGAGGAGGTTTTTACCAATTAGCTTCATTGCAACAGACCCTAGTGGAGGAGATGGGTGCATATTTTCTTTAGTTGATGTTGGTGAATCATCTACTCTTTCAGTGTGTGAGAGAGGCTCATTTAAGATACACTTAGAGAGAGGTCCTAAATTAATAGATATCCTTAGGATATGAAAAATATGGATTTTATGAAGGTGTGGATCACACTATGCTTTTCTAGGGATAGACTGTGGTTCTAGTCATGATGTGAGAGAAGGTAATAAGGAGGGTTAAACTTCCCCATTTTCTATACATCCTATTGTGAAAAATATATACAAAGACTTACAATGGTAGTATTTATGGGATGGTATTAGGAAGATTATCATTTAATTCTACTCTCAGTGTCTCACATGTAACTTTGTAAAGGATGATCATAAGGTTTTGGTAGGTTTGAAACATCCTCTTGAGATCCTGAAGTGGAAATGGGATGACCCATCTATTGAATTTGGGACATGTCTTCCATAGACAGTGAGGTTCCATAATTCTATATGGGTTTATTTTAATAAAAATATGAATTATTAACACTTTTTTTTCATTCCAGAGAAGATATTGGTTTAGAGTTTGGGGTAATTGTATATGTGGGAGATCATTCGAATTCACGGGGAACCATCGATGATCATCTATCGAAACGATGCTCGGTTCATGTCATAGTTGAAGATAGGATAAAATAGGAGTTTGTGACCCAGTTGAGGATGAACATGGAATTTCCCCACCATAAGGATAGATAGAATATGAAGTATATCTAGGTGTTCTAGAATATGTTTAGAGCATATGTGTTGGACTTTGACCAGAGATAGGGGGACCACTTATAATGACCCATACTTTACATACATTGTTAATACTTCAAAATTGAAGCATACTTATTACAACATATAACAAAACCACGAAAGGACCGTATAGGTATAGTGTCTTTAGAAACTGGGAAACATAAACAACTGGTTCATAAAGCATCTACTTTGCCTCCCATTTATTTCATCATATCTAGAGTCCCTTTTTGGCATATTTTACTTAATAAACGTCTTCCTGACCTGGGGAAATAAAACATACAAAAGGGTGAGCTCAAATTCTCAGTAAGGGTAAACAAAAGAAATATCAATCACATTGTATACATAAGAACATAACTTTTGGAAATCTTAACCTGCAAAAGAGATCATAATTTCATAACATGGGATAAATCATGGCAGTGAAATGTAATCACAATAATCATAACTTAAAACATGAAACTTTGAGGCATACACACATAATCATAGAGAATAATTTCTTGTTAGTCAATACTCATTGGCAAGACTATCTTAGTGGACAAAGTCCCTTTCTGAACCGAGTCATCCTCGTTTCAGTCCTGTTTCACTGAAACGGTATAACCTACCATTCCATCCATGTCTATCTCATGAGGTATAAAATCCATACCCAATGCATTGGAGGGAGTTATAGGTCCCACCCATCTCATAATGATACCATTCTTATGTGTGCCACAAAATCATAAATCATACATAATTTAATAACCCATGTAATAAAAATGGGAATCTTAAATATCATGACATCATAAAAAAATTCATGTAAGATAAAGGAATTCATAAAAATATAATTTCATCACAACGTAATCAAATAAATGTAATAATAGCGATAAAACAGAACCCTTTATTATTTTAGATGGAAAATAATTTTGATAAAACCCTTGAACTCCATTCTTGAGGAAAATATCCTTTCTGCTTCAAAAACACTTTTCCTTTCTTAACATGTCATACAATAATAAACTAAAAGAAGTTGAATAAAATTAAACTTAAAAACTTGTAAAGGAATCTTCTTGGAAATTATGTTTAAAAAATCCATTCATTCCATATAAGTTAAAAAAACATTATTCTCGTACATTTGTCAGAAAAGTCAAAAAGTACCTCGTACGAAAAACGACAAAAGGTTCCTTTCATATCTTTTACTAAAATCTAACCGAAGGGTAAAATTGGATTTAAACAATTGTAGGTGGATGGAAACAATATTACATATTGAGGAAACATGGATGTGTATGATAAAATACACCCCAGTAAATACCAAAGTATAAACAATCTCGGATAAAAATGAGATTGTGATATTTCCCTTACCTTAGGTCCGTTTTGCTTCGTAAGTGTCCGAACCTCCTGTATAATGATTTAAATAATGTTATTGAATTATTCCAGAATCATAATTATTTTTATGATATCATATATGGTCATATTCTTAGCTTCTTAGTAGTAATATTTCATTGCTACTTGTTATTCGGGTGTTTATAACTTTTTGTTCTTATGCGTGTTTTGTCGAATAAATTATTATTCTTATCTTTAGGTTATAGATACCTCATTTCCAGAATGTTATTAGTGTAATATATATCATATTAATTCATTCAATTCATTTATATAATCATTATTAAATGATGATCATGTACAACGAGTCGCATCACATCGTGGAGACGGTATTTCGTACGTACGCACGAGTGATGATATCGTTCCTGTGATCGTGGAATTGTATTGAAGTTTATGTATACTATTTCAGAATAAGTATCAATTTATAATAGTCATATATAGTCATTATATACACCATTATACCCATCCAAGTACGGTGGTGGTGGAAAATAGATTACACCACGGCGTGGAGACGGTATTCCGTACGTACGCACGCGCTGTGATTTATTTTTCTATAGGATGGATAGATGGTGAAATAGGGTTGTTTCATACTTATAATAACATATAAGTATATGATTGAAACTTATGTTATAACTTCATTATGAAACAAATAAATAAGAAGAAGTGGAAGAAGAAATAAAGATGAAAGAATCGGTAACAGACATTACCTCTTCTTTAAAGTGCTTCTTTGAGACCTCCTTTTAGGGCACTAAAATGGGTCTTTGAAGAAGACCAGAACCTCTAGGATGTCTCTAGGGAAGTGGAGAGGAGGAATTGGCAGGGGTTGGCCGAGCTTGAAGGCTAAAAGTGGTGTGAGGAAGAGGGGGAGGAGGTGCCCTTTTATAAGGGAGGAGAGGGGCACCTTTGGGAAAACTAAAAATATTATTTTATTATAAAGTCATGTTCGGTTATAAATAGCTCCAAATTGATATATTTAGATGCTAAGGTTGGTATGGGTCGAAACCCTCTCATAAAATAGAATTTATAAAAGTTTAGGTTCCTATTTTAACCTTATCATTTAGATTTAACATTAAGTTAAATAAGTTTACTTTTCCCGTGTCTTCTTGTGTTCTTGTACTATAAGGTTAATAAACTTACTATAAGTAGCCAAACGAACCCCAATTTGTTTATTATTAATATATATAACCCTATATAAGTCATTTGGCCGAACCTTAGATTTTTAGGAATACAATAACAATTACTAATATAATATTTGTTTTAAAAACTATTTTATGTCAATTTTGACACTATTTAGAAATTCATTTTTTTGAAAATCATAACAGAATTATTAGTTCAAACCAAGTTAATTAAATCAATACTAACATGTCATATTAACGTAGAAAATTATTTTAATTCATATGAAGTCTCAAATTACATTTATTTTGGTGTTTATAACATCAATTATGTCAATATTTATTTAATAAAATAATTACTCCATCATCATTGTGTCATAAATAAATTAAATTATTTAATGTCTAAAAATTACAAATAAAATATCATTAGGTAGGAAATATTTTTATCTTTCTAATGAATATTTATAGTCGAATTTATCATATGTATAACCTTATATTAAAAATTATTTACTTATTAAACATTGATTTTAACTATTTTAACCCTTCTTTAAATAAATTAATAATAAATGTCCTAATCTAATCCAAGTGGGCCTAAATAGTCATATTTTATTCCTAAGTTTGTTTTTGGTCGAATTACACTTATCCAATAGAATTAGGACATGTGTTAGGGTAATAATAATATCATCTTTACCCTTAATTACCCTATTTACTTTTAACCGTGGTAAAAAAAGTAAAAAGTTACTATTCACCAAAAATTATTTTCATCTCATTGAACCACATTTTATTCCTTGATATTAAAAGTGTCTCTCGGATTTTCGAAATTCCAATCACAGAAGCGGTAAAATTATGTTTTATGAAAAATTCGGTTTTTTAACTACAACTTAGTGGTTTCACTATTCATCACAAATTGAAATTTTTCAGAAAAATACCAAAATTTCACTGTAGGCTAATTTCAATATTCCGAATCCAAAAATGAAGTCCATTTTGAAAATTAAAATTTATAAAATTTAAAAAAGTGGTTATTACTATTCATAACGGCTAGTTTTATTAATATTTTAATAGCATATCGTTGTTTAGTGAAACTCGGTATTGCGTACGATGCAAGCTATCGAGGAAGGTCGTGATTTCGTATAAAGCAAGCCAAGCAAGTATTGTTTAGAAAAAGATTCCTTTGATGATTTATATAACATAAAAGTCTCCGGTGTTACATTCTACCCCCCTTAAAATAAATTTCTCCCTCGAAATTCATCACTTTGTCACAAATAGATGAGGATACCTCTCCCTCATCATATCCTCAAGCTCCCATGTAGCTTATTCTAATTGGTGGTTCCTCCATAAAACTTTCACCAATTGAGTGGTCTTGTTTCGTAGGAATTTTTCGCTACGATCCAGAATCTCTATCGGTTGTTCTTCATAAGAAAGATCTTGCTCCAGCGGTACAACTTCTGAGCTGAGTACATGTGAAGGATCAGGTATATACATTCTCAGGAGAGATACATGGAACACATCGTGAACTTGAGAGAGATTCGGTGGAAGCTCCAATCGGTAAGCTACCTTCCCAACACGATCCAGTATTTCGAAAGGACCGATATATCTAGGGCTCAACATCCCCTTCTTTCCAAATCTCATGACCCTCTTCTAGGGAGATATTCGTAAGAAAACTTTATCACCCACTTCAAACTCTAGGTCTTTCCTTCGGTTGTCAGCATAACTTTTCTGTCGACTCTGAGCTGCTCTTATGTGTTGTTGAATAGATCTGACCTTTTCTGCCATTTCATCAACGAGATCACGTCCTAATAGCTTTCTTTCCCCAACTTTATCCCAGCAAGTTGGAGTCCTGCATTTCATTCCATAGAGAGCTTCATAAGGAGCCATCTGAATACTGGAGTGAAAGCTATTATTATAAGAAAATTCCACTAAAGGTAGGTGTTGATCCCAACCACCTTTGAAATCCATACAGAAAGATCTCAACATATCTTCTAGGGTTTGAATTGTTCTCTCAGACTTACCATCTGTCTGAGGATGATAAGCAGTGCTGAAACTCAAATCTGTATCCAGAGTATGCTGAATACTTCTCCAGAACTTCTAGGTAAATCTCGGATCCTGATCGGAGATAATAGAAAGTGTTACTCCATGCAATCTTACCACTTCCTTTACATATATCCTGGCAAGCTGATCTAGAGTGAAATCCTCTCTAATAGGAATGAAGTGTGCAGACTTTGTAAGACGATCAACTATGACCCAGATAGCATTATTGCCTTTGGATGTTTTAGGAAGTCTTGTGACAAAGTCCATAGTGATGTTTTCCCATTTCCATTTGGGTATGGGTAATGGTTGTAACATCCCCTTAGACTTCTATCTCTCAGCTTTAACTTGTTGACAAACCAAGCATCGAGAGACAAATTCAGCAATATCTCTTTTCATGCCATCCCACCAGAAGTACTCTTCCAAGTCCCTATACATCTTCATGCTTCCAGGATGAATAGATAATGAAGAACTACGAGCCTCATCCAGCAGCTCCTTCTTTAATCCGGGGATGGCAGGAACACAAACTGGATTCCTGAACTTTATTATCCCATCACAATCAAGGTTGAATTCAGGAACGTTTCTCACCTTCTTTTGTAACTCGTCATCTTCTTTCTGTGCCTTTTTAATCTTCACATGTATAGATGGTTGAACATTCATTTGAGAAAGATAATATTTTTCCCCTTCCATTATAATTCCAAGATCCATCCTTTGTAAATCCATAAATATTGGATCTTTTGTGATCCTCATCATGGATAAACTAGCATGGTCTTGTCGACTTAATGCATCTTCCACCTTGTTTGCTTTCCCAGGGTGTTAATGGATTGAGCAGTTGTAATCCTTAATCAGCTCCAACCATCTTCTTTGACGCATATTCAGCTCCTTTTGTGTGAAAATATACTTTAAAATTTTATGATCAGTATAAATATCACACCTTTCACCATAAAGGTAATTCCTCCAAATCTTTAATGTAAAGATTACCGCAGCTAACTCCAAATCATGTGTTGGATAATTTTGCTAATGGATTTTCAACTGTCGTGAGGCATAAGATATCACCATATCATTTTGCATAAGAACACACCACAATCCCTTATTGGATGCATCACTATAGATCACAAACCTTTCTCCACTACAGGGCAGTGTGAGCACAAGTTCACTGGATAACCTTCTTTTCAACTCCTTGAAATTCTCTTCACATTCCTCTGTCCAAACAAACATAACTCCTTTCCGAGTCAACTTGGTGAGTGGATTAGATAATCGTGAAAAATCATTCACAAAACGTCGATAATATCCAGCAAAACCAAGAAAAATTCGGATCTCAGTTACTGTTGTTGGTCTCGACCATCTTTCAATAACCTCTGTTTTTGCTGGATCCACAGATATCCCCTCTTTTGAGATTATGTGACCCAAAATGCAACTTTTTGAAGCCAAAATTCACACTTGGTAAATTTGGCATAAAGCTTCTCCTTTCTTAGGGTCATTAATATAATTCTCAAGTGATCTTCATGCTCTTCCTTGCTCTTTGAATAGACAAGAATATCGTCTATAAAGACTACCACAAATTGATCAAGATAGTCTCTAAAGACTCTATTCATTAGATCCATGAAGATAGCAGGGGCATTTGTAAGACCAAATGGCATCACTATAAATTCATAGAGTCCATACCTTGTACGGAAAGCCGTCTTTGGTATATCCTCCCTTTTGACCCTTATTTGATGATACCCTGAATGAAGATAAATCTTGGAAAAGTGTTGAGCTCCGCGTAGTTGTTCAAATAAGTCATCAATGTGTGGGAGAGGATATTTGTTCTTGATAGTGATCTTGTTAAGTTCTCTATAATCAATGCAGAGTCTCATTAATCCATCTTTCTTCTTAACAAATAGAACAGTTTCTCCCCAAGGTGACGCACTAGGGCGTATGAATCCCTTATCAAGATTCTCTTGGAGTTGCTTCTTCAATTCCTGCAACTCAATTGGGGCCATTCTATAAGGTGTCTTTGAAATAGGCAAAGCACCCGGTACGAGTTCTATTGAAAACTCAACTTCACGATTTGGTGGAAGACTCGGTAATTCCTCCAGAAAGACATCATCAAACTCCCGTACAATGGGAATATTCTTAATCGTGAGTTTCTCACCAACCATTTGAGATAAATAACCTTCATTTAGTGGAATCAATACCCATAAAATGGGAGAAATTTCCACTGGAAGGATATGTTCATCCTTGCATCGATAGATGATCATAGATTGATCTGGAATATGAAATGTGACTTCCCTTATTTGGAAATTGATATGAGATCCATGTAGGGAAAGCTAATCCATGCCAAGAATCACATCAAATTCCACTATAGGAAGGATCACAAGATTTGCAGGAAGCACATTCCCACAAACTTCGATCGAAGAAGAATTATAAACTTTTGATGCGACTGTTGTGCCATTAGGTGTTGTCACAGATAACTCAACATCTAATTGTTGAGGTAATATGGTGATACCCTTAGAAAATTCTTCAGAAATAAAATTGTTGGTGGATCCAGAATCAAATAAAACATTTTCTACTTTAGAGTGGTATGTAAGTGTACCTTTCACCACATCGTTATCGTACTCCACATCGCTGATAGAAATTGCATGTGACTTTCCTTTGTCTTTAGCCTTAAGAGTTTTTTGACGTCGACCATCATCATCAACCCTTGTATTAGGGAATTTATTGGAATAATGACCCATCTCCTTGCACTTGTAACATTGAAGTGTAGTAGGTTCATTCTGGGTATCCCTTCCTTTGTTTGCATCATTAGAAATCTTCTTCCCATCATCGCGGCATTCAAATGCCCGATGACCTTCCTTTCCACATTTGAAACATTTACTTGTCCCTTTAAGACAACTCCCTCCATGTTTCTTTCCACACTTTGAGCATAAGGGAAAGCTCATCTTCTTTTCAGTGGGCTCTTTAGATTTTCCTTTGAATTCCATTTTCCTCTTCTTATCAAACCCATATGACTAATGGGTTACTCCGATTTCCATCTCAACTTTGAGAGAACATCGAATGATTTCCTCATAGCTATTGAAGTCCCTTATGGCTAAGGCCCTTCGAAGACTTGGTTTTAAGCCACTAAAGAATCGACCGATCTTACTCTCAGGTTGGATAATAATACCAGAAGCGTACCTTGAAAGTCTTGTAAAATTTGCTTCATAGGTACCAACAGATTCATCATCCTTTTGCTTCAGTTCAAGAAACTCTTTCTCCATCTTTGTTCGGAGAATAGGAGGGAAGAACTTATTGAAAAATAAGTTCTTGAACTCGTCCCATTCCATGGACTCAACTTCATCTCTTTGCCTCGTATTCTTTATAAGATTCCACCATTGATCAGCATATCCTTCCAAACGATACACTACTAGGATGACTTTATCATGTTCAGAACATTGATGAACTGAAATTATCTTTTCAGTATTACTAATCCATTGTTCAACAACTAATGGATCAGTAGACCCACTGAAAGAAGGTGGACACTGCCTCATGAAGGATTCAACAGAATGTTGCTCCTTCCTTTGATCGTTTGGAAGTCCTGCATGATTCATAGCTTGAGAAAGTTGTGTGAGCATGGCTACATGATTTTGAATTCCAGCTCCCATAACGTTTGGTTGCTCAGGGGGACAATCATTTCATTGCCCGTCACATTCCGCATTAACACGATTCCTTCGGGTTCCAGCCATTGACTAAAACCAAGAAGAATAGTGTGAGCAACACTAATTATAATAGGAAAACCATATACTCAAGAATAAAATTTCACACTTAAGGTCCCATCCTAGGTTATTCATGGCCATTTCTAAAACACTAATGTTGTGTTCTATGCTTAGACATATCCTTAGGGTTCTTACTAAGGCTTTCACATCCAAGTTCCCAAAGGTTGACTATACCTTTCCTTCGATACCAACTATAATGACCCATACTTTACATACATTGTTAATACTTCAAAACTGAAGCATACTTATTACAACATATAACAAACCCACGAAAGGACCGTATAGGTATAGTGTATTTAGAAACTGGGAAACATAAACAACTGGTTCATAAAGCATCTACTTTGCCTCCCATTTATTTCATCATATCTAGAGTCTCTTTTTGTAATATTCTACTTAATAACCTTCTTCCTGACCTGGGGAAATAAAACATACAAAAGGGTGTGCTCAAATTCTCAATAAGGGTAAACAAAAGAAATATCAATCACATTGTATACATAAGCACATGACTTTTGGAAATCTTAACCTACAAAAGAGATCATAATTTCATAACATGGGATAAATCATGGAAGTGAAATGTAATCACAATAATCAGAACTTAAAACATGAAACTTTGTGGCATACACACATAATAATAGATAATCATTTCTTGTTAGTCAAGACTCATTGGAAAGACTATCTTAGTGGACAAAGTCCCTTTCTGAACTGAGTCGCCCTCGTTTCAGTCCTGTTTCACTGAACCGGTATAACCTACCGTTCCATCCATGTCTATCTCATGATATATAAAATCTTTACCCAATGCATTGAAGGGAGATATAGGTCCCACCCATCTTATAATGATACCATTCTTATGTGTGCCACAAAATCATAAATCATACACCATTTCATAACCCATGTAATAAAAATGGGAATCTTAAATATCGTGACAACATAAAACAATTCATGTAAGATAAAGGAATTCATAAAAATATAATTCCATCACAACATAATCAAATCAATGTAATAATAGGGATAAAACAGAACCCTTTATTATTTTATATGGAAAATAATTTTGATAAAACACTTGAACTCCATTCTTGAGGAAAATATCATTTCTGATTCAAAAACACTTTTCCTTTCTTAACATGTTGTACAATCATAAACTAAAAGAAGTTGATTAAAAATAAACTTGAAAACATGTAAAGGAAGATTCTTGGAAATAATATTTGAAAAATCCATTCATGCCATATAATATAAAAAAACATTCTTCTCGTACTTTTGTCAGAAAAGTCAAAAAGTACCTCGTACGAAAAACAACGAAAGATTCCTTTCATATCTTTTACTAAAATCTCACCGAAGGGTAAAATAGGATTTGAAAAATTGTAGGTGGATGGAAATAATATTACATATTGAAGAAACATGGATGTTTATGATAAAATACAACCCATTAAATACCAACGTATAAACAGTCTCAGATAAAAATGAGATTGTGATATTTCCCTTACCTTAGGTACGTTTTTCTTTGTAAGTGTCCGAACCTCCTATATAATGATTTAAATAAAGTTATTGACTTATTCCAGAATCATAATTATTTTTATGATATCATATATGGTCATATTCTTATCTTATTAGTAGTAATATTTCATTGCTACTTGTTATTCGAGTGTTTATAACTTTTTGTTCTTATGCGCGTTTTGTCGAATAAATTCTTATTCTTATCTTTAGGTTATAGATACCTCGTTTCCAAAATGGTATTATTGTAATATATATAATATTAATTCATTCAATTCATTTATATAATCATTATGAAATGAATATCATGTAGAACGAGTCGCATCACATCGTGGAGATGGTATTCCGTACGTACGCACGAGTGATGATATCGTTCCTATGATCATGGAATTGTATTGGAGTGTATGTATACTATTTCATAATCAGTATAAATTTATAATATTCATATATAGTCATTATATACACCATTATACCCATCCAACTAAGGTGGTGGTGGAAAATAGATTACACCACGGCGTGGAGACGGTATTCCGTACGTACGCACGCGCAGTGATTTTTTTTTCTGTAGGATGGATAGATTGTGAAATAGGGTTGTTTCATATATATAATAACATATAAGTATATGAGTGATACTGATTTTATTACTTAATAATGAAAAAACTAAAGAAGAATAAGTGTAAGAAGAAATAAAGATGAAAGAATCGGTAACAGACATTACCTCTTCTTTGAAGTGCTTCTTTGAGACCTCCTTTTAGGGCACTAAAATGGGTATTTGAAGAAGCCCAGAACCTCTAGGATGTCTCTAGGGAAGTGTAGAGGAGTAATTGGTAGGGTTTGTCTGAGCTTTAAGGCTCAAAGTGGTGTGAGGAAGAGGGGGAGGAGGTGCCCTTTTATTAGGGAGGAGAGGGGCACCTTTGGGAAAACTAAACATATTATTTTATTATAAAGCCAAGTTCGGTTTTAAATAGCTCCAAATTGATATATTTAGAATATAAGGTTGGGATGGGTTGAAATACTCTCATACAATATAATTTAGACAAGTTTAGGTTCCTATTTTAACCTTATCATTTAGATTTAACATTAAGTTAAATAAGTTTACTTTTACTGTGTCTTCTTGTGTTCTCATACTATAAGGTTAATAAACTTACTATAAGCAGCCAAACGAACCCCAATTTGTTTATTATTAATATATATAACCGTATTTAAGTCATTTGGACGAACCTTAGATTTTTAGGAATAAAATAACAATTACTAATATAATATTTCTTTTAAAAACTATTTTATGTCAATTTTGACACTATTGAGTAATTAATTTTTGTGAAAAACATAAAAGAATTATTAGTTAAAAAAAAGTTAAATACATCACTACTAACATGTCATAGTAACCTATAAAATTAGTGGAATTCATAAAAAGTTTCAAATTAAATTTATTTTGGTGTTTATAACATCAATTATGTCAATATTTCATTAATAAAATAATTACTGCATCATCATTGTGTCATAAATAAATTAAATTATTTAATTTCTAAAAATTACAAATAAAATATAATTATGTAGGAAATCTTTTTATCTTTTTAATGAATATTTATAGTCGAATTTATCTTATGTATAAACTTATATTAAAAATTATTTACTTATTAAACTTTGATTTTAACTATTTTAACCCTTCTTTCAATAAATTAATAATAAATGTCCTAATCTAATCCAAGTGGGACTAAATGGTCATATTTTATTCATAAGTTTGTTTTTGGTCGAATTACACATATCCAATAAAATTAGGACATGTTTTAGGGTAATAATAATATCATCTTTACCCTTAATTACCCTATTTACTTTTAACCGTGGTAAAAAAAAAGTAAAAAGTTACTATCCACCAAAAAATATTTTCATCTCATTGAACCACATTTTAGTCCTTGATATTAACCGTGTCTCTCTGATTTTGGAAATTCCACTCACAGAAGTGGTAAAATTAAGTTTTACGAAAAATTCAGTTTTTTAACTACCACTTAGTGGTTTTACTATTCTTCAAAAATTGAAAATTTTTAGAAAAATACCAAAAATTCACCCTAGGATAATTTCAATATTCCGAATCCAAAAATGAAGTCCATTTTTAAAAATAAAATTTATAAAATTTCAAAAAGTGGTTATTACTATTCATAACGGCTAGTTTTAATAATATTTTAATAGCATATCATTGTTTAGTGAAACTCAGTATTGCGTACGACGCAAGCTATCGAGGAGGGTCACGATTTCGTGTAAAGCAAGCCAAGAAAATATTGTGTAGAAAAATATTCCTTTGATGATTTATATAACATAAAAGTCTCGGGTGTTACACCACTTGTTGTTTATAGAGTTTAATTATAATAATAGTAATAACTTTAATATTGACATGGAACCTTTGAAATACCTAAATGTGAGACCCTATAGCTTACCCTTATGTTGGACTGAGATTGGAAAAGTACCTCTTTTTGGTCTAGAGATGGTACATGATATTATGGAGAAGGTTCAGGTGATCTATTAGTGTATGAGGATATCCCAAAGTATACAAAAATCATATTCAAATTGGCATCACATGAACTTCGAGTATTAGAATGGTGACCATGTTTTAAAGAGAGTCTCTTCGTGATGAAAATTACTGAGGTTTGGATGTGGAGGATAGCTATCCCTAAGGATCATTGGGAAATTTGAGATCCTATATAGGGTTGGAGAGGTTGCATACTTCTTTCCCTTACCCCCACATTTGGATTGAGTCCATGACATCTTCCATGTGTTGTAAATGAGGAGTTACATGAACAATCATATGAACATTATTGAATGGGGGTGAGATGAAAATTGAGGATAGAACCACCTATGTGGAGTACCATATGGTGATCGAGTATTATAAGGATAAAATAATGTGTGGATGTACTATTTCTTTATCCCAAGTGCTTTGGCACTACTGAAGCATATTTGAGAGATCCTGGGAGCTTGATATCCAGATTCATTCATAGTACCCCCACATTTTTGTATAACTTATGTATTATGTTGAAATGAATTGAATTAGGGGAGAATGAAATGAATATAGTTTTTTGGATTAATTTGTTTGAATATATATATATATATATATATATTATTTTGGAAGAGTTGGAACTATGTTTTGGTGTCTCAAGACCACAAAATTAATATATATTAAAAATATTAACATATTTTAATGCATATTATTGCATTATTTTGATATAAATAGTCCTCCCATTTTTGATACCTTGGATGTGAAATATGAGACCATGTTTGATTTCATAATGTGAGGTTTACCGTAGGTGTAACATAAGGTTGGTCGGGATCAGAAATATTGTTGAAGGAATCCATTGCCATGTACATTTAATAAAACAAATAAATATATATTTTTTTATTTTTATTAAATGACCAAACCCAATCCTCCCTCTTTAAATGCCCTATTATGGAAAATCTCTAGGTTTATATGCACAACCCTAAGTTATTAGAGAGGAGGTGGGAGCATTCTTCGTTGACCGATCGAGATCAGAGAATAATAACAAACGGGTTTGGGTGAATCAAGTGGCAGGAAGTGAAAAAAGTAGACATTATTCATTGCTTTGAAATGATGTATTCAAAAAATATTGGTCCATAATCAAGATAAGGATCATTATTTGCAGCTTCCACCATTTCAATTTTTAACCATTGATTTTTATATCTCCTTTTCAATGATCAATGATTACCTGTCCATCCCTTGATTCTATTTGGTAATTTGAATTGTTCAAATCAGTTTAATTTATTTTTTTCTAGATTCAACCTTGATTTAACCATATAATAATCATTTTCCATGATCTCATTTTTCAATGATGTATTCACCTCGTTATTGATATTTTATTCCAATGTCCTTCATGTTATTCATCGTTGGCCTATGAGGTTACTATTCAAAATTTCCAGGGAAGGTTCGATGAAGATCAAACACCACAATTCATAGAGGTTTCAAAAAAAGATGTATGGATCTGGGATTAGGTGATGTATAAGGTGTGTTTTGGGATGAATGTGATAGCTTCTTCGATTTGGGATCCAGAATAGTGATGAGAGGTGCTATAGATTCGCATGATAGATCATATTTCTGAATGTCAGCCACTGGAGGATAGAGATAAAAGTTTAGAGATCCCCCCTTGATTTTAGGTGGTCAAACACACAGATTTTTCTTAGTGATATAATATTTAGGATCCATGTGAAGAAACATAGTGTTCTGAAAATTTCTCAACTACACGCTATGTAACACCTCGAGTTTTAATAGACCTTTTTTTCCAAATAAATTAAATTCTCATTTATGTATTGAAATAAACTAAGTCCAACATTCCATTAACATGAAACTGAATTGGAATACATTACAAGACACTAACTTGGCATATGTTACACAAAACATTAACTTGACGTATGTTACACACAACATCGACTTTGCATACGTTACACGCAACATCAATGTTTATACAAAACCTATTTTTATATTATAATTATTTAAATAATATAATTATAACCAAGATGCTAAACATATTAATATTAATAGTAATAACTAGTTTTAAAATATTTTTTACAATTTTTTTATATATAAAACATATTGATAATGAAATATATGATTTTTGGTAATATCTTTTTATGTTTAAAAATATCTTTTTCTCGAATGAACCTATTTTAATAATAAAATTTATTTTAGATAAATTTATAAGTTTAATTTTATAAATTAAACTTCATTTTATAATTTATATTTTCAAAATTATCTTAGGGTATATTTTTGGGTATTTTCCAAGAATCTTCATTTTTTTGATGAATAGTGAAAAATACTACTTTTTAGTAATTTCATCCTATATGCAGGGTTAGCATTAATCATAAATTTTCTAATTCTATGAATTGAATTAAAAAATATGACATAAACCATATTAATATGTATAATATTTTTATTCATAATATATCATGTTTATTTTTGACCAAAATGATTAGTAAATGTGAAAAAAATTAATCACAGCGATTAAGGTCAAATTTAGCTTAAATAGAAACTAAACCATAATATTAGGGGCCCAAATGTCCTAGAAACATGTAAAAGACATATTTTATGGCCATATTTAGTCCATAAATCATTCATTATATATTTTATGTAGTTATTTATGTCTTTTTTAGGTAAGAACATATGTACACCGAACTTGTTTTAAAAAATTTCATGTGGGTCCTTTTCCTTCCCTATAAAAGGCCACCACCTCTCCCACATCCTCACAACTATAAAACCTATTAATTTAGTCCAATAACTTCAAAATAAAATTTACATAAATCCCAACTTCCTCCTAGAATCTTTTCCTTTGGAAGAAGTCAATCCAAGGATGTCTTTTGGAACAAACCCAAAACAGTTACCCGATTAAGAGGTAAAGCCATCGATCAAGATCCTTTATTTTATTTTCCTTCTCTAACAATCCACTATATTTATTCCATTAATATATAACATAAAGTTCCTAATAAATATACTATGATGTTTTTACGCTACGGGTTAAACCTACACTTACAAACTCCTCCATCTAAAGGATAATGAACGTACTATTTTTGTTTGTGGAAAACTACCGCCATACTAAATGATGATTGTTCAATTTTTCTTACCACCTATCATGGTGTAAATTTAGATGGAAACTATATTTATATATGTTATATATTATATTTTGTATTTATTTAATCTTCTTTAGTCCTTTTAAAACACATATCTTTTTTACTTTCAATTTGGTGCTTATACGATAATTTTGTTTGAGGAAGTGTGGACTACTGCCCACTCAAAGTGATATGATTCGGTCATACACTACACGAATTGTATTGCTGATGGTTTTAGTGAATATATAAGACATATATGAAATCATAAATATAATTTAATAATGATATATATATATATATTTATACTTATATATATATACAAATATGTCTTTTACTTTATTTCAACACAAAAATTAAATAGAAATAACATTCATGCGTACGTACGACCTACTGTCCCCATCAATAGTGTATTTTGTTTCATAATTATATTACATATATTTTATAACATAATTATAGTGTATATAAATTATATTTATATAACAGTTTAAATTCTGGAAATCACTACATAAGGGCCAATGATATAAAAAATTAAGACACATGCGAAGAATAAAGCGAATATTACCCGAAGTGAAACCCTAACATAAGATTGTAATCAAGTGGGAAATATAAGGTTGTAACAAAACCATATATTGTATTACATATAATAATATGTTTATTTAAAATATGTATAATTAATTTATATTTATTATACATGTGTATTGGAACGAGTACGATGAGTGTCAAATACCAGGTAAGGGGATTTCATCCCACTTTCTTATTTTTGCGAGATACATGCTATGATTTGCCACAATTTTCTTCTGTGTGATGTATATACTGACCATGAATGTATTAGATGTATCCTAAACTTAAATTTATGGGTGTTAAAATATCCATTCTTTGAACTTTATTTAATGTGTTAAAGTTTCAAAACTTATCAAATGGGTAAAAAGGTTTTGTCTCAAATTGTCTTCTTTAAGACTCATGTTTTATTATGCTCCTAAATTATTTTTGGAGGTGAATATACTTAATTTTTAAATTTATATAATGAATTTAATTCTTTTCCTGAAATTTAAATATTAATTTAATTTTAAATTCATACATGGAGTGTATGATCCAAAGTTACCATGTTATAAGAGTTTATTGAGACAATCTCATCGCTTTTTGAGATTTTTTATGTTTATGATTATTTTGATGAAATATTATGATCCATCTCTCAAAAAAATTCATGATTTTCATTATACTATTTTTATTCAAGATATATCCATGTATTGGTACAATTTTCTACACTTTGGTACTTAAGATAATGTTTTTAAGAAAAATATGACCATCTCTCTCTGGTCATAAATATATTATATTCAAAAACCATGTTTTAAAAAATGTATTCAAAATATATTTGAAGCCGAATCACAAAGAAAAAAGATTTAGAAAACGTCTTATGGGTTTAAATTCTTCATTATAATTTTTAAGACATATTTTAAAAGAAAAATGGTTTCAAAAAGAAATAATGTTTTAAAAAAAATTTCAACGTAGAAAGGATAATTTATTCCAATTGTTTTTAAATGATATTTAAAAATTATTTCCCATATAAGATAACATCTATTGGTGTTTCTCATTCCTTTATGGGTAAATCATTCAATGTTTCCATTCATATAATTTATCTGAATGGATTATGTTTTGATGGGATGATTTTTATGAAATCCATTTCACTTTTACTAGTAATATGCTTTTGAACCCCTCTTCTTTTCATGGTTTATTTTTATGATGAAATGATTATGAACCTATCTATTTCCATAAGTTATAATATTATTACATGTTTATAATAAATATTTATTTTCATGGGTTATGATAGGATTATTTATGGTCTTGTGGAAAATTTATGTATTATTTCATTATGATATGGGTGGGACCTATATCTACCTCCAATACACTGGGTAAATATTTATATATTATGAGATAAACATGGATGGAACTAGATGTGAAATAAGTTCAGTATTAAAGGGATGTAAAGGGAAATAAACTTGGTTCAGTAATATAGGATTAAAACTATGTGGGAACTCAATTCAGTTATATAGTGTTTGAATGTGGTGTGAACTTGGTGCAACAATGGACATTTTCCACTAAGATGGTCTCGTTACCAATGAATTGGCTACTATAGAAATCATTATATATTCTTATGTGTATATCAAAATTTCATATTTTATTCCTATGATGTACATTCTTGGATTATGTTATTTATTTCCATAAAATTCATTTCTTATGAACTTCCAATCATTATGCCATGATTTATGTATATGATCTTTGATATGAAAGGTTCGATATTCAATTTTCAGGATCATGTTATCATAATATTATTCTCATGATTATTCTTACATATCTCCCTTGTGTACCGTTACTAAGAATATGAGCTCAACCATTTTATATTTCCTTTTCCCTAGGTTATGAAGATATATATTATGTTTTATGTGTCTAATAAGGGTTCTAGTGAAGACGAACCTAGTGGGAGATGATTTATCTCATTTATGTCCCAGTGTTTATATGACCATATTTCCAAAGGAACCAAACTACTAGTATCTTTGTGCATCTATTTTTATAATGTTTTAAGTATTCAAAAAATGTTATATAATGTGAGTACATAAAAAATAAGGGTCTCTATAGTTTGTATCACAGTTTTTTTTGTTAACCATTGGAAACTAGGATAAGAAAACCTTGGTGACAAACATAAGGAAATATCTTGGGATAAGTCTAAGGATAAATAAATGTATAAAATAATGTAATAGAATTTTGGTAAAGGATAGAGTGATATGTTTCGTAGAAACACATACCTATATGTATACTACATGTGGATGTGGATTTGGAATAGATGTACCTAGGGGTAACAAATCTGATAAGATGTTATGGGAAAGACTTGAGGCAATTTGGTTTATGAAAATCGGCCTTGCTACACACCTGGTTTGACACTATCTGAAGATATTCTTTGGGAATTCAGAAACTCTTCATGAACCATTATAAAAAATTTAAATATAAGATAACTGTGGATAACCTAGAAAAAACCTAAGGTTTTATAGAATAAGGAAGGTTCTATAACATTTACATATTATAAGAAACATTTCTTGTTTATGTGGTTCTTCACTATGATAACTGTCTCTTACTATATGCTTTTGTTTTTAGTAAATGGATAGAACCGAAATGAACCGGGTTAATAGTGATTGATATGGAAAATTCAATGATTGTACTCCTAAGAAACCAAATGCTTTGGGAGTAGGAATGAAAAACCCTATTGCTGGTTCACACAACTTTCTCAAGCAATGAATCATGGTGGTCTTACAGATGAGAAAAAGAAAGAACAACATTATATTGAGACATTCAAGAGGAAATGTCCACCATCTTTTAGTGGTTCATTTGATCCATTTTCTGTATAATGTATATGTACTAATGAAATTTTATTCTCAATTATTCAGTGTTTGAGGCATGATAATGTCATTTTTGATGTTTATTGGTTAGAAGATGAAATAGATCAATGGTGGAATCAAATCAAGAACATGAGGAATCAAGATGAGATTTAATAAATTTACTTGGATGAGTTTAAGAACATATTTTTCAATAATTAAATTCCTTGGATTATTTTTAATAAGATATAGAAATAGTTCCTTGATTTGAAGAAAATGTATGATTAATTTTTTGGTACCTATAAGGATAATCTCATGATGAATTTTAGTTAAATTTGATGAATTATCATCCATCCCAAAAGTAATTTTTATAGGTTCTTTAGTGGCCTAAATCCATGTCTCATAAGTGTAATATCCATAAAATAATTTAGTAGCGACGAAGAGATTAAATTTTGTACAATCAAGTTTGAAATGGAGGTTTGATTCACGTATCAATCCCATGGTTCTGATAAGAAAAGGATGATGAAGTTTAAAGGGAAATCTAAAAAACATGAAGAGAAGAAGATGAGTTTTCATTTATTCTAAAAATGTGGGAAAAGCATAGTAGAAATTTAATTAAGGGGTACCTTAATTATTTAAGTAAATAAAGGAAGGTCATTGAGCAATTGATTATTGAAATTATGGGAAGAAGGTAACTCAAAATTCTAATGGAGAAAAATCTGCTCATAATGCACCTCACACGATTTTTTGATACAAGGGTAAAGAGTATTTTAATAATTCCATCCACTACAGAAACCCAAGGGTTAGTGATGGAAATCTACTTTAGAAAACTATTAAGACAAGGGAAAGGGGAAAATCTCATGAAATTGCTATTTCTGATGATGGTGTGATAATGATGTGATGAATGTTACACTTACCATCCACTCTATAACTGATAATGTCATATTTGATAATTGATCTTCCCCCTATTTAATGTCTAATGAATTTTCTAAGAGTGCTAAGATTCCACAAAAACAAATAGATATGGAATTAGCAGTGGAAACCCCAAATGGTAAGATAATTGCATCTCAAGTATATGATTCCTCTCTAGCTGAATTTTGTGGGAATTTACTTCCCAAAAATATTTCCATTCTTCCTTTAGATTAATTTTAAGTCATCTTAATATTATATTGGATTTCTCTTCATAAATCACACATCAATTACCAAGGAAGGTATGTTACATTTGATATTTCAAACACTCATATGAAAATCCATCAATGTGATGGTATGTGTGAACTTTGTGTGGAGATTAAATATATTGTATGGGTATTAAATACCATTTAGAAGCGTTTTTTATCTCAAATGGTTGGGGAGAAAATCAAAATCCATGATATGAAAATTTTTTAGGATTTTGTGCATGTATTTATAGAAGAGTTTCCTAGTATTCCACTAAAACATGATGTTGAGTTCTAAATAGAAATTATACCTGGAACCACACTAATTTCCATGACTCATTATAAAATGGCCCTAATTTTGTTGAAGTAATTGAAGAAGAATCTCAATGAAAAACATGATAAGGTATTAATTCAGCCAAGTGTGTCGCCTTGGGGTGCACCTATTCTATTTGTGAAAAGGAAAGATTGATCAATATAGATCTTCATTGATTATGGGGAGTTGAAAATGATCATGATCAAGAATAATTATACCCTCCCTTGTATTGTGGAATTGTTTGATAAACTATGTGGAGATCAATACTTTTACAAAATCTACCATCATTCTTGATATCATTAATTTAGTGGAAAGAAAGAGGATATACCCCAGAAATCATTATTTACAAGGTATGGACACTATGAATATATAGTTATGCCTTTTTTTATTACTAATTCCTCATCAATATTTATGTATTAAATGAATAGTGTTTTTAGAGATTACATTGATCAGATTTTGGTAGTATTTATTGATGATATTCTTATCTACTAAAATAGTAAGGAATAGAATGAATATTACTTGAGAAATGTACAAAAGACCCTAAAGAAAGATAGACAATATGTAAAATTTTAAAAAGTGTGAATTTTGGAAGCAAGAGGTTTCATTTTTGGTTCAAATAATCTCAATAGATGGTATTGTGGTAGATCCATCAAATATGGAGGCTATTGAATGCAGGCCTAGACCAGCCATGGTGACTGAGATCCATTGATTTCCTGGTTTAGCTAGATATTATTGCGGTTTTGCGGAGAATTTCTCAAAACTCTCAAATATTCTGTCCAAGTTAACTTAGAAGGGTGTCAAGTTCCTCTAGATATATTAATGTGAGGAAAATTTCTAGTAACTGAAGATATGGTTAGTCAGTACACCTGTGCTTACATTACCCTGTAGTGGAGAAGGTTTTGTAATTTATAGGAATTCATACAAGAAATGGATATATAAGGACCCGACCTTATTACATACATAATATTTAATTTATTCAAGAAAAAACACCCTCTTAAATTGAGAATCGTTTCATGTTTATAGCTTTATATAATTGGGAAATAATACATTCATAACAGTACACATTGTTAGAGAGTGGATACCATAAAAAAAAGTTTGTATTTTATTTCAAAATATAAAACATTAAAAATTAAACATTACTCCTTGAAAATTATTCGACATTTAACATTGCTTCATTGTTTTTATTACACATCCATTGACCTGTGAAAATCATTTAAAAATATGGGATGAGCACAAAAGCTCAGTAAGGGATGAAAAATAAGGACAGAGTACATTAGTCCATGAATACTCGTAAGGTATGAAAGCATTTTCAAAAGACATGCTTGTCATACATTTATACTTAAATTGTGTAACATGAGATTTAAAAAAGATCCAAATAAATGAGAACATAAATGTAATAAAAAATGTATCTTGGGGAATTACTTACATAATATTTTAACCCTCACAGATACCTTATAATTTGTAACCCTCATGGCTACCTTACAATTTGTGTAACCATCGCAGTTACACAAGGAGTAACCATACAACCAACCACCAAATTACACATAACCAATGCATTGGAAGGAAATATAGGTCACAAACTTCATCATAAACAATTTACATGATCCAAAACATAATCATACAACATGAATATTAGCATAAAAACATTTCTTTTGAATTTTGTAAAACATAATTTTTAAAGAGGATTTTTAAAAAAAGACCCATATAAATATCATATAATTGATGTGATACTTAATAGAGTTTATGTAATTTGATTAAATAATGTAAATAAACAAAATTAAACATAATATAAACAAAAACCATCCCAAAAAAAATTAATAGCACATAAATAACAAAGTAGAAGGTTAACCCAAATAATGGAAATTATGTTAAGAATTCCCTTACTTCGGGCTCGTCTTACTTCATACATGTTTAAAATTTCTGTATAATGAAGAGTGTTATTAGTATTTTATAGAAACATTTTTTAGTTTATAACATCTTATATGATCATATAATAACATTATTTCACCCTTTAATTGTAAGTATTTTTCTCGTTGCACTGTTTTTGGGTGAGTTCTTTACATGATTTCCAAGACTGGTTCATGATGGATGTTCTTTTAGATTGGAAGTGAAAATAAAGAATTGGAATGGATTAGTATTTACATAAATATAGTAACATAAATTATACCATTTATAATTTCAAATTCTTACATGAGGACGATTCATAAGTTAAAGAATTAATGATGTTCGTTTAGATCATTTTAGTGGTTCTTTGATAACAATGACCACATTTTGTTTTATAAATTAAAACCATGTGTAAAAAAGAAATAAAGAACCATTTTTGAGAAATAATAAATATATTATAATTAGGTTCTACCATAAAAATGGTTTCATGACCAGACTTTAAGGATTTAAAGAAAAATTAAATAACATCCTCCATGATGTTGGTAATTCAACACATCATGGATGATGTTTTTAATTCCTTGAATAAGTGGGAGGGGAGCAGAATAATGATGATTAATTTTACATGAACATGATAAAATCACGAATATACAAGATTCTAGAGTTTTCATTCCTCTCGGATAATAGGAGGCGAGGAAATAAGAAGAAGTAATCTTGAAAAAAAGAAAGCATGAGAAATTTCTTAAGAAAATTAGGCAGCCTAACGACGTCTCTTAAAATTTCATAAAAACAGTTTGAGGAGTGAAATGAGACATATAACCACTCTTAAATAATATGGATAGTAAGGGGGGATATATAATGATATATACAGACATAAGAAAAAGGGAAAGGAAGAGAATAACTTAAAATGAAAGAAAAGAATGAAAATAAAAGAGGATGTTTACCTCTTGATCTCTTCTCCTTGAGATCCTTTTTAAGGTCTTTGGTTTTGGTGTTTGGTGAGACTAGAAGCTCTAAGACGTGGGGATGATCCTTGGGAGGAGTATTGTATATAAAATAGGCAAGGATAAAGGCTTTAGAGGTGTGGGAAGAAGAGGGTAGTGAGGGTGGTATTTATAGTGGAGGAGAGGGGGTATTTTTAATTATTTTAATCATTATTATGATATTTTTTCCCAAGATTATTAATAGTCTTAGTTCATGTGACCTAAAATATTAATAATGGCATGTGATTTTGAAAAAAGTGTCCTTGAATCACTTATGATGTCATTAATAGTGTATTTTACTAATAATTTGATTATACTGTATTTTATCATATTTCACTATTCATTGAAAATCATGAATTTCAGAAAATCCCTAAATTTACCCTATCTATTTTTCGACATGTAGAATTCAAAAATGAATTCCATTTTTTCAAAATAATTTTCTAAATATTATTAATTTAATTTTTAAATAAAATCATACTTAATTCAAAAATTAGCAATTCTAATTCTATAACTACTTCTATATTACGATGAAAAATTATCCAAGATATTATTATCTTAATGCCTTAAGAAAATAAAATAAAAATAAAATTTACAATTCATTAGGGTCATATTAATACTCATATTACTATTCATAAGGGTATGTCACTATTCACAAAAAAAAACAAGTTGGTTTCGTCAGACTCCAAATAACTTACAGAACACAATTGTAGATGACAGTTTCTAGAAATTCAAAACATAGGAGTGGAAGAATTATGTTTGAAGTCTAGTTATAAATATATACATAAAACAAAGTTCCATTTATTTTTATTTATTTTTAGAAAAACTTGGGGTGTTACCTAATCCCCACCTTCTGGAAATTGCGTCCTTCCAATTTTATTTACTTATTAAACAACTGAGGGTACATTTCCCTCATAGAATTTTCAGAATCCCATGTCGCTTCTTCAGCCATGTGGTTTCTCCACAAAACCATTACCAGGTGGATGACCTTATTCCACAATAAGTGTTCCCTTAGATCAAGAATCTGAACTGTTTTCTCTTCATAAGAAAGGTTCTTGTCTAGCTGAACTTCTTCTAGGCTTAAGACATGTGATGATTCTGGCATATACATTCTCAAAATCGAAACAAGAACATTGTGTACTTGAGAAAAACTCAGAGCAAAGCTATGCAGTATTCCACTGATCTAACATTATACATGATTTCAAAAGGACTGATGAACCGTGGACTTAGATTCCCTTTCTTACCAAAATGGATCACATATTTCCATGGAGAGATTTTAAGGAAAACATGGTAACCTGCCTCGAAAGAAAAGTCATTCCTTTTGTCATCTGTATAACTTTTCTACCCACTCTGAGCTATCCTCATGTGCTGTTGGATCATCCTCACATTCTCATCCACATATTCTACTTGTTTTGGCCCCATCAACTTCCTTTCACCAACATCATCCCAAAACACTCGAGTCCGACAACACTTCCCATACAAAGCCTCTAAAGGTTCCATCAGAATACTTGAATAAAGACTGTTATTAAAAGAAAACTCAACTGAAGAAATATGTTAATCCCATCATCCCTGGTCGTCCATTAAAGATGCTTGAATCATATCCTACAAAGTTTGAATAGTTCATTCTGACTACCCATATGATTAATGTTGAAAATCTATACTGAAATATAATTTCTTTCCCAATGACATCTGAAGTCCCTTCCAAAAGATAGAAGTGAACCTTGGATACCAATCAGATATAATAGAAAGAGGAACTCCATGTAACCTGACAATCTCGTTGAGGTATAGTCAAGAAAGTTTATCCAATGATGTTGTATCTCGAATAGAAAGAAAATGTGAAGATTTTGTTGGCCAATAAAAAATAAACCACATTTAATTGTTACCTCAATATATATTAGGCAGTCCCACCACAAAGTCCATGGATACAATCTCAAACATCCACTCTGGCACTGGAAAAGGCTGAAGCATCCCCTTCGGTAACTACTGCTCTGCTTTAACCTGCAGACATGTCAAACATTTCACGGTTAATTCAGAAATATCCCTTTTCATTACATCCAACCAGTAATACTACTGAAGGTCTCTATACATATTTGTACTACCTTGATGAACCGAAAATGGAGAACTATGAGCTTTAAATAACAAATATTTATTCAACTGCGAATCACTAGGCAAGCACAACCTTCTTCCAAATCAAAAAACATAAAATTTATCAATGTTAAATTCTACAAATATACCCATTTTTACCAATTATACCATTTTCTATAGCCCACAGTCTTCCTTCTATGCTCGCTTAATTCTTCCTGACAACGAATACTACAATGAAACCTAAAACAAAACAGAGTTATTTCCAGCACCAACAACTTCTAATAAAAAATTCATCCAATAATTAATCAAGGGACCATGTTCCAAATGTAACATGGTTAATGATCCATGATGTTTCTGACTCAAGGAATCCTCCACTTTGTTTTCTTTTCCCAGATGGTAATTGAACAGGCAATCATAACCCATTATCAGTTTAATCCATCTTCTCTACCTCGTGTTTAATTACTTCTGACAGAATATATACTTTAGACTTTTATAGTCAGTATATATTTTACATTTGTCTTTGTATAATTGATGACTTCAAATTTTCAACGAAGAAACCACAGCTGCAAATTCCAAATCATGTTAGGATAATTTAGCTCATGATGTTTAAGTTGTCTTAAAGAATTTGAAATTACCTAATCATTCTGCATCAAAACACAACCAAATCCCTTCAAAGAAGCATTACTATAGATGAAAAAATTACCATTCTGGGAAGGTAAGGCCAAACTAGAGTATTCACCAATCTATTCTTCAGTTCCTAAAACAATCATCACATTCTTCTATCCAAACAAATTTAATCCCTTTCCATGTTAACTTAGTTATCGGGCTAGATTACCATGAAACGTTCTTAACAAACCGTTATTAATAACCTATTAACCCATGAAAACTACGAATATCTGTAACATTTTTGGGTCTTAGACATTGATCAACCACATTTGATTTGGTATGATCAACTGTTATTCCATCTTTATTTATAATGTGCCCAGGAAAAGAAATTTGTTGCAACCAAAAAATACACTTTTGGAATTTTCCATACAGTTTATTTTCTTTTATTGTTTGTAAAACTACCCTTAAATTTTTTTAATGCTCCTCTTTATTTTAAGAAAATACCAGAATGTCATCAATAAATATAACTACAAACATACCAAAGAACTCATGAAATAATCTATTCATATGACTCATGGATACAACAGGTGCATTAGTTATCCCAAAGGGCATAACAAAAAATTCATAATGCCTATATCTAGTACAAAAGGATGTTTTTGGGATGTCATCCTCCTTCACCTTCACCTGATGGTATCTGGATCCCAAGTCAATCTTGGAAATGTACTGAGCTCCTTGGAGATGATTAAAAAAAGTCATCGATATGAGGCAATGGATACTTATTTTTAATAGTGATGTTATTCAAAGCTCTATAATCAAGGCAAAGTCTCATGAAACCATATTTATTTTTAACAAACAAAATAGGGGCTCCCCATGATGAAGTGCTAGGATAAATGAAGCCTTTATTGAGAAAATCCTACAACTAATTTGTCAATTCAATAAGTTCTATTTTAGACATATGATAAGTGGGTTTTGAAATTAGATTATCATTAAGAACTAAGTAAATTATGAATTCAACTTCCCAATAAGGTATGACATAGGGTAACTCATCAGAAAAAACATCAAGGTATTCATTTAACACCAGCACATCATTAATATGAATAGTTCCCTTGTTATTAACAATATGATCAAGATAAATTTCATTTATATCTTTCAACAGTTTCTCAGCTTCTTGATATGTTATTAATTGTATGGTTTCATTCTTGTATACAAACTAAAACTCTTTTTGAAAAACAACTTCTTTAGCACTACAGTCAATCTATTCATGATAAACATAAGGCCAATCTATTCCCAAAATAACATCAAACTCGACTTAGGGTAAAAACAACAAGGTTTGTAGGTAAATTATTTCCACAGATCACTATAGAAATATTCTTATAATTCCTCTTTACTATAATAGGTTCCCCTTTTGTGTTAACAACACATTCAAGTGTCATTTGTTGAGGTGATATTTCCAATTTACAGGAGTATTTCCCAGAGATGAAGGAATGTGTAGACCCTGTATCACACAAAACTTTAGTAAAATATGAGTGAACAAAAAAATTACCTGATACAAACTATATTGGATGTCCTAACATCTACTGACGTATTCAAAAAGGATCTCACTACACCATTCTGCTTGTAGTCTAGCTTATTTGCATCATTCAGATCTCTCTTTGGGTAGACATTTTTATAGTGACCCATCTCACCACATTTAAAACACTTTAAAGTTGGATTATCAGGATTATTATTTGGATCATTTTCATTACAATTTTGGGAAATATGTCCAAAATTTCCACATTTATAACACTTTCCAGTTTTTCTTAGATATTCCCCATGGTGTTTCATTCCACACTTTTCAGAAACTGGAAACTATATTTTTTTCCATTAGATTTCTTTGGTTGATTCTTACCCGTCACTTTCCATATAGACCTATTTTTATATTTATTTCCTAAATTCTCATGATCATCAGAAAACTCCATCACTACCCTCTCAGCACATCAGACAAGTTTCTCATAACTTTTGAATCCACGGGAGGCCAATGCCCTTTGATACCTTGGATTCAGTCCTGAGTAAAAGCAGTTGATTTTTTCTATCATGATCCAGAATAAGATTTGAAGCATACCTCGCCAGTTGGGTGAAGTTCACTTCATAAACATCCACTAAATCTTCCTACTTTTGATCCAATTCAAGGAATTTCTCCTCCATCCTTAATCACACCACCTTGGGAAAACATTTTTCAAGGAAAAGTCTTTTATGTTCATCCCACTCTAAGACATCAAAATCCTCTCTACCCATAATATTCCTTACCATTAACAACCAATGATCAAATTCACCTTCAAAACAATAAATGAAAAGACTTACCTTTTGATTGTATAAAAATCCCATAACATCGAATATCTTTTCAAGGGATTTGATCTATACTTCAACTGCTACTGGGTTAGAAGTTCCATCGAAAGCAGGAGGGTGTTGTCTCATAAAATGTTCCACTATAGTTTATTTCTATTTCGGTAACTATATTTGTTATGTTCCATGGATTCCACCACCATTTATTGTCTATGTTAGCTGAGCCATTACTGTCAAAAACTGCTCAGTTCCAATCCCTACTATTTCGGACTGTAGATCCAAAAGGATGTCATTCTGTTGGTGCCTCTCCTCTTCAGAATCCTTGTTCCTTCTAAAGACAAACCTTATGAATAAAAATATCTTATATTAATCAACATAATAATATTTAAATGCTAAAACATTTCAAATTAATCATAGAGGAAAAATCCTTTATGGTATTCTATTAAAATTATCATAACCCATAAAGATATCCAAACCATCCTCTAAAAACAACTATAAGGACCCAACCTTTTTACATAAATAATCATTAATTTAATCAAGAAAAAAATCCTCTTATATTGAGGATATTTTCAATTTTACATCTTTAGATAATTTTTACATAATATATTTATAACATTACACATTGTTATAGAGTGGATACCATAAAAAAATAGTTTACATTTTTTTGAGAATATAATACATTAAGACTTAAGCATGACTCCTTGACAATTATTCAACAATTAACATGGATTCCTTCTTTGTATTACACATCCATTAACCTGTGAGAATCATTTAAAAACTTGGGATGAGAACCAAATCTTAGTAAGGGATTAAAAAGAAGGAAAGAGCACATTAGTCCATTAATACTCGTAATGTATGAAAGCATTTTCAAAAGACATGACTGTCACCTATATATACTTACATTGTGAAACATGAGATTTACACAAGATCCACACAAAACATGAGAACATAAATATAATAATAATGGTATATTGGGTCATTACTGAAATAATATTTCAACCCTCACGGCTACCTTATAATCTATGACCATCACCACTACCTTACAATTTGTGTAACCATCACAGTTACACATGGAGAATCCATATGGCTGACCTCAAACATACACATACCCAATGCATTGGAGGAAACTATAGGTCCCACCTTTCATCATAAACAATTACCAAGATTCAGAACATAATCATACAACATGAATATTAGCATAAAAACATTTCTTTTTAATTTTTTAAAACAAAATTTTAAAAGAGGATATTAAAAGAAATTTCCATTATAAATACCATATAATTGATGTGAGTCTTAATAGAGTGGATAAAATATGATTCCACACTATAAATACCCATAAATAAAAAAAATATAAACAAAACCGATCATAGAAACAATTTTAATGTCACATAAATAATGAAGTAGAAGGTTATCCCAAAGAATGGAAATCGAGTTAAGAATTCCCTTACCCCAGGCCTGTCTTGCTTCAAAATTGTTCAAAATTATTTTATACTAGTTAAAAGAGTGTTATTAGTATTTTAAAGAAACAGTTTAATGTTTATAACATCTTATATGATAATTTCATAACATCATTTCCCCCTTTAATTGTTAGTATTTTGTTCCTTTCACTGTTTTCGGGTGAGTTATTTACATGATTTCCATGATTGGATCAGGATGGATGTTCTTGTCGATTGGAAGTGAAACTACTGAATTTAAATGGAGTAGTATTTACATATATCCAGTAACATAAATTATACCATTTATCATTTTTAATTCTTAAATGAGGATTATTCATAAGTTAAAACATTAATGAATTTCGTTTAGATCATTTTAGTGGTTCTTCGATAACAATGACCTCATTTGGTTTTATAAATTAAAACCATGTGTACTAAATAGTTCCAGAACCATTGATGAAACATTATAAATATTTTATAACCTATTTAAACCATAAAAATGGTTTCATGACCTGACATGAAAGATTTAATGAAAAATGATATCACATCGTCTGCGATGTCAGTAATTCGACACATCGTGGACAATGTTTTTAATTCCTTGAATAAGTGGGAGAGGAGCATAGGAATGATGTTGAATTTTCCATAAACATTATAACATAATTAATATAAATTATTATGGAGATACCATGCCTATTGGATAAGAGGAGGTGAGGAATTAAAAAGAAGGAATCTTGAAATGAAAGAAAACATGAGAAATTTCTCACAAAAATTCGGTAGCCTAATGACGTCTCTTAAAATTTAATAAAAATAGTTTGACGTGGGAAAGGGGATATCTAATCACTCAAAAATAAAATGGATACTAAGGGGGGATATGGAATGAAATATCCCAATATAATATAAAGGTAAAGGAAGAGAATAACATAAAATGAAATAAAAGAAAGAAAATAAAAGAGGATGTTTACCTCTTGATCTCTTCTCTTTCAGATCCTTCTTAAGGGATTTGGTTTTTATCTTTTGACGAGACCAGTAGCTCTAGTACATAGGGAAGAGACTTGGGAGGAGTATTGGGCAGAACTTAGTCATGTATCAAGGCTTGAGAGTGGTGGGTAGAAGAGGGTAGTGAGGGTGGTATTTATAGTGGAGGAGAGGGGGTATTTTTCTTTATATTAATCATTATTATAATATTTTTTCCCATGATTATGAATAGTCTTAGTTCATGTGACCTCAGATAGTAACAATGGAATGTGAGTTCGAACCAAGAAGCCTTGCATTACTTATTATGTAATAAATATTGTATTTTACTGATAATATGATTATACGGTATTTTATCCTATTTCACTATTCATCGAAAAAACTATAAAAATCCCAATAATTTACCCTAACTATTTTTGGACATGTAGGATTGAAAAATGAAGTCCATTTTTTTAAAATAAATTTCTAAATATTATTAATTTTTTTTAAATAAAAGTATACTTAATTCAAAAACTAACAATTCTAATTCTATAACTACTTCTATACCACGATGAAAAATTAACCAATATGTTATTATCTTAAAGCCTTATGAAAATAAAATAATAATTAAATTTACTATTAAGTAGTTTCATATTACTATTCATATTATTATTCATAAGGGTATGTTACTATTCACTAAAACAAGTTGGTTTCATCGGACTAAAAATAACTTACTGAACACAATTATAGATGATAATTTTTTGAAATTAAAAACATAGATGTGGAAAAATTATGTTTAAAGGCTAGTAATAAATTTATACTTAAAATAAAGTTCCATGGATTTCAATTTATTTTTTGAAAAACTATAGGTGTTATAGACTAGGATGTTTTTTTTGAATAATAACATGGTTATAACATATTCCACATGGCATATGAAGATTCATGAGAAAAATTACCCATCTCAGGATTTGGATTTAGCAGTTGTTTTTTTGAATTAATGATATAGAGGAATTCTCATTATTGAGAAAAGTGTGATATATATCCCAATCTAAAAATTCTAAAATATATATTCACATAGAAGGAGTTGAACATGCTCCATATGATATGGTTAGAGTTGATAAATTAATATGACTTCTCAATACATTACCACACTAGGAAAGAGAACAAGGTGGTTAATGCTTTGAGTCAGAAGTATCATGATAACTTATCCCCGACGAGGATAAAAAAGATCCAATATTTCTAGATTTGAAAATTTAGGATATAAAAATCCCGAAGGAAGGGAAAAATATTATCTTTCTCAAATGAATGTTCAAACCTCTATCCAATTGAATATTAAAGAGGCATAAAAGGAAGTTACAGAGCTATAAAAAAATCAGAAAACATTCTACAGTTTAACCTTTATCTGGATAGAATGATAAGGTTCAAGAACCTTGTATGTGTTCCTTCTATACCAGATTTAAAGATTGATGTTTTAGAGAAATAACTTAGTGTACCATACCAAGATTTCATAGTACATTACCTCTTTAATGTAATTCAACTGATTGCGCTACACGCAACACTGAGTTCGAGTACACCATGACATACCAAACTAGTTGTTAAAAAAACAGGTTTGAATATCATTAACTAAATTTTGAATTTTATATACTCTATATTATTTTATAATCTATATTATGTGCTTATTAGATATAATATAAGAACAAATTCATTTTTTCAGTTAAAAGAAGTATTTTTCAAAAAAATGAAAATTTACCACCTTTAAATGAAAACCCTTTTTAAATCCAATATTTGACACTTTTATATATTCAATTTGACAAAATAAATCTCTTCATTAGAAGTGGGACATAAAAATTTACTTTGGATAAATGTTTTGTGTTTTTATGATAACTTTAATATTTTTATGAATAGTGAAAAATAATAAATTTTAATTTAAAAAAACTTTTTACAAAAAATAATTTATAGTGGTAAATTACACATTTGAATGGTTTTTAAGTATAATTAGATTATATTTTTGTCATATAATCCAATTTCAGTCATTTGAAGAAATTTTACCTTTAAATTGGACATAAACACATATCAATATTTTTAAAGTTTTTACTTATCAAAAACCTGTTTTTTGGTTTTGACAATGGAAACTAAATTTAAATTAATTAATGTAACTCCTAAGTTTTGAATTTGGTAAAATAGGATTCATTTTTGAATCTGGAATATCAAAATTAGTTTAGGATGAATTTTTGGTATTTTCTGAAAACATTCGATTTTTATTAACAGTGAAAAACACTAAGTTATTGTTTAAAACCGTTGTTTTATTTAAAAAGTTAGTTTAATTAAATTTTTTTAAAGTAAAAATAGATACATAATACCTATATTAGTTGAATTTAATTCATTTGAGTCATTTAATAATAAGAATAGACATATAAAATTTTATTGAACTTTTTAACGTCTTTTACCAACCATATAGGCAAATTTGAAAATATGTGTAAAAGTAATTTCAGTGCTTATATGATTTTAATTTCAAAAATCCAAGAGACATGGTTGAAATCTGTCAGTAAAATGTGGATCAATAGGATGAAAATAAAATTTTTTGAATAGTATCTTTTTAATTTTATTTACCACGGTTAAAATTTAATATGGTAATTAGAGGTAAAAATAATATTATAATTACCCTAACACATGTCCTAATTATGTTGGATAAGTGTATTTCGACCTAAATCAACCTTATTAATAAAACATGATCCTTTGTGATCCACTTCGATTAGATTAGGACATTTATTATTATTTTATTTAAAGAAGTGTTAAAAGTGTTAAATTCAAATTTTAATAACTAAATTTTTTTTAATATATGTTTATACATAAAATAATCTCGATTATAAATATTCATTAGAAACATAAAATGATTTCCAAAATCATGGTATTTTATTTATAATTTTTAGATATGAAAATTCTAAATTTATTTATGACACAACGATGATGAAATAATTACCTTATTAAGGAACGGCTAAAGTAATTGATGTTATAAATATTAAAATAAATATAAATTGAGACTTTTAATGCATTCCACTAATTTTATAGGTGAATATGTCATTTTAGGGTTGATTAAATAATTTATTTTCTAAGTAATAATGTTGTTATGACTTTCAAAAAACCAAATACTAAATAGTGTAAAAATTGACGTAAATGAGTTTAAAACAGATACTATATTATTAATTGATATTATAATCCTAAAAATATAAGGTTCTTCCAAAGGACTTATAAAAATATATATATATGTCATAAATTAACCACTTTAGGTTCTCTTGTCATTTTATAGTAAGTTTATTAAACATGTAATATAAAAATACAAGAAGACATGGTAAAAGTTAAACAATTTAACTAAGAGTTAAAACTAAAAGACAAGGTTAATGTAGTGACATAAACTAGTCTAATACATATTGGATGATAGGATTTAGACCCATCCCTAACTCATCCTAGAAATAAATCCATTTTTATACATTATACACCGAAAATTATTTTATAATAAAATAATATTTCAAACTTTTTCTAAAGTGACCCTCACCTCTATAATAAAAGGGTACATACCCTTATCTCAAAATCACACCACCCAAGCCATTTGGATCAGATGAACCCAACTCAAATATCCTACCAACTATCCTTACTTAATCTTAGAGGCCATACATTGATCATAAAGACAATATAAGGATCCCTTTTGTTCAAATCAAAAGGAAGAACCCGGAGAAGAGGTAATTATTTCATCACCTCTTTCAAAGTTCTTTTATTCTTCCACTTCCTCTTTATTTGTTGTTTACATATAAAAATATTAACTATATTACCTTCTAAAAACTATTTTGTTATTATAAATATTGAACAACCATATTCATTATTCTATCCATCAAATGGAAGACAATGTCACCATACGTGCGTACGTACGGCTTACCGTCTCCACGTCATTGTGTAGTTTGTTATTCAATGATTTAATATTTGGATGGATATAGTAATGAGTATAATTGATGTAAATAATAAATATAAAATGTTAAATATTATTTATTTATAATATATCATCCAATAACATATGATTTCACCATCAATAAAATGATATCGTCGCTCGTGCATACGCACGACTTACTATCTACACGACATGACGAGATTCATTTCCACGTTCACCAGTCAATAATTATTGTAAAAATATATATTATTAATAAGTATGTAATATAGGAAATAATAATAATACTGGTTATATATATATATTTACATATATCTCTTCCACTTACTTCTATTCAATACGATATGAAAACTAAAACAATGTTTATGCATACGTACGACCTACCGTCTCCATAAATGGTGTTTTCCATTTCATATATATGCCTATTATACATATATATTATGAATATTTATGATACATAAATAATGTTTTGTATTCTGGAATCAATTAAATAATGATATTAGTTATACAATCAAGAATAAAAAGTTAAAACACGTATGATAAAGAAAGAGATTATTACCTGAAATGTTATTTTAACACATAAATTATTATTAAATGGATAGTATAAAGACATAAATGAATCATATATGATATAATAAATATTAATATGATATGTTATAATTTAATAACATATTATGGTCACTATATAATTGGTTAAACGTACCCTTGACAAAAGGAAAGTACTAGGTAAGGGTTAATTCCTCAATCTCATTATTATCCGAGATTGTTTATGTGTAAGTTTTTACCAGGACATATTTATTATCCATGTAATTATTTCATAGAATAGTTATCAAAAGAATTATTTTTGAGGTCATATTTAACTAAAAAATAATTTTTAATGGTGTAAATATTTATTCTTATAAATCATCTTCATTAATGTACATGTTTTCAAAATGGTTTTGAGGATTTATTTATATATACATGAATGTTTTAAAATGTTAATTCCCTTAAAAAGATTCAAAGTGTTATGAGACACTTTGATTAAAAAATTTCTTTTAAATGTCTTCTATTCTATATTGTGTGACATTTAAATGATTACATGAAAATGGTACATTTCTCTCAAAGAGTTTTATTGTTGAATTTTCAACTATGTCAACATCCTTTACAGGATATTATTCATGATTGAGGTTTATTTAGTTTAATACAATGTCCTATATTGTATTGAATGAGTTATGATATGTTTGACTATAGATGTGTGTTTTTATACCATTCATGGTTTATGGTTAATGAATTGACATTTTTCATTCTAGTTTTAATAAAAATATTTATGTTATGTTTCAACCTTTTCATATGAGTAATGTATTGGACTTAGTAAGTGATGGGTGGGGCCTAATATAGGTCCTCAATGCATTGGTAGGTCTCATGCGGCAAATTACTGTCTTAGAACAAGGATTTGAAAAAATATTTATTTGTAGTCTGGTCATGAGGCCTAGACTATGTGGTTATGATTTCTGACATTATGCATTCTATCATTATGAAATTAGCTTTTGATATTTCATATGATTATTTGACTAAAAAAATATCCAGGAGAATAATTAAATGGAATTATTTGACTCATCTTTTCCATGTTATACGGATGTTTAATTTTGAAAGGATTTTCTTTTAGTCTTATACATTTCCTTAACTGTTTATTTTTATTTATGATAGTTATTGCTATATTGTTATCCTCACTGAGCATCTGAGCTCACCCCATTCATATGTTTTCTTTTTCCTAGGATGTGAAAAAGTATATTACGATTAACCTGTAGGAATAGAATTAGGGATATGCGTGTGTTCAAAGGGGACACAATGTTGTTGTTTTTTCAATTCATAATGTAATCTAAAAATTATGTATGTATATAGTACTTAGAAGACTACTAAACTAATCGATCTTTTGAGACTTGATCTCTTTTGATCATGCCAATGTTATGTAATAATGCAACTAACTTGGGTAACTAGAGCTAGGGCATTAAATTTGGTATCAAAGGAAGGTTAGTACATATCTTGGAAACTAGATTTAGAAAAAATCTGATGAGAGAACATTACCCTATGATAGAATTTGGGGATTAGTATAGAATAAATTCCTAGAATTTTGGTAATGTATATATTTTGTGAATTTTACAAGAAATATATCCCTGTGTGGATAAAAGAAGGTATGGGAGGATCTGGCACAGATGTACCTAGGAGGGAAAACTCTGACAAGGAGTTGGGGTTTTGACCCAGAGTATCCTAGTACACGACAATAGGCCTTGCTGCACTCTTGGTTACGAAACACTTGGGGGATATTCTTAGGATAATTCATATTTAATTTACAATCCATTTTGAAGGATTTTTTAGTAAATTTTCTAATAAAGAAACAATTTTTAGGATTATGATACTATATGTCTGAAAATATTCAATTAATGTTGAAAATGCTTCTAGTATTGGGATTACACATTATAATATGATCTAACCTAGTGTATTTCATCATTTATAAATGGCACCCAATATATGGAATGAGAACTCCAATAATAAGCATGATAGAAATAGTCAGAAGTATCATATCATTCATTCCCTTAAGGTAGAATTTTGATGTGAAATAGTTTCCCACATATTCTCATTATATGAAGAAACAGTATCAGGTTTCAATAATATAATTAATGAATTATATGAGTCTTATGGATTTGAAGGAAAAAAATAGAAGAACAGTTTGGAAGAGAAAAATATAGATAAAGGCAAGAAGGTAAAGAAGGATTTTCCCACTTGTTATAACTGTGGAAAGAATCACCTTTGTAACTGCCTGAAGGGAATGAGAGTTTGTTATATGTGTGGAGAAAAAGGACACCAAGTTTGTGATTATAAGGGTGAGAAAAAGGATTCAAATATACAATGCTTCATCTATAATGAGTTGGGTCACTACACGAATCAATGTACCAATCATCACAGTATACCCCAAATAATGCTATTGGATAATAATTAAGTTGTGATACTACCACAGATAAAGAGGAATTATTATTGTTCTAATTTTTTTATTAAATAATTATTTCATTTGATTATTGTATCTTTGATGTACTGGTTATATGAATTATGGAAATAAATAAGGATGGTACTGCGGTACTACTTCATTAAGTATTTGAGATTATATGGTACTAAGAAAAGAGACTCAAGATCAAGTTAAAATTTCTGTAAAAATACATTGTTGAAGGAAATATAAACCCCAATATGGTCTTGATACTGAGGTAGTGATTTTGGAATAATATATGGTTTATTTAGATAAATTATATTGGATATTCTTTACTACTTTGGAACTGAACAATTATTTTTTTATTCAATATTTGTTGGATTATTCAAATTTTTTGGATATAAGTAATATATCTTGTATTCTATAAAGAATAAGGTAGAATGAATGTAATGAACAAGGTTTTATGGTAACTCATTATGTTACCATGTTTTAAGAGAAAACGTGATGAAGGTACTCATATGTTATTAGGTGGAAAAAAGAGATCTTTATTATGTCATGTTGACCTTTCTAATAATTTTTTGGACTATGAGTTTGGACACAAGTATTTTGGATAAGATTAATGATTGGAATTTATTAATTTGGACATTGGATTCTATGGTTTATGGTTAAAAAAATAATTAAAATTATTTTTTTATTTTTTATAAAAAGGTACACATGAATGTTGGCTGACAACCCATCACTTCCGGTAAGACCTTGAGACTTAAATCCATAACCAAAAAGTGAACATGGTGAATCACCTACCACTGGCCAACGTGATGTCCTAGTTTTTATAATATAGTTTTTTTAAATGTTATGAAAAATTAATTATAAATTCATTTTTTGGATCCCTATATGATTAGGACAAAGAGAATTTTTTTTAGTTCTACTATCTTTTGGAGTGAAAATGAGTTTGTGGTAGAAATTAGTTAAATGATGTAACTCTACTTGTCAAGTATTTTATTCTCTTATTCTATGAAGAAATTAATTCTTAAACATTAGATAAGGGATCTAAAAACAGAGAATTTGTTATCCTAATACATTATGTTTTTTTGAACCTATCATATTTAAATAACCATAATTATATAGCTTTGAGGCCCTCAATATCCCATTTATTGTTCATTTGTTTGTGATTGATGACCTCGATCACTCCCTATAAATATTTAAAATTTTCCTCCAATTACATGTCTCTAATTACCACCAATGTTCTCCTTTCTGAGATCATAATTTGGTGGTGACTTTTTTATTTCCCTTTCTCTCTTATCAAGACTAAATTTTATTAACACTATTTTGATTGCGGTTTTCTACAAATGTATTTAATATTTTTAACCTTTTATTTTCGAAGAAAAATTTAAAATTGCGAGGACAAAATTAATTGAAGGAGGGGAGAATTTAACATCCCATGATTTCATAGTACGTTACATCTTTAAAGTAATTCAATAGTTTACGCTACACGCAACATCGAGTTCGAGTACACCACAACTTACCAAACTAGAAGTTCAAAAACTAGTTATGAATAGTATTAAGTAAATCTGAAATTTTATTTACTCCATATAATTTTAGAATCCATATTGTGTGTTTTTAATACATAATATAAGAACAAACTCATTTTTTCAGATTAAATAATAATTTAAAAAAAATTCAATTTTACCACCTTTTAATCGAGAATCATTTTTCAATCCAATATTTGAAACTTTTTTATATTCAATTTGACAAAATAATATTCTTCTTTAGAATCGGGAAATAAAAATTTATTTTGGATCAATTATTGGTGTTTTTTTGATAAATTTAATATTTTGATGAATAGTGAAAAATGCTTAATTTTAATTGAAAAAACGTCTTATGAAAAATAATTTATAGTTTTAAATTATAAATTTTAATGTGTTTGAAGTATAATTAGATTATATTATTATCATTTATTCCAATTTGGGTCATTGGATGTAATTTTATATTTATATTGGGCATAAACACATATCAATCTTTTCATTGTTTTTACTTCTCAGAAACCCGCTTTTTGGTTTTGACAATGTGAATTAATTTTAAATTAATTATTGTAACATAGAAGTCTTTAATTTCCTAAAATAGGAATAATTTTTTAATTCAGAATATCAAAATTATCTTAGGATTATTTTTTGGTATTTTTCTGAAAACATTCAATTTTTGATGAATAGTGAAAAACACTACGTTATTGTTTAAAATTGATATTTTGTAAAAACAATTATTTGTAATTAAATTTTATTTTAAATTAAAAAAAGATAAATAATACCTATATTAGTCCAATTTAATTCATTTAAGTCATTTTCTAATAAGATTAGACATATAACATTTTATCGAAATTTTTAACGTCTTTTACCCACCTTCTAAGAACATTTAAAAATGTGCATAAAACATAATATTACCACTCCTTTGATTTAAATTGAAAAACCCAAGAGGCACAGTTGACATTAGTAAGTAAAATGTTGTTCAATAGGATGAAAATACTTTTTAGTGAATAGTAACTTTTGAATTTTTATTTACCACAGTTAAAAGTAAATAGGGTTATTAAAGGTAAAAATTATATTATAATTACCCTAACACATGTCTTAATTCTATTGGATAAGTTTGTTTCAAACTAAATAAACCTTAGGAATAAAATATGATCCTTTTTGATCCACTTGTATTACATCAAGACATTTAATATTATTTTATTTAAAGAAGAGGTAAAAGAGTTATATTCAAATTTGAATAACTAAAACATTTATTATATAGGATTATAAATAAGATATTTTCTATTATAAATATTCATTAGAAATATAAAAATATTTCCTACATTATTTTATTTTATTTATATTTTTTTACATTAAATAATTAAACTTTAATATGATACAATGATCATGCAGTAATTACCTTATAATAAATAGCGAAAATAATTGATGTTATAAATTTTAAAATATAAGTAAATTGAGACTTCGGATGCATTCCACAAATTTTTTAGGTTTATATGACATGTTAGGGTTGGTTAAATTAAATTGTTTCTTAGTAATCATGTTGTTATGACTATCAAAAAAACCAAATAATATATAATGTCAAAATTGGCATAAATGAGTTTTTTATACAAATAATATATTATTAAATGATATTATAATCCTAAAAATATAACTTTCATGCAAAGGACTTATATAATGATATATATGTCATTAATTAACCACTTAAGGTTCTCTTGGATTTTTTTCGTATTTTTACTAACCATGTAATATAAAAATACAAGAAGACATGGTAAAAGTTAAACAATTTAAATAAGAGTTAAAACTAAAAGATAAGGTTAATATAGTGACCTAAACTTGTCTAAAACTATTTTTTGAGAGAATGATAATTATCCCCACCTTATTCCTTAAATAAATCCATTTTCAGGTATCATAAAACAAAAATTATTTTATAATAAAATAATATTTCAAGCTTTTTCTAAAGTGACCCTCACCTCTATAATAAAAGGGTACATCCCCTTCTCTAAAAATCACACCTCCCAAACCATTTGTCTCTATAATAACCTGCTAAAATATCCTCCCAACTACACTAAATTAATCATATAGGCCTTACTTTGATCCGAAATCCAACCTTAGGATCCCTTTTGTTCAAATCAAAAGGAAGCACCCAAAGAAGAGATAATTATTTCATCACCTATTTCAATGTTTTTTTCTTCTCCCACATCCCCTTTCTTTGTTATTTCCATATCCAAAATAATAACTAAAGTACCTTATACATATTTTTATCTTATTATAAATATTTTATAATCATATTTAGTATTCTATCCATCCTATGAATGATAAAGTCACCAAACGTGCGTACGTACATCTTACCCTCTCCACGGAGTGGTGATGTTTGTTATTCATCAATTTATTATTTGGATGAGTATAATAATGAGAATAATTGATGTAAATAATAAATATAAAATGTTTATTATTATGTATATATAATATATCATTCAATTACATATGACTTCACCATCAATAGAATGACATCGTCACTCGTGCATACGTATAGCTTACCGTCTCTAAGACCCGATGAGATTCATTTCCACTTTCACCATTCAATGGTGATTTTAAAATATAAATTATTAATAAGTATGTAATATATTAATTAATAATTATACTGAATATATATATGTATATATGTATTTGATTACATATATCTCATTCACTTACTTCTGTTAAATAAGATATGGAAACAGAAACATCATTAATGCATGCGTACGACCTACAATCTCCATAAATAGTGTTTTCAATTTCATATATCTATCTATTATACATAATTATATTTATAATATATATTATACATAGATAATGTTTTATAATCTTGAATCAATTAAATCATGATATCAGTTATATGATCAAGAATAACAAGTTAAAACACGTATGACAATGAAACTAATTATTACCTGAAATGTTATTTTAACCTTGAAATTTTTATTAAATGTGTAATATAAAGCCATAAATGAATAATGTATGATATAATAAATATTAATATGGTTGTATTATAACTTAATAACATACTATGGTCATTATATAGAAGGATAAATGTACCCTCAACCAAAGGAAAGTACAAAGTAAGAGTTAATTCTACAATCTAATTATTATCTGAGATTGTTTATGTGTAAGTTTTTAATGGGAAATATTTATTATCCAGGTCAATGTTTCATAAAATAGATTTTAAAAGGATTATTTTTAATGGACTCTTTAACTAAAAATCATTTAAATGGTTAAAATATTTAGTCTTCTAAATCATTCTCATTAATGTCCATGTTTTCAAAATAGTTTTAAGGATTTATTTATATGGACATGAATGTTTTAAAATGTTAATTCCTTTAAAACAATTCAAAGTAGAATGGAAAAATTTGATTAAAAATGTCTTCTAAATGTCATCCATTCTAAATTTTGTGAATTTTAAATGATTACATGAAAAATGTATATTTCTCACAAAGAGTTTTACTGATAATTTTTCAACTATGTCAAAATACTTTACTGTATATTATCCATGATTTAGGTTTATTTATTTTAATACAATGTTCTATATTGTATTGAATGAGTTTTGATATGTTTGACTATGGATGTGTTTTTTAAACCATTCATGGGTTATGGTTAAATTATTGACATTTCGTATGCTGGTTTTAATACGAATGTCTATGTTATGTTTCAAACTTTTCATAGGAGGAATACATTGGACTTAGTAATTGATGGGTGGAGCCTACTATAGCTCCTTGATGCATCGTTAGGACTAATGAGACAGATTAGTGTCTTGGCACAAGGCCTTGAAAAAATATTTATTTTTATCCTTAGCACGAGGCCTTGACTATGTGGTTTTGATGTCTAATATTATGCATTCCATCATTATGAAATTAATTATTGATATTACATGTGATAATTAAACTAGTAGAATATCCAAGGGAATAATTAAATTTCATTATACGACTTAAATTTTCCATATTATGCCTAATTTTATGTTTAAAAGGATTTTATTTTAGTCTTATACATTTCCTTAAATGTTTGTTCTTATTTATTATAATTTTTTCTATATTTTTATTCTTACTGAGCATATGATCTCACCCCTTCCCTACATTTTCTATTTTCCAGGATTTGAAGAAGTGTATTATAATTAACCTGTAGAAATAGGCTAAGGTATATGAGCGTGTTCAAATGGGACACAATGTTGTTGTTTTTCCATTTCATAATCTAACGTGAAACTTATGTATGTATCTAGTTCTTCTAAGTCTACTAACCTAATCATTCATTCAATAATTGATCTCTTGTGATCATGTAAATGTTGTATAATGCACCGGCTCTGGGTAACTAGGGTCGAGTAATTATAGTTGGTATTAGAGTAAGTTTAGTACAATCCTTGGAAACTATATTTTGAAAAACTCAGATTAGAGAACCTTACCCTAAGATAGATGTTGAGAATTAGTATAGAAGAACTTCCTATAATTTTGGTAATATAGATATTTTTTGAATTTTACAATAAACACATCCCTAACTATATATGATCAGGTAGGGGCGGCTCTAGAACAGATGTACCGTGGAGTGAAAACTTAGACAAGGAGTTTCGGGCTTGAACTAGGGATCATGGTACATGAAAATGGTCCTTGTTACACTCTTGGTTATAACACTCCAAGGGGATATGCTTAAGATAGTTGACATTTTTTTTACAAACCATTATGAAAGATTTATGAGTTAATATTCCAACAAAGAAACCATTTTTATGATTATGAAACTATATGTGATAAAATATTCAATTAATGTTGATACTTTTTCTAGTTTTTTTATTACACATTATGATATGATCTAACCTAGTGTATTTAGTCATTTAGAAATGGTGCACAATAGAAGTAATGAGAACTCCAACAATACACATGAAACAAAGAGTCATAAGGATCATATCTTTCATGGTCATAAACTAGCATTTAGAAGGGAAATAATTTCCCACATATTCTCATCATATGAAGAAATAATACCATGTGTTAATAAGATAAGTAATTAATTATCTTAGTCTTATTTCGTTGAAGGTAAACAAGAGAAGAATAGGTTATCAGAGAAAAATATGGATAAATTTAATAAGGGAAAGGAGGATTTTACCTCATGTAATAACTATGGAAAGAATCACCTTGGTAAATGCCTGGAGGGAATGTGAGTTTTTTATAAGTGTGGAGAAAAGAGACACCAAGTTCTTGATTGAAAGGGTATGAAAAATGATTCAATTGTATAATACTTCATCAGTATGGAGTTGGGTCACTATGTGAATAAATGTCCCAATCATCAGAGTATACCCCAAATGATGCTACTGGATAATAATAAAGTTATGATACTGCCGCATATGAAGAGGAATGATTTGAGTTCTTATATAGTTATTAAAGAATTTTGTCATTTTAGTGTTTTATCAATGATGTTCTGGTTATATAAATTATAGAAATAAATAAGGTTTGTACTGTAGTACTATTTCATTGAGGATTTGAGATTATATGGTACTAAGAAAAGTGACTCAGCAGCAAGTTAAATTTTTTGGATAAATACATAGTGAAGGTAAGATAAACCTTAATATGGTTCGGATAATGAGTTAGTGATTTTTTAAAATGAGATGGTTGATTTGGATAAATAATATGTGATATTCTTGACTACCATGCAACTAATTAATGGCTTGTTTATTCCATCTTTTTTGGATTATCCAAAATATTTAGATATAAGGAATATATCTAGTATCCTATAAATAATAAGGGAGAATGAATGTAATCAATAAGGTTTTATGGTAACTCTAGATGTTACCATGTTTTAATAGAATACATGATGAAAGTACTCACATGTTTTTATGTGAAAAAATGAGTTCTTCATTATGTTATGCTGACCTTCCTTATAATGTTTTGGGGTATGAGTTTGGACACAAGTATTTTGGATAAGTCTAAAGATTAGAATGAATTAATTTGGATATTGGATACTATTCTTTAAGGTTAAAATATTTCTTAATATTATTTTCTTATTTTTTTATATAAAGTAAATCTCCATGGTTGGGCGACAACCCTTCATGTCTGGCATTGCTTTGAGACTTAAACCAGTAATCAATGGTGAAAAGGGTGCATCACCTACCACTGGCCTAAGAGATTCCCTGGTTTGTATAATGTAGTTTTTTTTAAATGGTCTGACAAATAAATTATAAATTCATTTTTTAGAACAATATATGATTAGGACAAATAGAATATATTTGTGTTTTATTAACTTTTGGAGTGAAAGATGAATTTGAGTTAGAAATTTGTTGAAGGATAGAACCCTAATTATTATGTATTTTTTCTCTTATTCTATGAATAAATTATTTCATAAACATTATGGAAGGGATTCTAAAAAGAAAAATGTGTTATCTTAATACCTTATGTATTGTTGAACCTATCATATTTAAATCATCATAGATTTATGGCTTTGAGGCTCTTAATATCTCATTTATTGTTCAATTGTTTGTGATTGATGGCCTCAATCACTCCATATAAATATTTTTTCCTCCAATTATGTGTCTCTAATTTCCACTAATTCTCTCTTATTAGAGATCATAATTTATTGGTGAATTTTTAAATTTCCTTTCCATATTATCAAGACTAAACTCTATTAACTCTATTACCGATGTTGGTTTTCCACAAAGATATTTTCTATTTTTGACCACTTATTTTTGAAGAACAATTTCAAATTAAGAGGAAAAAATTTATTGAAGGAGGAGAGAATGTAACTTCCCAAGATTTGATAATACATTACCTATTTAAAGTAATTCAATAGCTTGTTCTACAGACAACACCGAGTTCGAGTTCACCACGGCTTACCAAACTAGCCGTTCAAAAACAAGTTATGAATATTATTGACTACATTTTGAATTTTTTACACTCAATATAATTTTTGAATCCATATTGTGTGTTTCTGAGGTATAATATAAGATAAAATTCATTTTTTTCAAATAAAATAAGTATTTAAAAAAATGCAATTTTACCAACTTTTAATGGAGAACCCTTTTTAAATCCAATATTTGAAACTTTTATATATTTAATTTGAAAAAATAAACTTCTTCTTTAGAAGATGGAAAAAAAAATTATTTTTGATAACTTTTTTTTGTTTTTTGATAACTTTAATATTTTGATGAATAGTGAAAAATATTAAATTTTAATTGAAAATAACTTTTTATGAAAAATAATTTATATTGTTAAATTATACATTTGAATGGTTTTGAATTATAACTAGTTTTTATTTTTATCATTTAATCCAATGTTGGTAATTGGAAGTAATTTTACATTTAAATTGGACATAAACACATATCAATCATTTCATAGTTTTTACTTCTAAAAAACCCGCTTTTTGGTTTTGAAAATGAGAATTAATTTTAAATTAATTAATTTAACTTCTATGTTTTTAATTTGGTAAATTAGGATTAATTTTTGAATTTAGGATATCAAAATTAGCTTAGGATGATTTTTTTTTATTTTTCTGAGAACTTTGAATTTTTAATGAATAGTGGAAAACAATGTGTTATGTTTTAAAACTGGAATTTTATTTAAATAAATACTTTTAATTAAAATTTATTTTAAAGTCAAAATAGTTACATAATACTTATATTATTCCAATTTAATTCATTGGAGTCATTTTACAATAAGATGAGACATATAAAATTTTATTGAACTTTTTAAAGTCTTTTATCCAACTTCTAGGCACATTTGAAAATATGAATAAAACCTAATTTTACTGCATTCGTGACTTGTATTTAAAAACTCTGATAGGAACGATTGACATCAGTAAGTAAAATTTGGTTCAATATAATGAAAATATTTTTTTAGGAATAGTAACTTTTGAATTTTGTTTACCATGGTTAAATGTAAACAGGGTAACGAAAGGAAAAAATGATAATATATTTACCATAACAAATGTCCTAATTCTATTGGATAAGTGTATTTAGACCTAAATCAACATTATTAGTAAAATATGATCTTTTTGATCCACTTGGATTAGATTAGGGCATTTATTATTATTTTATTTAAAGAATAGTTAAATGTGTTAAATTAAAATTTTAATAACTAAAACATTTTTAATATATAGTTATACATAAGATAATTTCGATTATAAATATTAATTAGAAAGATAAAAAGGTTTTCAACATCATGGTATTTTATTTTCATCTTTTATACATTATATAATTAAATTTATATATAACATAATGATGATGCAGTAATTTCCTTATTAATGAAAGGCTAAACTAATTGATGTTATAAATAATAAAATAAATTTGAATTGATAATTTTGATGCATTAAACGAATTTTATAGGTTAATATTACATTTTAGTGTTTATTCAATTAATTTTTTCGAATTAATCATGTTATTATGACTTTCACAAAAAATAAAATACTAAATATTGTCAAAATTGACAAAAATGAGTTTTTAAAACAAATACTATATTAGTAGTTGATATAATAATCCTAAAAATATAATATTTTTCCAAAGGAAATATATAATGAAAGATATGTCATTAACGAACAACTTGAAGTTTTATTGGAATTTTATAATAATTTTATTAACCATGTAATATAAAAATACAAGAAGACATGGTAAAAGGTAAACAATTTAACTAAGAGTTAAAATTAAAAGTTAAGGTTAATATAGTGACCTAAAATTGTCTAAAAAAAATTGGTTGAGAGGATTTAGAACCATACCCACATTATCCTTGAAATAAATACATTTGGATCCATAATAATCTAAAAAATTATTTTATAATAAAATAATATTTAAACCATTTTCTAATGTGACCCTCACCTCTCTTATAAAAGGGTACATCCCCTTCTCTCAAAATCACACATCCAAAGCCATTTGGATCAGCCAACGCCAGATAAAATTTCCTCCAAAATACCCTCACATCATCATAGAGGCCTTTGATCAGAAAACCAATCTATGGAGCCCTTTTGTTCAAATCAAAGGGAAGAACTCGAAGAAGAGGTAATTAAATCATCACCTCTTTCAAAGTTCATATCTTCTTTCACTTCCTCTTTCTAAGTTGTTTCCATATCAAAAATAATAAATCCAGTACCTTCTACATTCTATGACGTTATTATAAATATGGTACAACTCTATTCATTATTCTATCCATCCTATGAATGACTAAGTCACTATACGTGCATACATACAACTTACCCTCTCTAGGTTGTGGTGTAGTTTTTTATTCAACGATTTTTTTATTTTGATCGGTATAATAATGAGTATAATTGATGTAAATAATAAATATAAAATTTTAATTATTATATATATATAATTTCATCCAATTACATTCTATTTCACCATCAATAGAATGATATCGCTGCTCGTGCGTATGTACGACTTACCGTCTCCATGATGTGATGAGATTCATTTCCACGTTCACCATTCAACGATGATTGTAAAAATATATATTATTAATAAGTCTGTAATATATGAAATAATAATTATACTGGAAATATATATATATACTTATATATTTACATATATTTCATTCACTTATTTCTGTTCAATACGATATGAAAACGGGAACAACATTTATGTATATGTACGACCAACCATCTCCATAAATGACATTTTCCATTTCATATATCTGTCTATTATATATACTTATAATATGAATATATGTGATACCTAAATAATTTTTTATATTATATCAACAATTAAATCATGATATTAGTTATACGATCAAGAGTAACAAGTTAAAACACGTGTGCTAAAGAAAGAAATTTTTACCTGAAATTTTATTTTAACATAGAAATTATTATTAAATTTGTAGTATAAAGCCATAAATGAAACAAGTATGACAGAATAAATATGAATATGGTTATGTTATAATTTAATAACATACTATAGTGATTATACATTAGGTTAAACATACCCTTGACCAATGGAAAGTACAACTTAAGGGTTAATTCCTCAATCTCATTATTATCTGAGATTTTTTATGTATAGGTTTTTTACTAGGACATATTTATTATCCATGTAAATGTTTCATAAAATTGTTATCAAAATGATTCTTTTTAAGGGACTCTTTAACTAAAACATCATTTTAAATGATTTAAATATTTATTCTTCTAAATCATTCTAATTAATGTCCATGTTTCAAAGTGTTTTGATGGATTTATTTATATGGACATGAATGTTTTAAAATGTTAATTCCTTTGAATAGTTTAAAGTGGTATGGGAAACATTGATTCAAAAATGTATTTTAAATTTCTTCTTTTCTAAATTTTGTGAATTTTAAATGATTAGATGTAAAAGGGATATTTCTCTCAATGAGTTTTACAAATAATTTTTCTGCTATGTCAACATACTTAACTGGATATTATTTATGATTGCGGTTTATTTATTTTAATATAATGTTCTATATTGTATTGAATGAGATATGATATGTTTGACTATGGATGTTTTTTTATAGCATTCATGGTTTATAGTTATTTTATTGACATATTTTATGCTAGTTTTAATACTAATGTTTATGTTATGTTTCAATATTTTCATATGAAGAATGAATTGGACTTAGTAAGTTACGGGTAGAGCCCGCTATAGCTCCTTAATGCTTCTATAAGTCTCATGGGACAAATTAGTGTCCTAGCATAAGGCCTTGAAAAAATTTTAATTTGTAGTCTTGGCTTGAGGCCTTGACTATGTGGTTATGATGTCTCACATTATGCATTCCATCATTATGAAATTAGTTATTGATATTACATGTGACTATTCAAAAGTATAATATCCATGTGAATAAGTAAATGGAATTATATGACATATCTCAGCATTGTTATGTTGAAGTTTATCTTTAAAAGGATTTTTTTAATCTTATACATTGCCTTAAATGTTTTTTCTTATTTATGATTGTTTTTCCTATATTTTTATCCTTACTGAGTGTCTGATATCACCCATTTCTTTTGTTCTCTTTTCCTGGGATGTGAAGAAGTGTATTACAATTAACTTGCGAGAATAGGATAAGGGATATGAGTGTATTAAAAGGGGACACAATGTTGTTGTTTTTTATTTCATAATGTAATGTAAAACATATGTATGTATCTAGTAATTTCAAGGCTACTAAACTAGTTTTTTTTTTCGAGACTTGATCTCTTGTGATCATGCCAATGTTATATAATAATTCACTAACACTGGTTACCGAGGGTCACGGTGTTATATTTGGTATCAAAGAAATTATAGTACAGACCTTGGAAACTAGATTCAGAAAAACTCTGATTAGAGAACATTACCCAAATATTGACTTTGAGGATTAGTATATACGAACTTCCTATAGTATTGGATATGTAGATATTTTTTGAATTTTAAAAGAATTACATTCATGTCTGGATACAAACAGGTAGGGGTGGCTCTGAAAAAAATGTACCATGGAGTAAAAACTCCGATAAGGAGTTTCGGGCTTGACCTGGGGTATCCTGGTACATGAAAACGGGGCTTTTTCCACTCTTGGTTATTAAACTACTTTGGGATATGTTTTTGATAATTCTAATTTTATTTACAAACCATTACGAAGGATTTATGGGTAAATATTCCAACAATGCAACCATTTTTATGATTATGATACTTTATGAGTGAAAATATTCAATTAATGATGGGAATGTTTATAGTCTCTAGATTACACATTATGATATGATCTAACCTAGTGTATTTTATCATTTAGAAATGGATTCCAGTAGAAGCAATGTGAATTCCATCAATACGCATGATCCAAATAGTTAGAAGGATCATATATTTCATGTTCTTAAGCCAGCATTTAGAAGGGAAATAGTTTCCCACTTATTCTCTTCATATAAAGAAATATTATTATGTCTTAATAAGATATGTAATAAATTCTCTAAGTCTTATTGATTTTAATGGAAACAATACAAGAAGAGGATGACATAGAAAGTGAAAGATAAAGTTAATAAGGGAAAGAAGTATTTTTTCACATGTGATAATTATGGATTGAATCACATTGGTAAATGCCTAAAGCTAATTAGAGTTTTTTAAAAGTGTGGAGAAAAAGGAAACCATGTTATTGAATTTAAGGGTAAGAAAAAGGATTCAAATGTATAATGCTACTTCTATAAAGAGTTGGGTCACTACATGAATCAATGTCTCAATCATTAGAGTATACCTCGAATGATGCTATTGGATAATAATCAAGTTATGATACTGCCTCATAAGAAGAGGACAGATTAGTATTTCTATATTGTTATTAGAGAAATATGTCATTTGTGTGTTGGATCAATGATGTACTGGTTATATGAATTATGGAAAAAAATAAGGATTGTACTGCTGTACTATTTCATTGAGGATTTGAGATTATATGGTACTAAGAAAAGTAACTCAACAACAGGTTAAATCTTTTGAAAAAATACATGGTTGAATAAAAGATAAACATTAATATGGACATGATACTGAGGTAGTGATTTTGGAATACGATATGGTTTATTTAGATAAATTATATTAGATATTCTTGACTACCATGGAAATGATTAATGTTTTGTTTATTCCATCTTTGTTGGAGTATTCAAAATTGTTTGATATAAGGATTATATCTTGTATTCTATAAGGAATAAGGGAGCATGAATATAATAAATATGGTTTTATAGTTACTCCGGATATTACTATATTTTAAGAGAATACATGATGAAGGTAGTCACATGTTATTATGTGGAAAAACAAGATCTTCATTACGTTATGTTGACCTTCCTTACATATTTTTGGACTATGAGTTTGGACACAAGTATTTTGGATAAGTCTAAAGATTATCATGGATTAAGATGGACATTTGATACTATGGTTTAAGGTTAAAATAGTTCTCAAGATTATTTTTATTTTTTTTTTATAAAAAGGAAACCCTGAAGGTCGGGTGACAACCCATCGAGTCCGACAAGACCGCGAGACTTGAACCAATAATCAAAGGGTGAAAACGGTGCATCACCTACCACTAGACAATGTGATATTATGGTTTGTATAATGTAGTTGTTTTTAAAATAGTATGACAAATGAATTATAAATTTATATTTTTGGAACCCTATACAATTAGGATAAATAGAATATTTCTGAGTTCTATTATCTTTTGGAGTGAAAGATGAGTTTGCGGTAGAAATTAGTTAAAGGATGGAAATCTACATTTCACTTTTTTTTCTCTTAATCTATAAAGAAATTAATTCTTTAACTTTAGGGGAGGGAGACTAACAAAAAAATGTGTTATCCTAATAACTTTTGTTTTCTTGGACCTGTAATATTTAAATAATAATCGATTTATGGCTTTGAGTCCCTCAATATCCCATTTATTGTTCACTTGTTTGTGATTGATGACCTTAATCACTCTCTTTAAATATTTACGTTTTCCTTCCAAATTATGTGTCTCTAATTTCCACCAATTTCCTCTAATTATATATCATAATTTGGTGGTGACATTTTCATTTCCCTTTACCTCTTATTAAGACTAAATTTTATTAATGCTATTTTAGATGTGGGTTTTCAAAAAATGGTATTTTCTATTTTTAACCTTTTAATTTTAAATAACAATTTCAAATTGTGAGGAAACAATTTATTAAATGAAGGGATAATGTAACATCCCAATATTTCACAGTACGTTACCTCTTTAAAATAATTCAATAGCTTTGCAACATGGAAAATCGAGTTCGAGGGCACCAAGAATTACCAAACAAACCATTCAAAATCCAGTTATAAATAATATTAACTACATTTTGAATTTTATATACTCCATATTTTTTTAGAATCCATATTATGTGTTTTTAGACATAATATAAGAACATATTCAATTTTTTCAGATAAAAGATGTAATTTTCAAAATATACAATTTTATCACTTTTTAACAGTGAACCCTTTTTAAATACAATATTTGACACCTTTATATATTAAATATAACAAAATAATATTCTTATTTAGAATAAGGACATAAAAATTTAGTTTGTATAAATTTTTGGTGTTTTTATGATTACTTTAATATTTTGATGAATAATGAAAAATAATAAATTTTAATTGAAATTATTTTTAAGAAAAATAATATTTAGTGCTAAATTATATATTTGAATGGTTTTGATGTATAATTATAATATATTTTTATCATTTAATCCAATTTTGGTCATTGGAAGTAATTTTACAAATAAATTGGACATAAACACATATCAATCATTTCATAGTAATTACTTCTAAAAAACAAGTTTTTTTGGTTTTGACAATTGGAATTAATTTTAAATTGATTAATGTAACTTCTATGTTTTAAATTTAGTAAAATATTAATCATTTTTGAATTCAGAATATCAAAATTAGCATAGGATGAATTTTTGGTATTTTTCTGAAATCTTTCATTTTTTGATTAATAGTGGAAAACACCGCGTTATTGTTTAAAACTGAAGTTTTATTTGAATATGTTTTTTATAAAGTTTTTTAAAGTCAAAATAAAAACATAATACCTATAATTTTCCAATGTAAATCATTTGAGTCATTTAATAATAATGTTCTACAAATAAAATTTTATTGAACATTTTAATGCCTTTTTATCCATCTTCATGGCACATTTGAAAATTTGCATAAAACGAAATTTTTCCGATTCGGTGATTTGAATTTCAAATAATAAAGAGACACAATTAAAATCAGTAAGTAAAATGTGGTTTAATAGGGTGGAAATAATTTTTGGTGTATAATAACTTTTGAATTTTATTTACCATGGTTAAAAGTAAATAGGGTAATTAAAGGTAAAAATGAAATTTTAATTACCCTAAAACATATCATAATTCTATTGTATAAGTGTATTTCGAGCTAAATCAATGTTTGGAATAAAATATTATCCTTTTGGATCTACTTCGATTATATTATGACATTTATTATTATTTTATTTAAAGAAGAGTAAACAATGTTTAACTCAAATTTTAATAACTAAATCATTTTTAATATAGGGTGATACATAAGATAATTTCGATTAAAAATATTCATTATAAAGATAAAATGTTTTCATGAAACATGTTAGTATATTTATAATTATTTTAAATTAAATATTTAAATTTATTTATGACACAATGATGAATCAGTAATTACCTTATTAATGAAATGATAAAATAATTTATGTTATAAATATTAAAATAAATTTAAATTTATAATTTTGATGAATTAATTTTTTTTAAAGGTTAATATGAAATTTTAGGGATGATTTGAGAAATTTTTTTCTATGTAATAATGTTGTTATGACTTTCAATAAAACCAAATTCTAAATAGTGTCAAAATTGATATAAATGAGTTTTTTAAAAATGTACTATATTATAAAATGATATAATAATAATAATAATCTAATTATAATCCAAAGGACTTATATAATGATTTATATGTTATTAATGAACCACTTTAGGTTCTATTGTCATTTTATAGTAATTTTATTAACCATGTAATATAAAAAATACAAGAAGACATGGTAAACGTTAAACAATTTAACTAAGAGTTACACTAAAATATATGATTAATATAGTGACCTAAACTTGTCTAAAACCTTTTGTTTGAGATAATTTAGAAGCATAAACAACATATTCTCTGAATAAATAAATTTGTATCTATTATAAACCGAATCTTATTTTATAATAAAAAAATATTTAAAGCTTTTTCTAAAGTGACCCTCACCTCTCTTATAAATGGGTATAACCTCAACTCTCGGAATCACACCTCCAAAGCCATATGGATTGGCCAAAACATGCTCAAATATTCTCCCAACTACAATAACTCCATCTTAGAGGCCTTAAGTTGATCAAAAATCAAACCTAAGGATCCGTTTTGATCAAATCAAAAGGAAGCACCCATAGAAGAGGTAATTATTTCCTCACCTCTTTCGAAGTTCTATTCTTCTTCCACATCCTCTTTCATTGTTGGTTCCAAATCAAAATAATAAATACGATAAATTCAAAATAATGTGATGTTATTATAATTATGGTATAACAATATTATGTATTCTATCCATCCTATGAATGATAAAGTCACCTTACGTGCGTATGTACGGCTTACCGTCTCCACGTTGTGGTGTAGTTTGTCATTCATCGATTTATTATTTGGATGGGAATAATAATTAGTATAATTTATTGAGATAATAAAAATAAAATTATAATGATTAATTATATATAATATATAATCCAATTACATATGATTTCACCATCAATAAAATGATATCATCACTTGTGCGTACGTACGGATTACCGTCTTCACGATGTAACGAGATTCACTTCCATGTTCACCATTTAATGATGATTTTTAAAATATATATTTTTAATAAGTGTGTAATATATTACATAATAATTATACTATATATATTTAAATGTATTTACATATATCTCATTCACTTACTTATGTTCAATATAATATGAAAATGGAAACATCGTTTATGCATACGTATGACCTACTGTCTCCATAAATGGTGTTTTTTATTTCATATATCTATCTATTATAAATACTTATATTATGAATATATATGAAACATAAACAATGTTCTATATTCTGGAATCAATTAAATTATGATATCCATTATACGATTAAGAATAACATGTTAAAACACGTATGATATAAAAATAGATTATTACCAAAAATGTTATTTTAAAATAGAAATTATTAATGAATGGATAGTATAAGGCCGTAAATGAATCATGTTTAGTATCATAAAAATTAATATGGTTCTTTTATAATTTCATAACATTATATGTTCATTATACATGAGGTTAAACGTACCCTCAACCGAAGGAAAGTACAATGTAAGGGTTAATTCTTGAATCTAATTATTTTCTGAGATTGTTTATGTGTAAGTTTTTATTGGGACATATTTATTGTCCATGACAATGTTTCATAAAATAGTTCTCAAAATTATTATTTTTAAGGGAAACTTTAATTGAAACATCATTTTAAATGGTTTAAATATTTATTCTTCTAAATTATTCTCATTAATGTCTATGTTATAAAAATGGTTTTTAGGATTTATTTATATAGACATGAATGTTTTAAAATGTTCATTACTTTATAAAGATTAAAAGTGGTATGGGAAAATTCGATTAAAAAATTTCTTTTAAATGTGTTCTTTTCTAAGTTGTCTAACTTTTAAATGATTACATGAAAATTAGATATTTCTCTCAAAGAGTTTTACTGATCATTTTTCATCTATGTCAACATCCTTTACTAGATATAATCCATGATTGAGGTTTATTTATTTTAATAAAATGGTATATATTGTATTGAATGAGGTTTGATATAATTGAATATGGATGTGTGTTTTTATACCATTCATGGTTTATGGTTAAAGTGCTGACATTTCATCTGCTAGTTTTAATACAAATGTTTATGTTATGTTCCAACCTTTTTATATGAGGAATGAATTTCACTTAGTAAGTGATGGGTGGAGCCCAATATAGCTCCTCGATGCATCGGTACGTCTCATCATATAAATTAGTGTCTTGGCACAAGGCCTTGACAATATTTTTATTTGTTGTCATGGAACAAGGCCTTGACTAATTGGTTAGGATGTCAAACATTATGCATTCCATCATTATGAAATTAGATATTGATATTACATGTGATTATTCAACTAGTATAATTTCCATGTGAACGAGTAAATGGAATTATTTGACCTCTCTTTTCTATATTATACTAAAGTTTATGTTTAAAAGGATATTTTTAGTCTTATACATTATCTTAATTGTTTATTCTTATTTATGATAGTTTTTTCAATATTGTTTTCCTTACCAAGAATCCGAGATCACCCCTTTCTTATGTTTTTCTTTTCATAGGATGTGAAGAAGTATATTACAATTAACCTACAAGGATAAGATAAGGTATAAGAGTGTCTTCAAAGGGGACAAAATGTTTTTGTTTTTCCAATTCACAATTTAATGTAAAATGTTTGTGTGTATCTAGTACACCCAAGGCTACAAAAATAGTCTGACTTTTGAGACTTGATATCTTGTGATCATGCAAATCTTATGTAAAAATGAACCAACTTTGGGTAACTAGGATCGGGGTGTCACAATTAGTATCGGAGGAAGTTTTGTACAAACCTTGGAAACTAGATTTAGAAAAACTCTGATTAGAGAACATTACCCTAAGATAGACTTTGATGATTAGTATAGACGAAATCCATATAATTTTGGTAATTTAGAGATTTTGTGAATATTATAAGCAATACATCCCTATCTGGATAGAGTAGGTTGGGGCGGCTCGGGCACAGATGTGCCTAGAAGTGAATACTTTGACAAGGAGTTTCGGGCGTGACCTGGGGTATCCTGGTACATGACAACAACCATTACTGTACTATTGGTTACAACACTCCTAGGGGATATGATTATGAGAATTTACATTTTATTTACAAACCATTATGAAGGATTTGTGAGTAAATATTCCAACAAAGAAACCATTTTTATGAGTATGATTTTATATGTGTGAAAATATTCAATTAATGTTGTGAATTTTTATAGTTTGTTTATTACACATTATGTTATGATCTATCCTAGTGTATTTCATCATTTAGAAATGGAACCTAGTATAAGGAATGAGAAATACAATACTACGCATAATCCAAAGAGTCATAAGAATCATATATTTCACGATTTTAAGCCAACATTTAGAAGGGAAATATTTTCCCATGTATTCTATTTATATGAATAAATAGTATCATGTGTTAATAAGATATGTTATGAATTATCTGATTCATATGGATTTGAAGGGAAACAATAGAAAAATAGGATGGAAGAGAAAAAGATGGATAAAGGGAAGAAGGGAATGTGGGATTTTTCCACATGTAATAACTGTGGAAATAATCACTTTTGTAAATTCCTAAAGTGAATGGTAGATTGATATAAGTGTGAAGAAAAGAAAACCATGTTCGTGATTACAAGGGTAAGAAAAATGATTCAAATGTATAATGCTTCATCTGTAAGGAGTTAGGTCACTACGAGAATCAATGTCCCAATCATCAGAGTATACCCAAAATGATGCTATTGGATAATAATAATGTTATGATACTACTGCAAATAAAGAGGAATGATTAATGTTATTATGTTGTTATTAAAGATTAATTTCATTTTAGTGTTGTATCAATGATTTACTTGTCATATGAATTATGGAAATAAATATGGATTGTACTATAAGACTATTTCATTGAGGATTCGAGATTATATGGTACTAAGAAAAGTGTCTAAACAACAAGTAATTTTTTTTGAAAAAATATAAGGTTGAAGGAACGATAAACCTTAACATGGTCATGATACTAGGGAAGTGATTTTGGAATAAAATATGGTTGATTTGGATAAATTATATTGGATATTATTGACTATGTTGGAACTGATTAATGGTATGTTTATTCCATATTTGCTGGAGTATTAAAATTTTTTGGATATAAGGAATATATCTAGAATTCTATGAGGAATAAGGGAGCATCAATGTAATAAATACCGTTTTATGATAAATTTGGATGTTACCGTGTTTTAATAGAATACATGATGAAAGTAATCATGTGTTATCATGTGGAAAAAAGATATCTTTATTTTGTTATGTTGACTTTCCTTATAAATTTTTGGACTATGAGTTTGGACAAAAGTATTTTTGGATAATTATAAAGATTGGAAGGAATTAAGTTGGACATTGGGTAGTATAATTTACAGCTAAAATGTTATTAATATTATTTGTTTATTATTTTATCAGAAGGGAAACCTGAAGGTTGGGTGACACCCTGTCACGTCCGGCAAGGTCGTGAGACTTGAAACCGTAACCGAAGGACAAAAAGAGTGCATCACCTACTACTGGCCTACATGATGTACTAGTTTGTATAATGTAGTTTTTTTAAAATGGTCTAGCAAATTAATTATAAATTCATTTTTTTAACCTAATACGATTAAAAAAATAGAATATTTTTGAGTTCTATTATCTTTTGGAGTGAATGATCTGTTTATTGTAGAAATTAGTTGAAGGATGGAAGTATACTTATCAAAACTTTTTTTCTATTAATATATGAATAAATAAATAGTTAATCATTAGGGATGGGATAGTAAAAAAATGTGTTATCCTAATAACTTATGTTTTGTTGAACCTATAATATTTAAGTCATCATAGATTATTGGCTTTGAGGCCCTCAATATCGCATTTATTGATCACTTGTTTGTGATTGATGACCACAATCACTCCCTTTAAATATTTTAATTTTCCCTCCAATTATGTGTCTCTAATTTTAACTAATGTTATTATATTGGAGATCATAATTTTGTGGTGACTTTTTTATTACCCTTTACCTTTTATCAAGACTAAATATCATAAATTCTATTTCTGATGTGGGTTTTCCACAAATGTATTTTCATTTTTAACCTTTTATTTTCGAAGAACAATTTCACAGTGTGAGGAAAAAAATTTAATGAAATAGTGGAGAATGTAACATCACAAGATTTAATATTATGTTCCCTCTTTAATGTAATTCAATAGCTTGCTCTACACGCAACACCGAGTTTGAGCGCACCACGACTTACCAAACAAGTCGTTCAAGAACCAGTTATGAATATAATTGACTACATTTTGAAATTTATATTCTCCATATAATTTTAGAGTCCATATTATATGTTTCATAGATAAAATATAAGGACAAATTCATTTTTTTTAAAATAAAACAAGTATTTTCCAAAAAATGAAATTTTAAAATCGTTTAATGGAGAACCCTTTTTAAATCCAATATTTGATAGTTTTATATATTAAATTTGACAATATTAACTTCTTCTTTAGATGCGGGACATAAAAAATTAGTTTGGATAAATTTTTGGTGTTTATTTGATAACTTTAATATTTTAAGGAATAGTGAAAAATACTAAATTTTAATTGAATACAACTTTTTATGAAAAATAATTTAGCGTTAAATTATACATATAGATTGTTTTGAAGTTTAATTAGATTATATTTTTTTCCTTTAATCCAATGTTGTTCATTGGAAGAAATTTTACATTTAAATTGGATGTAAACACATGTCAATCTTTTTTATAGTTTTTACTTCTTAAAACCCCATTTTTGGTTCTGACAATGGGAAATAATTTTAATTTAACTAATGTAACTTATATGTTTTTAATTTGGTAAAATAAGATTCAATTTTTAATTTAGGATATCAAAATTATCCTAGGATGAATTTTTTTGTATTTTTCTGAAAACCTTCAATTTGTGATGAATAGTGAAAATCTGTGTTATTATTTAAAATCGATGATTTATTTAAATAATTATTTTTAATTTAATATTATTTTAAAGTAAAAGTAGATACATAATACATATATTAGTCCAATTTAATTCATTTTTTCCATTTTATAATAAGAGTAGAAATATAAAATTATATTGAACTTTTTAACGTCTTTTACTCACCTTCTAGGAACATTTGAAAATTTACATAAAAGATATTTTACCACTTCATTGATTTGAATTTAAAAAATATGTGAGACATAGTTGAAATTAGTATGTAAAATGTGGATCAATATGATGAAAATAATTTTTGGGGAATATCATCTTTTGAATTATATTTACCATAGTTAAAAGTAAATAGGGTAATTAAAGGTAAAAATGATATTATAATTACCCTAAAACATGTCCTAATTCTATTAGATAATTGTATTTAGACATAAATAAACCGTTGGAATAAAATATGATCCATTTTGATCCACTTGGATTATATTAGGACATTTATTATTATTTTATTTAAAGAAGAGTTAAAAGTGTCAAATTTAAATTTTCAGAAATAAAACATTTTTAATTTTGGGTTATATATAAGATAATTTATATTATAAATATTTAATATAAAAATAAAAATATTTCCTACACCAAGGTATTTTATATATAATTTTTGGAAATTAAATAATTAAATTTATTTATGACTAAATGATGATGTAGTAATTACTGTATTAATGAAAGGCTAAAATAATTGATGTTATAAATATTAAAATAAATTTAAATTGAAACTTTTGATGAATTAAACGATTTTTATAGGATAAAATGACATGTTAGGGTTGATTCAATGGATTGTTTCAATGTAATAATTTTTTATTACTTTCACAAATGCCAAATACTAAATAGTGTCAAAATTGACTTAAATGTGTTTTTAAAACAAATACTATATTATTAATTGATATAGTAATCCTAAAAATATACGTTTCACCCAAAGGATTTATATAATGATTGATATGTCATTAATTAACAACTTGTGGTTCTTTTGTAATTTTATAATAAGTTTATTAACCCTGTAATTTAAAAATACAGGAAGACATGGTAAAAGTTAAACAAATTAACTAAGAATTAAAACTAAAATATAATGTTAATATAGTGACATAAACATGTCTAAAACCTATTGGTTGAGAGGATTTAGACCCAAAACCACCTTCTAGATAAATCCATTTGAAGCTATTATAATCTGAAAAGTGTTTTACAATAAAAAAATATTTCATGATTTTTCTAAAGTGACCCTCACATCTCTTATAGAAGGGTATATCTCATTCTCTAAAAATCACACCTCCAAATCCATTTGGATAAGGAAACCCCTACAAAAATATACATTGAACTACCCTCACTTAATCTTATATATAATAATTTTATCATAATGACAATCTAAGGATCCCTTTTGGTCAAAACAAAAGGAAGCACCCAAAGAAGAGGTAATTATTTCATCCCCTCTTTCAAAGTTCTTTTCTTCTTCCACTTCCTCTTAATTTGTTGTTTACATATAAAAATAATAACACTGATACCTTATAAATAATTTGATGTTATTATAAATATGGTAAAACCATATTCAATATTCTATCCATCCAATGAATGACAAAGTCATCATACCTGCGTACGTACGACTTACTGTCTTCTGGTTGTGGTGCAGTTTGTTATTCAACGATTTATTATTTGGATGGGTATAATAATGAGTATAATTGATGTAAATAATAAATATTAAATGTTAATGATTATGTATATATAATATATTATCCATTTACATATTATTTCACCATCAACCGAATGATATCGTCGCTCGTGCGTACGTACAACTTACTATCTCCACAAGGCCATGAGATTCATTTCCACCTTCACCATTCAATGATGAATATAAAAAAATATATTATTAATAACTATGAAATATATGACATAATAATTATACTAGAAATATATATATTTGTGTGTGTGTGTGTATTTACATGTATCTCATTCACTTACTTCTTTTCAATACAATATTAAAACAAAAACAACATTTATGCAAACACACGGCCTACCATCTCCATAAATAGTGTTTTCCATTTCATATATCTATCTGTGATAAATACTTATATTCTGAATATATATGATACATAAATAATGTATTATATTCTAGAATCAACTAAATCATGATATCAGTTATACGATAAACAATAACAAGTTAAAACACATATGATATAGAAATAAATTTTTACCTGAAATGTTATTTTATCATATAGATTATTATTAAATGGGTAGTATAAAGAAATAAATGAATCAATTATGATATCATAAATACGAATATGGTTCTGTTATAATTTAATAACATACTATGGTCATTATAAAGGAGGTTAGATGTACCCTCGACTAAAGGAAAGTACAAGGTCTCATTATTATCTGAGATTGTTTATGTGTATATTTTTATAGGAATATATTTATTATTCATGTCAATTTTTAAAAAAATTGTTCTCAAAAGGACTATTTTTGAGAGAATCTTTATCTAAAACATCATTTAAAATGCTCTAAATATTTATTCTTCTAAATCATTCTCATTAATGTCCATGTTTTCAAAATGGTTTTAAAGATTTTTTATATGGACGTGAATATTTTAAAATGTTAATTCCGTTAAAAAGTTTCAAAGTGTTATGGGACACTTTTATTCAAAAATGCGTTTTAAATTTCTTCCTTTATAAATTGTGTGACTTTAAATGATTACATGAAAAATAGATATTTCACTGAAAGAGTTTTACTGATCATTTTTTAACTATGTCAACATAATTTACAAGATATCATTAATGATTGAGTTTTATTTATTTTAATACAATGTTCTATATCGTATTAAATGTGTTATGATATGTTTGATTGTGGATGTGTGTTTTTATACCATTCATGGTTTATGGTTAAAGTAGTGACATTTCATATTATAGTTTTAATACGAATGCTTATGTTATATTTCATCCATTTCATATGAGGAATACATTGGACTTAGTAAGTGACGGGTGGAGGTTTATATAGCTCATCAATGCATCAGTATGTCTCATGAGACAAATTAGCATCTTGGAATATGGCCTTGACATAATTTTTATTTGTAGTCTTGGCATGCGGCCTTGACAATGTGGTTATGATGTCCGACATTTTGTATTCCATCATTATAACATTATCTATTGATGTTACATGTGACTATTTGACCAGTAGAATATCTATTTGAATAAGTAAATGAATTAATTGACTTATCATTTCCATATTATGCGGATGTTTTAGTTTAAATGGATTTTGTTTTAGTCTTATACATTTCCTTAAATTTTTTTTTCTTATTTATCATAGTTTTTGAAATATATTTGTCCTTACTGAGCATCTGTGCTCAACCCTTTATTATGTTTTCGTTTTCCTAGGATGTGAAGATTTATATTACGATTAACCTATAGGAATAGGCTAAGGGATTTGAGTGTGTTCAAAGGGGACACAATGATGTTGTTTTTTCATTTCATAATTTAATGTAAAACTTAAGTATGTATCTAGTACATCCTAGGCTACTAAAATAATTGGTCTTTCAAGACTTGATCTCATGTGATCATGAAAATGTTATGTAATAATGCACTGACTCTGGGTAACTAGGGTTGAGGAATTAAAGTTGGTAGGAGAGGAATTTTACTACAAACCTTGGAAACTAGATTTAGAAAAACTCTGATTAGAAATCATTACCCTAAGATAGACATTGAGGATTAATGTAGAAGAACTTCAGAGAATTTGGATAATGTAGAGATTTTGTGAATTTTACAAGAAATACATCCTTGTCCAGATACGAGTAGGTAGGGGTGCCTCTGTCACAGATGTACCTAGGAGTGAAAAATATGATAAGGAGTTTCAGGCTTGTCCCATGGTATCTTGGTACACGACAATGGGGCTTGTTGCAATCTTGGTTACGACACTCATGGGGGATATTCTTAGGATAATTCACTTTTTATTTACAATATTTTATGAATGATTTATGAGTAAATAGGCCAACAATGAAACCATTTTTAAGATTATGATACTATATGTATAAAAATATTCAATTAATGTTTATAATTTTTCTAGTTTTTGGATTACACATTATGATATGATCTGAACTAATGTATTTAGTCATTTAGAAATGATACCCAGTGGAAGGAATAAGAACTATAGTAATACGCTTGATCCAAAGAGTCAGAATGATCATATCATTCATGATCTTAAGCTATAATTTATAATGTAAATGGTTCCCCACATATTCTCATCATATGAAGAAATATTATCATGTGTTAATAAGATAAGTAATGAATTCTTTGAGTCTAATGGATTTGAAGGGAAATAAGAGAAGAAGATGATGACATGGAAATAGATGGATAGAGAGAAGAAGGGAAAGAAGGATTTTCCCACAAGATATAACTATGAAATGAATCACCTTGGTAAATACCTGAAAGGAATGGGATTTTGTTATATGTTTGTAGAAAAATGACACCATGTTTTTGATTTTAAAGGTAAGAAAAAGGATTCAAATGTATAATGATTCATTTGTAAGTAGTTGGGTAACTACACGAATCAATGTCCAAATCATCAGTGTATACCCCAATTGATGCTATTAGATAACAACCAAGTTATTATACTACCATTGATGAGATGAATGATTAGTTTTCTTATGTTGTTATTAAAGAATTATGTCATTTTAGTGTTGTTCAATGATTTACTAGTTATATGAATTATTGAAATAAATAAGGATTGTACTGTAGTACTATTTCATTGAAGATATAAGATTATATAGTACTAAGAAAAGTGACTCAACAGTAAGTTAATATTTTTGAAAAAATATATGGTTTAAGGAAAGATAAACTTTAATATGGTCTTCATACAGAGGTTGTGATTTTGGGATGGTTGACTTGGATAAATTATATTGGATATTCTTGACTACCTTAGAGGTGATTAATGGTTTTTTTATTTCATATTTGTTGGAGTATTAAAAATTTTTAGATATAAGCAATATATCTTGTATTCTATAAGGAATAACATAGAATGAATGTAATAAATATGGTTTTATGGTAACTCGGGATGTTACCATGTTTTAAGAGAATTCATGATGAAGGTACTCACATGTTCTTATATGGAAAAAAAGAGATTATCATTATGTTATTTTGACCTTCCTTATAAAAATCTATACTATGAGTTTGGACACAAGTATTTTGTATAAGTCTAAATATTGGAATGGATTAAGTAGGAAATTTGATTCTATGGTTTTTTCTTAAAACAGTTCAAAATATTATTTGGTAATTTTTCAATAAAAACGATTGCCTGAAGGTCGGGGGATAACCTGTCGCGTCTGGTAAGGCCACAAGACTTGAACCCGTAACCAAAGGGTGAAAGTGTGCATCACCTACCACCGGCCTGCATGATGTCCGAGTTTGTAAAATGTAGTTATTTTCAAAATGGTCAGACAAATGAATTATTAATTCATTTTTACAACCCTATCTGATAAGAATAAATAGAATATTTTTGAGTTCTATTATCTTTTGGAGTGAAAGATGAGTTTGTGGTAGAAATTAGTTGATGTATGGAACTCTACATGTCATGTATTTTTTTTCACTTATTCTATGAATAAATTAGTTCTTAAAATTTATGGAAGGGATCCTGAAACCAAATTTTTTTTGTCCTAATACCTTATATTTTGTTGAACCTATCATATTGAAATAATCATAGATTTATGGCATTGAGGACTTCAATATCCCACTTATTGTTCACTTGTTTTTGATTGATGACCTCAATCAATACCTATAAATATTTACGTTTTTCTTCAATTATGTGTCTTTTATTGCCACCAATGTTCTATTATTCATGATCATAATTTGGTGGTGACTTTTTCATTTCCCTTTCCCTCCTATTAAGATTAAATGTTATGAAACCTATTTCCGATGTGGGTTTTCCACACTGGTATTTTCTATTTTAAAGCTTTTATTTTTGATAAACTATTTCTAATTGCAAGGAAGAAATTTATTGAAGGAGGGGAGAATGAAACATCCCATGATTTCATAGTACATTACCTCTTTAATGTAATTCAATAGCTTATGCTACACGCAATACAGAGTTCGAGCGCATCACAATTTACCAAACTAACCGTTAAAAAACCATTTATGAATTGAATTAACTAAATTTTAAATTTTATGTACTCCATATAATCTAAGAATCCATATTATGTGTTTCTTAGACATAATATATAAACAAATTCCTTATTTTAGATAAAACATGTATTTTTGAAAAAAATGCAATTTTACCACCTTTTAATGGCGAACCGTTACTAAATAAAATATTTGACACTTTTATGTATTAAATTTGACAAAATAAACTTATTATTTATAACCGGGACATAAAAATTTAGTTTGGATAATTTTATGTTGTTTTATGATAAAATTAGTATTTTGATGAATAGTGGAAAATACTAAATTTTAATTGAAATTTTTTTAAGCAATATTAATAATAATGTTAAATTATATAATTGAATGGTTTTGAAGTATAATTAGATTATATTTTTTCATTTAATCCAATGTTAGTAATTAGAAAAAATTTTACATTTAACAAAATGATAACATGAAAAACCAAAAGGGAACAAAGGCCAAACATGGACCCAAATGCCCAAAAATAGATAAACATCAAAATAAGAACTAGCCAAGAGTCTTTCACCCCCTGTCAGAACATGAAACTGAGAAATCAGTCCAAGATGATGCACTTCCCCCCTTACCAAGAAATATGTCATGTTGGTAACACACTCAAGACAAGGCACTCCTCAATCCAACACTGAAATGTTAGAGAGGGCTGGAAAAATAGTTGCCCACACACTAATCTCTCATGCGATCCACCCACTGAACGATTCAAGTGAGGAAATCACTACATTGTCAACCTGATGCAGCACAAATAAGACAGAAAACACATGCAAGAAAAAACAGGTTACCCATCAGTCCAAAAAGGAGAGACAGTTGAATGATAGATGTCACCACATCCATCCCTCATTCGAGGCCTCCCACAAAACGCCATCTGCAAGAAACATACATGCATTCCAAATTCCCTCACCTTTTATAAAAATCTTCTCAAAACCCCACATTTTTGGTTTTGACAATCAGAATTAATTTTAAATTCATTAATATAACTTATATGTTTATAATTTGGTAAAATATTATTCATTTTTTAATTCGGAATATCCAAATTAGCTTAGGTTAAATTTTTGGTATTTTTCTAAAAACTATTAATTTTTTATGAATACTGAAAATCAATACGTTATTTATTAAAACCAAAATTTTATTTAAATAATTATATTTAATTAAAATTTATTTTAATGTCAAAATAGATTCATAATACCTATATTAGTATAATTTAATTCATTGGAGTAATTTTATAATAATATTAGACATAGAAAATTTTATTGGACTTTTTAACGCCTTTTACCCACCTTTTAGACACATTTGAAAATTTTCGTAAAACATAATTTTACCACTTCTGTGATTTGAATTTATAAAATTTGAGAAACAAGGTTTACATTAGTAAGTAAAATGTGGTTCAATAGGATGAAAATATTTTTTGTCGAATAATAACTTTTGAATTTTATTTACCACGGTTAAAAGTAAATAGGGTAATTAAAGGTCAAAATGATATTATTATTACCCTAACACATGTCCTAATTCTATTGGATAAGTTTATTTCGACATAAATAAACCTTATCAAAAAAATATGATCCTTTGTGATCCACTTGGATTAGATTATGACATTTATTATTATTTTATTTAAAGAAGAGTTAAAAGAGTTAAATTCAAATTTCAATATATAAAAAAAATTTATTATAGGGTTATAAAAAAGATAATTTAGATTATAAATATTAATTAAAAAGATAAAAATATTTCCTACATCATGGTGTTTTATTTATAAATTTTCAACATTACATAAATTATTTTATTTATGACATAATGATGATGCAATAATTATCTTATTAATGAAAGGCTAAAATAATTGATGTTCTAAATATTAAAATAAATTTAAATTGAGACTTTTGATTCATTCCATGAATTTTATAGTTTAATAGGACATGTTTAGGTTGATTTAATTAATTTTTTCAAATTAATCATGTTGTTATGACTTTAACAAAAACCAAATACTAAATAGTGTCAAAATTGACATAAACATGTTTTAAAAAAAATTATATATTATTAATTGACATTATAATCCATAAAATATATATTTCTTCTAAAGGACTTATATAATGTTATATATTTCATTAATGAACCGATTGAGGTTCTCTTGGCATTTTATTCTATGTTTATTAACCATGTAATATAAAAATACAAGAAGACATGGTTAAAGTTAAACAATTTAACTAAGAGTTAAAACTAAAAGATAAGGTTAATATATTAACCCAAACTTGACTAAAACCTATTGGTTGAAATGATTTTTACCTATACCCACCTTATCATAGAAATAAAACCATTTTGAGCTAATATAAACCGAAAATTATTTTATAATAAAATAATATTTCAAGCTTTTTCTAAAGTGATCCTCACCTCTACTATAAAAGGGTACATCCCCTTCTCCCAAATTGACACCTTCAAATCCATTTGTCTCAGCCAACCCCTACTAAAATATCCTCCAAACTACCCTCAATTCATCTGAAATCCCTTAATTTGATAAAAAAATCCATCCTATGGAGCCCTTTTTTTCAAATCAAAAGGAAGAACCCAAAGAAGAGGTAGTTATTTAATCACCTCTTTCAAAGTTCTTTTCTTCTTCCACATCTTCGTTATTTTTTGTTTCCACATAAAAATGATAATTACATTACCTTATACATACTATTATGTTATTATAAATATGGTATACCCATATTCAATATTCTATCCATCCTATGAATGGCAATGTCACCATACTTGCGTATGTATGGCTTATCATCTCCACGTTGTGGTGTAGTTTGTTATTCATCGATTTACTATTTGGATGGGTATAATAATGATTATAATTGATTAAAATAATAAATATAATATTTTAATTATTATATATATAATATATTATCCAATTAAAAATTATTTCACCATCAATAAAATGATATTTTTACTCGTGCATACATACGACTTACCGTCTCCACAACGCAATGAGATTCGTTTCCACGTTAACGATTCAACAATGATTAAAAAAATATATTATTAAAAAGTTTGAAATATATTAGATAATAATTATACTGGAACTATATATATATATATACATATATCTCATTCACTTACTTCTGTTCAATTAGATATCAAAACAGAAACAACATTTATGCACACCTACGGCCTACCATCTCCATAAATGGGGTTTTCTATTTAAAATATCTATTTATTAAAAGTAATTGTATTCTTAATATTATGATACATAAATAATTTTTTATATTCAGGAATCATTTAAATCATGATATCAGTTATATGATCAAGAATAACAAGTTAATACATGTATGATAAAGAAAGAAATTATTACCTGAAATGTACTTTTATCATAGAAATTATTATTAAATAGGTAGTATAAAACCATAAATTAATCAATTATGATATCATAAATATGAATATGAATCTGTTATAATTTAATAACATACTATGGTCATTATATAGGAGGTCAAATGTACCCTCAACAAATGGAAAGTACACAGTAAGGGTTAACTCCTCAATCTCATTATTATCTGAGATTATTTATATATATGTTTTTACTGGGAAATATTTATTTTCCATGTCAATGTTTCATAAATGAGTTCTCAAAAGGATTCTTTTTAAGGGATAATTTAACTAAAACATCATTTTAAATGGTTTAAATATTTATTTATCTAAATCATTGTCATTAATGTACATGTTTTGAAAATGCTTTTAAGTATTTATTTATATGGACATGAATGTTCTAAAATGTTAATTAATTTCAAATGTTTAAAATTGGTATGAGAAACATTGATTCAAAATGACTTTTAAATGTCTTCCTTTCTATATTGCATGACTTTTATATGATTACATGAAAAAGGGATATTTCTCTCAAAGAGTTTTACTAATCACTTTTCAACTATGGCAACATCCTTTACTGGATATTATTCATGATTGAGGTTTATTTATTTTAATACAATGTTCTATATTGTATTTAATGAGTTATGATATGTTTGACTATGTATGTGTGTTTTTATACCCTTGATGGCTTATGGTTAAAATGTTTACATTTTGTATTCTAGTTTTAATACGAATATTTATGTTATGTTTCATGCTTTTCATATGAGGAATGCATTGGAACTAGTAAGTGATGGATGGAGCCCACTATAGCTCCTCGATGCATCGGTAGGTCTAATGAGTCAAATTAGTGTCTTAGGACAAGGAATTGAAAAAAAATTATTTGTTGTCTTGGAATGAGGCCTTGACTATGTGATTTTGATGTCTGGTATTATGAATTCCATAATTATAAAACTAGTTATTGATATTACATGTGATTATTTAACGAGTATAATATCCATGTGAATAAGAAAATGACCTTGTTTGACTTATCCTTTTCATATTACGCTGATGTTTATGTACATATTTTTTAGTCTTACAGATTTTCATAAATTAATATTCTTATTTATGATAGATTTTGAAATATTGTTATCCTCAATGAGCATCTGATCTCACCCATTTATTATGTATTCTTTTTTCTAGGACGTGAAGAAGTATAGTACGATTAACCAGCATGAATAAGATAAGGGATAAGAGTTTGTTCCAAGGGGACACAATGTTGTTGGTTTTCCATTTCATAATGTAATGTATGACTTAAGTATGTATCCAGTACTTCTAAGGATACTAAACTAATCAGTCTTCTGTGACATTATCTATTTGTGAACATGCCAATGTCATGTAATAATGCCCCGAATCTGGGTAACTATGGTCGGGGAGTTACACTCAGTTCATCAATCTCTGTTCATCCTGGAGGTATGAAGATGTATAAGGACTTGTAAGAACACTTATTGTGGGATGTCATGAAGAGAGATATCACATATTTTATATCTTAGTGCTTATTATGAAAAGAAGTTAAAGATAAAATACATAAATCAAATGGGATGCTGCATCCATTTCCCATACCTAAATATAAATTGGAGAACATCACTATGTATTTTGGTGTTGGAATACCCAAAAACTCTAAAAAGGTTTAATGCTATATGGGGGGTAGTTGATCACCATTGTAAGTCAGTAAACATCATTGCAATTAGATAAAACATATCTCCAGATCATCTTTCTCGGATATAAATTAAGGAAGTGGTAAGGTTTCATGTAGTACCACATTTTATTATAACATATTGGGATTTGAGGTTTACAAAAATGTTATGGTGAAATATTCATCATTCACTTGATACAAATTTGAGTTTCAACACTTCTTATCATCCTCTGATAGATGGTTAGTCTGAATGAACAATTCAAACACTAGAGGATTTGGGGATATCTTATTCTATGGATTTCAATTGTGGTTAGAATCAACACATTACTCTAGTTGGGTTTTTTAAAGTAATATATTTCACTTAGGAATTCAGATGAAAAAATATGAATCCCTATATGGGAAGAAATGTAGTTATCCAACATGCTTGTATTAGGATAGAGAAACAAGGCTATTGGGACATGAGATTGCTGAAGAAATAATCGAGAAGGCTAAAACCATTCAAAAATATATCAAAGCATCTCAAATTTGGAAAAATAGTTTTGTAATAACCATCAGTGTGACTTATAATTTGAAGTTGGTGATAAAATGTTTCTACTAATCTCACCATAGAATAATTTTATGAGATTAGAGAAGAAATGGAATCTATGACCTAGGTATATTGGTCTCTTTGAGATTCTTGATTATCTCAAGATGGTAGCCTATCAATTGGAACTTCCTCAAAATATCTCTTAAGTCCATGATGAGTTCCATGTATCTCTCTAGATGAGGTACATACCTGAACCTTCATATGTACTAAACTCAGAGGTCATACCAGTAGAGAATGATCTTTCTTACAAGGAGCAACCTATGGAAATTCGGGACCATACAAAGAATGTTCTAAGAAACTGGACCACTAACTTGGTCAAAGTTTAGTGGATAAATCACTAGTTAGAGGAAGCTAAAAGGGAAATTGAGGATATAATGAAGCATAAGTATCCTAATTTTTAACTCAAATGATGAATTTTCAAGGTAGAATTCATTTTAAGGGGTGTAGAATGTAACACCCTAAGTTTTTATGGAACTTTTTATTGAAAAAATTAAATTTTCATTTATATATTGAAATGCACCAATTCAAACATTATATTCACACAAAACTGAATTGGAATATGTTACATAACACCAAATCCATGTACATTACACATAACATCGACTCGACGTATGTTACATTCAACACTGACTTGGCATATGTTACACACAACACTGATGTTTCTACAAAACAACATTTTTCTAGTTTAATTATTTAAATAAGATAAGTATAAAATATCCATTGAAATTAGTAATATAAATATTAATAATTAATTTTAAAATATTTTTTAAAATTATTTTAAATAAATAAAACATATTTATAATGTAAGATATGATTTTTGGTAAAGTCCATTTATGTTTGAAAATATCATTTTCTGGAATGAACTGATTTTAATAATAAAATTAATTTTAAAGAAACATAGTAATTAAATTTGATAAAATATAATTCCTTTTTAAATTTATAATTTATAAATTGTCATTATGTAAATGCTTTTTATTTTTATGAGAAACACCATTTTTTAATTAATAGTAAAAAAATCATATTTTTAGTTAAAAATGCGTTTATGTTTAAATAAACTTTAATGTTACATTATATTTTAATTTTTTAGGTAATATTAGATCAATTATAAATCTATTAATACAATTTATTTCATTAGAATCAATTTCACTTTAAAATTGATTATAAAAACTTAACAAACTTTCAAAATTCTTTCTACTTAAAAACCCCATAATTTCGTCGCATCTATAAGACTAAAATAAACATTAAATTTTATGATTATGTAAATTGAATTTCTAAAAACTGACATAAACCATTTTAATAATTATAATATTTTTATTCTAATTAGATCTTGTTGAGTTTTGAACAAAAATATTATTAAAATTGATTAAAATTAACCACACAAATTAAGTTCAAATTAAGTTTAATTGGGTACTAAACCTTAATATTAGGGACCCAAACGACCTATCAACTTGTGAAACACCCATTAAATTTCAATATATACGTAATAAACCATAAATTATCTATTTATAATGGATTTTTATGTATTTTTTAGCTAATAACATCTGTAAAACTAACTTGTTTTCAAATATTCCAAGTGAGTCCATTTCATTCCCTTTAAAAGGACACCACCTCTCCCACTTACTCACACCTCTAAAACCTCTTAATTTTTTCCAATATCTTACCAATAAACTTCCTATAAATCATACCTACATCCTATAATCCTTACCTTGGGTAGAAGGAAATCCAAGGAAGCCTTTTGAAACAAACCAATAGGAGTAACCCGATTAAGAGACAAAAAATTCTCTCAAGATCCTTTTTTTTATTTTTCTTCTCCACCCCTAAACTATTTATTCCATTATTGTATTAAAAAACTATAATAATAACTATATTAGGATTTTTTATGCTATGTTTTAAACCTACACTTACACACACCTTCATCTAATGGATAACAAACATACTGTTTATGTGTACGACGAACTATCGCCACACTAAATAATGATTGCTCAATTTTCATTACCACCTCTCACGGTAGAAATTATCATGGAAAATCAATTTATATAAGATATATATTATATTTATTATTTAATTAAGTTTATATATTCCTTTTACAAGACATATCTTTTTTTACATTCCATTTTCCTCTAATAAGATAATTTGTTTTGAGGAAGTGTGGACAACGGCCCCTCAAAGAATTATGATTTGTTCATACACTAGATGGATTGTATTAAAGATGGTTTTAGTGAATATATAAGAAATATATGATATCATAAATTTAATTTAATAATTATATATATATATACATATATGTATTTTACTTTTATTTTTTCAAGATGACAATTAAATGGAAATAGTGTTCATGCATACGTACAACCTACCCTCTATATGAATAGTGTTTTCAATTTCAAACTTATATTCAATAGATTATTGTAATAAACATATAATCTATATAAATTATATTTGTATATTGATTATATTATGAAAATCATTATATATGGTCCAATGATATTACAAATTAAGACACATGCGAAGAATAAAGGGAATATTAACTGAAGTGAAACCATAACAAAGGATTGTTAACAAGCGAGTAATATAAGGTTGTAATAAAACCTTATATAGTATTAAAAATAATAAAAAAGGTTATTATAATATTTATAATAAATTTATATTTATTATATAGGTGGTTTGAATGAGAATCACAAGAGTCAAGACACTAGGTAAGGGGATTTCATCTCACTGTTTTATTTCCGTCAGAGACATTCTATTATTCACCACTTTTCATTTTTTGCATTGTATTTACTACCCTTAATTGTATCCTATCTATCTCACACTTAAATTTATGGGTTTTAACGAAATTAACCAATATTAACATACATATACATTACATTTATTTTTCGGAATACTTAATACATGACACAAAAAGACACCCAAAGATTGTATTAGTTTAGTGTCTTTGGAAACAAGGAAAGTAATCTCATATATTTGTGAAAGATCTTAAACATCTCCCATAAATATCTTCCAATTTAGTTTTCCTATCGAAAATCATTGTTTATATCCCAGGGAAAAGATAACATAAAAATGGTGATCTCAAATTCTTAGTAAGGGTAAACATGAATTACATCAAACAAAACATAAACATAAGTATGTGAAAACATGAACATAAATTCTGAATATCAAAATTGTGAGTCTTGAAACAAATCATGGCAGCACATAAAGAATAGATCACAATGGAATATTATCCATGATAATATATAATTGGAATAAAACATGGGATTGTGCAAAATAAATAATCACATAATATGATTACCATAGTATCCAAGGCAATGCTTTCAAGACCATCATAGTGGAAGAAGTCCAGTACTGAGAAATAATTACATTCCATTCCATCCATGTATAACTGAAATAGATTTAATTTATATTCCATTAATGTATATCTAATGAGATATAAATCAATACCCAATGCATTTTAGGGAGATATAGGTCTCACCCATCTCATAATGAAATAATTCTTACATGTGCCACAAAACAAAAATCATTCATAATTGCATAACCCAAGAAACAAAATAAGATTAATAAACACTAGGGATAGAAACATAACCCTATTTAAAATTAATCATCTTATATGGAATATAATTTTGATAAAACACTCAAACTTAATTCAAAAAGAAAAATATCCTTTCTTCTTCAAAAATGTTTTCTTTTCTCAAAATGTCATGAAATTTTAAAAGAATAGAATTTAGTTGAAAATAAACTTTAAATCGTATAAATTAGGATTCATGTAAATAAGGTGTTATGAATACGTAAAAATCCATTCATTCAATTTATGATTAAAAAACACTATCCTAATACTTTTACATAAAAAGTCAAAAAAATACCTCATAGTAAAAAATTCCAAAAGATTCCATTCATACAATTTAATTTTTTTTCCAATTGGTTAAATTGAATTTTAAATTATTGTATAAGAATAAAAATAATGTTACATATTTATGAAACTTGGATGTGGATGATAAATATAACCTAGTAAATACTTATGTATAACTAACCTCAAATAATATTGAGATTGTGAAATTAACCATTACCTTTGGTCCGATTTTCTTCTATATGTGTTAAAAAGTTTTTTATAGTGTGTTTAAACATATTATTAACTTCTAAAAGAACCATAATAATATTTTTGACATCATATATTATTCAATTATGATTTTATATTACCCGTTCATTTATCAATTTCATGTTAAGGCAACATTTTGGGTAATAATCATTTTATTTATCATACATATTTTGCCTTTTTATTCTTGATATTATATCATAGATAGTGATTTACTTACATAAATATTGTAAAACATGATTTATATATCATATATATTCAGTATAAAAATTTTAATAGATAGATAAATGAAATAAAATACACTATTCCTGGAGACAGTAGGTCGTACGTACACATGAACGTAGTTTCTATTTCTTTATTGAATTGACTTAAATTAAGTAAATGACACACACACACACACACACACACACACATATATATATGTATAAATCCAGTAGAATTTTTATGTAATATATTTTATGATTATTTATTATATTTACTTTATAATAATTCTTGAATAGTTAATGTGGAGAATGAATCTCATCCTGTCAGGGAGACGGTAAGCCGTATGTACACCCAAGCGGCGATATTATCAACTTTGTCGTTAAATTATATGAAATTGGATGGTATATTAATTATAAAAAATAATTATTATGTTATAATAATTATTTAAATCCTTCTTCATCATCATTATACCCATCAATATTAATTATTGTTGAATAACAAATTACACCATGGTGTAGAGCCGGTAAGCCATACATACGCATACATGGTGATATTGTTATTCGTGGTATGGATAAAACGAGGTATAAGGTTGTCCCGTAATTTTAATAACATATCAGTATGTATAATATACTGTATTTATTACTTTATTTTGGAAGAACATAAGAATAGGTAGTATAAGAAGAGAAGAATTTTGAAATAGGTGATATAACAATTACCTATTTTTCAGGTATATCCTTTTGGTATTCACAAAAGGACTCCTTAAGATGGATTTCATCCAAAAGGGATGATTATAGGATGAATTGAGGGAATTTGGGAGGAGTTTTGGGTAGGTTTTTACCTAGCCAAAGGGAATTGGATGTGCGATTAAAAGAGAAGGATATGTTCCATTTTATAAGATATGAGAGGGGAAACTTTAAAAAGTCTTAAAATATTTATTTATTATAAATTCATTTTTGGTTTATAATGATCATAAACTCATTTATTTTGAATATAAGATCAGTGTGTGTTTAAATACTCTCTAAAAATAAAATTAAAATAGTTTTGTGTTTATTATAAACCTTATCATTTTTGATTTATCATTATTTAATCCATTAAATTTTATTTGTGGTAATAATATTAAAAATATTAAATTTTTATAAATTTTTACTTATGTGTTTTCAATTATCTATAATTGGATACTTTATGACATTATTGAACATATAATTTTTAGTTTGTAATTTTTTTTAAACATTTTTTTTTGATTTTTAAAAAATTTAATAATATGTTATTTTTATAAAATATAAATAGAGTCAATTTTGACACAATTTATCTAATTGAATTTAAATAAAATCCACACGGAAGATAAAATTTAATGAAAATATTTAATACACTCCCAAAATATCATAGAAACCTATAAATGTTTTGGATCCAAATAATTATTACAAATTATATTTAGTTTAAATTTTTTGAAACCATATATTTGATATTTCTATCAATAAAATAATTTCTTAATCACCATTGTGTCATCATTAATGGTAATTTTTTAATCTCTAAAAATTCAAAATAAAATCACAAAATGTAGATAATTTCATTATATTTATGAAGACTATTTATTTTTGATGTTTTATCATGTTTATCATGGTATTAAAATTATTATACATACAAGATATATGAGAGTGACAAGTTTCCATCTTCTTTTATTTTAATTATAACTTCATCACATTCATGAAAAAGGTCCATTAAATTAACAAATTTATACCCATAGGTGATATTTGTTGAATTTAATTCCTCTAATATAAATTTTTTAGTTGTTAGGTTAATTTTATTATCTTTATCATATTGTTATTTACCCTAACATAACCAATTTACCTTTAATTGTGGTAAATAAAAATTACGGTAGTTTCTAATCCTAATATCCAAAAATAAAAGTAACCTATTAACATAATTTGGACCCAATTATTTAAAATATTTAATAAAAATTTTAAAATTAAAAACACATAATTGTTAGAAACTAATTTAAAATTAATTTTCACTGTAAAAACCAAAAAGCGTGTTTTTAAGAAGTAAATACATAACAAAATATTGTCATGTGTTTATGTCCAATTTAAATGTGAAATTTCATCCAATGATAAAAACAGGATTCAATGATAAAAAATAAAATTACACTTTAAAACCAATTAAATATATAATCTAACTAAATAAATAAATTAGATGAAAAGGCAGTTTTGAATTAAAATGCAGCAATTTTCACTATTCATCAAAATATGAATTTTATCAGGAAAATAAAACAATTTATGAAAGTTAAATTTTGTTGTTCTACTTAGAAGAAGATATTTATTTTGTCAAATAGAATATGTAAAGGTACTAAAAACTAGATTTCAAATTGATGCACCATCAAAAGGCGAAAAAATGCCTTTTTTTGAGAAATATTTCTTTTATCTGAAAAATTGAATTTTTACTTATATCATGTTCTAGAGAATACATAAGAGGAATTTTAAAGTTATATGAAATTAAAAATGTGGTTAATGCTATTTATAATGGCTAGTTTATATAATATTTTAATAATATATTATTGTTTAGTGAAACTCAGTATTGCATACAACGCAAGTTATCAAGGAAGGTTGCTCTTGTGTGTAATGCAAGCAAAGTCAGTGTTGCGTTTAGCACAAGATTACATTGGTGTTGCATATAACATAATCAAAAGTTAGTTATTTTATACATTGATAAAAATATATACTTAGTGTTGCGTGAAATGAATTCTATCAAAATAACTTGAAATTGTGTGTAACAAAATCCCAGCACAGTGTTGCATTTGCTGCAAGCTAATATGGTTTTTTATATAGCCCAAGATAATCTTGGTTTATCGTACAACACAATCAATAAATTAAATTAAACACAATCTATCTGATAAAATCTCAGGGTGATACATTATACCCCCTTAAAATGAATTTCTTCCTTGAATGTAGTTGGGGTTATAAAAGGTTTACCACTGAAATGTTTATTTCATGGAAACACACATCGTAAAATGGAATACTAAAACTTCATTTTAAAAAAGGAAAGGTAAACATAATGGTTACCCAGCGTAACTCATCACTGAGTTTCCACATAGGAGAACATTGGTGGGAAATGAATACAGGGATATGAAATAGAAATTTAACCATCAATGTAATGTCCTAAAATTTACAGGTATTTTTTATAAATTATGTAGAATTTTTTTGAGACCACACGCTTTGACGAAATGTGATTCCATGGCCTAGGGAGCCCAAAAAAGAATTTTGAACTTTATTTATTTTCACTTATGTAAATGTGTGAGCAAGTTTATTTATCTTTTGAAAAAGTTCTCAGATAGAAAATATAAGAGCATCATTAAATGTGAAACACTGGGGTTTGCCTAGAAAGGACATAACATCAACTGGAAAGGGTCAGATGGAAAAGTTAATTTTCATACTTTTTGAAAAATAATAAGATAACTCAAAAAAGTTATTTTATTTCTTTTCTCACTGTTGAGTGGTTGATGATAATTTTTTCTTGTGGAGACGAGACACAATAGAGGAAACAAATAATGGATGGTTTTTGTATAAGTATAATAGCTACGCTATTTAATAATTGAAACAACATAAGGAAGCACTGACACAACATAACAAATAAACTGTCATGTTTTTTATATTAATAACACGTTGGGGAAATCAATTGGTAGAATTTTCTCTAAATAATGTGGAAACCCTATCTCTCTCCCTCTATCTGACAACAAATGATATAGAATAACTCCAGTGGGATAGATTTGAGAGGCGAAGAACGACGAAGAATGACAGGGGAGCGAGGATCGATGATGGCTTGAAGCTTTATCCCTCATTAGAAACTCATCCTCTAACCAAATAGAGGGTTATGTTGTTTTTATTTTCACACTATTTTTTCTGAAACGATGAATGAATATCAACCCATGAATAGGTTGATCCATAGATCATGTGTTCTTATGGGAGGGTGTAATTATTGGGTTTTCTATGTGACATATAATTACTGTTGATGGAACTATGATCCTAATCCTCCATTGTGTTTTAAAATTCTAACACAGAGGGCACCGAGCGACACAAACAGGGCCCGAACCCTTCCACTTGTGCGTCCTTCATGGTCTCATCATTAAAAAAGATGAAAAAGTTAACCTAAGGTTGTGGTAGTGATGGTGGTGACCTGAGAGGCCCGAGGGTGTAAGAGTAATTAAAATCGGACCACCAGAGTGGTCCCAGTGGCCTGTGAAAGGTGTCGTTGGAGACCTGCGGTAGATGGAGTGGCCAACCCTCACAGGCTACACTGGTCGATGGTGGCACATCAGTGTGCGCTACAGTGAAGGGAGAGGCCACGACTCGTCAGCCGCATAGGCTGGCTCGAAATGATGCTATCCTAGTGTCATGTAGGAAGATTATCCCACTTCCTGCGGGCCGCATCAAGATAAGGGGGGCTGCTAGCTGACCGGCCGTGCATGCCCCAATAAGACCGACCGCATCGGGCCTGCTGACCAAGCCACCTGAGCATCCCATCTAAAATTATGAGCCGGTACACTTTAGTGTACCGGGATGATGTGATAAATATGGGAAATGTGGTGGCCCGTGCTAAGAAAAATATACTGGCATGCCAGTGTGGGTAAGACCAGATAAATTATGTTCACTGGGTGAGTAAGAGGTCTGGACACATGTACAACCTCGATCGGGTGTAGTGAGGTCAAATGCGCCTGGATGATGGGTCAGAAAAATATGATTTGGACATGCAGGACCCTGGGTCGGGTTGGTTGGATCAGTCTGAACCAGTCAGACTGGGCCAAGACACAACCAACCCCTGTTTACAAAAAGGAACGAATATCCTAGACCGTGCGTTCGATTGACGTGCTATTTGCAGCATTGGGAACCACGTGATGAGGCTGTCCTTAGGAAATACTCTAATTAAAATTTCATGGAATTTGACCCAGTGAGGCTTTATGACTCAGCTACCCAGCGAGCCTCCATGACTCAGCTATCAATAAGACATCATGAATCAGCTACTAGTGAGACTCTATGACTCAGCTAGCCAGTGAGGTTTCAGGATTAATTTATTAGCAAGACTTCATGACTCATCTACTAATTTGGTATAGAAAACATATCATTCCTAAAGGATTCATCGGGGATGAGTGCCTTGGAAATAATTGATGTTCAGTGTTTGCAACTGTTGGATTTACTATCAACACTTTAAGTTATACCAGTGTCAAGTTATCTCTTGTGACTTTAATCTTTGTTCAATTTTTTTGTGTTTTCCTTTGTGTATTTATTTGAGGCCTTAGTTCATCTCAGTATCCCTGCTGAGTTTTGATAAGATCACCCTATATGGGATTCACCTGCACTTATTGTGTCTTGTGCAAAGAAAGAAAAACTTTGAATGGGATCCTGGAGAGTTAGTTTCGGGTGGTGCTTGGAGGTGGATCTACAGACTCAGTACACTTTAGAAACATCCAACAGTGATTTTTACCTACCCTTTAGGTAGGAACCTTGGTGGATATCCTTCAGATCTTTTAATTCCATTTATCATACTTTCCTTTTCAGTTTGGTTTTTATTCTGGCCCCATTTTCCTTTCAGTTTCACCTTTACTTATGAACTTTTTTCCTTGTTTGACATACTTGTTGTTAGTATCCTAGTTTTAGTTTTAGTTTCTACAGTATGGGTTGTGTGTGTGTACATGTTTAAAGGCAATGCCTTCCCTTTTTGGGATACTCCTTTTGGTGCTAGTCTCTTTCCCCTGTCCTATGAATGGTGGGTTTGTGGTAGTCATGACATGAGCCCCAGGGGATGGGTCATGATAGAGTGGTATCAGAGGTGGTCGGTTCTATCCCAATGTCCAAGCGTCCGTTGATTTATTTGGGAAACAATGTTAAATGTTTCATGATCAACTTTCAGTTACGGGAAGTCCAGTGTTGGTGCGACAACTGACGTATCCATAAACCAGGGCCTCTAATTCTGCTTTCTGACCTGATGCATGAAATCACTAGTTTCTTGTGCCTTTAAAATGTTATTCGTGATCTCTTTGAGTTAGAGTCAGCTCACCAGGTATAATTAACTGACTATGGATCATCTTGATTTCTCTTAGGATGCCTCTGCATAGATAGCCATCCAGGATCCCAGTACAGGATCACAATGATGGTCCACTGAGAAATGAGGAATCAGTGTAGGGAAATGTTCCATAGATTACACCCACCGGGCGGCATACTAGAGGCACCAACACCTACTAAGAAACCGTTTCTACCATCCTTACCCATAGAGGATTCATGCCTAATGAGTACATTGTATGAGTTCTAGTGGAACAGGCCTTTGAGTTTCAAGTATAGAAAAAATCTCAGGCAGCTGAGGATTGACTGGAGGAAATGACAGGAGTTTTATGCCTAGTGAAGAAATATTCAGACCAGATGGTGGTTCTAGCAGCTATCCTTCTATAGGGCGCGTCATGGGGATGATGGAGCATGACACTACAGATGCATGAGGAGACGAACCTCACCTAGGTAGACTTCGAGTGCCTTTTCAGGTAGGAATTATTCCCTGCGACCTTGCACTCAGTACACATACAAGAGATTCTCCACTTATGAAAGGGTATCTTGACCGTGGCTGAGTACTCTATGAGGTTCACAGACCTCTCTCGATACTCATCTGATATGGTGTGAGACCCTTTCTTTAGGGCCAAAACCTTTTAGTAGGGGATCATCTGGGAGATCAGAGCCTCAATGATCTCCCTCAACATCCCTATGTTGTTTGGGGTGCTGGGGAGACCTCTTATAGAGGAGAACTTCCTGGAAGAAACCTTAGTGACCTTGAGAGCTACCACTAAACGAAAAGCAGTGGAGTCCTCAGAAGCTGGAAGCTGAAAGATGACACAGGGGTCCAAGAGGACCAGACCCTATAAGGGACGACCCCATGATACTGGGTTGACAGTGCATGGTCCCATAGGTTGTGGACACTAGTTGAGGAACAGGTGGTGCTTCACATGCAGAGGGAATGGGATCATAGATCGAGACTACTTGACACTCTATACAGATGATCAACAGGAGGTCAAGGGACCACCAAGGCAGAGGTAGAGATTCTAATAGGGAGGTCCATAGAGAGACAGATGTGTGAGGCGAGTACAGATGGTGGGAGGATATGTGAGGTGCTACCACAACCACCCCAGGCAGTCCACTATGAGCTCCGAGAGTAGGTGGATAGGGGCAGGCTAGCTTCAGGCGATGGAGTCCTACTACCATGGCACTCTAGATATTTTTAGAGGAATGATCTGTATCTAATAAACTTTATCTTTAGTTCCTATAAACATAGATTTCAGTCACTCATTATTTACCACAGACCTTGGTTGTGGCTTAGAAATTTCGATTGAGCCACTGGCTCGATACTTACGATTAAAGACTCCTATGGGGCAGTAATTGATGATTACACAATGGTTCTAGTAGTTTTAACTCACTATATAAGGTGAGATCTTTTTCTGGGATCTCATAGTAGTGGCGTGGAGGCCTTACGGCGTCATCTTGGGTATGGACAAATTATCTAAATTCTATGCTCAGATCCACTATATTAAGCGCAAAGTGCAGAGTGTCCCCAAGGATGGGACCAGTTTTTCCTTCACCGGAGTGAAGGAAACTTATGAAACACATGATGGAATTTCTTATAGGATGGCACAACCGATCACTCACTAGTTGGCTAACATCACCCTCAGTGCGGTGGATGATAGGAGTTTGATCTTTCAAATAGTGGTGGATGAGTATGACGATGTCTTTCCTGAGGATGATACGGGACTACATCCTCACATGGAGGAAGAATTCTAATTCAATATATACCAGGTGATGACACTGATATCCACACTGGCATATCAGATAGATCATACAGAGCTTTGTGAATTGAGGGTACAACTGGAGGGATTTCAGGAGAAGGGGTTCGTAAGGCCCTGTGTTTCTCCATGGGTACCCCTGGTGTTGTTTTCCAAGAAGGAAGATAGGAGATTGAGGTTATTTGTTGACTTATGGAACCTAAAACCGGTGAATATGAAGAACATGTATCCACAATTGAGGATTGATAACATATTTGATTAGATGAAGGGAGCAAGATGGTTCTCTAAGATAGACCCCAATTCTGGCTATCATCATCTTCAGGTACGGGATGAGGCCATACTGAAGACAACCTTCATATACTGGTATGGCTAATATGAGTTCATTCTGATTCCCATTGACATAAAAAATTACCCAATGGTTTTCATGGGACCCGTGAATAGGATCTTCCAGCCTTACCTTGATCATTTTGTGGTGGTCTTGATTGATGAAATCTTGGTGTACCCAGCATCACAGGAGATGGATGTTATACACCTGTGAATAGTTCTGGATACACTACAAGAGCACCAATGTTATGGTAAGCTCTTGATGTGCCAGTTTTGGATTCAGGAGATCCACTTTCTAGGACACATCATCTCGGAGGCTGTAGTTGTAGTGGACTCATCGAAGATAGAGGCAGTGCCTTCTTAGGAGCCACCTAGATGCATGACTAAGGTGAGGAGTTTCATGGGGTTTGATGGATACTACCAAAGGTTTGTATTTGAATTTTATAGAGTATCATCACCCTTGTTAGCTTTGAAAAACAAGGGGAAACCATTCACATGTATGGAGAAGTTCGAGTTGAGTTTCTAGGAGACGAGGCAGAGACGGATGAGTGGCCCCATATTGAGTCTACCAGAAGAGGGTGTTGGTTATGTAGTATTTTGTGATGCATCAGGGACTAGATAGGGTGGGGTCCTAATGTAGATCGAGCAGTGATCGACTATGACTCATGAAAATTGAGGCATCCTGAGAAGAACTATGTGAACCATGACCTGGAGTTAGCAGTAGTGGTCTTTTCCTTGAAGATGTGGTGACAATACTTGATGGGTGAACAATTTACCATCTACTATGACCAAAAGAGGCTCAGGTATATCTTCTCATAGAATGACTTAAATGTGAGAAAACAATGATGGATGGAGTTTCTCCAGGACTATTACATTGAGATAGTCAATGCTCCTGGGAAGTGGAATGTGGTGCAGGAATGTTCAGCAAGAGGTATGGGTTACAGCTGTTGTGTGAGGTGATAGAGTAGCTTTCCATGATGAAGATATCCTTCATGGATGATGATGGATCACATTACCTTCATTATATTAATTCCACTACTCCACTCTTACAACGAGTTAGGGAGGCACAACTTATTGGTGTTGACTATGAGGCCTAACGTGCTCAGATATCCTCAGGACAAGATCCTGATGGATTTTCTATAGGTGGGTAGAACTTCATCCATTTCATAGGATGCACCATAATTCCAGTGACATTACGAGAGGAGGTGTTGAGGGAGTTTCATGCATCTTTTTTGGCAGTACATCCTAGTGTGGCAAAGATGTACTGGGACCTCTGATGTCAATATTGGTTTCCAGGGATAAAGAAAGCAATGGTAGAGTTTGTTTCATGATGACTCACTTGTCAGTAGGTAAACACTGAACATCAGGTCCCAATAGGCTTGGAACAACCACATGAGGTACCAAACTGGAGGTGGGATGGTATCTCCATAGACTTTATGATGGGGTTGCCACACATGTCAAGGGGCCACGATTCTATCTGGGTGATTGTGGATCGACTCACCAATTCATCCCACTTCCTACGCATCTCGGAGAAGGGATCATTAAAAGGATTTGGATGCCTCTATATCGAAGAGATAGTTGGGATTCACAGGGTTCCTTTGGCGATAATCTTATATTGTGATAGTCATTTTGCATCCCAGTTTTCAAAGGGATTGAAGGATGCATTCAGGACTCAGTTGTGCTAGACCACCATCTTTCACCCTCAGATAGATGGAAAGATAGAGCAGACCACACAGACCCTAGAGGACATGATTCATTCTTGCATCCTTGATTTTGGTCGCAGTTGAGAGGACCTCCTACCATTGGTTCAGTTTACATACAACTACAACTTTCACCCCACTATTGACATGACACCGTTTGAGGCCATGCATGGTAGGCCTTACAGATCACCACTATACTGATCTGCTTTAGGGGAGTCAACACTCATGGGTTCATAGTTGGTACTGACAACCACTAAGAAGGTGAAGACCATCTAGGAGAGGATGAAAAATTCATAGATCAGGAAAAAATCGTATGCTGAAAGGATACAGAGACCCTTGGAGTTTGAGGAGGGAGACAAATTTTTCCTATGGGTCTCACCCTGACAGGGATTGCATAGATTAGGCTTGGGTGGTGAGTTATCTATGAGTTTTTCATGTTATTAATATTTTCAAAAAAAATTATTTACTCCCTTTACTTATTTTATTTGAAATTTTCATAATTTTTATGAAATATCAATGTTAAAATTTCAAATATAATTTTATAACACTATTTGAATAAATCTAAATTCACGTTTGTTTAATGTTTTAATAATAACTTTAATAGTACTTATCCAAATTTCACGATTTTTGTTTTTGAGGACTCCTAATTCAATATAAAACACATCATTAGAAGAGATCTTGGACCAATTCTGTCATGTAGAAGGTCTATGGTCCACACAAAAAGGCCCAAATAATCTGTGAAGAAACTGGACTATCCATGAAGATAGAATTACTAGGATCACTCTAGATATCCAATTCCATTAATTCTACTCCAATGTTTGGGTGAAAAATAAAATAATATTGGAAAAAAAATTCAAGGCCCAACTATAAATGAAAGAGGCCCAATATAATCATTTAAACCCAGCCCACCATTCTGGCCGTGAATTAAAATCAGTACAGTATTCATGAAATGTCTCCTACTCTAGTCATCGAATCAAGATGAGATGTTTTAGTGTGAAAGAGGTTTTATCTTATTCCTAATTTTTTTTAATAAATCATTCATATTTGATGGAATATTCCTATTTATAAAAACATCCACATTTCGGCCATTGAAAAAGTCCTGATTGAAATGGACAGATTAACATTGTTTAAAACAACGACCATAAATTTTCCTAAATAAGTCCAAATGACTCTAAATTTTGAGATTAGTTGAAAAAATTATTATCTAAAACTTTTAAGAAGAATATATGTAGAGATTAATCTATCTGGATGTTCAAATCATCGATCCATGTGTAGGGGTAGTTTTGGAATGCAAACAGTCCACCACCATGGGCTATAAATACATCCCATCCTCTCCTTTCAAAAGGGTTGGGATTTCAGAAGATAAGAGCACAACACCTTTATAAATACATCACATTTTCATGAAAAAATCCGTTAAAAAGGATTTGTAGGACCTTCCATACTCACTGTTTTCACTTGAGAGACCTTTCCTCATAACTTTGTTTTAATTTACTTTTGCAGTTTTCTTCATTGGTAATTTCACAAGTGTTTGTCTTTGTAATTATATTTTAATGAATGTTTTTTGTTCAATATCTCTTATTCCCATATAACTTCTATATTTTAATATTAATGTTCAAAAAATATTTTAATTCATGTTAAAACCATTTCCCTTCTTTTTCTTTCTCATTCAATTTAATGTCAGTATGTAATTCCCTTCACTGTTTGTTTGTGTGTGTTCGACACACAACTCTTTTCTTATCCATTTATTTTTCTTCACTTATTAATTCATCACCATAAACATATATTATTATATTATTAAACATCTTAAGGGTTAGTAAATCTACCATTGGTTTGAGTCATTATTTATAGATGTTAAGCGATTGAGAGAATTTTCTTTGTGAGTATTATTTAATTTAACATTGTGTATATTGGACATAACATGTCATGGATTAATGACATATTTTGTTTAATGTATGGACTCCATGGATTATTGGAATCATAAATACACTACCAAAATCAATTAACGATTGATATTAGAATCATAGTTAAGTTAGGTCTTGGATTAAAGCCTTAACACTTAGTAATTCCTTTCAACTTCAACTTGTGGAATGGGTGTTAATTTAAGGCAATACAAGGCAAGGCTCAAGGATATCACAATAATAACTACCTACTGATGAACTCTCCCCAATATTTATCAAATTGCTAAATCAATTTTAATATACCAATCATTTATATTATGCTCTACAAACAACCCCCAATCAAAATACTATCTACTAAAAACAATCGACTATTAAAAATTATCATCACCGAGGATTCGAACCGAGTGTTTCTATACACATTAAAAGAGAAGAGGAACCATGAGTGTTCTATAGGAGAAAATAATCCATGATATCAAATGGAATCATTTCCTGGGATGGTGCCATTATTTTGTCATTAGTTTTTGGTTATTCTAAAAAGCAATTTTTCTAAAAAAATTGATAAAAAAACAGAAAGAAAAAACCGCCTTCTCATAAAAATCATAAATGAAAAAAACACAAAGAAAAAGTATCTTAATATTTCTTCTAAAAATATATTTGAATGCCTTATAACCTCCCAAATAACCCCTTATAATTGTTTGATTCTGAAATTGAAAGAATACATTACCATCATAGGAGGAACATAATAGATAATCAGCTCATTCAGAACCTATCCTTGTCCAAACAATTGAATTAGATATGGACAATCCTAGGGAACAGAAAATTAAAGAACTTGTTTCCCCTGATATTAATTACCAACCTCTTGGTATTATAAATCCATAAATAGAGGCTTACTTCAATATCAAATCTGGTTTGATTCATCTTTTTCCACATTTCCATGGGCTAGCCAGTGAGGATCCACATCTCCACCTTAAAGAGTTACAAGTGGTGTGCTCTACCATGAAGCATCAAGGTGTTTCGAAGGAAAAAATAAAACTCTGAGAATTACCTTTAACCCTAGATGAAATTAAAAAGTCGTGGATCTACTACCTTCCTCTCGGTTCCATAACCACATGGAATGACATGTAGTGACTTTTCATAAAGAAATTCATTCCATCTTCTTGTACTAATTCCATCCGAACGAAAATTAGTGGTATCAAAATATTCTCTAATAAATCACTCCATGATTATTGGGAGAGGTTCAAAAATCATTTTTCAACCTACCCACACCACCAAATCCCTGACCAACTATTGATCTAATACTTATATGAGGGGTTATTGTCTATAAAAAGAATTCTCATTGATACGGCAAGTGACAGTGCTTTTGTTGATAAAACTCTTATAGATGCAAGAGATCTCATAAGTAACATGGATGAAAAAAAAATAATTCCATAATCAAGCACATTCTAAAGTAGAACAAGCTCCAGATAATCAATCTATAGATCCAAACAAGATGACATAGTGGATGAGTGAACTTACAGGTCTTGTGTGACAACTAGCTATGGCTACCAAAGCCCCAACCACATCTTCTCCACAATCTCTAATCCTTGGTCCTATCATGAATTGTGGAATATACCGATCCCCATCTCATCCAACTGAAACATGTCGACAACTTCAAGAGGATTAATCCGATTCATCTAGAAAAACTGATCTTAATGCAGTATATGCTCATAGAAACACCAAACCTCAACAATCAGTTTCGTTCATGAGAAAATTCTACCAACCCCACTTTGAGCCCTTCTCTTCTACCTTCAACCAAGGCTTTAGGTATTGTAATACCTTTTCTCATCCCCCTCAGTTCCCTCCTAAAAACCCAAACCAATTCCAATATGGTCAATGTTTTGGTAACTTCCTACAACATTACCCTTTTTTTCCTCAACCTCAATGGATTAATCCTCCTCTTCCTCCTCCTATATTCCACTATACTAGTGATCCTTCCCATTTCCCAAACCAATACAATCAATTTCCCAGAACCACAATTAAGGTAATATTAATCAAGGATAATCCTCTTCTTCCAAGAAACCATAGGAAAACACTATTGAAGATCTTGCCTCCTTAACCCATTCTATCCTCAAGAACAATGAAAACGAAATTGGTCAACTTTCTTTTCACCTGAGCCAGCAAAAACAATAAAATTCTTTTCAACACCCTTATCCACCATTACCCAACCCCATGGGTAATGTAAGTGCAATTTCACTTAGACCGGGGAAGTAAATTGCTATGCCTCATGATAAGAACTCCGAATCCCCTTTAAATTTTGACCTAGAAAATGAAAAGAAAAAGAAACATGAAATGGAACCTAAATACATTCCTTCTACTCCTTCAGTTCCACTTAAGAACCCAATTCGTTTTCCTCAAGGTGTTTCTATGCCAAAGAAGTCCTTTGAACCTGATCCTAAAATGCTTGACATGTTTTGACGTGATGAATCCAACATTACCCTCTTATATTCCATAAAAAATCCTTAATAATGCCATATTTCGTAAGTAATTGTGCACCCACAAGATGCAACATAGGACCTTCAAAAATGTTTCCACCCAGTAGTCTATTCCCAAAAAATGAAAAAATCACAGGACCATTACGGTTCATGCCACATTGGAAGTCCCAACATCGATGATGCACTCATAGACCTAAGAGACTCAATTAATGTCATGCCCAAATCCATATTCTCATACCTTGTTCTAGGTCCCTTACATCTAACAGGTGTTTTCATTAAATTGTCCAATCAAAGAACTACTAGTCCTGAGGGTTTAATCGTGGATGTCCTTGTTCGTGTTAATGATCTTATCTTCCTAGCTGATTTATATGTCCTTGACATGGAAGGTGAGAAGACATCTTCTTGATCTCCCCTAATTCTAGGAAGACCCTTCCTAATGATAGTGAGAACTAATATTGATGTCCATTCAGGAATCTTATCCATGGAATTTGGTGACCAACTGGTCAAGTTCAACATTTTACATGTCGTGCGATACCCATCTAAGGATCACTATGCATTCTCAATCCATGTTTTTGAGGACACTTTTGAGAGAGTGTTCAATCCCAATCCATCATATTCATCCTGTTCTTCTGATAGAGGAGTTTTTTAATATTTCAACCACATTATCCAAGTCATAAATGGAGAATTTTATGGTGACATTACAAATGATAACTCCATTGATCTAAAGGATATTACAACCTCTTTGGAATCCCAACTCACCTCTGGAATACACTACTCAAACATTGACAGTAATGTGGAAAACGTACAAGCATGTTCATTTTTTTATTCAAATATGATTATCCAATATTCATCACTTCTGATCCATGATTATGAAAATTCTGTTATATGTCATTTTGAACATGAACCAATGTGTTTATCTTGTCCTAATGGGAGTGATGTTTGGGATATTTGTTCCCAAATTAATAAAGTGATCATTGATGATATTGAAATTGACCATTCTTTAGAGAACAACATTGATATAAAGGATTCTAAAAACCTTTTTCTTTCTTATTACTCCACTGATCCTTATTAATCTACATCACTAAGTGATGGAATAAATGTGTAAAAAACAATTGGGATCTCATACTCTGGTTTCGTGTTATCTGAACCTTACATAAATAAACCATCAAAATTGAGACATCTTCCAGAATTTACAATCATAGAAAACCACCACTTTGTGGATAAAATCATTCTTCACTTTGAATATCAAATGGAGGATAGACATATTATATTTCCACACCCATTTAATTGGAAGAAAAAAATTAAGTAAGGGGACAAATTATCCAATGAACAATAAGGCATCCCAAAGGAGAAGTTTTTCTAGAAGCATATTGGAGTTGAGAAAATACGGTGGCCACCATCAAACTATGGTTTTTCCACTGCAATTTTCCAGCTATAGAAAAAATAAATTCAACAATATTTAGAAGGCAACCCATGTTTTCTTTTTTACGTTTATGAAATTTTAATTTCATATTCATTTTTCATTAAATGAATAATGATTTTTTTGTTTATATTTTAGGTAATAGTTATTTAATAAAGCATCACTATCAGAGGACACACATCCTAGAAACCACCTCCACTTACATCAGATCCAGAACTTCCACCGACCCTCCACTGGATGGGGATGACGACCCACCAAATACAAAACAAGGGGAACCTATCTCCCTTTAACTCTCTCTAAATCTTCCTCTCTATCTCTCCCCCTTTCTTCGTATTCCCTTCTATTTCATTTTTTACCACTTTCTTTATCAACCCCTTTCCTTTTTCCTTTTCCCTTTTGTGTGGGTGTGTCTTTATAAAAAACTTAAAAAACCTAAAAAAATAAACAACAAAAAAAATCATTAAAAAAAAGAGTCATACTCACTCACCTTCCAATTTTCAAATTTTGTCCTACCATTTTTGGGATTCAAAACACATGGTTTCATCTCAAACATTTTGTGGTTTCTTCATAAATTTGGTCAAAGAATATTGTGTCAAAACCAACCAATTTTTAATGCTCAATTATTTATTGGTAAAATGATTTTACACACCCATAAGGAATAACATTATCTTTCATGACAAGACAACCTATGTATATCTTTTAAAAATGTGTTTTTACCCCCATTTTTGAGTCTTGGGTTTTTGGACCTTTGAGATGAATTTCCTACTTTTGTGTGAATTAATATGATAGAGGAATTTTCTAAACCACATGATAATCACAATATCCAAATAGTCTCCAATTTCCCATACATTAATCCTCCTTTTGAAATCCCCTTAGAGCCTATGAAAACCTTTTCTTTGATATCCAAATTAAAAGACCAATATCTTATCCCATCCAATATCTACATGAATTTACACATAATTATTTATTTAAGTTTAAATGTGGGGGGAATGTATTTCATTTTTGGGTGACTGTTTATATATTTTAAATGTTTTATCATATTCTTGAGGGAAAGAATCCATTTTAGTGTGTGGAGAGGTTATCTTTCAGTGAGTTTTGGGAATGTATATATTCTTATGAAATATTGTTCAAATTTTATTAGAAAGTGTTAAAAGAACAGAATAGAAATAAATAGGTCCAAAAAAATAATGGGTTGTGTCTTGGGTGGGTTAAAAATCACTCTTAATCAACCTTTTATATTGTTATAGCTATTAAAATTAGTGTCTTGATAAGATCAATCATGGGTTGGGTTATGAGTATGATATCTATTTCAATTTCAACTTTCAAAAAAAACATAAAACAAGAAAAATAAAATAAAAAAAAGAACACTTATGTCATCTTGTGGTTTGTAAATATTTTAACTTTTCATACACATCAAATTTTCTTTCTATTTGGTGCTTATTTCACATTTTCATTCCCTAAAAAATATGTTTTCCCATTTCCTTTCATGTATCATTTCAAATAAAATGTTCATTGCTTTTTCCATGTTGGTGTTTTATCCCCGTTTTCATATCTTATGGATATCATCTTCATATTGTCCCATAGCCATAAAAAACACCTAAAAATACCTCTTTATTTTTAGCACTTTATGATAGGTAGTGGAAGCTGAGAGCTCTTACAATCTCTATGATTTTCACTTTTGGTTCATGAATGTGTGATGCCCCATAAATTAATTTTATCATCTTGAGAGGAGTAAGTTTTGTGTGCCACCATTTTCCATTTCCAAATTTGAGCATGAAAAAATTATTTTTTGGAACATTATTTCAATAAAAACATGTGGTGGAAGTCAATATGGATGATTGAAATAGTCTAAACCTCCCCTGATAGAAAAAAAACAAAATTTTTATATTTGTTGGTGAGTGAAAATGATTTTTTCATGGTTTTATATTTGTTGTACCTGAGGAAAATCACATGACTATGTGTGGGGGATTTGATGTTATTAATATTTTCATAACTTTATATATACTCCCTTTACTTATTTAATATGAAATGTGCATAATGTGTGTGAAATATTTTTGTTTAAATATTAAATATAATTTTATAGAACTATTTGAATTCGTCTAGATTCAAGACTATTTAATGTTTTCATAATAACACTCACCTTACTTATCCAAATTTCATCAGTTTTGTTTTTTAGGACTCATAATTAAATATAAAACATTTCATTCGAAGTGATATTGGACCAATTCTGTTATTTGGATGGTCATATGGTCCACAAAAAAGGCCTAAATAATCTGTAAGGAAACTGAAAAATCCATGAAGACAAAATTACTGGGATCAATCCAGATATCCAAATCCTTTAATTCTCATCCAAATGTCGGTGGGAAATTCCATTAATCATGGACAAACATTTCAAGGCCCAACTCCAATGACAAGGGGCCCAACTGATTCTTTTAAACTCAGCCCACCATTCAGGTCGGGAATTAAAATCAGTAAAATATTCATGAAATGTATCATGATCTAGTTATCAAATCAAGATGATATTTTTTGGTGTAAAATAGTATATATAGGATTCTGACTTTGTTGAAGAAAGAATGCATATTTGAAGGCATATTCTTATTGATAAATCCATTCACATTTCAGCAATTGAAATCATATAGATTGAAATGGACATATTAACATTGTTTAATACAACGACCATAACTTTGGCTACATAAGTCAAAAAGCATCCAAATTTTTTGATTATTCAAAAAAATTATTATATACAACTTTGAAGAAGGATATATCTCTATATTGAGCTGTATGAATGTCAAAATAATCGATCCAAGTGGAGGGGTAGTTTTGGAATGCGAACAGTCCACCACCTTGGACTATAAATACATCCACTCATCACCTTTTAAAAGGGTTAGCATTTCAGAAGATAGAAGAACACATTGTAATAACTAAATAATTTCCAAATTCTTGGGAGGACCTTCCATACTAATGTTTTCACTTGAGAGACCTTTCCACTATCTTTTTTTAATTTAATTTTGCAATTTTATTCGTTTGTAATTTCACAAGTGTTTGTCTTTGTAATTCTGTTTTAATGAAAGTTTATTCTAAAATATCACTTATTATAATCCACATTCTATAGTTTAATTTTAATTTTCTTAAAAGAGTTTAAATGATTTTAAAAACATTTCCTTTCTTTTTCATCCTCATTTAATCTAAAGTTAATATTTAATTCCATTCACTATTTGTGTGTGTTTGTCCGACGCACAACTCTTTTAAAATATCTTTATTATTCTTCACCTATTAATTCATCATCATAATAATATATCACCAAATTATTATCCTTCTTAATTTCTAAGTAAATATACAATTGGGGTGATTCATTATTTAGAGATATTAAGCGATTGGGTTCTTTTTCTCGATGAGTATTCTTTAATTTAACATTGTGTATATTGGACTTAATATGTCATGGATTAATTAAATATTTTTTTAACGCATGGATTCCTTAGATTTTTGGAACAATAAATACACTACCACAATAATGTAATGATTGAGATTATAATACTAGTTAAGTTAAGGTTTGTATTAAAGACTTAACCCTAAGTAATTCCAATCAACGTCAACTTGTGACATGGTTGTTAATTTAATACAATACAAACAATGGATCAATTCTATCACAAGATTAACTACCTATTGATGAACTCACCCAAATATTTATCAAATTGTTAAATCAATCATAATAAATCAATAATTTTAATTAAACTCTATAAACAAACTCCTCGAATCACAATATAATGAATTAAAAACAATCGACTATTAAAAAGTATCATCGCCGAGGATTTGAGCCGAGTGCTGGTTTACACATTATCAGAGCACGGAAACCTTGAATAGTCGATAAGCGTCAATCATCCAAAAATTCAGGTTTATCAGACCATTCTAGATCCCTAATAGAGTTGGTGAGGTTGAATACTGCCTAGATTTCCCCCATTGATGTACCAGTGGTATGATGTTTTTCATGTGTCACAGCTGAGGAGGTACTTACATGATCCATCGCACGTCATCGACTTGGAAGAGATGGAGATTTATGGTTGGGAAACATTTGAAGAGTTCCCATTGGAGAGAGAGGATTGATAGGATAAGGTCCTTTGTGGATAGTCGATTCCTCTAGTGTGTGTTCAGTGGCGGCACGAGAACTTGCAGGATAGAACATGGGAGGAGGAGGCTCAGATTTGTGCTCAATACCCCCATTTTTTTATTAGATTTATTTTGGATTTTGGGGATGTAAATCCTTATTGTGGGGATAATTTCATCTCCCAAAATTTCCATGAATTTTCTTTAAATTACATGAAATTATTACAATAACACATGCTTGGACGACACATGATTCAGTGGCACGGTTATCCCTGAATATAATTTTGAACATTCTATAAGATCACTAATGTATACATACAAATAGGTTTTACTAACTTTTGAACCTGTACTCAGTTTGAAAATATGAGGGCATCAATAAAATAGGGATGTTGGGAGACTCCTAGAAAAAATATAACATCGACCAGCAAGGGTCGGACATGAAAGTTAATTTTTGGATTTTTTGTAAATTATTAAAATAACAAAACATTTATTTTATTTCTTTTCTCACCATTGATCATTGGAAGATGGAACTGTGGTGAGGTGATGAGTGACCTTAAAGGAAACTTATAACACCCGATGATTTTATGAGAAATAATTTTTTTAAATTTCTTTGATGTATTTTGTTGTACTCTACAACAAGATTAGCTTGCACTATACGCAACACCGTATTATTTTGTACTCTATGCCACCACTATTCGTTGCTTGTGTTTCACGCAAGAGAGACCTTCCCCAATAGCGTGTGTTGTACGCAATACTGGGTTTCACTAAACAATGATATGTTGTTATAATGAACTAGACGTTATGAATATTATTAACCACATTGTGAATTTTATAACAATATCATTCAACTTACACATATTCCGGAACATGGTATTAGAACAAAATAAAATATTCGGGTAAAATAAGTATTTAAAAAAAATGCAGTTTTTCCGCCTTTTGATGGCGTACCCACTTTAAATCTAGTTTTTAATATGTTTATAAGTTCAATATGACAAATTAAACTTCTTAATTAGAATTAGTATATAAATATTTACTTTGGATACATTTTTTATATTTTTCTGATAAGTTTTTTATTTTGATGAATAGTAAAAATATGCTAAATATTAATTAAAAACAACTTTTTCATAAAAATAACTTATATAGTTAAAATATATTATTGAATGGTTTTAAATTATTAATAGAATATATTTTAACCATTTAATATAATTTATGTCATTAGAATTAGTTTTATATTGAATTCATAGGTAAAAACACTTCAATCTTTTGCAATGTTTTGACTTTTAAAACCTGTTTTCTCAACAGCGGGATTATTTTTAAATTAAACAATATAACTTCTATTTTTTGCATTTGGAAAAATTTATTCCATATTTTTAATCATTAGGTCCAAATTATGTCAGTACACTACTTTTAATTTTACATCATTTTGAATATTAACTACGATATATTTTATTTATAATAGTTAAAGGTAAATAAGGTAATTAAGGGTACAAATAATATTCTAAAATTATCCTAACACTTGTATTAATATAATTTGATGATTATAATTCGTCCCAAAATATACTTGGGTCTAAATGGTATCTTTTGGAACCCACTTGAATGTGATTAAAACCTTTAATTTATTTTATTTAAAGAAAGAGAAATATGTCTCACTCAAACTTTACTAATTAATGTATTTTTAATATAAGGTTAAACATAATATAAATTCGATTATAAATACTCATTTAAAAGATAAAATTTTATTATTAATCATTGTAGTTTATTACTGATTTTTAAGAAATATATATTTACCATAATATCTTATTCATTAATGATGCAGAAATTATTTATTTGGTGAAAAATCAATAATATAGTTTTTATTAAAATTATAATACCCATCAAAAGGACCAGAAAGCTAACAAAAACTTATTGGTAGATTATATATAAACCCTTATCATCCAAGGGTCCACTTTTGGACCATTTGGAGTCTTATAAAAAAGATTATGATATTTATATTATTTTATTTTAAATAATGTCAATGTTGTCACCTTCAAAATTTAATAAACATATCATTTTAAAAGTTGGATTTTTTAGAAGATAAATTAGACTAAAATTATTATTATTAAATTTAATAGATTTATCTCCATTATAGTATTTTATTTTTAGTTTTTACGAAAAAATAAGTATATTAAATAATTATACAACAATGTTGTAGTAATTATTTTATTAAGATAAATATTAAATTAATGGTTTTAAAAATATTAAAATAAATATTATATGAACTAATTAATGTGATAAAATAATTTTATAGATAAATATGACATGTTAGGAATATATTAAATATCTTTTTTCGAACATATCATCAGTGTGAAAGTTATTTAAATTCTAATAAATGAATAGTGTCAAAATTGACACTATTGATATTTTATAAAAATAACATATTATTAAATTATTTAAATGTCACAAAAATATTTAAAAATTATAAAATAAAATTTATATGGTTAAAATTTCATAAATTAGCTGATTATGCACAATTAACAACACATAAGTAAGTACTTATAACAATTTAGAATTTAGAATGTTATTACCACAAATAAGATTAAATAGATTAAATAACGACAAATCAAATTGATAAGGTTTAAAATATTTTAACAACATGACTAAATTTTATTGTATGATGAGATTTCAACCATATAAAATCTCAACTTAAAATTTGAGTCATTTAGGAGGTTTTTAAGTGGGGTTTTTGTTTATTATAAATTAATATGTTTGAGGTTTCCAAAAGTGCCCATATCCTCTCTTTTAAAAGGGCACCTCCTCCCTCTTCTCTTCACTCCATTTTAAGCCTTAAATCACCACAAACCCCTCCCAATTCCTGTTATCAACCTCTCTAGTTATATTATAGAGGTTCTGGTCTTCTCAATGGAGCGAATCTAGTGCCCTAAGAGGAATTTTAAAAGCGGTACGTCGAGGAAGAGGTCATCTTTTCTACCGATTCTTTCATATTTATTTCTTCATCTAATTCTTCTTCTACAGTTGTTTCATTAAAAAGTAATAACATAAATATCAATAACATGATTTTATGTTATTATAAATTTGAAACAACCATATTTCCCATTCTATCCATCCTATTAAAAATGTAATCACCGCACGTACGTATGAACGACTTACCGTCTCCACACTGTGGTGTAATCTATTTTTCCACCACCACCTTATAGGGATGGTTATAATGGTATAAATAATAACTATATAATATTATTATAACATCATAATGATTTTGAGATATTCTATCATCCACTCTGATTCCATTCAGTAATTATGGGAACGATATCATCGCTCGTGTGTATGCACGGATTACCGTCTCCACGACGTGATGAGATACATTCTCCATGTTAACCATTATAGAATGATTATAAAGTATATATAATAAATAATCATCAAATATATGAAATAATAATGGCATTGTATATATTTATATTTTATTTACTTACTTCCATTCAATTTAATAAGGAAACAAAAACAATGTTCATGCGTACATACGACCTACTGTATCCATGAACAGTGTATTTCATTCCATTTATCAACCTATTATATATATTTATATTCTGAATATTTATTATATATAAATAATGTTTTACATTCATGAAGTAAGTAATCATGGTCTAAGTAATCATATGAATATTTACAAGTCAAAACACGTACGATAAATGAAACAATTTTACACAAAACACTACTTTAACATGGAATTGACAAATGAACGAGAAATATAAATTCATACGAGAATAATATATCATATAATAAATATTATTATGGTTCGGTTACAAGTTAATAATATGTTTAAACCCACTATAAAAAATTCTCGGACACATACTAAATAAATTGGACCTAAGCTATGGGATTATTTCGTCACACTTTTAATTATGTGAGACATATGCCTTAATCGCCATCTATTTATTTTGTATTGTGTTTATGCATCCCATGAATGTTTTATGGTTTTCATTATGAAGGATGTGATATTTATATATGAATGTAATTTTATTTATTTTAGTACACGTATGATTCCACTGATCATAATTGGTACAGGGATAATTATTCCAATCTCGTTTTTATCTGAGATTGTTTATTTATATGTATTTACAAGGGTATTATTTATCATCCATGTCCATGTATTCTAAAAATATTTTCATAAAATGTTTACTATTCTTCCATGTATATTTAAAGTAATTTTTACCCTGTGTTGACTTTTACCACATGGTATGGAAGGGATCATTCTTTTATTTTCCATACAAGGTACTTTTTGACTTTTCCTACCAAAGTACGAGAAGAATGTTTTTTAACTTATACATAATGAACTAATTTTTATGGTTTCATAATGCCTTATTTCCATGATTCTTCCTCTACAAAATTTCATGACTATTTTCTAAAAATTCCATTTTTTTTAAATTTCATGGCATTTTGAGAAAAGAAATTGATTTTGAAGAAGAAAGGATATTTTCCTCAAGAATTCATTTTAAGTGTTTTATCAAAAATATTTTCCATCTAAGATGAAATTATTTAATATGTTTATGTTTCACGTATAATGTCCCTATTATGTACATGGTTTCATTTTTCTTACGATGAAATTATATCCATTTGTTCTATATGGATTATGTTATGATGGGATGATATTTATGAAACCAATTTTATCCATTAGGATATGATGAATGATTTATGTTTATTTTTTGGCACACGAAATAATGATTTCATTATGATATGGGTGGGACCTATATCTCCCTCCAATAAATTGGGTAAATATTTATATCTTAGGAGATATACATGGTTGGAATGGAAAGTAAAATCTGGTTCAGTAATACAGGGCTGGAACGACAAGTAAACCCGGTTCAGTAATGGACTTTGTCCACTAAGATAATCTTGGCTGTAATGCCTTAGATAATATGGAAATCATTACATGTGCTTAATAGATTCCGCAATTACATGTTTCTTTCCCATTCTATTTTATCATGATTAATGTTCCTTTATGGACTAAGCCTTATGTACTGCCAAGATTTATGTAATTGCTCAAGTTTTTTATGCTTAGATTTTATGGTCATGTTTTTACGTTCAAATGTTTATGGATTGATTTATGTTCTACATGTTTACCCTTACTATGAATTTGAGCTCACCCTTTATATTTTTTATTTCCCTCAGTATACAAAGAATTGTTTTAGGTTACAAAAAAAAAGTGGAAGATCATTATGGGAGATGTTGAAGATATTTCCCCACAATTAGAATATTATGTTTCATGTTTCCAAAGACACTAAACTAATACGGTCCTTGGGAATTTTTTATCATGTATTAATTATTCCGTGAAAGTAATGTAATGTAAATGTATGTCATGTTTGGGTCTCTATAGTTGGTATCAGAGGGAAGGTTTATTTAACCTTTGGAAACTAGGATGTCAAATCATTAGTGAGACCCCTAGAGATATTTCTAACATATGTCTAGGGATGTATGTAAGGTTAAGAATAATTATAGGTTATAGTATTAGAATTAGAGTAATGATCATATAATTAAACCTATGTTGTTAGATACTGAAGGAACTCCACATTTATTACGTTGTTTTCCTAACATGATTTTTCCTCTCACGCTATTATTTTTGGGTTTTAGACAATGGAATGAAAATTAAGGAACCATGTTGATCAATGTAATGGACAATTCAATGATTGTCATCCTGAATAAACCAATGTTATAGGAGATGGAGTAAAAAATCATATTTTGATACTTACACAAGCTATAAATCATTCTAGGCATCCAAATAAGCAGAGAAAGGAACAATATTCTATTGAGTCCTTCATAAGCAAACACCCACCTTCTTTCAATGGGTCTTCTGATCTACTTATTTCTTAAGAATGGATTAGTAACATTGAAAAGATATTTTCCATAATTCACTATTTAGAACATGAAAAAACTATTCTGTCTATTTACCATTTAGAAGGTGAAGCAGACCAGTGGTAGACTCTAATTAATAATACAAGGCACCGAGATGAAATTGAATCTATGGAATGAGATGAGTTCAAGAACATGTTATTCAATAAATACATCCCTCGCATTCTTCGAACAAATATGGAAAAGGATTTCAATGAGCTTAAGAAAAAGGATGATGAACTTGTTGGTTTATATGAGGTGAATTTTACAAGGCTTTCAAGTTATGCATCTGGCATTATCTTCCAACCTGAAAGTAAATTTGATTTATTATTCTGTGGCTTAAAACAAAGTCTTCGAAGGGCATTAACTATATGAGACTTCAGTAGCTATGAAGAAATTGTGCATTGTGCTATCAAGGTATAAATGGTAGATGGTGTTACATATCCATATCATGGTTTGGACAAGAAATGAAAGATGGAGTTCAATGAAAAACCTCATAACAATGGTGAAAAGAATATGAGTATTTCTTTATGTATAAAGTGTGGAAAGAAGCATGGTTGATATTGTATTAAAGGGTCTCGAAATGTTTTATGTGTGGAAAATAAGGTCATCAAGAAGTTCAGTGTTGATGTAATGGGAAAAAGATAGCTAATGATGTGAATAGAGAAAAGGCTACAGAGAACGCACCACCAACACTTCCATGATAACAGTGCAAGTAAATGGGGCATTATGCAAACCAATGCCCTAATCCAAGGGTTAATGATGATCGACATCAACAAAATCTTAAGGCAAAGAACAATGGGAAGTCACATGCGATCACTATTGGTGATTTTGAATATGACAACAAAGTGGTGGAATGATTAAGTGTATATGTAATGGGATTCCAAAATAGTGTTGTGGAATCTCATTTATAGTATTATGGAAAATTGGAATATCTATGTATTGGTTTTCAATAAGTGTATGGTACTGGTAACCATGAAAATTTATTGAAATATATTTGTAAAGTAGATGATATGTGCATAATGAAGGGATAAATGGATAATGAGATGTTTGATTGTATTAATGACCTCATGATTGATAAAAGGATAATGTGATATCATGTTTGAGTATATTGAATTTTTGGTATATTTGGTGTATGGAAAGGGTTGATCTTTATGGAATTCATGTTGTCACTAAGGTTATATAGTAATTTATGATGTTATCATATTTCAAGAGGATGCATGATGAAGTCCTTCTAATGTTTGGAATGTGACCAACAAGATATATCTTATGATATATGCGAGATAAATGATGGTATTGACATACCTTTTATATTACCTTTATAGAAATCATTTTCTTTATACAATGATATTGGAAAGAAGTATTTCGGATAAGCCTAAATATTGAAATGGATTATTTTAGACATCAGATAGTATTTCTTATGGCTAAAACTTTTTTATTATTTCTGAAATTTTTGAATAGTATAGTTTTAGAAAACGGACAACCCGTAGGATTGGTGACAACCCATCACGTCGGACGAGGCATCGAGAATCGAACCCACAACCGAAGTGCGATAGGACATTATCGCCTACCATTGGCCAAAAAGAAGTCTCTGGTTTGTAGATATTAGTTTTATCTTAATAAGTGGTATGATATATAAAGTATAAGTCTATTTTTTGAGCCATATACGATTAATATAACCATATATGGACTTATGTATATTTAATAACTTTTTCTAACCTTTTGATTGAGAAAAATGGAATGACCCATCATTCTATCACATGATCTGCTAACACTTCACTAATGACAAATTTAACTTCATTTATTTAAGATATAATGTTTAAATTGTTCAAGGAACGAACAACAATGAGATTTTATCAAAATCAAGTAAGTATTTCATCTAATTCAAATTCTTAAACATTAGTGAAATGATCTGTATAACCATAAATTTTGTCATAGTGTCCTCAAATCTAATGAATCAGATGGTACCTTATATCCTCACAAATATATGGCTATGTGATTGTTGGATTTTTCATAGCCATGTTCTCTACCACTCTTCATCAGAACATGATGGTTAGATTTCTCTTCCATATCCATATTTTCACCTATATTCTCATTTGTGGAAACCCAGTGTTAAGTGACTTTGGGTGACCATTATGATTATAAAATTCCATTTTAAAATTAAGATTTAGTATTCGTTTTTATGATGTGGGTTTCTGTGAAAGAAACTTTCAAGTAGTAAATGATTTATAACCCCAACGAATTTTGAGGGCGAAATTCAATTTAAGGGGGTGGAATGTAACACCCCGAGATTTTATGAGAAATAATATTTTTAATTTCATTGATGTATTATGTTATACGTTACACCAATATTAGCTTGAACTATACGAAACACTGTATTAGATTTTCGTATATGAAAACACAAATCTTGGCTGGTGTTACATGCAAGTGCGACCTTCCTCAATAGCGTCTATTGTATGCAATGCAGAGTTTCAGAAAAAAATGATATATTTTAATTATGAACTAGGCTTTATGAATAGTATTAACCAAATTTTGAATTTTATAACAATATAATTCATCTTACACATATTCTAGAACATGGTATGAGAACAAAATATAGTCTTCCAGTAAAATAAGTATTTTTTTAAAAATGTAGTTTTGCCGCCTTTTGACGGTAAACCCACTTTAAATCTATTTATGACATGTTTATAAGTTCAATTTGACAAATTAAACATCTTCCTTTGAATCAGGATATCAAAATTTACTTTGGATACATTTGTTTATATTTTTTTGATAAGTTTCTTATTTTGATGAATAGTAAAAACACGCTAAATTTTATCTGAAAACCACTTTTTTCATCAAAATTATTTATATGATTAAAATATATTATTTAATTGGTTTAAAGTTTAAATATAATATATTTTTACCATTTAATACAGTTTATGTCATTAGAATTAGTTTTACATTGAATTAATAGGTAAAAACATTTCAATCTTTTGCAATGTTTTATCTTTTAAAACCTGTTTTCTCAACAACAGGACTAATTTTAAATTAAATACTAAAACTTATTGGTTTTTAATTTGAGAAAATGGATTCCATATATGGAATTAGTATGTCCAAATTATGTTAATTGGTTAATTTTTATTTTAAGGAATTATGAATAGTAACTATAGTAAATTTTATTTACAAAAATTAAAATTAAATCAGGAAATTGAGGGTAAAAATAATATTTTAAAATTACTCTAACACTTGTATTAATATAATTGGACAATTATATTTCTTCTTAAAGAATATTTGGGTCGAAATGGTATCTTTTGGAACCCACTGGATGTGATTAAGACATTTAATTTATTTTATTTAAAAAAAGTGAAATATGCCTCACTCCAACAATAATAATTAAAGTATTTTTCATATAAGGTTATACAAAATATAAATTCAATTATAAATGGTCAATTGAAATATAAAATGTTTTTTTATCATGGTAATTTATTTGTGATTTTTACGAAATACATAATTACCTTAATAGATTATACATTAATGATTTAGATACTATTTATTTCATGAAAAATTAATTATATAGTTTTTATTATAATAATATTACCCATCAAAAGAACCAGAAACGTGAAAAAACCTTATTGGTCGAGTATATATATACCTTAATAATCCAAGGGTCTACTTGTGGTCTATTTAGATCCTTATAAAACAGATTTTTATATTTATATTATTTTATTTTAAATAATGTCAAAGTTGTCACCTTCATAAATTAATAAACATATCATTTTAAATGTTGGGTGTTTTAGAAGATAAATTTGACTAAAATTATTATTTTGAAATATATTTGATTTATATTCATCATTGTATTTTATTTTTACTTTTTTTGAAAAAAATAAGTATATTAAATATTTATACAACAATGTTGTAGTAATTATTTTATTAAGACAAATATCAAATAAATGGTTTATAAAATATTAAAATAAAAATTATATGTACTAATTAATGTACTACACAAATTTTATCGATAAATATGTCATGTTAAATATCTATTAATTATTTTTTTGAACATATATTCTGAGTGGATTTTATTTAAATTCCAATAAATGGATAGTGTCAAAATTGACACTATTGATAATTTATAGAAATAACACATTATTTAATTGATTAAAAATCACAAATATATTTAAAAATTATAAAATGAAATTTATATGGTCAAAAAATGTCACAAAGTATCCAATTATGGACAATTAACAACACATATGTATGTTCTTATAACAATTTAAAATTTAGAATATTATTACCACAAATAAGATTAAATTGATTAAATAAGAATAAATCAAATTGATAAGGTTTAAAATAATTTCCCAATATGTATAAATTTTTTTTAATGATGAGATTACAACCCTATCACATCACATTTTCGAATTTGAGTCATTGTGGAGGTTTTTAAGTGGGGTTTTAGTTTATTATAAATTAATACTTTTGAGGTTTCCAAAAGCACCCCTCTCCTCTCTAATAAAAGGTCTCCTCCTCCCTCTTCTATTCACTCCATTTTAAGCCTTAAATCACATCAAACCCATGAAAATTCATCTTATATACCTCTATAGTAATATTATATAGTTTCTAGTCTTCTCAAAAGACCAACTCTAGTGCCCTAAGAGGAAGTTTAAAAGTGGCACATCGTGGAAGAGGTAATCTCTTCGACCAATTCTTTCATGTTTTTTTCTTCTTATACTTCCTCTTATTTAGTTTTTTCATTATAAATTAATAACATCAGTATCAATAATACAATGATATGTTATTATAAATATGAAACAACCCAATTTCACCTCCTATCCATCCTATGAAAAATGAAATCACCGCACGTGCGTACGTACGACTTACCATCTCTACACCGAGGTGTAATCTGTTTTTCCACCACCACCATACATGGATGAGTATAATAGTAGAAATAATAACTATATATGATTATTATAACATCATACTATTTCTGATATTTTACATCATCCTCTCAAATTACATTCAATAATTATTGGAAATATATCATCGCTCGTGCATATGTACAGATTACCGTCTCCATGACACAATGTGATTGATTCTCCATGTTAACCATTCTATACTGATTATAAAGTATATATAATAAATAATCAAGAACTATATGACATTATAATGATACATAAATTATTTATATGTTATTTACTTACATTCATTCAATTTAATAGGGAAACGAAAATAGTGTTCATGTGTACATACAGCTTACCGTCTCCATGAATAGTGTATTTCATTCCATTTATCGACCTATTATATATATTTATATTCTGAATATGTATTATATATAAATCATATTTTACATTATATAATTAAGTAATCATGGTTTATGTAATCATATGAATTATTACAATTCAAAACACGAACAATAAATGAAACAATTTTACCCAAAACACTACTTTAACATGGAATTGACAAATGAACGGGTAATATAAAGTCAGAAGTGAATCATATATGATATCATAAATATTATTATGGTTTTTTTACTAGTTAATAATATGTTTAAACCCAATATACAAGACTCTAGGACACATACGGAAAAATTGTACCTAAGGTAAGGGATTATTTCTTCTCACTTTAATTTCGGTGAGACATATTCCGTAATCACAATCTGTTTATTTTGTATAGTGTTTATGATTCCCATGAATGTTTTATGATTTTTATTATGAATGATGCGATATTTACATATTCATGTAATTTTCTTTATTTTATAGCACGTATGATTCCACTGATCATAAAAGGTAAGGGATAATTATTCCAATCTCGTTCTTATCCGAGATTGTTTATTCAAAAGTATTTAAAGGGGTCATATTTATCATCCATGTACATGACATTTAAAAATATTTTCATAAAATGTTTACTATTATTAATTTTATGTTTAAAGTCATTTTTACCATTTTTTTACTTTTACCACTTGGTATGGATGGAAACATTCATTTTATTTACCATACGAGGTACTTTTTGAATTTTCCAAAAAAAGTGCGAGAAGAATGTTTTTCAAACTTATACGGAATGAATAGATTTTTATGGTTTCATAATGCCTTATTTACATAAATATTCCTCTACATTATTTCATGACTATTTTCTAAAAATTCCATTTCTTTTAAAATTTCATGGAATTTTGTGAAAAGAAAATGATTTTGAAGAAAAAAGGATATTTTCCTAAAGAATTCATTTAATGTTTTTATCAAAAATATTCTCCATCTAATATGACATTATTTAATATGTTTATGTTTCAAGTATAATGTATCTATTATTTACATGGTTTAATTTTTCTTAAGATGAAATGATATCCATTTTTTCTATATGAATTATGTTATGATGGGATGATTTTTATGAAACCCATTTTATTCCTTGGGTAATGATGAATCATTTTTGTTTATTTTGTGTTACACCAAATAATGACTTAATTATGAGATTGGTGGGACCTATATCTCCCTAAAATTAATTGGGTAGATATTTGTATCTCATGAGATAGATATGTCTGGAACAGAAAGTAAAATCTAGTTCAGTAATACAGGGCTGGAACGACAACTAAACCTGGTTCACTAATGGACCTTGTCCACCAAGATGGTCTTGGAAGCAATGCCTTGGGTACTATGAAAATCATAAAATGTGCTTAATGGATTCCACAATTACATGTTTTATTCCCATTCTAATTTATCATGATTAATGTTCCTTTACGATCTAGTCCTTATGTACTGTCACGATTTATGTCATTGATAAAGATTTTGATGCTTATATTTTATGTTCATATTTTTACATTCAAATGTTTATGGATTATTTTATGTTCTCCATGATTTCCCTTACTGAGCATTCGAGCTCACCCTTTCTATGTTTTCTTTTCCGCATGATATAAATAAAGGTTTTAGGTAAGAAAACAAAAGGGGAAGATCTTTATGTGAGATTTTGAAGATGTTTCACCATCCATCCATCCAATGGCCCAAAGGCCTTAAAATTTTTTATTTTATGATAAAGCCCCCATTTAATTGAATAAGGGGGGAAACCCAAAAAGACTTCATGGACACAAGAAAAATCACACCTGTAGGAAAAAATAGTAAAACAAGAATGACAACACAAAGATGCCCCTCCCGAGCATTTAATCACGATGATGCTTTCCACTTTGCAAGACAGTTCGGCGAACAAGTGTCCTGTGTCAAAGCACAAGCCCGATACGATGGCTAGAGCCATACCTTCTCAAACAACCCAACATCGCAGCATAATAGAAATGATGCGACATGTTTTCTTTTAATAACACATTGGGGAAATAAATTGTTCAAATTTTCTCTGATGAACACGAAACCAAAATGTCCATCCCTCTCCAACGACGCACAAAATTGAAGAACATTAGTGGGACACATTTAAGAGATGACGAATGATGAAGAACACTGGTGGGATAAATTCAAGAGATGATGAATGAAGATGAATTCTAATGGAGAGGGGATCAATGATAGCTCAAATCTTCATCCCTCGTCCGCAAAGGATCCTCAAACCAGGTATGGGTTTATGTTATTTTTGTTTTTCCCATTCTTCTTTCAAAAACGAAAAAACACGGATCAAACCACAAATAGGTTGATCCACAGATCACCCATTCTTGTGGGAGGGTTTCATTCTTGGGGTTTCTCTTTTGGATTTAGTTATTGTTGATGGAACTATGATCCTAATCATCTCATATGTTTTAAACTTCTAACGCGGAGGGTGTAGGATGACATGAATAAGGCCCGAGTTTCTCCTCTACTTCATTCTTCGTGTATGCTTCCTCGAAATAGAGGAAAGAAAAACCCGAGGCCATGATGGTGATGGTGACGACCCGAGATTTCTGTGGTCACAAACAGAATTGAAATTGGACCACTAGATCGGACCTGGTTCCCCATGAACGGTGTAGCTTCCAGGAGGTGGTACCAATCAGCACTGTGTGCGGATGAAGAGACTGACCCTCAGCCACCGCACTGGTGGAAGGTGGCACTCTTGGTGTGTGCCATTATGAAGGGGAAGGATGTAGCACATCGGTCATGGTGAATGGCTGGACGTGGTGCCAACTTGGTACCACATAGGAGTAGCGGTCCGCTTCCTTCGAGCTGCATGTGGACAAGGGGTGTGGCATGTCAGCCGACAGTGCATGCCCCAACCGAATCGGCCGACCCACACGAGCAAGATAGGAATGCAGACAAGACCACCCATGAGGAATGGATAAAAATCCGAGCCAGACTAATTTAGAAGACCGAGATGACGGGATACAACAATGATGCGTAGAGTCCCAGGATAGGAAAAAGTGACAGGCCTACTAGTGTGGGCCGAAGCAGATAAATTCAGGTCACTAGGTGAACAAGTGGACATGACCCACCAAAAAACTCCACTAGGACAAGTGAGGCCCAATGGGAAAGGCTAATGGGAAAAAAAATAAGATCGAATCAGGCAGGACCCCGTGTCAGGTGGGTCGGTTCAGTCCGAACCAGTCGGACTGGGCCCAGACGTAACTAGCCCCTGTTTACAAAAAAGAACGTATATCCCAAAACATGTTTTTGATTGACGCTTCATCTACAATGTTGGGTCCCACGTGATTAGAAAATCCTTATGAAATAATCTAAGTAAGATTTCATGTATTTTGACCAAGTGAGGCTTCGAAACTCCACCACCAGATGAGCCTCTATGACTGAGCTATTTGTGAGATTTTGTGACTTAGATACCTAGTGAGACTGCATGACTCAGCTATCAGCGAGACTCTATGACTCAACTACCCCATGAAACTCCATGAATCAGCTATCAAAGAGACTCCATGACACATCTACCCATTAGACTCTATGAATAAGCTACCAGTGAGACTCCCTAACTCAGCTACCCAGTGAGACTCCATGACTTAGCTAATAGAAAGACTCCATGACTCAGTTACCCAGTGAGGCGTTGTGGCTCAGATATCATCTAGACTCTATGAATCGGATAATTAATATGTTTAGTAAACCTAGCTGTCCTAAATGACTCCTCGAGTATAATTTCTTTTAAAGTAACTGATGTTTAGTGTTTGCAACTATATTTATTTTCTATCAACACTTTATGTTATACCTGTGTCGTGATGAATCTAGTTACTATAATCTTTGTACATTATTTTGTGATCTCTTTTATGGATTTCATTGAGGACTGAGTAGTTTATAAGGTCCCTGTTTATTATTGTTATGCTCACCCCTACACGACCTTGGCCTACACCTATTGGTCTTGTGCAGACAACAAAAAAAATTGACTGGGATCTTAGAGATCTACGGCCAGGTGGTGGTCTGAGGTTGATTTATAGATGTTGAGCACTTCAATGACATAAAATGGTGAGATGTACCTACCCTTTAGGTAGGATCTTTGGAAGATGACCTCTGGAGTTGGTACTTTATTTTATTGTACTTTCCATTTCAGTTGGGTTTTCCTAATGGCCCCTTTTTCCATTTATTTGTACTTTTACTTGTGTGGTTGTTTCCTTGTGTGACATACTTGTTGTCAGTATCCCATTTCTAGTTTTAATTTCCTTAGTATATTTTGTGTGTGTATAAATGTTTAAAGGAAATTCCTTCCCTTGTTGGGATAAGCCTTTAGGTGCTAGTCTCCAGCCCCTGGGTTATGGAAGGTAGACTCGGTGTAGTCACAACACGATCCCTAGGGGATGGGTCATGACAGTCATGTACTGATGGATAGTGATAGAGAATAAGGTTGGAGAAATTTAATAACCAGAAATCCATAAATCTGTGATAATTTAAGGAACCAGCTGATTTATCGGATATGCATGTACTAAGATAACATTTTTGGTTTTCAAGACCCTTTCGCTAATGTTAAAGAACATGGGAAGAAATACTTTCTTGACTTCTTTACAATCTCACCATTGGTATCACCTTGAATAATTTCCACTTCATCTCTTATTTAAATAAAAGATGTTGATTTTTTCATTCTCTAAATGTTAACAGACCATGTAATAAAATGACATGTCATTCCATATATCTCAACAAAAAGGTTAGCACATGTAATAAAATATGCATAAGTCAACCTATAGTGAGATAATATATTAATATAACAATTTCAAATAGAATATAAATTATACTATCCGTAAATGGATAACATTAAAATCCTTACAAAAACTAAATATATAAAACTATAGAAATAGGTGAAATAAATCGACATAACATTTGTTTCCCATATCTCATTAGGCAGTTCATGGTTTTCACATTCAAAACATGTGAATACCATAATCATGTATTCTCCTAAAACATGATAGTAACATGAATTACCATATAACCTTTGTGAAAACAGGTATTCGGTCAAAATTAACTCTTTTCACACACCAAAAATACAAACAATTCTATATACTTAAACCATGCTATCACTTTTCCTTATATTAGTCATTTGATAATTAATAATATCAAATATCTCATTATCTCATTATCCATTTGGTATAAAAATATCATGAAGTTTCCAAAAAATATATTCATAACTTTTAATGGCTACCTGTATCATTCAGCATTTACATTAAATACATAAGGAAAAATAATAGTGTAATAATCCTTAGACATTTATTTATTCCATAATACCGTAAAATTTCTTATACAAAATTATTATTGATAATCATGTAATAATTCCACTATCTCCTTAAAACATTGACTGAGATTTATCATTTTATTACTTAGACTTCTTTCATCTCATATATCATTTGTAGTCTCTTCATCATCATCAACATAAATACTACCCATATGACCTTGATGATTCTCTTCATGAGATTTTCCCATATGGAATCGATTTTCATAATGCCCATACATTCCACATTTAAAAAATTTAACTATCGTTGATGTCTTTGGAATACAATTATCCTTGTCTATTATGTTAACTGACCCGTTTCCTTTCAAATTACTAGCTTTTTGTCATTATTTTCCACACCCAAAGAATCTTCTAGTTCCTTTGAAACATTATCATTGATGCCTCTCCCCACATGATTTTCATGAGGAAAATTGGACTTTAATTCCACTATTACCACCACAAAACTCTATATTTCACTTATTAGTTGGGTCAGGAAACTCACCAAAGTTGAGATTATTGATCATATTACGATATTGATGTTTAGGAATAATAATGAGGTTTCTCATTCCAACTCGCATTTCATTTGGTTTCTCATGAATAATATAATTTTATTTTCCCTAATATTCTCCATTAACATGAATCCTCCTATTTCTAGCAATTTTATGAAACCCAAAAAGAATAGTGTGAGAGGAAAAAATCACACTAAGAAAACAACATAATCAAGGGGGAGTACTTCCAATATCTAACATCTTTGGTTTAATCCTAGGATACTCAAGATCATTACCATAATTATAGGACTATAACCTATAGTTAGACTTACCCTTAGGGGCATTCCTAGACATACCATTGAAATATCTATTAGGATCTCACTAAAGTCTTTGCATCCCAGTTTCTAAATGTTGTCTAAAAATTCCCTCTGATACCAAATGTAAAGGCCCTATCATGACATACATAGAAATTACATTTTGTTTGCAGAATACATAATATATGACACAAAAAGACACCCAAATTCTATATTAGTTTAGTGTCTTTGGAAACATGGAACTGAATCTTCTAACTTTGTGAAAGATCTTCAATATCTCTTATAAATATCATCCCCTTTATTTTTCCTACCTAAAACCATTATTTATATCTTTGGGAAAATAAAACATAAAAAGGGAAAGATAAAATTCATAGTAAGGGTAAACATAAACAACATCAAACAAAACATAAACATAGGAATGTGAAAACATGAACATAAATTTTGAATATCAGAATTGTGAGTCCTGAAATAAATATTGTTTAGTACGTAAGGAATAGATCTTAAAGGAACATTAACCATGGTAAATACTATTGGAATAAAACATGGGAAAGTGTAAAATAAATAGTCACATAATAAGATTTCAATAGTATTGAAGGCATTGATTTGAAGACCATAATAGTTGACAAAGTCCATTACTGATATGGGTTTACTAGTCATTCCAACCATGTATTACTGAACTAGATTTACTTGTTGTTCCAACCCTGTATTACTGAACCAGATTTACTTTTTGTTATATTCATTTCTATCTCATGAGATATAAATATTTACCCAATTCATTAGATAGAGATGTAGGTCCCACCCATCCCATAATGAAATAATTCTTACATGTACCACAAAAACATAAATAATTCATCACAAAACAACCCAGTAAATAAAATGGGTTTCTTAAACATCATTTTATCATAACATAATTTATATAAAATATCATTCCATCATTAACAAAATAAAATCATAGAAATAATAGGGATAGAAATATGAACCTATTTAAAGAGTATTATCATAGATGAAAATTGATTTTAATAAAACACTTGAACCCAATTCATGAGTTAAATATCCTTTCTGCTTCAAAAACATTTTCTTTTCTCAAAATGTCATGCAATTTTAAAAGAAGAGAATTTACGTGAAAATAAACATGAATTATTATAAATTAAGATTCATGGAAATAATTCATTACAATGATTTAAAAATCCATTCATGGCTTTTAAGTTAAAAAACATTCTCCTTGTACTTTAACCAAAAAAGTCAAAACGTACCTCGTCTCGAAATATGCCAAACGATTCATCTCATACAATTTAATAAAAATTTACTAATGGGTAAAATTGACATTAAATTTTTATTTAAGAAAAAAAATAATAACATATATTTTGGAAACATAGATGCAGATGATAAATATACCCCAGTAAAAATTTGCATATATATAACCTCAAATAATAATGGGATTGTGAAATTTTCCCTTACCTAAGTTTCGATTTATTCTGTGTGTGTCAAAAACTCATGTATAGTGGGTTTAAACATATTATAATCTTATAAAATAACCATAATAATATTTATGTAATCATATATGATTCACTGATGACTTTATATTACATGTTAATTTATCAATTCTTTGTTAATACAACGTTTTGGGTAATAATCGTTTTATTTATCATACGTGTTTTGACTTGTTATTATTGATATTATTACATAGATATTGATTTAATTACATCCCAAATATAAAAAAAGATTTATATATCATATATATTCAGTATATAATTATATATAATAGATTGATAAATGAAATGGAATACACCATTCATGGAGATGGTAGGACATTCATATACATGAACACTGTTTCCATTTCCTTATTGAATTGAAAGAAAGAAAGAAATAAAATATATATATAAATAAATTAAGTATAATTTTTATGTCATATATTTCATGTTTATTTATTATATATACTTAATAATCAATCTTGAATGGTTAACATGGAGAATGAGTCTCATAATGTTGTGGATAGGGTAGGTCGTACGTACACACGAGCGATGATATCATCCACTTGATAGATAAATGGTATCGAATTGGACTGTATATTACTTATAAAGAATAATTATCATGTTATATTCATTATTTACATCCATTATATTCATCATTATACCTATCCAAATTATGTGTTGTGGAATAACAAATTACACCATGGTGTTGAGATGGTAAGCCATACGTACACACACATGGTGATATTGTTATTCGCGGGATGGATAAAAGGAGGTATAAGGTTGTAACATAATTAAAATAAAATATCCACAATTATAAGACAACATATTTATTACTTTATTATAGAAACAACAAAATAAGAGGAAGTAGAAGAGGAAAATAATTTTAAATGTGGTGATAAAACAATTACCTCTTCTTTGGGTATCTATTTTTGGAATGCACAAAATGAATCCTTAATAAGGATTTGTACCCAAAGGGTAGCCTCTAATATTAATTGAGAAAAGATGGGATAATATTTTTTCAGGGGTTGGCAAAGATAAAGGGCTTTGAGGGCATGATTAAAAGATAAGGAGATGTTCTCTTTTATAATAGAGGGGATGGGAACCTTGGGAAAGTCTTGAAATATTAATTTATTATAAATTCATTTTTATTTTATAATGCTCAAAAACTCATTTATATCGAAGAAAATATTTTTTTGGGTATAAATAATCTGAACCAATAAAATTTAGATATGTTTTGATTTTATTTTAAACCATGTCATTTTGATTTATCCTTATTTAATCTATTTAATTTAATTTTTGATAATAAAATTTTAAATATTAAGTAGTTATAAATATACAATTATTTTCTGTAAATTTTCCATAAATGGATATTTTATGATAGTTTAGACCATATAATTTTCACTTTTCACTTTTTTTATTTTTTTGTGCTTTTTAAATATTTTACTAATATGTTATTTTTATAAAATATCAATACTCTGAATTTTAACACTATTCATTTATTTGACATTAAATAAAATAAAAAGAGAAGATAAATTAGAAAAAACAAATTTAATACACTCCTAGAATGTCATAGTAACCTATAAAATTCTTTCAACATATTAATTAGTTCATATTATATTTCTTTTAATATTGTTTTAAACAATTTATTTGAAATTTATATCAATAAAATAAGTTCTTCATCAATATTGTGTCATCATTACTGATAATTATTTAATCTATAAAAAATATAAATAAATTCACATGATGTAGATAATTTAATTATATATCTAGATACTATTTATTTAATAAGTTATATCATATATATCACAATATTAAAATTTTTATACTTATAAGATATATGAGAGTGACATGTTGTCACCTTCTATTGTTTTAATTATAATCATATCACATTTGTGTGGAAAAGTCTATTAAATGGAATAATTATGAACCATAGGTTATATTGGTTGACTTTAATTCGTTCAATATGATTTTTTTACGGTTTTATGGTAATGTTATTATCTTTATCATATTGTTAGTTACCCTAATTTACCTGATTTACCTTTAACTATTGTAAATAAAAATCACCATAGTAACTATTCATAATATCAAAAAAAAAGAAACCTATTAACATAATTTGGACCCACTAATTCAAAATATGAAATCCATTATTCATAATTCAAGACACAAAATTTTTAGAAATTAATTTAAAATTAATTCCCGTTGTCAAAACCAAAAAACAGGTTTTTAAGAAGTAAAAATGTATCAAAAGATTGTCATGTGTTTATATCCAATTTAATTGTGAAATTACTTCAAATGAACAAAATTTTATTAAATGATAAAATAATTATCTAATTACACTTTAAAACAAATTTCAAAGATAATCTAACTATATAAATAAATTAGACGAAAAGGAAGATTTTAATTAATGTGTAGTATTTTCACTATTAATCAAAATATGAATTTTATCAGAAAAATACAAAAATTTCATCGAAGTTAAATTTTATATGTCCTATTCTAAATAAGACATTTATTTTTTCAAATATAATACATAAAATTATTAAAACTAGATTCAAAATTGGGGCTCCATCAAAAGGTGGTAATATTATTTTTTTAAAAAAATACGTCTTTTATCCAAAAAATTGAATTTGTTCTTGTATAATGTTCTAGAAAATACATAATATGAATGTAAATGTTATATAAAATTAAAAATGTGGTTAATTATATACATAATGGATATTTTATATAATATATTAAAAATATATCTTTGTTTAGTGAAACACGGTTTTTCATATAATTCATACTATCATGGAAGGTCACACTTTTGTGTAATGAAAGCCAAGTCAGTATTGAATTTAGTGCAAGCTTAATTTGGTGTTGAATATAAAATAATCCAAACATAATTCTTTTATAAATTGAAAAAATACATACTCAGTGTTGCGTGAAATGAATTCTATCAAAATTAATTTTAATTGTGTGTAAAACAAGCGAAGAATAGTGATGCGTATACTGCAAGCTAATATGGTGTTTCATTTAGTGAAAGTTAATCTTGGTGTAGCTAAAAACACAATACATAAATGAAATTAAAAATAATATATCTCATAAAATATTGGGGTGTTACAATTCACATATCCATTTTATGATCTTTATTTCACAGTGTTTATGTTTCAGAAGTTATCAAAACAGTAAAGAATATTTTCCTCAAATTTATTTCTTTGTGACTCATGTTTTTTATGAAACTAAATTATTTTGAGAGGTGAATATACATCCATTTTATAGGTTACATCATGAATTTAATTTCTATAATGACATTTAAAGCTTCATTTAATTTACTTTTCTTACATGGATAATATGATCCTATGTTGCCAAGTTATAAGAGTTTATCGGACAATCTCATTTATTTTAGAGATTTTTTGTGTTTATGATTCCTTCAATGGAATCTTATGATCCATATCTCCATAAAACTCTTTATTTTCCTTATACTATTATAATTTAAGATATATCCATGTATTTGTACCATTTTCACACTCTTTGGTACTGAATATAATATTTTTATGAAAAATATGACCATATCGTTCTCTGATTAGAAATCTATTGTATTCAAACACAATGTTTCAAATATATTTTAAAACATTTTGTCAAAATATATTTGAATCCCATTTTCAAGGAAAAAGGATTTTAAAACTGTTTTATGGTTTTCAATGCTTCCTTTATAATTTTTCTAGACTACTTTCAAAGAAAAATGTTTTCAAAAAGGTTTTATGTTTTAAAAAGTGTTTTCACTGTAGAATGGATATTGTCCTTAAGAAATTATTTTAAATGAACTTTAATTTTTCCCATATAAGATACCATCCATTGGTGTTTCTCCTGATTTTATGGGGAAACAATTCAATGTTTCTATTCACATTCTTTCTCTGAATGGATTACATTTTGATGACATGAGGTTTGTGAAACCTATTTCCCTTTCATGGGTTATATGATTTTGAAACTCACTTTTTTTAATGGATTATGTTTATGATGAAATTATTATGAAACATGTATCCTTATACAAGTTATGAAATTATTACATGTTCGTAATACCCATTTCTTTTTATGGGTTATGAAATGATTATTTATTTTCATGTGGAACATGTATGTATGATTTCATTATTAGATGGGTGGGACCTATATCTCTCTCCAGTGAATTTGGTAAAGATTTATATCTCATGAGATAGACATACATGAAATGGGAAATGAAATCAGTTCACTATTATATGGTTGTAATGGGAAATCAGCTCGATTCAGTAATATAGGGTTTGAACAAGTGGTGATCTTAGTTTAGTAATACGTGGATGGAATGAGTTTTGAACCCAATTCATTAACAGAATTTTTACATTAAGATGGTCTTTGAATCAATGCCTTGACTACTATTTAAATCATTATATGTAATTAATTTTCTTCCACAATTTCACAGTTTATCCATATTATATGATTTTTTGATTATACTCTTTATTTACATAAGATTCATGTCCTATGAACTACCAATATTTATGACATGATTTATATATATGATCTTTAATATTTTTCTTAAGATATTCTATTTCCATGATCATTTTATTATACCTTTATGCTCATGATTATTCTTACATATCTCCCTTCTTTACCCTTACTGAAAATCTGAGCTCACCCCTTTTATATTTCATTTCCATTAGGTTATGAGTATATTTATCATGTTTGATGTGTCTAGAAAGGGAGATAGTCAAGACGAACCTAGTGGGAGATGATGTGTCTCATTTATGTACATGTTTTTATGTTCCCATGATTATAAAGGAACTATACTAGTACGGTCTTTTGGCGTCTGTTTTTATAATGTTTTAAGTATTCCTTAAATGTTATGTAATGTGAATGTATGAAAGGATTTGGAAGATATACTCCCTTTAATGTTAAAGAACACACATCACATACTTCAGTTTTTGTAGAGGATAAGGTATTAATATGTGTTAAAAATTACAAACCCTGTGGCTAGGCTCACATTCGATGTGGCCCTACATAGGTTTCCAAGAAATGTTCTAGTTATTCATGCCTCAAGACACTTGGTGGTTAGACATGATGTGTCACCTTGGGGATATGATGTGTGGATGTGCATTTCTAGCTAAGCTATTTTATAGGAGTACATTTCGAAGAAACTGGGTATACATACATGCCATTGGACCATTTGGACATGTCGTGTAGTGGGACATGGCTTCTCAAGTCTTTTTCAGGGGAGAATACTACCATATAATGAGGTGAGGTCACACTCCATGTGATACCATGTATACACTATGTACTTCCCCTTGGAGATTCTACCTTATATATCTCCTCCAACACTCATATGTTTTCCTGTGAGTAGCCTATCCTGAGTAGTTTTCCATATAGAATGTGGTGGTAGTCTTTTTTGTGGCTCTCAAGATATATTGTGATGTTTTACGAGCATGAATATTATTTATGTGAATAATGAATCAAATTTTACATTTATTATTTTTGGATATTATATGTATCATTTTCAAGAGAAAGTGATGAGAATATATTTCATTCCAAGGCCTGGTGTTCGTGGAATAAACTTTCAAAAAAATTTAATATATATTTAACAACACATGAATACAATGTTTCTAAGAGAAGTTGAATAACTCTTAAATGGGGATCAGATCAGGAATCTAATGTCACCATGGAGTTCAAAATATGGTTTTTACCCTAAGGGTGACATAACCTTTATCAGAACGAGGCATTTGTAAAAAATTCATAGTGGACGCAGAATTAATAAAATAAAAAAATTTAATTTATTTGAATTTATTTATTCAACACATCATCTATATATCCCTTAAATACATGTTTATGAGGCTTTCTACTGGGTTGGCTCATCAAACCATAGATATATAGAAGACCATTGGAGATAATTCTTAGTAGATTATAATTGATCTATATTGGTTTAAGGATCATTGTGATAATGATGTTTGGGGATCTCATCAACAATGGAATCTAAGAACCCTTCATTATCGACCATCGATCCAAACTCTTGGTAGGATTTTGATTTTTGTTTTCCATATTGTTCTTTAATCCTGGACAAATATAGATCAATTCCATGAACCGAATTGATACGTTCATCATCAGTATATTTAATTGGATGTAATTATTATTTTTGACTGTTTTTATTTTACTCTTCATTTGTATTCTTCTAACACAATGGACCAAGGATGAATGAACAAAGCCCAAGGTTCATTACTTACTTTTCATGAATTATGGATTTCTACCCCCATTCTTTGCATGTTCATCATAGGTATTTCATTTGGTTTGTGGTTCGATGAATACCCAGAATTTGATCAATACATTAATATTCTTCAATGAAACATATCAATAATGTGGGTTTAGTTCATGAATATGATTAAATTATGGTTTGATGATAATAATAGATGATGGAAGGTGGATCAAATAGATTTTTAGTTCCAGTGATTTCTGGTTTTGACATGCGATGGTGACAGATGGATCGATAGTGATATTTTACAAGATGATATGAACCCAAATCCCATCGATTGACGATAAAAAGGGCTATAATACCCCTAATATAATATTATCTGATGAGATGGGATGTTTTGGATATTTATGGTATGATGTAGAGGAATATCCCACATGATCTAGAAAATCTCGATAAACACGATGTGTATTTGGGGATTACACACTATTTGGGTCCCCCTAGATGAAATGTTAGGATTTCAGCTAGTGTTAAGTATCACACCCCATGTAACATGGTCATACGCATTGTGTACCCTCATTGAAAACTCAAAATTTACTTCAGATTGTACACATATATGACCAGAAGTTCACATACCGGGAAACACTGTGTACTCAAACATTGACACGACCAGTTATACATGGGTTGTACATGATCACATCTAGAGATACACAGGAAAAAAGAAATTACATGGGAGGGTTCCCAGAGACCACTACAGGCCTTGTGTACCACATAAAGACTATGTATGTTGATTTTTACATCTCATGTGTGGTGTTACCACACATACAGGCCTAGGGATAGCTGGAGATGCCATGTACCCTAAGTACATGTCGTGTACCCCCTTCAAGGGTGTTTGCATCCCTTTGTTTCAATATTATAGAGTAGTCTTGGTTGAGTGTGTTTCATTTTTCTATGACTTTTAGGGTATTGTTCAGAATTACATGCACATCACAGGATTGTGATCCCTTTTGGAAGATTAGTCTCAGATAGAGTTTTTAGTTTCCCTCCACAAGACTAGAGTGTGATCCTCATTCATCCTCATACCGTTGTTGGGGTTTCTAGAATCGTTGTGACCTCATTATGTATGGAAGTCATCCAACATCTATTTGGACTTATTGGTGTGGTTTACATTATTGTTAGAATATAATCCCCTATGTAGCGGGTTAATCTTGATTATTTTTGTGGTTTTCCTTAGTAGTTATAGACATGATCCCATATCTGAGTATCAGGGTATTCTTAGACCAGTGAGATTTCTTGGGTGGGACCCAGTGATCATGACCTCATGGATTAGTGTCTTCGATTTTTTCAGGGATTTGGAGTTGGGTCTCTTAGAACAAGCATTTCATGGGGTTGAATCATGTGGTTGATAATTTTATGTGAGCACCTAGTGGTGTGGTGTCCTTCTAGAGTATATCTGGGAATTTATTTTATAAATTGACTATTATATCTATTGATATTAATTTACTTGATACATTATTCTTAGTGTTTTAGGGGTGTCATACTAGGTGTTGTTATGCTCAAACTTGTATGAGATCTTCCCATACATGTCATATATTATGCAGATGATGTCCCTTTTGATGGGGATTAGGGAGGATGGGGATCTAATGGAGTATAGAATGATCTTTAAATAACAAGTTATTTTCTAGGGGCTTTCATTTGAACTTATTACTCACCCTTAGAGTAGGTTGGACTGTTTTTAGTTTTAGGTTGGGCTTGTATTTGGAACCACATTCGCTTTCATTACTTCACTTTTGTACTCTGGTTATTAGATTATAGTTGTATTCATGCATTTATTTTAGTTGTTTTGTATTTAATCCAAATGTAGTCTTGGATTTGTGTCCATGTGTATAGGTAAATTTGGATAATTCCTCATATATGGGGGATATTCTTACTTGACACAAGTCACCAGCCCCTAGCCTATTGGAGGAGGGATTAGGGTAGTCACGAGTTAGACCCCAATGGGTTGGCTTGTGAAAGAGTGGTATTAGAGCATTTGGTTCTACCTTAGGATCAGATTTGGTGATATTGGTTTCTAGAAAAAGTGTTTAATGTTTAGATTTCATATTTTAGGAAAGGGAATTCATATTGGTTCAGTGGCCTATGTATCCATACATGAGGATTTTGATGACATGCCTATCGACTCGATACATGTAAAATTGGTTGCATGGAAAACATTGGCACATGAATCATATTGGAATGGGTTCTATTATTTATGTTGTTCATGGGTCATATACCCTGATATACTCTTTGACCATGGTACAAATTTTTTATTGTTGGATGCTTCTATGTAAACATCAATTCTTGATTCCACTGTATGATTATGTGAATAATCTACTAAGTGATGATGGTTCAGTACATGGGACAATACAATAGATATTACCTCTTAGTGGTTTACCGGCTATACCACCACCCATTGAGAAGAAACTAGAACTGGAAGTGCTCATAAATGATGCACATAGACTGAGTGAACTACAAAAATGTCATATGTAGAATCCTACCTTGTTTTGGGTGATCCAAATCCCCAGGTTGATGTGGACTAGATAAAGGCAGTCGCTCCTATTTTCTTACTTGTGAGGTTGATGATTGATTATATAGTAGTCCTTTAGGAGAGTCTTATTCTTGGATCTACTAGGATATCGTGGAGTTTTGTGACTCAGTTACATGATAAGAAAACTCTCTCCTAGGATGATGTTGAGCATCTATTTAGGTAGGAGTTCTATCCACCCATATTACTATAAATACAAATACAAGAGCTTTTCTATCCCGAGCAGGGCAGTTTGATCATGGTAGTGTAGTTGAATAGGTTTACTGATCTCCCACATTACTCTTTTGATATTATTTAGGATCCATTATTCTTACCACATACATTTGAGTAGGGATTATACCAGGATATCATGTATTTCGTGATATCCCAAATCATTCCCACGTATAGTAGTTTTATAGGAGAGGACATTGGTGCTGGATAGATTTCTGTTAGATAATGAACTGATTGTGGGTGATGGTAGTGGGTACCTAGGATTTGAGACCTTGGAAATAGGTAGTCGATGATATTAATAGGGATCCAAGAGTGTCAGAATTTTTCGAAGATGATCCTATAACATAGGTTTAACGGTGCAAGGCTCTCAGAATGGCTCGAATCAACTAAGGGGAAGGTGGTGTTTCTCTTGTGATGATTAGGGAGATAAGTCTTGATATTGTCCAACACATTGAAAATCTGACCAGGATATTGTCAATGGATTAATAGGTAGAGATAGATGAAGGATTAGAGAGGTCCGTATGGAGATGGTTGTGGAATATATGTTGAGAGAGTTACATGAGGTAGTCTATGGTTTACCTATTACCTCCGCCACCCCTAGGTGGTCCATGCTAGGCACTGAGAGCTGGTGGTCAGGTATGGGGCCTGTTTTATGCTATGAAAGGATAAGAAATTGAGGATCCATGGATGATATGTGGTATGATATGCATCTTTTCTACATTAGCTATAGTTTTGATAGACATCGGTGTGAGTCATTCCTTTCTTTTCAATTTTTTGGTTCGAGACTTAGCGATTTTGATGTAGCATTTGACATGAACCTTGTGGTTGGAGACTCCAATAGGCAATGACTTAGAGATTTTATAATTTTATCGGAAATGATATCAGATGCTTGAAGGTGATAGTTTTGTGTGGTGTCTCTTTGTATTAGTGATGAGGCCTTATGAAATCATCTTAGGTATGGAATTTCTATCGAAAGATCATGACAAGATCAACTCTTTTAGGTGGAGGATGCATTGTGTATATAGTGATAGAATAAGGTTTTCGTTTATTGGTGAAAATTAAACATTGGTAGAGTAGGATGAGCTCAGGTATTGGTGAGTGTAGTCGATTACTCACAAGTTAGATTATATAACTCTTGGAGTATTGGTTGTTATGGGATATCAGTTTCCTGTGATGGAGGTGGTATATTTAAACATATTTCTTTTAGACATACTAGTTCTAACTCCCCACCAAGATCTAGAATTGTTCATTGAATTGTATCATGGTACGATCTCAATATCTAAACCATTACATTAGATGTCTTCTATAGAGTTTTGTGTGCAGAGTGTGCAACTAAAGGACTTACTAGATAATGGATTTGTGAAACATAGTGTTTCCCCCTAGGAAGCCCCAGTTTTGTTCTCTAAGAATGTGGACAAGATATTGAGGTTATATATGGACTATTGATGCTCGAACCAAGTTATCGTGAAGAATAAGTATCCAATACCAAGGATCTAGGACCAGTTTGATCAGTTAAGAGTGGTGTGATGGTTCTCATAGATTGGCCTCAGATTACGCCATTTCCAGTTGTGATTATGTGTTGAGGAAATACTAGAGATGGAATCTATATGTCGTTATGGTCACTATGAGTACTTGGTTAGACTATTCAACATCAATAACACCTTATAAGTGATCATTGGACTCATGAACCAAATCTTACATCTTTTTTAGACTCATTTATGGTGGTTTTCATCGATGACATCCAAGTATACTCAACATCTGAGGAGGATAACATGAGAAACTTGAGGATAGTCCTGGACACACTATGAGAGCCTCATATTTATGTTAATCTATTGAAGTGTCAGTTTATGATTTTAGATGTCCAATTCATTGGGAACATCATCTCAAAGGTAGGAGTAATAGTGGACCCAGAAAAGGTAGAGGTATTGATTACTTGGGAGCCACCGAAGCATGTTATCAAGGTGAAACGTTTCCTTATGTTCAAAGAGAAATATCAAAGGATTATGTAACAACCCAAGCTTCCATGGTACGCTTCTCTTTGATAAAAATAGTAGCATGTGTTGTACGCAAATTCGAGTTCTAACACACCTCGACCAATCAATGTAGCTGTTATGAATAGTAATACCCACTTTTTGAAATTTTATAAATTTTATATCTCAAAATGGACATCATTTTTGGATTTGGAATATCGAAATTATCCTAGGGTGAAATTTTGGTACTTTTTGGATATCTTTTATATTTTGATGAATAGAGAAAATTACAAAATTTTAATTAAAAACAACTTTTTTAATCGAAATAATTAATAGTGATAAATTATGAATTTGAGTGGTTTTAAAGAATATCTAGAATATAGTTTTACCATTTAATACAATTTTGGTCATTGGACATAATTTCACAATTAAACCGGACATAAACAAGTGCCAATATTTTGATAATTATTATCTCTTAAAAACACGCCTTTTGTTTTAACAACGGGAATTAATTTTAAATTAATTTCTGCCACTTCTGTGTTTTGAATTTGGAAAAATGGATTTCATATTTGGAATAAGGATGTAAAAATTGGATAAATAGGTAATTTTATTTTTATACATTTTTAATAATTATTTTTGTAAATATTTTATTTACCATGGTTAAAGGATAAATCCAATAAATAAGGGTAAAAAATTAATATTATAATCATACTAAATTACCCTAAAATGTGTCCTAAGCTTATTTTTTAATACCTTTTCGACCAGGGGAATCATTGGGTCGATTTTGGGACCCCATGGATCCACATGTAAGTGATAATGACACTTTATATTAATAAAGTTAAAATTAATAACAAAATGACATAAGCATATATCTTTTAGGAAAACAATTTTTATATAGGGTTATATATCTTTTATTTTCGAATATAAATATATATTATAAATAAACAAATATTTCCTACATAATGGTATTTTATTTATAATTTTTAGACATTTATTAATTAATATTATTTATGACACAATAATGATGCATTATTTTCCTTATTAATGAAAGAATCAAATAATTGGTATTATAAATGTTAAAAATAATATAATTTGAAAGTTTTGATGACATCCATGAATTTTATTTCTTAATATGACATTATATTATTTCTTAATTCAATTTGTTTTGAAGTAATAATGTTTTTAAGACTTTAACAAAAATCAATTATTGAATAGTGTCAAAATTGACATAAAAGAGTTTTTAAAAAACATATTATATTATTAATTGATAATAAATTCCTAAAAATCTATGGTTCGGACAAGAGACTTATATAATAATAGTTGTATCATTAAGGGACCACTTTGGTATCTCTTGGATGTATATAGTTTGATTATTAACTATATAATATAAAAATACAAAGTGACATGAGAAATGATAAACTAATTAACTAAGAGTTAAAAATAACAAATAAGGTTAATTTAGTGCCCCAAACCTATCTAAAACCTATTGGTTGAGTTATTTTCGACCTATAACCACATTAAACTTTAAATAATCCACTTTGGATCCCTTAGAAACCGAATATTAATATATAATAAAATAATATTTCTAGCTTTTCCAAATGTGCCTCTCACCCCTCTTATAAAAAGGAACTCCCCTTGTCATTAATTCACACCATAAAAGCCATTTGGCTCAGCCAAAATCTGACCAAATATCCTCCCAAATTCCATAACATCAACATAGAGGCCTTAGTTTGATCAGAAAGCCAACATAAGGAGCACTTTTGATCAAATCAAAAGGAAAAACCCAAAGAAGAGGTAATGTTTTCACCACCCTCCTTCAAGTTCCTTTCTTCTTCAACTTCTTATTTTTTTGTTATTTATATTCTAAAATAATAAATCCTGTATCTTATATATACTGTGATGTTATTATAAATATGCAACAAACAAAATAATTATTCTATCCATCCCTTGGATGACATTTCACCATACGTGCGTACGTACGGCCTACCATCTCCACATTGTGATGTAATTGTTATTCAATGTATTATTATTTAGATTGGTATAATAATGATGTATAATTCATGTAAATAATAAATATAACATTATAATTATTCTGTCTATATGACATACCATCCAATTATATATTATTTTAATATCAAAAGAATGATATTGTCGCCTGTGCGTACGTACGGACTACCGTCTCCACGAATAGGATGAGATTCATTCCCCATCATATCCATTTGAGTCTAATTCTTGTTTAATGATTAAAAATAATTTTTAATTAATTGATATCATTATGTATATAAATAATATACAACCTATCCATAACAAACACGGCTTACGTAACAAAGAATATAAAGGAAAACGAGTAATTTAACACCCAAAATTACTTTAATAGTAAGATATTATTAACAAATCAATGTTAGAAGATCATATTTGATATAATATTAATGTAAATGATTCTTGTATAATTAAATAAAAATTATTTCACCATTATACAGGAGGTTAACCTATCGTCGACCAAGGAAAAAGTACAAAGTAAGGGGTTTTTATCCCACTATTAATTTTGTGAGAATTCCATTGTTCAACGCTTATTTATTGCATGTGGTGTATGTGTACTGCCCATGATTGTATTAATTGTGTAATATACTTTAATTTATGGGTATTTACATCATCATTATATGATCCTTCTTTCATGGGTGTAGGTTTCGTAAGTTACCTAATCGATAAGGGAATTTAAAATATCAATTTGTACTCATTCGGCTTTAGGCATACATCATTGATTATTTTACTCCAAGATTATGTGTGGAATCACTATTAATTTGATTATGTCATAATTTCCACTACCATTTCTGTGGATATACTTTTTATGCACATAATCACTCCATTGATAAATTTCCAAGTCAACGATTTGAACTTGATAAGAGTAATTTTAACTCAATCTCCATTTGTTGAGTTAAATATCCAATTCATTGGTGTTGTTTTTACAAGAATATGTGTGGATGTCATCTATTTAATTTAAACTAAATATCCAATCATATTGAGTGTATTTATATATGTCACACATAATTATGTCGTTGATTTCTCTTTAACCTAAGGATATGGTCTTTATAAGAGAATTTATCTCAATTTACATTCCATTGAGACTTCTATGTTGTTATACACCAAATCACTTTTATATGGTGTATATAATGTACTTTGACATAGTATATCATGAATCCCTTTATTCTCATGATATTATAATGTTTTTATTATCTCAATTATTTGAATTCAAGTGTCTTTATTTTGGTTTGGAACTCTAACTAAAATATCATTTTAAATGTTTTAAAGATTTATTATTCTAAATCTTTCTCATTAATTTCCATGTTTTAAAAATGGTTCTAAGGATTTATATACATGGAAATTAATGTTTTAAAATCAAAATTACTTTTAAAAGTTTCAAAGTGGTATGGGATAGTTTGATTCAAAAAAATATCTTTTAAATGGCTTCTTGACAAATAGTGTGAATTTTAAATGTTTTAAAAAAAAGTGGGATATTTCTCTCAATAATTGGATGATTATTTTAATCTATGTCAATATCTTTCATTATTGTCAATTGAGGTTAATCTGATACAATAAAATCTTCCATATTGTATCGAATGATTTATGTTTGACTATGTATGTGCTATTTTTATACCATTCATGGTTTGTGGTTAAAGTATTGATATTTTGTATGATAGTTTTAATATGAATGTTTATGTTTTATTTAAACATGTTCATATGAGGAATGCATTGGACTTAGTAAGTGATGGGTGGAGCCCTCTATAGCTCCTCGATGCATCAGTAGGTCTCATGAGACAAACTAGTGTCTTGGAATGAGGCCTTGAAAAAATCTTATTTGTAGTCTTGGCACGATGCCTTGGCTACGTGGTTATGATAGTCTGGCATTATGCATTCCGTCATTATGAAAGTGGTTGTTGATATTTTCATTTGATTTATTCGACTAGTATAATATCAATGTGAATAAGTAAATTTCATTAGTTCATTTTATCCTTTCCATATTATACTGATGTTCATGTTTGAAAGGCTTTTTGTTTTTGTTATACATTGCCTTAATTTTTTATGTTTATTTATGAAAGATTCTGCTATATTGTTATCCTTACTGAGCATCTGAGCTCACCCATTTCAATGTTTTATTTTTCCCAGAGTGTGAAGAAGTATTTTATGAATGACCTGTAGGGATAGTATGAGGCTATATGAAGACAATATGTGGTTTTAATTTTTCATTTATTGTTGTAATGTAAACTTTATTAATATATCTAGTGTTTCCAAGGCTACTAAACTAATCGGTCTTTCGAGACATGATCTTTTGTGATCATGCCAATGTTATGTAATAATGCACTGACTCTGGGTAACTGGGGTCGGGGAGTTATAGTAGGTATCAGAGGAAGTTTAGTACAAACCTTGGAAACTAGATTTAGATAAACTATGATTATAACGCACAACCCTAAGATAGACTTTGAGGATTAGTATAGAATAACTTGCTATAATTTTGGTATTGTATAGATTTTTAGGGTTTTCCAAGCATTAAATCCCTATCTGGATATGAGCAGGTAGGGGCAGATCTGGCACAAATGTACCCAGGGGTAATACCCGAAAACATCGCTTTGAGCTAGACTCGAATGGGAACTGGTGCACAACAACGGGTCTTGCTGCACTCTTGGTTATGACACTCCCAGGGGATATGCTTTGATAAATTAACAAGATTAGTATGAACCATTATAAATGGAATAAAAAAATTCCCCTAAGAATATATGTTAGGAAATAGATAGTAGATAACATAGATTTTAACATAGGGTACCCCAAGTTAGGATATATTGTTCAATTACTAGATTATCCTATTATGTCTAAATTTTTTTACATTTTTATTAGATAATTATTAAAAAACCCTAATTGTATTTTCTTTTTGTTAGTTAAAACATGGAGGTAGCACGATCATGAACAACTCTTCTCTCTCTTCCTAAAGAACTACTTACAATTATAATCCAGAAGTCATGCGCAGATGATGTTGAAACTTTCTCAAATGTCCATGTTACATGCAAACAACATTATGAGACATTCAATACCTCTAGCATTGCACGATTCACTGAAGGATCAAGTATCGGCTATGGTATAATATTGCGCTCTCAACATTCTTACCACGCTATGCGTGGGAAGTACCATCAGATACTTTTCAAATTCTTCACATTATCTCAAAATTACGATGCACTAAATGATTTCCTAGATGCTACAGAAGAGGGAGACCTTCGAGAAGCCTATATGCATCAAATTAAATATTTATGTCTTTTGGGACATATGGAAACTGATTTACCAAATCCTTATTTTGAAATATTTGAAGATGAATCAGTAATAATTTTTCTAAATAAACATGTTAAAGACGATGTCTCAAAATTATATATAACAAATACCTATTTTTTATGATGCATCCATGTTTCCATCGATATAATCCAAGATGGATGAGGAGTTTTTGGGTAAAGGAAATAGATGATTTTGAAAAATTCCTGAGGTACCATTGTTACACATGAACACATTATACCAAAAGGTAATTCCACCTAATTTCTCTAGAGTTCATGATGTGTTCCACATATCACTAGTGACAAAATACATGCCTGACCCAATGCATGTACTCACCTATGAAGAATTAGAACTGGAACCTGATCTATCTTATTGTGAATAGACTATCAGAATTCTTCATACCAACGATCAATTGTTGAGAAACCATATGACTCATTAGGTAAAAGATTTATAGAGGAATCATAAGATGGAAGAGGAAATGTGGGAACCCGAGGAACATATGATGAATAACTTGTGTGGAAATAAATGGATGGTGAAATGTTTAAAAGTGTCAGTGCTATTTATTGATGATATTACTTTGGAAGAATTTTCTCTTGTATGTGTAACCCTACAATTTATCATGTGAAAATGAAATTTGAGGAAGAATTATCTTTTCTATTGAGGATATAGTTATAAATAACCATTTGGTATTATATGATCATTGGGTTTGAGGCAATTACAAGTTATTATATTTTGGGATAAAAATGCAAGGAATGAGATAAAATTTGTGGTTAAATAATGTTATGGTTATTTTGAGGAACTTAACTCATTTTGGTAATATTATAAAATATAGTTTTTGAAAAAGGAGAACACGTAGATTGTGTGACAACCCATCGCGTAAGACAAAGCTCTGAGAATCAAACCCACAACCAAAGTGTGATTGGGATTTATCGCCTACCAGTGGACTACGTGAACTCCCTGGTTAGTGTGAATATTATTTTTATTTAAATGATTTTGTTGATCAATTATAATTTTATTTGGGATCTAATGTCTTATCAAATGAATACCCTTAGTATATGAAAACGATTTGGTGATTAAGTGATAAATGTTATTTTGAAAGATGATCGCTTTGTTGGGAACACTATATGACTAAGGAAAATAGAATACTATGGGGATTAATTTGAGGAGTAATGGTGGATTTTTATCTACGTTTTTATTGTGAATTTTTAGTGATTTCAGTTATTTATGGAAATTATTAACCTGTAATAGAGAATATCTGATTAGGTTAATTACTTTTAATTACGTGACTTTAAAAGTAGTTGATGTCATTTGGAGATACAATTTAACATGGAAGACTACATGACCAAATTCTTCTAAGTTTTGCGTTTCAATATTAGTTTGGATTATATTGAAGGATTTTCAGGACAATTGTTTATTTAATGGTATTTATTTAACTTTGGGGTATTGATTTTAGAAATTAAGATTAGTGTTTATTTCTCTAAAGGAATTTCTTTTTGGGGGTTCATTAGATCTTGTACTAACCATTTTGGTTTTGATTAATCTCAAAAGACAATGTAAATATATAGTTTGTCCTTCATGGATCATGTTATTCTATAGAAGTTTATTCTAGCTCTTCCAGTGTGACCAAGTCTTCCTGAATACTCATCATTTAGAAAAATGAGTTAGTGGTGGAAATTTATTAAAGAATGAAACTCTACATAAAATGTACGTATGTCTCTTTATTTTCTTCGTAAATCTCCAAAATGAATTCCTCATATATATGTTATGTAACTAAAAACAAAAAAATTGTTGTCCGTTTACTTTTCCTACTGGGAAACTAATGACCGTTTGTCCCATCACAAGTTTGTGGTTTTCTTGTTGTTAACTTTCTCCTGATCATGTTTCTTATCCCTCTCTATCAGAACTTGACACATATTTTATCATCCATATCCATGTTTTTCTACATGGAAACCTGGTATAGGTTATCTTGGGTGACCATTGTACTTCTCTTTCTCTCTCTTAATGTGATAGTTTAATTGAATCTTTTTCCGATGTGGGACTTTCCATTATACTCCAAAGACCAATTTTAAATATTTTTAGGATGCAATTTATTGAAGGAGGGGAGAATGTAACACCCCAAGATTCCACGGTATGCTTCTCTTTGACTGAAATAGTAGCATGTGTTGTACACACCTTTGAGTTTTAACACACCTCGACCAATCAAAGTAGCCGTTATGAATAGTAATACCCAATTTTTAAAATTTTATAAATTTTATCACTCAAAATGGACTTCATTTTTTCATTTGGAATATCAAAATTATCCTAGGATGAAATTTTGGTACTTTTCAGATAACTTTTATATTTTTATGAATAGTGAAAATTACTAAATTTTAATTAAAAACAACTTTTTTAATCGAAATAATTAACAGTGATAAATTATTAATATGAGTAGATTTAAAGTATATCTAGAATATATTTTTACCATTTAATAAAATTTTGGTCATTGGACATAATTTCACAATTGAACCGGACATAAACAAGTGCCAATCGCTTGATAGTTATGATCTCTTAAAAACACGCTTTTTTGTTTTAACAACAGGAATTAATTTTAAATTAATTGCTACCACTTCTGTGTTTTGAATTTGGAAAAATGCATTCCATATTTGAAATCAGGATTTCCAAATTGTGTAAATATGTAACTTTTATTTTAATACATTTGGAATAATTATTTCGGTAAATATTTTATTTACCTTGGTTAAAGGGTAAATCCGGTAAATAAGAGTAAAAAAATAATATTATAATAATAATAAATTACCCTAAAATGTGTCCTAACCATATTCGTTGATACATGTCCAACCATGGTCATATGTGGGTCGATTTTGGGACCCCATGGATCCACCTGTAAGTGATAATGACACATTATATTAATTAAGATAAAATAAATACAAAAATGACATAAGCATATATCTTTTTGCAAAATAATTTTTACATAGGGTTATATATGTTTTATTTTAAACTATAAATATTAATTAAAAATATGAAAATATTTCCAACCTAATTGGTATTTTATTTATAATTTTTAGACATTTAATAATAAATATTATTTATGACACAAAAATGATGCAGTATTTTCCTTATTAATGAAAGAATCAAATAATTGGTATTATAAATGTTAAAATTAATATAATTTTAATGTTTTGATGACATCCAAGAACTTTATTGCCTAATATGACATTATTGGATTGATTAAATGAATTTTTTTCGAATTAATAAAATTTTTATGGCTTTAACAAAAATCAATTATTGAATAGTGTCAAAATGGACATAAAAGAGTTTTTAAAACATATATTATATTATTAATTGATATTAAATTTCTAAAAATCCAAGGATCTGACAATAGACTTATATCATGATAGGTGTATAATTAATGGACCACTTGGGGGTCTCTTGGATGTATATAGTAAGTTTATTAACTATATAATATAAAAATACAAAGTGACATGGTAAATGTTAAACTAATTAACTAAGAGTTAAAACTAAAATATATGGTTAATTTAGTGACCCAAACCTATATAAAACCTATTTTTTGAGTGGTTTTAGACCTATCCCCACATTAAAATTTACATAATCCACTTTGGATCCATTAGAAACTGAATATTAATTAATTATGAAATAATATTTCTAGCATTTCTAAAGGTGCCCCTCACCCCTCTTATAAAAAGGAACTCCACCTTCTCATTAATTCACACCTTAAAATCCATTTGTCTTAGCCAAAATCTGCCAAAATATCCTCCCAAATTCCCTAAATTCAACCTAATGTCCTTAGTTTGACCAGAAAGACAACCTATGGAGCCCTTTTGATCAAATCTAAAGGAAGAACCCGAAGAAGAGGTAATGTTTTCACCACCCTCTTTCAAGTTCCTTTCTTATTCAACTTATTCTTTCTTTGTTATTTCAATTATAAAATAAAAAATATAGTATCTCCAATATACTGTGATCTTATTATAAATATTCAACAAAAAAATTCATTATACTAACAATCCATTGAATGACATGTCACCATACGTGTGTACGTACGGCCTACCGTCTCCACATTATGGTGTAATTGTTATTCAATATATTATTATTATATGGGTATAATAATGATGTATAATTCAAGTAAAAAATTAATATAAAATTATAATGATTCTGTCTATATGACATACCATCCAATTATATGTTATTTTAATATCAAAATAAAGATATTGTCACTCGTGCATACGTACGGACTACCGTCTCCACGAACAGGATGAGATTCATTCCCCATCATATCCATTTGAGTCTAATTCTCATTTAATGATTAACAATAATGTTTAATGAATTTATATAATTATGTATATGAATAATATACATCCTATCCCTAACAAACACGACTTACATAATAATGAATATAAAGGAAAACGAGTAAGTTAACACCTGAAATAATGTTAATACTAAGATATTATTAACAAATCAATGTTAAAAGATCATATATGATATCATATTAATGTAAATGATTATTTTATAATTAAATAACAATTATTTCACTATTATACCGGAGGCCAACCTACCGTCGACCAAGGAAAATGTACAAAGTAAGGGGTTTCTTATCTGACTCTTAATTTCATGAGAATTCCATTGTTCACCAATTATTTATTTCATATGGTGTATGTGTACTGCCCATGATTGTATTCATTGTTTAATATAATTTAATTTAGGGGTATTTACATCATCATTTTATGATCCTTCTTTCATGGGTGTATGTTTCGTAAGTTACCTAATTGATAAGGGAATTTGAAATTTCATTTTGCACTCATTCGTCTTTAGGAATACATCATTGATTATTTTACTCCAAGATTATGTGTGTAATCACTATTCATTTGATTATGTCATAATTTCCACTCCCCTTTCTATGGATATACTTTTTATACACATAATCACTCCATTGATAAATTCCCAAGTCATCAATTTGAACTTGATAAGAGTAATTTTAACTCAATATCCAGTTGTTGAGTTAAATATCCAATTCATTGGTGTTGTTTTTACAAGAATATGTGTGAGTGTCATCTGTTTTATTTACACTAAATATCCAATAATATTGACTGTATTTATATTTGTCACACATAATTATTTCTTTTATATATCCTTAACCAAATGATATGGTCTTTATATGAGAATTCATCTCAATTTACATTCCATTGAGACTTCTTCGTTGTTATACACAAAATAACTTTTATATGGTGTATATAATGTACTTTTACATAGTATATCATGAATCCCTTTATTCTCATGATATTATAAAGTTTTTATTACCTCAATTATTTGAATTCAAGTGTCTTTATTTTTGTTAGGAACTCTAACTATAATATCATTTTAAATGTTTTAAATATTTATTATTCTAAATATTTCTCATTAATATCAATGTTTTGAAAATGTTTTTAAGGATTTATATATATGGAAATTAATGTTATAAAATTAAAATTACTTTTAAATGTTTCAATGTGGTATGGACAGTTTGATTCAAAATAATCCCTTTTAAATGGCTTCTTGACAAATAGTGTAAATTTTAAATGTTTTCAAAAAACAAGTTGGATATTTATCTCAATATTTGGATGATTATTTTAATATATGTCAATATACTTCATTATTGTCGATTGAGGTTAACCTGATACAATAAAATCATTCATATTGCATCGAACAAGTTATGTTTGACTGTGGGTGTGCTATTTTTAGACCATTCATGGTTTTTGGTTAAAGTATTGACATTTTGTATGCTAATTTTAATACAAATGTTTATGTTCTATTTAAACATGTTCATATGAGGAATGCATTGGACTTAGTAAGTGATGGGTGGAGCCTGCTATAGCTCCTCGATGCATCGGTAGGTCTCATGAGACAAACTAGTGTCTTGTCATGAGGCCTTGAAAAAATCTTATTTTTTGTCTTGGCATGAGGCCTTTTCTACGTGATTATGATAGTCTGTCATTATGCATTCCATTATTATGAAAGTGGTTATTGATATTTTTATGTGATTTATTCGACTAGTAGAACATCAATGTGAATAATTAAATTGCATCATTTCATTTTATCCTTGCCATATTATACTGAGGTTCAAGTTTAAAAGGCTTTTGTTTTAGTTATAAATTGCCTTATATTTTTATGTTTATTTATGAAAATTTCGGCTATATTATTATCCTTACTGAGCATCTGAGCTCACACATTTAAATAGTTTATTTTTCCCAGTAAGTGAAGAAGTATTTTATGAATGACCTGCAGGGATAGTATGAGGGGATATGAAGACAATATGTCATTTTAGTTTTTCACTTACTGTTGTAATGTAAACTTTATGAATATATCTAGTGATTCCAAGGCTACTAAACTAATTAGTCTTTCGAGACTTGATCTTTTTTGATCATGCCAATGTTATGTAATAATTCACCGACTCTGGGTAATCGAGGTCGGGGTGTTATAGTGTTTACCTAATTTATATAGTGTAGAATCACCCTTTATAGATTTGACCCAAAAAAATAATAATTTAACGTGGACATAAAGGTTTCAGATATGATTTTAGGAGATGAGACAATGATTGATGAGTGCTCCCATCTTGATATTTCCCAAGAATGGTGTTGAGTACGTAGTGTTTTGTAATTCATCAAGGAAAATACTTCATTGTGTTTTGATGAAAATTCTTATGGTGATTACCTATGGTTCACATTAGTTGATACCACATGATTATATCTTTGTGACCCATGATTTGTTATAGAAATGGTAGTCTTCTCACTAAAGGCATGGTGACACTACCTGATGAGTGATAATTTTATCGTTATTATGATGACAAGAGTCTCAAGTATTTCCTCTCTCAGAAAAATATTAACATAATATAGAGGTTATGTTTCGAGTTCTTAAAGGAACATGACTTTGAGATTTTCTATACTCCTAGGAGGGGGAACACGGCGGAAGATTCTACCAACAAGTGATCTTGTTGTCTGTTGTAGTCTGAGGCATTAGAGAAGTCAATCTTAATGTAGTTTTCCATCATGTAAAAGTATAGTGCTTTATATCTTCTGTCAATGGTTGTTGCCACAACAATTTTACATCATGTCAAGGATGATCTATGTGGAGTACCTACTATGAGACCTTATATACTCAAATATACACTAGACATGCTACTAATGGATATTTTATAGGTGGCGAGCGCACTATCCTTTTCATAAGGATAAATATTGTTCCTTTGATGTTGTAGGAGGAATTGATGTGGGAGCTTAATAAATATCATTTTTTGGTACATCTAGGTGTGTAAAAGATGTACCAAGACCTCTTATGTTAGTTTTTGTTTCTAGAAATGAAGTGTTGTTTTGTAGAGTTTGTCTCTTAAAGCCTCACTTGTCAGTAAGAAAAGGATAAATATCCAGTTCCATTAGGTTTAGCTCAATCCCTTGAGGTTCTATAGTAGAATTTGTATTGTACCCTATAATGAGGTTAGCACATACATCTAGGGAACATGAATCCATATGGGTGATCATAGACTAACTCACCAAGTCTTCCCACATCATAGCTATCATATAGTATAGTTCAATATAGAGCTTGGGACTCCTCTATGTTTAGGAAATGGAAAAACTAAATGGAGTTTCTTCAATGATAATTTCTGATTGTAAAGTTAGCTTAATGAAAAAATTATGAAGATGATTATAGGAAGACTTTGAGACTCAATTATTCTTGGGAACAATGTTTCACCCCTAGACTGAAGGCTAGAAAGAGCAGACCATTATTTTCATGGAGGAAATGCTGTCATCTTGCATGTTGGACATTGTACATAGTTGGAAAGATCAAATAACTTTAATGGAGTTTACATTAAAAAAACAACCATTACACTATTGGTATGACACAATTTGAGTTGTTGTATGGGCAACCCTATTGGTCACCGTTTTGTTGGCCTAATCCAGGAGATTCAATTCTCATGGTCCTAAAGATGGTGTGAGCTAATATAGAGAGGTTGAAGATCATATAAGAGTGGATGAGGATGAAACAATGCATGAATAAGTCTTATGCATAATGATGCTGGAGACCTCTGGAGTTCTATGAGAGAGGCCATGTATTATTGAGGGTCTCACCTCAATTTGGATTATAGATATTTGGAATGGGTTGAAATATATCTATGGGATTCATTATCCCTTTCTAGATAATGAGTATAACCTGTGAGGTGGAATAATGGATAGACCTACAACCTCGGTTGGACTGGGTACATGATGTCAAGCATGTATCATTGTTGAGGAGATGCATGCATGATCTGTTGAATGTTATCGACTAGGGTGAGATAGACATCAAGGATAGATATACCTTTTCAGAGTACATGATAGAGATCAATTATCAAAAGGAGAGGTTGCTTCACGGGAGGTAAATTCTCTTAGTTCATGTTCGGTGGTAGTATTATAATGTTAAAGAAACAACCTAGGAGTGGGATACCTAGATGAGAGACTAGTACCCTCATTATTTTGTGTAGATTTTCACTTTTTTGGATGAAAATCCTCAATGTGGGGAAAATTTAATGGCTCAAATATTCTTCTTATTAATTTTGGATATTATATGGATTATTTTCTAGATGAGGTGAAAAAAAACATGTGATTCTAAGGCTCAATGTGCGTGAAATAAAATTTTAAAATATATCAAATATATGTAACAACATGAATTTATAGTTTTCATGAGAAAGTGTAATAAACTGCATAAGGGGGACCATGTTATAAACCCGAGGGTGTAGTTGATTTCATAACATGAGTTTACCCTTGGTGTGACATAAATTTTTTCAACACATAAAATTTCCGAAAAAGTATTTGTGGGTGAAAAATTAATAAAATAAATTAATAATATTGATTTAATTTATTTTATTTGATGAAATGACCAAATCATATTTAAATACATAGATTTGAGGATATCCTCAGGGTTTTCCATTCCAAACCTATAGATCTAGACATCCATTGGATAAAATTATTGGAAGATGATGATGGATCTAAACCAGATCAAGGATCATCGAAACAACAGAGTTCATGGATCTTTTCAATGATGATATCAAAGATTTGTTATTTGGAAATGATTGATACAAACTCCATGTTGGTATTTTATTTGTGTTTTACATACCATTATTTAATCATAGATGAATGTAGATCAATTCCACAAATAGAATAGATCCATGCATCCTCGATAGATTTAATTTGATGGGATTATAATTGTTCATTGTGCTTTATTTTCCTCTTTGTTGGTCTTATTCTATGACAGCAGATCGAGTACGAATGAAAAAATGTTGAGGATTATTCCTCACTTTTCATGTCTTATGGATTTAATCCCTCATTATTCACATGTTCGTCATGAAAATTTCTTTTGGGATATGGTTTGATTAATACCTAATGTTCTATTATTGCACAACTATTCTTCAGAAAAATAGATTGATACCATAGGATTCATTGGTGATCGATAGTGAGATAGAGGAGTGATGATGGTGGTGGATGATCTAAGGTTGATCAAATGGTTTTGTTGGTTTCTGTTATTTTTATTTTTGATGTTTGGAAGTGATAGATGGCTCGATGATGATGTTTTCAAAGAAAAAAGGAGCCTAAATCTTGGTGATCAATGATGTAAAGGGTTCATAGACCCCAGATATGTAATTATATAGTTATATTTGTTTCTATGGCAATATGAGGCTTTAAATTGATGAAAATCCTATAGTATTCTGAAAATCCCGATAAACACAACCTGTATTTCAGTATTACATGCCTTCTGGCACCCCTTAGCTGCATCACTAGAGTTTTGGTTGGAGTTAAGTAAAACATTCCATGTGACATGGGAATATGATGTGTGACCCCATTGTAATGTATCGACATGTACTTTTTAAGAGACATAGACATGGATAAGAGTACACGAGAATGGAAACATCGTGTACATAGACACGGACATGGATATGTGTATGTGAGATGGTATACGGACAAGGACAATGATACATGGGAATAGCCGGAAGACACAAGATAGTTCTGAGTGACCTCTACACACTATGTGTTTCACTCACACACTGTGTATGTAGAAGTTCACATGCAGTTTGAGGTGTTACCACATGGGAAGACCTCTAGATATCCAAAAACACTGTGTACCCATAATATATTCCATTTAACACCTTCAAGGGTATTTTTATACATTCATTTATTTATTCTAGACCAGTCTTCATTGGGTGTGTTCCCTTATTCCATTCCGTAGAGGGTATAGTGTGGCATTACATCCCCATCCTATTATTTTGATACCCTCTGTAGAATGAGTCTTATACAGTGTTCATGGTGTCCCTCTAGGATACCAGAGTGTGATCCTCAATCATATTCACGCTCTAGGGGGGTTTTGGAATCAACATGACCTCCCTAACTTGGGTTCTGATCCTCTAACTAGTTGTCCATACTGGTAGGGACCGTTATATAGTTGGAATATGACCCCCTTCATAGCGGGTTTATCAAGATTAGGTTTATGGTGTCCCCCATATGTTCTGGACGTGACCCCGTGTCTGAGTATTAGGGTATTTTGGGACCATTTGGATTTCTTTTGTGGGGCACAATGATCTTGAACACATGTATGAGCATCTCCATTATTGGTATGGCTCATGGAGTATATTTTCATTGAATAAGAATTTCATTGAGTAGGATCCTGTGGTTGTAAGATATTTGTGAGTTCTTGGTGAAACAATTTCCTTCCTAATTATATTTGGATTTTTCTATTATATATTGACTATTATGTCCTTGTATTGAGATGAATGTACTTGTAGCTTCATGCTTAGTGTTTTTAGGGTATCCTACTAGGTATTTATATACCCACCACTATACGAGATCTACCCATACGTGTCATGTCTTACGAAGATGATGACTCTTTTGATGGTATCCCTGGAGGATGCAGAGTTGGTGGAGTATAGATTGAGCATGATAGACCAAGGTGATTCTTTGATATTGTAGTTGATCTTAGTCCTAACCACTAGAGTAGGTTGGATTCTTTACAGTGTTTTGGTTGGTCTTGTATTTGGATTTTCATTCAATTTTAGTACTTTAGTATCATACTATGGTTATGGGATTTTAGATGTATTGAATAATTTTTTAGTTTCATTAAATTTCATCATTATGTGGGCATGGATTTGTGTGTACGTACATGTAAATTTGGATAATGAATCCCATTTGTGAGATATTACTTATAGGTGTTCGTAGCTTGCTCAAGCCTAATGGAGGTAGGCTTAGGGTTGTCATGGGTCGGGCACTAGTGGGTTGGGTAATGACATGAAGATACTAGATCAATAGTTGTGATAATGCAAGATAATTAGATAGGTGATGGTGGTAAAACCCCCTATCACACTAGGTTATGGATCCCCCAAACTCTTCAGCTAGTTTGAGTGGGACCCATTGTCATACCAGTGAATTATTATTCATAATACCAAGTGGAACCTCATGTCATACCAAGATTCGGGTCATCTGCATATAGAGTGGAACCCCTATCATTTTAGGGAGAGGGTCATCTACCAAACAAGTGGAACCCCCTGACACACCAGGGGTGATTCCTCTATCTATTGAGCGGCACCCCTATATCACTAGAGAATGAGTCCTCTATTAGAGATTATTCCCAATCATTTTGTTGATTAGTGATGTGGTGAAGGTCTTACACGTTAATTTCTTGGACATACATTCAAGATACTGGGAATCAGAGATGGACCTTTTTTGTTTCAAGAAAACTCACCATCCTTATCTAGGAAGTGTAGATGGAGATCCCCTTTCTATCTCATCGGGTTTTCTTTATAATCATATATCTTGGGTTCTTCCCTAAAATATATGGGTTTATATGGCCACAATTTATCATTCTATTTATCCCTTTATGTTTTTTACAGTGTCTTACTATCTATTTATATACTCACCCCTATATGGAATTCACCCACCCATGTATTTTCTTTTGAATATGTTAGAAAAACTAGAGGTGAAATTGGTGGATATGAATTGACTATGTTTAGTGGCCAGACATAGAGTTTAGGAGTTGATCTATCTTCACCATTCCTTTTTTCTAGTTATTTTTAGGTTTGGACTTCATTTCTGGTTGGTCATGTATTTTTCCTATTTTTATTTATTTTTATTTTTTTACTATTATGTATTCCCTTAAGGTAATTTCAAGCATGGTTTTAATGTATATGTTACAATATCTTATTACATCCCTATATTTTTCATGTAGATGGTTGTGTGCTTGTGTACATGTACATTAAGATAAGGACTCACACTTCATTTATGCCTTCTCGGTAGCTGCCGCTAGCCCCTAGCCAATTAGATGTGGGATTGGGGTTGTGAGAGCTGGCTTACTACCAGCCAGGTGGGCCCTAGTGGGTTAGGAATTGATAGTTCATTCCCAAAATGTCTTAGATCATAAAAATGAGTTATTTAATAACACTTTTTCATAAAACATATGATATTAATAAAGGTAAAAAAATCATCAATAATCAATCATGATCTATGAGCATAAAATAAATATAGGAATGTGAAAAATCATATAATTATAACATTTTGAACATGCATAAATAAAAAAATGTTGAATCATTAACATAAAGACATAAAATAGGTCTTATCATAATCAAAGTTCATGAATAATCTTATGAGCATAAAAACTAGGTCCACAAATAAAATTTGGAACATTAAAACATTTTAATTCATAAAATATTTTTAAAAAGAGTTATAAATATTTAAACAATGAATAAAAGGGCTATATAATTCAAAGAACACCCTTCACATAAATAATTAAAAACATATATATATTTATATATATATATATATATCTATGTGTGTGTGCCTCATAAGATCACAGAACATTAATCAAATCATCATATCCAAACACATGAAAAATAAACAACCTTCGAAAACACATCATCATAGAATAACACTTAGAAAATAATTGGGTTTAATAAATACATTATAGTAATAATCATAAGCCATATAGATAAAGAACATGGATGATATCATTAGATCATATCCCTAATAAAGTATAAGTAACATCAAAGGATGTTATAATAGTTAAAAAATACCTTTAAAATATCACATGAATGTTTATTGAGGAAAATAATCTATTCATTTTTAAATAACTTTTTAAATCATATATATTTCAAAAATATGAAGGAATTTTTTTCTATAAATAGAACTGTTGAAAAATATAAATTAATCTCGAAATCATTGAGCAGTTATAATATTGGGATGTTTTTTTCATTTTGAGTATGTTAAAACATAAATACCATTGACATTTTGAGTAAAAAGTTAAAAGTAACTCATTTGGAAAATTATAAGAATATTACATTACAATAGTTTTATAAAAAGAATAACATGGTTAAAAATTAATTCTAATAGTAATATTGGAATAATTAAAACATCCATGCAAGTATTTTAAAGAAAACATGGACATGATAGAAAAATATTATTTAGCATAGAGGAAATAAAGTCTATTTTTTATTAAAAACATTTTAAAAATAATTTTAATAAAAAATGAGTGGAAAATGGTAATACTAATTTAAAATTCCTTGAATAATTAGAGAATAATGAAATTAATAATCCGGATTAAAACGAAATTGAAACATAAATTACTTAATACTTTCGTAACATTTGAATCATAAGGCCCATTAACGAATAACTTCAAATGAAACATCAAATATCAGGATAATAATTAGAATCATGATATAACATGAAAAATGGGATTTATATACACATAATAAAATAATATAGGTGTATAACATAACAAATGTCTCAAAGAAGATAACTTGAGACAATAAACCCTTCTCTCAAGCGTCATTTTTTTTAATAAATTTTCCAAACACTTGTATAATAAAAATATATTTATTAAAAAACTATTATATAACTATAATATTATATATAATAACTTATAATATTTTCTTATAACATCTTATCATTCATTTATTAACAATTCTTTGTTAAAATAACAGTTTTGGGAGATAACTACTTTGTTTTCATGCTTGTTTTAGTTTGAATGTTTCGATCCTTTTAAGTTGATCATGGCTCAATAATTTATATAATTTTTATGATGTTATGAGAATTCTATGAAATAATTATATTCACTTTTATAACTGTTCATATAAATAGGTGATGAAAAATGAATTACATCACTTCGTGAAGACGGTAGTCTGTACGTACACATGAGTAATGTTTCCAATTTTAGAGGGTTGGAACAAAATAAAGGTAAATAACTATTTACCAATATAGAATCATTATTATATCATATATATCATATATATTCTTTTAATCTATTCATATTACAATCCATTTCAGGTGGAATTGAAAAATTAATCGCATTGCTTAATGGAGGTGGTAGTCCACACATAAGCACAAGAGGAATTATAATTTTTCAATTGAATAAATGGTAAGAATATGGTTAAAATATTATCATTATATAATTATAATTATTTCATAAATTATATATATAAAAATTAAATATATTTGGACTAGGATAGTTGAAGGAGTTTGAATGATGCTGAAATTTGTTATAGAATATGTTATGAAAGTATTATATTTTATTTTCAAAAAATAAACAACCTTACCTGGTTAAGTAATAAAATAGAGGTGATAATATGGAGAATTTTGAATGGTGTTTTAGGGACTGAGCCCATAATATTGATGTTATCATACTAAGGGTATTAGAATAATTTTTTTGAAGAATGTTTATAAGAGGATTCTTTCATCAGACTAAGGTTAGATGAAGAAAATACGATGATAATGTTATGTTATTAAGGTTTTTGAAATCATTAGACCAAAAAAATTAATGAACCAACCATAAATTGAAAGGGTGATACATATATACTATTAATTTATATGTATTTTATCAAAAAATTATATCTGATAGAGGTCGGCCAAGACGAGGTAATTATTATAGTATTTAATGTTCTTGAAGTGCTTCATAAAGGTTTCAATGGCTTATTTATAAAGGGAAAACATATTTTTTGTACAATGCATTAGTGTAACCCCATCTTTATATGCACTGTGTGAGGGTACATTCAAATATATGAAGTTTTTTTATGATATTTGTGTGTTTTTTGAAAAAAATGAATGTTATTTTATTACAAAGGAATGATTTTGAGGAATGACTGTTGATGCCGAAAAAATTCAATAACTCTCAGAGGATGTTTCGAAATGATGAAGTGAAGTCATATTCGGAATCAGAGGCCCGATCCGGAGGCCCGGGATGTGGTGCGCAAAATAAACAAGGAACCACGTGAAAAATCGTTCTGCGCGTGTAGAATCCCAGGTTTTCGTGAAATTGAGCCGATGAGGTGCGCAATCTTTGTGTGCCCCAGTTCTGCGTGGCGAATGTTTGCGCGCTGGCTACGCTCGGCGCGAAGAATTTCGCGCGCCGCATGGGTTCCGCGCCGAAGGTTGCCTATAAATAGAAGGTGACCCCGAACGGTTTGGGGGTTGAGGAATCCGAAGCGACTCTCGTGCGTGCAATTCCGCTCCCCCGCTTGCACGATGACTTCTAGGTAAAACCCACATTTCGCGCAACCTTTCCCCAGAGTTCGCCTTCGCACGCAACTCCACCAGCTTCAGTGAATTTTCCCCCTTCCCCGGGTTCCAGCCTTGCGCGCAATCCGTGTCTCGTGCGTGCAATAGCCTGCCGTGCAGGAAAAACCCTGCGTGTAGATCCCTCTCTACGCACAATTCCCTTTCTCTAATTGCGCGTCGTCCCGGAGTTTTGCGCGCAAACCTTCCCTTTTGCGTGCAAAGCCAAGGACTCCTCTCCTTGATGCCCCTTGGCTTCCCCCTGCACCGACACCTAATGTCTCCTCTGCCGGGCATGCACACCATGCGTTGTTTTCCTGTACGGCCTCCCAGGCTTGTGCGAAGTAACTTCAAGGTCCCTTGGGCCGTGTTTCCTATTGCGTTGCTTTTCCTTATGCTTTTCCGCATAGGCACGGTGACAACTATTTCTTCTTCGCATAGCCACGCTAATGTGGACCCCCCGGTGGTTCGCCCTTCGGCCCCCCTTCACCATGGCCTTGCCGATGCCTTCCCTTCCAAAAGGGGTAGAGGTTGTTGGGCATGTAAGCCCTAGGGGTGTGGAGAAAACCCCCCTCGTCCAAGATGTAGGACGTTAAAATGCTAAGCACCTCATCCTTAACATAAGATGTTAAACTGTGGTCCGACCCTATGCTTCGCACGCAGGGTCCCCCCAGCTCGGACATTCTTTACGCCACTCGTCTCCACGGGAATGGACTCTTCCTCACATGGAATGAGATCCTCCTTGTCGGAGCGGCGTTCGTCTGTGGGGGAAGGGCTGCCTCAGAGGGTAAGCCCCTAGCCTTTCGTGCTGATGATTTCACCCATTCATCTCCGTACTTCCCCCCTGCCAAGGCCAGTGGAGTCCTTTTCCCACTGCACTTTGTCGCACCACGGGCCTCCACCCTAGAGTAAGCCCCGACACCAAAGGCCACTACCACGCGTAATCCCCTGTTTCCTATTTGGGCCACTCAACGCGTAAGCCCCATTCTTCTTCTCACGGACGCACCATTCACGATGTGATCGTCTGGTCCCTGCTGCCTCTTGTTTCCCACACCGAGTATGACTCATGTGGGCTTAGAGCGCGCATCGACCATGACATCCTCTTATGGGCCGCTCAACGCATAAGCCCCATCCCAGTGAACTACGTGGAATTTGATCTGTGCTAACGCACGGTATATAGGAAGCCTCCACGAGGATCAAGCCCACCACCCGGTCATCCCGACCTCTCCATGTCGGTTCCCCGACCACCTTGGGTCGCCTCAGAGCATATGCCCCAGAACCCTCATCACGCATGACATTAAACTGTATTCGGTCCCACATGACGTTAAACTGTATTCTATCCCGCATGACGTTAAACTGTATTCTGTCCCGCATGACATTAAACTGTATTCCATCCCACATGACGTTAAACTGTATTCTGTCCCGCATGACGTTAAACTGTATTCTGTCTCGCATGACGTTAAACTGTATCGCGTCCCACATGACGTTAAACTGTATCCCCCCTCTTGGGCCATCTCAGAACATAATCCCCATGTCTCACTCCACCATCCATCCTGATCCTTACCCGGGCCGTCACATCCCGGAGAGATCATGCCACCCTATCCGACTCCATAATATATGGGAATCTTCCCACGCGCTGGCCCCAACATCGGTGTTCCCCCTAGGGATCCTTCAACCTGATCGGTCTCCGCAAGATGTTAAACTCGCGACATACCCCATGTTAAACATGGTAATCTAAGGAAAAACTCAGATGGAACATATTACCCACGTTCAATGCGGGATGCCTCGGGCTTCTGCACCCTCGAGAAGCCCTGTGATGAGGGACCAAAGACAGACATGATGACGACGCCCCAACGTGACCATTCTCCTCACCGAAGGTTTCTTCCCAGACAAGACCCCTTGTAGCATCTTGACGGAAGTAGCATAATTAACTGGCATCCACGTAGATATGGCACTGGGAATGAGCTTCACGAACCCATCTTAAATATATGAGGGAGACCCGGACTAGGAAATGAGCTCCGAGGAGGAATCCACGGAAGGAAGAACCGACATCCCATCATCCTGGTTTTGATCAAGGAGTAGACGTCCCTGAACAAGGAATGGATGCCGCCCACCTTTGGAAAGCGGGAATGCAGGGTAACAAGCCGCGCGTCCTCCTCCACAGATGGATGTGTGCACCCCGGTGAAAGCGTCAGAAACAAGAAAAGGTGAACCCGACGTGAAGCTCTTCTCCTCAACAAGGGGAATGGTAGCCGACAGGGTGTCAGAAGAACAACAGGTCACCCGGTCCGGGTAACCCTCACCGGGACATGAACCCGCCAGGGGTCGAGGCGGTCAGGACGTTGACTATTCTATTATGTGACGTCGTCAGTGTGGATCCCTCTCTCCATCCATGGAAGACGGAATGACACTGGGCCTTGGTTGTTGATCTCCTTTCCTGTTGATGCTAATGGGTTCATCTCCCTGTTTCCAGGAATCGGATCACTGCAGTCGGAGCTCGATCGCCACCTTCCCACCGACACATGGACAGGGGTAGTACCGACGCGGCTACCCAGCGCGGTCCCACCTCTTCCACGGTCACTCCGACTTCTACCGCCATAGTAACTAGGCGCTCACACCCCCTCTCCCCGTCATAAATCATCCAATGGAGGGTGATCAATAACCTGGTTCGTAGGTATGATGAGGAAGGGGTCATCCCCACCAGGGGCATGGACCGCATGGATCTAGAGGCGGTCACGCCTCACCACCATCGCCGCCCTCGAGGGCCGCGTAGGGAGCCACTGCTCCCCACACCGACGTTCAACCGCTTCGGGAACCTATCCTCGGAGCGCTTTGACACATTCCTCCCCTACGCCAATGAGGTGGGGGATGTCCGGGTCCACCCGATCGGCGATCCATCCCAGGGGTGAACAGAAAGAACCCCCGCCAGGCTGTGCCGACGCCGCCGCCCGATTCACCGAGGCGAGGAGTAGGCAATCTTCATGCCTGCACCGCCGGTTCCGGCCCATCTGACTCAACGCCAGTGTCGGGCGCGATTGGGAGAGAATTCCCGTCCTAGGGCACCAGCATCAGCAACCACTATGGCCCGAGCCACTGCTGACTCCTTTTTCCAGATCCCCGCACATGTTGAGCAGGGGCAGCCGCGTGCCCGATTGGGATCGAAACCCCGACCGCCCTGCAGGCAAGTTGGGTCGAATCTCCCGATCACTGACACTGGAAATGGCCACTGCGGATCAATCCGCGGTAGTGCCGCTCACCATGAGGGCTCATTTTGTGCCACCGATCTGGGAAGCCGGAAGCTTCTTCACGACAGCTATGCTCCGGGTATGACTCTTTCCAGCGCCCACTACATGGGGTATGTGGTCACTCCCCCTACTGCTGGTAGAGAGCATGGAGCCGTTGTGTATCTAGTTGCTCTGTCACATGGAGGTCCTCCCCATGTCCCTTTCGACATCTGTCCTGGTGCTTCTCACACCCCGAACTTCAGTCCGCTCTGCCCCAGCTCTATTGTGGCCGGGGGACTCCATGACGGAAATCGTCCTTACCCTGAGGAGCTACCCAGGGGTAGGAAGGCCGAGTGTCGTCGCCGTAGGAAGAATGTCAGGGGAGTCCGGACGGAAGTCAGACCAGTCCATTTCTCAAATTCTGAGGCAAAGTACGACTCGACGATGGAACCTCCCCCCAACCCTTCGAGTTGAGGGCAGTGATGGGGACGCGACGCACCAGTCTCGTACTCCCCGAATGCGAGATCCATATGATTACCTCCTTCCTTTGAAGGTATATCTAGGAGGACGAGGACTTGGCGCACCACCGGGGCTCAAGCCTGCAGTTGCCGCTAGCCTCCTCGGAAGCACCTCCTGTCCCTGTTAGGGAGGGTGAGGAACTTTTCTGGGGACCGAAAGAAGAATCGCGAGGCGATACACGCTCGACAAGCACCGACGCTGTGACAGGAGGCCCATTCGCTGGCCCATCCTATCACGACGTGGCAGTCAGGGCACTGCAACCCCTGGAGGATGACCCAGGGATCGGCGGCCAATCGGCCTGTTCACCGTATTCCCCGCCGGCCAGCCCATAGCCCCGACGGCCTGCCTCGACACCATTTCCAATTCCCTGACTTTCCTCGATGGACGACCAGGGGAGGCATGTTCCGGAACCTGAACCAGATCCATGGAGATTCTGGAACGTTCTTGGAGCGGGCCACTTCCCTGAGAAGTTTTGGCCGGTCCCAGAATTGGGTTTTGATGTGCCAGAGTCACTCACCCCGGGAGAGTTTGAATTCTTCTGCCAGATTCTTCGGGTGACTCACTCCCGCCTCCACCATCAGCTAGCGCCTTATCCCGGGAGCCAAGCGCATCTCGAGGAGATTGGTGAGCAGTGCCGCCGGGTCGACCTAGCAGCACTCCACGCGGTCTGGCACCCCAAGTCGCTGGACCACCACGAGGCCCTTCATCAAAAATGCATCCAGAGTTTTCAAGTACTCCACATAGTTATTGAGGAGGCCACCCCCCACACGCACGTCCGCGGGTGGGGGCAGTACACTGATCTCCTCTAATGTGCGATCTGCCGGCAGCCCGATCCACTGGGCGGCCCTGAGGGAAGGTCGCCAAGGGCAGTAGTAGTCAACATGGTTGAACCTTCAGATGAGGGAAACATTGTGGATCCCCTCGACGGAGACTCACCCCCCAGGACAGGCCGCTACTGGACCCATCTGGGAGGATTACTCGCCAACAGAGGAGCCTCCTAGGTCTTCCTGTACCCACGGAGGCACTGGCGCTGGGCCAAAATATCGGCAGGGGTAAAGAGCCAGTCGGGTCTGTCAAACTTGTCGACCCATCTGCCTCGGTGGAGAAGGTAGAGGAAGATGCCGATAAGGCCACGCTGCACCAACAGCTATCCATGCAAAGGAGGCTGGTTGATGAGCTCCTTGCCGAACGCATTGCAGAGCGGCGGCCTGACTACGAAAACCCTAGACCAGGACAGCAGGGGTAGGAGCATCTACCCATTGATGAGATCCCCCCGGGAAACCGTGACCATGTCGTGTTCTTCGACAGGGGAGACACTGGAGCCCATGGAAATAGGGTGCGATATGTTTTACCGAACCCTCCCGAGCGGTGAGAAACCTAGGGGACCCTGCTCGATTTCCTTCCGTTGCTCGGAGAGTCACTCCACCAACTGCCCCCCGAGCCGCTGAGCGTGACTATCATATCAAAGAGCCTGGAAATGCGCTTATGGTTAGAGATCCCCATCAGGACATTAATCCGCATCCGGAAGATCTGATGGAAGTGCTCATCGCTCTCTTGGAGGCCCTGGAAACTCAAAAGGTGGCGATCCCACCGGATGGCAAGCCGTACCCCGCATGGGTGGATGACATGCCGGCCCCGCCGGGATTTGGGAACCCAACTTTTTCCCCCTTTAATGGGACTAGAGAATCACCACAACACTTGGACCACTTCAAATCGAGGTGCGGGCCTATGTTAGGGACTCCGGCGCAGCAGGAGGCTGCCATGCTCTAGTGCTTTGTTCAGACACTGGAAGGACCAGTATTCATCTGGTATAGCCAGATCCCTGTTCGATCGGTGACTAGCTGGGAGGACCTTTGCCGGAAATTCCTCTACCAGTTTAGTTCCACAACCTGGAAGACAAACATTGCCGACCTCTTCAGGTGCAAGAAAAGGCCCGACGTGCGAGTTGCAGACATCGTCGCCCGGTGGAAGGGGCTCACGTACTCCCTTGACATGTCACTGACTAAGGTGAAGTTACTGGCGATGTGTGTAGGGAATGTCAAGGTGGAGTTGGTTCCTTCCCTGATCACGCAGAATTACCTTGGAGGGTTCCGGGACTTCTCGGATAAGGCTCAGTGCCTCGAAGAAGCCCTGCAACAGGCCGGCCAGGCACGCCCGCTGCATCCGGTAATCTCTGCAAGGAGAGCCGCCAGAGCCGAACCCGCTGCTGTGGCGCAGATAGAGGCCCCCAGACTGCAAGAGTTGCTGCCAGTGAGGCCAGATAAGCAGGCTCATAGGGGTCCACCCCCACAGCCTCTGGCCCAGCAGCGATCACCTCAAAATCGGTAGGCGCCTCCGTGTAACGCACCGCCACCACCTAGGCGAGGTAATTCGGCTCCGCCTCCTCAGCCTGCTCCTCCGGCCCCTGGCCATGGTCAGCCCCCAAGAGTCCCATTTCCAGATAGAAGGAATTGGGCTTACTCGTTTGGCAATGCCTTGGTCCATGGTTATTTCCGTAGTGCCTTGGAGTAGAGGATCATGCGACTGCCTGAGTGCCGGAAGCCAGAAGAGGTGTGTCTCACAGATCACCCTAACTACTGCCCTTATCACCGGTTCCTAGGACACACCATCCAGCAATGCTATGTGTTCAAAGACTAGCTCCAAGACCAGATTGACAACAACATAGTCAGGTTGGGCCCAGCCCCAGCACAGGTGGAAGGTGTTTTCGTGGGATCAGTTGGTAGTAGTGACGATGGGGATGGGTGGGAACAGGTTTCCGACCGTGGGTCCTGGAATTATAATGACTGGATAGCCCGCAGGACGGTCGCCCATTCCCATGGCATCATCCGTGCCCGCCTGGATCATCCAGAGCCTTTGGAGTCTACTAGCGCCACTTTGGCATCGTCTTTCCAGTCAACTTCTTCCCAGAAGAGCAGGCGGCGGTGCAAGAAGACAGAATGTGCCCTGCCATTACTGTCATCTTCTCGCACGCTTGGCAATTTCATGCCCCCGGGAATGGGGATCCCTCCAATACCCAATCCGGTAGTGGATGACTCCTCGAGTGAGAGCCCGGGGTATGCTTCGGTTAACACCGTAGAGTTGGTAAATCCCTTTTTGGCTCCTGACGAAGAGGAGCGCCAGGTGGACCTCCCCGAGATCCCGGGGTACGCTTCGGTTTACATCGTAGAGTTAGTAAATCCCTTTTTGGCTTCCGACGATGAGGAGCGCCAGGTGGACCTCCCCGAGATCCCAGGGTATGCTTCGGTTAACATCGTAGAGTTGATAAATCCCTTTTTGGCTCCCGACGATGAAGAGCACCAGGTGGACCTCCCCGAGAGCCCGGGGTACGATTCGGTTAACACCGTAGAGTTGGTAAATCACTTTTTGTCTCCCTACAATGAGGAGTGCCAGGTGGACCTCCCCGGGAGCCCGGGGTATGCATCGGTTAACACCGTAGAGTTGGTAAATCCCTTTTTGGATCCCGACGACGAGGAGCGCCAGGTGGACCTCCCCAATGTCCCCAGCCGTCACCAACGTCGATGGAGTCGTGGCTACGTGAACCGCCGGGGCACGACAGTCGTCACCTCCAGTCAGGTTGTGCACGTTACTGAGACTAGGCAGCAGTCCCGGTATAGAGAGCAGCACTCACGACTCCCACACCCAGTGACAACAGGTTCGCTCCCACAACCGTTTGTGTTGCTGTATCGGGTGGAACCACCTTGCCTGCGTCGCAACCAGCCCAGTCCTACCACTGGCCGACTACGGCCTTCCGGTCCTAGCATGACAGCCACCTCCCGGGTTTCAGCCGGTGAACAGTGGGACGTGCCTAGTACCAGTCCGTCACTGGTCCCGCCAGCAGGGTCCGTCATGCCCCCAATCGCAGAGCGACCTCCTATAAGAAGAAGCTCGCATTTGGTGCGAAAGTATGATGTCCTGAAGCATCTGGTCGGCATTCAGGCAATCCTTTCCATCCTTGAGGCCCTTCATCTGTTGTCCGAAATGTTTGAGGCGCTCGCCGAGGCTCTAAGGAGCGCCCTCCAATTTGAAATGGAGTTAGCGACCGCAGAAGCCTTCCACACCAAGGTGATTGAGGACGCCGAATGTCAGGCGGTTATCTCATTCTCCGGTGAAGATGATGACCCTCCCATACAGGGTCACATCTGCCCGCTATACATCACCGGACAGTTCAATGGCATGGAAGTCCATCGCTGTCTTGTCGACACAGGTTCTGAGATTAACATGGTCCCAACTGGGACACTGTGAAAACTGGGGTTGTCTGAGGATGATTTAACACCCTATGACCTCAGAATCTAGGGGTATGATAGGACTGAGCAAACTCCACTAGGAATGGTTCGTCTGAAGACCCAGTTCGACAGCTTAATTTCTAATACTGAATTCATGGTTGTCTCTCAGGACACTGCCTACAACGCATTGATGGGTAGGCCGTGGCTCCATCTTCATGAAGCGGTTCCCTCATCATACCATCAGTGCCTCAAATACTCCCTTAAGGGCCGATTAGGTGTGATCCAAGGAGATGCATCTCTGTTTGCCTCTTGTGAAGCTCGTTACCTAGATGCTGACTATTACAAGAGAAAGGACAAGAAAATCATGGAAGGTGAGGTTGAGCATGCCGCTATCGCGAGTGATCCCTGGGCAGGTTTGGATGACGCATATTTCTTCCCAATCCATCGGTTGGAGGCCACGACTCCCAATATGGGAGAGTTCTTTGTTGTCTCGGGTAACAGAGGAAGCCATATTTCCGGGTCTAAGCGACGGTGGGAAATTACCTCATACTCTTACACCAACCAGGTTTAGGTGATCCCCGAGCCTCATACCCCCGTACGATATCAGGATGTTGGGCTCATGGCAACGGCAGTACGTCATACGTGTCTATTCCACCAAGCCGGGATCGACCAGCTCAATCCAATGCATCACCGCTACTTTGATGTCGTAAAGCGTGGCCCCTTGGGCCGCAGGCCGGATGGGATTGGATCAACCGCCTTCGTCGCTATGGTCTCCGCGGTGCATGAGTCTCCCGTCGTGATGACATCTGCCACCCAAGCTGGCGCTAGCTCCCCATCAGGGTCGAGCAGCCCCGAAACGGCTCTGCCTGTGGACGATCCTTCCACAAGCTGAGAAGAATACATGGAAGATGCTCCTCCTTCCTTTGAGGAGGGCGTCTCCGCCATGGTCGACGAGCTAGTACAGGTGAACCTCGGTAGTGAGGCGGACCCGAGACCCACCTTGGTCAGCGCCGCTATGCCTCCCGAGGAACGACAATAGTACATAGACTTCCTCAGACAGCACCGTGATGTGTTTTCCTGGAGTTATGATGAGATGTCAGGACTAGATCCCCAGGTAGCCTTCCACTGCCTTGGCCTCCCAAGCAAACCATCGGGGGTTCAAGCAGCCTCCTTGAAAAATGCACCCCTTTCATGGTGCCATGGTTGAGGACGAAGTTGATAAGCTCATTAAGTCCAACCTCGTCAAGGAAGTCTAGTAACCTAGGTGGATAGCCAACGTTGTGCTCGTCAGGAATAAGAATAGGAAGATCAGGGACTGCATCGACTTCCGCGATCTTAATCACTACTGTCCGAAGGATGAATTTCCCCTACCCGTGATAGAGCTGTTGATCGACGCAATAGCCGGGTTCCAAGCCCTCTACTTCATGGATGGGTACTCCCGGTATAACCAGATCCAGATGGCCCCCAAGGATGAAGAGGTCACTGCCTTCAGGGCCCCCCAGGGCACTTTCTACTATCGGGTTATGCCCTTTAGCCTGAAGAACACGAGTGCCACCTATCAATGAGCTATGCACCGCATATTCAAGCCGATCCTTAGGACGCTAGTGGAGTGCTATGTAGATGACCTGGTGGTTAAATCTCGTCAGTTCCAGGACCATCTCAATGACCTTTAGAAAGTGTTCGTTTTGCTCTGTTCTCGGCTCTTGATGATGAACCCGTTGAAGTGTGCCTTCGGGGTCACCTCCAGAATGTTTCTTGGCTTCATCGTTAGGTATCGAGGTATCGAGATCGACCCTGAGAAGATCAAGGCCATTAGTCAGATGCCTCCCCCAAATAATATTCGGGAGCTTCGAGGCCTCCAAGGTCACTTATCCTATATACGCCGATTCATTGCGAATCTGGCCGGAAAGTGTAAGCCCTTTTCTCGACTCATGAAGAAAGGCGCCACCTATGGGTGGGATGAAGAGTTTCATACCACTTTTGAGTAAATCAAGATGTATCTGCTTCAACCTCTAGTCCTGATGCCAGCCATTCCTGGAAAGCCACTGGTCCTTTATGTGACCGCCCTGGAGTGATCCCTCGGTTCCCTTCTCACCCAGAAGAACAACGAGGGAACAGAAAATAGCGTGTACTACCTCAGCCGCATGCTCCTCGATGCGGAAGTTAGATACTCTCCCATCGAGAAGAGCTTCCTGGTGCTCGTATTCGCCATACAGAAATTGCAGCACTACTTGCAGCACCATGAGGTACAGCTGGTCTCTCGGGTAGACCCGTTGAAATACATCATGAGCCGGACTATGTTTACCGGACGATTGGCACGCTGGGCGGTGATCCTCCAGCAATTTGACATTAGGTTCGTACCTCAGAAGGCCGTCAAAGGACAAGCGTTGGCAGACTTCTTAGGTACCCACCCAACCTCCACGGACCAGCCACTAGATTTGGGCTTTCCTGATGAGGCAATCCTCTCAGTCTATCACGCCACCCCATGCTGGCAGATGCACTTTGATGGCTCCTCCCGAAGCCCTACCGGTATAAGGCTCAATGATAATAGGCTTAATAGAGTGGTCTTGGGTATCATCTTCATCACCCCGGAGCAAGTCGTTCTGCCATATTCTTTCTTGTTGTCAGAAGGCTGCCCCAACAATGAGGCAAGATATCATGCCCTCATCACTGGCCTCGAGTTGGATCTAGAGGTTAATGTACCCCACCTGTATGTAAAAGGGGACTCTGAGATAGTCATCAAGTAGGTTAACGGTGACTACGCTATCAGGAAGCCGGAACTCATGTCGTTGCTGGAATGCACTCTCCATATGATGGCTAAGTTCCCCTCCTGACCATATGTCATTCACATTCCCCGGTCACAAAACACTCGGGTATATGCTTTGGCCAGCCTGGCCGCATCACTTGCGGAGCCCGAACAGGATGACCTAATCATCCACGTGGTGCACTGAAGAGTCATTTCTCTTGTTATCTCGGAGGGCGATTGTGGCCCGCGAGTGAACCATCTGACCGCTAGTGCCCCCATGTCAGGACCCCCCGGGGCTTCAGGGGTGGTGATCGAGACAGTTCCTAACTGGAGGACACCCTTGGTTGAATATCTCCAACATGGAAATCTTCTGATGGACAGAGCAGAGAGGGAATGAATCCGGTGCCGCGCGCCACAGTTCACCCTTCAGAGCGGTCCCAGCCGTGAGCAGCTCCTTTACAGGTGTGGGTTTGACGGTGTTCTCCTCCGTTGACTTCAAGGAGTGGAGATCCCATAGGTCATGAAGGAAGTGCACGCTGGCTCCTGTGGCGCCCACCAGGCCGGGTCGAAGTTGTCCCACCAGATTAGGAGACTGGGATACTTCTGGCCCTCCATGATCCACGACTGCATCGAGTACACCAAGAGGTGTCATGCGTGCCAATTTCATGCTAACTTTGTGTATCAGACACTGGTGCCTCTCCATAATACTAAGTATTTTTTGCCCTTTCCATTCTGGGGGTTAGATGTCGTAGGGCCTTACCCGCCGGCGACAGCCCGCCAGTGCCGGTTCATCTTAACCGCCACGGATTTCTTCTCAAAGTGGGCAGAGGCAGCCCCAATTAGGGAAGTCAAGGCTGGTTCTATCGCCGACTTCGTGAGAACCCATATCATTCACCGGTTTGGAATACCTCACGCTATCCTCATGGATAAAGAAACCATCTTCCGAGCAGCCGAGCTGAAGAGATTGTACGCCAAGTACAACATTCACTCTAACCACACCTCCCACTATCATGTGCAGGAGAATGGAAATATTGAGGCGTTTATCAAAACCCTCTCTATCATTCAGCAAAAAATGGTTGTTCAGAACAAGAAAAGTTGGCCGGACAAGCTCCCCAACACCCTCTGGTATTATAGGACGAAGACTCATAATTCCACCCAGGTGACTCCGTATTCCCTCGTATACGGAGCTAAGGCCGTCCTTCCCATCGAGGTCCAGCTGCCCTCATTGCGCACGGCGGTCTACGACCAGCAAGCGCCGGACAGAGTTGCCGAGATCCGTCTAGCCGAATTTGAAGCGCTGGACGGAAGTAGGCTTTGTGTTTTACATAACTGGGAAAGTCATCAGAGCAAGATGGCTCGAGCTTTCGATAAGAAGGTTCGCCTCCGCTCTTTTCTGCAAGGTGACCTGGTGCTGGCTCTTAGAGCGCCAATGATTCCTGACAGGAAACCAACCAAGTTGGATCCCAAGTGGGAGGGGCCTTTTATTGTCCACAAGGTCTATCCCAATGGTTCTTATTCCCTGGTGACTGTGGATGGTGAGCGTATCAATCCTCCCACCAACGCCAGGTTCCTCAAGAAGTACTTTTCCTAACCAGTATGGTCCTGCATGACCTTAAACTGTATGGTCCTACATGACCTTAAACTGTATGCTCCTGCATGACCTTAAACTGTATGGTCCTGCATGACCTTAAACTGTATGGTCCTGCATGACCTTAAACTGTATGGTCTAGCATGACCTTAAACTACACTCTGCCCTACATCTGGGCTCTATGGTCCAAGATCTAATACCTAAAACTAAGATCTTATTTTGGTTCTTCCCTTTTCTCGGTCCAAGCTCTAAGACCTAAAACTAATATCCATATTTCGTCCAACATGACGTTAAAATGTATTGCCAGAACTACGTCTAGATTGATTCCCATCCTAATGGGATTCGTAGGAACGCCTACACCTTTCGTCCTTGGGACCAGCTTGAGGTTCGATGTCGCGTCTATTTCGCCTTTGGGACCTCGACCACAGGGTCGCGTGGCGTGGTGTGTGATTATGTCCCCATTCATGTCGAGTTTGCAATAGCTGCACCACGCGCACCCTATCCTCGGGTTTTATCCCTCCTCTGTCCAATGGCATTTAAAGACGCACGCTTTCAAGAACTACGTGTGGCTTGATTCCCATCCTTATGGGATACGTAGGACTGCCTGAACACTTATATTTCTGGTCCCGCCCCATCTCTTAGGAGATCTCATGATCTCCCTGTTCCTAGGGTGTTTGGCATTACGCCCCCTCTTTTGCCCAGGGATCCGCCATCTTTTGGCCGCTCTCGGACTGAGCCCTCTGACCCTTTCTAGTGGTCTGCTGATGTGCTCAGGGCACTCTAGTCTAGAACATGGAGTTCCAGATTCGACTGAGGAAAGTTACATCCACTTACCAAGCTTTGTGTTCCCCTTCATTCGGGCCCCCGTCATCCTTCACACCCAGAGGGACTCCCAAGAACGACCTGGATACAATGCCCAAGGGATCTCCTAACATCATGGGCCAATGCCCCCGACGGTTTTAGACAACAAATTGATACAAATCCCACGTTGCGAACATGGTCTGCGGTTGATGCTCATTGGTTTGTCCTCGTGGCTAACACGACAGGATGCTGTGTTGCGAACATGGTCAGCAGTAATCCTCAGTCGTCACGCCGTCTTATCCTGGCCCTAAATGTTTGTGGCATGGTCCATGTCATGATTTGTCCCACTGCGTCAAGGTGGAATCTCGACACTCCTTGTACTAACCCTCAGTACACCCCCGCACATCAGACAGACCGAGCTACGTAACAGTGTCTCTTGGGGCTCCTGCGATCTGAGCACTAGAATATGTGCTTGGGTCTCTTCTTTACGGGTTGCGTGCAGCTTGACCCTCATCCCCAGGGGGGATGAGGAGTCACCCAGAAATTGCGTTTCAGGCCCATCATGGCTGGGGGCTAGCATCTCCTACCCCTCCCTAATTGTTGAACCCTCGTAGGCCCCTTTGGCCTGAGGTTCCTCTCTCGGTCGGTCCAAACCATATGACCTTAAACTGTGTTGTTGGTCCAAACCATATGACCTTAAACTGTGTTGTTGGTCCAAACCATATGACCTTAAACTCTGTTGTCGGTCCAAACCATATGGCCTTAAACTATGTTGTCGGTCCAAACCATATGACTTTAAACTATGTTGTGGGCCCAACCCATATGACCTTAAACTATGTTGTTGGTCCAAACCATATGACCTTAAAATGTGTTCTTGGTCCAAACCATATGACCTTAAACTGTGTTCTTGGTCCAATCCATATGACCTTAAAATCTGTTGTTGGTCTAAACCATATGACCTTAAACTCTGTTGTTGGTCCGAACCATATGGCCTTAAACTATGTTGTTGGTCCCAACCATATGACCTTAAACTATGTTTCTGGTCAAAACCATATGACCTTAAACTGTGTTGTTGGTCCAAACCATATGACCTTAAACTCTGTTGTTGGTCCAAACCATAAGACCTTAAACTGTGTTGTTGGTCCAAAGCATATGACATTAAATTGTGTTGTTGGTCCAAACCATATGACCTTAAACTCTGTTGATGGTCCAAACCATATGACCTTAAACTGTGTTGTTGGCCCAAACCATATGACCTTAAACTGTGTTTTGGGTCCAAACCATATGACCTTAAACTCTGTTGTTGGTCCAAACCATATGACCTAAAACTGTGTTGTCGGTCCAAACCATATGACCTTAAACTATGTTGTTGGTCCAAACCATATGACCTTAAACTGTGTTGTTGGTCCAAACCATATGACCTTAAACTGTGTTGTTGGTCCAAACCATATGACCTTAAACTGTGTTGTTGGTCCAAAACATATGACCTTAAACTGTGTTGTTGGTCCAAACCATATGACCTTAAACTCTGTTGTTGGTCAAAACCATATGACCTTAAACTGTGTTGTTGGTCCAAACCATACGACCTTAAACTCTGTTGTTGGTCCAAACCATATGAACTTAAACTGTGTTTTTGGTCCAAACCATATGACCTTAAACTCTGTTGTCGGTCCAAACCATATGACCATAAACTGTGTTGTTGGTCCAAACCATATGACCTTAAACTCTGTTGTTGGTCCAAACCATATGATCTTAAACTATGTTGTTGGTCCAAACCATATGACCTTAAACTGTGTTGCTGGTCCTATCACATGACCCTAAACTGGGGAATTATCATCCTGGCCGCATGACGAAAAACGGAACCGCATTGTGACGACCTCGTTGTAGAGTACATCACATTGGGTATTGGTCTTGCGCTATGCCATTTGTCAATGCCTATCACGGCTTGATGCTTATGGCGACACCACGACCTACTACTTTAGGTCTGTCGCTTCACGAAAAAAAAGCACTCACCTGAAAGAAAAAACAAGATTTATCAAATTCCACTTCTTTTAGTACAAGGGCCACGCCCACACTCCCCTTTTCCCTTGGCACTGGTATCCTACCATGTCACCTTCCCGAACTATGTGTGGCTTGATTCACATCCTTATGAGATATGTAGGAATGCCTGGGGAACTTCCCCGTGGGTCTAGACTACCTTCGTGTTCGGTCCCTCGACTCGAGCATTTCCCCGGAGAGCTCATGGTAATTAGGGCTTAGGTCGTCATTCATGTCAGATTTTGTAACTGCTGTGCCATGTGTCTGTTTCTACCTTTTCCCACCTCACGGTCCGAGCTCTAAGACCTAAAATTATGATCCTCTCGGTCCGAGCTCTAAGACCTAAAACTAATATCCTCACGGTCCGAGCTCTAAGACCTAAAACTAATATCCTCACGGTTCGAGCTCTAAGACCTAAAACTAAGATCCTCTCGGTCTCAGCTCTAAGACCTCATACTAAGATCCTCTCGGTCCGAGCTCTAAGACCTAAAACTAAGATCCTCTTGGTCTGAGCTCTAAGACCTAAAACTAAGATCCTCACGGTCCGAGCTCTAAGACCTAAAACTAAGATCCTCACGGTCTGAGCTCTAAGACCTAAAACTAAGATGCTCTCGGTCCGAGCTCTAAGACCTAAAACTAAGATCCTCTCAGTCCGAGCTCTATGACCTAAAACTAAGATCCATATTTCATCCTGCATGAAGTTAAACTGTATTTCGTCCCGCATGGCGTTAAACTGTAGTCTGTCCCGCATGAAGCTAAACTGTATTCCGTCCCGCATGATGCTGAACTGTATTCCATCCAGCATGACGTTAAACTATGATCCGTCCAACATGACGTTGAACTATGTTTCAAGAACGACGTGTGGCTTGATTCTCATCCTTATGAGATACGTAGGACCGCTAGGACATTTTGTCTTGGGTCCATCCCCAGGTATTTCTAACCCCGTACTTCCTTATTATCGGCCCCTCGGCCCGAATTCCTGGGAAGTGGTGTAATCGGGATATCTACCCCGAGTAGGTTTGGGATGCCCCATGTTAATAATGGGAAGCGGCAGTTCTCTCGCCAAAGAGGCCTTGCCTGGAAATTGGGACGACCTGTGATCAGGTCGGTACGTCCGCCTGATGCGCCATCGCCATGGTGGCACAATTTCGGGAGTGTTGGACTCTGTTCGAAAAAACCACCACTCCACCTTCCACGCCTTGCGTCCCCCCTTATTCAGATCCTCATTTCTTTTCATGTTTGACGGGACCCCCTAACAGTATGGATGCTCGACCTATGGTCCGCCTACCACTACTAGAAAAACAGGTATTTGCGACGGGGCAATTGCGGCGAGATCCCGTCGCAACTACACTTATTTGCAACGGGCCCGTCTCTAAAGCCTTTTTTTGCGACAGTCATTCTCCCCGTCGCAAATAGTATTCCGTATTTTTGTAAAAAAGCTTTTAAAATAGTTTTTGCGACGGGACCCGTCACAAATACATTTTGCGACGGGACCCGTCGCAAATACTTTTGCGGCGGGTCCCGTCGCAAAAACTATTTTTTAAAAAAAATAAAAAATATTAATAATACTTGTATTTGCGACGGGCATGGTATCCCGTCACAAAAACAGTTTTTTTTAAAAAAATAAAAACCTATTAATAATACTAGTATTTGCGACGGGCATAGTATCCCGTCGCAAATACTATAAAAAAAATAAATTATTAATAAATTATTTCAATTAATATAATAATAGAATTATAATTCACAAATAAAAATAATAAATTATTAATAAATTATTTTAATTAATATAATAATAATAGAATTATAATTCAAAAATAAAAAATAATAAAATATTAATCAATGATTTAATTAATATAATAATATTAGAATTATAATTCATAAATAAAAAAAATATTAATAAGTTATTTTAATTAATATAAAAATAATATAATTATTTTACATTCAAATATTAAAATAATTCAAGTATTACAAAAAATATAATTAAAATATAATATTATATAATTTTAATATATATATATAATTTAATATTATAAAATATAAATAATATTATTATTCATATCAATATAGTTATTTAAAAATATAATATTATTAATATTTTATAATGAGACAGAAACTACGAATAGAAAAAAAAAATTTGATTTCACAAATTTTATAACAGAAATACAAACTCTAATCTGAAAGAGGGGGGATGTGGGGGATCTGCAGATGGTGGTGGAGGAAACTCCATCCCTAAAGCATGAGTGAGTTGGCGCATGTACTCCATCTGCTCCTGATGCTGCTGCTGCCACCGACTTGCCTGCTCCTCGTACAGCTGCTGCTAGCGTCGACGCTCCTCCTCATGCTGCTGACGCATCTGCTCCTACTCCTGTCGGAAACTCTCTATCTGTGCAGTCTGAGATCGCAACTGATCCTCATACTGTGTAGAAGAAGATGCACGATCTCCTCTCGATCTGGATGCCGACATCGCCGCACAACCATAATAATCTCTGGGAGTCTGTCGAGAGCCGATACCAACTACCCGGCCCTTCTCGAAGGCATAATGGGTGGCCTGCATCCATGCCGCCTCATCAAACTGACGGGCAGTGGTCTGATCTGATGACTCGGCCTGACTCTCAGGCCGGGCCTGTGCCGCTGCGGCCTCATATGACTCCTATAGTTGCAATTTAAAATTAAAATTGTGAATATATTATATGCAGTTAATTTTTAAACTTGAAAACAAATAATACTGACCACGATGTGATGCTGACGATCACCTCTGAGCTCCCCAGTAGCAGGATCACTATACATCCTCCGATATACGTCGTACTCTATAATATCGGGGTGCTCTACAGCCTATAAGAATAAAAAATAAACTGTTAATATTTATAGTTATATAAAATATTTATAAATAATAATGTACGTACCAGATGCTGTCTATGAGTACTGAAAGAACGACTCCCAGCTCGATGAGTCACCTCCTGTCTCCCCCGATTCTGCCTCCCCACCGATGATCTCCTCTGAAAGGCACCACTCAACCAGTGCGCACATAATCCATCCCATACATGGGATGAAATATACTTTGGTCGGTGTGCTCTACCGGACTCCTCAAAATCTGACACTCCTGCTTTCTTCATCGCAGCTTTTCTTAAATTGTGCAAAAACTGACGAAGGCGATCACGCATGGCCACCTCCCATGCCTCGTGGATGGCGTCACGCATGGTATCCTCGATCGGATACCATAAACTCTACAAATAAATCAAAATATCATGTTAGAAATGAAATAATTTTCAAAATAAAAATTATTTATTTACGTACGTACCAACCAATGGCCGAACATGGCCTGCTGCACATCAATGGAAATCTGCTCCCATGTGGTCCACGGCTGAGAGAAATAGTTGCGCAAAATAGCGCTTCCCTGTCCGACTGCTATATGCGGAAAACTGAAAAAATAATAAACATTTATTATGTGAATAGATTAATGAAATCTTAGTCAAATCCACAGGTTATCACACAGGTTATCACACCTCCGTGTGCGTGGATCAAAACCAAGACTTGGACGTCGCTCGGGGACGGGGTCAGGAATCATCAATCGTGCAAGACCACGCCCCCTCCGCGTACTCCCTGGAGCGCCTGCAGGCTGAGGGTCATCTGTCAGCAACTCATCCACATCGAAAGTCAGATCAGCATCCACCAACTCACGAAATGTGGCGTTGTCCATCTGAAACAAAAAATATTAATGTTATCAAATAATTGATAATTACTATTATATATACATATATACATATTATGATTGTATATAAATACCATGGAATGCTATCAGTGTTCATCTTCATCATCATCTTCATATATGTCAATGTCATCTTCATATTCCTCCTCAACATCATCGATATCCATTCGAGTTGCTGTTGCTTCATCTCTTACCATTTCAAATTCATATGTGACATCATTAACATCATCGTCATCACCGACTCTTAAATGTGGGGTGTCATCATCGATACTCATGTCTCTTTGTAAAAAAGATTGATTTTGAGTACTCTCTTGAAATACTTCAATTCTTTGCACATCAGTGAAAGCACATTCACTTTGACTAAACTGATTGTCTCGAATTTTGATTTTTATTACACTCCACCAATCAGTCAATTCTCTTGATGTTGCACAGTACTTCGCGTAATAAACATGATATGCCTGTTGAGCCAATAAGAATGGTTCATTTACTTCGAGAACACTTTTACATTTAATATCGATGATTCCATGAGTCGGATGAACACACACGCCTCTCTCTGTATCCAACCACCGACATTTGAACATGGTTATGTAATGTTGTCCAAGATAACAGAGTTCAATGATTTCATCAAGTATGCCATAAAAGTGAACTTCATTTTCTCGATGATGAGATCCTCTCAAGCTAACTCCACTGTTCATTGTTTTTATCGATTCCCCGTATGCATGTGTGTGGAATAGAAATCCATTCACAACATATGCATTATAATTTTTAACAAGTTTGGAAGGTGGGTTACTCAATACACACAGTCGTTTGTCAATTTTATCAGCATGTCGAGACACCTGAAAATTTGTGAAATAATTATCAATATAGTAAACTATACATTGAATGAGTTTCTAAAAGAAAAATAATTTATGTTACCAGTTTTTGAAACCACTGAGAGAAATTTTTCAGTCGACGTTCTTCGAGAGCAGCTGCTGTAATTTGTGGAATTTGTTTCTTGATATGATTATCATACAACCTATAAAAACCAATGTTATTTACTGTAACATAAATGATAGAATAAGTGATATAAACACTTACAATACAACTGATGTCATCTCTTCACAGTTGAGCAGAAGATACGTATGAGCTCTCTGATGTTCATCATCTGAAAGCCAGCGTTCAGAAACTCCACCAAAACCAAGCTCTGACTGGTTGAAAACAGATAATTGATTGTCGATTTCATCAATATTCCTCTCGTTCCGTCCCATTCGGTTGTGTTTTGAAGGATACTCAGATTCAAAATAATGGGAGCATAAAAAAGATATTTCCTCTTGCAAATAAGCTTCTGCAATAGATCCTTCAACAGATGCTTTGTTACGTACTTTTCTTTTCAATTTTTTCATGCATCTTTCAAATGGGTACATCCATCGAAACTGTACCGGACCTCCACATTTGGCTTCATATGGCAAATGTAACATCAAATGTTCCATTGAGTCGAAGAAAGATGGCGGAAATATTTTTTCCAGTTTACATATAATTACAACAACATCTATTTCAAGTTTGCCTAGAGCATCATAATCTGCCGTAGCCGCACAAATTTCCCGAAAAAAAAGAGACATGTCAGTTATGGAATCTCAAATCACAGAATTCAACAAACCTCTTAATCCAATGGGTAGAAGTCTCTCCATTATAACATGACAATCATGACTTTTTAATCCAGTAATATGAACATTCTTTACACATCTACCCAAATTGGAAGCACAACCATCTGGAAGTCTCAAATCTGCAATCCACTGACAAAATAATAAACGGTTTTCTTTAGACAATGTATAAGCTGCTTTTGGTTTCAGTAACCTTTCTATTCTGAAATTCTCAAAGAGTTACAATTCTGGACGCCTGCAAATTTGGGCAAGATCTAAACGTGCATTTACATTGTCTTTGATCTTTCCTGGCGTATCCAAAACTGTATGAAACAAATTATCAAAACAGTTCTTATCAATATGCATGACATCCAACATGTGGCGGACCAACAAATCAGACCAATATAGAAAATCCCAAAATATGCTACGTTTAATCCAATTGTGTTTTTCCCAAATCCAGAAATTTTCTGTTGGTTTATTGTGGGACCAAAAGTGATGGGAGGTAATGAAAATACAACTGATTTTAACTCCGAACCTGATAGCATTTTTGGAGGTCCATCCATTTCAACTGTTCCTTTTCTGAAATGAGATCTGTTTCTGCGAAAAGGATGATCAGCTGGAAGAAATCTGTGATGACAGTCAAAATAACAAGGTTTCTTTCCATGAATGAGCATAAATGCTTTGTTCTCTCCCATACAGTAAGGTCATGATTTCTGACCATGTGTACTCCAGCCAGATAACATCCCATAAGCCGGGAAGTCACTTATTGTCCACATCAATGCTGCTCTCAGTATGAAATTATGTTTCGTTGCAACATAATATGTACTTACACCAGTACTCCACAATAAATATAATTCATCAATCAATGGCTTCAAATAAACATCAATATTTTTCTTCGGATGTCTTGGAATTAGTAAATTCAAAAATATATATGGCTCCTTCATCAACATCCATGGAGGTAAATTGTACGGAGTTAAAAAAACAGGCCAACATGAATATTGACTACCATAAGATCCAAACGGACAGAAACCATCAGTGGAAAGGCCCAGTCGAACATTTCTAGCTTCTAAAGAAAATGATGGATGCACTCTATCAAAATGTTTCCATGAATCACCATCGGCTGGATGATTAAAGCTTTTATCAGTTGAAATATTCTCTTTATGCCATGACATCATTGTCGCTGTATTCTTAGACATGAATAAACGCTGAAGTCTGGATGTAAGAGGAAAATATCTCAACAGTTTTACAGGAATCAAACCAGACTTCCCGTGTTGTCCTTCTTTATATCTCAGTTGCCCACATGTGGGACAACTATCCAACGACTCATTTTCCCCAGAATATAAAATGCAGTCATTTGAACATGCATGAATCTTCTGACAAGTAAGTCCCAAATTTCGAACCATCCTCATAATTTCATAGTAATTTGCAGGTACAACATTTCCTTCGGGTAATAGTGTTTTCAGAAAAGAAATTATCTGGTCAAAACAGGTGTTTGACATTCCGTTATCTGATTTGATAGCCATAAATTTTGCAACTGCTTCTAATTTGCTCATCTTGCAGCCCGGATATAATGCATCCTCAGCAGACTTCAACAACTCATAAAATTCAGACGGTACCAACTCAGGATTTGAAGCTATATCAGCCGGAGTTTCTGTATGTTGAACAGATGAACCTGCAACATCATGTACTAAATCTTGAAACTGGGATGGATCCGGAATCAAGTTGGTATCACCTGCTCTGGAACTGCGTTCACCGTGTTGATACCAAAAAACATAATCTTCTTGAAAACCAAAACGCAAGAGATGTTCCCCCACATTGTCAAACGTGTCAAACGTTCTCAATGCACATTTTCTACAAGGGCATTTTATTTTTCCTTCTGAAACAAATTCTGGATTTGATGCCTTAAATGATAAAAAAAATATCCACACCCTCTATATATACTAGATTTAAACCAGAACCATTTGGATTTCTACGTTGATTTATCCATATGCGGTCATCTAATAATGACTGTCAACGTCCTCGTTGTTCCATATTTTTCTATAAAATATAAAAGCATTACTGATTTTGAATAATTTGTTAGAAAAAACACTCAAGCAAGGATTGAATATATTGAGAATAAAGCAAAACCTGTTACAAATATTGATAATTTTAATATTATATTGATTTTTTATTTTTTTTAATAATACTAATATAGTTTTTTCATAAATATTAATTATATAATAATAACATTATTACATTATTAGTATATTTTATTATTAATATTAAAATAATATAATTTTCTATATTATATACAATTCTCCTTTCATCTGTGTGTTTAACATTCTGTCTCCACATGTAATATTGACATTCACTTTCACCTCTCCATTGGCGAGTAGGTTGATAATTTTGAAAAAGAATGCCAATATTACATGTAGAGACAGAAAACACACAGAAAAAAAAGAGAATTGTATATAATATAGAAAATTAAATTATTTCAATATTAATAATAAAATATACAAATAATGTAATAAGGTAATTATTCCTAATTATTGGTATTTATTCCAAATTATTGGTAGTTATTCCAAATTATTGGTAGTTATTCCAAATTATTGGTAGTTATTCCAAATATTTGGTAGATATTCCAAATTATTGGTAGTTATTCCAAATTATTGGTAATTATTCCAAATTATTGACAATTATTCATAATTTTTGGTAATTATTCATAATTATTACTAATTATTAGTAATTATTTCTAATTATTACTAATTATTTCTAATTATTACTAATTATTGCTAATTATTACTAATTATTGCTAATTATTACTAATTATTGCTAATTATTACTAATTATTACTAATTATTACTAATTATTACTAATTATTAGTAATTATTAGTATTTATTGCTAATTATTACTAATTATTGCTAATTATTACTAATTATTGCTAATTATTACTAATTATTGGTAATTATTCCAAATTATTGGTAATTATTCCAAATTATTGGTAATTATTCCAAATTATTGATAATTATTCATAATTTTTGGTAATTATTCCTAATTATTACTAACTATTAGTAATTATTGCTAATTATTAGTAATTATTTATAATTATTACTAATTATTGCTAATTATTACTAATTATTGGTAATTATTACTAATTATTACTAATTATTAGTAATTATTGCTAATTATTACTAATTATTACCAATTATTACTAATTATTACCAATTATTACTAATTATTAACAATTATTGGCAATTATTGGTAATTATTGGTAAGTATTGTTAATTATTACTAAATATTGGTAATTATTGGTAATTATTGGTAATTATTACTAATTATTGCTAATTATTGCTAATTATTGCTAATTATTACTAATTATTGCTAATTATTGATAATTATTTCTAATTATTGCTAATTATTGCTAATTATTGCTAATTATTGCTAATTATTGCTAATTATTGCTAATTATTACTAATTATTGCTAATTATTGCTAATTATTGCTAATTATTGCTAATTATTACTAATTATTACTAATTATTACGAATTATTACTAATTATTGCTAATTATTGCCAATTATTGGCAATTATTAGGAATTATTGGCAATTATTGGCAATTATTGGTAATTATTGGTAAGTATTGTTAATTATTACTAAATATTGGTAATTATTGGTAATTATTGTTAATTATTACTAATTATTGTTAATTATTACTAATTATTAGTAATTATTACAAATTATTACTTATTATTACTAATCATTGGTAATTATTACTAATTATTGGTAATTATTCCTAATTATTACTAATTATTGGTAATTAATACTAATTATTGGTAATTATTGCTAATTATTACTAATTATTGCTAATTATTACTAATTATTGCTAATTATAACTAATTATTGCTAATTATTAATAATTATTTCTAATTATTACTAATTATTACTAATTATTACTAATTATTACTCATTATTACTAATTATTAGTAATTATTAGTAATTATTGCTAATTGTTACTAATTATTGCTAATTATTACTAATTATTGCTAATTATTACTAATTATTGGTAATTATTCCAAATTATTGGTAATTATTCCAAATTATTGATAATTATTCATAATTTTTGATAATTATTCCTAATTATTACTAATTATTAGTAATTATTGCTAATTATTAGTAATTATTGCTAATTATTACTAATTATTGCTAATTATTACTAATTATTGCTAATTATTACTAATTATTGGTAATTATTACTAATTATTACTAATTATTACTAATTATTAGTAATTATTGCTAATTATTACTAATTATTACCAATTATTACTAATTATTACCAATTATTACTAATTATTACCAATTATTGGCAATTATTGGTAATTATTGGTAAGTATTGTTAATTATTACTAAATATTGGTAATTATTGGTAATTATTACTAATTATTGTTAATTATTGTTAATTATTACTAATTATTATTAATTATTACTAATTATTACTAATTATTGGTAATTATTACTAATTATTGCTAATTATTGCTAATTATTACTAATTATTGCTAATTATTGCTAATTATTGCTAATTATTGCTAATTATTGCTAATTATTGATAATTATTACTAATTATTACGAATTATTACTAATTATTGCTAATTATTGCCAATTATTGGTAATTATTGGGAATTATTGGCAATTATTGGCAATTATTGGTAATTATTGGTAAGTATTGTTAATTATTACTAAATATTGGTAATTATTGGTAATTATTACTAATTATTGGTAATTATTGTTAATTATTACTAATTATTGTTAATTATTACGAATTATTAGTAATTATTACTAATTATTACTAATTATTACTAATCATTGGTAATTATTACTAATTATTGGTAATTATTCCTAATTATTACTAATTATTTGTAATTAATACTAATTATTGGTAATTAATACTAATTATTGGTAATTAATACTAATTATAGGTAATTATTACTAATTATTGGTAATTAATACTAATTATTGGTAATTATTACTAATTATTTGTAATTTTTCCTAATTATTGGTAATTTTTCCTAATTTTGTCTAATTTTTCCTAATTTTAGGTATTTATTACTAATTATTACTAATTATTGCTAATTATTGGTAATTATTGCTAATTATTAATAATTATTGCTAATTATTGGTAATTATTGGTAATTATTGGTAATTATTTCTAGTTATTCCTAATAATTCCTAGTTATTCCTAGTTATTCCTAATTATTCCTAGTTATTACTAATTATTACTAATTATTACTAATTATTACTAATTATTACTAATTTTTAATAATTATTACTAATTATTACTAATTATTACTAATTATTCCTAATTATTATTAATTAATGGTAATTATTGGTAATTATTGGTAATTATTGGTAATTATTGTTAATTATTACTAATTATTACTAATTATTGGTAATTATTGGTAATTATTACTAATTATTACTAATTATTGTTAATTATTGGTAATTATTCCAAATTATTGGTAAGTATTACTAATTATTGGTAATTATTACTACTTATTGGTAATTATTACTAATTATTACTAATTATTGATAAATATTACTAATTATTACTAATTATTGTTAATTATTACTAATTATTACTAATTATTCTTAATTATTCTTAATTATTGATAATTGTTCCTAATTATTAGTAATAAAATTAATAATTATGAATAATTAGGAATAATTACTAATAATTACAAATAATAACATTATTAATATATTTTATTATTAATATTAAAATAATATAATTTTCTAATTTATATACAATTCTCCTTTCATCTGTGCGTTTTCTATCTCCACATACAAATAATACATGTGAAGACAGCAAACACACAGATGAATAGAGAATTGTATATATATAAAAAATTATATTATTTTAATATTAATAATAAAATAGACTAATAATGTAATAATGTTATTATTCCTAATTATTGGTATTTATTACTAATTATTAATATTTATTACTAATTATTAAAAATTATTACTAATTATTAATAATTATTAATAATTATTCCTAATTATCATTAACTATAAACAATACTAATAATTTAAATTTATTAAGTAATAAAACAATATAAACATATTTAAATTACAACTAATTAAGAATAATTGAAACTAATAAAAAATTAAATATAAATATTAAATTAAAATGAACATAAATACGTTGAAAATTGATCGGCTCTGATCGTTTTTCAAAACTTTAATATCAGCTCCAGAGAAAAAAATTAAACTGGAGAAAAATTAAACTCTAGAAATATAATTTTGAGAGAAGGAGAAGATAGAGAATGAGAATGAAATGAAAAAAACGGATGGGGGTATTTATAGGTTAGATTATCTGCGACGGGCCCATTTGCGACGGGTATCCCGTCGCAAATAGTATTATTTGCGACGGTACCCGTCGCAAATACCTTAGCCAACATTTATTACGGTCAACGGGTAAATAGTTATTTGCGACGGGACCCGTCGCAAATAACCCCTGCCGACATAGTATTTGCGACGGGGGAATATTCCCGTCGCAAATACCTTTTACCGCCGCTGGTTATTTGCGACGGGAATATTCCCCCGTCGCAAATAAGTTTCCCGCGATTTGGTGCGGAAACCGCGCCAGTCCTTTTGCGACGGGGAATGCTATCCCGTCTCAAAAGGCTACTTATTTGCGACGGGCAAATAACCCCGTCGCAAAGAAGTTTTTAACCGGACTATTTGCGACGGGATTTATTCCCGTCGCAAATAACCCATCGCAAATGCCTATTTTTCCCGTAGTGTACTGTCTTGGGCCAACGTTCCAAAGAACTGGTCATGTTTGACGGGACCCCCTAACAGTATGAATGCTCGACCTATGGTCCATCTACTATCCTGGGCCAACGTTCCGGAGAACTAGTCATGATTGACTGGACCCCCTAACGGTATGGATGCTCGACCTATGGACTGCCTACTATCTTGTACCAATGTTCCGGAGAACTGGTCACGGTTGACGAGACCCCCTAACAGTATGGATGATAGACCTATGGTCCGCCTATTGTCCTGGGCCAACGTTCTGGAAAACTGACCAACGATATTTGAGTTAGGCCCCGTGTTGTGAACATGGTCAGCGGTCAGTCCTCATTTATTGCCCCCCCATTCCAGGCCAACATGATATGGATGCTGTGTTTCTGCCACAGTTCACAATTATCCTCCATGGTTGCGCCCCATTGGGTTCTGAATTTGGCTAGCGTGATTCACCCTTCCTCTCCATCCCCCTGTGTTCAGATGGATTTCAATGCCACTGGCATTGCCCTGCTTGTGTGTTAGAGCACATTGAGAAGTCGACACATCAATCGGCTCAGGGTCTCCTAAGAAGTCCAAGCCCAATTTTGGACGCCTGAAGCTTGGTCAATGCCCCACAGTTGAACGAAATGATGGTACGAGCATCTTCTGCTTATTGTGTTGGGAACGACCCACAGGAGCCTAGGGATGAGTTTTTATTCATTTCAAAACTATGGTTGAGCGCATTAAACCAAGGGTACAAATGAATGGATTTGGCCACATATTGGATTGAGACGATGAGCAGTACAAGAAGAAAGTTCATGAGATGGAAAAAACAAATCCCTTAGGGATTAGCGTGCTGAAGCGATCTTTCCAGCACTGCTACCCTCTGGCTGGTAGCCTCCAGGACCACTTCTCGCAGTTTGAAGACTCTCTCCTCATCGGCCACCATAGAGCGCAGCTTTCCAGCCCTAGCTTGTGCCTGCACCCGCTCGGTTTGATGTACGGTCATCTGGTGACTCGCCTCCACCAGTCATTCCTGCGCATCAGCCAGTTGGGCCATCAGTTGCTCCACAAACTCAGAACATGTTGCGATGAAGGCCTCCTTATCTGCCGCCTGCCCTTCGAGGTGCCGGACTTTCTGCTCCGCCCTCAGTAGCGCTTGAGCGCTCGCCGATCCTTCCCGGCACTGGGAAATCTCGGTGCATCGGCTGCTCTCGCGTATCTTCTCAGCCATGTAATCACGGACCGTCAGATGAAGGCGCTTAGCGTCAGCCCCTCCGGCACACAGGAAGCGCAGCCAGGTCTGAATTGATCCCATCCGCCTCAGCCAATCCGACTGGGGCTCCCTGAGGAAGCGCTGGATACACATCCACCCTTTGCGCCGTGTCATCTGGCTCTCCTCTGCGGCCTCTAAGTCTGAGTCATCTATCTCCTCAGGTTCAGCGGGTCGGTATATGGGGAAGGCCACCAACAGATCGGCAGCCGGATCTGCCCCAAGGATGTATTCGTGAGGAATAGAATCCTCGATGTCTGGCCGACCTTCTCTCACCCCAGCATCAATGATGCCTCCACCAGCTTCTGACCTCGTTTCAGGAACAATGTCGCTGATGTCCGCCGCCCCCTGTTCATCAATTGTCGGGGCCGACTCAGTGCAGAGAGCATGTTCCCATCGAGGTGGTATGTCCGCCACTGGTCCACTCGTGAATGGCCCAGGCTCCGCAACCTATCGTGCCTCCAGTGTTGCGATCACTGTGCAGGGAATACGCTGGTCATACGGGATCTTTTGACACCAAGCACCAGTAGTGAAGCGTGAGACTTACAGGAATCCAGAGCGTCGGTCCCCAGTGTTTCGGCCGCTGTCGGAGCTTCCGTAAGGGGAGACCCCTATGTGCTTGTTAATTCAATGATGGGTGTCAGATCCCCATCATGTCCCACTAGTTCCTCTCCACCCTCCTCTGGTGGGGACGCCCGTCCAACGCTCAACTGCTCCTGAGTAGGATGGGGAAGTGAGTTAGAAGTTGGAAAGGAGAATGGATGAATGAGGGAGACGAATGAAGACAGAGACAAACCTCGAGAATCTCAGTTATGTCGAGATCAGAGTCGGAAATCTCACCGCTCTCTCGGAGACTCCCTTAGGTCGCCCCTTGCGACCCCTCACCTTCGGGCTCCTCTTCTTCGTCTTCTCCCTCACCTTCGTCCTCTACGGTTTCCTCCTCACCCTCCGGCTCCTCGTCACTGTCGCCTTCTCCTGGTGGAATCACTTCCGGATCATGCTCCTAGATGAGCATCACTTTCACTAGGAAATTTGGCTCCACACGCCGCCCCCGTTGGCGTGCGTATGGATCCATGGCCATCAGATAAGCATGCTGCCGACGGAAGTTTACTCGGTCGATAATTCAAACGAGCCCAACCTCTGGCAGTTGGATCATGTTTTGCATTATCTTCTGTCAGATGGCTTTGACGCTCAGCGATTGCCGCTGGGTCATCCAAGCCGACCATAGTGCCGGGAGAATTGCGTCTAGGGAAGGTTCGAGCAGATATCTTATCTTCTTCTTGGGCAGTTCCCTGGCCGCCTCATGTGACCCCCCTGTGGGTAATGAGGACGTGGCAGAACCATGGGATGTTCCAGCCGCCGAATTCACGGCCTGCACATGCCACACTGCCTAACGCGCCCTTGGTTCCCCCCTTCCGACGACACCGTGCCTTCTTTCCCATTGCCCGGTTTCCACGCGAGTAACCTCGAGTTTCCAGACGCGCTTGCGTAATAGCCCCTCAGGGTACACAATGGTCCAGTTTTTGGCTTATTCGGTTGCTAGGCCGGTATCGACCCCGGTGGGAGGAAGAGTAACGACGTCGCCAGAGCCGAAATTGGTAAACATCAACAACATCTGCCGCACGACGCAGGGATTCTTCTCCTGCAAGATAGCCGTGAATACCTTCTTCGGCATTCGTTGGAGGCACCCGAACTGCCTGGCGAATCGGGATGGAACGTCAGGCTCGAAGATCACCTTCCCATCGATCCGAACCACGAGCACCTCTCCCTGAATGCTCTGGATGTATTCCTTCTATTCCAGAGAGCCTCTCCCGTTGTCCACTAGTTGGCTGACTGGGGTGGGGAATGGGCTGAAGTTGAAGTTGGCATGGTTGCCGATGCAGATCCTCACGCCCTCCTCATTGAGCGTCATCGCTGCCACCCCTGCGATGTTTGGCAAGGACGGTCGCAGACCGTTTCTCGGAGGATGGATGGCGTTTGGGAAAGTATACCCACCGAGATGAGCTGCTACCCAGCCATGGAAGATCTGGAAGGGACCACATAGTCTCCGAGGCGACCCCCCTCGTGAGATGCACCCCAGGATGGTATACAGCTTGGCCAGCACATGGACGCCCAAGTTGAACTGTTTGTTGGTGGCCCTAGAGCCCGCCATCACCAAAGTCGCTGGACGGACGCCCATCCTCAAGTCCCACACTAGCAGGAGCCACCTGCTCAGGAAGGCGGTAAGGAACCCGGCTTACCGGACGTTCGGGTCTCGGGCCTCAATGACGCGGTAGCCCCATGATTGGTATTGCCCCGCCTCTAGGGTCTTACAGTAGGACCCGTCCTTGCTCCTCTAAGTCGCGGTTGGGCACTGTTTTCCCCGTCCCGACATCTTGACGGCGGGTTCCTTCTCAAGGAACAAGCTGAACTGGCCCTTGTAGGCGATGTCCTTCAGGAAGTCCTTGACCCCCAGCTTCTCCTTGGCCAGCTGCATCAGGTTCCACGTCTGCATAGGCGTCCGCGACCTATCTCCCCAGGTGTTCTTTGGAGGAACGAACTCGTCATATTGGTAACCCTCCAGTGGGATACCTCCGATGCAGTGAACGTCCCATAGACTGATGCCGACTTCCCCATGATGAAGGTGGAACGTGTTGGTGTCAGGAGACCACTGGGTGAATAGCTCCAGTCCGAGTTCAGGCTGGCGGTGGAAATGGAACTGCGATGTCCATACTGCCTCGAACATGCAGATATACCGCAGTTCGTCCCCGAACTAGTCACAGGTATGGTGAACCCAGAACGCCCAGGCCCATTCGCTGGTGAAGTTTCCCCCGGACCGCAGGTCTCAATCCTACAGCCAGCCCTTCGTGTCATCCATGATGATTTGACGGAACGTGCTCGCGTAGAGGGCAGGAGAATCCTCTGCCATAGGCTCGTCCCCGGTAATGGTCCTAGTCCTCGGGTTTAGGACATATACGTCCATATGTCTGGTTTCCATGGCTGGATGGCCATTGTTGGTGATGTTGTAGAGAGGAAGTTCATCCTCCCGAGTCACCCAAGACTGCGGTGTGTCCAATTCAAATCCCGGAAGGGGCACCTCCTCCAGGATGCCAAAATTCCAGAGCGGGAGGTTGTCCGACAAGGGATATGTCTTCTAGGCCGGATTCATCAGGTTGAACAAGGTCAAATTGTTGGAGACAGTCACCTTGGCACCATAAACCTCCTCGTTTGCCGCCATTTCTGTCCTACGGGCAGCGACTTCCCCCTTATCAACTCGGTTTGCAGCCATCTCGAATCTTTCAGGAGTTGGGTGAAATCAGGATGCAGTGCGCGGAATCGGAGAGATCTGCGCGAAATCTGGATGAGTTGCGTAGAATCATGGAGATGAGCGCGCAATCGGCACGCGGAGCCTGAAAAATCCCAACGAGGCACGAGATCACAGCCGAATTTCAGATGGAATTCCGCGCTACCAGTGCATTATTACGCGAAGCCGTGGAAGCGATTTCGCGCACGAGAGAGATAAGCTTATCGCGCGGAAAAAGCGGAAGTACGGATTTGGGACCCGACACCCCTTTTTATAGGCGAGGCCAGGGTTCTGCGCCGCGTGGAAAGAGGATTCGGCGCGCGTCCGTAGTTTTGCATGCCCCGTCGGAATTTTGCACACAGCTTAATCAGGGGACTTATCATTTCGGTGTTTCAGTATTTCCCTTGGAATCTGATCGTTGCAAGCTCTCGCCGATCCAATTCCAAGGGGGGGGGCATTTTTTGACGCCGAAAAAAGTCTGTAACTCCTGGAGGAAATTTAAAAAGGATGAAGCGAAGTCATATTCGGAATCAGAGGCCCGATCCGGAGGCCCGGGATGTGGTGCGCGATATAAAGGAGGATCCGTGTGAAAAATCATTCTGCGCGCGTACAATCACCGGGTTTCGCGAAATTGAGCTGATGAGGCATGCAATCTTTACATGCCCCGGTTCTGCGCGGCGAATGTTTGCGCACCGGCTACGCTCGGCGCGAAGTATTTCGTGCGCCACCTGGGTTCCGCGCCGGAGGTCGCCTATAAATAGGAGGTGACCCCGAACGGTTTGGGGGTTGAGGAATCTGATGCCACTCTCATGCGAGCAATTCGGCTCCCCCCGCGCACAATATGACTTCCAGGTAAAACCCTCATTTCGCGCAGCCTTGCCCCGGAGTTCGCCTTTGCTTGCAACTCCACCGGCTTCAATGAATTTTCCCCCTTCCCTGGGTTCCATCCTTGCACGCAATCCATTTCTCGTGCGCACAATAGCCTACCGTGCACACAATACCCTGCACGTAATTCCCTCTCCGCGTGCAATTCCCTTTCTCCAATTGCGCACCGTCCTGGAGTTTTGCGCGCAAACCTTCCCTTTTGTGCGCAAAGCCCTGGACTCCTCACCTTGACAACCCTTGGCTACCCCCTACACCGACACCTGATGTCTCCTCTATCGGGAATGCGTGCCATGCGTTGTTTTCTTGTACAGTCTCCCAGGCTCGTGCGAAGTAACTTCAAGGTACCTTGGGCCATGTTTCCCATTGCATTGCTTTGCCTTATGCTTCTCTGCATAGGCA